>CM055516.1:5295073-10095073 GCA_029298725.1 Gnatocerus cornutus
CTGCACGAAATCATCAAAATTCTTACAGAAAACCGCATATTTCGATGCAAAACGACGATTTCTCGCCGATTTTCGTTGTTTTCTGGCTTGAATTCGCAAAGAAGAGTACGAAATCTACAAAATCATGACTTTTTACCAAGATTCAACGGCTGAATTGCAAGTAAACAGCAGAATTCTGCACGAAATCGTCAAAATTCTTAGAGAAAACCGCATATTTCGATGCAAAACGACGATTTCTCGCCGATTTTCGTTGTTTTCTGGCTTGAATTCGCAAAGAAAAGCACGAAATCTACAAAATCATCACTTTTTACCAAGATTCAACGGCTGAATTGCAAGAAAACAGTAGAATTCTGCACGAAATCATCAAAATTCTTAAAGAAAACCGCATATTTCGATGCAAAACGACGATTTCTCGCCGATTTTCGTTGTTTTCTGGCTTGAATTCGCAAAGAAGAGCACGAAATCTACAAAATCATCACTTTTTACCAAGATTCAACGGCTGAATTGCAAGAAAACAGCAGAATTCTGCACGAAATCATCAAAATTCTTAGAGAAAACCGCATATTTCGATGCAAAACGACGATTTCTCGCTGATTTTCGTTGTTTTCTATCTTGAATTCGCAAAGAAGAGCACGGAATCTACAAAATCATGATTTTTACCAAGATTCAACGGCTGAATTGCAAGAAAACAGCAGAATTCTGCACGAAATCATCAAAATTCTTACAGAAAACCGCATATTTCGATGCAAATCGACGATTTCTCGCCGATTTTCGTTGTTTTCTGGCTTGAATTCGCAAAGAAGAGCACGAAATATACAAAATCATGACTTTTTACCAAGATTCAACGGCTGAATTGCAAGAAAACAGTAGAATTCTGCACGAAATCATCAAAATTCTTAAAGAAAACCGCATATTTCGATGCAAAACGACGATTTCTCGCCGATTTTCGTTGTTTTCTGGCTTGAATTCGCAAAGAAGAGCACGAAATCTACAAAATCATCACTTTTTACCAAGATTCAACGGCTGAATTGCAAGAAAACAGCAGAATTCTGCACGAAATCATCAAAATTCTTACAGAAAACCGCATATTTCGATGCAAAACGACGATTTCTCGCCGATTTTCGTTGTTTTCTGGCTTGAATTCGCAAAGAAGAGCACGAAATCTACAAAATCATGACTTTTTACCAAGATTCAACGGCTGAATTGCAAGAAAACAGCAGAATTCTGCACGAAATGATCAAAATTCTTACAGAAAACCGCATTTTTCGATGCAAAACGACGATTTCTCGCCGATTTTCGTTGTTTTCTGGCTTGAATTCGCAAAGAAGAGCACGAAATCTACAAAATCATGACTTTTTACCAAGATTCAACGGCTGAATTGCAAGAAAACAGCAAAATTCTGCACGAAATCATTAAAATTCTTACAGAAAACCGCATATTTCGATGCAAAACAACGATTTCTTGCCGATTTTCGTTGTTTTCTGGCTTGAATTCGCAAAGAAGAACACGAAATCTACAAAATCATCACTTTTTACCAAGATTCTACGGCTGAATTGCAAGAAAACAGCAGAATTCTGCACGAAATCATCAAAATTCTTACAGAAAACCGCATATTTCGATGCAAAACGACGATTTCTCGCCGAATTTCGTTGTTTTCTGCCTTGAATTCGCAAAGAAGAGCTCGAAATCTACAAAATCATCACTTTTTACCAAGATTCTACGGCTGAATTGCAAGAAAACAGCAGGATTCTGCACGAAATCATCAAAATTCTTACAGAAGACCGCATATTTCGATGCAAAACAACGATTTCTCGCCGATTTTCGTTGTTTTCTGGCTTGAATTCGCAAAGAAGAGCACGAAATCTACAAAATCATCACTTTTTACCAAGATTCTACGGCTGAATTGCAAGAAAACAGCAGAATTCTGCACGAAATCATCAAAATTCTTACAGAAAACCGCATATTTCGATGCAAAACGACGATTTCTCGCCGATTTTCGTTGTTTTCTGGCTTGAATTCGCAAAGAAGAGCACGAAATCTACAAAATCATGACTTTTTACCAAGATTCAACGGCTGAATTGCAAGAAAACAGCAGAATTCTGCACGAAATCATCAAAATTCTTAGAGAAAACTGCATATTTCGATGCAAAACAACGATTTCTCGCCGATTTTCGTTGTTTTCTATCTTGAATTCGCCAAGAAGAGCACGAAATCTACAAAATCATGACTTTTTACCAAGATTCAACCGCTGAATTGCAAGAAAACAGCAGAATTCTGCACGAAATCATCAAAATTCTTACAGAAAACCGCATATTTCGATGCAAAACAACGATTTCTCGCCGATTTTCGTTGTTTTCTGGCTTGAATTCGCAAAGAAGAGCACGAAATCTACAAAATCATCACTTTTTACCAAGATTCTACGGCTGAATTGCAAGAAAACAGCAGAATTCTGCACGAAATCATCAAAATTCTTACAGAAAACCGCATATTTCGATGCAAAACAACGATTTCTCGCCGATTTTCGTTGTTTTCTGGCTTGAATTCGCAAAGAAGAGCACGAAATCTACAAAATCATCACTTTTTAACAAGATTCTACGGCTGAATTGCAAGAAAACAGCAGAATTCTGCACGAAATCATCAATATTCTTACAGAAAACCGCATATTTCGATGCAAAACGACGATTTCTCGCCGATTTTCGTTGTTTTCTGGCTTGAATTCGCAAAGAAGAGCACGAAATCTACAAAATCATGACTTTTTACCAAGATTCAACGGCTGAATTGCAAGAAAACAGCAGAATTCTGCCCGAAATCATCAAAATTCTTAGAGAAAACTGCATATTTCGATGCAAAACAACGATTTCTCGCCGATTTTCGTTGTTTTCTATCTTGAATTCGCCAAGAAGAGCACGAAATCTACAAAATCATGACTTTTTACCTAGATTCAACGGCTGAATTGCAAGAAAACAGCAGAATTCTGCACGAAATCATCAAAATTCTTACAGAAAACCGCATATTTCGATGCAAAACAACGATTTCTCGCCGATTTTCGTTGTTTTCTATCTTGAATTCGCCAAGAAGAGCACGAAATCTATAAAATCATGACTTTTTACCTAGATTCAACGGCTGAATTGCAAGAAAACAGCAGAATTCTGCACGAAATCATCAAAATTCTTACAGAAAACCGCATATTTCGATGCAAAACGACGATTTCTCGCCGATTTTCGTTGTTTTCTCGCTTGAATTTGCAAAGAAGAGCACGAAATCTACAAAATCATGACTTTTTACCAAGATTCAACGGCTGAATTGCAAGAAAACAGCAGAATTCTGCACGAAATCATCAAAATTCTTACAGAAAACCGCATATTTCGATGCAAAACGACGATTTCTCGCCGATTTTCGTTGTTTTCTGGCATGAATTTGCAAAGAAGAGCACGAAATCTACAAAATCATAACTTTTTACCAAGATTCAACGGCTGAATTGCAAGAAAACAGCAGAATTCTGCACGAAATCATCAAAATTCTTACAGAAAACCGCATATTTCGATGCAAAACGACGATTTCTCGCCGATTTTCGTTGTTTTCTGGCTTGAATTCGCAAAGAAGAGCACGAAATCTACAAAATCATGACTTTTTACTAAGATTCAACGGCTGAATTGCAAGAAAACCGCAGAATTCTGCACGAAATCATCAAAATTCTCACAGAAAACCGCATTTTTCGATGCAAATCGACGATTTCTCACCGATTTTCGTTGTTTTCTGGCTTGAATTCGCAAAGAAGAGCACGAAATCTACAAAATCATGACTTTTTACCAAGATTCAACGGCTGAATTGCAAGAAAACAGCAGAATTCTGCACGAAATCATCAAAATTCTTACAGAAAACCGCATATTTCGATGCAAAACGACGATTTCTCGCCGATTTTCGTTGTTTTCTGGCTTGAATTCGCAAAGAAGAGCACGAAATCTACAAAATCATCACTTTTTACCAAGATTCTACGGCTGAATTGCAAGAAAACAGCAGAATTCTGCACGAAATCATCAAAATTCTTACAGAAAACCGCATTTTTCGATGCAAATCGACGATTTCTCACCGATTTTCGTTGGTTTCCGGCTTGAATTCGCAAAGAAGAGCACGAAATCTACAAAATCATGACTTTTTACCAAGATTCAACGGCTGAATTGCAAGAAAACAGCAGAATTCTGCACAAAATCATCAAAATTCTTACAGAAAACCGCATATTTCGATGCAAAACAACGATTTCTCGCCGATTTTCGTTGTTTTCTGGCTTGAATTCGCAAAGAAGAGCACGAAATCTACAAAATCATGACTTTTTACCAAGATTCAACGGCTGAATTGCAAGAAAACAGCAGAACTCTGCACGAAATCATCAAAATTCTTACAGAAAACCGCATATTTCGATGCAAAACGACGATTTCTCGCCGATTTTCGTTGTTTTCTGGCTTGAATTCGCAAAGAAGAGTACGAAATCTACAAAATCATGACTTTTTACCAAGATTCAACCGCTGAATTGCAAGAAAACAGCAGAATTCTGCACGAAATCATCAAAATTCTTAAAGAAAACCCCATATTTCGATGCAAAACAACGATTTCTCGCCGATTTTCGTTGTTTTCTGGCTTGAATTCGCAAAGAAGAGCACGAAATCTACAAAATCATCACTTTTTAACAAGATTCTACGGCTGAATTGCAAGAAAACAGCAGAATTCTGCACGAAATCATCAATATTCTTACAGAAAACCGCATATTTCGATGCAAAACGACGATTTCTCGCCGATTTTCGTTGTTTTCTGGCTTGAATTCGCAAAGAAGAGCACGAGATCTACAAAGTCATGACTTTTTACCAAGATTCAACGGCTGAATTGCAAGAAAACAGCAGAATTCTGCCCGAAATCATCAAAATTCTTAGAGAAAACTGCATATTTCGATGCAAAACAACGATTTCTCGCCGATTTTCGTTGTTTTCTATCTTGAATTCGCCAAGAAGAGCACGAAATCTACAAAATCATGCCTTTTTACCTAGATTCAACGGCTGAATTGCAAGAAAACAACAGAATTCTGCACGAAATCATCAAAATTCTTACAGAAAACCGCATATTTCGATGCAAAACAACGATTTCTCGCCGATTTTCGTTGTTTTCTCTCTTGAATTCGCCAAGAAGAGCACGAAATCTATAAAATCATGACTTTTTACCTAGATTCAACGGCTGAATTGCAAGAAAACAGCAGAATTCTGCACGAAATCATCAAAATTCTTACCGAAAACCGCATATTTCGATGCAAAACGACGATTTCTCGCCGATTTTCGTTGTTTTCTCGCTTGAATTCGCAAAGAAGAGCACGAAATCTACAAAATCATGACTTTTTACCAAGATTCAACGGCTGAATTGCAAGAAAACAGCAGAATTCTGCACGAAATCATCAAAATTCTTACAGAAAACCGCATATTTCGATGCAAAACGACGATTTCTCGCCGATTTTCGTTGTTTTCTGGCATGAATTTGCAAAGAAGAGCACGAAATCTACAAAATCATGACTTTTTACCAAGATTCAACGGCTGAATTGCAAGAAAACAGCAGAATTCTGCACGAAATCATCAAAATTCTTAGAGAAAACCGCATATTTCGATGCAAAACGACGATTTCTCGCTGATTTTCGTTGCTTTCTATCTTGAATTCGCAAAAAAGAGCACGAAATCAACAATATCATGACTTTTTACCAAGATTCAACGGCTGAATTGCAAGTAAACAGCAGAATTCTGCACGAAATCGTCAAAATTCTTAGAGAAAACCGCATATTTCGATGCAAAACGACGATTTCTCGCCGATTTTCGTTGTTTTCTGGCTTGAATTCGCACAGAAGAGCACGAAATCTACAAAATCATCACTTTTTACCAAGATTCAACGGCTGAATTGCAAGAAAACAGCAGAATGCTGCACGAAATCATCAAAATTCTTACAGAAAACCGCATTTTTTCGATGCAAATCGACGATTTCTCACCGATTTTCGTTGTTTTCTGGCTTGAATTCGCAAAGAAGAGCACGAAATCTACAAAATCATGACTTTTTACCAAGATTCAACGGCTGAATTGCAAGAAAACAGCAGAATTCTGCACAAAATCATCAAAATTCTTACAGAAAACCGCATATTTCGATGCAAAACAACGATTTCTCGCCGATTTTCGTTGTTTTCTGGCTTGAATTCGCAAAGAAGAGCACGAAATCTACAAAATCATGATTTTACCAAGATTCAACGGCTGAATTGCAAGAAAACAGCAGAATTCTGCACGAAATCATCAAAATTCTTACAGAAAACCGCATATTTCGATGCTAAACGACGATTTCTCGCCGATTTTCGTTGTTTTCTGGCTTGAATTCGCAAAGAAAAGTACGAAATCTACAAAATCATGACTTTTTACCAAGATTCAACCGCTGAATTGCAAGAAAACAGCAGAATTCTGCACGAAATCATCAAAATTCTTACAGAAAACCGCATATTTCGATGCAAAACAACGATTTCTCGCCGATTTTCGTTGTTTTCTGGCTTGAATTCGCAAAGAAGAGCACGAAATCTACAAAATCATCACTTTTTAACAAGATTCTACGGCTGAATTGCAAGAAAACAGCAGAATTCTGCACGAAATCATCAATATTCTTACAGAAAACCGCATATTTCGATGCAAAACGACGATTTCTCGCCGATTTTCGTTGTTTTCTGACTTGAATTCGCAAAGAAGAGCACGAAATCTACAAAATCATGACTTTTTACCAAGATTCAACGGCTGAATTGCAAGAAAACAGCAGAATTCTGCCCAAAATCATCAAAATTCTTAGAGAAAACTGCATATTTCGATGCAAAACAACGATTTCTCGCCGATTTTCGTTGTTTTCTATCTTGAATTCGCCAAGAAGAGCACGAAATCTACAAAATCATGACTTTTTACCTAGATTCAACGGCTGAATTGCAAGTAAACAGCAGAATTCTGCACGAAATCGTCAAAATTCTTACAGAAAACCGCATATTTCGATGCAAAACGACGATTTCTCGCCGATTTTCGTTGTTTTCTGGCTTGAATTCGCAAAGAAGAGCACGAAATCTACAAAATCATGACTTTTTACTAAGATTCAACGGCTGAATTGCAAGAAAACCGCAGAATTCTGCACGAAATCATCAAAATTCTTACAGAAAACCGCATTTTTCGATGCAAATCGACGATTTCTCGCCGATTTTCGTTGTTTTCTGGCTTGAATTCGCAAAGAAGAGCACGAAATCTACAAAATCATGACTTTTTACTAAGATTCAACGGCTGAATTGCAAGAAAACCGCAGAATTCTTCACGAAATCATCAAAATTCTTACAGAAAACCGCATTTTTCGATGCAAATCGACGATTTCTCGCCGATTTTCGTTGTTTTCTGGCTTGAATTCGCAAAGAAGAGTACGAAATCTACAAAATCATGACTTTTTACCAAGATTCAACCGCTGAATTGCAAGAAAACAGCAGAATTCTGCACGAAATCATCAAAATTCTTACAGAAAACCGCATATTTCGATGCAAAACAACGATTTCTCGCCGATTTTCGTTGTTTTCTGGCTTGAATTCGCAAAGAAGAGCACGAAATCTACAAAATCATGACTTTTTACCAAGATTCAACGGCTGAATTGCAAGAAAACAGCAGAATTCTGCACGAAATCATCAAAATTCTTAGAGAAAACCGCATATTTCGATGCAAAACGACGATTTCTCGCTGATTTTCGTTGTTTTCTATCTTGAATTCGCAAAGAAGAGCACGAAATCTACAATATCATGACTTTTTACCAAGATTCAACGGCTGAATTGCAAGTAAACAGCAGAATTCTGCACGAAATCGTCAAAATTCTTAGAGAAAACCGCATATTTCGATGCAAAACGACGATTTCTCGCCGATTTTCGTTGTTTTCTGGCTTGAATTCGCACAGAAGAGCACGAAATCTACAAAATCATCACTTTTTACCAAGATTCAACGGCTGAATTGCAAGAAAACAGCAGAATTCTGCACGAAATCATCAAAATTCTTACAGAAAACCGCATTTTTCGATGCAAATCGACGATTTCTCACCGATTTTCGTTGTTTTCTGGCTTGAATTCGCAAAGAAGAGCACGAAATCTACAAAATCATGACTTTTTACCAAGATTCAACCGCTGAATTGCAAGAAAACAGCAGAATTCTGCACGAAATCATCAAAATTCTTACAGAAAACCGCATATTTCGATGCAAAACAACGATTTCTCGCCGATTTTCGTTGTTTTCTGGCTTGAATTCGCAAAGAAGAGCACGAAATCTACAAAATCATCACTTTTTACCAAGATTCTACGGCTGAATTGCAAGAAAACAGCAGAATTCTGCACGAAATCATCAAAATTCTTACAGAAAACCGCATATTTCGATGCAAAACGACGATTTCTCGCCGATTTTCGTTGTTTTCTGGCTTGAATTCGCAAAGAAGAGCACGAAATCTACAAAATCATGACTTTTTACTAAGATTCAACGGCTGAATTGCAAGAAAACCGCAGAATTCTTCACGAAATCATCAAAATTCTTACAGAAAACCGCATTTTTCGATGCAAATCGACGATTTCTCGCCGATTTTCGTTGTTTTCTGGCTTGAATTCGCAAAGAAGAGTACGAAATCTACAAAATCATGACTTTTTACCAAGATTCAACCGCTGAATTGCAAGAAAACAGCAGAATTCTGCACGAAATCATCAAAATTCTTACAGAAAACCGCATATTTCGATGCAAAACAACGATTTCTCGCCGATTTTCGTTGTTTTCTGGCTTGAATTCGCAAAGAAGAGCACGAAATCTACAAAATCATTACTTTTTAACAAGATTCTACGGCTGAATTGCAAGAAAACAGCAGAATTCTGCACGAAATCATCAATATTCTTACAGAAAACCGCATATTTCGATGCAAAACGACGATTTCTCGCCGATTTTCGTTGTTTTCTGGCTTGAATTCGCAAAGAAGAGCACGAAATCTACAAAATCATGACTTTTTACCAAGATTCAACGGCTGAATTGCAAGAAAACAGCAGAATTCTGCCCGAAATCATTGTAATGGTAAAATATTTTAATATGTTAAATTTGCTTATTTAAACTATTGTTTAAAGTCCAACAAAGCGGACAGTTACCTCTACCAATTGCTGAGAACGCAATTGAGTAATGAGTTCAATACCCATTACCTTTAGCGAAATACTTCCATATATGGTAATGGTTATTGCAGGTAAATATGCTGATACAACTCAATTTGTTTGTTATAAATAGTTGCCATAAAATGTATAGTGAGTAAGAGTCATCGTCCTCACCATCAATGTATTGTCAATGTGTAAAGAAAGTGTGAATAGAACTTCCCCGTAATTTGATTTCGATTATTTGGTACCCGAATCCCATCATCACATGGCGATCCTGCCAACGGAACAAACCTTGGACAGACCGTAAGAAGATAGAAACCGGAAGAAAAATGTGTGGAAGCAGACAGTCTAAAAAGGAACAAATTATCATTGATGCAGCTGGTATGGGACAAAACCAAGCGGAGGAGAGCACGAAACTGAACAGAACCGAATGGATGATGGTGGTCTTTTTCGCTTTAATTATTGCTGGGTTTATATGGTATGGTATTAAGAAATGGAGGAAATCAGAGAAGACGAAAATCAGGCGTGAATTTGAAATAGAAACTCTAAGGAAGTCAACAGCAAGTATTGACAACAATTAAAACACAAAGATAAAGTTAGTGATTATACCTATAGTTAGTGTAAGTGAAGTGGTGTTTTAAATATGGGCAATTAAATAAGGTAGTGTAACTCTCATAAAAAGAAGAAAATAAAGCTATGTGTTGGTGCCAAAGTGATGTTGTTGGAAAAGTTTGAGGAATTCAATACTGAGCTAAGGACATTTTTGGAAAATCTCAAAAAGGACAACACAGCGAGGCGTCAGGATAGGTCCGTCACCGAACGCAAGCTACAAGAATTCGCAAGGTGTAAAGACTATAGAGAAAGGTTAGTAACTGAATTTGCGAAAAAATCGGTCTCAAAAGAAGAAGACGTGTTAGTTAAAAATTTTGTAGAACGGATAGACAGGAAAATTGTAGAAATAGTCACTGTTTTATCACAACGCCAAGAAGATACTGATCGTACAAATTGTAATTCAGACAGCGTCAAAATGACTGAAAAATTTTGTTTTAAAACGGCGTCAAGCTTGCTTCCTAAATTAGATGGTACAGTAGAGAGTACCTATCGATTAATTCAAGGGATTGAGCTATACAATCCAGCCTTAGACAACACCAGCAAACCTTTACTTATAAATTACGTCTTATAAAAGCGTGTATACTGCATAAAGACAAAATTTATTTAAATTCAAATTATAATTCAGTCGAGTCTTTATTGGCAGATATTAGGAAAAACTTTTTACCAAAGCAATCCGCTGCAGCACTAGCAGCTCAACTACAAACCACAAAACAAGGGAATAAATCAATTGAACAATTTGGTGAAAAAATTGCTGAGTTAATGTCAAATTTAACACTGACACAAGCGGGAGATAATATGAACGAAAAGGAAACGTTCCGTCGAGAAAACGAAAAGGTAGCTATAGACGTTTTTGCACGAGGTATTCGAAATGGTGAGCTACGCACTATCATAAAAGCGCGAAAATATGACTCATTGAAAGATGCGATAGCGGCGGCTAAGGAAGAAACCGTTCTTGATCATACAACCGAGTCGGTGTTCCATTATAAAAACGCTAAAAAACAATTTAACAGATTTTCATCGCAAAACTACCATTCAAATCCTAATAATTCGCAACGATATTATAATAATTATTCACAGTCCGGAAATAATAATTATAAACGCGAAAATTTTAACAGGCAACAATCAGGAAATAATCACTATAAACAGAATAATTTTGGTGGTCAACAGTCAAAAAATGTTAAACGCGGAAATGACACTTCAAGTAATCAACAATCGGGAAACGGGTACAAAAATTTCAATCAACAAGGTGGAAATTCATATCGAAATAATAATAGTGGAAATAATCGTGGAAACATGCGATCACAAATATTTACAGCATCAAGTACCGATACAAGTGAAACATTCCAAAACGTAAATCAAGAAAAAACGTTTTTTCGGGCCCCAAATCAGTAAAGACGAGGTTATTTTTAATTTAAATAGTCTAAATTTTATTCGAATGATATACAATTGTCAAGAAATTTTATTACTATTAGATACAGGTGCTTCTATAAGTGTTTTTTTCTCAAAATTTTTAAGTAAAAATCAAACAATTAATTCACAGAACAAAATAAGAATTAGCGGGATATCTGGGTCAATAATACTACCTATAGAATCAAATTGTACTAGAGATATATTAATTCCGCCACGGTGCGAAGTAATTAGATACTGTCAAACAGAAACAACGGGCGAGTGTTTAATTCTACCAGAAGAAATCGAAAACGGTGTTTTCATAGCGGGTAGTCTTGGAGATGGAAAATTAGGACATATTCCGGTTCGAATACTAAATATTTCAGACAAAGAAGTAAAATTAACAAATTTCAAACCAAAAATCGGGAACATTAATGATTATCATGTATGCAACTTTGAAAATAAGAGTGTAACATCAGTAAATCGTGTAGAACAAGTTCTTGAATTAATTAAAATAGATCATTTAAACAAAGAAGAAAAACGTGCAGTAGATCATATTATAGCAAAATTTGCTGACGTGTTTCATTTACCAGACGATCCTTTAACTGTAACAAATGTTTATAAACACGCGATACAAGTAGAAGATAATGCGACACCAACGTACGTGAAACCTTATAGATTACCTCAAACTCAGAAATCAGAAATTGAAAATCAAATTGAAAAAATGTTAAAAAATGGAATTATTGAACCAGCGAGATCCGCGTGGTCCGCACCTCTTTTAGTCGTTCCTAAAAAACCAGATAATAATGGTACACGTAAATGGAGAGTAGTGGTTGATTATCGAATGCTAAATACGCGATTAAAAGAAGATAAATTTCCTTTACCATGCATAGCTGAAATTCTTGATTCTCTGTCGGGAGCTATGTATTTCTCACATTTAGATTTATCGCAAGGATACTGTCACGTCTGTGACGGGGTCTTTCAATAATGACACAGTTTTGGGAGTATTTATTGTTTATTCTTAACTAATTCCTACTAACTACATTGATACTAATCTAATAAACTTAAAACTACTTACAATATGCAGATAGGGGTAGGCATTGTCCCGCTTGACCCAAAGGCTCACTAACTTAATAATAGTCACTGTTACCACTCGATGACCGCTACCACTCACTCCGTTATCTCTACTACTGGCTAACTACCCCTTGTACGTTGCCCATGTCACCTCGTTTCCGCAAGCTGACTTTGCTAGTCCTCCGTTTTGGAGTGCTAGCTAAGCCACTTGCGAAAACCCGGTGCAACGTACAAAGGTAGTTAACCTCTTAGTCGCAGCAATTATTAATTGCTGACATATGCCCACCCCTTAAGAATTGTCGTCCCGACAATTAACTTATAGCTTAAACCTTAACTAAATTATCCTAACCATTTACATCTCTATCTTATGCCTAATCTCCTCTTCTGTCCCGCACTTCCCTCATGTCCGGAAACGTTGACTCCTTGCATCCTGTCACTAGCTTCGACTAGAAGAACAAGCAGAACTTCTCCACACCTCGGAGTGGAACTCTTCCAACCGCACTGACGTGTCTTTCTAGGTGCGAAAACTCGAACTGCTCTGGAGAGGGGCTTCGTCTTGGTCACTCTTGGGTTGTCCCTTCTTCTTGACCATTTAGGAACTCTTACTCAGGAGGATCTTACTTAGGTTTTCAGGAAAGTTGTGTGGTTACAGGATTCTCAATAAGGGTGAGGTTAAGTAAGCAGGGAAAAAGAATGGTCGGTCTCGTTGTCCTCGCCGCTCCTTCGGCACCATGTATCAACTCAAGTAGCATTGACCTCCAGCCGTCCCTTCCAGATCACGCAGTTTCTTGTTGGTTCCGTTGAGTGGTCACTATGCCTCCACTTTGCCCTCCGATTCTTTGATGGTACTCCTGGAAGTCTGATGTTCCCTCTAGCCTACCACTAGGACAGTCTGGTCTTGTCGTGACATCTCGGACGGTCCATAGGTGATGGGACAAACAAAAACAACAATTACAAACTAAAATATTTAACTCCTAATCTAACCTTACAAGCTATTTACAAATTTCTCTAGCGTTTACACGTATTACCTTACTCTAAAACTGCTGACAACAAGAATGCGAAAATAACATTGTTGTTGTCGACCTTCACCTTTTGATCAGCTGTTCCATTACTCGCGTATATCTCCCAACCCAAATAAAATTTAAAATATCCCTCTTTAAAAAAGTTTCCCGTTTTTCCCCATTCTTTTTTTTTTTTTTCTGTGTCTGTTGGCTTACCTTGTTTTACTCTCTCTCCTCTTCGCTCAAATTCCTTGGTGGGTAGAGTGTAATACTGGCACTCTGCCCCTTTGCCAATCCGAGTAGGGTCTCCTTCCCTATCTCCACATGGCACGTGCTCTGCGTTACCCTACTGTCCTCCTCTGGCAGTCTCCGAGACCTCTCTTCCCGGGAAGGGCAACCGTTTTCTTCATGCTTCCTCCTACAAATCTTTCTAATCGTCCTGACGATTAGATACTAAATTAATACGAAAAAACACAACAGACATCGCTATAATGATCGATTGGTGCCACCGCTGTTCCATCCATGTGCACCTGGAGTGGTGACGGCTAGCAATCCAATTGGGTTTCGGCGGATCAAAACATAGACCAACTCTACAGATAATACCATTTTCCAGTACATCCTCATACTGATTTCGACTAAGTCCTGTTGAACAAAGTTGTCATGGCATAACACTAACAATAACCTAAAATCACAAGAAATTTTTATCCTAATATTAAAAAAACAAACAAGAAAAAAAAAATGCCTAAAACTTAATAATAACATATTTTAGACGTCATCGCTACTGGCCGGACTCGTCCAAGGGTCGTAATAACTAAGTATACGACTGACGTGAACAATTTCTCTTTTCGATTTGTTGTTTGAACCCCGTTCGACTTCGTAATTGACGTCGTTAACCTTTCTGGTGATTGTGTATGGTCCGAACCATCTGCACATCAATTTTGGACTTTTACCCTTTTTTCTTGCAGGCATGAACAACTTTACCTTATCATTCACCTCAAATTCCAAATTTCGATGTTTTTCATCATAACGTTGTTTGTCGTATTGTTGACGTTTCGTGATGTTTTCTGCTGCGTTTGCTTGAATCGCCAACAATCGTTCTCTTAGCTGAATAATATCCGCGTTCTCTATCTCAGCCTCCGTGAGATTTGCCTGGGAAGGCAATGTTGCTAACCCACCGAAAATTACCAAATAGGGTGGATACCCCGTCGTTGCTTGCACGCTCGTGTTGTATCCGAATGTGACTGCTTTCACGTAGTGGTCCCAATCTCGCTGGTCAGTGCTCGTAAACATGGCAAGCATTTTAGCAAGAGTCTTGTTGTACTTTTCGACAAGACCGTTACACTGCGGATGGTACGCCGTTGTGTACAGATCTTTTGCGACTCCCATTAGTTTAGGAAGTTCGGTTACCATCTGACTCCTAAAAACTGTTCCTCGATCACTTAGAAAACAACGCGGCGCCCCGTATATACAAATTAAATTCTCAAAAATAAATTTGGCTACACTTTTGGCTGTGGCATCTCGCAGCGGTCCAGCTATCGCGTATCTGGACACATATTCCGTACATACTATAACCATCGTGTTTCCTGATCGAGATTTTGGAAAAGGCCCCATTAAATCTACTGATACCATTGACCAAACTCGGCCAACCGGAATTGGGTGTAGCAGCCCCGCTTTCTTCTTAAAGTCCTCGCCTTTTTTGGACTGACAGTCTGTACAACCCCTAACGAACTTCTCAACATCCTTTTGTAGTTTCGACCAATAGTACCGTTCCCGAATTTTGTTCAGGGTTTTTGTGGTGCCTAGATGTCCGCTAAGAGGATCGCAATGGTGGTTGTAAAGGATTTCTCCAATTAGATCTTTCGGGATAACTAGCAGCTCGTCAATTCCAGTTGCATTTGCATTCTTTTTATACAACACTCCATCCTTTATAACAAAGTTTTTTGACCTTTTCCTGACTCCGATTGGTAACTCATCGTCACTTTGTTTTTCTATTGCTGTTATGAGCTCTTTTAACTCGTGATCTTCCAATTGTTGCTCTCTCAGTTCTTGGTTTGATGTCAGATATGTGGGAATTTCATCTGCCTCTATTTCGTCGCTGATCTTTCCAATCAATACTGGGTTTCTTGACAGGCAATCCGCGTCTTGATGCTTTGAGCCGCTTCGATGCTCGATGCTATAGTCAAATTCTGACAACTTTATTGCCCATCTTGCAAGTTTTCCTGTTGGGTCCTTAATTGTTTTTAACCATCTGATAGCGCTGTGATCAGTTATAATCTTCACATGTCGTCCATGAATTAGATGTCGTAGATAAGACAAAGCCCATACGCATCCTAAGCATTCCAGTTCCGTAATTCCCAAGTTCCTTTCATTTTTTGTTAAGCTCCGACTGACGTACGCAATTGGATGGCTTTCTTGTTCTTCGTTTTGTTGTAATAAAACGGCTCCTAAGCCTTGAAGGCTGGCGTCAACTCTCAATTCACAATCCTTGTTTGGGTTAAACCGTTGTAGAACTGGAGCTGTGGTCATTTTCTCCTTTAAAGTTTTAAACGCTTGCTCTTTTTCGTCGCCCCATAAGAATGGCGTGTCCTTCTTTGTTATTTCGTGCAGTGGTCGTGCGATGGACGAAAAATTTTGAATAAATTTTCTGTAGTAGTTGCACATTCCTAAGAAACGTTGAACTTCCTTGACTGTACGTGGTGTAGTAAATTTGGCGATACCCTCTATTTTCTTTGTATCCACACTAATACCGTTTGTACCCACTCTGAAGCCAAGAATATCGATCTCTTTCTTCATGTACACACATTTACTTGGTTTAAGAGTAAGTCCTGCATCTTGTAGACGTTGGAAAACTCTTTTCAACTTATCAATGTGTTCCTCTATAGTTTTTGAAAAAATTATAATGTCATCCAAATACAGTAAGATGTCCTTCCATTTCATGTCGAAAAATAACTTGTCCATGAGCGCCTGAAATGTTCCTGGAGCATTGCATAGTCCAAACGGCATGACTTTGAACTGGTACTGCCCCTGACCTTGAGCCACGAACGATGTGTACTCTTTGCACTCTTCTTTTACGGCCACTTGCCAGTAACCACTCATTAGATCTAATGTAGAAAACCAATTAGAGTCGTGCCCAATGTACGTCAACACATCATCAATGTTCGGTATGGGATAATTCCATTTCTTAGTCACTTGATTCAACTTCCGATAATCGATACAAAATCTCATATTTCCATCTTTTTTCTTCGCCAAAACTACCGGAAATCCCCAAGGACTATTACTGGGTTCAATTACATCGTCTTGTAACATCTCCTGGATCTGGTCATCAATAATATTGCGTTCCTTGTGAGACACTCGGTAGGGTTTGCATTTAATTGGCTTAGCATCTCCGACGTCGATGTCATGTTCCACCAATGTGGTTTTACCTAGCTGCGATGGTAAACTGGCGAAAATTCCGGAAAAATCTTTTAACAATTTCTTTAGCTGTTGCTTGGCTTCATCATTCAATTCGTTGTCGATGATATGGTCTCCTGTACGC
This sequence comes from Gnatocerus cornutus, assembly GCA_029298725.1. Lineage (NCBI taxonomy): Eukaryota > Metazoa > Arthropoda > Insecta > Coleoptera > Tenebrionidae > Gnatocerus > Gnatocerus cornutus. Next base: position 5,311,872 of record CM055516.1, read on the forward strand.
ACTTGATCAGTCTCGAGTGTTGTTTGCAAGGTAAACTCATCCGCATTTAATGTGACCGAATCTTCTTGTAACCAAGCTAACGTAGTGCCTTTAAAAATTTTTATCGGTGTATTTGCCCTTGTGCTGATGACAACGTCCAAAGAGCCTTTGTTGCAGTCCAACTGTTCCAAAAGTAGGCCTCTTTTGACCAAGAAATTCTCGTTTTTCGCAATCACTAAATTTTCTGCTGAGTTGGAAATTCCCTCGACACTTAACGTCATTTGTTTTTCCTTTCCGGGTCGTATGACGCAATCTTGGGATGCCGTAACTTTAATTCTTTGGTCAGCGTTTATCGTTGTCTGTAGTGACGTCTCGGCTGGGTCATTGAGTTCTGACCTGATTACGTCTGTCCTCGTGTCGTCTTCTTTCTTGAAATGAATTTTTCCCTTACCAAAGTCAATTATTGCTGTTTCCCGCATTAAAAATTGTACGCCTAAAATAAGTGGACTTGGCAAGTTCTCTACAATGATGGCCTCATCCTCGAATTTCTGATCATCCACCATTATACTAAAATCCGTTTTTCCCCACGTCGACACTCTATGGTTACCTACCGTTTTTAGAAAAATATGACTACCTCTTATATCTAAATTACCTACCCAATCTCTTGAAATTAAATTAGCGCTACATCCCGTATCTATGATTATATCTATTAATTTACCCTGTAACCTACCCTGTATTTTTAAAATATCCTGTCGCGCCCGTATACCTAACAAACTATTTGCGAGGACGACATCCTGACGCGCCCGCAATGCCGCCCTTAAACTTTTGGGACATTTTCCTTCGTTCCTTGCTGACTCGATTTTTTGTCTGGATTGAATTTGTTTCTGCAATCCCTAGCAATGTGACCAATTTTTCCGCAAACAAAGCATTTTCTTCCATCCTGGTTCTTTTGGGAATCGCGACAAGCAGCCGCGAAATGACCTGGCTTTGAACACACAAAACATTTGGGACGTCCATCTTTTGTTCTTGTGGTCGGTAGCGTTCTGTTGGTCGAAAATTTTGAATTTCCGGTCTCTCGCGTATCCTGGTGAGTCCATTGGCGATATTCCCTCGTCGGACTTTGAGTTGTCAAAAATGCTGCGTCCGCAGACATGCTGTTTATTAGCGTCAGTTTCTTAACCTCGCTAATTTTAAACGCTAAGCATTTAATATCGTCCTTAGTCATGTCCGGCTTTGCAAACATATAGAAAGTTTCGGCTAATGCCGGTGATAGCCCTCTCTCAAATCGAGATCTGAAAGTCTCGTCAGACATCGCGGGGTCAATTTCCTGTTGCAACGCCAACAGTTCGAAAAAATATGCCTTAATATCTTCGTTTAAACCCTGTTTTCGATTTTCAAATCTAGTCCTAACCGCTCTTTTGGAATCACCGCCTCCAAATTCTTTGAGAAAATCCTCCATCAATTGTTTCCAATTCTTTGTCGCGTTATCCGGTTTTGTTATGTATTTCTGGAACCATCCTAAAGCCGCTTTTTCCAAAAACACAGGTAAATAAGAGATTTTCAATTTGTCGTCCCAGGAGTTCATCAAGGCGACCCTGTTGTACGACTCGATGAAACTGGTGGGTTCAGAACTTGCCGGATTAAATGTGGGGGGTGCCAAAAATTTCGGTAAAGCCGGTGTCTTATTTGAAGACAGTGCATCCCGTAACGTCACGTTCGCCATTCTGTTCTGTTCTTTATCCTCGTCTTCGACTTCGTCTTCGCTTTCGCCCTCTTTACTACTACTAGAACTTTCCAACGTAATAATCTCCGAGTTTTGTTCCTCGCGTTGTAATTCAGAACCCTCTGCTTTCCCCAAAATCCTTTGAATTTCGCTTAAAGTATCCTCAGGTACGTTTCGCGCCGATAATTCAAGCTTTACGTTAGCTCCCGTATTTTGAAATTGTTCAGTACTGCGATATGTTGGCTTGAATTTTTTGTATTCCGCTTCCCTTTGTCTCCTACGTGTTACAGGAGGTGATCCCCGGTCCGTCATTCGAAATTTTAACTAGCGCAAAATCGACTCCCATCACTATGTCATCTTTACTCGACCCTTACTACTCACACGATCACATCGGTACTTTCTCATAGTTGAGATGAAACAAATATGAAGATTTGTTTCCTGAGATCAAAACACCGCGCCTCCACCATATATGTCACGTCTGTGACGGGGTCTTTCAATAATGACACAGTTTTGGGAGTATTTATTGTTTATTCTTAACTAATTCCTACTAACTACATTGATACTAATCTAATAAACCTAAAACTACTTACAATATGCAGATAGGGGTAGGCATTGTCCCGCTTGACCCAAAGGCTCACTAACTTAATAATAGTCACTGTTACCACTCGATGACCGCTACCACTCACTCCGTTATCTCTACTACTGGCTAACTACCCCTTGTACGTTGCCCATGTCACCTCGTTTCCGCAAGCTGACTTTGCTAGTCCTCCGTTTTGGAGTGCTAGCTAAGCCACTTGCGAAAACCCGGTGCAACGTACAAAGGTAGTTAACCTCTTAGTCGCAGCAATTATTAATTGCTGACAATACTATCAAGTTGAACTAGAACCTTCTTGTCGTCCCTATACTGCATTTACTACTAATAAAGGACAATATCAAATGACAAGATTACCGATGGGATTGAAATTTAGTCCAAATGTTTTTTCTCGAACAATGACAATTGCAATGTCTGGATTAAATTACGAAAGATGTTTCATTTATTTAGATGATTTAATTGTATTCGGAAATAGTTTATCAAACCACAATAAAAATCTTGTACAAGTATTACAAAGATTAAGAGAAGTAAATTTAAAATTGAATCCAAGTAAATGTAATTTTTTGAGGAAAGAAATTTTGTATTTAGGACACGTTATTTCAGCTTCAGGTGTGTCTCCAGATCCGGAAAAAATTCAAACTATGTTGCAGTTTCCAGTACCAAAAGATGCACAGGAAACAAAAAGATTTTGTTGCTTTCTCAAATTATTATAGAAATTTTATTCAAAATTTTGCAGATATTGCTGCACCTCTAAATTATTTGACACGGAAAGCTATTGAATTTAAATGGACTAAAGAATGTCAAAACTCCTTTGAACGCTTAAAATCAGCTTTAGTAAACCCTCCTATACTTCAATGTCCAGATTTTTCAGAAAACAATTGCTTCATACTTAAAACTGATGCTTCGGGTAATGCCATTGGCTCAGTACTATCAAATATGAACGATAAACCAGTAGCTTACGCAAGCAGAGCTTTAAATCCTGCAGAACGAAACTACTGTACTATTGAAAAAGAACTTTTAGCGATTGTGTGGAGCGTAAAACATTTTAGACCTTACTTGTATGGACGAAAATTTCTTATACAAACTAACCATAGGCCATTAGTGTATCTATTTGGTATGGCAAATCCGTCAAGTCGACTAAATAAATTTCGCTTAACTTTGGAAGAATACGACTTTGAAATTCAGTATATCAAAGGAAAGGAAAACGTGACGGCTGATGCTTTATCAAGAATTAAAATTAATGATTTACGAGAAATGTCAAAAAATGTTACCGAATCACTAAATATTTTAACCCGCGCACGTTCAAAACAATTGAAAGACAATCAAACACAAAACCAGACAAAAGAAGAAAACGTAACCGGGACTGATCACCCTGGAACCGTGGAACTTCTCAAACGACCAAAAGATTCAATCGAATTGCGACCCATAAATTTGCAAATGTACAAAAAATTACTAAATGGAAAACAATACGAGTACTCAAACAAACAATTTATATATGATGCAACGTTGCATATAATTTACTTCGAGTGGAGTTCTTGTTCCGCGTCTGCTCTGCGAGCGTCGTTGAAAGATCTTCAACATATATGTACACGATTTAAAATTCCGGAAATAATTATCGTAAGAGACGATAGGTGTACAATGAAAGAAAAATTTATTAAAGAAATATGTAAGTTTTCCAAAATAATTAATGAAAATTCTATAAAATTGTCAATTTTAAGAAACGTAAACACTATTAATGATTTACCAACAAGACAACTTATTTTAAATGATTTTCACATGCTACCGACGGGTGGACATGCAGGTATTAACAGAATGTATAACAACATTAAAAAATATTATTTTTGGATAGGTCTTCACACAGATGTCGAAAAGTTTGTGAAAAAATGCGACGACTGTCAACGGTATAAACATGCAAAACCTCATGTAGAACCCTTAACTATAACGTCAACAGCATCGTCAGCTTTCCAAAAAATTTTCTTAGACTTAGTGGGACCATTAGATCCTGATATAAATGATAATAAATATATACTCACAATACAATGCGACTTGTCTAAATTTGTAGAAGCTTATCCTTTACCAAACAAAGAAGCAATAACTGTAGCTCGTTTTTTTGTGGATAATTTCATTCTAAGATATGGAATTCCAGCAGAAGTTGTAACCGACCAAGGAACTGAATTTCTATCCTTAATTTTTTCAGAATCGTGTAAGATTTTAAACATCAAACAACTAAAGTCTACCGCATATCATCATCAGACCATAGGTGCTTTAGAAAATAATCATAAACATTTGGGTGCATATTTGAGAGTGCAAGTAGCTCATCACCCGAATGCTTGGAGCACTTGGTTACCTTTTTGGTGTTTCGCTTATAATACAACGGTTCATACAACTACTCAGTATACACCGTATGAGTTAGTGTTTGGTCAAATAGCAAGGTTACCGTCTAATATCAATGCAAAAGTAGATCCTTTATACACATTTGATAATTACCCCTTAGAACTCAAATTTAGGTTGCAAGAAGCATGGCATGACGCAAGTCAAAAATTAGTTAATGCAAAGATTAAACGTAAAGAAACATACGATCAGCATACTTCTAAATTAATTAGTTATAAGACAGGTGATTTAGTTTTAGTAAAAAATAATGTGCAAAATAAGATGCAACATTTATTTAAAGGACCTTATTGTGTAATTAAAGAAAATACGCCAAATGTAGTTATAAGTTTAAATGATAAGGAAATAATTGTACATAAAAATCAGTGTAAGCCATATTTTAAGTAAAATGTTAAGTACATAATGTTAGATTGTATAAATTAATAATTAAAATTGTAAAGTAGTTTAAGAACAATTTAGATGGGGTTAGGTAATGTTAAGTAAAAAAAAAAAAAAAATTGTAAATTGTATTTTTTTTTCCTCTTGCGGGGGAGGTGTAATGGTAAAATATTTTAATATGTTAAATTTGCTTATTTAAACTATTGTTTAAAGTCCAACAAAGCGGACAGTTACCTCTACCAATTGCTGAGAACGCAATTGAGTAATGAGTTCAATACCCATTACCTTTAGCGAAATACTCCCATATATGGTAATGGTTATTGCAGGTAAATCTGCTGATACAACTCAATTTGTTTGTTATAAATAGTTGCCATAAAATGTATAGTGAGTAAGAGTCATCGTCCTCACCATCAATGTATTGTCAATGTGTAAAGAAAGTGTGAATAGAACTTCCCCGTAATTTGATTTCGATTATTTGGTACCCGAATCCCATCATCACATCATCAAAATTCTTAGAGAAAACTGCATATTTCGATGCAAAACAACGATTTCTCGCCGATTTTCGTTGTTTTCTATCTTGAATTCGCCAAGAAGAGCACGAAATCTATAAAATCATGATTTTTTACCTAGATTCAACGGCTGAATTGCAAGAAAACAGCAGAATTCTGCACGAAATCATCAAAATTCTTACAGAAAACCGCATATTTCGATGCAAAACGACGATTTCTCGCCGATTTTCGTTGTTTTCTCGCTTGAATTCGCAAAGAAGAGCACGAAATCTACAAAATCATGACTTTTTACCAAGATTCAACGGCTGAATTGCAAGAAAACAGCAGAATTCTGCACGAAATCATCAAAATTCTTACAGAAAACCGCATATTTCGATGCAAAACGACGATTTCTCGCCGATTTTCGTTGTTTTCTGGCATGAATTTGCAAAGAAGAGCACGAAATCTACAAAATCATGACTTTTTGCCAAGATTCAACGGCTGAATTGCAAGAAAACAGCAGAATTCTGCACGAAATCATCAAAATTCTTACAGAAAACCGCATATTTCGATGCAAAACGACGATTTCTCGCCGATTTTCGTTGTTTTCTGGCTTGAATTCGCAAAGAAGAGCACGAAATCTACAAAATCATGACTTTTTACTAAGATTCAACGGCTGAATTGCAAGAAAACCGCAGAATTCTGCACGAAATCATCAAAATTCTTACAGAAAACCGCATTTTTCGATGCAAATCGACGATTTCTCACCGATTTTCGTTGTTTTCTGGCTTGAATTCGCAAAGAAGAGCACGAAATCTACAAAATCATAACTTTTTACCAAGATTCAACGGCTGAATTGCAAGAAAACAGCAGAATTCTGCACAAAATCATCAAAATTCTTACAGAAAACCGCATATTTCGATGCAAAACAACGATTTCTCGCCGATTTTCGTTGTTTTCTGGCTTGAATTCGCAAAGAAGAGCACGAAATCTACAAAATCATGACTTTTTACCAAGATTCAACGGCTGAATTGCAAGAAATCAGCAGAATTCTGCACGAAATCATCAAAATTCTTACAGAAAACCGCATATTTCGATGCAAAACGACGATTTCTCGCCGATTTTCGTTGTTTCTGGCTTGAATTCGCAAAGAAGAGTACGAAATCTACAAAATCATGACTTTTTACCAAGATTCAACCGCTGAATTGCAAGAAAACAGCAGAATTCTGCACGAAATCATCAAAATTCTTGCAGAAAACCGCATATTTCGATGCAAAACAACGATTTCTCGCCGATTTTCGTTGTTTTCTGGCTTGAATTCGCAAAGAAGAGCACGAAATCTACAAAATCATCACTTTTTAACAAGATTCTACGGCTGAATTGCAAGAAAACACCAGAATTCTGCACGAAATCATCAATATTTTTACAGAAAACCGCATATTTCGATGCAAAACGACGATTTCTCGCCGATTTTCGTTGTTTTCTGGCTTGAATTCGCAAAGAAGAGCACGAAATCTACAAAATCATGACTTTTTACCAAGATTCAACGGCTGAATTGCAAGAAAACAGCAGAATTCTGCCCGAAATCATCAAAATTCTTAGAGAAAACTGCATATTTCGATGCAAAACAACGATTTCTCGCCGATTTTCGTTGTTTTCTATCTTGAATTCGCCAAGAAGAGCACGAAATCTATAAAATCATGACTTTTTACCTAGATTCAACGGCTGAATTGCAAGAAAACAGCAGAATTCTGCACGAAATCATCAAAATTCTTACAGAAAACCGCATATTTCGATGCAAAACGACGATTTCTCGCCGATTTTCGTTGTTTTCTCGCTTGAATTCGCAAAGAAGAGCACGAAATCTACAAAATCATGACTTTTTACCAAGATTCAACGGCTGAATTGCAAGAAAACAGCAGAATTCTGCACGAAATCATCAAAATTCTTAGAGAAAACCGCATATTTCGATGCAAAACGACGATTTCTCGCTGATTTTCGTTGTTTTCTATCTTGAATTCGCAAAGAAGAGCACGAAATCTACAATATCATGACTTTTTACCAAGATTCAACGGCTGAATTGCAAGTAAACAGCAGAATTCTGCACGAAATCGTCAAAATTCTTAGAGAAAACCGCATATTTCGATGCAAAACGACGATTTCTCGCCGATTTTCGTTGTTTTCTGGCTTGAATTCGCACAGAAGAGCACGAAATCTACAAAATCATCACTTTTTACCAAGATTCAACGGCTGAATTGCAAGAAAACAGCAGAATTCTGCACGAAATCATCAAAGTTCTTAGAGAAAACCGCATATTTCGATGCAAAACGACGATTTCTTGCCGATTTTCGTTGTTTTCTGGCTTGAATTCGCAAAGAAGAGCACGAAATCTACAAAATCATCACTTTTTACCAAGATTCAACGGCTGAATTGCAAGATAACAGCAGAATTCTGCACAAAATCATCAAAATTCTTACAGAAAACCGCATATTTCGATGCAAAACGACGATTTCTCGCCGATTTTCGTTGTTTTCTGGCTTGAATTCGCAAAGAAGAGCACGAAATCTACAAAATCATGACTTTTTACCAAGATTCAACAGCTGAATTGCAAGAAAACAGCAGAATTCTGCACGAAATCATCAAAAGTCTTAGAGAAAACTGCATATTTCGATGCAAAACAACGATTTCTCGACGATTTTCGTTGTTTTCTATCTTGAATTCGCCAAGAAGAACACGAAATCTACAAAATCATGACTTTTTACCAAGATTCAACGGCTGAATTGCAAGAAAACAGCAGAATTCTGCACGAAATCGTCAAAATTCTTAGAGAAAACCGCATATTTCGATGCAAAACGACGATTTTTCGCCGATTTTCGTTGTTTTCTGGCTTGAATTCGCAAAGAAGAGCACGAAATCTACAAAATCATCACTTTTTACCAAGATTCAACGGCTGAATTGCAAGAAAACAGCAGAATTCTGCACGAAATCATCAAAATTCTTACAGAAAACCGCATTTTTCGATGCAAAACGACGATTTCTCGCCGATTTTCGTTGTTTTCTGGCTTGAATTCGCAAAGAAGAGCACGAAATCTACAAAATCATGACTTTTTACCAAGATTCAACGGCTGAATTGCAAGAAAACAGCAAAATTCTGCACGCAATCATCAAAATTCTTACAGAAAACCGCATATTTCGATGCAAAACAACGATTGCTTGCCGATTTTCGTTGTTTTCTGGCTTGAATTCGCAAAGAAGAGCACGAAATCTACAAAATCATCACTTTTTACCAAGATTCTACGGCTGAATTGCAAGAAAACAGCAGAATTCTGCTCGAAATCATCAAAATTCTTACAGAAAACCGCATATTTCGATGCAAAACGACGATTTCTCGCCGATTTTCGTTGTTTTCTGGCTTGAATTCGCAAAGAAGAGCACGAAATCTACAAAATCATCACTTTTTACCAAGATTCTACGGCTGAATTGCAAGAAAACAGCAGAATTCTGCACGAAATCATCAAAATTCTTACAGAAAACCCCATATTTCGATGCAAAACGACGATTTCTCGCCGATTTTCGTTGTTTTCTGGCTTGAATTCGCAAAGAAGAGCACGAAATCTACAAAATCATGACTTTTACCAAGATTCAACGGCTGAAATGCAAGAAAACAGCAGAATTCTGCACGAAATCATCAAAATTCTTAGAGAAAACTGCATATTTCGATGCAAAACAACGATTTCTCGCCGATTTTCGTTGTTTTCTATCTTGAATTCGCCAAGAAGAGCACGAAATCTACAAAACCATGACTTTTTACCAAGATTCAACGGCTGAATTGCAAGAAAACAGCAGAATTCTGCACGAAATCGTCAAAATTCTTAGAGAAAACCGCATATTTCGATGCAAAACGACGATTTCTCGCCGATTTTCGTTGTTTTCTGGCTTGAATTCGCAAAGAAGAGCACGAAATCTACAAAATCATCACTTTTTACCAAGATTCAACGGCTGAATTGCAAGAAAACAGCAGAATTCAGCACGAAATCATCAAAATTCTTACAGAAAACCGCATATTTCGATGCAAAACGATTATTTCTCGCCGATTTTCGTTGTTTTCTGGCTTGAATTCGCAAAGAAGAGCCCGAAATCTACAAAATCATGACTTTTTACCAAGCTTCAACGGCTGAATTGCAAGATAACAGCAGAATTCTGCACGAAATCATCAAAATTCTTACAGAAAACCGCATATTTCGATGCAAAACGACGATTTCTCGCCGATTTTCGTTGTTTTCTGGCTTGAATTCGCAAAGAAGAGCACGAAATCTACAAAATCATGACTTTTTACCAAGATTCAACGGCTGAATTGCAAGAAAACAGCAGAATTCTGCACGAAATCATCAAAATTCTTACAGAAAACCGCATATTTCGATGCAAAACGATTATTTCTCGCCGATTTTCGTTGTTTTCTGGCTTGAATTCGCAAAGAAGAGCACGAAATCTACAAAATCATGACTTTTTACCAAGCTTCAACAGCTGAATTGCAAGATAACAGCAGAATTCTGCACGAAATCATCAAAATTCTTACAGAAAACCGCATATTTCGATGCAAAACGACGATTTCTCGCCGATTTTTGTTGTTTTCTGGCTTGAATTCGCAAAGAGAAGCACGAAATCTACAAAATCATGACTTTTTACCAAGATTCAACGACTGAATGCAAGAAAACAGCAGAATTCTGCACGAAATCATCAAAATTCTTACAGAAAACCGCATATTTCGATGCAAAACAACGATTTCTCGCCTATTTTCGTTGTTTTCTGGCTTGAATTCGCAAAGAAGAGCACGAAATCTACAAAATCATCACTTTTTACCAAGATTCTACGGCTGAATTGCAAGAAAACAGCAGAATTCTGCACGAAATCATCAAAATTCTTACAGAAAACCGCATATTTCGATGCAAAACGACGATTTCTCGCCGATTTTCGTTGTTTTCTGGCTTGAATTCGCAAAGAAGAGCACGAAATCTACAAAATCATGACTTTTTACCAAGATTCAACGGCTGAATTGCAAGAAAACAGCAGAATTCTGCACGAAATCATCAAAATTCTTACAGAAAACCGCATATTTCGATGCAAAACAACGATTTCTCGCCGATTTTCGTTGTTTTCTGGCTTGAATTCGCAAAGAAGAGCACGAAATCTACAAAATCATTACTTTTTACCAAGATTCTACGGCTGAATTGCAAGAAAACAGCAGAATTCTGCACGAAATCATCAAAATTCTTACAGAAAACCGCATATTTCGATGCAAAACGACGATTTCTCGCCGATTTTCGTTGTTTTCTGGCTTGAATTCGCAAAGAAGAGCACGAAATCTACAAAATCATGACTTTTTACCAAGATTCAACGGCTGAATTGCAAGAAAACAGCAGAATTTTGCACGAAATCATCAAAATTCTTAGAGAAAACTGCATATTTCGATGCAAAACAACGATTTCTCGCCGATTTTCGTTGTTTTCTATCTTGAATTCGCCAAGAAGAGCACGAAATCTACAAAATCATGACTTTTTACCAAGACTCAACGGCTGAATTGCAAGAAAACAGCAGAATTCTGCACGAAATCATCAAAATTCTTAGAGAAAACCGCATATTTCGATGCAAAACTACGATTTCTCGCCGATTTTTGTGGTTTTCTGGCTTGAATTCGCAAAAAAGTACACGAAATCTACAAAATCATGACTTTTTACCAAGATTCAACGGCTGAATTGCAAGAAAACAGCAGAATTCTGCACGAAATCATCAAAATTCTTACAGAAAACCGCATATTTCGATGCAAAACGATTATTTCTCGCCGATTTTCGTTGTTTTCTGGCTTGAATTCGCAAAGAAGAGCACGAAATCTACAAAATCATGACTTTTTACCAAGATTCAACGGCTGAATTGCAAGATAACAGCAGAATTCTGCACGAAATCATCAAAATTCTTACAGAAAACCGCATATTTCGATGCAAAACGACGATTTCTCGCCGATTTTCGTTGTTTTCTGGCTTGAATTCGCAAAGAAGAGCACGAAATCTACAAAATCATGACTTTTTACGAAGATTCAACTGCTGAATTGCAAGAAAACAGCAGAATTCTGCACGAAATCATCAAAATTCTTAGAGAAAACCGCATATTTCGATGCAAAACGACGATTTCTCGCTGATTTTCGTTGTTTTCTATCTTGAATTCGCAAAGAAGAGCACGAAATCTACAAAATCATGACTTTTTACCAAGATTCAACGGCTGAATTGCAAGTAAACAGCAGAATTCTGCACGAAATCGTCAAAATTCTTAGAGAAAATCGCATATTTCGATGCAAAACGACGATTTCTCGCCGATTTTCGTTGTTTTCTGGCTTGAATTCGCAAAGAAGAGCACGAAATCTACAAAATCATCACTTTTTACCAAGATTCAACGGCTGAATTGCAAGAAAACAGCAGAATTCTGCACGAAATCATCAAAATTCTTAGAGAAAACCGCATATTTCGATGCAAAACGACGATTTCTCGCCGATTTTTGTGGTTTTCTGGCTTGAATTCGCAAAAAAGAGCACGAAATCTACAAAATCATGACTTTTTACCAAGATTCAACGGCTGAATTGCAAGAAAACAGCAGAATTCTGCACGAAATCATCAAAATTCTTACAGAAAACCGCATATTTCGATGCAAAACAACGATTTCTCGCCGATTTTCGTTGTTTTCTGGCTTGAATTCGCAAAGAAGAGCACGAAATCTACAAAATCATCACTTTTTACCAAGATTCTACGGTTGAATTGCAAGAAAACAGCAGAATTCTACACGAAATTATAAAAATTCTTACAGAAAACCGCATATTTCGATGCAAAACGACGATTTCTCGCCGATTTTCGTTGTTTTCTGGCTTGAATTCGCAAAGAAGAGCACGAAATCTACAAAATCATGACTTTTTAACCAAGATTCAACGGCTGAATTGCAAGAAAACAGCAGAATTCTGCACGAAATCATCAAAATTCTTAGAGAAAACTGCATATTTCGATGCAAAACAACGATTTCTCGCCGATTTTCGTCGTTGTCTATCTTGAATTCGCCAAGAAGAGCACGAAATCTACAAAATCATGACTTTTTACCAAGATTCAACGGCTGAATTGCAAGAAAACAGCAGAATTCTGCACGAAATCGTCAAAATTCTTAGAGAAAACCGCATATTTCGATGCAAAACGACGATTTCTCGCCGATTTTCGTTGTTTTCTGGCTAGAATTCGCAAAGAAGAGCACGAAATCTACAAAATCATCACTTTTTACCAAGATTCAACGGCTGAATTGCAAGAAAACAGCAGAATTCTGAACGAAATCATCAAAATTCTTAGAGAAAACCTCATATTTCGATGCAAAACGACGATTTCTCGCCGATTTTTGTGGTTTTCTGGCTTGAATTCCCAAAAAAGAGCACGAAATCTACAAAATCATGACTTTTTACCAAGATTCGACGGCTGAATTGCAAGAAAACAGCAGAATTCTGCACGAAATCATCAAAATTCTTACAGAAAACCGCATATTTCGATGCAAAACGATTATTTCTCGCCGATTTTCGTTGTTTTCTGGCTTGAATTCGCAAAGAAGAGCACGAAATCTACAAAATCATGACTTTTTACCAAGATTCAACGGCTGAATTGCAAGATAACAGCAGAATTCTGAACGAAATCATCAAAATTCTTACAGAAAACCGCATATTTCGATGCAAAACGACGATTTCTCGCCGATTTTCGTTGTTTTCTGGCTTGAATTCGCAAAGAAGAGCACGAAATCTACAAAATCATGACTTTTTACCAAGATTCAACTGCTGAATTGCAAAAAAACAGCAGAATTCTGCACGAAATCATCAAAATTCTTAGAGAAAACCGCATATTTCGATGCAAAACGACGATTTCTCGCCGATTTTCGTTGTTTTCTGGCTTGAATTCGCAAAGAAGAGCACGAAATCTACAAAATCATCACTTTTTAACAAGATTCAACGGCTGAATTGCAAGAAAACAGCAGAATTCTGCACGAAATCATCAAAATTCTTAGAGAAAACCGCATATTTCGATGCAAAACGACGATTTCTCGCCGATTTTCGTTGTTTTCTGGCTTGAATTCGCAAAGAAGAGCACGAAATCTACAAGATCATGACTTTTTACCAAGATTCAACGGCTGAATTGCAAGAAAACAGCAGAAATCTGCACGAAACCATCAAAATTCTTACAGAAAACCGCATATTTCGATGCAAAACGACGATTTCTCGCCGATTTTCGTTGTTTTCTGGCTTGAATTCGCAAAGAAGAGCACGAAATCTACAAAATCATGACTTTTTACCAAGATTCAACGGCTGAATTGCAAGAAAACAGCAGAATTCTGCACGAAATCATCAAAATTCTTACAGAAAACCGCATATTTCGATGCAAAACGACGGTTTCTCGCCGATTTTCGTTGTTTTCTGGCTTGAATTCGCAAAGAAGAGCACGAAATCTACAAACTCATCACTTTTTACCAAGATTTTACGGCTGAATTGCAAGAAAACAGCAGAATTCTGCACGAAATCATCAAAATTCTTACAGAAAACCGCATATTTCGATGCAAAACCACGATTTCTCGCCGATTTTCGTTGTTTTCTGGCTTGAATTCGCAAAGAAGAGCACGAAATCTACAAAATCATCACTTTTTACCAAGATTCTACGGCTGGATTGCCAGAAAACAGCAGAATTCTGCACGAAATCATCAAAATTCTTACAGAAAACCGCATATTTCGATGCAAAACGACGATTTCTCGCCGATTTTCGTTGTTTTCTGGCTTGAATTCGCAAAGAAGAGCACGAAATCTGCAAAATCATGACTTTTTACCAGGATTCAACGGCTGAATTGCAAGAAAACAGCAGAATTCTGCACGAAATCATCAAAACTCTTAGAGAAAACTGCATATTTCGATGCAAAACAACGATTTCTCGCCGATTTTCGTTGTTTTCTATCTTGAATTCGCCAAGAAGAGCACGAAATCTACAAAATCATGACTTTTTACCAAGATTCAACGGCTGAATTGCAAGTAAACAGCATAATTCTGCACGAAATCGTCAAAATTCTTAGAGAAAACCGCATATTTCGATGCAAAACGATGATTTCTCGCCGATTTTCGTTGTTTTCTGGCTTGAATTCGCAAAGAAGAGCACGAAATCTACAAAATCATCACTTTTTACCAAGATTCAACGGCTGAATTGCAAGATAACAGCAGAATTCTGCACGAAATCATCAAAATTCTTACAGAAAACCGCATATTTCGATGCAAAACGACGATTTCTCGCCGATTTTCGTTGTTTTCTGGCTTGAATTCGCAAAGAGGAGCACGAAATCTACAAAATCATGACTTTTTACCAAGATTCAACGACTGAATGCAAGAAAACAGCAGAATTCTGCACGAAATCATCAAAATTCTTACAGAAAACCGCATATTTCGATGCAAAACAACGATTTCTCGCCTATTTTCGTTGTTTTCTGGCTTGAATTCGCAAAGAAGAGCACGAAATCTACAAAATCATCACTTTTTACCAAGATTCTACGGCTGAATTGCAAGAAAACAGCAGAATTCTGCACGAAATCATCAAAATTCTTACAGAAAATCGCATATTTCGATGCAAAACGACGATTTCTCGCCGATTTTCGTTGTTTTCTGGCTTGAATTCGCAAAGAAGAGCACGAAATCTACAAAATCATGACTTTTTACCAAGATTCAACGGCTGAATTGCAAGAAAACAGCAGAATTCTGCACGAAATCATCAAAATTCTTACAGAAAACCGCATATTTCGATGCAAAACAACGATTTCTCGCCGATTTTCGTTGTTTTCTGGCTTGAATTCGCAAAGAAGAGCACGAAATCTACAAAATCATTACTTTTTACCAAGATTCTACGGCTGAATTGCAAGAAAACAGCAGAATTCTGCACGAAATCATCAAAATTCTTACAGAAAACCGCATATTTCGATGCAAAACGACGATTTCTCGCCGATTTTCGTTGTTTTCTGGCTTGAATTCGCAAAGAAGAGCACGAAATCTACAAAATCATGACTTTTTAACCAAGATTCAACGGCTGAATTGCAAGAAAACAGCAGAATTCTGCACGAAATCATCAAAATTCTTAGAGAAAACTGCATATTTCGATGCAAAACAACGATTTCTCGCCGATTTTCGTCGTTGTCTATCTTGAATTCGCCAAGAAGAGCACGAAATCTACAAAATCATGACTTTTTACCAAGATTCAACGGCTGAATTGCAAGAAAACAGCAGAATTCTGCACGAAGTCGTCAAAATTCTTAGAGAAAACCGCATATTTCGATGCAAAACGACGATTTCTCGCCGATTTTCGTTATTTTCTGGCTAGAATTCGCAAAGAAGAGCACGAAATCTACAAAATCATCACTTTTTACCAAATTTCAACGGCTGAATTGCAAGAAAACAGCAGAATTCTGAACGAAATCATCAAAATTCTTAGAGAAAACCGCATATTTCGATGCAAAACGACGATTTCTCGCCGATTTTTGTGGTTTTCTGGCTTGAATTCGCAAAAAAGAGCACGAAATCTACAAAATCATGACTTTTTACCAAGATTCGACAGCTGAATTGCAAGAAAACAGCAGAATTCTGCACGAAATCATCAAAATTCTTACACAAAACCGCATATTTCGATGCAAAACGATTATTTCTCGCCGATTTTCGTTGTTTTCTGGCTTGAATTCGCAAAGAAGAGCACGAAATCTACAAAATCATGACTTTTTACCAGGATTCAACGGCTGAATTGCAAGATAACAGCAGAATTCTGAACGAAATCATCAAAATTCTTACAGAAAACCGCATATTTCGATGCAAAACGACGATTTCTCGCCGATTTTCGTTGTTTTCTGGCTTGAATTCGCAAAGAAGAGCACAAAATCTACAAAATCATCACTTTTTAACAAGATTCAACGGCTGAATTGCAAGAAAACAGCAGAATTCTGCACGAAATCATCAAAATTCTTAGAGAAAACCGCATATTTCGATGCAAAACGACGATTTCTCGCCGATTTTCGTTGTTTTCTGGCTTGAATTCGCAAAGAAGAGCACGAAATCCACAAGATCATGACTTTTTACCAAGATTCAACGGCTGAATTGCAAGAAAACAGCAGAATTCTGCACGAAACCATCAAAATTCTTACAGAAAACCGCATATTTCGATGCAAAACGACGAATTCTCGCCGATTTTCGTTGTTTTCTGGCTTGAATTCGCAAAGAAGAGCACGAAATCTACAAAATCATGACTTTTTACCAAGATTCAACGGCTGAATTGCAAGAAAACAGCAGAATTCTGCACGAAATCATCAAAATTCTTACAGAAAACCGCATATTTCGATGCAAAACGACGGTTTCTCGCCGATTTTCGTTGTTTTCTGGCTTGAATTCGCAAAGAAGAGCACGAAATCTACAAACTCATCACTTTTTACCAAGATTCTACGGCTGAATTGCAAGAAAACAGCAGAATTCTGCACGAAATCATCAAAATTCTTACAGAAAACCGCATATTTCGATGCAAAACCACGATTTCTCGCCGATTTTCGTTGTTTTCTGGCTTGAATTCGCAAAGAAGAGCACGAAATCTACAAAATCATCACTTTTTACCAAGATTCTACGGCTGGATTGCCAGAAAACAGCAGAATTCTGCACGAAATCATCAAAATTCTTACAGAAAACCGCATATTTCGATGCAAAACGACGATTTCTCGCCGATTTTCGTTGTTTTCTGGCTTGAATTCGCAAAGAAGAGCACGAAATCTGCAAAATCATGACTTTTTACCAGGATTCAACGGCTGAATTGCAAGAAAACAGCAGAATTCTGCACGAAATCATCAAAACTCTTAAAGAAAACTGCATATTTCGATGCAAAACAACGATTTCTCGCCGATTTTCGTTGTTTTCTATCTTGAATTCGCCAAGAAGAGCACGAAATCTACAAAATCATGACTTTTTACCAAGATTCAACGGCTGAATTGCAAGTAAACAGCAGAATTCTGCACGAAATCGTCAAAATTCTTAGAGAAAACCGCATATTTCGATGCAAAACGATGATTTCTCGCCGATTTTCGTTGTTTTCTGGCTTGAATTCGCAAAGAAGAGCACGAAATCTACAAAATCATCACTTTTTACCAAGATTCAACGGCTGAATTGCAAGAAAACAGCAGAATTCTGCACGAAATCATCAAAATTCTTAGAGAAAACCGTATATTTCGATGCAAAACGACGATTTCTCGCCGATTTTCGTTGTTTTCTGGCTTGAATTCGCAAAGAAGAGCACGAAATCTACAAAATCATCACATTTTACCAAGATTCAACGGCTGAATTGCAAGAAAACAGCAGAATTCTGCACGAAATCATCAAAATTCTTAGAGAAAACCGCATATTTCGATGCAAAACGACGATTTCTCACCGATTTTCGTTGTTTTTTGGCTTGAATTCGCAAAGAGGGGCACGAAATTTACAAAATCATCACTTTTTACCAAGATTCAACGGCTGAATGCAAGAAAACAGCAGAATTCTGCACGAAATCATCAAAATTCTCAGAGAAAACCGCATATTTCGATGCAAAACGACGATTTCTCGCCGATTTTCGTTGTTTTCTGGCTTGAATTCGCAAAGAAGAGCACAAAATCTACAAAATCATCACTTTTTACCAAGATTCAACATCTGAATTGCAAGAAAACAGCAGAATTCAGCACGAAATCATCAAAATTCTTACAGAAAACCGCATATTTCGATGCAAAACGACGATTTCTCGCCGATTTTCGTTGTTTTCTCGCTTGAATTCGCAAAGAAGAGCACGAAATCTACAAAATCATGACTTTTTACCAAGATTCAACGGCTGAATTGCAAGAAAACAGCAGAATTCTGCACGAAATCATCAAAATTCTTAGAGAAAACTGCATATTTCGATGCAAAACAACGATTTCTCGCCGATTTTCGTTGTTTTCTATCTTGAATTCGCCAAGAAGAGCACGAAATCTACAAAATCATGACTTTTTACCAAGATTCAACGGCTGAATTGCAAGAAAACAGCAGAATTCTGCACGAAATCGTCAAAATTCTTAGAGAAAACCGCATATTTCGATGCAAAACAACGATTTCTCGCCGATTTTCGTTGTTTTCTGGCTTGAATTCGCAAAGAAGAGCACAAAATCTACAAAATCATCACTTTTTACCAAGATTCAACGGCTGAATTGCAAGAAAACAGCAGAATTCTGCACGAAATCATCAAAATTCTTAGAGAAAACCGCATATTTCGATGCAAAACAACGATTTCTCGCCGATTTTCGTTGTTTTCTGGCTTGAATTCGCAAAGAAGAGCACAAAATCTACAAAATCATCACTTTTTACCAAGATTCAACGGCTGAATTGCAAGAAAACAGCAGAATTCTGCACGAAATCATCAAAATTCTTAGAGAAAACTGCATATTTCGATGCAAAACAACGATTTCTCGCCGATTTTCGTTGTTTTCTGGCTTGAATTCGCAAAGAAGAGCACGAAATCTACAAAATCATGACTTTTTACCAAGATTCAACGGCTGAATGCAAGAAAACAGCAGAATTCTGCACTAAATCATCAAAATTCTTAGAGAAAACCGCATATTTCAATGCAAAACGACGATTTCTCGCCGATTTTCGTTGTTTTCTGGCTTGAATTCGCAAAGAAGAGCACGAAATCTACAAAATCATGACTTTTTACCAAGATTTAACGGCTGAATTGCAAGAAAACAGCAGAATTCTGCACAAAATCATCAAAATTCTTACAGAAAACCGCATATTTCGATGCAAAACGATTATTTCTCGCCGATTTTCGTTGTTTTCTGGCTTGAATTCGCAAAGAAGAGCACGAAATCTACAAAATCATGACTTTTTACTAAGATTCAACGGTTGAATTGCAAGAAAACCGCAGAATTCTGCACGAAATCATCAAAATTCTTACAGAAAACCGCATTTTTCGATGCAAATCGACGATTTCTCACCGATTTTCGTTGTTTTCTGGCTTGAATTTGCAAAGAAGAGCACGAAATCTACAAAATCATGACTTTTTACCAAGATTTAACGGCTGAATTGCAAGAAAACAGCAGAATTCTGCACAAAATCATCAAAATTCTTACAGAAAACCGCATATTTCGATGCAAAACAACGATTTCTCGCCGATTTTCGTTGTTTTCTGGCTTGAATTCGCAAAGAAGAGCACGAAATCTACAAAATCATGACTTTTTACCAAGATTCAACGGCTGAATTGCAAGAAAACAGCAGAATTCTGCACGAAATCATCAAAATTCTTACAGAAAACCGCATATTTCGATGCAAAACGACGATTTCTCGCCGATTTTCGTTGTTTTCTGGCTTGAATTCGCAAAGAAGAGCACGAAATCTACAAAATCATCACTTTTTACCAAGATTCAACGGCTGAATTGCAAGAAAACAGCAGAATTCTGCACGAAATCATCAAAATTCTTAGAGAAAACCGCATATTTCGATGCAAAACGACGATTTCTCACCGATTTTCGTTGTTTTCTGGCTTGAATTCGCAAAGAAGAGCACGAAATCTACAAAATCATCACTTTTTACCAAGATTCAACGGCTGAATGCAAGAAAACAGCAGAATTCTGCACTAAATCATCAAAATTCTTAGAGAAAACCGCATATTTCAATGCAAAACGACGATTTCTCGCCGATTTTCGTTGTTTTCTGGCTTGAATTCGCAAAGAAGAGCACGAAATCTACAAAATCATGACTTTTTACCAAGATTCAACGGCTGAATTGCAAGAAAACAGCAGAATTCTGCACGAAATCATCAAAATTCTTAGAGAAAACTGCATATTTCGATGCAAAACAACGATTTCTCGCCGATTTTCGTTGTTTTCTATCTTGAATTCGCCAAGAAGAGCACGAACTCTACAAAATCATGACTTTTTACCAAGATTCAACGGCTGAATTGCAAGAAAACAGCAGAATTCTGCACGAAATCGTCAAAATTCTTAGAGAAAACCGCATATTTCGATGCAAAACGACGATTTCTCGCCGATTTTCGTTGTTTTCTGGCTTGAATTCGCAAAGAAGAGCACGAAATCTACAAAATCATCACTTTTTACCAAGATTCAACGGCTGAATTGCAAGAAAACAGCAGAATTCTGCACGAAATCATCAAAATTCTTAGAGAAAACCGCATATTTCGATGCAAAACGACGATTTCTCGCCGAATTTCGTGGTTTTCTGGCTTGAATTCGCAAAGAAGAGCACGAAATCTACAAAATCATGACTTTTTACCAAGATTCAACGGCTGAGTTGCAAGAAAACAGCAGAATTCTGCACAAAATCATCAAAATTCTTACATAAAACCGCATATTTCGATGCAAAACGATTATTTCTCGCCGATTTTCGTTGTTTTCTGGCTTGAATTCGCAAAGAAGAGCACGAAATCTACAAAATCATGACTTTTTACCAAGATTCAACGGCTGAATTGCAAGAAAACAGCAGAATTCTGCACGAAATCATCAAAATTCTTACAGAAAACCGCATATTTCGATGCAAAACGACGATTTCTCGCCGATTTTCGTTGTTTTCTGGCTTGAATTCGCAAAGAAGAGCACGAAATCTACAAAATCATGACTTTTTACTAAGATTCAACGGCTGAATTACAAGAAAACCGCAGAATTCTGCACGAAATCATCAAAATTCTTACAGAAAACCGCATTTTTCGATGCAAATCGACGATTTCTCACCGATTTTCGTTGTTTTCTGGCTTGAATTCGCAAAGAAGAGCACGAAATCTACAAAATCATGACTTTTTACCAAGATTCAACGGCTGAATTGCAAGAAAACAGCAGAATTCTGCACAAAATCATCAAAATTCTTACAGAAAACTGCATATTTCGATGCAAAACAACGATTTCTCGCCGATTTTCGTTGTTTTCTGGCTTGAATTCGCAAAGAAGAGCACGAAATCTACAAAATCATGACTTTTTACCAAGATTCAACAGCTGAATTGCAAGAAAACAGCAGAATTCTGCACGAAATCATCAAAATTCTTACAGAAAACCGCATATTTCGATGCAAAACGACGATTTCTCGCCGATTTTCGTTGTTTTCTGGCTTGAATTCGCAAAGAAGAGCACGAAATCTACAAAATCATCACTTTTTACCAAGATTCAACGGCTGAATTGCAAGAAAACAGCAGAATTCTGCACGAAATCATCAAAATTCTTAGAGAAAACCGCATATTTCGATGCAAAACGACGATTTCTCACCGATTTTCGTTGTTTTCTGGCTTGAGTTCGCAAAGAAGAGCACGAAATCTACAAAATCATCACTTTTTACCAAGATTCAACGGCTGAATGCAAGAAAACTGCAGAATTCTGCACGAAATCATCAAAATTCTTAGAGAAAACCGCATATTTCGATGCAAAACGACGAGTTCTCGCCGATTTTCGTTGTTTTCTGGCTTGAATTCGCAAAGAAGAGCACGAAATCTACAAAATCATCACTTTTTACCAAGATTCAACATCTGAATTGCAAGAAAACAGCAGAATTCTGCACGAAATCATCAAAATTCTTACAGAAAACCGCATATTTCGATGCAAAACGACGATTTCTCGCCGATTTTCGTTGTTTTCTCGCTTGAATTCGCAAAGAAGAGCACGAAATCTACAAAATCATGACTTTTTACCAAGATTCAACGGCTGAATTGCAAGAAAACAGCAGAATTCTGCACGAAATCATCAAAATTCTTAGAGAATACTGCATATTTCGATGCAAAACAACGATTTCTCGCCGATTTTCGTTGTTTTCTATCTTGAATTCGCCAAGAAGAGCACAAAATCTACAAAATCATGCCTTTTTTCCAAGATTCAACGGCTGAATTGCAAGAAAACAGCAGAATTCTGCACGAAATCATCAAAATTCTTAGAGAAAACCGCATATTTCGATGCAAAACGACGATTTCTCGCCGATTTTCGTTGTTTTCTGGCTTGAATTCGCAAAGAAGAGCACGAAATCTACAAAATCATGACTTTTTACTAAGATTCAACGGCTGAATTACAAGAAAACCGCAGAATTCTGCACGAAATCATCAAAATTCTTACAGAAAACCGCATTTTTCGATGCAAATCGACGATTTCTCACCGATTTTCGTTGTTTTCTGGCTTGAATTCGCAATGAAGAGCACGAAATCTACAAAATCATGACTTTTTACCAAGATTCAACGGCTGAATTGCAAGAAAACAGCAGAATTCTGCACAAAATCATCAAAATTCTTACAGAAAACTGCATATTTCGATGCAAAACAACGATTTCTCGCCGATTTTCGTTGTTTTCTGGCTTGAATTCGCAAAGAAGAGCACGAAATCTACAAAATCATGACTTTTTACCAAGATTCAACGGCTGAATTGCAAGAAAACAGCAGAATTCTGCACGAAATCATCAAAATTCTTACAGAAAACCGCATATTTCGATGCAAAACGACGATTTCTCGCCGATTTTCGTTGTTTTCTGGCTTGAATTCGCAAAGAAGAGCACGAAATCTTCAAAATCATCACTTTTTACCAAGATTCAACGGCTGAATTGCAAGAAAACAGCAGAATTCTGCACGAAATCATCAAAATTCTTAGAGAAAACCGCATATTTCGATGCAAAACGACGATTTCTCACCGATTTTCGTTGTTTTCTGGCTTGAGTTCGCAAAGAAGAGCACGAAATCTACAAAATCATCACTTTTTACCAAGATTCAACGGCTGAATGCAAGAAAACAGCAGAATTCTGCACGAAATCATCAAAATTCTTAGAGAAAACCGCATATTTCGATGCAAAACGACGATTTCTCGCCGATTTTCGTTGTTTTCTGGCTTGAATTCGCAAAGAAGAGCACGAAATCTACAAAATCATCACTTTTTACCAAGATTCAACATCTGAATTGCAAGAAAACAGCAGAATTCTGCACGAAATCATCAAAATTCTTACAGAAAACCGCATATTTCGATGCAAAACGACGATTTCTCGCCGATTTTCGTTGTTTTCTCGCTTGAATTCGCAAAGAAGAGCACGAAATCTACAAAATCATGACTTTTTACCAAGATTCAACGGCTGAATTGCAAGAAAACAGCAGAATTCTGCACGAAATCATCAAAATTCTTAGAGAAAACTGCATATTTCGATGCAAAACAACGATTTCTCGCCGATTTTCGTTGTTTTCTATCTTGAATTCGCCAAGAAGAGCACAAAATCTACAAAATCATGCCTTTTTTCCAAGATTCAACGGCTGAATTGCAAGAAAACAGCAGAATTCTGCACGAAATCGTCAAAATTCTTAGAGAAAACCGCATATTTCGATGCAAAACGACGATTTCTCGCCGATTTTCGTTGTTTTCTGGCTTGAATTCGCAAAGAAGAGCACGAAATCTACAAAATCATCACATTTTACCAAGATTCAACGGCTGAATTGCAAGAAAACAGCAGAATTCTGCACGAAATCATCAAAAATTCTTAGAGAAAACCGCATATTTCGATGCAAAACGACGATTTCTCGCCGATTTTCGTGGTTTTCTGGCTTGAATTCGCAAAGAAGAGCACGAAATCTACAAAATCATGAATTTTTACCAAGATTCAACGGCTGAATTGCAAGAAAACCGCAGAATTCTGCATAAAATCATCAAAATTCTTACAGAAAACCGCATATTTCGATGCAAAACGATTATTTCTCGCCGATTTTCGTTGTTTTCTGGCTTGAATTCGCAAAGAAGAGCACGAAATCTACAAAATCATGACTTTTTACCAAGATTCAACGGCTGAATTGCAAGAAAACAGCAGAATTCTGCACGAAATCATCAAAATTCTTACAGAAAACCGCATAGTTCGATGCAAAACGACGATTTCTCGCCGATTTTCGTTGTTTTTTGGCTTGAATTCGCAAAGAAGAGCACGAAATCTACAAAATCATGACTTTTTACTAAGATTCAACGGCTGAATTGCAAGAAAACCGCAGAATTCTGCACGAAATCATCAAAATTCTTACAGAAAACCGCATTTTTCGATGCAAATCGACGATTTCTCACCGATTTTCGTTGTTTTCTGGCTTGAATTCGCAAAGAAGAGCACGAAATCTACAAATCATGACTTTTTACCAAGATTCAACGGCTGAATTGCAAGAAAACAGCAGAATTCTGCACAAAATCATCAAAATTCTTACAGAAAACCGCATATTTCGATGCAAAACAACGATTTCTCGCCGATTTTCGTTGTTTTCTGGCTTGAATTCGCAAAGAAGAGCACGAAATCTACAAAATCATGTCTTTTTACCAAGAGTCAACGGCTGAATTGCAAGAAAACAGCAGAATTCTGCACGAAATCATCAAAATTCTTACAGAAAACCGCATATTTCGATGCAAAACGACGATTTTTCGCCGATTTTCGTTGTTTTCTGGCTTGAATTCGCAAAGAAGAGCACGAAATCTACAAAATCATCACTTTTTACCAAGATTCTACGGCTGAATTGCAAGAAAACAGCAGAAATCTGCACGAAATCATCAAAATTCTTACAGAAAACCGCATATTTCGATGCAAAACGACGATTTCTCGCCGATTTTCGTTGTTTTCTGGCTTGAATTCGCAAAGAAGAGCATGAAATCTACAAAATCATCACTTTTTACCAAGATTCAACGGCTGAATTGCAAGAAAACTGCAGAATTCTGCACGAAATCATCAAAATTCTTACAGAAAACCGCATATTTCGATGCAAAACAACGATTTCTCGCCGATTTTCGTTGTTTTCTGGCTTGAATTCGCAAAGAAGAGCACGAAATCTACAAAATCATCACTTTTTACCAAGATTCTACGGCTGAATTGCAAGAAAACAACAGAAATCTGCACGAAATCATCAAAATTCTTACAGAAAACCGCATATTTCGATGCAAAACAACGATTTCTCGCCGATTTTCGTTGTTTTCTGGCTTGAATTCGCAAAGAAGAGCACGAAATCTACAAAATCATGACTTTTTACCAAGATTCAACGGCTGAATTGCAAGAAAACAGCAGAATTCTGCACGAAATCATCAAAATTCTTACAGAAAACCCCATATTTCGATGCAAAACGACGATTTCTCGCCGATTTTCGTTGTTTTCTGGCTTGAATTCGCAAAGAAGAGCACGAAATCTACAAAATCATGACTTTTTACTAAGATTCAACGGCTGAATTGCAAGAAAACCGCAGAATTCTGCACGAAATCATCAAAATTCTTACAGAAAACCGCATATTTCGATGCAAAACAACGATTTCTCGCCGATTTTCGTTGTTTTCTGGCTTGAATTCGCAAAGAAGAGCACGAAATCTACAAAATCATCACTTTTTACCAATATTCTACGGCTGAATTGCAAGAAAACAGCAGAATTCTGCACGAAATCATCAAAATTCTTACAGAAAACCGCATATTTTGCAAAACGACGATTTCTCGCCGATTTTCGTTGTTTTCTGGCTTGAATTCGCAAAGAAGAGCACGAAATCTACAAAATCATGACTTTTTACCAAGTTTCAACGGCTGAATTGCAAGAAAACAGCAGAATTCTGCCCGAAATCATCAAAATTCTTAGAGAAAACTGCATATTTCGATGCAAAACAACGATTTCTCGCCGATTTTCGTTGTTTTCTATCTTGAATTCGCCAAGAAGAGCACGAAATCTACAAAATCATGACTTTTTACCTAGATTCAACGGCTGCATTGCAAGAAAACAGCAGAATTCTGCACGAAATCATCAAAATTCTTACAGAAAACCGCATATTCCGATGCAAAACAACGATTTCTCGCCGATTTTCGTTGTTTTCTATCTTGAATTCGCCAAGAAGAGCACGAAATCTATAAAATCACGACTTTTTACCTAGATTCAAAGGCTGAATTGCAAGAAAACAGCTGAATTCTGCACGAAATCATCAAAATTCTTACAGAAAACCGCATATTTCGATGCAAAACGACGATTTCTCGCCGATTTTCGTTGTTTTCTCGCTTGAATTCGCTAATAAGAGCACAAAATCTACAAAATCATGACTTTTTACCAATATTCAACGGCTGAATTGCAAGAAAACAGCAGAATTCTGCACGAAATCATCAAAATTCTTACAGAAAACCGCATATTTCGATGCAAAACGACGATTTCTCGCCGATTTTCGTTGTTTTCTGGCATGAATTTGCAAAGAAGAGCACGAAATCTACAAAATCATGACTTTTTACCAAGATTCAACGGCTGAATTGCAAGAAAACAGCAGAATTCTGCACGAAATCATCAAAATTCTTAGAGAAAACCGCATATTTCGATGCAAAACGACGATTTCTCGCTGATTTTCGTTGTTTTCTATCTTGAATTCGCAAAGAAGAGCACGAAATCTACAAAATCATGACTTTTTACCAAGATTCAACGGCTGAATTGCAAGTAAACAGCAGAATTCTGCACGAAATCGTCAAAATTCTCAGAGAAAACCGCATATTTCGATGCAAAACGACGATTTCTGCCCGATTTTCGTTGTTTTCTGGCTTGAATTCGCACAGAAGAGCACGAAATCTACAAAATCATCACTTTTTACCAAGATTCAACGGCTGAATTGCAAGAAAACAGCAGAATTCTGCACGAAATCATCAAAATTCTTAGAGAAAACCGCATATTTCGATGCAAAACGACGATTTCTCGCCGATTTTCGTTGTTTTCTGGCTTGAATTCGCAAAGAAGAGCACAAAATCTACAAAATCATCACTTTTTACCAAGATTCAACGGCTGAATTGCAAGAAAACAGCAGAATTCTGCACGAAATCATCAAAATTCTTAGAGAAAACCGCATATTTCGATGCAAAACGACGATTTCTCGCCGATTTTCGTTGTTTTCTGGCTTGAATTCGCAAAGAAGAGCACGAAATCTACAAAATCATCACTTTTTACCAAGATTCAACATCTGAATTGCAAGAAAACAGCAGAATTCTGCACGAAATCATCAAAATTCTTACAGAAAACCGCATATTTCGATGCAAAACGACGATTTCTCGCCGATTTTCGTTGTTTTCTCGCTTGAATTCGCAAAGAAGAGCACAAAATCTACAAAATCATCACTTTTTACCAAGATTCAACATCTGAATTGCAAGAAAACAGCAGAATTCTGCACGAAATCGTCAAAATTCTTAGAGAAAACCGCATATTTCGATGCAAAACGACGATTTCTCGCCGATTTTCGTTGTTTTCTGGCTTGAATTCGCAAAGAAGAGCACGAAATCTACAAAATCATCACTTTTTACCAAGATTCAACGGCTGAATTGCAAGAAAACAGCAGAATTCTGCACGAAATCATCAAAATTCTTACAGAAAACCGCATATTTCGATGCAAAACGACGATTTCTCGCCGATTTTCGTTGTTTTCTCGCTTGAATTCGCAAAGAAGAGCACAAAATCTACAAAATCATGACTTTTTACCACGATTCAACGGCTGAGTTGCAAGAAAACAGCAGAATTCTGCACGAAATCATCAAAATTCTTACAGAAAACCGCATATTTCGATGCAAAACGACGATTTCTCGCCGATTTTCGTTGTTTTCTGGCATGAATTTGCAAAGAAGAGCACGAAATCTACAAAATCATGACTTTTTACCAAGATTCAACGGCTGAATTGCAAGAAAACAGCAGAATTCTGCACGAAATCATCAAAATTCTTAGAGAAAACCGCATATTTCGATGCAAAACGACGATTTCTCGCTGATTTTCGTTGTTTTCTATCTTGAATTCGCAAAGAAAAGCACGAAATCTACAAAATCATGACTTTTTACCAAGATTCAACGGCTGAATTGCAAGTAAACAGCAGAATTCTGCACGAAATCGTCAAAATTCTCAGTGAAAACCGCATATTTCGATGCAAAACGACGATTTCTCGCCGATTTTCGTTGTTTTCTGGCTTGAATTCGCACAGAAGAGCACGAAATCTACAAAATCATCACTTTTTACCAAGATTCAACGGCTGAATTGCAAGAAAACAGCAGAATTCTGCACGAAATCATAAAAATTCTTAGAGAAAACCGCATATTTCGATGCAAAACGACGATTTCTCGCCGATTTTCGTTGTTTTCTGGCTTGAATTCGCAAAGAAGAGCACAAAATCTACAAAATCATCACTTTTTACCAAGATTCAACGGCTGAATTGCAAGAAAACAGCAGAATTCTGCACGAAATCATCAAAATTCTTAGAGAAAACCGCATATTTCGATGCAAAACGACGATTTCTCGCCGATTTTCGTTGTTTTCTGGCTTGAATTCGCAAAGAAGAGCACGAAATCTACAAAATCATCACTTTTTACCAAGATTCAACATCTGAATTGCAAGAAAACAGCAGAATTCTGCACGAAATCATCAAAATTCTTACAGAAAACCGCATATTTCGATGCAAAACGACGATTTCTCGCCGATCTTCGTTGTTTTCTCGCTTGAATTCGCAAAGAAGAGCACAAAATGTACAAAATCATGACTTTTTACCAAGATTCAACGGCTGAATTGCAAGAAAACAGCAGAATTCTGCTCGAAATCATCAAAATTCTTACAGAAAACCGCATATTTCGATGCAAAACGACGATTTCTCGCCGATTTTCGTTGTTTTCTGGCATGAATTTGCAAAGAAGAGCACGAAATCTACAAAATCATGACTTTTTACCAAGATTCAACGGCTGAATTGCAAGAAAACAGCAGAATTCTGCACGAAATCATCAAAATTCTTAGAGAAAACCGCATATTTCGATGCAAAACGACGATTTCTCGCTGATTTTCGTTGTTTTCTATCTTGAATTCGCAAAGAAGAGCACGAAATCTACAAAATCATGACTTTTTACCAAGATTCAACGGCTGAATTGCAAGTAAACAGCAGAATTCTGCACGAAATCGTCAAAATTCTTAGAGAAAACCGCATATTTCGATGCAAAACGACGATTTCTCGCCGATTTTCGTTGTTTTCTGGCTTGAATTCGCAAAGAAGAGCACGAAATCTACAAAATCATCACTTTTTACCAAGATTCTACGGCTGAATTGCAAGAAAACAGCAGAATTCTGCACGAAATCATCAAAATTCTTACAGAAAACCGCATATTTCGATGCAAAACGACAATTTCTCGACGATTTTCGTTGTTTTCTGGCTTGAATTCGCAAAGAAGAGCACGAAATCTACAAAATCATCACTTTTTACCAAGATTCTACGGCTGAATTGCAAGAAAACAGCAGAATTCTGCACGAAATCATCAAAATTCTTACAGAAAACCGCATATTTCGACGCATAACAACGATTTCTCGCCGATTTTCGTTGTTTTCTGGCTTCAATTCGCAAAGAAGAGCACGAAATCTACAAAATCATCACTTTTTACCAAGATTCTACAGCTGAATTGCAAGAGAACAGCAGAATTCTGCACGAAATCATCAAAATTCTTACAGAAAACCGCATTTTTCGATGCAAAACGACGATTTCTCGCCGATTTTCGTTGTTTTCTCGCTTGAATTCGCAAAGAAGAGCACAAAATCTACAAAATCATCACTTTTTACCAAGATTCAACATCTGAATTGCAAGAAAACAGCAGAATTCTGCACGAAATCGTCAAAATTCTTAGAGAAAACCGCATATTTCGATGCAAAACGACGATTTCTCGCCGATTTTCGTTGTTTTCTGGCTTGAATTCGCAAAGAAGAGCACGAAATCTACAAAATCATCACTTTTTACCAAGATTCAACGGCTGAATTGCAAGAAAACAGCAGAATTCTGCACGAAATCATCAAAATTCTTAGAGAAAACCGCATATTTCGATGCAAAACGACGATTTCTCGCTGATTTTCGTTGTTTTCTATCTTGAATTCGCTAAGAAGAGCACGAAATCTACAAAATCACGACTTTTTACCTAGATTCAACGGCTGAATTGCAAGAAAACAGCAGAATTCTGCACGAAATCATCAAAATTCTTACAGAAAACCGCATATTTCGATGCAAAACGACGATTTCTCGCCGATTTTCGTTGTTTTCTCGCTTGAATTCGCAAAGAAGAGCACAAAATCTACAAAATCATGACTTTTTACCACGATTCAACGGCTGAATTGCAAGAAAACAGCAGAATTCTGCACGAAATCATCAAAATTCTTACAGAAAACCGCATATTTCGATGCAAAACGACGATTTCTCGCCGATTTTCGTTGTTTTCTGGCATGAATTTGCAAAGAAGAGCACGAAATCTACAAAATCATGACTTTTTACCAAGATTCAACGGCTGAATTGCAAGAAAACAGCAGAATTCTGCACGAAATCATCAAAATTCTTAGAGAAAACCGCATATTTCGATGCAAAACGACGATTTCTCGCTGATTTTCGTTGTTTTCTATCTTGAATTCGCAAAGAAAAGCACGAAATCTACAAAATCATGACTTTTTACCAAGATTCAACGGCTGAATTGCAAGTAAACAGCAGAATTCTGCACGAAATCGTCAAAATTCTCAGAGAAAACCGCATATTTCGATGCAAAACGACGATTTCTCGCCGATTTTCGTTGTTTTCTGGCTTGAATTCGCACAGAAGAGCACGAAATCTACAAAATCATCACTTTTTACCAAGATTCAACGGCTGAATTGCAAGAAAACAGCAGAATTCTGCACGAAATCATAAAAATTCTTAGAGAAAACCGCATATTTCGATGCAAAACGACGATTTCTCGCCGATTTTCGTTGTTTTCTGGCTTGAATTCGCAAAGAAGAGCACAAAATCTACAAAATCATCACTTTTTACCAAGATTCAACGGCTGAATTGCAAGAAAACAGCAGAATTCTGCACGAAATCATCAAAATTCTTAGAGAAAACCGCATATTTCGATGCAAAACGACGATTTCTCGCCGATTTTCGTTGTTTTCTGGCTTGAATTCGCAAAGAAGAGCACGAAATCTACAAAATCATCACTTTTTACCAAGATTCAACATCTGAATTGCAAGAAAACAGCAGAATTCTGCACGAAATCATCAAAATTCTTACAGAAAACCGCATATTTCGATGCAAAACGACGATTTCTCGCCGATCTTCGTTGTTTTCTCGCTTGAATTCGCAAAGAAGAGCACAAAATGTACAAAATCATGACTTTTTACCAAGATTCAACGGCTGAATTGCAAGAAAACAGCAGAATTCTGCTCGAAATCATCAAAATTCTTACAGAAAACCGCATATTTCGATGCAAAACGACGATTTCTCGCCGATTTTCGTTGTTTTCTGGCATGAATTTGCAAAGAAGAGCACGAAATCTACAAAATCATGACTTTTTACCAAGATTCAACGGCTGAATTGCAAGAAAACAGCAGAATTCTGCACGAAATCATCAAAATTCTTAGAGAAAACCGCATATTTCGATGCAAAACGACGATTTCTCGCTGATTTTCGTTGTTTTCTATCTTGAATTCGCAAAGAAGAGCACGAAATCTACAAAATCATGACTTTTTACCAAGATTCAACGGCTGAATTGCAAGTAAACAGCAGAATTCTGCACGAAATCGTCAAAATTCTTAGAGAAAACCGCATATTTCGATGCAAAACGACGATTTCTCGCCGATTTTCGTTGTTTTCTGGCTTGAATTCGCAAAGAAGAGCACGAAATCTACAAAATCATCACTTTTTACCAAGATTCTACGGCTGAATTGCAAGAAAACAGCAGAATTCTGCACGAAATCATCAAAATTCTTACAGAAAACCGCATATTTCGATGCAAAACGACAATTTCTCGACGATTTTCGTTGTTTTCTGGCTTGAATTCGCAAAGAAGAGCACGAAATCTACAAAATCATCACTTTTTACCAAGATTCTACGGCTGAATTGCAAGAAAACAGCAGAATTCTGCACGAAATCATCAAAATTCTTACAGAAAACCGCATATTTCGACGCATAACAACGATTTCTCGCCGATTTTCGTTGTTTTCTGGCTTCAATTCGCAAAGAAGAGCACGAAATCTACAAAATCATCACTTTTTACCAAGATTCTACAGCTGAATTGCAAGAGAACAGCAGAATTCTGCACGAAATCATCAAAATTCTTACAGAAAACCGCATTTTTCGATGCAAAACGACGATTTCTCGCCGATTTTCGTTGTTTTCTGGCATGAATTTGCAAAGAAGAGCACGAAATCTACAAAATCATGACTTTTTACCAAGATTCAACGGCTGAATTGCAAGAAAACAGCAGAATTCTGCACGAAATCATCAAAATTCTTAGAGAAAACCGCATATTTCGATGCAAAACGACGATTTCTCGCCGATTTTCGTTGTTTTCTGGCTTGAATTCGCAAAGAAGAGCACGAAATCTACAAAATCATCACTTTTTACCAAGATTCAACGGCTGAATTGCAAGAAAACAGCAGAATTCTGCACGAAATCATCAAAATTTTTAGAGAAAACCGCATATTTCGATGCAAAACGACGATTTCTCGCCGATTTTCGTTGTTTTCTGGCTTGAATTCGCAAAGAAGAGCACGAAATCTACAAAATCATCACTTTTTACCAAGATTCAACGGCTGAATTGCAAGAAAACAGCAGAATTCTGCACGAAATCATCAAAATTCTTAGAGAAAACCGCATATTTCGATGCAAAACAACGATTTCTCGCCGATTTTTGTTGTTTTCTGGCTTGAATTCGCAAAGAAGAGCACAAAATCTACAAAATCATGACTTTTTACCAAGATTCAACGGCTGAATTGCAAGAAAACAGCAGAATTCTGCACGAAATCATCAAAATTCTTACAGAAAACCGCATTTTTCGATGCAAAACGACGATTTCTCGCCGATTTTCGTTGTTTTCTGGCTTGAATTCGCAAAGAAGAGCACGAAATATACAAAATCATAACTTTTTACCAAGATTTAACGGCTGAATTGCAAGAAAACAGCAGAATTCTGCACGAAATCATCAAAATTCTTACAGAAAACCGCATATCTCGATGCAAAACAACGATTTCTCGCCGATTTTCGTTGTTTTCTGGCTTGAATTCGCAAAGAAGAGCACGAAATCTACAAAATCATCACTTTTTACCAAGATTCTACGGCTGAATTGCAAGAAAACAGCAGAATTCTGCACGAAATCATCAAAATTCTTACAGAAAACCGCATATTTCGATGCAAAACGACGATTTCTCGCCGATTTTCGTTGTTTTCTGGCTTGAATTCGCAAAGAAGAGCACGAAATCTACAAAATCATCACTTTTTACCAAGATTCTACGGCTGAATTGCAAGAAAACAGCAGAATTCTGCACGAAATCATCAAAATTCTTACAGAAAACCGCATATTTCGACGCATAACAACGATTTCTCGCCGATTTTCGTTGTTTTCTGGCTTGAATTCGCAAAGAAGAGCACGAAAACTACAAAATCATCACTTTTTACCAAGATTTAACGGCTGAATTGCAAGAAAACAGCAGAATTCTGCACGAAATCATCAAAATTCTTACAGAAAACCGCATATCTCGATGCAAAACAACGATTTCTCGCCGATTTTCGTTGTTTTCTGGCTTGAATTCGCAAAGAAGAGCACGAAATCTACAAAATCATCACTTTTTACCAAGATTCTACGGCTGAATTGCAAGAAAACAGCAGAATTCTGCACGAAATCATCAAAATTCTTACAGAAAACCGCATATTTCGACGCATAACAACGATTTCTCGCCGATTTTCGTTGTTTTCTGGCTTCAATTCGCAAAGAAGAGCACGAAATCTACAAAATCATCACTTTTTACCAAGATTCTACAGCTGAATTGCAAGAGAACAGCAGAATTCTGCACGAAATCATCAAAATTCTTACAGAAAACCGCATTTTTCGATGCAAAACGACGATTTCTCGCCGATTTTCGTTGTTTTCTGGCATGAATTTGCAAAGAAGAGCACGAAATCTACAAAATCATGACTTTTTACCAAGATTCAACGGCTGAATTGCAAGAAAACAGCAGAATTCTGCACGAAATCATCAAAATTCTTAGAGAAA
The DNA here is from genome assembly GCA_029298725.1 of Gnatocerus cornutus. NCBI lineage: Eukaryota > Metazoa > Arthropoda > Insecta > Coleoptera > Tenebrionidae > Gnatocerus > Gnatocerus cornutus. The sequence goes on from CM055516.1 coordinate 5,346,493, forward strand.
ACCGCATATTTCGATGCAAAACGACGATTTCTCGCCGATTTTCGTTGTTTTCTGGCTTGAATTCGCAAAGAAGAGCACGAAATCTACAAAATCATCACTTTTTACCAAGATTCAACGGCTGAATTGCAAGAAAACAGCAGAATTCTGCACGAAATCATCAAAATTTTTAGAGAAAACCGCATATTTCGATGCAAAACGACGATTTCTCGCCGATTTTCGTTGTTTTCTGGCTTGAATTCGCAAAGAAGAGCACGAAATCTACAAAATCATCACTTTTTACCAAGATTCAACGGCTGAATTGCAAGAAAACAGCAGAATTCTGCACGAAATCATCAAAATTCTTAGAGAAAACCGCATATTTCGATGCAAAACAACGATTTCTCGCCGATTTTTGTTGTTTTCTGGCTTGAATTCGCAAAGAAGAGCACAAAATCTACAAAATCATGACTTTTTACCAAGATTCAACGGCTGAATTGCAAGAAAACAGCAGAATTCTGCACGAAATCATCAAAATTCTTACAGAAAACCGCATTTTTCGATGCAAAACGACGATTTCTCGCCGATTTTCGTTGTTTTCTGGCTTGAATTCGCAAAGAAGAGCACGAAATATACAAAATCATAACTTTTTACCAAGATTTAACGGCTGAATTGCAAGAAAACAGCAGAATTCTGCACGAAATCATCAAAATTCTTACAGAAAACCGCATATCTCGATGCAAAACAACGATTTCTCGCCGATTTTCGTTGTTTTCTGGCTTGAATTCGCAAAGAAGAGCACGAAATCTACAAAATCATCACTTTTTACCAAGATTCTACGGCTGAATTGCAAGAAAACAGCAGAATTCTGCACGAAATCATCAAAATTCTTACAGAAAACCGCATATTTCGATGCAAAACGACGATTTCTCGCCGATTTTCGTTGTTTTCTGGCTTGAATTCGCAAAGAAGAGCACGAAATCTACAAAATCATCACTTTTTACCAAGATTCTACGGCTGAATTGCAAGAAAACAGCAGAATTCTGCACGAAATCATCAAAATTCTTACAGAAAACCGCATATTTCGACGCATAACAACGATTTCTCGCCGATTTTCGTTGTTTTCTGGCTTGAATTCGCAAAGAAGAGCACGAAAACTACAAAATCATCACTTTTTACCAAGATTTAACGGCTGAATTGCAAGAAAACAGCAGAATTCTGCACGAAATCATCAAAATTCTTACAGAAAACCGCATATCTCGATGCAAAACAACGATTTCTCGCCGATTTTCGTTGTTTTCTGGCTTGAATTCGCAAAGAAGAGCACGAAATCTACAAAATCATCACTTTTTACCAAGATTCTACGGCTGAATTGCAAGAAAACAGCAGAATTCTGCACGAAATCATCAAAATTCTTACAGAAAACCGCATATTTCGACGCATAACAACGATTTCTCGCCGATTTTCGTTGTTTTCTGGCTTCAATTCGCAAAGAAGAGCACGAAATCTACAAAATCATCACTTTTTACCAAGATTCTACAGCTGAATTGCAAGAGAACAGCAGAATTCTGCACGAAATCATCAAAATTCTTACAGAAAACCGCATTTTTCGATGCAAAACGACGATTTCTCGCCGATTTTCGTTGTTTTCTGGCATGAATTTGCAAAGAAGAGCACGAAATCTACAAAATCATGACTTTTTACCAAGATTCAACGGCTGAATTGCAAGAAAACAGCAGAATTCTGCACGAAATCATCAAAATTCTTAGAGAAAACCGCATATTTCGATGCAAAACGACGATTTCTCGCCGATTTTCGTTGTTTTCTGGCTTGAATTCGCAAAGAAGAGCACGAAATCTACAAAATCATCACTTTTTACCAAGATTCAACGGCTGAATTGCAAGAAAACAGCAGAATTCTGCACGAAATCATCAAAATTTTTAGAGAAAACCGCATATTTCGATGCAAAACGACGATTTCTCGCCGATTTTCGTTGTTTTCTGGCTTGAATTCGCAAAGAAGAGCACGAAATCTACAAAATCATCACTTTTTACCAAGATTCAACGGCTGAATTGCAAGAAAACAGCAGAATTCTGCACGAAATCATCAAAATTCTTAGAGAAAACCGCATATTTCGATGCAAAACAACGATTTCTCGCCGATTTTTGTTGTTTTCTGGCTTGAATTCGCAAAGAAGAGCACAAAATCTACAAAATCATGACTTTTTACCAAGATTCAACGGCTGAATTGCAAGAAAACAGCAGAATTCTGCACGAAATCATCAAAATTCTTACAGAAAACCGCATTTTTCGATGCAAAACGACGATTTCTCGCCGATTTTCGTTGTTTTCTGGCTTGAATTCGCAAAGAAGAGCACGAAATATACAAAATCATAACTTTTTACCAAGATTTAACGGCTGAATTGCAAGAAAACAGCAGAATTCTGCACGAAATCATCAAAATTCTTACAGAAAACCGCATATCTCGATGCAAAACAACGATTTCTCGCCGATTTTCGTTGTTTTCTGGCTTGAATTCGCAAAGAAGAGCACGAAATCTACAAAATCATCACTTTTTACCAAGATTCTACGGCTGAATTGCAAGAAAACAGCAGAATTCTGCACGAAATCATCAAAATTCTTACAGAAAACCGCATATTTCGATGCAAAACGACGATTTCTCGCCGATTTTCGTTGTTTTCTGGCTTGAATTCGCAAAGAAGAGCACGAAATCTACAAAATCATCACTTTTTACCAAGATTCTACGGCTGAATTGCAAGAAAACAGCAGAATTCTGCACGAAATCATCAAAATTCTTACAGAAAACCGCATATTTCGACGCATAACAACGATTTCTCGCCGATTTTCGTTGTTTTCTGGCTTGAATTCGCAAAGAAGAGCACGAAAACTACAAAATCATCACTTTTTACCAAGATTCTACGGCTGAATTGCAAGAAAACAGCAGAATTCCACACGAAATCATCAAAATTCTTACAGAAAACCGCATATTTCGATGCAAAACGACGATTTCTCGCCGATTTTCGTTGTTTTCTGGCTTGAATTCGTAAAGAAGAGCACGAAATCTACAAAATCATGACTTTTTACCAAGATTCAACGGCTGAATTGCAAGAAAACAGCAGAATTCTGCACGAAATCATAAAAATTCTTAGAGAAAACTGCATATTTCGATGCAAAACGACGATTTCTCGCCGATTTTCGTTGTTTTCTGGCATGAATTTGCAAAGAAGAGCACGAAATCTACAAAATCATGACTTTTTACCAAGATTCAACGGCTGAATTGCAAGAAAACAGCAGAATTCAAAAAGAGCACGAAATCTACAAAATCATCACTTTTTACCAAGATTCAACGGCTGAATTGCAAGAAAACAGCAGAATTCTGCACGAAATCATCAAAATTCTTACAGAAAACCGCATTTTTCGATGCAAAACGACGATTTCTCGCCGATTTTCGTTGTTTTCTGGCTTGAATTCGCAAAGAAGAGCACGAAATATACAAAATCATAACTTTTTACCAAGATTTACTTTTTACCAAGATTTAACGGCTGAATTGCAAGAAAACAGCAGAATTCTGCACGAAATCATCAAAATTCTTACAGAAAACCGCATATTTCGATGCAAAACAACGATTTCTCGCCGATTTTCGTTGTTTTCTGGCTTGAATTAGCAAAGAAGAGCACGAAATCTACAAAATCATCACTTTTTACCAAGATTCTACGGCTGAATTGCAAGAAAACAGCAGAATTCTGCACGAAATCATGGAAATTCTTACAGAAAACCGCATATTTCGATGCAAAACGACGATTTCTCGCCGATTTTCGTTGTTTTCTGGCTTGAATTCGCAAAGAAGAGCACGAAATCTACAAAATCATCACTTTTTACCAAGATTCTACGGCTGAATTGCAAGAAAACAGCAGAATTCTGCACGAAATTATCAAAATTCTTACAGAAAACCGCATATTTCGACGCATAACAACGATTTCTCGCCGATTTTCGTTGTTTTCTGGCTTGAATTCGCAAAGAAGAGCACGAAATCTACAAAATCATCACTTTTTACCAAGATTCTACGGCTGAATTGCAAGAAAACAGCAGAATTCTACACGAAATCATCAAAATTCTTACAGAAAACCGCATATTTCGATGCAAAACGACGATTTCTCGCCGATTTTCGTTGTTTTCTGGCTTGAATTCGCAAAGAAGAGCACGAAATCTACAAAATCATGACGTTTTACCAAGATTCAACTGCTGAATTGCAAGAAAACAGCAGAATTCTGCACGAAATCATAAAAATTCTTAGAGAAAACTGCATATTTCGAGGCAAAACAACGATTTCTCGCCGATTTTCGTTGTTTTCTATCTTGAATTCGCCAAGAAGAGCACGAAATCTACAAAATCATGACTTTTTACCAAGATTCAACGGCTGAATTGCAAGAAAACAGCAGAATTCTGCACGAAATCGTCAAAATTCTTAGAGAAAACCGCATATTTCGATGCAAAACGACGATTTCTCGCCGATTTTCGTTGTTTTCTGGCTTGAATTCGCAAAGAAGAGCACGAAATCTACAAAATCATCACTTTTTACCAAGATTCAACGGCTGAATTGCAAGAAAACAGCAGAATTCTGCACGAAATCATCAAAATTCTTAGAGAAAACCGCATATTTCGATGCAAAACGACGATTTCTCGCCGATTTTCGTTGTTTTCTGGCTTGAATTCGCAAAGAAGAGCACGAAATCTACAAAATCATCACTTTTTACCAAGATTCAACGGCTGAATTGCAAGAAAACAGCAGAATTCTGCACGAAATCATCAAAATTCTTAGAGAAAACCGCATATTTCGATGCAAAACGACGATTTCTCGCCGATTTTCGTTGTTTTCTGGCTTGAATTCGCAAAGAAGAGCACGAGATCTACAAAATCATCACTTTTTACCAAGATTCAACATCTGAATTGCAAGAAAACAGCAGAATTCTGCACGAAATCATCAAAATTCTTACAGAAAACCGCATATTTCGATGCAAAACGACGATTTCTCGCCGATTTTCGTTGTTTTCTCGCTTGAATTCGCAAAGAAGAGCACGAAATGTACAAAATCATGACTTTTTACCAAGATTCAACGGCTGAATTGCAAGAAAACAGCAGAATTCTGCTCGAAATCATCAAAATTCTTACAGAAAACCGCATATTTCGATGCAAAACGACGATTTCTCGCCGATTTTCGTTGTTTTCTGGCATGAATTTGCAAAGAAGAGCACGAAATCTACAAAATCATGACTTTTTACCAAGATTCAACGGCTGAATTGCAAGAAAACAGCAGAATTCTGCACGAAATCATCAAAATTCTTAGAGAAAACCGCATATTTCGATGCAAAACGACGATTTCTCGCTGATTTTCGTTGTTTTCTATATTGAATTCGCAAAGAAGAGCACGAAATCTACAAAATCATGACTTTTTACCAAGATTCAACGGCTGAATTGCAAGAAAACAGCAGAATTCTGCACGAAATCATCAAAATTCTTACAGAAAACCGCATATTTCGATGCAAAACAACGATTTCTCGCCGATTTTCGTTGTTTTCTGGCTTGAATTCGCAAAGAAGAGCACGAAATCTACAAAATCATCACTTTTTACCAAGATTCTACGGCTGAATTGCAAGAAAACAGCAGAATTCTGCACGAAATCATCAATATTCTTACAGAAAACCGCATATTTCGATGCAAAACGACAATTTCTCGACGATTTTCGTTGTTTTCTGGCTTGAATTCGCAAACAAGAGCACGAAATCTACAAAATCATCACTTTTTACCAAGATTCTACGGCGGAATTGCAAGAAAACAGCAGAATTCTGCACGAAATCATCAAAATTCTTACAGAAAACCGCATATTTCGACGCATAACAACGATTTCTCGCCGATTTTCGTTGTTTTCTGGCTTGAATTCGCAAAGAAGAGCACGAAATCTACAAAATCATCACTTTTTACCAAGATTCTACGGCTGAATTGCAAGAAAACAGCAGAATTCTGCACGAAATCATCAAAATTCTTACAGAAAACCGCATTTTTCGATGCAAAACGACGATTTCTCGCCGATTTTCGTTGTTTTCTGGCATGAATTTGCAAAGAAGAGCACGAAATCTACAAAATCATGACTTTTTACCAAGATTCAACGGCTGAATTGCAAGAAAACAGCAGAATTCTGCACGAAATCATCAAAATTCTTAGAGAAAACCGCATATTTCGATGCAAAACGACGATTTCTCGCCGATTTTCGTTGTTTTCTGGCTTGAATTCGCAAAGAAGAGCACGAAATCTACAAAATCATCACTTTTTACCAAGATTCAACGGCTGAATTGCAAGAAAACAGCAGAATTCTGCACGAAATCATCAAAATTCTTAGAGCAAACCGCATATTTCGATGCAAAACGACGATTTCTCGCCGATTTTCGTTGTTTTCTGGCTTGAATTCGCAAAGAAGAGCACGAAATCTACAAAATCATCACTTTTTACCAAGATTCAACGGCTGAATTGCAAGAAAACAGCAGAATTCTGCACGAAATCATCAAAATTCTTAGAGAAAACCGCATATTTCGATGCAAAACGACGATTTCTCGCCGATTTTCGTTGTTTTCTGGCTTGAATTCGCAAAGAGGAGCACGAAATCTACAAAATCATGACTTTTTACCAAGATTCAACGGCTGAATTGCAAGAAAACAGCAGAATTCTGCACGAAATCATCAAAATTCTTACAGAAATCCGCATATTTCGATGCAAAACAACGATTTCTCGCCGATTTTCGTTGTTTTCTGGCTTGAATTCGCAAAGAAGAGCACGAAATCTACAAAACCATCACTTTTTACCAAGATTCTACGGCTGAATTGCAAGAAAACAGCAGAATTCTGCACGAAATCATCAAAATTCTTACAGAAAACCGCATATTTCGATGCAAAACGACGATTTCTCGCCGATTTTCGTTGTTTTCTGGCTTGAATTCGCAAAGAGGAGCACGAAATCTACAAAATCATGCCTTTTTACCAAGATTCAACGGCTGAATTGCAAGAAAACAGCAGAATTCTGCACGAAATCATCAAAATTCTTACAGAAATCCGCATATTTCGATGCAAAACAACGATTTCTCGCCGATTTTGGTTGTTTTCTGGCTTGAATTCGCAAAGAAGAGCACGAAATCTACAAAATCATCACTTTTTACCAAGATTCAACGGCTGAATTGCAAGAAAACAGCAGAATTCTGCACGAAATCATCAAAATTCTTAGAGAAAACCGCATATTTCGATGCAAAACAACGATTTCTCGCCGATTTTCGTTGTTTTCTGGCTTGAATTCGCAAAGAAGAGCACGAAATCTACAAAATCATGACTTTTTACCAAGATTCAACGGCTGAATTGCAAGAAAACAGCAGAATTCTGCACGAAATCATCAAAATTCTTACAGAAAACCGCATATTTCGACGCATAACAACGATTTCTCGCCGATTTTCGTTGTTTTCTGGCTTGAATTCGCAAAGAAGAGCACGAAATCTACAAAATCATCACTTTTTACCAAGATTCTACAGCTGAATTGCAAGAAAACAGCAGAATTCTACACGAAATCATCAAAATTCTTACAGAAAACCGCATATTTCGATGCAAAACGACGATTTCTCGCCGATTTTCGTTGTTTTCTGGCTTGAATTCGCAAAATAGAGCACGAAATCTACAAAATCATGACTTTTTACCAAGATTCAACGGCTGAATTGCAAGAAAACAGCAGAATTCTGCACGAAATCATCAAAATTCTTACAGAAAACCGCATATTTCGATGCAAATCGACGATTTCTCGCCGATTTTCGTTGTTTTCTGGCTTGAATTCGCAAAGAAGAGCACGAAATCTACAAAATCATCACTTTTTACCAAGATTCTACGGCTGAATTGCAAGAAAACAGCAGAATTCTACACGAAATCATCAAAATTCTTACAGAAAACCGCATATTTCGATGCAAAACGACGATTTCTCGCCGATTTTCGTTGTTTTCTGGCTTGAATTCGCAAAGAAGAGCACGAAATCTACAAAATCATGACGTTTTACCAAGATTCAACTGCTGAATTGCAAGAAAACAGCAGAATTCTGCACGAAATCATAAAAATTCTTAGAGAAAACTGCATATTTCGATGCAAAACAACGATTTCTCGCCGATTTTCGTTGTTTTCTATCTTGAATTCGCCAAGAAGAGCACGAAATCTACAAAATCATGACTTTTTACCAAGATTCAACGGCTGAATTGCAAGAAAACAGCAGAATTCTGCACGAAATCATCAAAATTCTTAGAGAAAACCGCATATTTCGATGCAAAACAACGATTTCTCGCCGATTTTCGTTGTTTTCTGGCTTGAATTCGCAATGAAGAGCACGAAATCTACAAAATCATGACTTTTTACCAAGATTCAACGGCTGAATTGCAAGAAAACAGCAGAATTCTGCACGAAATCATCAAAATTCTTACAGAAAACCGCATATTTCGACGCATAACAACGATTTCTCGCCGATTTTCGATGTTTTCTGGCTTGAATTCGCAAAGAAGAGCACGAAATCTACAAAATCATCACTTTTTACCAAGATTCTACAGCTGAATTGCAAGAAAACAGCAGAATTCTACACGAAATCATCAAAATTCTTACAGAAAACCGCATATTTCGATGCAAAACAACGATTTCTCGCCGATTTTCGTTGTTTTCTGGCTTGAATTCGTAAAGAAGAGCACGAAATCTACAAAATCATCACTTTCTACCGAGATTCAAAGGCTGAATTGCAAGAAAACAGCAAAATTCTGCACGAAATCATCAAAATTCTTACAGAAAACCGCATATTTCGATGCAAAACGACGATTTCTCGCCGATTTTCGTTGTTTTCTGGCTTGAATTTGCAAAGAAGAGCACGAAATCTACAAAATCATCACTTTTTACCAAGATTCTACGGCTGAATTGCAAGAAAACAGCAGAATTCTGCACGAAGTCATCAAAATTCTTAGAGAAAACTGCATATTTCGATGCAAAACAACGATTTCTCTCCGATTTTCGTTGTTTTCTATCTTGAATTCGCCAAGAAAAGCACGAAATCTACAAAATCATGACTTTTTACCAAGATTCAACGGCTGAATTGCAAGAAAACAGCAGAATTCTGCACGAAATCGTCAAAATTCTTAGAGAAAACCGCATATTTCGATGCAAAACGACGATTTCTCGCCGATTTTCGTTGTTTTCTGGCTTGAATTCGCAAAGAAGAGCACGAAATCTACAAAATCATCACTTTTTACCAAGATTCAACGGCTGAATTGCAAGAAAACAGCAGAATTCTGCACGAAATCATCAAAATTCTCAGAGAAAACCGCATATTTCGATGCAAAACGACGATTTCTCGCCGATTTTTGTGGTTTTCTGGCTTGAATTCGCAAAATAGAGCACGAAACCTACCAAATCATGACCTTTTACCGAGATTCAAAGGCTGAATTGCAAGAAAACAGCAAAATTCTGCACGAAATCATCAAAATTCTTACAGAAAACCGCATATTTCGATGCAAAACGATTATTTCTCGCCGATTTTCGTTGTTTTCTGGCTTGAATTCGCAAAGAAGAGCACGAAATCTACAAAATCATGACTTTTTACCAAGATTCAACGGCTGAATTGCAAGATAACAGCAGAATTCTGCACGAAATCATCAAAATTCTTACAGAAAACCGCATATTTCGATGCAAAACGACGATTTCTCGCCGATTTTCGTTGTTTTCTGGCTTGAATTCGCAAAGAAGAGCACGAAATCTACAAAATCATGACTTTTTACCAAGATTCAACGGCTGAATTGCAAGAAAACAGCAGAATTCTGCACGAAATCATCAAAATTCTTACAGAAAACCGCATATTTCGATGCAAAACGATTATTTCTCGCCGATTTTCGTTGTTTTCTGGCTTGAATTCGCAAAGAAGAGCACGAAATCTACAAAATCATGACTTTTTACCAAGATTCAACGGCTGAATTGCAAGATAACAGCAGAATTCTGCACGAAATCATCAAAATTCTTACAGAAAACCGCATATTTCGATGCAAAACCACGATTTCTCGCCGATTTTCGTTGTTTTCTGGCTTGAATTCGCAAAGAGGAGCACGAAATCTACAAAATCATGACTTTTTACCAAGATTCAACGGCTGAATTGCAAGAAAACAGCAGAATTCTGCACGAAATCATCAAAATTCTTACAGAAATCCGCATATTTCGATGCAAAACAACGATTTCTCGCCGATTTTCGTTGTTTTCTGGCTTGAATTCGCAAAGAAGAGCACGAAATCTACAAAACCATCACTTTTTACCAAGATTCTACGGCTGAATTGCAAGAAAACAGCAGAATTCTGCACGAAATCATCAAAATTCTTACAGAAAACCGCATATTTCGATGCAAAACGACGATTTCTCGCCGATTTTCGTTGTTTTCTGGCTTGAATTCGCAAAGAGGAGCACGAAATCTACAAAATCATGCCTTTTTACCAAGATTCAACGGCTGAATTGCAAGAAAACAGCAGAATTCTGCACGAAATCATCAAAATTCTTACAGAAATCCGCATATTTCGATGCAAAACAACGATTTCTCGCCGATTTTGGTTGTTTTCTGGCTTGAATTCGCAAAGAAGAGCACGAAATCTACAAAATCATCACTTTTTACCAAGATTCAACGGCTGAATTGCAAGAAAACAGCAGAATTCTGCACGAAATCATCAAAATTCTTAGAGAAAACCGCATATTTCGATGCAAAACAACGATTTCTCGCCGATTTTCGTTGTTTTCTGGCTTGAATTCGCAAAGAAGAGCACGAAATCTACAAAATCATGACTTTTTACCAAGATTCAACGGCTGAATTGCAAGAAAACAGCAGAATTCTGCACGAAATCATCAAAATTCTTACAGAAAACCGCATATTTCGACGCATAACAACGATTTCTCGCCGATTTTCGTTGTTTTCTGGCTTGAATTCGCAAAGAAGAGCACGAAATCTACAAAATCATCACTTTTTACCAAGATTCTACAGCTGAATTGCAAGAAAACAGCAGAATTCTACACGAAATCATCAAAATTCTTACAGAAAACCGCATATTTCGATGCAAAACGACGATTTCTCGCCGATTTTCGTTGTTTTCTGGCTTGAATTCGCAAAATAGAGCACGAAATCTACAAAATCATGACTTTTTACCAAGATTCAACGGCTGAATTGCAAGAAAACAGCAGAATTCTGCACGAAATCATCAAAATTCTTACAGAAAACCGCATATTTCGATGCAAATCGACGATTTCTCGCCGATTTTCGTTGTTTTCTGGCTTGAATTCGCAAAGAAGAGCACGAAATATAAAAAATCATCACTTTTTACCAAGATTCTACGGCTGAATTGCAAGAAAACAGCAGAATTCTGCACGAAATCATCAAAATTCTTACTGAAAACCGCATATTTCGACGCATAACAACGATTTCTCGCCGATTTTCGTTGTTTTCTGGCTTGAATTCGCAAAGAAGAGCACGAAATCTACAAAATCATCACTTTTTACCAAGATTCTACAGCTGAATTGCAAGAAAACAGCAGAATTCTACACGAAATCATCAAAATTCTTACAGAAAACCGCATATTTCGATGCAAAACAACGATTTCTCGCCGATTTTCGTTGTTTTCTGGCTTGAATTCGTAAAGAAGAGCACGAAATCTACAAAATCATCACTTTCTACCAAGATTCTACGGCTGAATTGCAAGAAAGCAGCAGAATTCTGCACGAAATCATCAAAATTCTTACAGAAAACCGCATATTTCGATGCAAAACGACGATTTCTCGCCGATTTTCGTTGTTTTCTGGCTTGAATTCGCAAAGAAGAGCACGAAATCTACAAAATCATCACTTTTTACCAAGATTCTACGGCTGAATTGCAAGAAAACAGCAGAATTCTGCACGAAATCATCAAAATTCTTAGAGAAAACTGCATATTTCGATGCAAAACAACGATTTCTCTCCGATTTTCGTTGTTTTCTATCTTGAATTCGCCAAGAAAAGCACGAAATCTACAAAATCATGACTTTTTACCAAGATTCAACGGCTGAATTGCAAGAAAACAGCAGAATTCTGCACGAAATCGTCAAAATTCTTAGAGAAAACCGCATATTTCGATGCAAAACGACGATTTCTCGCCGATTTTCGTTGTTTTCTGGCTTGAATTCGCAAAGAAGAGCACGAAATCTACAAAATCATCACTTTTTACCAAGATTCAACGGCTGAATTGCAAGAAAACAGCAGAATTCTGCACGAAATCATCAAAATTCTCAGAGAAAACCGCATATTTCGATGCAAAACGACGATTTCTCGCCGATTTTTGTGGTTTTCTGGCTTGAATTCGCAAAATAGAGCACGAAATCTACAAAATCATGACTTTTTACCGAGATTCAAAGGCTGAATTGCAAGAAAACAGCAAAATTCTGCACGAAATCATCAAAATTCTTACAGAAAACCGCATATTTCGATGCAAAACGATTATTTCTCGCCGATTTTCGTTGTTTTCTGGCTTGAATTCGCAAAGAAGAGCACGAAATCTACAAAATCATGACTTTTTACCAAGATTCAACGGCTGAATTGCAAGAAAACAGCAGAATTCTGCACGAAATCATCAAAATTCTTACAGAAAACCGCATATTTCGATGCAAAACGATTATTTCTCGCCGATTTTCGTTGTTTTCTGGCTTGAATTCGCAAAGAAGAGCACGAAATCTACAAAATCATGACTTTTTACCAAGATTCAACGGCTGAATTGCAAGATAACAGCAGAATTCTGCACGAAATCATCAAAATTCTTACAGAAAACCGCATATTTCGATGCAAAACGACGATTTCTCGCCGATTTTCGTTGTTTTCTGGTTTGAATTCGCAAAGAGGAGCACGAAATCTACAAAATCATGACTTTTTACCAAGATTCAACGGCTGAATTGCAAGAAAACAGCAGAATTCTGCACGAAATCATCAAAATTCTTACAGAAATCCGCATATTTCGATGCAAAACAACGATTTCTCGCCGATTTTCGTTGTTTTCTGGCTTGAATTCGCAAAGAAGAGCACGAAATCTACAAAACCATCACTTTTTACCAAGATTCTACGGCTGAATTGCAAGAAAACAGCAGAATTCTGCACGAAATCATCAAAATTCTTACAGAAAACCGCATATTTCGATGCAAAACCACGATTTTTCGCCGATTTTCGTTGTTTTCTGGCTTGAATTCGCAAAGAGGAGCACGAAATCTACAAAATCATGACTTTTTACCAAGATTCAACGGCTGAATTGCAAGAAAACAGCAGAATTCTGCACGAAATCATCAAAATTCTTACAGAAATCCGCATATTTCGATGCAAAACAACGATTTCTCGCCGATTTTCGTTGTTTTCTGGCTTGAATTCGCAAAGAAGAGCACGAAATCTACAAAACCATCACTTTTTACCAAGATTCTACGGCTGAATTGCAAGAAAACAGCAGAATTCTGCACGAAATCATCAAAATTCTTACAGAAAACCGCATATTTCGATGCAAAACGACGATTTCTCGCCGATTTTCGTTGTTTTCTGGCTTGAATTCGCAAAGAGGAGCACGAAATCTACAAAATCATGCCTTTTTACCAAGATTCAACGGCTGAATTGCAAGAAAACAGCAGAATTCTGCACGAAATCATCAAAATTCTTACAGAAATCCGCATATTTCGATGCAAAACAACGATTTCTCGCCGATTTTGGTTGTTTTCTGGCTTGAATTCGCAAAGAAGAGCACGAAATCTACAAAATCATCACTTTTTACCAAGATTCAACGGCTGAATTGCAAGAAAACAGCAGAATTCTGCACGAAATCATCAAAATTCTTAGAGAAAACCGCATATTTCGATGCAAAACAACGATTTCTCGCCGATTTTCGTTGTTTTCTGGCTTGAATTCGCAAAGAAGAGCACGAAATCTACAAAATCATGACTTTTTACCAAGATTCAACGGCTGAATTGCAAGAAAACAGCAGAATTCTGCACGAAATCATCAAAATTCTTACAGAAAACCGCATATTTCGACGCATAACAACGATTTCTCGCCGATTTTCGTTGTTTTCTGGCTTGAATTCGCAAAGAAGAGCACGAAATCTACAAAATCATCACTTTTTACCAAGATTCTACAGCTGAATTGCAAGAAAACAGCAGAATTCTACACGAAATCATCAAAATTCTTACAGAAAACCGCATATTTCGATGCAAAACGACGATTTCTCGCCGATTTTCGTTGTTTTCTGGCTTGAATTCGCAAAATAGAGCACGAAATCTACAAAATCATGACTTTTTACCAAGATTCAACGGCTGAATTGCAAGAAAACAGCAGAATTCTGCACGAAATCATCAAAATTCTTACAGAAAACCGCATATTTCGATGCAAATCGACGATTTCTCGCCGATTTTCGTTGTTTTCTGGCTTGAATTCGCAAAGAAGAGCACGAAATATAAAAAATCATCACTTTTTACCAAGATTCTACGGCTGAATTGCAAGAAAACAGCAGAATTCTGCACGAAATCATCAAAATTCTTACTGAAAACCGCATATTTCGACGCATAACAACGATTTCTCGCCGATTTTCGTTGTTTTCTGGCTTGAATTCGCAAAGAAGAGCACGAAATCTACAAAATCATCACTTTTTACCAAGATTCTACAGCTGAATTGCAAGAAAACAGCAGAATTCTACACGAAATCATCAAAATTCTTACAGAAAACCGCATATTTCGATGCAAAACAACGATTTCTCGCCGATTTTCGTTGTTTTCTGGCTTGAATTCGTAAAGAAGAGCACGAAATCTACAAAATCATCACTTTCTACCAAGATTCTACGGCTGAATTGCAAGAAAGCAGCAGAATTCTGCACGAAATCATCAAAATTCTTACAGAAAACCGCATATTTCGATGCAAAACGACGATTTCTCGCCGATTTTCGTTGTTTTCTGGCTTGAATTCGCAAAGAAGAGCACGAAATCTACAAAATCATCACTTTTTACCAAGATTCTACGGCTGAATTGCAAGAAAACAGCAGAATTCTGCACGAAATCATCAAAATTCTTAGAGAAAACTGCATATTTCGATGCAAAACAACGATTTCTCTCCGATTTTCGTTGTTTTCTATCTTGAATTCGCCAAGAAAAGCACGAAATCTACAAAATCATGACTTTTTACCAAGATTCAACGGCTGAATTGCAAGAAAACAGCAGAATTCTGCACGAAATCGTCAAAATTCTTAGAGAAAACCGCATATTTCGATGCAAAACGACGATTTCTCGCCGATTTTCGTTGTTTTCTGGCTTGAATTCGCAAAGAAGAGCACGAAATCTACAAAATCATCACTTTTTACCAAGATTCAACGGCTGAATTGCAAGAAAACAGCAGAATTCTGCACGAAATCATCAAAATTCTCAGAGAAAACCGCATATTTCGATGCAAAACGACGATTTCTCGCCGATTTTTGTGGTTTTCTGGCTTGAATTCGCAAAATAGAGCACGAAATCTACAAAATCATGACTTTTTACCGAGATTCAAAGGCTGAATTGCAAGAAAACAGCAAAATTCTGCACGAAATCATCAAAATTCTTACAGAAAACCGCATATTTCGATGCAAAACGATTATTTCTCGCCGATTTTCGTTGTTTTCTGGCTTGAATTCGCAAAGAAGAGCACGAAATCTACAAAATCATGACTTTTTACCAAGATTCAACGGCTGAATTGCAAGAAAACAGCAGAATTCTGCACGAAATCATCAAAATTCTTACAGAAAACCGCATATTTCGATGCAAAACGATTATTTCTCGCCGATTTTCGTTGTTTTCTGGCTTGAATTCGCAAAGAAGAGCACGAAATCTACAAAATCATGACTTTTTACCAAGATTCAACGGCTGAATTGCAAGATAACAGCAGAATTCTGCACGAAATCATCAAAATTCTTACAGAAAACCGCATATTTCGATGCAAAACGACGATTTCTCGCCGATTTTCGTTGTTTTCTGGTTTGAATTCGCAAAGAGGAGCACGAAATCTACAAAATCATGACTTTTTACCAAGATTCAACGGCTGAATTGCAAGAAAACAGCAGAATTCTGCACGAAATCATCAAAATTCTTACAGAAATCCGCATATTTCGATGCAAAACAACGATTTCTCGCCGATTTTCGTTGTTTTCTGGCTTGAATTCGCAAAGAAGAGCACGAAATCTACAAAACCATCACTTTTTACCAAGATTCTACGGCTGAATTGCAAGAAAACAGCAGAATTCTGCACGAAATCATCAAAATTCTTACAGAAAACCGCATATTTCGATGCAAAACGACGATTTCTCGCCGATTTTCGTTGTTTTCTGGCTTGAATTCGCAAAGAAGAGCACGAAATCTACAAAATCATGACTTTTTACCAAGATTCAACGGCTGAATTGCAAGAAAACAGCAGAATTCTGCACGAAATCATCAAAATTCTTACAGAAAACCGCAATTTTCGATGCAAAACGACGTTTTCTCGCCGATTTTCGTTGTTTTCTGGCTTGAATTCGCAAAGAAGAGCACGAAATCTACAAAATCATGACTTTTTACCAAGATTCAACAGCTGAATTGCAAGAAAACAGCAGAATTCTGCACGAAATCATCAAAATTCTTGCAGAAAACCGCATATTTCGATGCAAAACGACGATTTCTCGCCGATTTTCGTTGTTTTCTGGCTTGAATTCGCAAAGAAGAGCAGAAATTTACAAAATCATGACTTTTTACCAAGATTCAACGGCTGAATTGCAAGGAAACAGCAGAATTCTGCACGAAATCATCAAAATTCTTACAGAAAACCGCATATTTTGATGCAAAACGACGATTTCTCGCCGATTTTCGTTGTTTTCTGACTTGAATTCGCAAAGAAGAGCACGAAATCTACAAAATCATGACTTTTTACCAAGATTCAACGGCTGAATTGCAAGAAAACAGCAGAATTCTGCACGAAATCATCAAAATTCTTACAGAAAACCGCATATTTCGATGCAAAACGATTATTTCTCGCCGATTTTGGTTGTTTTCTGGCTTGAATTCGCAAAGAAGAGCACGAAATCTACAAAATCATGACTTTTTACCAAGATTCAACGGCTGAATTGCAAGAAAACAGCAGAATTCTGCACGAAATCGTCAAAATTCTTAGAGAAAACCGCATATTTCGATGCAAAACGACGATTTCTCGCCGATTTTCGTTGTTTTCTGGCTTGAATTCGCAAAGAAGAGCACGAAATCTACAAAATCATCACTTTTTACCAAGATTCTACGGCTGAATTGCAAGAAAACAGCAGAATTCTGCACGAAATCATCAAAATTCTTAGAGAAAACTGCATATTTCGATGCAAAACAACGATTTCTCTCCGATTTTCGTTGTTTTCTATCTTGAATTCGCCAAGAAAAGCACGAAATCTACAAAATCATGACTTTTTACCAAGATTCAACGGCTGAATTGCAAGAAAACAGCAGAATTCTGCACGAAATCGTCAAAATTCTTAGAGAAAACCGCATATTTCGATGCAAAACGACGATTTCTCGCCGATTTTCGTTGTTTTCTGGCTTGAATTCGCAAAGAAGAGCACGAAATCTACAAAATCATCACTTTTTACCAAGATTCAACGGCTGAATTGCAAGAAAACAGCAGAATTCTGCACGAAATCATCAAAATTCTCAGAGAAAACCGCATATTTCGATGCAAAACGACGATTTCTCGCCGATTTTTGTGGTTTTCTGGCTTGAATTCGCAAAATAGAGCACGAAATCTACAAAATCATGACTTTTTACCGAGATTCAAAGGCTGAATTGCAAGAAAACAGCAAAATTCTGCACGAAATCATCAAAATTCTTAGAGAAAACCGCATATTTCGATGCAAAACGATTATTTCTCGCCGATTTTCGTTGTTTTCTGGCTTGAATTCGCAAAGAAGAGCACGAAATCTACAAAATCATGACTTTTTACCAAGATTCAACGGCTGAATTGCAAGAAAACAGCAGAATTCTGCACGAAATCATCAAAATTCTTACAGAAAACCGCATATTTCGATGCAAAACGATTATTTCTCGCCGATTTTCGTTGTTTTCTGGCTTGAATTCGCAAAGAAGAGCACGAAATCTACAAAATCATGACTTTTTACCAAGATTCAACGGCTGAATTGCAAGATAACAGCAGAATTCTGCACGAAATCATCAAAATTCTTACAGAAAACCGCATATTTCGATGCAAAACGACGATTTCTCGCCGATTTTCGTTGTTTTCTGGTTTGAATTCGCAAAGAGGAGCACGAAATCTACAAAATCATGACTTTTTACCAAGATTCAACGGCTGAATTGCAAGAAAACAGCAGAATTCTGCACGAAATCATCAAAATTCTTACAGAAATCCGCATATTTCGATGCAAAACAACGATTTCTCGCCGATTTTCGTTGTTTTCTGGCTTGAATTCGCAAAGAAGAGCACGAAATCTACAAAACCATCACTTTTTACCAAGATTCTACGGCTGAATTGCAAGAAAACAGCAGAATTCTGCACGAAATCATCAAAATTCTTACAGAAAACCGCATATTTCGATGCAAAACGACGATTTCTCGCCGATTTTCGTTGTTTTCTGGCTTGAATTCGCAAAGAAGAGCACGAAATCTACAAAATCATGACTTTTTACCAAGATTCAACGGCTGAATTGCAAGAAAACAGCAGAATTCTGCACGAAATCATCAAAATTCTTACAGAAAACCGCAATTTTCGATGCAAAACGACGTTTTCTCGCCGATTTTCGTTGTTTTCTGGCTTGAATTCGCAAAGAAGAGCACGAAATCTACAAAATCATGACTTTTTACCAAGATTCAACAGCTGAATTGCAAGAAAACAGCAGAATTCTGCACGAAATCATCAAAATTCTTGCAGAAAACCGCATATTTCGATGCAAAACGACGATTTCTCGCCGATTTTCGTTGTTTTCTGGCTTGAATTCGCAAAGAAGAGCAGAAATTTACAAAATCATGACTTTTTACCAAGATTCAACGGCTGAATTGCAAGGAAACAGCAGAATTCTGCACGAAATCATCAAAATTCTTACAGAAAACCGCATATTTTGATGCAAAACGACGATTTCTCGCCGATTTTCGTTGTTTTCTGACTTGAATTCGCAAAGAAGAGCACGAAATCTACAAAATCATGACTTTTTACCAAGATTCAACGGCTGAATTGCAAGAAAACAGCAGAATTCTGCACGAAATCATCAAAATTCTTACAGAAAACCGCATATTTCGATGCAAAACGATTATTTCTCGCCGATTTTGGTTGTTTTCTGGCTTGAATTCGCAAAGAAGAGCACGAAATCTACAAAATCATGACTTTTTACCAAGATTCAACGGCTGAATTGCAAGAAAACAGCAGAATTCTGCACGAAATCATCAAAATTCTTACAGAAAACCGCATATTTCGATGCAAAACGACGATTTCTCGCCGATTTTCGTTGTTTTCTGACTTGAATTCGCAAAGAAGAGCACGAAATCTACAAAATCATGACTTTTTACCAAGATTCAACGGCTGAATTGCAAGAAAACAGCAGAATTCTGCACGAAATCATCAAAATTCTTACAGAAAACCGCATATTTCGATGCAAAACGACGATTTCTCGCCGATTTTCGTTGTTTTCTGGCTTGAATTCGCAAAGAAGAGCACGAAATCTACAAAATCATGACTTTTTACCAAGATTCAACGGCTGAATTGCAAGAAAACAGCAGAATTCTGCACGAAATCATCAAAATTCTTACAGAAAACCGCATATTTCGACGCATAACAACGATTTCTCGCCGATTTTCGTTGTTTTCTGGCTTGAATTCGCAAAGAAGAGCACGAAATCTACAAAATCATGACTTTTTACCAAGATTCAACGGCTGAATTGCAAGAAAACAGCAGAATTCTGCACGAAATCATCAAAATTCTTACAGAAAACCGCATATTTCGACGCATAACAACGATTTCTCGCCGATTTTCGTTGTTTTCTGGCTTGAATTCGCAAAGAAGAGCACGAAATCTACAAAATCATCACTTTTTACCAAGATTCTACAGCTGAATTGCAAGAAAACAGCAGAATTCTACACGAAATCATCAAAATTCTTACAGAAAACCGCATATTTCGATGCAAAACGACGATTTCTCGCCGATTTTCGTTGTTTTCTGGCTTGAATTCGCAAAATAGAGCACGAAATCTACAAAATCATGACTTTTTACCAAGATTCAACGGCTGAATTGCAAGAAAACAGCAGAATTCTGCACGAAATCATCAAAATTCTTACAGAAAACCGCATATTTCGATGCAAATCGACGATTTCTCGCCGATTTTCGTTGTTTTCTGGCTTGAATTCGCAAAGAAGAGCACGAAATATAAAAAATCATCACTTTTTACCAAGATTCTACGGCTGAATTGCAAGAAAACAGCAGAATTCTGCACGAAATCATCAAAATTCTTACTGAAAACCGCATATTTCGACGCATAACAACGATTTCTCGCCGATTTTCGTTGTTTTCTGGCTTGAATTCGCAAAGAAGAGCACGAAATCTACAAAATCATCACTTTTTACCAAGATTCTACAGCTGAATTGCAAGAAAACAGCAGAATTCTACACGAAATCATCAAAATTCTTACAGAAAACCGCATATTTCGATGCAAAACAACGATTTCTCGCCGATTTTCGTTGTTTTCTGGCTTGAATTCGTAAAGAAGAGCACGAAATCTACAAAATCATCACTTTCTACCAAGATTCTACGGCTGAATTGCAAGAAAGCAGCAGAATTCTGCACGAAATCATCAAAATTCTTACAGAAAACCGCATATTTCGATGCAAAACGACGATTTCTCGCCGATTTTCGTTGTTTTCTGGCTTGAATTCGCAAAGAAGAGCACGAAATCTACAAAATCATCACTTTTTACCAAGATTCTACGGCTGAATTGCAAGAAAACAGCAGAATTCTGCACGAAATCATCAAAATTCTTAGAGAAAACTGCATATTTCGATGCAAAACAACGATTTCTCTCCGATTTTCGTTGTTTTCTATCTTGAATTCGCCAAGAAAAGCACGAAATCTACAAAATCATGACTTTTTACCAAGATTCAACGGCTGAATTGCAAGAAAACAGCAGAATTCTGCACGAAATCGTCAAAATTCTTAGAGAAAACCGCATATTTCGATGCAAAACGACGATTTCTCGCCGATTTTCGTTGTTTTCTGGCTTGAATTCGCAAAGAAGAGCACGAAATCTACAAAATCATCACTTTTTACCAAGATTCAACGGCTGAATTGCAAGAAAACAGCAGAATTCTGCACGAAATCATCAAAATTCTCAGAGAAAACCGCATATTTCGATGCAAAACGACGATTTCTCGCCGATTTTTGTGGTTTTCTGGCTTGAATTCGCAAAATAGAGCACGAAATCTACAAAATCATGACTTTTTACCGAGATTCAAAGGCTGAATTGCAAGAAAACAGCAAAATTCTGCACGAAATCATCAAAATTCTTACAGAAAACCGCATATTTCGATGCAAAACGATTATTTCTCGCCGATTTTCGTTGTTTTCTGGCTTGAATTCGCAAAGAAGAGCACGAAATCTACAAAATCATGACTTTTTACCAAGATTCAACGGCTGAATTGCAAGAAAACAGCAGAATTCTGCACGAAATCATCAAAATTCTTACAGAAAACCGCATATTTCGATGCAAAACGATTATTTCTCGCCGATTTTCGTTGTTTTCTGGCTTGAATTCGCAAAGAAGAGCACGAAATCTACAAAATCATGACTTTTTACCAAGATTCAACGGCTGAATTGCAAGATAACAGCAGAATTCTGCACGAAATCATCAAAATTCTTACAGAAAACCGCATATTTCGATGCAAAACGACGATTTCTCGCCGATTTTCGTTGTTTTCTGGTTTGAATTCGCAAAGAGGAGCACGAAATCTACAAAATCATGACTTTTTACCAAGATTCAACGGCTGAATTGCAAGAAAACAGCAGAATTCTGCACGAAATCATCAAAATTCTTACAGAAATCCGCATATTTCGATGCAAAACAACGATTTCTCGCCGATTTTCGTTGTTTTCTGGCTTGAATTCGCAAAGAAGAGCACGAAATCTACAAAACCATCACTTTTTACCAAGATTCTACGGCTGAATTGCAAGAAAACAGCAGAATTCTGCACGAAATCATCAAAATTCTTACAGAAAACCGCATATTTCGATGCAAAACGACGATTTCTCGCCGATTTTCGTTGTTTTCTGGCTTGAATTCGCAAAGAAGAGCACGAAATCTACAAAATCATGACTTTTTACCAAGATTCAACGGCTGAATTGCAAGAAAACAGCAGAATTCTGCACGAAATCATCAAAATTCTTACAGAAAACCGCAATTTTCGATGCAAAACGACGTTTTCTCGCCGATTTTCGTTGTTTTCTGGCTTGAATTCGCAAAGAAGAGCACGAAATCTACAAAATCATGACTTTTTACCAAGATTCAACAGCTGAATTGCAAGAAAACAGCAGAATTCTGCACGAAATCATCAAAATTCTTGCAGAAAACCGCATATTTCGATGCAAAACGACGATTTCTCGCCGATTTTCGTTGTTTTCTGGCTTGAATTCGCAAAGAAGAGCAGAAATTTACAAAATCATGACTTTTTACCAAGATTCAACGGCTGAATTGCAAGGAAACAGCAGAATTCTGCACGAAATCATCAAAATTCTTACAGAAAACCGCATATTTTGATGCAAAACGACGATTTCTCGCCGATTTTCGTTGTTTTCTGACTTGAATTCGCAAAGAAGAGCACGAAATCTACAAAATCATGACTTTTTACCAAGATTCAACGGCTGAATTGCAAGAAAACAGCAGAATTCTGCACGAAATCATCAAAATTCTTACAGAAAACCGCATATTTCGATGCAAAACGATTATTTCTCGCCGATTTTGGTTGTTTTCTGGCTTGAATTCGCAAAGAAGAGCACGAAATCTACAAAATCATGACTTTTTACCAAGATTCAACGGCTGAATTGCAAGAAAACAGCAGAATTCTGCACGAAATCGTCAAAATTCTTAGAGAAAACCGCATATTTCGATGCAAAACGACGATTTCTCGCCGATTTTCGTTGTTTTCTGGCTTGAATTCGCAAAGAAGAGCACGAAATCTACAAAATCATCACTTTTTACCAAGATTCTACGGCTGAATTGCAAGAAAACAGCAGAATTCTGCACGAAATCATCAAAATTCTTAGAGAAAACTGCATATTTCGATGCAAAACAACGATTTCTCTCCGATTTTCGTTGTTTTCTATCTTGAATTCGCCAAGAAAAGCACGAAATCTACAAAATCATGACTTTTTACCAAGATTCAACGGCTGAATTGCAAGAAAACAGCAGAATTCTGCACGAAATCGTCAAAATTCTTAGAGAAAACCGCATATTTCGATGCAAAACGACGATTTCTCGCCGATTTTCGTTGTTTTCTGGCTTGAATTCGCAAAGAAGAGCACGAAATCTACAAAATCATCACTTTTTACCAAGATTCAACGGCTGAATTGCAAGAAAACAGCAGAATTCTGCACGAAATCATCAAAATTCTCAGAGAAAACCGCATATTTCGATGCAAAACGACGATTTCTCGCCGATTTTTGTGGTTTTCTGGCTTGAATTCGCAAAATAGAGCACGAAATCTACAAAATCATGACTTTTTACCGAGATTCAAAGGCTGAATTGCAAGAAAACAGCAAAATTCTGCACGAAATCATCAAAATTCTTACAGAAAACCGCATATTTCGATGCAAAACGATTATTTCTCGCCGATTTTCGTTGTTTTCTGGCTTGAATTCGCAAAGAAGAGCACGAAATCTACAAAATCATGACTTTTTACCAAGATTCAACGGCTGAATTGCAAGAAAACAGCAGAATTCTGCACGAAATCATCAAAATTCTTACAGAAAACCGCATATTTCGATGCAAAACGATTATTTCTCGCCGATTTTCGTTGTTTTCTGGCTTGAATTCGCAAAGAAGAGCACGAAATCTACAAAATCATGACTTTTTACCAAGATTCAACGGCTGAATTGCAAGATAACAGCAGAATTCTGCACGAAATCATCAAAATTCTTACAGAAAACCGCATATTTCGATGCAAAACGACGATTTCTCGCCGATTTTCGTTGTTTTCTGGTTTGAATTCGCAAAGAGGAGCACGAAATCTACAAAATCATGACTTTTTACCAAGATTCAACGGCTGAATTGCAAGAAAACAGCAGAATTCTGCACGAAATCATCAAAATTCTTACAGAAATCCGCATATTTCGATGCAAAACAACGATTTCTCGCCGATTTTCGTTGTTTTCTGGCTTGAATTCGCAAAGAAGAGCACGAAATCTACAAAACCATCACTTTTTACCAAGATTCTACGGCTGAATTGCAAGAAAACAGCAGAATTCTGCACGAAATCATCAAAATTCTTACAGAAAACCGCATATTTCGATGCAAAACGACGATTTCTCGCCGATTTTCGTTGTTTTCTGGCTTGAATTCGCAAAGAAGAGCACGAAATCTACAAAATCATGACTTTTTACCAAGATTCAACGGCTGAATTGCAAGAAAACAGCAGAATTCTGCACGAAATCATCAAAATTCTTACAGAAAACCGCAATTTTCGATGCAAAACGACGTTTTCCTCGCCGATTTTCGTTGTTTTCTGGCTTGAATTCGCAAAGAAGAGCACGAAATCTACAAAATCATGACTTTTTACCAAGATTCAACAGCTGAATTGCAAGAAAACAGCAGAATTCTGCACGAAATCATCAAAATTCTTGCAGAAAACCGCATATTTCGATGCAAAACGACGATTTCTCGCCGATTTTCGTTGTTTTCTGGCTTGAATTCGCAAAGAAGAGCAGAAATTTACAAAATCATGACTTTTTACCAAGATTCAACGGCTGAATTGCAAGGAAACAGCAGAATTCTGCACGAAATCATCAAAATTCTTACAGAAAACCGCATATTTTGATGCAAAACGACGATTTCTCGCCGATTTTCGTTGTTTTCTGACTTGAATTCGCAAAGAAGAGCACGAAATCTACAAAATCATGACTTTTTACCAAGATTCAACGGCTGAATTGCAAGAAAACAGCAGAATTCTGCACGAAATCATCAAAATTCTTACAGAAAACCGCATATTTCGATGCAAAACGATTATTTCTCGCCGATTTTGGTTGTTTTCTGGCTTGAATTCGCAAAGAAGAGCACGAAATCTACAAAATCATGACTTTTTACCAAGATTCAACGGCTGAATTGCAAGAAAACAGCAGAATTCTGCACGAAATCATCAAAATTCTTACAGAAAACCGCATATTTCGATGCAAAACGACGATTTCTCGCCGATTTTCGTTGTTTTCTGACTTGAATTCGCAAAGAAGAGCACGAAATCTACAAAATCATGACTTTTTACCAAGATTCAACGGCTGAATTGCAAGAAAACAGCAGAATTCTGCACGAAATCATCAAAATTCTTACAGAAAACCGCATATTTCGATGCAAAACGACGATTTCTCGCCGATTTTCGTTGTTTTCTGGCTTGAATTCGCAAAGAAGAGCACGAAATCTACAAAATCATGACTTTTTACCAAGATTCAACGGCTGAATTGCAAGAAAACAGCAGAATTCTGCACGAAATCATCAAAATTCTTACAGAAAACCGCATATTTCGACGCATAACAACGATTTCTCGCCGATTTTCGTTGTTTTCTGGCTTGAATTCGCAAAGAAGAGCACGAAATCTACAAAATCATCACTTTTTACCAAGATTCTACGGCTGAATTGCAAGAAAACAGCAGAATTCTACACGAAATCATCAAAATTCTTACAGAAAACCGCATATTTCGATGCAAAACGACGATTTCTCGCCGATTTTCGTTGTTTTCTGGCTTGAATTCGCAAAGAAGAGCACGAAATCTACAAAATCATGACTTTTTACCAAGAATCAACGGCTGAATTGCAAGAAAACAGCAGAATTCTGCACGAAATCATAAAAATTCTTAGAGAAAACTGCATATTTCGATGCAAAACAACGATTTCTCGCCGATTTTCGTTGTTTTCTATCTTGAATTCGCCAAGAAGAGCACGAAATCTACAAAATCATGACTTTTTACCAAGATTCAACGGCTGAATTGCAAGAAAACAGCAGAATTCTGCACGAAATCGTCAAAATTCTTAGAGAAAACAGCATATTTCGATGCAAAACGACGATTTCTCGCCGATTTTCGTTGTTTTCTGGCTTGAATTCGCAAAGAAGAGCACGAAATCTACAAAATCATCACTTTTTACCAAAATTCAACGGCTGAATTGCAAGAAAACAGCAGAATTCTGCACGAAATCATCAAAATTCTTAGAGAAAACCGCATATTTCGATGCAAAACGACGATTTCTCGCCGATTTTCGTGGTTTTCTGGCTTGAATTCGCAAAGAAGAGCACGAAATCTACAAAATCATGACTTTTTTCCAAGAGTCAACGGCTGAATTGCAATAAAACAGCAGAATTTTGCACGAAATCACCAAAATTCTTACAGAAAACCGCATATTTCGATGCAAAACGATTATTTCTCGCCGATTTTCGTTGTTTTCTGGCTTGAATTCGCAAAGAAGAGCACGAAATCTACAAAATCATGACTTTTTACCAAGATTCAACGGCTGAATTGCAAGAAAACAGCAGAATTCTGCACGAAATCATCAAAATTCTTACAGAAAACCGCATATTTCGATGCAAAACGACGATTTCTCGCCGATTTTCGTTGTTTTCTGGCTTGAATTCGCAAAGAAGAGCACGAAATCTACAAAATCATGACTTTTTACCAAGATTCAACGGCTGAATTGCAGGAAAACCGCAGAATTCTGCACGAAATCATCAAAATTCTTACAGAAAACCGCATTTTTCGATGCAAATCGACGATTTCTCTCCGATTTTCGTTGTTTTCTGGCTTGAATTCGCAAAGAAAAGCACGAAATCTACAAAATCATGACTTTTTACCAAGATTCAACGGCTGAATTGCAAGAAAACAGCAGAATTCTGCACGAAATCATCAAAATTCTTACAGAAAACCGCATATTTCGATGCAAAACGACGATTTCTCGGCGATTTTCGTTGTTTTCTGGCATGAATTTGCAAAGAAGAGCACGAAATCTACAAAATCATGACTTTTTACCAAGATTCAACAGCTGAATTGCAAGAAAACAGCAGAATTCTGCACGAAATCATCAAAATTCTTAGAGAAAACCGCATATTTCGATGCAAAACAATGATTTCTCGCTGATTTTCGTTGTTTTCTGTCTTAAATTCGCAAAGAAGAGCACGAAATCTACAAAATCATGACTTTTTACCTAGATTCAACGGCTGAATTGCAAGAAAACAGCAGAATTCTGCACGAAATCATCAAAATTCTTACAGAAAACCGCATATTTCGATGCATAACGACGATTTCTCGCCGATTTTCGTTGTTTTCTGGCTTGAATTCGCAAAGAAGAGCACGAAATCTACAAAATCATGACTTTTTACCAAGATTCAACAGCTGAATTGCAAGAAAACAGCAGAATTCTGCACGAAATCATCAAAATTCTTACAGAAAACCGCATATTTCGATGCAAAACGACGATTTCTCGCTGATTTTCGTTGTTTTCTATCTTGAATTCGCAAAGAAGAGCACGAAATCTACAAAATCATGACTTTTTACCAAGATTCAACGGCTGAATTGCAAGTAAACAGCAGAATTCTGCACGAAATCGTCAAAATTCTTAGAGAAAACCGCATATTTCGATGCAAAACGACGATTTCTCGCCGATTTTCGTTGTTTTCTGGCTTGAATTCGCAAAGAAGAGCACGAAATCTACAAAATCATCACTTTTTACCAAGATTCAACGGCTGAATTGCAAGAAAACAGCAGAATTCTGCACGAAATCATCAAAATTCTTAAAGAAAACCGCATATTTCGATGCAAAACGACGATTTCTTGCCGATTTTCGTTGTTTTCTGGCTTGAATTCGCAAAGAAGAGCACGAAATATACAAAATCATCACTTTTTACCAAGATTCAACGGCTGAATTGCAAGAAAACAGCAGAATTCTGCACGAAATCATCAAAATTCTTAGAGAAAACCGCATATTTCGATGCAAAACGACGATTTCTCGCTGATTTTCGTTGTTTTCTATCTTGAATTCGCAAAGAAGAGCACGGAATCTACAAAATCATGATTTTTACCAAGATTCAACAGCTGAATTGCAAGAAAACAGCAGAATTCTGCACGAAATGATCAAAATTCCTACAGAAAACCGCATATTTCGATGCAAAACGACGATTTCTCGCCGATTTTCGTTGTTTTCTGGCTTGAATTCGCAAAGAAGAGCACGAAATCTACAAAATCATCACTTTTTACCAAGATTCAACGGCTGAATTGCAAGAAAACAGCAGAATTCTGCACGAAATCATCAAAATTCTTACAGAAAACCGCATATTTCGATGCAAAACGACGATTTCTCGCCGATTTTCGTTGTTTTCTGGCTTGAATTCGCAAAGAAGAGCACGAAATCTACAAAATCATCACTTTCTACCAAGATTCTACGGCTGAATTGCAAGAAAACAGCAGAATTCTGCACGAAATCATCAAAATTCTTACAGAAAACTGCATATTTCGATGCAAAACAACGATTTCTCGCCGATTTTCGTTGTTTTCTATCTTGAATTCGCCAAGAAAAGCACGAAATCTACAAAATCATGACTTTTTACCAAGATTCAACGGCTGAATTGCAAGAAAACAGCAGAATTCTGCACGAAATCGTCAAAATTCTAAGAGAAAACCGCATATTTCGATGCAAAACGACGATTTCTCGCCGATTTTCGTTGTTTTCTGGCTTGAATTCGCAAAGAAGAGCACGAAATCTACAAAATCATCACTTTTTACCAAGATTCAACGGCTGAATTGCAAGAAAACAGCAGAATTCTGCACGAAATCATCAAAATTCTCAGAGAAAACCGCATATTTCGATGCAAAACGACGATTTCTCGCCGATTTTTGTGGTTTTCTGGCTTGAATTCGCAAAATAGAGCACGAAATCTACAAAATCATGACTTTTTACCAAGATTCAACGGCTGAATTGCAAGAAAACAGCAGAATTCTGCACGAAATCATCAAAATTCTTACAGAAAACCGCATATTTCGATGCAAAACGATTATTTCTCGCCGATTTTCGTTGTTTTCTGGCTTGAATTCGCAAAGAAGAGCACGAAATCTACAAAATCATGACTTTTTACCAAGATTCAACGGCTGAATTGCAAGATAACAGCAGGATTCTGCACGAAATCATCAAAATTCTTACAGAAAACCGCATATTTCGATGCAAAACGACGATTTCTCGCCGATTTTCGTTGTTTTCTGGCTTGAATTCGCAAAGAAGAGCACGAAATCTACAAAATCATGACTTTTTACCAAGATTCAACGGCTGAATTGCAAGAAACAGCAGAATTCTGCACGAAATCATCAAAATTCTTACAGAAAACCGCATATTTCGATGCAAAACGATTATTTCTCGCCGATTTTCGTTGTTTTCTGGCTTGAATTCGCAAAGAAGAGCACGAAATCTACAAAATCATGACTTTTTACCAAGATTCAACGGCTGAATTGCAAGATAACAGCAGAATTCTGCACGAAATCATCAAAATTCTTACAGAAAACCGCATATTTCGATGCAAAACGACGATTTCTCGCCGATTTTCGTTGTTTTCTGGCTTGAATTCGCAAAGAGGAGCACGAAATCTACAAAATCATGACTTTTTACCAAGATTCAACGGCTGAATTGCAAGAAAACAGCAGAATTCTGCACGAAATCATCAAAATTCTTACAGAAAACCGCATATTTCGATGCAAAACAACGATTTCTCGGCGATTTTCGTTGTTTTCTGGCTTGAATTCGCAAAGAAGAGCACGAAATCTACAAAACCATCACTTTTTACCAAGATTCTACGGCTGAATTGCAAGAAAACAGCAGAATTCTGCACGAAATCATCAAAATTCTTACAGAAAACCGCATATTTCGATGCAAAACGACGATTTCTCGCCGATTTTCGTTGTTTTCTGGCTTGAATTCGCAAAGAGGAGCACGAAATCTACAAAATCATGACTTTTTACCAAGATTCAACGGCTGAATTGCAAGAAAACAGCAGAATTCTGCACGAAATCATCAGAATTCTTAGAGAAAACCGCATATTTCGATGCAAAACGACGATTTCGCGCTGATTTTCGTTGTTTTCTATCTTGAATTCGCAAAGAAGAGCACGAAATCTACAAAATCATGACATTTTACCAAGATTCAACGGCTGAATTGCAAGAAAACAGCAGAATTCTGCACGAAATCATCAAAATTCTTACA
The DNA here is from genome assembly GCA_029298725.1 of Gnatocerus cornutus. NCBI lineage: Eukaryota > Metazoa > Arthropoda > Insecta > Coleoptera > Tenebrionidae > Gnatocerus > Gnatocerus cornutus. The sequence goes on from CM055516.1 coordinate 5,377,029, forward strand.
GAAAACCGCATTTTTCGATGCAAAACGACGTTTTCTCGCCGATTTTCGTTGTTTTCTGGCTTGAATTCGCAAAGAAGAGCACGAAATCTACAAAATCATGACTTTTTACCAAAATTCAACAGCTGAATTGCAAGAAAACAGCAGAATTTTGCACGAAATCATCAAAATTCTTGCAGAAAACCGCATATTTCGATGCAAAACGACGATTTCTCGCCGATTTTCGTTGTTTTCTGGCTTGAATTCGCAAAGAAGAGCAGAAATCTACAAAATCATGACTTTTTACCAAGATTCAACGGCTGAATTGCAAGGAAACAGCAGAATTCTGCACGAAATCATCAAAATTCTTACAGAAAACCGCATATTTCGATGCAAAACGACGATTTCTCGCCGATTTTCGTTGTTTTCTGACTTGAATTCGGAATGAAGAGCACGAAATCTACTAAATAATCACTTTTTACCAAGATTCAACGGCTGAATTGCAAGAAAACAGCAGAATTCTGCACGAAATCATCAAAATTCTTAGAGAAAACTGCATATTTCGATGCAAAACGACGATTTCTCGTCGATCTTCGTTGTTTTCTGGCTTGAATTCGCAAAGAAGAGCACGAAATCTACAAAATCATCACTTTTTACCAAGATTCAACGGCTGAATTGCAAGAAAACAGCAGAATTCTGCACGAAATCATCAAAATTCTTACAGAAAACCGCATATTTCGATGCAAAACGACGATTTCTCGCCGATTTTCGTTGTTTTCTGGCTTGAATTCGCAAAGAAGAGCACGAAATCTACAAAATCATGACTTTTTACCAAGATTCAACGGCTGAATTGCAAGAAAACAGCAGAATTCTGCACGAAATCATGAAAATTCTTGCAGAAAACCGTATATTTCGATGCAAAACGACGATTTCTCGCCGATTTTCGTTGTTTTCAGGCTTGAATTCGCAAAGAAGAGCACGAAATCTACTAAATAATCACTTTTTACCAAGATTCAACGGCTGAATTGCAAGAAAACAGCAGAATTCTGCACGAAATCATCAAAATTCTTACAGAAAACTGCATATTTCGATGCAAAACGACGATTTCTCGCCGATTTTCGTTGTTTTCTGGCTTGAATTCGCAAAGAAGAGCACGAAATCTACAAAATCATGACTTTTTACCAAGATTCAACGGCTGAATTGCAAGAAAACAGCAGAATTCTGCACGAAATCATCAAAATTCTTAGAGAAAACTGCATATTTCGATGCAAAACAACGATTTCTCGCTGATTTTCGTTGTTTTCTATCTTGAATTCGCAAAGAAGAGCACGAAATCTACAAAATCATGACTTTTTACCAAGATTCAACGGCTGAATTGCAAGAAAACAGCAGAATTCTGCACGAAATCATGAAAATTCTTGCAGAAAACCGTATATTTCGATGCAAAACGACGATTTCTCGCCGATTTTCGTTGTTTTCAGGCTTGAATTCGCAAAGAAGAGCACGAAATCTACTAAATAATCACTTTTTACCAAGATTCAACGGCTGAATTGCAAGAAAACAGCAGAATTCTGCACGAAATCATCAAAATTCTTACAGAAAACTGCATATTTCGATGCAAAACGACGATTTCTCGCCGATTTTCGTTGTTTTCTGGCTTGAATTCGCAAAGAAGAGCACGAAATCTACAAAATCATGACTTTTTACCAAGATTCAACGGCTGAATTGCAAGAAAACAGCAGAATTCTGCACGAAATCATCAAAATTCTTAGAGAAAACTGCATATTTCGATGCAAAACAACGATTTCTCGCTGATTTTCGTTGTTTTCTATCTTGAATTCGCAAAGAAGAGCACGAAATCTACAAAATCATGACTTTTTACCAAGATTCAACGGCTGAATTGCAAGTAAACAGCAGAATTCTGCACGAAATCGTCAAAATTCTTAGAGAAAACCGCATATTTCGATGCAAAACGACGATTTCTCGCCGATTTTCGTTGTTTTCTGGCTTGAATTCGCAAAGAAGAGCACGAAATCTACAAAATCATCACTTTTTCCCAAGATTCAACGGCTGAATTGCAAGAAAACTGCAGAATTCTGCACGAAATCATCAAAATTCTTAAAGAAAACCGCATATTTCGATGCAAAACGACGATTTCTTGCCGATTTTCGTTGTTTTCTGGCTTGAATTCGCAAAGAAGAGCACGAAATATACAAAATCATCACTTTTTACCAAGATTCAACGGCTGAATTGCAAGAAAACAGCAGAATTCTGCACGAAATCATCAAAATTCTTAGAGAAAACCGCATATTTCGATGCAAAACGACGATTTCTCGCTGATTTTCGTTGTTTTCTATCTTGAATTCGCAAAGAAGAGCACGAAATCTACAAAATCATGACTTTTTACCAAGATTCAACGGCTGAATTGCAAGTAAACAGCAGAATTCTGCACGAAATCGTCAAAATTCTTAGAGAAAACCGCATATTTCGATGCAAAACGACGATTTCTCGCCGATTTTCGTTGTTTTCTGGCTTGAATTCGCAAAGAAGAGCACGAAATCTACAAAATCATCACTTTTTACCAAGATTCAACGGCTGAATTGCAAGAAAACAGCAGAATTCTGCACGAAATCATCAAAATTCTTAAAGAAAACCGCATATTTCGATGCAAAACGACGATTTCTTGCCGATTTTCGTTGTTTTCTGGCTTGAATTCGCAAAGAAGAGCACGAAATATACAAAATCATCACTTTTTACCAAGATTCAACGGCTGAGTTGCAAGAAAACAGCAGAATTCTGCACGAAATCATCAAAATTCTTAGAGAAAACCGCATATTTCGATGCAAAACGACGATTTCTCGCTGATTTTCGTTGTTTTCTATCTTGAATTCGCAAAGAAGAGCACGGAATCTACAAAATCATGATTTTTACCAAGATTCAACAGCTGAATTGCAAGAAAACAGCAGAATTCTGCACGAAATGATCAAAATTCCTACAGAAAACCGCATATTTCGATGCAAAACGACGATTTCTCGCCGATTTTCGTTGTTTTATGGCTTGAATTCGCAAAGAAGAGCACGAAATCTACAAAATCATCACTTTTTACCAAGATTCAACGGCTGAATTGCAAGAAAACAGCAGAATTCTACACGAAATCATCAAAATTCTTACAGAAAACCGCATATTTCGATGCAAAACGACGATTTCTCGCCGATTTTCGTTGTTTTCTGGCTTGAATTCGCAAAGAAGAGCACGAAATCTACAAAATCATCACTTTTTACCAAGATTCTACGGCTGAATTGCAAGAAAACAGCAGAATTCTGCACGAAATCATCAAAATTCTTACAGAAAACCGCATATTTCGATGCAAAACAACGATTTCTCGCCGATTTTCGTTGTTTTCTGGCTTGAATTCGCAAAGAAGAGCACGAAATCTACAAAATCATCACTTTCTACCAAGATTCTACGGCTGAATTGCAAGAAAACAGCAGAATTCTGCACGAAATCATCAAAATTCTTACAGAAAACCGCATATTTCGATGCAAAACGACGATTTCTCGCCGATTTTCGTTGTTTTCTGGCTTGAATTCGCAAAGAAGAGCACGAAATCTACAAAATCATCACTTTTTACCAAGATTCTACGGCTGAATTGCAAGAAAACAGCAGAATTCTACACGAAATCATCAAAATTCTTAGAGAAAACTGCATATTTCGATGCAAAACAACGATTTTTCGCCGATTTTCGTTGTTTTCTATCTTGAATTCGCCAAGAAAAGCACGAAATCTACAAAATCATGACTTTTTACCAAGATTCAACGGCTGAATTGCAAGAAAACAGCAGAATTCTGCACGAAATCGTCAAAATTCTTAGAGAAAACCGCATATTTCGATGCAAAACGACGATTTCTCGCCGATTTTCGTTGTTTTCTGGCTTGAATTCGCAAAGAAGAGCACGAAATCTACAAAATCATCACTTTTTACCAAGATTCAACGGCTGAATTGCAAGAAAACAGCAGAATTCTGCACGAAATCATCAAAATTCTCAGAGAAAACCGCATATTTCGATGCAAAACGACGATTTCTCGCCGATTTTTGTGGTTTTCTGGCTTGAGTTCGCAAAATAGAGCACGAAATCTACAAAATCATGACTTTTTACCAAGATTCAACGGCTGAATTGCAAGAAAACAGCAGAATTCTGCACGAAATCATCAAAATTCTTACAGAAAACCGCATATTTCGATGCAAAACGATTATTTCTCGCCGATTTTCGTTGTTTTCTGGCTTGAATTCGCAAAGAAGAGCACGAAATCTACAAAATCATGACTTTTTACCAAGATTCAACGGCTGAATTGCAAGATAACAGCAGAATTCTGCACGAAATCATCAAAATTCTTACAGAAAACCGCATATTTCGATGCAAAACGACGATTTCTCGCCGATTTTCGTTGTTTTCTGGCTTGAATTCGCAAAGAAGAGCACGAAATCTACAAAATCATGACTTTTTACCAAGATTCAACGGCTGAATTGCAAGAAAACAGCAGAATTCTGCACGAAATCATCAAAATTCTTACAGAAAACCGCATATTTCGATGCAAAACGATTATTTCTCGCCGATTTTCGTTGTTTTCTGGCTTGAATTCGCAAAGAAGAGCACGAAATCTACAAAATCATGACTTTTTACCAAGATTCAACGGCTGAATTGCAAGATAACAGCAGAATTCTGCACGAAATCATCAAAATTCTTACAGAAAACCGCATATTTCGATGCAAAACGACGATTTCTCGCCGATTTTCGTTGTTTTCTGGCTTGAATTCGCAAAGAGGAGCACGAAATCTACAAAATCATGACTTTTTACCAAGATTCAACGGCTGAATTGCAAGAAAACAGCAGAATTCTGCACGAAATCATCAAAATTCTTACAGAAAACCGCATATTTCGATGCAAAACAACGATTTCTCGCCGATTTTCGTTGTTTTCTGGCTTGAATTCGCAAAGAAGAGCACGGAATCTACAAAACCATCACTTTTTACCAAGATTCTACGGCTGAATTGCAAGAAAACAGCAGAATTCTGCACGAAATCATCAAAATTCTTACAGAAAACCGCATATTTCGATGCAAAACGACGATTTCTCGCCGATTTTCGTTGTTTTCTGGCTTGAATTCGCAAAGAGGAGCACGAAATCTACAAAATCATGACTTTTTACCAAGATTCAACGGCTGAATTGCAAGAAAACAGCAGAATTCTGCACGAAATCATCAGAATTCTTAGAGAAAACCGCATATTTCGATGCAAAACGACGATTTCGCGCTGATTTTCGTTGTTTTCTATCTTGAATTCGCAAAGAAGAGCACGAAATCTACAAAATCATGACATTTTACCAAGATTCAACGGCTGAATTGCAAGAAAACAGCAGAATTCTGCACGAAATCATCAAAATTCTTACAGAAAACCGCATATTTCGATGCAAAACGACGATTTCTCGCCGATTTTTGTTGTTTTCAGGCTTTAATTCGCAAAGAAGGGCACGAAATCTACTAAATAATCACTTTTTACCAAGATTCAACGGCTGAATTGCAAGAAAACAGCAGAATTCTGCACGAAATCGTCAAAATTCTTAGAGAAAACCGCATATTTCGAGGCAAAACGACGATTTCTCGCCGATTTTCGTTGTTTTCTGGCTTGAATTCGCAAAGAAGAGCACGAAATCTACAAAATCATCACTTTTTACCAAGATTCAACGGCTGAATTGCAAGAAAACAGCAGAATTCTGCACAAAATCATCAGAATTCTTAGAGAAAACCGCATATTTCGATGCAAAACGACGATTTCTCGCTGATTATCGTTGTTTTCTATCTTGAATTCGCATAGAAGAGCACGAAATCTACAAAATCATGACTTTTTACCAAGATTCAACGGCTGAATTGCAAGAAAACAGCAGAATTCTGCACGAAATCATCAAAATTCTCACAGAAAACCGCATTTTTCGATGCAAAACGACGTTTTCTCGCCGATTTTCGTTGTTTTCTGGCTTGAATTCGCAAAGAAGAGCACGAAATCTACAAAATCATGACTTTTTACCAAGATTCAACAGCTGAATTGCAAGAAAACAGCAGAATTCTGCACGAAATCATCAAAATTCTTGCAGAAAACCGCATATTTCGATGCAAAACGACGATTTCTCGCCGATTTTCGTTGTTTTCTGGCTTGAATTCGCAAAGAAGAGCAGAAATCTACAAAATCATGACTTTTTACCAAGATTCAACAGCTGAATTGCGAGGGAAACAGCAGAATTCTGCACGAAATCATCAAAATTCTTACAGAAAACCGCATATTTCGATGCAAAACGACGATTTCTCGCCGATTTTCGTTGTTTTCTGACTTGAATTCGGAATGAAGAGCACGAAATCTACTAAATAATCACTTTTTACCAAGATTCAACGGCTGAATTGCAAGAAAACAGCGGAATTCTGCACGAAATCATCAAAATTCTTACAGAAAACCGCATATTTCGATGCAAAACGACGATTTCTCGCCGATTTTCGTTGTTTTCTGGCTTGAATTCGCTAAGAAGAGCACGAAATCTACAAAATCATGACTTTTTACCAAAATTCAACGGCTGAATTGCAAGAAAAGAGCAGAATTCTGCACGAAATCATGAAAATTCTTGCAGAAAACCGCATATTTCGATGCAAAACGACGATTTCTCGCCGATTTTCGTTGTTTTCAGGCTTGAATTCGCAAAGAAGAGCACGAAATCTACTAAATAATCACTTTTTACCAAGATTCAACGGCTGAATTGCAAGAAAACAGCAGAATTCTGCACGAAATCGTCAAAATTCTTAGAGAAAACCGCATATTTCGATGCAAAACGACGATTTCTCGCCGATTTTCGTTGTTTTCTGGCTTGAATTCGCAAAGAAGAGCACGAAATCTACAAAATCATTACTTTTTACCAAGATTCAACGGCTGAATTGCAAAAAATCAGCAGAATTCTGCACGAAATCATCAGAATTCTTAGAGAAAACCGCATATTTCGATGCAAAACGACGATTTCTCGCTGATTTTCGTTGTTTTGTATCTTGAATTTGCAAAGAAGAGCACGAAATCTACAAAATCATGACTTTTTACCAAGATTCAACGGCTGAATTGCAAGAAAACAGCAGAATTCTGCACGAAATCATCAAAATTCTTAGAGAAAACTGCATATTTCGATGCAAAACAACGATTTCTCGCCGATTTTCGTTGTTTTCTATCTTGAATTCGCCAAGAAGAGCACGAAATCTACAAAATCATGACTTTTTACCTAGATTCAACGGCTGAATTGCAAGAAAACAGCAGAATTCTGAACGAAATCATCAAAATTCTTACAGAAAACCGCATATTTCGATGCAAAACGACGATTCCTCGCCGATTTTCGTTGTTTTCTGGCTTGAATTCGCAAAGAAGAGCACGAAATCTACAAAATCATGACTTTTTACCAAGATTCAACGGCTGAATTGCAAGAAAACAGCAGAATTCTGCACGAAATCATCAAAATTCTTAGAGAAAACTGCATATTTCGATGCAAAACAACGATTTCTCGCCGATTTTCGTTGTTTTCTGGCTTGAATTCGCAAAGAAGAGCACGAAATCTACAAAATCATGACTTTTTACCAAGATTCAACAGCTGAATTGCAAGAAAACAGCAGAATTCTGCACGAAATCATCAAAATTCTTACAGAAAACCGCATATTTCGATGCAAAACGACGATTCCTCGCCGATTTTCGTTGTTTTCTGGCTTGAATTCGCAAAGAAGAGCACGAAATCTACAAAATCATGACTTTTTACCAAGATTCAACGGCTGAATTGCAAGAAAACAGCAGAATTCTGCACGAAATCATCAAAATTCTTAGAGAAAACCGCATATTTCGATGCAAAACGACGATTTCTCGCTGATTTTCGTTGTTTTCTATCATGAATTCGCAAAGAAGAGCACGAAATCTACAAAATCATGACTTTTTACCAAGATTCAACGGCTGAATTGCAAGTAAACAGCAGAATTCTGCACGAAATCGTCAAAATTCTTAGAGAAAACCGCATATTTCGATGCAAAACGACGATTTCTCGCCGATTTTTGTTGTTTTCAGGCTTCAATTCGCAAAGAAGGGCACGAAATCTACTAAATAATCACTTTTTACCAAGATTCAACGGCTGAATTGCAAGAAAACAGCAGAATTCTGCACGAAATCGTCAAAATTCTTAGAGAAAACCGCATATTTCGAGGCAAAACGACGATTTCTCGCCGATTTTCGTTGTTTTCTGGCTTGAATTCGCAAAGAAGAGCACGAAATCTACAAAATCATCACTTTTTACCAAGATTCAACGGCTGAATTGCAAGAAAACAGCAGAATTCTGCACGAAATCATCAAAATTCTTACAGAAAACCGCATTTTTCGATGCAAAACGACGTTTTCTCGCCGATTTTCGTTGTTTTCTGGCTTGAATTCGCAAAGAAGAGCACGAAATCTACAAAATCATGACTTTTTACCAAGATTCAACAGCTGAATTGCAAGAAAACAGCAGAATTCTGCACGAAATCATCAAAATTCTTGCAGAAAACCGCATATTTCGATGCAAAACGACGATTTCTCGCCGATTTTCGTTGTTTTCTGGCTTGAATTCGCAAAGAAGAGCAGAAATCTACAAAATCATGACTTTTTACCAAGATTCAACAGCTGAATTGCGAGGAAACAGCAGAATTCTGCACGAAATCATCAAAATTCTTACAGAAAACCGCATATTTCGATGCAAAACGACGATTTCTCGCCGATTTTCGTTGTTTTCTGACTTGAATTCGGAATGAAGAGCACGAAATCTACTAAATAATCACTTTTTACCAAGATTCAACGGCTGAATTGCAAGAAAACAGCGGAATTCTGCACGAAATCATCAAAATTCTTACAGAAAACCGCATATTTCGATGCAAAACGACGATTTCTCGCCGATTTTCGTTGTTTTCTGGCTTGAATTCGCTAAGAAGAGCACGAAATCTACAAAATCATGACTTTTTACCAAAATTCAACGGCTGAATTGCAAGAAAAGAGCAGAATTCTGCACGAAATCATGAAAATTCTTGCAGAAAACCGCATATTTCGATGCAAAACGACGATTTCTCGCCGATTTTCGTTGTTTTCAGGCTTGAATTCGCAAAGAAGAGCACGAAATCTACTAAATAATCACTTTTTACCAAGATTCAACGGCTGAATTGCAAGAAAACAGCAGAATTCTGCACGAAATCGTCAAAATTCTTAGAGAAAACCGCATATTTCGATGCAAAACGACGATTTCTCGCCGATTTTCGTTGTTTTTTGGCTTGAATTCGCAAAGAAGAGCACGAAATCTACAAAATCATCACTTTTTACCAAGATTCAACGGCTGAATTGCAAGAAAATAGCAGAATTCTGCACGAAATCATCAAAATTCTTACAGAAAACCGCATATTTCGATGCAAAACGACGATTTCTCGCCGATTTTCGTTGTTTTCTGGCTTGAATTCGCAAAGAAGAGCACGAAATCTACAAAATCATCACTTTTTACCAAGATTCTACCGCTGAATTGCAAGAAAACAGCAGAATTCTGCACGAAATCATCAAAATTCTTACAGAAAACCGCATATTTCGATGCAAAACAACGATTTCTCGCCGATTTTCGTTGTTTTCTGGCTTGAATTCGCAAAGAAGAGCACGAAATCTACAAAATCATCACTTTCTACCAAGATTCTACGGCTGAATTGCAAGAAAACAGCAGAATTCTGCACGAAATCATCAAAATTCTTACAGAAAACCGCATATTTCGATGCAAAACGACGATTTCTCGCCGATTTTCGTTGTTTTCTGGCTTGAATTCGCAAAGAAGAGCACAATATCTACAAAATCATCACTTTTTACCAAGATTCTACGGCTGAATTGCAAGAAAACAGCAGAATTCTGCACGAAATCATCAAAATTCTTAGAGAAAACTGAATATTTCGATGCAAAACAACGATTTCTCGCCGATTTTCGTTGTTTTCTATCTTGAATTCGCCAAGAAAAGCACGAAATCTACAAAATCATGACTTTTTACCAAGATTCAACGGCTGAATTGCAAGAAAACAGCAGAATTCTGCACGAAATCGTCAAAATTCTTAGAGAAAACCGCATATTTCGATGCAAAACGACGATTTTTCGCCGATTTTCGTTGTTTTCTGGCTTGAATTCGCAAAGAAGAGCACGAAATCTACAAAATCATCACTTTTTACCAAGATTCTACGGCTGAATTGCAAGAAAACAGCAGAATTCTGCACGAAATCATCAAAATTCTTAGAGAAAACTGCATATTTCGATGCAAAACAACGATTTCTCGCCGATTTTCGTTGTTTTCTATCTTGAATTCGCCAAGAAAAGCACGAAATCTACAAAATCATGACTTTTTACCAAGATTCAACGGCTGAATTGCAAAAAAACAGCAGAATTCTGCACGAAATCGTCAAAATTCTTAGAGAAAACCGCATATTTCGATGCAAAACGACGATTTCTCGCCGATTTTCGTTGTTTTCTGGCTTGAATTCGCAAAGAAGAGCACAAAATCTACAAAATCATCACTTTTTACCAAGATTCAACGGCTGAATTGCAAGAAAACAGCAGAATTCTGCACGAAATCATCAAAATTCTCAGAGAAAACCGCATATTTCGATGCAAAACGACGATTTCTCGCCGATTTTTGTGGTTTTCTGGCTTGAATTCGCAAAATAGAGCACGAAATCTACAAAATCATGACTTTTTACCAAGATTCAACGGCTGAATTGCAAGAAAACAGCAGAATTCTGCACGAAATCATCAAAATTCTTACAGAAAACCGCATATTTCGATGCAAAACGATTATTTCTCGCCGATTTTCGTTGTTTTCTGGCTTGAATTCGCAAAGAAGAGCACGAAATCTACAAAATCATGACTTTTTACCAAGATTCAACGGCTGAATTGCAAGATAACAGCAGAATTCTGCACGAAATCATCAAAATTCTTACAGAAAACCGCATATTTCGATGCAAAACGTCGATTTCTCGCCGATTTTCGTTGTTTTCTGGCTTGAATTCGCAAAGAAGAGCACGAAATCTACAAAATCATGACTTTTTACCAAGATTCAACGGCTGAATTGCAAGAAAACAGCAGAATTCTGCACGAAATCATCAAAATTCTTACAGAAAACCGCATATTTCGATGCAAAACGATTATTTCTCGCCGATTTTCGTTGTTTTCTGGCTTGAATTCGCAAAGAAGAGCACGAAATCTACAAAATCATGACTTTTTACCAAGATTCAACGGCTGAATTGCAAGATAACAGCAGAATTCTGCACGAAATCATCAAAATTCTTACAGAAAACCGCATATTTCGATGCAAACCGACGATTTCTCGCCGATTTTCGTTGTTTTCTGGCTTGAATTCGCAAAGAGGAGCACGAAATCTACAAAATCATGACTTTTTACCAAGATTCAACGGCTGAATTGCAAGAAAACAGCAGAATTCTGCACGAAATCATCAAAATTCTTACAGAAAACCGCATATTTCGATGCAAAACAACGATTTCTCGCCGATTTTCGTTGTTTTCTGGCTTGAATTCGCAAAGAAGAGCACGAAATCTACAAAACCATCACTTTTTACCAAGATTCTACGGCTGAATTGCAAGAAAACAGCAGAATTCTGCACGAAAGCATCAAAATTCTTACAGAAAACCGCATATTTCGATGCAAAACGACGATTTCTCGCCGATTTTCGTTGTTTTCTGGCTTGAATTCGCAAAGAAGAGCACGAAATCTACAAAATCATGACTTTTTACCAAGATTCAACGGCTGAATTGCAAGAAAACAGCAGAGTTCTGCACGAAATCATCAGAATTCTTAGAGAAAACCGCATATTTCGATGCAAAACGACGATTTCGCGCTGATTTTCGTTGTTTTCTATCTTGAATTCGCAAAGAAGAGCACGAAATCTACAAAATCATGACATTTTACCAAGATTCAACGGCTGAATTGCAAGAAAACAGCAGAATTCTGCACGAAATCATCAAAATTCTTACAGAAAACCGCATATTTCGATGCAAAACGACGATTTCTCGCCGATTTTCGTTGTTTTCTGGCTTGAATTCGCAAAGAAGAGCACGAAATCTACAAAATCATCACTTTTTACCAAGATTCTACCGCTGAATTGCAAGAAAACAGCAGAATTCTGCACGAAATCATCAAAATTCTTACAGAAAACCGCATATTTCGATGCAAAACAACGATTTCTCGCCGATTTTCGTTGTTTTCTGGCTTGAATTCGCAAAGAAGAGCACGAAATCTACAAAATCATCACTTTCTACCAAGATTCTACGGCTGAATTGCAAGAAAACAGCAGAATTCTGCACGAAATCATCAAAATTCTTACAGAAAACCGCATATTTCGATGCAAAACGACGATTTCTCGCCGATTTTCGTTGTTTTCTGGCTTGAATTCGCAAAGAAGAGCACAAAATCTACAAAATCATCACTTTTTACCAAGATTCTACGGCTGAATTGCAAGAAAACAGCAGAATTCTGCACGAAATCATCAAAATTCTTAGAGAAAACTGAATATTTCGATGCAAAACAACGATTTCTCGCCGATTTTCGTTGTTTTCTATCTTGAATTCGCCAAGAAAAGCACGAAATCTACAAAATCATGACTTTTTACCAAGATTCAACGGCTGAATTGCAAGAAAACAGCAGAATTCTGCACGAAATCGTCAAAATTCTTAGAGAAAACCGCATATTTCGATGCAAAACGACGATTTTTCGCCGATTTTCGTTGTTTTCTGGCTTGAATTCGCAAAGAAGAGCACGAAATCTACAAAATCATCACTTTTTACCAAGATTCTACGGCTGAATTGCAAGAAAACAGCAGAATTCTGCACGAAATCATCAAAATTCTTAGAGAAAACTGCATATTTCGATGCAAAACAACGATTTCTCGCCGATTTTCGTTGTTTTCTATCTTGAATTCGCCAAGAAAAGCACGAAATCTACAAAATCATGACTTTTTACCAAGATTCAACGGCTGAATTGCAAAAAAAACAGCAGAATTCTGCACGAAATCGTCAAAATTCTTAGAGAAAACCGCATATTTCGATGCAAAACGACGATTTCTCGCCGATTTTCGTTGTTTTCTGGCTTGAATTCGCAAAGAAGAGCACAAAATCTACAAAATCATCACTTTTTACCAAGATTCAACGGCTGAATTGCAAGAAAACAGCAGAATTCTGCACGAAATCATCAAAATTCTCAGAGAAAACCGCATATTTCGATGCAAAACGACGATTTCTCGCCGATTTTTGTGGTTTTCTGGCTTGAATTCGCAAAATAGAGCACGAAATCTACAAAATCATGACTTTTTACCAAGATTCAACGGCTGAATTGCAAGAAAACAGCAGAATTCTGCACGAAATCATCAAAATTCTTACAGAAAACCGCATATTTCGATGCAAAACGATTATTTCTCGCCGATTTTCGTTGTTTTCTGGCTTGAATTCGCAAAGAAGAGCACGAAATCTACAAAATCATGACTTTTTACCAAGATTCAACGGCTGAATTGCAAGATAACAGCAGAATTCTGCACGAAATCATCAAAATTCTTACAGAAAACCGCATATTTCGATGCAAAACGTCGATTTCTCGCCGATTTTCGTTGTTTTCTGGCTTGAATTCGCAAAGAAGAGCACAAAATCTACAAAATCATGACTTTTTACCAAGATTCAACGGCTGAATTGCAAGAAAACAGCAGAATTCTGCACGAAATCATCAAAATTCTTACAGAAAACCGCATATTTCGATGCAAAACGATTATTTCTCGCCGATTTTCGTTGTTTTCTGGCTTGAATTCGCAAAGAAGAGCACGAAATCTACAAAATCATGACTTTTTACCAAGATTCAACGGCTGAATTGCAAGATAACAGCAGAATTCTGCACGAAATCATCAAAATTCTTACAGAAAACCGCATATTTCGATGCAAACCGACGATTTCTCGCCGATTTTCGTTGTTTTCTGGCTTGAATTCGCAAAGAGGAGCACGAAATCTACAAAATCATGACTTTTTACCAAGATTCAACGGCTGAATTGCAAGAAAACAGCAGAATTCTGCACGAAATCATCAAAATTCTTACAGAAAACCGCATATTTCGATGCAAAACAACGATTTCTCGCCGATTTTCGTTGTTTTCTGGCTTGAATTCGCAAAGAAGAGCACGAAATCTACAAAACCATCACTTTTTACCAAGATTCTACGGCTGAATTGCAAGAAAACAGCAGAATTCTGCACGAAAGCATCAAAATTCTTACAGAAAACCGCATATTTCGATGCAAAACGACGATTTCTCGCCGATTTTCGTTGTTTTCTGGCTTGAATTCGCAAAGAAGAGCACGAAATCTACAAAATCATGACTTTTTACCAAGATTCAACGGCTGAATTGCAAGAAAACAGCAGAGTTCTGCACGAAATCATCAGAATTCTTAGAGAAAACCGCATATTTCGATGCAAAACGACGATTTCGCGCTGATTTTCGTTGTTTTCTATCTTGAATTCGCAAAGAAGAGCACGAAATCTACAAAATCATGACATTTTACCAAGATTCAACGGCTGAATTGCAAGAAAACAGCAGAATTCTGCACGAAATCATCAAAATTCTTACAGAAAACCGCATATTTCGATGCAAAACGACGATTTCTCGCCGATTTTTGTTGTTTTCAGGCTTTAGTTCGCAAAGAAGGGCACGAAATCTACTAAATAATCACTTTTTACCAAGATTCAACGGCTGAATTGCAAGAAAACAGCAGAATTCTGCACGAAATCGTCAAAATTCTTAGAGAAAACCGCATATTTCGATGCAAAACAACGATTTCTCGCCGATTTTCGTTGTTTTCTATCTTGAATTCGCCAAGAAAAGCACGAAATCTACAAAATCATGACTTTTTACCAAGATTCAACGGCTGAATTGCAAAAAAACAGCAGAATTCTGCACGAAATCGTCAAAATTCTTAGAGAAAACCGCATATTTCGATGCAAAACGACGATTTCTCGCCGATTTTCGTTGTTTTCTGGCTTGAATTCGCAAAGAAGAGCACAAAATCTACAAAATCATCACTTTTTACCAAGATTCAACGGCTGAATTGCAAGAAAACAGCAGAATTCTGCACGAAATCATCAAAATTCTCAGAGAAAACCGCATATTTCGATGCAAAACGACGATTTCTCGCCGATTTTTGTGGTTTTCTGGCTTGAATTCGCAAAATAGAGCACGAAATCTACAAAATCATGACTTTTTACCAAGATTCAACGGCTGAATTGCAAGAAAACAGCAGAATTCTGCACGAAATCATCAAAATTCTTACAGAAAACCGCATATTTCGATGCAAAACGATTATTTCTCGCCGATTTTCGTTGTTTTCTGGCTTGAATTCGCAAAGAAGAGCACGAAATCTACAAAATCATGACTTTTTACCAAGATTCAACGGCTGAATTGCAAGATAACAGCAGAATTCTGCACGAAATCATCAAAATTCTTACAGAAAACCGCATATTTCGATGCAAAACGTCGATTTCTCGCCGATTTTCGTTGTTTTCTGGCTTGAATTCGCAAAGAAGAGCACGAAATCTACAAAATCATGACTTTTTACCAAGATTCAACGGCTGAATTGCAAGAAAACAGCAGAATTCTGCACGAAATCATCAAAATTCTTACAGAAAACCGCATATTTCGATGCAAAACGATTATTTCTCGCCGATTTTCGTTGTTTTCTGGCTTGAATTCGCAAAGAAGAGCACGAAATCTACAAAATCATGACTTTTTACCAAGATTCAACGGCTGAATTGCAAGATAACAGCAGAATTCTGCACGAAATCATCAAAATTCTTACAGAAAACCGCATATTTCGATGCAAACCGACGATTTCTCGCCGATTTTCGTTGTTTTCTGGCTTGAATTCGCAAAGAGGAGCACGAAATCTACAAAATCATGACTTTTTACCAAGATTCAACGGCTGAATTGCAAGAAAACAGCAGAATTCTGCACGAAATCATCAAAATTCTTACAGAAAACCGCATATTTCGATGCAAAACAACGATTTCTCGCCGATTTTCGTTGTTTTCTGGCTTGAATTCGCAAAGAAGAGCACGAAATCTACAAAACCATCACTTTTTACCAAGATTCTACGGCTGAATTGCAAGAAAACAGCAGAATTCTGCACGAAAGCATCAAAATTCTTACAGAAAACCGCATATTTCGATGCAAAACGACGATTTCTCGCCGATTTTCGTTGTTTTCTGGCTTGAATTCGCAAAGAAGAGCACGAAATCTACAAAATCATGACTTTTTACCAAGATTCAACGGCTGAATTGCAAGAAAACAGCAGAGTTCTGCACGAAATCATCAGAATTCTTAGAGAAAACCGCATATTTCGATGCAAAACGACGATTTCGCGCTGATTTTCGTTGTTTTCTATCTTGAATTCGCAAAGAAGAGCACGAAATCTACAAAATCATGACATTTTACCAAGATTCAACGGCTGAATTGCAAGAAAACAGCAGAATTCTGCACGAAATCATCAAAATTCTTACAGAAAACCGCATATTTCGATGCAAAACGACGATTTCTCGCCGATTTTTGTTGTTTTCAGGCTTTAGTTCGCAAAGAAGGGCACGAAATCTACTAAATAATCACTTTTTACCAAGATTCAACGGCTGAATTGCAAGAAAACAGCAGAATTCTGCACGAAATCGTCAAAATTCTTAGAGAAAACCGCATATTTCGAGGCAAAACGACGATTTCTCGCCGATTTTCGTTGTTTTCTGGCTTGAATTCGCAAAGAAGAGCACGAAATCTACAAAATCATCACTTTTTACCAAGATTCAACGGCTGAATTGCAAGAAAACAGCAGAATTCTGCACAAAATCATCAGAATTCTTAGAGAAAACCGCATATTTCGATGCAAAACGACGATTTCTCGCTGATTATCGTTGTTTTCTATCTTGAATTCGCATAGAAGAGCACGAAATCTACAAAATCATGACTTTTTACCAAGATTCAACGGCTGAATTGCAAGAAAACAGCAGAATTCTGCACGAAATCATCAAAATTCTTACAGAAAACCGCATTTTTCGATGCAAAACGACGTTTTCTCGCCGATTTTCGTTGTTTTCTGGCTTGAATTCGCAAAGAAGAGCACGAAATCTACAAAATCATGACTTTTTACCAAGATTCAACAGCTGAATTGCAAGAAAACAGCAGAATTCTGCACGAAATCATCAAAATTCTTGCAGAAAACCGCATATTTCGATGCAAAACGACGATTTCTCGCCGATTTTCGATGTTTTCTGGCTTGAATTCGCAAAGAAGAGCAGAAATCTACAAAATCATGACTTTTTACCAAGATTCAACTGCTGAATTGCAAGGAAACAGCAGAATTCTGCACGAAATCATCAAAATTCTTACAGAAAACCGCATATTTCGATGCAAAACGACGATTTCTCGCCGATTTTCGTTGTTTTCTGACTTGAATTCGGAATGAAGAGCACGAAATCTACTAAATAATCACTTTTTACCAAGATTCAACGGCTGAATTGCAAGAAAACAGCAGAATTCTGCACGAAATCGTCAAAATTCTTAGAGAAAACCGCATATTTCGATGCAAAACGACGATTTCTCGCCGATTTTCGTTGTTTTCTGGCTTGAATTCGCAAAGAAGAGCACGAAATCTACAAAATCATTACTTTTTACCAAGATTCAACGGCTGAATTGCAAAAAAACAGCCGAATTCTGCACGAAATCATCAGAATTCTTAGAGAAAACCGCATATTTCGATGCAAAACGACGATTTCTCGCTGATTTTCGTTGTTTTGTATCTTGAATTTGCAAAGAAGAGCACGAAATCTACAAAATCATGACTTTTTACCAAGATTCGACGGCTGAATTGCAAGAAAACAGCAGAATTCTGCACGAAATCATGAAAATTCTTGCAGAAAACCGTATATTTCGATGCAAAACGACGATTTCTCGCCGATTTTCGTTGTTTTCAGGCTTGAATTCGCAAAGAAGAGCACGAAATCTACAAAATCATGACTTTTTACCAAAATTCAACGGCTGAATTGCAAGAAAACAGCAGAATTCTGCACGAAATCATGAAAATTCTTGCAGAAAACCGCATATTTCGATGCAAAACGACGATTTCTCGCCGATTTTCGTTGTTTTCAGGCTTGAATTCGCAAAGAAGAGCACGAAATCTACTAAATAATCACTTTTTACCAAGATTCAACGGCTGAATTGCAAGAAAACAGCAGAATTCTGCACGAAATCGTCAAAATTCTTAGAGAAAACCGCATATTTCGATGCAAAACGACGATTTCTCGCCGATTTTCGTTGTTTTCTGGCTTGAATTCGCAAAGAAGAGCACGAAATCTACAAAATCATCACTTTTTACCAAGATTCAACGGCTGAATTGCAAGAAAACAGCAGAATTCTGCACGAAATCATCAAAATTCTTACAGAAAACCGCATATTTCGATGCAAAACGAAGATTTTTCGCCGATTTTCGTTGTTTTCTGGCTTGAATTCGCAAAGAAGAGCACGAAATCTACAAAATCATGACTTTTTACCAAGAATCAACGGTTGAATTGCAAGAAAACAGCCGAATTCTGCACGAAATCAACAAAATTCTTACAGAAAACCGCATATTTCGATGCATAACGACGATTTCTCGCCGATTTTCGTTGTTTTCTGGCTTGAATTCGCAAAGAAGAGCACGAAATCTACAAAATCATAACTTTTTACCAAGATTCAACAGCTGCATTGCATGAAAACAGCAGAATTCTGCACGAAATCATCAAAATTCTTACAGAAAACCGCATATTTCGATGCAAAAGGACGATTTCTCGCCGATTTTCGTTGTTTTCTGGCTTGAATTCGCAAAGAAGAGCACGAAATCTACAAAATCATGACTTTTTACCAAGATTCAACGGCTGAATTGCAAGAAAACAGCAGAATTATCCACGAAATCATCAAAATTCTTACAGAAAACCGCATGTTTCGATGCAAAACGACGATTTCTCGTTGATTTTCGTTGTTTTCTATCTTGAATTCGCAAAGAAGAGCACGAAATCTACAAAATCATGACTTTTTACCAAGATTCAACGGCTGAATTGCAAGAAAACAGCAGAATTATCCACGAAATCATCAAAATTCTTACAGAAAACCGCATGTTTCGATGCAAAACGACGATTTCTCGCCGATTTTCGTTGTTTTCTGGCTTGAATTCGCAAAGAAGAGCACGAAATCTACAAAATCATGACTTTTTACCAAGATTCAACGGCTGAATTGCAAGAAAACAGCAGAATTCTGCACGAAATCATCAAAATTCCTACAGAAAACAGCATATTTCGATGTAAAACGACGATTTCTCGCTGATTTTCGCTGTTTTCTGGCTTGAATTCGCAAAGAAGAGCACGAAATCTACAAAATCATGACTTTTTACCAAAATTCAACGGCTGAATTGCAAGAAAACAGCAGAATTCTGCACGAAATCATCAAAATTCTTACAGAAAACCGCATATTTCGATGCAAAACGACGATTTCTCGCCGATTTTCGTTGTTTTCTGGCTTGAATTCGCAAAGAAGAGCACGAAATCTACAAAATCATGACTTTTTACCAAGATTCAACGGCTGAATTGCAAGAAAACAGCAGAATTCTGCACGAAATCATCAAAATTCTTACAGAAAACCGCATTTTTCGATGCAAAACGACGATTTCTCGCCGGTTTTCGTTGTTTTCTGGCTTGAATTCGCAGAGAAGAGCACGAAATCTACAAAATCATGACTTTTTACCAAGATTCAACGGCTGAATTGCAAGAAAACAGCAGAAATCTGCACGAAATCATCAAAATTCTTACAGAAAACCGCATTTTTCGATGCAAAACGACGATTTCTCGCCGATTTTCGTTGTTTTCTGGCTTGAATTCGCAAAGAAGAGCACGAAATCTACAAAATCATGACTTTTTACTAAGATTCAACGGCTGAATTGCAAGAAAACAGCAGAATTCTGCACGAAATCGTCAAAATTCTTAGAGAAAACCGCATATTTCGATGCAAAACGACGATTTCTCGCCGATTTTCGTTGTTTTCTGGCTTGAATTCGCAAAGAAGAGCACGAAATCTACAAAATCATCATTTTTTACCAAGATTCAACGGCTGAATTGCAAGAAAACAGCAGAATTCTGCACGAAATCATCAAAATTCTTAGAGAAAACCGCATATTTCCATGCAAAACGACGATTTCTCGCCGATTTTCGTTGTTTTCTGGCTTGAATTCGCAAAGAAGAGCACGAAATCTACAAAATCATGACTTTTTACCAAGATTCAACGGCTGAATTGCAAGAAAACAGCAGAATTCTGCACGAAATCATTAAAATGCTTACAGAAAACCGCATTTTTCGATGCAAAACGACGATATCTCGCCGATTTTCGTTGTTTTCTGGCTTGAATTCGCAAAGAAGAGCACGAAATCTACAAAATCATGACTTTTTACCAAGATTCAACGGCTGAATTGCAAGAAAACAGCAGAATTCTGCACGAAATCATCAAAATTCTTACAGAAAACCGGATTTTTCGATGCAAAACGACGATTTCTCGCCGATTTTCGTTGTTTTCTGGCTTGAATTCGCAAAGAAGAGCACGAAATCTACAAAATCATGACTTTTTACCAAGATTCAACGGCTGAATTGCAAGAAAACAGCAGAATTCTGCACGAAATCATCAAAATTCTTACAGAAAACCGGATTTTTCGATGCAAAACGACGATTTCTCGCCGATTTTCGTTGTTTTCTGGCTTGAATTCGCAAAGAAGAGCACGAAATCTACAAAATCATCACTTTTTACCAAGATTCAACGGCTGAATTGCAAGAAAACAGCAGATTTCTGCACGAAATCATCAAAATTCTTAGAGAAAACCGCATATTTCGATGCAAAACGACGATTTCTCGCCGATTTTCGTGGTTTTCTGGCTTAAATTCGCAAAGAAGAGCACGAAATCTACAAAATCATGACTTTTTACCAAGATTCAACGGCTGAATTGCAAGAAAACAGCAGAATTCTGCACGAAATCATCAAAATTCTTACAGAAAACCGCATATTTCGATGCAAAACGACGATTTCTCGCCGATTTTCGTTGTTTTCTGGCTTGAATTCGCAAAGAAGAGCACGAAATCTACAAAATCATGACTTTTTACCAAGATTCAACGGCTGAATTGCAAGAAAACAGCAGAATTCTGCACGAAATCATCAAAATTCTTAGAGAAAACCGCATTTTTCGATGCAAAATGATTATTTCTCGCCGATTTTCGTTGTTTTCTGGCTTGAATTCGCAAAGAAGAGCACGAAATCTACAAAATCAAAACTTTTTACCAAGATTCAACGGCTGAATTGCAAGAAAACAGCAGAATTCTGCACGAAATCATCAAAATTCTTACAGAAAACCGCATATTTCGATGCAAAACGACGATTTCTCGCCGATTTTCGTTGTTTTCTGGCTTGAATTCGCAAAGAAGAGCACGAAATCTACAAAATCATGACTTTTTACCAAGATTCAACGGCTGAATTGCAAGAAAACAGCAGAATTCTGCACGAAATCATCAAAATTCTTACAGAAAACCGCATTTTTCGATGCAAAACGACGATTTCTCGGCGATTTTCGTTGTTTTCTGGCTTGAATTCGCAAAGAAGAGCACGAAATCTACAAAATCATGACTTTTTACCAAGATTCAACGGCTGAATTGCAAGAAAACAGCAGAATTCTGCACGAAATCATCAAAATTCTTACAGAAAACCGCATATTTCGATGCAAAACAACGATTTCTCGGCGATTTTCGTTGTTTTCTGGCTTGAATTCGCAAAGAAGAGCACGAAATCTACAAAATCATCACTTTTTACCAAGATTCTACGGCTGAATTGCAAGAAAACAGCAGAATTCTGCACGAAATCATCAAAATTCTTAGAGAAAACTGCATATTTCGATGCAAAACAACGATTTCTCGCCGATTTTCGTTGTTTTCTATCTTGAATTCGCCAAGAAGAGCACGAAATCTACAAAATCATGACTTTTTACCTAGATTGAACGGCTGAATTGCAAGAAAACAGCAAAATTCTGCACGAAATCATCAAAATTCTTACAGAAAACCGCATATTTCGATGCTAAACAACGATTTCTCGCCGATTTTCGTTGTTTTCTATCTTGAATTCGCCAAGAAGAGCACGAAATCTACAAAATCATGACTTTTTACATAGATTCAACGGCTGAATTGCAAGAAAACAGCAGAATTCTGCACGAAATCATTAAAATTCTTACAGAAAACCGCATATTTCGATGCAAAACGACGATTTCTCGCCGATTTTCGTTGTTTTCTGGCTTGAATTCGCAAAAAAGAGCACGAAATCTACAAAATCATGACTTTTTACCAAGATTCAACGGCTGAATTGCAAGAAAACAGCAGAATTCTGCACGAAATCATCAAAATTCTTACAGAAAACCGCATATTTCGATGCAAAACGACGATTTCTCGCCGATTTTCGTTGTTTTCTGGCATGAATTTGCAAAGAAGAGCACGAAATCTAGAAAATCATCACTTTTTACCAAGATTCAACGGCTGAATTGCAAGAAAACAGCAGAATTCTGCACGAAATCATCAAAATTCTTAGAGAAAACCGCATATTTCGATGCAAATCGACGATTTCTCGCTGATTTTCGTTGTTTTCTATCTTGAATTCGCAAAGAAGAGCACGAAATCTACAAAATCATGACTTTTTACCAAGATTCAACGGCTGAATTGCAAGAAAACAGCGGAATTCTGCACGAAATCGTCAAAATTCTTAGAGAAAACCGCATATTTCGATGCAAAACGACGATTTCTCGCCGATTTTCGTTGTTTTCTGGCTTGAATTCGCAAAGAAGAGCACGAAATCTACAAAATCATGACTTTTTACCAAGATTCAACGGCTGAATTGCAAGAAAACAGCAGAATTCTGCACGAAATCATCAAAATTCTTACAGAAAACCGCATATTTCGATGCAAAACGACGATTTCTCGCCGATTTTCGTTGTTTTCTGGCATGAATTCGCAAAGAAGAGCACGAAATCTACAAAATCATGACTTTTTACCATGATTCAACGGCTGAATTGCAAGAAAACAGCAGAATTCTGCACGAAATCATCAAAATTTTTACAGAAAACCGCATATTTCGATGCAAAACGACGATTTCTCGCCGATTTTCGTTGTTTTCTATCTTGAATTCGCCAAGAAGAGCACGAAATCTACAAAATCATGACTTTTTACATAGATTCAACGGCTGAATTGCAAGAAAACAGCAGAATTCTGCACGAAATCATCAAAATTCTTACAGAAAACCGCATATTTCGATGCAAAACGACGATTTCTCGCCGATTTTCGTTGTTTTCTGGCTTGAATTCGCAAAGAATAGCACGAAATCTACCAAATCATGATTTATTACCAAGATTCAACGGCTGAATTGCAAGAAAACAGCAGAATTCTGCACGAAATCATCAAAATTCTTACAGAAAACCGCATATTTCGATGCAAAACAACGATTTCTCGCCGATTTTTGTTGTTTTCTGGCTTGAATTCGCAAAGAAGAGCACGAAATCTACAAAATCATGACTTTTTACCAAGATTCAACGGCTGAATTGCAAGAAAACAGCAGAATTCTGCTCGAAATCATCAAAATTCTTAGAGAAAACTGCATATTTCGATGCAAAACAACGATTTCTCGCCGATTTTCGTTGTTTTCTATTTTGAATTCGCAAAGAAGAGCACGAAATCTACAAAATCATGACTTTTTACCAAGATTCTACGGCTGAATTGCAAGAAAACAGCAGAATTCTGCACGAAATCATCAAAATTCTTACAGAAAACCGCATATTTCGATGCAAAACGACGATTTCTCGCCGATTTTCGTTGTTTTCTGGCTTGAATTCGCAAAGAAGAGCACGAAATCTACAAAATCATCACTTTTTACCAAGATTCTACGGCTGAATGCAAGAAAACAGCAGAATTCTGCACGAAATCATCAAAATTCTTAGAGAAAACTGCATATTTCGATGCAAAACAACGATTTCTCGCCGATTTTCGTTGTTTTCTATCTTGAATTCGCCAAGAAGAGCACGAAATCTACAAAATCATGACTTTTTACCTAGATTGAACGGCTGAATTGCAAGAAAACAGCAAAATTCTGCACGAAATCATCAAAATTCTTACAGAAAACCGCATATTTCGATGCAAAACAACGATTTCTCGCCGATTTTCGTTGTTTTCTGGCTTGAATTCGCAAAGAAGAGCACAAAATCTACAAAATCATGACTTTTTACCAAGATTCAACGGCTGAATTGCAAGAAAACAGCAGAATTCTGCACGAAATCATCAAAATTCTTACAGAAAACCGCATATTTCGATGCAAAACAACGATTTCTCGCCGATTTTCGTTGTTTTCTGGCTTGAATTCGCAAAGAAGAGCACGAAATCTACAAAATCATCACTTTTTACCAAGATTCTACGGCTGAATGCAAGAAAACAGCAGAATTCTGCACGAAATCATCAAAATTCTTAGAGAAAACTGCATATTTCGATGCAAAACAACGATTTCTCGCCGATTTTCGTTGTTTTCTATCTTGAATTCGCCAAGAAGAGCACGAAATCTACAAAATCATGACTTTTTACCAAGATTCAACGGCTGAATTGCAAGAAAACAGCAGAATTCTGCTCGAAATCATCAAAATTCTTAGAGAAAACTGCATATTTCGATGCAAAACAACGATTTCTCGCCGATTTTCGTTGTTTTCTATTTTGAATTCGCAAAGAAGAGCACGAAATCTACAAAATCATGACTTTTTACCAAGATTCTACGGCTGAATTGCAAGAAAACAGCAGAATTCTGCACGAAATCATCAAAATTCTTACAGAAAACCGCATATTTCGATGCAAAACGACGATTTCTCGCCGATTTTCGTTGTTTTCTGGCTTGAATTCGCAAAGAAGAGCACGAAATCTACAAAATCATGACTTTTTACCAAGATTCAACGGCTGAATTGCAAGAAAACAGCAGAATTCTGCACGAAATCATCAAAATTCTTACAGAAAACCGCATATTTCGATGCAAAACAACGATTTCTCGCCGATTTTCGTTGTTTTCTGGCTTGAATTCGCAAAGAAGAGCACAAAATCTACAAAATCATGACTTTTTTCCAAGATTCAACGGCTGAATTGCAAGAAAACAGCAGAATTCTGCACGAAATCATCAAAATTCTTACAGAAAACCGCATATTTCGATGCAAAACAACGATTTCTCGCCGATTTTCGTTGTTTTCTGGCTTGAATTCGCAAAGAAGAGCACGAAATCTACAAAATCATCACTTTTTACCAAGATTCTACGGCTGAATGCAAGAAAACAGCAGAATTCTGCACGAAATCATCAAAATTCTTAGAGAAAACTGCATATTTCGATGCAAAACAACGATTTCTCGCCGATTTTCGTTGTTTTCTATCTTGAATTCGCCAAGAAGAGCACGAAATCTACAAAATCATGACTTTTTACCTAGATTGAACGGCTGAATTGCAAGAAAACAGCAAAATTCTGCACGAAATCATCAAAATTCTTACAGAAAACCGCATATTTCGATGCAAAACAACGATTTCTCGCCGATTTTCGTTGTTTTCTATCTTGAATTCGCCAAGAAGAGCACGAAATCTACAAAATCATGACTTTTTACATAGATTCAACGGCTGAATTGCAAGAAAACAGCAGAATTATGCACGAAATCATCAAAATTCTTACAGAAAACCGCATATTTCGATGCAAAACGACGATTTTTCGCCGATTTTCGTTGTTTTCTGGCTTGAATTCGCAAAGAAGAGCACGAAATCTACAAAATCATGACTTTTTACCAAGATTCAACGGCTGAATTGCAAGAAAACAGCAGAATTCTGCACGAAATCATCAAAATTCTTACAGAAAACCGCATATTTCGATGCAAAACGACGATTTCTCGCCGATTTTCGTTGTATTCTGGCATGAATTTGCAAAGAAGAGCACGAAATCTACAAAATCATCACTTTTTACCAAGATTCAACGGCTGAATTGCAAGAAAACAGCAGAATTCTGCACGAAATCATCAAAATTCTTAGAGAAAACCGCATATTTCGATGCAAATCGACGATTTCTCGCTGATTTTCGTTGTTTTCTGTCTTGAATTCGCAAAGAAGAGCACGAAATCTACAAAATCATGACTTTTTACCAAGATTCAACGGCTGAATTGCAAGAAAACAGCGGAATTCTGCACGAAATCGTCAAAATTCTTAGAAAAAACCGCATATTTCGATGCAAAACGACAATTTCTCGCCGATTTTCGTTGTTTTCTGGCTTGAATTCGCAAAGAAGAGCACGAAATCTACAAAATCATCATCTTTTACCAAGATTCAACGGCTGAATTGCAAGAAAACAGCAGAATTCTGCACGAAATCATCAAGATTCTTAGAGAAAACCGCATATTTCGATGCAAAACGACGATTTCTCGCCGATTTTCGTTGCTTTCTGGCTTGAATTCGCAAAGAAGAGCACGAAATCTACAAAATCATGACTTTTTACCAAGATTCAACGGCTGAATTGCAAGAAAACAGCAGAATTCTGCACGAAATCATCAAAATTCTTACAGAAAACCGCATATTTCGATGCAAAACAACGATTTCTCGCCGATTTTCGTTGTTTTCTATCTTGAATTCGCCAAGAAGAGCACGAAATCTATAAAATCATGACTTTTTACCTAGATTCAACGGCTGAATTGCAAGAAAACAGCAGAATTCTGCACGAAATCATCAAAATTCTTACAGAAAAACGTATATTTCGATGCAAAACGACGATTTCTCGCCGATTTTCGTTGTTTTCTGGCTTGAATTTGCAAAGAAGAGCACAAAATCTACAAAATCATGACTTTTTACCAAGATTCAACTGCTGAATTGCAAGAAAACAGCAGAATGCTGCACGAAATCATCAAAATTCTTAGAGAAAACCGCATATTTCGATGCAAAACGACGATTTCTCGCTGATTTTCGTTGTTTTCTATCTTGAATTCGCAAAGAAGAGCACGAAATCTACAAAATCATGACTTTTTACCAAGATTCAACGGCTGAATTGCAAGTAAACAGCAGAATTCTGCACGAAATCGTCAAAATTCTTAGAGAAAACCGCATATTTCGAAGCAAAACGACGATTTCTCGCCGATTTTCGTTGTTTTCTGGCTTGAATTTGCAAAGAAGAGCACGAAATCTACAAAATCATCACTTTTTACCAAGGTTCAACGGCTGAATTGCAAGAAAACAGCAGTATTCTGCACGAAATCATCAAAATTCTTACAGAAAACCGCATATTTCGATGCAAAACGACGATTTCTCGGGGATTTTCGTTGTTTTCTGGCATGAATTTGCAAAGAAGAGCACGAAATCTACAAAATCATGACTTTTTACCAAGATTCAACTGCTGAATTGCAAGAAAACAGCAGAATGCTGCACGAAATCATCAAAATTCTTAGAGAAAACCGCATATTTCGATGCAAAACGACGATTTCTCGCCGATTTTCGTTGTTTTCTGGCTTGAATTCGCAAAGAAGAGCACGAAATCTACAAAATCATGACTTTTTACCAAGATTCAACGGCTGAATTGCAAGAAAACAGCAGAATTCTGCACGAAATCATCAAAATTATTAGAGAAAACCGCATATTTCGATGCAAAACGACGATTTCTCGCCGATTTTCGTTGTTTTCTGGCTTGAATTCGCAAAGAAGAGCACGAAATCTACAAAATCATGACTTTTTACCAAGATTCAACGGCTGAATTGCAAGAAAACAGCAGAATTCTGCACGAAATCATCAAAATTCTTACAGAAAATCGCATTTTTCGATGCAAAACGACGATTTCTCGCCGAATTTCGTTGTTTTCTGGCTTGAATTCGCAAAGAAGAGCACGAAATCTACAAAATCATCACTTTTTACCAAAATTCAACGGCTGAATTGCAAGAAAACAGCAGAATTCTGCACGAAATCATCAAAATTCGTAGAGAAAACTGCATATTTCGATGCAAAACAACGATTTCTCGCCGATTTTCGTTGTTTTCTATCTTGAATTCGCCAAGAAGAGCACGAAATCTACAAAATCATGAATTTTACCTAGATTCAACGGCTGAATTGCAAGAAAACAGCAGAATTCTGCACGAAATCATCAAAATTCTTACAGAAAACCGCATATTTCGATGCAAAACGACGATTTCTCGCCGATTTTCGTTGTTTTCTGGCTTGAATTCGCAAAGAAGAGCACGAAATCTACAAAATCATGACTTTTTACCAAGAATCAACGGCTGAATTGCAAGAAAACAGCAGAATTCTGCACGAAATCATCAAAATTCTTACAGAAAACCGCATATTTCGATGCAAAACGACGATTTCTCGCCGATTTTCGTTGTTTTCTGGCATGAATTTGCAAAGAAGAGCACGAAATCTACAAAATCATGACTTTTTACCAAGATTCAACGGCTGAATTGCAAGAAAACAGCAGAATTCTGCACGAAATCATCAAAATTCTTAGAGAAAACCGCATATTTCGATGCAAAACGACGTTTTCTCGCTGATTTTCGTTGTTTTCTATCTTGAATTTGCAAAGAAGAGCACGAAATCTACAAAATCATGACTTTTTACCAAGATTCAACGGCTGAATTGCAAGAAAACAGCAGAATTCTGCTCGAAATCATCAAAATTCTTACAGAAAACCGCATGTTTCGATGCAAAACGACGATTTCTCGCCGATTTTCGTTGTTTTCTGGCATGAATTTGCAAAGAAAAGCACGAAATCTACAAAATCATGACTTTTTACCAAGATTCAACGGCTGAATTGCAAGAAAACAGCAGAATTCTGCACGAAATCATCAAATTTCTTAGAGAAAACCGCATATTTCGATGCAAAACGACGTTTTCTCGGTGATTTTCGTTGTTTTCTATCTTGAATTCGCAAAGAAGAGCACGAAATCTACAAAATCATGACTTTTTACCAAGATTCAACGGCTGAATTGCAAGAAAACAGCAGAATTCTGCACGAAATCATCAAAATTCTTAGAGAAAACCGCATATTTCGATGCAAAACGACGATTTCTCGCCAATTTTCGTTGTTTTCTGGCTTGAATTTGCAGAGAAGAGCACGAAATCTACAAAATCATGACTTTTTACCAAGATTCAACGGCTGAATTGCAAGAAAACAGCAGAATTCTGCACGAAATCATCAAAATTCTTACAGAAAACCGCATATTTCGATGCAAAACGACGATTTCTCGCCGATTTTCGTTGTTTTCTAGCATGAATTTGCTAAGAAGAGCACGAAATCTACAAAATCATGACTTTTTACCAAGATTCAACGGCTGAATTGCAAGAAAACAGCAGAATTCTGCACGAAATCATCAAAATTCTTAGAGAAAACCGCATATTTCGATGCAAAACGACGATTTCTCGCTGATTTTCGTTGTTTTCTATCTTGAATTCGCAAAGAAGAGCACAAAATCTACAAAATCATGACTTTTTACCAAGATTCAACGGCTGAATTGCAAAAGAAAACAGCAGAATTCTGCACGAAATCGTCAAAATTCTTAGAGAAAACCGCATATTTCGATGCAAAACGACGATTTCTCGCCGATTTTCGTTGTTTTCTGGCTTGAATTCGCAAAGAAGAGCACGAAATCTACAAAATCATTACTTTTTACCAAGATTCAACGGCTGAATTGCAAGAAAACAGCAGAATTCTGCACGAAATCATCAAAATTCTTAGAGAAAACCGCATAATTCGATGCAAAACGACGATTTCTCGCTGATTTTCCTTGTTTTCTATCTTGAATTCGCAAAGAAGAGCACGGAATCTACAAAATCATCACTTTTTACCAAGATTCTACGGCTGAATTGCAAGAAAACAGCAGAATTCTGCACGAAATCATCAAAATTCTTACAGAAAACCGCATATTTCGATGCAAAACAACGATTTCTCGCCGATTTTCGTTGTTTTCTGGCTTGAATTCGCAAAGAAGAGCACGAAATCTACAAAATCATGACTTTTTACCAAGATTCAACGGCTGAATTGCAAGAAAACAGCAGAATTCTGCACGAAATCATCAAAATTCTTAGAGAAAACTGCATATTTCGATGCAAAACAACGATTTCTCGCCGATTTTCGTTGTTTTCTATCTTGAATTCGCCAAGAAGAGCACGAAATCTACAAAATCATGACTTTTTACATAGATTCAACGGCTGAATTGCAAGAAAACAGCAGAATTCTGCACGAAATCATCAAAATTCTTACAAAAAACCGCATATTTCGATGCAAAACAACGATTTCTCGCCGATTTTCGTTGTTTTCAATCTTGAATTCGCCAAGAAGAGCACGAAATCTACAAAGTCATGACTTTTTACCTAGATTCAACAGCTGAATTGCAAGAAAACAGCAGAATTCTGCACGAAATCATCAAAATTCTTACAGAAAACCGCATATTTCGATGCAAAACGACGATTTCTCGCCGATTTTCGTTGTTTTTTGGCTTGAATTCGCAAAGAAGAGCACGAAATCTACAAAATCATCACTTTTTACCAAGATTCAACGGCTGAATTGCATGAAAACAGCAGAATTCTGCACGAAATCATCAAAATTCTTAGAGAAAACTGCATATTTCGATGCAAAACAACGATTTCTCGCCGATTCTCGTTGTTTTCTATCTTGAATTCGCCAAGAAGAGCACGAAATCTACAAAATCATGACTTTTTACCTAGATTCAACGGCTGAATTGCAAGAAAACAGCAGAATTCTGCACGAAATCATCAAAATTCTTACAGAAAACCGCACATTTCGATGCAAAACGACGATTTCTCGCCGATTTTCGTTGTTTTCTGGCTTGAATTCGCAAAGAAGAGCACGAAATCTACAAAATCATGACTTTTTACCAAGATTCAACGGCTGAATTGCAAGAAAACAGCAGAATTCTGCACGAAATCATCAAAATTCTTACAGAAAACCGCATATTTCGATGCAAAACGACGATTTCTCGCCGATTTTCGTTGTTTTCTGGCTTGAATTTGCAAAGAAGAGCACGAAATCTACAAAATCATGACTTTTTACCAAGATTCAACGGCTAAATTGCAAGAAAACAGCAGAATTCTGCACGAAATCATCAAAATTCTTAGAGAAAACTGCATATTTCGATGCAAAACAACGATTTCTCGCCGATTTTCGTTGTTTTCTATCTTGAATTTGCCAAGAAGAGCACGAAATCTACAAAATCATGACTTTTTACATAGATTCAACGGCTGAATTGCAAGAAAACAGCAGAATTCTGCACGAAATCATCAAAATTCTTACAGAAAACCGCATATTTCGATGCAAAACAACGATTTCTCGCCGATTTTCGTTGTTTTCTATCTTGAATTCGCCAAGAAGAGCACGAAATCTACAAAATCATGACTTTTTACCTAGATTCAACGGCTGAATTGCAAGAAAACAGCAGAATTCTGCACGAAATCATCAAAATTCTTACAGAAAACCGCATATTTCGATGCAAAACGACGATTTCTCGCCGATTTTCGTTGTTTTCTGGCTTGAATTCGCAAAGAAGAGAACGAAATCTACAAAATCATGACTTTTTACCAAGATTCAACGGCTGAATTGCAAGAAAACAGCAGAATTCTGCACGAAATCATCAAAATTCTTAGAGAAAACCGCATTTTTCGATGCAAAACGACGATTTCTCGCTGATTTTCGTTGTTTTCTATCTTGAATTCGCAAAGAAGAGCACGGAATCTACAAAATCATGACTTTTTACCAAGATTCAACGGCTGAATTGCAAGAAAACAGCAGTATTCTGCACGAAATCATCAAAATTCTTACAGAAAACCGCATATTTCGATGCAAAACGACGATTTCTCGCCGATTTTCGTTGTTTTCTGGCTTGAATTCGCAAAGAAGAACACGAAATTTACAAAATCATGACTTTTTACCAAGATTCAACGGCTGAATTGCAAGAAAACAGCAGAATTCTGCACGAAATCATCAAAATTCTTAGAGAAAACTGCATATTTCGATGCAAAACAACGATTTCTCGCCGATTTTCGTTGTTTTCTATCTTGAATTCGCCAAGAAGAGCACGAAATCTACAAAATCATGACTTTTTACATAGATTCAACGGCTGAATTGCAAGAAAACAGCAGAATTCTGCACGAAATCATCAAAATTCTTACAGAAAACCGCATATTTCGATGCAAAACAACGATTTCTCGCCGATTTTCGTTGTTTTCTATCTTGAATTCACCAAGAAGAGCACGAAATCTACAAAATCATGACTTTTTACCTAGATTCAACGGCTGAATTGCAAGAAAACAGCAGAATTCTGCACGAAATCATCAAAATTCTTACAGAAAACCGCATATCTCGATGCAAAACGACGATTTCTCGCCGATTTTCGTTGTTTTCTGGCTTGAATTTGCAAAGAAGAGCACGAAATCTACAAAATCATGACTTTTTTCCAAGATTCAACGGCTGAATTGCAAGAAAACAGCAGAATTCTGCACGAAATCATCAAAATTCTTACAGAAAACCGCATATTTCGATGCAAAACGACGATTTCTCGCCGATCTTCGCTGTTTTCTGGCATGAATTTGCAAAGAAGAGCACGAAATCTACAAAATCATGACTTTTTACCAAGATTCAACGGCTGAATTGCAAGAAAACAGCAGAATTCTGCACGAAATCATCAAAATTCTTAGAGAAAACCGCATATTTCGATGCAAAACGACGATTTCTCGCCAATTTTCGTTGTTTTCTGGCTTGAATTCGCAAAGAAGAGCACGAAATCTACAAAATCATGACTTTTTACCAAGATTCAACGGCTGAATTGCAAGAAAACAGCAGAATTCTGCACGAAATCATCAAAATTCTTACAGAAAACCGCATATTTCGATGCAAAACGACGATTTCTCGCCGATTTTCGTTGTTTTCTAGCATGAATTTGCTAACTAAGAAGAGCACGAAATCTACAAAATCATGACTTTTTACCAAGATTCAACGGCTGAATTGCAAGAAAACAGCAGAATTCTGCACGAAATCATCAAAATTCTTAGAGAAAACCGCATATTTCGATGCAAAACGACGATTTCTCGCTGATTTTCGTTGTTTTCTATCTTGAATTCGCAAAGAAGAGCACAAAATCTACAAAATCATGATTTTTTACCAAGATTCAACGGCTGAATTGCAAGAAAACAGCAGAATTCTGCACGAAATCGTCAAAATTCTTAGAGAAAACCGCATATTTCGATGCAAAACGACGATTTCTCGCCGATTTTCGTTGTTTTCTGGCTTGAATTCGCAAAGAAGAGCACGAAATCTACAAAATCATTACTTTTTACCAAGATTCTACGGCTGAATTGCAAGAAAACAGCAGAATTCTGCACGAAATCATCAAAATTCTTACAGAAAACCGCATATTTCGATGCAAAACAACGATTTCTCGCCGATTTTCGTTGTTTTCTGGCTTGAATTCGCAAAGAAGAGCACGAAATCTACAAAATCATGACTTTTTACCAAGATTCAACGGCTGAATTGCAAGAAAACAGCAGAATTCTGCACGAAATCATCAAAATTCTTAGAGAAAACTGCATATTTCGATGCAAAACAACGATTTCTCGCCGATTTTCGTTGTTTTCTATCTTGAATTCGCCAAGAAGAGCACGAAATCTACAAAATCATGACTTTTTACATAGATTCAACGGCTGAATTGCAAGAAAACAGCAGAATTCTGCACGAAATCATCAAAATTCTTACAGAAAACCGCATATTTCGATGCAAAACAACGATTTCTCGCTCATTTTCGTTGTTTTCAATCTTGAATTCGCCAAGAAGAGCACGAAATCTACAAAGTCATGACTTTTTACCTAGATTCAACAGCTGAATTGCAAGAAAACAGCAGAATTCTGCACGAAATCATCAAAATTCTTACAGAAAACCGCATATTTCGATGCAAAACGACGATTTCTCGCCGATTTTCGTTGTTTTCTGGCTTGAATTCGCAAAGAAGAGCACGAAATCTACAAAATCATCACTTTTTACCAAGATTCAACGGCTGAATTGCATGGAAACAGCAGAATTCTGCACGAAATCATCAAAATTCTTAGAGAAAACTGCATATTTCGATGCAAAACAACGATTTCTCGCCGATTCTCGTTGTTTTCTATCTTGAATTCGCCAAGAAGAGCACGAAATCTACAAAATCATGACTTTTTACCTAGATTCAACGGCTGAATTGCAAGAAAACAGCAGAATTCTGCACGAAATCATCAAAATTCTTACAGAAAACCGCATATTTCGATGCAAAACAACGATTTCTCGCCGATTTTCGTTGTTTTCTATCTTGAATTCGCCAAGAAGAGCACGAAATCTACAAAATCATGACTTTTTACCTAGATTCAACGGCTGAATTGCAAGAAAACAACAGAATTCTGCACGAAATCATCAAAATTCTTACAGAAAACCGCATATTTCGATGCAAAACGACGATTTCTCGCCGATTTTCGTTGTTTTCTGGCTTGAATTCGCAAAGAAGAGAACGAAATCTACAAAATCATGACTTTTTACCAAGATTCAACGGCTGAATTGCAAGAAAACAGCAGAATTCTGCACGAAATCATCAAAATTCTTAGAGAAAACCGCATTTTTCGATGCAAAACGACGATTTCTCGCTGATTTTCGTTGTTTTCTATCTTGAATTCGCAAAGAAGAGCACGGAATCTACAAAATCATGACTTTTTACCAAGATTCAACGGCTGAATTGCAAGAAAACAGCAGTATTCTGCACGAAATCATCAAAATTCTCACAGAAAACCGCATATTTCGATGCAAAACGACGATTTCTCGCCGATTTTCGTTGTTTTCTGGCTTGAATTCGCAAAGAAGAACACGAAATCTACAAAATCATGACTTTTTACCAAGATTCAACGGCTGAATTGCAAGAAAACAGCAGAATTCTGCACGAAATCATCAAAATTCTTAGAGAAAACTGCATATTTCGATGCAAAACAACGATTTCTCGCCGATTTTCGTTGTTTTCTATCTTGAATTCGCCAAGAAGAGCACGAAATTTACAAAATCATGACTTTTTACATAGATTCAACGGCTGAATTGCAAGAAAACAGCAGAATTCTGCACGAAATCATCAAAATTCTTACAGAAAACCGCATATTTCGATGCAAAACAACGATTTCTCGCCGATTTTCGTTGTTTTCTATCTTGAATTCACCAAGAAGAGCACGAAATCTACAAAATCATGACTTTTTACCTAGATTCAACGGCTGAATTGCAAGAAAACAGCAGAATTCTGCACGAAATCATCAAAATTCTTACAGAAAACCGCATATCTCGATGCAAAACGACGATTTCTCGCCGATTTTCGTTGTTTTCTGGCTTGAATTTGCAAAGAAGAGCACGAAATCTACAAAATCATGACTTTTTTCCAAGATTCAACGGCTGAATTGCAAGAAAACAGCAGAATTCTGCACGAAATCATCAAAATTCTTACAGAAAACCGCATATTTCGATGCAAAACGACGATTTCTCGCCGATCTTCGCTGTTTTCTGGCATGAATTTGCAAAGAAGAGCACGAAATCTACAAAATCATGACTTTTTACCAAGATTCAACGGCTGAATTGCAAGAAAACAGCAGAATTCTGCACGAAATCATCAAAATTCTTAGAGAAAACCGCATATTTCGATGCAAAACGACGATTTCTCGCCAATTTTCGTTGTTTTCTGGCTTGAATTCGCAAAGAAGAGCACGAAATCTACAAAATCATGACTTTTTACCAAGATTCAACGGCTGAATTGCAAGAAAACAGCAGAATTCTGCACGAAATCATCAAAATTCTTACAGAAAACCGCATATTTCGATGCAAAACGACGATTTCTCGCCGATTTTCGTTGTTTTCTAGCATGAATTTGCTAACTAAGAAGAGCACGAAATCTACAAAATCATGACTTTTTACCAAGATTCAACGGCTGAATTGCAAGAAAACAGCAGAATTCTGCACGAAATCATCAAAATTCTTAGAAAAACCGCATATTTCGATGCAAAACGACGATTTCTCGCTGATTTTCGTTGTTTTCTATCTTGAATTCGCAAAGAAGAGCACAAAATCTACAAAATCATGACTTTTTACCAAGATTCAACGGCTGAATTGCAAGAAAACAGCAGAATTCTGCACGAAATCGTCAAAATTCTTAGAGAAAACCGCATATTTCGATGCAAAACGACGATTTCTCGCCGATTTTCGTTGTTTTCTGGCTTGAATTCGCAAAGAAGAGCACGAAATCTACAAAATCATTACTTTTTACCAAGATTCAACGGCTGAATTGCAAGAAAACAGCAGAATTCTGCACGAAATCATCAAAATTCTTAGAGAAAACCGCATATTTCGATGCAAAACGACGATTTCTCGCTGATTTTCGTTGTTTTCTATCTTGAATTCGCAAAGAAGAGCACGGAATCTACAAAATCATCACTTTTTACCAAGATTCTACGGCTGAATTGCAAGAAAACAGCAGAATTCTGCACGAAATCATCAAAATTCTTACAGAAAACCGCATATTTCGATGCAAAACGACGATTTCTCGCCGATTTTCGTTGTTTTCTGGCTTGAATTCGCAAAGAAGAGCACGAAATCTACAAAATCATGACTTTTTACCAAGATTCAACGGCTGAATTGCAAGAAAACAGCAGAACTCTGCACGAAATCATCAAAATTCTTAGAGAAAACTGCATATTTCGATGCAAAACAACGATTTCTCGCCGATTTTCGTTGTTTTCTATCTTGAATTCGCCAAGAAGAGCACGAAATCTACAAAATCATGACTTTTTACATAGATTCAACGGCTGAATTGCAAGAAAACAGCAGAATTCTGCACGAAATCATCAAAATTCTTACAGAAAACCGCATATTTCGATGCAAAACAACGATTTCTCGCCGATCTTCGTTGTTTTCAATCTTGAATTCGCCAAGAAGAGCACGAAATCTACAAAGTCATGACTTTTTACCTAGATTCAACAGCTGAATTGCAAGAAAACAGCAGAATTCTGCACGAAATCATCAAAATTCTTACAGAAAACCGCATATTTCGATGCAAAACGACGATTTCTCGCCGATTTTCGTTGTTTTCTTGCTTGAATTCGCAAAGAAGAGCACGAAATCTACAAAATCATGACTTTTTACCAAGATTCAACGGCTAAATTGCAAGAAAACAGCAGAATTCTGCACGAAATCATCAAAATTCTTAGAGAAAACTGCATATTTCGATGCAAAACAACGATTTCTCGCCGATTTTCGTTGTTTTCTATCTTGAATTTGCCAAGAAGAGCACGAAATCTACAAAATCATGACTTTTTACATAGATTCAACGGCTGAATTGCAAGAAAACAGCAGAATTCTGCACGAAATCATCAAAATTCTTACAGAAAACCGCATATTTCGATGCAAAACAACGATTTCTCGCCGATTTTCGTTGTTTTCTATCTTGAATTCGCCAAGAAGAGCACGAAATCTACAAAATCATGACCTTTTACCTAGATTCAACGGCTGAATTGTAAGAAAACAGCAGAATTCTGCACGAAATCATCAAAATTCTTACAGAAAACCGCATATTTCGATGCAAAACGACGATTTCTCGCCGATTTTCGTTGTTTTCTGGCTTGAATTCGCAAAGAAGAGAACGAAATCTACAAAGTCATGACTTTTTACCAAGATTCAACGGCTGAATTGCAAGAAAACAGCAGAATTCTGCACGAAATCATCAAAATTCTTAGAGAAAACCGCATTTTTCGATGCAAAACGACGATTTCTCGCTGATTTTCGTTGTTTTCTATCTTGAATTCGCAAAGAAGATCACGAAATCTACAAAATCATGACTTTTTACCAAGATTCAACGGCTGAATTGCAAGAAAACAGCAGAATTCTGCACGAAATCATCAAAATTCTTAGAGAAAACTGCATATTTCGATGCAAAACAACGATTTCTCGCCGATTTTCGTTGTTTTCTATCTTGAATTCGCCAAGAAGAGCACGAAATCTACAAAATCATAACTTTTTACATAGATTCAACGGCTGAATTGCAAGAAAACAGCAGAATTCTGCACGAAATCATCAAAATTCTTACAGAAAACCGCATATTTCGATGCAAAACAACGATTTCTCGCCGATTTTCGTTGTTTTCTATCTTGAATTCGCCAAGAAGAGCACGAAATCTACAAAATCATGACTTTTTACCTAGATTCAACGGTTGAATTGCAAGAAAACAGCAGAATTCTGCACGAAATCATCAAAATTCTTACAGAAAACCGCATATTTCGATGCAAAACGACGATTTCTCGCCGATTTTCGTTGTTTTCTGGCTTGAATTCGCAAAGAAGAGAACGAAATCTACAAAATCATGACTTTTTACCAAGATTCAACGGCTGAATTGCAAGAAAACAGCAGAATTCTGCACGAAATCATCAAAATTCTTAGAGAAAACCGCATTTTTCGATGCAAAACGACGATTTCTCGCTGATTTTCGTTGTTTTCTATCTTGAATTCGCAAAGAAGATCACGAAATCTACAAAATCATGACTTTTTACCAAGATTCAACGGCTGAATTGCAAGAAAACAGCAGAATTCTGCACGAAATCATCAAAATTCTTAGAGAAAACTGCATATTTCGATGCAAAACAACGATTTCTCGCCGATTTTCGTTGTTTTCTATCTTGAATTCGCCAAGAAGAGCACGAAATCTACAAAATCATGACTTTTTACATAGATTCAACGGCTGAATTGCAAGAAAACAGCAGAATTCTGCACGAAATCATCAAAATTCTTACAGAAAACCGCATATTTCGATGCAAAACAACGATTTCTCGCCGATTTTCGTTGTTTTCTATCTTGAATTCACCAAGAAGAGCACGAAATCTACAAAATCATGACTTTTTACCTAGATTCAACGGCTGAATTGCAAGAAAACAGCAGAATTCTGCACGAAATCATCAAAATTCTTACAGAAAACCGCATATCTCGATGCAAAACGACAATTTCTCGCCGATTTTCGTTGTTTTCTGGCATGAATTTGCAAAGAAGAGCACGAAATCTACAAAATCATGACTTTTTACCAAGATTCAACGGCTGAATTGCAAGAAAACAGCAGAATTCTGCACGAAATCATCAAAATTCTTAGAGAAAACCGCATATTTCGATGCAAAACGACGATTTCTCGCTGATTTTCGTTGTTTTCTATCTTGAATTCGCAAAGAAGAGCACGAAATCTACAAAATCATGACTTTTTACCAAGATTCAACGGCTGAATTGGAAGAAAACAGCAGAATTCTGCACGAAATCGTCAAAACTCTTAGAGAAAACCGCATATTTCGATGCAAAACGACGATTTCTCGCCGATTTTCGTTGTTTTCTGGCTTGAATTCGCAAAAAAGAGCACGAAATCTACAAAATCATCACTTTTTACCAAGATTCAACGGCTGAATTGCATGAAAACAGCAGAAATCTGCACGAAATCATCAAAATTCTTAGAGAAAACCGCATTTTTCGATGCAAAACGACGATTTCTCGCCGATCTTCGTTGTTTTCTGGCATGAATTTGCAAAGAAGAGCACGAAATCTACAAAATCATGACTTTTTACCAAGATTCTACGGCTGAATTGCAAGAAAACAGCAGAATTCTGCACGAAATCATCAAAATTCTTAGAGAAAACTGCATATTTCGATGCAAAACAACGATTTCTCGCCGATTTTCGTTGTTTTCTATCTTGAATTTGCCAAGAAGAGCACGAAATCTACAAAATCATGACTTTTTACATAGATTCAACGGCTGAATTGCAAGAAAACAGCAGAATTCTGCACAAAATCATCAAAATTCTCACAGAAAACCGCATATTTCGATGCAAAACGACGATTTCTCGGGGATTTTCGTTGTTTTCTGGCATGAATTTGCAAAGAAGAGCACGAAATCTACAAAATCATGACTTTTTACCAAGATTCAACTGCTGAATTGCAAGAAAACAGCAGAATTCTGCACGAAATCATCAAAATTCTTTGAGAAAACCGCATATTTCGATGCAAAACGACGATTTCTCGCTGATTTTCGTTGTTTTCTATCTTGAATTCGCAAAGAAGAGCACGAAATCTACAAAATCATGACTTTTTACCAAGATTCAACGGCTGAATTGCAAGTAAACAGCAGAATTCTGCACGAAATCGTCAAAATTCTTAGAGAAAACCGCATATTTCGAAGCAAAACGACGATTTCTCGCCGATTTTCGTTGTTTTCTGGCTTGAATTCGCAAAGAAGAGCACGAAATCTACAAAATCATCACTTTTCACCAAGATTCAACGACTGAATTGCAAGAAAACAGCAGAATTCTGCACGAAATCATCAAAATTCTTAGAGAAAACCGCATATTTCGATGCAAAACGACGATTTCTCGCCGATTTTCGTTGTTTTCTGGCTTGAATTCGCAAAGAAGAGCACGAAATCTACAAAATCATGACTTTTTACCAAGATTCAACGGCTGAATTGCAAGAAAACAGCAGAATTCTGCACGAAATCATCAAAATTCTTACAGAAAATCGCATTTTTCGATGCAAAACGACGATTTCTCGCTGATTTTCGTTGTTTTCTATCTTGAATTCGCAAAGAAGAGCACGGAATCTACAAAATCATCACTTTTTACCAAGATTCTACGGCTGAATTGCTAGAAAACAGCAGAATTCTGCACGAAATCATCAAAATTCTTACAGAAAACCGCATATTTCGATGCAAAACGACGATTTCTCGGGGATTTTCGTTGTTTTCTGGCATGAATTTGCAAAGAAGAGCACGAAATCTACAAAATCATGACTTTTTACCAAGATTCAACTGCTGAATTGCAAGAAAACAGCAGAATTCTGCACGAAATCATCAAAATTCTTTGAGAAAACCGCATATTTCGATGTAAAACGACGATTTCTCGCTGATTTTCGTTGTTTTCTATCTTGAATTCGCAAAGAAGAGCACGAAATCTACAAAATCATGACTTTTTACCAAGATTCAACGGCTGAATTGCAAGTAAACAGCAGAATTCTGCACGAAATCGTCAAAATTCTTAGAGAAAACCGCATATTTCGAAGCAAAACGACGATTTCTCGCCGATTTTCGTTGTTTTCTGGCTTGAATTCGCAAAGAAGAGCACGGAATCTACAAAATCATCACTTTTTACCAAGATTCTACGGCTGAATTGCAAGAAAACAGCAGAATTCTGCACGAAATCATCAAAATTCTTACAGAAAACCGCATATTTCGATGCAAAACGACGATTTCTCGCCGATTTTCGTTGTTTTCTGGCTTGAATTCGCAAAGAAGAGCACGAAATCTACAAAATCATGACTTTTTACCAAGATTCAACGGCTGAATTGCAAGAAAACAGCAGAATTCTGCACGAAATCATCAAAATTCTTAGAGAAAACTGCATATTTCGATGCAAAACAACGATTTCTCGCCGATTTTCGTTGTTTTCTATCTTGAATTTGCCAAGAAGAGCACGAAATCTACAAAATCATGACTTTTTACATAGATTCAACGGCTGAATTGCAAGAAAACAGCAGAATTCTGCACGAAATCATCAAAATTCTTTGAGAAAACCGCATATTTCGATGCAAAACGACGATTTCTCGCTGATTTTCGTTGTTTTCTATCTTGAATTCGCAAAGAAGAGCACGAAATCTACAAAATCATGACTTTTTACCAAGATTCAACGGCTGAATTGCAAGTAAACAGCAGAATTCTGCACGAAATCGTCAAAATTCTTAGAGAAAACCGCATATTTCGAAGCAAAACGACGATTTCTCGCCGATTTTCGTTGTTTTCTGGCTTGAATTCGCAAAGAAGAGCACGGAATCTACAAAATCATCACTTTTTACCAAGATTCTACGGCTGAATTGCAAGAAAACAGCAGAATTCTGCACGAAATCATCAAAATTCTTACAGAAAACCGCATATTTCGATGCAAAACGACGATTTCTCGCCGATTTTCGTTGTTTTCTGGCTTGAATTCGCAAAGA
Organism: Gnatocerus cornutus; assembly: GCA_029298725.1. Taxonomy (NCBI): domain Eukaryota; kingdom Metazoa; phylum Arthropoda; class Insecta; order Coleoptera; family Tenebrionidae; genus Gnatocerus; species Gnatocerus cornutus. The sequence goes on from CM055516.1 coordinate 5,419,281, forward strand.
AGAGCACGAAATCTACAAAATCATGACTTTTTACCAAGATTCAACGGCTGAATTGCAAGAAAACAGCAGAATTCTGCACGAAATCATCAAAATTCTTAGAGAAAACTGCATATTTCGATGCAAAACAACGATTTCTCGCCGATTTTCGTTGTTTTCTATCTTGAATTTGCCAAGAAGAGCACGAAATCTACAAAATCATGACTTTTTACATAGATTCAACGGCTGAATTGCAAGAAAACAGCAGAATTCTGCACGAAATCATCAAAATTCTTACAGAAAACCGCATATTTCGATGCAAAACAACGATTTCTCGCCGATTTTCGTTGTTTTCTATCTTGAATTCGCCAAGAAGAGCACGAAATCTACAAAATCATGACTTTTTACCAAGATTCAACGGCTGAATTGCAAGAAAACAGCAGAATTCTGCACGAAATCATCAAAATTCTTAGAGAAAACCGCATTTTTCGATGCAAAACGACGATTTCTCGCTGATTTTCGTTGTTTTCTATCTTGAATTCGCAAAGAAGAGCACGGAATCTACAAAATCATGACTTTTTACCAAGATTCAACGGCTGAATTGCAAGAAAACAGCAGTATTCTGCACGAAATCATCAAAATTCTTACAGAAAACCGCATATTTCGATGCAAAACGACGATTTCTCGCCGATTTTCGTTGTTTTCTGGCTTGAATTCGCAAAGAAGAACACGAAATTTACAAAATCATGACTTTTTACCAAGATTCAACGGCTGAATTGCAAGAAAACAGCAGAATTCTGCACGAAATCATCAAAATTCTTAGAGAAAACTGCATATTTCGATGCAAAACAACGATTTCTCGCCGATTTTCGTTGTTTTCTATCTTGAATTCGCCAAGAAGAGCACGAAATCTACAAAATCATGACTTTTTACATAGATTCAACGGCTGAATTGCAAGAAAACAGCAGAATTCTGCACGAAATCATCAAAATTCTTACAGAAAACCGCATATTTCGATGCAAAACAACGATTTCTCGCCGATTTTCGTTGTTTTCTATCTTGAATTCACCAAGAAGAGCACGAAATCTACAAAATCATGACTTTTTACCTAGATTCAACGGCTGAATTGCAAGAAAACAGCAGAATTCTGCACGAAATCATCAAAATTCTTACAGAAAACCGCATATCTCGATGCAAAACGACGATTTCTCGCCGATTTTCGTTGTTTTCTGGCTTGAATTTGCAAAGAAGAGCACGAAATCTACAAAATCATGACTTTTTTCCAAGATTCAACGGCTGAATTGCAAGAAAACAGCAGAATTCTGCACGAAATCATCAAAATTCTTACAGAAAACCGCATATTTCGATGCAAAACGACGATTTCTCGCCGATCTTCGCTGTTTTCTGGCATGAATTTGCAAAGAAGAGCACGAAATCTACAAAATCATGACTTTTTACCAAGATTCAACGGCTGAATTGCAAGAAAACAGCAGAATTCTGCACGAAATCATCAAAATTCTTAGAGAAAACCGCATATTTCGATGCAAAACGACGATTTCTCGCCAATTTTCGTTGTTTTCTGGCTTGAATTCGCAAAGAAGAGCACGAAATCTACAAAATCATGACTTTTTACCAAGATTCAACGGCTGAATTGCAAGAAAACAGCAGAATTCTGCACGAAATCATCAAAATTCTTACAGAAAACCGCATATTTCGATGCAAAACGACGATTTCTCGCCGATTTTCGTTGTTTTCTAGCATGAATTTGCTAACTAAGAAGAGCACGAAATCTACAAAATCATGACTTTTTACCAAGATTCAACGGCTGAATTGCAAGAAAACAGCAGAATTCTGCACGAAATCATCAAAATTCTTAGAGAAAACCGCATATTTCGATGCAAAACGACGATTTCTCGCTGATTTTCGTTGTTTTCTATCTTGAATTCGCAAAGAAGAGCACAAAATCTACAAAATCATGATTTTTTACCAAGATTCAACGGCTGAATTGCAAGAAAACAGCAGAATTCTGCACGAAATCGTCAAAATTCTTAGAGAAAACCGCATATTTCGATGCAAAACGACGATTTCTCGCCGATTTTCGTTGTTTTCTGGCTTGAATTCGCAAAGAAGAGCACGAAATCTACAAAATCATTACTTTTTACCAAGATTCTACGGCTGAATTGCAAGAAAACAGCAGAATTCTGCACGAAATCATCAAAATTCTTACAGAAAACCGCATATTTCGATGCAAAACAACGATTTCTCGCCGATTTTCGTTGTTTTCTGGCTTGAATTCGCAAAGAAGAGCACGAAATCTACAAAATCATGACTTTTTACCAAGATTCAACGGCTGAATTGCAAGAAAACAGCAGAATTCTGCACGAAATCATCAAAATTCTTAGAGAAAACTGCATATTTCGATGCAAAACAACGATTTCTCGCCGATTTTCGTTGTTTTCTATCTTGAATTCGCCAAGAAGAGCACGAAATCTACAAAATCATGACTTTTTACATAGATTCAACGGCTGAATTGCAAGAAAACAGCAGAATTCTGCACGAAATCATCAAAATTCTTACAGAAAACCGCATATTTCGATGCAAAACAACGATTTCTCGCTCATTTTCGTTGTTTTCAATCTTGAATTCGCCAAGAAGAGCACGAAATCTACAAAGTCATGACTTTTTACCTAGATTCAACAGCTGAATTGCAAGAAAACAGCAGAATTCTGCACGAAATCATCAAAATTCTTACAGAAAATGCATATTTCGATGCAAAACGACGATTTCTCGCCGATTTTCGTTGTTTTCTGGCTTGAATTCGCAAAGAAGAGAACGAAATCTACAAAATCATGACTTTTTACCAAGATTCAACGGCTGAATTGCAAGAAAACAGCAGAATTCTGCACGAAATCATCAAAATTCTTAGAGAAAACCGCATTTTTCGATGCAAAACGACGATTTCTCGCTGATTTTCGTTGTTTTCTATCTTGAATTCGCAAAGAAGAGCACGGAATCTACAAAATCATGACTTTTTACCAAGATTCAACGGCTGAATTGCAAGAAAACAGCAGTATTCTGCACGAAATCATCAAAATTCTTACAGAAAACCGCATATTTCGATGCAAAACGACGATTTCTCGCCGATTTTCGTTGTTTTCTGGCTTGAATTCGCAAAGAAGAACACGAAATCTACAAAATCATGACTTTTTACCAAGATTCAACGGCTGAATTGCAAGAAAACAGCAGAATTCTGCACGAAATCATCAAAATTCTTAGAGAAAACTGCATATTTCGATGCAAAACAACGATTTCTCGCCGATTTTCGTTGTTTTCTATCTTGAATTCGCCAAGAAGAGCACGAAATTTACAAAATCATGACTTTTTACATAGATTCAACGGCTGAATTGCAAGAAAACAGCAGAATTCTGCACGAAATCATCAAAATTCTTACAGAAAACCGCATATTTCGATGCAAAAACAACGATTTCTCGCCGATTTTCGTTGTTTTCTATCTTGAATTCACCAAGAAGAGCACGAAATCTACAAAATCATGACTTTTTACCTAGATTCAACGGCTGAATTGCAAGAAAACAGCAGAATTCTGCACGAAATCATCAAAATTCTTACAGAAAACCGCATATCTCGATGCAAAACGACGATTTCTCGCCGATCTTCGCTGTTTTCTGGCATGAATTTGCAAAGAAGAGCACGAAATCTACAAAATCATGACTTTTTACCAAGATTCAACGGCTGAATTGCAAGAAAACAGCAGAATTCTGCACGAAATCATCAAAATTCTTAGAGAAAACCGCATATTTCGATGCAAAACAACGATTTCTCGCCGATTTTCGTTGTTTTCTATCTTGAATTCGCCAAGAAGAGCACGAAATCTACAAAATCATGACTTTTTACATAGATTCAACGGCTGAATTGCAAGAAAACAGCAGAATTCTGCACGAAATCATCAAAATTCTTACAGAAAACCGCATATTTCGATGCAAAACAACGATTTCTCGCCGATCTTCGTTGTTTTCAATCTTGAATTCGCCAAGAAGAGCACGAAATCTACAAAGTCATGACTTTTTACCTAGATTCAACAGCTGAATTGCAAGAAAACAGCAGAATTCTGCACGAAATCATCAAAATTCTTACAGAAAACCGCATATTTCGATGCAAAACGACGATTTCTCGCTGATTTTCGTTGTTTTCTATCTTGAATTCGCAAAGAAGAGCACAAAATCTACAAAATCATGACTTTTTACCAAGATTCAACGGCTGAATTGCAAGAAAACAGCAGAATTCTGCACGAAATCGTCAAAATTCTTAGAGAAAACCGCATATTTCGATGCAAAACGACGATTTCTCGCCGATTTTCGTTGTTTTCTGGCTTGAATTCGCAAAGAAGAGCACGAAATCTACAAAATCATTACTTTTTACCAAGATTCAACGGCTGAATTGCAAGAAAACAGCAGAATTCTGCACGAAATCATCAAAATTCTTAGAGAAAACCGCATATTTCGATGCAAAACGACGATTTCTCGCTGATTTTCGTTGTTTTCTATCTTGAATTCGCAAAGAAGAGCACGGAATCTACAAAATCATCACTTTTTACCAAGATTCTACGGCTGAATTGCAAGAAAACAGCAGAATTCTGCACGAAATCATCAAAATTCTTACAGAAAACCGCATATTTCGATGCAAAACGACGATTTCTCGCCGATTTTCGTTGTTTTCTGGCTTGAATTCGCAAAGAAGAGCACGAAATCTACAAAATCATGACTTTTTACCAAGATTCAACGGCTGAATTGCAAGAAAACAGCAGAACTCTGCACGAAATCATCAAAATTCTTAGAGAAAACTGCATATTTCGATGCAAAACAACGATTTCTCGCCGATTTTCGTTGTTTTCTATCTTGAATTCGCCAAGAAGAGCACGAAATCTACAAAATCATGACTTTTTACATAGATTCAACGGCTGAATTGCAAGAAAACAGCAGAATTCTGCACGAAATCATCAAAATTCTTACAGAAAACCGCATATTTCGATGCAAAACAACGATTTCTCGCCGATCTTCGTTGTTTTCAATCTTGAATTCGCCAAGAAGAGCACGAAATCTACAAAGTCATGACTTTTTACCTAGATTCAACAGCTGAATTGCAAGAAAACAGCAGAATTCTGCACGAAATCATCAAAATTCTTACAGAAAACCGCATATTTCGATGCAAAACGACGATTTCTCGCCGATTTTCGTTGTTTTCTTGCTTGAATTCGCAAAGAAGAGCACGAAATCTACAAAATCATGACTTTTTACCAAGATTCAACGGCTAAATTGCAAGAAAACAGCAGAATTCTGCACGAAATCATCAAAATTCTTAGAGAAAACTGCATATTTCGATGCAAAACAACGATTTCTCGCCGATTTTCGTTGTTTTCTATCTTGAATTTGCCAAGAAGAGCACGAAATCTACAAAATCATGACTTTTTACATAGATTCAACGGCTGAATTGCAAGAAAACAGCAGAATTCTGCACGAAATCATCAAAATTCTTACAGAAAACCGCATATTTCGATGCAAAACAACGATTTCTCGCCGATTTTCGTTGTTTTCTATCTTGAATTCGCCAAGAAGAGCACGAAATCTACAAAATCATGACCTTTTACCTAGATTCAACGGCTGAATTGTAAGAAAACAGCAGAATTCTGCACGAAATCATCAAAATTCTTACAGAAAACCGCATATTTCGATGCAAAACGACGATTTCTCGCCGATTTTCGTTGTTTTCTGGCTTGAATTCGCAAAGAAGAGAACGAAATCTACAAAATCATGACTTTTTACCAAGATTCAACGGCTGAATTGCAAGAAAACAGCAGAATTCTGCACGAAATCATCAAAATTCTTAGAGAAAACCGCATTTTTCGATGCAAAACGACGATTTCTCGCTGATTTTCGTTGTTTTCTATCTTGAATTCGCAAAGAAGATCACGAAATCTACAAAATCATGACTTTTTACCAAGATTCAACGGCTGAATTGCAAGAAAACAGCAGAATTCTGCACGAAATCATCAAAATTCTTAGAGAAAACTGCATATTTCGATGCAAAACAACGATTTCTCGCCGATTTTCGTTGTTTTCTATCTTGAATTCGCCAAGAAGAGCACGAAATCTACAAAATCATAACTTTTTACATAGATTCAACGGCTGAATTGCAAGAAAACAGCAGAATTCTGCACGAAATCATCAAAATTCTTACAGAAAACCGCATATTTCGATGCAAAACAACGATTTCTCGCCGATTTTCGTTGTTTTCTATCTTGAATTCGCCAAGAAGAGCACGAAATCTACAAAATCATGACTTTTTACCTAGATTCAACGGTTGAATTGCAAGAAAACAGCAGAATTCTGCACGAAATCATCAAAATTCTTACAGAAAACCGCATATTTCGATGCAAAACGACGATTTCTCGCCGATTTTCGTTGTTTTCTGGCTTGAATTCGCAAAGAAGAGAACGAAATCTACAAAATCATGACTTTTTACCAAGATTCAACGGCTGAATTGCAAGAAAACAGCAAAATTCTGCACGAAATCATCAAAATTCTTAGAGAAAACCGCATTTTTCGATGCAAAACGACGATTTCTCGCTGATTTTCGTTGTTTTCTATCTTGAATTCGCAAAGAAGATCACGAAATCTACAAAATCATGACTTTTTACCAAGATTCAACGGCTGAATTGCAAGAAAACAGCAGAATTCTGCACGAAATCATCAAAATTCTTAGAGAAAACTGCATATTTCGATGCAAAACAACGATTTCTCGCCGATTTTCGTTGTTTTCTATCTTGAATTCGCCAAGAAGAGCACGAAATCTACAAAATCATGACTTTTTACATAGATTCAACGGCTGAATTGCAAGAAAACAGCAGAATTCTGCACGAAATCATCAAAATTCTTACAGAAAACCGCATATTTCGATGCAAAACAACGATTTCTCGCCGATTTTCGTTGTTTTCTATCTTGAATTCACCAAGAAGAGCACGAAATCTACAAAATCATGACTTTTTACCTAGATTCAACGGCTGAATTGCAAGAAAACAGCAGAATTCTGCACGAAATCATCAAAATTCTTACAGAAAACCGCATATCTCGATGCAAAACGACAATTTCTCGCCGATTTTCGTTGTTTTCTGGCATGAATTTGCAAAGAAGAGCACGAAATCTACAAAATCATGACTTTTTACCAAGATTCAACGGCTGAATTGCAAGAAAACAGCAGAATTCTGCACGAAATCATCAAAATTCTTAGAGAAAACCGCATATTTCGATGCAAAACGACGATTTCTCGCTGATTTTCGTTGTTTTCTATCTTGAATTCGCAAAGAAGAGCACGAAATCTACAAAATCATGACTTTTTACCAAGATTCAACGGCTGAATTGCAAGAAAACAGCAGAATTCTGCACGAAATCGTCAAAACTCTTAGAGAAAACCGCATATTTCGATGCAAAACGACGATTTCTCGCCGATTTTCGTTGTTTTCTGGCTTGAATTCGCAAAAAAGAGCACGAAATCTACAAAATCATCACTTTTTACCAAGATTCAACGGCTGAATTGCATGAAAACAGCAGAAATCTGCACGAAATCATCAAAATTCTTAGAGAAAACCGCATTTTTCGATGCAAAACGACGATTTCTCGCCGATCTTCGTTGTTTTCTGGCATGAATTTGCAAAGAAGAGCACGAAATCTACAAAATCATGACTTTTTACCAAGATTCTACGGCTGAATTGCAAGAAAACAGCAGAATTCTGCACGAAATCATCAAAATTCTTAGAGAAAACTGCATATTTCGATGCAAAACAACGATTTCTCGCCGATTTTCGTTGTTTTCTATCTTGAATTTGCCAAGAAGAGCACGAAATCTACAAAATCATGACTTTTTACATAGATTCAACGGCTGAATTGCAAGAAAACAGCAGAATTCTGCACAAAATCATCAAAATTCTCACAGAAAACCGCATATTTCGATGCAAAACGACGATTTCTCGGGGATTTTCGTTGTTTTCTGGCATGAATTTGCAAAGAAGAGCACGAAATCTACAAAATCATGACTTTTTACCAAGATTCAACTGCTGAATTGCAAGAAAACAGCAGAATTCTGCACGAAATCATCAAAATTCTTTGAGAAAACCGCATATTTCGATGCAAAACGACGATTTCTCGCTGATTTTCGTTGTTTTCTATCTTGAATTCGCAAAGAAGAGCACGAAATCTACAAAATCATGACTTTTTACCAAGATTCAACGGCTGAATTGCAAGTAAACAGCAGAATTCTGCACGAAATCGTCAAAATTCTTAGAGAAAACCGCATATTTCGAAGCAAAACGACGATTTCTCGCCGATTTTCGTTGTTTTCTGGCTTGAATTCGCAAAGAAGAGCACGAAATCTACAAAATCATCACTTTTCACCAAGATTCAACGACTGAATTGCAAGAAAACAGCAGAATTCTGCACGAAATCATCAAAATTCTTAGAGAAAACCGCATATTTCGATGCCAAACGACGATTTCTCGCCGATTTTCGTTGTTTTCTGGCTTGAATTCGCAAAGAAGAGCACGAAATCTACAAAATCATGACTTTTTACCAAGATTCAACGGCTGAATTGCAAGAAAACAGCAGAATTCTGCACGAAATCATCAAAATTCTTACAGAAAATCGCATTTTTCGATGCAAAACGACGATTTCTCGCTGATTTTCGTTGTTTTCTATCTTGAATTCGCAAAGAAGAGCACGGAATCTACAAAATCATCACTTTTTACCAAGATTCTACGGCTGAATTGCTAGAAAACAGCAGAATTCTGCACGAAATCATCAAAATTCTTACAGAAAACCGCATATTTCGATGCAAAACGACGATTTCTCGCTGATTTTCGTTGTTTTCTATCTTGAATTCGCAAAGAAGAGCACGAAATCTACAAAATCATGACTTTTTACCAAGATTCAACGGCTGAATTGCAAGTAAACAGCAGAATTCTGCACGAAATCGTCAAAATTCTTAGAGAAAACCGCATATTTCGAAGCAAAACGACGATTTCTCGCCGATTTTCGTTGTTTTCTGGCTTGAATTCGCAAAGAAGAGCACGGAATCTACAAAATCATCACTTTTTACCAAGATTCTACGGCTGAATTAAAACAGCAGAATTCTGCACGAAATCATCAAAATTCTTACAGAAAACCGCATATTTCGATGCAAAACGACGATTTCTCGCCGATTTTCGTTGTTTTCTGGCTTGAATTCGCAAAGAAGAGCACGAAATCTACAAAATCATGACTTTTTACCAAGATTCAACGGCTGAATTGCAAGAAAACAGCAGAATTCTGCACGAAATCATCAAAATTCTTAGAGAAAACTGCATATTTCGATGCAAAACAACGATTTCTCGCCGATTTTCGTTGTTTTCTATCTTGAATTTGCCAAGAAGAGCACGAAATCTACAAAATCATGACTTTTTACATAGATTCAACGGCTGAATTGCAAGAAAACAGCAGAATTCTGCACGAAATCATCAAAATTCTTTGAGAAAACCGCATATTTCGATGCAAAACGACGATTTCTCGCTGATTTTCGTTGTTTTCTATCTTGAATTCGCAAAGAAGAGCACGAAATCTACAAAATCATGACTTTTTACCAAGATTCAACGGCTGAATTGCAAGTAAACAGCAGAATTCTGCACGAAATCGTCAAAATTCTTAGAGAAAACCGCATATTTCGAAGCAAAACGACGATTTCTCGCCGATTTTCGTTGTTTTCTGGCTTGAATTCGCAAAGAAGAGCACGGAATCTACAAAATCATCACTTTTTACCAAGATTCTACGGCTGAATTGCAAGAAAACAGCAGAATTCTGCACGAAATCATCAAAATTCTTACAGAAAACCGCATATTTCGATGCAAAACGACGATTTCTCGCCGATTTTCGTTGTTTTCTGGCTTGAATTCGCAAAGAAGAGCACGAAATCTACAAAATCATGACTTTTTACCAAGATTCAACGGCTGAATTGCAAGAAAACAGCAGAATTCTGCACGAAATCATCAAAATTCTTAGAGAAAACTGCATATTTCGATGCAAAACAACGATTTCTCGCCGATTTGCGTTGTTTTCTATCTTGAATTTGCCAAGAAGAGCACGAAATCTACAAAATCATGACTTTTTACATAGATTCAACGGCTGAATTGCAAGAAAACAGCAGAATTCTGCACGAAATCATCAAAATTCTTACAGAAAACCGCATATTTCGATGCAAAACAACGATTTCTCGCCGATTTTCGTTGTTTTCTATCTTGAATTCGCCAAGAAGAGCACGAAATCTACAAAATCATGACTTTTTACCTAGATTCAACGGCTGAATTGCAAGAAAACAGCAGAATTCTGCACGAAATCATCAAAATTCTTACAGAAAACCGCATATTTCGATGCAAAACGACGATTTCTCGCCGATTTTCGTTGTTTTCTGGCTTGAGTTCGCAAAGAAGAGAACGAAATCTACAAAATCATGACTTTTTACCAAGATTCAACGGCTGAATTGCAAGAAAACAGCAGAATTCTGCACGAAATCATCAAAATTCTTAGAGAAAACCGCATTTTTCGATGCAAAACGACAATTTCTCGCTGATTTTCGTTGTTTTCTATCTTGAATTCGCAAAGAAGAACACGAAATCTACAAAATCATGACTTTTTACCAAGATTCAACGGCTGAATTGCAAGAAAACAGCAGAATTCTGCACAAAATCATCAAAATTCTTAGAGAAAACTGCATATTTCGATGCAAAACAACGATTTCTCGCCGATTTTCGTTGTTTTCTATCTTGAATTCGCCAAGAAGAGCACGAAATCTACAAAATCATGACTTTTTACATAGATTCAACGGCTGAATTGCAAGAAAACAGCAGAATTCTGCACGAAATCATCAAAATTCTTACAGAAAACCGCATATTTCGATGCAAAACAACGATTTCTCGCCGATTTTCGTTGTTTTCTATCTTGAATTCACCAAGAAGAGCACGAAATCTACAAAATCATGACTTTTTACCTAGATTCAACGGCTGAATTGCAAGAAAACAGCAGAATTCTGCACGAAATCATCAAAATTCTTACAGAAAACCGCATATCTCGATGCAAAACGACAATTTCTCGCCGATTTTCGTTGTTTTCTGGCTTGAATTTGCAAAGAAGAGCACGAAATCTACAAAATCATGACTTTTTTCCAAGATTCAACGGCTGAATTGCAAGAAAACAGCAGAATTCTGCACGAAATCATCAAAATTCTTACAGAAAACCGCATATTTCGATGCAAAACGACGATTTCTCGCCGATCTTCGCTGTTTTCTGGCATGAATTTGCAAAGAAGAGCACGAAATCTACAAAATCATGACTTTTTACCAAGATTCAACGGCTGAATTGCAAGAAAACAGCAGAATTCTGCACGAAATCATCAAAATTCTTAGAGAAAACCGCATATTTCGATGCAAAACGACGATTTCTCGCTGATTTTCGTTGTTTTCTATCTTGAATTCGCAAAGAAGAGCACGAAATCTACAAAATCATGACTTTTTACCAAGATTCAACGGCTGAATTGCAAGAAAACAGCAGAATTCTGCACGAAATCGTCAAAACTCTTAGAGAAAACCGCATATTTCGATGCAAAACGACGATTTCTCGCCGATTTTCGTTGTTTTCTGGCTTGAATTCGCAAAAAAGAGCACGAAATCTACAAAATCATCACTTTTTACCAAGATTCAACGGCTGGAATTGCATGAATACAGCAGAAATCTGCACGAAATCATCAAAATTCTTAGAGAAAACTGCATATTTCGATGCAAAACAACGATTTCTCGCCGATTTTCGTTGTTTTCTATCTTGAGTTTGCCAAGAAGAGCACCAAATCTACAAAATCATGACTTTTTACATAGATTCAACGGCTGAATTGCAAGAAAACAGCAGAATTCTGCACGAAATCATCAAAATTCTTACAGAAAACCGCATATTTCGATGCAAAACGACGATTTCTCGGGGATTTTCGTTGTTTTCTGGCATGAATTTGCAAAGAAGAGCACGAAATCTACAAAATCATGACTTTTTACCAAGATTCAACTGCTGAATTGCAAGAAAACAGCAGAATTCTGCACGAAATCATCAAAATTCTTTGAGAAAACCGCATATTTCGATGCAAAACGACGATTTCTCGTTGATTTTCGTTGTTTTCTATCTTGAATTCGCAAAGAAGAGCACGAAATCTACAAAATCATGACTTTTTACCAAGATTCAACGGCTGAATTGCAAGGTAAACAGCAGAATTCTGCACGAAATCGTCAAAATTCTTAGAGAAAACCGCGTATTTCGAAGCAAAACGACGATTTCTCGCCGATTTTCGTTGTTTTCTGGCTTGAATTCGCAAAGAAGAGCACGAAATCTACAAAATCATCACTTTTTACCAAGATTCAACGACTGAATTGCAAGAAACCAGCAGAATTCTGCACGAAATCATCAAAATTCTTAGAGAAAACCGCATATTTCGATGCAAAACGACGATTTCTCGCCGATTCTCGTTGTTTTCTGGCTTGAATTCTCAAAGAAGAGCACGAAATCTACAAAATCATGACTTTTTACCAAGATTCAACGGCTGAATTGCAAGAAAACAGCAGAATTCCGCACGAAATCATCAAAATTCTTAGAGAAAACCGCATATTTCGATGCAAAACGACGATTTCTCGCCGATTTTCGTTGTTTTCTGGCTTGAATTCGCAAAGAAGAGCACGAAATCTACAAAATCATGACTTTTTACCAAGATTCAACGGCTGAATTGCAAGAAAACAGCAGAATTCTGCACGAAATCATCAAAATTCTTACAGAAAATCGCATTTTTCGATGCAAAACGACGATTTCTCGCCGATTTTCGTTGTTTTCTGGCTTGAATTCGCAAAGAAGAGCACGAAATCTACAAAATCATGACTTTTTACCAAGATTCAACGGCTGAATTGCAAGAAAACAGCAGAATTCTGCACGAAATCATCAAAATTCTTACAGAAAACCGCATATTTCGATGCAAAACAACGATTTCTCGCCGATTTTCGTTGTTTTCTGGCTTGAATTCGCAAAGAAGAGCACGAAATCTACAAAATCATCACTTTTTACCAAGATTCAACGGCTGAATTGCAAGAAAACAGCAGAATTCTGCACGAAATCATCAAAATTCTTAGAGAAAACTGCATATTTCGATGCAAAACAACGATTTCTCGCCGATTTTCGTTGTTTTCTATCTTGAATTCGCCAAGAACAGCACGAAATCTACAAAATCATGACTTTTTACCTAGATTCAACGGCTGAATTGCAAGAAAACAGCAGAATTCTGCACGAAATCATCAAAATTCTTACAGAAAACCGCATATTTCGATGCAAAACGACGATTTCTCGCCGATTTTCGTTGTTTTCTGGCTTGAATTCGCAAAGAAGAGCACGAAATCTACAAAATCATGACTTTTTACCAAGAATCAACGGCTGAATTGCAAGAAAACAGCAGAATTCTGCACGAAATCATCAAAATTCTTACAGAAAACCGCATATTTCGATGCAAAACGACGATTTCTCGCCGATTTTCGTTGTTTTCTGGCATGAATTTGCAAAGAAGAGCACGAAATCTACAAAATCATGACTTTTTACCAAGATTCAACGGCTGAATTGCAAGAAAACAGCAGAATTCTGCACGAAATCATCAAAATTCTTAGAGAAAACCGCATATTTCGATGCAAAACGACGTTTTCTCGCTGATTTTCGTTGTTTTCTATCTTGAGTTCGCAAAGAAGAGCACGAAATCTACAAAATCATGACTTTTTACCAAGATTCAACGGCTGAATTGCAAGAAAACAGCAGAATTCTGCACGAAATCATCAAAATTCTTACAGAAAAACGTATATTTCGATGCAAAACGACGATTTCTCGCCGATTTTCGTTGTTTTCTGACTTGAATTTGCAAAGAAGAGCACAAAATCTACAAAATCATGACTTTTTACCAAGATTCAGCGGCTGAATTGCAAGAAAACAGCAGAATTCTGCACGAAATTATCAAAATTCTTACAGAAAACCGCATATTTCGATGCAAAACGACGATTTCTCGCCGATTTTCGTTGTTTTCTGGCTTGAATTCGCAAAGAAGAGCACGAAATCTACAAAATCATCACTTTTTACCAAGATTCAACGGCTGAATTGCAAGCAAACAGCAGAATTCTGCACGAAATCGTCAAAATTCTTAGAGAAAACCGCATATTTCGAGGCAAAACGACGATTTCTCGCCGATTTTCGTTGTTTTCTGGCTTGAATTCGCAAAGAAGAGCACGAAATCTACAAAATCATCACTTTTTACCAAGATTCAACGACTGAATTGCAAGAAAACAGCAGAATTCTGCACGAAATCATCAAAATTCTTAGAGAAAACCGCATATTTCGATGCAAAACGACGATTTCTCGCCGATTTTCGTTGTTTTCTGGCTTGAATTCGCAAAGAAGAGCACGAAATCTACAAAATCATGACTTTTTACCAAGATTCAACGGCTGAATTGCAAGAAAACAGCAGAATTCTGCACGAAATCATCAAAATTCTTAGAGAAAACCATATTTCGATGCAAAACAACGATTTCTCGCCGATTTTCGTTGTTTTCTATCTTGAATTTGCCAAGAAGAGCACGAAATCTACAAAATCATGACTTTTTACCTAGATTCAACGGCTGAATTGCAAGAAAACAGCAGAATTCTGCACGAAATCATCAAAATTCTTACAGAAAACCGCATATTTCGATGCAAAACAACGATTTCTCGCCGATTTTCGTTGTTTTCTGGCTTGAATTCGCAAAGAAGAGCACGAAATCTACAAAATCATCACTTTTTACCTAGATTCAACGGCTGAATTGCAAGGAAAACAGCAGAATTCTGCACGAAATCATCAAAATTCTTACAGAAAACCGCATATTTCGATGCAAAACGACGATTTCTCGCCGATTTTCGTTGTTTTCTGGCTTGAATTCGCAAAGAAGAGCACGAAATCTACAAAATCATCACTTTTTACCAAGATTCAACGACTGAATTGCAAGAAAACAGCAGAATTCTGCACGAAATCATCAAAATTCTTAGAGAAAACCGCATATTTCGATGCAAAACGACGATTTCTCGCCGATTTTCGTTGTTTTCTGGCTTGAATTCGCAAAGAAGAGCACGAAATCTACAAAATCATGACTTTTTACCAAGATTCAACGGCTGAATTGCAAGAAAACAGCAGAATTCTGCACGAAATCATCAAAATTCTTAGAGAAAACCGCATATTTCGATGCAAAACGACGATTTCTCGCCGATTTTCGTTGTTTTCTGGCTTGAATTCGCAAAGAAGAGCACGAAATCTACAAAATCATGACTTTTTACCAAGATTCAACGGCTGAATTGCAAGAAAACAGCAGAATTCTGCACGAAATCATCAAAATTCTTACAGAAAATCGCATTTTTCGATGCAAAACGACGATTTCTCGCCGATTTTCGTTGTTTTCTGGCTTGAATTCGCAAAGAAGAGCACGAAATCTACAAAATCATGACTTTTTACCAAGATTCAACGGCTGAATTGCAAGAAAACAGCAGAATTCTGCACGAAATCATCAAAATTCTTACAGAAAACCGCATATTTCGATGCAAAACAACGATTTCTCGCCGATTTTCGTTGTTTTCTGGCTTGAATTCGCAAAGAAGAGCACGAAATCTACAAAATCATCACTTTTTACCAAGATTCAACGGCTGAATTGCAAGAAAACAGCAGAATTCTGCACGAAATCATCAAAATTCTTAGAGAAAACTGCATATTTCGATGCAAAACAACGATTTCTCGCCGATTTTCGTCGTTTTCTATCTTGAATTCGCCAAGAAGAGCACGAAATCTACAAAATCATGACTTTTTACCTAGATTCAACGGCTGAATTGCAAGAAAACAGCAGAATTCTGCACGAAATCATCAAAATTCTTACAGAAAACCGCATATTTCGATGCAAAACGACGATTTCTCGCCGATTTTCGTTGTTTTCTGGCTTGAATTTGCAAAGAAGAGCACGAAATCTACAAAATCATGACTTTTTACCAAGAATCAACGGCTGAATTTCAAGAAAACAGCAGAATTCTGCACGAAATCATCAAAATTCTTACAGAAAACCGCATATTTCGATGCAAAACGACGATTTCTCGCCGATTTTCGTTGTTTTCTGGCATGAATTTGCAAAGAAGAGCGCGAAATCTACAAAATCATGACTTTTTACCAAGATTCAACGGCTGAATTGCAAGAAAACAGCAGAATTCTGCACGAAATCATCAAAATTCTTAGAGAAAACCGCATATTTCGATGCAAAACGACGATTTCTCGGGGATTTTCGTTGTTTTCTGGCATGAATTTGCAAAGAAGAGCACGAAATCTACAAAATCATGACTTTTTACCAAGATTCAACTGCTGAATTGCAAGAAAACAGCAGAATTCTGCACGAAATCATCAAAATTCTTAGAGAAAACCGCATATTTCGATGCAAAACGACGATTTCTCGCTGATTTTCGTTGTTTTCTGGCTTGAATTCGCAAAGAAGAGCACGAAATCTACAAAATCATCACTTTTTACCTAGATTCAACGGCTGAATTGCAAGAAAACAGCAGAATTCTGCACGAAATCATCAAAATTCTTACAGAAAACCGCATATTTCGATGCAAAACGACGATTTCTCGCCGATTTTCGTTGTTTTCTGGCTTGAATTCGCAAAGAAGAGCACGAAATCTACAAAATCATCACTTTTTACCAAGATTCAACGACTGAATTGCAAGAAAACAGCAGAATTCTGCACGAAATCATCAAAATTCTTAGAGAAAACCGCATATTTCGATGCAAAACGACGATTTCTCGCCGATTTTCGTTGTTTTCTGGCTTGAATTCGCAAAGAAGAGCACGAAATCTACAAAATCATGACTTTTTACCAAGATTCAACGGCTGAATTGCAAGAAAACAGCAGAATTCTGCACGAAATCATCAAAATTCTTAGAGAAAACCGCATATTTCGATGCAAAACGACGATTTCTCGCCGATTTTCGTTGTTTTCTGGCTTGAATTCGCAAAGAAGAGCACGAAATCTACAAAATCATGACTTTTTACCAAGATTCAACGGCTGAATTGCAAGAAAACAGCAGAATTCTGCACGAAATCATCAAAATTCTTACAGAAAATCGCATTTTTCGATGCAAAACGACGATTTCTCGCCGATTTTCGTTGTTTTCTGGCTTGAATTCGCAAAGAAGAGCACGAAATCTACAAAATCATGACTTTTTACCAAGATTCAACGGCTGAATTGCAAGAAAACAGCAGAATTCTGCACGAAATCATCAAAATTCTTACAGAAAACCGCATATTTCGATGCAAAACAACGATTTCTCGCCGATTTTCGTTGTTTTCTGGCTTGAATTCGCAAAGAAGAGCACGAAATCTACAAAATCATCACTTTTTACCAAGATTCAACGGCTGAATTGCAAGAAAACAGCAGAATTCTGCACGAAATCATCAAAATTCTTAGAGAAAACTGCATATTTCGATGCAAAACAACGATTTCTCGCCGATTTTCGTTGTTTTCTATCTTGAATTCGCCAAGAAGAGCACGAAATCTACAAAATCATGACTTTTTACCTAGATTCAACGGCTGAATTGCAAGAAAACAGCAGAATTCTGCACGAAATCATCAAAATTCTTACAGAAAACCGCATATTTCGATGCAAAACGACGATTTCTCGCCGATTTTCGTTGTTTTCTGGCTTGAATTTGCAAAGAAGAGCACGAAATCTACAAAATCATGACTTTTTACCAAGAATCAACGGCTGAATTTCAAGAAAACAGCAGAATTCTGCACGAAATCATCAAAATTCTTACAGAAAACCGCATATTTCGATGCAAAACGACGATTTCTCGCCGATTTTCGTTGTTTTCTGGCATGAATTTGCAAAGAAGAGCGCGAAATCTACAAAATCATGACTTTTTACCAAGATTCAACGGCTGAATTGCAAGAAAACAGCAGAATTCTGCACGAAATCATCAAAATTCTTAGAGAAAACCGCATATTTCGATGCAAAACGACGATTTCTCGGGGATTTTCGTTGTTTTCTGGCATGAATTTGCAAAGAAGAGCACGAAATCTACAAAATCATGACTTTTTACCAAGATTCAACTGCTGAATTGCAAGAAAACAGCAGAATTCTGCACGAAATCATCAAAATTCTTAGAGAAAACCGCATATTTCGATGCAAAACGACGATTTCTCGCTGATTTTCGTTGTTTTCTGGCTTGAATTCGCAAAGAAGAGCACGAAATCTACAAAATCATCACTTTTTACCTAGATTCAACGGCTGAATTGCAAGAAAACAGCAGAATTCTGCACGAAATCATCAAAATTCTTACAGAAAACCGCATATTTCGATGCAAAACGACGATTTCTCGCCGATTTTCGTTGTTTTCTGGCTTGAATTCGCAAAGAAGAGCACGAAATCTACAAAATCATCACTTTTTACCAAGATTCAACGACTGAATTGCAAGAAAACAGCAGAATTCTGCACGAAATCATCAAAATTCTTAGAGAAAACCGCATATTTCGATGCAAAACGACGATTTCTCGCCGATTTTCGTTGTTTTCTGGCTTGAATTCGCAAAGAAGAGCACGAAATCTACAAAATCATGACTTTTTACCAAGATTCAACGGCTGAATTGCAAGAAAACAGCAGAATTCTGCACGAAATCATCAAAATTCTTAGAGAAAACCGCATATTTCGATGCAAAACGACGATTTCTCGCCGATTTTCGTTGTTTTCTGGCTTGAATTCGCAAAGAAGAGCACGAAATCTACAAAATCATGACTTTTTACCAAGATTCAACGGCTGAATTGCAAGAAAACAGCAGAATTCTGCACGAAATCATCAAAATTCTTACAGAAAATCGCATTTTTCGATGCAAAACGACGATTTCTCGCCGATTTTCGTTGTTTTCTGGCTTGAATTCGCAAAGAAGAGCACGAAATCTACAAAATCATGACTTTTTACCAAGATTCAACGGCTGAATTGCAAGAAAACAGCAGAATTCTGCACGAAATCATCAAAATTCTTACAGAAAACCGCATATTTCGATGCAAAACAACGATTTCTCGCCGATTTTCGTTGTTTTCTGGCTTGAATTCGCAAAGAAGAGCACGAAATCTACAAAATCATCACTTTTTACCAAGATTCAACGGCTGAATTGCAAGAAAACAGCAGAATTCTGCACGAAATCATCAAAATTCTTAGAGAAAACTGCATATTTCGATGCAAAACAACGATTTCTCGCCGATTTTCGTTGTTTTCTATCTTGAATTCGCCAAGAAGAGCACGAAATCTACAAAATCATGACTTTTTACCTAGATTCAACGGCTGAATTGCAAGAAAACAGCAGAATTCTGCACGAAATCATCAAAATTCTTACAGAAAACCGCATATTTCGATGCAAAACGACGATTTCTCGCCGATTTTCGTTGTTTTCTGGCTTGAATTTGCAAAGAAGAGCACGAAATCTACAAAATCATGACTTTTTACCAAGAATCAACGGCTGAATTTCAAGAAAACAGCAGAATTCTGCACGAAATCATCAAAATTCTTACAGAAAACCGCATATTTCGATGCAAAACGACGATTTCTCGCCGATTTTCGTTGTTTTCTGGCATGAATTTGCAAAGAAGAGCGCGAAATCTACAAAATCATGACTTTTTACCAAGATTCAACGGCTGAATTGCAAGAAAACAGCAGAATTCTGCACGAAATCATCAAAATTCTTAGAGAAAACCGCATATTTCGATGCAAAACGACGATTTCTCGGGGATTTTCGTTGTTTTCTGGCATGAATTTGCAAAGAAGAGCACGAAATCTACAAAATCATGACTTTTTACCAAGATTCAACTGCTGAATTGCAAGAAAACAGCAGAATTCTGCACGAAATCATCAAAATTCTTAGAGAAAACCGCATATTTCGATGCAAAACGACGATTTCTCGCTGATTTTCGTTGTTTTCTATCTTGAATTCGCAAAGAAGAGCACGAAATCTACAAAATCATGACTTTTTACCAAGATTCAACGGCTGAATTGCAAGTAAACAGCAGAATTCTGCACGAAATCGTCAAAATTCTTAGAGAAAACCGCATATTTCGAAGCAAAACTACGATTTCTCGCCGATTTTCGTTGTTTTCTGGCTTGAATTCGCAAAGAAGAGCACGAAATCTACAAAATCATCACTTTTTACCAAGATTCAACGACTGAATTGCAAGAAATCAGCAGAATTCTGCACGAAATCATCAAAATTCTTAGAGAAAACCGCATATTTCGATGCAAAACGACGATTTCTCGCTGATTTTCGTTGTTTTCTGGCTTGAATTCGCAAAGAAGAGCACGAAATCTACAAAATCATGACTTTTTACCAAGATTCAACGGCTGAATTGCAAGAAAACAGCAGAATTCTGCACGAAATCATCAAAATTCTTAGAGAAAACCGCATATTTTGATGCAAAACGACAATTTCTCGCCGATTTTCGTTGTTTTCTGGCTTGAATTCGCAAAGAAGAGCACGAAATCTACAAAATCATGACTTTTTACCAAGATTCAACGGCTGAATTGCAAGAAAACAGCAGAATTCTGCACGAAATCATCAAACTTCTTACAGAAAATCGCATTTTTCGATGCAAAACGACGATTTCTCGCCGATTTTCGTTGTTTTCTGGCTTGAATTCGCAAAGAAGAGCACGAAATCTACAAAATCATGACTTTTCACCAAGATTCAACGGCTGAATTGCAAGAAAACAGCAGAATTCTGCACGAAATCATCAAAATTCTTACAGAAAACCGCATATTTCGATGCAAAACAACGATTTCTCGCCGATTTTCGTTGTTTTCTGGCTTGAATTCGCAAAGAAGAGCACGAAATCTACAAAATCATCACTTTTTACCAAGATTCAACGGCTGAATTGCAAGAAAACAGCAGAATTCTGCACGAAATCATCAAAATTCTTAGAGAAAACTGCATATTTCGATGCAAAACAACGATTTCTCGCCGATTTTCGTTGTTTTCTATCTTGAATTCGCCAAGAAGAGCACGAAATCTACAAAATCATGACTTTTTACCTAGATTCAACGGCTGAATTGCAAGAAAACAGCAGAATTCTGCACGAAATCATCAAAATTCTTACAGAAAACCGCATATTTCGATGCAAAACGACGATTTCTCGCCGATTTTCGTTGTTTTCTGGCTTGAATTCGCAAAGAAGAGCACGAAATCTACAAAATCATGACTTTTTACCAAGAATCAACGGCTGAATTGCAAGAAAACAGCAGAATTCTGCACGAAATCATCAAAATTCTTACAGAAAACCGCATATTTCGATGCAAAACGACGATTTCTCGCCGATTTTCGTTGTTTTCTGGCATGAATTTGCAAAGAAGAGCACGAAATCTACAAAATCATGACTTTTTGCCAAGATTCAACGGCTGAATTGCAAGAAAACAGCAGAATTCTGCACGAAATCATCAAAATTTTTAGAGAAAGCCGCATATTTCGATGCAAAACGACGTTTTCTCGCTGATTTTCGTTGTTTTCTATCTTGAATTCGCAAAGAAGAGCACGAAATCTACAAAATCATGACTTTTTACCAAGATTCAACGGCTGAATTGCAAGAAAACAGCAGAATTCTACACGAAATCATCAAAATTCTTAGAGAAAATCGCATATTTCGATGCAAAACGATGATTTCTCGCTGATTTTCGTTGTTTTCTATCTTGAATTCGCAAAGAAGAGCACGAAATCTACAAAATCATGACTTTTTACCAAGATTCAACGGCTGAATTGCAAGTAAACAGCAGAATTCTGCACGAAATCGTCAAAATTCTTAGAGAAAACCGCATATTTCGAAGCAAAACTACGATTTCTCGCCGATTTTCGTTGTTTTCTGGCTTGAATTCGCAAAGAAGAGCACGAAATCTACAAAATCATCACTTTTTACCAAGATTCAACGACTGAATTGCAAGAAAACAGCAGAATTCTGCACGAAATCATCAAAGTTCTTAGAGAAAACCGCATATTTCGATGCAAAACGACGATTTCTCGCTGATTTTCGTTGTTTTCTGGCTTGAATTCGCAAAGAAGAGCACGAAATCTACAAAATCATGACTTTTTACCAAGATTCAACGGCTGAATTGCAAGAAAACAGCAGAATTCTGCACGAAATCATCAAAATTCTTAGAGAAAACCGCATATTTTGATGCAAAACGACAATTTCTCGCCGATTTTCGTTGTTTTCTGGCTTGAATTCGCAAAGAAGAGCACGAAATCTACAAAATCATGACTTTTTACCAAGATTCAACGGCTGAATTGCAAGAAAACAGCAGAATTCTGCACGAAATCATCAAACTTCTTACAGAAAATCGCATTTTTCGATGCAAAACGACGATTTCTCGCCGATTTTCGTTGTTTTCTGGCTTGAATTCGCAAAGAAGAGCACGAAATCTACAAAATCATGACTTTTTACCAAGATTCAACGGCTGAATTGCAAGAAAACAGCAGAATTCTGCACGAAATCATCAAAATTCTTACAGAAAACCGCATATTTCGATGCAAAACAACGATTTCTCGCCGATTTTCGTTGTTTTCTGGCTTGAATTCGCAAAGAAGAGCACGAAATCTACAAAATCATCACTTTTTACCAAGATTCAACGGCTGAATTGCAAGAAAACAGCAGAATTCTGCACGAAATCATCAAAATTTTTAGAGAAAACCGCATATTTCGATGCAAAACGACGTTTTCTCGCTGATTTTCGTTGTTTTCTATCTTGAATTCGCAAAGAAGAGCACGAAATCTACAAAATCATGACTTTTTACCAAGATTCAACGGCTGAATTGCAAGAAAACAGCAGAATTCTGCACGAAATCATCAAAATTCTTACAGAAAACCGCATATTTCGATGCAAAACGACGATTTCTCGCCGATTTTCGTTGTTTTCTGGCATAAATTTGCAAAGAAGAGCACGAAATCTACAAAATCATGACTTTTTACCAAGATTCAACGGCTGAATTGCAAGAAAACAGCAGAATTCTGCAAGAAATCATCAAATTTCTTTGAGAAAACCGCATATTTCGATGCAAAACGACGTTTTCTCGGTGATTTTCGTTGTTTTCTATCTTGAATTCGCAAAGAAGAGCACGAAATCTACAAAATCATGACTTTTTACCAAGATTCAACGGCTGAATTGCAAGAAAACAGCAGAATTCTGCACGAAATCATCAAAATTCTTAGAGAAAACCGCATATTTCGATGCAAATCGACGATTTCTCGCCAATTTTCGTTGTTTTCTGGCTTGAATTCGCAAAGAAGAGCACGAAATCTACAAAATCATGACTATTTACCAAGATTCAACGGCTGAATTGCAAGAAAACAGCAGAATTCTGCACGAAATCATCAAAATTCTTACAGAAAACCGCATATTTCGATGCAAAACGACGATTTCTCGCCGATTTTCGTTGTTTTCTAGCATGAATTTGCTAAGAAGAGCACGAAATCTACAAAATCATGACTTTTTACCAAGATTCAACGGCTGAATTGCAAGAAAACAGCAGAATTCTGCACGAAATCATCAAAATTTTTAGAGACAACCGCATATTTCGATGCAAAACGACGATTTCTCGCTGATTTTCGTTGTTTTCTATCTTGAATTCGCAAAGAAGAGCACAAAATCTACAAAATCATGACTTTTTACCAAGATTCAACGGCTGAATTGCAAGAAAACAGCAGAATTCTGCACGAAATCGTCAAAATTTTTAGAGAAAACCGCATATTTCGATGCAAAA
This sequence comes from Gnatocerus cornutus, assembly GCA_029298725.1. Lineage (NCBI taxonomy): Eukaryota > Metazoa > Arthropoda > Insecta > Coleoptera > Tenebrionidae > Gnatocerus > Gnatocerus cornutus. The sequence goes on from CM055516.1 coordinate 5,443,206, forward strand.
CGACGATTTCTCGCCGATTTTCGTTGTTTTCTGGCTTGAATTCGCAAAGAAGAGCACGAAATCTACAAAATCATTACTTTTTACAAAGATTCTACGGCTGAATTGCAAGAAAACAGCAGAATTCTGCACGAAATCATCAAAATTCTTACAGAAAACCGCATATTTCGATGCAAAACGACGATTTCTCGCCGATTTTCGTTGTTTTCTGGCTTGAATTCGCAAAGGAGAGCACGAAATCTACAAAATCATGACTTTTTACCAAGATTCAACGGCTGAATTGCAAGAAAACAGCAGAATTCTGCACGAAATCATCAAAATTCTTAGAGAAAACTGCATATTTCGATGCAAAACAACGATTTCTCGCCAATTTTCGTTGTTTTCTATCTTGAATTCGCCAAGAAGAGCACGAAATCTACAAAATCATGACTTTTTACATAGATTCAACGGCTGAATTGCAAGAAAACAGCAGAATTCTGCACGAAATCATCAAAATTCTTACAGAAAACCGCATATTTCGATGCAAAACGACGATTTCTCGCCGATTTTCGTTGTTTTCTGGCATAAATTTGCAAAGAAGAGCACGAAATCTACAAAATCATGACTTTTTACCAAGATTCAACGGCTGAATTGCAAGAAAACAGCAGAATTCTGCAAGAAATCATCAAATTTCTTTGAGAAAACCGCATATTTCGATGCAAAACGACGTTTTCTCGGTGATTTTCGTTGTTTTCTATCTTGAATTTGCAAAGAAGAGCACGAAATCTACAAAATCATGACTTTTTACCAAGATTCAACGGCTGAATTGCAAGAAAACAGCAGAATTCTGCACGAAATCATCAAAATTCTTAGAGAAAACCGCATATTTCGATGCAAATCGACGATTTCTCGCCAATTTTCGTTGTTTTCTGGCTTGAATTCGCAAAGAAGAGCACGAAATCTACAAAATCATGACTTTTTACCAAGATTCAACGGCTGAATTGCAAGAAAACAGCAGAATTCTGCACGAAATCATCAAAATTCTTACAGAAAACCGCATATTTCGATGCAAAACGACGATTTCTCGCCGATTTTCGTTGTTTTCTAGCATGAATTTGCTAAGAAGAGCACGAAATCTACAAAATCATGACTTTTTACCAAGATTCAACTGCTGAATTGCAAGAAAACAGCAGAATTCTGCACGAAATCATCAAAATTTTTAGAGACAACCGCATATTTCGATGCAAAACGACGATTTCTCGCTGATTTTCGTTGTTTTCTATCTTGAATTCGCAAAGAAGAGCACAAAATCTACAAAATCATGACTTTTTACCAAGATTCAACGGCTGAATTGCAAGAAAACAGCAGAATTCTGCACGAAATCGTCAAAATTTTTAGAGAAAACCGCATATTTCGATGCAAAACGACGATTTCTCGCCGATTTTCGTTGTTTTCTGGCTTGAATTCGCAAAGAAGAGCACGAAATCTACAAAATCATTACTTTTTACAAAGATTCTACGGCTGAATTGCAAGAAAACAGCAGAATTCTGCACGAAATCATCAAAATTCTTACAGAAAACCGCATATTTCGATGCAAAACGACGATTTCTCGCCGATTTTCGTTGTTTTCTGGCTTGAATTCGCAAAGAAGAGCACGAAATCTACAAAATCATGACTTTTTACCAAGATTCAACGGCTGAATTGCAAGAAAACAGCAGAATTCTGCACGAAATCATCAAAATTCTTAGAGAAAACTGCATATTTCGATGCAAAACAACGATTTCTCGCCAATTTTCGTTGTTTTCTATCTTGAATTCGCCAAGAAGAGCACGAAATCTACAAAATCATGACTTTTTACATAGATTCAACGGCTGAATTGCAAGAAAACAGCAGAATTCTGCACGAAATCATCAAAATTCTTACAGAAAACCGCATATTTCGATGCAAAACAACGATTTCTCGCCGATTTTCGTTGTTTTCAATCTTGAATTCGCCAAGAAGAGCACGAAATCTACAAAGTCATGACTTTTTACCTAGATTCAACAGCTGAATTGCAAGAAAACAGCAGAATTCTGCACGAAGTCATCAAAATTCTTACAGAAAACCGCATATTTCAATGCAAAACGACGATTTCTCGCCGATTTTCGTTGTTTTCTGGCTTGAATTCGCAAAGAAGAGCACGAAATCTACAAAATCATCACTTTTTACCAAGATTCAACGGCTGAATTGCATGAAAACAGCAGAATTCTGAACGAAATCATCAAAATTCTTAGAGAAAACTGCATATTTCGATGCAAAACAACGATTTCTCGCCGATTCTCGTTGTTTTCTATCTTGAATTCGCCAAGAAGAGCACGAAATCTACAAAATCATGACTTTTTACCTAGATTCAACGGCTGAATTGCAAGAAAACAGCAGAATTCTGCACGAAATCATCAAAATTCTTACAGAAAACCGCATATTTCGATGCAAAACGACGATTTCTCGCCGATTTTCGTTGTTTTCTGGCTTGAATTCGCAAAGAAGAGAACGAAATCTACAAAATCATGACTTTTTACCAAGATTCAACGGCTGAATTGCAAGAAAACAGCAGAATTCTGCACGAAATCATCAAAATTCTTACAGAAAACCGCATATTTCGATGCAAAACGACGATTTCTCGCCGATTTTCGTTGTTTTCTGGCTTGAATTCGCAAAGAAGAGCACGAAATCTACAAAATCATGACTTTTTACCAAGATTCAACGGCTAAATTGCAAGAAAACAGCAGAATTCTGCACGAAATCATCAAAATTCTTAGAGAAAACTGCATATTTCGATGCAAAACAACGATTTCTCGCCGATTTTCGTTGTTTTCTATCTTGAATTTGCCAAGAAGAGCACGAAATCTACAAAATCATGACTTTTTACATAGATTCAACGGCTGAATTGCAAGAAAACAGCAGAATTCTGCACGAATTCATCAAAATTCTTACAGAAAACCGCATATTTCGATGCAAAACAACGATTTCTCGCCGATTTTCGTTGTTTTCTATCTTGAATTCGCCAAGAAGAGCACGAAATCTACAAAATCATGACTTTTTACCTAGATTCAACGGCTGAATTGCAAGAAAACAGCAGAATTCTGCACGAAATCATCAAAATTCTTACAGAAAAACGCATATTTCGATGCAAAACGACGATTTCTCGCCGATTTTCGTTGTTTTCTGGCTTGAATTCGCAAAGAAGAGAACGAAATCTACAAAATCATGACTTTTTACCAAGATTCAACGGCTGAATTGCAAGAAAACAGCAGAATTCTGCACGAAATCATCAAAATTCTTAGAGAAAACCGCATTTTTCGATGCAAAACGACGATTTCTCGCTGATTTTCGTTGTTTTCTATCTTGAATTTGCAAAGAAGAGCACGGAATCTACAAAATCATGACTTTTTACCAAGATTCAACGGCTGAATTGCAAGAAAACAGCAGTATTCTGCACGAAATCATCAAAATTCTTACAGAAAACCGCATATTTCGATGCAAAACGACGATTTCTCGCCGATTTTCGTTGTTTTCTGGCTTGAATTCGCAAAGAAGAACACGAAATCTACAAAATCATGACTTTTTACCAAGATTCAACGGCTGAATTGCAAGAAAACAGCAGAATTCTGCACGAAATCATCAAAATTCTTAGAGAAAACTGCATATTTCGATGCAAAACAACGATTTCTCGCCGATTTTCGTTGTTTTCTATCTTGAATTCGCCAAGAAGAGCACGAAATCTACAAAATCATGACTTTTTACATAGATTCAACGGCTGAATTGCAAGAAAACAGCAGAATTCTGCACGAAATCATCAAAATTCTTACAGAAAACCGCATATTTCGATGCAAAACAACGATTTCTCGCCGATTTTCGTTGTTTTCTATCTTGAATTCACCAAGAAGAGCACGAAATCTACAAAATCATGACTTTTTACCTAGATTCAACGGCTGAATTGCAAGAAAACAGCAGAATTCTGCACGAAATCATCAAAATTCTTACAGAAAACCGCATATCTCGATGCAAAACGACGATTTCTCGCCGATTTTCGTTGTTTTCTGGCTTGAATTTGCAAAGAAAAGCACGAAATCTACAAAATCATGACTTTTTTCCAAGATTCAACGGCTGAATTGCAAGAAAACAGCAGAATTCTGCACGAAATCATCAAAATTTTTACAGAAAACCGCATATTTCGATGCAAAACGACGATTCCTCGCCGATCTTCGCTGTTTTCTGGCATGAATTTGCAAAGAAGAGCACGAAATCTACAAAATCATGACTTTTTACCAAGATTCAACGGCTGAATTGCAAGAAAACAGCAGAATTCTGCACGAAATCATCAAAATTCTTAGAGAAAACCGCATATTTCGATGCAAAACGACGATTTCTCGCCAATTTTCGTTGTTTTCTGGCTTGAATTCGCAAAGAAGAGCACGAAATTTACAAAATCATGACTTTTTACCAAGATTCAACGGCTGAATTGCAAGAAAACAGCAGAATTCTGCACGAAATCATCAAAATTCTTAGAGAAAACCGCATATTTCGATGCAAAACGACGATTTCTCGCCGATTTTCGTTGTTTTCTATCTTGAATTCGCAAAGAAGAGCACAAAATCTACAAAATCAAGACTTTTTACCAAGATTCAACGGCTGAATTGCAAGAAAACAGCAGAATTCTGCACGAAATCGTCAAAATTCTTAGAGAAAACCGCATATTTCGATGCAAAACGACGATTTCTCGCCGATTTTCGTTGTTTTCTGGCTTGAATTCGCAAAGAAGAGCACGAAATCTACAAAATCATTACTTTTTACCAAGATTCAACGGCTGAATTGCAAGAAAACAGCAGAATTCTGCACGAAATCATCAAAATTCTTAGAGAAAACCGCATATTTCGATGCAAAACGACGATTTCTCGCTGATTTTCGTTGTTTTCTATCTTGAATTCGCAAAGAAGAGCACGGAATCTACAAAATCATCACTTTTTACCAAGATTCTACGGCTGAATTGCAAGAAAACAGCAGAATTCTGCACGAAATCAACAAAATTCTTACAGAAAACCGCATATTTCGATGCAAAACGACGATTTCTCGCCGATTTTCGTTGTTTTCTGGCTTGAATTCGCAAAGAAGAGCACGAAATTTACAAAATCATGACTTTTTACCAAGATTCAACGGCTGAATTGCAAGAAAACAGCAGAATTCTGCACGAAATCATCAAAATTCTTAGAGAAAACCGCATATTTCGATGCAAAACGACGATTTCTCGCCGATTTTCGTTGTTTTCTATCTTGAATTCGCAAAGAAGAGCACAAAATCTACAAAATCAAGACTTTTTACCAAGATTCAACGGCTGAATTGCAAGAAAACAGCAGAATTCTGCACGAAATCGTCAAAATTCTTAGAGAAAACCGCATATTTCGATGCAAAACGACGATTTCTCGCCGATTTTCGTTGTTTTCTGGCTTGAATTCGCAAAGAAGAGCACGAAATCTACAAAATCATGACTTTTTACCAAGATTCAACGGCTGAATTGCAAGAAAGCAGCAGAATTCTGCACGAAATCATCAAAATTCTTAGAGAAAACTGCATATTTCGATGCAAAACAACGATTTCTCGCCGATTTTCGTTGTTTTCTATCTTGAATTCGCCAAGAAGAGCACGAAATCTACAAAATCATGACTTTTTACATAGATTCAACGGCTGAATTGCAAGAAAACAGCAGAATTCTCCACGAAATCATCAAAATTCTTAGAGAAAACCGCATATTTCGATGCAAAACGACGATTTTTCGCTGATTTTCGTTGTTTTCTATCTTGAATTCGCAAAGAAGAGCACGAAATCTACAAAATCTTGACTTTTTACCAAGATTCAACGGCTGAATTGCAAGAAAACAGCAGAATTCTGCACGAAATCGTCAAAACTCTTAGAGAAAACCGCATATTTCGATGCAAAACGACGATTTCTCGCCGATTTTCGTTGTTTTCTGGCTTGAATTCGCAAAAAAGAGCACGAAATCTACAAAATCATCACTTTTTACCAAGATTCAACGGCTGAATTGCAAGAAAACAGCAGAATTCTGCACGAAATCATCAAAATTCTTAGAGAAAACCGCATGTTTCGATGCAAAACGACGATTTCTCGCCGATTTTCGTTGTTTTCTGGCTTGAATTCGCAAAGAAGAGCACGAAATCTACAAAATCATCACTTTTTACCAAGATTCAACGGCTGAATTGCATGAAAACAGCAGAATTCTGCACGAAATCATCAAAATTCTTAGAGAAAACCGCATTTTTCGATGCAAAACGACGATTTCTCGCCGATCTTCGTTGTTTTCTGGCATGAACTTGCAAAAAAGAGCACGAAATCTACAAAATCATGACTTTTTACCAAGATTCTACGGCTGAATTGCAAGAAAACAGCAGAATTCTGCACGAAATCATCAAAATTCTTAGAGAAAACTGCATATTTCGATGCAAAACAACGATTTCTCGCCGATTTTCGTTGTTTTCTTATTGAATTTGCCAAGAAGAGCACGAAATCTACAAAATCATGACTTTTTACATAGATTCAACGGCTGAATTGCAAGAAAACAGCAGAATTCTGCACGAAATCATCAAAATTCTTACAGAAAACCGCATATTTCGATGCAAAACAACGATTTCTCGCCGATTTTCGTTGTTTTCTATCTTGAATTCGCCAAGAAGAGCACGAAATCTACAAAATCATGACTTTTTACCTAGATTCAACGGCTGAATTGCAAGAAAACAGCAGAATTCTGCACGAAATCATCAAAATTCTTAGAGAAAACCGCATTTTTCGATGCAAAACGACGATTTCTCGCCGATCTTCGTTGTTTTCTGGCATGAATTTGCAAAGAAGAGCACGAAATCTACAAAATCATGACTTTTTACCAAGATTCTACGGCTGAATTGCAAGAAAACAGCAGAATTCTGCACGAAATCATCAAAATTTTTACAGAAAACAGCATATGTCGATGCAAAACGACGATTTCTCGCCGATTTTCGTTGTTTTCTGGCTTGAATTTGCAAAGAGAAGCACGAAATCTACAAAATCATGACTTTTTTCCAAGATTCAACGGCTGAATTGCAAGAAAACAGCAGAATTCTGCACGAAATCATCAAAATTCTTACAGAAAACCGCATATTTCGATGCAAAACGACGATTCCTCGCCGATCTTCGCTGTTTTCTGGCATGAATTTGCAAAGAAGAGCACGAAATCTACAAAATCATGACTTTTTACCAAGATTCAACGGCTGAATTGCAAGAAAACAGCAGAATTCTGCACGAAATCATCAAAATTCTTAGAGAAAACCGCATATTTCGATGCAAAACGACGATTTCTCGCCAATTTTCGTTGTTTTCTGGCTTGAATTCGCAAAGAAGAGCACGAAATTTACAAAATCATGACTTTTTACCAAGATTCAGAGGCTGAATTGCAAGAAAACAGCAGAATTCTGCACGAAATCATCAAAATTCTTAGAGAAAACCGCATATTTCGATGCAAAACGACGATTTCTCGCCGATTTTCGTTGTTTTCTATCTTGAATTCGCAAAGAAGAGCACAAAATCTACAAAATCATGACTTTTTACCAAGATTCAACGGCTGAATTGCAAGAAAACAGCAGAATTCTGCACGAAATCATCAAAATTCATACAGAAAACCGCATTTTTCGATGCAAAACGACGATTTCTCGCCGATTTTCGTTGTTTTCTGGCTTGAATTTGCAAAGAAGAGCACGAAATCTATAAAATCATGACTTTTTACCAAGATTCAACGGCTGAATTGCAAGAAAACAGCAGAATTCTGCACGAAATCATCAAAATTCTTACAGAAAACCGCATATTTCGATGCAAAACAACGATTTCTCGCCGATTTTCGTTGTTTTCTGGCTTGAATTCGCAAAGAAGAGCACGAAATCTACAAAATCATCACTTTTTACCAATATTCTACGGCTGAATTGCAAGAAAACAGCAGAATTCTGCACGAAATCATCAAAATTCTTACAGAAAACCGCATATTTCGATGCAAAACGACGATTTCTCGCAGATTTTCGTTGTTTTCTGGCTTGAATTCGCAAAGAAGGGCACGAAATCTACAAAATCATGACGTTTTACCAAGATTCAACGGCTGAATTGCAAGAAAACAGCAGAATTCTGCACGAAATCATCAAAATTCTTACAGAAAACCGCATATTTCGATGCAAAACGACGATTTCTCGCCAATTTTCGTTGTTTTCTTTCATGAATTTGCAAAGAAGAGCACGAAATCTACAAAATCATGACTTTTTACCAAGAATCAACGGCTGAATTGCAAGAAAACAGCAGAATTCTGCACGAAATCATCAAAATTTTTAGAGAAAACCGCATATTTCGATGCAAAACGACGATTTCTCGCTGATTTTCGTTGTTTTCTATCTTGAATTCGCAAAGAAGAGCACAAAATCTACAAAATCATGACTTTTTACCAAGATTCAACGGCTGAATTGCAAGAAAACAGCAGAATTCTGCACGAAATCGTCAAAATTCTTAGAGAAAACCGCATATTTCGATGCAAAACGACGATTTTTCGCCGATTTTCGTTGTTATCTGGCTTGAATTCGCAAAGAAGAGCACGAAATCTACAAAATCATTACTTTTTACCAAGATTCAACGGCTGAATTGCAAGAAAACAGCAGAATTCTGCACGAAATCATCAAAATTCTTACAGAAAACCGCCTTTTTCGATGCAAAACGACGATTTCTCGCCGATTTTCGTTGATTTCTGGCTTGAATTCGCAAAGAAGAGCACGAAATCTACAAAATCATGAATTTTTACCAAGATTCAACGGCTGAATTGCAAGAAAACAGCAGAATTCTGCACGAAATCATCAAAATTCTTAGAGAAAACTGCATATTTCGATGCAAAACAACGATTTCTCGCCGATTTTCGTTGTTTTCTATCTTGAATTCGCCAAGAAGAGCACGAAATCTATAAAATCATGACTTTTTACCAAGATTCAACGGCTGAATTGCAAGAAAACAGCAGAATTCTGCACGAAATCGTCAAAATTCTTAGAGAAAACCGCATATTTCGATGCAAAACGACGATTTTTCGCCGATTTTCGTTGTTATCTGGCTTGAATTCGCAAAGAAGAGCACGAAATCTACAAAATCATTACTTTTTACCAAGATTCAACGGCTGAATTGCAAGAAAACAGCAGAATTCTGCACGAAATCATCAAAATTCTTACAGAAAACCGCATTTTTCGATGCAAAACGACGATTTCTCGCCGATTTTCGTTGTTTTCTGGCTTGAATTCGCAAAGAAGAGCACGAAATCTACAAAATCATGAATTTTTACCAAGATTCAACGGCTGAATTGCAAGAAAACAGCGGAATTCTGCACGAAATCATCAAAATTCTAACTGAAAACCGCATTTTTCGATGCAAAACGACGATTTCTCGCCGATTTTTGTTGTTTTCTGGCTTGAATTCGCAAAGAAGAGCACGAAATCTACAAAATCATGACTTTTTACCAAGATTCAACGGCTGAATTGCAAGAAAACAGCAGAATTTTGCACGAAATCATCAAAATTCTTACAGAAAACCGCATATTTCGATGCAAAACAACGATTTCTCGCCGATTTTCGTTGTTTTCTGGCTTGAATTTGCAAAGAAGAGCACGAAATCTACAAGATCATCACTTTTTACCAAGATTCTACGGCTGAATTGCAAGAAAACAGCAGAATTCTGCACGAAATCATCAAAATTCTTAGAGAAAACTGCATATTTCGATGCAAAACAACGATTTCTCGCCGATTTTCGTTGTTTTCTATCTTGAATTTGCCAAGAAGAGCACGAAATCTACAAAATCATGACTTTTTACATAGATTCAACGGCTGAATTGCAAGAAAACAGCAGAATTCTGCACGAAATCATCAAAATTCTTACAGAAAACCGCATATTTCGATGCTAAACAACGATTTCTCGCCGATTTTCGTTGTTTTCTATCTTGAATTCGCCAAGAAGAGCACGAAATCTACAAAATCATGACTTTTTACCTAGATTCAACGGCTGAATTGCAAGAAAACAGCAGAATTCTGCACGAAATCATCAAAATTCTTACAGAAAACCGCATATTTCGATGCAAAACGACGATTTCTCGCCGATTTTCGTTGTTTTCTGGCTTGAATTCGCAAAGAAGAGAACGAAATCTACAAAATCATGACTTTTTACCAAGACTCAACGGCTGAATTGCAAGAAAACAGCAGAATTCTGCACAAAATCATTAAAATTCTTACAGAAAACCGCATATTTCGATGCAAAACGACGATTTCTCGCCGATCTTCGTTGTTTTTTGGCATGAATTTGCAAAGAAGAGCACGAAATCTACAAAATCATGACTTTTTACCAAGATTCAACTGCTGAATTGCAAGAAAACAGCAGAATTCTGCACGAAATCATCAAAATTCTTAGAGAAAACCGCATATTTCGATGCAAAACGACGATTTCTCGCTGATTTTCGTTGTTTTCTTTTTTGAATTCGCAAAGAAGAGCACGAAATCTACAAAATCATGACTTTTTACCAAGATTCAACGGCTGAATTGCAAGTAAACAGCAGAATTCTGCACGAAATCGTCAAAATTCTTAGAGAAAACCGCATATTTCGAAGCAAAACGACGATTTCTCGCCGATTTTCGTTGTTTTCTGGCTTGAATTCGCAAAGAAGAGCACGAAATCTACAAAATCATCACTTTTTACCAAGATTCAACGACTGAATTGCAAGAAAACAGCAGAATTCTGCACGAAATCATCAAAATTCTTAGAGAAAACCGCATATTTCGATGCAAAACGACGATTTCTCGCCGATTTTCGTTGTTTTCTGGCTTGAATTCGCAAAGAAGAGCACGAAATCTACAAAATCATGACTTTTTACCAAGATTCAACGGCTGAATTGCAAGAAAATAGCAGAATTCTGCACGAAATCATCAAAATTCTTAGAGAAAACCGCATATTTCGATGCAAAACGACGATTTCTCGCCGATTTTCGTTGTTTTCTGGCTTGAATTCGCAAAGAAGAGCACGAAATCTACAAAATCATGACTTTTTACCAAGATTCAACGGCTGAATTGCAAGAAAACAGCAGAATTCTGCACGAAATCATCAAAATTCTTACAGAAAACCGCATATTTCGATGCAAAACAACGATTTCTCGCCGATTTTCGTTGTTTTCTGGCTTGAATTCGCAAAGAAGAGCACGAAATCTACAAAATCATCACTTTTTACCAAGATTCAACGGCTGAATTGCAAGAAAACAGCAGAATTCTGCACGAAATCATCAAAATTCTTAGAGAAAACTGCATATTTCGATGCAAAACAACGATTTCTCGCCGATTTTCGTTGTTTTCTATCTTAAATTCGCCAAGAAGAGCACGAAATCTATAAAATCATGACTTTTTACCAAGATTCAACGGCTGAATTGCAAGAAAACAGCAGAATTCTGCACGAAATCGTCAAAAGTCTTAGAGAAAACCGCATATTTCGATGCAAAACGACGATTTTTCGCCGATTTTCGTTGTTATCTGGCTTGAATTCGCAAAGAAGAGCACGAAATCTACAAAATCATTACTTTTTACCAAGATTCAACAGCTGAATTCTGCACGAAATCATCAAAATTCTTACAGAAAACCGCATTTTTCGATGCAAAACGACGATTTCTCGCCGATTTTCGTTGTTTTCTGGCTTGAATTCGCAAAGAAGAGCACGAAATCTACAAAATCATGAATTTTTACCAAGATTCAACGGCTGAATTGCAAGAAAACAGCAGAATTCTGCACGAAATCATCAAAATTCTTACTGAAAACCGCATTTTTCGATGCAAAACGACGATTTCTCGCCGATTTTTGTTGTTTTCTGGCTTGAATTCGCAAAGAAGAGCACGAAATCTACAAAATCATGACTTTTTACCAAGATTCAACGGCTGAATTGCAAGAAAACAGCAGAATTTTGCACGAAATCATCAAAATTCTTACAGAAAACCGCATATTTCGATGCAAAACAACGATTTCTCGCCGATTTTCGTTGTTTTCTGGCTTGAATTCGCAAAGAAGAGCACGAAATCTACAAGATCATCACTTTTTACCAAGATTCTACGGCTGAATTGCAAGAAAACAGCAGAATTCTGCACGAAATCATCAAAATTCTTAGAGAAAACTGCATATTTCGATGCAAAACAACGATTTCTCGCCGATTTTCGTTGTTTTCTATCTTGAATTTGCCAAGAAGAGCACGAAATCTACAAAATCATAACTTTTTACATAGATTCAACGGCTGAATTGCAAGAAAACAGCAGAATTCTGCACGAAATCATCAAAATTCTTACAGAAAACCGCATATTTCGATGCTAAACAACGATTTCTCGCCGATTTTCGTTGTTTTCTATCTTGAATTCGCCAAGAAGAGCACGAAATCTACAAAATCATGACTTTTTACCTAGATTCAACGGCTGAATTGCAAGAAAACAGCAGAATTCTGCACGAAATCATCAAAATTCTTACAGAAAACCGCATATTTCGATGCAAAACGACGATTTCTCGCCGATTTTCGTTGTTTTCTGGCTTGAATTCGCAAAGAAGAGAACGAAATCTACAAAATCATGACTTTTTACCAAGATTCAACGGCTGAATTGCAAGAAAACAGCAGAATTCTGCACAAAATCATTAAAATTCTTACAGAAAACCGCATATTTCGATGCAAAACGACGATTTCTCGCCGATCTTCGTTGTTTTTTGGCATGAATTTGCAAAGAAGAGCACGAAATCTACAAAATCATGACTTTTTACCAAGATTCAACTGCTGAATTGCAAGAAAACAGCAGAATTCTGCACGAAATCATCAAAATTCTTAGAGAAAACCGCATATTTCGATGCAAAACGACGATTTCTCGCTGATTTTCGTTGTTTTCTATCTTGAATTCGCAAAGAAGAGCACGAAATCTACAAAATCATGACTTTTTACCAAGATTCAACGGCTGAATTGCAAGTAAACAGCAGAATTCTGCACGAAATCGTCAAAATTCTTAGAGAAAACCGCATATTTCGAAGCAAAACGACGATTTCTCGCCGATTTTCGTTGTTTTCTGGCTTGAATTCGCAAAGAAGAGCACGAAATCTACAAAATCATCACTTTTTACCAAGATTCAACGACTGAATTGCAAGAAAACAGCAGAATTCTGCACGAAATCATCAAAATTCTTAGAGAAAACCGCATATTTCGATGCAAAACGACGATTTCTCGCCGATTTTCGTTGTTTTCTGGCTTGAATTCGCAAAGAAGAGCACGAAATCTACAAAATCATGATTTTTTACCAAGATTCAACGGCTGAATTGCAAGAAAACAGCAGAATTCTGCACGAAATCATCAAAATTCTTAGAGAAAACCGCATATTTCGATGCAAAACGACGATTTCTCGCCGATTTTCGTTGTTTTCTGGCTTGAATTCGCAAAGAAAAGCACGAAATCTACACCGCATATTTCGATGCAAAACAACGATTTCTCGCCGATTTTCGTTGTTTTCTATCTTGAATTCGCCAAGAAGAGCACGAAATCTACAAAATCATGACTTTTTACCAAGATTCAACGGCTGAATTGCAAGAAAACAGCAGAATTCTGCACGAAATCATCAAAATTCTTAGAGAAAACCGCATATTTCGATGCAAAACGACGATTTCTCGCCGATTTTCGTTGTTTTCTGGCTTGAATTCGCAAAGAAGAGCACGAAATCTACAAAATCATGACTTTTTACCAAGATTCAACGGCTGAATTGCAAGAAAACAGCAGAATTCTGCACGAAATCATCAAAATTCTTACAGAAAACCGCATATTTCGATGCAAAACAACGATTTCTCGCCGATTTTCGTTGTTTTCTGGCTTGAATTCGCAAAGAAGAGCACGAAATCTACAAAATCATCACTTTTTACCAAGATTCAACGGCTGAATTGCAAGAAAACAGCAGAATTCTGCACGAAATCATCAAAATTCTTAGAGAAAACTGCATATTTCGATGCAAAACAACGATTTCTCGCCGATTTTCGTTGTTTTCTATCTTAAATTCGCCAAGAAGAGCACGAAATCTATAAAATCATGACTTTTTACCAAGATTCAACTGCTGGATTGCAAGAAAACAGCAGAATTCTGCACGAAATCGTCAAAAGTCTTAGAGAAAACCGCATATTTCGATGCAAAACGACGATTTTTCGCCGATTTTCGTTGTTATCTGGCTTGAATTCGCAAAGAAGAGCACGAAATCTACAAAATCATTACTTTTTACCAAGATTCAACAGCTGAATTGCAAGAAAACAGCAGAATTCTGCACGAAATCATCAAAATTCTTACAGAAAACCGCATTTTTCGATGCAAAACGACGATTTCTCGCCGATTTTCGTTGTTTTCTGGCTTGAATTCGCAAAGAAGAGCACGAAATCTACAAAATCATGAATTTTTACCAAGATTCAACGGCTGAATTGCAAGAAAACAGCAGAATTCTGCACGAAATCATCAAAATTCTTACTGAAAACCGCATTTTTCGATGCAAAACGACGATTTCTCGCCGATTTTTGTTGTTTTCTGGCTTGAATTCGCAAAGAAGAGCACGAAATCTACAAAATCATGACTTTTTACCAAGATTCAACGGCTGAATTGCAAGAAAACAGCAGAATTTTGCACGAAATCATCAAAATTCTTACAGAAAACCGCATATTTCGATGCAAAACAACGATTTCTCGCCGATTTTCGTTGTTTTCTGGCTTGAATTCGCAAAGTAGAGCACGAAATCTACAAGATCATCACTTTTTACCAAGATTCTACGGCTGAATTGCAAGAAAACAGCAGAATTCTGCACGAAATCATCAAAATTCTTAGAGAAAACTGCATATTTCGATGCAAAACAACGATTTCTCGCCGATTTTCGTTGTTTTCTATCTTGAATTTGCCAAGAAGAGCACGAAATCTACAAAATCATAACTTTTTACATAGATTCAACGGCTGAATTGCAAGAAAACAGCAGAATTCTGCACGAAATCATCAAAATTCTTACAGAAAACCGCATATTTCGATGCTAAACAACGATTTCTCGCCGATTTTCGTTGTTTTCTATCTTGAATTCGCCAAGAAGAGCACGAAATCTACAAAATCATGACTTTTTACCTAGATTCAACGGCTGAATTGCAAGAAAACAGCAGAATTCTGCACGAAATCATCAAAATTCTTACAGAAAACCGCATATTTCGATGCAAAACGACGATTTCTCGCCGATTTTCGTTGTTTTCTGGCTTGAATTCGCAAAGAAGAGAACGAAATCTACAAAATCATGACTTTTTACCAAGATTCAACGGCTGAATTGCAAGAAAACAGCAGAATTCTGCACGAAATCATCAAAATTCTTAGAGAAAACCGCATATTTCGATGCAAAACGACGATTTCTCGCCGATTTTCGTTGTTTTCTGGCTTGAATTCGCAAAGAAAAGCACGAAATCTACACCGCATATTTCGATGCAAAACAACGATTTCTCGCCGATTTTCGTTGTTTTCTATCTTGAATTCGCCAAGAAGAGAACGAAATCTACAAAATCATGACTTTTTACCTAGATTCAACGGCTGAATTGCAAGAAAACAACAGAATTCTGCACGAAATCATCAAAATTCTTACAGAAAATCGCATATTTCGATGCAAAACGATGATTTCTCGCCGATTTTCGTTGTTTTCTGGCATGAATTCGCAAAGAAGAGCACGAAATCTACAAAATCATGACTTTTTACCAAGATTCAACAGCTGAATTGCAAGAAAACAGCAGAATTCTGCACGAAATCATCAAATTTCTTAGAGAAAACCGCATATTTCGATGCGAAACGACGATTTCTCGCTGATTTTCGTTGTTTTCTATCTTGAATTCGCAAAGAAGAGCACGAAATCTACAAAATCATGACTTTTTACCAAGATTCAACGGCTGAATTGCAAGTAAACAGCAGAATTCTGCACGAAATCGTCAAAATTCTTAGAGAAAACCGCATATTTCGAAGCAAAACGACGATTTCTCGCCGATTTTCGTTGTTTTCTGGCTTGAATTCGCAAAGAAGAGCACGAAATCTACAAAATCATCACTTTTTACCAAGATTCAACGACTGAATTGCAAGAAAACAGCAGAATTCTGCACGAAATCATCAAAATTCTTAGAGAAAACCGCATATTTCGATGCAAAACGACGATTTCTCGCCGATTTTCGTTGTTTTCTGGCTTGAATTCGCAAAGAAGAGCACGAAATCTACAAAATCATGACTTTTTACCAAGATTCAACGGCTGAATTGCAAGAAAACAGCAGAATTCTGCACGAAATCATCAAAATTCTTAGAGAAAACCGCATATTTCGATGCAAAACGACGATTTCTCGCCGATTTTCGTTGTTTTCTGGCTTGAATTCGCAAAGAAGAGCACGAAATCTACACCGCATATTTCGATGCAAAACAACGATTTCTCGCCGATTTTCGTTGTTTTCTATCTTGAATTCGCCAAGAAGAGCACGAAATCTACAAAATCATGACTTTTTACCTAGATTCAACGGCTGAATTGCAAGAAAACAACAGAATTCTGCACGAAATCATCAAAATTCTTACAGAAAATCGCATATTTCGATGCAAAACGATGATTTCTCGCCGATTTTCGTTGTTTTCTGGCATGAATTCGCAAAGAAGAGCACGAAATCTACAAAATCATGACTTTTTACCAAGATTCAACGGCTGAATTGCAAGAAAACAGCAGAATTCTGCACGAAATCGTCAAAATTCTTAGAGAAATCCGCATATTTCGATGCAAAACGACGATTTCTCGCTCATTTTCGTTGTTTTCTATCTTGAATTCGCAAAGAAGAGCACGAAATCTACAAAATCATGACTTTTTACCAAGATTCAACGGCTGAATTGCAAGAAAACAGCAGAATTCTGCACGAAATCGTCAAAATTCTTAGAGAAAACCGCATATTTCGATGCAAAACGACGATTTCTCGACGATTTTCGTTGTTTTCTGGCTTGAATTCGCAAAGAAGAGCACGAAATCTACAAAATCATCACTTTTTACCCAGATTCAACGGCTGAATTGCAAGAAAACAGCAGAATTCTGCACGAAATCATCAAAATTCTTAGAGAAAACCGCATATTTCGATGCAAAACGACGATTTCTCGCCGATTTTCGTGGTTTTCTGGCTTGAATTCGCAAAGAAGAGCACGAAATCTACAAAATCATGACTTTTTACCAAGATTCAACGGCTGAATTGCAAGAAAACAGCAGAATTCTGCACGAAATCATCAAAATTCTTACAGAAAACCGCATATTTCGATGCAAAACGATTATTTCTCGCCGATTTTCGTTGTTTTCTGGCTTGAATTCGCAAAGAAGAGCACGAAATCTACAAAATCATAACTTTTTACCAAGATTCAACGGCTGAATTGCAAGAAAACAGCAGAATTCTGCACGAAATCATCAAAATTCTTAGAGAAAACCGCATATTTCGATGCAAAACGAAGATTTCTCGCCGATTTTCGTTGTTTTCTGGCTTGAATTCGCAAAGAAGAGCACGAAATCTACAAAATCATGACTTTTTACCAAGATTCAACGGCTGAATTGCAAGAAAACAGCAAAATTCTGCACAAAATCTTCAAAATTCTTACAGAAAACCGCATATTTCGATGCAAAACGACGATTTCTCGCCGATTTTCGTTGTTTTCTGGCTTGAATTCGCAAAGAAGAGCACGAAATCTACAAAATCATGACTTTTTACCAAGATTCAACGGCTGAATTGCAAGAAAACAGCAGAATTCTGCACGAAATCATCAAAATTCTTACAGAAAACCGCATATTTCGATGCAAAACGACGATTTCTCGCCGATTTTCGTTGTTTTCTGGCTTGAATTCGCAAAGAAGAGCACGAAATCTACAAAATCATGACTTTTTACCAAGATTCAACGGCTGAATTGCAAGAAAACAGCAGAATTCTGCACGAAATCATCAAAATTCTCACAGAAAACTGCATTTTTCGATGCAAAACGACGATTTCTCGCCGATTTTCGTTGTTTTCTGGCTTGAATTCGCAAAGAAGAGCACGAAATCTACAAAATCATGACTTTTTACCAAGATTCAACGGCTGAATTGCAAGAAATCAGCAGAATTCTGCAGGAAATCATCAAAATTCTTACAGAAAACCGCATATTTCGATGCAAAACGACGATTTCTCGCCGATTTTCGTTGTTTTCTGGCATGAATTCGCAAAGAAGAGCACGAAATCTACAAAATCATGACTTTTTACCAAGATTCAACGGCTGAATTGGAAGAAAACAGCAGAATTCTGCACGAAATCATCAAAATTCTTAGAGAAAACCGCATATTTCGATGCAAAACGACGATTTCTCGCTGATTTTCGTTGTTTTCTATCTTGAATTCGCAAAGATGAGCACGAAATCTACAAAATCATGACTTTTTACCAAGATTCAACGGCTGAATTGCAAGAAAACAGCAGAATTCTGCACGAAATCATCAAAATTCTTAGAGAAAACTGCATATTTCGATGCAAAACAACGATTTCTCGCCGATTTTCGTTGTTTTCTATCTTGAATTCGCCAAGAAGAGCACGAAATCTACAAAATCATGACTTTTTACCTAGATTCAACGGCTGAGTTGCAAGAAAACAGCAGAATTCTGCACGAAATCATCAAAATTCTTACAGGAAACCGCATATTTCGATGCAAAACGACGATTTCTCCCCGATTTTCGTTGTTTTCTGGCTTGAATTCGCAAAGAAGAGCACGAAATCTACAAAATCATGACTTTTTACCAAGATTCAACAGCTGAACTGCAAGAAAACAGCAGAATTCTGCACGAAATCATCAAAATTCTTACAGAAAACCGCATATTTCGATGCAAAACGACGATTTCTCCCCGATTTTCGTTGTTTTCTGGCTTCAATTCGCAAAGAAGAGCACGAAATCTACAAAATCATGACTTTTTACCAAGATTCAACAGCTGAATTGCAAGAAAACAGCAGAATTCTGCACGAAATCATCAAAATTCTTAGAGAAAACTGCATATTTCGATGCAAAACGACGATTTCTCGCCGATTTTCGTTGTTTTCTGGCTTGAATTCGCAAAGAAGAGCACGAAATCTACAAAATCATCACTTTTTACCAAGATTCAGCGGCTGAATTGCAAGAAAACAGCAGAAATCTGCACGAAATCATCAAAATTCTTAGAGAAAACCGCATATTTCGATGCAAAACGACGATTTCTCGCTGATTTTCGTTGTTTTCTATCTTGAATTCGCAAAGAAGAGCACGGAATCTACAAAATCATGACTTTTTACCAAGATTCAAGGGCTGAATTGCTAGAAAACAGCAGAATTCTGCACGAAATCATCAAAATTCTTACAGAAAACCGCATATTTCGATGCAAAACGACGATTTCTCGCCGATTTTCGTTGTTTTCTGGCTTGAATTTGCAAAGAAGAGCACGAAATCTACAAAATCATGACTTTTTACCAAGATTCAACGGCTGAATTGCAAGAAAACAGCAGAATTCTGCACGAAATCATCAAAATTCATACAGAAAACCGCATTTTTCGATGCAAAACGACGATTTCTCGCCGATTTTCGTTGTTTTCTGGCTTGAATTCGCAAAGAAGAGCACGAAATCTACAAAATCATGACTTTTTACCAAGATTCAACGCCTGAATTGCAAGAAAACAGCAGAATTCTGCACGAAATCATCAAAATTCTTACAGAAAACAGCATATTTCGATGCAAAACAACGATTTCTGGCCGATTTTCGTGTTTTCTGGCTTGAATTCGCAAAGAAGAGCACGAAATCTACAAAATCATGACTTTTTACCTAGATTCAACGGCTGAATTGCAAGAAAACAGCAGAATTCTGCGCGAAATCATCAAAATTCTTAGAGAAAACTGCATATTTCGACGCAAAACGACGATTTCTCGCTGATTTTCGTTGTTTTCTATCTTGAATTCGCAAAGAAGAGCACGAAATCTACAAAATCATGACTTTTTACCAAGATTCAACGGCTGAATTGCAAGAAAACAGCAGAATTCTGCACGAAATCGTCAAAATTCTTAGAGAAAACCGCATATTTCGATGCAAAACGACGATTTCTCGCCGATTTTCGTTGTTTTCTGGCTTGAATTCGCAAAGAAGAGAAGGAATCTACAAAATCATTACTTTTTACCAAGATTCAACGGCTGAATTGCAAGAAAACAGCAGAATTCTGCACGAAATCATCAAAATTCTTAGAGAAAACCGCATTTTTCGATGCAAAATGATTATTTCTCGCCGATTTTCCTTGTTTTCTGGCTTGAATTCGCAAAGAAGAGCACGAAATCTACAAAATCATGACTTTTTACCAAGATTCAACGCCTGAATTGCAAGAAAACAGCAGAATTCTGCACGAAATCATCAAAATTCTTACAGAAAACAGCATATTTCGATGCAAAACAACGATTTCTGGCCGATTTTCGTGTTTTCTGGCTTGAATTCGCAAAGAAGAGCACGAAATCTACAAAATCATGACTTTTTACCTAGATTCAACGGCTGAATTGCAAGAAAACAGCAGAATTCTGCGCGAAATCATCAAAATTCTTAGAGAAAACTGCATATTTCGATGCAAAACGACGATTTCTCGCTGATTTTCGTTGTTTTCTATCTTGAATTCGCAAAGAAGAGCACGAAATCTACAAAATCATGACTTTTTACCAAGATTCAACGGCTGAATTGCAAGAAAACAGCAGAATTCTGCACGAAATCGTCAAAATTCTTAGAGAAAACCGCATATTTCGATGCAAAACGACGATTTCTCGCCGATTTTCGTTGTTTTCTGGCTTGAATTCGCAAAGAAGAGAAGGAATCTACAAAATCATTAGTTTTTACCAAGATTCAACGGCTGAATTGCAAGAAAACAGCAGAATTCTGCACGAAATCATCAAAATTCTTAGAAAAAACCGCATTTTTCGATGCAAAATGATTATTTCTCGCCGATTTTCGTTGTTTTCTGGCTTGAATTCGCAAAGAAGAGCACGAAATCTACAAAATCATGACTTTTTACCAAGATTCAACGGCTGAATTGCAAGAAAACAGCAGAATTCTGCACGAAATCATCAAAATTCTTACAGAAAACCGCATATTTCGATGCAAAACGACGTTTTCTCGCCGATTTTCGTTATTTTCTGGCTTGAATTCGCAAAGAAGAGCACGAAATCTACAAAATCATGACTTTTTACCAAGATTCAACGGCTGAATTGCAAGAAAACAGCAGAATTCTGCACGAAATCATCAAAATTCTTACAGAAAACCGCATATTTCGATGCAAAACGACTATTTCTCGCCGATTTTCGTTGTTTTCTGGCTTGAATTCGCAAAGAAGAGCACGAAATCTACAGAATCATGACTTTTTACCAAGATTCAACGGCTGAATTGCAAGAAAACAGCAGAATTCTGCACGAAATCATCAAAATTCTTAGAGAAAACTGCATATTTCGATGCAAAACAACGATTTCTCGCCGATTTTCGTTGTTTTCTATCTTGAATTCGCCAAGAAGAGCACGAAATCTACAAAATCATGACTTTTTACCTAGATTCAACGGCTGAATTGCAAGAAAACAGCAGAATTCTGCACGAAATCATCAAAATTCTTACAGAAAACCGCATATTTCGATGCAAAACAACGATTTCTCGCCGATTTTCGTTGTTTTCTATCTTGAATTCGCCAAGAAGAGCACGAAATCTACAAAATCATGACTTTTTACCTAGATTCAACAGCTGAATTGCAAGAAAACAGCAGAATTCTGCACGAAATCATCAAAATTCTTACAGAAAACCGCATATTTCGATGCAAAACGACGATTTCTCGCCGATTTTCGTTGTTTTCTGGCTTCAATTCGCAAAGAAAAGCACGAAATCTACAAAATCATCACTTTTTACCAAGATTCAACGGCTGAATTGCTAGAAAACAGCAGAATTCTGCACGAAATCATCAAAATTCTTAGAGAAAACCGCATATTTCGATGGAAAACGACGATTTCTCGCTGATTTTCGTTGTTTTCTATCTTTAATTCGCAAAGAAGAGCACGGAATCTACAAAATCATGACTTTTTACCAAGATTCAACGGCTGAATTGCAAGAAAACAGCAGAATTCTGCACGAAATCATCAAAATTCTTACAGAAAACCGCATTTTTCGATGCAAAACGACGATTTCTCGCCGATTTTCGTTGTTTTCTGGCTTGAATTCGCAAAGAAGAGAAGGAATCTACAAAATCATTACTTTTTACCAAGATTCAACGGCTGAATTGCAAGAAAACAGCAGAATTCTGCACGAAATCATCAAAATTCTTAGAGAAAACCGCATTTTTCGATGCAAAATGATTATTTCTCGCCGATTTTCGTTGTTTTCTGGCTTGAATTCGCAAAGAAGAGCACGAAATCTACAAAATCATGACTTTTTACCAAGATTCATCGGCTGAATTGCAAGAAAACAGCAGAATTCTGCACGAAATCATCAAAATTCTTACAGAAAACCGCATATTTCGATGCAAAACGACGTTTTCTCGCCGATTTTCGTTATTTTCTGGCTTGAATTCGCAAAGAAGAGCACGAAATCTACAAAATCATGACTTTTTACCAAGATTCAACGGCTGAATTGCAAGAAAACAGCAGAATTCTGCACGAAATCATCAAAATTCTTACAGAAAACCGCATATTTCGATGCAAAACGACTATTTCTCGCCGATTTTCGTTGTTTTCTGGCTTGAATTCGCAAAGAAGAGCACGAAATCTACAGAATCATGACTTTTTACCAAGATTCAACGGCTGAATTGCAAGAAAACAGCAGAATTCTGCACGAAATCATCAAAATTCTTAGAGAAAACTGCATATTTCGATGCAAAACAACGATTTCTCGCCGATTTTCGTTGTTTTCTATCTTGAATTCGCCAAGAAGAGCACGAAATCTACAAAATCATGACTTTTTACCTAGATTCAACGGCTGAATTGCAAGAAAACAGCAGAATTCTGCACGAAATCATCAAAATTCTAACAGAAAACCGCATATTTCGATGCAAAACAACGATTTCTCGCCGATTTTCGTTGTTTTCTATCTTGAATTCGCCAAGAAGAGCACGAAATCTACAAAATCATGACTTTTTACCTAGATTCAACAGCTGAATTGCAAGAAAACAGCAGAATTCTGCACGAAATCATCAAAATTCTTACAGAAAACCGCATATTTCGATGCAAAACGACGATTTCTCGCCGATTTTCGTTGTTTTCTGGCTTCAATTCGCAAAGAAAAGCACGAAATCTACAAAATCATCACTTTTTACCAAGATTCAACGGCTGAATTGCAAGAAAACAGCAGAATTCTGCACGAAATCATCAAAATTCTTAGAGAAAACCGCATATTTCGATGGAAAACGACGATTTCTCGCTGATTTTCGTTGTTTTCTATCTTGAATTCGCAAAGAAGAGCACGGAATCTACAAAATCATGACTTTTTACCAAGATTCAACGGCTGAATTGCAAGAAAACAGCAGAATTCTGCACGAAATCATCAAAATTCTTACAGAAAACCGCATTTTTCGATGCAAAACGACGATTTCTCGCCGATTTTCGTTGTTTTCTGGCTTGAATTCGCAAAGAAGAGCACGAAATCTACAAAATTATGACTTTTTACCAAGATTCAACGGCTGAATTGCAAGAAAACAGCAGAATTCTGCACGAAATCATCAAAATTCTTACAGAAAACAGCATATTTCGATGCAAAACAACGATTTCTCGCCGATTTTCGTTGTTTTCTGGCTTGAAATCGCAAAGAAAAGCACGAAATCTACAAAATCATGACTTTTTACCAAGATTCAACGGCTGAATTGCAAGAAAACAGCAGAATTCTGCACGTAATCATCAAAATTCTTACAGAAAACACCATATTTCGAAGCAAAACAACGATTTCTCGCCGATTTTCGTGTTTTCTGGCTTGAATTCGCATAGAAGAGCACGAAATCTACAAAATCATCACTTTTTACCATGATTCTACGGCTGAATTGCAAGAAAACAGCAGAATTCTGCACGAAATCATCAAAATTCTTAGAGAAAACCGCATTTTTCGATGCAAAATGATTATTTCTCGCCGATTTTCGTTGTTTTCTGGCTTGAATTCGCAAAGAAGAGCACGAAATCTACAAAATCATGACTTTTTACCAAGATTCAACGGCTGAATTGCAAGAAAACAGCAGAATTCTGCACGAAATCATCAAAATTCTTACAGAAAACCGCATATTTCGATGCAAAACGACGATTTCTCGCCGATTTTTGTTGTTTTCTGGCTTGAATTCGCAAAGAAGAGCACGAAATCTACAAAATCATGACTTTTTACCTAGATTCAACAGCTGAATTGCAAGAAAACAGAAAACAGCATATTTCGATGCAAAACGACGATTTCTCGCAGATTTTCGTTGTTTTCTGGCTTGAATTCGCAAAGAAGAGCACGAAATCTACAAAATCAACACTTTTTACCAAGATTCAACGGCTGAATTGCAAGAAAACAGCAGAATTCTGCACGAAATCATCAAAATTCTTAGAGAAAACCGCATATTTTGATGCAAAACGACGATTTCTCGCCGATTTTCGTTGTTTTCTGGCTTGAATTCGCAAAGAAGAGCACGAAATCTAGAAAATCATGACTTTTTACCAAGATTCAACGGCTGAATTGCAAGAAAACAGCAGAATTCTGCACGAAATCATCAAAATTCTTAGAGAAAACCGCATATTTCGATGCAAAACGACGATTTCTCGCAGATTTTCGTGGTTTTCTGGCTTGAATTCGCAAAGAAGAGCACGAAATCTACAAAATCATGACTTTTTACCAAGATTCAACGGCTGAATTGCAAGAAAACAGCAGAATTCTGCACGAAATCATCAAAATTCTTACAGAAAACCGCATATTTCGATGCAAAACGATTATTTCTCGCCGATTTTCGTTGTTTTCTGGCTTGAATTCGCAAAGAAGAGCACGAAATCTACAAAATCATGAATTTTTACCAAGATTCAACGGCTGAATTGCAAGAAAACAGCAGAATTCTGCACGAAATCATCAAAATTCTTACAGAAAACCGCATATTTCGATGCAAAACGATTATTTCTCGAAGATTTTCGTTGTTTTCTGGCTTGAATTCGCAAAGAAGAGCACGAAATCTACAAAATCATGAATTTTTACCAAGATTCAACGGCTGAATTGCAAGAAAACAGCAGAATTCTGCACGAAATCATCAAAATTCTTACAGAAAACCGCATATTTCGATGCAAAACGACGATTTCTCGCCGATTTTCGTTGTTTTCTGGCTTGAATTCGCGAAGAAGAGCACGAAATCTGCAAAATCATGACTTTTACCAAGATTCAACGGCTGAATTGCAAGAAAACAGCAGAATTCTGCACGAAATCATCAAAATTCTTACAGAAAACCGCATTTTTCGATGCAAAACGACGACTTCTCGCCGATTTTCGTTGTTTTCTGGCTTGAATTCGCAAAGAAGAGCACGAAATCTACAAAATCATGACTTTTTACCAAGATTCAACGGCTGAATTGCAAGAAAACAGCAGAATTCTGCACGAAATCATCAAAATTCTTACAGAAAACCGCATATTTCGATGCAAAACAACGATTTCTCGCCGATTTTCGTTGTTTTCTGGCTTGAATTCGCAAAGAAGAGCACAAAATCTACAAAATCATCACTTTTTACCAAGATTCAACGGCTGAATTGCAAGAAAACAGCAGAATTCTGCACGAAATCATCAAAATTCTTACAGAAAACCGCATATTTCGATGCAAAACGATTATTTCTCGCCGATTTTCGTTGTTTTCTGGCTTGAATTCGCAAAGAAGAGCACGAAATCTACAAAATCATGACTTTTTACCAAGATTCAACGGCTGAATTGCAAGAAAACAGCAGAATTATGCACGAAATCATCAAAATTCTTACAGAAAACCGCATATTTCGATGCAAAACGACGATTTCGCGCCGATTTTCGTTGTTTTCTGGCTGGAATTCGCAAAGAAGAGCACGAAATCTACAAAATCATGACTTTTTACCAAGATTCAACGGCTGAATTGCAAGAAAACAGCAGAATTCTGCACGAAATCATCAAAATTCTTAGAGAAAACCGCATATTTCGATGCAAATCGACGATTTCTCGCCGATTTTCGTGGTTTTCTGGCTTGAATTCGCAAAGAAGAGCACGAAATCTACAAAATCATGACTTTTTACCAAGATTCAACGGCTGAATTGCAAGAAAACAGCAGAATTCTGCACGAAATCATCAAAATTCTTACAGAAAACCGCATATTTCGATGCAAAACGATTATTTCTCGCCGATTTTCGTTGTTTTCTGGCTTGAATTCGCAAAGAAGAGCACGGAATCTACAAAATCATGACTTTTTACCAAGATTCAACGGCTGAATTGCAAGAAAACAGCAGAATTCTGCACGAAATCATCAAAATTCTTAGAGAAAACCGCATATTTCGATGCAAAACGACGATTTCTCGCCGATTTTCGTTGTTTTCTGGCTTGAATTCGCAAAGAAGAGCACGAAATCTGCAAAATCATGACTTTTACCAAGATTCAACGGCTGAATTGCAAGAAAACAGCAGAATTCTGCACGAAATCATCAAAATTCTTACAGAAAACCGGATTTTTCGATGCAAAACGACGATTTCTCGCCGATTTTCGTTGTTTTCTGGCTTGAATTCGCAAAGAAGAGCACGAAATCTACAAAATCATGACTTTTTACCAAGATTCAACGGCTGAATTGCAAGAAAACAGCAGAATTCTGCACGAAATCATCAAAATTCTTACAGAAAAACGCATATTTCGATGCAAAACAACGATTTCTCGCCGATTTTCGTTGTTTTCTGGCTTGAATTCGCAAAGAAGAGCACAAAATCTACAAAATCATCACTTTTTACCAAGATTCAACGGCTGAATTGCAAGAAAACAGCAGAATTCTGCACGAAATCATCAAAATTCTTACAGAAAAACGCATATTTCGATGCAAAACAACGATTTCTCGCCGATTTTCGTTGTTTTCTGGCTTGAATTCGCAAAGAAGAGCACAAAATCTACAAAATCATCACTTTTTACCAAGATTCAACGGCTGAATTGCAAGAAAACAGCAGAATTCTGCACGAAATCATCAAAATTCTTACAGAAAACCGCATATTTCGATGCAAAACGACGATTTCGCGCCGATTTTCGTTGTTTTCTGGCTGGAATTCGCAAAGAAGAGCACGAAATCTACAAAATCATGACTTTTTACCAAGATTCAACGGCTGAATTGCAAGAAAACAGCAGAATTCTGCACGAAATCATCAAAATTCTTAGAGAAAACCGCATATTTCGATGCAAAACGACGATTTCTCGCCGATTTTCGTGGTTTTCTGGCTTGAATTCGCAAAGAAGAGCACGAAATCTACAAAATCATGACTTTTTACCAAGATTCAACGGCTGAATTGCAAGAAAACAGCAGAATTCTGCACGAAATCATCAAAATTCTTACAGAAAACCGCAAATTTCGATGCAAAACGATTATTTCTCGCCGATTTTCGTTGTTTTCTGGCTTGAATTCGCAAAGAAGAGCACGAAATCTACAAAATCATGAATTTTTACCAAGATTCAACGGCTGAATTGCAAGAAAACAGCAGAATTCTGCACGAAATCATCAAAATTCTTAGAGAAAACCGCATATTTCGATGCAAAAAGACGATTTCTCGCCGATTTTCGTTGTTTTCTGGCTTGAATTCGCGAAGAAGAGCACGAAATCTGCAAAATCATGACTTTTACCAAGATTCAACAGCTGAATTGCAAGAAAACAGCAGAATTCTGCACGAAATCATCAAAATTCTTACAGAAAACCGCATTTTTCGATGCAAAACGACGACTTCTCGCCGATTTTCGTTGTTTTCTGGCTTGAATTCGCAAAGAAGAGCACGAAATCTACAAAATCATGACTTTTTACCAAGATTCAACGGCTGAATTGCAAGAAAACAGCAGAATTCTGCACGAAATCATCAAAATTCTTACAGAAAACCGCATATTTCGATGCAAAACAACGATTTCTCGCCGATTTTCGTTGTTTTCTGGCTTGAATTCGCAAAGAAGAGCACAAAATCTACAAAATCATCACTTTTTACCAAGATTCAACGGCTGAATTGCAAGAAAACAGCAGAATTCTGCACGAAATCATCAAAATTCTTACAGAAAACCGCATATTTCGATGCAAAACGATTATTTCTCGCCGATTTTCGTTGTTTTCTGGCTTGAATTCGCAAAGAAGAGCACGAAATCTACAAAATCATGACTTTTTACCAAGATTCAACGGCTGAATTGCAAGAAAACAGCAGAATTATGCACGAAATCATCAAAATTCTTACAGAAAACCGCATATTTCGATGCAAAACGACGATTTCGCGCCGATTTTCGTTGTTTTCTGGCTTGAATTCGCAAAGAAGAGCACGAAATCTACAAAATCATGACTTTTTACCAAGATTCAACGGCTGAATTGCAAGAAAACAGCAGAATTCTGCACGAAATCATCAAAATTCTTACAGAAAACCGCATATTTCGATGCAAAACGATTATTTCTCGCCGATTTTCGTTGTTTTCTGGCTTGAATTCGCAAAGAAGAGCACGAAATCTACAAAATCATGAATTTTTACCAAGAGTCAACGGCTGAATTGCAAGAAAACAGCAGAATTCTGCACGAAATCATCAAAATTCTTACAGAAAACCGCATATTTCGATGCAAAACGACGATTTCTCGCCGATTTTCGTTGTTTTCTGGCTTGAATTCGCGAAGAAGAGCACGAAATCTGCAAAATCATGACTTTTACCAAGATTCAACGGCTGAATTGCAAGAAAACAGCAGAATTCTGCACGAAATCATCAAAATTCTTACAGAAAACCGCATTTTTCGATGCAAAACGACGACTTCTCGCCGAGTTTCGTTGTTTTCTGGCTTGAATTCGCAAAGAAGAGCACGAAATCTACAAAATCATGACTTTTTACCAAGATTCAACGGCTGAATTGCAAGAAAACAGCAGAATTCTGCACGAAATCATCAAAATTCTTACAGAAAACCGCATATTTCGATGCAAAACAACGATTTCTCGCCGATTTTCGTTGTTTTCTGGCTTGAATTCGCAAAGAAGAGCACAAAATCTACAAAATCATCACTTTTTACCAAGATTCAACGGCTGAATTGCAAGAAAACAGCAGAATTCTGCACGAAATCATCAAAATTCTTACAGAAAACCGCATATTTCGATGCAAAACGATTATTTCTCGCCGATTTTCGTTGTTTTCTGGCTTGAATTCGCAAAGAAGAGCACGAAATCTACAAAATCATGACTTTTTACCAAGATTCAACGGCTGAATTGCAAGAAAACAGCAGAATTATGCACGAAATCATCAAAATTCTTACAGAAAACCGCATATTTCGATGCAAAACGACGATTTCGCGCCGATTTTCGTTGTTTTCTGGCTGGAATTCGGAACGAAGAGCACGAAATCTACAAAATCATGACTTTTTACCAAGATTCAACGGCTGAATTGCAAGAAAACAGCAGAATTCTGCACGAAACCATCAAAATTCTTAGAGAAAACCGCATATTTCGATGCAAAACGACGATTTCTCGCCGATTTTCGTGGTTTTCTGGCTTGAATTCGCAAAGAAGAGCACGAAATCTACAAAATCATGACTTTTTACCAAGATTCAACGGCTGAATTGCAAGAAAACAGCAGAATTCTGCACGAAATCATCAAAATTCTTAGAAAAAACTGCATATTTCGATGCAAAACAACGATTTCTCGCCGATTTTCGTTGTTTTCTATCTTGAATTCGCCAAGAAGAGCACGAAATCTACAAAATCATGACTTTTTATCTAGATTCAACGGCTGAATTGCAAGAAAACAGCAGAATTCTGCACGAAATCATCAAAATTCTTACAGAAAACCGCATATTTCGATGCAAAACAACGATTTCTCGCCGATTTTCGTTGTTTTCTATCTTGAATTCGCCAAGAAGAGCACGAAATCTACAAAATCATGACTTTTTACCTAGATTCAACGGCTGAATTGCAAGAAAACAGCAGAATTCTGCACGAAATCATCAAAATTCTTACAGAAAACCGCATATTTCGATGCAAAACGACGATTTCTCGCCGATTTTCGTTGTTTTCTGGCATGAATTTGCAAAGAAGAGCACGAAATCTACAAAATCATGACTTTTTACCAAGATTCAACGGCTGAATTGTAAGAAAACAGCAGAATTCTGCACGAAATCATCAAAATTCTTAGAGAAAACCGCATATTTCGATGCAAAACGACGATTTCTCGCTGATTTTCGTTGTTTTCTATCTTGAATTCGGAAAGGAGAGCACGAAATCTACAAAATCATGACTTTTTACCAAGATTCAACGGCTGAATTGCAAGAAAACAGCAGAATTCTGCACGAAATCGTCAAAATTCTTAGAGAAAACCGCATATTTCGATGCAAAACGACGATTTCTCGCCGATTTTCGTTGTTTTCTGGCTTGAGTTCGCAAAGAAGAGCACGAAATCTACAAAATCATCACTTTTTACCAAGATTCAACGGCTGAATTGCAAGAAAACAGCAGCATTCTGCACGAAATCATCAAAATTCTTAGAGAAAACCGCATATTTCGATGCAAAACGACGATTTCTCGCCGATTTTCGTTGTTTTCTGGCTTGAATTCGCAAAGAAGAGCACGAAATCTACAAAATCATCACTATTTACCAAGATTCAACGGCTGAATTGCAAGAAAACAGCAGAATTCTGCACGAAATCATCAAAATTCTTAGAGAAAACCGCATATTTCGATGCAAAACGACGATTTCTCGCTGATTTTCGTTGTTTTCTACCTTGAATTTGCAAAGAAGAGCACGGAATCTACAAAATCATGACTTTTTACCAAGATTCAACGGCTGAATTGCAAGAAAACAGCAGAATTCTGCACGAAATCATCAAAATTCTTAGAGAAAACCGCATATTTCGATGCAAAACGGCGATTTCTCGCCGATTTTCGTTGTTTTCTGGCTTGAATTCGCAAAGAAGAGCACGAAATCTACAAAATTATCACTTTTTACCAAGATTCAACGGCTGAATTGCAAGAAAACAGCAGAATTCTGCACGAAATCATCAAAATTCTTAGAGAAAAGCGCACATTTCGATGCAAAACGACGATTTCGCGCCGATTTTCGTTGTTTTCTGGCTGGAATTCGCAAAGAAGAGCACGAAATCTACAAAATCATGACTTTTTACCAAGATTCAACGGCTGAATTGCAAGAAAACAGCAGAATTCTGCACGAAATCATCAAAATTCTTAGAGAAAACCGCATATTTCGATGCAAAACGACGATTTCTCGCCGATTTTCGTGGTTTTCTGGCTTGAATTCGCAAAGAAGAGCACGAAATCTACAAAATCATGACTTTTTACCAAGATTCAACGGCTGAATTGCAAGAAAACAGCAGAATTCTGCACGAAATCATCAAAATTCTTACAGAAAACCGCAAATTTCGATGCAAAACGATTATTTCTCGCCGATTTTCGTTGTTTTCTGGCTTGAATTCGCAAAGAAGAGCACGAAATCTACAAAATCATGAATTTTTACCAAGATTCAACGGCTGAATTGCAAGAAAACAGCAGAATTCTGCACGAAATCATCAAAATTCTTAGAGAAAACCGCATATTTCGATGCAAAAAGACGATTTCTCGCCGATTTTCGTTGTTTTCTGGCTTGAATTCGCGAAGAAGAGCACGAAATCTGCAAAATCATGACTTTTACCAAGATTCAACAGCTGAATTGCAAGAAAACAGCAGAATTCTGCACGAAATCATCAAAATTCTTACAGAAAACCGCATTTTTCGATGCAAAACGACGACTTCTCGCCGATTTTCGTTGTTTTCTGGCTTGAATTCGCAAAGAAGAGCACGAAATCTACAAAATCATGACTTTTTACCAAGATTCAACGGCTGAATTGCAAGAAAACAGCAGAATTCTGCACGAAATCATCAAAATTCTTACAGAAAACCGCATATTTCGATGCAAAACAACGATTTCTCGCCGATTTTCGTTGTTTTCTGGCTTGAATTCGCAAAGAAGAGCACAAAATCTACAAAATCATCACTTTTTTCCAAGATTCAACGGCTGAATTGCAAGAAAACAGCAGAATTCTGCACGAAATCATCAAAATTCTTACAGAAAACCGCATATTTCGATGCAAAACGATTATTTCTCGCCGATTTTCGTTGTTTTCTGGCTTGAATTCGCAAAGAAGAGCACGAAATCTACAAAATCATGAATTTTTACCAAGATTCAACGGCTGAATTGCAAGAAAACAGCAGAATTCTGCACGAAATCATCAAAATTCTTACAGAAAACCGCATATTTCGATGCAAAACGACGATTTCTCGCCGATTTTCGTTGTTTTCTGGCTTGAATTCGCGAAGAAGAGCACGAAATCTGCAAAATCATGACTTTTACCAAGATTCAACGGCTGAATTGCAAGAAAACAGCAGAATTCTGCACGAAATCATCAAAATTCTTACAGAAAACCGCATTTTTCGATGCAAAACGACGACTTCTCGCCGATTTTCGTTGTTTTCTGGCTTGAATTCGCAAAGAAGAGCACGAAATCTACAAAATCATGACTTTTTGCCAAGATTCAACGGCTGAATTGCAAGAAAACAGCAGAATTCTGCACGAAATCATCAAAATTCTTACAGAAAACCGCATATTTCGATGCAAAACAACGATTTCTCGCCGATTTTCGTTGTTTTCTGGCTTGAATTCGCAAAGAAGAGCACAAAATCTACAAAATCATCACTTTTTACCAAGATTCAACGGCTGAATTGCAAGAAAACAGCAGAATTCTGCACGAAATCATCAAAATTCTTACAGAAAACCGCATATTTCGATGCAAAACAACGATTTCTCGCCGATTTTCGTTGTTTTCTGGCTTGAATTCGCAAAGAAGAGCACAAAATCTACAAAATCATCACTTTTTTCCAAGATTCAACGGCTGAATTGCAAGAAAACAGCAGAATTCTGCACGAAATCATCAAAATTCTTACAGAAAACCGCATATTTCGATGCAAAACGATTATTTCTCGCCGATTTTCGTTGTTTTCTGGCTTGAATTCGCAAAGAAGAGCACGAAATCTACAAAATCATGACTTTTTACCAAGATTCAACGGCTGAATTGCAAGAAAACAGCAGAATTATGCACGAAATCATCAAAATTCTTACAGAAAACCGCATATTTCGATGCAAAACGACGATTTCGCGCCGATTTTCGTTGTTTTCTGGCTTGAATTCGCAAAGAAGAGCACGAAATCTACAAAATCATGACTTTTTACCAAGATTCAACGGCTGAATTGCAAGAAAACAGCAGAATTCTGCACGAAATCATCAAAATTCTTACAGAAAACCGCATATTTCGATGCAAAACGATTATTTCTCGCCGATTTTCGTTGTTTTCTGGCTTGAATTCGCAAAGAAGAGCACGAAATCTACAAAATCATGAATTTTTACCAAGATTCAACGGCTGAATTGCAAGAAAACAGCAGAATTCTGCACGAAATCATCAAAATTCTTACAGAAAACCGCATATTTCGATGCAAAACGACGATTTCTCGCCGATTTTCGTTGTTTTCTGGCTTGAATTCGCGAAGAAGAGCACGAAATCTGCAAAATCATGACTTTTACCAAGATTCAACGGCTGAATTGCAAGAAAACAGCAGAATTCTGCACGAAATCATCAAAATTCTTACAGAAAACCGCATTTTTCGATGCAAAACGACGACTTCTCGCCGATTTTCGTTGTTTTCTGGCTTGAATTCGCAAAGAAGAGCACGAAATCTACAAAATCATGACTTTTTGCCAAGATTCAACGGCTGAATTGCAAGAAAACAGCAGAATTCTGCACGAAATCATCAAAATTCTTACAGAAAACCGCATATTTCGATGCAAAACAACGATTTCTCGCCGATTTTCGTTGTTTTCTGGCTTGAATTCGCAAAGAAGAGCACAAAATCTACAAAATCATCACTTTTTACCAAGATTCAACGGCTGAATTGCAAGAAAACAGCAGAATTCTGCACGAAATCATCAAAATTCTTACAGAAAACCGCAAATTTCGATGCAAAACGATTATTTCTCGCCGATTTTCGTTGTTTTCTGGCTTGAATTCGCAAAGAAGAGCACGAAATCTACAAAATCATGACTTTTTACCAAGATTCAACGGCTGAATTGCAAGAAAACAGCAGAATTATGCACGAAATCATCAAAATTCTAACAGAAAACCGCAAATTTCGATGCAAAACGACGATTTCGCGCCGATTTTCGTTGTTTTCTGGCTGGAATTCGCAAAGAAGAGCACGAAATCTACAAAATCATGACTTTTTACCAAGATTCAACGGCTGAATTGCAAGAAAACAGCAGAATTCTGCACGAAATCATCAAAATTCTTAGAGAAAACCGCATATTTCGATGCAAAACGACGATTTCTCGCCGATTTTCGTGGTTTTCTGGCTTGAATTCGCAAAGAAGAGCACGAAATCTACAAAATCATGACTTTTTACCAAGATTCAACGGCTGAATTGCAAGAAAACAGCAGAATTCTGCACGAAATCATCAAAATTCTTACAGAAAACCGCATATTTCGATGCAAAACGATTATTTCTCGCCGATTTTCGTTGTTTTCTGGCTTGAATTCGCAAAGAAGAGCACGAAATCTACAAAATCATGACTTTTTACCAAGATTCAACGGCTGAATTGCAAGAAAACAGCAGAATTCTGCACGAAATCATCAAAATTCTTACAGAAAACCGCATTTTTCGATGCATAACGACGATTTCTCGCCGATTTTCGTTGTTTTCTGGCTTGAATTCGCAAAGAAGAGCACGAAATCTACAAAATCATGACTTTTTACCAAGATTCAACGGATGAATTGCAAGAAAACAGCAGAATTCTGCACGAAATCATCAAAATTCTTACAGAAAAACGCATATTTCGATGCAAAACAACGATTTCTCGCCGATTTTCGTTGTTTTCTGGCTTGAATTCGCAAAGAAGAGCACAAAATCTACAAAATCATCACTTTTTACCAAGATTCAACGGCTGAATTGCAAGAAAACAGCAGAATTCTGCACGAAATCATCAAAATTCTTACAGAAAACCGCATATTTCGATGCAAAACGATTATTTCTCGCCGATTTTCGTTGTTTTCTGGCTTGAATTCGCAAAGAAGAGCACGAAATCTACAAAATCATGACTTTTTACCAAGATTCAACGGCTGAATTGCAAGAAAACAGCAGAATTATGCACGAAATCATCAAAATTCTTACAGAAAACCGCATATTTCGATGCAAAACGACGATTTCGCGCCGATTTTCGTTGTTTTCTGGCTGGAATTCGGAAAGAAGAGCACGAAATCTACAAAATCATGACTTTTTACCAAGATTCAACGGCTGAATTGCAAGAAAACAGCAGAATTCTGCACGAAATCATCAAAATTCTTAGAGAAAACCGCATATTTCGATGCAAAACGACGATTTCTCGCCGATTTTCGTGGTTTTCTGGCTTGAATTCGCAAAGAAGAGCACGAAATCTACAAAATCATGACTTTTTACCAAGATTCAACGGCTGAATTGCAAGAAAACAGCAGAATTCTGCACGAAATCATCAAAATTCTTAGAAAAAACTGCATATTTCGATGCAAAACAACGATTTCTCGCCGATTTTCGTTGTTTTCTATCTTGAATTCGCCAAGAAGAGCACGAAATCTACAAAATCATGACTTTTTATCTAGATTCAACGGCTGAATTGCAAGAAAACAGCAGAATTCTGCACGAAATCATCAAAATTCTTACAGAAAACCGCATATTTCGATGCAAAACAACGATTTCTCGCCGATTTTCGTTGTTTTCTATCTTGAATTCGCCAAGAAGAGCACGAAATCTACAAAATCATGACTTTTTACCTAGATTCAACGGCTGAATTGCAAGAAAACAGCAGAATTCTGCACGAAATCATCAAAATTCTTACAGAAAACCGCATATTTCGATGCAAAACGACGATTTCTCGCCGATTTTCGTTGTTTTCTGGCATGAATTTGCAAAGAAGAGCACGAAATCTACAAAATCATGACTTTTTACCAAGATTCAACGGCTGAATTGTAAGAAAACAGCAGAATTCTGCACGAAATCATCAAAATTCTTAGAGAAAACCGCATATTTCGATGCAAAACGACGATTTCTCGCTGATTTTCGTTGTTTTCTATCTTGAATTCGGAAAGGAGAGCACGAAATCTACAAAATCATGACTTTTTACCAAGATTCAACGGCTGAATTGCAAGAAAACAGCAGAATTCTGCACGAAATCGTCAAAATTCTTAGAGAAAACCGCATATTACGATGCAAAACGACGATTTCTCGCCGATTTTCGTTGTTTTCTGGCTTGAGTTCGCAAAGAAGAGCACGAAATCTACAAAATCATGACTTTTTACCAAGATTCAACGGCTGAATTGCAAGAAAACAGCAGCATTCTGCACGAAATCATCAAAATTCTTAGAGAAAACCGCATATTTCGATGCAAAACGACGATTTCTCGCCGATTTTCGTTGTTTTCTGGCTTGAATTCGCAAAGAAGAGCACGAAATCTACAAAATCATCACTTTTTACCAAGATTCAACGGCTGAATTGCAAGAAAACAGCAGAATTCTGCACGAAATCATCAAAATTCTTAGAGAAAACCGCATATTTCGATGCAAAACGACGATTTCTCGCTGATTTTCGTTGTTTTCTACCTTGAATTTGCAAAGAAGAGCACGGAATCTACAAAATCATGACTTTTTACCAAGATTCAACGGCTGAATTGCAAGAAAACAGCAGAATTCTGCACGAAATCATCAAAATTCTTACAGAAAACCGCATATTTCGATGCAAAACGGCGATTTCTCGCCGATTTTCGTTGTTTTCTGGCTTGAATTCGCAAAGAAGAGCACGAAATCTACAAAATTATCACTTTTTACCAAGATTCAACGGCTGAATTGCAAGAAAACAGCAGAATTCTGCACGAAATCGTCAAAATTCTTAGAGAAAACCGCATATTTCGATGCAAAACGACGATTTCTCGCCGATTTTCGTTGTTTTCTGGCTTGAGTTCGCAAAGAAGAGCACGAAATCTACAAAATCATCACTTTTTACCAAGATTCAACGGCTGAATTGCAAGAAAACAGCAGCATTCTGCACAAAATCATCAAAATTCTTAGAGAAAACCGCATATTTCGATGCAAAACGACGATTTCTCGCCGATTTTCGTTGTTTTCTGGCTTGAATTCGCAAAGAAGAGCACGAAATCTACAAAATCATCACTTTTTACCAAGATTCAACGGCTGAATTGCAAGAAAACAGCAGAATTCTGCACGAAATCATCAAAATTTTTACAAAAAACCGCATATTTCGATGCAAAACGATTATTTCTCGCCGATTTTCGTTGTTTTCTGGCTTGAATTCGCAAAGAAGAGCACGAAATCTACAAAATCATGACTTTTTACCAAGATTCAACGGCTGAATTGCAAGAAAACAGCAGAATTCTGCACGAAATCATCAAAATTCTTAGAGAAAACCGCATATTTCGATGCAAAACGACGATTTCTCGCTGATTTTCGTTGTTTTCTATCTTGAATTCGCAAAGAAGAGCACGGAATCTACAAAATCATGACTTTTTACCAAGATTCAACGGCTGAATTGCAAGAAAACAGCAGAATTCTGCACGAAATCATCAAAATTCTTACAGAAAACCGCATATTTCGATGCAAAACGACGATTTCTCGCCGATTTTCGTTGTTTTCTGGCTTGAATTCGCAAAGAAGAGCACGAAATCTACAAAATCATGACTTTTTACCAAGATTCAACGGCTGAATTGCAAGAAAACAGCAGAATTCTGCACGAAATCATCAAAATTCCTACAGAAAACCGCATATTTCGATGCAAAACGACGATTTCTCGCCGATTTTCGTTGTTTTCTGGCTTGAATTCGCAAAGAAGAGCACGAAATCTACAAAATCATGACTTTTTACCAAGATTCAACTGCTGAATTGCAAGAAAACAGCAGAATTCTGCACGAAATCATCAAAATTCTTACAGAAAACCGCATATTTCGATGCAAAACGACGATTTCTCGCCGATTTTCGTTGTTTTCTGGCTTGAATTCGCAAAGAAGAGCACGAAATCTGCAAAATCATGACTTTTTATCAAGATTCAACATCTGAATTGCAAGAAAACAGCAGAATTCTGCACGAAATCATCAAAATTCTCACAGAAAACTGCATTTTTCGATGCAAAACGACGATTTCTCGCCGATTTTCGTTGTTTTCTGGCTTGAATTCGCAAAGAAGAGCACGAAATCTACAAAATCATGACTTTTTACCAAGATTCAACGGCTGAATTGCAAGAAAACAGCAGCATTCTGCACGAAATCATCAAAATTCTTAGAGAAAACCGCATATTTCGATGCAAAACGACGATTTCTCGCCGATTTTCGTTGTTTTCTGGCTTGAATTCGCAAAGAAGAGCACGAAATCTACAAAATCATCACTTTTTACCAAGATTCAACGGCTGAATTGCAAGAAAACAGCAGAATTCTGCACGAAATCATCAAAATTCTTAGAGAAAACCGCATATTTCGATGCAAAACGACGATTTCTCGCTGATTTTCGTTGTTTTCTACCTTGAATTTGCAAAGAAGAGCACGGAATCTACAAAATCATGACTTTTTACCAAGATTCAACGGCTGAATTGCAAGAAAACAGCAGAATTCTGCACGAAATCATCAAAATTCTTACAGAAAACCGCATATTTCGATGCAAAACGGCGATTTCTCGCCGATTTTCGTTGTTTTCTGGCTTGAATTCGCAAAGAAGAGCACGAAATCTACAAAATTATCACTTTTTACGAAGATTCAACGGCTGAATTGCAAGAAAACAGCAGAATTCTGCACGAAATCATCAAAATTCTTAGAGAAAAGAGCACATTTCGATGCAAAACGACGATTTCTCGCCGATTTTCGTGGTTTTCTGGCTTGAATTCGCAAAGAGGAGCACGAAATCTACAAAATCATGACTTTTTACCAAGATTCAACGGCTGAATTGCAAGAAAACAGCAGAATTCTGCACGAAATCATCAAAATTTTTACAAAAAACCGCATATTTCGATGCAAAACGATTATTTCTCGCCGATTTTCGTTGTTTTCTGGCTTGAATTCGCAAAGAAGAGCACGAAATCTACAAAATCATGACTTTTTACCAAGATTCAACGGCTGAATTGCAAGAAAACAGCAGAATTCTGCACGAAATCATCAAAATTCTTAGAGAAAACCGCATATTTCGATGCAAAACGACGATTTCTCGCTGATTTTCGTTGTTTTCTATCTTGAATTCGCAAAGAAGAGCACGGAATCTACAAAATCATGATTTTGTACCAAGATTCAACGGCTGAATTGCAAGAAAACAGCAGAATTCTGCACGAAATCATCAAAATTCTTACAGAAAACCGCATATTTCGATGCAAAACGACGATTTCTCGCCGATTTTCGTTGTTTTCTGGCTTGAATTCGCAAAGAAGAGCACGAAATCTACAAAATCATGACTTTTTACCAAGATTCAACGGCTGAATTGCAAGAAAACAGCAGAATTCTGCACGAAATCATCAAAATTCCTACAGAAAACCGCATATTTCGATGCAAAACGACGATTTCTCGCCGATTTTCGTTGTTTTCTGGCTTGAATTCGCAAAGAAGAGCACGAAATCTACAAAATCATGACTTTTTACCAAGATTCAACGGCTGAATTGCAAGAAAACAGCAGAATTCTGCACGAAATCATCAAAATTCTTACAGAAAACCGCATATTTCGATGCAAAACGACGATTTCTCGCCGATTTTCGTTGTTTTCTGGCTTGAATTCGCAAAGAAGAGCACGAAATCTGCAAAATCATCACTTTTTACCAAGATTCAACGGCTGAATTGCAAGAAAACAGCAGAATTCTGCACGAAATCATCAAAATTCTTAGAGAAAACCGCATATTTCGATGCAAAACGACGATTTCTCGCCGATTTTCGTTGTTTTCTGGCTTGAATTCGCAAAGAAGAGCACGAAATCTACAAAATCATGACTTTTTACCAAGATTCAACGGCTGAATTGCAAGAAAACAGCAGAATTCTGCAGGAAATCATCAAAATTCTTACAGAAAACCGCATATTTCGATGCAAAACGACGATTTCTCGCCGATTTTCGTTGTTTTCTGGCTTGAATTCGCAAAGAAGAGCACGAAATCTACAAAATCATGACTTTTTACCAAGATTCAACGGCTGAATTGCAAGAAAACAGCAGAATTCTGCACGAAATCATCAAAATTCTTAGAGAAAACTGCATATTTCGATGCAAAACAACGATTTCTCGCCGATTTTCGTTGTTTTCTATCTTGAATTCGCCAAAAAGAGCACGAAATCTACAAAATCATGACTTTTTACCTAGATTCAACGGCTGAATTGCAAGAAAACAGCAGAATTCTGCACGAAATAATCAAAATTCTTACAGAAAACCGCATATTTCGATGCAAACCAACGATTTCTCGCTGATTTTCGTTGTTTTCTATCTTGAATTCGCCAAGAAGAGCACAAAATCTACAAAATCATGACTTTTTACCAAGATTCAACGGCTGAATTGCAAGAAAACAGCAGAATTCAGCACGAAATCATCAAAATTCTAACAGAAAACCGCATATTTCGTTGCAAAACGACGATTTCTCGCTGATTTTCGTTGTTTTCTATCTTGAATTCGCAAAGGAGAGCACGAAATCTACAAAATCATGACTTTTTACCAAGATTCAACGGCTGAATTGCAAGAAAACAGCAGAATTCTGCACGAAATCGTCAAAATTCTTAGAGAAAACCGCATATTTCGATGCAAAACGACGATTTCTCGCCGATTTTCGTTGTTTTTTGGCTTGAATTCGCAAAGAAGAGCACGAAATCTACAAAATCATCACTTTTTACCAAGATTCAACGGCTGAATTGCAAGAAAACAGCAGAATTCTGCACGAAATCATCAAAATTCTTAGAGAAAACCGCATATTTCGATGCAAAACGACGATTTCTCGCCGATTTTCGTTGTTTTCTGGCTTGAATTCGCAAAGAAGAGCACGAAATCTACAAAATCATCACTTTTTACCAAGATTCAACGGCTGAATTGCAAGAAAACAGCAGAATTCTGCACGAAATCATCAAAATTCTTAGAGAAAACCGCATATTTCGATGCAAAACGACGATTTCTCGCTGATTTTCGTTGTTTTCTATCATGAATTCGCAAAGAAGAGCACGGAATCTACAAAATCATGACTTTTTACCAAGATTCAACGGCTGAATTGCAAGAAAACAGCAGAATTCTGCACGAAATCATCAAAATTCTTACAGAAAACCGCATATTTCGATGCAAAACGACGATTTCTCGCCGATTTTCGTTGTTTTCTGGCTTGAATTCGCAAAGAAGAGCACGAAATCTACAAAATCATGACTTTTTACCAAGATTCAACGGCTGAATTGCAAGAAAACAGCAGAATTCTGCACGAAATCATCAAAATTCTTACAGAAAACCGCATATTTCGATGCAAAACGACGATTTCTCGCCGATTTTCGTTGTTTTCTGGCTTGAATTCGCAAAGAAGAGCACGAAATCTACAAAATCATGAATTTTTACCAAGATTCAACGGCTGAATTGCAAGAAAACAGCAGAATTCTGCACGAAATCTTCAAAATTCTTAGAGAAAACTGCATATTTCGATGCAAAACAACGATTTCTCGCCGATTTTCGTTGTTTTCTATCTTGAATTCGCCAAGAAGAGCACGAAATCTACAAAATCATGACTTTTTACCTAGATTCAACGGCTGAATTGCAAGAAAACAGCAGAATTCTGCACGAAATCATCAAAATTCTTACAGAAAACCGCATATTTCGATGCAAAACAACGATTTCTCGCCGATTTTCGTTGTTTTCTATCTTGAATTCGCCAAGAAGAGCACGAAATCTACAAAATCATGACTTTTTACCTAGATTCAACGGCTGAATTGCAAGAAAACAGCAGAATTCTGCACGAAATCATCAAAATTCTTACAGAAAACCGCATATTTCGATGCAAAACGACGATTTCTCGCCGATTTTCGTTGTTTTCTGGCTTGAATTCGCAAAGAAGAGCACGAAATCTACAAAATCATGACTTTTTACCAAGATTCAACGGCTGAATTGCAAGAAAACAGCAGAATTTTGCACGAAATCATCAAAATTCTTACAGAAAACTGCATTTTTCGATGCAAGACGACGATTTCTCGCCGATTTTCGTTGTTTTCTGGCTTGAATTCGCAAAGAAGAGCACGAAATCTACAAAATCATGACTTTTTACCAAGATTCAACGGCTGAATTGCAAGAAAACAGCAGAATTCTGCACGAAATCATCAAAATTCTTACAGAAAACCGCATATTTCGATGCAAAACGACGATTTCTCGCCGATTTTCGTTGTTTTCTGGCTTGAATTCTCAAAGAAGAGCACGAAATCTACAAAATCATGACTTTTTACCAAGATTCAACGGCTGAATTGCAAGAAAACAGCAGAATTCTGCACGAAATCATCAAAATTCTTACAGAAAACCGCATATTTCGATGCAAAACGACGATTTCTCGCCGATTTTCGTTGTTTTCTGGCTTGAATTCGCAAAGAAGAGCACGAAATCTACAAAATCATGACTTTTTACCAAGATTCAACGGCTGAATTGCAAGAAAACAGCAGAGTTCTGCACGAAATCATCAAAATTCTTAGAGAAAACCGCATATTTCGATGCAAAACAACGATTTCTCGCCGATTTTCGTTGTTTTCTATCTTGAATTCGCCAAGAAGAGCACGAAATCTACAAAATCATGACTTTTTACCTAGATTCAACGGCTGAATTGCAAGAAAACAGCAGAATTCTGCACGAAATCATCAAAATTCTTACAGAAAACCGCATATTTCGATGCAAAACGACGATTTCTCGCCGATTTTCGTTGTTTTCAGGCTTGAATTCGCAAAGAAGAGCACGAAATCTACAAAATCATGACTTTTTACCAAGATTCAACGGCTGAATTGCAAGAAAACAGCAGAATTCTGCACGAAATCATCAAAATTCTTACAGAAAACTGCATTTTTCGATGCAAAACGACGATTTCTCGCCGATTTTCGTTGTTTTCTGGCTTGAATTCGCAAAGAAGAGCACGAAATCTACAAAATCATGACTTTTTACCAAGATTCAACGGCTGAATTGCAAGAAAACAGCAGAATTCTGCACGAAATCATCAAAATTCTTACAGAAAACCGCATATTTCGAGGCAAAACGACGATTTCTCGCCGATTTTCGTTGTTTTCTGGCTTGAATTCGCAAAGAAGAGCACGAAATCTACAAAATCATGACTTTTTACCAAGATTCAACGGCTGAATTGCAAGAAAACAGCAGAATTCTGCACGAAATCATCAAAATTCTTACAGAAAACCGCATATTTTGATGCAAAACGACGATTTCTCGCCGATTTTCGTTGTTTTCTGGCTTGAATTCGCAAAGAAGAGCACGAAATCTACAAAATCATGACTTTTTACCAAGATTCAACGGCTGAATTGCAAGAAAACAGCAGAATTCTGCACGAAATCATCAAAATTCTTAGAGAAAACCGCATATTTCGATGCAAAACAACGATTTCTCGCCGATTTTCGTTGTTTTCTATCTTGAATTCGCCAAGAAGAGCACGAAATCTACAAAATCATGACTTTTTACCTAGATTCAACGGCTGAATTGCAAGAAAACAGCAGAATTCTGCACGAAATCATCAAAATTCTTACAGAAAACCGCATATTTCGATGCAAAACGACGATTTCTCGCCGATTTTCGTTGTTTTCTGGCTTGAATTTGCAAAGAAGAGCACGAAATCTACAAAATCATGACTTTTTACCAAGATTCAACGGCTGAATTGCAAGAAAACAGCAGAATTCTGCACGAAATCATCAAAATTCTTACAGAAAACCGCATATTTCGATGCAAAACGACGATTTCTCGCCGATTTTCGTTGTTTTCTGGCTTGAATTCGCAAAGAAGAGCACGAAATCTACAAAATCATGACTTTTTACCAAGATTCAACGGCTGAATTGCAAGAAAACAGCAGAATTCTGCACGAAATCATCAAAATTCTTAGAGAAAACCGCATATTTCGATGCAAAACAACGATTTCTCGCCGATTTTCGTTGTTTTCTATCTTGAATTCGCCAAGAAGAGCACGAAATCTACAAAATCATGACTTTTTACCTAGATTCAACGGCTGAATTGCAAGAAAACAGCAGAATTCTGCACGAAATCATCAAA
The DNA here is from genome assembly GCA_029298725.1 of Gnatocerus cornutus. Lineage (NCBI taxonomy): Eukaryota > Metazoa > Arthropoda > Insecta > Coleoptera > Tenebrionidae > Gnatocerus > Gnatocerus cornutus. The sequence goes on from CM055516.1 coordinate 5,487,815, forward strand.
ATTCTTACAGAAAACCGCATATTTCGATGCAAAACGACGATTTCTCGCCGATTTTCGTTGTTTTCAGGCTTGAATTCGCAAAGAAGAGCACGAAATCTACAAAATCATGACTTTTTACCAAGATTCAACGGCTGAATTGCAAGAAAACAGCAGAATTCTGCACGAAATCATCAAAATTCTTACAGAAAACTGCATTTTTCGATGCAAAACGACGATTTCTCGCCGATTTTCGTTGTTTTCTGGCTTGAATTCGCAAAGAAGAGCACGAAATCTACAAAATCATGACTTTTTACCAAGATTCAACGGCTGAATTGCAAGAAAACAGCAGAATTCTGCACGAAATCATCAAAATTCTTACAGAAAACCGCATATTTCGAGGCAAAACGACGATTTCTCGCCGATTTTCGTTGTTTTCTGGCTTGAATTCGCGAAGAAGAGCACGAAATCTACAAAATCATGACTTTTTACCAAGATTCAACGGCTGAATTGCAAGAAAACAGCAGAATTCTGCACGAAATCATCAAAATTCTTACAGAAAACCGCATATTTCGATGCAAAACGACGATTTCTCGCCGATTTTCGTTGTTTTCTGGCTTGAATTCGCAAAGAAGAGCACGAAATCTACAAAATCATGACTTTTTACCAAGATTCAACGGCTGAATTGCAAGAAAACAGCAGAATTCTGCACGAAATCATCAAAATTCTTAGAGAAAACCGCATATTTCGATGCAAAACAACGATTTCTCGCCGATTTTCGTTGTTTTCTATCTTGAATTCGCCAAGAAGAGCACGAAATCTACAAAATCATGACTTTTTACCTAGATTCAACGGCTGAATTGCAAGAAAACAGCAGAATTCTGCACGAAATCATCAAAATTCTTACAGAAAACCGCATATTTCGATGCAAAACGACGATTTCTCGCCGATTTTCGTTGTTTTCTGGCTTGAATTTGCAAAGAAGAGCACGAAATCTACAAAATCATGACTTTTTACCAAGATTCAACGGCTGAATTGCAAGAAAACAGCAGAATTCTGCACGAAATCATCAAAATTCTTACAGAAAACTGCGTTTTTCGATGCAAAACGACGATTTTTCGCCGATTTTCGTTGTTTTCTGGCTTGAATTCGCAAAGAAGAGCACGAAATCTACAAAATCATCACTTTTTACCAAGATTCAACGGCTGAATTGCAAGAAAACAGCAGAATTCTGCACGAAATCATCAAAATTCTTAGAGAAAACCGCATATTTCGATGCAAAACGACGATTTCTCGCTGATTTTCGTTGTTTTCTATCTTGAATTCGCAAAGAAGAGCACGGAATCTACAAAATCATGACTTTTTACCAAGATTCAACGGCTGAATTGCAAGAAAACAGCAGAATTCTGCACAAAATCATCAAGATTCTTAGAGAAAACTGCATATTTCGATGCAAAACAACGATTTCTCGCCGATTTTCGTTGTTTTCTATCTTGAATTCGCAAAGAAGAGCACGGAATCTACAAAATCATGACTTTTTACCAAGATTCAACGGCTGAATTGCAAGAAAACAGCAGAATTCTGCACGAAATCATCAAAATTCTTACAGAAAACCGCATATTTCGATGCAAAACAACGATTTCTCGCCGATTTCGTTGTTTTCTATCTTGAATTTGCCAAGAAGAGCACGAAATCTACAAAGTCATGACTTTTTACCAAGATTCAACGGCTGAATTGCAGGAAAACAGGAGAATTCTGCACGAAATCATCAAAATTCTTACAGAATACCGCATATTTCGTTGCAAAACGACGATTTCTCGCTGATTTTCGTTGTTTTCTATGTTGAATTCGCAAAGGAGAGCACGAAATCTACAAAATCATGACTTTTTACCAAGATTCAACGGCTGAATTGCAAGAAAACAGCAGAATTCTGCACGAAATCATCAAAATTCTTAGAGAAAACCGCATATTTCGATGCAAAACGACGATTTCCCGCCGATTTTCGTTGTTTTCTGGCTTGAATTCGCAAAGAAGAGAACGAAATCTACAAAATCATCACTTTTTACCAAGATTCAACGGCTGAATTGCAAGAAAACAGCAGAATTCTGCACGAAATCATCAAAATTCTTAGAGAAAACCGCATATTTCGATGCAAAACGACGATTTCTCGCTGATTTTCGTTGTTTTCTATCATGAATTCGCAAAGAAGAGCACGGAATCTACAAAATCATGACTTTTTACCAAGATTCAACGGCTGAATTGCAAGAAAACTGCAGAATTCTGCACGAAATCATCAAAATTCTTACAGAAAACCGCATATTTCGATGCAAAACGACGATTTCTCGCCGATTTTCGTTGTTTTCTGGCTTGAATTCGCAAAGAAGGCCACGAAATCTACAAAATCATGACTTTTTACCAAGATTCAACGGCTGAATTGCAAGAAAACAGCAGAATTCTGCACGAAATCATCAAATTTCTTAGAGAAAACTGCATATTTCGATGCAAAACAACGATTTCTCGCCGATTTTCTTGCAATTCTGCCGTAGAATCTTGGTAAAAAGTGATGATTTTGTAGATTTCGTGCTCTTCTTTGCGAATTCAAGCCAGAAAACAACGAAAATCGGCGAGAAATCGTCGTTTTGCATCGAAATATGCGGTTTTCTGTAAGAATTTTCATGATTTCGTGCAGAATTCTGCTGTTTTCTTGCAATTCAGCTGTTGAATCTTGGTAAAAAGTCATGATTTTGTAGATTTCGTGCTCTTCTTTGCGAATTCAAGCCAGAAAACAACGGAAATCGGCGAGAAATAATCCTTTTGCATCGAAATATGCGGTTTTCTGTAAGAATTTTGATGATTTCGTGCAGAATTCTGCTGTTTTCTTGCAATTCAGCCGTTGAATCTTAATAAAAGGTCATGATTTTGTAGATTTCGTGCTCTTCTTTGCGAATTCAAGCCAGAAAACCACGAAAATCGGCGAGAAATCGTCGTTTTGCATCGAAATATGCGGTTTTCTCGAAGAATTTTGATGATTTCGTGCAGAATTCTGCTGTTTTCTTGCAATTCAGCGGTTGAATCTTGGTAAAAAGTGATGATTTTGTTGATTTCGTGCTCTTCTTTGCGAATTCAAGCCAGAAAACAACGAAAATCGGCGAGAAATCGTCGTTTTGCATCGAAATATGCAGTTTTCTTTAAGAATTTTGACGATTTCGTGCAGAATTCTGCTGTTTTCTTGCAATTCAGCCGTTGAATCTTGGTAAAAAGTCATGATTTTGTAGATTTCGTGCTCTTCTTGGCGAATTCAAGATAGAAAACAACGAAAATCGGCGAGAAATCGTTGTTTTGCATCGAAATATGCGGTTTTCTGTAAGAATTTTGATGATTTCGTGCAGAATTCTGCTGTTTTCTTGCAATTCAGCTGTTGAATCTTGGTAAAAAGTCATGATTTTGTAGATTTCGTGCTCTTCTTTGCGAATTCAAGCCAGAAAACCACGAAAATCGGCGAGAAATAATCGTTTTGCATCGAAATATGCGGTTTTCTGTAAGAATTTTGATGATTTCGTGCAGAATTCTGCTGTTTTCTTGCAATTCAGCGGTTGAATCTTGGTAAAAAGTGATGATTTTATTGATTTCGTGCTCTTCTTTGCAAATTCAAGCCAGAAAACAACGAAAATCGGCGAGAAATCGTCGTTTTGCATCGAAATATGCGGTTTTCTCTAAGAATTTTGACGATTTCGTGCAGAATTCTGCTGTTTTCTTGCAATTCAGCCGTTGAATCTTGGTATAAAGTCATGATTTTGTAGATTTCGTGCTTTTCTTTGCGAATTCAAGCCAGAAAACAACGAAAATCGGCGAGAAATCGTCGTTTTGCATCGAAATATGCGGTTTTCTGTAAGAATTTTGATGATTTCGTGCAGAATTCTGCTGTTTTCTTGCAATTCAGCTGTTGAATCTTGGTAAAAAGTCATGATTTTGTAGATTTCGTGCTCTTCTTTGCGAATTCAAGCCAGAAAACCACGAAAATCGGCGAGAAATAATCGTTTTGCATCGAAATATGCGGTTTTCTGTAAGAATTTTGATGATTTCGTGCAGAATTCTGCTGTTTTCTTGCAATTCAGCCGTTGAATCTTAATAAAAAGTGATGATTTTGTAGATTTCGTGCTCTTCTTTGCGAATTCAAGCCAGAAAACAACGAAAATCGGCGAGAAATCGTCGTTTTGCATCAAAATATGCGGTTTTCTCTAAGAATTTTGACGATTTCGTGCAGAATTCTGCTGTTTTCTTGCAATTTAGCCGTTGAATCTTGGTAAAAAGTAATGATTTTGTAGATTTCGTGCTCTTCTTGGCGAATTCAAGATAGAAAACAACGAAAATCGGCGAGAAATCGTTGTTTTGCATCGAAATATGCAGTTTTCTTTAAGAAATTTGATGATTTCGTGCAGAATTCTGCTGTTTTCTTGCAATTCAGCCGTTGAATCTTGGTAAAAAGTCATGATTTTGTAGATTTCGTGCTCATCTTTGCGAATTCAAGCCAGAAAACAACGAAAATCGGCGAGAAATCGTCGTTTTGCATCGAAATATGCGGTTTTCTGAAAGAATTTTGATGATTTCGTGCAGAATTCTGCTGTTTTCTTGCAATTCAGCTGTAGAATCTTGGTAAAAAGTGATGATTTTGTAGATTTCGTGCTCTTCTTTGCGAATTCAAGCCCGAAAACAACGAAAATCGGCGAGAAATCGTTGTTTTGCATCGAAATATGCGGTTTTCTGTAAGAATTTTGATGATTTCGTGCAGAATTCTGCTGTTTTCTTGCAATTCTGCCGTAGAATCTTGGTAAAAAGTGATGATTTTGTAGATTTCGTGCTCTTCTTTGCGAATTCAAGCCAGAAAACAACGAAAATCGGCGAGAAATCGTTGTTTTGCATCGAAATATGCGGTTTTCTGTAAGAATTTTGATAATTTCGTGCAGAATTCTGCGGTTTTCTTGCAATTCAGCCGTTGAATCTTGGTAAAAAGTCATGATTTTGTAGATTTCGTGCTCTTCTTTGCGAATTCAAGCCAGAAAACAACGAAAATCGGCGAGAAGTCGTCATTTTGCATCGAAATATGCGGTTTTCTGTAAGAATTTTGATGATTTCGTGCAGAATTCTGCTGTTTTCTTGCAATTCAGCTGTTGAATCTTGGTAAAAAATCATGATTTTGTAGATTTCGTGCTCTTCTTTGCGAATTCAAGCCAGAAAACAACGAAAATCGGCGAGAAATCGTCGTTTTGCATCGAAATATGCGGTTTTCTGTAAGAATTTTGATGATTTCGTGCAGAATTCTGATGTTTTCTTGCAATTCAGCTGTTGAATCTTGGTAAAAAGTCATGATTTTGTAGATTTCGTGCTCTTCTTTGCGAATTCAAGCCAGAAAACCACAAAAATCGGCGAGAAATCGTCGTTTTGCATCAAAATATGCGGTTTGCTCTAAGAATTTTGACGATTTCGTGCAGAATTCTGCTCTTTTCTTGCAATTTAGCCGTTGAATCTTGGTAAAAAGTAATGATTTTGTAGATTTCGTGCTCTTCTTGGCGAATTCAAGATAGAAAACAACGAAAATCGGCGAGAAATCGTTGTTTTGCATCGAAATATGCAGTTTTCTTTAAGAAATTTGATGATTTCGTGCAGAATTCTGCTGTTTTCTTGCAATTCAGCCGTTGAATCTTGGTAAAAAGTCATGATTTTGTAGATTTCGTGCTCTTCTTTGCGAATTCAAGCCAGAAAACAACGAAAATCGGCGAGAAATCGTCGTTTTGCATCGAAATATGCGGTTTTCTGAAAGAATTTTGATGATTTCGTGCAGAATTCTGCTGTTTTCTTGCAATTCAGCCGTAGAATCTTGGTAAAAAGTGATGATTTTGTAGATTTCGTGCTCTTCTTTGCGAATTCAAGCCAGAAAACAACGAAAATCGGCGAGAAATCGTTGTTTTGCATCGAAATATGCGGTTTTCTGTAAGAATTTTGATAATTTCGTGCAGAATTCTGCGGTTTTCTTGCAATTCAGCCGTTGAATCTTGGTAAAAAGTCATGATTTTGTAGATTTCGTGCTCTTCTTTGCGAATTCAAGCCAGAAAACAACGAAAATCGGCGAGAAATCGTCGTTTTGCATCGAAATATGCGGTTTTCTGTAAGAATTTTGATGATTTCGTGCAGAATTCTGCTGTTTTCTTGCAATTCAGCTGTTGAATCTTGGTAAAAAATCATGATTTTGTAGATTTCGTGCTCTTCTTTGCGAATTCAAGCCAGAAAACAACGGAAATCGGCGAGAAACAATCCTTTTGCATCGAAATATGCGGTTTTCTGTAAGAATTTTGATGATTTCGTGCAGAATTCTGCTGTTTTCTTGCAATTCAGCCGTTGAATCTTGGTAAAAAGTCATGATTTTGTAGATTTCGTGCTCTTCTTTGCGAATTCAAGCCAGAAAACAACGAAAATCGGCGAGAAATTGTCGATTTGCATCGAAAAATGCGGTTTTCTGTAAGAATTTTGATGATTTCGTGCAGAATTCTGCGGTTTTCTTGCAATTCAGCCGTTGAATCTTGGTAAAAAGTCATGATTTTGTAGATTTCGTGCTCTTCTTTGCGAATTCAAGCCAGAAAACAACGAGAATCGGCGAGAAATCGTCGTTTTGCATCGAAATATGCGGTTTTCTGTAAGAATTTGGATGATTTCGTGCAGAATTCTGCTGTTTTCTTGCAATTCAGCCGTTGAATCTTGGTAAAAAGTCATGATTTTGTAGATTTCGTGCTCTTCTTTGCGAATTCAAGCCAGAAAACCACGAAAATCGGCGAGAAATAATCGTTTTGCATCGAAATATGCGGTTTTCTGTAAGAATTTTGATGATTTCGTGCAGAATTCTGCTGTTTTCTTGCAATTCAGCCGTTGAATCTTGGTAAAAAGTCATGATTTTGTAGATTTCGTGCTCTTCTTTGCGAATTCAAGCCAGAAAACCACGAAAATCGGCGAGAAATCGTCGTTTTGCATCGAAATATGCGGTTTTCTCTAAGAATTTTGATGATTTCGTGCAGAATTCTGCTGTTTTCTTGCAATTCAGCCGTTGAATCTTGGTAAAAAGTGATGATTTTGTTGATTTCGTGCTCTTTTTTGCGAATTCAAGCCAGAAAACAACGAAAATCGGCGAGAAATCGTCGTTTTGCATCGAAATATGCGGTTTTCTCTAAGAATTTTGACGATTTCGTGCAGAATTCTGCTGTTTTCTTGCAATTTAGCCGTTGAATCTTGGTAAAAAGTCATGATTTTGTAGATTTCGTGCTCTTCTTTGCGAATTCAAGCCAGAAATCAACGAAAATCGGCGAGAAATCGTCGTTTTGCATCGAAATATGCGGTTTTCTGTAAGAATTTTGACGATTTCGTGCAAAATTCTGCTGTTTTCTTGCAATTCAGCTGTTGAATCTTGGTAAAAAGTCATGATTTTGTAGATTTCGTGCTCTTCTTTGCGAATTCAAGCCAGAAAACAACGGAAATCGGCGAGAAATAATCCTTTTGCATCGAAATATGCGGTTTTCTGTAAGAATTTTGATGATTTCGTGCAGAATTCTGCTGTTTTCTTGCAATTCAGCCGTTGAATCTTAATAAAAAGTCATGATTTTGTAGATTTCGTGCTCTTCTTTGCGAAATCAAGCCAGAAAACCACGAAAATCGGCGAGAAATCGTCGTTTTGCATCGAAATATGCGGTTTTCTCAAAGAATTTTGATGATTTCGTGCAGAATTCTGCTGTTTTCTTGCAATTCAGCCGTTGAATCTTGGTAAAAAGTGATGATTTTGTTGATTTCGTGCTCTTCTTTGCGAATTCAAGCCAGAAAACAACGAAAATCGGCGAGAAATCGTCGTTTTGCATCGAAATATGCGGTTTTCTGTAAGAATTTTTATGATTTCGTGCAGAATTCTGCTGTTTTCTTGCAATTCTGCCGTAGAATCTTGGTAAAAAGTGATGATTTTGTAGATTTCGTGCTCTTCTTTGCGAATTCAAGCCAGAAAACAACGAAAATCGGCGAGAAATCGTAGTTTTGCATCGAAATATGCGGTTTTCTGTAAGAATTTTGATAATTTCGTGCAGAATTCTGCGGTTTTCTTGCAATTCAGCCGTTGAATCTTGGTAAAAAGTGATGATTTTGTTGATTTCGTGCTCTTCTTTGCGAATTCAAGCCAGAAAACAACGAAAATCGGCGAGAAATCGTTGTTTTGCATCGAAATATGCGGTTTTCTGTAAGAATTTTCATGATTTCGTGCAGAATTCTGCTGTTTTTTTGCAATTCAGCCGTTGAATCTTGGTAAAAAGTCATGATTTTGTAGATTTCGTGCTCTTCTTTGCGAATTCAAGCCAGAAAACAACGAAAATCGGCGAGAAATCGTCGTTTTGCATCGAAATATGCGGTTTTCTGTAAGAATTTGGATGATTTCGTGCAGAATTCTGCTGTTTTCTTGCAATTCAGCCGTTGAATCTTGGTAAAAAGTCATGATTTTGTAGATTTCGTGCTCTTCTTTGCGAATTCAACCCAGAAAACCACGAAAATCGGCGAGAAATAATCGTTTTGCATCGAAATATGCGGTTTTCTGTAAGAATTTTGATGATTTCGTGCAGAATTCTGCTGTTTTCTTGCAATTCAGCCGTTGAATCTTGGTAAAAAGTCATGATTTTGTAGATTTCGTGCTCTTCTTTGCGAATTCAAGCCAGAAAACCACGAAAATCGGCGAGAAATCGTCGTTTTGCATCGAAATATGCGGTTTTCTCTAAGAATTTTGATGATTTCGTGCAGAATTCTGCTGTTTTCTTGCAATTCAGCCGTTGAATCTTGGTAAAAAGTGATGATTTTGTTGATTTCGTGCTCTTTTTTGCGAATTCAAGCCAGAAAACAACGAAAATCGGCGAGAAATCGTCGTTTTGCATCGAAATATGCGGTTTTCTCTAAGAATTTTGACGATTTCGTGCAGAATTCTGCTGTTTTCTTGCAATTTAGCCGTTGAATCTTGGTAAAAAGTCATGATTTTGTAGATTTCGTGCTCTTCTTTGCGAATTCAAGCCAGAAAACAACGAAAATCGGCGAGAAATCGTCGTTTTGCATCGAAATATGCGGTTTTCTGTAAGAATTTTGACGATTTCGTGCAAAATTCTGCTGTTTTCTTGCAATTCAGCTGTTGAATCTTGGTAAAAAGTCATGATTTTGTAGATTTCGTGCTCTTCTTTGCGAATTCAAGCCAGAAAACAACGGAAATCGGCGAGAAATAATCCTTTTGCATCGAAATATGCGGTTTTCTGTAAGAATTTTGATGATTTCGTGCAGAATTCTGCTGTTTTCTTGCAATTCAGCCGTTGAATCTTAATAAAAAGTCATGATTTTGTAGATTTCGTGCTCTTCTTTGCGAAATCAAGCCAGAAAACCACGAAAATCGGCGAGAAATCGTCGTTTTGCATCGAAATATGCGGTTTTCTCAAAGAATTTTGATGATTTCGTGCAGAATTCTGCTGTTTTCTTGCAATTCAGCCGTTGAATCTTGGTAAAAAGTGATGATTTTGTTGATTTCGTGCTCTTCTTTGCGAATTCAAGCCAGAAAACAACGAAAATCGGCGAGAAATCGTCGTTTTGCATCGAAATATGCGGTTTTCTGTAAGAATTTTTATGATTTCGTGCAGAATTCTGCTGTTTTCTTGCAATTCTGCCGTAGAATCTTGGTAAAAAGTGATGATTTTGTAGATTTCGTGCTCTTCTTTGCGAATTCAAGCCAGAAAACAACGAAAATCGGCGAGAAATCGTAGTTTTGCATCGAAATATGCGGTTTTCTGTAAGAATTTTGATAATTTCGTGCAGAATTCTGCGGTTTTCTTGCAATTCAGCCGTTGAATCTTGGTAAAAAGTGATGATTTTGTTGATTTCGTGCTCTTCTTTGCGAATTCAAGCCAGAAAACAACGAAAATCGGCGAGAAATCGTTGTTTTGCATCGAAATATGCGGTTTTCTGTAAGAATTTTCATGATTTCGTGCAGAATTCTGCTGTTTTTTTGCAATTCAGCCGTTGAATCTTGGTAAAAAGTCATGATTTTGTAGATTTCGTGCTCTTCTTTGCGAATTCAAGCCAGAAAACAACGAAAATCGGCGAGAAATCGTCGTTTTGCATCGAAATATGCGGTTTTCTGTAAGAATTTTGACGATTTCGTGCAAAATTCTGCTGTTTTCTTGCAATTCAGCTGTTGAATCTTGGTAAAAAGTCATGATTTTGTAGATTTCGTGCTCTTCTTTGCGAATTCAAGCCAGAAAACAACGGAAATCGGCGAGAAATAATCCTTTTGCATCGAAATATGCGGTTTTCTGTAAGAATTTTGACGATTTCGTGCAGAATTCTGCTGTTTTCTTGCAATTTAGCCGTTGAATCTTGGTAAAAAGTCATGATTTTGTAGATTTCGTGCTCTTCTTTGCGAATTCAAGCCAGAAAACAACAAAAATCGGCGAGAAATCGTCGTTTTGCATCGAAATATGCGGTTTTCTGTAAGAATTTTGACGATTTCGTGCAAAATTCTGCTGTTTTCTTGCAATTCAGCTGTTGAATCTTGGTAAAAAGTCATGATTTTGTAGATTTCGTGCTCTTCTTTGCGAATTCAAGCCAGAAAACAACGGAAATCGGCGAGAAATAATCCTTTTGCATCGAAATATGCGGTTTTCTGTAAGAATTTTGATGATTTCGTGCAGAATTCTGCTGTTTTCTTGCAATTCAGCCGTTGAATCTTAATAAAAAGTCATGATTTTGTAGATTTCGTGCTCTTCTTTGCGAAATCAAGCCAGAAAACCACGAAAATCGGCGAGAAATCGTCGTTTTGCATCGAAATATGCGGTTTTCTCAAAGAATTTTGATGATTTCGTGCAGAATTCTGCTGTTTTCTTGCAATTCAGCCGTTGAATCTTGGTAAAAAGTGATGATTTTGTTGATTTCGTGCTCTTCTTTGCGAATTCAAGCCAGAAAACAACGAAAATCGGCGAGAAATCGTCGTTTTGCATCGAAATATGCGGTTTTCTGTAAGAATTTTTATGATTTCGTGCAGAATTCTGCTGTTTTCTTGCAATTCTGCCGTAGAATCTTGGTAAAAAGTGATGATTTTGTAGATTTCGTGCTCTTCTTTGCGAATTCAAGCCAGAAAACAACGAAAATCGGCGAGAAATCGTAGTTTTGCATCGAAATATGCGGTTTTCTGTAAGAATTTTGATAATTTCGTGCAGAATTCTGCGGTTTTCTTGCAATTCAGCCGTTGAATCTTGGTAAAAAGTGATGATTTTGTTGATTTCGTGCTCTTCTTTGCGAATTCAAGCCAGAAAACAACGAAAATCGGCGAGAAATCGTTGTTTTGCATCGAAATATGCGGTTTTCTGTAAGAATTTTCATGATTTCGTGCAGAATTCTGCTGTTTTTTTGCAATTCAGCCGTTGAATCTTGGTAAAAAGTGATGATTTTGTAGATTTCGTGCTCTTCTTTGCGAATTCAAGCCAGAAAACAACGAAAATCGGCGAGAAATCGTTGTTTTGCATCGAAATATGCGGTTTTCTCTAAGAATTTTGACGATTTCGTGCAGAATTCTGCTGTTTTCTTGCAATTCAGCCGTTGAATCTTGGTAAAAAGTCATGATTTTGTAGATTTCGTGCTCTTTGCAAATTCAAGATAGAAAATTACGAAAATCAGCGAGAAATCGTCGTTTTGCATCGAAATATGCGGTTTTCTCTAAAAATTTTGATGATTTCGTGCAGAATTCTGCTGTTTTCTTGCAATTCAGCCGTTGAATCTTGGTAAAAAGTCATGATTTTGTAGATTTCGTGCTCTTCTTTGCAAATTCATGCCAGAAAACAACGAAGATCGGCGAGAAATCGTCGTTTTGCATCGAAATATGCGGTTTTCTGTAAAAATTTTGATGATTTTGTGCAGAATTCTGCTGTTTTCTTGCAATTCAGCCGTTGAATCTTGGTAAAAAGTCATGATTTTGTAGATTTCGTTCTCTTCTTTGCGAATTCAAGCCAGAAAACAACGAAAATCGGCGAGAAATCGTCGTTTTGCATCGAAATATGCGGTTTTCTGTAAGAATTTTGATGATTTCGTGCAGAATTCTGCTGTTTTCTTGCAATTCAGCCGTTGAATCTAGGTAAAAAGTCATGATTTTGTAGATTTCGTGCTCTTCTTGGCGAATTCAAGATAGAAAACAACGAAAATTGGCGAGAAATCGTTGTTTTGCATCGAAATATGCGGTTTTCTGTAAGAATTTTGATGATTTCGTGCAGAATTCTGCTGTTTTCTTGCAATTCAGCCGTTGAATCTATGTAAAAAGTCATGATTTTGTAGATTTCGTGCTCTTCTTGGCAAATTCAAGATAGAAAACAACGAAAATCGGCGAGAAATCGTTGTTTTGCATCGAAATATGCAGTTTTCTTTAAGAATTTTGATGATTTCGTGCAGAATTCTGCTGTTTTCTTGCATTCAGCCGTAGAATCTTGGTAAAAAGTGATGATTTTGTAGATTTCGTGCTCTTCTTTGCGAATTCAAGCCAGAAAACAACGAAAATCGGCGAGAAATCGTTGTTTTGCATCGAAATATGCGGTTTTCTGTAAGAATTTTGATGATTTCGTGCAGAATTCTGCTGTTTTCTTGCAATTCAGCCGTTGAATCTTGGTAAAAAGTCATGATTTTGTAGATTTCGTGCTCTTCTTTGCGAATTCAAGCCAGAAAACCACGAAAATCGGCGAGAAATCGTCGTTTTGCATCGAAATATGCGGTTTTCTCTAAGAATTTTGATGATTTCGTGCAGAATTCTGCTGTTTTCTTGCAATTCAGCCGTTGAATCTTGGTAAAAAGTGATGATTTTGTTGATTTCGTGCTCTTCTTTGCGAATTCAAGCCAGAAAACAACGAAAATCGGCGAGAAATCGTTGTTTTGCATCGAAATATGCGGTTTTCTGTAAGAATTTTCAAGATTTCGTGCAGAATTCTGCTGTTTTCTTGCAATTCTGCCGTAGAATCTTGGTAAAAAGTGATGATTTTGTAGATTTCGTGCTCTTCTTTGCGAATTCAAGCCAGAAAACAACGAAAATCGGCGAGAAATCGTAGTTTTGCATCGAAATATGCGGTTTTCTGTAAGAATTTTGATAATTTCGTGCAGAATTCTGCGGTTTTCTTGCAATTCAGCCGTTGAATCTTGGTAAAAAGTGATGATTTTGTTGATTTCGTGCTCTTCTTTGCGAATTCAAGCCAGAAAACAACGAAAATCGGCGAGAAATCGTTGTTTTGCATCGAAATATGCGGTTTTCTGTGAGAATTTTCATGATTTCGTGCAGAATTCTGCTGTTTTTTTGCAATTCAGCCGTTGAATCTTGGTAAAAAGTGATGATTTTGTAGATTTCGTGCTCTTCTTTGCGAATTCAAGCCAGAAAACAACGAAAATCGGCGAGAAATCGTTGTTTTGCATCGAAATATGCGGTTTTCTCTAAGAATTTTGACGATTTCGTGCAGAATTCTGCTGTTTTCTTGCAATTCAGCCGTTGAATCTTGGTAAAAAGTCATGATTTTGTAGATTTCGTGCTCTTCTTTGCGAATTCAAGCCAGAAAACAACGAAAATCGGCGAGAAATCGTCGTTTTGCATCGAAAAATGCGGTTTTCTGTAAGAATTTTGATGATTTCGTGCAGAATTCTGCTGTTTTCTTGCAATTCAGCCGTTTAATCTTGGTAAAAATTCATGATTTTGTAGATTTCGTGCTCTTCTTTGCGAATTCAAGCCAGAAAACAACGAAAATCGGCGAGAAATCGTCGTTTTGCATCGAAAAATGCGGTTTTCTGTAAGAATTTTGATGATTTCGTGCAGAATTCTGCTGTTTTCTTGCAATTCAGCCGTTGAATCTTGGTAAAAAGTAATGATTTTGTAGATTTCGTGCTCTTCTTTGCGAATTCAAGCCAGATAACAACGAAAATCGGCGAAAAATCGTCGTTTTGCATCGAAATATGCGGTTTTCTCTAAGAATTTTGACGATTTCGTGCAGAATTCTGCTGTTTTCTTGCAATTCAGCCGTTGAATCTAGGTAAAAAGTCATGATTTTGTAGATTTAGTGCTCTTCTTGGCGAATTCAAGATAGAAAACAACGAAAATCGGCGAGAAATCGTTGTTTTGCATCGAAATATGCGGTTTTCTGTAAGAATTTTGATGATTTCGTGCAGAATTCTGCTGTTTTCTTGCAATTCAGCCGTTGAATCTAGGTAAAAAGTCATGATTTTGTAGATTTCGTGCTCTTCTTTGCAAATTCATGAAAGAAAACAACGAAAATTGGCGAGAAATCGTCGTTTTGCATCGAAATATGCGGTTTTCTGTAAGAATTTTGATGATTTCGTGCAGAATTCTGCTGTTTTCTTGCAATTCAGCCGTTGAATCTAGGTAAAAAGTCATGATTTTGTAGATTTCGTGCTCTTCTTGGCGAATTCAAGATAGAAAACAACGAAAATCGGCGAGAAATCGTTGTTTTGCATCGAAATATGCGGTTTTCTGTAAGAATTTTGATAATTTCGTGCAGAATTCTGCTGTTTTCTTGCAATTCAACCGTTGAATCTATGTAAAAAGTCATGATTTTGTAGATTTCGTGCTCTTCTTGGCAAATTCAAGATAGAAAACAACGAAAATCGGCGAGAAATCGTTGTTTTGCATCGAAATATGCAGTTTTCTCTAAGAATTTTGATGATTTCGTGCAGAATTCTGCTGTTTTCTTGCATTCAGCCGTAGAATCTTGGTAAAAAGTGATGATTTTGTAGATTTCGTGCTCTTCTTTGCGAATTCAAGCCAGAAAACAACGAAAATCGGCGAGAAATCGTTGTTTTGCATCGAAATATGCGGTTTTCTGTAAGAATTTTGATGATTTCGTGCAGAATTCTGCTGTTTTCTTGCAATTCAGCCGTTGAATCTTGGTAAAAAGTCATGATTTTGTAGATTTCGTTCTCTTCTTTGCAAATTCAAGCCAGAAAACAACGAAAATCGGCGAGAAATCTTCGTTTTGCATCGAAATATGCGGTTTTCTGTAAGAATTTTGATGATTTCGTGCAGAATTCTGCTGTTTTCTTGCAATTCAGCCGTTGAATCTAGGTAAAAAGTCATGATTTTGTAGATTTCGTGCTCATCTTGGCGAATTCAAGATAGAAAACAACGAAAATCGGCGAGAAATCGTTGTTTTGCATCGAAATATGCGGTTTTCTGTAAGAATTTTGATGATTTCGTGCAGAATTCTGCTGTTTTCTTGCAATTCAGCCGTTGAATCTATGTAAAAAGTCATGATTTTGTAGATTTCGTGCTCTTCTTGGCAAATTCAAGATAGAAAACAACGAAAATCGGCGAGAAAGCGTTGTTTTGCATCGAAATATGCAGTTTTCTCTAAGAATTTTGAAATTCTGCTGTTTTCTTGCAATTCAGCCGTTGAATCTTGGTAAAAAGTCATGATTTTGTAGATTTCGTGCTCTTCTTTGCGAATTCAAGAAAGAAAACAACGAAAATTGGCGAGAAATCGTCGTTTTGCATCGAAATATGCGGTTTTCTGTAAGAATTTTGATGATTTCGTGCAGAATTCTGCTGTTTTCTTGCAGTTCAGCCGTTGAATCTAGGTAAAAAGTCATGATTTTGTAGATTTCGTGCTCTTCTTGGCGATTTCAAGATAGAAAACAACGAAAATCGGCGAGAAATCGTTGTTTTGCATCGAAATATGCGGTTTTCTGTAAGAATTTTGATGATTTCGTGCAGAATTCTGCAGTTTTCTTGCAATTCAGCCGTTGAATCTAGGTAAAAAGTCATGATTTTGTAGATTTCGTGCTCTTCTTGGCGAATTCAAGATAGAAAACAATGAAAATCGGCGAGAAATCGTTGTTTTGCATCGAAATATGCAGTTTTCTCTAAGAATTTTGATGATTTCGTGCAGAATTCTGCTGTTTTCATGCAATTCAGCCGTTGAATCTTGGTAAAAAGTGATGATTTTGTAGATTTCGTGCTCTACTTTGCGAATTCAAGCCAGAAAACAACGAAAATCGGCGAGAAATCGTCGTTTTGCATCGAAAAATGCGGTTTTCTGTAAGAATTTTGATGATTTCGTGCAGAATTCTGCTGTTTTCTTGCAATTCAGCCGTTGAATCTCGGTAAAACGTGATGATTTTGTAGATTTCGTGCTCTTCTTGGCGAATTTAAGATAGAAAACAACGAAAATCGGCGAGAAATCGTTGTTTTGCATCGAAATATGCGGTTTTCTGTAAGAATTTTGATGATTTCGTGCAGAATTCTGCTGTTTTCTTGCAATTCAGCCGTTGAATCTATGTAAAAAGTCATGATTTTGTAGATTTCGTGCTCTTCTTGGCAAATTCAAGATAGAAAACAACGAAAATCGGCGAGAAATCGTTGTTTTGCATCGAAATATGCAGTTTTCTCTAAGAATTTTGATGATTTCGTGCAGAATTCTGCTGTTTTCTTGCATTCAGCCGTAGAATCTTGGTAAAAATTCATGATTTTGTAGATTTCGTGCTCTTCTTTGCGAATTCAAGCCAGAAAACAACGAAAATCGGCGAGAAATCGTCGTTTTGCATCGAAAAATGCGGTTTTCTGTAAGAATTTTGATGATTTCGTGCAGAATTCTGCTGTTTTCTTGCAATTCAGCCGTTGAATCTTGGTAAAAAGTAATGATTTTGTAGATTTTGTGCTCTTCTTTGCGAATTCAAGCCAGAAAACAACGAAAATCGGCGAGAAATCGTCGTTTTGCATCGAAATATGCGGTTTTCTCTAAGAATTTTGATGATTTCGTGCAGAATTCTGCTGTTTTCTTGCAATTCAGCTGTTGAATCTTGGTAAAAAGTCATGATTTTGTAGATTTCGTGCTCTTCTTTGCAAATTCATGCCAGGAAAACAGCGAAGATCGGCGAGAAATCGTCGTTTTGCATCGAAATATGCGGTTTTCTGTAAGAATTTTGATGATTTCGTGCAGAATTCTGCTGTTTTCTTGCAATTCAGCTGTTGAATCTTGGTAAAAAGTCATGATTTTGTAGATTTCGTGCTCTTCTTTGCGAATTCAAGCCAGAAAACAAAGAAAATCGGCGAGAAATCATCGTTTTGCATCGAATATGCCGGTTTTCTGTAAGAATTTTGATGATTTCGTGCAGAATTCTGCTGTTTTCTTGCAATTCAGCCGTTGAATCTATGTAAAAAGTCATGATTTTGTAGATTTCGTGCTCTTCTTGGCGAATTCAAGATAGAAAAACATCGAAAATCGGCGAGAAAATCGTTGTTTTGCATCGAAATATGCAGTTTTCTCTAAGAATTTTGATGATTTCGTGCAGAATTCTGCTGTTTTCTTGCAATTCAGCGTTGAATCTTGGTAAAAAGTCATGATTTTGTAGATTTCGTGCTCTTCTTTGCGAATTCAAGCCAGAAAACAACGAAAATCGGCGAGAAAATCGTCGTTTTGCATCGAAATATGCGGTTTTCTGTAAGAATTTTGATGATTTCGTGCAGAATTCTGCTGTTTTCTTGCAATTCAGCCGTAGAATATTGGTAAAAAGTGATGATTTTGTAGATTTCGTGGCTCTTCTTTGCGAATTCAAGCCAGAAAACAACGAAAATCGGCGAGAAATCGTTGTTTTGCATCGAAATATGCGGTTTTCTGAAAGAATTTTGATGATTTCGTGCAGAATTCTGCTGTTTTCTTGGCAAATTCAGCCGTTGAATCTTGGTAAAAAAGTCATGATTTTGTAGATTTCGTGCTCTTTGCGAATTCAAGATAGAAAACAACGAAAATCAGCGAGAAATCGTCGTTTTGCATCGAATATGCGGTTTTCTCTAAGAATTTGATGATTTCGTGCAGAATTCTGCTGTTTTCTTGCAATTCAGCCGTTGAATCTTGGAAAAAAGTCATGATTTTGTAGATTTCGTGCTCTTCTTTGCAAATTCATGCCAGAAAACAACGAAGATCGGCGAGAAATCGTCGTTTTGCATCGAAATATGCGGTTTTCCGTAAGAATTTTGATGATTTCGTGCAGAATTCTGCTGTTTTCTTACAATTCAGCCGTTGAATCTAGGTAAAAAGTCATGATTTTGTAGATTTCGTGCTCTTCTTGGCGTAATTCAAGATAGAAAACAACGAAAATCGGCGAGAAATCGTTGTTTTGCATCGAAATATGCGGTTTTCTGTAAGAATTTTGATGATTTCGTGCAGAATTCTGCTGTTTCTTGCAATTCAGCCGTTGAATCTATGTAAAAAGTCATGATTTTGTAGATTTCGTGCTCTTCTTGGCAATTCAAGATAGAAAACAACGAAAATCGGCGAGAAATCGTTGTTTTGCATCGAAAATATGCAGTTTTCTCTAAGAATTTTGATGATTTCGTGCAGGAATTCTGCTGTTTTCTTGCATTCAGCCGTAGAATCTTGGTAAAAATTCATGATTTTGTAGATTTCGTGCTCTTCTTTGCGAATTCAAGCCAGAAAACAACGAAAATCGGCGAGAAATCGTCGTTTTGCATCGAAAAATGCGGTTTTCTGTAAGAATTTTGATGATTTCGTGCAGAATTCTGCTGTTTTCTTGCAATTCAGCCGTTGAATCTTGGTGAAAAGTCATGATTTTGTAGATTTCGTGCTCTTCTTTGGCGAATTCAAGCCAGGAAAACAACGAAAATCGGCGAGAGATCGTCGTTTTGCATCGAAAAATGCGGTTTTCTGTAAGAATTTTGATGATTTCGTGCAGAATTCTGCTGTTTTCTTGCAATTCAGCCGGTTGAATCTTGGTAAAACAGTCATGTTTTTGTAGATTTCGTGCTCTTCTTTGCGAAATTCAAGCCAGAAAACAACGAAAATATCGGCGAGAAATCGTCGTTTTGCATCGAAATATGCGGTTTTCTGTAAGAATTTTGATGATTTCGTGCAGAATTCTGCTGTTTTCTTGCAGTTCAGCCGTTGAATCTAGGTAAAAAGTCATGATTTTGTAGATTTCGTGCTCTTCTTGGCGAATTCAAGATAGAAAACAACGAAAATCGGCGAGAAATCGTTGTTTTGCATCGAAATATGCGGTTTTCTGTAAGAATTTTGATGATTTCGTGCAGAATTCTGCTGTTTTCTTGCAATTCAGCCGTTGAATCTAGGTAAAAAGTCATGATTTTGTAGATTTCGTGCTCTTCTTGGCGAATTCAAGATAGAAAACAATGAAAATTGGCGAGAAATCGTCGTTTTGCATCGAAAAATGCGGTTTTCTGTAAAAATTTTGATGATTTCGTGCAGAATTCTGCTGTTTTCTTGCAATTCAGCCGTTGAATCTTGGTGGAAAAGTCATGATTTTGTAGATTTCGTGCTCTTCTTTGCGAATTCAAGCCAGGAAAACAACGAAAATCGGCGAGAGATCGTCGTTTTGCATCGAAAAAATGCGGTTTTCTGTAAGAATTTTGATGATTTCGTGCAGAATTCTGCTGTTTTCTTGCAATTCAGCCGTTGAATCTTGGTAAAAAGTCATGATTTTGTAGATTTCGTGCTCTTCTTTGCGAATTCAAGCCAGAAAACAACGAAAATCGGCGAGAAATCGTCGTTTTGCATCGAAATATGCGGTTTTCTGTAAGAATTTTGATGATTTCGTGCAGAATTCTGCTGTTTTCTTGCAGTTCAGCCGTTGAATCTAGGTAAAAAGTCATGATTTTGTAGATTTCGTGCTCTTCTTGGCGAATTCAAGATAGAAAACAACGAAAATCGGCGAGAAATCGTTGTTTTGCATCGAAATATGCGGTTTTCTGTAAGAATTTTGATGATTTCGTGCAGAATTCTGCTGTTTTCTTGCAATTCAGCCGTTGAATCTAGGTAAAAAAGTCATGATTTTGTAGATTTCGTGCTCTTCTTGGCGAATTCAAGATAGAAAACAATGAAAATCGGCGAGAAATCGTTGTTTTGCATCGAAATATGCAGTTTTCTCTAAGAATTTTGATGATTTCGTGCAGAATTCTGCTGTTTTCATGCAATTCAGCCGTTGAATCTTGGTAAAAAGTGATGATTTTGTAGATTTCGTGCTCTTCTTTGCGAATTCAAGCCAGAAAACAACGAAAATCGGCGAGAAATCGTTGTTTTGCATCGAAATATGCGGTTTTCTGTAAGAATTTTGATGATTTCGTGCCGAATTCTGCTGTTTTCATGCAATTCAGCCGTTGAATCTTGGTAAAAAGTGATGATTTTGTAGATTTCGTGCTCTTCTTGGCGAATTCAAGATAGAAAACAATGAAAATCGGCGAGAAATCGTTGTTTTGCATCGAAATATGCAGTTTTCTCTAAGAATTTTGATGATTTCGTGCAGAATTCTGCTGTTTTCATGCAATTCAGCCGTTGAATCTTGGTAAAAAGTGATGATTTTGTAGATTTCGTGCTCTTCTTTGCGAATTCAAGCCAGAAAACAACGAAAATCGGCGAGAAATCGTCGTTTTGCATCGAAATATGTGGTTTTCTCTAAGAATTTTGATGATTTCGTGCAGAATTCTGCTGTTTTCTTGCAATTCAGCTGTTGAATCTTGGTAAAAAGTCATGATTTTGTAGATTTCGTGCTCTTCTTTGCAAATTCATTCCAGAAAACAGCGAAGATCGGCGAGAAATCGTCGTTTTGCATCGAAATATGCGGTTTTCTGTAAGAATTTTGATGATTTCGTGCAGAATTCTGCTGTTTTCTTGCAATTCAGCTGTTGAATCTTGGTAAAAAGTCATGATTTTGTAGATTTCGTGCTCTTCTTTGCGAATTCAAGCCAGAAAACAAAGAAAATCGGCGAGAAATCATCGTTTTGCATCGAAATATGCGGTTTTCTGTAAGAATTTTGATGATTTCGTGCAGAATTCTGCTGTTTTCTTGCAATTCAGCCGTTGAATCTATGTAAAAAGTCATGATTTTGTAGATTTCGTGCTCTTCTTGGCGAATTCAAGATAGAAAACAACGAAAATCGGCGAGAGATCGTTGTTTTGCATCGAAATATGCAGTTTTCTCTAAGAATTTTGATGATTTCGTGCAGAATTCTGCTGTTTTCTTGCAATTCAGCCGTTGAATCTTGGTAAAAAGTCATGATTTTGTAGATTTCGTGCTCTTCTTTGCGAATTCAAGCCAGAAAACAACGAAAATCGGCGAGAAATCGTCGTTTTGCATCGAAATATGCGGTTTTCTGTAAGAATTTTGATGATTTCGTGCAGAATTCTGCTGTTTTCTTGCAATTCAGCCGTAGAATATTGGTAAAAAGTGTTGATTTTGTAGATTTCGTGCTCTTCTTTGCGAATTCAAGCCAGAAAACAACGAAAATCGGCGAGAAATCGTTGTTTTGCATCGAAATATGCGGTTTTCTGTAAGAATTTTGATGATTTCGTGCAGAATTCTGCTGTTTTCTTGCAATTCAGCCGTTGAATCTTGGTAAAAAGTCATGATTTTGTAGATTTCGTGCTCTTTGCGAATTCAAGATAGAAAACAACGAAAATCAGCGAGAAATCGTCGTTTTGCATCGAAATATGCGGTTTTCTCTAAGAATTTTGATGATTTCGTGCAGAATTCTGCTGTTTTCTTGCAATTCAGCCGTTGAATCTTGGTAAAAAGTCATGATTTTGTAGATTTCGTGCTCTTCTTTGCAAATTCATGCCAGAAAACAACGAAGATCGGCGAGAAATCGTCGTTTTGCATCGAAATATGCGGTTTTCTGTAAGAATTTTGATGATTTTGTGCAGAATTCTGCTGTTTTCTTGCAATTCAGCCGTTGAATCTTGGTAAAAAGTCATGATTTTGTAGATTTCGTTCTCTTCTTTGCGAATTCAAGCCAGAAAACAACGAAAATCGGCGAGAAATCGTCGTTTTGCATCGAAATATGCGGTTTTCCGTAAGAATTTTGATGATTTCGTGCAGAATTCTGCTGTTTTCTTACAATTCAGCCGTTGAATCTAGGTAAAAAGTCATGATTTTGTAGATTTCGTGCTCTTCTTGGCGAATTCAAGATAGAAAACAACGAAAATCGGCGAGAAATCGTTGTTTTGCATCGAAATATGCGGTTTTCTGTAAGAATTTTGATGATTTCGTGCAGAATTCTGCTGTTTTCTTGCAATTCAGCCGTTGAATCTATGTAAAAAGTCATGATTTTGTAGATTTCGTGCTCTTCTTGGCAAATTCAAGATAGAAAACAACGAAAATCGGCGAGAAATCGTTGTTTTGCATCGAAATATGCAGTTTTCTCTAAGAATTTTGATGATTTCGTGCAGAATTCTGCTGTTTTCTTGCATTCAGCCGTAGAATCTTGGTAAAAATTCATGATTTTGTAGATTTCGTGCTCTTCTTTGCGAATTCAAGCCAGAAAACAACGAAAATCGGCGAGAAATCGTCGTTTTGCATCGAAAAATGCGGTTTTCTGTAAGAATTTTGACGATTTCGTGCAGAATTCTGCTGTTTTCTTGCAATTCAGCCGTTGAATCTTGGTAAAAAGTCATGATTTTGTAGATTTTGTGCTCTTCTTTGCGAATTCAAGATAGAAAACAACGAAAATCAGCGAGAAATCGTCGTTTTGCATCGAAATATGCGGTTTTCTCTAAGAATTTTGATGATTTCGTGCTGAATTCTGCTGTTTTCTTGCAATTCAGCCGTTGTATCTTGGTAAAAAGTCATGATTTTGTAGATTTCGTGCTCTTCTTTGCAAATTCATGAAAGAAAACAACGAAAATTGGCGAGAAATCGTCGTTTTGCATCAAAATATGCGGTTTTCTGTAAGAATTTTGATGATTTCGTGCAGAATTCTGCAGTTTTCTTGCAATTCAGCTGTTGAATCTTGGTAAAAAGTCATGATTTTGTAGATATCGTGCTCTTCTTTGCGAATTCAAGCCAGAAAACAACAAAAATCGGCGAGAAATCGTCGTTTTGCATCGAAATATGCGGTTTTCTGTAAGAATTTTGATGATTTCGTGCAGAATTCTGCTGTTTTCTTGCAATTCAGCAGTTGAATCTAGGTAAAAAGTCATGATTTTGTAGATTTCGGGCTCTTCTTGGCGAATTCAAGATAGAAAACAACGAAAATCAGCGAGAGATCGTTGTTTTGCATCGAAATATGCAGTTTTCTGTAAGAATTTTGATGATTTTGTGCAGAATTTTGCTGTTTTCTTGCAATTCAGCTGTTGAATCTTGGTAAAAAGTAATGATTTTGTAGATTTCGTGCTCTTCTTTGCGAATTCAAGCCAGAAAACAACGAAAATCGGCGAGAAATCGTCGTTTTGCATCGAAATATGCGGTTTTCTGTAAGAATTTTGATGATTTCGTGCAGAATTCTGCTGTTTTCTTGCAATTCAGCCGTTGAATCTTGGTAAAAAGTAATGATTTTGTAGATTTCGTGCTCTTCTTTGCGAATTCAAGCCAGATAACAACGAAAATCGGCGAAAAATCGTCGTTTTGCATCGAAATATGCGGTTTTCTCTAAGAATTTTGACGATTTCGTGCAGAATTCTGCTGTTTTCTTGCAATTCAGCCGTTGAATCTTGGTAAAAAGTCATGATTTTGTAGATTTTGTGCTCTTCTTGGCGAATTCAAGATAGAAAACAACGAAAATCGGCGAGAAATCGTTGTTTTGCATCGAAATATGCGGTTTTCTGTAAGAATTTTGATGATTTCGTGCAGAATTCTGCTGTTTTCTTGCAATTCAGCAGTTGAATCTAGGTAAAAAGTCATAATTTTGTAGATTTCGTGCTCTTCTTGGCGAATTCAAGATAGAAAACAACGAAAATCGGCGAGAAATCGTTGTTTTGCATCGAAATATGCAGTTTTCTGTAAGAATTTTGATGATTTCGTGCAGAATTCTGCTGTTTTCTTGCAATTCAGCTGTTGAATCTTGGTAAAAAGTAATGATTTTGTAGATTTCGTGCTCTTCTTTGCGAATTCAAGCCAGATAACAACGAAAATCGGCGAAAAAATCGTCGTTTTGCATCGAAATATGCGGTTTTCTCTAAGAATTTTGATGATTTCGTGCAGAATTCTGCTGTTTTCTTGCAATTCAGCCGTTGAATCTTGGTAAAAAGTGATGATTTTGTAGATTTCGTGCTCTTTTTTGCGAATTCAAGCCAGAAAACAACGAAAATCGGCGAGAAATCGTCGTTTTGCATCGAGATATGCGGTTTTCTGTGAGAATTTTGATGATTTCGTGCAGAATTCTGCTGTTTTCTTGCAATTCAGCCGTTGAATCTATGTAAAAAGTCATGATTTTGTAGATTTCGTGCTCTTCTTGGCGAATTCAAGATAGAAAACAACGAAAATCGGCGAGAAATCGTCGTTTTGCATCGAAATATGCGGATTTCTGTAAGAATTTTGATGATTTCGTGCAGAATACTGCTGTTTTCTTGCAATTCAGCCGTTGAATCTTGGTAAAAAGTCATGATTTTGTAGTTTCCGTGCTCTTCTTTGCGAATTCAAGATAGAAAACAACGAAAATTAGCGAGAAATCGTCGTTTTGCATAGAAAAATGCGGTTTTCTCTAAGAATTTTGATGATTTCGTGCAGAATTCTGCTGTTTTCTTGCAATTCAGCCGTTGAATCTTGGTAAAAAGTCATGATTTTGTAGATTTCGTTCTCTTCTTTGCGAATTCAAGCCAGAAAACAACGAAAATCGGCGAGAAATCGTCGTTTTGCATCGAAATATGCGGTTTTCCGTAAGAATTATGATGATTTCGTGCAGAATTCTGCTGTTTTCTTGCAATTCAGCCGTTGAATCTAGGTGAAAAGTCATGATTTTGTAGATTTCGTGCTCTTCTTGGCGAATTCAAGATAGAAAACAACAAAAATCGGCGAGAAATCGTTGTTTTGTATCGAAATATGCGGTTTTCTGTAAGAATTTTGATGATTTCGTGCAGAATTCTGCTGTTTTCTTGCAATTCAGCCGTTGAATCTATGTAAAAAGTCATGATTTTGTAGATTTCGTGCTCTTCTTGGCAAATTCAAGATAGAAAACAACGAAAATCTGCGAGAAATCGTTGTTTTGCATCAAAATATGCAGTTTTCTCTAAGAATTTTGATGATTTCGTGCAGAATTTTGCTGTTTTCATGCAATTCAGCCGTTGAATCTTGGTAAAAAGTCATGATTTTGTAGATTTCGTGCTCTTCTTTGCGAATTCAAGATAGAAAACAACGAAAATCAGCGAGAAATCGTCGTTTTGCATCGAAATATGCGGTTTTCTCTAAGAATTTTGATAATTTCGTGCCGAATTCTGCTGTTTTCTTGCAATTCAGCCGTTGAATCTTGGTAAAAAGTCATGCTTTTGTAGATTTCGTGCTCTTCTTTGCAAATTCATGCCAGAAAACAGCGAAGATCGGCGAGAAATCGTCGTTTTGCATCGAAATATGCGGTTTTCTGTAAGAATTTTGATGATTTCGTGCAAAATTCTGCTGTTTTCTTGCAATTCAGCCGTTGAATCTTGGTAAAAAGTCATGATTTTGTAGATTTCGTGCTCTTCTTTGCGAATTCAAGCAAGAAAACAACGAAAATCGGCGAGAAATCGTCGTTTTGCATCGAGATATGCGGTTTTCTGTAAGAATTTTGATGATTTCGTGCAGAATTCTGCTGTTTTCTTGCAATTCAGCCGTTGAATCTATGTAAAAAGTCATGATTTTGTAGATTTCGTGCTCTTCTTGGCGAATTCAAGATAGAAAACAACGAAAATCGGCGAGAAATCGTCGTTTTGCATCGAAATATGCGGTTTTCTGTAAGAATTTTGATGATTTCGTGCAGAATACTGCTGTTTTCTTGCAATTCAGCCGTTGAATCTTGGTAAAAAGTCATGATTTTGTAGATTCCGTGCTCTTCTTTGCGAATTCAAGATAGAAAACAACGAAAATCAGCGAGAAATCGTCGTTTTGCATAGAAAAATGCGGTTTTCTCTAAGAATTTTGATGATTTCGTGCAGAATTCTGCTGTTTTCTTGCAATTCAGCCGTTGAATCTTGGTAAAAAGTCATGATTTTGTAGATTTCGTTCTCTTCTTTGCGAATTCAAGCCAGAAAACAACGAAAATCGGCGAGAGATCGTCGTTTTGCATCGAAATATGCGGTTTTCTGTAAGAATTTTGATGATTTCGTGCAGAATTCTGCTGTTTTCTTGCAATTCAGCCGTTGAATCTAGGTAAAAAGTCATGATTTTGTAGATTTCGTGCTCTTCTTGGCGAATTCAAGATAGAAAACAACAAAAATCGGCGAGAAATCGTTGTTTTGCATCGAAATATGCGGTTTTCTGTAAGAATTTTGATGATTTCGTGCAGAATTCTGCTGTTTTCTTGCAATTCAGCCGTTGAATCTATGTAAAAAGTCATGATTTTGTAGATTTCGTGCTCTTCTTGGCAAATTCAAGATAGAAAACAACAAAAATCGGCGAGAAATCGTTGTTTTGCATCGAAATATGCAGTTTTCTCTAAGAATTTTGATGATTTCGTGCAGAATTCTGCTGTTTTCTTGCAATTTAGCCGTTGAATCTTGGTAAAAAGTCATGATTTTGTAGATTTCGTGCTCTTCTTTGCGAATTCAAGCCAGAAAACAACAAAAATCTTCGAGAAATCGTCGTTTTGCATCGAAATATGCGGTTTTCTGTAAGAATTTTGATGATTTCGTGCAGAATTCTGCTGTTTTCTTGCAATTCAGCCGTTGAATCTAGGTAAAAAGTCATGATTTTGTAGATTTCGTGCCCCTCTTTGCGAATTCAAGCCAGAAAACAACGAAAATCGGCGAGAAATCGTTATTTTGCATCGAAATATGCGGTATTCTGTAAGAAGTCTGATGATTTCGTGCAGAATTCTGCTGTTTTCTTGCAATTCAGCCGTTGAATCTTGGTAAAAAGTAATGATTTTGTAGATTTCGTGCTCTTCTTTGCGAATTCAAGCCAGATAACAACGAAAATCGGCGAAAAATCGTCGTTTTGCATCGAAATATGCGGTTTTCTCTAAGAATGTTGACGATTTCGTGCAGAATTCTGCTGTTTTCTTGCAATTCAGCCGTTGAATCTTGGTAAAAAGTCATGATTTTGTAGATTTTGTGCTTTTCTTTGCGAATTCAAGATAGAAAACAACGAAAATCAGCGAGAAATCGTCGTTTTGCATCGAAATATGCGGTTTTCTCTAAGAATTTTGATGATTTCGTGCAGAATTCTGCTGTTTTCATGCAATTCAGCCGTTGAATCTTGGTAAAAAGTCATGATTTTGTAGATTTCGTGCTCTTCTTTGCAAATTCATGAAAGAAAACAACGAAAATTGGCGAGAAATCGTCGTTTTGCATCGAAATATGCGGTTTTCTGTAAGAATTTTGATAATTTCGTGCAGAATTCTGCTGTTTTCTTGCAATTCAGCCGTTGAATCTATGTAAAAAGTCATGATTTTGTAGATTTCGTGCTCTTCTTGGCAAATTCAAGATAGAAAACAACAAAAATCGGCGAGAAATCGTTGTTTTGCATCGAAATATGCAGTTTTCTCTAAGAATTTTGATGATTTCGTGCAGAATTCTGCTGTTTTCTTGCAATTTAGCCGTTGAATCTTGGTAAAAAGTCATGATTTTGTAGATTTCGTGCTCTTCTTTGCGAATTCAAGCCAGAAAACAACAAAAATCTTCGAGAAATCGTCGTTTTGCATCGAAATATGCGGTTTTCTGTAAGAATTTTGATGATTTCGTGCAGAATTCTGCTGTTTTCTTGCAATTCAGCCGTTGAATCTAGGTAAAAAGTCATGATTTTGTAGATTTCGTGCCCCTCTTTGCGAATTCAAGCCAGAAAACAACGAAAATCGGCGAGAAATCGTTATTTTGCATCGAAATATGCGGTATTCTGTAAGAAGTCTGATGATTTCGTGCAGAATTCTGCTGTTTTCTTGCAATTCAGCCGTTGAATCTTGGTAAAAAGTAATGATTTTGTAGATTTCGTGCTCTTCTTTGCGAATTCAAGCCAGATAACAACGAAAATCGGCGAAAAATCGTCGTTTTGCATCGAAATATGCGGTTTTCTCTAAGAATGTTGACGATTTCGTGCAGAATTCTGCTGTTTTCTTGCAATTCAGCCGTTGAATCTTGGTAAAAAGTCATGATTTTGTAGATTTTGTGCTTTTCTTTGCGAATTCAAGATAGAAAACAACGAAAATCAGCGAGAAATCGTCGTTTTGCATCGAAATATGCGGTTTTCTCTAAGAATTTTGATGATTTCGTGCAGAATTCTGCTGTTTTCATGCAATTCAGCCGTTGAATCTTGGTAAAAAGTCATGATTTTGTAGATTTCGTGCTCTTCTTTGCAAATTCATGAAAGAAAACAACGAAAATTGGCGAGAAATCGTCGTTTTGCATCGAAATATGCGGTTTTCTGTAAGAATTTTGATAATTTCGTGCAGAATTCTGCTGTTTTCTTGCAATTCAGCCGTTGAATCTATGTAAAAAGTCATGATTTTGTAGATTTCGTGCTCTTCTTGGCAAATTCAAGATAGAAAACAACGAAAATCTGCGAGAAATCGTTGTTTTGCATCAAAATATGCAGTTTTCTCTAAGAATTTTGATGATTTCGTGCAGAATTTTGCTGTTTTCATGCAATTCAGCCGTTGAATCTTGGTAAAAAGTCATGATTTTGTAGATTTCGTGCTCTTCTTTGCGAATTCAAGATAGAAAACAACGAAAATCAGCGAGAAATCGTCGTTTTGCATCGAAATATGCGGTTTTCTCTAAGAATTTTGATAATTTCGTGCCGAATTCTGCTGTTTTCTTGCAATTCAGCCGTTGAATCTTGGTAAAAAGTCATGCCTTTGTAGATTTCGTGCTCTTCTTTGCAAATTCATGCCAGAAAACAGCGAAGATCGGCGAGAAATCGTCGTTTTGCATCGAAATATGCGGTTTTCTGTAAGAATTTTGATGATTTCGTGCAAAATTCTGCTGTTTTCTTGCAATCTTGGTAAAAAGTCATGATTTTGTAGATTTCGTGCTCTTCTTTGCGAATTCAAGCAAGAAAACAACGAAAATCGGCGAGAAATCGTCGTTTTGCATCGAGATATGCGGTTTTCTGTAAGAATTTTGATGATTTCGTGCAGAATTCTGCTGTTTTCTTGCAATTCAGCCGTCGAATCTATGTAAAAAGTCATGATTTTGTAGATTTCGTGCTCTTCTTGGCGAATTCAAGATAGAAAACAACGAAAATCGGCGAGAAATCGTCGTTTTGCATCGAAATATGCGGTTTTCTGTAAGAATTTTGATGATTTCGTGCAGAATACTGCTGTTTTCTTGCAATTCAGCCGTTGAATCTTGGTAAAAAGTCATGATTTTGTAGATTCCGTGCTCTTCTTTGCGAATTCAAGATAGAAAACAACGAAAATCAGCGAGAAATCGTCGTTTTGCATAGAAAAATGCGGTTTTCTCTAAGAATTTTGATGATTTCGTGCAGAATTCTGCTGTTTTCTTGCAATTCAGCCGTTGAATCTTGGTAAAAAGTCATGATTTTGTAGATTTCGTTCTCTTCTTTGCGAATTCAAGCCAGAAAACAACGAAAATCGGCGAGAGATCGTCGTTTTGCATCGAAATATGCGGTTTTCTGTAAGAATTTTGATGATTTCGTCCAGAATTCTGCTGTTTTCTTGCAATTCAGCCGTTGAATCTAGGTAAAAAGTCATGATTTTGTAGATTTTGTGCTCTTCTTGGCGAATTCAAGATAGAAAACAACAAAAATCGGCGAGAAATCGTTGTTTTGCATCGAAATATGCGGTTTTCTGTAAGAATTTTGATGATTTCGTGCAGAATTCTGCTGTTTTCTTGCAATTCAGCCGTTGAATCTATGTAAAAAGTCATGATTTTGTAGATTTCGTGCTCTTCTTGGCAAATTCAAGATAGAAAACAACAAAAATCGGCGAGAAATCGTTGTTTTGCATCGAAATATGCAGTTTTCTCTAAGAATTTTGATGATTTCGTGCAGAATTCTGCTGTTTTCTTGCAATTTAGCCGTTGAATCTTGGTAAAAAGTCATGATTTTGTAGATTTCGTGCTCTTCTTTGCGAATTCAAGCCAGAAAACAACAAAAATCTTCGAGAAATCGTCGTTTTGCATCGAAATATGCGGTTTTCTGTAAGAATTTTGATGATTTCGTGCAGAATTCTGCTGTTTTCTTGCAATTCAGCCGTTGAATCTAGGTAAAAAGTCATGATTTTGTAGATTTCGTGCCCTTCTTTGCGAATTCAAGCCAGAAAACAACGAAAATCGGCGAGAAATCGTTATTTTGCATCGAAATATGCGGTATTCTGTAAGAATTCTGATGATTTCGTGCAGAATTCTGCTGTTTTCTTGCAATTCAGCCGTTGAATCTTGGTAAAAAGTAATGATTTTGTAGATTTCGTGCTCTTCTTTGCGAATTCAAGCCAGATAACAACGAAAATCGGCGAAAAATCGTCGTTTTGCATCGAAATATGCGGTTTTCTCTAAGAATGTTGACGATTTCGTGCAGAATTCTGCTGTTTTCTTGCAATTCAGCCGTTGAATCTTGGTAAAAAGTCATGATTTTGTAGATTTCGTGCTCTTCTTTGCAAATTCATGAAAGAAAACAACGAAAATTGGCGAGAAATCGTCGTTTTGCATCGAAATATGCGGTTTTCTGTAAGAATTTTGATAATTTCGTGCAGAATTCTGCTGTTTTCTTGCAATTCAGCCGTTGAATCTTGGTAAAAAGTCATGATTTTGTAGATATCGTGCTCTTCGTTGCGAATTCAAGCCAGAAAACAACGAAAATCGGCGAGAAATCGTTATTTTGCATCGAAATATGCGGTTTTCTGTAAGAATTTTGATGATTTCGTGCAGAATTCTGCTGTTTTCTTGCAATTCAGCCGTTGAATCTTGGTAAAAAGTAATGATTTTGTAGATTTCGTGCTCTTCTTTGCGAATTCAAGCCAGATAACAACGAAAATCGGCGAAAAATCGTCGTTTTGCATCGAAATATGCGGTTTTCTCTAAGAATTTTGATGATTTCGTGCAGAATTCTGCTGTTTTCTTGCAATTCAGCCGTTGAATCTTGGTAAAAAGTCATGATTTTGTAGATTTCGTGCTCTTCTTTGCAAATTCATGAAAGAAAACAACGAAAATTGGCTTGAAATCGTCGTTTTGCATCGAAATATGCGGTTTTCTGTAAGAATTTTGATAATTTCGTGCAGAATTCTGCTGTTTTCTTGCAATTCAGCCGTTGAATCTTGGTAAAAAGTCATGATTTTGTAGATATCGTGCTCTTCTTTGCGAATTCAAGCCAGAAAACAACAAAAATCGGCGAGAAATCGTCGTTTTGCATCGAAATATGCGGTTTTCTGTAAGAATTTTGATGATTTCGTGCAGAATTCTGCTGTTTTCTTGCAATTCAGCCGTTGAATCTAGGTAAAAAGTCATGATTTTGTAGATTTCGTGCTCTTCTTGGCGAATTCAAGATAGAAAACAACGAAAATCGGCGAGAAATCGTTGTTTTGCATCGAAATATGCAGTTTTCTCTAAGAATTTTGATGATTTCGTGCAGAATTCTGCTGTTTTCATGCATTTCAGCCGTTGAATCTTGGTAAAAAGTGATGATTTTGTAGATTTCGTGCTCTTCTTTGCGAATTCAAGCCAGAAAACAACGAAAATCGGCGAGAAATCGTTATTTTGCATCGAAATATGCGGTTTTCTGTAAGAATTTTGATGATTTCGTGCAGAATTCTGCTGTTTTCTTGCAATTCAGCCGTTGAATCTTGGTAAAAAGTAATGATTTTGTAGATTTCGTGCTCTTCTTTGCGAATTCAAGCCAGGTAACAACGAAAATCGGCGAAAAATCGTCGTTTTGCATCGAAACATGCGGTTTCCTCTAAGAATTTTGACGATTTCGTGCAGAATTCTGCTGTTTTCTTGCAATTCAGCCGTTGAATCTTGGTAAAAAGTCATGATTTTGTAGATATCGTGCTCTTCTTTGCGAATTCAAGCCAGAAAACAACAAAAATCGGCGAGAAATCGTCGTTTTGCATCGAAATATGCGGTTTTCTGTAAGAATTTTGATGATTTCGTGCAGAATTCTGCTGTTTTCTTGCAATTCAGCCGTTGAATCTAGGTAAAAAGTCATGATTTTGTAGATTTCGTGCTCTTCTTGGCAAATTCAAGATAGAAAACAACAAAAATCGGCGAGAAATCGTTGTTTTGCATCGAAATATGCAGTTTTCTCTAAGAATTTTGATGATTTCGTGCAGAATTCTGCTGTTTTCTTGCAATTTAGCCGTTGAATCTTGGTAAAAAGTCATGATTTTGTAGATTTCGTGCTCTTCTTTGCGAATTCAAGCCAGAAAACAACAAAAATCTTCGAGAAATCGTCGTTTTGCATCGAAATATGCGGTTTTCTGTAAGAATTTTGATGATTTCGTGCAGAATTCTGCTGTTTTCTTGCAATTCAGCCGTTGAATCTAGGTAAAAAGTCATGATTTTGTAGATTTCGTGCCCTTCTTTGCGAATTCAAGCCAGAAAACAACGAAAATCGGCGAGAAATCGTTATTTTGCATCGAAATATGCGGTATTCTGTAAGAATTCTGATGATTTCGTGCAGAATTCTGCTGTTTTCTTGCAATTCAGCCGTTGAATCTTGGTAAAAAGTAATGATTTTGTAGATTTCGTGCTCTTCTTTGCGAATTCAAGCCAGATAACAACGAAAATCGGCGAAAAATCGTCGTTTTGCATCGAAATATGCGGTTTTCTCTAAGAATGTTGACGATTTCGTGCAGAATTCTGCTGTTTTCTTGCAATTCAGCCGTTGAATCTTGGTAAAAAGTCATGATTTTGTAGATTTTGTGCCCTTCTTTGCGAATTCAAGATAGAAAACAACGAAAATCAGCGAGAAATCGTCGTTTTGCATCGAAATATGCGGTTTTCTCTAAGAATTTTGATGATTTCGTGCAGAATTCTGCTGTTTTCATGCAATTCAGCCGTTGAATCTTGGTAAAAAGTCATAATTTTGTAGATTTCGTGCTCTTCTTTGCAAATTCATGAAAGAAAACAACGAAAATTGGCGAGAAATCGTCGTTTTGCATCGAAATATGCGGTTTTCTGTAAGAATTTTGATAATTTCGTGCAGAATTCTGCTGTTTTCTTGCAATTCAGCCGTTGAATCTTGGTAAAAAGTCATGATTTTGTAGATATCGTGCTCTTCTTTGCGAATTCAAGCCAGATAACAACGAAAATCGGCGAAAAATCGTCGTTTTGCATCGAAATATGCGGTTTTCTCTAAGAATTTTGATGATTTCGTGCAGAATTCTGCTGTTTTCTTGCAATTCAGCCGTTGAATCTTGGTAAAAAGTCATGATTTTGTAGATTTCGTGCTCTTCTTTGCAAATTCATGAAAGAAAACAACGAAAATTGGCTTGAAATCGTCGTTTTGCATCGAAATATGCGGTTTTCTGTAAGAATTTTGATAATTTCGTGCAGAATTCTGCTGTTTTCTTGCAATTCAGCCGTTGAATCTTGGTAAAAAGTCATGATTTTGTAGATATCGTGCTCTTCTTTGCGAATTCAAGCCAGAAAACAACAAAAATCGGCGAGAAATCGTCGTTTTGCATCGAAATATGCGGTTATCTGTAAGAATTTTGATGATTTCGTGCAGAATTCTGCTGTTTTCTTGCAATTCAGCCGTTGAATCTTGGTAAAAAGTCATGATTTTGTAGATTTCGTGCTCTTCTTGGCGAATTCAAGATAGAAAACAACGAAAATCGGCGAGAAATCGTTGTTTTGCATCGAAATATGCAGTTTTCTCTAAGAATTTTGATGATTTCGTGCAGAATTCTGCTGTTTTCATGCATTTCAGCCGTTGAATCTTGGTAAAAAGTGATGATTTTGTAGATTTCGTGCTCTTCTTTGCGAATTCAAGCCAGAAAACAACGAAAATCGGCGAGAAATCGTTATTTTGCATCGAAATATGCGGTTTTCTGTAAGAATTTTGATGATTTCGTGCAGAATTCTGCTGTTTTCTTGCAATTCAGCCGTTGAATCTTGGTAAAAAGTAATGATTTTGTAGATTTCGTGCTCTTCTTTGCGAATTCAAGCCAGATAACAACGAAAATCGGCGAAAAATCGACGTTTTGCATCGAAACATGCGGTTTCCTCTAAGAATGTTGACGATTTCGTGCAGAATTCTGCTGTTTTCTTGCAATTCAGCCGTTGAATCTTGGTAAAAAGTCATGATTTTGTAGATTTTGTGCCCTTCTTTGCGAATTCAAGATAGAAAACAACGAAAATCAGCGAGAAATCGTCGTTTTGCATCGAAATATGCGGTTTTCTCTAAGAATTTTGATGATTTCGTGCAGAATTCTGCTGTTTTCATGCAATTCAGCCGTTGAATCTTGGTAAAAAGTCATAATTTTGTAGATTTCGTGCTCTTCTTTGCAAATTCATGAAAGAAAACAACGAAAATTGGCGAGAAATCGTCGTTTTGCATCGAAATATGCGGTTTTCTGTAAGAATTTTGATAATTTCGTGCAGAATTCTGCTGTTTTCTTGCAATTCAGCCGTTGAATCTTGGTAAAAAGTCATGATTTTGTAGATATCGTGCTCTTCTTTGCGAATTCAAGCCAGATAACAACGAAAATCGGCGAAAAATCGTCGTTTTGCATCGAAATATGCGGTTTTCTCTAAGAATTTTGATGATTTCGTGCAGAATTCTGCTGTTTTCTTGCAATTCAGCCGTTGAATCTTGGTAAAAAGTCATGATTTTGTAGATTTCGTGCTCTTCTTTGCAAATTCATGAAAGAAAACAACGAAAATTGGCTTGAAATCGTCGTTTTGCATCGAAATATGCGGTTTTCTGTAAGAATTTTGATAATTTCGTGCAGAATTCTGCTGTTTTCTTGCAATTCAGCCGTTGAATCTTGGTAAAAAGTCACGATTTTGTAGATATCGTGCTCTTCTTTGCGAATTCAAGCCAGAAAACAACAAAAATCGGCGAGAAATCGTCGTTTTGCATCGAAATATGCGGTTTTCTGTAAGAATTTTGATGATTTCGTGCAGAATTCTGCTGTTTTCTTGCAATTCAGCCGTTGAATCTAGGTAAAAAGTCATGATTTTGTAGATTTCGTGCTCTTCTTGGCAAATTCAAGATAGAAAACAACAAAAATCGGCGAGAAATCGTTGTTTTGCATCGAAATATGCAGTTTTCTCTAAGAATTTTGATGATTTCGTGCAGAATTCTGCTGTTTTCTTGCAATTTAGCCGTTGAATCTTGGTAAAAAGTCATGATTTTGTAGATTTCGTGCTCTTCTTTGCGAATTCAAGCCAGAAAACAACAAAAATCTTCGAGAAATCGTCGTTTTGCATCGAAATATGCGGTTTTCTGTAAGAATTTTGATGATTTCGTGCAGAATTCTGCTGTTTTCTTGCAATTCAGCCGTTGAATCTAGGTAAAAAGTCATGATTTTGTAGATTTCGTGCCCTTCTTTGCGAATTCAAGCCAGAAAACAACGAAAATCGGCGAGAAATCGTTATTTTGCATCGAAATATGCGGTATTCTGTAAGAATTCTGATGATTTCGTGCAGAATTCTGCTGTTTTCTTGCAATTCAGCCGTTGAATCTTGGTAAAAAGTAATGATTTTGTAGATTTCGTGCTCTTCTTTGCGAATTCAAGCCAGATAACAACGAAAATCGGCGAAAAATCGTCGTTTTGCATCGAAATATGCGGTTTTCTCTAAGAATGTTGACGATTTCGTGCAGAATTCTGCTGTTTTCTTGCAATTCAGCCGTTGAATCTTGGTAAAAAGTCATGATTTTGTAGATTTTGTGCCCTTCTTTGCGAATTCAAGATAGAAAACAACGAAAATCAGCGAGAAATCGTCGTTTTGCATCGAAATATGCGGTTTTCTCTAAGAATTTTGATGATTTCGTGCAGAATTCTGCTGTTTTCATGCAATTCAGCCGTTGAATCTTGGTAAAAAGTCATAATTTTGTAGATTTCGTGCTCTTCTTTGCAAATTCATGAAAGAAAACAACGAAAATTGGCGAGAAATCGTCGTTTTGCATCGAAATATGCGGTTTTCTGTAAGAATTTTGATAATTTCGTGCAGAATTCTGCTGTTTTCTTGCAATTCAGCCGTTGAATCTTGGTAAAAAGTCATGATTTTGTAGATATCGTGCTCTTCTTTGCGAATTCAAGCCAGATAACAACGAAAATCGGCGAAAAATCGTCGTTTTGCATCGAAATATGCGGTTTTCTCTAAGAATTTTGATGATTTCGTGCAGAATTCTGCTGTTTTCTTGCAATTCAGCCGTTGAATCTTGGTAAAAAGTCATGATTTTGTAGATTTCGTGCTCTTCTTTGCAAATTCATGAAAGAAAACAACGAAAATTGGCTTGAAATCGTCGTTTTGCATCGAAATATGCGGTTTTCTGTAAGAATTTTGATAATTTCGTGCAGAATTCTGCTGTTTTCTTGCAATTCAGCCGTTGAATCTTGGTAAAAAGTCATGATTTTGTAGATATCGTGCTCTTCTTTGCGAATTCAAGCCAGAAAACAACAAAAATCGGCGAGAAATCGTCGTTTTGCATCGAAATATGCGGTTATCTGTAAGAATTTTGATGATTTCGTGCAGAATTCTGCTGTTTTCTTGCAATTCAGCCGTTGAATCTTGGTAAAAAGTCATGATTTTGTAGATTTCGTGCTCTTCTTGGCGAATTCAAGATAGAAAACAACGAAAATCGGCGAGAAATCGTTGTTTTGCATCGAAATATGCAGTTTTCTCTAAGAATTTTAATGATTTCGTGCAGAATTCTGCTGTTTTCATGCATTTCAGCCGTTGAATCTTGGTAAAAAGTGATGATTTTGTAGATTTCGTGCTCTTCTTTGCGAATTCAAGCCAGAAAACAACGAAAATCGGCGAGAAATCGTTATTTTGCATCGAAATATGCGGTTTTCTGTAAGAATTTTGATGATTTCGTGCAGAATTCTGCTGTTTTCTTGCAATTCAGCCGTTGAATCTTGGTAAAAAGTAATGATTTTGTAGATTTCGTGCTCTTCTTTGCGAATTCAAGCCAGATAACAACGAAAATCGGCGAAAAATCGACGTTTTGCATCGAAACATGCGGTTTCCTCTAAGAATTTTGACGATTTCGTGCAGAATTCTGCTGTTTTCTTGCAATTCAGCCGTTGAATCGTGGTAAAAAGTCATGATTTTGTAGATATCGTGCTCTTCTTTGCGAATTCAAGCCAGAAAACAACAAAAATCGGCGAGAAATCGTCGTTTTGCATCGAAATATGCGGTTTTCTGTAAGAATTTTGATGATTTCGTGCAGAATTCTGCTGTTTTCTTGCAATTCAGCCGTTGAATCTAGGTAAAAAGTCATGATTTTGTAGATTTCGTGCTCTTCTTGGCGAATTCAAGATAGAAAACAACGAAAATCGGCGAGAAATCGTTGTTTTGCATCGAAATATGCGGTTTTCTGTAAGAATTTTGATGATTTCGTGCAGAATTTTGCTGTTTTCTTGCAATTCAGCCGTTGAATCTAGGTAAAAAGTCATGATTTTGTAGATTTCGTGCTCTTCTTGGCGAATTCAAGATAGAAAACAACGAAAATTGGCTTGAAATCGTCGTTTTGCATCGAAATATGCGGTTTTCTGTAAGAATTTTGATAATTTCGTGCAGAATTCTGCTGTTTTCTTGCAATTCAGCCGTTGAATCTTGGTAAAAAGTCATGATTTTGTAGATATCGTGCTCTTCTTTGCGAATTCAAGCCAGAAAACAACAAAAATCGGCGAGAAATCGTCGTTTTGCATCGAAATATGCAGTTTTCTCTAAGAATTTTGATGATTTCGTGCAGAATTCTGCTGTTTTCATGCATTTCAGCCGTTGAATCTTGGTAAAAAGTGATGATTTTGTAGATTTCGTGCTCTTCTTTGCGAATTCAAGCCAGAAAACAACGAAAATCTTCGAGAAATCGTCGTTTTGCATCGAAATATGCGGTTTTCTGTAAGAATTTTGATGATTTCGTGCAGAATTCTGCTGTTTTCTTGCAATTCAGCCGTTGAATCTAGGTAAAAAGTCATGATTTTGTAGATTTCGTGCTCTTCTTTGCGAATTCAAGCCAGAAAACAACGAAAATCGGCGAGAAATCGTTGTTTTGCATCGAAATATGCGGTTTTCTGTAAGAATTTTGATGATTTCGTGCAGAATTTTGCTGTTTTCTTGCAATTCAGCCGTTGAATCTAGGTAAAAAGTCATGATTTTGTAGATTTCGTGCTCTTCTTGGCGAATTCAAGATAGAAAACAACGAAAATCGGCGAGAAATCGTTGTTTTGCATCGAAATATGCAGTTTTCTCTAAGAATTTTGATGATTTCGTGCAGAATTCTGCTGTTTTCATGCAATTCAGCCGTTGAATCTTGGTAAAAAGTGATGATTTTGTAGATTTCGTGCTCTTCTTTGCGAATTCAAGCCAGAAAACAACGAAAATCGGCGAGAAATCGTCGTTTTGCATCGAAATATGCGGTTTTCTCTAAGAATTTTGATGATTTCGTGCAGAATTCTGCTGTTTTCTTGCAATTCAGCCGTTGAATCTTGGTAAAAAGTGATGATTTTGTAGATTTCGTGCTCTTTTCTGCGAATTCAAGCCAGAAAACAACGAAAATCGGCGAGAAATCGTCGTTTTGCATCGAAATATGCGGTTTTCTCTAAGAGTTTTGACGATTTCGTGCAGAATTCTGCTGTTTTCTTGCAATTCAGCCGTTGAATCTTGGTAAAAAGTCATGATTTTGTAGATTTCGTGCTCTTCTTTGCGAATTCAAGCCAGAAAACAACGAAAATCGGCGAGAAATCGTCGTTTTGCATCGAGATATGCGGTTTTCTGTAAGAATTTTGATGATTTCGTGCAGAATTCTGCTGTTTTCTTGCAATTCAGCCGTTGAATCTATGTAAAGAGTCATGATTTTGTAGATTTCGTGCTCTTCTTGGCGAATTCAAGATAGAAAACAACGAATATCGGCGAGAAATCGTCGTTTTGCATCGAAATATGCGGTTTTCTGTAAGAATTTTGATGATTTCGTGCAGAATACTGCTGTTTTCTTGCAATTCAGCCGTTGAATCTTGGTAAAAAGTCATGATTTTGTAGATTTCGTGCTCTTCTTGGCGAATTCAAGATAGAAAACAACGAAAATCGGCGAGAAATCGTTGTTTTGCATCGAAATATGCAGTTTTCTCTAAGAATTTTGATGATTTCGTGCAGAATTCTGCTGTTTTCATGCATTTCAGCCGTTGAATCTTGGTAAAAAGTGATGATTTTGTAGATTTCGTGCTCTTCTTTGCGAATTCAAGCCAGAAAACAACGAAAATCGGCGAGAAATCGTTATTTTGCATCGAAATATGCGGTTTTCTGTAAGAATTTTGATGATTTCGTGCAGAATTCTGCTGTTTTCTTGCAATTCAGCCGTTGAATCTTGGTAAAAAGTAATGATTTTGTAGATTTCGTGCTCTTCTTTGCGAATTCAAGCCAGATAACAACGAAAATCGGCGAAAAATCGACGTTTTGCATCGAAACATGCGGTTTCCTCTAAGAATTTTGACGATTTCGTGCAGAATTCTGCTGTTTTCTTGCAATTCAGCCGTTGAATCGTGGTAAAAAGTCATGATTTTGTAGATATCGTGCTCTTCTTTGCGAATTCAAGCCAGAAAACAACAAAAATCGGCGAGAAATCGTCGTTTTGCATCGAAATATGCGGTTTTCTGTAAGAATTTTGATGATTTCGTGCAGAATTCTGCTGTTTTCTTGCAATTCAGCCGTTGAATCTAGGTAAAAAGTCATGATTTTGTAGATTTCGTGCTCTTCTTGGCGAATTCAAGATAGAAAACAACGAAAATCGGCGAGAAATCGTTGTTTTGCATCGAAATATGCGGTTTTCTGTAAGAATTTTGATGATTTCGTGCAGAATTTTGCTGTTTTCTTGCAATTCAGCCGTTGAATCTAGGTAAAAAGTCATGATTTTGTAGATTTCGTGCTCTTCTTGGCGAATTCAAGATAGAAAACAACGAAAATTGGCTTGAAATCGTCGTTTTGCATCGAAATATGCGGTTTTCTGTAAGAATTTTGATAATTTCGTGCAGAATTCTGTTGTTTTCTTGCAATTCAGCCGTTGAATCTTGGTAAAAAGTCATGATTTTGTAGATATCGTGCTCTTCTTTGCGAATTCAAGCCAGAAAACAACAAAAATCGGCGAGAAATCGTCGTTTTGCATCGAAATATGCAGTTTTCTCTAAGAATTTTGATGATTTCGTGCAGAATTCTGCTGTTTTCATCCATTTCAGCCGTTGAATCTTGGTAAAAAGTGATGATTTTGTAGATTTCGTGCTCTTCTTTGCGAATTCAAGCCAGAAAACAACGAAAATCTTCGAGAAATCGTCGTTTTGCATCGAAATATGCGGTTTTCTGTAAGAATTTTGATGATTTCGTGCAGAATTCTGCTGTTTTCTTGCAATTCAGCCGTTGAATCTAGGTAAAAAGTCATGATTTTGTAGATTTCGTGCTCTTCTTTGCGAATTCAAGCCAGAAAACAACGAAAATCGGCGAGAAATCGTTGTTTTGCAT
Source organism: Gnatocerus cornutus (assembly GCA_029298725.1). Classification (NCBI taxonomy): domain Eukaryota; kingdom Metazoa; phylum Arthropoda; class Insecta; order Coleoptera; family Tenebrionidae; genus Gnatocerus; species Gnatocerus cornutus. The sequence continues at coordinate 5,528,389 of CM055516.1, forward strand.
CGAAATATGCGGTTTTCTGTAAGAATTTTGATGATTTCGTGCAGAATTTTGCGGTTTTCTTGCAATTCAGCCGTTGAATCTAGGTAAAAAGTCATGATTTTGTAGATTTCGTGCTCTTCTTGGCGAATTCAAGATAGAAAACAACGAAAATCGGCGAGAAATCGTTGTTTTGCATCGAAATATGCAGTTTTCTCTAAGAATTTTGATGATTTCGTGCAGAATTCTGCTGTTTTCATGCAATTCAGCCGTTGAATCTTGGTAAAAAGTGATGATTTTGTAGATTTCGTGCTCTTCTTTGCGAATTCAAGCCAGAAAACAACGAAAATCGGCGAGAAATCGTCGTTTTGCATCGAAATATGCGGTTTTCTCTAAGAATTTTGATGATTTCGTGCAGAATTCTGCTGTTTTCTTGCAATTCAGCCGTTGAATCTTGGTAAAAAGTGATGATTTTGTAGATTTCGTGCTCTTTTCTGCGAATTCAAGCCAGAAAACAACGAAAATCGGCGAGAAATCGTCGTTTTGCATCGAAATGTGCGGTTTTCTCTAAGAGTTTTGACGATTTCGTGCAGAATTCTGCTGTTTTCTTGCAATTCAGCCGTTGAATCTTGGTAAAAAGTCATGATTTTGTAGATTTCGTGCTCTTCTTTGCGAATTCAAGCCAGAAAACAACGAAAATCGGCGAGAAATCGTCGTTTTGCATCGAGATATGCGGTTTTCTGTAAGAATTTTGATGATTTCGTGCAGAATTCTGCTGTTTTCTTGCAATTCAGCCGTTGAATCTATGTAAAGAGTCATGATTTTGTAGATTTCGTGCTCTTCTTGGCGAATTCAAGATAGAAAACAACGAATATCGGCGAGAAATCGTCGTTTTGCATCGAAATATGCGGTTTTCTGTAAGAATTTTGATGATTTCGTGCAGAATACTGCTGTTTTCTTGCAATTCAGCCGTTGAATCTTGGTAAAAAGTTATGATTTTGTAGATTCCGTGCTCTTCTTGGCAAATTCAAGAGAGAAAACAACGAAAATCGGCGAGAAATCGTTGTTTTGCATCGAAATATGCAGTTTTCTCTAAGAATTTTGATGATTTCGTGCAGAATTCTGCTGTTTTCTTGCAATTTAGCCGTTGAATCTTAGTAAAAAGTCATGATTTTGTAGATTTCGTGCTCTTCTTTGCGAATTCAAGCCAGAAAACAACGAAAATCGGCGAGAAATCGTCGTTTTGCATCGAAATATGCGGTTTTCTGTAAGAATTTTGATGATTTCGTGCAGAATTCTGCTGTTTTCTTGCAATTCAGCCGTTGAATCTTGGTAAAAAGTCATGATTTTGTAGATTTCGTGCTCTTCTTTGCGAATTCAAGGCAGAAAACAACGAAAATCGGCGAGAAATCGTCGTTTTGCATCGAAATGTGCGGTTTTCTGTAAGAATTTTGATGATCTCGTGCAGAATTCTGCTGTTTTCTTGCAATTCAGCCGTTGAATATAGGTAAAAAGTCATGATTTTGTAGATTTCGTGCTCTTCTTGGCGAATTCAAGATAGAAAACAACGAAAATCGGCGAGAAATCGTTGTTTTGCATCGAAATATGCAGTTTTCTCTAAGAATTTTGATGATTTCGTGCAGAATTCTGCTGTTTTCATGCAATTCAGCCGTTGAATCTTGGTAAAAAGTGATGATTTTGTAGATTTCGTGCTCTTCTTTGCGAATTCAAGCCAGAAAACAACGAAAATCGGCGAGAAATCGTCGTTTTGCATCGAAATATGCGGTTTTCTGTAAGAATTTTGATGATTTCGTGCAGAATTCTGCTGTTTTCTTGCAATTCAGCTGTTGAATCTAGGTAAAAAGTCATGATTTTGTAGATTTCGTGCTCTTCTTGGCGAATTCAAGATTGAAAACAACGAAAATCGGCGAGAAATCGTTATTTTGCATCGAAATATGCGGTTTTCTGTAAGAATTTTGATGATTTCGTGCAGAATTCTGCTGTTTTCTTGTAATTCAGCCGTTGAATCTATGTAAAAAGTCATGATTTTGTAGATTTCGTGCTCTTCTTGGCGAATTCAAGATAGAAAACAACGAAAATCGGCGAGAAATCGTTGTTTTGCATCGAAATATGCAGTTCTCTCTAAGAATTTTGATGATTTCGTGCAGAATTCTGCTGTTTTCTTGCAATTCAGCCGTTGAATCTTGGTAAAAAGTCATGATTTTGTAGATTTCGTGCTCTTCTTTGCGAATTCAAGCCAGAAAACAACGAAAATCGGCGAGAAATCGTCGTTTTGCATCGAAATATGCGGTTTTCTGTAAGAATTTTGATGATTTCGTGCAGAATTCTGCTGTTTTCTTGCAATTCAGCCGTAGAATCTTGGTAAAAAGTGATGATTTTGTAGATTCCGTGCTCTTCTTTGCGAATTCAAGATAGAAAACAACGAAAATCAGCGAGAAATCGTCGTTTTGCATCGAAATATGCGGTTTTCTCTAAGAATTTTGATGATTTCGTGCAGAATTCTGCTGTTTTCTTGCAATTCAGCCGTTGAATCTTGGTAAAAAGTAATGATTTTGTAGATTTCGTGCTCTTCTTTGCGAATTCAAGCCAGAAAACAACGAAAATCGGCGAGAAATCGTCGTTTTGCATCGAAATATGCGGTTTTCTCTAAGAATTTTGACGATTTCGTGCAGAATTCTGCTGTTTTCTTGCAATTCAGCCGTTGAATCTTGGTAAAAAGTCATGATTTTGTAGATTTTGTGCTCTTCTTTGCGAATTCAAGATAGAAAACAACGAAAATCAGCGAGAAATCGTCGTTTTGCATCGAAATATGCGGTTTTCTCGAAGAATTTTGATGATTTCGTGCAGAATTCTGCTGTTTTCTTGCAATTCAGCCGTTGAATTTTGGTAAAAAGTCATGATTTTGTTGATTTCGTGCTCTTCTTAGCAAATTCATGCTAGAAAACAACGAAAATCGGCGAGAAATCGTCGTTTTGCATCGAAATATGCGGTTTTCTGTAAGAATTTTAATGATTTCGTGCAGAATTCTGCTGCTTTCTTGCAATTCAGCCGTTGAATCTTGGTAAAAAGTCATGATTTTGTAGATTTCGTGCTCTTCTTTGCGAATTCAAGCCAGAAAACAACGAAAATTGGCGAGAAATCGTCGTTTTGCATCGAAATATGCGGTTTTCTCTAAGAATTTTGATGATTTCGTGCAGATTTCTGCTGTTTTCTTGCAATTCAGCTGTTGAATCTTGGTAAAAAGTCATGATTTTGTAGATTTCGTGCTCTTTTTTGCGAATTCAAGCTAGAAAACAACGAAAATCACCGAGAAAACGTCGTTTTGCATCGAAATATGCGGTTTTCTCTAAGAAATTTGATGATTTCGTGCAGAATTCTGCTGTTTTCTTGCAATTCAGCCGTTGAATCTTGGTAAAAAGTCATGATTTTGTAGATTTCGTGCTCTTCTTTGCGAATTCAAGATAGAAAACAACGAAAATCAGCGAGAAAACGTCGTTTTGCATCGAAATATGCGGTTTTCTCTAAGAATTTTGATGATTTCGTGCAGAATTCTGCTGTTTTCTTGCAATTCAGCCGTTGAATCTTGGTTTAAAGTCATGATTTTTTAGATTTCGTGCTCTTCTTTGCAAATTCATGCCAGAAAACAACGAAAATCGGCGAGAAATCGTCGTTTTGCATCGAAATATGCGGTTTTCTGTGAGAATTTTGATGATTTCGTGCAGAATTCTGCTGTTTTCTTGCAATTCAGCCGTTGAATCTTGGTAAAAAGTGATGATTTTGTAGATTTCGTGCTCTTCTTTGCGAATTCAAGCCAGAAAACAACGAAAATCGGCGAGAAATCGTTGTTTTGCATCGAAATATGCGGTTTTCTGTAAGAATTTTGATGATTTCGTGCAGAATTCTGCTGTTTTCTTGCAATTCAGCCGTTGAACCTTGGTAAAAAGCCATGATTTTGTAGATTTCGTGCTCTTCTTTGCGAATTCAAGCCAGAAAACAACGAAAATCGGCGAGAAATCGTCGTTTTGCATCGAAAAATGCGATTTTCTGTAAGAATTTTGATGATTTCGTGCAGAATTCTGCTGTTTTCTTGCAATTCAGCCGTTGAATCTTGGTAAAAAGTCATGATTTTGTAGATTTCGTGCTCTTCTTTGCGAATTCAAGCCAGAAAACAACGAAAATCGGCGAGAAATCGTCGTTTTGCATCGAAATATGCGGTTTTCTGTTAGAATTTTGATGATTTCGTGCAGAATTCTGCTGTTTTCTTGCAATTCAGCCGTTGAATCTTGGTAAAAAGTCATGATTTTGTAGATTTCGTGCTCTTCTTTGCGAATTCAAGCCAGAAATCAACGAAAATCGGCGAGAAATCGTCGTTTTGCATCGAAATATGCGGTTTTCTCTAAGAATTTTGATGATTTCGTGCAGAATTCTGCTGTTTTCTTGCAATTCAGCCGTTGAATCTTGGTAAAAAGTGATGATTTTGTAGATTTCGTGCTCTTCTTTGCGAATTCAAGCCAGAAAACAACGAAAATCGGCGAGAAATCGTCGTTTTGCTTCGAAATATGCGGTTTTCTCTAAGAATTTTGACGATTTCGTGCAGAATTCTGCTGTTTACTTGCAATTCAGCCGTTGAATCTTGGTAAAAAGTCATGATTTTGTAGATTTCGTGCTCTTCTTTGCGAATTCAAGATAGAAAACAACGAAAATCAGCGAGAAATCGTCGTTTTGCATCGAAATATGCGGTTTTCTCTAAGAATTTTGATGATTTCGTGCAGAATTCTGCTGTTTTCTTGCAATTCAGCAGTTGAATCTTGGTAAAAAGTCATGATTTTGTAGATTTTGTGCTCTTCTTTGCAAATTCATGCCAGAAAACAACGAAAATCCCCGAGAAATCGTCGTTTTGCATCGAAATATGCGGTTTTCTGTAAGAATTTTGATGATTTCGTGCAGATTTCTGCTGTTTTCTTGCAATTCAGCCGTTGAATCTTGGTAAAAAGTCATGATTTTGTAGATCTTGTGCTCTTCTTTGCAAATTCAAGCCAGAAAACAACGAAAATCGGCGAGAAATCGTCGTTTTGCATCGAAATATACGATTTTCTGTAAGAATTTTGATGATTTCGTGCAGAATTCTGCTGTTTTCTTGCAATTCAGTCGTTGAATCTTGGTAAAAAGTCATGACTTTGTAGATTTTGTGCTCTTTTTTGCAAATTCAAGCCAGAAAACAACGAAAATCGGCGAGAAATCGTCGTTTTGCATCGAAATATGCGGTTTTCTGTAAGAATTTTGATGATTTCGTGCAGAATTCTGCGGTTTTCTTGCAATTCAGCCGTTGAATCTTGGTAAAAAGTGATGATTTTGTAGATTTCGTGCTCTTCTATGCGAATTCAATCCAGAAAACAACGAAAATCGGCGAGAAATCGTCGTTTTGCATCGAAATATGCGGTTTTCTGTAAGAATTTTGATGATTTCGTGCAGAATTCTGCTGTTTTCTTGCAATTCAGTCATTGAATCTTGGTAAAAAGTCATGATTTTGTAGATTTCGTGCTCTTCTTTGCAAATTCATGCCAGAAAACAACGAAAATCCCCGAGAAATCGTCGTTTTGCATCGAAATATGCGGTTTTCTGTAAGAATTTTGATGATTTCGTGCAGAATTCTGCTGTTTTCTTGCAATTCAGCCGTTGAATCTTGGTAAAAAGTCATGACTTTGTAGATTTTGTGCTCTTTTTTGCAAATTCAAGCCAGAAAACAACGAAAATCGGCGAGAAATCGTCGTTTTGCATCGAAATATACGATTTTCTGTAAGAATTTTGATGATTTCGTGCAGAATTCTGCTGTTTTCTTGCAATTCAGCTGTTGAATCTAGGTAAAAAGTCATGATTTTATAGATTTCGTGCTCTTCTTGGCGAATTCAAGATAGAAAACGACGAAAATCGGCGAGAAATCGTTGTTTTGCATCGAAATATGCGGTTTTCTGTAAGAATTTTGATGATTTCGTGCAGAATTCTGCTGTTTTCTTGCAATTCAGCCGTTGAATCTAGGTAAAAAGTCATGATTTTGTAGATTTCGTGCTCTTCTTTGCGAATTCAAGCCAGAAAACAACGAAACTCGGCGAGAAATCGTCGTTTTGCATCGAAATATGCGGTTTTCTGTAAGAATTTTGATGATTTCGTGCAGAATTCTGCTGTTTTCTTGCAATTCAGCGGTTGAATCTTGGTAAAAAGTCATGATTTTGTAGATTTCGTGCTTTTCTTTGCGAATTCAAGCCAGAAAACAACGAAAATCGGCGAGAAATCGTCGTTTTGCATCGAAATATGCGGTTTTCTGTAAGAATTTTGATGATTTCGTGCAGAATTCTGCTGTTTTCTTGCAATTCAGCCGTTGAATCTTGGTAAAAAGTGATGATTTTGTAGATTTCGTGCTCTTCTTTGCGAATTCAAGCCAGAAAACAACGAAAATCGGCGAGAAATCGTCGTTTTGCTTCGAAATATGCGGTTTTCTCTAAGAATTTTGACGATTTCGTGCAGAATTCTGCTGATTACTTGCAATTCAGCCGTTGAATCATGGTAAAAAGTCATGATTTTGTAGATTTCGTGTTCTTCTTTGCGAATTCAAGATAGAAAACAACGAAAATCAGCGAGAAATCGTCGTTTTGCATCGAAATATGCGGTTTTCTCTAAGAATTTTGATGATTTCGTGCAGAATTCTGCTGTTTTCTTGCAATTCAGTCGTTGAATCTTGGTAAAAAGTCATGACTTTGTAGATTTTGTGCTCTTTTTTGCAAATTCAAGCCAGAAAACAACGAAAATCGGCGAGAAATCGTCGTTTTGCATCGAAATATACGATTTTCTGTAAGAATTTTGATGATTTCGTGCAGAATTCTGCTGTTTTCTTGCAATTCAGCTGTTGAATCTTGGTAAAAAGTGATGATTTTGTAGATTTCGTGCTCTTCTTTGCGAATTCAAGCCAGAAAACAACGAAAATCGGCGAGAAATCGTCGTTTTGCATCGAAATATGCGGTTTTCTGTAAGAATTTTGATGATTTCGTGCAGAATTCTGCTGTTTTCTTGCAATTCAGTCGTTGAATCTTGGTAAAAAGTCATGATTTTGTAGATTTCGTGCTCTTCTTTGCAAATTCATGCCAGAAAACAACGAAAATCCCCGAGAAATCGTCGTTTTGCATCGAAATATGCGGTTTTCTGTAAGAATTTTGATGATTTCGTGCAGAATTCTGCTGTTTTCTTGCAATTCAGCCGTTGAATCTTGGTAAAAAGTCATGACTTTGTAGATTTTGTGCTCTTTTTTGCAAATTCAAGCCAGAAAACAACGAAAATCGGCGAGAAATCGTCGTTTTGCATCGAAATATGCGGTTTTCTGTAAGAATTTTGATGATTTCGTGCAGAATTCTGCTGTTTTCTTGCAATTCAGCCGTTGAATCTTGGTAAAAAGTGATGATTTTGTAGATTTCGTGCTCTTCTTTGCGAATTCAAGCCAGAAAACAACGAAAATCGGCGAGAAATCGTCGTTTTGCATCGAAATATGCGGTTTTCTGTAAGAATTTTGATGATTTCGTGCAGAATTCTGCTGTTTTCTTGCAATTCAGTCGTTGAATCTTGGTAAAAAGTCATGACTTTGTAGATTTTGTGCTCTTTTTTGCAAATTCAAGCCAGAAAACAACGAAAATCGGCGAGAAATCGTCGTTTTGCATCGAAATATGCGGTTTTCTGTAAGAATTTTGATGATTTCGTGCAGAATTCTGCTGTTTTCTTGCAATTCAGCCGTTGAATCTTGGTAAAAAGTGATGATTTTGTAGATTTCGTGCTCTTCTTTGCGAATTCAATCCAGAAAACAACGAAAATCGGCGAGAAATCGTCGTTTTGCATCGAAATATGCGGTTTTCTGTAAGAATTTTGATGATTTCGTGCAGAATTCTGCTGTTTTCTTGCAATTCAGCCGTTGAATCTTGGTAAAAAGTGATGATTTTGTAGATTTCGTGCTCTTCTTTGCGAATTCAAGCCAGAAAACAACGAAAATCGGCGAGAAATCGTCGTTTTGCATCGAAATATGCGGTTTTCTGTAAGAATTTTGATGATTTCGTGCAGAATTCTGCTGTTTTCTTGCAATTCAGTCGTTGAATCTTGGTAAAAAGTCATGACTTTGTAGATTTTGTGCTCTTTTTTGCAAATTCAAGCCAGAAAACAACGAAAATCGGCGAGAAATCGTCGTTTTGCATCGAAATATGCGGTTTTCTGTAAGAATTTTGATGATTTCGTGCAGAATTCTGCTGTTTTCTTGCAATTCAGCCGTTGAATCTTGGTAAAAAGTGATGATTTTGTAGATTTCGTGCTCTTCTTTGCGAATTCAAGCCAGAAAACAACGAAAATCGGCGAGAAATCGTCGTTTTGCATCGAAATATGCGGTTTTCTGTAAGAATTTTGATGATTTCGTGCAGAATTCTGCTGTTTTCTTGCAATTCAGTCGTTGAATCTTGGTAAAAAGTCATGACTTTGTAGATTTTGTGCTCTTTTTTGCAAATTCAAGCCAGAAAACAACGAAAATCGGCGAGAAATCGTCGTTTTGCATCGAAATATGCGGTTTTCTGTAAGAATTTTGATGATTTCGTGCAGAATTCTGCTGTTTTCTTGCAATTCAGCCGTTGAATCTTGGTAAAAAGTGATGATTTTGTAGATTTCGTGCTCTTCTTTGCGAATTCAATCCAGAAAACAACGAAAATCGGCGAGAAATCGTCGTTTTGCATCGAAATATGCGGTTTTCTGTAAGAATTTTGATGATTTCGTGCAGAATTCTGCTGTTTTTTTTGCAATTCAGTCGTTGAATCTTGGTAAAAAGTCATGATTTTGTAGATTTCGTGCTCTTCTTTGCAAATTCATGCCAGAAAACAACGAAAATCCCCGAGAAATCGTCGTTTTGCATCGAAATATGCGGTTTTCTGTAAGAATTTTGATGATTTCGTGCAGAATTCTGCTGTTTTCTTGCAATTCAGCCGTTGAATCTTGGTAAAAAGTCATGACTTTGTAGATTTTGTGCTCTTTTTTGCAAATTCAAGCCAGAAAACAACGAAAATCGGCGAGAAATCGTCGTTTTGCATCGAAATATACGATTTTCTGTAAGAATTTTGATGATTTCGTGCAGAATTCTGCTGTTTTCTTGCAATTCAGCTGTTGAATCTAGGTAAAAAGTCATGATTTTATAGATTTCGTGCTCTTCTTGGCGAATTCAAGATAGAAAACAACGAAAATCGGCGAGAAATCGTTGTTTTGCATCGAAATATGCGGTTTTCTGTAAGAATTTTGATGATTTCGTGCAGAATTCTGCTGTTTTCTTGCAATTCAGCCGTTGAATCTAGGTAAAAAGTCATGATTTTGTAGATTTCGTGCTCTTCTTTGCGAATTCAAGCCAGAAAACAACGAAACTCGGCGAGAAATCGTCGTTTTGCATCGAAATATGCGGTTTTCTGTAAGAATTTTGATGATTTCGTGCAGAATTCTGCTGTTTTCTTGCAATTCAGCGGTTGAATCTTGGTAAAAAGTCATGATTTTGTAGATTTCGTGCTTTTCTTTGCGAATTCAAGCCAGAAAACAACGAAAATCGGCGAGAAATCGTCGTTTTGCATCGAAATATGCGGTTTTCTGTAAGAATTTTGATGATTTCGTGCAGAATTCTGCTGTTTTCTTGCAATTCAGCCGTTGAATCTTGGTAAAAAGTCATGATTTTGTAGATTTCGTGCTCTTCTTTGCAAATTCATGCCAGAAAACAACGAAAATCCCCGAGAAATCGTCGTTTTGCATCGAAATATGCGGTTTTCTGTAAGAATTTTGATGATTTCGTGCAGAATTCTGCTGTTTTCTTGCAATTCAGCCGTTGAATCTTGGTAAAAAGTCATGACTTTGTAGATTTTGTGCTATTTTTTGCAAATTCAAGCCAGAAAACAACGAAAATCGGCGAGAAATCGTCGTTTTGCATCGAAATATACGATTTTCTGTAAGAATTTTGATGATTTCGTGCAGAATTCTGCTGTTTTCTTGCAATTCAGCTGTTGAATCTAGGTAAAAAGTCATGATTTTATAGATTTCGTGCTCTTCTTGGCGAATTCAAGATAGAAAACAACGAAAATCGGCGAGAAATCGTTGTTTTGCATCGAAATATGCGGTTTTCTGTAAGAATTTTGATGATTTCGTGCAGAATTCTGCTGTTTTCTTGCAATTCAGCCGTTGAATCTAGGTAAAAAGTCATGATTTTGTAGATTTCGTGCTCTTCTTGGCGAATTCAAGATAGAAAACAACGAAAATCGGCGAGAAATCGTTGTTTTGCATCGAAATATGCAGTTTTCTCTAAGAATTTTGATGATTTCGTGCAGAATTCTGCTGTTTTCTTGCAATTCAGCCGTTGAATCTTGGTAAAAAGTCATGATTTTGTAGATTTCGTGCTCTTCTTTGCGAATTCAAGCCAGAAAACAACGAAACTCGGCGAGAAATCGTCGTTTTGCATCGAAATATGCGGTTTTCTGTAAGAATTTTGATGATTTCGTGCAGAATTCTGCTGTTTTCTTGCAATTCAGCCGTAGAATCTTGGTAAAAAGTGATGATTTTGTAGATTTCGTGCTCTTTTTTGCGAATTCAAGCCAGAAAACAACGAAAATCGGCGAGAAATCGTTGTTTTGCATTGAAATATGCGGTTTTCTGTAAGAATTTTGATGATTTCGTGCAAAATTCTGCTGTTTTCTTGCAATTCAGCGGTTGAATCTTGGTAAAAAGTCATGATTTTGTAGATTTCGTGCTTTTCTTTGCGAATTCAAGCCAGGAAACAACGAAAATCGGCGAGAAATCGTCGTTTTGCATCGAAATATGCGGTTTTCTGTAAGAATTTTGATGATTTCGTGCAGAATTCTGCTGTTTTCTTGCAATTCAGCCGTTGAATCTAGGTAAAAAGTCATGATTTTGTATATTTCGTGCTCTTCTTTGCGAATTCAAGCCAGAAAACAACGAAAATCGGCGAGAAATCGTCGTTTTGCATCGAAATATGCGGTTTTCTGTAAGAATTTTGATGATTTCGTGCAGAATTCTGCTGTTTTCTTGCAATTCAGCCGTTGAATCTTGGTAAAAAGTGATGATTTTGTAGATTTCGTGCTCTTCTTTGCGAATTCAAGCCAGAAAACAACAAAAATCGGCGAGAAATCGTCGTTTTGCAACGAAATATGCGGTTTTCTCTAAGAATTTTGACGATTTCGTGCAGAATTCTGCTGTTTTCTTGCAATTCAGCCGTTGAATCTTGGTAAAAAGTCATGATTTTGTAGATTTCGTGCTCTTTGCGAATTCAAGATAGAAAACAACGAAAATCAGCGAGAAATCGCCGTTTTGCATCGAAATATGCGGTTTTCTCTAAGAATTTTGTTGATTTCGTGCAGAATTCTGCTGTTTTCTTGCAATTCAGCCGTTGAATTTTGGTAAAAAGTCATGATTTTGTAGATTTCGTGCTCTTCTTTGCAAATTCATGCCAGAAAACAACGAAGATCGGCGAGAAATCGTCGTTTTGCATCGAAATATGCGGTTTTCTGTAAGAATTTTGATGATTTTGTGCAGAATTCTGCTGTTTTCTTGCAATTCAGCCGTTGAATCTTGGTAAAAAGTCATGATTTTGTAGATTTCGTTCTCTTCTTTGGGAATTCAAGCCAGAAAACAACGAAAATCGGCGAGAAATCGTCGTTTTGCATCGAAATATGCGGTTTTCTGTAAGAATTTTGATGATTTCGTGCAGAATTCTGCTGTTTTCTTGTAATTCAGCCGTTGAATCTAGGTAAAAAGTCATGATTTTGTAGATTTCGTGCTCTTCTTGGCGAATTCAAGATAGAAAACAACGAAAATCGGCGAGAAATCGTTGTTTTGCATCAATCAAAATATGCGGTTTTCTGTAAGAATTTTGATGATTTCGTGCAGAATTCTGCTGTTTTCTTGCAATTCAGCCGTTGAATCTATGTAAAAAGTCATGATTTTGTAGATTTCGTGCTCTTCTTGGCAAATTCAAGATAGAAAACAACGAAAATCGGCGAGAAATCGTTGTTTTGCATCGAAATATGCAGTTTTCTCTAAGAATTTTGATGATTTCGTGCAGAATTCTGCTGTTTTCTTGCAATTCAGCCGTTGAATCTTGGTAAAAAGTGATGATTTTGTAGATTTCGTGCTCTTCTTTGCGAATTCAAGCCAGAAAACAACGAAAATCGGCGAGAAATCGTCGTTTTGCATCGAAATATGCGGTTTTCTGTAAGAATTTTGATGATTTCGTGCAGAATTCTGCTGATTTCTTGCAATTCAGCCGTTGAATCTTGGTAAAAAGTGATGATTTTGTAGATTTCGTGCTCTTCTTTGCGAATTCAAGCCAGAAAACAACGAAAATCGGCGAGAAATCGTCGTTTTGCATCGAAATATGCGGTTTTTTGTAAGAATTTTGATGATTTCGTGCAGAATTCTGCTGTTTTCTTGCAATTCAGCCGTTGAATCTTGGTAAAAAGTCATGATTTTGTAGATTTCGTGCTCTTCTTGGCGAATTCAAGATAGAAAACAACGAAAATCGGCGAGAAATCGTTGTTTTGCATCGAAATATGCAGTTTCCTCTAAGAATTTTGATGATTTCGTGCAGAATTCTGCTGTTTTCTTGCAATTCAGCCGTTGAATCTTGGTAAAAACTGATGATTTTGTAGATTTCGTGCTCTTCTTTGCGAATTCAAGCCAGAAAACAACGAAAATCGGCGAGAAATCGTCGTTTTGCATCGAAATATGCGGTTTTCTGTAAGAATTTTGATGATTTCGTGCAGAATTCTGCTGTTTTCTTGCAATTCAGCCGTTGAATCTTGGTAAAAAGTCATGATTTTGTAGATTTCGTGCTCTTCTTTGCGAATTCAAGATAGAAAACAACGAAAATCGGCGAGAAATCGTTGTTTTGCATCGAAATATGCGGTTTTCTGTAAGAATTTTGATGATTTCGTGCAGAATTCTGCTGTTTTCTTGCAATTCAGCCGTTGAATCTATGTAAAAAGTCATGATTTTGTAGATTTCGTGCTTTTCTTGGCAAATTCAAGATAAAAAACAACGAAAATCGGCGAGAAATCGTTGTTTTGCATCGAAATATGCAGTTTTCTCTAAGAATTTTGATGATTTCGTGCAGAATTCTGCTGTTTTCTTGCAATTGAGCCGTTGAATCTTGGTAAAAAGTCATGATTTTGTAGATTTCGTGCTCTTCTTTGCGAATTCAAGCCAGAAAACAACGAAAATCGGCGAGAAATCGTCGTTTTGCATCGAAATATGCGGTTTTCTGTAAGAATTTTGATGATTTCGTGCAGAATTCTGCTGATTTCTTGCAATTCAGCCGTTGAATCTTGGTAAAAAGTGATGATTTTGTAGATTTCGTGCTCTTCTTTGCGAATTCAAGCCAGAAAACAACGAAAATCGGCGAGAAATCGTCGTTTTGCATCGAAATATGCGGTTTTCTGTAAGAATTTTGATGATTTCGTGCAGAATTCTGCTGTTTTCTTGCAATTTAGCCGTTGAATCTTGGTAAAAAGTCATGATTTTGTAGATTTCGTGCTCTTCTTGGCGAATTCAAGATAGAAAACAACGAAAATCGGCGAGAAATCGTTGTTTTGCATCGAAATATGCAGTTTCCTCTAAGAATTTTGATGATTTCGTGCAGAATTCTGCTGTTTTCTTGCAATTCAGCCGTTGAATCTTGGTAAAAACTGATGATTTTGTAGATTTCGTGCTCTTCTTTGCGAATTCAAGCCAGAAAACAACGAAAATCGGCGAGAAATCGTTGTTTTGCATCGAAATATGCGGTTTTCTGTAAGAATTTTGATGATTTCGTACAGAATTCTGCTGTTTTCTTGCAATTCAGCCGTTGAATCTTGGTAAAAAGTCATGATTTTGTAGATTTCGTGCTCTTCTTTGCGAATTCAAGCCAGAAAACAACGAAAATCGGCGAGAAATCGTCGTTTTGCATCGAAATATGCGGTTTTCTGTAAGAATTTTGATGATTTCGTGCAGAATTCTGCTGTTTTCTTGCAATTCAGCCGTAGAATCTTGGTAAAAAGTGATGATTTTGTAGATTTCGTGCTCTTCTTTGCGAATTCAAGCCAGAAAACAACGAAAATCGGCGAGAAATCGTCGTTTTGCATCGAAAAATGCGGTTTTCTGTAAGAATTTTGATGATTTCGTGCAGAATTCTGCTGTTTTCTTGCAATTCAGCCGTTGAATCTTGGTAAAAAGTCATGATTTTGTAGATTTCGTGCTCTTCTTTGCGAATTCAAGCCAGAAAACAACGAAAATCGGCGAGAAATCGTCGTTTTGCATCGAAATATGCGGTTTTCTGTAAGAATTTTGATGATTTCGTGCAGAATTCTGCTGTTTTCTTGCAGTTCAGCCGCTGAATCTAGGTAAAAAGTCATGATTTTGTAGATTTCGTGCTCTTCTTGGCGAATTCAAGATAGAAAACAACGAAAATCGGCGAGAAAACGTTGTTTTGCATCGAAATATGCGGTTTTCTGTAAGAATTTTGATGATTTCGTGCAGAATTCTGCTGTTTTCTTGCAATTCAGCCGTTGAATCTAGGTAAAAAGTCATGATTTTGTAGATTTCGTGCTCTTCTTGGCGAATTCAAGATAGATAACAATGAGAATCGGCAAGAAATCGTTGTTTTGCATCGAAATATGCAGTTTTCTCTAAGAATTTTGATGATTTCGTGCAGAATTCTGCTGTTTTCATGCAATTCAGCCGTTGAATCTTGGTAAAAAGTGATGATTTTGTAGATTTCGTGCTCTTCTTTGCGAATTCAAGCCAGAAAACAACGAAAATCGGCGAGAAATCGTCGTTTTGCATCGAAATATGCGGTTTTCTGTAAGAATTTTGATGATTTCGTGCAGAATTCTGCTGTTTTCTTGCAGTTCAGCCGTTGAATCTAGGTAAAAAGTCATGATTTTGTAGATTTCGTGCTCTTCTTGGCGAATTCAAGATAGAAAACAACGAAAATCGGCGAGAAATCGTTGTTTTGCATCGAAATATGCGGTTTTCTGTAAGAATTTTGATGATTTCGTGCAGAATTCTGCTGTTTTCTTGCAATTCAGCCGTTGAATCTAGGTAAAAAGTCATGATTTTGTAGATTTCGTGCTCTTCTTGGCGAATTCAAGATAGAAAACAATGAAAATCGGCGAGAAATTGTTGTTTTGCATCGAAATATGCAGTTTTCTCTAAGAATTTTGATGATTTCGTGCAGAATTCTGCTGTTTTCATGCAATTCAGCCGTTGAATCTTGGTAAAAAGTGATGATTTTGTAGATTTCGTGCTCTTCTTTGCGAATTCAAGCCAGAAAACAACGAAAATCGGCGAGAAATCGTCGTTTTGCATCGAAACATGCGGTTTTCTCTAAGAATTTTGATGATTTCGTGCAGAATTCTGCTGTTTTCTTGCAATTCAGCTGTTGAATCTTGGTAAAAAGTCACGATTTTGTAGATTTCGTGCTCTT
Organism: Gnatocerus cornutus; assembly: GCA_029298725.1. NCBI lineage: Eukaryota > Metazoa > Arthropoda > Insecta > Coleoptera > Tenebrionidae > Gnatocerus > Gnatocerus cornutus. The sequence goes on from CM055516.1 coordinate 5,543,909, forward strand.
CTTGGCAAATTCATGCCAGAAAACAGCGAAGATCGGCGAGAAATCGTCGTTTTGCATCGAAATATGCGGTTTTCTGTAAGAATTTTGATGATTTCGTGCAGAATTCTGCTGTTTTCTTGCAATTCAGCTGTTGAATCTTGGTAAAAAGTCATGATTTTGTAGATTTCGTGCTCTTTTTTGCGAATTCAAGCCAGAAAACAAAGAAAATCGGCGAGAAATCATCGTTTTGCATCGAAATATGCGGTTTTCTGTAAGAATTTTGATGATTTCGTGCAGAATTCTGCTGTTTTCTTGCAATTCAGCCGTTGAATCTATGTAAAAAGTCATGATTTTGTAGATTTCGTGCTCTTCTTGGCGAATTCAAGATAGAAAACAACGAAAATCGGCGAGAAATCGTTGTTTTGCATCGAAATATGCAGTTTTCTCTAAGAATTTTGATGATTTCGTGCAGAATTCTGCTGTTTTCTTGCAATTCAGCCGTTGAATCTTGGTAAAAAGTCATGATTTTGTAGATTTCGTGCTCTTCTTTGCGAATTCAAGCCAGAAAACAACGAAAATCGGCGAGAAATCGTCGTTTTGCATCGAAATATGCGGTTTTCTGTAAGAATTTTGATGATTTCGTGCAGAATTCTGCTGTTTTCTGGCAGTTCAGCCGCTGAATCTAGGTAAAAAGTCATGATTTTGTAGATTTCGTGCTCTTCTTGGCGAATTCAAGATAGAAAACAACGAAAATCGGCGAGAAATCGTTGTTTTGCATCGAAATATGCGGTTTTCTGTAAGAATTTTGATGATTTCGTGCAGAATTCTGCTGTTTTCTTGCAATTCAGCCGTTGAATCTAGGTAAAAAGTCATGATTTTGTAGATTTCGTGCTCTTCTTGGCGAATTCAAGATAGATAACAATGAAAATCGGCAAGAAATCGTTGTTTTGCATCGAAATATGCAGTTTTCTCTAAGAATTTTGATGATTTCGTGCAGAATTCTGCTGTTTTCATGCAATTCAGCCGTTGAATCTTGGTAAAAAGTGATGATTTTGTAGATTTCGTGCTCTTCTTTGCGAATTCAAGCCAGAAAACAACGAAAATCGGCGAGAAATCGTCGTTTTGCATCGAAATATGCGGTTTTCTGTAAGAATTTTGATGATTTCGTGCAGAATTCTGCTGTTTTCTTGCAATTCAGCCGTTGAATCTATGTAAAAAGCCATGATTTTGTAGATTTCGTGCTCTTCTTGGCGAATTCAAGATAGAAAACAACGAAAATCGGCGAGAAATCGTTGTTTTGCATCGAAATATGCAGTTTTCTCTAAGAATTTTGATGATTTCGTGCAGAATTCTGCTGTTTTCTTGCAATTCAGCCGTTGAATCTTGGTAAAAAGTCATGATTTTGTAGATTTCGTGCTCTTCTTTGCGAATTCAAGCCAGAAAACAACGAAAATCGGCGAGAAATCGTCGTTTTGCATCGAAATATGCGGTTTTCTGTAAGAATTTTGATGATTTCGTGCAGAATTCTGCTGTTTTCTTGCAATTCAGCCGTAGAATATTGGTAAATAGTGATGATTTTGTAGATTTCGTGCTCTTCTTTGCGAATTCAAGCCAGAAAACAACGAAAATCGGCGAGAAATCTTTGTTTTGCATCGAAATATGCGGTTTTCTGTAAGAATTTTGATGATTTCGTGCAGAATTCTGCTGTTTTCTTGCAATTCAGCCGTTGAATCTTGGTAAAAAGTCATGATTTTGTAGATTTCGTGCTCTTCTTTGCGAATTCAAGCCAGAAAACAACGAAAATCGGCGAGAAATCGTCGTTTTGCATCGAAAAATGCGGTTTTCTCTAAGAATTTTGATGATTTCGTGCAGAATTCTGCTGTTTTCTTGCAATTCAGCCGTTGAATCTTGGTAAAAAGTCATGATTTTGTAGATTTCGTGCTCTTCTTTGCGAATTCAAGCCAGAAAACAACGAAAATCGGCGAGAAATCGTCGTTTTGCATCGAAATATGCGGTTTTCTGTAAGAATTTTGATGATTTCGTGCAGAATTCTGCTGTTTTCTTGCAATTCAGCCGTAGAATATTGGTAAAAAGTGATGATTTTGTAGATTTCGTGCTCTTCTTTGCGAATTCAAGCCAGAAAACAACGAAAATCGGCGAGAAATCGTGGTTTTGCATCGAAATATGCGGTTTTCTGTAAGAATTTTGATGATTTCGTGCAGAATTCTGCTGTTTTCTTGCAATTCAGCCGTTGAATCTTGGTAAAAAGTCATGATTTTGTAGATTTCGTGCTCTTCTTTGCGAATTCAAGCCAGAAAACAACGAAAATCGGCGAGAAATCGTCGTTTTGCATCGAAAAATGCGGTTTTCTCTAAGAATTTTGATGATTTCGTGCAGAATTCTGCTGTTTTCTTGCAATTCAGCCGTTGAATCTTGGTAAAAAGTCATGATTTTGTAGATTTCGTGCTCTTCTTGGCGAATTCAAGATAGAAAACAACGAAAATCGGCGAGAAATCGTTGTTTTGCATCGAAATATGCGGTTTTCTGTAAGAATTTTGATGATTTCGTGCAGAATTCTGCTGTTTTCTTGCAATTCAGCCGTTGAATCTATGTAAAAAGTCATGATTTTGTAGATTTCGTGCTCTTCTTGGCAAATTCAAGATAGAAAACAACGAAAATCGGCGAGAAATCGTTGTTTTGCATCGAAATATGCAGTTTTCTCTAAGAATTTTGATGATTTCGTGTAGAATTCTGCTGTTTTCTTGCATTCAGCCGTAGAATCTTGGTAAAAAGTGATGATTTTGTAGATTTCGTGCTCTTCTTTGCGAATTCAAGCCAGAAAACAACGAAAATCGGCGAGAAATCGTTGTTTTGCATCGAAATATGCGGTTTTCTGTAAGAATTTTGATGATTTCGTGCAGAATTCTGCTGTTTTCTTGCAATTCAGCCGTTGAATCTTGGTAAAAAGTCATGATTTTGTAGATTTCGTGCTCTTCTTTGCGAATTCAAGCCAGAAAACAACGAAAATCGGCGAGAAATCGTCGTTTTGCATCGAAAAATGCGGTTTTCTGTAAGAATTTTGATGATTTTGTGCAGAATTCTGCTGTTTTCTTGCAATTCAGCCGTTGAATCTTGGTAAAAAGTAATGATTTTGTAGATTATGTGCTCTTCTTTGCGAATTCAAGCCAGATAACAACGAAAATCGGCGAAAAATCGTCGTTTTGCATCAAAATATGCGGTTTTCTCTAAGAATTTTGACGATTTCGTGCAGAATTCTGCTGTTTTCTTGCAATTCAGCCGTTGAATCTTGGTAAAAAGTCATGATTTTGTAGATTTCGTGCTCTTCTTTGCAAATTCATGAAAGAAAACAACGAAAATTGGCGAGAAATCGTCGTTTTGCATCGAAATATGCGGTTTTCTGTAAGAATTTTGATGATTTCGTGCAGAATTCTGCTGTTTTCTTGCAATTCAGCCGTTGAATCTAGGTAAAAAGTCATGATTTTGTAGATTTCGTGCTCTTCTTTGCGAATTCAAGCCAGAAAACAACGAAAATCGGCGAGAAATCGTTGTTTTGCATCGAAATTTGCGGTTTTATGTAAGAATTTTGATGATTTCGTGCAGAATTCTGCTGTTTTCTTGCAATTCAGCCGTTGAATCTTGGTAAAAAGTCATGATTTTGTAGATTTCGTGCTCTTCTTTGCGAATTCAAGCCAGAAAACAACGAAAATCGGCGAGAAATCGTCGTTTTGCATCGAAAAATGCGGTTTTCTCTAAGAATTTTGATGATTTCGTGCAGAATTCTGCTGTTTTCTTGCAATTCAGCCGTTGAATCTTGGTAAAAAGTCATGATTTTGTAGATTTCGTGCTCTTCTTGGCGAATTCAAGATAGAAAACAACGAAAATCGGCGAGAAATCGTTGTTTTGCATCGAAATATGCGGTTTTCTGTAAGAATTTTGATGATTTCGTGCAGAATTCTGCTGTTTTCTTGCAATTCAGCCGTTGAATCTATGTAAAAAGTCATGATTTTGTAGATTTCGTGCTCTTCTTGGCAAATTCAAGATAGAAAACAACGAAAATCGGCGAGAAATCGTTGTTTTGCATCGAAATATGCAGTTTTCTCTAAGAATTTTGATGATTTCGTGCAGAATTCTGCTGTTTTCTTGCATTCAGCCGTAGAATCTTGGTAAAAAGTGATGATTTTGTAGATTTCGTGCTCTTCTTTGCGAATTCAAGCCAGAAAACAACGAAAATCGGCGAGAAATCGTTGTTTTGCATCGAAATATGCGGTTTTCTGTAAGAATTTTGATGATTTCGTGCAGAATTCTGCTGTTTTCTTGCAATTCAGCCGTTGAATCTTGGTAAAAAGTCATGATTTTGTAGATTTCGTGCTCTTCTTTGCGAATTCAAGCCAGAAAACAACGAAAATCGGCGAGAAATCGTCGTTTTGCATCGAAAAATGCGGTTTTCTGTAAGAATTTTGATGATTTTGTGCAGAATTCTGCTGTTTTCTTGCAATTCAGCCGTTGAATCTTGGTAAAAAGTAATGATTTTGTAGATTTTGTGCTCTTCTTTGCGAATTCAAGCCAGATAACAACGAAAATCGGCGAAAAATCGTCGTTTTGCATCGAAATATGCGGTTTTCTCTAAGAATTTTGACGATTTCGTGTAGAATTCTGCTGTTTTCTTGCAATTCAGCCGTTGAATCTAGGTAAAAAGTCATGATTTTGTAGATTTCGTGCTCTTCTTTGCGAATTCAAGCCAGAAAACAACGAAAATCGGCGAGAAATCGTTGTTTTGCATCGAAATTTGCGGTTTTATGTAAGAATTTTGATGATTTCGTGCAGAATTCTGCTGTTTTCTTGCAATTCAGCCGTTGAATCTTGGTAAAAAGTCATGATTTTGTAGATTTCGTGCTCTTCTTTGCGAATTCAAGCCAGAAAACAACGAAAATCGGCGAGAAATCGTCGTTTTGCATCGAAAAATGCGGTTTTCTCTAAGAATTTTGATGATTTCGTGCAGAATTCTGCTGTTTTCTTGCAATTCAGCCGTTGAATCTTGGTAAAAAGTCATGATTTTGTAGATTTCGTGCTCTTCTTGGCGAATTCAAGATAGAAAACAACGAAAATCGGCGAGAAATCGTTGTTTTGCATCGAAATATGCGGTTTTCTGTAAGAATTTTGATGATTTCGTGCAGAATTCTGCTGTTTTCTTGCAATTCAGCCGTTGAATCTATGTAAAAAGTCATGATTTTGTAGATTTCGTGCTCTTCTTGGCAAATTCAAGATAGAAAACAACGAAAATCGGCGAGAAATCGTTGTTTTGCATCGAAATATGCAGTTTTCTCTAAGAATTTTGATGATTTCGTGCAGAATTCTGCTGTTTTCTTGCATTCAGCCGTAGAATCTTGGTAAAAAGTGATGATTTTGTAGATTTCGTGCTCTTCTTTGCGAATTCAAGCCAGAAAACAACGAAAATCGGCGAGAAATCGTTGTTTTGCATCGAAATATGCGGTTTTCTGTAAGAATTTTGATGATTTCGTGCAGAATTCTGCTGTTTTCTTGCAATTCAGCCGTTGAATCTTGGTAAAAAGTCATGATTTTGTAGATTTCGTGCTCTTCTTTGCGAATTCAAGCCAGAAAACAACGAAAATCGGCGAGAAATCGTCGTTTTGCATCGAAAAATGCGGTTTTCTGTAAGAATTTTGATGATTTTGTGCAGAATTCTGCTGTTTTCTTGCAATTCAGCCGTTGAATCTTGGTAAAAAGTAATGATTTTGTAGATTTTGTGCTCTTCTTTGCGAATTCAAGCCAGATAACAACGAAAATCGGCGAAAAATCGTCGTTTTGCATCGAAATATGCGGTTTTCTCTAAGAATTTTGACGATTTCGTGTAGAATTCTGCTGTTTTCTTGCAATTCAGCCGTTGAATCTTGGTAAAAAGTCATGATTTTGTAGATTTCGTGCTCTTCTTTGCAAATTCATGAAAGAAAACAACGAAAATTGGCGAGAAATCGTCGTTTTGCATCGAAATATGCGGTTTTCTGTAAGAATTTTGATGATTTCGTGCAGAATTCTGCTGTTTTCTTGCAATTCAGCCGTTGAATCTAGGTAAAAAGTCATGATTTTGTAGATTTCGTGCTCTTCTTGGCGAATTCAAGATAGAAAACAACGAAAATCGGCGAGAAATCGTTGTTTTGCATCGAAATATGCAGTTTTCTGTAAGAATTTTGATGATTTCGTGCAGAATTCTGCTGTTTTCTTGCAATTCAGCCGTTGAATCTTGGTAAAAAGTAATGATTTTGTAGATTTCGTGCTCTTCTTTGCGAATTCAAGCCAGATAACAACGAAAATCGGCGAAAAATCGTCGTTTTGCATCGAAATATGCGGTTTTCTGTAAGAATTTTGATGATTTCGTGCAGAATTCTGCTGTTTTCTTGCAATTCAGCCGTTGAATCTAGGTAAAAAGTCATGATTTTGTAGATTTCGTGCTCTTCTTTGCGAATTCAAGCCAGAAAACAACGAAAATCGGCGAGAAATCGTCGTTTTGCATCGAAAAATGCGGTTTTCTGTAAGAATTTTGATGATTTCGTGCAGAATTCTGCTGTTTTCTTGCAATTCAGCCGTTGAATCTTGGTAAAAAGTAATGATTTTGTAGATTTCGTGCTCTTCTTTGCGAATTCAAGCCAGATAACAACGAAAATCGGCGAAAAATCGTCGTTTTGCATCGAAATATGCGGTTTTCTCTAAGAATTTTGATGATTTCGTGCAGAATTCTGCTGTTTTCTTGCAATTCAGCCGTTGAATCTTGGTAAAAAGTCATGATTTTGTAGATTTCGTGCTCTTCTTTGCAAATTCATGAAAGAAAACAACGAAAATTGGCGAGAAATCGTCGTTTTGCATCGAAATATGCGGTTTTCTGTAAGAATTTTGATGATTTCGTGCAGAATTCTGCTGTTTTCTTGCAATTCAGCCGTAGAATATTGGTAAAAAGTGATGATTTTGTAGATTTCGTGCTCTTCTTTGCGAATTCAAGCCAGAAAACAACGAAAATCGGCGAGAAATCGTTGTTTTGCATCGAAATATGCGGTTTTCTGTAAGAATTTGGATGATTTCGTGCAGAATTCTGCTGTTTTCTTGCAATTCAGCCGTTGAATCTAGGTAAAAAGTCATGATTTTGTAGATTTCGTGCTCTTCTTTGCGAATTCAAGCTAGAATACAACGAAAATCGGCGAGAAATCGTCGTTTTGCATCGAAATATGCGGTTTTCTGTAAGAATTTTGATGATTTCGTGCAGAATTCTGCTGTTTTCTTGCAATTCAGCCGTAGAATATTGGTAAAAAGTGATGATTTTGTAGATTTCGTGCTCTTCTTTGCGAATTCAAGCCAGAAAACAACGAAAATCGGCGAGAAATCGTCGTTTTGCATCGAAAAATGCGGTTTTCTCTAAGAATTTTGATGATTTCGTGCAGAATTCTGCTGTTTTCTTGCAATTCAGCCGTTGAATCTTGGTAAAAAGTCATGATTTTGTAGATTTCGTGCTCTTCTTGGCGAATTCAAGATAGAAAACAACGAAAATCGGCGAGAAATCGTTGTTTTGCATCGAAATATGCGGTTTTCTGTAAGAATTTTGATGATTTCGTGCAGAATTCTGCTGTTTTCTTGCAATTCAGCCGTTGAATCTATGTAAAAAGTCATGATTTTGTAGATTTCGTGCTCTTCTTGGCAAATTCAAGATAGAAAACAACGAAAATCGGCGAGAAATCGTTGTTTTGCATCGAAATATGCAGTTTTCTCTAAGAATTTTGATGATTTCGTGCAGAATTCTGCTGTTTTCTTGCATTCAGCCGTAGAATCTTGGTAAAAAGTGATGATTTTGTAGATTTCGTGCTCTTCTTTGCGAATTCAAGCCAGAAAACAACGAAAATCGGCGAGAAATCGTTGTTTTGCATCGAAATATGCGGTTTTCTGTAAGAATTTTGATGATTTCGTGCAGAATTCTGCTGTTTTCTTGCAATTCAGCCGTTGAATCTTGGTAAAAAGTCATGATTTTGTAGATTTCGTGCTCTTCTTTGCGAATTCAAGCCAGAAAACAACGAAAATCGGCGAGAAATCGTCGTTTTGCATCGAAAAATGCGGTTTTCTGTAAGAATTTTGATGATTTTGTGCAGAATTCTGCTGTTTTCTTGCAATTCAGCCGTTGAATCTTGGTAAAAAGTAATGATTTTGTAGATTTTGTGCTCTTCTTTGCGAATTCAAGCCAGATAACAACGAAAATCGGCGAAAAATCGTCGTTTTGCATCGAAATATGCGGTTTTCTCTAAGAATTTTGACGATTTCGTGTAGAATTCTGCTGTTTTCTTGCAATTCAGCCGTTGAATCTTGGTAAAAAGTCATGATTTTGTAGATTTCGTGCTCTTCTTTGCAAATTCATGAAAGAAAACAACGAAAATTGGCGAGAAATCGTCGTTTTGCATCGAAATATGCGGTTTTCTGTAAGAATTTTGATGATTTCGTGCAGAATTCTGCTGTTTTCTTGCAATTCAGCCGTTGAATCTAGGTAAAAAGTCATGATTTTGTAGATTTCGTGCTCTTCTTGGCGAATTCAAGATAGAAAACAACGAAAATCGGCGAGAAATCGTTGTTTTGCATCGAAATATGCAGTTTTCTGTAAGAATTTTGATGATTTCGTGCAGAATTCTGCTGTTTTCTTGCAATTCAGCCGTTGAATCTTGGTAAAAAGTAATGATTTTGTAGATTTCGTGCTCTTCTTTGCGAATTCAAGCCAGATAACAACGAAAATCGGCGAAAAATCGTCGTTTTGCATCGAAATATGCGGTTTTCTGTAAGAATTTTGATGATTTCGTGCAGAATTCTGCTGTTTTCTTGCAATTCAGCCGTTGAATCTAGGTAAAAAGTCATGATTTTGTAGATTTCGTGCTCTTCTTTGCGAATTCAAGCCAGAAAACAACGAAAATCGGCGAGAAATCGTCGTTTTGCATCGAAAAATGCGGTTTTCTGTAAGAATTTTGATGATTTCGTGCAGAATTCTGCTGTTTTCTTGCAATTCAGCCGTTGAATCTTGGTAAAAAGTAATGATTTTGTAGATTTCGTGCTCTTCTTTGCGAATTCAAGCCAGATAACAACGAAAATCGGCGAAAAATCGTCGTTTTGCATCGAAATATGCGGTTTTCTCTAAGAATTTTGATGATTTCGTGCAGAATTCTGCTGTTTTCTTGCAATTCAGCCGTTGAATCTTGGTAAAAAGTCATGATTTTGTAGATTTCGTGCTCTTCTTTGCAAATTCATGAAAGAAAACAACGAAAATTGGCGAGAAATCGTCGTTTTGCATCGAAATATGCGGTTTTCTGTAAGAATTTTGATGATTTCGTGCAGAATTCTGCTGTTTTCTTGCAATTCAGCCGTAGAATATTGGTAAAAAGTGATGATTTTGTAGATTTCGTGCTCTTCTTTGCGAATTCAAGCCAGAAAACAACGAAAATCGGCGAGAAATCGTTGTTTTGCATCGAAATATGCGGTTTTCTGTAAGAATTTGGATGATTTCGTGCAGAATTCTGCTGTTTTCTTGCAATTCAGCCGTTGAATCTTGGTAAAAAGTCATGATTTTGTAGATTTCGTGCTCTTCTTTGCGAATTCAAGCTAGAATACAACGAAAATCGGCGAGAAATCGTCGTTTTGCATCGAAATATGCGGTTTTCTGTAAGAATTTTGATGATTTCGTGCAGAATTCTGCTGTTTTCTTGCAATTCAGCCGTAGAATATTGGTAAAAAGTGATGATTTTGTAGATTTCGTGCTCTTCTTTGCGAATTCAAGCCAGAAAACAACGAAAATCGGCGAGAAATCGTTGTTTTGCATCGAAATATGCGGTTTTCTGTAAGAATTTTGATGATTTCGTGCAGAATTCTGCTGTTTTCTTGCAATTCAGCCGTTGAATCTATGTAAAAAGTCATGATTTTGTAGATTTCGTGCTCTTCTTGGCAAATTCAAGATAGAAAACAACGAAAATCGGCGAGAAATCGTTGTTTTGCATCGAAATATGCAGTTTTCTCTAAGAATTTTGATGATTTCGTGCAGAATTCTGCTGTTTTCTTGCATTCAGCCGTAGAATCTTGGTAAAAAGTGATGATTTTGTAGATTTCGTGCTCTTCTTTGCGAATTCAAGCCAGAAAACAACGAAAATCGGCGAGAAATCGTTGTTTTGCATCGAAATATGCGGTTTTCTGTAACAATTTTGATGATTTCGTGCAGAATTCTGCTGTTTTCTTGCAATTTAGCCGTTGAATCTTGGTAAAAAGTCATGATTTTGTAGATTTCGTGCTCTTCTTTGCGAATTCAAGCCAGAAAACAACGAAAATCGGCGAGAAATCGTCGTTTTGCATCGAAAAATGCGGTTTTCTGTAAGAATTTTGATGATTTCGTGCAGAATTCTGCTGTTTTCTTGCAATTCAGCCGTTTAATCTTGGTAAAAATTCATGATTTTGTAGATTTCGTGCTCTTCTTTGCGAATTCAAGCCAGAAAACAACGAAAATCGGCGAGAAATCGTCGTTTTGCATCGAAAAATGCGGTTTTCTGTAAGAATTTTGATGATTTCGTGCAGAATTCTGCTGTTTTCTTGCAATTCAGCCGTTGAATCTTGGTAAAAAGTAATGATTTTGTAGATTTTGTGCTCTTCTTTGCGAATTCAAGCCAGATAACAACGAAAATCAGCGAAAAATCGTCGTTTTGCATCGAAATATGCGGTTTTCTCTAAGAATTTTGACGATTTCGTGCAGAATTCTGCTGTTTTCTTGCAATTCAGCCGTTGAATCTTGGTAAAAAGTCATGATTTTGTAGATTTTGTGCTCTTCTTTGCGAATTCAAGATAGAAAACAACGAAAATCAGCGAGAAATCGTCGTTTTGCATCGAAATATGCGGTTTTCTCTAAGAATTTTGATGATTTCGTGCAGAATTCTGCTGTTTTCTTGCAATTCAGCCGTTGAATCTTGGTAAAAAGTCATGATTTTGTAGATTTCGTGCTCTTCTTTGCAAATTCATGAAAGAAAACAACGAAAATTGGCGAGAAATCGTCGTTTTGCATCGAAATATGCGGTTTTCTGTAAGAATTTTGATGATTTCGTGCAGAATTCTGCTGTTTTCTTGCAATTCAGCCGTTGAATCTAGGTAAAAAGTCATGATTTTGTAGATTTCGTGCTCTTCTTGGCGAATTCAAGATAGAAAACAACGAAAATCGGCGAGAAATCGTTGTTTTGCATCGAAATATGCAGTTTTCTGTAAGAATTTTGATGATTTCGTGCAGAATTCTGCTGTTTTCTTGCAATTCAGCCGTTGAATCTTGGTAAAAAGTAATGATTTTGTAGATTTCGTGCTCTTCTTTGCGAATTCAAGCCAGATAACAACGAAAATCGGCGAAAAATCGTCGTTTTGCATCGAAATATGCGGTTTTCTGTAAAAATTTTGATGATTTCGTGCAGAATTCTGCTGTTTTCTTGCAATTCAGCCGTTGAATCTAGGTAAAAAGTCATGATTTTGTAGATTTCGTGCTCTTCTTGGCGAATTCAAGATAGAAAACAACGAAAATCGGCGAGAAATCGTCGTTTTGCATCGAAAAATGCGGTTTTCTGTAAGAATTTTGATGATTTCGTGCAGAATTCGGCTGTTTTCTTGTAAAAAGTGATGATTTTGTAGATTTCGTGCTCTTCTTTGCGAATTCAAGCCAGAAAACAACGAAAATCGGCGAGAAATCGTTGTTTCGCATCGAAATATGCTGTTTTCTGTAAGAATTTTGATGATTTCGTGCAAAATTCTGCTGTTTACTTGCAATTCAGCGGTTGAATCTTGGTAAAAAGTCATGATTTTGTAGATTTCGTGCTTTTCTTTGCGAATTCAAGCCAGAAAACAACGAAAATCGGCGAGAAATCGTCGTTTTGCATCGAAATATGCGGTTTTCTGTAAGAATTTTGATGATTTCGTGCAGAATTCTGCTGTTTTCTTGCAATTCAGCCGTTGAATCTTGGTAAAAAGTCATGATTTTGTAGATTTCGTGCTCTTCTTTGCGAATTCAAGGCAGAAAACAACGAAAATCGGCGAGAAATCGTCGTTTTGCATCGAAATATGCGGTTTTCTGTAAGAATTTTGATGATTTCGTGCAGAATTCTGCTGTTTTCTTGCAATTCAGCCGTTGAATCTTGGTAAAAAGTGATGATTTTGTAGATTCCGTGCTCTTCTTTGCGAATTCAAGCCAGAAAACAACGAAAATCGGCGAGAAATCGTCGTTTTGCAACGAAATATGCGGTTTTCTCTAAGAATTTTGACGATTTCGTGCAGAATTCTGCTGTTTTCTTGCAATTCAGCCGTTGAATCTTAGTAAAAAGTCATGATTTTGTAGATTTCGTGCTCTTTGCGAGTTCAAGATAGAAAACAACGAAAATCAGCGAGAAATCGCCGTTTTGCATCGAAATATGCGGTTTTCTCTAAGAATTTTGTTGATTTCGTGCAAAATTCTGCTGTTTTCTTGCAATTCAGCCGTTGAATCTTGGTAAAAAGTCATGATTTTGTAGATTTCGTGCTCTTCTTTGCAAATTCATGCCAGAAAACAACGAAGATCGGCGAGAAATCGTCGTTTTGCATCGAAATATGCGGTTTTCTGTAAGAATTTTGATGATTTTGTGCAGAATTCTGCTGTTTTCTTGCAATTCAGCCGTTGAATCTTGGTAAAAAGTCATGATTCTGTAGATTTCGTTCTCTTCTTTGGGAATTCAAGCCAGAAAACAACGAAAATCGGCGAGAAATCGTCGTTTTGCATCGAAATATGCGGTTATCTGTAAGAATTTTGATGATTTCGTGCAGAATTCTGCTGTTTTCTTGTAATTCAGCCGTTGAATCTAGGTAAAAAGTCATGATTTTGTAGATTTCGTGCTCTTCTTGGCGAATTCAAGATAGAAAACAACGAAAATCGGCGAGAAATCGTTGTTTTGCATCAATCAAAATATGCGGTTTTCTGTAAGAATTTTGATGATTTCGTGCAGAATTCTGCTGTTTTCTTGCAATTCAGCCGTTGAATCTATGTAAAAAGTCATGATTTTGTAGATTTCGTGCTCTTCTTGGCAAATTCAAGATAGAAAACAACGAAAATCGGCGAGAAATCGTTGTTTTGCATCGAAATATGCAGTTTTCTCTAAGAATTTTGATGATTTCGTGCAGAATTCTGCTGTTTTCTTGCAATTCAGCCGTTGAATCTTGGTAAAAAGTCATGATTTTGTAGATTTCGTGCTCTTCTTTGCGAATTCAAGCCAGAAAACAACGAAAATCGGCGAGAAATCGTCGTTTTGCATCGAAATATGCGGTTTTCTGTAAGAATTTTGATGATTTCGTGCAGAATTCTGCTGTTTTCTTGCAATTCAGCCGTTGAATCTTGGTAAAAAGTCATGATTTTGTAGATTTCGTGCTCTTCTTGGCGAATTCAAGATAGAAAACAACGAAAATCGGCGAAAAATCGTTGTTTTGCATCGAAATATGCAGTTTCCTCTAAGAATTTTGATGATTTCGTGCAGAATTCTGCTGTTTTCTTGCAATTCAGCCGTTGAATCTTGGTAAAAAGTCATGATTTTGTAGATTTCGTGCTCTTCTTGGCGAATTCAAGATAGAAAACAACGAAAATCGGCGAAAAATCGTTGTTTTGCATCGAAATATGCAGTTTCCTCTAAGAATTTTGATGATTTCGTGCAGAATTCTGCTGTTTTCTTGCAATTCAGCCGTTGAATCTTGGTAAAAAGTCATGATTTTGTAGATTTCGTGCTCTTCTTTGCGAATTCAAGCCAGAAAACAACGAAAATCGGCGAGAAATCGTCGTTTTGCATCGCAAAATGCGGTTTTCTGTAAGAATTTTGATGATTTCGTGCAGAATTCTGCTGTTTTCTTGTAAAAAGTGATGATTTTGTAGATTTCGTGCCCTTCTTTGCGAATTCAAGCCAGAAAACAACGAAAATCGGCGAGAAATCGTTGTTTTGCATCGAAATATGCTGTTTTCTGTAAGAATTTTGATGATTTCGTGCAAAATTCTGCTGTTTACTTGCAATTCAGCGGTTGAATCTTGGTAAAAAGTCATGATTTTGTAGATTTCGTGCTTTTCTTTGCGAATTCAAGCCAGAAAACAACGAAAATCGGCGAGAAATCGTCGTTTTGCGTCGAAATATGCGGTTTTCTGTAAGAATTTTGATGATTTCGTGCAGAATTCTGCTGTTTTCTTGCAATTCAGCCGTTGAATCTTGGTAAAAAGTCATGATTTTGTAGATTTCGTGCTCTTCTTTGCGAATTCAAGGCAGAAAACAACGAAAATCGGCGAGAAATCGTCGTTTTGCATCGAAATATGCGGTTTTCTGTAAGAATTTTGATGATTTCGTGCAGAATTCTGCTGTTTTCTTGCAATTCAGCCGTTGAATCTTGGTAAAAAGTGATGATTTTGTAGATTTCGTGCTCTTCTTTGCGAATTCAAGCCAGAAAACAACGAAAATCGGCGAGAAATCGTCGTTTTGCAACGAAATATGCGGTTTTCTCTAAGAATTTTGACGATTTCGTGCAGAATTCTGCTGTTTTCTTGCAATTCAGCCGTTGAATCTTGGTAAAAAGTCATGATTTTGTAGATTTCGTGCTCTTTGCGAGTTCAAGATAGAAAACAACGAAAATCAGCGAGAAATCGCCGTTTTGCATCGAAATATGCGGTTTTCTCTAAGAATTTTGTTGATTTCGTGCAAAATTCTGCTGTTTTCTTGCAATTCAGCCGTTGAATCTTGGTAAAAAGTCATGATTTTGTAGATTTCGTGCTCTTCTTTGCAAATTCATGCCCGAAAACAACGAAGATCGGCGAGAAATCGTCGTTTTGCATCGAAATATGCGGTTTTCTGTAAGAATTTTGATGATTTTGTGCAGAATTCTGCTGTTTTCTTGCAATTCAGCCGTTGAATCTTGGTAAAAAGTCATGATTCTGTAGATTTCGTTCTCTTCTTTGGGAATTCAAGCCAGAAAACAACGAAAATCGGCGAGAAATCGTCGTTTTGCATCGAAATATGCGGTTTTCTGTAAGAATTTTGATGATTTCGTGCAGAATTCTGCTGTTTTCTTGTAATTCAGCCGTTGAATCTAGGTAAAAAGTCATGATTTTGTAGATTTCGTGCTCTTCTTGGCGAATTCAAGATAGAAAACAACGAAAATCGGCGAGAAATCGTTGTTTTGCATCGAAATATGCAGTTTTCTCTAAGAATTTTGATGATTTCGTGCAGAATTCTGCTGTTTTCTTGCAATTCAGCCGTTGAATCTTGGTAAAAAGTCATGATTTTGTAGATTTCGTGCTCTTCTTTGCGAATTCAAGCCAGAAAACAACGAAAATCGGCGAGAAATCGTCGTTTTGCATCGAAATATCCGGTTTTCTGTAAGAATTTTGATGATTTCGTGCAGAATTCTGCTGATTTCTTGCAATTCAGCCGTTGAATCTTGGTAAAAAGTGATGATTTTGTAGATTTCGTGCTCTTCTTTGCGAATTCAAGCCAGAAAACAACGAAAATCGGCGAGAAATCGTCGTTTTGCATCGAAATATGCGGTTTTCTGTAAGAATTTTGATGATTTCGTGCAGAATTCTGCTGTTTTCTTGCAATTCAGCCGTTGAATCTTGGTAAAAAGTCATGATTTTGTAGATTTCGTGCTCTTCTTTGCGAAATCAAGGCAGAAAACAACGAAAATCGGCGAGAAATCGTCGTTTTGCATCGAAATATGCGGTTTTCTGTAAGAATTTTGATGATTTCGTGCAGAATTCTGCTGTTTTCTTGCAATTCAGCCGTTGAATCTTGGTAAAAAGTCATGATTTTGTAGATTTCGTGCTCTTCTTTGCGAATTCAAGCCAGAAAACAACGAAAATCGGCGAGAAATCGTCGTTTTGCATCGAAATATGCGGTTTTCTCTAAGAATCTTGATGATTTCGTGCAGAATTCTGCTGTTTTCTTGCAATTCAGCCGTTGAATCTTGGTAAAAAGTCATGATTTTGTAGATTTCGTGCTCTTCTTTGCGAATTCAAGCCAGAAACCAACGAAAATCGGCGAGAAATCGTCGTTTTGCATCGAAATATGCGGTTTTCTGTAAGAATTTTGATGATTTCGTGCAGAATTCTGCTGTTTTCTTGCAATTCAGCCGTAGAATCTTGGTAAAAAGTGATGATTTTGTAGATTTCGTGCTCTTCTTTGCGAATTCAAGCCAGAAAACAACGAAAATCGGCGATAAATCGTTGTTTTGCATCGAAATATGCGGTTTTCTGTAAGAATTTTGATGATTTCGTGCAGAATTCTGCTGTTTTCTTGCAATTCAGCCGTTGAATCTTGGTAAAAAGTCATGATTTTGTAGATTTCGTGCTCTTCTTTGCGAATTCAAGCCAGAAAACAACGAAAATCGGCGAGAAATCGTCGTTTTGCATCGAAATATGCGGTTTTCTCTAAGAATTTTGACGATTTCGTGCAGAATTCTGCTGTTTTCTTGCAATTCAGCCGTTGAATCTTGGTAAAAAGTCATGATTTTGTAGATTTCGTGCTCTTCTTTGCGAATTCATGCCAGAAAACAACGAAAATCGGCGAGAAATCGTCGTTTTGCATCGAAATATGCGGTTTTCTGTAAGAATTTTGATGATTTCGTGCAGAATTCTGCTGTTTTCTTGCAATTCAGCCGTTGAATCTTGGTAAAAAGTCATGATTTTGTAGATTTCGTGCTCTTCTTTGCGAATTCATGCCAGAAAACAACGAAAATCGGCGAGAAATCGTCGTTTTGCATCGAAATATGCGGTTTTCTGTAAGAATTTTGATGATTTCGTGCAGAATTCTGCTGTTTTCTTGCAATTCAGCCGTTGAATCTTGGTAAAAAGTCATGATTTTGTAGATTTCGTGCTCTTCTTTGCGAATTCAAGGCAGAAAACAACGAAAATCGGCGAGAAATCGTCGTTTTGCATCGAAATATGCGGTTTTCTGTAAGAATTTTGATGATTTCGTGCAGAATTCTGCTGTTTTCTTGCAATTCAGCCGTTGAATCTTGGTAAATAGTCATGATTTTGTAGATTTCGTGCTCTTCTTTGCGAATTCAAGCCAGAAAACAACGAAAATCGGCGAGAAATCGTCGTTTTGCATCGAAATATGCGGTTTTCTCTAAGAATTTTGACGATTTCGTGCAGAATTCTGCTGTTTTCTTGCAATTCAGCCGTTGAATCTTGGTAAAAAGTCATGATTTTGTAGATTTCGTGCTCTTCTTTGCGAATTCATGCCAGAAAACAACGAAAATCGGCGAGAAATCGTCGTTTTGCATCGAAATATGCGGTTTTCTGTAAGAATTTTGATGATTTCGTGCAGAATTCTGCTGTTTTCTTGCAATTCAGCCGTTGAATCTTGGTAAAAAGTCATGATTTTGTAGATTTCGTGCTCTTCTTTGCGAATTCATGCCAGAAAACAACGAAAATCGGCGAGAAATCGTCGTTTTGCATCGAAATATGCGGTTTTCTGTAAGAATTTTGATGATTTCGTGCAGAATTCTGCTGTTTTCTTGCAATTCAGCCGTTGAATCTTGGTAAAAAGTCATGATTTTGTAGATTTCGTGCTCTTCTTTGCGAATTCAAGCCAGAAAACAACGAAAATCGGCGAGAAATCGTCGTTTTGCATCGAAATATGCGGTTTTCTGTAAGAATTTTGATGATTTCGTGCAGAATTCTGCTGTTTTCTTGCAATTCAGCCGTTGAATCTTGGTAAAAAGTGATGATTTTGTAGATTTCGTGCTCTTCTTTGCGAATTCAAGCCAGAAAACAACGAAAATCGGCGAGAAATTGTCGTTTTGCATCGAAATATGCGGTTTTCTCTAAGAATTTTGATGATTTCGTGCAGAATTCCGCTGTTTTCTTGCAATTCAGCCGTTGAATCTTGGTAAAAAGTCATGATTTTGTAGATTTCGTGCTCTTCTTTGCGAATTCAAGATAGAAAACAACGAAAATCAGCGACAAATCGTCGATTTGCATCGAAATATGCGGTTTTCTCTAAGAATTTTGATGATTTCGTGCAGAATTCTGCTGTTTTCTTGCAATTCAGCCGTTGAATCTTGGTAAAAAGTGATGATTTTGTAGATTTCGTGCTCTTCTTTGCAAATTCATGCCAGAAAACAACGAAAATCGGCGAGAAATCGTCGTTTTGCATCGAAATATGCGGTTTTCTGTAAGAATTTTGATGATTTCGTGCAGAATTCTGCTGTTTTCTTGCAATTCAGCCGTTGAATCTTGGTAAAAAGTTATGATTTTGTAGATTTCGTGCTCTTCTTTGCGAATTCAAGCCAGAAAACAACAAAAATCGGCGAGAAATCGTCGTTTTGCATCGAAATATGCGGTTTTCTGTTAGAATTTTGATGATTTCGTGCAGAATTCTGCTGTTTTCTTGCAATTCAGCCGTTGAATCTATGTAAAAAGTCATGATTTTGTAGATTTCGTGCTCTTCTTTGCGAATTCAAGATAGAAAACAACGAAAATCAGCGAGAAATCGTCGATTTGCATCGAAATATGCGGTTTTCTCTAAGAATTTTGATGATTTCGTGCAGAATTCTGCTGTTTTCTTGCAATTCAGCCGTTGAATCTTGGTAAAAAGTGATGATTTTGTAGATTTCGTGCTCTTCTTTGCAAATTCATGCCAGAAAACAACGAAAATCGGCGAGAAATCGTCGTTTTGCATCGAAATATGCGGTTTTCTGTAAGAATTTTGATGATTTCGTGCAGAATTCTGCTGTTTTCTTGCAATTCAGCCGTTGAATCTTGGTAAAAAGTTATGATTTTGTA
Organism: Gnatocerus cornutus; assembly: GCA_029298725.1. Taxonomy (NCBI): domain Eukaryota; kingdom Metazoa; phylum Arthropoda; class Insecta; order Coleoptera; family Tenebrionidae; genus Gnatocerus; species Gnatocerus cornutus. The sequence goes on from CM055516.1 coordinate 5,562,744, forward strand.
GATTTCGTGCTCTTCTTTGCGAATTCAAGCGAGAAAACAACAAAAATCGGCGAGAAATCGTCGTTTTGCATCGAAATATGCGGTTTTCTGTTAGAATTTTGATGATTTCGTGCAGAATTCTGCTGTTTTCTTGCAATTCAGCCGTTGAATCTTGGTAAAAAGTGATGATTTTGTAGATTTCGTGCTCTTCTTTGCGAATTCAAGCCAGAAAACAACGAAAATCGGCGAGAAATTGTCGTTTTGCATCGAAATATGCGGTTTTCTCTAAGAATTTTGATGATTTCGTGCAGAATTCCGCTGTTTTCTTGCAATTCAGCCGTTGAATCTTGGTAAAGAGTCATGATTTTGTAGATTTCGTGCTCTTCTTTGTGAATTCAAGATAGAAAACAACGAAAATCAGCGAGAAATCGTCGATTTGCATCGAAATATGCGGTTTTCTCTAAGAATTTTGATGATTTCGTGCAGAATTCTGCTGTTTTCTTGCAATTCAGCCGTTGAATCTTGGTAAAAAGTGATGATTTTGTAGATTTCGTGCTCTTCTTTGCAAATTCATGCCAGAAAACAACGAAAATCGGCGAGAAATCGTCGTTTTGCATCGAAATATGCGGTTTTCTGTAAGAATTTTGATGATTTCGTGCAGAATTCTGCTGTTTTCTTGCAATTCAGCCGTTGAATCTTGGTAAAAAGTTATGATTTTGTAGATTTCGTGCTCTTCTTTGCGAATTCAAGCCAGAAAACAACAAAAATCGGCGAGAAATCGTCGTTTTGCATCGAAATATGCGGTTTTCTGTTAGAATTTTGATGAGTTCGTGCAGAATTCTGCTGTTTTCTTGCAATTCAGCCGTTGAATCTATGTAAAAAGTCATGATTTTGTAGATTTCGTGCTCTTCTTGGCGAATTCAAGCCAGAAAACAACGAAAATCGGCGAGAAATTGTCGTTTTGCATCGAAATATGCGGTTTTCTCTAAGAATTTTGACGATTTCGTGCAGAATTCCGCTGTTTTCTTGCAATTCAGCCGTTGAATCTTGGTAAAAAGTCATGATTTTGTAGATTTCGTGCTCTTCTTTGCGAATTGAAGATAGAAAACAACGAAAATCAGCGAGAAATCGTCGATTTGCATCGAAATATGCGGTTTTCTCTAAGAATTTTGATGATTTCGTGCAGAATTCTGCTGTTTTCTTGCAATTCAGCCGTTGAATCTTGGTAAAAAGTGATGATTTTGTAGATTTCGTGCTCTTCTTTGCAAATTCATGCCAGAAAACAACGAAAATCGGCGAGAAATCGTCGTTTTGCATCGAAATATGCGGTTTTCTCTAAGAATTTTGATGATTTCGTGCAGAATTCTGCGGTTTTCTTGCAATTCAGCCGTTGAATCTTGGTAAAAAGTCAAGATTTTGTAGATTTCGTGCTCTTCTTTGCGAATTCAAGCCAGAAAACAACGAAAATCGGCGAGAAATCGTCGTTTTGCATCGAAAAATGCGGTTTTCTGTAAGAATTTTGATGATTTCGTGCAGAATTCTGCTGTTTTCTTGCAATTCAGCCGTTGAATCTTGGTAAAAAGTCAAGATTTTGTAGATTTCGTGCTCTTCTTTGCGAATTCAAGCCAGAAAACAACGAAAATCGGCGAGAAATCGTCGTTTTGCATCGAAATATGCGATTTTTTGTAAGAATGTTGATGATTTCGTGCAGAATTCTGCTGTTTTCTTGCAATTCAGCCGTTGAATCTTGGTAAAAAGTCATGATTTTGTAGATTTCGTGCTCTTCTTTGCGAATTTAAGCCAGAAAACCACGAAAATCGGCGAGAAATCGTCGTTTTGCATCGAAATATGCGGTTTTCTCTAAGAATTTTGATGATTTCGTGCAGAATTCTGCTGTTTTCTTGCAATTCAGCCGTTGAATCTTGGTAAAAAGTGATGATTTTGTAGATTTCGTGCTCTTCTTTGCGAATTCAAGCCAGAAAACAACAAAAATCGGCGAGAAATCGTTGTTTTGCATCGAAATATGCGGTTTTCTGTAAGAATTTTGATGATTTCGTGCAGAATTCTGCTGTTTTCTTGCAATTCAGAGTTGAATCTTGGTAAAAAGTCATGATTTTGTAGATTTCGTGCTCTTCTTTGCGAATTCAAGCCAGAAAACAACGAAAATCGGCGAGAAATCGTCGTTTTGCATCGAAATATGCGATTTTCTGAAAGAATTTTGTTGATTTCGTGCAGAATTCTGCTGTTTTCTTGCAAATCAGCCGTAGAATCTTGGTAAAAAGTGATGATTTTGTAGATTTCGTGCTCTTCTTTGCGAATTCAAGCCAGAAAACAACGAAAATCGGCGAGAAATCGTTGTTTTGCATCCAAATATGCGGTTTTCTGTAAGAATTTTGATGATTTCGTGCAGAATTCTGCTGTTTTCTTGCAATTCAGCCGTTGAATCTTGGTAAAAAGTCATGATTTTGTAGATTTCGTGCTCTTCTTTGCGAATTCAAGCCAGAAAACAACGAAAATCGGCGAGAAATCGTTGTTTTGCATCGAAATATGCGGTTTTCTGTAAGAATTTTGATGATTTCGTGCAGAATTCTGCTGTTTTCTTGCAATTCAGCCGTTAAATCTTGGTAAAAAGTCATGATTTTGTAGATTTCGTGCTCTTCTTTGCTAATTCAAACCAGAAAACAACGAAAATCGGCGAGAAATCGTTGTTTTGCATCGAAATATGCGGTTTTCTGTAAGAATTTTGATGATTTCGTGCAGAATTCTGCTGTTTTCTTGCAATTCAGCCGTTGAATCTTGGTAAAAAGTCATGATTTTGTAGATTTCGTGCTCTTCTTTTCTAATTCAAACCAGAAAACAACGAAAATCGGCGAGAAATCGTCGTTTTGCATCGAAAAATGCGGTTTTCTGTGAGAATTTTGATGATTTCGTGCAGATTTCTGCTGTTTTCTTGCAATTCAGCCGTTGAATCTTGGTAAAAAGTCATGATTTTGTAGATTTCGTGCTCTTCTTTGCGAATTCAAACCAGAAAACAACGAAAATCGGCGAGAAATCGTCGTTTTGCATCGAAATATGCGGTTTTCTGTAAGAATTTTGATGATTTCGTGCAGAATTCTGCTGTTTTCTTGCAATTCAGCCGTTGAATCTTGGTAAAAAGTCATGATTTTGTAGATTTCGTGCTCTTCTTTGCGAATTCAAGCCAGAAAACAACGAAAATCGGTGAGAAATCGTTGTTTTGCATCGAAATATGCGGTTTTCTGTAAGAATTTTGATGATTTCGTGCAGAATTCTGCTGTTTTCTTGCAATTCAGCCGTTGAATCTTGGTAAAAAGTCATGATTTTGTAGATTTCGTGCTATTCTTTGCGAATTCAAGCCAGAAAACAACACAAATCGGCGAGAAATCGTTGTTTTGCATCGAAATATGCGGTTTTCTGTAAGAATTTTGATGATTTCGTGCAGAATTCTGCTGTTTTCTTGCAATTCAGCCGTTGACTCTTGGTAAAAAGTCATGATTTTGTAGATTTCGTGCTCTTCTTTGCGAATTCAAGCCAGAAAACAACGAAAATCGGCGAGAAATCGTCGTTTTGCATCGAAATATGCGATTTTCTGTAAGAATTTTGATGATTTCGTGCAGAATTCTGCTGTTTTCTTGCAATTCAGCCGTTGAATCTTGGTAATAAGTCATGATTTTGTAGATTTCGTGCTCTTCTTTGCGAATTCAAGCCAGAAAACAACGAAAATCGGCGAGAAATAATCGTTTTGCATCGAAATATGCGGTTTTCTGTAAGAATTTTGATGATTTCGTGCAGAATTCTGCTGTTTTCTTGCAATTCAGCCGTTGAATCTTGGTAAAAAGTCATGATTTTGTAGATTTCGTGCTCTTCTTTGCGAATTTAAGCCAGAAAACCACGAAAATCGGCAAGAAATCGTCGTTTTGCATCGAAATATGCGGTTTTCTCTAAGAATTTTGATGATTTCGTGCAGAATTCTGCTGTTTTCTTGCAATTCAGCCGTTAAATCTTGGTAAAAAGTCATGATTTTGTAGATTTCGTGCTCTTCTTTGCGAATTCAAGCCAGAAAACAACGAAAATCGGCGAGAAATCGTCGTTTTGCATCGAAATATGCGGTTTTCTGTAAGAATTTTGATGATTTCGTGCAGAATTCTGCTGTTTTCTTGCAATTCAGCCGTTGAATCTTGGTAAAAAGTCATGATTTTGTAGATTTCGTGCTCTTCTTTGCGAATTCAAGCCAGAAAACAACGAAAATCGGCGAGAAATCGTTGTTTTGCATCGAAATATGCGGTTTTCTGTAAGAATTTTGATGATTTCGTGCAGAATTCTGCTGTTTTCTTGCAATTCAGCCGTTGAATCTTGGTAAAAAGTCATGATTTTGTAGATTTCGTGCTATTCTTTGCGAATTCAAGCCAGAAAACAACACAAATCGGCGAGAAATCGTTGTTTTGCATCGAAATATGCGGTTTTCTGTAAGAATTTTGATGATTTCGTGCAGAATTCTGCTGTTTTCTTGCAATTCAGCCGTTGAATCTTGGTAAAAAGTCATGATTTTGTAGATTTCGTGCTCTTCTTTGCGAATTCAAGCCAGAAAACAACGAAAATCGGCGAGAAATCGTCGTTTTGCATCGAAATATACGATTTTCTGTAAGAATTTTGATGATTTCGTGCAGAATTCTGCTGTTTTCTTGCAATTCAGCCGTTGAATCTTGGTAATAAGTCATGATTTTGTAGATTTCGTGCTCTTCTTTGCGAATTCAAGCCAGAAAACAACGAAAATCGGCGAGAAATAATCGTTTTGCATCGAAATATGCGGTTTTCTCTAAGAATTTTGATGATTTCGTGCAGAATTCTGCTGTTTTCTTGCAATTCAGCCGTTGAATCTTGGTAAAAAGTGATGATTTTGTAGATTTCGTGCTCTTCTTTGCGAATTCAAGCCAGAAAACAACAAAAATCGGCGAGAAATCGTTGTTTTGCATCGAAATATGCGGTTTTCTGTAAGAATTTTGATGATTTCGTGCAGAATTCTGCTGTTTTCTTGCATTCAGCCGTTGAATCTTGGTAAAAAGTCATGATTTTGTAGATTTCGTGCTCTTCTTTGCAAATTCAAGCCAGAAAACAACGAAAATCGGCGAGAAATCGTCGTTTTGCATCGAAATATGCGATTTTCTGTAAGAATTTTGATGATTTCGTGCAGAATTCTGCTGTTTTCTTGCAATTCAGCCGTTGAATCTTGGTAATAAGGCATGATTTTGTAGATTTCGTGCTATTCTTTGCGAATTCAAGCCAGAAAACAACACAAATCGGCGAGAAATCGTTGTTTTGCATCGAAATATGCGGTTTTCTGTAAGAATTTTGATGATTTCGTGCAGAATTCTGCTGTTTTCTTGCAATTCAGCCGTTGAATCTTGGTAAAAAGTCATGATTTTGTAGATTTCGTGCTCTTCTTTGCGAATTTAAGCCAGAAAACAACGAAAATCGGCGAGAAATCGTCGTTTTGCATCGAAATATGCGATTTTCTGTAAGAATTTTGATGATTTCGTGCAGAATTCTGCTGTTTTCTTGCAATTCAGCCGTTGAATCTTGGTAATAAGTCATGATTTTGTAGATTTCGTGCTCTTCTTTGCGAATTCAAGCCAGAAAACAACTAAAATCGGCGAGAAATAATCGTTTTGCATCGAAATATGCGGTTTTCTGTAAGAATTTTGATGATTTCGTGCAGAATTCTGCTGTTTTCTTGCAATTCAGCCGTTGAATCTTGGTAAAAAGTCATGATTTTGTAGATTTCGTGCTCTTCTTTGCGAATTTAAGCCAGAAAACCACGAAAATCGGCGAGAAATCGTCGTTTTGCATCGAAATATGCGGTTTTCTCTAAGAATTTTGATGATTTCGTGCAGAATTCTGCTGTTTTCTTGCAATTCAGCCGTTGAATCTTGGTAAAAAGTGATGATTTTGTAGATTTCGTGCTCTTCTTTGCGAATTCAAGCCAGAAAACAACGAAAATCGGCGAGAAATCGTCGTTTTGCATCGAAAGATGCGGTTTTCTCTAAGAATTTTGACGATTTCGTGCAGAATTCTGCTGTTTTCTTGCAATTCAGCTGTTGAATCTTGGTAAAAAGTTATGATTTTGTAGATTTCGTGCTCTTCTTTGCGAATTCAAGCCAGAAAACAACGAAAATCGGCGAGAAATCGTCGTTTTGCTTCGAAAAATGCGGTTTTCTGTAAGAATTTTGATGATTTCGTGCAGAATTCTGCTGTTTTCTTGCAATTCAGCCGTTGAATCTTGGTAAAAAGTCATGATTTTGTAGATTTCGTGCTCTTCTTTGCGAATTCAAGCCAGAAAACAACGAAAATCGGCGAGAAATCGTCGTTTTGCATCGAAAAATGCGGTTTTCTGTAAGAATTTTGATGATTTCGTGCCAAATTCTGCTGTTTTCTTGCAATTCAGCCGTTGAATCTTGGTAAAAAGTCATGATTTTGTAGATTTCGTGCTCATCTTTGCGAATTTAAGCCAGAAAACCACGAAAATCGGCGAGAAATCGTCGTTTTGCATCGAAATATGCGGTTTTCTCTAAGAATTTTGATGATTTCGTGCAGAATTCTGCTGTTTTCTTGCATTCAGCCGTTGAATCTTTGTAAAAAGTGATGATTTTGTAGATTTCGTGCTCTCCTTTGCGAATTCAAGCCAGAAAACAACGAAAATCGGCGCGAAATCGTCGTTTTGCATCGAAATATGCGGTATTCTCTAAGAATTTTGACGATTTCGTGCAGAATTGGGCTGTTTTCTTGCAATTCAGCCGTTGAATTTTGGTAAAATGTCATGATTTTGTAGATTTCGTGCTCTTCTTTGCGAATTCAAGATAGAAAACAACGAAAATCAGCGAGAAATCGTCGTTTTGCATCGAAATATGCGGTTTTCTCTAAGAATTTTGATGATTTCGTGCAGAATTCTGCTGTTTTCTTGCATTCAGCCGTTGAATCTTTGTAAAAAGTGATGATTTTGTAGATTTCGTGCTCTTTCATGCCAGAAAACAACGAAAATCGGCGAGAAATCGTCGTTCTGCATCGAAATATGCGGTTTTCTGTAAGAATTTTGATGATTTCGTGCAGAATTCTGCTGTTTTCTTGCAATTCAGCCGTTGAATCTAGGTAAAAAGTCATGATTTTGTAGATTTCGTGCTCTTCTTGGCGAATTCAAAATAGAAAACAACGAAAATCGGCGAGAAATCGTTGTTTTGCATCGAAATATGCAGTTTTCTCTAAGAATTTTGATGATTTCGTGCAGAAGTCTGCTGTTTTCTTGCAATTCAGCCGTTGAATCTTGGTCATAAGTCATGATTTTGTAGATTTCGTACTTTTCTTTGCGAATTCAAGCCAGAAAACAACGAAAATCGGCGAGAAATAATCGTTTTGCATCGAAATATGCGGTTTTCTGTAAGAATTTTGATGATTTCGTGCAGAATTCTGCTGTTTTCTTGCAATTCAGCCGTTGAATCTTGGTAAAAAGTCATGATTTTGTAGATTTCGTGCTCTTCTTTGCGAATTCAAGCCAGAAAACAACGAAAATCGGCGAGAAATAATCGTTTTGCATCGAAATATGCGGTTTTCTGTAAGAATTTTGATGATTTCGTGCAGAATTCTGCTGTTTTCTTGCAATTCAGCCGTTGAATCTTGGTAAAAAGTCATGATTTTGTAGATTTCGTGCTCTTCTTTGCGAATTTAAGCCAGAAAACCACGAAAATCGGCGAGAAATCGTTGTTTTGCATCGAAATATGCGGTTTTCTGTAAGAATTTTGATGATTTCGAGCAGAATTCTGCTGTTTTCCTGCAATTCAGCCGTTGAATCTTGGTAAAAAGTCATGATTTTGTAGATTTCGTGCTCTTCTTTGCGAATTTAAGCCAGAAAACAACGAAAATCGGCGAGAAATTGTCGTTTTGCATCGAAACATGCGGTTTTCTCTAAGAATTTTGACGATTTCGTGCAGAATTCTGCTGTTTTCTTGCAATTCAGCCGTTGAATCTTGGTAAAAAGTCATGATTTTGTAGATTTCGTGCTCTTCTTTGCGAATTCAAGCCAGAAAAAAACGAAAATCGGCGAGAAATCGTCGTTTTGCATCGAAAAATGCGGTTTTCTGTAAGAATTTTGATGATTTCGTGCAGAATTCTGCTGTTTTCTTGCAATTCAGCCGTTGAATCTTGGTAAAAAGTCATGATTTTGTAGATTTCGTGCTCTTCTTTGCGAATTCAAGCCAGAAAACAACGAAAATCGGCGAGAAATCGTTGTTTTGCATCGAAATATGCGGTTTTCTGTAAGAATTTTGATGATTTCGTGCAGAATTCTGCTGTTTTCTTGCAATTCAGCCGTTGAATCTTGGTAAAAAGTCATGATTTTGTAGATTTCGTGCTCTTCTTTGCGAATTTAAGCCAGAAAACAACGAAAATCGGCGAGAAATCGTCGTTTTGCATCGAAATATGCGATTTTCTGTAAGAATTTTGATGATTTCGTGCAGAATTCTGCTGTTTTCTTGCAATTCAGCCGTTGAATCTTGGTAATAAGTCATGATTTTGTAGATTTCGTGCTCTTCTTTGCGAATTCAAGCCAGAAAACAACTAAAATCGGCGAGAAATAATCGTTTTGCATCGAAATATGCGGTTTTCTGTAAGAATTTTGATGATTTCGTGCAGAATTCTGCTGTTTTCTTGCAATTCAGCCGTTGAATCTTGGTAAAAAGTCATGATTTTGTAGATTTCGTGCTCTTCTTTGCGAATTTAAGCCAGAAAACCACGAAAATCGGCGAGAAATCGTCGTTTTGCATCGAAATATGCGGTTTTCTCTAAGAATTTTGATGATTTCGTGCAGAATTCTGCTGTTTTCTTGCAATTCAGCCGTTGAATCTTGGTAAAAAGTGATGATTTTGTAGATTTCGTGCTCTTCTTTGCGAATTCAAGCCAGAAAACAACGAAAATCGGCGAGAAATCGTCGTTTTGCATCGAAAGATGCGGTTTTCTCTAAGAATTTTGACGATTTCGTGCAGAATTCTGCTGTTTTCTTGCAATTCAGCTGTTGAATCTTGGTAAAAAGTTATGATTTTGTAGATTTCGTGCTCTTCTTTGCGAATTCAAGCCAGAAAACAACGAAAATCGGCGAGAAATCGTCGTTTTGCTTCGAAAAATGCGGTTTTCTGTAAGAATTTTGATGATTTCGTGCAGAATTCTGCTGTTTTCTTGCAATTCAGCCGTTGAATCTTGGTAAAAAGTCATGATTTTGTAGATTTCGTGCTCTTCTTTGCGAATTCAAGCCAGAAAACAACGAAAATCGGCGAGAAATCGTCGTTTTGCATCGAAAAATGCGGTTTTCTGTAAGAATTTTGATGATTTCGTGCCAAATTCTGCTGTTTTCTTGCAATTCAGCCGTTGAATCTTGGTAAAAAGTCATGATTTTGTAGATTTCGTGCTCATCTTTGCGAATTTAAGCCAGAAAACCACGAAAATCGGCGAGAAATCGTCGTTTTGCATCGAAATATGCGGTTTTCTCTAAGAATTTTGATGATTTCGTGCAGAATTCTGCTGTTTTCTTGCATTCAGCCGTTGAATCTTTGTAAAAAGTGATGATTTTGTAGATTTCGTGCTCTCCTTTGCGAATTCAAGCCAGAAAACAACGAAAATCGGCGCGAAATCGTCGTTTTGCATCGAAATATGCGGTATTCTCTAAGAATTTTGACGATTTCGTGCAGAATTGGGCTGTTTTCTTGCAATTCAGCCGTTGAATTTTGGTAAAATGTCATGATTTTGTAGATTTCGTGCTCTTCTTTGCGAATTCAAGATAGAAAACAACGAAAATCAGCGAGAAATCGTCGTTTTGCATCGAAATATGCGGTTTTCTCTAAGAATTTTGATGATTTCGTGCAGAATTCTGCTGTTTTCTTGAATTCAGCCGTTGAATCTTTGTAAAAAGTGATGATTTTGTAGATTTCGTGCTCTTTCATGCCAGAAAACAACGAAAATCGGCGAGAAATCGTCGTTCTGCATCGAAATATGCGGTTTTCTGTAAGAATTTTGATGATTTCGTGCAGAATTCTGCTGTTTTCTTGCAATTCAGCCGTTGAATCTAGGTAAAAAGTCATGATTTTGTAGATTTCGTGCTCTTCTTGGCGAATTCAAAATAGAAAACAACGAAAATCGGCGAGAAATCGTTGTTTTGCATCGAAATATGCAGTTTTCTCTAAGAATTTTGATGATTTCGTGCAGAAGTCTGCTGTTTTCTTGCAATTCAGCCGTTGAATCTTGGTCATAAGTCATGATTTTGTAGATTTCGTACTTTTCTTTGCGAATTCAAGCCAGAAAACAACGAAAATCGGCGAGAAATAATCGTTTTGCATCGAAATATGCGGTTTTCTGTAAGAATTTTGATGATTTCGTGCAGAATTCTGCTGTTTTCTTGCAATTCAGCCGTTGAATCTTGGTAAAAAGTCATGATTTTGTAGATTTCGTGCTCTTCTTTGCGAATTCAAGCCAGAAAACAACGAAAATCGGCGAGAAATAATCGTTTTGCATCGAAATATGCGGTTTTCTGTAAGAATTTTGATGATTTCGTGCAGAATTCTGCTGTTTTCTTGCAATTCAGCCGTTGAATCTTGGTAAAAAGTCATGATTTTGTAGATTTCGTGCTCTTCTTTGCGAATTTAAGCCAGAAAACCACGAAAATCGGCGAGAAATCGTTGTTTTGCATCGAAATATGCGGTTTTCTGTAAGAATTTTGATGATTTCGAGCAGAATTCTGCTGTTTTCCTGCAATTCAGCCGTTGAATCTTGGTAAAAAGTCATGATTTTGTAGATTTCGTGCTCTTCTTTGCGAATTTAAGCCAGAAAACAACGAAAATCGGCGAGAAATTGTCGTTTTGCATCGAAATATGCGGTTTTCTCTAAGAATTTTGACGATTTCGTGCAGAATTCTGCTGTTTTCTTGCAATTCAGCCGTTGAATCTTGGTAAAAAGTCATGATTTTGTAGATTTCGTGCTCTTCTTTGCGAATTCAAGCCAAAAAAAAACGAAAATCGGCGAGAAATCGTCGTTTTGCATCGAAAAATGCGGTTTTCTGTAAGAATTTTGATGATTTCGTGCAGAATTCTGCTGTTTTCTTGCAATTCAGCTGTTGAATCTTGGTAAAAAGTCATGATTTTGTAGATTTCGTGCTCTTCTTTGCGAATTCAAGCCAGAAAACAACGAAAATCGGCGAGAAATCGTCGTTTTGCATCGAAAAATGCGGTTTTCTGTAAGAATTTTGATGATTTCGTGCAGAATTCTGCTGTTTTCTTGCAATTCAGCCGTTGAATCTTGGTAAAAAATCATGATTTTGTAGATTTCGTGCTCTTCTTTGCGAATTCAAGCCAGAAAACAACGAAAATCGGCGAGAAATCGTCGTTTTGCATCGAAATATGCGGTTTTCTGTAAGAATTTTGATGATTTCGTGCAGAATTCTGCTGTTTTCTTGCAATTCAGCCGTTGAATCTTGGCAAAAAGTCATGATTTTGTAGATTTCGTGCTCTTCTTTGCGAATTCAAGCCAGAAAACAACGAAAATCGGCGAGAAATCGTCGTTTTGCATCGAAATATGCGGTTTTCTCTAAGAATCTTGATGATTTCGTGCAGAATTCTGCTGTTTTCTTGCAATTCAGCCGTTGAATCTTGGTAAAAACTGATGATTTTGTAGATTTCGTGCTCTTCTTTTGCGAATTCAAGCCAGAAAACAACGAAAATCGGCGAGAAATTGTCGATTTGCATCGAAATATGCGGTTTTCTCTAAGAATTTTGACGATTTCGTGCAGAATTCCGCTGTTTTCTTGCAATTCAGCCGTTGAATCTTGGTAAAAAGTCATGATTTTGTAGATTTCGTGCTCTTCTTTGCAAATTCAAGCCAGAAAACAACGAAAATCGGCGAGAAATCGTCGTTTTGCATCGAAATATGCGGTTTTCTGTAAGAATTTTGATGATTTCGTGCAGAATTCTGCTGTTTTCTTGCAATTCAGCCGTAGAATCTTGGTAAAAAGTGATGATTTTGTAGATTTCGTGCTCTTCTTTGCGAATTCAAGCCAGAAAACAACGAAAATCGGCGAGAAATCGTTGTTTTGCATCGAAATATGCGGTTTTCTGTAAGAATTTTGATGATTTCGTACAGAATTCTGCTGTTTTCTTGCAATTCAGCCGTTGAATCTTGGTAAAAAGTCATGATTTTGTAGATTTCGTGCTCTTCTTTGCGAATTCAAGCCAGAAAACAACGAAAATCGGCCAGAAATCGTCGTTTTGCATCGAAATATGCGGTTTTCTGTAAGAATTTTGATGATTTCGTGCAGAATTCTGCTGTTTTCTTGCAATTCAACCGTAGAATCTTGGTAAAATGTGATGATTTTGTAGATTTCGTGCTCTTCTTTGCGAATTCAAGCCAGAAAACAAAGAAAATCGGCGATAAATCGTTGTTTTGCATCGAAATATGCGGTTTTCTGTAAGAATTTTGATGATTTCGTGCAGAATTCTGCTGTTTTCTTGCAATTCAGCCGTTGAATCTTGGTAAAAAGTCATGATTTTGTAGATTTCGTGCTCTTCTTTGCGAGTTCAAGCCAGAAAACAACGAAAATCGGCGAGAAATCGACGTTTTGCATCGAAAAATGCGGTTTTCTGTAAGAATTTTGATGATTTCGTGCAGAATTCTGCTGTTTTCTTTCGATTCAGCCGTTGAATCTTGGTAAAAAGTCATGATTTTGTAGATTTCGTGCTCTTCTTTGCGAATTCAAGCCAGAAAACAACGAAAATCGGCGAGAAATCGTCGTTTTGCATCGAAAAATGCGGTTTTCTGTAAGAATTTTGATGATTTCGTGCAGAATTCTGCTGTTTTCTTGCAATTCAGCCGTTGAATCTTGGTAAAAAATCATGATTTTGTAGATTTCGTGCTCTTCTTTGCGAATTCAAGCCAGAAAACAACGAAAATCGGCGAGAAATCGTCGTTTTGCATCGAAATATGCGGTTTTCTGTAAGAATTTTGATGATTTCGTGCAGAATTCTGCTGTTTTCTTGCAATTCAGCCGTTGAATCTTGGCAAAAAGTCATGATTTTGTAGATTTCGTGCTCTTCTTTGCGAATTCAAGCCAGAAAACAACGAAAATCGGCGAGAAATCGTCGTTTTGCATCGAAATATGCGGTTTTCTCTAAGAATCTTGATGATTTCGTGCAGAATTCTGCTGTTTTCTTGCAATTCAGCCGTTGAATCTTGGTAAAAACTGATGATTTTGTAGATTTCGTGCTCTTCTTTTGCGAATTCAAGCCAGAAAACAACGAAAATCGGCGAGAAATTGTCGATTTGCATCGAAATATGCGGTTTTCTCTAAGAATTTTGACGATTTCGTGCAGAATTCCGCTGTTTTCTTGCAATTCAGCCGTTGAATCTTGGTAAAAAGTCATGATTTTGTAGATTTCGTGCTCTTCTTTGCAAATTCAAGCCAGAAAACAACGAAAATCGGCGAGAAATCGTCGTTTTGCATCGAAATATGCGGTTTTCTGTAAGAATTTTGATGATTTCGTGCAGAATTCTGCTGTTTTCTTGCAATTCAGCCGTAGAATCTTGGTAAAAAGTGATGATTTTGTAGATTTCGTGCTCTTCTTTGCGAATTCAAGCCAGAAAACAACGAAAATCGGCGAGAAATCGTTGTTTTGCATCGAAATATGCGGTTTTCTGTAAGAATTTTGATGATTTCGTACAGAATTCTGCTGTTTTCTTGCAATTCAGCCGTTGAATCTTGGTAAAAAGTCATGATTTTGTAGATTTCGTGCTCTTCTTTGCGAATTCAAGCCAGAAAACAACGAAAATCGGCCAGAAATCGTCGTTTTGCATCGAAATATGCGGTTTTCTGTAAGAATTTTGATGATTTCGTGCAGAATTCTGCTGTTTTCTTGCAATTCAACCGTAGAATCTTGGTAAAATGTGATGATTTTGTAGATTTCGTGCTCTTCTTTGCGAATTCAAGCCAGAAAACAAAGAAAATCGGCGATAAATCGTTGTTTTGCATCGAAATATGCGGTTTTCTGTAAGAATTTTGATGATTTCGTGCAGAATTCTGCTGTTTTCTTGCAATTCAGCCGTTGAATCTTGGTAAAAAGTCATGATTTTGTAGATTTCGTGCTCTTCTTTGCGAGTTCAAGCCAGAAAACAACGAAAATCGGCGAGAAATCGACGTTTTGCATCGAAAAATGCGGTTTTCTGTAAGAATTTTGATGATTTCGTGCAGAATTCTGCTGTTTTCTTTCGATTCAGCCGTTGAATCTTGGTAAAAAGTCATGATTTTGTAGATTTCGTGCTCTTCTTTGCGAATTCAAGCCAGAAAACAACGAAAATCGGCGAGAAATCGTCGTTTTGCATCGAAATATGCGGTTTTCTGTAAGAATTTTGATGATTTCGTGCAGAATTCTGCTGTTTTCTTGCAATTCAGCCGTTGAATCTTGGTAAAAAGTCATGATTTTGTAGATTTCGTGCTCTTCTTTGCGAATTCATGCCAGAAAACAACGAAAATCGGCGAGAAATCGTCGTTTTGCATCGAAATATGCGGTTTTCTGTAAGAATTTTGATGATTTCGTGCAGAATTCTGCTGTTTTCTTGCAATTCAGCCGTTAAATCTTGGTAAAAAGTCATGATTTTGTAGATTTCGTGCTCTTCTTTGCGAATTCAAGCCAGAAAACAACGAAAATCGGCGAGAAATCGTCGTTTTGCATCGAAATATGCGGTATTCTGTAAGAATTTTGATGATTTCGTGCAGAATTCTGCTGTTTTCTTGCAATTCAGCCGTTGAATCTTGGTAAAAAGTCATGATTTTGTGGATTTCGTGCTCTTCTTTGCGAATTCATGCCAAAAAACAACGAAAATCGGCGAGAAATCGTCGTTTTGCATCGAAATATGCGGTTTTCTGTAAGAATTTTGATAATTTCGTGCAGAATTCTGCTGTTTTCTTGCAATTCAGCCGTTGAATCTTGGTAAAAAGTCATGATTTTGTAGATTTCGTGCTCTTCTTTGCGAATTCAAACCAGAAAACAACGAAAATCGGCGAGAAATCGTCGTTTTGCATCGAAATATGCGGTTTTCTCTAAGAATCTTGATGATTTCGTGCAGAATTCTGCTGTTTTCTTGCAATTCAGCCGTTGAATCTTGGTAAAAAGTGATGATTTTGTAGATTTCGTGCTCTTCTTTGCGAATTCAAGCCAGAAAACAACGAAAATCGGCGAGAAATCGTCGTTTTGCATCGAAATATGCGGTTTTCTGTAAGAATTTTGATGATTTCGTGCAGAATTCTGCTGTTTTCTTGCAATTCAGCCGTTGAATCTTGGTAAAAAGTCATGATTTTGTAGATTTCGTGCTCTTCTTTGCGAATTCAAGCCAGAAAACAACGAAAATCGGCGAGAAATCGTCGTTTTGCATCGAAATATGCGGTTTTCTCTAAGAATTTTGACGATTTCGTGCAGAATTCTGCTGTTTTCTTGCAATTCAGCCGTTGAATCTTGGTAAAAAGTCATGATTTTGTAGATTTCGTGCTCTTCTTTGCGAATTCATGCCAGAAGACAACGAAAATCGGCGAGAAATCGTCGTTTTGCATCGAAATATGCGGTTTTCTGTAAGAATTTTGATGATTTCGTGCAGAATTCTGCTGTTTTCTTGCAATTCGGCCGTTGAATCTTGGTAAAAAGTCATGATTTTGTAGATTTCGTGCTCTTCTTTGCGAATTCATGCCAGAAAACAACGAAAATCGGCGAGAAATCGTCGTTTTGCATCGAAATATGCGGTTTTCTGTAAGAATTTTGATGATTTCGTGCAGAATTCTGCTGTTTTCTTGCAATTCAGCCGTTAAATCTTGGTAAAAAGTCATGATTTTGTAGATTTCGTGCTCTTCTTTGCGAATTCAAGCCAGAAAACAACGAAAATCGGCGAGAAATCGTCGTTTTGCATCGAAATATGCGGTTTTCTCTAAGAATTTTGATGATTTCGTGCAGAATTCTGCTGTTTTCTTGCATTCAGCCGTTGAATCTTTGTAAAAAGTGATGATTTTGTAGATTTCGTGCTCTTTCATGCCAGAAAACAACGAAAATCGGCGAGAAATCGTCGTTCTGCATCGAAATATGCGGTTTTCTGTAAGAATTTTGATGATTTCGTGCAGAATTCTGCTGTTTTCTTGCAATTCAGCCGTTGAATCTAGGTAAAAAGTCATGATTTTGTAGATTTCGTGCTCTTCTTGGCGAATTCAAGATAGAAAACAACGAAAATCGACCAGAAATCGTTGTTTTGCATCGAAATATGCAGTCTTCTCTAAGAATTTTGATGATTTCGTGCAGAATTCTGCTGTTTTCTTGCAATTCAGCCGTTAAATCTTGGTAACAAGTCATGATTTTGTAGATTTCGTACTCTTCTTTGCGAATTCAAGCCAGAAAACAACGAAAATCGGCGAGAAATCGTCGTTTTGCATCGAAAAATGCGGTTTTCTGTAAGAATGTTGATGATTTCGTGCAGAATTCTGCTGTTTTCTTGCAATTCAGCCGTTGAATCTTGGTAAAAAATCATGATTTTGTAGATTTCGTGCTCTTCTTTGCGAATTCAAGCCAGAAAACAACGAAAATCGGCGAGAAATCGTCGTTTTGCATCGAAATGTGCGGTTTTCTGTAAGAATTTTGATGATTTCGTGCAGAATTCTGCTGTTTTCTTGCAATTCAGCCGTTGAATCTTGGTAAAAAGTCATGATTTTGTAGATTTCGTGCTCTTCTTTGCGAATTCAAGCCAGAAAACAACGAAAATCGGCGAGAAATCGTCGTTTTGCATCGAAATATGCGGTTTTCTCTAAGAATTTTGACGATTTCGTGCAGAATTCTGCTGTTTTCTTGCAATTCAGCCGTTAAATCTTGGTAAAAAGTCATGATTTTGTAGATTTCGTGCTCTTCTTTGCGACTTCATGCCAGAAAACAACGAAAATCGGCGAGAAATCGTCGTTTTGCATCGAAATATGCGGTTTTCTGTAAGAATTTTGATGATTTCGTGCAGAGTTCTGCTGTTTTCTTGCAATTCAGCCGTTGAATCTTGGTAAAAAGTCATGATTTTGTAGATTTCGTGCTCTTCTTTGCGAATTCAAGCCAGAAAACAACGAAAATCGGCGAGAAATCGTCGTTTTGCATCGAAATAGGCGGTTTTCTCTAAGAATCTTGATGATTTCGTGCAGAATTCTGCTGTTTTTTTGCAATTCAGCCGTTGAATCTTGGTAAAAACTGATGATTTTGTAGATTTCGTGCTCTTCTTTGCGAATTCAAGCCAGAAAACAACGAAAATCGGCGAGAAATTGTCGATTTGCATCGAAATATGCGGTTTTCTCTAAGAATCTTGACGATTTCGTGCAGAATTCCGCTGTTTTCTTGCAATTCAGCCGTTGAATCTTGGTAAAAAGTCATGATTTTGTAGATTTCGTGCTCTTCTTTGCGAATTCAAGCCAGAAAACAACGAAAATCGGCGAGAAATCGTCGTTTTGCATCGAAATATGCGGTTTTCTGTAAGAATTTTGATGATTTCGTGCAGAATTCTGCTGTTTTCTTGCAATTCAGCCGTTGAATCTTGGTAAAAAGTCATGATTTTGTAGATTTCGTGCTCTTCTTTGCGAATTCAAGCCAGAAAACAACGAAAATCGGCGAGAAATCGTCGTTTTGCATCGAAAAATGCGGTTTTCTGTAAGAATTTTGATGATTTCGTGCAGAATTCTGCTGTTTTCTTGCAATTCAGCCGTTGAATCTTGGTAAAAAGTCATGATTTTGTAGATTTCGTGCTCTTCTTTGCGAATTCAAGCCAGAAAACAACGAAAATCGGCGAGAAATCGTCGTTTTGCATCGAAAAATGCGGTTTTCTGTAAGAATTTTGATGATTTCGTGCAGAATTCTGCTGTTTTCTTGCAATTCAGCCGTTGAATCTTGGTAAAAAGTCATGATTTTGTAGATTTCGTGCTCTTCTTTGCAAATTCAAGCCAGAAAACAACGAAAATCGGCGAGAAATCGTCGTTTTGCATCGAAATATGCGGTTTTCTGTAAGAATTTTGATGATTTCGTGCAGAATTCTGCTGTTTTCTTGCAATTCAGCCGTTGAATCTTGGTAAAAAGTCATGATTTTGTAGATTTCGTGCTCTTCTTTGCGAATTCAAGCCAGAAAACAACGAAAATCGGCGAGAAATCGTCGTTTTGCATCGAAATATGCGGTTTTCTGTAAGAATTTTGATGATTTCGTACAGAATTCTGCTGTTTTCTTGCAATTCAGCCGTTGAATCTTGGTAAAAAGTCATGATTTTGTAGATTTCGTGCTCTTCTTTGCGAATTCAAGCCAGAAAACAACGAAAATCGGCGAGAAATCGTCGTTTTGCATCGAAATATGCGGTTTTCTGTAAGAATTTTGATGATTTCGTGCAGAATTCTGCTGTTTTCTTGCAATTCAGCCGTTGAATCTTGGTAAAAAGTCATGATTTTGTAGATTTCGTGCTCTTCTTTGCGAATTCAAGCCAGAAAACAACGAAAATCGGCGAGAAATCGTCGTTTTGCATCGAAATATGCGGTTTTCTCTAAGAATTTTGACGATTTCGTGCAAAATTCTGCTGTTTTCTTGCAATTCAGCCGTTGAATCTTGGTAAAAAGTCATGATTTTGTAGATTTCGTGCTCTTCTTTGCGAATTCAAGCCAGAAAACAACGAAAATCGGCGAGAAATCGTCGTTTTGCATCGAAAAATGCGGTTTTCTGTAAGAATGTTGATGATTTCGTGCAGAATTCTGCTGTTTTCTTGCAATTCAGCCGTTGAATCTTGGTAAAAAATCATGATTTTGTAGATTTCGTGCTCTTCTTTGCGAATTCAAGCCAGAAAACAACGAAAATCGGCCAGAAATCGTTGTTTTGCATCGAAATATGCGGTTTTCTGTAAGAATTTTGATGATTTCGTACAGAATTCTGCTGTTTTCTTGCAATTCAGCCGTTGAATCTTGGTAAAAAGTCATGATTTTGTAGATTTCGTGCTCTTCTTTGCGAATTCAAGCCAGAAAACAACGAAAATCGGCCAGAAATCGTCGTTTTGCATCGAAATATGCGGTTTTCTGTAAGAATTTTGATGATTTCGTGCAGAATTCTGCTGTTTTCTTGCAATTCAGCCGTTGAATCTTGGTAAAAAGTCGTGATTTTGTAGATTTCGTGCTCTTCTTTGCGAATTCAAGCCAGAAAACAACGAAAATCGGCGAGAAATCGTCGTTTTGCATCGAAATATGCGGTTTTCTGTAAGAATTTTGATGATTTCGTGCAGAATTCTGCTGTTTTCTTGCAATTCAGCCGTTGAATCTTGGTAAAAAGTCATGATTTTGTAGATTTCGTGCTCTTCTTTGCGAATTCAAGCCAGAAAACAACGAAAATCGGCGAGAAATCGTCGTTTTGCATCGAAATATGCGGTGTTCTCTAAGAATCTTGATGATTTCGTGCAGAATTCTGCTGTTTTTTTTGCAATTCAGCCGTTGAATCTTTGTAAAAACTGATGATTTTGTAGATTTCGTGCTCTTCTTTGCGAATTCAAGCCAGAAAACAACGAAAATCGGCGAGAAATTATCGATTTGCATCGAAATATGCGGTTTTCTCTAAGAATTTTGACGATTTCGTGCAGAATTCCGCTGTTTTCTTGCAATTCAGCCGTTGAATCTTGGTAAAAAGTCATGATTTTGTAGATTTCGTGCTCTTCTTTGCGAATTCAAGCCAGAAAACAACGAAAATCGGCGAGAAATCGTCGTTTTGCATCGAAATATGCGGTTTTCTGTAAGAATTTTGATGATTTCGTGCAGAATTCTGCTGTTTTCTTGCAATTCAGCCGTAGAATCTTGGTAAAAAGTGATGATTTTGTAGATTTCGTGCTCTTCTTTGCGAATTCAAGCCAGAAAACAACGAAAATCGGCGAGAAATCGTTGTTTTGCATCGAAATATGCGGTTTTCTGTAAGAATTTTGATGATTTCGTACAGAATTCTGCTGTTTTCTTGCAATTCAGCCGTTGAATCTTGGTAAAAAGTCATGATTTTGTAGATTTCGTGCTCTTCTTTGCGAATTCAAGCCAGAAAACAACGAAAATCGGCCAGAAATCGTCGTTTTGCATCGAAATATGCGGTTTCCTGTAAGAATTTTGATGATTTCGTGCAGAATTCTGCTGTTTTCTTGCAATTCAGCCGTAGAATCTTGGTAAAAAGTGATGACTTTGTAGATTTCGTGCTCTTCTTTGCGAATTCAAGCCAGAAAACAACGAAAATCGGCGATAAATCGTTGTTTTGCATCGAAATATGCGGTTTTCTGTAAGAATTTTGATTTCGTGCAGAATTCTGCTGTTTTCTTGCGATTCAGCCGTTGAATCTTGGTAAAAAGTCATGATTTTGTAGATTTCGTGCTCTTCTTTGCGAATTCAAGCCAGAAAACAACGAAAATCGGCGAGAAATCGTCGTTTTGCATCGAAATATGCGGTTTTCTGTAAGAATTTTGATGATTTCGTGCAGAATTCTGCTGTTTTCTTGCAATTCAGCCGTTGAATCTTGGTAAAAAGTCATGATTTTGTAGATTTCGTGCTCTTCTTTGCGAATTCAAGCCAGAAAACATCGAAAATCGGCGAGAAATCGTCGTTTTGCATCGAAATATGCGGTTTTCTCTAAGAATTTTGACGATTTCGTGCAAAATTCTGCTGTTTTCTTGCAATTCAGCCGTTGAATCTTGGTAAAAAGTCATGATTTTGTAGATTTCGTGCTCTTCTTTGCCAATTCATGCCAGAAAACAACGAAAATCGGCGAGAAATCGTCGTTTTGCATCGAAATATGCGGTTTTCTGTAAGAATTTTGATGATTTCGTGCAGAATTCTGCTGTTTTCTTGCAATTCAGCCGTTAAATCTTGGTAAAAAGTCATGATTTTGTAGATTTCGTGCTCTTCTTTGCGAATTCAAGCCAGAAAACAACGAAAATCGGCGAGAAATCGTCGTTTTGCATCGAAATATGCGGTTTTCTGTTAGAATTTTGATGATTTCGTGCAGAATTCTGCTGTTTTCTTGCAATTCAGCTGTTGAATCTTGGTAAAAAGTCATGATTTTGTAGATTTCGTGCTCTTCTTTGCGAATTCATGCCAAAAAACAACGAAAATCGGCGAGAAATCGTCGTTTTGCATCGAAATATGCGGTTTTCTGTAAGAATTTTGATAATTTCGTGCAGAATTCTGCTGTTTTCTTGCAATTCAGCCGTTGAATCTTGGTAAAAAGTCATGATTTTGTAGATTTCGTGCTCTTCTTTGCGAATTCAAGCCAGAAAACAACGAAAATCGGCGAGAAATCGTCGTTTTGCATCGAAATATGCGGTTTTCTCTAAGAATCTTGATGATTTCGTGCAGAATTCTGCTGTTTTCTTGCAATTCAGCCGTTGAATCTTGGTAAAAAGTGATGATTTTGTAGATTTCGTGTTCTTCTTTGCGAATTCAAGCCAGAAAATAACGAAAATCGGCGAGAAATCGTCGTTTTGCATCGAAAAATGCGGTTTTCTGTAAGAATTTTGATGATTTCGTGCAGAAATCTGCTGTTTTCTTGCAATTCAGCCGTTGAATCTTGGTAAAAAGTCTTGATTTTGTAGATTTCGTGCTCTTCTTTGCGAATTCAAGCCAGAAAACAACGAAAATCGGCGAGAAATCGTCGTTTTGCATCGAAAAATGCGGTTTTCTGTAAGAATTTTGATGATTTCGTGCAGAATTCTGCTGTTTTCTTGCAATTCAGCCGTTGAATCTTGGTAAAAAGTCATGATTTTGTAGATTTCGTGCTCTTCTTTGCGAATTCAAGCCAGAAAACAACGAAAATCGGCGAAAAATCGTCGTTTTGCATCGAAAAATGCGGTTTTCTGTAAGAATTTTGATGATTTCGTGCAGAATTCTGCTGTTTTCTTGCAATTCAGCCGTTGAATCTTGGTAAAAAATCATGATTTTGTAGATTTCGTGCTCTTCTTTGCGAATTCAAGCCAGAAAACAACGAAAATCGGCGAGAAATCGTCGTTTTGCATCGAAATATGCGGTTTTCTGTAAGAATTTTGATGATTTCGTGCAGAATTCTGCTGTTTTCTTGCAATTCAGCCGTTGAATCTTGGTAAAAAGTCATGATTTTGTAGATTTCGTGCTCTTCTTTGCGAATTCAAGCCAGAAAACAACGAAAATCGGCGAGAAATCGTCGTTTTGCATCGAAATATGCGGTTTTCTCTAAGAATTTTGACGATTTCGTGCAGAATTCTGCTGTTTTCTTGCAATTCAGCCGTTGAATCTTGGTTAAAAGTCATGATTTTGTAGATTTCGTGCTCTTCTTTGCGACTTCATGCCAGAAAACAACGAAAATCGGCGAGAAAGCGTCGTTTTGCATCGAAATATGCGGTTTTCTGTAAGAATTTTGATGATTTCGTGCAGAATTCTGCTGTTTTCTTGCAATTCAGCTGTTGAATCTTGGTAAAAAGTCGTGATTTTGTAGATTTCGTGCTCTTCTTTGCGAATTCAAGCCAGAAAACAACGAAAATCGGCGAGAAATCGTCGTTTTGCATCGAAATATGCGGTTTTCTGTAAGAATTTTGATGATTTCGTGCAGAATTCTGCTGTTTTCTTGCAATTCAGCCGTTGAATCTTGGTAAAAAGTCATGATTTTGTAGATTTTGTGCTCTTCTTTGCGAATTCAAGCCAGAAAACAACGAAAATCGGCGAGAAATCGTCGTTTTGCATCGAAATATGCGGTTTTCTGTAAGAATTTTGATGATTTCGTGCAGAATTCTGCTGTTTTCTTGCAATTCAGCTGTTGAATCTTGGTAAAAAGTCGTGATTTTGTAGATTTCGTGCTCTTCTTTGCGAATTCAAGCCAGAAAACAACGAAAATCGGCGAGAAATCGTCGTTTTGCATCGAAATATGCGGTTTTCTGTAAGAATTTTGATGATTTCGTGCAGAATTCTGCTGTTTTCTTGCAATTCAGCCGTTGAATCTTGGTAAAAAGTCATGATTTTGTAGATTTTGTGCTCTTCTTTGCGAATTCAAGCCAGAAAACAACGAAAATCGGCGAGAAATCGTCGTTTTGCATCGAAATATGCGGTTTTCTCTAAGAATTTTGATGATTTCGTGCAGAATTCTGCTGTTTTCTTGCAATTCAGCTGTTGAATCTTGGTAAAAAGTCGTGATTTTGTAGATTTTGTAACGGTATAAATTTGTGTTAGGGATTTGTAACGTGACAATTTCGAGTTAAACGGGAAGGTGTTAGAAAGGGTTGATTTTCGTGACCTTTTGACGCCTGTAATTTATTGGTTGCCTATTTTAGTATAACCGCATGGCGAGTTACATTGTCCGTTACGAATTCTGCTCAATTATGTTTATAGTTACCAGTTTGTTAGGTACCAGTTCGGAGGTGACTGGAGGAATACGTTTGAGCCTCAGAATTTTAGCTGGAGGACTGCTACAAGTTCCTCAGGGTTGTCTAGGTTGCAACTCTTTAGTTTTCATCTTTGCTTCAACTTTTCTAACTTCTATTTTCTTCCTTTTCACAACCACGTTAGCCTGCTTGGTGTTGATCGTGTCGTGGGTCGTTCTTCTTTTTGACCGCAACATCAACGGTGCTACTCTTGCTATTTTTGTCTTCTGGCGATTGTTTATTTTGTTCATAGTGTGCGTTGAGGTCTACGATTGGTTGATGAATAATTTTCCAGCTGTTTACTTACCGTTGGCTTCGTTTTGCTACTCTTTACGATCACTTTCATTCTTTGTTTTGATTCGAATAACCCCAAATTTTCACCTGTCAAGGGGTCACCTTCTCAATGACGAAATGTGACGTAGAGCCGAAGAAGCGATAGCAGCCATTCTGGTTCCGTGGTTCTCTTGCGTTTTAGATCTCGTGGCGTACGGTGCTCCAGAGTGTTTCGGTATTTTGGAATTTGGAGTGTGACTTAGTGGCCTTTTTGGTTTGATTGGTACATTGGTATCTGGATTGGGTCACTAAGGTTCCTGGAGGCAACCGGAATTTGTCGGGTCTCGAGATCGAGTAAAGCCACCACGACGTGAACCACGTGGAAAACTTTAAGGCCGCTTTCCATCGTAGTAAGGCCTTCTATTTTGGGTTCTAGCCTGTTCTATTCTGGGCTATTCTCTGTTTCGTTTTTTTTCCCCTTTTGGTTGGGGGTGCGAACTGGAAGTTCGAAACTGGATTGCGGCTGACCGTTTTGACCGAGCCGTACAACCTCTTCCCTGTTGGATTCGGGAAGGCTCACCAGTCGGGAGCACCTAGAGGAGAGTCGGTAGGAGGAGCTGTAGGAGTCAAGGTCAGATCGTTTTATCCACGTTTTGTTCGAGTCATCGTGTCACCGTTTTGTTAACTTATTCCTGTAGGAGTTTACGGCTTCACCGTAACCGTCCTTGTTAATTGTTACTTGTAATTAGTAGTTGGGAGATTACAGCTTCACTGTAATCAACCGTTTCACACTTAGTCATTTCTTTTCTGTTTTTTTGTTGTACAGACGTCCTTGTAAGTCGGGACCCGGTAATTGCGAGTTTGTACGATCGAATTGTTGCGCGGATTTTCGGTGTGCCGTCGGCTTGCGCAAGCGTTCGGTCTACAGCGAATCGTCGTAAATCTAACAGCAACGATTGCCGGTGTAAAGACGACGTCTTTGTTTTCCTGTATTTTTTTTGCTTAGGTTTTATTAGTGTGTTTTTTTAATATATTCGTTCCTGGTTAGTATTCTCTTCGTTTTCTTTTTTTCTCGTTCGGGTAAGCTACACCGAGTACTTTGGATCCGGGTACTCGCAAGTCGTAGCCGGAGGATCCTGGCGCCCTCAAGATTGTCGGGTCGGTGAGTTTTAACGAACCCACCCAGACTGAGCTACCGGCGTAATTTTGTCACCAGCCGGCCCGAGCGACTTTAGTCGGACAGTTTGTTTTTTTTTTTGCGTGACAATTTCGTGCTCTTCTTTGCGAATTCAAGCCAGAAAACAACGAAAATCGGCGAGAAATCGTCGTTTTGCATCGAAATATGCGGTTTTCTGTAAGAATTTTGATGATTTCGTGCAGAATTCTGCTGTTTTCTTGCAATTCAGCCGTTGAATCTTGGTAAAAAGTCATGATTTTGTAGATTTCGTGCTCTTCTTTGCGAATTCAAGCCAGAAAACAACGAAAATCGGCGAAAAATCGTCGTTTTGCATCGAAAAATGCGGTTTTCTGTAAGAATTTTGATGATTTCGTGCAGAATTCTGCTGTTTTCTTGCAATTCAGCCGTTGAATCTTGGTAAAAAATCATGATTTTGTAGATTTCGTGCTCTTCATTGCGAATTCAAGCCAGAAAACAACGAAAATCGGCGAGAAATCGTCGTTTTGCATCGAAATATGCGGTTTTCTGTAAGAATTTTGATGATTTCGTGCAGAATTCTGCTGTTTTCTTGCAATTCAGCCGTTGAATCTTGGTAAAAAGTCATGATTTTGTAGATTTCGTGCTCTTCTTGGCGAATTCAAGCCAGAAAACAACGAAAATCGGCGAGAAATCGTCGTTTTGCATCGAAATATGCGGTTTTCTCTAAGAATTTTGACGATTTCGTGCAGAATTCTGCTGTTTTCTTGCAATTCAGCCGTTGAATCTTGGTTAAAAGTCATGATTTTGTAGATTTCGTGCTCTTCTTTGCGACTTCATGCCAGAAAACAACGAAAATCGGCGAGAAAGCGTCGTTTTGCATCGAAATATGCGGTTTTCTGTAAGAATTTTGATGATTTCGTGCAGAATTCTGCTGTTTTCTTGCAATTCAGCTGTTGAATCTTGGTAAAAAGTCGTGATTTTGTAGATTTCGTGCTCTTCTTTGCGAATTCAAGCCAGAAAACAACGAAAATCGGCGAGAAATCGTCGTTTTGCATCGAAATATGCGGTTTTCTGTAAGAATTTTGATGATTTCGTGCAGAATTCTGCTGTTTTCTTGCAATTCAGCCGTTGAATCTTGGTAAAAAGTCATGATTTTGTAGATTTTGTGCTCTTCTTTGCGAATTCAAGCCAGAAAACAACGAAAATCGGCGAGAAATCGTCGTTTTGCATCGAAATATTCGGTTTTCTCTAAGAATCTTGATGATTTCGTGCAGAATTCTGCTGTTTTCTTGCAATTCAGCCGTTGAATCTTGGTAAAAACTGATGATTTTGTAGATTTCGTGCTCTTCTTTGCGAATTCAAGCCAGAAAACAACGAAAATCGGCGAGAAATTGTCGATTTGCATCGAAATATGCGGTTTTCTCTAAGAATTTTGACGATTTCGTGCAGAATTCCGCTGTTTTCTTGCAATTCAGCCGTTGAATCTTGGTAAAAAGTCATGATTTTGTAGATTTCGTGCTCTTCTTTGCAAATTCAAGCCAGAAAACAACGAAAATCGGCGAGAAATCGTCGTTTTGCATCGAAATTTGCGGTTTTCTGTAAGAATTTTGATGATTTCGTGCAGAATTCTGCTGTTTTCTTGCAATTCAGCCGTAGAATCTTGGTAAAAAGTGATGATTTTGTAGATTTCGTGCTCTTCTTTGCGAATTCAAGCCAGAAAACAAAGAAAATCGGCGATAAATCGTTGTTTTGCATCGAAATATGCGGTTTTCTGTAAGAATTTTGATGATTTCGTGCAGAATTCTGCTGTTTTCTTGCAATTAAGCCGTTAAATCTTGGTAAAAAGTCATGATTTTGTAGATTTCGAGCTCTTCTTTGCGAGTTCAAGCCAGAAAACAACGAAAATCGGCGAGAAATCGACGTTTTGCATCGAAAAATGCGGTTTTCTGTAAGAATTTTGATGATTTCGTGCAGAATTCTGCTGTTTTCTTGCAATTCAGCCGTTGAATCTTGGTAAAAAGTCATGATTTTGTAGATTTCGTGCTCTTCTTTGCGAATTCAAGCCAGAAAACAACGAAAATCGGCGAGAAATCGTCGTTTTGCATCGAAATATGCGGTTTTCTCTAAGAATTTTGACGATTTCGTGCAGAATTCTGCTGTTTTCTTGCAATTCAGCCGTTGAATCTTGGTAAAAAGTCATGATTTTGTAGATTTCGTGCTCTTCTTTGCGAATTCATGCCAGAAAACAACGAAAATCGGCGAAAAATCGTCGTTTTGCATCGAAATATGCGGTTTTCTGTAAGAATTTTGATGATTTCGTGCAGAATTCTGCTGTTTTCTTGCAATTCAGCCGTTAAATCTTGGTAAAAAGTCATGATTTTGTAGATTTCGTGCTCTTCTTTGCGAATTCAAGCCAGAAAACATCGAAAATCGGCGAGAAATCGTCGTTTTGCATCGAAATATGCGGTTTTCTGTAAGAATTTTGATGATTTCGTGCAGAATTCTGCTGTTTTCTTGCAATTCAGCCGTTGAATCTTGGTAAAAAGTCATGATTTTGTAGATTTCGTGCTCTTCTTTGCGAATTCATGCCAAAAAACAACGAAAATCGGCGAGAAATCGTCGTTTTGCATCGAAATATGCGGTTTTCTGTAAGAATTTTGATAATTTCGTGCAGAATTCTGCTGTTTTCTTGCAATTCAGCCGTTGAATCTTGGTAAAAAGTCATGATTTTGTAGATTTCGTGCTCTTCTTTGCGAATTCAAGCCAGAAAACAACGAAAATCGGCGAGAAGTCGTCGTTTTGCATCGAAATATGCGGTTTTCTCTAAGAATCTTGATGATTTCGTGCAGAATTCTGCTGTTTTCTTGCAATTCAGCCGTTGAATCTTGGTAAAAAGTCATGATTTTGTAGGTTTCGTGCTCTTCTTTGCGAATTCAAGTCAGAAAACAACGAAAATCGGCGAGAAATCGTCGTTTTGCATCGAAAAATGCGGTTTTCTGTAAGAATTTTGATGATTTCGTGCAGAATTCTGCTGTTTTCTTGCAATTCAGCCGTTGAATCTTGGTAAAAAGTCATGATTTTGTAGATTTCGTGCTCTTCTTTGCGAATTTAAGCCAGAAAACCACGAAAATCGGCGAGAAATCGTCGTTTTGCATCGAAATATGCGGTTTTCTCTAAGAATTTTGATGATTTCGTGCAGAATTCTGCTGTTTTCTTGCATTCAGCCGTTGAATCTTTGTAAAAAGTGATGATTTTGTAGATTTCGTGCTCTTCTTTGCGAATTCAAGCCAGAAAACAACGAAAATCGGCGAGAAATCGTCGTTTTGCATCGAAATATGCGGTTTTCTCTAAGAATTTTGACGATTTCGTGCAGAATTCGGCTGTTTTCTTGCAATTCAGCCGTTGAATTTTGGTAAAATGTCATGATTTTGTAGATTTCGTGCTCTTCTTTGCGAATTCAAGCCAGAAAACAACAAAAATCGGCGAGAAATCGTCGTTTTGCATCGAAAAATGCGGTTTTCTGTAAGAATTTTGATGATTTCGTGCAGAATTCTGTTGTTTTCTTGCAATTCAGCCGTTGAATCTTGGTAAAAAGTCATGATTTTGTAGATTTTGTGCTCTTCTTTGCGAATTTAAGCCAGAAAACCACGAAAATCGGCGAGAAATCGTCGTTTTGCATCGAAATATGCGGTTTTCTCTAAGAATTTTGATGATTTCGTGCAGAATTCTGCTGTTTTCTTGCATTCAGCCGTTGAATCTTTGTAAAAAGTGATGATTTTGTAGATTTCGTGCTCTTCTTTGCGAATTCAAGCCAGAAAACAACGAAAATCGGCGAGAAATCGTCGTTTTGCATCGAAATATGCGGTTTTCTCTAAGAATTTTGACGATTTCGTGCAGAATTCGGCTGTTTTCTTGCAATTCAGCCGTTGAATTTTGGTAAAATGTCATGATTTTGTAGATTTCGTGCTCTTCTTTGCGAATTCAAGATAGAAAACAACGAAAATCAGCGAGAAATCGTCGTTTTGCATCGAAATATGCGGTTTTCTCTAAGAATTTTGATGATTTCGTGCAGAATTCTGCTGTTTTCTTGCATTCAGCCGTTGAATCTTTGTAAAAAGTGATGATTTTGTAGATTTCGTGCTCTTTCATGCCAGAAAACAACGAAAATCGGCGAGAAATCGTCGTTCTGCATCGAAATATGCGGTTTTCTGTAAGAATTTTGATGATTTCGTGCAGAATTCTGCTGTTTTCTTGCAATTCAGCCGTTGAATCTAGGTAAAAAGTCATGATTTTGTAGATTTCGTGCTCTTCTTGGCAAATTCAAGATAGAAAACAACGAAAATCGACGAGAAATCGTTGTTTTGCATCGAAATATGCAGTCTTCTCTAAGAATTTTGATAATTTCCTGCAGAATTCTGCTGTTTTCTTGCAATTCAGCCGTTAAATCTTGGTAATAAGTCATGATTTTGTAGATTTCGTACTCTTCTTTGCGAATTCCAGCCAGAAAACAACGAAAATCGGCGAGAAATAATCGTTTTGCATCGAAATATGCGGTTTTCTGTAAGAATTTTGATGATTTCGTGCAGAATTCTGCTGTTTTCTTGCAATTCAGCCGATGAATCTTGGTAAAAAGTCATGATTTTGTAGATTTCGTGCTCTTCTTTGCGAATTCAAGCCAGAAAACAACGAAAATCGGCGAGAAATAATCGTTTTGCATCGAAATATGCGGTTTTCTGTAAGAATTTTGATGATTTCGTGCAGAATTCTGCTGTTTTCTTGCAATTCAGCCGTTGAATCTTGGTAAAAAGTCATGATTTTGTAGATTTCGTGCTCTTCTTTGCGCATTTAAGCCAGAAAACCACAAAAATCGGCGAGAAATCGTTGTTTTGCATCGAAATATGCGGATTTCTGTAAGAATTTTGATGATTTCAAGCAGAATTCTGCTGTTTTCTTGCAATTCAGCCGTTGAATCTTGGTAAAAAGTCATGATTTTGTAGATTTCGTGCTCTTCTTTGCGAATTCAAGCCAGAAAACAACGAAAATCGGCGAGAAATTGTCGTTTTGCATCGAAATATGCGGTTTTCTCTAAGAATTTTGACGATTTCGTGCAGAATTCAGCTGTTTTCTTGCAATTCAGCCGTTGAATCTTGGTAAAAAGTCATGATTTTGTAGATTTCGTGCTCTTCTTTGCGAATTCAAGCCAGAAAACAACGAAAATCGGCGAGAAATCGTTGTTTTGCATCGAAAAATGCGGTTTTCTGTAAGAATTTTGATGATTTCGTGCAGAATTCTGCTGTTTTCTTGCAATTCAGCCGCTGAATCTTGGTAAAAAGTCATGATTTTGTAGATTTCGTGCTCTTCTTTGCGAATTCAAGCCAGAAAACAACGAAAATCGGCGAGAAATCGTCGTTTTGCATCGAAAAATGCGGTTTTCTGTAAGAATTTTGATGATTTCGTGCAGAATTCTGCTGTTTCTTGCAATTCAGCCGTTGAATCTTGGTAAAAAATCATGATTTTGTAGATTTCGTGCTCTTCTTTGCGAATTCAAGCCAGAAAACAACGAAAATCGGCGAGAAATCGTCGTTTTGCATCGAAATATGCGGTTTTCTCTAAGAATTTTGACGATTTCGTGCAGAATTCTGCTGTTTTCTTGCAATTCAGCTGTTGAATCTTGGTAAAAAGTCATGATTTTGTAGATTTCGTGCTCTTCTTTGCGACTTCATGCCAGAAAACAACGAAAATCGGCGAGAAATCGTCGTTTTGCATCGAAATATGCGGTTTTCTGTAAGAATTTTGATGATTTCGTGCAGAATTCTGCTGTTTTCTTGCAATTCAGCCGTTGAATCTTGGTAAAAAGTCGTGATTTTGTAGATTTCGTGCTCTTCTTTGCGAATTCAAGCCAGAAAACAACGAAAATCGGCGAGAAATCGTCGTTTTGCATCGAAATATGCGGTTTTCTGTAAGAATTTTGATGATTTCGTGCAGAATTCTGCTGTTTTCTTGCAATTCAGCCGTTGAATCTTGGTAAAAAGTCATGATTTTGTAGATTTCGTGCTCTTCTTTGCGAATTCAAGCCAGAA
The DNA here is from genome assembly GCA_029298725.1 of Gnatocerus cornutus. Taxonomy (NCBI): domain Eukaryota; kingdom Metazoa; phylum Arthropoda; class Insecta; order Coleoptera; family Tenebrionidae; genus Gnatocerus; species Gnatocerus cornutus. The sequence goes on from CM055516.1 coordinate 5,593,711, forward strand.
AACAACGAAAATCGGCGAGAAATCGTCGTTTTGCATCGAAATATGCGGTTTTCTCTAAGAATCTTGATGATATCGTGCAGAATTCTGCTGTTTTCTTGCAATTCAGCCGTTGAATCTTGGTAAAAACTGATGATTTTGTAGATTTCGTGCTCTTCTTTGCGAATTCAAGCCAGAAAACAACGAAAATCGGCGAGAAATTGTCGATTTGCATCGAAATATGCGGTTTTCTCTAAGAATTTTGACGATTTCGTGCAGAATTCCGCTGTTTTCTTGCAATTCAGCTGTTGAATCTTGGTAAAAAGTCATGATTTTGTAGATTTCGTGCTCTTCTTTGCGAATTCAAGCCAGAAAACAACGAAAATCGGCGAGAAATCGTCGTTTTGCATCGAAATATGCGGTTTTCTGTAAGAATTTTGATGATTTCCTGCAGTATTCTGCTGTTTTCTTGCAATTCAGCCGTAGAATCTTGGTAAAAAGTGATGATTTTGTAGATTTCGTGCTCTTCTTTGCGAATTCAAGCCAGAAAACAACGAAAATCGGCGAGAAATCGTTGTTTTGCATCGAAATATGCGGTTTTCTGTAAGAATTTTGATGATTTCGTACAGAATTCTGCTGTTTTCTTGCAATTCAGCCGTTGAATCTTGGTAAAAAGTCATGATTTTGTAGATTTCGTGCTCTTCTTTGCGAATTCAAGCCAGAAAACAACGAAAATCGGCGAGAAATCGTCGTTTTGCATCGAAAAATGCGGTTTTCTGTAAGAATTTTGATGATTTCGTGCAGAATGCTGCTGTTTTCTTGCAATTCAGCCGTTGAATCTTGGTAAAAAATCATGATTTTGTAGATTTCGTGCTCTTCTTTGCGAATTCAAGCCAGAAAACAACGAAAATCGGCGAGAAATCGTCGTTTTGCATCGAAATATGCGGTTTTCTTTAAGAATTTTGATGATTTCGTGCAGAATTCTGCTGTTTTCTTGCAATTCAGCCGTTGAATCTTGGTAAAAAGTCATGATTTTGTAGATTTCGTGTTCTTCTTTGCGAATTCAAGCCAGAAAACAACGAAAATCGGCGAGAAATCGTCGTTTTGCATCGAAATATGCGGTTTTCTCTAAGAATTTTGACGATTTCGTGCAGAATTCTGCTGTTTTCTTGCAATTCAGCCGTTGAATCTTGGTAAAAAGTCATGATTTTGTAGATTTCGTGCTCTTCTTTGCGACTTCATGCCAGAAAACAACGAAAATCGGCGAGAAATCGTCGTTTTGCATCGAAATATGCGGTTTTCTGTAAGAATTTTGATGATTTCGTGCAGAATTCTGCTGTTTTCTTGCAATTCAGCCGTTGAATCTTGGTAAAAAGTCGTGATTTTGTAGATTTCGTGCTCTTCTTTGCGAATTCAAGCCAGAAAACAACGAAAATCGGCGAGAAATCGTCGTTTTGCATCGAAATATGCGGTTTTCTGTAAGAATTTTGATGATTTCGTGCAGAATTCTGCTGTTTTCTTGCAATTCAGCCGTTGAATCTTGGTAAAAAATCATGATTTTGTAGATTTCGTGCTCTTTTTTGCGAATTCAAGCCAGAAAACAACGAAAATCGGCGAGAAATCGTCGTTTTGCATCGAAATATGCGGTTTTCTCTAAGAATCTTGATGATTTCGTGCAGAATTCTGCTGTTTTCTTGCAATTCAGCCGTTGAATCTTGGTAAAAACTGATGATTTTGTAGATTTCGTGCTCTTCTTTGCGAATTCAAGCCAGAAAACAACGAAAATAGGCGAGAAATTGTCGATTTGCATCGAAATATGCGGTTTTCTCTAAGAATTTTGACGATTTCGTGCAGAATTGCGCTGTTTTCTTGCAATTCAGCCGTTGAATCTTGGTAAAAAGTCATGATTTTGTAGATTTCGTGCTCTTCTTTGCGAATTCAAGCCAGAAAACAACGAAAATCGGCGAGAAATCGTCGTTTTGCATCGAAATATGCGGTTTTCTGTAAGAATTTTGATGATTTCGTGCAGAATTCTGCTGTTTTCTTGCAATTCAGCCGTAGAATCTTGGTAAAAAGTGATGATTTTGTAGATTTCGTGCTCTTCTTTGCGAATTCAAGCCAGAAATCAACGAAAATCGGCGAGAAATCGTTGTTTTGCATCGAAATATGCGGTTTTCTGTAAGAATTTTGATGATTTCGTACAGAATTCTGCTGTTTTCTTGCAATTCAGCCGTTGAATCTTGGTAAAAAGTCATGATTTTGTAGATTTCGTGCTCTTCTTTGCGAATTCAAGCCAGAAAACAACGAAAATCGGCCAGAAATCGTCGTTTTGCTTCGAAATATGCGGTTTTCTGTAAGAATTTTGATGATTTCGTGCAGAATTCTGCTGTTTTCTTGCAATTCAGCCGTAGAATCTTGGTAAATAGTGATGACTTTGTAGATTTCGTGCTCTTCTTTGCGAATTCAAGCCAGAAAACAACGAAAATCGGCGATAAATCGTTGTTTTGCATCGAAATATGCGGTTTTCTGTAAGAATTTTGATTTCGTGCAGAATTCTGCTGTTTTCTTGCAATTCAGCCGTTGAATCTTGGTAAAAAGTCATGATTTTGTAGATTTCGTGCTCTTCTTTGCGAATTCAAGCCAGAAAACAACGAAAATCGGCGAGAAATCGACGTTTTGCATCGAAAAATGCGGTTTTCTGTAAGAATTTTGATGATTTCGTGCAGAATTCTGCTGTTTTCTTGCGATTCAGCCGTTGAATCTTGGTAAAAAGTCATGATTTTGTAGATTTCGTGCTCTTCTTTGCGAATTCAAGCCAGAAAACAACGAAAATCGGCGAGAAATCGTCGTTTTGCATCGAAATATGCGGTTTTCTGTAAGAATTTTGATGATTTCGTGCAGAATTCTGCTGTTTTCTTGCAATTCAGCCGTTGAATCTTGGTAAAAAGTCATGATTTTGTAGATTTCGTGCTCTTCTTTGCGAATTCAAGCCAGAAAACAACGAAAATCGGCGAGAAATCGTCGTTTTGCATCGAAATATGCGGTTTTCTCTAAGAATTTTGACGATTTCGTGCAGAATTCTGCTGTTTTCTTGCAATTCAGCCGTTGAATCTTGGTAAAAAGTCATGATTTTGTAGATTTCGTGCTCTTCTTTGCGAATTCATGCCAGAAAACAACGAAAATCGGCGAGAAATCGTCGTTTTGCATCGAAATATGCGGTTTTCTGTAAGAATTTTGATGATTTCGTGCAGAATTCTGCTGTTTTCTTGCAATTCAGCCGTTAAATCTTGGTAAAAAGTCATGATTTTGTAGATTTCGTGCTCTTCTTTGCGAATTCAAGCCAGAAAACAACGAAAATCGGCGAGAAATCGTCGTTTTGCATCGAAATATGCGGTTTTCTGTAAGAATTTTGATGATTTCGTGCAGAATTTTGCTGTTTTCTTGCAATTCAGCCGTTGAATCTTGGTAAAAAGTCATGATTTTGTAGATTTCGTGCTCTTCTTTGCGAATTCATGCCAAAAAACAACGAAAATCGGCGAGAAATCGTCGTTTTGCATCGAAATATGCGGTTTTCTGTAAGAATTTTGATAATTTCGTGCAGAATTCTGCTGTTTTCTTGCAATTCAGCCGTTGAATCTTGGTAAAAAGTCATGATTTTGTAGATTTCGTGCTCTTCTTTGCGAATTCAAGCCAGAAAACAACGAAAATCGGCGAGAAATCGTCGTTTTGCATCGAAATATGCGGTTTTCTCTAAGAATCTTGATGATTTCGTGCAGAATTCTGCTGTTTTCTTGCAATTCAGCCGTTGAATCTTGGTAAAAAGTGATGATTTTGTAGATTTCGTGCTCTTCTTTGCGAATTCAAGCCAGAAAACAACGAAAATCGGCGAGAAATTGTCGTTTTGCATCGAAATATGCGGTTTTCTCTAAGAATTTTGACGATTTCGTGCAGAATTCCGCTGTTTTCTTGCAATTCAGCCGTTGAATCTTGGTAAAAAGTCATGATTTTGTTGATTTCGTGCTCTTCTTTGCGAATTCAAGATAGAAAACAACGAAAATCAGCGAGAAATCGTCGATTTGCATCGAAATATGCGGTTTTCTCTAAGAATTTTGATGATTTCGTGCAGAATTCTGCTGTTTTCTTGCAATTCAGCCGTTGTATCTTGGTAAAAAGTGATGATTTTGTAGATTTCGTGCTCTTCTTTGCAAATTCATGCCAGAAAACAACGAAAATCGGCGAGAAAACGTCGTTTTGCATCGAAATATGCGGTTTTCTGTAAGAATTTTGATGATTTCGTGCAGAATTCTGCTGTTTTCTTGCAATTCAGCCGTTGAATCTTGGTAAAAAGTCATGATTTTGTAGATTTCGTCCTCTTCTTTGCGAATTCAAGCCAGAAAACAACAAAAATCGGCGAGAAATCGTCGTTTTGCATCGAAATATGCGGTTTTCTGTAAGAATTTTGACGATTTCGTGCAGAATTCTGCTGTTTTCTTGCAATTCAGCCGTTGAATCTATGTAAAAAGTCATGATTTTGTAGATTTTGTGCTCTTCTTGGCGAATTCAAGATAGAAAACAACGAAAATCTGCGAGAAATCGTTGTTTTGCATCGAAATATGCGGTTTTCTGTAAGAATTTTGATGATTTCGTGCAGAATTTTGCTGTTTTCTTGCAATTCAGCCGTTCAATCTAGGTAAAAAGTCATGATTTTGTAGATTTCGTGCTCTTCTTTGCGAATTCAAGCAAGAAAACAACGAAAATCGGCGAGAAATCGTCGTTTTGCATCGAAATATGCGGTTTTCTCTAAGAATTTTGACGATTTCGTGCAGAATTCTGCTGTTTTCTTGCAATTCAGCCGTTGAATCTTGGTAAAAAGTCATGATTTTGTAGATTTCGTGCTCTTCTTTGCGACTTCATGCCAGAAAACAACGAAAATCGGCGAGAAATCGTCGTTTTGCATCGAAATATGCGGTTTTCTGTAAGAATTTTGATGATTTCGTGCAGAATTCTGCTGTTTTCTTGCAATTCAGCCGTTGAATCTTGGTAAAAAGTCGTGATTTTGTAGATTTCGTGCTCTTCTTTGCGAATTCAAGCCAGAAAACAACGAAAATCGGCGAGAAATCGTCGTTTTGCATCGAAATATGCGGTTTTCTGTAAGAATTTTGATGATTTCGTGCAGAATTCTGCTGTTTTCTTGCAATTCAGCCGTTGAATCTTGGTAAAAAGTCATGATTTTGTAGATTTCGTGCTCTTCTTTGCGAATTCAAGCCAGAAAACAACGAAAATCGGCGAGAAATCGTCGTTTTGCATCGAAATATGCGGTTTTCTGTAAGAATTTTGATAATTTCGTGCAGAATTCTGCTGTTTTCTTGCAATTCAGCCGTTGAATCTTGGTAAAAAGTCATGATTTTGTAGATTTCGTGCTCTTCTTTGCGAGTTCAAGCCAGAAAACAACGAAAATCGGCGAGAAATCGTCGATTTGCATCGAAATATGCGGTTTTCTCTAAGAATCTTGATGATTTCGTGCAGAATTCTGCTGTTTTCTTGCAATTCAGCCGTTGAATCTTGGTAAAAAGTGATGATTTTGTAGATTTCGTGCTCTTCTTTGCGAATTCAAGCCAGAAAACAACGAAAATCGGCGAGAAATTGTCGTTTTGCATCGAAATATGCGGTTTTCTCTAAGAATTTTGACGATTTCGTGCAGAATTCCGCTGTTTTCTTGCAATTCAGCCGTTGAATCTTGGTAAAAAGTCATGATTGTGTAGATTTCGTGCTCTTCTTTGCGAATTCAAGATAGAAAACAACGAAAATCAGCGAGAAATCGTCGATTTGCATCGAAATATGCGGTTTTCTCTAAGAATTTTGATGATTTCGTGCAGAATTCTGCTGTTTTCTTGCAATTCAGCCGTTGAATCTTGGTAAAAAGTGATGATTTTGTAGATTTCGTGCTCTTCTTTGCAAATTCATGCCAGAAAACAACGAAAATCGGCGAGAAAACGTCGTTTTGCATCGAAATATGCGGTTTTCTGTAAGAATTTTGATGATTTCGTGCAGAATTCTGCTGTTTTCTTGCAATTCAGCCGTTGAATCTTGGTAAAAAGTCATGATTTTGTAGATTTCGTCCTCTTCTTTGCGAATTCAAGCCAGAAAACAACAAAAATCGGCGAGAAATCGTCGTTTTGCATCGAAATATGCGGTTATCTGTAAGAATTTTGACGATTTCGTGCAGAATTCTGCTGTTTTCTTGCAATTCAGCCGTTGAATCTTGGTAAAAAGTCATGATTTTGTAGATTTCGTCCTCTTCTTTGCGAATTCAAGCCAGAAAACAACGAAAATCGGCGAGAAATCGTTGTTTTGCATCGAAATATGCGGTTTTCTGTAAGAATTTTGATGATTTCGTGCAGAATTCTGCTGTTTTCTTGCAATTCAGCCGTTGAATCTTGGTAAAAAGTCATGATTTTGTAGATTTCGTGCTCTTCTTTGCGAATTCAAGCCAGAAAACATCGAAAATCGGCGAGAAATCGTCGTTTTGCATCGAAATATGCGGTTTTCTCTAAGAATTTTGATGATTTCGTGCAGAATTCTGCTGTTTTCTTGCAATTCAGCCGTTGAATCTTGGTAAAAAGTCATGATTTTGTAGATTTCGTGCTCTTCTTTGCGAATTCATGCCAGAAATCAACGAAAATCGGCGAGAAATCGTCGTTTTGCATCGAAATATGCGGTTTTCTGTAAGAATTTTGATGATTTCGTGCAGAATTCTGCTGTTTTCTTGCAATTCAGCCGTTAAATCTTGGTAAAAAGTCATGATTTTGTAGATTTCGTGCTCTTCTTTGCGAATTCAAGCCAGAAAACAACGAAAATCGGCGAGAAATCGTCGTTTTGCATCGAAATATGCGGTTTTCTGTAAGAATTTTGATGATTTCGTGCAGAATTCTGCTGTTTTCTTGCAATTCAGCCGTTGAATCTTGGTAAAAAGTGATGATTTTGTAGATTTCGTGCTCTTCTTTGCGAATTCATGCCAAAAAACAACGAAAATCGGCGAGAAATCGTCGTTTTGCATCGAAATATGCGGTTTTCTGTAAGAATTTTGATAATTTCGTGCAGAATTCTGCTGTTTTCTTGCAATTCAGTCGTTGAATCTTGGTAAAAAGTCATGATTTTGTAGATTTCGTGCTCTTCTTTGCGAATTCAAGCCAGAAAACAACGAAAATCGGCGAGAAATCGTCGTTTTGCATCGAAATATGCGGTTTTCTCTAAGAATCTTGATGATTTCGTGCAGAATTCTGCTGTTTTCTTGCAATTCAGCCGTTGAATCTTGGTAAAAAGTGATGATTTTGTAGATTTCGTGCTCTTCTTTGCGAATTCAAGCCAGAAAACAACGAAAATCGGCGAGAAATTGTCGTTTTGCATCGAAATATGCGGTTTTCTCTAAGAATTTTGACGATTTCGTGCAGAATTCCGCTGTTTTCTTGCAATTCAGCCGTTGAATCTTGGTAAAAAGTCATGATTTTGTAGATTTCGTGCTCTTCTTTGCGAATTCAAGATAGAAAACAACGAAAATCAGCGAGAAATGGTCGATTTGCATCGAAATATGCGGTTTTCTCTAAGAATTTTGATGATTTCGTGCAGAATTCTGCTGTTTTCTTGCAATTCAGTCGTTGAATCTTGGTAAAAAGTGATGATTTTGTAGATTTCGTGCTCTTCTTTGCAAATTCATGCCAGAAAACAACGAAAATCGGCGAGAAATCGTCGTTTTGCATCGAAATATGCGGTTTTCTGTAAGAATTTTGATGATTTCGTGCAGAATTCTGCTGTTTTCTTGCAATTCAGCCGTTGAATCTTGGTAAAAAGTCATGATTTTGTAGATTTCGTGCTCTTCTTTGCGAATTCAAGCCAGAAAACAACAAAAATCGGCGAGAAATCGTCGTTTTGCATCGAAATATGCGGTTTTCTGTAAGAATTTTGACGATTTCGTGCAGAATTCTGCTGTTTTCTTGCAATTCAGCCGTTGAATCTATGTAAAAAGTCATGATTTTGTAGATTTCGTGCTCTTCTTGGCGAATGCAAGATAGAAAACAACGAAAATCTGCGAGAAATCGTTGTTTTGCATCGAAATATGCGGTTTTCTGTAAGAATTTTGATGATTTCGGGCAGAATTTTGCTGTTTTCTTGCAATTCAGCCGTTTAATCTAGGTAAAAAGTCATGATTTTGTAGATTTCGTGCTCTTCTTTGCGAATTCAAGATAGAAAACAACGAAAATCGGCGAGAAATCGTTGTTTTGCATCGAAATATGCGGTTTTCTGTAAGAATTTTGACGATTTCGTGCAGAATTCTGCTGTTTTCTTGCAATTCAGCCGTTGAATCTATGTAAAAAGTCATGATTTTGTAGATTTCGTGCTCTTCTTGGCGAATTCAAAATAGAAAACAACGAAAATCTGCGAGAAATCGTTGTTTTGCATCGAAATATGCGGTTTTCTGTAAGAATTTTGATGATTTCGTGCAGAATTTTGCTGTTTTCTTGCAATTCAGCCGTTGAATCTTGGTAAAAAGTCAAGATTTTGTAGATTTCGTGCTCTTCTTTGCGAATTCAAGCCAGAAAACAACGAAAATCGGCGAGAAATCGTCGTTTTGCATCGAAATATGCGATTTTCTGTAAGAATTTTGATGATTTCGTGCAGAATTCTGCTGTTTTCTTGCAAGTCAGCCGTTAAATCTTGGTAAAAAGTCATGATTTTGTAGATTTCGTGCTCTTCATTGCGAATTCAAGCCAGAAAACAACGAAAATCGGCGAGAAATCGTCGATTTGCATCGAAATATGCGGTTTTCTCTAAGAATTTTGATGATTTCGTGCAGAATTCTGCTGTTTTCTTGCAATTCAGCCGTTGAATCTTGGTAAAAAGTGATGATTTTGTAGATTTCGTGCTCTTCTTTGCAAATTCATGCCAGAAAACAACGAAAATCGGCGAGAAATCGTCGTTTTGCATCGAAATATGCGGTTTTCTGTAAGAATTTTGATGATTTCGTGCCGAATTCTGCTGTTTTCTTGCAATTCAGCCGTTGAATCTTGGTAAAAAGTCATGATTTTGTAGGTAGATTTCGTGCTCTTCTTTGCGAATTCAAGCCAGAAAACAACTAAAATCGGCGAGAAATCGTCGTTTTGCATCGAAATATGCGGTTTTCTGTAAGAATTTTGACGATTTCGTGCAGAATTCTGCTGTTTTCTTGCAATTCAGCCGTTGAATCTATGTAAAAAGTCATGATTTTGTAGATTTCGTGCTCTTCTTGGCGAATGCAAGATAGAAAACAACGAAAATCTGCGAGAAATCGTTGTTTTGCATCGAAATATGCGGTTTTCTGTAAGAATTTTGATGATTTCGGGCAGAATTTTGCTGTTTTCTTGCAATTCAGCCGTTTAATCTAGGTAAAAAGTCACGGTTTTGTAGATTTCGTGCTCTTCTTGGCGAATTCAAGATAGAAAACAACGAAAATCGGCGAGAAATCGTTGTTTTGCATCGAAATATGCGGTTTTCTGTAAGAATTTTGATGATTTCGTGCAGAATTCTGCTGTTTTCTTGCAATTCAGCCGTTGAATCTTGGTAAAAAGTGATGATTTTGTAGATTTCGTGCTCTTCTTTGCAAATTCATGCCAGAAAACAACGAAAATCGGCGAGAAATCGTCGTTTTGCATCGAAATATGCGGTTTTCTGTAAGAATTTTGATGATTTCGTGCAGAATTCTGCTGTTTTCTTGCAATTCAGCCGTTGAATCTTGGTAAAAAGTCATGATTTTGTAGATTTCGTGCTCTTCTTTGCGAATTCAAGCCAGAAAACAACAAAAATCGGCGAGAAATCGTCGTTTTGCATCGAAATATGCGGTTTTCTGTAAGAATTTTGACGATTTCGTGCAGAATTCTGCTGTTTTCTTGCAATTCAGCCGTTGAATCTATGTAAAAAGTCATGATTTTGTAGATTTCGTGCTCTTCTTGGCGAATGCAAGATAGAAAACAACGAAAATCTGCGAGAAATCGTTGTTTTGCATCGAAATATGCGGTTTTCTGTAAGAATTTTGATGATTTCGGGCAGAATTTTGCTGTTTTCTTGCAATTCAGCCGTTTAATCTAGGTAAAAAGTCATGGTTTTGTAGATTTCGTGCTCTTCTTGGCGAATTCAAGATAGAAAACAACGAAAATCGGCGAGAAATCGTTGTTTTGCATCGAAATATGCGGTTTTCTGTAAGAATTTTGATGATTTCGTGCAGAATTCTGCTGTTTTCTTGCAATTCAGCCGTTGAATCTTGGTAAAAAGTCATGATTTTGTAGATTTCGTGCTCTTCTTTGCGAATTCAAGCCAGAAAACAACAAAAATCGGCGAGAAATCGTCGTTTTGCATCGAAATATGCGGTTTTCTGTAAGAATTTTGACGATTTCGTGCAGAATTCTGCTGTTTTCTTGCAATTCAGCCGTTGAATCTATGTAAAAAGTCATGATTTTGTAGATTTCGTGCTCTTCTTGGCGAATTCAAAATAGAAAACAACGAAAATCTGCGAGAAATCGTTGTTTTGCATCGAAATATGCGGTTTTCTGTAAGAATTTTGATGATTTCGTGCAGAATTTTGCTGTTTTCTTGCAATTCAGCCGTTGAATCTTGGTAAAAAGTCAAGATTTTGTAGATTTCGTGCTCTTCTTTGCGAATTCAAGCCAGAAAACAACGAAAATCGGCGAGAAATCGTCGTTTTGCATCGAAATATGCGATTTTCTGTAAGAATTTTGATGATTTCGTGCAGAATTCTGCTGTTTTCTTGCAAGTCAGCCGTTAAATCTTGGTAAAAAGTCATGATTTTGTAGATTTCGTGCTCTTCATTGCGAATTCAAGCCAGAAAACAACGAAAATCGGCGAGAAATCGTCGTTTTGCATCGAAAAATGCGGTTTTCTGTAAGAATTTTGATGATTTCGTGCAGAATTCTGCTGTTTTCTTGCAATTCAGCCGTTGAATCTTGGTAAAAAGTCAAGATTTTGTAGATTTCGTGCTCTTCTTTGCGAATTCAAGCCAGAAAACAACGAAAATCGGCGAGAAATCGTCGTTTTGCATCGAAATATGCGATTTTCTGTAAGAATTTTGATGATTTCGTGCAGAATTCTGCTGTTTTCTTGCAATTCAGCCGTTGAATCTTGGTAAAAAGTCATGATTTTGTAGATTTCGTGCTCTTCTTTGCGTATTTAAGCCAGAAAACCACGAAAATCGGCGAGAAATCGTCGTTTTGCATCGAAATATGTGTTTTCTCTAAGAATTATGATGATGTCGTGCAGAATTCTGCTGTTTTCTTGCAATTCAGCCGTTGAATCTTGGTAAAAAGTGATGATTTTGTAGATTTCGTGCTCTTCTTTGCGAATTCAAGCCAGAAAACAACAAAAATCGGCGAGAAATCGTTGTTTTGCATCGAAATAAGCGGTTTTCTGTAAGAATTTTGATAATTTCGTGCAGAATTCTGCTGTTTTCTTGCAATTCAGCTGTTGAATCTTGGTAAAAAGTGATGATTTTGTAGATTTCGTGCTCTTCTTTGCGAATTCAAGCCAGAAAAGAACGAAAATCGGCCAGAAATCGTCGTTTTGCATCGCAATATGCGGTTTTCTGTAAGAATTTTGATGATTTCGTGCAGAATTCTGCTGTTTTCTTGCAATTCAGCCGTAGAATCTTGGTAAAAAGTGATGATTTTGTAGATTTCGTGCTCTTCTTTGCGAATTCAAGCCAGAAAACAACGAAAATCGGCGATAAATCGTTGTTTTGCATCGAAATATGCGGTTTTCTGTAAGAATTTTGATGATTTCGTGCAGAGTTCTGCTGTTTTCTTGCAATTCAGCCGTTGAATCTTGGTAAAAAGTCATGATTTTGTAGATTTCGTGCTCTTCTTTGCGAATTCAAGCCAGAAAACAACGAAAATCGGCGAGAAATCGACGTTTTGCATCGAAATATGCGGTTTTCTGTAAGAATTTTGATGATTTCGTGCAGAATTCTGCTGTTTTCTTGTAATTCAGCCGTTGAATCTTGGTAAAAAGTCAAGATTTTGTAGATTTCGTGCTCTTCTTTGCGAATTCAAGCCAGAAAACAACGAAAATCGGCGAGAAATCGTCGTTTTGCATCGAAATATGCGATTTTCTGTAAGAATTTTGATGATTTCGTGCAGAATTCTGCTGTTTTCTTGCAATTCAGCCGTTGAATCTTGGTAAAAAGTCATGATTTTGTAGATTTCGTGCTCTTCTTTGCGAATTTAAGCCAGAAAACCACGAAAATCGGCGAGAAATCGTCGTTTTGCATCGAAATATGTGTTTTCTCTAAGAATTATGATGATGTCGTGCAGAATTCTGCTGTTTTCTTGCAATTCAGCCGTTGAATCTTGGTAAAAAGTGATGATTTTGTAGATTTCGTGCTCTTCTTTGCGAATTCAAGCCAGAAAACAACAAAAATCGGCGAGAAATCGTTGTTTTGCATCGAAATATGCGGTTTTCTGTAAGAATTTTGATAATTCCGTGCAGAATTCTGCTGTTTTCTTGCAATTCAGCTGTTGAATCTTGGTAAAAAGTGATGATTTTGTAGATTTCGTGCTCTTCTTTGCGAATTCAAGCCAGAAAAGAACGAAAATCGGCCAGAAATCGTCGTTTTGCATCGAAATATGCGGTTTTCTGTAAGAATTTTGATGATTTCGTGCAGAATTCTGCTGTTTTCTTGCAATTCAGCCGTAGAATCTTGGTAAAAAGTGATGATTTTGTAGATTTCGTGCTCTTCTTTGCGAATTCAAGCCAGAAAACAACGAAAATCGGCGAGAAATCGTCGTTTTGCATCAAAATATGCGGTTTTCTCTAAGAATTTTGACGATTTCGTGCAGAATTCTGCTGTTTTCTTGCAATTCAGCCGTTGAATCTTGGTAAAAAGTCATGATTTTGTAGATTTCGTGCTCTTCTTTGCAAATTCATGCCAGAAAACAACGAAAATCGGCGAGAAATCGTCGTTTTGCATCGAAATATGCGGTTTTCTGTAAGAATTTTGATGATTTCGTGCAGAATTCTGCTGTTTTCTTGCAATTCAGCCGTTAAATTTTGGTAAAAAGTCATGATTTTGTAGATTTCGTGCTCTTCTTTGCGAATTTAAGCCAGAAAACCACGAAAATCGGCGAGAAATCGTCGTTTTGCATCGAAATATGTGTTTTCTCTAAGAATTATGATGATGTCGTGCAGAATTCTGCTGTTTTCTTGCAATTCAGCCGTTGAATCTTGGTAAAAAGTGATGATTTTGTAGATTTCGTGCTCTTCTTTGCGAATTCAAGCCAGAAAACAACAAAAATCGGCGAGAAATCGTTGTTTTGCATCGAAATAAGCGGTTTTCTGTAAGAATTTTGATAATTTCGTGCAGAATTCTGCTGTTTTCTTGCAATTCAGCTGTTGAATCTTGGTAAAAAGTGATGATTTTGTAGATTTCGTGCTCTTCTTTGCGAATTCAAGCCAGAAAAGAACGAAAATCGGCCAGAAATCGTCGTTTTGCATCGAAATATGCGGTTTTCTGTAAGAATTTTGATGATTTCGTGCAGAATTCTGCTGTTTTCTTGCAATTCAGCCGTAGAATTTTGGTAAAAAGTGATGATTTTGTAGATTTCGTGCTCTTCTTTGCGAATTCAAGCCAGAAAACAACGAAAATCGGCGATAAATCGTTGTTTTGCATCGAAATATGCGGTTTTCTGTAAGAATTTTGATGATTTCGTGCAGAGTTCTGCTGTTTTCTTGCAATTCAGCCGTTGAATCTTGGTAAAAAGTCATGATTTTGTAGATTTCGTGCTCTTCTTTGCGAATTCAAGCCAGAAAACAACGAAAATCGGCGAGAAATCGACGTTTTGCATCGAAATATGCGGTTTTCTGTAAGAATTTTGATGATTTCGTGCAGAATTCTGCTGTTTTCTTGTAATTCAGCCGTTGAATCTTGGTAAAAAGTCAAGATTTTGTAGATTTCGTGCTCTTCTTTGCGAATTCAAGCCAGAAAACAACGAAAATCGGCGAGAAATCGTCGTTTTGCATCGAAATATGCGATTTTCTGTAAGAATTTTGATGATTTCGTGCAGAATTCTGCTGTTTTCTTGCAATTCAGCCGTTGAATCTTGGTAAAAAGTCATGATTTTGTAGATTTCGTGCTCTTCTTTGCGAATTTAAGCCAGAAAACCACGAAAATCGGCGAGAAATCGTCGTTTTGCATCGAAATATGTGTTTTCTCTAAGAATTATGATGATGTCGTGCAGAATTCTGCTGTTTTCTTGCAATTCAGCCGTTGAATCTTGGTAAAAAGTGATGATTTTGTAGATTTCGTGCTCTTCTTTGCGAATTCAAGCCAGAAAACAACAAAAATCGGCGAGAAATCGTTGTTTTGCATCGAAATATGCGGTTTTCTGTAAGAATTTTGATAATTCCGTGCAGAATTCTGCTGTTTTCTTGCAATTCAGCCGTTGAATCTTGGTAAAAAGTCATGATTTTGTAGATTTCGTGCTCTTCTTTGCAAATTCATGCCAGAAAACAACGAAAATCGGCGAGAAATCGTCGTTTTGCATCGAAATATGCGGTTTTCTGTAAGAATTTTGATGATTTCGTGCAGAATTCTGCTGTTTTCTTGCAATTCAGCCGTTAAATTTTGGTAAAAATTCATGATTTTGTAGATTTCGTGCTCTTCTTTGCGAATTCAAGCCAGAAAACAACGAAAATCGGCGAGAAATCGTCGTTTTGCATCGAAATATGCGGTTTTCTGTAAGAATTTTGATGATTTCGTGCAGAATTCTGCTGTTTTCTTGCAATTCAGCCGTTGAATCTTGGTAAAAAGTCATGATTTTGTAGATTTCGTGATCTTCTTTGCGAATTCATGCCAAAAAACAACGAAAATCGGCGAGAAATCGTCGTTTTGCATCGAAATATGCGGTTTTCTGTAAGAATTTTGATAATTTCGTGCAGAATTCTGCTGTTTTCTTGCAATTCAGCCGTTGAATCTTGGTAAAAAGTCATGATTTTGTAGATTTCGTGCTCTTCTTTGCGAATTCAAGCCAGAAAACAACGAAAATCGGCGAGAAATCGTCGTTTTGCATCGAAATATGCGGTTTTCTCTAAGAATCTTGATGATTTCGTGCAGAATTCTGCTGTTTTCTTGCAATTCAGCCGTTGAATCTTGGTAAAAAGTGATGATTTTGTAGATTTCGTGCTCTTCTTTGCGAATTCAAGCCAGAAAACAACGAAAATCGGCGAGAAATTGTCGTTTTGCATCGAAATATGCGGTTTTCTCTAAGAATTTTGACGATTTCGTGCAGAATTCCGCTGTTTTCTTGCAATTCAGCCGTTGAATCTTGGTAAAAAGTCATGATTTTGTAGATTTCGTGCTCTTCTTTGCGAATTCAAGATAGAAAACAACGAAAATCAGCGAGAAATCGTCGATTTGCATCGAAATATGCGTTTTTCTCTAAGAATTTTGATGATTTCGTGCAGAATTCTGCTGTTTTCTTGCAATTCAGCCGTTGAATCTTGGTAAAAAGTGATGATTTTGTAGATTTCGTGCTCTTCTTTGCAAATTCATGCCAGAAAACAACGAAAATCGGCGAGAAATCGTCGTTTTGCATCGAAATATGCGGTTTTCTGTAAGAATTTTGATGATTTCGTGCAGAATTCTGCTGTTTTCTTGCAATTCAGCCGTTCAATCTAGGTAAAAAGTCATGATTTTGTAGATTTCGTGCTCTTCTTGGCGAATTCAAGATAGAAAACAACGAAAATCGGCGAGAAATCGTTGTTTTGCATCGAAATATGCGGTTTTCTGTAAGAATTTTGATGATTTCGTGCAGAATTTTGCTGTTTTCTTGCAATTCAGCCGTTCAATCTAGGTAAAAAGTCATGATTTTGTAGATTTCGTGCTCTTCTTGGCGAATTCAAGATAGAAAACAACGAAAATCGGCGAGAAATCGTTGTTTTGCATCGAAATATGCAGTTTTCTCTAAGAATTTTGATGACTTCGTGCAGAATTCTGCTGTTTTCTTGCAATTCAGCCGTAGAATCTTGGTAAAAAGTGATGATTTTGTAGATTTCGTGCTCTTCTTTGCGAATTCAAGCCAGAAAACAACGAAAATCGGCGAGAAATCGTTGTTTTGCATCGAAATATGCGGTTTTCTGTAAGAATTTTGATGATTTCGTGCAGAATTCTGCTGTTTTCTTGCAATTCAGCCGTTGAATCTTGGTAAAAAGTCATGATTTTGTAGATTTCGTGCTCTTCTTTGCGAATTCAAGCCAGAAAACAACGAAAATCGGCGAGAAATCGTTGTTTTGCATCGAAATATGCGGTTTTCTGTAAGAATTTTGATGATTTCGTGCAGAATTCTGCTGTTTTCTTGCAATTCAGCCGTTGAATCTTGGTAAAAAGTCATGATTTTGTAGATTTCGTGCTCTTCTTTGCTAATTCAAGCCAGAAAACAACGAAAATCGGCGAGAAATCGTCGTTTTGCATCGAAAAATGCGGTTTTCTGTAAAAATTTTGATGATTTCGTGCAGAATTCTGCTGTCTTCTTGCAATTCAGCCGTTGAATCTTGGTAAAATGTCATGATTTTGTAGATTTCGTGCTCTTCTTTGCGAATTTAAGCCAGAAAACCACGAAAATCGGCGAGAAATCGTCGTTTTGCATCGAAATATGCGGTTTTCTCTAAGAATTATGATGATGTCGTGCAGAATTCTGCTGTTTTCTTGCAATTCAGCCGTTGAATCTTGGTAAAAAGTGATGATTTTGTAGATTTCGTGCTCTTCTTTGCGAATTCAAGCCAGAAAACAACAAAAATCGGCGAGAAATCGTTGTTTTGCATCGAAATATGCGGTTTTCTGTAAGAATTTTGATAATTTCGTGCAGAATTCTGCTGTTTTCTTGCAATTCAGCTGTTGAATCTTGGTAAAAAGTCATGATTTTGTAGATTTCGTGCTCTTCTTTGCGAATTCAAGCCAGAAAACAACGAAAATCGGCGAGAAATCGTCGTTTTGCATCGAAATATGCGATTTTCTGTAAGAATTTTGATGATTTCGTGCAGAATTCTGCTGTTTTCTTGCAATTCAGCCGTTGAATCTTGGTAATAAGTCATGATTTTGTAGATTTCGTGCTATTCTTTGCGAATTCAAGCCAGAAAACAACACAAATCGGCGAGAAATCGTTGTTTTGCATCGAAATATGCGGTTTTCTGTAAGAATTTTGATGATTTCGTGCAGAATTCTGCTGTTTTCTTGCAATTCAGCCGATGAATCTTGGTAAAAAGTCGTGATTTTGTAGATTTCGTGCTCTTCTTTGCGAATTCAAGCCAGAAAACAACGAAAATCGGCGAGAAATCGTCGTTTTGCATCGAAAAATGCGGTTTTCTGTGAGAATTTTGATGATTTCGTGCAGAATTCTGCTGTTTTCTTGCAATTCAGCTGTTGAATCTTGGTAAAAAGTCATGATTTTGTAGATTTCGTGCTCTTCTTTGCGAATTCAAGCCAGAAAACAACGAAAATCGGCGAGAAATCGTCGTTTTGCATCGAAATATGCGGTTTTCTGTAAGAATTTTGATGATTTCGTGCAGAATTCTGCTGTTTTCTTGCAATTCAGCCGTAGAATCTTGGTAAAAAGTGATGATTTTGTAGATTTCGTGCTCTTCTTTGCGAATTCAAGCCAGAAAACAACGAAAATCGGCGAGAAATCGTTGTTTTGCATCGAAATATGCGGTTTTCTCTAAGAATCTTGATGATTTCGTGCAGAATTCTGCTGTTTTCTTGCAATTCTGCCGTTGAATCTTGGTAAAAAACTGATGATTTTGTAGATTTCGTGCTCTTCTTTGCGAATTCAAGCCAGAAAACAACGAAAATCGGCGAAAAATCGTCGTTTTGCATCGAAATATGCGGTTTTCTGTAAGAATTTTGATGATTTCGTGCAGAATTCTGCTGTTTTCTTGCAATTCAGCCGTAGAATCTTGGTAAAAAGTGATGATTTTGTAGATTTCGTGCTCTTCTTTGCGAATTCAAGCCAGAAAACAACGAAAATCGGCGAGAAATCGTTGTTTTGCATCGAAATATGCGGTTTTCTGTAAGAATTTTGATGATTTCGTACAGAATTCTGCTGTTTTCTTGCAATTCAGCCGTTGAATCTTGGTAAAAAGTCATGATTTTGTAGATTTCGTGCTCTTCTTTGCGAATTCAAGCCAGAAAACAACGAAAATCGGCCAGAAATCGTCGTTTTGCATCGAAATATGCGGTTTTCTGTAAGAATTTTGATGATTTCGTGCAGAATTCTGCTGTTTTCTTGCAATTCAGCCATAGAATCTTGGTAAAAAGTGATGATTTTGTAGATTTCGTGCTCTTCTTTGCGAATTCAAGCCAGAAAACAACGAAAATCGGCGAGAAATTGTCGATTTGCATCGAAATATGCGGTTTTCTCTAAGAATTTTGACGATTTCGTGCAGAATTCCGCTGTTTTCTTGCAATTCAGCCGTTGAATCTTGGTAAAAAGTCATGATTTTGTAGATTTCGTGCTCTTCTTTGCGAATTCAAGCCAGAAAACAACGAAAATCGGTGAGAAATCGTCGTTTTGCATCGAAATATGCGGTTTTCTGTAAGAATTTTGATGATTTCGTGCAGAATTCTGCTGTTTTCTCTCAATTCAGCCGTAGAATCTTGGTAAAAAGTGATGATTTTGTAGATTTCGTGCTCTTCTTTGCGAATTCAAGCCAGAAAACAACGAAAATCGGCGAGAAATCGTTGTTTTGCATCGAAATATGCGGTTTTCTGTAAGAATTTTGATGATTTCGTACAGAATTCTGCTGTTTTCTTGCAATTCAGCCGTTGAATCTTGGTAAAAAGTCATGATTTTGTAGATTTCGTGCTCTTCTTTGCGAATTCAAGCCAGAAAACAACGAAAATCGGCCAGAAACCGTCGTTTTGCATCGAAATATGCGGTTTTCTGTAAGAATTTTGATGATTTCGTGCAGAATTCTGCTGTTTTCTTGCAATTCAGCCGTAGAATCTTGGTAAAAAGTGATGATTTTGTAGATTTCGTGCTCTTCTTTGCGAATTCAAGCCAGAAAACAACGAAAATCGGCGATAAATCGTTGTTTTGCATCGAAATATGCGGTTTTCTGTAAGAATTTTGATGATTTCGTGCAGAATTCTGCTGTTTTCTTGCAATTCAGCCGTTGAATCTTTGTAAAAAGTCATGATTTTGTAGATTTCGTGCTCTTCTTTGCGAATTCAAGCCAGAAAACAACGAAAATCGGCGAGAAATCGACGTTTTGCATCGAAAAATGCGGTTTTCTGTAAGAATTTAGATGATTTCGTGCAGAATTCTGCTGTTTTCTTGCAATTCAGCCGTTGAATCTTGGTAAAAAGTCATGATTTTGTAGATTTCGTGCTCTTCTTTGCGAATTCAAGCCAGAAAACAACGAAAATCGGCGAGAAATCGTCGTTTTGCATCGAAAAATGCGGTTTTCTGTAAGAATTTTGATGATTTCGTGCAGAATTCTGCTGTTTTCTTGCAATTCAGCCGTTGAATCTTGGTAAAAAGTCATGATTTTGTAGATTTCGTGCTCTTCTTTGCGAATTTAAGCCAGAAAACCACGAAAATCGGCGAGAAATCGTCGTTTTGCATCGAAATATGCGGTTTTCTCTAAGAGTTTTGATGATTTCGTGCAGAATTCTGCTGTTTTCTTGCAATTCAGCCGTTGAATCTTTGTAAAAAGTGATGATTTTGTAGATTTCGTGCTCTTCTTTGCGAATTCATGCCAGAAAACAACGAAAATCGGCGAGAAATCGTCGTTTTGCATCGAAATATGCGGTTTTCTGTAAGAATTTTGATGATTTCGTGCAGAATTCTGCTGTTTTCTTGCAATTCAGCCGTTAAATCTTGGTAAAAAGTCATGATTTTGTAGATTTCGTGCTCTTCTTTGCGAATTCAAGCCAGAAAACAACGAAAATCGGCGAGAAATCGTCGTTTTGCATCGAAATATGCGGTTTTCTGTAAGAATTTTGATGATTTCGTGCAGAATTCTGCTGTTTTCTTGCAATTCAGCCGTTGAATCTTGGTAAAAAGTCATGATTTTGTAGATTTCGTGCTCTTCTTTGCGAATTCATGCCAAAAAACAACGAAAATCGGCGAGAAATCGTCGTTTTGCATCGAAATATGCGGTTTTCTGTAAGAATTTAGATGATTTCGTGCAGAATTCTGCTGTTTTCTTGCAATTCAGCCGTTGAATCTTGGTAAAAAGTCATGATTTTGTAGATTTCGTGCTCTTCTTTGCGAATTTAAGCCAGAAAACCACGAAAATCGGCGAGAAATCGTCGTTTTGCATCGAAATATGCGGTTTTCTCTAAGAGTTTTGATGATTTCGTGCAGAATTCTGCTGTTTTCTTGCAATTCAGCCGTTGAATCTTTGTAAAAAGTGATGATTTTGTAGATTTCGTGCTCTTCTTTGCGAATTCATGCCAGAAAACAACGAAAATCGGCGAGAAATCGTCGTTTTGCATCGAAATATGCGGTTTTCTGTAAGAATTTTGATGATTTCGTGCAGAATTCTGCTGTTTTCTTGCAATTCAGCCGTTAAATCTTGGTAAAAAGTCATGATTTTGTAGATTTCGTGCTCTTCTTTGCGAATTCAAGCCAGAAAACAACGAAAATCGGCGAGAAATCGTCGTTTTGCATCGAAATATGCGGTTTTCTCTAAGAATTTTAACGATTTCGTGCAGAATTCTGCTGTTTTCTTGCAATGCAGCCGTTGAAGCTTGGTAAAAGGTGATGATTTTGTAGATTTCGTGCACTTCTTTGCGAATTCAAGCCAGAAAACAAAGAAAATCGGCGAGAAATCGTCGTTTTGCATCGAAATATGCGGTTTTCTCTAAGAATTTTGATGATTTTGTGCAGAATTCTGCTGTTTTCTTGCAATTCAGCCGATGAGTCTTGGTAAAAAGTGATGATTTTGTAGACTTCGTTCTCTTCTTTGCGAATTCAAGCCAGAAAACAACGAAAATCGGCGAGAAATAATCGTTTTGCATCGAAATATGCGGTTTTCTGTAAGAATGTTGATGATTTCGTGCAGAATTCTGCTGTTTTCTTGCAATTCAGCCGTTGAATCTTGGTAAAAAGTCATGATTTTGTAGATTTCGTGCTCTTCTTTGCGAATTCAAGCCAGAAAACAACAAAAATCGGCGAGAAATCGTCGTTTTGCATCGAAATATGCGGTTTTCTGTAAGAATTTTGATGATTTCGTGCAGAATTTTGCTGTTTTCTTGCAATTCAGCCGTTCAATCTAGGTAAAAAGTCATGATTTTGTAGATTTCGTGCTCTTCTTGGCGAATTCAAGATAGAAAACAACGAAAATCGGTGAGAAATCGTTGTTTTGCATCGAAATATGCAGTTTTCTCTAAGAATTTTGATGATTTCGTGCAGAATTCTGCTGTTTTCTTGCAATTCAGCCGTAGAATCTTGGTAAAAAGTGATGATTTTGTAGATTTCGTGCTCTTCTTTGCGAATTCAAGCCAGAAAACAACGAAAATCGGCGAGAAATCGTTGTTTTGCATCGAAATATGCGGTTTTCTGTAAGAATTTTGATGATTTCGTGCAGAATTCTGCTGTTTTCTTGCAATTCAGCCGTTGAATCTTGGTAAAAAGTCATGATTTTGTAGATTTCGTGCTCTTCTTTGCGAATTCAAGCCAGAAAACAACGAAAATCGGCGAGAAATCGTTGTTTTGCATCGAAATATGCGGTTTTCTGTAAGAATTTTGATGATTTCGTGCAGAATTCTGCTGTTTTCTTGCAATTCAGCCGTTGAATCTTGGTAAAAAGTCATGATTTTGTAGATTTCGTGCTCTTCTTTGCTAATTCAAGCCAGAAAACAACGAAAATCGGCGAGAAATCGTCGTTTTGCATCGAAAAATGCGGTTTTCTGTAAGAATTTTGATGATTTCGTGCAGAATTCTGCTGTTTTCTTGCAATTCAGCCGTTGAATCTTGGTAAAAAGTCATGATTTTGTAGATTTCGTGCTCTTCTTTGCGAATTCAAGCCAGAAAACAACGAAAATCGGCGAGAAATCGTCGTTTTGCATCGAAATATGCGGTTTTCTGTAAGAATTTTGATGATTTCGTGCAGAATTCTGCTGTTTTCTTGCAATTCAGCCGTTGAATCTTTGTAAAAAGTGATGATTTTGTAGATTTCGTGCTCTTCTTTGCGAATTCAAGCCAGAAAACAACGAAAATCGGCGAGAAATAATCGTTTTGCATCGAAATATGCGGTTTTCTGTAAGAATTTTGATGATTTCGTGCAGAATTCTGCTGTTTTCTTGCAATTCAGCCGTTGAATCTTGGTAAAAAGTGATGATTTTGTTGATTTCGTGCTCTTCTTTGCGAGTTCAAGCCAGAAAACAACGAAAATCGGCGAGAAATCGTCGTTTTGCATCGAAATATGCGGTTTTCTCTAAGAATTTTGACGATTTCGTGCAGAATTCTGCTGTTTTCTTGCAATTCAGCTGTTGAATCTTGGTAAAAAGTCATGATTTTGTAGATTTCGTGCTCTTCTTTGCGAATTCAAGCCAGAAAACAACGAAAATCGGCGAGAAATCGTCGTTTTGCATCGAAAAATGCGGTTTTCTGTAAGAATTTTGATGATTTCGTGCAGAATTCTGCTGTTTTCTTGCAATTCAGCCGTTGAATCTTGGTAAAAAGTCATGATTTTGTAGATTTCGTGCTCTTCTTTGCGAATTCAAGCCAGAAAACAACGAAAATCGGCGAGAAATCGTCGTTTTGCATCGAAAAATGCGGTTTTCTGTAAGAATTTTGATGATTTCGTGCAGAATTCTGCTGTTTTCTTGCAATTCAGCCGTTGAATTTTGGTAAAAAGTCATGATTTTGTAGATTTCGTGCTCTTCTTTGCGAATTTAAGCCAGAAAACCACGAAAATCGGCGAGAAATCGTCGTTTTGCATCGAAATATGCGGTTTTCTCTAAGAGTTTTGATGATTTCGTGCAGAATTCTGCTGTTTTCTTGCAATTCAGCCGTTGAATCTTTGTAAAAAGTGATGATTTTGTAGATTTCGTGCTCTTCTTTGCGAATTCAAGCCAGAAAACAACGAAAATCGGCGAGAAATCGTCGTTTTGCATCGAAATATGCGGTTTTCTCTAAGAATTTTAACGATTTCGTGCTGAATTCTGCTGTTTTCTTGCAATGCAGCCGTTGAAGCTTGGTAAAAGGTGATGATTTTGTAGATTTCGTGCACTTCTTTGCGAATTCAAGCCAGAAAACAAAGAAAATCGGCGAGAAATCGTCGTTTTGCATCGAAATATGCGGTTTTCTCTAAGAATTTTGATGATTTTGTGCAGAATTCTGCTGTTTTCTTGCAATTCAGCCGTTGAGTCTTGGTAAAAAGTGATGATTTTGTAGATTTCGTTCTCTTCTTTGCGAATTCAAGCCAGAAAACAACGAAAATCGGCGAGAAATCGTTGTTTTGCATCGAAATATGCAGTTTTCTCTAAGAATTTTGATGATTTCGTGCAGAATTCTGCTGTTTTCTTGCAATTCAGCCGTTGAATCTTGATAAAAAGTCATGATTTTGTAGATTTCGTACTCTTCTTTGCGAATTCAAGCCAGAAAACAACGAAAATCCGCGAGAAATCGTCGTTTTGCATCGAAATATGCGGTTTGCTGTAAGAATTTTGATGATTTCGTGCAGAATTCTGCTGTTTTCTTGCAATTCAGCCGTAGAATCTTGGTAAAAAGTGATGATTTTGTAGATTTCGTGCTCTTCTTTGCGAATTCAAGCTAGAAAACAACAAAAATCGGCGAGAAATCGTTGCTTTGCATCGAAATATGCGGTTTTCTCTAAGAATTTTGACGATCTCGTGCAGAATTCTGCTGTTTTCTTGCAATTCAGCCGTTGAATCTTGGTAAAAAGTCATGATTTTGTAGATTTCGTGCTCTTCTTTGCGAATTCAAGATAGAAAACAACGAAAATCAGCGAGAAATCGTCGTTTTGCATCGAAATATGCGGTTTTCTCTAAGAATTTTGATGATTTCGTGCAGAATTTTGCTGTTTTCTTGAAATCAGCCGTTGAATCTTGGTAAAAAGTCATGATTTTGTAGATTTCGTGCTCTTCTTTGCAAATTCATGCCTGAAAACAACGAAAATCGGCGAGAAATCGTCGTTTTGCATCGAAATATGCGGTTTTCTGTAAGAATTTTGATGATTTCGTGCAAAATTCTGCTGTTTTCTTGCAATTCAGCCGTTGAATCTTGGTAAAAAGTCATGATTTTGTAGATTTCGTGCTCTTCTTTGCGAATTCAAGCCAGAAAACAACGAAAATCGGCGAGAAATCGTCGTTTTGCATCGAAAAATGCGGTTTTCTGTAAGAATTTTGATGATTTCGTGCAGAATTCTGCTGTTTTCTTGCAATTCAGCCGTTGAATCTTGGTAAAAAGTCATGATTTTGTAGATTTCGAGCTCTTCTTTGCGAATTTAAGCCAGAAAACCACGAAAGTCGGCGAGAAATAGTCGTTTTGCATCGAAATATGCGGTTTTCTCTAAGAATTTTGATGATTTCGTGCAGAATTCTGCTGTTTTCTTGCAATTCAGCCGTTGAATCTTTGTAAAAAGTGATGATTTTTTAGATTTCGTGCTCTTCTTTGCGAATTCAAGCCAGAAAACAACGAAAATCGGCGAGAAATCGTCGTTTTGCATCGAAATATGCGGTTTTCTGTAAGAATTTTGATGATTTCGTGCAGAATTCTGCTGTTTTCTTGCAATTCAGCCGTTGAATCTTGGTAAAAAGTCATGATTTTGTAGATTTCGTGCTCTTCTTTGCAAATTCATGCCTGAAAACAACGAAAATCGGCGAGAAATCGTCGTTTTGCATCGAAATATGCGGTTTTCTGTAAGAATTTTGATGATTTCGTGCAGAATTCTGCTGTTTTCTTGCAATTCAGCCGTTGAATCTTGGTAAAAAGTCATGATTTTGTAGATTTCGTGCTCTTCTTTGCGAATTCAAGATAGAAAACAACGAAAATCAGCGAGAAATCGTCGTTTTGCATCGAAATATGCGGTTTTCTCTAAGAATTTTGATGATTTCGTGCAGAATTCTGCTGTTTTCTTGCAATTCAGCCGTTGAATCTTGGTAAAAAGTCATGATTTTGTCGATTTCGTGCTCTTCTTTGCAAATTCATGCCTCAAAACATCGAAAATCGGCGAGAAATCGTCGTTTTGCATCGAAATATGCGGTTTTCTGTAAGAATTTTGATGATTTCGTGCAGAATTCTGCTGTTTTCTTGCAATTCAGCCGTTGAATCCTGGTAAAAAGTCATGATTTTGTAGATTTCGTGCTCTTCTTTGCGAATTCAAGCCAGAAAACAACGAAAATCCACGAGAAATCGTCGTTTTGCATCGAAATTTGCGGTTTTCTGTAAGAATTTTGATGATTTCGTGCAGAATTCTGCTGTTTTCTTGCAATTCAGCCGTAGAATCTTGGTAAAAAGTGATGATTTTGTAGATTTCGTGCTCTTCTTTGCAAATTCAAGCCAGAAAACAACAAAAATCGGCGAGAAATCGTTGTTTTGCATCGAAATATGCGGTTTTCTGTAAGAATTTTGATGATTTCGTGCAGAATTCTGCTGTTTTCTTGCAATTCAGCCGTTGAATCTTGGTAAAAAGTCATGATTTAGTAGATTTCGTGCTCTTCTTTGCGAATTCAAACCAGAAAACAACGAAAATCGGCGAGAAATCGTCGTTTTGCATCGAAAAATGCGGTTTTCTGTAAGAATTTTGATGATTTCGTGCAGAATTCTGCTGTTTTCTTGCAATTCAGCCGTTGAATCTTAGTAAAAAGTCATGATTTTGTAGATTTTGTGCTCTTCTTTGCGAATTCAAGCCAGAAAACAACGAAAATCGGCAAGAAATCGTCGTTTTGCATCGAAATATGCGGTTTTCTGTAAGAATTTTGATGATTTCGTGCAGAATTCTGCTGTTTTCTTGCAATTCAGCCGTTGAATCTTGGTAAAAAGTCATGATTTTGTAGATTTCGTGCTCTTCTTTGCGAATTCAAGCCAGAAAACAACGGAAACCGGCGAGAAATCGTCGTTTTGCATCGAAATATGCGGTTTTCTCTAAGAATTTTGACGATCTCGTGCAGAATTCTGCTGTTTTCTTGCAATTCAGCCGTTGAATCTTGGTAAAAAGTCATGATTTTGTAGATTTCGTGCTCTTCTTTGCGAATTCAAGATAGAAAACAACGAAAATCAGCGAGAAATCGTCGTTTTGCATCGAAATATGCGGTTTTCTCTAAGAATTTTGATGATTTCGTGCAGATTTCTGCTGTTTTCTTGCAATTCAGCCGTTGAATCTTGATAAAAAGTCATGATTTTGTAGATTTCGTGCTCTTCTTTGCAAATTCATGCCTGAAAACAACGAAAATCGGCGAGAAATCGTCGTTTTGCATCGAAATATGCGGTTTTCTGTAAGAATTTTGATGATTTTGTGCAGAATTCTGCTGTTTTCTTGCAATTCAGCCGCTGAATCTTGGTAAAAAGTCATGATTTTGTAGATTTCGTGCTATTCTTGGCAAATTCAAGATAGAAAACAACGAAAATCGGCGAGAAATCGTTGTTTTGCATCGAAATATGCGGTTTTCTGTAAGAATTTTTATGATTTCGTGCAGAATTCTGCTGTTTTCTTGCAATTCAGCCGTTGAATCTAGGTAAAAAGTCATGATTTTGTAGATTTCGTGCTCTTCTTTGCGAATTCAAGCCAGAAAACAACGGAAACCGGCGAGAAATCGTCGTTTTGCATCGAAATATGCGGTTTTCTCTAAGAATTTTGACGATCTCGTGCAGAATTCTGCTGTTTTCTTGCAATTCAGCCGTTGAATCTTGGTAAAAAGTCATGATTTTGTAGATTTCGTGCTCTTCTTTGCGAATTCAAGATAGAAAACAACGAAAATCGGCGAGAAATCGTTGTTTTGCATCGAAATATGCAGTTTTCTCTAAGAATTTCGATAATTTCGTGCAGAATTCTGCTGTTTTCTTGCAATTCAGCCGTTGAATCTTGGTAAAAAGTCATGATTTTGTAGATTTCGTGCTCTTCTTTGCGAATTCAAGCCAGAAAACAACGAAAATCGGCGAGAAATCGTCGTTTTGCATCGAAATATGCGGTTTTCTGTAAGAATTTTGATGATTTCGTGCAGAATTCTGCTGTTTTCTTGCAATTCAGCCGTAGAATCTTGGCAAAAAGTCATGATTTTGTAGATTTCGTGCTCTTCTTTGCGAATTCAAACCAGAAAACAACGAAAATCGGCGAGAAATCGTCGTTTTGCATCGAAATATGCGGTTTTCTGTAAGAATTTTGATGATTTCGTGCAGAATTCTGCTGTTTTCTTGCAATTCAGTCGTAGAATCTTGGTAAAAAGTGATGATTTTGTAGATTTCGTGCTCTTCTTTGCGAATTCAAGCCAGAAAACAACGAAAATCGGCGAGAAATCGTCGTTTTGCATCGAAATATGCGGTTTTCTGTAAGAATTTTGATGATTTCGTGCAGAATTCTGCTGTTTTCTTGCAATTCAGCCGTTGAATCTTGGTAAAAAGTGATGATTTTGTAGATTTCGTGCTCTTCTTTGCGAATTCAAGCCAGAAAACAACGGAAACCGGCGAGAAATCGTCGTTTTGCATCGAAATATGCGGTTTTCTCTAAGAATTTTCACGATCTCGTGCAGAATTCTGCTGTTTTCTTGCAATTCAGCCGTTGAATCTTGGTAAAAAGTCATGATTTAGTAGATTTCGTGCTCTTCTTTGCAAATTCAAGATAGAAAACAACGAAAATCAGCGAGAAATCGTCGTTTTGCATCGAAATATGCGGTTTTCTCTAAGAATTTTGATGATTTCGTGCAGAATTCTGCTGTTTTCTTGCAATTCAGCCGTTCAATCTTGATAAAAAGTCACGATTTTGTAGATTTTGTGCTCTTCTTTCAAAATTCATGCCTGAAAACAACGAAAATCGGCGAGAAATCGTCGTTTTGCATCGAAATATGCGGTTTTCTGTAAGAATTTTGATGATTTCGTGCAGAATTCTGCTGTTTTCTTGCAATTCAGCCGCTGAATATTGGTAAAAAGTCATGATTTTGTAGATTTCGTGCTCTTCTTTGCGAATTCAAGCCAGAAAACAACGAAAATCGGCGAGAAATCGTCGTTTTGCATCGAAATATGCCGTTTTCTGTAAGAATTTTGATGATTTCGTGCAGAATTCTGCTGTTTTCTTGCAATTCAGCCGTTGAATCTAGGTAAAAAGTCATGATTTTGTAGATTTCGTGCTCTTCTTGGCAAATTCAAGATAGAAAACAACGAAAATCGGCGAGAAATCGTTGTTTTGCATCGAAATATGCGGTTTTCTGTAAGAATTTTGATGATTTCGTGCAGAATTCTGCTGTTTTCTTGCAATTCAGCCGTAGAATCTTGGTAAAAAGTCATGATTTTGTAGATTTCGTGCTCTTCTTTGCGAATTCAAGCCAGAAAACAACGAAAATCGGCGAGAAATCGTCGTTTTGCATCGAAATATGCGGTTTTCTGTAAGAATTTTGATGATTTCGTGCAGAATTCTGCTGTTTTCTTGCAATTCAGTCGTAGAATCTTGGTAAAAAGTGATGATTTTGTAGATTTCGTGCTCTTTGCGAATTCAAGCCAGAAAACAACGAAAATCGGCGAGAAATCGTCGTTTTGCATCGAAATATGCGGTTTTCTGTAAGAATTTTGATGATTTCGTGCAGAATTCTGCTGTTTTCTTGCAATTCAGCCGTTGAATCTTGGTAAAAAGTGATGATTTTGTAGATTTCGTGCTCTTCTTTGCGAATTCAAGCCAGAAAACAACGGAAACCGGCGAGAAATCGTCGTTTTGCATCGAAATATGCGGTTTTCTCTAAGAATTTTCACGATCTCGTGCAGAATTCTGCTGTTTTCTTGCAATTCAGCCGTTGAATCTTGGTAAAAAGTCATGATTTTGTAGATTTCGTGCTCTTCTTTGCAAATTCATGCCTAAAAACAACGAAAATCGGCGAGAAATCGTCGTTTTGCATCGAAATATGCGGTTTTCTGTAAGAATTTTGATGATTTCGTGCAGAACTCTGCTGTTTTCTTGCAATTCAGCCGCTGAATCTTGGTAAAAAGTCATGATTTTGTAGATTTCGTGCTCTTCTTTGCGAATTCAAGCCAGAAAACAACGAAAATCGGCGAGAAATCGTCGTTTTGCATCGAAATATGCCGTTTTCTGTAAGAATTTTGATGATTTCGTGCAGAATTCTGCTGTTTTCTTGCAATTCAGCCGTTGAATCTAGGTAAAAAGTCATGATTTTGTAGATTTCGTGCTCTTCTTGGCAAATTCAAGATAGAAAACAACGAAAATCGGCGAGAAATCGTTGTTTTGCATCGAAATATGCGGTTTTCTGTAAGAATTTTGATGATTTCGTGCAGAATTCTGCTGTTTTCTTGCAATTCAGCCGTTGAATCTAGGTAAAAAGTCATGATTTTGTAGATTTCGTGCTCTTCTTGGCAAATTCAAGATAGAAAACAACGAAAATCGGCGAGAAATCGTTGCTTTGCATCGAAATATGCAGTTTTCTCTAAGAATTTTGATGATTTCGTGCAGAATTCTGCTGTTTTCTTGCAATTCAGCCGTTGAATCTTGGTAAAAAGTCATGATTTTGTAGATTTCGTGCTCTTCTTTGCGAATTCAAGCCAGAAAACAACGAAAATCGGCGAGAAATCGTCGTTTTGCATCGAAATATGCGGTTTTCTGTAAGAATTTTGATGATTTCGTGCAGAATTCTGCTGTTTTCTTGCAATTCAGCCGTAGAATCTTGGTAAAAAGTCATGATTTTGTAGATTTCGTGCTCTTCTTTGCGAATTCAAGCCAGAAAACAACGAAAATCGGCGAGAAATCGTCGTTTTGCATCGAAATTTGCGGTTTTCTGTAAGAATTTTGATGATTTCGTGCAGAATTCTGCTGTTTTCTTGCAATTCAGCCGTAGAATCTTGGTAAAAAGTGATGATTTTGTAGATTTCGTGCTCTTCTTTGCGAATTCAAGCCAGAAAACAACGAAAATCGGCGAGAAATCGTCGTTTTGCATCGAAATATGCGGTTTTCTGTAAGAATTTTGATGATTTCGTGCAGAATTCTGCTGTTTTCTTGCAATTCAGCCGTTGAATCTTGGTGAAAAGTGATGATTTTGTAGATTTCGTGCTCTTCTTTGCGAATTCAAGCCAGAAAACAACGAAAATCGGCGAGAAATCGTCGTTTTGCATCGAAATATGCGGTTTTCTCTAAGAATTTTGATGATTTCGTGCAGAATTCTGCTGTTTTCTTGCAATTCAGCCGTTGAATCTTGGTAAAAAGTGATGATTTTGTAGATTTCGTGTTCTTCTTTGCGAATTCAAGCCAGAAAACAACGAAAATCGGCGAGAAATCGTCGTTTTGCATCGAAACATGCGGTTTTCTCTAAGAATTTTGACGATTTCGTGCAGAATTCTGCTGTTTTCTTGCAATTCAGCTGTTGAATCTTGGTAAAAAGTCATGATTTTGTAGATTTCGTGCTCTTCTTTGCGAATTCAAGATAGAAAACAACGAAAATCAGCGAGAAATCGTCGTTTTGCATCGAAATATGCGGTTTTCTCTAAGAATTTTGATGATTTCGTGCAGAATTCTGCTGTTTTCTTGCAATTCAGCCGTAGAATCTTGGTAAAAAGTCATGATTTTGTAGATTTCGTGCTCTTCTTTGCGAATTCAAGCCAGAAAACAACGAAAATCGGCGAGAAATCTTCGTTTTGCATCGAAATAAGCGGTTTTCTGTAAGAATTTTGATGATTTCGTGCAGAATTCTGCTGTTTTCTTGCAATTCAGCCGTTGAATCTTGGTAAAAAGTCATGATTTTGTAGATTTCGTGCTCTTCTTTGCGAATTCAAACCAGAAAACAACGAAAATCGGCGAGAAATCATCGTTTTGCATCGAAAAATGCGGTTTTCTGTAAGAATTTTGATGATTTCGTGCAGAATTCTGCTGTTTTCTTGCAATTTAGCCGTTGAATCTTGGTGAAAAGTCATGATTTTGTAGATTTTGTGCTCTTCTTTGCGAATTCAAGCCAGAAAACAACGAAAATCGGCGAGAAATCGTCGTTTTGCATCGAAATATGCGGTTTTCTCTAAGAATTTTGATGATTTCGTGCTGAATTCTGCTGTTTTCTTGCAATTCAGCCGTTGAATCTTGGTAAAAAGTCATGATTTTGTAGATTTCGTGCTCTTCTTTGCAAATTCAAGCCAGAAAACAACGAAAATCGGCGAGAAATCGTCGTTTTGCATCGAAATATGCGGTTTTCTGTAAGAATTTTGATGATTTCGTGCAGAATTCTGCTGTTTTCTTGCAATTCAGCCGTTGAATCTATGTAAAAAGTCATGATTTTGTAGATTTCGTGCTCTTCTTTGCGAATTCAAGCCAGAAAACAACGAAAATCGGCGAGAAATCGTCGTTTTGAATCGAAAAATGCGGTTTTCTCTAAGAATTTTGATGATTTCGTGCAGAATTCTGCTGTTTTCTTGCAATTCAGCCGTTGAATCTTGGTAAAAAGTCATGATTTTGTAAATTTCGTGCTCTTCTTTGCGAATTCAAGCCAGAATATAACGAAAATCGGCGAAAAATCGTCGTTTTGCATCGAAATATGCGGTTTTCTGTAAGAATTTTGAAGATTTCGTGCAGAATTCTGCTGTTTTATTGCAATTCAGCTGTTGAATCTTGGTAAAAAGTCATGATTTTGTAGATTTCGTGCTCTTCTTTGCGAATTCAAGCCAGAATACAACGAAAATCGGCGAGAAATCGTCGTTTTGCATCGAAATATGCGGTTTTCTGTAAGAATTTTGATGATTTCGTGCAGAATTCTGCTGTTTTCTTGCAATTCAGCCGTTGAATCTAGGTAAAAAGTCATGATTTTGTAGATTTCGTGCTCTTCTTGGCGAATTCAAGATAGAAAACAACGAAAATCGGCGAGAAATCGTTGTTTTGCATCGAAATATGCGGTTTTCTGTAAGAATTTTGATGATTTCGTGCAGAATTCTGCTGTTTTCTTGCAATTCAGCCGTTGAATCTATGTAAAAAGTCATGATTTTGTAGATTTCGTGCTCTTCTTGGCGAATTCAAGATAGAAAACAACGAAAATCGGCGAGAAATCGTTGTTTTGCATCGAAATATGCAGCTTTCTCTAAGAATTTTGATGATTTCGTGCAGAATTCTGCTGTTTTCTTGCAATTCAGCCGTTGAATCTTAGTAAAAAGTCATGATTTTGTAGATTTCGTGCTCTTCTTTGCGAATTCAAGCCAGAAAACAACGAAAATCGGCGAGAAATCGTCGATTTGCATCGAAATATGCGGTTTTCTGTAAGAATTTTGATGATTTCGTGCAGAATTCTGCTGTTTTCTTGCAATTCAGCCGTTGAATCTTGGTAAAAAGTCATGATTTTGTAGATTTCGTGCTCTTCTTTGCGAATTCAAGCCAGAAAACAACGAAAATCGGCGAGAAATCGTCGTTTTGCATCGAAATATGCGGTTTTCTGTAAGAATTTTGATGATTTCGTGCAGAATTCTGCTGTTTTCTTGCAATTCAGCCGTAGAATATTGGTAAAAAGTGATGATTTTGTAGATTTCGTGCTCTTCTTTGCGAATTCAAGCCAGAAAACAACGAAAATCGGCGAGAAATCGTTGTTTTGCATCGAAATATGCGGTTTTCTGTAAGAATTTTGATGATTTCGTGCAGAATTCTGCTGTTTTCTTGCAATTCAGCCGTTGAATCTTGGTAAAAAGTAATGATTTTGTAGATTTCGTGCTCTTCTTTGCGAATTCAAGCCAGAAAACAACGAAAATCGGCGAGAAATCGTCGTTTTGCATCGAAATATGCGGTTTTCTCTAAGAATTTTGACGATTTCGTGCAGAATTCTGCTGTTTTCTTGCAATTCAGCCGTTGAATCTTGGTAAAAAGTCATGATTTTGTAGATTTTGTGCTCTTCTTTGCGAATTCAAGATAGAAAACAACGAAAATCAGCGAGAAATCGTCGTTTTGCATCGAAATATGCGGTTTTCTCTAAGAATTTTGATGTTTTCGTGCAGAATTCTGCTGTTTTCTTGCAATTCAGCCGTTGAATCTTGGTAAAAAGTCATGATTTTGTAGATTTCGTGCTCTTCTTTGCAAATTCATGAAAGAAAACAACAAAAATCGGCGAGAAATCGTCGTTTTGCTTCGAAATATGCGGTTTTCTGTAAGAATTTTGATGATTTCGTGCAGAATTCTGCTGTTTTCTTGCAATTCAGCCGTTGAATCTAGGTAAAAAGTCATGATTTTGTAGATTTCGTGCTCTTCTTGGCGAATTCAAGATAGAAAACAACGAAGATCGACGAGAAATTGTTGTTTTGCATCGAAATATGCGGTTTTCTCTAAGAATTTTGATGATTTCGTGCAGAATTCTGCTGTTTTCTTGCAATTCAGCCGTTGAATCTTGGTAAAAAGTGATGATTTTGTAGATTTCGTGCTCTTCTTTGCGAACTCAAGCCAGAAAACAACGAAAATCGGCGAGAAATCGTCGTTTTGCATCGAAATGTGCGGTTTTCTCTAAGAATTTTGACGATTTCGTGCAGAATTCTGCTGTTTTCTTGCAATTCAGCTGTTGAATCTTGGTAAAAAGTCATGATTTTGTAGATTTCGTGCTCTTTCTTGCAAATTCAAGATAGAAAACAACGAAAATCAGCGAGAAATCGTCGTTTTGCATCGAAATATGCGGTTTTCTCTAAGAATTTTGATGATTTCGTGCAGAATTCTGCTGTTTTCTTGCAATTCAGCCGTTGAATCTTGGTAAAAAGTCATGATTTTGTAGATTTCGTGCTCTTCTTTGCGAATTCAAGCCAGAAAACAACGAAAATCGGCGAGAAATCGTCGTTTTGCATCGAAATATGCGGTTTTCTGTAAGAATTTTGATGATTTCGTGCAGAATTCTGCTGTTTTCTTCCAATTCAGCTGTTGAATCTTGGTAAAAAGTCATGATTTTGTAGATTTCGTGCTCTTCTTTGCGAATTCAAGCCAGAAAACAACGAAAATCGGCGAGAAATCGTCGTTTTGCATCGAAATGTGCGGTTTTCTCTAAGAATTTTGACGATTTCGTGCAGAATTCTGCTGTTTTCTTGCAATTCAGCTGTTGAATCTTGGTAAAAAGTCATTATTTTGTAGATTTCGTGCTCTTCTTGGCGAATTCAATATAGAAAACAACGAAAATCGGCGAGAAATCGTTGTTTTGCATCCAAATATGCGGTTTTCTCTAAGAATTTTGATGATTTCGTGCAGAATTCTGCTGTTTTCTTGCAATTCAGCCGTTGAATCTTGGTAAAAAGTCATGATTTTGTAGATTTCGTGCTCTTCTTTGCGAATTCAAGCCAGAAAACAACGAAAATCGGCGAGAAATCGTCGTTTTGCATCGAAATATGCGGTTTTCTGTAAGAATTTTGATGATTTCGTGCAGAATTCTGCTGTTTTCTTCCAATTCAGCTGTTGAATCTTGGTAAAAAGTCATGATTTTGTAGATTTCGTGCTCTTCTTTGCGAATTCAAGCCAG
This sequence comes from Gnatocerus cornutus, assembly GCA_029298725.1. Classification (NCBI taxonomy): domain Eukaryota; kingdom Metazoa; phylum Arthropoda; class Insecta; order Coleoptera; family Tenebrionidae; genus Gnatocerus; species Gnatocerus cornutus. The sequence goes on from CM055516.1 coordinate 5,628,353, forward strand.
AAAACAACGAAAATCGGCGAGAAATCGTCGTTTTGCATCGAAATATGCGGTTTACTCTAAGAATTTTGACGATTTCGTGCAGAATTCTGCTGTTTTCTTGCAATTCAGCCGTTGAATCTTGGTAAAAAGTCATGATTTTGTAGATTTCGTGCTCTTCTTTGCGAATTCAAGCCAGAAAACAACGAAAATCGGCGAGAAATCGTCGTTTTGCATCGAAATATGCGGTTTTCTGTAAGAATTTTGATGATTTCGTGCAGAATTCTGCTGTTTTCTTGCAATTCAGCCGTTGAATCTTGGTAAAAAGTCATGATTTTGTCGATTTTGTGCTCTTGTTTGCGAATTCAAGATAGAAAACAACGAAAATCAGCGAGAAATCGTCGTTTTGCATCGAAATATGCGGTTTTCTCTAAGAATTTTGATGTTTTCGTGCAGAATTCTGCTGTTTTCTTGCAATTCAGCCGTTGAATCTTGGTAAAAAGTAATGATTTTGTAGATTTCGTGCTCTTCTTTGCGAATTCAAGCCAGAAAACAACGAAAATCGGCGAGAAATCGTCGTTTTGCATCGAAATATGCGGTTTTCTCTAAGAATTTTGACGATTTCGTGCAGAATTCTGCTGTTTTCTTGCAATTCAGCCGTTGAATCTTGGTAAAAAGTCATGATTTTGTAGATTTTGTGCTCTTCTTTGCGAATTCAAGATAGAAAACAACGAAAATCAGCGAGAAATCGTCGTTTTGCATCGAAATATGCGGTTTTCTCTAAGAATTTTGATGTTTTCGTGCAGAATTCTGCTGTTTTCTTGCAATTCAGCCGTTGAATCTTGGTAAAAAGTCATGATTTTGTAGATTTCGTGCTCTTCTTTGCAAATTCATGAAAGAAAACAACAAAAATCGGCGAGAAATCGTCGTTTTGCATCGAAATATGCGGTTTTCTGTAAGAATTTTGATGATTTCGTGCAGAATTCTGCTGTTTTCTTGCAATTCAGCCGTTGAATCTAGGTAAAAAGTCATGATTTTGTAGATTTCGTGCTCTTCTTGGCGAATTCAAGATAGAAAACAACGAAGATCGGCGAGAAATTGTTGTTTTGCATCGAAATATGCGGTTTTCTCTAAGAATTTTGATGATTTCGTGCAGAATTCTGCTGTTTTCTTGCAATTCAGCCGTTGAATCTTGGTAAAAAGTGATGATTTTGTAGATTTCGTGCTCTTCTTTGCGAACTCAAGCCAGAAAACAACGAAAATCGGCGAGAAATCGTCGTTTTGCATCGAAATGTGCGGTTTTCTCTAAGAATTTTGACGATTTCGTGCAGAATTCTGCTGTTTTCTTGCAATTCAGCTGTTGAATCTTGGTAAAAAGTCATGATTTTGTAGATTTCGTGCTCTTTCTTGCAAATTCAAGATAGAAAACAACGAAAATCAGCGAGAAATCGTCGTTTTGCATCGAAATATGCGGTTTTCTCTAAGAATTTTGATGATTTCGTGCAGAATTCTGCTGTTTTCTTGCAATTCAGCCGTTGAATCTAGGTAAGAAGTCATTATTTTGTAGATTTCGTGCTCTTCTTGGCGAATTCAATATAGAAAACAACGAAAATCGGCGAGAAATCGTTGTTTTGCATCCAAATATGCGGTTTTCTCTAAGAATTTTGATGATTTCGTGCAGAATTCTGCTGTTTTCTTGCAATTCAGCCGTTGAATCTTGGTAAAAAGTCATGATTTTGTAGATTTCGTGCTCTTCTTTGCGAATTCAAGCCAGAAAACAACGAAAATCGGCGAGAAATCGTCGTTTTGCATCGAAATATGCGGTTTTCTGTAAGAATTTTGATGATTTCGTGCAGAATTCTGCTGTTTTCTTGCATTCAGCCGTTGAATCTTGGTGAAAAGTCATGATTTTGTAGATTTTGTGCTCTTCTTTGCGAATTCAAGCCAGAAAACAACGAAAATCGGCGAGAAATCGTCGTTTTGCATCGAAAAATGCGGTTTTCTGTAAGAATTTTGATGATTTCGTGCAGAATTCTGCTGTTTTCTTGCAATTCAGCCGTTGAATCTTGGTAAAAAGTAATGATTTTGTAGATTTCGTGCTCTTCTTTGCGAATTCAAGCCAGAAAACAACGAAAATCGGCGAGAAATCGTCGTTTTGCATCGAAATATGCGGTTTTCTCTAAGAATTTTGACGATTTCGTGCAGAATTCTGCTGTTTTCTTGCAATTCAGCCGTTGAATCTTGGTAAAAAGTCATGATTTTGTAGATTTTGTGCTCTTCTTTGCGAATTTAAGATAGAAAACAACGAAAATCAGCGAGAAATCGTCGTTTTGCATCGAAATATGCGGTTTTCTCTAAGAATTTTGATGTTTTCGTGCAGAATTCTGCTGTTTTCTTGCAATTCAGCCGTTGAATCTTGGTAAAAAGTCATGATTTTGTAGATTTCGTGCTCTTCTTTGCAAATTCATGAAAGAAAACAACGAAAATCGGCGAGAAATCGTCGTTTTGCATCGAAATATGCGGTTTTCTGTAAGAATTTTGATGATTTCGTGCAGAATTCTGCTGTTTTCTTGCAATTCAGCCGTTGAATCTAGGTAAAAAGTCATGATTTTGTAGATTTCGTGCTCTTCTTGGCGAATTCAAGATAGAAAACAACGAAGATCGGCGAGAAATCGTTGTTTTGCATCGAAATATGCGGTTTTCTCTAAGAATTTTGATGATTTCGTGCAGAATTCTGCTGTTTTCTTGCAATTCTGCCGTTGAATCTTGGTAAAAAGTGATGATTTTGTAGATTTCGTGCTCTTCTTTGCGAATTCAAGCCAGAAAACAACGAAAATCGGCGAGAAATCGTCGTTTTGCATCGAAATGTGCGGTTTTCTCTAAGAATTTTGACGATTTCGTGCAGAATTCTGCTGTTTTCTTGCAATTCAGCTGTTGAATCTTGGTAAAAAGTCATGATTTTGTAGATTTCGTGCTCTTTCTTGCGAATTCAAGATAGAAAACAACGAAAATCAGCGAGAAATCGTCGTTTTGCATCGAAATATGCGGTTTTCTCTAAGAATTTTGATGATTTCGTGCAGAATTCTGCTGTTTTCTTGCAATTCAGCCGTAGAATCTTGGTAAAAAGTGATGATTTTGTAGATTTCGTGCTCTTCTTTGCGAATTCAAGCCAGAAAACAACGAAAATCGGCGAGAAATCGTTGTTTTGCATCGAAATATGCGGTTTTCTGTAAGAATTTTGATGATTTCGTGCAGAATTCTGCTGTTTTCTTGCAATTCAGCCGTTGAATCTTGGTGAAAAGTCATGATTTTGTAGATTTCGTGCTCTTCTTTGCGAATTCAAGCCAGAAAACAACGAAAATCGGCGAGAAATCGTCGTTTTGCATCGATAAATGCGGTTTTCTGTAAGAATTTTGATGATTTCGTGCAGAATTCTGCTGTTTTCTTGCAATTCAGCCGTTGAATCTTGGTAAAAAGTAATGATTTTGTAGATTTCGTGCTCTTCTTTGCGAATTCAAGCCAGAAAACAACGAAAATCGGCGAGAAATCGTCGTTTTGCATCGAAATATGCGGTTTTCTGTAAGAATTTTGATGATTTCGTGCAGAATTCTGCTGTTTTCTTGCAATTCAGCCGTAGAATATTGGTAAAAAGTGATGATTTTGTAGATTTCGTGCTCTTCTTTGCGAATTTAAGCCAGAAAACAACGAAAATCGGCGAGAAATCGTCGTTTTGCATCGAAATAATCGGTTTTCTGTAAGAATTTTGATGATTTCGTGCAGAATTCTGCTGTTTTCTTGCAATTCAGCCGTTGAATCTAGGTAAAAAGTCATGATTTTGTAGATTTCGTGCCCTTCTTGGCGAATTCAATATAGAAAACAACGAAAATCGGCGAGAAATCGTTGTTTTGCATCGAAATATGCGGTTTTCTGTAAGAATTTTGATGATTTCGTGCAGAATTCTGCTGTTTTCTTGCAATTCAGCCGTTGAATCTTGGTAAAAAGTCATGATTTTGTAGATTTCGTGCTCTTCTTTGCGAATTCAAGCCAGAAAACAACGAAAATCGGCGAGAAATCGTCGTTTTGCATCGAAATATGCGGTTTTCTGTAAGAATTTTGATGATTTCGTGCAGAATTCTGCTGTTTTCTTGCAATTCAGCCGTAGAATATTGGTAAAAAGTGATGATTTTGTAGATTTCGTGCTCTTCTTTGCGAATTCAAGCCAGAAAACAACGAAAATCGGCGAGAAATCGTTGTTTTGCATCGAATTATGCGGTTTTCTGTAAGAATTTTGATGATTTCGTGCAGAATTCTGCTGTTTTCTTGCAATTCAGCCGTTGAATCTTGGTAAAAAGTCATGATTTTGTAGATTTCGTGCTCTTCTTTGCGAATTCAAGCCAGAAAACAACGAAAATCGGCGAGAAATCGTCGTTTTGAATCGAAAAATGCGGTTTTCTCTAAGAATTTTGATGATTTCGTGCAGAATTCTGCTGTTTTCTTGCAATTCAGCCGTTGAATCTTGGTAAAAAGTCATGATTTTGTAAATTTCGTGCTCTTCTTTGCGAATTCAAGCCAGAATATAACGAAAATCGGCGAAAAATCGTCGTTTTGCATCGAAATATGCGGTTTTCTGTAAGAATTTTGAAGATTTCGTGCTGAATTCTGCTGTTTTCTTGCAATTCAGCTGTTGAATCTTGGTAAAAAGTCATGATTTTGTAGATTTCGTGCTCTTCTTTGCGAATTCAAGCCAGAATACAACGAAAATCGGCGAGAAATCGTCGTTTTGCATCGAAATATGCGGTTTTCTGTAAGAATTTTGATGATTTCGTGCAGAATTCTGCTGTTTTCTTGCAATTCAGCCGTTGAATCTAGGTAAAAAGTCATGATTTTGTAGATTTCGTGCTCTTCTTGGCGAATTCAAGATAGAAAACAACGAAAATCGGCGAGAAATCGTTGTTTTGCATCGAAATATGCGGTTTTCTGTAAGAATTTTGATGATTTCGTGCAGAATTCTGCTGTTTTCTTGCAATTCAGCCGTTGAATCTATGTAAAAAGTCATGATTTTGTAGATTTCGTGCTCTTCTTGGCGAATTCAAGATAGAAAACAACGAAAATCGGCGAGAAATCGTTGTTTTGCATCGAAATATGCAGCTTTCTCTAAGAATTTTGATGATTTCGTGCAGAATTCTGCTGTTTTCTTGCAATTCAGCCGTTGAATCTTAGTAAAAAGTCATGATTTTGTAGATTTCGTGCTCTTCTTTGCGAATTCAAGCCAGAAAACAACGAAAATCGGCGAGAAATCGTCGATTTGCATCGAAATATGCGGTTTTCTGTAAGAATTTTGATGATTTCGTGCAGAATTCTGCTGTTTTCTTGCAATTCAGCCGTTGAATCTTGGTAAAAAGTCATGATTTTGTAGATTTCGTGCTCTTCTTTGCGAATTCAAGCCAGAAAACAACGAAAATCGGCGAGAAATCGTCGTTTTGCATCGAAATATGCGGTTTTCTGTAAGAATTTTGATGATTTCGTGCAGAATTCTGCTGTTTTCTTGCAATTCAGCCGTAGAATATTGGTAAAAAGTGATGATTTTGTAGATTTCGTGCTCTTCTTTGCGAATTCAAGCCAGAAAACAACGAAAATCGGCGAGAAATCGTTGTTTTGCATCGAAATATGCGGTTTTCTGTAAGAATTTTGATGATTTCGTGCAGAATTCTGCTGTTTTCTTGCAATTCAGCCGTTGAATCTTGGTAAAAAGTAATGATTTTGTAGATTTCGTGCTCTTCTTTGCGAATTCAAGCCAGAAAACAACGAAAATCGGCGAGAAATCGTCGTTTTGCATCGAAATATGCGGTTTTCTCTAAGAATTTTGACGATTTCGTGCAGAATTCTGCTGTTTTCTTGCAATTCAGCCGTTGAATCTTGGTAAAAAGTCATGATTTTGTAGATTTTGTGCTCTTCTTTGCGAATTCAAGATAGAAAACAACGAAAATCAGCGAGAAATCGTCGTTTTGCATCGAAATATGCGGTTTTCTCTAAGAATTTTGATGTTTTCGTGCAGAATTCTGCTGTTTTCTTGCAATTCAGCCGTTGAATCTTGGTAAAAAGTCATGATTTTGTAGATTTCGTGCTCTTCTTTGCAAATTCATGAAAGAAAACAACAAAAATCGGCGAGAAATCGTCGTTTTGCATCGAAATATGCGGTTTTCTGTAAGAATTTTGATGATTTCGTGCAGAATTCTGCTGTTTTCTTGCAATTCAGCCGTTGAATCTAGGTAAAAAGTCATGATTTTGTAGATTTCGTGCTCTTCTTGGCGAATTCAAGATAGAAAACAACGAAGATCGGCGAGAAATTGTTGTTTTGCATCGAAATATGCGGTTTTCTCTAAGAATTTTGATGATTTCGTGCAGAATTCTGCTGTTTTCTTGCAATTCAGCCGTTGAATCTTGGTAAAAAGTGATGATTTTGTAGATTTCGTGCTCTTCTTTGCGAACTCAAGCCAGAAAACAACGAAAATCGGCGAGAAATCGTCGTTTTGCATCGAAATGTGCGGTTTTCTCTAAGAATTTTGACGATTTCGTGCAGAATTCTGCTGTTTTCTTGCAATTCAGCTGTTGAATCTTGGTAAAAAGTCATGATTTTGTAGATTTCGTGCTCTTTCTTGCAAATTCAAGATAGAAAACAACGAAAATCAGCGAGAAATCGTCGTTTTGCATCGAAATATGCGGTTTTCTCTAAGAATTTTGATGATTTCGTGCAGAATTCTGCTGTTTTCTTGCAATTCAGCCGTTGAATCTAGGTAAGAAGTCATTATTTTGTAGATTTCGTGCTCTTCTTGGCGAATTCAAGATAGAAAACAACGAAGATCGGCGAGAAATTGTTGTTTTGCATCGAAATATGCGGTTTTCTCTAAGAATTTTGATGATTTCGTGCAGAATTCTGCTGTTTTCTTGCAATTCAGCCGTTGAATCTTGGTAAAAAGTGATGATTTTGTAGATTTCGTGCTCTTCTTTGCGAACTCAAGCCAGAAAACAACGAAAATCGGCGAGAAATCGTCGTTTTGCATCGAAATGTGCTGTTTTCTCTAAGAATTTTGACGATTTCGTGCAGAATTCTGCTGTTTTCTTGCAATTCAGCTGTTGAATCTTGGTAAAAAGTCATGATTTTGTAGATTTCGTGCTCTTTCTTGCAAATTCAAGATAGAAAACAACGAAAATCAGCGAGAAATCGTCGTTTTGCATCGAAATATGCGGTTTTCTCTAAGAATTTTGATGATTTCGTGCAGAATTCTGCTGTTTTCTTGCAATTCAGCCGTTGAATCTAGGTAAGAAGTCATTATTTTGTAGATTTCGTGCTCTTCTTGGCGAATTCAATATAGAAAACAACGAAAATCGGCGAGAAATCGTTGTTTTGCATCCAAATATGCGGTTTTCTCTAAGAATTTTGATGATTTCGTGCAGAATTCTGCTGTTTTCTTGCAATTCAGCCGTTGAATCTTGGTAAAAAGTCATGATTTTGTAGATTTCGTGCTCTTCTTTGCGAATTCAAGCCAGAAAACAACGAAAATCGGCGAGAAATCGTCGTTTTGCATCGAAATATGCGGTTTTCTGTAAGAATTTTGATGATTTCGTGCAGAATTCTGCTGTTTTCTTCCAATTCAGCTGTTGAATCTTGGTAAAATGTCATGATTTTGTAGATTTCGTGCTCTTCTTTGCGAATTCAAGCCAGAAAACAACGAAAATCGGCGAGAAATCGTTGTTTTGCATCGAAATATGCGGTTTACTCTAAGAATTTTGACGATTTCGTGCAGAATTCTGCTGTTTTCTTGCAATTCAGCCGTTGAATCTTGGTAAAAAGTCATGATTTTGTAGATTTCGTGCTCTTCTTTGCGAATTCAAGCCAGAAAACAACGAAAATCGGCGAGAAATCGTCGTTTTGCATCGAAATATGCGGTTTTCTGTAAGAATTTTGATGATTTCGTGCAGAATTCTGCTGTTTTCTTGCAATTCAGCCGTAGAATCTTGGTAAAAAGTGATGATTTTGTAGATTTCGTGCTCTTCTTTGCGAATTCAAGCCAGAAAACAACGAAAATCGGCGAGAAATCGTTGTTTTGCATCGAAATATGCGGTTTTCTGTAAGAATTTTGATGATTTCGTGCAGAATTCTGCTGTTTTCTTGCAATTCAGCCGTTGAATCTTGGTAAAAAGTGATGATTTTGTAGATTTCGTGCTCTTCTTTGCGAATTCAAGCCAGAAAACAACGAAAATCGGCGAGAAATCGTCGTTTTGCATCGAAATATGCGGTTTTCTCTAAGAATTTTGATGATTTCGTGCAGAATTCTGCTGTTTTCTTGCAATTCAGCCGTTGAATCTTGGTAAAAAGTGATGATTTTGTAGATTTCGTGCTCTTCTTTGCGAATTCAAGCCAGAAAACAACGAAAATCGGCGAGAAATCGTCGTTTTGCATCGAAATAGCGGTTTTCTCTAAGAATTTTGACGATTTCGTGCAGAATTCTGCTGTTTTCTTGCAATTCAGCCGTTGAATCTTGGTAAAAAGTCATGATTTTGTAGATTTCGTGCTCTTCTTTGCGAATTCAAGCCAGAAAACAACGAAAATCGGCGAGAAATCGTTGTTTTGCATCGAAATATGCGGTTTTCTGTAAGAATTTTGATGATTTCGTGCAGAATTCTGCTGTTTTCTTGCAATTCAGCCGTTGAATCTTGGTAAAAAGTCATGATTTTGTAGATTTCGTGCTCTTATTTGCGAATTCAAGCCAGAAAACAACGAAAATCGGCGAGAAATCGTCGTTTTGCATCGAAAAATGCGGTTTTCTGTAAGAATTTTGATGATTTCGTGCAGAATTCTGCTGTTTTCTTGCAATTCAGCCGTTGAATCTTGGTAAAAAGTAATGATTTTGTAGATTTCGTGCTCTTCTTTGCGAATTCAAGCCAGAAAACAACGAAAATCGGCGAGAAATCGTCGTTTTGCATCGAAATATGCGGTTTTCTCTAAGAATTTTGACGATTTCGTGAAGAATTCTGCTGTTTTCTTGCAATTCAGCCGTTGAATCTTGGTAAAAAGTCATGATTTTGTAGATTTTGTGCTCTTCTTTGCGAATTCAAGATAGAAAACAACGAAAATCAGCGAGAAATCGTCGTTTTGCATCGAAATATGCGGTTTTCTCTAAGAATTTTGATGATTTCGTGCAGAATTCTGCTGTTTTCTTGCAATTCAGCCGTTGAATCTTGGTAAAAAGTCATGATTTTGTAGATTTCGTGCTCTTCTTTGCGAATTCAAGCCAGAAAACAACGAAAATCGGCGAGAAATCGTCGTTTTGCATCGAAAAATGCGGTTTTCTGTAAGAATTTTGATGATTTCGTGCAGAATTCTGCTGTTTTCTTGCAATTCAGCCGTTGAATCTAGGTAAAAAGTCATGATTTTGTAGATTTCGTGCTCTTCTTGGCGAATTCACGATAGAAAACAACGAAAATCGGCGAGAAATCGTTGTTTTGCATCGAAATATGCAGTTTTCTCTAAGAATTTTGATGATTTCGTGCAGAATTCTGCTGTTTTCATGCAATTCAGCCGTTGAATCTTGGTAAAAAGTGATGATTTTGTAGATTTCGTGCTCTTCTTTGCGAATTCAAGCCAGAAAACAACGAAAATCGGCGAGAAATCGTCGTTTTGCATCGAAATATGCGGTTTTCTCTAAGAATTTTGATGATTTCGTGCAGAATTCTGCTGTTTTCTTGCAATTCAGCCGTTGAATCTTGGTAAAAAGTGATGATTTTGTAGATTTCGTACTCTTCTTTGCGAATTCAAGCCAGAAAACAACGAAAATCGGCGAGAAATCGTCGTTTTGCATCGAAATAGCGGTTTTCTCTAAGAATTTTGACGATTTCGTGCAGAATTCTGCTGTTTTCTTGCAATTCAGCCGTTGAATCTTGGTAAAAAGTCATGATTTTGTAGATTTCGTGCTCTTCTTTGCGAATTCAAGCCAGAAAACAACGAAAATCGGCGAGAAATCGTTGTTTTGCATCGAAATATGCGGTTTTCTGTAAGAATTTTGATGATTTCGTGCAGAATTCTGCTGTTTTCTTGCAATTCAGCCGTTGAATCTTGGTAAAAAGTCATGATTTTGTAGATTTCGTGCTCTTATTTGCGAATTCAAGCCAGAAAACAACGAAAATCGGCGAGAAATCGTCGTTTTGCATCGAAAAATGCGGTTTTCTGTAAGAATTTTGATGATTTCGTGCAGAATTCTGCTGTTTTCTTGCAATTCAGCCGTTGAATCTTGGTAAAAAGTAATGATTTTGTAGATTTCGTGCTCTTCTTTGCGAATTCAAGCCAGAAAACAACGAAAATCGGCGAGAAATCGTCGTTTTGCATCGAAATATGCGGTTTTCTCTAAGAATTTTGACGATTTCGTGCAGAATTCTGCTGTTTTCTTGCAATTCAGCCGTTGAATCTTGGTAAAAAGTCATGATTTTGTAGATTTTGTGCTCTTCTTTGCGAATTCAAGATAGAAAACAACGAAAATCAGCGAGAAATCGTCGTTTTGCATCGAAATATGCGGTTTTCTCTATGAATTTTGATGATTTCGTGCAGAATTCTGCTGTTTTCTTGCAATTCAGCCGTTGAATCTTGGTAAAAAGTGATGATTTTGTAGATTTCGTGCTCTTCTTTGCGAATTCAAGCCAGAAAACAACGAAAATCGGCGAGAAATCGTCGTTTTGCATCGAAATATGCGGTTTTCTCTAAGAATTTTGATAATTTCGTGCAGAATTCTGCTGTTTTCTTGCAATTCAGCCGTTGAATCTTGGTAAAAAGTGATGATTTTGTAGATTTCGTGCTCTTCTTTGCGAATTCAAGCCAGAAAACAACGAAAATCGGCGAGAAATCGTCGTTTTGCATCGAAATATGCGGTTTTCTCTAAGAATTTTGATGATTTCGTGCTGAATTCTGCTGTTTTCTTGCAATTCAGCCGTTGAATCTTGGTAAAAAGTGATGATTTTGTAGATTTCGTGCTCTTCTTTGCGAATTCAAGCCAGAAAACAACGAAAATCGGCGAGAAATCGTCGTTTTGCATCGAAATAGCGGTTTTCTCTAAGAATTTTGACGATTTCGTGCAGAATTCTGCTGTTTTCTTGCAATTCAGCCGTTGAATCTTGGTAAAAAGTCATGATTTTGTAGATTTCGTGCTCTTCTTTGCGAATTCAAGCCAGAAAACAACGAAAATCGGCGAGAAATCGTTGTTTTGCATCGAAATATGCGGTTTTCTGTAAGAATTTTGATGATTTCGTGCAGAATTCTGCTGTTTTCTTGCAATTCAGCCGTTGAATCTTGGTAAAAAGTCATGATTTTGTAGATTTCGTGCTCTTATTTGCGAATTCAAGCCAGAAAACAACGAAAATCGGCGAGAAATCGTCGTTTTGCATCGAAAAATGCGGTTTTCTGTAAGAATTTTGATGATTTCGTGCAGAATTCTGCTGTTTTCTTGCAATTCAGCCGTTGAATCTTGGTAAAAAGTAATGATTTTGTAGATTTCGTGCTCTTCTTTGCGAATTCAAGCCAGAAAACAACGAAAATCGGCGAGAAATCGTCGTTTTGCATCGAAATATGCGGTTTTCTCTAAGAATTTTGACGATTTCGTGCAGAATTCTGCTGTTTTCTTGCAATTCAGCCGTTGAATCTTGGTAAAAAGTCATGATTTTGTAGATTTTGTGCTCTTCTTTGCGAATTCAAGATAGAAAACAACGAAAATCAGCGAGAAATCGTCGTTTTGCATCGAAATATGCGGTTTTCTCTATGAATTTTGATGATTTCGTGCAGAATTCTGCTGTTTTCTTGCAATTCAGCCGTTGAATCTTGGTAAAAAGTCATGATTTTGTAGATTTCGTGCTCTTCTTGGCAAATTCAAGATAGAAAACAACGAAAATCGGCGAGAAATCGTTGTTTTGCATCGAAATATGCAGTTTACTCTAAGAATTTTGATGATTTCGTGCAGAATTCTGCTGTTTTCTTGCAATTCAGCCGTTGAATATAGGTAAAAAGTCATGATTTTGTAGATTTCGTGCTCTTCTTGGCGAATTCAAGATAGAAAACAACGAAAATCGGCGAAAAATCGTTGTTTTGCATCGAAATATGCGGTTTTCTGTAAGAATTTTGATGATTTCGTGCAGAATTCTGCAGTTTTCTTGCAATTCAGCCGTTGAATCTATGTAAAAAGTCATGATTTTGTAGATTTCGTGCTCTTCTTGGCAAATTCAAGATAGAAAACAACGAAAATCGGCGAGAAATCGTTGTTTTGCATCGAAATATGCAGTTTTCTCTAAGAATTTTGATGATTTCGTGCAGAATTCTGCTGTTTTCTTGCAATTCAGCCGTTGAATCTTGGTAAAAAGTCATGATTTTGTAGATTTCGTGCTCTTCTTTGCGAATTCAAGCCAGAAAACAACGAAAATCGGCGAGAAATCGTCGTTTTGCATCGAAATATGCGGTTTTCTGTAAGAATTTTGATGATTTCGTGCAGAATTCTGCTGTTTTCTTGCAATTCAGCCGTAGAATCTTGGTAAAAAGTGATGATTTTGTGGATTTCGTGCTCTTTTTTGCGAATTCAAGAGAGAAAACAACGAAAATCGGCGAGAAATCGTTGTTTTGCATCGAAATATGCGGTTTTCTGTAAGAATTATGATGATTTCGTGCAGAATTCTGCTGTTTTCTTGCAATTCAGCCGTTGAATCTTGGTAAAAAGTCATGATTTTGTAGATTTCGTGCTCTTCTTTGCGAATTCAAGCCAGAAAACAACGAAAATCGGCGAGAAATCGTCGTTTTGCATCGAAAAATGCGGTTTTCTGTAAGAATTTTGATGATTTCGTGCAGAATTCTGCTGTTTTCTTGCAATTCAGCCGTTGAATCTTGGTAAAAAGTAATGATTTTGTAGATTTCGTGCTCTTCTTTGCGAATTCAAGCCAGAAAACAACGAAAATCGGCGAGAAATCGTCGTTTTGCATCGAAATATGCGGTTTTCTCTAAGAATTTTGACGATTTCGTGCAGAATTCTGCTGTTTTCTTGCAATTCAGCCGTTGAATCTTGGTAAAAAGTCATGATTTTGTAGATTTTGTGCTCTTCTTTGCGAATTCAAGATAGAAAACAACGAAAATCAGCGAGAAATCGTCGTTTTGCATCGAAATATGCGGTTTTCTCTAAGAATTTTGATGATTTCGTGCAGAATTCTGCTGTTTTCTTGCAATTCAGCCGTTGAATCTTGGTAAAAAGTGATGATTTTGTAGATTTCGTGCTCTTCTTTGCGAATTCAAGCCAGAAAACAACGAAAATCGGCGAGAAATCGTTGTTTTGCATCGAAATATGCGGTTTTCTGTAAGAATTTTGATGATTTCGTGCAGAATTCTGCTGTTTTCTTGCAATTCAGCAGTTGAATCTTGGTAAAAAGTCATGATTTTGTAGATTTCGTGCTCTTCTTGGCGAATTCACTATAGAAAACAACGAAAATCGGCGAGAAATCGTTGTTTTGCATCGAAATATGCAGTTTTCTCTAAGAATTTTGATGATTTCGTGCAGAATTCTGCTGTTTTCATGCAATTCAGCCGTTGAGTCTTGGTAAAAAGTGATGATTTTGTAGATTTCGTGCTCTTCTTTGCGAATTCAAGCCAGAAAACAACGAAAATCGGCGAGAAATCGTCGTTTTGCATCGAAATATGCGGTTTTCTCTAAGAATTTTGATGATTTCGTGCAGAATTCTGCTGTTTTCTTGCAATTCAGCCGTTGAATCTTGGTAAAAAGTGATGATTTTGTAGATTTCGTGCTCTTCTTTGCGAATTCAAGCCAGAAAACAACGAAAATCGGCGAGAAATCGTCGTTTTGCATCGAAATAGCGGTTTTCTCTAAGAATTTTGACGATTTCGTGCAGAATTCTGCTGTTTTCTTGCAATTCAGCCGTTGAATCTTGGTAAAAAGTCATGATTTTGTAGATTTCGTGCTCTTCTTTGCGAATTCAAGCCAGAAAACAACGAAAATCGGCGAGAAATCGTCGTTTTGCATCGAAATATGCGGTTTTCTCTAAGAATTTTGACGATTTCGTGCAGAATTCTGCTGTTTTCTTGCAATTCAGCCGTTGAATCTTGGTAAAAAGTCATGATTTTGTAGATTTTGTGCTCTTCTTTGCGAATTCAAGATAGAAAACAACGAAAATCAGCGAGAAATCGTCGTTTTGCATCGAAATATGCGGTTTTCTCTATGAATTTTGATGATTTCGTGCAGAATTCTGCTGTTTTCTTGCAATTCAGCCGTTGAATCTTGGTAAAAAGTGATGATTTTGTAGATTTCGTGCTCTTGTTTGCGAATTCAAGCCAGAAAACAACGAAAATCGGCGAGAAATCGTCGTTTTGCATCGAAATATGCGGTTTTCTCTAAGAATTTTGATGATTTCGTGCAGAATTCTGCTGTTTTCTTGCAATTCAGCCGTTGAATCTTGGTAAAAAGTGATGATTTTGTAGATTTCGTGCTCTTCTTTGCGAATTCAAGCCAGAAAACAACGAAAATCGGCGAGAAATCGTCGTTTTGCATCGAAATATGCGGTTTTCTCTAAGAATTTTGATGATTTCGTGCAGAATTCTGCTGTTTTCTTGCAATTCAGCCGTTGAATCTTGGTAAAAAGTGATGATTTTGTAGATTTCGTGCTCTTCTTTGCGAATTCAAGCCAGAAAACAACGAAAATCGGCGAGAAATCGTCGTTTTGCATCGAAATAGCGGTTTTCTCTAAGAATTTTGACGATTTCGTGCAGAATTCTGCTGTTTTCTTGCAATTCAGCCGTTGAATCTTGGTAAAAAGTCATGATTTTGTAGATTTCGTGCTCTTCTTTGCGAATTCAAGCCAGAAAACAACGAAAATCGCCGAGAAATCGTTGTTTTGCATCGAAATATGCGGTTTTCTGTAAGAATTTTGATGATTTCGTGCAGAATTCTGCTGTTTTCTTGCAATTCAGCCGTTGAATCTTGGTAAAAAGTCATGATTTTGTAGATTTCGTGCTCTTATTTGCGAATTCAAGCCAGAAAACAACGAAAATCGGCGAGAAATCGTCGTTTTGCATCGAAAAATGCGGTTTTCTGTAAGAATTTTGATGATTTCGTGCAGAATTCTGCTGTTTTCTTGCAATTCAGCCGTTGAATCTTGGTAAAAAGTAATGATTTTGTAGATTTCGTGCTCTTCTTTGCGAATTCAAGCCAGAAAACAACGAAAATCGGCGAGAAATCGTCGTTTTGCATCGAAATATGCGGTTTTCTCTAAGAATTTTGACGATTTCGTGCAGAATTCTGCTGTTTTCTTGCAATTCAGCCGTTGAATCTTGGTAAAAAGTCATGATTTTGTAGATTTTGTGCTCTTCTTTGCGAATTCAAGATAGAAAACAACGAAAATCAGCGAGAAATCGTCGTTTTGCATCGAAATATGCGGTTTTCTCTATGAATTTTGATGATTTCGTGCAGAATTCTGCTGTTTTCTTGCAATTCAGCCGTTGAATCTTGGTAAAAAGTCATGATTTTGTAGATTTCGTGCTCTTCTTGGCAAATTCAAGATAGAAAACAACGAAAATCGGCGAGAAATCGTTGTTTTGCATCGAAATATGCAGTTTACTCTAAGAATTTTGATGATTTCGTGCAGAATTCTGCTGTTTTCTTGCAATTCAGCCGTAGAATCTTGGTAAAAAGTGATGATTTTGTGGATTTCGTGCTCTTCTTTGCGAATTCAAGAGAGAAAACAACGAAAATCGGCGAGAAATCGTCGTTTTGCATCGAAAAATGCGGTTTTCTGTAAGAATTTTGATAATTTCGTGCAGAATTCTGCTGTTTTCTTGCAATTCAGCCGTTGAATCTTGGTAAAAAGTAATGATTTTGTAGATTTCGTGCTCTTCTTTCCGAATTCAAGCCAGAAAACAACGAAAATCGGCGAGAAATCGTCGTTTTGCATCGAAATATGCGGTTTTCTCTAAGAATTTTGACGATTTCGTGCAGAATTCTGCTGTTTTCTTGCAATTCAGCCGTTGAATCTTGGTAAAAAGTCATGATTTTGTAGATTTTGTGCTCTTCTTTGCGAATTCAAGATAGAAAACAACGAAAATCAGCGAGAAATCGTCGTTTTGCATCGAAATATGCGGTTTTCTCTAAGAATTTTGATGATTTCGTGCAGAATTCTGCTGTTTTCTTGCAATTCAGCCGTTGAATCTTGGTAAAAAGTGATGATTTTGTAGATTTCGTGCTCTTCTTTGCGAATTCAAGCCAGAAAACAACGAAAATCGGCGAGAAATCGTTGTTTTGCATCGAAATATGCGGTTTTCTGTAAGAATTTTGATGATTTCGTGCAGAATTCTGCTGTTTTCTTGCAATTCAGCAGTTGAATCTTGGTAAAAAGTCATGATTTTGTAGATTTCGTGCTCTTCTTGGCGAATTCACTATAGAAAACAACGAAAATCGGCGAGAAATCGTTGTTTTGCATCGAAATATGCAGTTTTCTCTAAGAATTTTGATGATTTCGTGCAGAATTCTGCTGTTTTCATGCAATTCAGCCGTTGAATCTTGGTAAAAAGTGACGATTTTGTAGATTTCGTGCTCTTCTTTGCGAATTCAAGCCAGAAAACAACGAAAATCGGCGAGAAATCGTCGTTTTGCATCGAAATATGCGGTTTTCTCTAAGAATTTTGATGATTTCGTGCAGAATTCTGCTGTTTTCTTGCAATTCAGCCGTTGAATCTTGGTAAAAAGTGATGATTTTGTAGATTTCGTGCTCTTCTTTGCGAATTCAAGCCAGAAAACAACGAAAATCGGCGAGAAATCGTCGTTTTGCATCGAAATAGCGGTTTTCTCTAAGAATTTTGACGATTTCGTGCAGAATTCTGCTGTTTTCTTGCAATTCAGCCGTTGAATCTTGGTAAAAAGTCATGATTTTGTAGATTTCGTGCTCTTCTTTGCGAATTCAAGCCAGAAAACAACGAAAATCGGCGAGAAATCGTCGTTTTGCATCGAAATATGCGGTTTTCTCTAAGAATTTTGACGATTTCGTGCAGAATTCTGCTGTTTACTTGCAATTCAGCCGTTGAATCTTGGTAAAAAGTCATGATTTTGTAGATTTTGTGCTCTTCTTTGCGAATTCAAGATAGAAAACAACGAAAATCAGCGAGAAATCGTCGTTTTGCATCGAAATATGCGGTTTTCTCTATGAATTTTGATGATTTCGTGCAGAATTCTGCTGTTTTCTTGCAATTCAGCCGTTGAATCTTGGTAAAAAGTGATGATTTTGTAGATTTCGTGCTCTTCTTTGCGAATTCAAGCCAGAAAACAACGAAAATCGGCGAGAAATCGTCGTTTTGCATCGAAATATGCGGTTTTCTCTAAGAATTTTGATGATTTCGTGCAGAATTCTGCTGTTTTCTTGCAATTCAGCCGTTGAATCTTGGTAAAAAGTGATGATTTTGTAGATTTCGTGCTCTTCTTTGCGAATTCAAGCCAGAAAACAACGAAAATCGGCGAGAAATCGTCGTTTTGCATCGAAATATGCGGTTTTCTCTAAGAATTTTGATGATTTCGTGCAGAATTCTGCTGTTTTCTTGCAATTCAGCCGTTGAATCTTGGTAAAAAGTGATGATTTTGTAGATTTCGTGCTCTTCTTTGCGAATTCAAGCCAGAAAACAACGAAAATCGGCGAGAAATCGTCGTTTTGCATCGAAATATGCGGTTTTCTCTAAGAATTTTGATGATTTCGTGCAGAATTCTGCTGTTTTCTTGCAATTCAGCCGTTGAATCTTGGTAAAAAGTGATGATTTTGTAGATTTCGTGCTCTTCTTTGCGAATTCAAGCCAGAAAACAACGAAAATCGGCGAGAAATCGTCGTTTTGCATCGAAATATGCGGTTTTCTCTAAGAATTTTGATGATTTCGTGCAGAATTCTGCTGTTTTCTTGCAATTCAGCCGTTGAATCTTGGTAAAAAGTGATGATTTTGTAGATTTCGTGCTCTTCTTTGCGAATTCAAGCCAGAAAACAACGAAAATCGGCGAGAAATCGTCGTTTTGCATCGAAATAGCGGTTTTCTCTAAGAATTTTGACGATTTCGTGCAGAATTCTGCTGTTTTCTTGCAATTCAGCCGTTGAATCTTGGTAAAAAGTCATGATTTTGTAGATTTCGTGCTCTTCTTTGCGAATTCAAGCCAGAAAACAACGAAAATCGGCGAGAAATCGTTGTTTTGCATCGAAAAATGCGGTTTTCTGTAAGAATTTTGATGATTTCGTGCAGAATTCTGCTGTTTTCTTGCAATTCAGCCGTTGAATCTTGGTAAAAAGTAATGATTTTGTAGATTTCGTGCTCTTCTTTGCGAATTCAAGCCAGAAAACAACGAAAATCGGCGAGAAATCGTCGTTTTGCATCGAAAAATGCGGTTTTCTGTAAGAATTTTGATGATTTCGTGCAGAATTCTGCTGTTTTCTTGCAATTCAGCCGTTGAATCTTGGTAAAAAGTAATGATTTTGTAGATTTCGTGCTCTTCTTTGCGAATTCAAGCCAGAAAACAACGAAAATCGGCGAGAAATCGTCGTTTTGCATCGAAATATGCGGTTTTCTCTAAGAATTTTGACGATTTCGTGCAGAATTCTGCTGTTTTCTTGCAATTCAGCCGTTGAATCTTGGTAAAAAGTCATGATTTTGTAGATTTTGTGCTCTTCTTTGCGAATTCAAGATAGAAAACAACGAAAATCAGCGAGAAATCGTCGTTTTGCATCGAAATATGCGGTTTTCTCTATGAATTTTGATGATTTCGTGCAGAATTCTGCTGTTTTCTTGCAATTCAGCCGTTGAATCTTGGTAAAAAGTCATGATTTTGTAGATTTCGTGCTCTTCTTGGCAAATTCAAGATAGAAAACAACGAAAATCGGCGAGAAATCGTTGTTTTGCATCGAAATATGCAGTTTACTCTAAGAATTTTGATGATTTCGTGCAGAATTCTGCTGTTTTCTTGCAATTCAGCCGTTGAATCTTGGTAAAAAGTCATGATTTTGTAGATTTCGTGCTCTTCTTGGCAAATTCAAGATAGAAAACAACGAAAATCGGCGAGAAATCGTTGTTTTGCATCGAAATATGCAGTTTACTCTAAGAATTTTGATGATTTCGTGCAGAATTCTGCTGTTTTCTTGCAATTCAGCCGTTGAATCTTGGTAAAAAGTCATGATTTTGTAGATTTCGTGCTCTTCTTGGCAAATTCAAGATAGAAAACAACGAAAATCGGCGAAAAATCGTTGTTTTGCATCGAAATATGCGGTTTTCTGTAAGAATTTTGATGATTTCGTGCAGAATTCTGCAGTTTTCTTGCAATTCAGCCGTTGAATCTATGTAAAAAGTCATGATTTTGTAGATTTCGTGCTCTTCTTGGCAAATTCAAGATAGAAAACAACGAAAATCGGCGAGAAATCGTTGTTTTGCATCGAAATATGCAGTTTTCTCTAAGAATTTTGATGATTTCGTGCAGAATTCTGCTGTTTTCTTGCAATTCAGCCGTTGAATCTTGGTAAAAAGTCATGATTTTGTAGATTTCGTGCTCTTCTTTGCGAATTCAAGCCAGAAAACAACGAAAATCGGCGAGAAATCGTCGTTTTGCATCGAAATATGCGGTTTTCTGTAAGAATTTTGATGATTTCGTGCAGAATTCTGCTGTTTTCTTGCAATTCAGCCGTAGAATCTTGGTAAAAAGTGATGATTTTGTGGATTTCGTGCTCTTCTTTGCGAATTCAAGAGAGAAAACAACGAAAATCGGCGAGAAATCGTTGTTTTGCATCGAAATATGCGGTTTTCTGTAAGAATTATGATGATTTCGTGCAGAATTCTGCTGTTTTCTTGCAATTCAGCCGTTGAATCTTGGTAAAAAGTCATGATTTTTTAGATTTCGTGCTCTTCTTTGCGAATTCAAGCCAGAAAACAACGAAAATCGGCGAGAAATCGTCGTTTTGCATCGAAAAATGCGGTTTTTTGTAAGAATTTTGATGATTTCGTGCAGAATTCTGCTGTTTTCTTGCAATTCAGCCGTTGAATCTTGGTAAAAAGTAATGATTTTGTAGATTTCGTGCTCTTCTTTGCGAATTCAAGCCAGAAAACAACGAAAATCGGCGAGAAATCGTCGTTTTGCATCGAAATATGCGGTTTTCTCTAAGAATTTTGACGATTTCGTGCAGAATTCTGCTGTTTTCTTGCAATTCAGCCGTTGAATCTTGGTAAATAGTCATGATTTTGTAGATTTTGTGCTCTTCTTTGCGAATTCAAGATAGAAAACAACGAAAATCAGCGAGAAATCGTCGTTTTGCATCGAAATATGCGGTTTTCTCTAAGAATTTTGATGATTTCGTGCAGAATTCTGCTGTTTTCTTGCAATTCAGCCGTTGAATCTTGGTAAAAAGTGATGATTTTGTAGATTTCGTGCTCTTCTTTGCGAATTCAAGCCTGAAAACAACGAAAATCGGCGAGAAATCGTTGTTTTGCATCGAAATATGCGGTTTTCTGTAAGAATTTTGATGATTTCGTGCAGAATTCTGCTGTTTTCTTGCAATTCAGCAGTTGAATCTTGGTAAAAAGTCATGATTTTGTAGATTTCGTGCTCTTCTTGGCGAATTCACTATAGAAAACAACGAAAATCGGCGAGAAATCGTTGTTTTGCATCGAAATATGCAGTTTTCTCTAAGAATTTTGATGATTTCGTGCAGAATTCTGCTGTTTTCATGCAATTCAGCCGTTGAATCTTGGTAAAAAGTGATGATTTTGTAGATTTCGTGCTCTTCTTTGCGAATTCAAGCCAGAAAACAACGAAAATCGGCGAGAAATCGTCGTTTTGCATCGAAATATGCGGTTTTCTCTAAGAATTTTGATGATTTCGTGCAGAATTCTGCTGTTTTCTTGCAATTCAGCCGTTGAATCTTGGTAAAAAGTGATGATTTTGTAGATTTCGTGCTCTTCTTTGCGAATTCAAGCCAGAAAACAACGAAAATCGGCGAGAAATCGTCGTTTTGCATCGAAATAGCGGTTTTCTCTAAGAATTTTGACGATTTCGTGCAGAATTCTGCTGTTTTCTTGCAATTCAGCCGTTGAATCTTGGTAAAAAGTCATGATTTTGTAGATTTCGTGCTCTTCTTTGCGAATTCAAGCCAGAAAACAACGAAAATCGGCGAGAAATCGTCGTTTTGCATCGAAATATGCGGTTTTCTCTAAGAATTTTGACGATTTCGTGCAGAATTCTGCTGTTTTCTTGCAATTCAGCCGTTGAATCTTGGTAAAAAGTCATGATTTTGTAGACTTTGTGCTCTTCTTTGCGAATTCAAGATAGAAAACAACGAAAATCAGCGAGAAATCGTCGTTTTGCATCGAAATATGCGGTTTTCTCTATGAATTTTGATGATTTCGTGCAGAATTCTGCTGTTTTCTTGCAATTCAGCCGTTGAATCTTGGTAAAAAGTGATGATTTTGTAGATTTCGTGCTCTTCTTTGCGAATTCAAGCCAGAAAACAACGAAAATCGGCGAGAAATCGTCGTTTTGCATCGAAATATGCGGTTTTCTCTAAGAATTTTGATGATTTCGTGCAGAATTCTGCTGTTTTCTTGCAATTCAGCCGTTGAATCTTGGTAAAAAGTGATGATTTTGTAGATTTCGTGCTCTTCTTTGCGAATTCAAGCCAGAAAACAACGAAAATCGGCGAGAAATCGTCGTTTTGCATCGAAATATGCGGTTTTCTCTAAGAATTTTGATGATTTCGTGCAGAATTCTGCTGTTTTCTTGCAATTCAGCCGTTGAATCTTGGTAAAAAGTGATGATTTTGTAGATTTCGTGCTCTTCTTTGCGAATTCAAGCCAGAAAACAACGAAAATCGGCGAGAAATCGTCGTTTTGCATCGAAATAGCGGTTTTCTCTAAGAATTTTGACGATTTCGTGCAGAATTCTGCTGTTTTCTTGCAATTCAGCCGTTGAATCTTGGTAAAAAGTCATGATTTTGTAGATTTCGTGCTCTTCTTTGCGAATTCAAGCCAGAAAACAACGAAAATCGGCGAGAAATCGTTGTTTTGCATCGAAATATGCGGTTTTCTGTAAGAATTTTGATGATTTCGTGCAGAATTCTGCTGTTTTCTTGCAATTCAGCCGTTGAATCTTGGTAAAAAGTCATGATTTTGTAGATTTCGTGCTCTTATTTGCGAATTCAAGCCAGAAAACAACGAAAATCGGCGAGAAATCGTCGTTTTGCATCGAAAAATGCGGTTTTCTGTAAGAATTTTGATGATTTCGTGCAGAATTCTGCTGTTTTCTTGCAATTCAGCCGTTGAATCTTGGTAAAAAGTAATGATTTTGTAGATTTCGTGCTCTTCTTTGCGAATTCAAGCCAGAAAACAACGAAAATCGGCGAGAAATCGTCGTTTTGCATCGAAATATGCGGTTTTCTCTAAGAATTTTGACGATTTCGTGCAGAATTCTGCTGTTTTCTTGCAATTCAGCCGTTGAATCTTGGTAAAAAGTCATGATTTTGTAGATTTTGTGCTCTTCTTTGCGAATTCAAGATAGAAAACAACGAAAATCAGCGAGAAATCGTCGTTTTGCATCGAAATATGCGGTTTTCTCTATGAATTTTGATGATTTCGTGCAGAATTCTGCTGTTTTCTTGCAATTCAGCCGTTGAATCTTGGTAAAAAGTCATGATTTTGTAGATTTCGTGCTCTTCTTGGCAAATTCAAGATAGAAAACAACGAAAATCGGCGAGAAATCGTTGTTTTGCATCGAAATATGCAGTTTACTCTAAGAATTTTGATGATTTCGTGCAGAATTCTGCTGTTTTCTTGCAATTCAGCCGTTGAATATAGGTAAAAAGTCATGATTTTGTAGATTTCGTGCTCTTCTTGGCGAATTCAAGATAGAAAACAACGAAAATCGCCGAAAAATCGTTGTTTTGCATCGAAATATGCGGTTTTCTGTAAGAATTTTGATGATTTCGTGCAGAATTCTGCAGTTTTCTTGCAATTCAGCCGTTGAATCTATGTAAAAAGTCATGATTTTGTAGATTTCGTGCTCTTCTTGGCAAATTCAAGATAGAAAACAACGAAAATCGGCGAGAAATCGTTGTTTTGCATCGAAATATGCAGTTTTCTCTAAGAATTTTGATGATTTCGTGCAGAATTCTGCTGTTTTCTTGCAATTCAGCCGTTGAATCTTGGTAAAAAGTCATGATTTTGTAGATTTCGTGCTCTTCTTTGCGAATTCAAGCCAGAAAACAACGAAAATCGGCGAGAAATCGTCGTTTTGCATCGAAATATGCGGTTTTCTGTAAGAATTTTGATGATTTCGTGCAGAATTCTGCTGTTTTCTTGCAATTCAGCCGTAGAATCTTGGTAAAAAGTGATGATTTTGTGGATTTCGTGCTCTTCTTTGCGAATTCAAGAGAGAAAACAACGAAAATCGGCGAGAAATCGTTGTTTTGCATCGAAATATGCGGTTTTCTGTAAGAATTATGATGATTTCGTGCAGAATTCTGCTGTTTTCTTGCAATTCAGCCGTTGAATCTTGGTAAAAAGTCATGATTTTGTAGATTTCGTGCTCTTCTTTGCGAATTCAAGCCAGAAAACAACGAAAATCGGCGAGAAATCGTCGTTTTGCATCGAAAAATGCGGTTTTCTGTAAGAATTTTGATGATTTCGTGCAGAATTCTGCTGTTTTCTTGCAATTCAGCCGTTGAATCTTGGTAAAAAGTAATGATTTTGTAGATTTCGTGCTCTTCTTTGCGAATTCAAGCCAGAAAACAACGAAAATCGGCGAGAAATCGTCGTTTTGCATCGAAATATGCGGTTTTCTCTAAGAATTTTGACGATTTCGTGCAGAATTCTGCTGTTTTCTTGCAATTCAGCCGTTGAATCTTGGTAAAAAGTCATGATTTTGTAGATTTTGTGCTCTTCTTTGCGAATTCAAGATAGAAAACAACGAAAATCAGCGAGAAATCGTCGTTTTGCATCGAAATATGCGGTTTTCTCTAAGAATTTTGATGATTTCGTGCAGAATTCTGCTGTTTTCTTGCAATTCAGCCGTTGAATCTTGGTAAAAAGTGATGATTTTGTAGATTTCGTGCTCTTCTTTGCGAATTCAAGCCAGAAAACAACGAAAATCGGCGAGAAATCGTTGTTTTGCATCGAAATATGCGGTTTTCTGTAAGAATTTTGATGATTTCGTGCAGAATTCTGCTGTTTTCTTGCAATTCAGCAGTTGAATCTTGGTAAAAAGTCATGATTTTGTAGATTTCGTGCTCTTCTTGGCGAATTCACTATAGAAAACAACGAAAATCGGCGAGAAATCGTTGTTTTGCATCGAAATATGCAGTTTTCTCTAAGAATTTTGATGATTTCGTGCAGAATTCTGCTGTTTTCATGCAATTCAGCCGTTGAATCTTGGTAAAAAGTGATGATTTTGTAGATTTCGTGCTCTTCTTTGCGAATTCAAGCCAGAAAACAACGAAAATCGGCGAGAAATCGTCGTTTTGCATCGAAATATGCGGTTTTCTCTAAGAATTTTGATGATTTCGTGCAGAATTCTGCTGTTTTCTTGCAATTCAGCCGTTGAATCTTGGTAAAAAGTGATGATTTTGTAGATTTCGTGCTCTTCTTTGCGAATTCAAGCCAGAAAACAACGAAAATCGGCGAGAAATCGTCGTTTTGCATCGAAATAGCGGTTTTCTCTAAGAATTTTGACGATTTCGTGCAGAATTCTGCTGTTTTCTTGCAATTCAGCCTTTGAATCTTGGTAAAAAGTCATGATTTTGTAGATTTCGTGCTCTTCTTTGCGAATTCAAGCCAGAAAACAACGAAAATCGGCGAGAAATCGTCGTTTTGCATCGAAATATGCGGTTTTCTCAAAGAATTTTGACGATTTCGTGCAGAATTCTGCTGTTTTCTTGCAATTCAGCCGTTGAATCTTGGTAAAAAGTCATGATTTTGTAGATTTTGTGCTCTTCTTTGCGAATTCAAGATAGAAAACAACGAAAATCAGCGAGAAATCGTCGTTTTGCATCGAAATATGCGGTTTTCTCTATGAATTTTGATGATTTCGTGCAGAATTCTGCTGTTTTCTTGCAATTCAGCCGTTGAATCTTGGTAAAAAGTGATGATTTTGTAGATTTCGTGCTCTTCTTTGCGAATTCAAGCCAGAAAACAACGAAAATCGGCGAGAAATCGTCGTTTTGCATCGAAATATGCGGTTTTCTCTAAGAATTTTGATGATTTCGTGCAGAATTCTGCTGTTTTCTTGCAATTCAGCCGTTGAATCTTGGTAAAAAGTGATGATTTTGTAGATTTCGTGCTCTTCTTTGCGAATTCAAGCCAGAAAACAACGAAAATCGGCGAGAAATCGTCGTTTTGCATCGAAATAGCGGTTTTCTCTAAGAATTTTGACGATTTCGTGCAGAATTCTGCTGTTTTCTTGCAATTCAGCCGTTGAATCTTGGTAAAAAGTCATGATTTTGTAGATTTCGTGCTCTTCTTTGCGAATTCAAGCCAGAAAACAACGAAAATCGGCGAGAAATCGTTGTTTTGCATCGAAATATGCGGTTTTCTGTAAGAATTTTGATGATTTCGTGCAGAATTCTGCTGTTTTCTTGCAATTCAGCCGTTGAATCTTGGTAAAAAGTCATGATTTTGTAGATTTCGTGCTCTTATTTGCGAATTCAAGCCAGAAAACAACGAAAATCGGCGAGAAATCGTCGTTTTGCATCGAAAAATGCGGTTTTCTGTAAGAATTTTGATGATTTCGTGCAGAATTCTGCTGTTTTCTTGCAATTCAGCCGTTGAATCTTGGTAAAAAGTAATGATTTTGTAGATTTCGTGCTCTTCTTTGCGAATTCAAGCCAGAAAACAACGAAAATCGGCGAGAAATCGTCGTTTTGCATCGAAATATGCGGTTTTCTCTAAGAATTTTGACGATTTCGTGCAGAATTCTGCTGTTTTCTTGCAATTCAGCCGTTGAATCTTGGTAAAAAGTCATGATTTTGTAGATTTTGTGCTCTTCTTTGCGAATTCAAGATAGAAAACAACGAAAATCAGCGAGAAATCGTCGTTTTGCATCGAAATATGCGGTTTTCTCTATGAATTTTGATGATTTCGTGCAGAATTCTGCTGTTTTCTTGCAATTCAGCCGTTGAATCTTGGTAAAAAGTCATGATTTTGTAGATTTCGTGCTCTTCTTTGCGAATTCAAGCCAGAAAACAACGAAAATCGGCGAGAAATCGTCGTTTTGCATCGAAATAGCGGTTTTCTCTAAGAATTTTGACGATTTCGTGCAGAATTCTGCTGTTTTCTTGCAATTCAGCCGTTGAATCTTGGTAAAAAGTCATGATTTTGTAGATTTCGTGCTCTTCTTTGCGAATTCAAGCCAGAAAACAACGAAAATCGGCGAGAAATCGTCGTTTTGCATCGAAATATGCGGTTTTCTCTAAGAATTTTGACGATTTCGTGCAGAATTCTGCTGTTTTCTTGCAATTCAGCCGTTGAATCTTGGTAAAAAGTCATGATTTTGTAGATTTCGTGCTCTTCTTTGCGAATTCAAGCCAGAAAACAACGAAAATCGGCGAGAAATCGTTGTTTTGCATCGAAATATGCGGTTTTCTGTAAGAATTTTGATGATTTCGTGCAGAATTCTGCTGTTTTCTTGCAATTCAGCCGTTGAATCTTGGTAAAAAGTCATGATTTTGTAGATTTTGTGCTCTTCTTTGCGAATTCAAGATAGAAAACAACGAAAATCAGCGAGAAATCGTCGTTTTGCATCGAAAAATGCGGTTTTCTCTATGAATTTTGATGATTTCGTGCAGAATTCTGCTGTTTTCTTGCAATTCAGCCGTTGAATCTTGGTAAAAAGTCATGATTTTGTAGATTTCGTGCTCTTCTTGGCAAATTCAAGATAGAAAACAACGAAAATCGGCGAGAAATCGTTGTTTTGCATCGAAATATGCAGTTTACTCTAAGAATTTTGATGATTTCGTGCAGAATTCTGCTGTTTTCTTGCAATTCAGCCGTTGAATATAGGTAAAAAGTCATGATTTTGTAGATTTCGTGCTCTTCTTGGCGAATTCAAGATAGAAAACAACGAAAATCGGCGAAAAATCGTTGTTTTGCATCGAAATATGCGGTTTTCTGTAAGAATTTTGATGATTTCGTGCAGAATTCTGCAGTTTTCTTGCAATTCAGCCGTTGAATCTATGTAAAAAGTCATGATTTTGTAGATTTCGTGCTCTTCTTGGCAAATTCAAGATAGAAAACAACGAAAATCGGCGAGAAATCGTTGTTTTGCATCGAAATATGCAGTTTTCTCTAAGAATTTTGATGATTTCGTGCAGAATTCTGCTGTTTTCTTGCAATTCAGCCGTTGAATCTTGGTAAAAAGTCATGATTTTGTAGATTTCGTGCTCTTCTTTGCGAATTCAAGCCAGAAAACAACGAAAATCGGCGAGAAATCGTCGTTTTGCATCGAAATATGCGGTTTTCTGTAAGAATTTTGATGATTTCGTGCAGAATTCTGCTGTTTTCTTGCAATTCAGCCGTAGAATCTTGGTAAAAAGTGATGATTTTGTGGATTTCGTGCTCTTCTTTGCGAATTCAAGAGAGAAAACAACGAAAATCGGCGAGAAATCGTTGTTTTGCATCGAAATATGCGGTTTTCTGTAAGAATTATGATGATTTCGTGCAGAATTCTGCTGTTTTCTTGCAATTCAGCCGTTGAATCTTGGTAAAAAGTCATGATTTTGTAGATTTCGTGCTCTTCTTTGCGAATTCAAGCCAGAAAACAACGAAAATCGGCGAGAAATCGTCGTTTTGCATCGAAAAATGCGGTTTTCTGTAAGAATTTTGATGATTTCGTGCAGAATTCTGCTGTTTTCTTGCAATTCAGCCGTTGAATCTTGGTAAAAAGTAATGATTTTGTAGATTTCGTGCTCTTCTTTGCGAATTCAAGCCAGAAAACAACGAAAATCGGCGAGAAATCGTCGTTTTGCATCGAAATATGCGGTTTTCTCTAAGAATTTTGACGATTTCGTGCAGAATTCTGCTGTTTTCTTGCAATTCAGCCGTTGAATCTTGGTAAAAAGTCATGATTTTGTAGATTTTGTGCTCTTCTTTGCGAATTCAAGATAGAAAACAACGAAAATCAGCGAGAAATCGTCGTTTTGCATCGAAATATGCGGTTTTCTCTAAGAATTTTGATGATTTCGTGCAGAATTCTGCTGTTTTCTTGCAATTCAGCCGTTGAATCTTGGTAAAAAGTGATGATTTTGTAGATTTCGTGCTCTTCTTTGCGAATTCAAGCCAGAAAACAACGAAAATCGGCGAGAAATCGTTGTTTTGCATCGAAATATGCGGTTTTCTGTAAGAATTTTGATGATTTCGTGCAGAATTCTGCTGTTTTCTTGCAATTCAGCAGTTGAATCTTGGTAAAAAGTCATGATTTTGTAGATTTCGTGCTCTTCTTGGCGAATTCACTATAGAAAACAACGAAAATCGGCGAGAAATCGTTGTTTTGCATCGAAATATGCAGTTTTCTCTAAGAATTTTGATGATTTCGTGCAGAATTCTGCTGTTTTCATGCAATTCAGCCGTTGAATCTTGGTAAAAAGTGATGATTTTGTAGATTTCGTGCTCTTCTTTGCGAATTCAAGCCAGAAAACAACGAAAATCGGCGAGAAATCGTCGTTTTGCATCGAAATATGCGGTTTTCTCTAAGAATTTTGATGATTTCGTGCAGAATTCTGCTGTTTTCTTGCAATTCAGCCGTTGAATCTTGGTAAAAAGTGATGATTTTGTAGATTTCGTGCTCTTCTTTGCGAATTCAAGCCAGAAAACAACGAAAATCGGCGAGAAATCGTCGTTTTGCATCGAAATAGCGGTTTTCTCTAAGAATTTTGACGATTTCGTGCAGAATTCTGCTGTTTTCTTGCAATTCAGCCGTTGAATCTTGGTAAAAAGTCATGATTTTGTAGATTTCGTGCTCTTCTTTGCGAATTCAAGCCAGAAAACAACGAAAATCGGCGAGAAATCGTCGTTTTGCATCGAAATATGCGGTTTTCTCTAAGAATTTTGACGATTTCGTGCAGAATTCTGCTGTTTTCTTGCAATTCAGCCGTTGAATCTTGGTAAAAAGTCATGATTTTGTAGATTTTGTGCTCTTCTTTGCGAATTCAAGATAGAAAACAACCAAAATCAGCGAGAAATCGTCGTTTTGCATCGAAATATGCGGTTTTCTCTATGAATTTTGATGATTTCGTGCAGAATTCTGCTGTTTTCTTGCAATTCAGCCGTTGAATCTTGGTAAAAAGTGATGATTTTGTAGATTTCGTGCTCTTCTTTGCGAATTCAAGCCAGAAAACAACGAAAATCGGCGAGAAATCGTCGTTTTGCATAGAAATATGCGGTTTTCTCTAAGAATTTTGATGATTTCGTGCAGAATTCTGCTGTTTTCTTGCAATTCAGCCGTTGAATCTTGGTAAAAAGTGATGATTTTGTAGATTTCGTGCTCTTCTTTGCGAATTCAAGCCAGAAAACAACGAAAATCGGCGAGAAATCGTCGTTTTGCATCGAAATATGCGGTTTTCTCTAAGAATTTTGATGATTTCGTGCAGAATTCTGCTGTTTTCTTGCAATTCAGCCGTTGAATCTTGGTAAAAAGTGATGATTTTGTAGATTTCGTGCTCTTCTTTGCGAATTCAAGCCAGAAAACAACGAAAATCGGCGAGAAATCGTCGTTTTGCATCGAAATAGCGGTTTTCTCTAAGAATTTTGACGATTTCGTGCAGAATTCTGCTGTTTTCTTGCAATTCAGCCGTTGAATCTTGGTAAAAAGTCATGATTTTGTAGATTTCGTGCTCTTCTTTGCGAATTCAAGCCAGAAAACAACGAAAATCGGCGAGAAATCGTTGTTTTGCATCGAAATATGCGGTTTTCTGTAAGAATTTTGATGATTTCGTGCAGAATTCTGCTGTTTTCTTGCAATTCAGCCGTTGAATCTTGGTAAAAAGTCATGATTTTGTAGATTTCGTGCTCTTATTTGCGAATTCAAGCCAGAAAACAACGAAAATCGGCGAGAAATCGTCGTTTTGCATCGAAAAATGCGGTTTTCTGTAAGAATTTTGATGATTTCGTGCAGAATTCTGCTGTTTTCTTGCAATTCAGCCGTTGAATCTTGGTAAAAAGTAATGATTTTGTAGATTTCGTGCTCTTCTTTGCGAATTCAAGCCAGAAAACAACGAAAATCGGCGAGAAATCGTCGTTTTGCATCGAAATATGCGGTTTTCTCTAAGAATTTTGACGATTTCGTGCAGAATTCTGCTGTTTTCTTGCAATTCAGCCGTTGAATCTTGGTAAAAAGTCATGATTTTGTAGATTTTGTGCTCTTCTTTGCGAATTCAAGATAGAAAACAACGAAAATCAGCGAGAAATCGTCGTTTTGCATCGAAATATGCGGTTTTCTCTATGAATTTTGATGATTTCGTGCAGAATTCTGCTGTTTTCTTGCAATTCAGCCGTTGAATCTTGGTAGAAAGTCATGATTTTGTAGATTTCGTGCTCTTCTTGGCAAATTCAAGATAGAAAACAACGAAAATCGGCGAGAAATCGTTGTTTTGCATCGAAATATGCAGTTTACTCTAAGAATTTTGATGATTTCGTGCAGAATTCTGCTGTTTTCTTGCAATTCAGCCGTTGAATATAGGTAAAAAGTCATGATTTTGTAGATTTCGTGCTCTTCTTGGCGAATTCAAGATAGAAAACAACGAAAATCGGCGAAAAATCGTTGTTTTGCATCGAAATATGCGGTTTTCTGTAAGAATTTTGATGATTTCGTGCAGAATTCTGCAGTTTTCTTGCAATTCAGCCGTTGAATCTATGTAAAAAGTCATGATTTTGTAGATTTCGTGCTCTTCTTGGCAAATTCAAGATAGAAAACAACGAAAATCGGCGAGAAATCGTTGTTTTGCATCGAAATATGCAGTTTTCTCTAAGAATTTTGATGATTTCGTGCAGAATTCTGCTGTTTTCTTGCAATTCAGCCGTTGAATCTTGGTAAAAAGTCATGATTTTGTAGATTTCGTGCTCTTCTTTGCGAATTCAAGCCAGAAAACAACGAAAATCGGCGAGAAATCGTCGTTTTGCATCGAAATATGCGGTTTTCTGTAAGAATTTTGATGATTTCGTGCAGAATTCTGCTGTTTTCTTGCAATTCAGCCGTAGAATCTTGGTAAAAAGTGATGATTTTGTGGATTTCGTGCTCTTCTTTGCGAATTCAAGAGAGAAAACAACGAAAATCGGCGAGAAATCGTTGTTTTGCATCGAAATATGCGGTTTTCTGTAAGAATTTTGATGATTTCGTGCAGAATTCTGCTGTTTTCTTGCAATTCAGCAGTTGAATCTTGGTAAAAAGTCATGATTTTGTAGATTTCGTGCTCTTCTTGGCGAATTCACTATAGAAAACAACGAAAATCGGCGAGAAATCGTTGTTTTGCATCGAAATATGCAGTTTTCTCTAAGAATTTTGATGATTTCGTGCAGAATTCTGCTGTTTTCATGCAATTCAGCCGTTGAATCTTGGTAAAAAGTGATGATTTTGTAGATTTCGTGCTCTTCTTTGCGAATTCAAGCCAGAAAACAACGAAAATCGGCGAGAAATCGTCGTTTTGCATCGAAATATGCGGTTTTCTCTAAGAATTTTGATGATTTCGTGCAGAATTCTGCTGTTTTCTTGCAATTCAGCCGTTGAATCTTGGTAAAAAGTGATGATTTTGTAGATTTCGTGCTCTTCTTTGCGAATTCAAGCCAGAAAACAACGAAAATCGGCGAGAAATCGTCGTTTTGCATCGAAATAGCGGTTTTCTCTAAGAATTTTGACGATTTCGTGCAGAATTCTGCTGTTTTCTTGCAATTCAGCCGTTGAATCTTGGTAAAAAGTCATGATTTTGTAGATTTCGTGCTCTTCTTTGCGAATTCAAGCCAGAAAACAACGAAAATCGGCGAGAAATCGTCGTTTTGCATCGAAATATGCGGTTTTCTCTAAGAATTTTGACGATTTCGTGCAGAATTCTGCTGTTTTCTTGCAATTCAGCCGTTGAATCTTGGTAAAAAGTCATGATTTTGTAGATTTTGTGCTCTTCTTTGCGAATTCAAGATAGAAAACAACGAAAATCAGCGAGAAATCGTCGTTTTGCATCGAAATATGCGGTTTTCTCTATGAATTTTGATGATTTCGTGCAGAATTCTGCTGTTTTCTTGCAATTCAGCCGTTGAATCTTGGTAAAAAGTGATGATTTTGTAGATTTCGTGCTCTTCTTTGCGAATTCAAGCCAGAAAACAACGAAAATCGGCGAGAAATCGTCGTTTTGCATCGAAATATGCGGTTTTCTCTAAGAATTTTGATGATTTCGTGCAGAATTCTGCTGTTTTCTTGCAATTCAGCCGTTGAATCTTGGTAAAAAGTGATGATTTTGTAGATTTCGTGCTCTTCTTTGCGAATTCAAGCCAGAAAGCAACGAAAATCGGCGAGAAATCGTTGTTTTGCATCGAAATATGCGGTTTTCTGTAAGAATTTTGATGATTTCGTGCAGAATTCTGCTGTTTTCTTGCAATTCAGCCGTTGAATCTTGGTAAAAAGTCATGATTTTGTAGATTTCGTGCTCTTATTTGCGAATTCAAGCCAGAAAACAACGAAAATCGGCGAGAAATCGTCGTTTTGCATCGAAAAATGCGGTTTTCTGTAAGAATTTTGATGATTTCGTGCAGAATTCTGCTGTTTTCTTGCAATTCAGCCGTTGAATCTTGGTAAAAAGTAATGATTTTGTAGATTTCGTGCTCTTCTTTGCGAATTCAAGCCAGAAAACAACGAAAATCGGCGAGAAATCGTCGTTTTGCATCGAAATATGCGGTTTTCTCTAAGAATTTTGACGATTTCGTGCAGAATTCTGCTGTTTTCTTGCAATTCAGCCGTTGAATCTTGGTAAAAAGTCATGATTTTGTAGATTTTGTGCTCTTCTTTGCGAATTCAAGATAGAAAACAACGAAAATCAGCGAGAAATCGTCGTTTTGCATCGAAATATGCGGTTTTCTCTATGAATTTTGATGATTTCGTGCAGAATTCTGCTGTTTTCTTGCAATTCAGCCGTTGAATCTTGGTAAAAAGTCATGATTTTGTAGATTTCGTGCTCTTCTTGGCAAATTCAAGATAGAAAACAACGAAAATCGGCGAGAAATCGTTGTTTTGCATCGAAATATGCAGTTTACTCTAAGAATTTTGATGATTTCGTGCAGAATTCTGCTGTTTTCTTGCAATTCAGCCGTTGAATATAGGTAAAAAGTCATGATTTTGTAGATTTCGTGCTCTTCTTGGCGAATTCAAGATAGAAAACAACGAAAATCGGCGAAAAATCGTTGTTTTGCATCGAAATATGCGGTTTTCTGTAAGAATTTTGATGATTTCGTGCAGAATTCTGCAGTTTTCTTGCAATTCAGCCGTTGAATCTATGTAAAAAGTCATGATTTTGTAGATTTCGTGCTCTTCTTGGCAAATTCAAGATAGAAAACAACGAAAATCGGCGAGAAATCGTTGTTTTGCATCGAAATATGCAGTTTTCTCTAAGAATTTTGATGATTTCGTGCAGAATTCTGCTGTTTTCTTGCAATTCAGCCGTTGAATCTTGGTAAAAAGTCATGATTTTGTAGATTTCGTGCTCTTCTTTGCGAATTCAAGCCAGAAAACAACGAAAATCGGCGAGAAATCGTCGTTTTGCATCGAAATATGCAGTTTTCTGTAAGAATTTTGATGATTTCGTGCAGAATTCTGCTGTTTTCTTGCAATTCAGCCGTAGAATCTTGGTAAAAAGTGATGATTTTGTGGATTTCGTGCTCTTCTTTGCGAATTCAAGAGAGAAAACAAAGAAAATCGGCGAGAAATCGTTGTTTTGCATCGAAATATGCGGTTTTCTGTAAGAATTATGATGATTTCGTGCAGAATTCTGCTGTTTTCTTGCAATTCAGCCGTTGAATCTTGGTAAAAAGTCATGATTTTGTAGATTTCGTGCTCTTCTTTGCGAATTCAAGCCAGAAAACAACGAAAATCGGCGAGAAATCGTCGTTTTGCATCGAAAAATGCGGTTTTCTGTAAGAATTTTGATGATTTCGTGCAGAATTCTGCTGTTTTCTTGCAATTCAGCCGTTGAATCTTGGTAAAAAGTAATGATTTTGTAGATTTCGTGCTCTTCTTTGCGAATTCAAGCCAGAAAACAACGAAAATCGGCGAGAAATCGTCGTTTTGCATCGAAATATGCGGTTTTCTCTAAGAATTTTGACGATTTCGTGCAGAAATCTGCTGTTTTCTTGCAATTCAGCCGTTGAATCTTGGTAAAAAGTCATGATTTTGTAGATTTTGTGCTCTTCTTTGCGAATTCAAGATAGAAAACAACGAAAATCAGCGAGAAATCGTCGTTTTGCATCGAAATATGCGGTTTTCTCTAAGAATTTTGATGATTTCGTGCAGAATTCTGCTGTTTTCTTGCAATTCAGCCGTTGAATCTTGGTAAAAAGTGATGATTTTGTAGATTTCGTGCTCTTCTTTGCGAATTCAAGCCAGAAAACAACGAAAATCGGCGAGAAATCGTTGTTTTGCATCGAAATATGCGGTTTTCTGTAAGAATTTTGATGATTTCGTGCAGAATTCTGCTGTTTTCTTGCAATTCAGCAGTTGAATCTTGGTAAAAAGTCATGATTTTGTAGATTTCGTGCTCTTCTTGGCGAATTCACTATAGAAAACAACGAAAATCGGCGAGAAATCGTTGTTTTGCATCGAAATATGCAGTTTTCTCTAAGAATTTTGATGATTTCGTGCAGAATTCTGCTGTTTTCATGCAATTCAGCCGTTGAATCTTGGTAAAAAGTGATGATTTTGTAGATTTCGTGCTCTTCTTTGCGAATTCAAGCCAGAAAACAACGAAAATCGGCGAGAAATCGTCGTTTTGCATCGAAATATGCGGTTTTCTCTAAGAATTTTGATGATTTCGTGCAGAATTCTGCTGTTTTCTTGCAATTCAGCCGTTGAATCTTGGTAAAAAGTGATGATTTTGTAGATTTCGTGCTCTTCTTTGCGAATTCAAGCCAGAAAACAACGAAAATCGGCGAGAAATCGTCGTTTTGCATCGAAATAGCGGTTTTCTCTAAGAATTTTGACGATTTCGTGCAGAATTCTGCTGTTTTCTTGCAATTCAGCCGTTGAATCTTGGTAAAAAGTCATGATTTTGTAGATTTCGTGCTCTTCTTTGCGAATTCAAGCCAGAAAACAACGAAAATCGGCGAGAAATCGTCGTTTTGCATCGAAATATGCGGTTTTCTCTAAGAATTTTGACGATTTCGTGCAGAATTCTGCTGTTTTCTTGCAATTCAGCCGTTGAATCTTGGTAAAAAGTCATGATTTTGTAGATTTTGTGCTCTTCTTTGCGAATTCAAGATAGAAAACAACGAAAATCAGCGAGAAATCGTCGTTTTGCATCGAAATATGCGGTTTTCTCTATGAATTTTGATGATTTCGTGCAGAATTCTGCTGTTTTCTTGCAATTCAGCCGTTGAATCTTGGTAAAAAGTGATGATTTTGTAGATTTCGTGCTCTTCTTTGCGAATTCAAGCCAGAAAACAACGAAAATCGGCGAGAAATCGTCGTTTTGCATCGAAATATGCGGTTTTCTCTAAGAATTTTGATGATTTCGTGCAGAATTCTGCTGTTTTCTTGCAATTCAGCCGTTGAATCTTGGTAAAAAGTGATGATTTTGTAGATTTCGTGCTCTTCTTTGCGAATTCAAGCCAGAAAACAACGAAAATCGGCGAGAAATCGTCGTTTTGCATCGAAATATGCGGTTTTCTCTAAGAATTTTGATGATTTCGTGCAGAATTCTGCTGTTTTCTTGCAATTCAGCCGTTGAATCTTGGTAAAAAGTGATGATTTTGTAGATTTCGTGCTCTTCTTTGCGAATTCAAGCCAGAAAACAACGAAAATCGGCGAGAAATCGTCGTTTTGCATCGAAATAGCGGTTTTCTCTAAGAATTTTGACGATTTCGTGCAGAATTCTGCTGTTTTCTTGCAATTCAGCCGTTGAATCTTGGTAAAAAGTCATGATTTTGTAGATTTCGTGCTCTTCTTTGCGAATTCAAGCCAGAAAACAACGAAAATCGGCGAGAAATCGTTGTTTTGCATCGAAATATGCGGTTTTCTGTAAGAATTTTGATGATTTCGTGCAGAATTCTGCTGTTTTCTTGCAATTCAGCTGTTGAATCTTGGTAAAAAGTCATGATTTTGTAGATTTCGTGCTCTTATTTGCGAATTCAAGCCAGAAAACAACGAAAATCGGCGAGAAATCGTCGTTTTGCATCGAAAAATGCGGTTTTCTGTAAGAATTTTGATGATTTCGTGCAGAATTCTGCTGTTTTCTTGCAATTCAGCCGTTGAATCTTGGAAAAAAGTAATGATTTTGTAGATTTCGTGCTCTTCTTTGCGAATTCAAGCCAGAAAACAACGAAAATCGGCGAGAAATCGTCGTTTTGCATCGAAATATGCGGTTTTCTCTAAGAATTTTGACGATTTCGTGCAGAATTCTGCTGTTTTCTTGCAATTCAGCCGTTGAATCTTGGTAAAAAGTCATGATTTTGTAGATTTTGTGCTCTTCTTTGCGAATTCAAGATAGAAAACAACGAAAATCAGCGAGAAATCGTCGTTTTGCATCGAAATATGCGGTTTTCTCTATGAATTTTGATGATTTCGTGCAGAATTCTGCTGTTTTCTTGCAATTCAGCCGTTGAATCTTGGTAAAAAGTCATGATTTTGTAGATTTCGTGCTCTTCTTGGCAAATTCAAGATAGAAAACAACGAAAATCGGCGAAAAATCGTTGTTTTGCATCGAAATATGCGGTTTTCTGTAAGAATTTTGATGATTTCGTGCAGAATTCTGCAGTTTTCTTGCAATTCAGCCGTTGAATCTATGTAAAAAGTCATGATTTTGTAGATTTCGTGCTCTTCTTGGCAAATTCAAGATAGAAAACAACGAAAATCGGCGAGAAATCGTTGTTTTGCATCGAAATATGCAGTTTTCTCTAAGAATTTTGATGATTTCGTGCAGAATTCTGCTGTTTTCTTGCAATTCAGCCGTTGAATCTTGGTAAAAAGTCATGATTTTGTAGATTTCGTGCTCTTCTTTGCGAATTCAAGCCAGAAAACAACGAAAATCGGCGAGAAATCGTCGTTTTGCATCGAAATATGCGGTTTTCTGTAAGAATTTTGATGATTTCGTGCAGAATTCTGCTGTTTTCTTGCAATTCAGCCGTAGAATCTTGGTAAAAAGTGATGATTTTGTGGATTTCGTGCTCTTCTTTGCGAATTCAAGAGAGAAAACAACGAAAATCGGCGAGAAATCGTTGTTTTGCATCGAAATATGCGGTTTTCTGTAAGAATTATGATGATTTCGTGCAGAATTCTGCTGTTTTCTTGCAATTCAGCCGTTGAATCTTGGTAAAAAGTCATGATTTTGTAGATTTCGTGCTCTTCTTTGCGAATTCAAGCCAGAAAACAACGAAAATCGGCGAGAAATCGTCGTTTTGCATCGAAAAATGCGGTTTTCTGTAAGAATTTTGATGATTTCGTGCAGAATTCTGCTGTTTTCTTGCAATTCAGCCGTTGAATCTTGGTAAAAAGTAATGATTTTGTAGATTTCGTGCTCTTCTTTGCGAATTCAAGCCAGAAAACAACGAAAATCGGCGAGAAATCGTCGTTTTGCATCGAAATATGCGGTTTTCTCTAAGAATTTTGACGATTTCGTGCAGAATTCTGCTGTTTTCTTGCAATTCAGCCGTTGAATCTTGGTAAAAAGTCATGATTTTGTAGATTTTGTGCTCTTCTTTGCGAATTCAAGATAGAAAACAACGAAAATCAGCGAGAAATCGTCGTTTTGCATCGAAATATGCGGTTTTCTCTAAGAATTTTGATGATTTCGTGCAGAATTCTGCTGTTTTCTTGCAATTCAGCCGTTGAATCTTGGTAAAAAGTGATGATTTTGTAGATTTCGTGCTCTTCTTTGCGAATTCAAGCCAGAAAACAACGAAAATCGGCGAGAAATCGTTGTTTTGCATCGAAATATGCGGTTTTCTGTAAGAATTTTGATGATTTCGTGCAGAATTCTGCTGTTTTCTTGCAATTCAGCAGTTGAATCTTGGTAAAAAGTCATGATTTTGTAGATTTCGTGCTCTTCTTTGCGAATTCAAGGCAGAAAACAACGAAAATCGGCGAGAAATCGTCGTTTTGCATCGAAAAATGCGGTTTTCTGTAAGAATTTTGATGATTTCGTGCAGAATTCTGCTGTTTTCTTGCAATTCAGCCGTTGAATCTAGGTAAAAAGTCATGATTTTGTAGATTTCGTGCTCTTCTTGGCGAATTCACTATAGAAAACAACGAAAATCGGCGAGAAATCGTTGTTTTGCATCGAAATATGCAGTTTTCTCTAAGAATTTTGATGATTTCGTGCAGAATTCTGCTGTTTTCATGCAATTCAGCCGTTGAATCTTGGTAAAAAGTGATGATTTTGTAGATTTCGTGCTCTTCTTTGCGAATTCAAGCCAGAAAACAACGAAAATCGGCGAGAAATCGTCGTTTTGCATCGAAATAGCGGTTTTCTCTAAGAATTTTGACGATTTCGTGCAGAATTCTGCTGTTTTCTTGCAATTCAGCCGTTGAATCTTGGTAAAAAGTCATGATTTTGTAGATTTCGTGCTCTTCTTTGCGAATTCAAGCCAGAAAACAACGAAAATCGGCGAGAAATCGTCGTTTTGCATCGAAAAATGCGGTTTTCTGTAAGAATTTTGATGATTTCGTGCAGAATTCTGCTGTTATCTTGCAATTCAGCCGTTGAATCTTGGTAAAAAGTAATGACTTTGTAGATTTCGTGCTCTTCTTTGCGAATTCAAGCCAGAAAACAACGAAAATCGGCGAGAAATCGTCGTTTTGCATCGAAATATGCGGTTTTCTCTAAGAATTTTGACGATTTCGTGCAGAATTCTGCTGTTTTCTTGCAATTCAGCCGTTGAATCTTGGTAAAAAGTCATGATTTTGTAGATTTTGTGCTCTTCTTTGCGAATTCAAGATAGAAAACAACGAAAATCAGCGAGAAATCGTCGTTTTGCATCGAAATATGCGGTTTTCTCTAAGTATTTTGATGATTTCGTGCAGAATTCTGCTGTTTTCTTGCAATTCAGCCGTTGAATCTTGGTAAAAAGTCATGATTTTGTAGATTTCGTGCTCTTCTTGGCAAATTCAAGATAGAAAACAACGAAAATCGGCGAGAAATCGTTGTTTTGCATCGAAATATGCAGTTTTCTCTAAGAATTTTGATGATTTCGTGCAGAATTCTGCTGTTTTCTTGCAATTCAGCCGTTGAATCTTGGTAAAAAGTCATGATTTTGTAGATTTCGTGCTCTTCTTTACGAATTCAAGCCAGAAAACAACAAAAATCGGCGAGAAATCGTCGTTTTGCATCGAAATATGCGGTTTTCTGTAAGAATTTTGATGATTTCGTGCAGAATTCTGCTGTTTTCTTGCAATTCAGCCGTAGAATCTTGGTAAAAAGTGATGATTTTGTAGATTTCGTGCTCTTCTTTGCGAATTCAAACCAGAAAACAACGGAAATCGGCGAGAAATCGTTGTTTTGCATCGAAATATGCGGTTTTCTGTAAGAATTTTGATGATTTCGTGCAGAATTCTGCTGTTTTCTTGCAATTCAGCCGTTGAATCTTGGTAAAAAGTCATGATTTTGTAGATTTCGTGCTCTTCTTTGCGAATTCAAGCCAGAAAACAACGAAAATCGGCGAGAAATCGTCGTTTTGCATCGAAAAATGCGGTTTTCTGTAAGAATTTTGATGATTTCGTGCAGAATTCTGCTGTTTTCTTGCAATTCAGCCGTTGAATCTAGGTAAAAAGTCATGATTTTGTAGATTTCGTGCTCTTCTTGGCGAATTCAAGATAGAAAACAACGAAAATCGGCGAGAAATCGTTGTTTTGCATCGAAATATGCGGTTTTCTGTAAGAATTTTGATGATTTCGTGCAGAATTCTGCTGTTTTCTTGCAATTCAGCCGTTGAATCTATGTAAAAAGTCATGATTTTGTAGATTTCGTGCTCTTCTTGGCAAATTCAAGATAGAAAACAACGAAAATCGGCGAGAAATCGTTGTTTTGCATCGAAATATGCAGTTTTCTCTAAGAATTTTGATGATTTCGTGCAGAATTCTGCTGTTTTCTTGCAATTTAGCTGTTGAATCTTGGTAAAAAGTCATGATTTTGTAGATTTCGTGCTCTTCTTTGCGAATTCAAGCCAGAAAACAACGAAAATCGGCGAGAAATCGTCGTCTTGCATCGAAATATGCGGTTTTCTGTAAGAATTTTGATGATTTCGTGCAAAATTCTGCTGTTTTCTTGCAATTCAGCCGTTGAATCTTGGTAAAAAGTCATGATTTTGTAGATTTCGTGCTCTTCTTTGCGAATTCAAGCCAGAAAACAACGAAAATCGGCGAGAAATCGTTGTTTTGCATCGAAATATGCGGTTTTCTGTAAGAATTTTGATGATTTCGTGCAGAATTCTGCTGTTTTCATGCAATTCAGCCGTTGAATCTTGGTAAAAAGTCATGATTTTGTAGATTTCGTGCTCTTCTTTGCGAATTCAAGCCAGAAAACAACGAAAATCGGCGAGAAATCGTCGTTTTGCATCGAAAAATGCGGTTTTCTGTAAGAATTTTGATGATTTCGTGCAGAATTCTGCTGTTTTCTTGCAATTCAGAGGTTGAATCTAGGTAAAAAGTCATGATTTTGTAGATTTCGTGCTCTTCTTGGCGAATTCACGATAGAAAACAACGAAAATCGGCGAGAAATCGTTGTTTTGCATCGAAATATGCAGTTTTCTCTAAGAATTTTGATGATTTCGTGCAGAATTCTGCTGTTTTCATGCAATTCAGCCGTTGAATCTTGGTAAAAAGTGATGATTTTGTAGATTTCGTGCTCTTCTTTGCGAATTCAAGCCAGAAAACAACGAAAATCGGCGAGAAATCGTCGTTTTGCATCGAAATATGCGGTTTTCTGTAAGAATTTTGATGATTTCGTGCAGAATTCTGCCGTTTTCTTGCAATTCAGCCGTTGAATCTTGGCAGAAAGTGATGATTTTGTAGATTTCGTGCTCTTCTTTGCGAATTCAAGCCAGAAAACAACGAAAATCGGCGAGAAATCGTCGTTTTGCATCGAAAAATGCGGTTTTCTCTAAGAATTTTGATGATTTCGTGCAGAATTCTGCTGTTTTCTTGCAATTCAGCCGTTGAATCTTGGTAAAAAGTCATGATTTTGTAGATTTCGTGCTCTTCTTTGCGAATTCAAGCCAAAATACAACGAAAATCGGCGAGAAATCGTCGTTTTGCATCGAAATATGCGGTT
Organism: Gnatocerus cornutus; assembly: GCA_029298725.1. Classification (NCBI taxonomy): domain Eukaryota; kingdom Metazoa; phylum Arthropoda; class Insecta; order Coleoptera; family Tenebrionidae; genus Gnatocerus; species Gnatocerus cornutus. The sequence goes on from CM055516.1 coordinate 5,669,861, forward strand.
TTCTGTAAGAATTTTGATGATTTCGTGCAGAATTCTGCTGTTTTCTTGCAATTCAGCCGTTGAATCTTGGTAAAAAGTGATGATTTTGTAGATTTCGTGCTCTTCTTTGCGAATTCAAGCCAGAAAACAACGAAAATCGGCGAGAAATCGTCGTTTTGCATCGAGATATGCGGTTTTCTGTAAGAATTTTGATGATTTCGTGCAGAATTCTGCTGTTTTCTTGCAATTCAGCCGTTGAATCTAGGTAAAAAGTCATGATTTTGTAGATTTCGTGCTCTTCTTGGCGAATTCAAGATAGAAAACAACGAAAATCGGCGAGAAATCGTTGTTTTGCATCGAAATATGCGGTTTTCTGTAAGAATTTTGATGATTTCGTGCAGAATTCTGCTGTTTTCTTGCAATTCAGCCGTTGAATCTATGTAAAAAGTCATGATTTTGTAGATTTCGTGCTCTTCTTGGCGAATTCAAGATAGAAAACAACGAAAATCGGCGAGAAATCGTTGTTTTGCATCGAAATATGCAGTTTTCTCTAAGAATTTTGATGATTTCGTGCAGAATTCTGCTGTTTTCTTGCAATTCAGCCGTTGAATTTTGGTAAAAAGTCATGATTTTGTAGATTTCGTGCTCTTCTTGGCGAATTCACGATAGAAAACAACGAAAATCGGCGAGAAATCGTTGTTTTGCATCGAAATATGCGGTTTTCTCTAAGAATTTTGATGATTTCGTGCAGAATTCTGCTGTTTTCTTGCAATTCAGCCGTTGAATCTTGGTAAAAAGTGATGATTTTGTAGATTTCGTGCTCTTCTTTGCGAATTCAAGCCAGAAAACAACGAAAATCGGCGAGAAATCGTCGTTTTGCATCGAAATATGCGGTTTTCTCTAAGAATTTTGACGATTTCGTGCAGAATTCTGCTGTTTTCTTGCAATTCAGCCGTTGAATCTTGGTAAAAAGTAATGATTTTGTAGATTTCGTGCTCTTCTTTGCGAATTCAAGATAGAAAACAACGAAAATCAGCGAGAAATCGTCGTTTTGCATCGAAATATGCGGTTTTCTCTAAGAATTTTGATGATTTTGTGCAGAATTCTGCTGTTTTCTTGCAATTCAGCCGTTGAATCTTGGTAAAAAGTCATGATTTTGTAGATTTCGTGCTCTTCTTTGCAAATTCATGCCAGAAAACAGCGAAGATCGGCGAGAAATCGTCGTTTTGCATCGAAATATGCGGTTTTCTGTAAGAATTTTGATGATTTCGTGCAGAATTCTGCTGTTTTCTTGCAATTCAGCCGTTGAATCTTGGTAAAAAGTCATGATTTTGTAGATTTCGTGCTCTTCTTTGCGAATTCAAGCCAGAAAACAACGAAAATCGGCGAGAAATCGTCGTTTTGCATCGAGATATGCGGTTTTCTGTAAGAATTTTGATGATTTCGTGCAGAATTCTGCTGTTTTCTTGCAATTCAGCCGTTGAATCTAGGTAAAAAGTCATGATTTTGTAGATTTCGTGCTCTTCTTGGCGAATTCAAGATTGAAAACAACGAAAATCGGCGAGAAATCGTTGTTTTGCATCGAAATATGCGGTTTTCTGTAAGAATTTTGATGATTTCGTGCAGAATTCTGCTGTTTTCTTGCAATTCAGCCGTTGAATCTATGTAAAAAGTCATGATTTTGTAGATTTCGTGCTCTTCTTGGCGAATTCAAGATAGAAAACAACGAAAATCGGCGAGAAATCGTTGTTTTGCATCGAAATATGCAGTTTTCTCTAAGAATTTTGATGATTTCGTGCAGAATTCTGCTGTTTTCTTGCAATTCAGCCGTTGAATTTTGGTAAAAAGTCATGATTTTGTAGATTTCGTGTTCTTCTTTGCGATTTCAAGCCAGAAAAAAACGAAAATCGGCGAGAAATCGTCGTTTTGCATCGAAATATGCGGTTTTCTGTAAGAATTTTGATGATTTCGTGCAGAATTCTGCCGTTTTCTTGCAATTCAGCCGTTGAATCTTGGCAGAAAGTGATGATTTTGTAGATTTCGTGCTCTTCTTTGCGAATTCAAGCCAGAAAACAACGAAAATCGGCGAGAAATCGTCGTTTTGCATCGAAAAATGCGGTTTTCTCTAAGAATTTTGATGATTTCGTGCAGAATTCTGCTGTTTTCTTGCAATTCAGCCGTTGAATCTTGGTAAAAAGTCATGATTTTGTAGATTTCGTGCTCTTCTTTGCGAATTCAAGCCAAAATACAACGAAAATCGGCGAGAAATCGTCGTTTTGCATCGAAATATGCGGTTTTCTGTAAGAATTTTGATGATTTCGTGCAGAATTCTGCTGTTTTCTTGCAATTCAGCCGTTGAATCTTGGTAAAAAGTGATGATTTTGTAGATTTCGTGCTCTTCTTTGCGAATTCAAGCCAGAAAACAACGAAAATCGGCGAGAAATCGTCGTTTTGCATCGAGATATGCGGTTTTCTGTAAGAATTTTGATGATTTCGTGCAGAATTCTGCTGTTTTCTTGCAATTCAGCCGTTGAATCTAGGTAAAAAGTCATGATTTTGTGGATTTCGTGCTCTTCTTGGCAAATTCAAGATAGAAAACAACGAATATCGGCGAGAAATCGTTGTTTTGCATCGAAATATGCGGTTTTCTGTAAGAATTTTGATGATTTCGTGCAGAATTCTGCTGTTTTCTTGCAATTCAGCCGTTGAATCTATGTAAAAAGTCATGATTTTGTAGATTTCGTGCTCTTCTTGGCGAATTCAAGATAGAAAACAACGAAAATCGGCGAGAAATCGTTGTTTTGCATCGAAATATGCAGTTTTCTCTAAGAATTTTGATGATTTCGTGCAGAATTCTGCTGTTTTCTTGCAATTCAGCCGTTGAATTTTGGTAAAAAGTCATGATTTTGTAGATTTCGTGTTCTTCTTTGCGAATTCAAGCCAGAAAAAAACGAAAATCGGCGAGAAATCGTCGTTTTGCATCGAAATATGCGGTTTTCTGTAAGAATTTTGATGATTTCGTGCAGAATTCTGCTGTTTTCTTGCAATTCAGCCGTTGAATCTTGGTAAAAAGTCATGATTTTGTAGATTCCGTGCTCTTCTTTGCGAATTCAAGATAGAAAACAACGAAAATCAGCGAGAAATCGTCGTTTTGCATCGAAAAATGCGGTTTTCTCTAAGAATTTTGATGATTTCGTGCAGAATTCTGCTGTTTTCTAGCAATTCAGCCGTTGAATCTTGGTAAAAAGTCATGATTTTGTAGATTTCGTGCTCTTCTTTGCGAATTCAAGCCAGAAAACAACGAAAATCGGCGAGAAATCGTTGTTTTGCATCGAAATATGCGGTTTTCTGTAAGAATTTTGATGATTTCGTGCAGAATTCTGCTGTTTTCTTGCAATTCAGCCGTTGAATCTATGTAAAAAGTCATGATTTTGTAGATTTCGTGCTCTTCTTGGCGAATTCAAGATAGAAAACAACGAAAATCGGCGAGAAATCGTAGTTTTGCATCGAAATATGCAGTTTTCTCTAAGAATTTTGATGATTTCGTGCAGAATTCTGCTGTTTTCTTGCAATTCAGCCGTTGAATCTTGGTAAAAAGTCATGATTTTGTAGATTTCGTGCTCTTCTTTGCGAATTCAAGCCAGAAAACAACGAAAATCGGCGAGAAATCGTTGTTTTGCATCGAAATGTGCGGTTTTCTGTAAGAATTTTGATGATTTCGTGCAGAATTCTGCTGTTTTCTTGCAATTCTGCCGTTGAATCTTGGTAAAAAGTCATGATTTTGTAGATTTCGTGCTCTTCTTTGCGACTTCAAGCCAGAAAACAACGAAAATCGGCGAGAAATCGTCGTTTTGCATCGAAAAATGCGGTTTTCTCTAAGAATTTTGATGATTTCGTGCAGATTTCTGCTGTTTTCTTGCAATTCAGCCGTTGAATCTTGGTAAAAAGCCATGATTTTGTAGATTTCGTGCTCTTCTTTGCGAATTCAAGCCAGAATACAACGAAAATCGGCGAAAAATCGTCGTTTTGCATCGAAATATGCGGTTTTCTGTAAGAATTTTGATGATTTCGTGCAGAATTCTGCCGTTTTCTTGCAATTCAGCCGTTGAATCTTGGTAGAAAGTGATGATTTTGTAGATTTCGTGCTCTTCTTTGCGAATTCAAGCCAGAAAACAACGAAAATCGGCGAGAAATCGTCGTTTTGCATCGAAAAATGCGGTTTTCTCTAAGAATTTTGATGATTTCGTGCAGAATTCTGCTGTTTTCTTGCAATTCAGCCGTTGAATTTTGGTAAAAAGTCATGATTTTGTAGATTTCGTGCTCTTCTTTGCGAATTCAAGCCAGAATACAACGAAAATCGGCGAGAAATCGTCGTTTTGCATCGAAATATGCGGTTTTCTGTAGGAATTTTGATGATTTCGTGCAGAATTCTGCTGTTTTCTTGCAATTCAGCCGTTGAATCTTGGTAAAAAGTGATGATTTTGTAGATTTCGTGCTCTTCTTTGCGAATTCAAGCCAGAAAACAACGAAAATCGGCGAGAAATCGTCGATTTGCATCGAAAAATGCGGTTTTCTCTAAGAATTTTGACGATTTCGTGCAGAATTCTGCTGTTTTCTTGCAATTCAGCCGTTGAATCTAGGTAAAAAGTCATGATTTTGTAGATTTCGTGCTCTTCTTGGCGAATTCAAGATAGAAAACAACGAAAATCGGCGAAAAATCGTTGTTTTGCATCGAAATATGCGGTTTTCTGTAAGAATTTTGATGATTTTGTGCAGAATTCTGCTGTTTTCTTGCAATTCAGCCGTTGAATCTTGGTGGAAAGTGATGATTTTGTAGATTTCGTGCTCTTCTTTGCGAATTCAAGCCAGAAAACAACGAAAATCGGCGAGAAATCGTCGTTTTGCATCGAAAAATGCGGTTTTCTCTAAGAATTTTGATGATTTCGTGCAGAATTCTGCTGTTTTCTTGCAATTCAGCGGTTGAATCTTGGTAAAAAGTCATGATTTTGTAGATTTCGTGCTCTTCTTTGCGAATTCAAGCCAGAATACAACGAAAATCGGCGAGAAATCGTCGTTTTGCATCGAAAAATGCGGTTTTCTCTAAGAATTTTGATGATTTCGTGCAGAATTCTGCTGTTTTCTTGCAATTCAGCCGTTGAATCTTGGTAAAAAGTCATGATTTTGTAGATTTCGTGCTCTTCTTTGCGAATTCAAGCCAGAATACAACGAAAATCGGCGAGAAATCGTCGTTTTGCATCGAAATATGCGGTTTTCTGTAAGAATTTTGATGATTTCGTGCAGAATTCTGCTGTTTTCTTGCAATTCAGCCGTTGAATCTTGGTAAAAAGTGATGGTTTTGTAGATTTCGTGCTCTTCTTTGCGAATTCAAGCCAGAAAGCAACGAAAATCGGCGAGAAATAGTCGTTTTGCATCGAAATATGCGGTTCTCTCTAAGAATTTTGACGATTTCGTGCAGAATTCTGCTGTTTTCTTGCAATTCAGCCGTTGAATCTAGGTAAAAAGTCATGATTTTGTAGATTTCGTGCTCTTCTTGGCGAATTCAAGATAGAAAACAACGAAAATCGGCGAAAAATCGTTGTTTTGCATCGAAATATGCGGTTTTCTGTAAGAATTTTGATGATTTCGTGCAGAATTCTGCTGTTTTCTTGCAATTCAGCCGTTGAATCTATGTAAAAAGTCATGATTTTGTAGATTTCGTGCTCTTCTTGGCAAATTCAAGCCAGAAAACTACGAAAATCGGCGAGAAATCGTCGTTTTGCATCGAAATATGCGGTTTTCTGTAAGAATTTTGATGATTTCGAGCAGAATTCTGCTGTTTTCTTGCAATTCAGCCGTAGAATCTTGGTAAAAAGTGATGATTTTGTAGATTTCGTGCTCTTCTATGCGAATTCAAGCCAGAAAACAACGAAAATCGGCGAGAAATCGTTGTTTTGCATCGAAATATGCGGTTTTCTGTAAGAATTTTGATGATTTCGTGCAGAATTCTGCTGTTTTCTTGCAATTCAGCCGTTGAATCTTGGTAAAAAGTCATGATTTTGTAGATTTCGTGCTCTTCTTTGCGAATTCAAGCTAGAAAACAACGAAAATCGGCGAGAAATCGTCGTTTTGCATCGAAAAATTCGGTTTTCTGTAAGAATTTTGATGATTTCGTGCAGAATTCTGCTGTTTTCTTGCAATTCAGCCGTTGAATCTTGGTAAAAAGTAATGATTTTGTAGATTTCGTGCTCTTCTTTGCGAATTCAAGCCAGAAAACAACGAAAATCGGCGAGAAATCGTCGTTTTGCATCGAAATATGCGGTTTTCTCTAAGAATTTTGACGATTTCGTGCAGAATTCTGCTGTTTTCTTGCATTTCAGCCGTTGAATCTTGGTAAAAAGTCATGATTTTGTAGATTTTGTGCTCTTCTTTGCGAATTCAAGATAGAAAACAACGAAAATCAGCGAGAAATCGTCGTTTTGCATCGAAATATGCGGTTTTCTCTAAGAATTTTGATGATTTCGTGCAGAATTCTGCTGTTTTCTTGCAATTCAGCCGTTGAATCTTGGTAAAAAGTCATGATTTTGTAGATTTCGTGCTCTTCTTTGCGAATTCAAGCCAGAAAACAACAAAAATCGGCGAGAAATCGTCGTTTTGCATCGAAATATGCGGTTTTCTGTAAGAATTTTGATGATTTCGTGCAGAATTCTGCTGTTTTCTTGCAATTCAGCCGTAGAATCTTGGTAAAAAGTGATGATTTTGTAGATTTCGTGCTCTTCTTTGCGAATTCAAGAGAGAAAACAACGAAAATCGGCGAGAAATCGTTGTTTTGCATCGAAATATGCGGTTTTCTGTAAGAATTTTGATGATTTCGTGCAGAATTCTGCTGTTTTCTTGCAATTCAGTCGTTGAATCTTGGTAAAAAGTCATGATTTTGTAGATTTCGTTCTCTTCTTTGCAAATTCAAGCCAGAAAACAACGAAAATCGGCGAGAAATCGTCGTTTTGCATCGAAATATGCGGTTTTCTGTAAGAATTTTGATGATTTCGTGCAGAATTCTGCTGTTTTCTTGCAATTCAGCCGTTGAATCTTGGTAAAAAGTCATGATTTTGTAGATTTCGTGCTCTTCTTTGCGAATTCAAGCCAGAAAACAACGAAAATCGGCGAGAAATCGTCGTTTTGCATCGAAAAATGCGGTTTTCTGTAAGAATTTTGATGATTTCGTGCAGAATTCTGCTGTTTTCTTGCAATTCAGCCGTTGAATCTATGTAAAAAGTCATGATTTTGTAGATTTCGTGCTCTTCTTGGCGAATTCAAGATAGAAAACAACGAAAATCGGCGAGAAATCGTTGTTTTGCATCGAAATATGCAGTTTTCTCTAAGAATTTTGATGATTTCGTGCAGAATTCTGCTGTTTTCTTGCAATTCAGCCGTTGAATCTTGGTAAAAAGTCATGATTTTGTAGATTTCGTGCTCTTCTTTGCGAATTCAAGCCAGAAAACAACGAAAATCGGCGAGAAATCGTCGTTTTGCATCGAAATATGCGGTTTTCTGTAAGAATTTTGATGATTTCGTGCAGAATTCTGCTGTTTTCTTGCAATTCAGCCGTTGAATCTTGGTAAAAAGTCATGATTTTGTAGATTTCGTGCTCTTCTTTGCGAATTCAAGCCAGAAAACAACGAAAATCGGCGAGAAATCGTCGTTCTGCATCGAAATATGCGGTTTTCTGTAAGAATTTTGATGATTTCGTGCAGAATTCTGCTGTTTTCTTGCAATTCTGCCGTTGAATCTTGGTAAAAAGTCATGATTTTGTAGATTTCGTGCTCTTCTTTGCGAATTCAAGCCAGAAAACAACGAAAATCAGCGAGAAATCGTTGTTTTGCATCGAAATATGCGGTTTTCTGTAAGAATTTTGATGATTTCGTGCAGAATTCTGCTGTTTTCTTGCAATTCTGCCGTTGAATCTTGGTAAAAAGTCATGATTTTATAGATTTCGTGCTCTTCTTTGCGACTTCAAGCCAGAAAACAACGAAAATCGGCGAGAAATCGTCGTTTTGCATCGAAAAATGCGCTTTTCTCTAAGAATTTTGATGATTTCGTGCAGAATTCTGCTGTTTTCTTGCAATTCAGCCGTTGAATCTTGGTAAAAAGCCATGATTTTGTAGATTTCGTGCTCTTCTTTGCGAATTCAAGCCAGAATACAACGAAAATCGGCGAGAAATCGTCGTTTTGCATCGAAATATGCGGTTTTCTGTAAGAATTTTGATGATTTCGTGCAGAATTCTGCCGTTTTCTTGCAATTCAGCCGTTGAATCTTGGTAGAAAGTGATGATTTTGTAGATTTCGTGCTCTTCTTTGCGAATTCAAGCCAGAAAACAACGAAAATCGGCGAGAAATCGTCGTTTTGCATCGAAAAATGCGGTTTTCTCTAAGAATTTTGATGATTTCGTGCAGAATTCTGCTGTTTTCTTGCAATTCAGCCGTTGAATTTTGGTAAAAAGTCATGATTTTGTAGATTTCGTGCTCTTCTTTGCGAATTCAAGCCAGAATACAACGAAAATCGGCGAGAAATCGTCGTTTTGCATCGAAATATGCGGTTTTCTGTAGGAATTTTGATGATTTCGTGCAGAATTCTGCTGTTTTCTCGCAATTCAGCCGTTGAATCTTGGTAAAAAGTGATGATTTTGTAGATTTCGTGCTCTTCTTTGCGAATTCAAGCCAGAAAACAACGAAAATCGGCGAGAAATCGTCGTTTTGCATCGAAAAATGCGGTTTTCTCTAAGAATTTTGACGATTTCGTGCAGAATTCTGCTGTTTTCTTGCAATTCAGCCGTTGAATCTAGGTAAAAAGTCATGATTTTGTAGATTTCGTGCTCTTCTTGGCGAATTCAAGATATAAAACAACGAAAATCGGCGAAAAATCGTTGTTTTGCATCGAAATATGCGGTTTTCTGTAAGAATTTTGATGATTTTGTGCAGAATTCTGCTGTTTTCTTGCAATTCAGCCGTTGAATCTTGGTAGAAAGTGATGATTTTGTAGATTTCGTGCTCTTCTTTGCGAATTCAAGCCAGAAAACAACGAAAATCGGCGAGAAATCGTCGTTTTGCATCGAAAAATGCGGTTTTCTCTAAGAATTTTGATGATTTCGTGCAGAATTCTGCTGTTTTCTTGCAATTCAGCCGTTGAATCTTGGTAAAAAGTCATGATTTTGTAGATTTCGTGCTCTTCTTTGCGAATTCAAGCCAGAATACAACGAAAATCGGCGAGAAATCGTCGTTTTGCATCGAAAAATGCGGTTTTCTCTAAGAATTTTGATGATTTCGTGCAGAATTCTGCTGTTTTCTTGCAATTCAGCCGTTGAATCTTGGTAAAAAGTCATGATTTTGTAGATTTCGTGCTCTTCTTTGCGAATTCAAGCCAGAATACAACGAAAATCGGCGAGAAATCGTCGTTTTGCATCGAAATATGCGGTTTTCTGTAAGAATTTTGATGATTTCGTGCAGAATTCTGCTGTTTTCTTGCAATTCAGCCGTTGAATCTTGGTAAAAAGTGATGATTTTGTAGATTTCGTGCTCTTCTTTACGAATTCAAGCCAGAAAACAACGAAAATCGGCGAGAAATAGTCGTTTTGCATCGAAATATGCGGTTCTCTCTAAGAATTTTGACGATTTCGTGCAGAATTCTGCTGTTTTCTTGCAATTCAGCCGTTGAATCTAGGTAAAAAGTCATGATTTTGTAGATTTCGTGCTCTTCTTGGCGAATTCAAGATAGAAAACAACGAAAATCGGCGAAAAATCGTTGTTTTGCATCGAAATATGCGGTTTTCTGTAAGAATTTTGATGATTTCGTGCAGAATTCTGCTGTTTTCTTGCAATTCAGCCGTTGAATCTATGTAAAAAGTCATGATTTTGTAGATTTCGTGCTCTTCTTGGCAAATTCAAGCCAGAAAACAACGAAAATCGGCGAGAAATCGTCGTTTTGCATCGAAATATGCGGTTTTCTGTAAGAATTTTGATGATTTCGTGCAGAATTCTGCTGTTTTCTTGCAATTCAGCCGTAGAATCTTGGTAAAAAGTGATGATTTTGTAGATTTCGTGCTCTTCTATGCGAATTCAAGCCAGAAAACAACGAAAATCGGCGAGAAATCGTTGTTTTGCATCGAAATATGCGGTTTTCTGTAAGAATTTTGATGATTTCGTGCAGAATTCTGCTGTTTTCTTGCAATTCAGCCGTTGAATCTTGGTAAAAAGTCATGATTTTGTAGATTTCGTGCTCTTCTTTGCGAATTCAAGCCAGAAAACAACGAAAATCGGCGAGAAATCGTCGTTTTGCATCGAAAAATGCGGTTTTCTGTAAGAATTTTGATGTTTTCGTGCAGAATTCTGCTGTTTTCTTGCAATTCAGCCGTTGAATCTTGGTAAAAAGTAATGATTTTGTAGATTTCGTGCTCTTCTTTGCGAATTCAAGCCAGAAAACAACGAAAATCGGCGAGAAATCGTCGTTTTGCATCGAAATATGCGGTTTTCTCTAAGAATTTTGACGATTTCGTGCAGAATTCTGCTGTTTTCTTGCAATTCAGCCGTTGAATCTTGGTAAAAAGTCATGATTTTGTAGATTTTGTGCTCTTCTTTGCGAATTCAAAATAGAAAACAACGAAAATCAGCGAGAAATCGTCGTTTTGCATCGAAATATGCGGTTTTCTCTAAGAATTTTGATGATTTCGTGCAGAATTCTGCTGTTTTCTTGCAATTCAGCCGTTGAATCTTGGTAAAAAGTCATGATTTTGTAGATTTCGTGCTCTTCTTTGCGAATTCAAGCCAGAAAACAACAAAAATCGGCGAGAAATCGTCGTTTTGCATCGAAATATGCGGTTTTCTGTAAGAATTTTGATGATTTCGTGCAGAATTTTGCTGTTTTCTTGCAATTCAGCCGTAGAATCTTGGTAAAAAGTGATGATTTTGTAGATTTCGTGCTCTTCTTTGCGAATTCAAGAGAGAAAACAACGAAAATCGGCGAGAAATCGTTGTTTTGCATCGAAATATGCGGTTTTCTGTAAGAATTTTGATGATTTCGTGCAGAATTCTGCTGTTTTCTTGCAATTCAGCCGTTGAATCTTGGTAAAAAGTCATGATTTTGTAGATTTCGTGCTCTTCTTTGCAAATTCAAGCCAGAAAACAACGAAAATCGGCGAGAAATCGTCGTTTTGCATCGAAATATGCGGTTTTCTGTAAGAATTTTGATGATTTCGTGCAGAATTCTGCTGTTTTCTTGCAATTCAGCCGTTGAATCTTGGTAAAAAGTCATGATTTTGTAGATTTCGTGCTCTTCTTTGCGAATTCAAGCCAGAAAACAACGAAAATCGGCGAGAAATCGTCGTTTTGCATCGAAAAATGCGGTTTTCTGTAAGAATTTTGATGATTTCGTGCAGAATTCTGCTGTTTTCTTGCAATTCAGCCGTTGAATCTATGTAAAAAGTCATGATTTTGTAGATTTCGTGCTCTTCTTGGCGAATTCAAGATAGAAAACAACGAAAATCGGCGAGAAATCGTTGTTCTGCATCGAAATATGCAGTTTTCTCTAAGAATTTTGATGATTTCGTGCAGAATTCTGCTGTTTTCTTGCAATTCAGCCGTTGAATCTTGGTAAAAAGTCATGATTTTGTAGATTTCGTGCTCTTCTTTGCGAATTCAAGCCAGAAAACAACGAAAATCGGCGAGAAATCGTCGTTTTGCATCGAAATATGCGGTTTTCTGTAAGAATTTTGATGATTTCGTGCAGAATTCTGCTGTTTTCTTGCAATTCTGCCGTTGAATCTTGGTAAAAAGTCATGATTTTGTAGATTTCGTGCTCTTCTTTGCGACTTCAAGCCAGAAAACAACGAAAATCGGCGAGAAATCGTCGTTTTGCCGGTTTTCTCTAAGAATTTTGATGATTTCGTGCAGAATTCTGCTGTTTTCTTGCAATTCAGCCGTTGAATCTTGGTAAAAAGTCATGATTTTGTAGATTTCGTGCCCTTCTTTGCGAATTCAAGCCAGAATACAACGAAAATCGGCGAGAAATCGTCGTTTTGCATCGAAATATGCGGTTTTCTGTAAGAATTTTGATGATTTCGTGCAGAATTCTGCCGTTTTCTTGCAATTCAGCCGTTGAATCTTGGTAGAAAGTGATGATTTTGTAGATTTCGTGCTCTTCTTTGCGAATTCAAGCCAGAAAACAACGAAAATCGGCGAGAAATCGTCGTTTTGCATCGAAAAATGCGGTTTTCTCTAAGAATTTTGATGATTTCGTGCAGAATTCTGCTGTTTTCTTGCAATTCAGCCGTTGAATCTTGGTAAAAAGTCATGATTTTGTAGATTTCGTGCTCTTCTTTGCGAATTCAAGCCAGAATACAACGAAAATCGGCGAGAAATCGTCGTTTTGCATCGAAATATGCGGTTTTCTGTAAGAATTTTGATGATTTCGTGCAGAATTCTGCTGTTTTCTTGCAATTCAGCCGTTGAATCTTGGTAAAAAGTGATGATTTTGTAGATTTCGTGCTCTTCTTTGCGAATTCAAGCCAGAAAACAACGAAAATCGGCGAGAAATCGTTGTTTTGCATCGAAATATGCGGTTTTCTCTAAGAATTTTGACGATTTCGTGCAGAATTCTGCTGTTTTCTTGCAATTCAGCCGTTGAATCTAGGTAAAAAGTCATGGTTTTGTAGATTTCGTGCTCTTCTTGGCGAATTCAAGATAGAAAACAACGAAAATCGGCGAAAAATCGTTGTTTTGCATCGAAATATGCGGTTTTCTGTAAGAATTTTGATGATTTCGTGCAGAATTCTGCTGTTTTCTTGCAATTCAGCCGTAGAATCTTGGTAAATAGTGATGATTTTGTAGATTTCGTGCTCTTCTTTGCGAATTCAAGCCAGAAAACAACGAAAATCGGCGAGAAATCGTTGTTTTGCATCGAAATATGCGGTTTTCTGTAAGAATTTTGATGATTTCGTGCAGAATTCTGCTGTTTTCTTGCAATTCAGCTGTTGAATCTTGGTAAAAAGTCATGATTTTGTAGATTTCGTGCTCTTCTTTGCGAATTCAAGCCAGAAAACAACGAAAATCGGCGAGAAATCGTCGTTTTGCATCGAAAAATGCGGTTTTCTGTAAGAATTTTGATGATTTCGTGCAGAATTCTGCTGTTTTCTTGCAATTCAGCCGTTGAATCTTGGTAAAAAGTAATGATTTTGTAGATTTCGTGCTCTTCTTTGCGAATTCAAGCCAGAGAACAATGAAAATCGGCGAGAAATCGTCGTTTTGCATCGAAATATGCGGTTTTCTCTAAGAATTTTGACGATTTCGTGCAGAATTCTGCTGTTTTCTTGCAATTCAGCCGTTGAATCTTGGTAAAAAGTCATGATTTTGTAGATTTTGTGCTCTTTTTTGCGAATTCAAGATAGAAAACAACGAAAATCAGCGAGAAATCGTCGTTTTGCATCGAAATATGCGGTTTTCTCTAAGAATTTGGATGAATCGTCGTTTTGCATCGAAATATGCGATTTTCTCTAAGAATTTTGATGATTTCGTGCAGAATTCTGCTGTTTTCTTGCAATTCAGCCGTTGAATCTTGGTAAAAAGTCATGATTTTGTAGATTTCGTGCTCTTCTTTGCAAATTCATGCCAGAAAACAGCGAAGATCGGCGAGAAATCGTCGTTTTGCATCGAAATATGCGGTTTTTTGTAAGAATTTTGATGATTTCGTGCAGAATTCTGCTGTTTTCTTGCAATTCTGCCGTTGAATCTTGGTAAAAAGTCATGATTTTGTAGATTTCGTGCTCTTCTTTGCGACTTCAAGCCAGAAAACAACGAAAATCGGCGAGAAATCGTCGTTTTGCATCGAAAAATGCGGTTTTCTCTAAGAATTTTGATGATTTCGTGCAGAATTCTGCTGTTTTCTTGCAATTCAGCCGTTGAATCTTGGTAAAAAGTCATGATTTTGTAGATTTCGTGCTCTTCTTTGCGAATTCAAGCCAGAATACAACGAAAATCGGCGAGAAATCGTCGTTTTGCATCGAAATATGCGGTTTTCTGTAAGAATATTGATGATTTCGTGCAGAATTCTGCCGTTTTCTTGCAATTCAGCCGTTGAATCTTGGTAGAAAGTGATGATTTTGTAGATTTCGTGCTCTTCTTTGCGAATTCAAGCCAGAAAACAACGAAAATCGGCGAGAAATCGTCGTTTTGCATCGAAAAATGCGGTTTTCTCTAAGAATTTTGATGATTTCGTGCAGAATTCTGCTGTTTTCTTGCAATTCAGGCGTTGAATCTTGGTAAAAAGTCATGATTTTGTAGATTTCGTGCTCTTCTTTGCGAATTCAAGCCAGAATACAACGAAAATCGGCGAGAAATCGTCGTTTTGCATCGAAATATGCGGTTTTCTGTAAGAATTTTGATGATTTCGTGCAGAATTCTGCTGTTTTCTTGCAATTCAGCCGTTGAATCTTGGTAAAAAGTGATGATTTTGTAGATTTCGTGCTCTTCTTTGCGAATTCAAGCCAGAAAACAACGAAAATCGGCGAGAAATCGTTGTTTTGCATCGAAATATGCGGTTTTCTCTAAGAATTTTGACGATTTCGTGCAGAATTCTGCTGTTTTCTTGCAATTCAGCCGTTGAGTCTAGGTAAAAAGTCATGACTTTGTAGATTTCGTGCTCTTCTTGGCGAATTCAAGATAGAAAACAACGAAAATCGGCGAAAAATCGTTGTTTTGCATCGAAATATGCGGTTTTCTGTAAGAATTTTGATGATTTCGTGCAGAATTCTGCTGTTTTCTTGCAATTCAGCCGTAGAATCTTGGTAAAAAGTGATGATTTTGTAGATTTCGTGCTCTTCTTTGCGAATTCAAGCCAGAAAACAACGAAAATCGGCGAGAAATCGTTGTTTTGCATCGAAATATGCGGTTTTCTGTAAGAATTTTGATGATTTCGTGCAGAATTCTGCTGTTTTCTTGCAATTCAGCCGTTGAATCTTGGTAAAAAGTCATGATTTTGTACATTTCGTGCTCTTCTTTGCGAATTCAAGCCAGAAAACAACGAAAATCGGCGAGAAATCGTCGTTTTGCATCGAAAAATGCGGTTTTCTGTAAGAATTTTGATGATTTCGTGCAGAATTCTGCTGTTTTCTTGCAATTCAGCCGTTGAATCTTGGTAAAAAGTAATGATTTTGTAGATTTCGTGCTCTTCTTTGCGAATTCAAGCCAGAAAACAACGAAAATCGGCGAGAAATCGTCGTTTTGCATCGAAAAATGCGGTTTTCTCTAAGAATTTTGATGAATCGTCGTTTTGCATCGAAATATGCGATTTTCTCTAAGAATTTTGATGATTTCGTGCAGAATTCTGCTGTTTTCTTGCAATTCAGCCGTTGAATCTTGGTAAAAAGTCATGATTTTGTAGATTTCGTGCTCTTCTTTGCAAATTCATGCCAGAAAATAGCGAAGATCGGCGAGAAATCGTCGTTTTGCATCGAAATATGCGGTTTTCTGTAAGAATTTTGATGATTTCGTGCAGAATTCTGCTGTTTTCTTGCAATTCAGCCGTTGAATCTTGGTAAAAAGTCATGATTTTGTAGATTTCGTGCTCTTCTTTGCGAATTCAAGCCAGAAAACAACGAAAATCGGCGAGAAATCGTCGTTTTGCATCGAAATATGCGGTTTTCTGTAAGAATTTTGATGATTTCGTGCAGAATTCTGCTGTTTTCTTGCAATTCAGCCGTTGAATCTTGGTAAAAAGTCATGATTTTGTAGATTTCGTGCTCTTCTTTGCAAATTCATGCCAGAAAATAGCGAAGATCGGCGAGAAATCGTCGTTTTGCATCGAAATATGCGGTTTTCTGTAAGAATTTTGATGATTTCGTGCAGAATTCTGCTGTTTTCTTGCAATTCAGCCGTTGAATCTAGGTAAAAAGTCATGATTTTGTAGATTTCGTGCTTTTCTTGGCGAATTCAAGATAGAAAACAACGAAAATCGGCGAGAAATCGTTGTTTTGCATCGAAATATGCGGTTTTCTGTAAGAATTTTGATGATTTCGTGCAGAATTCTGCTGTTTTCTTGCAATTCAGCCGTTGAATCTATGTAAAAAGTCATGATTTTGTAGATTTCGTGCTCTTCTTGGCGAATTCAAGATAGAAAACAACGAAAATCGGCGAGAAATCGTTGTTTTGCATCGAAATATGCAGTTTTCTCTAAGAATTTTGATGATTTCGTGCAGAATTCTGCTGTTTTCTTGCAATTCAGCCGTTGAATTTTGGTAAAAAGTCATGATTTTGTAGATTTCGTGTTCTTCTTTGCGAATTCAAGCCAGAAAAAAACGAAAATCGGCGAGAAATCGTCGTTTTGCATCGAAATATGCGGTTTTCTGTAAGAATTTTGATGATTTCGTGCAGAATTCTGCTGTTTTCTTGCAATTCAGCCGTTGAATCTTGGTAAAAAGTCATGATTTTGTAGATTCCGTGCTCTTCTTTGCGAATTCAAGATAGAAAACAACGAAAATCAGCGAGAAATCGTCGTTTTGCATCGAAAAATGCGGTTTTATCTAAGAATTTTGATGATTTCGCGCAGAATTCTGCTGTTTTCTTGCAATTCAGCCGTTGAATCTTGGTAAAAAGTCATGATTTTGTAGATTTCGTTCTCTTCTTTGCGAATTCAAGCCAGAAAACAACGAAAATCGGCGAGAAATCGTCGTTTTGCATCGAAATATGCGGTTTACTGTAAGAATTTTGATGATTTCGTGCAGAATTCTGCTGTTTTCTTGCAATTCAGCCGTTGAATCTAGGTAAAAAGTCATGATTTTGTAGATTTTGTGCTCTTCTTTGCGAATTCAAGCCAGAAAACAACGAAAATCGGCGAGAAATCGTCGTTTTGCATCGAGATATGCGGTTTTCTGTAAGAATTTTGATGATTTCGTGCAGAATTCTGCTGTTTTCTTGCAATTCAGCCGTTGAATCTAGGTAAAAAGTCATGATTTTGTAGATTTCGTGCTCTTCTTGGCGAATTCAAGATAGAAAACAACGAAAATCGGCGAGAAATCGTTGTTTTGCATCGAAATATGCGATTTTCTGTAAGAATTTTGATGATTTCGTGCAGAATTCTGCTGTTTTCTTGCAATTCAGCTGTTGAATCTTGGTAAAAAGTCATGATTTTGTAGATTTCGTTCTCTTCTTTGCGAATTCAAGCCAGAAAACAACGAAAATCGGCGAGAAATCGTCGTTTTGCATCGAAATATGCGGTTTTCTGTAAGAATTTTGATGATTTCGTGCAGAATTCTGCTGTTTTCTTGCAATTCAGCCGTTGAATCTAGGTAAAAAGTCATGATTTTGTAGATTTCGTGCTCTTCTTGGCGAATTCAAGATAGAAAACAACGAAAAACGGCGAGAAATCGTTGTTTTGCATCGAAATATGCAGTTTTCTCTAAGAATTTTGATGATTTCGTGCAGAGTTCTGCTGTTTTCATGCAATTCAGCCGTTGAATCTTGGTAAAAAGTGATGATTTTGTAGATTTCGTGCTCTTCTTTGCGAATTCAAGCCAGAAAACAACGAAAATCGGCGAGAAATCGTCGTTTTGCATCGAAATATGCGGTTTTCTGTAAGAATTTTGATGATTTCGTGCAGAATTCTGCTGTTTTCTTGCAATTCAGCTGTTGAATCTAGGTAAAAAGTCATGATTTTGTAGATTTCGTGCTCTTCTTGGCGAATTCAAGATTGAAAACAACGAAAATCGGCGAGAAATCGTTGTTTTGCATCGAAATATGCGGTTTTCTGTAAGAATTTTGATGATTTCGTGCAGAATTCTGCTGTTTTCTTGCAATTCAGCCGATGAATCTATGTAAAAAGTCATGATTTTGTAGATTTCGTGCTCTTCTTGGCGAATTCAAGATAGAAAACAACGAAAATCGGCGAAAAATCGTTGTTTTGCATCGAAATATGCAGTTTTCTCTAAGAATTTTGATGATTTCGTGCAGAATTCTGCTGTTTTCTTGCAATTCAACCGTTGAATCTTGGTAAAAAGTCATGATTTTGTAGATTTTGTGCTCTTCTTTGCGAATTCAAGCCAGAAAACAACGAAAATCGGCGAGAAATCGTCGTTTTGCATCGAAATATGCGGTTTTCTGTAAGAATTTTGATGATTTCGTGCAGAATTCTGCTGTTTTCTTGCAATTCAGCCGTAGAATCTTGGTAAAAAGTGATGATTTTGTAGATTCCGTGCTCTTCTTTGCGAATTCAAGATAGAAAACAACGAAAATCAGCGAGAAATCGTCGTTTTGCATCGAAATATGCGGTTTTCTCTAAGAATTTTGATGATTTCGTGCAGAATTCTGCTGTTTTCTTGCAATTCAGCCGTTGAATCTTGGTAAAAAGTAATGATTTTGTAGATTTCGTTCTCTTCTTTGCGAATTCAAGCCAGAAAACAACGAAAATCGGCGAGAAATCGTCGTTTTGCATCGAAATATGCGGTTTTCTGTAAGAATTTTGATGATTTCGTGCAGAATTCTGCTGTTTTCTAGCAATTCAGCCGTTGAATCTAGGTAAAAAGTCATGATTTTGTAGATTTCGTGCTCTTCTTGGCGAATTCAAGATAGAAAACAACGAAAATCGGCGAGAAATCGTTGTTTTGCATCGAAATATGCGGTTTTCTGTAAGAATTTTGATGATTTCGTGCAGAATTCTGCTGTTTTCTTGCAATTCAGCCGTTGAATCTATGTAAAAAGTCTTGATTTTGTAGATTTCGTGCTCTTCTTGGCAAATTCAAGATAGAAAACATCGAAAATCGGCGAGAAATCGTTGTTTTGCATCGAAATATGCAGTTTTCTCTAAGAATTTTGATGATTTCGTGCAGAATTCTGCTGTTTTCTTGCAATTTAGCCGTTGAATCTTGGTAAAAAGTCATGATTTTGTAGATTTCGTGCTCTTCTTTGCGAATTCAAGCCAGAAAACAACGAAAATCGGCGAGAAATCGTCGTTTTGCATCGAAATATGCGGTTTTCTGTAAGAATTTTGATGATTTCGTGCAGAATTCTGCTGTTTTCTTACAATTCAGCCGTTGAATCTAGGTAAAAAGTCATGATTTTGTAGATTTCGTGCTCTTCTTGGCGAATTCAAGATAGAAAACAACGAAAATCGGCGAGAAATCGTTGTTTTGCATCGAAATATGCAGTTTTCTCTAAGAATTTTGATGATTTCGTGCAGAATTCTGCTGTTTTCATGCAATTCAGCCGTTGAATCTTGGTAAAAAGTGATGATTTTGTAGATTTCGTGCTCTTCTTTGCGAATTCAAGCCAGAAAACAACGAAAATCGGCGAGAAATCGTCGTTTTGCATCGAGATATGCGGTTTTCTGTAAGAATTTTGATGATTTCGTGCAGAATTCTGCTGTTTTCTTGCAATTCAGCCGTTGAATCTAGGTAAAAAGTCATGATTTTGTAGATTTCGTGCTCTTCTTGGCGAATTCAAGATAGAAAACAACGAAAATCGGCGAGAAATCGTTGTTTTGCATCGAAATATGCGGTTTTCTGTAAGAATTTTGATGATTTCGTGCAGAATTCTGCTGTTTTCTTGCAATTCAGCTGTTGAATCTATGTAAAAAGTCATGATTTTGTAGATTTCGTGCTCTTCTTGGCGAATTCAAGATAGAAAACAACGAAAATCGGCGAGAAATCGTTGTTTTGCATCGAAATATGCAGTTTTCTCTAAGAATTTTGATGATTTCGTGCAGAATTCTGCTGTTTTCTTGCAATTCAGCCGTTGAATTTTGGTAAAAAGTCATGATTTTGTAGATTTCGTGTTCTTCTTTGCGAATTCAAGCCAGAAAAAAACGAAAATCGGCGAGAAATCGTCGTTTTGCATCGAAATATGCGGTTTTCTGTAAGAATTTTGATGATTTCGTGCAGAATTCTGCTGTTTTCTTGCAATTCAGCCGTTGAATCTTGGTAAAAAGTCATAATTTTGTAGATTTCGTTCTCTTCTTTGCGAATTCAAGCCAGAAAACAACGAAAATCGGCGAGAAATCGTCGTTTTGCATCGAAATATGCGGTTTTCTGTAAGAATTTTGATGATTTCGTGCAGAATTCTGCTGTTTTCTTGCAATTCAGCCGTTGAATCTAGGTAAAAAGTCATGATTTTGTAGATTTCGTGCTCTTCTTGGCGAATTCAAGATAGAAAACAACGAAAATCGGCGAGAAATCGTTGTTTTGCCTCGAAATATGCGGTTTTCTGTAAGAATTTTGATGATTTCGTGCAGAATTCTGCTGTTTTCTTGCAATTCAGCCGTTGAATCTATGTAATAAGTCATGATTTTGTAGATTTCGTGCTCTTCTTGGCAAATTCAAGATAGAAAACAACGAAAATCGGCGAGAAATCGTTGTTTTGCATCGAAATATGCAGTTTTCTCTAAGAATTTTGATGATTTCGTGCAGAATTCTGCTGTTTTCTTGCAATTTAGCCGTTGAATCTTGGTAAAAAGTCATGATTTTGTAGATTTCGTGCTCTTCTTTGCGAATTCAAGCCAGAAAACAACGAAAATCGGCGAGAAATCGTCGTCTTGCATCGAAATATGCGGTTTTCTGTAAGAATTTTGATGATTTCGTGCAGAATTCTGCTGTTTTTTTTGCAATTCAGCCGTTGAATCTTGGTAAAAAGTCATGATTTTGTAGATTTCGTGCTCTTCTTTGCGAATTCAAGCCAGAAAACAACGAAAATCGGCGAGAAATCGTCGTTTTGCATCGAAATATGCGGTTTTCTGTAAGAATTTTGATGATTTCGTGCAGAATTCTGCTGTTTTCTTGCAATTCAGCCGTTGAATCTAGGTAAAAAGTCATGATTTTGTAGATTTCGTGCTCTTCTTTGGGAATTCAAGCCAGAAAACAACGAAAATCGGCGAGAAATCGTCGTTTTGCATCGAAATATGCGGTTTTCTGTAAGAATTTTGATGATTTCGTGCAGAATTCTGCTGTTTTCTTGCAATTCAGCTGTTGAATCTAGGTAAAAAGTCATGATTTTGTAGATTTCGTGCTCTTCTTGGCGAATTCAAGATTGAAAACAACGAAAATCGGCGAGAAATCGTTGTTTTGCATCGAAATATGCGGTTTTCTGTAAGAATTTTGATGATTTCGTGCAGAATTCTGCTGTTTTCTTGCAATTCAGCCGATGAATCTATGTAAAAAGTCATGATTTTGTAGATTTCGTGCTCTTCTTGGCGAATTCAAGATAGAAAACAACGAAAATCGGCGAGAAATCGTTGTTTTGCATCGAAATATGCAGTTTTCTCTAAGAATTTTGATGATTTCGTGCAGAATTCTGCTGTTTTCTTGCAATTCAACCGTTGAATCTTGGTAAAAAGTCATGATTTTGTAGATTTTGTGCTCTTCTTTGCGAATTCAAGCCAGAAAACAACGAAAATATGCGGTTTTCTGTAAGAATTTTGATGATTTCGTGCAGAATTCTGCTGTTTTCTTGCAATTCAGCCGTAGAATCTTGGTAAAAAGTGATGATTTTGTAGATTCCGTGCTCTTCTTTGCGAATTCAAGATAGAAAACAACGAAAATCAGCGAGAAATCGTCGTTTTGCATCGAAATATGCGGTTTTCTCTAAGAATTTTGATGATTTCGTGCAGAATTCTGCTGTTTTCTTGCAATTCAGCCGTTGAATCTTGGTAAAAAGTAATGATTTTGTAGATTTCGTTCTCTTCTTTGCGAATTCAAGCCAGAAAACAACGAAAATCGGCGAGCTCTGTTTTCTTGCAATTCAGCTGTTGAATCTAGGTAAAAAGTCATGATTTTGTAGATTTCGTGCTCTTCTTGGCGAATTCAAGATTGAAAACAACGAAAATCGGCGAGAAATCGTTGTTTTGCATCGAAATATGCGGTTTTCTGTAAGAATTTTGATGATTTCGTGCAGAATTCTGCTGTTTTCTTGCAATTCAGCCGATGAATCTATGTAAAAAGCCATGATTTTGTAGATTTCGTGCTCTTCTTGGCGAATTCAAGATAGAAAACAACGAAAATCGGCGAGAAATCGTTGTTTTGCATCGAAATATGCAGTTTTCTCTAAGAATTTTGATGATTTCGTGCAGAATTCTGCTGTTTTCTTGCAATTCAACCGTTGAATCTTGGTAAAAAGTCATGATTTTGTAGATTTTGTGCTCTTCTTTGCGAATTCAAGCCAGAAAACAACGAAAATCGGCGAGAAATCGTCGTTTTGCATCGAAATATGCGGTTTTCTGTAAGAATTTTGATGATTTCGTGCAGAATTCTGCTGTTTTCTTGCAATTCAGCCGTAGAATCTTGGTAAAAAGTGATGATTTTGTAGATTCCGTGCTCTTCTTTGCGAATTCAAGATAGAAAACAACGAAAATCAGCGAGAAATCGTCGTTTTGCATCGAAATATGCGGTTTTCTCTAAGAATTTTGATGATTTCGTGCAGAATTCTGCTGTTTTCTTGCAATTCAGCCGTTGAATCTTGGTAAAAAGTAATGATTTTGTAGATTTCGTTCTCTTCTTTGCGAATTCAAGCCAGAAAACAACGAAAATCGGCGAGAAATCGTCGTTTTGCATCGAATTATGCGGTTTTCTGTAAGAATTTTGATGATTTCGTGCAGAATTCTGCTGTTTTCTTGCAATTCAGCCGTTGAATCTAGGTAAAAAGTCATGATTTTGTAGATTTCGTGCTCTTCTTGGCGAATTCAAGATAGAAAACAACGAAAATCGGCGAGAAATCGTTGTTTTGCATCGAAATATGCGGTTTTCTGTAAGAATTTTGATGATCTCGTGCAGAATTCTGCTGTTTTCTTGCAATTCAGCCGTTGAATCTATGTAAAAAGTCATGATTTTGTAGATTTCGTGCTCTTCTTGGCAAATTCAAGATAGAAAACAACGAAAATCGGCGAGAAATCGTTGTTTTGCATCGAAATATGCAGTTTTCTCTAAGAATTTTGATGATTTCGTGCAGAATTCTGCTGTTTTCTTGCAATTCAGCCGTTGAATCTTGGTAAAAAGTGATGATTTTGTAGATTTCGTGCTCTTCTTTGCAAATTCAAGCCAGAAAACAACGAAAATCGGCGAGAAATCGTCGTTTTGCATCGAAATATGCGGTTTTCTGTAAGAATTTTGTTGATTTCGTGCAGAATTCTGCTGTTTTCTTGCAATTCAGCTGTTGAATCTTGGTAAAAAGTCATGATTTTGTAGATTTCGTGCTCTTCTTTGCGAATTCAAGCCAGAAAACAACGAAAATCGGCGAGAAATCGTCGTTTTGCATCGACAAATGCGGTTTTCTGTAAGAATTTTGTTGATTTCGTGCAGAATTCTGCTGTTTTCTTGCAATTCAGCCGTTGAATCTTGGTAAAAAGTCATGATTTTGTAGATTTCGTGCTCTTCTTTGCGAATTCAAGCCAGAAAACAACGAAAATCGGCGAGAAATCGTCGTTTTGCATCGAAATATGCGGTTTTCTGTAAGAATTTTGATGATTTCGTGCAGAATTCTGCTGTTTTCTTGCAATTCAGCCGTTGAATCTTGGTAAAAAGTCATGATTTTGTAGATTTCGTGCTCTTCTTTGCGAATTCAAGCCAGAAAACAACGAAAATCGGCGAGAAATCGTCGTTTTGAATCGAAATATGCGGTTTTCTCTAAGAATTTTGATGATTTCGTGCAGAATTCTGCTGTTTTCTTGCAATTCAGCCGTTGAATCTTGGTAAAAAGTGATGATTTTGTAGATTTCGTGCTCTTCTTTGCGAATTCAAGCCAGAAAACAACGAAAATCGGCGAGAAATCGTCGTTTTGCATGGAAATATGCGGTTTTCTCTAAGAATTTTGACGATTTCGTGCAGGATTCTGCTGTTTACTTGCAATTCAGCCGTTGAATCTTGGTAAAAAGTCATGATTTTGTAGATTTCGTGCTCTTCTTTGCGAATTCAAGATAGAAAACAACGAAAATCAGCGAGAAATCGTCGTTTTGCATCGAAATATGCGGTTTTCTCTAAGAATTTTGATGATTTCGTGCAGAATTCTGCTGTTTTCTTGCAATTCAGCAGTTGAATCTTGGTAAAAAGTCATGATTTTGTAGATTTCGTGCTCTTCTTTGCGAATTCAAGCCAGAAAACAACGAAAATCGGCGAGAAATCGTCGTTTTGCATCGAAATATGCGGTTTTCTGTAAGAATTTTGATGATTTCGTGCAGAATTCTGCTGTTTTCTTGCAATTCAGCCGTTGAATCTTGGTAAAAAGTGATGATTTTGTAGATTTCGTGCTCTTCTTTGCGAATTCAAGCCAGAAAACAACGAAAATCGGCGAGAAATCGTCGTTTTGCATCGAAATATGCGGTTTTCTGTAAGAATTTTGAAGATTTCGTGCAGAATTCTGCTGTTTACTTGCAATTCAGCCGTTGAATCTTGGCAAAAAGTCATGATTTTGTAGATTTCGTGCTCTTCTTTGCGAATTCAAGATAGAAAACAACGAAAATCAGCGAGAAATCGTCGTTTTGCATCGAAATATGCGGTTTTCTCTAAGAATTTTGACGATTTCGTGCAGAATTCTGCTGTTTTCTTGCAATTCAGCCGTTGAATCTTGGTAAAAAGTCATGATTTTGTAGATTTCGTGCTCTTCTTTGCGAATTCATGCCAGAAAACAACGAAAATCGGCGAGAAATCGTCGTTTTCCATCGAAATATGCGGTTTTCTGTAAGAATTTTGATAATTTCGTGCAGAATTCTGCTGTTTTCTTGCAATTCAGCCGTTGAATCTTGGTAAAAAGTCATGATTTTGTAGATTTCGTGCTCTTCTTTGCGAATTCAAGCCAGAAAACAACGAAAATCGGCGAGAAATCGTGGTTTTGCATCGAAATATGCGGTTTTCTGTAAGAATTTTGATGATTTCGTGCAGAATTCTGCTGTTTTCTTGCAATTCAGCCGTTGAATCTTGGTAAAAAGTCATGATTTTGTAGATTTCGTGCTCTTCTTTGCGAATTCATGCCAGAAAACAACGAAAATCGGCGAGAAATCGTCGTTTTGCATCGAAATATGCGGTTTTCTGTAAGAATTTTGATGATTTCGTGCAGAATTCTGCTGTTTTCTTGCAATTCAGCCGTTGAATCTTGGTAAAAAGTCATGATTTTGTAGATTTCGTGCTCTTCTTTGCGAATTCAAGCCAGAAAACAACGAAAATCGGCGAAAAATCGTCGTTTTGCATCGAAATATGCGGTTTTCTGTAAGAATTTTGATGATTTCGTGCAGAATTCTGCTGTTTTCTTGTAATTCAGCCGTTGAATCTAGGTAAAAAGTCATGATTTTGTAGATTTCGTGGTCTTCTTGGCGAATTCAAGATAGAAAACAACGAAAATCGGCGAGAAATCGTTGTTTTGCATCGAAATATGCGGTTTTCTGTAAGAATTTTTTCAGCCGTTGAATCTTAATAAAAAGTCATGATTTTGTAGATTTCGTGCTCTTCTTTGCGAATTCAAGCCAGAAAACCACGAAAATCGGCGAGAAATCGTCGTTTTGCATCGAAATATGCGGTTTTCTCTAAGAATTTTGATGATTTCGTGCAGAATTCTGCTGTTTTCTTGCAATTCAGCCGTTGAATCTTGGTAAAAAGTGATGATTTTGTCGATTTCGTGCTCTTCTTTGCGAATTCAAGCCAGAAAACAACGAAAATCGGCGAGAAATCGTCGTTTTGCATCGAAATATGCGGTTTTCTCTAAGAATTTTGACGATTTCGTGCAGAATTCTGCTGTTTTCTTGCAATTCAGCCGTTGAATCTTGGTAAGAAGTCACGATTTTGTAGATTTCGTGCTCTTCTTGGCGAATTCAAGATAGAAAACAACGAAAATCGGCGAGAAATCGTTGTTTTGCATCGAAATATGCAGTTTTCTCTAAGAATTTTGATGATTTCGTGCAGAATTCTGCTGATTTCTTGCAATTCAGCCGTTGAATCTTGGTAAAAAGTCATGATTTTGTAGATTTCGTGCTCTTCTTTGCGAATTCAAGCCAGAAAGCAACGAAAATCGGCGAGAAATCGTCGTTTTCCATCGAAATATGCGGTTTTCTGTAAGAATTTTGATGATTTCGTGCAGAATTCTGCTGTTTTCTTGCAATTCAGCCGTAGAATCTTGGTAAAAAGTGATGATTTTGTAGATTTCGTGCTCTTCTTTGCGAATTCAAGCCAGAAAACAACGAAAATCGGCGAGAAATCGTTGTTTTGCATCGAAATATGCGGTTTTCTGTAAGAATTTTGATGATTTCGTGCAGAATTCTGCTGTTTTCTTGCAATTGAGCCGTTGAATCTTGGTAAAAAGTCATGATTTTGTAGATTTCGTGCTCTTCTTTGCGAATTCAAGCCAGAAAACAACGAAAATCGGCGAGAAATCGTCGTTTTGCATCGAAATATGCGGTTTTCTGTAAGAATTTTGATGATTTCGTGCAGAATTCTGCTGTTTTCTTGCAATTCACCGTAGAATCTTGGTAAAAAGTGATGATTTTGTAGATTTCGTGCTCTTCTTTGCAAATTCAAGCCAGAAAACAACGAAAATTGGCGAGAAATCATTGTTTTGCATCGAAATATGCGGTTTTCTGTAAGAATTTTGATGATTTCGTGCAGAATTCTGCTGTTTTCTTGCAATTCAGCCGTTGAATCTTGGTAAAATGTCATGATTTTGTAGATTTCGTGCTCTTCTTTGCGAATTCAATATAGAAAACAACGAAAATCAGCGAGAAATCGTCGATTTGCATCGAAATATGCGGTTTTCTCTAAGAATTTTGATGATTTCGTGCAGAATTCTGCTGTTTTCTTGCAATTCAGCCGTTGAATCTTGGTAAAAAGTGATGATTTTGTAGATTTCGTGCTCTTCTTTGCAAATTCATGCCAGAAAACAACGAAAATCGGCGAGAAATCGTCGTTTTGCTTCGAAATATGCGGTTTTCTGTAAGAATTTTGATGATTTCGTGCAGAATTCTGCTGTTTTCTTGCAATTCAGCCGTTGAATCTTGGTAAAAAGTCATGATTTTGTAGATTTCGTGCTCTTCTTTGCGAATTCAAGCCAGAAAACAACGAAAATCGGCGAGAAATCGTCGTTTTGCATCGAAATATGCGGTTTTCTGTAAGAATTTTGATGATTTCGTGCAGAATTCTGCTGTTTTCTTGCAATTCACCGTAGAATCTTGGTAAAAAGTGATGATTTTGTAGATTTCGTGCTCTTCTTTGCGAATTCAAGCCAGAAAACAACGAAAATCGGCGAGAAATTGTCGTTTTGCATCGAAATATGCGGTTTTCTCTAAGAATTTTGACGATTTCGTGCAGAATTCCGCTGTTTTCTTGCAATTCAGCCGTTGAATCTTGGTAAAAAGTCATGATTTTGTAGATTTCGTGCTCTTCTTTGCGAATTCAATATAGAAAACAACGAAAATCAGCGAGAAATCGTCGATTTGCATCGAAATATGCGGTTTTCTCTAAGAATTTTGATGATTTCGTGCAGAATTCTGCTGTTTTCTTGCAATTCAGCCGTTGAATCTTGGTAAAAAGTGATGATTTTGTAGATTTCGTGCTCTTCTTTGCAAATTCATG
The DNA here is from genome assembly GCA_029298725.1 of Gnatocerus cornutus. Lineage (NCBI taxonomy): Eukaryota > Metazoa > Arthropoda > Insecta > Coleoptera > Tenebrionidae > Gnatocerus > Gnatocerus cornutus. The sequence continues at coordinate 5,697,409 of CM055516.1, forward strand.
CCAGAAAACAACGAAAATCGGCGAGAAATCGTCGTTTTGCTTCGAAATATGCGGTTTTCTGTAAGAATTTTGATGATTTCGTGCAGAATTCTGCTGTTTTCTTGCAATTCAGCCGTTGAATCTTGGTAAAAAGTCATGATTTTGTAGATTTCGTGCTCTTCTTTGCGAATTCAAGCCAGAAAACAACGAAAATCGGCGAGAAATCGTCGTTTTGCATCGAAATATGCGGTTTTCAGTAAGAATTTTGATGATTTCGTGCAGAATTCTGCTGTTTTCTTGCAATTCAGCTGTTGAATCTTGGTAAAAAGTCATGATTTTGTAGATTTCGTGCTCTCCTTTGCGAATTCATGCCAGAAAACAACGAAAATCGGCGAGAAATCGTCGTTTTGCATCGAAATATGCGGTATTCTGTAAGAATTTTGATGATTTAGTGCAGAATTCTGCTGTTTTCTTGCAATTCAGCTGTTGAATCTTGGTAAAAAGTCATGATTTTGTAGATTTCGTGCTCTTCCTTGCGAATTCAAGCCAGAAAACAACGAAAATCGGCGAGAAATCGTCGTTTTGCATCGAAATATGCGGTTTTCTCTAAGAATCTTGATGATTTCGTGCAGAATTCTGCTGTTTTCTTGCAATTCAGCCGTTGAATCTTGGTAAAAAGTCAAGATTTTGTAGATTTCGTGCTCTTCTTTGCGAATTCAAGCCAGAAAACAACGAAAATCGGCGAGAAATCGTCGTTTTGCATCGAAATATGCGGTTTTCTGTAAGAATTTTGATGATTTCGTGCAGAATTCTGCTGTTTTCTTGCAATTCAGCCGTAGAATCGTGGTAAAAAGTGATGATTTTGTAGATTTCGTGCTCTTCTTTGCGAATTCAAAATAGAAAACAACGAAAATCGGCGAGAAATCGTTGTTTTGCATCGAAATATGCAGTTTTCTCTAAGAATTTTGATGATTTCGTGCAGAATTCTGCTGTTTTCTTGCAATTCAGATGTTGAATCTTGGTAAAAAGTCATGATTTTGTAGATTTCGTGCTCTTCTTTGCGAATTCAAGCCAGAAAACAACGAAAATCGGCGAGAAATCGTTGTTTTGCATCGAAATATGCGGTTTTCTGTAAGAATTTTGATGATTTCGTGCAGAATTCTGCTGTTTTCTTGCAATTCAGCCGTTGAATCTTGGTAAAAAGTCAAGATTTTGTAGATTTCGTGCTCTTCTTTGCGAATTCAAGCCAGAAAACAACGAAAATCGGCGAGAAATCGTCGTTTTGCATCGACATATGCGATTTTCTGTAAGAATTTTGATGATTTCGTGCAGAATTCTGCTGTTTTCTTGCAATTCAGCTGTTGAATCTTGGTAAAAAGTCATGATTTTGTAGATTTCGTGCTCTTCTTTGCGAATTTAAGCCAGAAAACCACGAAAATCGGCGAGAAATCGTCGTTTTGCATCGAAATATGCGGTTTTCTCTAAGAATTTTGATGATTTCGTGCAGAATTCTGCTGTTTTCTTGCAATTCAGCCCTTGAATCTTGGTAAAAAGTGATTATTTTGTAGATTTCGTGCTCTTCTTTGCGAATTCAAGCCAGAAAACAACAAAAATCGGCGAGAAATCGTTGTTTTGCATCGAAATATGCGGTTTTCTGTAAGAATTTTGATGATTTCGTGCAGAATTCTGCTGTTTTCTTGCAATTCAGCCGTTAATTCTTGGTAAAAAGTCATGATTTTGTAGATTTCGTGCTCTTCTTTGCGAATTCAAGCCAGAAAACAACGAAAATCGGCGAAAAATCGTCGTTTTGCATCGAAATATGCGATTTTCTGAAAGAATTTTGAAGATTTCGTGCAGAATTCTGCTGTTTTCTTGCAATTCAGCCGTTGAATCTTGGTAATAAGTCATGATTTTGTAGATTTCGTGCTATTCTTTGCGAATTCAAGCCAGAAAACAACAAAAATCGGCGAGAAATCGTTGTTTTGCATCGAAATATGCGGTATTCTCTAAGAATTTTGATGATTTCGTGCAGAATTCTGCTGTTTTCTTGCAATTCAGCCGTTGAATCTTGGTAAAAAGTCATGATTTTGTAGATTTCGTGCTCTTCTTTGCGAATTCAAGCCAGAAAACAACGAAAATCGGCGAGAAATCGTCGTTTTGCATCGAAAAATGCGGTTTTCTGTAAGAATTTTGATGATTTCGTGCAGAATTCTGCTGTTTTCTTGCAATTCAGCCGTTGAATCTTGGTAAAAAGTCATGATTTTGTAGATTTCGTGCTCTTCTTTGCGAATTTAAGCCAGAAAACCACGAAAATCGGCGAGAAATCGTCGTTTTGCATCGAAATATGCGGTTTTTTCTAAGAATTTTGACGATTTCGTGCAGAATTCGGCTGTTTTCTTGCAATTCAGCCGTTGAATCTTGGTAAAATGTCATGATTTGGTAGATTTCGTGCTCTTCTTTGCGAATTCAAGATAGAAAACAACGAAAATCAGCGAGAAATCGTCGTTTTGCATCGAAATATGCGGTTTTCTGTAAGAATTTTGATGATTTCGTGCAGAATTCTGCTGTTTTATTGCAATTCAGCCGTAGAATCTTGGTAAAAGTGATGATTTTGTAGATTTCGTGCTCTTCTTTGCGAATTTAAGCCAGAAAACCACGAAAATCGGCGAGAAATCGTCGTTTTGCATCGAAATATGCGGTTTTCTCTAAGAATTTTGATGATTTCGTGCAGAATTCTGCTGTTTTCTTGCAATTCAGCCGTTGAATCTTGGTAAAAAGTGATGATTTTGTAGATTTCGTGCTCTTCTTTGCAAATTCAAGCCAGAAAACAACGAAAATCGGCGAGAAATCGTCGTTTTGCATCGAAATATGCGGTTTTTTCTAAGAATTTTGACGATTTCGTGCAGAATTCGGCTGTTTTCTTGCAATTCAGCCGTTGAATCTTGGTAAAAAGTCATGATTTTGTAGATTTTGTGCTCTTCTTTGCGAATTCATGCCAGAAAACAACGAAAATCGGCGAGAAATCGTCGTTCTGCATCGAAATATGCGGTTTTCTGTAAGAATTTTGATGATTTCGTGCAGAATTCTGCTGTTTTCTTGAAATTCAGCCGTTGAATCTAGGTAAAAAGTCATGATTTTGTAGATTTCGTGCTCTTCTTTGCGAATTTAAGCCAGAAAACCACGAAAATCGGCGAGAAATCGTCGTTTTGCATCGAAATATGCGGTTTTCTCTAAGAATTTTGACGATTTCGTGCAGAATTCTGCTGTTTTCTTGCAATTCAGCCGTTGAATCTTGGTAAAAAGTCATGATTTTGTAGATTTCGTGCTCTTCTTTGCGAATTCAAGCCAGAAAACAACGAAAATCGGCGAGAAATCGTCGTTTTGCATCGAAAAATGCGGTTTTCTGTAAGAATTTTGATGATTTCGTGCAGAATTCTGCTGTTTTTTTGCAATTCAGCCGTTGAATCTTGGTAAAAAGTCATGATTTTGTAGATTTCGTGCTATTCTTTGCGAATTCAAGCCAGAAAACAACGAAAATCGGCAAGAAATCGTCGTTTTGCATCGAAATATGCGGTTTTCTGTAAGAATTTTGATGATTTCGTGCAGAATTCTGCTGTTTTCTTGCAATTCAGCCGTTGAATCTTGGTAAAAAGTCATGATTTTGTAGATTTCGTGCTCTTCTTTGCGAATTCAAGCCAGAAAACAACGAAAATCGGCGAGAAATCGTCGTTTTGCATCGAAATATGCGGTTTTCTCTAAGAATTTTGACGATTTCGTGCAGAATTCGGCTGTTTTCTTGCAATTCAGCCGTTGAATCTTGGTAAAATGTCATGATTTTGTAGATTTCGTGCTCTTCTTTGCGAATTCAAGATAGAAAACAACGAAAATCAGCGAGAAATCGTCGTTTTGCATCGAAATATGCGGTTGTCTCTAAGAATTTTGATGATTTCGTGCAGAATTCTGGTGTTTTCTTGCAATTCAGCCGTTGAATCTTGATAAAAAGTCATGATTTTGTAGATTTCGTGCTCTTCTTTGCGAATTCAAGCCAGAAAACAACGAAAATCCGCGAGAAATCGTCGTTTTGCATCGAAATATGCGGTTTTCTGTAAGAATTTTGATGATTTCGTGCAGAATTCTGCTGTTTTCTTGCAATTCAGCCGTAGAATCTTGGTAAAAAGTGATGATTTTGTAGATTTCGTGCTCTTCTTTGCGAATTCAAGCCAGAAAACAACAAAAATCGGCGAGAAATCGTAGTTTTGCATCGAAAAATGCGGTTTTCTGTAAGAATTTTGATGATTTCGTGCAGAATTCGGCTGTTTTCTTGCAATTCAGCCGTTGAATCTTGGTAAAATGTCATGATTTTGTAGATTTCGTGCTCTTCTTTGCGAATTCAAGATAGAAAACAACGAAAATCAGCGAGAAATCGTCGTTTTGCATCGAAATATGCGGTTTTCTGTAAGAATTTTGATGATTTCGTGCAGAATTCTGCTGTTTTCTTGCAATTCAGCCGTAGAATCTTGGTAAAAAGTGATGATTTTGTAGATTTCGTGCTCTTCTTTGCGAATTCAAGCCAGAAAACAACAAAAATCCGCGAGAAATCGTCGTTTTGCATCGAAATATGCGGTTTTCTGTAAGAATTTTGATGATTTCGTGCAGAATTCTGCTGTTTTCTTGCAATTCAGCCGTAGAATCTTGGTAAAAAGTCATGATTTTGTAGATTTCGTGCTATTCTTTGCGAATTCAAGCCAGAAAACAACGAAAATCGGCAAGAAATCGTCGTTTTGCATCGAAATATGCGGTTTTCTGTAAGAATTTTGATGATTTCGTGCAGAATTCTGCTGTTTTCTTGCAATTCAGCCGTTGAATCTTGGTAAAAAGTCATGATTTTGTAGATTCCGTGCTCTTCTTTGCGATTTCAAGATAGAAAACAACGAAAATCAGCGAGAAATCGTCGTTTTGCATCGAAATATGCGGTTTTCTGTAAGAATTTTGATGATTTTGTGCAGAATTCTGCTGTTTTCTTGCAATTCAGCCGTTGAATCTTGGTAAAAAGTCATGATTTTGTAGATTTCGTACTCTTCTTTGCAAATTCAAGCCAGAAAACAACGAAAATCGGCGAGAAATCGTCGTTTTGCATCGAAAAATGCGGTTTTCTGTAAGAATTTTGATGATTTCGTGCAGAATTCTGCTGTTTTCTTGTAATTCAGCCGTTGAATCTTGGTAAAAAGTCATGATTTTGTAGATTTCGTGCTCTTCTTTGCGAATTCAAGCCAGAAAACAATGAAAATCGGCGAGAAATCGTCGTTTTGCATCGAAAAATGCGGTTTTCTGTAAGAATTTTGATGATTTCGTGCAGAATTCTGCTGTTTTCTTGCAATTCAGTCGTTGAATCTTGGTAAAAAGTCATGATTTTGTAGATTTCGTGCTCTTCTTTGCGAATTTAAGCCAGAAAACCACGAAAATCGGCGAGAAATCGTCGTTTTGCATCGAAATATGCGGTTTTTTCTAAGAATTTTGACGATTTCGTGCAGAATTTGTTTTCTTGCAATTCAGCCGTTGAATCTTGGTAAAATGTCATGATTTGGTAGATTTCGTGCTCTTCTTTGCGAATTCAAGATAGAAAACAACGAAAATTAGCGAGAAATCGTCGTTTTGCATCGAAATATGCGGTTTTCTCTAAGAATTTTGATGATTTCGTGCAGAATTCTGGTGTTTTCTTGCAATTCAGCCGTTGAATCTTGGTAAAAAGTCATGATTTTGTAGATTTTGTGCTCTTCTTTGCGAATTCATGCCAGAAAACAACGAAAATCGGCGAGAAATCGTCGTTCTGCATCGAAATATGCGGTTTTCTGTAAGAATTTTGATGATTTCGTGCAGAATTCTGCTGTTTTCTTGCAATTCAGCCGTTGAATCTAGGTAAAAAGTCATGATTTTGTAGATTTCGTGCTCTTCTTTGCGAATTCAAGCCAGAAAACAACGAAAATCGGCGAGAAATCGTCGTTTTGCATCGAAAAATGCGGTTTTCTGTAAGAATTTTGATGATTTCGTGCAGAATTCTGCTGTTTTCTTGTAATTCAGCCGTTGAATCTTGGTAAAAAGTCATGATTTTGTAGATTTCGTGCTCTTCTTTGCGAATTCAAGCCAGAAAACAACGAAAATCGGCGAGAAATCGTCGTTTTGCATCGAAAAATGCGGTTTTCTGTAAGAATTTTGATGATTTCGTGCAGAATTCTGCTGTTTTCTTGCAATTCAGTCGTTGAATCTTGGTAAAAAGTCATGATTTTGTAGATTTCGTGCTCTTCTTTGCGAATTTAAGCCAGAAAACCACGAAAATCGGCGAGAAATCGTCGTTTCGCATCGAAATATGCGGTTTTTTCTAAGAATTTTGACGATTTCGTGCAGAATTTGTTTTCTTGCAATTCAGCCGTTGAATCTTGGTAAAATGTCATGATTTGGTAGATTTCGTGCTCTTCTTTGCGAATTCAAGCCAGAAAACAACGAAAATCGGCGAGAAATCGTAGTTTTGCATCGAAAAATGCGGTTTTCTGTAAGAATTTTGATGATTTCGTGCAGAATTCTGCTGTTTTCGTGCAATTCAGCCGTTGAATCTTGGTAAAAAGTCATGATTTAGTAGATTTCGTGCTCTTCTTTGCGAATTCAAGCCAGAAAACAACGAAAATCGGCGAGAAATCGTCGTTTTGCATCGAAATATGCGGTTTTCTGTAAGAATTTTGATGATTTCGTGCAGAATTCTGCTGTTTTCTTGCAATTCAGCCGTTGAATCTTGGTAAAAAGTCATGATTTTGTAGATTTCGTGCTCTTCTTTGCGAATTCAAGCCAGAAAACAACGAAAATCGGCGAGATATCGTCGTTTTGCATCGAAATATGCGGTTTTCTCTAAGAATTTTGACGATTTCGTGCAGAATTCGGCTGTTTTCTTGCAATTCAGCCGTTGAATCTTGGTAAAATGTCATGATTTTGTAGATTTCGTGCTCTTCTTTGCGAATTCAAGATAGAAAACAACGAAAATCAGCGAGAAATCGTCGTTTTGCATCGAAATATGCGGTTTTCTGTAAGAATTTTGATGATTTCGTGCAGAATTCTGCTGTTTTCTTGCAATTCAGCCGTAGAATCTTGGTAAAAAGTGATGATTTTGTAGATTTCGTGCTCTTCTTTGCGAATTCAAGCCAGAAAACAACAAAAATCCGCGAGAAATCGTCGTTTTGCATCGAAATATGCGGTTTTCTGTAAGAATTTTGATGATTTCGTGCAGAATTCTGCTGTTTTCTTGCAATTCAGCCGTAGAATCTTGGTAAAAAGTCATGATTTTGTAGATTTCGTGCTATTCTTTGCGAATTCAAGCCAGAAAACAACGAAAATCGGCAAGAAATCGTCGTTTTGCATCGAAATATGCGGTTTTCTGTAAGAATTTTGATGATTTCGTGCAGAATTCTGCTGTTTTCTTGCAATTCAGCCGTTGAATCTTGGTAAAAAGTCATGATTTTGTAGATTCCGTGCTCTTCTTTGCGATTTCAAGATAGAAAACAACGAAAATCAGCGAGAAATCGTCGTTTTGCATCGAAATATGCGGTTTTCTGTAAGAATTTTGATGATTTTGTGCAGAATTCTGCTGTTTTCTTGCAATTCAGCCGTTGAATCTTGGTAAAAAGTCATGATTTTGTAGATTTCGTACTCTTCTTTGCAAATTCAAGCCAGAAAACAACGAAAATCGGCGAGAAATCGTCGTTTTGCATCGAAAAATGCGGTTTTCTGTAAGAATTTTGATGATTTCGTGCAGAATTCTGCTGTTTTCTTGTAATTCAGCCGTTGAATCTTGGTAAAAAGTCATGATTTTGTAGATTTCGTGCTCTTCTTTGCGAATTCAAGCCAGAAAACAATGAAAATCGGCGAGAAATCGTCGTTTTGCATCGAAAAATGCGGTTTTCTGTAAGAATTTTGATGATTTCGTGCAGAATTCTGCTGTTTTCTTGCAATTCAGTCGTTGAATCTTGGTAAAAAGTCATGATTTTGTAGATTTCGTGCTCTTCTTTGCGAATTTAAGCCAGAAAACCACGAAAATCGGCGAGAAATCGTCGTTTTGCATCGAAATATGCGGTTTTTTCTAAGAATTTTGACGATTTCGTGCAGAATTTGTTTTCTTGCAATTCAGCCGTTGAATCTTGGTAAAATGTCATGATTTGGTAGATTTCGTGCTCTTCTTTGCGAATTCAAGATAGAAAACAACGAAAATTAGCGAGAAATCGTCGTTTTGCATCGAAATATGCGGTTTTCTCTAAGAATTTTGATGATTTCGTGCAGAATTCTGGTGTTTTCTTGCAATTCAGCCGTTGAATCTTGGTAAAAAGTCATGATTTTGTAGATTTTGTGCTCTTCTTTGCGAATTCATGCCAGAAAACAACGAAAATCGGCGAGAAATCGTCGTTCTGCATCGAAATATGCGGTTTTCTGTAAGAATTTTGATGATTTCGTGCAGAATTCTGCTGTTTTCTTGCAATTCAGCCGTTGAATCTAGGTAAAAAGTCATGATTTTGTAGATTTCGTGCTCTTCTTTGCGAATTCAAGCCAGAAAACAACGAAAATCGGCGAGAAATCGTCGTTTTGCATCGAAAAATGCGGTTTTCTGTAAGAATTTTGATGATTTCGTGCAGAATTCTGCTGTTTTCTTGTAATTCAGCCGTTGAATCTTGGTAAAAAGTCATGATTTTGTAGATTTCGTGCTCTTCTTTGCGAATTCAAGCCAGAAAACAACGAAAATCGGCGAGAAATCGTCGTTTTGCATCGAAAAATGCGGTTTTCTGTAAGAATTTTGATGATTTCGTGCAGAATTCTGCTGTTTTCTTGCAATTCAGTCGTTGAATCTTGGTAAAAAGTCATGATTTTGTAGATTTCGTGCTCTTCTTTGCGAATTTAAGCCAGAAAACCACGAAAATCGGCGAGAAATCGTCGTTTCGCATCGAAATATGCGGTTTTTTCTAAGAATTTTGACGATTTCGTGCAGAATTTGTTTTCTTGCAATTCAGCCGTTGAATCTTGGTAAAATGTCATGATTTGGTAGATTTCGTGCTCTTCTTTGCGAATTCAAGATAGAAAACAACGAAAATTAGCGAGAAATCGTCGTTTTGCATCGAAATATGCGGTTTTCTCTAAGAATTTTGATGATTTCGTGCAGAATTCTGGTGTTTTCTTGCAATTCAGCCGTTGAATCTTGGTAAAAAGTCATGATTTTGTAGATTTTGTGCTCTTCTTTGCGAATTCATGCCAGAAAACAACGAAAATCGGCGAGAAATCGTCGTTCTGCATCGAAATATGCGGTTTTCTCTAAGAATTTTGATGATTTCGTGCAGAATTCTGCTGTTTTCTTGCAATTCAGCCGTTGAATCTAGGTAAAAAGTCATGATTTTGTAGATTTCGTGCTCTTCTTGGCGAATTCAAGATAGAAAACAACGAAAATCGGCGAGAAATCGTTGTTTTGCATCGAAATATGCAGTTTTCTCTAAGAATTTTGATAATTTCGTGCAGAATTCTGCTGTTTTCTTGCAATTCAGCCGTTGAATCTTGATAAAAAGTCATGATTTTGTAGATTTCGTGCTCTTCTTTGCGAATTCAAGCCAGAAAACAACAAAAATCCGCGAGAAATCGTCGTTTTGCATCGAAATATGCGGTTTTCTGTAAGAATTTTGATGATTTCGTGCAGAATTCTGCTGTTTTCTTGCAATTCAGCCGTAGAATCTTGGTAAAAAGTGATGATTTTGTAGATTTCGTGCTCTTCCTTGCAAATTTAAGCCAGAAAACCACGAAAATCGGCGAGAAATCGTCGTTTTGCATCGAAATATGCGGTTTTCTCTAAGAATTTTGATGATTTCGTGCAGAATTCTGCTGTTTTCTTGCAATTCAGCCGTTGAATCTTGATAAAAAGTCATGATTTTGTAGATTTCGTGCTCTTCTTTGCGAATTCAAGCCAGAAAACAACAAAAATCCGCGAGAAATCGTCGTTTTGCATCGAAATATGCGGTTTTCTCTAAGAATTTTGATGATTTCGTGCAGAATTCTGCTGTTTTCTTGCAATTCAGCCGTTGAATCTTGGTAAAAAGTGATGATTTTGTAGATTTCGTGCTCTTCTTTGCAAATTCAAGCCAGAAAACAACGAAAATCGGCGAGAAATCGTCGTTTTGCATCGAAATATGCGGTTTTCTCTAAGAATTTTGACGATTTTGTGCAGAATTCTACTGTTTTCTTGCAATTCAGCCGTTGAATCTTGGTAAAAAGTCATGATTTTGTAGATTTCGTGCTCTTCTTTGCGAATTCAAGCCAGAAAACAACGAAAATCGGCGAGAAATCGTCGTTTTGCATCGAAAAATGCGGTTTTCTGTTAGAATTTTGATGATTTCGTGCAGAATTCTGCTGTTTTCTTGCAATTCAGCCGTTCAATCTTGGTAAAAAGTCATGATTTTGTAGATTTCGTGCTCTTCTTTGCGAATTCAAGCCAGAAAACAACGAAAATCGGCGAGAAATCGTCGTTTTGCATCGAAAAATGCGGTTTTCTGTAAGAATTTTGATGATTTCGTGCAGAATTCTGCTGTTTTCTTGCAATTCAGCCGTTGAATCTTGGTAAAAAGTCATGATTTTGTAGATTTCGTGCTCTTCTTTGCGAATTCAAGCCAGAAAACAACAAAAATCGGCGAAAAATCGTCGTTTTGCATCGAAATATGCGGTTTTCTCTAAGAATTTTGACGATTTCGTGCAGAATTCGGCTGTTTTCTTGCAATTCAGCCGTTGAATCTTGGTAAAATGTCATGATTTTGTAGATTTCGTGCTCTTCTTTGCGAATTCAAGATAGAAAACAACGAAAATCAGCGAGAAATCGTCGTTTTGCATCGAAATATGCGGTTTTCTCTAAGAATTTTGATGATTTCGTGCAGAATTCTGGTGTTTTCTTGCAATTCAGCCGTTGAATCTTGGTAAAAAGTCATGATTTTGTAGATTTTGTGCTCTTCTTTGCGAATTCATGCCAGAAAACAACGAAAATCGGCGAGAAATCGTCGTTCTGCATCGAAATATGCGGTTTTCTGTAAGAATTTTGATGATTTCGAGCAGAATTCTGCTGTTTTCTTGCAATTCAGCCGTTGAATCTAGGTAAAAAGTCATGATTTTGTAGATTTCGTGCTCTTCTTGGCGAATTCAAGATAGAAAACAACAAAAATCGGCGAGAAATCGTTGTTTTGCATCGAAATATGCAGTTTTCTCTGAGAATTTTGATGATTTCGTGCAGAATTCTGCTGTTTTCTTGCAATTCAGCCGTTGAATCTTGATAAAAAGTCATGATTTTGTAGATTTTGTGCTCTTCTTTGCGAATTCAAGCCAGAAAACAACGAAAATCCGCGAGAAATCGTCGTTTTGCATCGAAATATGCGGTTTTCTGTAAGAATTTTGATGATTTCGTGCAGAATTCTGCTGTTTTCTTGCAGTTCAGCCGTAGAATCTTGGTAAAAAGTGATGATTTTGTAGATTTCGTGCTCTTCTTTGCGAATTCAAGCCAGAAAACAACAAAAATCGGCGAGAAATCGTAGTTTTGCATCGAAATATGCGGTTTTCTGTAAGAATTTTGATGATTTCGTGCAGAATTCTGCTGTTTTCTTGCAATTCAGCCGTTGAATCTTGGTAAAAAGTCATGATTTAGTAGATTTCGTGCTCTTCTTTGCGAATTCAAGCCAGAAAACAACGAAAATCGGCGAGAAATCGTCGTTTTGCATCGAAAAATGCGGTTTTCTGTAAGAAATTTGATGATTTCGTGCAGAATTCTGCTGTTTTTTTGCAATTCAGCCGTTGAATCTTGGTAAAAAGTCATGATTTTGTAGATTTCGTGCTATTTTTTGCGAATTCAAGCCAGAAAACAACGAAAATCGGCAAGAAATCGTCGTTTTGCATCGAAATATGCGGTTTTCTGTGAGAATTTTGATGATTTCGTGCAGAATTCGGCTGTTTTCTTGCAATTCAGCCGTTGAATCTTGGTAAAATGTCATGATTTTGTAGATTTCGTGCTCTTCTTTGCGAATTCAAGATAGAAAACAACGAAAATCAGCGAGAAATCGTCGTTTTGCATCGAAATATGCGGTTTTCTGTAAGAATTTTGATGATTTCGTACAGAATTCTGCTGTTTTCTTGCAATTCAGCCGTAGAATCTTGGTAAAAAGTGATGATTTTGTAGATTTCGTGCTCTTCTTGGCAAATTCAAGATAGAAAACAACGAAAATCGGGGAGAAATCGTTGTTTTGCATCGAAATATGCAGTTTTCTCTAAGAATTTTGATGATTTCGTGCAGAATTCTGGTGTTTTCTTGCAATTCAGCCGTTGAATCTTGATAAAAAGTCATGATTTTGTAGATTTCGTGCTCTTCTTTGCGAATTCAAGCCAGAAAACAACGAAAATCCGCGAGAAATCGTCGTTTTGCATCGAAATATGAGGTTTTCTGTAAGAATTTTGATGATTTCGTGCAGAATTCTGCTGTTTTCTTGCAATTCAGCCGTAGAATCTTGGTAAAAAGTCATGATTTTGTAGATTTCGTGCTATTCTTTGCGAATTCAAGCCAGAAAACAACGAAAATCGGCAAGAAATCGTCGTTTTGCATCGAAATATGCGGTTTTCTGTAAGAATTTTGATGATTTCGTGCAGAATTCTGCTGTTTTCTTGCAATTCAGCCGTTGAATCTTGGTAAAAAGTCATGATTTTGTAGATTCCGTGCTCTTCTTTGCGATTTCAAGATAGAAAACAACGAAAATCAGCGAGAAATCGTCGTTTTGCATCGAAATATGCGGTTTTCTGTAAGAATTTTGATGATTTTGTGCAGAATTCTGCTGTTTTCTTGCAATTCAGCCGTTGAATCTTGGTAAAAAGTCATGATTTTGTAGATTTCGTACTCTGCTTTGCAAATTCATGCCTGAAAACAACGAAAATCGGCAAAAAATCGTCGTTTTGCATCGAAATATGCGGTTTTCTGTGAGAATTTTGATGATTTCGTGCAGAATTCTGCTGTTTTCTTGCAATTCAGCCGTTGAATCTTGGTAAAAAGTCATGATTTTGTAGATTTCGTGTTCTTCTTTGCGAATTCAAGCCAGAAAACAACGAAAATCGGCGAGAAATCGTCGTTTTGCATCGAAATATGCGGTTTTCTGTAAGAATTTTGATGATTTCGTGCAGAATTCTGCTGTTTTCTTGCAATTCAGTCGTTGAATCTTGGTAAAAAGTCATGATTTTGTAGATTTCGTGCTCTTCTTTGCGAATTTAAGCCAGAAAACCACGAAAATCGGCGAGAAATCGTCGTTTTGCATCGAAATATGCGGTTTTTTCTAAGAATTTTGACGATTTCGTGCAGAATTTGTTTTCTTGCAATTCAGCCGTTGAATCTAGGTAAAAAGTCATGATTTTGTAGATTTCGTGCTCTTCTTGGCAAATTCAAGATAGAAAACAACGATAATCGGCGAGAAATCGTTGTTTTGCATCGAAATATGCGGTTTTCTGTAAGAATTTTGATGATTTCGTGCAGAATTCAGCTGTTTTCTTGCAATTCAGCCGTTGAATCTAGGTAAAAAGTCATGATTTTCTAGATTTCGAGCTCTTCTTTGCGAATTCAAGCCAGAAAACAACGAAAATCGGCGAGAAATCGTCGTTTTGCATCGAAAAATGCGGTTTTCTGTAAGAATTTTGATGATTTCGTGCAGAATTCTGCTGTTTTCTTGCAATTCAGCCGTTGAATCTTGGTAAAAAGTCATGATTTTGTAGATTTCGTGCTCTTCTTTGCGAATTCAAGCCAGAAAACAACGAAAATCGGCGAGAAATCGTCGTTTTGCATCGAAAAATGCGGTTTTCTGTAAGAATTTTGATGATTTCGTGCAGAATTCTGCTGTTTTCTTGCAATTCAGTCGTTGAATCTTGGTAAAAAGTCATGATTTTGTAGATTTCGTGCTCTTCTTTGCGAATTTAAGCCAGAAAACCACGAAAATCGGCGAGAAATCGTCGTTTTGCATCGAAATATGCGGTTTTTTCTAAGAATTTTGACGATTTCGTGCAGAATTTGTTTTCTTGCAATTCAGCCGTTGAATCTTGGTAAAATGTCATGATTTGGTAGATTTCGTGCTCTTCTTTGCGAATTCAAGATAGAAAACAACGAAAATTAGCGAGAAATCGTCGTTTTGCATCGAAATATGCGGTTTTCTCTAAGAATTTTGATGATTTCGTGCAGAATTCTGCTGTTTTCTTGCAATTCAGCTGTTGAATCTTGATAAAAAGTCATGATTTTGTAGATTTCGTGCTCTTCTTTGCGAATTCAAGCCAGAAAACAACAAAAATCCGCGAGAAATCGTCGTTTTGCATCGAAATATGCGGTTTTCTGTAAGAATTTTGATGATTTCGTGCAGAATTCTGCTGTTTTCTTGCAATTCAGCCGTAGAATCTTGGTAAAAAGTGATGATTTTGTAGATTTCGTGCTCTTCCTTGCGAATTTAAGCCAGAAAACCACGAAAATCGGCGAGAAATCGTCGTTTTGCATCGAAATATGCGGTTTTCTCTAAGAATTTTGATGATTTCGTGCAGAATTCTGCTGTTTTCTTGCAATTCAGCCGTTGAATCTTGGTAAAAAGTGATGATTTTGTAGATTTCGTGCTCTTCTTTGCAAATTCAAGCCAGAAAACAACGAAAATCGGCGAGAAATCGTCGTTTTGCATCGAAATATGCGGTTTTCTCTAAGAATTTTGACGATTTTGTGCAGAATTCTGCTGTTTTCTTGCAATTCAGCCGTTGAATCTTGGTAAAAAGTCATGATTTTGTAGATTTCGTGCTCTTCTTTGCGAATTCAAGCCAGAAAACAACGAAAATCGGCGAGAAATCGTCGTTTTGCATCGAAAAATGCGGTTTTCTGTTAGAATTTTGATGATTTCGTGCAGAATTTTGCTGTTTTCTTGCAATTCAGCCGTTCAATCTTGGTAAAAAGTCATGATTTTGTAGATTTCGTGCTATTCTTTGCGAATTCAAGCCAGAAAACAACGAAAATCGGCGAGAAATCGTCGTTTTGCATCGAAAAATGCGGTTTTCTGTAAGAATTTTGATGATTTCGTGCAGAATTCTGCTGTTTTCTTGCAATTCAGCCGTTGAATCTTGGTAAAAAGTCATGATTTTGTAGATTCCGTGCTCTTCTTTGCGATTTCAAGATAGAAAACAACGAAAATCAGCGAGAAATCGTCGTTTTGCATCGAAATATGCGGTTTTCTGTAAGAATTTTGATGATTTTGTGCAGAATTCTGCTGTTTTCTTGCAATTCAGCCGTTGAATCTTGGTAAAAAGTCATGATTTTGTAGATTTCGTACTCTTCTTTGCAAATTCATGCCTGAAAACAACGAAAATCGGCAAAAAATCGTCGTTTTGCATCGAAATATGCGGTTTTCTGTGAGAATTTTGATGATTTCGTGCAGAATTCTGCTGTTTTCTTGCAATTCAGCCGTTGAATCTTGGTAAAAAGTCATGATTTTGTAGATTTCGTGTTCTTCTTTGCGAATTCAAGCCAGAAAACAACGAAAATCGGCGAGAAATCGTCGTTTTGCATCGAAATATGCGGTTTTCTGTAAGAATTTTGATGATTTCGTGCAGAATTCTGCTGTTTTCTTGCAATTCAGTCGTTGAATCTTGGTAAAAAGTCATGATTTTGTAGATTTCGTGCTCTTCTTTGCGAATTTAAGCCAGAAAACCACGAAAATCGGCGAGAAATCGTCGTTTTGCATCGAAATATGCGGTTTTTTCTAAGAATTTTGACGATTTCGTGCAGAATTTGTTTTCTTGCAATTCAGCCGTTGAATCTAGGTAAAAAGTCATGATTTTGTAGATTTCGTGCTCTTCTTGGCAAATTCAAGATAGAAAACAACGATAATCGGCGAGAAATCGTTGTTTTGCATCGAAATATGCGGTTTTCTGTAAGAATTTTGATGATTTCGTGCAGAATTCAGCTGTTTTCTTGCAATTCAGCCGTTGAATCTAGGTAAAAAGTCATGATTTTCTAGATTTCGAGCTCTTCTTTGCGAATTCAAGCCAGAAAACAACGAAAATCGGCGAGAAATCGTCGTTTTGCATCGAAAAATGCGGTTTTCTGTAAGAATTTTGATGATTTCGTGCAGAATTCTGCTGTTTTCTTGCAATTCAGCCGTTGAATCTTGGTAAAAAGTCATGATTTTGTAGATTTCGTGCTCTTCTTTGCGAATTCAAGCCAGAAAACAACGAAAATCGGCGAGAAATCGTCGTTTTGCATCGAAAAATGCGGTTTTCTGTAAGAATTTTGATGATTTCGTGCAGAATTCTGCTGTTTTCTTGCAATTCAGTCGTTGAATCTTGGTAAAAAGTCATGATTTTGTAGATTTCGTGCTCTTCTTTGCGAATTTAAGCCAGAAAACCACGAAAATCGGCGAGAAATCGTCGTTTTGCATCGAAATATGCGGTTTTTTCTAAGAATTTTGACGATTTCGTGCAGAATTTGTTTTCTTGCAATTCAGCCGTTGAATCTTGGTAAAATGTCATGATTTGGTAGATTTCGTGCTCTTCTTTGCGAATTCAAGATAGAAAACAACGAAAATTAGCGAGAAATCGTCGTTTTGCATCGAAATATGCGGTTTTCTCTAAGAATTTTGATGATTTCGTGCAGAATTCTGCTGTTTTCTTGCAATTCAGCTGTTGAATCTTGATAAAAAGTCATGATTTTGTAGATTTCGTGCTCTTCTTTGCGAATTCAAGCCAGAAAACAACAAAAATCCGCGAGAAATCGTCGTTTTGCATCGAAATATGCGGTTTTCTGTAAGAATTTTGATGATTTCGTGCAGAATTCTGCTGTTTTCTTGCAATTCAGCCGTAGAATCTTGGTAAAAAGTGATGATTTTGTAGATTTCGTGCTCTTCCTTGCGAATTTAAGCCAGAAAACCACGAAAATCGGCGAGAAATCGTCGTTTTGCATCGAAATATGCGGTTTTCTCTAAGAATTTTGATGATTTCGTGCAGAATTCTGCTGTTTTCTTGCAATTCAGCCGTTGAATCTTGGTAAAAAGTGATGATTTTGTAGATTTCGTGCTCTTCTTTGCAAATTCAAGCCAGAAAACAACGAAAATCGGCGAGAAATCGTCGTTTTGCATCGAAATATGCGGTTTTCTCTAAGAATTTTGACGATTTTGTGCAGAATTCTGCTGTTTTCTTGCAATTCAGCCGTTGAATCTTGGTAAAAAGTCATGATTTTGTAGATTTCGTGCTCTTCTTTGCGAATTCAAGCCAGAAAACAACGAAAATCGGCGAGAAATCGTCGTTTTGCATCGAAAAATGCGGTTTTCTGTTAGAATTTTGATGATTTCGTGCAGAATTTTGCTGTTTTCTTGCAATTCAGCCGTTCAATCTTGGTAAAAAGTCATGATTTTGTAGATTTCGTGCTATTCTTTGCGAATTCAAGCCAGAAAACAACGAAAATCGGCGAGAAATCGTCGTTTTGCATCGAAAAATGCGGTTTTCTGTAAGAATTTTGATGATTTCGTGCAGAATTCTGCTGTTTTCTTGCAATTCAGCCGTTGAATCTTGGTAAAAAGTCATGATTTTGTAGATTTCGTGCTCTTCTTTGCGAATTCAAGCCAGAAAACAACGAAAATCGGCGAAAAATCGTCGTTTTGCATCGAAATATGCGGTTTTCTCTAAGAATTTTGACGATTTCGTGCAGAATTCGGCTGTTTTCTTGCAATTCAGCCGTTGAATCTTGGTAAAATGTCATGATTTTGTAGATTTCGTGCTCTTCTTTGCGAATTCAAGATAGAAAACAACGAAAATCAGCGAGAAATCGTCGTTTTGCATCGAAATATGCGGTTTTCTCTAAGAATTTTGATGATTTCGTGCAGAATTCTGCTGTTTTCTTGCAATTCAGCCGTTGAATCTTGATAAAAAGTCATGATTTTGTAGATTTCGTGCTCTTCTTTGCGAATTCAAGCCAGAAAACAACGAAAATCCGCGAGAAATCGTCGTTTTGCATCGAAATATGCGGTTTTCTGTAAGAATTTTGATGATTTCGTGCAGAATTCTGCTGTTTTCTTGCAATTCAGCCGTAGAATCTTGGTAAAAAGTGATGATTTTGTAGATTTCGTGCTCTTCTTTGCGAATTCAAGCCAGAAAACAACAAAAATCGGCGAGAAATCGTAGTTTTGCATCGAAATATGCGGTTTTCTGTAAGAATTTTGATGATTTCGTGCAGAATTCTGCTGTTTTCTTGCAATTCGGCCGTTGAATCTTGGTAAAAAGTCATGATTTAGTAGATTTCGTGCTCGTCTTTGCGAATTCAAGCCAGAAAACAACGAAAATCGGCGAGAAATCGTCGTTTTGCATCGAAAAATGCGGTTTTCTGTAAGAAATTTGATGATTTCGTGCAGAATTCTGCTGTTTTTTTGCAATTCAGCCGTTGAATCTTGGTAAAAAGTGATGATTTTGTAGATTTCGTGCTCTTCTTTGCGAATTCAAGCCAGAAAACAACGAAAATCGGCGAGAAATCGTTGTTTTGCATCGAAATATGCGGTTTTCTGAAAGAACTTTGATGATTTCGTGCAGAATTCTGCTGTTTTCTTGCAATTCAGCCGTTGAATCTTGGTAAAAAGTGATGATTTTGTAGATTTCGTGCTCTTCTTTGCGAATTCAAGCCAGAAAACAACAAAAATCGGCGAGAAATCGTAGTTTTGCATCGAAATATGCGGTTTTCTGTAAGAATTTTGATGATTTCGTGCAGAATTCTGCTGTTTTCTTGCAATTCGGCCGTTGAATCTTGGTAAAAAGTCATGATTTTGTAGATTTCGTGCTCTTCTTTGCGAATTCAAGATAGAAAACAACGAAAATCAGCGAAAAATCGTCGTTTTGCATCGAAATTTGCGGTTTTCTCTAAGAATTTTCATGATTTCGTGCAGAATTCTGCTGTTTTCTTGCAATTCAGCCGTTGAATCTTGGTAAAAAGTCATGATTTTGTAGATTTCGTGCTCTTCTTTGCAAATTCATGCCAGAAAACAACGAAAATCGGCGAGAAATCGTCGTTTTGCATCGAAATATGCGGTTTTCTGTAAGAATTTTGATGATTTCGTGCAGAATTTTGCTGTTTTCTTGCAATTCAGCCGTTGAATCTTGGTAAAAAGTCATGATTTTGTAGATTCCGTGCTCTTCTTTGCGAATTCAAGATAGAAAACAACGAAAATCAGCGAGAAATCGTCGTTTTGCATCGAAATATGCGGTTTTCTGTAAGAATTTTGATGATTTCGTGCAGAATTCTGCTGTTTTCTTGCAATTCAGCCGTTGAATCTTGGTAAAAAGTCATGATTTTGTAGATTTCGTGTTCTTCTTTGCGAATTCAAGATAGAAAACAACGAAAATCAGCGAGAAATCGTCGTTTTGCATCGAAATATGCGGTTTTCTCTAAGAATTTTGATGATTTCGTGCAGAATTCTGCTGTTTTCTTGCAATTCAGCCGTTGAATCTTGGTAAAAAATCATGATTTTGTAGATTTCGTGCTCTTCTTTGCAAATTCATGCCTGAAAACAACGAAAATCGGCAAAAAATCGTCGTTTTGCATCGAAATATGCGGTTTTCTGTGAGAATTTTGATGATTTCGTGCAGAATTCTGCTGTTTTCTTGCAATTCAGCCGTTGAATCTTGGTAAAAAGTCATGATTTTGTAGATTTCGTGCTCTTCTTTGCGAATTCAAGCCAGAAAACAACGAAAATCGTCGAGAAATCGTCGTTTTGCATCGAAATATGCGGTTTTCTGTAAGAATTTTGATGATTTCGTGCAGAATTCTGCCGTTTTCTTGCAATTCAGCCGTTGAATCTAGGTAAAAAGTCATGATTTTGTAGATTTCGAGCTCTTCTTTGCAAATTCAAGCCAGAAAACAACGAAAATCGGCGAGAAATCGTCGTTTTGCATCGAAATATGCGGTTTTCTGTAAGAATTTTGATGATTTCGTGCAGAATTCTGCTGTTTTCTTGCAATTCAGCCGTAGAATCTTGGTAAAAAGTGATGATTTTGTAGATTTCGTGCTCTTCTTTGCGAATTCAAGCCAGAAAACAACGAAAATCGGCGAGAAATCGTTGTTTTGCATCGAAATATGCGGTTTTCTGAAAGAACTTTGATGATTTCGTGCAGAATTCTGCTGTTTTCTTGCAATTCAGCCGTTGAATCTTGGTAAAAAGTGATGATTTTGTAGATTTCGTGCTCTTCTTTGCGAATTCAAGCCAGAAAACAACGAAAATCGGCGAGAAATCGTCGTTATGCATCAAAATATGCGGTTTTCTCTAAGAATTTTGACGATTTCGTGCAGAATTCTGCTGTTTTCTTGCAATTCAGCCGTTGAATCTTGGTAAAAAGTCATGATTTTGTAGATTTCGTGCTCTTCTTTGCGAATTCAAGATAGAAAACAACGAAAATCAGCGAAAAATCGTCGTTTTGCATCGAAATATGCGGTTTTCTCTAAGAATTTTCATGATTTCGTGCAGAATTCTGCTGTTTTCTTGCAATTCAGCCGTTGAATCTAGGTAAAAAGTCATGATTTTGTAGATTTCGTGCTCTTCTTTGCAAATTCATGCCAGAAAACAACGAAAATCGGCGAGAAATCGTCGTTTTGCATCGAAATATGCGGTTTTCTGTAAGAATTTTGATGATTTCGTGCAGAATTCTGCTGTTTTCTTGCAATTCAGCCGTTGAATCTTCGTAAAAAGTCATGATTTTGTAGATTTCGTGCTCTTCTTTGTGAATTCAAGCCAGAAAACAACGAAAATCGGCGAGAAATCGTCGTTTTGCATCGAAATATGCGGTTTTCTGTAAGAATTTTGATGATTTCGTGCAGAATTCTGCTGTTTTCTTGCAATTCAGCCGTTGAATCTTGGTAAAAAGTGATGATTTTGTAGATTTCGTGCTCTTCTTTGCGAATTCAAGCCAGAAAACAACGAAAATCGGCGAGAAATCGTCGTTTTGCATCGAAATATGCGGTTTTCTCTAAGAATTTTTAAGATTTCGTGCAGAATTCTGCTGTTTTCTTGCAATTCAGCCGTTGAATCTTGGTAAAAAGTGATGATTTTGTAGATTTCGTGCTCTTCTTTGCGAATTCAAGCCAGAAAACAACGAAAATCGGCGAGAAATCGTCGTTTTGCATCGAAATATGCGGTTTTCTCTAAGAATTTTGACGATTTCGTGCAGAATTCTGCTGTTTTCTTGCAATTCAGCCGTTGAATCTTGGTAAAAAGTCATGATTTTGTAGATTTCGTGCTCTTCTTTGCGAATTCAAGATAGAAAACAACGAAAATCAGCGAGAAATCGTCGTTTTGCATCGAAATATGCGGTTTTCTCTAAGAATTTTGATGATTTCGTGCAGAATTCTGCTGTTTTCTTGCAATTCAGCCGTAGAATCTTGGTAAAAAGTGATGATTTTGTAGATTTCGTGCTCTTCTTTGCGAATTCAAGCCAGAAAAGAACGAAAATCGGCGAGAAATCGTTGTCTTGCATCGAAATATGCGGTTTTCTGTAAGAATTTTGATGATTTCGTGCAGAATTCTGCTGTTTTCTTGCAATTCAGCCGTTGAATCTTGGTAAAAAGTCATGATTTTGTAGATTTCGTGCTCTTCTTTGCGAATTCAAGCCAGAAAACAACGAAAATCGGCGAGAAATCGTCGTTTTGCATCGAAATATGCGGTTTTCTGTAAGAATTTTGATGATTTCGTGCAGAATTCTGCTGTTTTCTTGCATTCAGCCGTTGAATCTAGGTAAAATGTCATGATTTTTTAGATTTCGTGCTCGTCTTGGCGAATTCAAGATAGAAAACAACGAAAATCGGCGAGAAATCGTTGTTTTGCATCGAAATATGCGGTTTTCTGTAAGAATTTTGATGATTTCGTGCAGAATTCTGCTGTTTTCTTGTAATTCAGCCGTTGAATCTATGTAAAAAGTCATGATTTTGTAGATTTCGTGCTCTTCTTGGCGAATTCAAGATAGAAAACAACGAAAATCGGCGAGAAATCGTTGTTTTGCATCGAAATATGCAGTTTTCTCTAAGAATTTTGATGATTTCGTGCAGAATTCTGCTGTTTTCTTGCAATTCAGCCGTTGAATCTTGGTAAAAAGTCATGATTTTGTAGATTTCGTGCTCTTCTTTGCGAATTCAAGCCAGAAAACCACGAAAATCGGCGAGAAATCGTCGTTTTGCATCGAAATATGCGGTTTTCTGTAAGAATTTTGATGATTTCGTGCAGAATTCTGCTGTTTTCTTGCAATTCAGTCGTAGAATCTTGGTAAAAAGTCATGATTTTGTAGATTTCGTGCTCTTCTTTGCGAATTCAAGATAGAAAACAACGAAAATCAGCGAGAAATCGTCGTTTTGCATCGAAATATGCGGTTTTCTCTAAGAATTTTGATGATTTCGTGCAGAATTCTGCTGTTTTCTTGCAATTCAGCCGTAGAATCTTGGTAAAAAGTGATGATTTTGTAGATTTCGTGCTCTTTTTTGCGAATTCAAGCCAGAAAACAACGAAAATCGGCGAGAAATCGTTGTTTTGCATCGAAATATGCGGTTTTCTGTAAGAATTTTGATGATTTCGTGCAGAATTCTGCTGTTTTCTTGCAATTCAGCCGTTGAATCTTGGTAAAAAGTCATGATTTTGTAGATTTCGTGCTCTTCTTTGCGAATTCAAGCCAGAAAACAACGAAAATCGGCGAGAAATCGTCGTTTTGCATCGAAATATGCGGTTTTCTGTAAGAATTTTGATGATTTCGTGCAGAATTCTGCTGTTTTCTTGCATTCAGCCGTTGAATCTAGGTAAAATGTCATGATTTTTTAGATTTCGTGCTCGTCTTGGCAAATTCAAGATAGAAAACAACGAAAATCGGCGAGAAATCGTTGTTTTGCATCGAAATATGCGGTTTTCTGTAAGAATTTTGATGATTTCGTGCAGAATTCTGCTGTTTTCTTGTAATTCAGCCGTTGAATCTATGTAAAAAGTCATGATTTTGTAGATTTCGTGCTCTTCTCGGCAAATTCAAGATAGAAAACAACGAAAATCGGCGAGAAATCGTTGTTTTGCATCGAAATATGCAGTTTTCTCTAAGAATTTTGATGATTTCCTGCAGAATTCTGCTGTTTTCTTGCAATTCAGCCGTTGAATCTTGGTAAAAAGTCATGATTTTGTAGATTTCGTGCTCTTCTTTGCGAATTCAAGCCAGAAAACAACGAAAATCGGCGAAAAATCGTCGTTTTGCATCGAAATATGCGGTTTTCTGTAAGAATTTTGATGATTTCGTGCAGAATTCTGCTGTTTTCTTGCAATTCAGCCGTAGAATCTTGGTAAAAAGTGATGATTTTGTAGATTTCGTGCTCTTCTTTGCGAATTCAAGCCAGAAAACAACGAAAATCGGCGAGAAATCGTTGTTTTGCATCGAAATATGCGGTTTTCTGTAAGAATTTTGATGATTTCGTGCATAATTCTGCTGTTTTCTTGCAATTCAGCCGTTGAATCTTGGTAAAAAGTCATGATTTTGTAGATTTCGTGCTCTTCTTTGCGAATTCAAGCCAGAAAACAACGAAAATCGGCGAGAAATCGTCGTTTTGCATCGAAAAATGCGGTTTTCTGTAAGAATTTTGATGATTTCGTGCAGAATTCTGCTGTTTTCTTGCAATTCAGCCGTTGAATCTTGGTAAAAAGTCATGATTTTGTAGATTTCGTGCTCTTCTTTGCGAATTCAAGCCAGAATACAACAAAAATCGGCGAGAAATCGTCGTTTTGCATCAAAATATGCGGTTTTCTGTAAGAATTTTGATGATTTCGTGCAGAATTCTGCTGTTTTCTTGCAATTCAGCCGTTGAATCTTGGTAAAAAGTGATGATTTTGTAGATTTCGTGCTCTTCTTTGCGAATTCAAGCCAGAAAACAACGAAAATCGGCGAGAAATCGTCGTTTTGCATTGAAATATGCGGTTTTCTCTAAGAATTTTGACGATTTCGTGCAGAATTTTGCTGTTTTCTTGCAATTCAGCCGTTGAATCTTAGTAAAAAGTCATGATTTTGTAGATTTCGTGCTTTTTGCGAATTCAAAATAGAAAACAACGAAAATCAGCGAGAAATCGTCGTTTTGCATCGAAATATGCGGTTTTCTCTAAGAATTTTGATGATTTCGTGCAGAATTCTGCTGTTTTCTTGCAATTCAGCCGTTGAATCTTCGTAAAAAGTCATGATTTTGTAGATTTCGTGCTCTTCTTTGCAAATTCATGCCAGAAAACAACGAAGATCGGCGAGAAATCGTCGTTTTGCATCGAAATATGCGGTTTTCTGTAAGAATATTGATGATTTTGTGCAGAATTCTGCTGTTTTCTTGCAATTCAGCCGTTGAATCTTGGTAAAAAGTCATGATTTTGTAGATTTCGTTCTCTTCTTTGCGAATTCAAGCCAGAAAACAACGAAGATCGGCGAGAAATCGTCGTTTTGCATCGAAATATGCGGTTTTCTGTAAGAATTTTGATGATTTCGTGCAGAATTCTGCTGTTTTCTTGCAATTCAGCTGTAGAATCTTGGTATAAAATCATGATTTTGTAGATTTCGTGCTCTTCTTTGCAAATTCATGAAAGAAAACAACGAAAATCGGCGAGAAATCGTCGTTTTGCATCAAAATATGCGGTTTTCTGTAAGAATTTTGATGATTTCGTGCAGAATTCTGCTGTTTTCTTGCAATTCAGCCGTTGAATCTTGGTAAAAAGTGATGATTTTGTAGATTTCGTGCTCTTCTTTGCGAATTCAAGCCAGAAAACAACGAAAATCGGCGAGAAATCGTCGTTTTGCATTGAAATATGCGGTTTTCTCTAAGAATTTTGACGATTTCGTGCAGAATTTTGCTGTTTTCTTGCAATTCAGCCGTTGAATCTTAGTAAAAAGTCATGATTTTGTAGATTTCGTGCTTTTTGCGAATTCAAAATAGAAAACAACGAAAATCAGCGAGAAATCGTCGTTTTGCATCGAAATATGCGGTTTTCTCTAAGAATTTTGATGATTTCGTGCAGAATTCTGCTGTTTTCTTGCAATTCAGCCGTTGAATCTTCGTAAAAAGTCATGATTTTGTAGATTTCGTGCTCTTCTTTGCAAATTCATGCCAGAAAACAACGAAGATCGGCGAGAAATCGTCGTTTTGCATCGAAATATGCGGTTTTCTGTAAGAATATTGATGATTTTGTGCAGAATTCTGCTGTTTTCTTGCAATTCAGCCGTTGAATCTTGGTAAAAAGTCATGATTTTGTAGATTTTGTTTTCTTCTTTGCGAATTCAAGCCAGAAAACAACGAAAATCGGCGAGAAATCTTCGTTTTGCATCGAAATATGCGGTTTTCTGTAAGAATTTTGATGATTTCGTGCAGAATTCTGCTGTTTTCTTGCAATTCAGCTGTAGAATCTTGGTATAAAATCATGATTTTGTAGATTTCGTGCTCTTCTTTGCAAATTCATGAAAGAAAACAACGAAAATCGGCGAGAAATCGTCGTTTTGCATCGAAAAATGCGGTTTTTTGTAAGAATTTTGATGATTTCGTGCAGAATTCTGCTGTTTTCTTGCAATTCAGCCGTTGAATCTTGGTAAAAAGTAATGATTTTGTAGATTTCGTGCTTTTCTTTGCGAATTCAAGCCAGAAAACAACGAAAATCGGCGAGAAATCGTCGTTTTGCATCGAAATATGCGGTTTTCTCTAAGAATTTTGACGATTTCGTGCAGAATTCTGCTGTTTTCTTGCAATTCAGCCGTTGAATCTTGGTAAAAAGTCATGATTTTGTAGATTTTGTGCTCTTCTTTGCGAATTCAAGATAGAAAACAACGAAAATCAGCGAGAAATCGTCGTTTTGCATCGAAATATGCGGTTTTCTCTAAGAATTTTGATGATTTCGTGCAGAATTCTGCTGTTTTCTTGCAATTCAGCCGTTGAATCTTGGTAAAAAGTCATGATTTTGTAGATTTCGTGCTCTTCTTTGCGAATTCAAGCCAGAAAACAACGAAAATCGGCGAGAAATCGTCGTTTTGCATCGAAATATGCGGTTTTCTGTAAGAATTTTGATGATTTCGTGCAGAATTCTGCTGTTTTCTTGCATTCAGCCGTTGAATCTAGGTAAAATGTCATGATTTTTTAGATTTCGTGCTCGTCTTGGCGAATTCAAGATAGAAAACAACGAAAATCGGCGAGAAATCGTTGTATTGCATCGAAATATGCGGTTTTCTGTAAGAATTTTGATGATTTCGTGCAGAATTCTGCTGTTTTCTTGTAATTCAGCCGTTGAATCTATGTAAAAAGTCATGATTTTGTAGATTTCGTGCTCTTCTTGGCGAATTTAAGATAGAAAACAACGAAAATCGGCGAGAAATCGTTGTTTTGCATCGAAATATGCAGTTTTCTCTAAGAATTTTGATGATTTCGTGCAGAATTCTGCTGTTTTCTTGCAATTCAGCCGTTGAATCTTGGTAAAAAGTAATGATTTTGTAGATTTCGTGCTTTTCTTTGCGAATTCAAGCCAGAAAACAACGAAAATCGGCGAGAAATCGTCGTTTTGCATCGAAATATGCGGTTTTCTCTAAGAATTTTGACGATTTCGTGCAGAATTCTGCTGTTTTCTTGCAATTCAGCCGTTGAATCTTGGTAAAAAGTCATGATTTTGTTGATTTTGTGCTCTTCTTTGCGAATTCAAGATAGAAAACAACGAAAATCAGCGAGAAATCGTCGTTTTGCATCGAAATATGCGGTTTTCTCTAAGAATTTTGATGATTTCGTGCAGAATTCTGCTGTTTTCTTGCAATTCAGCCGTTGAATCTTGGTAAAAAGTCATGATTTTGTAGATTTCGTGCTCTTCTTTGCGAATTCAAGCCAGAAAACAACGAAAATCGGCGAGAAATCGTCGTTTTGCATCGAAATATGCGGTTTTCTGTAAGAATTTTGATGATTTCGTGCAGAATTCTGCTGTTTTCTTGCATTCAGCCGTTGAATCTAGGTAAAATGTCATGATTTTTTAGATTTCGTGCTCGTCTTGGCGAATTCAAGATAGAAAACAACGAAAATCGGCGAGAAATCGTTGTATTGCATCGAAATATGCGGTTTTCTGTAAGAATTTTGATGATTTCGTGCAGAATTCTGCTGTTTTCTTGTAATTCAGCCGTTGAATCTATGTAAAAAGTCATGATTTTGTAGATTTCGTGCTCTTCTTGGCGAATTTAAGATAGAAAACAACGAAAATCGGCGAGAAATCGTTGTTTTGCATCGAAATATGCAGTTTTCTCTAAGAATTTTGATGATTTCGTGCAGAATTCTGCTGTTTTCTTGCAATTCAGCCGTTGAATCTTGGTAAAAAGTCATGATTTTGTAGATTTCGTGCTCTTCTTTGCGAATTCAAGCCAGAAATCAACGAAAATCGGCGAGAAATCGTCGTTTTGCATCGAAATATGCGGTTTTCTGTAAGAATTTTGATGATTTCGTGCAGAATTCTGCTGTTTTCTTGCAATTCAGCCGTAGAATCTTGGTAAAAAGTGATGATTTTGTAGATTTCGTGCTCTTCTTTGCGAATTCAAGGCAGAAAACAACGAAAATCGGCGAGAAATCGTTGTTTTGCATCGAAATATGCGGTTTTCTGTAAGAATTTTGATGATTTCGTGCAGAATTCTGCTGTTTTCTTGCAATTCAGCCGTTGAATCTTGGTAAAAAGTCATGATTTTGTAGCTTTCGTGCTCTTCTTTGCGAATTCAAGCCAGAAAACAACGAAAATCGGCGAGAAATCGTCGATTTGCATCGAAATATGCGGTTTTCTGTAAGAATTTTGATGATTTCGTGCAGAATTCTGCTGTTTTCTTGCATTCAGCCGTTGAATCTAGGTAAAATGTCATGATTTTTTAGATTTCGTGCTCGTCTTGGCAAATTCAAGATAGAAAACAACGAAAATCGGCGAGAAATCGTTGTTTTGCATCGAAATATGCGGTTTTCTGTAAGAATTTTGATGATTTCGTGCAGAATTCTGCTGTTTTCTTGTAATTCAGCCGTTGAATCTATGTAAAAAGTCATGATTTTGTAGATTTCGTGCTCTTCTTGGCAAATTCAAGATAGAAAACAACGAAAATCGGCGAGAAATCGTTGTTTTGCATCGAAATATGCAGTTTTCTCTAAGAATTTTGATGATTTCGTGCAGAATTCTGCTGTTTTCTTGCAATTCAGCTGTTGAATCTTGGTAAAAAGTCATGATTTTGTAGATTTCGTGCTCTTCTTTGCGAATTCAAGCCAGAAAACAACGAAAATCGGCGAGAAATCGTTGTTTTGCATCGAAATATGCGGTTTTCTGTTAGAATTTTGATGATTTCGTGCAGAATTCTGCTGTTTTCTTGCAATTCAGCCGTAGAATCTTGGTAAAAAGTGATGATTTTGTAGATTTCGTGCTCTTCTTTGCGAATTCAAGCCAGAAAACAACGAAAATCGGCGAGAAATCGTTGTTTTGCATCGAAATATGCGGTTTTCTGTAAGAATTTTGATGATTTCGTGCATAATTCTGCTGTTTTCTTGCAATTCAGCCGTTGAATCTTGGTAAAAAGTCATGATTTTGTAGATTTCGTGCTCTTCTTTGCGAATTCAAGCCAGAAAACAACGAAAATCGGCGAGAAATCGTCGTTTTGCATCGAAAAATGCGGTTTTCTGTAAGAATTTTGATGATTTCGTGCAGAATTCTGCTGTTTTCTTGCAATTCAGCCGTTGAATCTTGGTAAAAAGTCATGATTTTGTAGATTTCGTGCTCTTCTTTGCGAATTCAAGCCAGAATACAACAAAAATCGGCGAGAAATCGTCGTTTTGCATCAAAATATGCGGTTTTCTGTAAGAATTTTGACGATTTCGTGCAGAATTCTGCTGTTTTCTTGCAATTCAGCCGTTGAATCTTGGTAAAAAGTGATGATTTTGTAGATTTCGTGCTCTTCTTTGCGAATTCAAGCCAGAAAACAACGAAAATCGGCGAGAAATCGTCGTTTTGCATTGAAATATGCGGTTTTCTCTAAGAATTTTGACGATTTCGTGCAGAATTTTGCTGTTTTCTTGCAATTCAGCCGTTGAATCTTGGTAAAAAGTCATGATTTTGTAGATTTCGTTCTCTTCTTTGCGAATTCAAGCCAGAAAACAACGAAAATCGGCGAGATATCTTCGTTTTGCATCGAAATATGCGGTTTTCTGTAAGAATTTTGACGATTTCGTGCAGAATTCTGCTGTTTTCTTGCAATTCAGCCGTTGAATCTAGGTAAAAAGTCATGATTTTGTAGATTTCGTGCTCTTCTTGGCGAATTCAAGATAGAAAACAACGAAAATCGGCGAGAAATCGTTGTTTTGCATCGAAATATGCGGTTTTCTGTAAGAATTTTGATGATTTCGTGCAGAATTCTGCTGTTTTCTTGCAATTCAGACGTTGAATCTATGTAAAAAGTCATGATTTTGTAAATTTCGTGCTCTTCTTGGCAAATTCAAGATAGAAAACAACGAAAATCGGCGAGAAAGCGTTGTTTTGCATCGAAATATGCAGTTTTCTCTAAGAATTTTGATGATTTCGTGGAGAATTCTGCTGTTTTCTTGCAATTCAGCAGTTGAATCTTGGTAAAAAGTCATGATTTTGTAGATTTCGTGCTCTTCTTTGCGAATTCAAGCCAGAAAACAACGAAAATCGGCGAGAAATCGTCGTTTTGCATCGAAATATGCGGTTTTCTGTAAGAATTTTGATGATTTCGTGCAGAATTCTGCTGTTTTCTTGCAATTCAGCTGTAGAATCTTGGTATAAAATCATGATTTTGTAGATTTCGTGCTCTTCTTTGCAAATTCATGAAAGAAAACAACGAAAATCGGCGAGAAATCGTCGTTTTGCATCGAAAAATGCGGTTTTTTGTAAGAATTTTGATGATTTCGTGCAGAATTCTGCTGTTTTCTTGCAATTCAGCCGTTGAATCTTGGTAAAAAGTAATGATTTTGTAGATTTCGTGCTCTTCTTTGCGAATTCATGAAAGAAAACAACGAAAATCGGCGAGAAATCGTCGTTTTGCATCGAAAAATGCGGTTTTTTGTAAGAATTTTGATGATTTCGTGCAGAATTCTGCTGTTTTCTTGCAATTCAGCCGTTGAATCTTGGTAAAAAGTAATGATTTTGTAGATTTCGTGCTCTTCTTTGCGAATTCAAGCCAGAAAACAACGAAAATCGGCGAGAAATCGTCGTTTTGCATCGAAATATGCGGTTTTCTCTAAGAATTTTGACGATTTCGTGCAGAATTCTGCTGTTTTCTTGCAATTCAGCCGTTGAATCTTGGTAAAAAGTCATGATTTTGTAGATTTTGTGCTCTTCTTTGTGAATTCAAGATAGAAAACAACGAAAATCAGCGAGAAATCGTCGTTTTGCATCGAAATATGCGGTTTTCTCTAAGAATTTTGATGATTTCGTGCAGAATTCTTCTGTTTTCTTGCAATTCAGCCGTTGAATCTTGGTATAAAATCATGATTTTGTAGATTTCGTGCTCTTCTTTGCAAATTCATGAAAGAAAACGACGAAAATCGGCGAGAAATCGTCGTTTTGCATCGAAATATGCGGTTTTCTGTAAGAATTTTGATGATTTCGTGCAGAATTCTGCTGTTTTCTTGCAATTCAGCCGTTGAATCTAGGTAAAAAGTCATGATTTTGTAGATTTCGTGCTCTTCTTGGCGAATTCAAGATAGAAAACAACGAAAATCGGCGAGAAATCGTTGTTTTGCATCGAAATATGCGGTTTTCTGTAAGAATTTTGATGATTTCGTGCAGAATTCTGCTGTTTTCTTGCAATTCAGCCGTTGAATCTAGGTAAAAAGTCATGATTTTGTAGATTTCGTGCTCTTTTTGGCGAATTCAAGATAGAAAACAACGAAAATCGGCGAGAAATCGTTGTTTTGCATCGAAATATGCAGTTTTCTCTAAGAATTTTGATGATTTCGTGCAGAATTCTGCTGTTTTCATGCAATTCAGCCGTTGAATCTTGGTAAAAAGTGATGATTTTGTAGATTTCGTGCTCTTCTCTGCGAATTCAAGCCAGAAAACAGCGAAAATCGGCGAGAAATCGTTGTTTTGCATCAAAATATGCGGTTTTCTGTAAGAATTTTGATGATTTCGTGCAGAATTCTGCTGTTTTCTTGCAATTCAGCCGTTGAATCTAGGTAAAAAGTCATGATTTTGTAGATTTCGTGCTCTTTTTGGCGAATTCAAGATAGAAAACAACGAAAATCGGCGAGAAATCGTTGTTTTGCATCGAAATATGCAGTTTTCTCTAAGAATTTTGATGATTTCGTGCAGAATTCTGCTGTTTTCATGCAATTCAGCCGTTGAATCTTGGTAAAAAGTGATGATTTTGTAGATTTCGTGCTCTTCTTTGCGAATTCAAGCCAGAAAACAACGAAAATCGGCGAGAAATCGTTGTTTTGCATCGAAATATGCGGTTTTCTGTAAGAATTTTGATGATTTCGTGCAGAATTCTGCTGTTTTCTTGCAATTCAGCCGTTGAATCTTGGTAAAAAGTCATGATTTTGTAGATTTCGTGCTCTTCTTTGCGAATTCAAGCTAGAATACAACGAAAATCGGCGAGAAATCGTCGTTTTGCATCGAAATATGTGGTTTTCTGTAAGAATTTTGATGATTTCGTGCAGAATTCTGCTGTTTTCTTGCAATTCAGCCGTTGAGTCTTGGTAAAAATTCATGATTTTGTAGATTTCGTGCTCTTCTTTGCGAATTCAAGCTAGAATACAACGAAAATCGGCGAGAAATCGTCGTTTTGCATCGAAATATGCGGTTTTCTGTAAGAATTTTGATGATTTCGTGCAGAATTCTGCTGTTTTCTTGCAATTCAGCCGTTGAATCTATGTAAAAAGTCATGATTTTGTAGATTTCGTGCTCTTCTTTGCGAATTCAAGCCAGAAAACAAAGAAAATCGGCGAGAAATCGTCGTTTTGCATCGAAATATGCGGTTTTCTGTAAGAATTTTGATGATTTCGTGCAGAATTCGGCTGTTTTCTTGCAATTCAGCCGTTGAATCTATGTAAAAAGTCATGATTTTGTAGATTTCGTGCTCTTCTTGGCGAATTCAAGATAGAAAACAACGAAAATCGGCGAGAAATCGTTGTTTTGCATCGAAATATGCAGTTTTCTCTAAGAATTTTGATGATTTCGTGCAGAATTCTGCTGTTTTCTTGCAATTCAGCCGTTGAATCTTGGTAAAAAGTCATGATTTTGTAGATTTCGTGCTCTTCTTTGCGAATTCAAGCCAGAAAACAACGAAAATCGGCGAGAAATCGTCGTTTTGCATCGAAATATGCGGTTTTCTGTAAGAATTTTGATGATTTCATGCAGAATTCTGCTGTTTTCTTGCAATTCAGCCGTAGAATATTGGTAAAAAGTGATGATTTTGTAAATTTCGTGCTCTTCTTTGCGAATTCAAGCCAGAAAACAACGAAAATCGGCGAGAAATCGTTGTTTTGCATCGAAATATTCGGTTTTCTGTAAGAATTTTGATGATTTCGTGCAGAATTCTGCTGTTTTCTTGCAATTCAGCCGTTGAATCTTGGTAAAAAGTCATGATTTTGTAGATTTCGTGCTCTTCTTGGCAAATTCAAGATAGAAAACAACGAAAATCGGCGAGAAATCGTTGTTTTGCATCGAAATATGCAGTTTTCTCTAAGAATTTTGATGATTTCGTGCAGAATTCTGCTGTTTTCTTGCAATTCAGCCGTTGAATCTTGGTAAAAAGTCATGATTTTGTAGATTTCGTGCTCTTCTTTGCAAATTCATGCCAGAAAACAACGAAGATCGGCGAGAAATCGTCGTTTTGCATCGAAATATGCGGTTTTCTGTAAAAATTTTGATGATTTTGTGCAGAATTCTGCTGTTTTCTTGCAATTCAGCCGTTGAATCTTGGTAAAAAGTCATGATTTTGTAGATTTCGTTCTCTTCTTTGCGAATTCAAGCCAGAAAACAACGAAAATCGGCGAGAAATCGTCGTTTCGCATCGAAATATGCGGTTTTCTGTAAGAATTTTGATGATTTCGTGCAGAATTCTGCTGTTTTCTTGCAATTCAGCCGTTGAATCTAGGTAAAAAGTCATGATTTTGTAGATTTCGTGCTCTTCTTGGCGAATTCAAGATAGAAAACAACGAAAATCGGCGAGAAATCGTTGTTTTG
Organism: Gnatocerus cornutus; assembly: GCA_029298725.1. Classification (NCBI taxonomy): domain Eukaryota; kingdom Metazoa; phylum Arthropoda; class Insecta; order Coleoptera; family Tenebrionidae; genus Gnatocerus; species Gnatocerus cornutus. Next base: position 5,730,654 of record CM055516.1, read on the forward strand.
CATCGAAATATGCGGTTTTCTGTAAGAATTTTGATGATTTCGTGCAGAATTCTGCTGTTTTCTTGCAATTCAGCCTTTGAATCTATGTAAAAAGTCATGATTTTGTAGATTTCGTGCTCTTCTTGGCAAATTCAAGATAGAAAACAACGAAAATCGGCGAGAAATCGTTGTTTTGCATCGAAATATGCAGTTTTCTCTAAGAATTTTGATGATTTCGTGCAGAATTCTGCTGTTTTCTTGCAATTCAGCCGTTGAATCTTGGTAAAAAGTCATGATTTTGTGGATTTCGTGCTCTTCTTTGCGAATTCAAGCCAGAAAACAACGAAAATCGGCGAGAAATCGTCGTTTTGCATCGAAAAATGCGGTTTTCTGTATGAATTTTGATGATTTCGTGCAGAATTCTGCTGTTTTCTTGCAATTCAGCCGTTGAATCTTGGTAAAAAGTCATGATTTTGTAGATTTCGTGCTCTTCTTTGCGAATTCAAGCCAGAAAACAACGAAAATCGGCGAGAAATCGTCGTTTTGCATCGAAATATGCGGTTATCTCTAAGAATTTTGACGATTTCGTGCAGAATTCTGCTGTTTTCTTGCAATTCAGCCGTTGAATATTGGTAAAAAGTCATGATTTTGTAGATTTGTGCTCTTCTTTGCGAATTCAAGATAGAAAACAACGAAAATCAGCGAGAAATCGTCGTTTTGCATCGAAATATGCGGTTTTCTCTAAGAATTTTGATGATTTCGTGCAGAATTCTGCTGTTTTCTTGCAATTCAGCCGTTGAATCTTGGTAAAAAGTCATGATTTTGTAGATTTCGTGCTCTTCTTTGCAAATTCATGAAAGAAAACAACGAAAATTGGCGAGAAATCGTCGTTTTGCATCGAAATATGCGGTTTTCTGTAAGAATTTTGATGATTTCGTGCAGAATTCTGCTGTTTTCTTGCAATTCAGCCGTAGAATATTGGTAAAAAGTGATGATTTTGTAAATTTCGTGCTCTTCTTTGCGAATTCAAGCCAGAAAACAACGAAAATCGGCGAGAAATCGTTGTTTTGCATCGAAATATTCGGTTTTCTGTAAGAATTTTGATGATTTCGTGCAGAATTCTGCTGTTTTCTTGCAATTCAGCCGTTGAATCTTGGTAAAAAGTCATGATTTTGTAGATTTCGTGCTCTTCTTGGCAAATTCAAGATAGAAAACAACGAAAATCGGCGAGAAATCGTTGTTTTGCATCGAAATATGCAGTTTTCTCTAAGAATTTTGATGATTTCGTGCAGAATTCTGCTGTTTTCTTGCAATTCAGCCGTTGAATCTTGGTAAAAAGTCATGATTTTGTAGATTTCGTGCTCTTCTTTGCAAATTCATGCCAGAAAACAACGAAGATCGGCGAGAAATCGTCGTTTTGCATCGAAATATGCGGTTTTCTGTAAGAATTTTGATGATTTTGTGCAGAATTCTGCTGTTTTCTTGCAATTCAGCCGTTGAATCTTGGTAAAAAGTCATGATTTTGTAGATTTCGTTCTCTTCTTTGCGAATTCAAGCCAGAAAACAACGAAAATCGGCGAGAAATCGTCGTTTCGCATCGAAATATGCGGTTTTCTGTAAGAATTTTGATGATTTCGTGCAGAATTCTGCTGTTTTCTTGCAATTCAGCCGTTGAATCTAGGTAAAAAGTCATGATTTTGTAGATTTCGTGCTCTTCTTGGCAAATTCAAGATAGAAAACAACGAAAATCGGCGAGAAATCGTTGTTTTGCATCGAAATATGCGGTTTTCTGTAAGAATTTTGATGATTTCGTGCAGAATTCTGCTGTTTTCTTGCAATTCAGCCTTTGAATCTATGTAAAAAGTCATGATTTTGTAGATTTCGTGCTCTTCTTGGCAAATTCAAGATAGAAAACAACGAAAATCGGCGAGAAATCGTTGTTTTGCATCAAAATATGCAGTTTTCTCTAAGAATTTTGATGATTTCGTGCAGAATTCTGCTGTTTTCTTGCAATTCAGCCGTTGAATCTTGGTAAAAAGTCATGATTTTGTGGATTTCGTGCTCTTCTTTGCGAATTCAAGCCAGAAAACAACGAAAATCGGCGAGAAATCGTCGTTTTGCATCGAAAAATGCGGTTTTCTGTATGAATTTTGATGATTTCGTGCAGAATTCTGCTGTTTTCTTGCAATTCAGCCGTTGAATCTTGGTAAAAAGTCATGATTTTGTAGATTTCGTGCTCTTCTTTGCGAATTCAAGCCAGAAAACAACGAAAATCGGCGAGAAATCGTCGTTTTGCATCGAAATATGCGGTTATCTCTAAGAATTTTGACGATTTCGTGCAGAATTCTGCTGTTTTCTTGCAATTCAGCCGTTGAATATTGGTAAAAAGTCATGATTTTGTAGATTTGTGCTCTTCTTTGCGAATTCAAGATAGAAAACAACGAAAATCAGCGAGAAATCGTCGTTTTGCATCGAAATATGCGGTTTTCTCTAAGAATTTTGATGATTTCGTGCAGAATTCTGCTGTTTTCTTGCAATTCAGCCGTTGAATCTTGGTAAAAAGTCATGATTTTGTAGATTTCGTGCTCTTCTTTGCAAATTCATGAAAGAAAACAACGAAAATTGGCGAGAAATCGTCGTTTTGCATCGAAATATGCGGTTTTCTGTAAGAATTTTGATGATTTCGTGCAGAATTCTGCTGTTTTCTTGCAATTCAGCCGTTGAATCTTGGTAAAAAGTCATGATTTTGTAGATTTCGTGCTCTTCTTTGCGAATTCAAGCCAGAAAACAACGAAAATCGGCGAGAAATCGTCGTTTTGCATCGAAATATGCGGTTATCTCTAAGAATTTTGACGATTTCGTGCAGAATTCTGCTGTTTTCTTGCAATTCAGCCGTTGAATCTTGGTAAAAAGTCATGATCTTGTAGATTTTTTGCTCTTCTTTGCGAATTCAAGATAGAAAACAACGAAAATCAGCGAGAAATCGTCGTTTTGCATCGAAATATGCGGTTTTCTCTAAGAATTTTGATGATTTCGTGCAGAATTCTGCTGTTTTCTTGCAATTCAGCCGTTGAATCTTGGTAAAAAGTCATGATTTTGTAGATTTCGTGCTCTTCTTTGCAAATTCATGAAAGAAAACAACGAAAATTGGCGAGAAATCGTCGTTTTGCATCGAAATATGCGGTTTTCTGTAAGAATTTTGATGATTTCGTGCAGAATTCTGCTGTTTTCTTGCAATTCAGCCGTTGAATCTTGGTAAAAAGTCATGATTTTGTAGATTTCGTGCTCTTCTTTGCGAATTCAAGCCAGAAAACAACGAAAATCGGCGAGAAATCGTCGTTTTGCATCGAAATATGCGGTTTTCTGTAAGAATTTTGATGATTTCGTGCAGAATTCTGCTGTTTTCTTGCAATTCAGCCGTTGAATCTAGGTAAAAAGTCATGATTTTGTAGATTTCGTGCTCTTTTTGGCGAATTCAAGATAGAAAACAACGAAAATCGGCGAGAAATCGTTGTTTTGCATCGAAATATGCGGTTTTCTGTAAGAATTTTGATGATTTCGTGCAGAATTCTGCTGTTTTCTTGCAATTCAGCCGTTGAATCTAGGTAAAAGGTCATGATTTTGTAGATTTCGTGCTCTTCTTGGCGAATTCAAGATAGAAAACAACGAAAATCGGCGAGAAATCGTTGTTTTGCATCGAAATATGCAGTTTTCTCTAAAAATTTTGATGATTTCGTGCAGAATTCTGCTGTTTTCATGCAATTCAGCCGTTGAATCTTGGTAAAAAGTGATGATTTTGTAGATTTCGTGCTCTTCTTTGCGAATTCAAGCCAGAAAACAACGAAAATCGGCGAGAAATCGTCGTTTTGCATCGAAATATGAGGTTTTCTCTAAGAATTTTGATGATTTCGTGCAGAATTCTGCTGTTTTCTTGCAATTCAGCCGTTGAATCTTGGTAAAAAGTGATGATTTTGTAGATTTCGTGCTCTTTTTTGCGAATTTAAGCCAGAAAACAACGAAAATCGGCGAGAAATCGTCGTTTTGCATCGAAATATGCGGTTTTCTCTAAGAGTTTTGACGATTTCGTGCAGAATTCTGCTGTTTTCTTGCAATTCAGCCATTGAATCTTGGTAAAAAGTCATGATTTTGTAGATTTCGTGCTCTTCTTTGCGAATTCAAGATAGAAAACAACGAAAATCGGCGAGAAATCGTTGTTTTGCATCGAAATATGCAGTTTTCTCTAAAAATTTTAATGATTTCGTGCAGAATTCTGCTGTTTTCATGCAATTCAGCCGTTGAATCTTGGTAAAAAGTCATGATTTTGTAGATTTCGTGCTCTTCTTTGCAAATTCATGCCAGAAAACAGCGAAGATCGGCGAGAAATCGTCGTTTTGCATCGAAATATGCGGTTTTCTGTAAGAATTTTGATGATTTCGTGCAGAATTCTGCTGTTTTCTTGCAATTCAGCCGCTAAATCTTGGTAAAAAGTCATGATTTTGTAGATTTTGTGCTCTTCTTTGCGTATTCAAGCCAGAAAACAACGAAAATCGGCGAGAAATCGTCGTTTTGCATCGAGATATGCGGTTTTCTGTAAGAATTTTGATGATTTCGTGCAGAATTCTGCTGTTTTCTTGCAATTCAGCAGTTGAATCTAGGTAAAAAGTCATGATTTTGTAGATTTCGTGCTCTTCTTGGCGAATTCAAGATAGAAAACAACGAAAATCGGCGAGAAATCGTTGTTTTGCATCGAAATATGCGGTTTTCTGTAAAAATTTTGATGATTTCGTGCAGAATTCTGCTGTTTTCTTGCAATTTAGCCGTTGAATCTATGTAAAAAGTCATGATTTTGTAGATTTCGTGCTCTTCTTGGCGAATTCAAGATAGAAAACAACGAAAATCGGCGAGAAATCGTTGTTTTGCATCGAAATATGCAGTTTTCTCTAAGAATTTTGATGATTTCGTGCAGAATTCTGCTGTTTTCTTGCAATTCAGCCGTTGAATCTTGGTAAAAAGTCATGATTTTGTAGATTTCGTGTTCTTCTTTGCGAATTCAAGCCAGAAAACAACGAAAATCGGCGAGAAATCTTTGTTTTGCATCAAAATATGCAGTTTTCTCTAAGAATTTTGATGATTTCGTGCAGAATTCTGCTGTTTTCTTGCAATTCAGCCGTTGAATCTTGGTAAAAAGTCATGATTTTGTATATTCCGTGCTCTTCTTTGCGAATTCAAGATAGAAAACAACGAAAATCGGCGAGAAATCGTCGTTTTGCATCGAAATATGCGGTTTTCTGTAAGAATTTTGATGATTTCGTGCAGAATTCTGCTGTTTTCTTGCAATTCAGCCGTTGAATCTAGGTAAAAAGTCATGATTTTGTAGATTTCGTGCTCTTCTTGGCGAATTCAAGATAGAAAACAACGAAAATCGGCGAGAAATCGTTGTTTTGCATCGAAATATGCGGTTTTCTGTAAGAATTTTGATGATTTCGTGCAGAATTCTGCTGTTTTCTTGCAATTCAGCCGTTGAATCTATGTAAAAAGTCATGATTTTGTAGATTTCGTGCTCTTCTTGGCAGATTCAAGATAGAAAACAACGAAAATCGGCGAGAAATCGTTGTTTTGCATCGAAATATGCAGTTTTCTCCAAGAATTTTGATGATTTCGTGCAGAATTCTGCTGTTTTCTTGCAATTTAGCCGTTGAATCTTGGTAAAAAGTCATGATTTTGTAGATTTCGTGCTCTTCTTTGCGAATTCAAGCCAGAAAACAACGAAAATCGGCGAGAAATCGTCGTTTTGCATCGAAATATGCGGTTTTCTGTAAGAATTTTGATGATTTCGTGCAGAATTCTGCTGTTTTCTTGCAATTGAGCCGTTAAATCTTGGTAAAAAGTCATGATTTTGTAGATTTCGTGCTCTTCTTTGCGAATTCAAGCCAGAAAACAACGAAAATCGGCGAGAAATCGTCGTTTTGCATCGAGATATGCGGTTTTCTGTAAGAATTTTGATGATTTCGTGCAGAATTCTGCTGTTTTCTTGCAATTCAGCAGTTGAATCTAGGTAAAAAGTCATGATTTTGTAGATTTCGTGCTCTTCTTGCCGAATTCAAGATAGAAAAAAACGAAAATCGGCGAGAAATCGTTGTTTTGCATCGAAATATGCAGTTTTCTCTAAGAATTTTGATGATTTCGTGCATAATTCTACTGTTTTCAAGCAATTCAGCCGTTGAATCTTTGTAAAAAGTGATGATTTTGTAGATTTCGTGCTCTTCTTTGCGAATTCAAGCCAGAAAACAACGAAAATCGGCGAGAAATCGTGGTTTTGCATCGAAATATGCGGTTTTCTCTAAGAATTTTGATGATTTCGTGCAGAATTCTGCTGTTTTCTTGCAATTCAGCCGTTGAATCTTGGTAAAAAGTGATGATTTTGTAGATTTCGTGCTCTTTTTTGCGAATTTAAGCCAGAAAACAACCAAAATCGGCGAGAAATCGTCGTTTTGCATCGAAATATGCGGTTTTCTCTAAGAGTTTTGACGATTTCGTGCAGAATTCTGCTGTTTTCTTGCAATGCAGCCGTTGAATCGATGTAAAAAGTCATGATTTTGTAGATTTCGTGCTCTTCTTGGCGAATTCAAGATAGAAAACAACGAAAATCAGCGAGAAATCGTCGTTTTGCATCGAAATATGCGGTTTTCTCTAAGAATTTTGATGATTTCGTGCAGAATTCTGCTGTTTTCTTGCAATTCAGCCGTTGAATCTTGGTAAAAAGTCATGATTTTGTAGATTTCGTGCTCTTCTTTGCAAATTCATGCCAGAAAACAGCGAAGATCGGCGAGAAATCGTCGTTTTGCATCGAAATATGCGGTTTTCTGTAAGAATTTTGATGATTTCGTGCAGAATTCTGCTGTTTTCTTGCAATTCAGCCGTTAAATCTTGGTAAAAAGTCATGATTTTGTAGATTTCGTGCTCTTCTTTGCGAATTCAAGCCAGAAAACAACGAAAATCGGCGAGAAATCGTCGTTTTGCATCGAGATATGCGGTTTTCTGTAAGAATTTTGATGATTTCGTGCAGAATTCTGCTGTTTTCTTGCAATTCAGCAGTTGAATCTAGGTAAAAAGTCATGATTTTGTAGATTTCGTGCTCTTCTTGGCGAATTCAAGATAGAAAACAACGAAAATCGGCGAGAAATCGTTGTTTTGCATCGAAATATGCGGTTTTCTGTAAGAATTTTGATGATTTCGTGCAGAATTCTGCTGTTTTCTTGCAATTCAGCCGTTGAATCTATGTAAAAAGTCATGATTTTGTAGATTTCGTGCTCTTCTTGGCGAATTCAAGATAGAAAACAACGAAAATCGGCGAGAAATCGTTGTTTTGCATCGAAATATGCAGTTTTCTCTAAGAATTTTGATGATTTCGTGCAGAATTCTGCTGTTTTCTTGCAATTCAGCCGTTGAATCTTGGTAAAAAGTCATGATTTTGTAGATTTCGTGTTCTTCTTTGCGAATTCAAGCCAGAAAACAACGAAAATCGGCGAGAAATCTTTGTTTTGCATCAAAATATGCAGTTTTCTCTAAGAATTTTGATGATTTCGTGCAGAATTCTGCTGTTTTCTTGCAATTCAGCTGTTGAATCTTGGTAAAAAGTCATGATTTTGTATATTCCGTGCTCTTCTTTGCGAATTCAAGATAGAAAACAACGAAAATCGGCGAGAAATCGTCGTTTTGCATCGAAATATGCGGTTTTCTGTAAGAATTTTGATGATTTCGTGCAGAATTCTGCTGTTTTCTTGCAATTCAGCCGTTGAATCTAGGTAAAAAGTCATGATTTTGTAGATTTCGTGCTCTTCTTGGCAAATTCAAGATAGAAAACAACGAAAATCGGCGAGAAATCGTTGTTTTGCATCGAAATATGCGGTTTTCTGTAAGAATTTTGATGATTTCGTGCAGAATTCTGCTGTTTTCTTGCAATTCAGCCGTTGAATCTATGTAAAAAGTCATGATTTTGTAGATTTCGTGCTCTTCTTGGCAGATTCAAGATAGAAAACAACGAAAATCGGCGAGAAATCGTTGTTTTGCATCGAAATATGCAGTTTTCTCTAAGAATTTTGATGATTTCGTGCAGAATTCTGCTGTTTTCTTGCAATTTAGCCGTTGAATCTTGGTAAAAAGTCATGATTTTGTAGATTTCGTGCTCTTCTTTGCGAATTCAAGCCAGAAAACAACGAAAATCGGCGAGAAATCGTCGTTTTGCATCGAAATATGCGGTTTTCTGTAAGAATTTTGATGATTTCGTGCAGAATTCTGCTGTTTTCTTGCAATTTAGCCGTTGAATCTTGGTAAAAAGTCATGATTTTGTAGATTTCGTGTTCTTCTTTGCGAATTCAAGCCAGAAAACAACGAAAATCGGCGAGAAATCGTCGTTTTGCATCGAAATATGCGGTTTTCTGTAAGAATTTTGATGATTTCGTGCAGAATTCTGCTGTTTTCATGCAATTCAGCCGTTGCATCTTGGTAAAAAGTGATGATTTTGTAGATTTCGTGCTCTTCTTTGCGAATTCAAGCCAGAAAACAACGAAAATCGGCGAGAAATCGTCGTTTTGCTTCGAAATATGCGGTTTTCTGTAAGAGTTTTGATGATTTCGTGCAGAATTCTGCTGTTTTCTTGCAATTCAGCTGTTGAATCTAGGTAAAAAGTCATGATTTTGTAGATTTCGTGCTCTTCTTGGCGAATTCAAGATTGAAAACAAAGAAAATCGGCGAGAAATCGTTGTTTTGCATCGAAATATGCGGTCTTCTGTGAGAATTTTGATGATTTCGAGCAGAATTCTGCTGTTTTCTTGCAATGCAGCCGTTGAATCGATGTAAAAAGTCATGATTTTGTAGATTTCGTGCTCTTCTTGGCGAATTCAAGATAGAAAACAACGAAAATCAGCGAGAAATCGTCGTTTTGCATCGAAATATGCGGTTTTCTCTAAGAATTTTGATGATTTCGTGCAGAATTCTGCTGTTTTCTTGCAATTCAGCCGTTGAATCTTGGTAAAAAGTAATGATTTTGTAGATTTCGTGCTCTTCTTTGCGAATTCAAGCCAGAAAACAACGAAAATCGGCGAGAAATCGTCGTTTTGCATCGAAATATGCGGTTTTCTCTAAGAATTTTGATGATTTCGTGCAGAATTCTGCTGTTTTCTTGCAATTCAGCCGTTGAATCTTGGTGAAAAGTCATGATTTTGTAGATTTCGTGCTCTTCTTAGCAAATTCATGCTAGAAAACAACGAAAATCGGCGAGAAATCGTCGTTTTGCATCGAAATATGCGGTTTTCTGTAAGAATTTTGATGATTTCGTGCAGAATTCTGCTGTTTTCTTGCAATTCAGCCGTTGAATCTTGGTAAAAAGTCATGATTTTGTAGATTTCATGCTCTTCTTTGCGAATTCAAGCCAGAAAACAACGAAAATCGGCGAAAAATCGTCGCTTTGCATCGAAATATGCGGTTTTCTGTAAGAATTTTGATGATTTCGTGCAAAATTCTGCTGTTTTCTTGCAATTCAGCCCTTGAATCTAGGTAAAATGTCATGATTTTGTAGATTTCGTGCTCTTCTTGGCGAATTCAAGATAGAAAACAACGAAAATTGGCGAGAAATCGTCGTTTTGCATCGAAATATGCGGTTTTCTCTAAGAATTTTGATGATTTCGTGCAGAATTCTGCTGTTTTCTTGCAATTCAGCCGTTGAATCTTGGTAAAAAGTGATGATTTTGTAGATTTCGTGCTCTTCTTTGCAAATTCAAGCCAGAAAACAACGAAAATCGGCGAGAAATCGTCGTTTCGCATCGAAATATGCGGTTTTCTGTAAGAATTTTGATGATTTCGTGCAGAATTCTGCTGTTTTCTTGCAATTCAGCCGTTGAATCTTGGTAAAAAGTCATGATTTTGTAGATTTCGTGCTCTTCTTTGCGAAATCAAGCCAGAAAACAACGAAAATCGCCGAGAAATCGTCGTTTTGCATCGAAATATGCGGTTTTCTGTAAGAATTTTGATGATTTCGTGCAGAATTCTGCTGTTTTCTTGCAATTCAGCCGTTGAATCTTGGTAAAAAGTCATGATTTTGTAGATTTCGTGCTCTTCTTTGCGAATTCAAGATAGAAAACAACGAAAATCACCGAGAAAAGGTCGTTTTGCATCGAAATATGCGGTTTTCTCTAAGAAATTTGATGATTTCGTGCAGAATTCTGCTGTTTTCTTGCAATTCAGCCGTTGAATCTTGGTAAAAAGTCACGATTTTGTAGATTTCGTGCTCTTCTTTGCGAATTCAAGATAGAAAACAACGAAAATCAGCGAGAAAACGTCGTTTTGCATCGAAATATGCGGTTTTCTCTAAGAATTTTGATGATATCGTGCAGAATTCTGCTGTTTTCTTGCAATTCAGCCGTTGAATCTTGGTAAAAAGTCATGATTTTGTAGATTTCGTGCTCTTCTTTGCAAATTCATGCTAGAAAACAACGAAAATCGGCGAGAAATCGTCGTTTTGCATCGAAATATGCGGTTTTCTGTAAGAATTTTGATGATTTCGTGCAGAATTCTGCTGTTTTCTTGCAATTCAGCCGTTGAATCTTGGTAAAAAGTCATGATTTTGTAGATTTCGTGCTCTTCTTTGCGAATTCAAGCCAGAAAACAACGAAAATCGGCGAGAAATCGTCGTTTTGCATCGAAATATGCGGTTTTCTGTAAGAATTTTGATGATTTCGTGCAGAATTCTGCTGTTTTCTTGCAATGCAGCCGTTGAATCTAGGTAAAAAGTCATGATTTTGTAGATTTCGTGCTCTTCTTGGCGAATTCAAGATAGAAAACAACGAAAATCGGCGAGAAATCGTTGTTTTGCATCGAAATATGCAGTTTTCTCTAAGAATTTTGATGATTTCGTGCAGAATTCTGCTGTTTTCTTGCAATTCAGCCGTTGAATCTTGGTAAAAAGTCATGATTTTGTAGATTTCGTGCTCTTCTTTGCGAATTCAAGCCAGATGCAAAACGACGATTTCTCGCCGATTTTCGTTGTTTTCTGGCTGGAATTCGCAAAGAAGAGCACGAAATCTACAAAATCATGACTTTTTACCAAGATTCAACGGCTGAATTGCAAGAAAACAGCAGAATTCTGCACGAAATCATCAAAATTCTTACAGAAAACCGCATATTTCGATGCAAAACGACGATTTTTCGCCGATTTTCGTTGTTTTCTGGCTTGAATTCGCAAAGAAGAGCACGAAATCTACAAAATCATGACTTTTTACCAAGATTCAACGGCTGAATTGCAAGAAAACAGCAGAATTCTGCACGAAATCATCAAAATTCTTACAGAAAACCGCATATTTCGATGCAAAACGACGATTTCGCGCCGATTTTCGTTGTTTTCTGGCAAGAATTTGCAAAGAAGAGCACGAAATCTACAAAATCATGACTTTTTACCAAGATTCAACGGCTGAATTGCAAGAACACAGCAGAATTCTGCACGAAATCATCAAAATTCTTACAGAAAACCGCATATTTCGATGCAAAACGACGATTTCTCGCCGATTTTCGTTGTTTTCTGGCTTGAGTTCGCAAAGAAGAGCACGAAATCTACAAAATCATGACTTTTTACCAAGATTCAACGGCTGAATTGCAAGAAAACAGCAGAATTCTACACGAAATCATCAAAATTCTTACAGAAAACCGCATTTTTCGAGGCAAAACGACGATTTCGCGCTGATTTTCGTTGTTTTCTGGCATGAATTTGCGAAGAAGAGAACGAAATCCACAAAATCATGACTTTTTACCAAGCTTCAACGGCTGAATTGCAAGAAAACAGCAGAATTCTGCACGAAATCATCAAAATTCTTACAGAAAACCGCATATTTCGATGCAAAACGACGATTTCGCGCTGATTTTCGTTGTTTTCTGGCATGAATTTGCGAAGAAGACAACGAAATCCACAAAATCATGACTTTTTACCAAGATTCAACGGCTGAATTGCAAGAACACAGCAGAATTCTGCACGAAATCATCAAAATTCTTACAGAAAACCGCATATTTCGATGCAAAACGACGATTTCTCGCCGATTATCGTTGTTTTCTGGCTTGAGTTCGCAAAGAAGAGCACGAAATCTACAAAATCATGACTTTTTACCAAGATTCAACGGCTGAATTGCAAGAAAACAGCAGAATTCTGCACGAAATCATCAAAATTCTTACAGAAAACCGCATTTTTCGAGGCAAAACGACGATTTCTCGCCGATTTTAGTTTTCTGGCTTGAATTCGCAAAGAAGAGCACGAAATCTACAAAATCATGACTTTTTACCAAGATTCAACGGCTGAATTGCAAGAAAACAGCAGAATTCTGCACGAAATCATCAAAATTCTTACAGAAAACCGCATATCTCGATGCAAAACAACGATTTCTCGCCGATTTTTGTTGTTTTCTGGCTTGAATTCGCAAAGAAGAGCACAAAATCTACAAAATCTTCACTTTTGACCAAGATCCTACGGCTGAATTGCAAGAAAACAGCAGAATTCTGCACGAAATCATCAAAATTCTTACAGAAAACCGCATATTTCGATGCAAAACGACGATTTCTCGCCGATTTTCGTTGTTTTCTGGCTTGAATTCGCAAAGAAGAGCACGAAATCTACAAAATCATGACTTTTTACCAAGATTCAACGGCTGAATTGCAAGAAAACAGCAGAATTCTGCACGAAATCATCAAAATTCTTAGAGAAAACTGCATATTTCGATGGAAAACAACGATTTCTCGCCGATTTTCGTTGTTTTCTATCTTGAATTCGCCAAGAATAGCACGAAATCCACAAAATCATGACTTTTTACATAGATTCAACGGCTGAATTGCAAGAAAACAGCAGAATTCTGCACGAAATCATCAAAATTTTTACAGAAAACCGCATATTTCGATGCAAAACAACGATTTCTCGCCGATTTTCGTTGTTTTCTATCTTGAATTCGCCAAGAAGAGCACGAAATCTACAAAATCATGACTTTTTACCTAGATTCAACGGCTGAATTGCAAGAAAACAGCAGAATTCTGCACGAAATCATCAAAATTCTTACAGAAAACCGCATATTTCGATGCAAAACGACGATTTCTCGCCGATTTTCGTTTTTTTCTGGCTTGAATTTGCAAAGAAGAGAACGAAATCTACAAAATCATGACTTTTTACCAAGATTCAACGGCTGAATTGCAAGAAAACAGCAGAATTCTGCACGAAATCATCAAAATTCTTACAGAAAACCGCATATTTCGATGCAAAACGACGATTTCTCGCCGATCTTCGTTGTTTTCTGGCAAGAATTTGCAAAGAAGAGCACGAAATCTACAAAATCATGACTTTTTACCAAGATTCAACGGCTGAATTGCAAGAAAACAGCAGAAATCTGCACGAAATCATCAAAATTCTTAGAGAAAACCGCATATTTCGATGCAAAACGACGATTTCTCGCTGATTTTCGTTGTTTTCTATCTTGAATTCGCAAAGAAGAGCACGAAATCTACAAAATCATAACTTTTTACCAAGATTCAACGACTGAATTGCAAGAAAACAGCAGAATTCTGCACGAAATCGTCAAAATTCTTAGAGAAAACCGCATATTTCGATGCAAAACGACGATTTCTCGCCGATTTTCGTTGTTTTCTGGCTTGAATTTGCAAAGAAGAGCACGAAATCTACAAAATCATCACTTTTTACCAAGATTCAACGGCTGAATTGCAAGAAAACAGCAGAATTCTGCACGAAATCATCAAAATTCTTAGAGAAAACCGCATATTTCGATGCAAAACGACGATTTCTCGCCGATTTTCGTTGATTTCTGGCTTGAATTCGCAAAGAAGAGCACGAAATCTACAAAATCATCACTTTTTACCAAGATTCTACGGCTGAATTGCAAGAAAACAGCAGAATTCTGCACGAAATCATCAAAATTCTTACAGAAAACCGCATATTTCGATGCAAAACAACGATTTCTCGCCAATTTTCGTTGTTTTCTATCTTGAATTCGCCAAGAAGAGCACGAAATCTACAAAATCATGACTTTGTTACCTAGATTCAACGGCTGAATTGCAAGAAAACAGCAGAATTCTGCACGAAATCATCAAAATTCTTACAGAAAACCGCATATTTCGATGCAAAACGACGATTTCGCGCCGATTTTTGTTTTTTTCTGGCTTGAATTTGCAAAGAAGAGAACGAAATCTACAAAATCATGACTTTTTACCAAGATTCAACGGCTGAATTGCAAGAAAACAGCAGAATTCTGCACGAAATCATCAAAATTCTTACAGAAAACCGCATATTTCGATGCAAAACGACGATTTCTCGCCGATCTTCGTTGTTTTCTGGCAAGAATTTGCAAAGAAGAGCACGAAATCTACAAAATCATGACTTTTTACCAAGATTCAACGGCTGAATTGCAAGAAAACAGCTGAATTCTGCACGAAATCATCAAAATTCTTAGAGAAAACCGCATATTTCGATGCAAAACGACGATTTCTCGCTGATTTTCGTTGTTTTCTATCTTGAATTCGCAAAGAAGAGCACGAAATCTACAAAATCATGACTTTTTACCAAGATTCAATGGCTGAATTGCAAGAAAACAGCAGAATTCTGCACGAAATCGTCAAAATTCTTAGAGAAAACCGGATATTTCGATGCAAAACGACGATTTCTCGCCGATTTTCGTTGTTTTCTGGCTTGAATTCGCAAAGAAGAGCACGAAATCTACAAAATCATGACTTTTTACCAAGATTCAACGGCTGAATTGCAAGAAAACCGCAGAATTCTGCACGAAATCATCAAAATTCTTACAGAAAACCGCATTTTTCGATGCAAATCGACGATTTCTCGCCGATTTTCGTTGTTTTCTGGCTTGAATTCGCAAAGAAGAGCACGAAATCTACAAAATCATGACTTTTTACCAAGATTCAACGGCTGAATTGCAAGAAAACAGCAGAATTCTGCACGAAATCATCAAAATTCTTACAGAAAACCGCATATTTCGATGCAAAACGACGATTTCTCGCCGATTTTCGTTGTTTTCTGGCTTGAATTCGCAAAGAAGAGCACGAAATCTACAAAATCATGACTTTTTACCAAGATTCAACGGCTGAATTGCAAGAAAACCGCAGAATTCTGCAGGAAATCATCAAAATTCTTACAGAAAACCGCATTTTTCGATGCAAATCGACGATTTCTCGCCGATTTTCGTTGTTTTCTGGCTTGAGTTCGCAAAGAAGAGCACGAAATCTACAAAATCATGACTTTTTACCAAGATTCAACGGCTGAATTGCAAGAAAACAGCAGAATTCTGCACGAAATCATCAAAATTCTTACAGAAAACCGCATATTTCGATGCAAAACGACGATTTCTCGCCGATTTTCGTTGTTTTCTGGCTTGAATTCGCAAAGAAGAGCACGAAATCTACAAAATCATGAATTTTTACCAAGATTCAACGGCTGAATTGCAAGAAAACCGCAGAATTCTGCACGAAATCATCAAAATTCTTACAGAAAACCGCATTTTTCGATGCAAATCGACGATTTCTCGCCGATTTTCGTTGTTTTCTGGCTTGAATTCGCAAAGAAGAGCACGAAATCTACAAAATCATGACTTTTTACCAAGATTCAACGGCTGAATTGCAAGAAAACAGCAGAATTCTGCACGAAATCATCAAAATTCTTACAGAAAACCGCATATTTCGATGCAAAACAACGATTTCTCGCCGATTTTCGTTGTTTTCTGGCTTGAATTCGCAAAAAAGAGCACGAAATCTACAAAATCATCACTTTTACCAAGATTCTACAGCTGAATTGCAAGAAAACAGCAGAATTCTGCACGAAATCATCAAAATTCTTACAGAAAAACCGCATATTTCGATGCAAAACGACGATTTCTCGCCGATTTTCGTTGTTTTCTGGCTTGAATTCGCAAAGAAGAGCACGAAATCTACAAAATCATTACTTTTTACCAAGATTCAACGGCTGAATTGCAAGAAAACAGCAGAATTCTGCACGAAATCATCAAAATTCTTAGAGAAAACTGCATATTTCGATGCAAAACAAAGATTTCTCGCCGATTTTCGTTGTTTTCTATCTTGAATTCGCCAAGAAGAGCACGAAATCTACAAAATCATGACTTTTTACCTAGATTCAACGGCTGAATTGCAAGAAAACAGCAGAATTCTGCACGAAATCATCAAAATTCTTAGAGAAAACCGCATATTTCGATGCAAAACGACGATTTCTCGCTGATTTTCGTTGTTTTCTGTCTTGAATTCGCAAAGAAGAGCACGAAATCTACAAAATCATGACTTTTTACCAAGATTCAACGGCTGAATTGCAAGTAAACAGCAGAATTCTGCACGAAATCGTCAAAATTTTTAGAGAAAACCGCATATTTCGATGCAAAACGACGATTTCTCGCCGATTTTCGTTGTTTTCTGGCTTGAATTCGCAAAGAAGAGCACGAAATCTACAAAATCATGACTTTTTACCAAGATTCAACGGCTGAATTGCAAGAAAACAGCAGAATTCTGCACGAAATCATCAAAATTCTTACAGAAAACCGCATATTTCGATGCAAAACGACGATTTCTCGCCGATTTTCGTTGTTTTCTGGCTTGAATTCGCAAAGAAGAGCACGAAATCTACAAAATCATGACTTTTTACCAAGATTCAACGGCTGAATTGCAAGAAAACCGCAGAATTCTGCAGGAAATCATCAAAATTCTTACAGAAAACCGCATTTTTCGATGCAAATCGACGATTTCTCGCCGATTTTCGTTGTTTTCTGGCTTGAATTCGCAAAGAAGAGCACGAAATCTACAAAATCATGACTTTTTACCAAGATTCAACGGCTGAATTGCAAGAAAACAGCAGAATTCTGCACGAAATCATCAAAATTCTTACAGAAAACCGCATATTTCGATGCAAAACGACGATTTCTCGCCGATTTTCGTTGTTTTCTGGCTTGAATTCGCAAAGAAGAGCACGAAATCTACAAAATCATGAATTTTTACCAAGATTCAACGGCTGAATTGCAAGAAAACCGCAGAATTCTGCACGAAATCATCAAAATTCTTACAGAAAACCGCATTTTTCGATGCAAATCGACGATTTCTCGCCGATTTTCGTTGTTTTCTGGCTTGAATTCGCAAAGAAGAGCACGAAATCTACAAAATCATGACTTTTTACCAAGATTCAACGGCTGAATTGCAAGAAAACAGCAGAATTCTGCACGAAATCATCAAAATTCTTACAGAAAACCGCATATTTCAATGCAAAACGACGATTTCTCGCCGATTTTCGTTGTTTTCTGGCTTGAATTCGCAAAGAAGAGCACGAAATCTACAAAATCATTACTTTTTACCAAGATTCAACGGCTGAATTGCAAGAAAACAGCAGAATTCTGCACGAAATCATCAAAATTCTTAGAGAAAACTGCATATTTCGATGCAAAACAAAGATTTCTCGCCGATTTTCGTTGTTTTCTGGCTTGAATTCGCAAAGAAGAGCACGAAATCTACAAAATCATGACTTTTTTCCAAGATTCAACGGCTGAATTGCAAGAAAACAGCAGAATTCTGCACGAAATCATCAAAATTCTTAGAGAAAACCGCATATTTCGATGCAAAACGACGATTTCTCGCCGATTTTCGTTGTTTTCTGGCTTGAATTTGCAAAGAAGAGCACGAAATCTACAAAATCATGACTTTTTATCAAGATTCAACGGCTGAATTGCAAGAAAACAGCAGAATTCTGCACGAAATCATCAAAATTCTTACAGAAAACCGCATATTTCGATGCAAAACGACGATTTCTCGCCGATTTTCGTTGTTTTCTGGCTTGAATTCGCAAAGAAGAGCACGAAATCTACAAAATCATGACTTTTTACCAAGATTCAACGGCTGAATTGCAAGAAAACCGCAGAATTTTGCACGAAATTATCAAAATTCTTACAGAAAACCGCATATTTCGATGCAAAACAACGATTTCTCGCCGATTTTCGTGGTTTTCTGGCTTGAATTCGCAAAGAAGAGCACGAAATCTACAAAATCATGACTTTTTACCAAGATTCAACGGCTGAATTGCAAGAAAACAGCAAAATTTTGAACGAAATCATCAAAATTCTTACAGAAAACCGCATATTTCGATGCAAAACGATTATTTCTCGCCGATTTTCGTTGTTTTCTGGCTTGAATTCGCAAAGAAGAGCACGAAATCTACAAAATCATGACTTTTTACCAAGATTCAACGGCTGAATTGCAAGAAAACAGCAGAATTCTGCACGAAATCATCAAAATTCTTACAGAAAACCGCATATTTCGATGCAAAACGACGATTTCTCGCCGATTTTCGTTGTTTTCTGGCTTGAATTCGCAAAGAAGAGCACGAAATCTACAAAATCATGATTTTTTACCAAGATTCAACGGCTGAATTGCAAGAAAACCGCAGAATTCTGCACGAAATCATCAAAATTCTTACAGAAAACCGCATTTTTCGATGCAAATCGACGATTTCTCGCCGATTTTCGTTGTTTTCTGGCTTGAATTCGCAAAGAAGAGCACGAAATCTACAAAATCATGACTTTTTACCAAGATTCAACGGCTGAATTGCAAGAAAACAGCAGAATTCTGCACGAAATCATCAAAATTCTTACAGAAAACTACATATTTCGATGCAAAACGACGATTTCTCGCCGATTTTCGTTGTTTTCTGGCTTGAATTCGCAAAGAAGAGCACGAAATCTACAAAATCATGACTTTTTACCAAGATTCAACGGCTGAATTGCAAGAAAACCGCAGAATTCGGCAGGAAATCATCAAAATTCTTACAGAAAACCGCATTTTTCGATGCAAATCGACGATTTCTCGCCGATTTTCGTTGTTTTCTGGCTTGAATTCGCAAAGAAGAGCACGAAATCTACAAAATCATGACTTTTTACCAAGATTCAACGGCTGAATTGCAAGAAAACAGCAGAATTCTGCACGGAATCATCAAAATTCTTACAGAAAACCGCATATTTCGATGCAAAACGACGATTTCTCGCCGATTTTCGTTGTTTTCTGGCTTGAATTCGCAAAGAAGAGCACGAAATCTACAAAATCATGAATTTTTACCAAGATTCAACGGCTGAATTGCAAGAAAACCGCAGAATTCTGCACGAAATCATCAAAATTCTTACAGAAAACCGCATTTTTCGATGCAAATCGACGATTTCTCGCCGATTTTCGTTGTTTTCTGGCTTGAATTCGCAAAGAAGAGCACGAAATCTACAAAATCATGACTTTTTACCAAGATTCAACGGCTGAATTGCAAGAAAACAGCAGAATTCTGCACGAAATCATCAAAATTCTTACAGAAAACCGCATATTTCGATGCAAAACAACGATTTCTCGCCGATTTTCGTTGTTTTCTGGCTTGAATTCGCAAAGAAGAGCACGAAATCTACAAAATCATCACTTTTACCAAGATTCTACGGCTGAATTGCAAGAAAACAGCAGAATTCTGCACGAAATCATCAAAATTCTTACAGAAAACCGCATATTTCGATGCAAAACGACGATTTCTCGCCGATTTTCGTTGTTTTCTGGCTTGAATTCGCAAAGAAGAGCACGAAATCTACAAAATCATGACTTTTTACCAAGATTCAACGGCTGAATTGCAAGAAAACAGCAGAATTCTGCACGAAATCATCAAAATTCTTAGAGAAAACTGCATATTTCGATGCAAAACAAAGATTTCTCGCCGATTTTCGTTGTTTTCTATCTTGAATTCGCCAAGAAGAGCACGAAATCTACAAAATCATGACTTTTTACCAAGATTCAACGGCTGAATTGCAAGAAAACAGCAGAATTCTGCACGAAATCATCAAAATTCTTACAGAAAACCGCATATTTCGATGCAAAACAACGATTTCTCGCCGATTTTCGTTGTTTTCTGGCTTGAATTCGCAAAGAAGAGCACGAAATCTACAAAATCATCACTTTTACCAAGATTCTACGGCTGAATTGCAAGAAAACAGCAGAATTATGCACGAAATCATCAAAATTCTTAGAGAAAACTGCATATTTCGATGCAAAACAAAGATTTCTCGCCGATTTTCGTTGTTTTCTATCTTGAATTCGCCAAGAAGAGCACGAAATCTACAAAATCATGACTTTTTTACCTAGATTCAACGGCTGAATTGCAAGAAAACAGCAGAATTCTGCACGAAATCATCAAAATTCTTAGAGAAAACCGCATATTTCGATGCAAAACGACGATTTCTCGCTGATTTTCGTTGTTTTCTGTCTTGAATTCGCAAAGAAGAGCACGAAATCTACAAAATCATGACTTTTTACCAAGATTCAACGGCTGAATTGCAAGTAAACAGCAGAATTCTGCACGAAATCGTCAAAATTTTTAGAGAAAACCGCATATTTCGATGCAAAACGACGATTTCTCGCCGATTTTCGTTGTTTTCTGGCTTGAATTCGCAAAGAAGAGCACGAAATCTACAAAATCATGACTTTTTACCAAGATTCAACGGCTGAATTGCAAGAAAACAGCAGAATTCTGCACGAAATCATCAAAATTCTTAGAGAAAACTGCATATTTCGATGCAAAACAACGATTTCTCGCCGATTTTCGTTGTTTTCTGGCTTGAATTCGCAAAGAAGAGCACGAAATCTACAAAATCATGACTTTTTACCAAGATTCAACGGCTGAATTGCAAGAAAACAGCAGAATTCTGCACGAAATCATCAAAATTCTTAGAGAAAACTGCATATTTCGATGCAAAACAACGATTTCTCGCCGATTTTCGTTGTTTTCTATCTTGAATTCGCCAAGAAGAGCACGAAATCTACAAAATCATGACTTTTTACCTAGATTCAACGGCTGAATTGCAAGAAAACAGCAGAATTCTGCACGAAATCATCAAAATTCTTACAGAAAATCGCATATTTCGATGCAAAACAACGATTTCTCGCCGATTTTCGTTGTTTTCTATCTTGAATTCGCCAAGAAGAGCACGAAATCTATAAAATCATGACTTTTTACCTAGATTCAACGGCTGAATTGCAAGAAAACAGCAGAATTCTGCACGAAATCATCGAAATTCTTACAGAAAACCGCATATTTCGATGCAAAACGACGATTTCTCGCCGATTTTCGTTGTTTTCTGGCTTGAATTCGCAAAGAAGAGCACGAAATCTACAAAATCATGACTTTTTTCCAAGATTCAACGGCTGAATTGCAAGAAAACAGCAGGATTCTGCACGAAATCATCAAAATTCTTACAGAAAACGGCATATTTCGATGCAAAACGACGATTTCTCGCCGATTTTCGTTGTTTTCTGGCATGAATTTGCAACGAAGAGCACGAAATTTACAAAATCATGACTTTTTACCAAGATTCAACGGCTGAATTGCAAGAAAACAGCAGAATTCTGCACGAATTCATCAAAATTCTTAGAGAAAACCGCATATTTCGATGCAAAACGACGATTTCTCGCCGATTTTCGTTGTTTTCTGGCTTGAGTTTGCAAAGAAGAGCACGAAATCTACAAAATCATCACTTTTTACCAAGATTCAACGGCTGAATTGCAAGAAAACAGCAGAATTCTGCACGAAATCATCAAAATTCTTAGAGAAAACCGCATATTTCGATGCAAAACGACGATTTCTCGCTGATTTTCGTTGTTTTCTATCTTGAATTCGCAAAGAAGAGCACGAAATCTACAAAATCATGACTTTTTACCAAGATTCAACGGCTGAATTGCAAGAAAACAGCAGAATTCTGCACGAAATCATCAAAATTCTTAGAGAAAACCGCATATTTCGATGCAAAACGACGATTTCTCGCCGATTTTCGTTGTTTTCTGGCTTGAATTCGCAAAGAAGAACACGAAATCTACAAAATCATCACTTTTTACCAAGATTCAACGGCTGAATTGCAAGAAAACAGCAGAATTCTGCACGAAATCATCAAAATTCTTAGAGAAAACCGCATATTTCGATGCAAAACGACGATTTCTCGCTGATTTTCGTTGTTTTCTGGCTTGAATTCGCAAAGAAGAACACGAAATCTACAAAATCATCACTTTTTACCAAGATTCAACGGCTGAATTGCAAGAAAACAGCAGAATTCTGCACGAAATCATCAAAATTCTTAGAGAAAACCGCATATTTCGATGCAAAACGACGATTTCTCGCTGATTTTCGTTGTTTTCTATCTTGAATTCGCAAAGAAGAGCACGAAATCTACAAAATCATGACTTTTTACCAAGATTCAACGGCTGAATTGCAAGAAAACAGCAGAATTCTGCACGAAATCATCAAAATTCTTAGAGAAAACCGCATATTTCGATGCAAAACGACGATTTCTCGCCGATTTTCGTTGTTTTCTGGCTTGAATTTGCAAAGAAGAGCACGAAATCTACAAAATCAACACTTTTTACCAAGATTCAACGGCTGAATTGCAAGAAAACAGCAGAATTCTGCACGAAATCGTCAAAATTCTTAGAGAAAACCGCATATTTCGATGCAAAACGACGATTTCTCGCCGATTTTCGTTGTTTTCTGGCTTGAATTCGCAAAGAAGAACACGAAATCTACAAAATCATCAATTTTTACCAAGATTCAACGGCTGAATTGCAAGAAAACAGCAGAATTCTGCACGAAATCATCAAAATTCTTAGAGAAAACCGCATATTTCGATGCAAAACGACGATTTCTCGCTGATTTTCGTTGTTTTCTATCTTGAATTCGCAAAGAAGAGCACGAAATCTACAAAATCATGACTTTTTACCAAGATTCAACGGCTGAATTGCAAGAAAACAGCAGAATTCTGCACGAAATCATCAAAATTCTTAGAGAAAACCGCATATTTCGATGCAA
Organism: Gnatocerus cornutus; assembly: GCA_029298725.1. Classification (NCBI taxonomy): domain Eukaryota; kingdom Metazoa; phylum Arthropoda; class Insecta; order Coleoptera; family Tenebrionidae; genus Gnatocerus; species Gnatocerus cornutus. Next base: position 5,753,545 of record CM055516.1, read on the forward strand.
AACGACGATTTCTCGCCGATTTTCGTTGTTTTCTGGCTTGAATTTGCAAAGAAGAGCACGAAATCTACAAAATCATCACTTTTTACCAAGATTCAACGGCTGAATTGCAAGAAAACAGCAGAATTCTGCACGAAATCATCAAAATTCTTAGAGAAAACCGCATATTTCGATGCAAAACGACGATTTCTCGCCGATTTTTGTGGTTTTCTGACTTGAATTCGCAAAAAAGAGCACGAAATCTACAAAATCATGACTTTTTACCAAGATTCAACGGCTGAATTGCAAGAAAACAGCAGAATTCTGCACAAAATCATCAAAATTCTTACAGAAAACCGCATATTTCGATGCAAAACGATTATTTCTCACCGATTTTCGTTGTTGTCTGGCTTGAATTCGCAAAGAAGAGCACGAAATCTACAAAATCATGACTTTTTACCAAGATTCAACGGCTGAATTGCAAGAAAACAGCAGAATTCTGCACGAAATCATCAAAATTCTTAGAGAAAACCGCATATTTCGATGCAAAACGACGATTTCTCGCCGATTTTCGTTGTTTTCTGGCTTGAATTTGCAAAGAAGAGCACGAAATCTACAAAATCAACACTTTTTACCAAGATTCAACGGCTGAATTGCAAGAAAACAGCAGAATTCTGCACGAAATCGTCAAAATTCTTAGAGAAAACCGCATATTTCGATGCAAAACGACGATTTCTCGCCGATTTTCGTTGTTTTCTGGCTTGAATTCGCAAAGAAGAGCACGAAATCTACAAAATCATGACTTTTTACCAAGATTCAACGGCTGAATTGCAAGAAAACCGCAGAAATCTGCACGAAATCATCAAAATTCTTACAGAAAACCGCATTTTTCGATGCAAATCGACGATTTCTCGCTGATTTTCGTTGTTTTCTGGCTTGAATTCGCAAAGAAGAGCACGAAATCCACAAAATCATGACTTTTTACCAAGATTCAACAGCTGAATTGCAAGAAAACAGCAGAATTCTGCACGAAATCATCAAAATTCTTAGAGAAAACTGCATATTTCGATGCAAAACAACGATTTCTCGCCGATTTTCGTTGTTTTCTATCTTGAATTCGCCAAGAAGAGCACCAAATCTACAAAATCATGACTTTTTACCTTGATTCAACGGCTGAATTGCAAGAAAACAGCAGAATTCTGCACGAAATCATCAAAATTCTTACAGAAAACCGCATATTTCGAAGCAAAACAACGATTTCTCGCCGATTTTCGTTGTTTTCTATCTTGAATTCGCCAAGAAGAGCACGAAATCTATAAAATCATGACTTTTTACCTAGATTCAACGGCTGAATTGCAAGAAAACAGCAGAATTCTGCACGAAATCATCAAAATTCTTACAGAAAACCGCATATTTCGATGCAAAACGACGATTTGTCGCCGATTTTCGTTGTTTTCTATCTTGAATTCGCCAAGAAGAGCACGAAATCTACAAAATCATGACTTTTTACCAAGATTCAACGGCTGAATTGCAAGAAAACAGCAGAATTCTGCACGAAATCATCAAAATTCTTACAGAAAACCGCATATTTCGATGCAAAACGACGATTTCTCGCCGATTTTCGTTGTTTTCTGGCTTGAATTCGCAAAGAAGAGCACGAAATCTACAAAATCATGACTTTTTACCAAGATTCAACGGCTGAATTGCAAGAAAACCGCAGAATTCTGCACGAAATCATCAAAATTCTTACAGAAAACCGCATATTTCGATGCAAAACAACGATTTCTCGCCGATTTTCGTTGTTTTCTATCTTGAATTCGCCAAGAAGAGCACGAAATCTACAAAATCATGACTTTTTACCAAGATTCAACGGCTGAATTGCAAGAAAACAGCAGAATTCTGCACGTAATCATCAAAATTCTTACAGAAAACCGCATATTTCGATGCAAAACGACGATTTCTCGGCGATTTTCGTTGTTTTCTGGCATGAATTTGCAAAGAAGAGCACGAAATCTACAAAATCATGACTTTTTACCAAGATTCAACTGCTGAATTGCAAGAAAACAGCAGAATTCTGCACGAAATCATCAAAATTCTTAGAGAAAACCGCATATTTCGATGCAAAACGACGATTTCTCGCTGATTTTCGTTGTTTTCTATCTTGAATTCGCAAAGAAGGGCACGAAATCTACAAAATCATGACTTTTTACCAAGATTCAACGGCTGAATTGCAAGTAAACAGCAGAATTCTGCACGAAATCGTCAAAATTCTTAGAGAAAACCGCATATTTCGATGCAAAACGACGATTTCTCGCTGATTTTCGTTGTTTTCTATCTTGAATTCGCAAAGAAGAGCACGAAATCTACAAAATCATGACTTTTTACCAAGATTCAACGGCTGAATTGCAAGAAAACAGCAGAATTCTGAACGAAATCATCAAAATTCTTACAGAAAACCGCATATTTCGATGCAAAACGACGATTTCTCGCTGATTTTCGTTGTTTTCTATCTTGAATTTGCAAAGAAGAGCACGGAATCTACAAAATCATGACTTTTTACCAAGATTCAACGGCTGAATTGCATGAAAACAGCAGAATTCTGCACGAAATCATCAAAATTCTTAGAGAAAACCGCATATTTCGATGCAAAACGACGATTTCTCGCCGATTTTCGTTGTTTTCTGGCTTGAATTCGCAAAGAAGAGCACGAAATCTACAAAATCATCACTTTTTACCAAGATTCAACGGCTGAATTGCAAGAAAACAGCAGAATTCTGCACGAAATCATCAAAATTCTTAGAGAAAACCGCATATTTCGATGGAAAAAGACGATTTCTCGCTGATTTTCGTTGTTTTCTATCTTGAATTCGCAAAGAAGAGCACGGAATCTACAAAATCATGACTTTTTACCAAGATTCAACGGCTGAATTTTCAAGAAAACAGCTGAATTCTGCACGAAATCATCAAAATTCTTACAGAAAACCGCATATTTCGATGCAAAACGACGATTTCTCGCCGATTTTCGTTGTTTTCTGGCTTGAATTCGCAAAGAAGAGCACGAAATCTACAAAATCATGACTTTTTACCAAGATTCAACGGCTGAATTGCAAGAAAACCGCAGAATTCTGCACGAAATCGTCAAAATTCTTAGAGAAAACCGCATATTTCGATGCAAAACGACGATTTCTCGCCGATTTTCGTTGTTTTCTGGCTTGAATTCGCAAAGAAGAGCACAAAATCTACAAAAACATCACTTTTTACCAAGATTCAACGGCTGAATTCCAAGAAAACGGCAGAATTCTGCACGAAATCATTAAAATTCTTAGAGAAAACTGCATATTTCGATGCAAAACAACGATTTCTCGCCGATTTTCGTTGTTTTCTATCTTGAATTCGCCAAGAAGAGCACGAAATCTACAAAATCATGACTTTTTACCAAGATTCAACGGCTGAATTGCAAGAAAACAGCAGAATTCTGCACGAAATCGTCAAAATTCTTAGAGAAAACCGCATATTTCGATGCAAAACGATGATTTCTCGCCGATTTTCGTTGTTTTCTGGCTTGAATTCGCAAAGAAGAGCACGAAATCTACAAAATCATCACTTTTTACCAAGATTCAACGGCTGAATTGCAAGAAAACAGCAGAATTCTGCACGAAATCATCAAAATTCTTAGAGAAAATCGCATATTTCGATGCAAAACGACGATTTCTCGCCGATTTTTGTGGTTTTCTGGCTTGAATTCGCAAAAATGAGCACGAAATCTACAAAATCATGACTTTTTACCAAGATTCAACGGCTGAATTGCAAGAAAACAGCAGAATTCTGCACGAAATCATCAAAATTCTTAGAGAAAATCGCATATTTCGATGCAAAACGACGATTTCTCGCCGATTTTTGTGGTTTTCTGGCTTGAATTCGCAAAAAAGAGCACGAAATCTACAAAATCATGACTTTTTACCAAGATTCAACGGCTGAATTGCAAGAAAACAGCAGAATTCTGCACGAAATCATCAAAATTCTTACAGAAAACCGCATATTTCGATGCAAAACGATTATTTCTCACCGATTTTCGTTGTTGTCTGGCTTGAATTCGCAAAGAAGAGCACGAAATCTACAAAATCATGACTTTTTACCAAGATTCAACGGCTGAATTCTAAGAAAACAGCAGAATTCTGCACGAAATCATTAAAATTCTTACAGAAAACCGCATATTTCGATGCAAAACGACGATTTCTCGCCGATTTTCGTTGTTTTCTGGCTTGAATTCGCAAAGAAGAGCACGAAATCTACAAAATCATGACTTTTTACCAAGATTCAACGGCTGAATTGCAAGAAAACCGCAGAATTCTGCACGAAATCATCAAAATTCTTACAGAAAACCGCATTTTTCGATGCAAATCGACGATTTCTCGCTGATTTTCGTTGTTTTCTGGCTTGAATTCGCAAAGAAGAGCACGAAATCTACAAAATCATGACTTTTTACCAAGATTCAACGGCTGAATTGCAAGAAAACCGCAGAATTCTGCACGAAATCGTCAAAATTCTTAGAGAAAACCGCATATTTCGATGCAAAACGACGATTTCTCGCCGATTTTCGTTGTTTTCTGGCTTGAATTCGCAAAGAAGAGCACGAAATCTACAAAAACATCACTTTTTACCAAGATTCAACGGCTGAATTCCAAGAAAACGGCAGAATTCTGCACGAAATCATTAAAATTCTTAGAGAAAACTGCATATTTCGATGCAAAACAACGATTTCTCGCTGATTTTCGTTGATTTCTATCTTGAATTCGCCAAGAAGAGCACGAAATCTACAAAATCATGACTTTTTACCAAGATTCAACGGCTGAATTGCAAGAAAACAGCAGAATTCTGCACGAAATCGTCAAAATTCTTAGAGAAAACCGCATATTTCGATGCAAAACGATGATTTCTCGCCGATTTTCGTTGTTTTCTGGCTTGAATTCGCAAAGAAGAGCACGAAATCTACAAAATCATCACTTTTTACCAAGATTCAACGGCTGAATTGCAAGAAAACAGCAGAATTCTGCACGAAATCATCAAAATTCTTAGAGAAAATCGCATATTTCGATGCAAAACGACGATTTCTCGCCGATTTTTGTGGTTTTCTGGCTTGAATTCGCAAAAATGAGCACGAAATCTACAAAATCATGACTTTTTACCAAGATTCAACGGCTGAATTGCAAGAAAACAGCAGAATTCTGCACGAAATCATCAAAATTCTTACAGAAAACCGCATATTTCGATGCAAAACGATTATTTCTCACCGATTTTCGTTGTTGTCTGGCTTGAATTCGCAAAGAAGAGCACGAAATCTACAAAATCATGACTTTTTACCAAGATTCAACGGCTGAATTCTAAGAAAACAGCAGAATTCTGCACGAAATCATTAAAATTCTTACAGAAAACCGCATATTTCGATGCAAAACGACGATTTCTCGCCGATTTTCGTTGTTTTCTGGCTTGAATTCGCAAAGAAGAGCACGAAATCTACAAAATCATGACTTTTTACCAAGATTCAACGGCTGAATTGCAAGAAAACCGCAGAATTCTGCACGAAATCATCAAAATTCTTACAGAAAACCGCATTTTTCGATGCAAATCGACGATTTCTCGCTGATTTTCGTTGTTTTCTGGCTTGAATTCGCAAAGAAGAGCACGAAATCTACAAAATCATGACTTTTTACCAAGATTCAACGGCTGAATTGCAAGAAAACAGCAGAATTCTGCACGAAATCATCAAAATTCTTAGAGAAAACTGCATATTTCGATGCAAAACAACGATTTCTCGCCGATTTTCATTGTTTTCTATCTTGAATTCGCCAAGAAGAGCACGAAATCTACAAAATCATGACTTTTTACCTAGATTCAACGGCTGAATTGCAAGAAAACAGCAGAATTCTGCACGAAATCATCAAAATTCTTACAGAAATCCGCATATTTCGATGCAAAACAACGATTTCTCGCCGATTTTCGTTGTTTTCTATCTTGAATTCGCGAAGAAGAGCACGAAATCTATAAAATCATGACTTTTTACCTAGATTCAACGGCTGAATTGCAAGAAAACAGCAGAATTCTGCACGAAATCATCAAAATTCTTACAGAAAACCGCATATTTCGATGCAAAACGACGATTTCTCGCCGATTTTCGTTGTTTTCTGGCTTGAATTCGCAAAGAAGAGCACGAAATCTACAAAATCATCACTTTTTACCAAGATTCAACGGCTGAATTGCAAGAAAACAGCAGAATTCTGCACGAAATCATCAAAATTCTTAGAGAAAATCGCATATTTCGATGCAAAACGACGATTTCTCGCTGATTTTCGTTGTTTTCTATCTTGAGTTCGCCAAGAAGAGCACGAAATCTACAAAATCATGACTTTTTACCAAGATTCAACGGCTGAATTGCAAGAAAACAGCAGAATTCTGCACGAAATCATCAAAATTCTTACAGAAAACCGCATATTTTGATGCAAAACGACGATTTCTCGCTGATTTTCGTTGTTTTCTATCTTGAATTTGCAAAGAAGAGCACGGAATCTACAAAATCATGACTTTTTACCAAGATTCAACGGCTGAATTGCATGAAAACAGCAGAATTCTGCACGAAATCATCAAAATTCTTAGAGAAAACCGCATATTTCGATGCAAAACGACGATTTCTCGCCGATTTTCGTTGTTTTCTGGCTTGAATTCGCAAAGAAGAGCACGAAATCTACAAAATCATCACTTTTTACCAAGATTCAACGGCTGAATTGCAAGAAAACCGCAGAATTCTGCACGAAATCGTCAAAATTCTTAGAGAAAACCGCATATTTCGATGCAAAACGACGATTTCTCGCCGATTTTCGTTGTTTTCTGGCTTGAATTCGCAAAGAAGAGCACGAAATCTGCAAAATCATCACTTTTTACCAAGATTCAACGGCTGAATTCCAAGAAAACGGCAGAATTCTGCACGAAATCATTAAAATTCTTAGAGAAAACTGCATATTTCGATGCAAAACAACGATTTCTCGCCGATTTTCGTTGTTTTCTATCTTGAATTCGCCAAGAAGAGCACGAAATCTACAAAATCATGACTTTTTACCAAGATTCAACGGCTGAATTGCAAGAAAACAGCAGAATTCTGCACGAAATCGTCAAAATTCTTAGAGAAAACCGCATATTTCGATGCAAAACGATGATTTCTCGCCGATTTTCGTTGTTTTCTGGCTTGAATTCGCAAAGAAGAGCACGAAATCTACAAAATCATCACTTTTTACCAAGATTCAACGGCTGAATTGCAAGAAAACAGCAGAATTCTGCACGAAATCATCAAAATTCTTAGAGAAAATCGCATATTTCGATGCAAAACGACGATTTCTCGCCGATTTTTGTGGTTTTCTGGCTTGAATTCGCAAAAAAGAGCACGAAATCTACAAAATCATGACTTTTTACCAAGATTCAACGGCTGAATTGCAAGAAAACAGCAGAATTCTGCACGAAATCATCAAAATTCTTACAGAAAACCGCATATTTCGATGCAAAACGATTATTTCTCACCGATTTTCGTTGTTGTCTGGCTTGAATTCGCAAAGAAGAGCACGAAATCTACAAAATCATGACTTTTTACCAAGATTCAACGGCTGAATTCTAAGAAAACAGCAGAATTCTGCACGAAATCATTAAAATTCTTACAGAAAACCGCATATTTCGATGCAAAACGACGATTTCTCGCCGATTTTCGTTGTTTTCTGGCTTGAATTCGCAAAGAAGAGCACGAAATCTACAAAATCATGACTTTTTACCAAGATTCAACGGCTGAATTGCAAGAAAACCGCAGAATTCTGCACGAAATCATCAAAATTCTTACAGAAAACCGCATTTTTCGATGCAAATCGACGATTTCTCGCTGATTTTCGTTGTTTTCTGGCTTGAATTCGCAAAGAAGAGCACGAAATCTACAAAATCATGACTTTTTACCAAGATTCAACGGCTGAATTGCAAGAAAACAGCAGAATTCTGCACGAAATCATCAAAATTCTTAGAGAAAACTGCATATTTCGATGCAAAACAACGATTTCTCGCCGATTTTCGTTGTTTTCTATCTTGAATTCGCCAAGAAGAGCACGAAATCTACAAAATCATGACTTTTTACCTAGATTCAACGGCTGAATTGCAAGAAAACAGCAGAATTCTGCACGAAATCATCAAAATTCTTACAGAAAACCGCATATTTCGATGCAAAACAACGATTTCTCGCCGATTTTCGTTGTTTTCTATCTTGAATTCGCGAAGAAGAGCACGAAATCTATAAAATCATGACTTTTTACCTAGATTCAACGGCTGAATTGCAAGAAAACAGCAGAATTCTGCACGAAATCATCAAAATTCTTACAGAAAACCGCATATTTCGATGCAAAACGACGATTTGTCGCCGATTTTCGTTGTTTTCTGGCTTGAATTTGCAAAGAAGAGCACGAAATCTACAAAATCATGACTTTTTACCAAGATTCAACGGCTGAATTGCAAGAAAACAGCAGAATTCTGCACGAAATCATCAAAATTCTTACAGAAAACCGCATATTTCGATGCAAAACGACGATTTCTCGCTGATTTTCGTTGTTTTCTATTTTGAATTCGCCTAGAAGAGCACGAAATCTACAAAATCATGACTTTTTACCAAGATTCAACGGCTGAATTGCAAGAAAACAGCAGAATTCTGCACGAAATCATCAAAATTCTTACAGAAAACCGCATATTTCGATGCAAGACGACGATTTCTCGCCGATTTTCGTTGTTTTCTGGCTTGAATTCGCAAAGAAGAGCACGAAATCTACAAAATCATGACTTTTTACCAAGATTCAACGGCTAAATTGCAAGAAAACAGCAGAATTCTGCACGAAATCATCAAAATTCTTAGAGAAAACTGCATATTTCGATGCAAAACAACGATTTCTCGCCGATTTTCGTTGTTTTCTATCTTGAATTCGCCAAGAAGAGCACGAAATCTACAAAATCATGACTTTTTACCTAGATTCAACGGCTGAATTGCAAGAAAACAGCAGAATTCTGCACGAAATCATCAAAATTCTTACAGAAAACCGCATATTTCGATGCAAAACAACGATTTCTCGCCGATTTTCGTTGTTTTCTATCTTGAATTCGCCAAGAAGAGCACGAAATCTATAAAATCATGACTTTTTACCTAGATTCAACGGCTGAATTGCAAGAAAACAGCAGAATTCTGCACGAAATCATCAAAATTCTTACAGAAAACCGCATATTTCGATGCAAAACGACGATTTGTCGCCGATTTTCGTTGTTTTCTGGCTTGAATTTGCAAAGATGAGCACGAAATCTACAAAATCATGACTTTTTACCAAGATTCAACGGCTGAATTGCAAGAAAACAGCAGAATTCTGCACGAAATCATCAAAATTCTTACAGAAAACCGCATATTTCGATGCAAAACGACGATTTCTCGGCGATTTTCGTTGTTTTCTGGCATGAATTTGCAAAGAAGAGCACGAAATCTACAAAATCATGACTTTTTACTAAGATTCAACTGCTGAATTGCAAGTAAACAGCAGAATTCCGCACGAAATCGTCAAGATTCTTAGAGAAAACCGCATATTTCGATGCGAAACGACGATTTCTCGCTGATTTTCGTTGTTTTCTATCTTGAATTCGCAAAGAAGAGCACGGAATCTACAAAATCATGACTTTTTACCAAGATTCAACGGCTGAATTGCAAGAAAACAGCAGAATTCTGCACGAAATCATCAAAATTCTTACAGAAAACCGCATATTTCGATGCAAAACGACGATTTCTCGCTGATTTTCGTTGTTTTCTATCTTGAATTCGCAAAGAAGAGCACGGAATCTACAAAATCATGACTTTTTACCAAGATTCAACGGCTGAATTGCAAGAAAACAGCAGAATTCTGCACGAAATCATCAAAATTCTTACAGAAAACCGCATATTTCGATGCAAAACGACGATTTCTCGCCGATTTTCGTTGTTTTCTGGCTTGAATTCGCAAAGAAGAGCACGAAATCTACAAAATCATGACTTTTTACCAAGATTCAACGGCTGAATTGCAAGAAAACAGCAGAATTCTGCACGAAATCATCAAAATTCTTACAGAAAACCGCATATTTCGATGCAAAACAACGATTTCTCGCCGATTTTCGTTGTTTTCTGGCTTGAATTCGCAAAGAAGAGCACGAAATCTACAAGATCATCACTTTTTACCAAGATTCAACGGCTGAATTGCAAGAAAACAGCAGAATTCTGCACGAAATCATCAAAATTCTTAGAGAAAACTGCATATTTCGATGCAAAACAACGATTTCTCGCCGATTTTCGTTGTTTTCTATTTTGAATTCGCCAAGAAGAGCACGAAATCTACAAAATCATGACTTTTTACCAAGATTCAACGGCTGAATTGCAAGAAAACAGCAGAATTCTGCACGAAATCATCAAAATTCTTACAGAAAACCGCATATTTCGATGCAAGACGACGATTTCTCGCCGATTTTCGTTGTTTTCTGGCATGAATTTGCAAAGAAGAGCACGAAATCTACAAAATCATGACTTTTTACCAAGATTCAACGGCTGAATTGCAAGAAAACAGCAGAATTCTGCACGAAATCATCAAATTTCTTAGAGAAAACCGCATATGTCGATGCAAAACGACGTTTTCTCGCTGATTTTCGTTGTTTTCTATCTTGAATTCGCAAAGAAGAGCACGAAATCTACAAAATCATGACTTTTTACCAAGATTCAACGGCTGAATTGCAAGAAAACAGCAGAATTCTGCACGAAATCATCAAAATTCTTACAGAAAACCGCATATTTCGATGCAAAACGACGATTTCTCGCCGATTTTCGTTGTTTTCTGGCTTGAATTTGCAAAGAAGAGCACGAAATCTACAAAATCATGACTTTTTACCAAGATTCAACGGCTGAATTGCAAGAAAACAGCAGAATTTTGCACGAAATCATCAAAATTCTTAGAGAAAACCGCATATTTCGATGCAAAACGACGATTTCTCGCTGATTTTCGTTGTTTTCTATCTTGAATTCGCAAAGAAGAGCACAAAATCTACAAAATCATGACTTTTTACCAAGATTCAACGGCTGAATTGCAAGAAAACAGCAGAATTCTGCACGAAATCATCAAAATTCTTACAGAAATCCGCATATTTCGATGCAAAACGACGATTTCTCGCCGATTTTCGTTGTTTTCTGGCTTGAATTTGCAAAGAAGAGCACGAAATCTACAAAATCATCACTTTTTACCAAGATTCAACGGCTGAATTGCAAGAAAACAGCAGAATTTTGCACGAAATCATCAAAATTCTTAGAGAAAACCGCATATTTCGATGCAAAACGACGATTTCTCGCCGATTTTCGTTGTTTTCTATCTTGAATTCGCCAAGAAGAGCACGAAATCTACAAAATCATGACTTTTTACCTAGACTCAACGGCTGAATTGTAAGAAAACAGCAGAATTCTGCACGAAATCATCAAAATTCTTACAGAAAACCGCATATTTCGATGCAAAACGACGATTTCTCGCCGATTTTCGTTGTTTTCTAGCATGAATTTGCAAAGGAGAGCACGAAATCTACAAAATCATGACTTTTTACCAAGATTCAACGGCTGAATTGCAAGAAAACAGCAGAATTCTGCACGAAATCATCAAAATTCTTAGAGAAAACTGCATATTTCGATGCAAAACAACGATTTCTCGCCGATTTTCGTTGTTTTCTATCTTGAATTCGCCAAGAAGAGCACGAAATCTACAAAATCATGACTTTTTACCTAGATTCAACGGCTGAATTGCAAGAAAACAGCAGAATTCTGCACGAAATCATCAAAATTCTTACAGAAAACCGCATATTTCGATGCAAAACGACGATTTCTCGCCGATTTTCGTTGTTTTCTGGCTTGAATTTGCAAAGAAGAGCACGAAATCTACAAAATCATGACTTTTTACCAAGATTCAACGGTTGAATTGCAAGAAAACAGCAGAATTCTGCACGAAATCATCAAAATTCTTACAGAAAACCGCAAATTTCGATGCAAAACGACGATTTCTCGCCGATTTTCGTTGTTTTCTGGCTTGAATTCGCAAAGAAGAGCACGAAATCTACAAAATCTTGACTTTTTACCAAGATTCAACGGCTAAATTGCAAGAAAACAGCAGAATTCTGCACGAAATCATCAAAATTCTTAGAGAAAACTGCATATTTCGATGCAAAACAACGATTTCTCGCCGATTTTCGTTGTTTTCTATCTTGAATTTGCCAAGAAGAGCACGAAATCTACAAAATCATGACTTTTTACATAGATTCAACGGCTGAATTGCAAGAAAACAGCAGAATTCTGCACGAAATTGTCAAAATTCTTTCAGAAAACCGCATATTTCGATGCAAAACAACGATTTCTCGCCGATTTTCGTTGTTTTCTATCTTGAATTCGCCAAGAAGAGCACGAAATCTACAAAATCATGACTTTTTACCAAGATTCAACGGCTGAATTGCAAGAAAACAGCAGAATTCTGCACGAAATCATCAAAATTCTTACAGAAAACCGCATATTTCGATGCAAAACGACGATTTCTCGCCGATCTTCGCTGTTTTCTGGCATGAATTTGCAAAGAAGAGCACGAAATCTACAAAATCATGACTTTTTACCAAGATTCAACAGCTGAATTGCAAGAAAACAGCAGAATTCTGCACGAAATCATCAAAATTCTTAGAGAAAACCGCATATTTCGATGCAAAACGACGATTTCTCGCTGATTTTCGTTGTTTTCTATCTTGAATTCGCAAAAAAGAGCACGAAATCTACAAAATCATTACTTTTTACCAAGATTCAACGGCTGAATTGCAAGAAAACAGCAGAATTCTGTACGAAATCGTCAAAATTCTTAGAGAAAACCGCATATTTCGATGCAAAACGACGATTTCTCGCCGATTTTCGTTGTTTTCTGGCTTGAATTCGCAAAGAAGAGCACGAAATCTACAAAATCATTATTTTTTACCAAGATTCAACGGCTGAATTGCAGGAAAACAGCAGAATTCTGCACGAAATCATCAAAATTCTTACAGAAAACCGCATTTTTCGATGCAAAACGACGATTTCTCGCCGATTTTCTTTGTTTTCTGGCTTGAATTCGCAAGGAAGAGCACAAAATCTACAAAATCATGACTTTTTACCAAGATTCAACGGCTGAATTGCAAGAAAACAGCAGAATTCTGCACGAAATCATCAAAATTCTTACAGAAAACCGCATATTTCGATGCAAAACAACGATTTCTCGCCGATTTTCGTTGTTTTCTGGCTTGAATTCGCAAAGAAGAGCACGAAATCTACAAAATTATCACTTTTTACCAAGATTCTACGGCTGAATTGCAAGAAAACAGCAGAATTCTGCACAAAATCATCAAAATTCTTACAGAAAACCGCATATTTCGATGCAAAACGACGATTTCTCGCCGATCTTCGTCGTTTTCTGGCATGAATTTGCAAAGAAGAGCACGAAATCTACAAAATCATGACTTTTTACCAAGATTCAAGGGCTGAATTGCAAGAAAACAGCAGAATTCTGCACGAAATCATCAAAATTCTTACAGAAAACCGCATATTTCGAGGCAAAACGACGATTTCTCGGCGATTTTCATTGTTTTCTGGCATGAATTTGCAAAGAAGAGCACGAAATCTACAAAATCATGACTTTTTACCAAGATTCAACTGCTGAATTGCAAGAAAACAGCAGAATTCTGCACGAAATCATCAAAATTCTTAGAGAAAACCGCATATTTCGATGCAAAACGACGATTTCTCGCTGATTTTCGTTGTTTTCTATCTTGAATTCGCAAAGAAGGGCACGAAATCTACAAAATCATGACTTTTTACCAAGATTCAATGGCTGAATTGCAAGTAAACAGCAGAATTCTGCACGAAATCGTCAAAATTCTTAGAGAAAACCGCATATTTCGATGCAAAACGACGATTTCTCGCTGATTTTCGTTGTTTTCTATCTTGAATTCGCAAAGAAGAGCACGGAATCTACAAAATCATGACTTTTTACCAAGATTCAACGGCTAAATTGCAAGAAAACAGCAGAATTCTGCACGAAATCATCAAAATTCTTAGAGAAAACTGCATATTTCGATGCAAAACAACGATTTCTCGCCGATTTTCGTTGTTTTCTATCTTGAATTTGCCAAGAAGAGCACGAAGTCTACAAAATCATGACTTTTTACATAGATTCAACGGCTGAATTGCAAGAAAACAGCAGCATTCTGCACGAAATTGTCAAAATTCTTTCAGAAAACCGCATATTTCGATGCAAAACAACGATTTCTCGCCGATTTTCGTCGTTTTCTATCTTGAATTCGCCAAGAAGAGCACGAAATCTACAAAATCATGACTTTTTACCAAGATTCAACGGCTGAATTGCAAGAAAACAGCAGAATTCTGCACGAAATCATCAAAATTCTTACAGAAAACCGCATATTTCGATGCAAAACGACGATTTCTCGCCGATCTTCGCTGTTTTCTGGCATGAATTTGCAAAGAAGAGCACGAAATCTACAAAATCATGACTTTTTACCAAGATTCAACAGCTGAATTGCAAGAAAACAGCAGAATTCTGCACGAAATCATCAAAATTCTTAGAGAAAACCGCATATTTCGATGCAAAACGACGATTTCTCGCTGATTTTCGTTGTTTTCTATCTTGAATTCGCAAAAAAGAGCACGAAATCTACAAAATCATTACTTTTTACCAAGATTCAACGGCTGAATTGCAAGAAAACAGCAGAATTCTGTACGAAATCGTCAAAATTCTTAGAGAAAACCGCATATTTCGATGCAAAACGACGATTTCTCGCCGATTTTCGTTGTTTTCTGGCTTGAATTCGCAAAGAAGAGCACGAAATCTACAAAATCATTATTTTTTACCAAGATTCAACGGCTGAATTGCAGGAAAACAGCAGAATTCTGCACGAAATCATCAAAATTCTTACAGAAAACCGCATTTTTCGATGCAAAACGACGATTTCTCGCCGATTTTCTTTGTTTTCTGGCTTGAATTCGCAAAGAAGAGCACAAAATCTACAAAATCATGACTTTTTACCAAGATTCAACGGCTGAATTGCAAGAAAACAGCAGAATTCTGCACGAAATCATCAAAATTCTTACAGAAAACCGCATATTTCGATGCAAAACAACGATTTCTCGCCGATTTTCGTTGTTTTCTGGCTTGAATTCGCAAAGAAGAGCACGAAATCTACAAAATTATCACTTTTTACCAAGATTCTACGGCTGAATTGCAAGAAAACAGCAGAAATCTGCACAAAATCATCAAAATTCTTACAGAAAACCGCATATTTCGATGCAAAACGACGATTTCTCGCCGATCTTCGTCGTTTTCTGGCATGAATTTGCAAAGAAGAGCACGAAATCTACAAAATCATGACTTTTTATCAAGATTCAACGGCTGAATTGCAAGAAAACAGCAGAATTCTGCACGAAATCATCAAAATTCTTACAGAAAACCGCATATTTCGAGGCAAAACGACGATTTCTCGGCGATTTTCATTGTTTTCTGGCATGAATTTGCAAAGAAGAGCACGAAATCTACAAAATCATGACTTTTTACCAAGATTCAACTGCTGAATTGCAAGAAAACAGCAGAATTCTGCACGAAATCATCAAAATTCTTAGAGAAAACCGCATATTTCGATGCAAAACGACGATTTCTCGCTGATTTTCGTTGTTTTCTATCTTGAATTCGCAAAGAAGGGCACGAAATCTACAAAATCATGACTTTTTACCAAGATTCAATGGCTGAATTGCAAGTAAACAGCAGAATTCTGCACGAAATCGTCAAAATTCTTAGAGAAAACCGCATATTTCGATGCAAAACGACGATTTCTCGTTGATTTTCGTTGTTTTCTATCTTGAATTCGCAAAGAAGAGCACGGAATCTACAAAATCATGACTTTTTACCAAGATTCAACGGCTGAATTGCAAGAAAACAGCAGTATTCTGCACGAAATCATCAAAATTCTTACAGAAAACCGCATATTTCGATGCAAAACGACGATTTCTCGCTGATTTTCGTTGTTTTCTATCTTGAATTCGCAAAGAAGAGCACGGAATCTACAAAATCATGACTTTTTACCAAGATTCAACGGCTGAATTGCAAGAAAACAGCAGAATTCTGCACGAAATCATCAAAATTCTTAGAGAAATCCGCATATTTCGATGCAAAACGACGATTTCTCGCCGATTTTCGTTGTTTTCTGGCTTGAATTCGCAAAGAAGAGCACGAAATCTACAAAATCATCACTTTTTACCAAGATTCAACGGCTGAATTGCAAGAAAACAGCAGAATTCTGCACGAAATCATCAAAATTCTTAGAGAAAACCGCATATTTCGATGCAAAACGACGATTTCTCGCTGATTTTCGTTGTTTTCTATCTTTAATTCGCAAAGAAGAGCACGGAATCTACAAAATCATGACTTTTTACCAAGATTCAACGGCTGAATTGCAAGAAAACAGCAGAATTCTGCACGAAATCATCAAAATTCTTACAGAAAACCGCATATTTCGATGCAAAACGACGATTTCTTGCCGATTTTCGTTGTTTTCTGGCTTGAATTTGCAAAGAAGAGCACGAAATCTACAAAATCATGACTTTTTACCAAGATTCAACGGCTGAATTGCAAGAAAACAGCAGAATTCTGCACGAAATCATCAAAATTCTTACAGAAAACCGCATTTTTCGATGCAAAACGACGATTTCTCGCCGATTTTCGTTGTTTTCTGGCTTGAATTCTCAAAGAAGAGCACGAAATCTACAAAATCATGACTTTTTACAAAGATTCAACGGCTGAATTGCAAGAAAACAGCAGAATTCTGCACGAAATCATCAAAATTCTTACAGAAAACCGCATATTTCGATGCAAAACAACGATTTCTCGCCGATTTTCGTTGTTTTCTGGCTTGAATTCGCAAAGAAGAGCACGAAATCTACAAAATCATCACTTTTTACCAAGATTCAACGGCTGAATTGCAAGAAAACAGCAGAATTCTGCACGAAATCATCAAAATTCTTAGAGAAAACCGCATATTTCGATGCAAAACGACGATTTCTCGCTGATTTTCGTTGTTTTCTATCTTGAATTCGCTAAGAAGAGCACGGAATCTACAAAATCATGACTTTTTACCAAGATTCAACGGCTGAATTGCAAGAAAACAGCAGAATTCTGCACGAAATCATCAAAATTCTTACAGAAAACCGCATATTTCGATGCAAAACGACGATTTCTCGCCGATTTTCGTTGTTTTCTGGCTTGAATTCGCAAAGAAGAGCACGAAATCTACAAAATCATGACTTTTTACTAAGATTCAACGGCTGAATTGCAAGAAAACAGCAGAATTCTGCACGAAATCATCAAAATTCTTACAGAAAACCGCATTTTTCGATGCAAAACGACGAGTTCTCGCCGATTTTCGTTGTTTTCTGGCTTGAATTCGCAAAGAAGAGCACGAAATCTACAAAATCATGACTTTTTACCAAGATTCAACGGCTGAATTGCAAGAAAACAGCAGAATTCTGCACGAAATCATCAAAATTCTTACAGAAAACCGCATATTTCGATGCAAAACAACGATTTCTCGCCGATTTTCGTTGTTTTGTGGCTTGAATTCGCAAAGAAGAGCACGAAATCTACAAAATCATCACTTTTTACTAAGATTCAACGGCTGAATTGCAAGAAAACAGCAGAATTCTGCACGAAATCATCAAAATTCTTAGAGAAAACTGCATATTTCGATGCAAAACCACGATTTCTCGCCGATTTTCGTTGTTTTCTATTTTGAATTCGCCAAGAAGAGCACGAAATCTACAAAATCATGACTTTTTACCAAGATTCAACGGCTGAATTGCAAGAAAACATCAGAATTCTGCACGAAATCATCAAAATTCTTACAGAAAACCGCATATTTCGATGCAATACGACGATTTCTCGCCGATTTTCGTTGTTTTCTGGCATGAATTTGCAAAGAAGAGCACGAAATCTACAAAATCATGACTTTTTACCAAGATTCAACGGCTGAATTGCAAGAAAACAGCAGAATTCTGCACGAAATCATCAAAATTCTTAGAGAAAACCGCATATTTCGATCCAAAACGACGTTTTCTCGCTGATTTTCGTTGTTTTCTATCTTGAATTTGCAAAGAAGAGCACGAAATCTACAAAATCATGACTTTTTACCAAGATTCAACGGCTGAATTGCAAGAAAACAGCAGAATTCTGCACGAAATCATCAAAATTCTTACAGAAAACCGCATATTTCGATGCAAAACGACGATTTCTCGCCGATTTTCGTTGTTTTCTGGCATGAATTTGCAAAGAAGAGCACGAAATCTACAAAATCATGACTTTTTACCAAGATTCAACGGCTGAGTTGCAAGAAAACAGCAGAATTCTGCACGAAATCATCAAAATTCTTAGAGAAAACCGCCTATTTCGATCCAAAACGACGTTTTCCTCGCTGATTTTCGTTGTTTTCTATCTTGAATTCGCAAAGAAGAGCACGAAATCTACAAAATCATGACTTTTTACCAAGATTCAACGGCTGAATTGCAAGAAAACAGCAGAATTCTGCACGAAATCATCAAAATTCTTACAGAAAACCGCATATTTCGATGCAAAATGACGATTTCTCGCCGATTTTCGTTGTTTTCTGGCATGAATTTGCAAAGAAGAGCACGAAATCTACAAAATCATGACTTTTTACCAAGATTCAACGGCTGAATTGCAAGAAAACAGCAGAATTCTGCACGAAATCATCAAAATTCTTACAGAAAACCGCATATTGCGATGCAAAACGACGATTTCTCGCCGATTTTCGTTGTTTTCTGGCTTGAATTTGCAAAGAAGAGCACAAAATCTACAAAATCATCACTTTTTACCAAGATTCAACGGCTGAATTGCAAGAAAACAGCAGAATTCTGCACGAAATCATCAAAATTCTTAGAGAAAACCGCATATTTCGATGCAAAACGACGATTTCTCGCCGATTTTCGTTGTTTTCTATCTTGAATTCGCCAAGAAGAGCACGAAATCTACAAAATCATGACTTTTTACCTAGACTCAACGGCTGAATTGCTAGAAAACAGCAGAATTCTGCACGAAATCATCAAAATTCTTAGAGAAAACCGCATATTTCGATGCAAAACGACGATTTCTCGCCGATTTTCGTTGTTTTCTTGCATGAATTTGCAAAGAAGAGCACGAAATCTACAAAATCATGACTTTTTACCAAGATTCAACGGCTGAATTGCAAGAAAACAGCAGAATTCTGCACGAAATCATCAAAATTCTTAGAGAAAACTGCATATTTCGATGCAAAACAACGATTTCTCGCCGATTTTCGTTGTTTTCTATCTTGAATTCGCCAAGAAGAGCACGAAGTCTACAAAATCATGACTTTTTACCTAGATTCAACGGCTGAATTGCAAGAAAACAGCAGAATTCTGCACGAAATCATCAAAATTCTTACAGAAAACCGCATATTTCGATGCAAAACGACGATTTCTCGCCGATTTTCGTTGTTTTCTGGCTTGAATTCGCAAAGAAGAGCACGAAATCTACAAAATCATGACTTTTTACCAAGATTCAACGGCTGAATTGCAAGAAAACAGCAGAATTCTGCACGAAATCATCAAAATTCTTACAGAAAACCGCATATTTCGATGCAAAACGACGATTTCTCGCCGATTTTCGTTGTTTTCTGGCTTGAATTCGCAAAGAAGAGCACGAAATCTACAAAATCATGACTTTTTACCAAGATTCAACGGCTAAATTGCAAGAAAACAGCAGAATTCTGCACGAAATCATCAAAATTCTTAGAGAAAACTGCATATTTCGATGCAAAACAACGATTTCTCGCCGATTTTCGTTGTTTTCTATCTTGAATTTGCCAAGAAGAGCACGAAATCTACAAAATCATGACATTTTACATAGATTCAACAGCTGAATTGCAAGAAAACAGCAGAATTCTGCACGAAATCATCAAAATTCTTAGAGAAAACCGCATATTTCGATGCAAAACGACGATTTCTCGCTGATTTTCGTTGTTTTCTATCTTGAATTCGCAAAAAAGAGCACGAAATCTACAAAATCATGACTTTTTACCAAGATTCAACGGCTGAATTGCAAGAAAACAGCAGAATTCTGTACGAAATCGTCAAAATTCCTAGAGAAAACCGCATATTTCGATGCAAAACGACGATTTCTCGCCGATTTTCGTTGTTTTCTGGCTTGAATTCGCAAAGAAGAGCACGAAATCTACAAAATCATCACCTTTTACCAAGATTCAACGGCTGAATTGCAAGAAAACAGCAGAATTCTGCACGAAATCATCAAAATTCTTAGAGAAGACCGCATATTTCGATGCAAAACGACGATTTCTCGCCGATTTTCGTTGTTTTCTGGCTTGAATTTGCAAAGAAGAGCACGAAATCTACAAAATCATCACTTTTTACCAAGATTCAACGGCTGAATTGCATGAAAACAGCAGAATTCTGCACGAAATCATCAAAATTCTTTGAGAAAACTGCATATTTCGATGCAAAACAACGATTTCTCGCCGATTTTCGTTGTTTTCTATCTTGAATTCGCCAAGAAGAGCACGAAATCTCTAAAATCATGACTTTTTACCTAGATTCAACGGCAGAATTGCAAGAAAACAGCAGAATTCTGCACGAAATCATCAATATTCTTACAGAAAACCGCATATTTCGATGCAAAACAACGATTTCTCGCCGATTTTCGTTGTTTTCTATCTTGAATTCGCCAAGAAGAGCACGAAATCTACAAAATCATGACTTTTTACCTAGATTCAACGGCTGAATTGCAAGAAAACAGCAGAATTCTGCACGAAATCGTCAAAATTCTTAGAGAAAACCGCATATTTCGATGCAAAACGACGATTTCTCGCCGATTTTCGTTGTTTTCTGGCTTAAATTCGCAAAGAAGAGCACGAAATCTACAAAATCATTATTTTTTACCAAGATTCAACGGCTGAATTGCAGGAAAACAGCAGAATTCTGCACGAAATCATCAAAATTCTTACAGAAAACCGCATTTTTCGATGCAAAACGACGATTTCTCGCCGATTTTCTTTGTTTTCTGGCTTGAATTCGCAAAGAAGAGCACGAAATCTACAAAATCATGACTTTTTACCAAGATTCAACGGCTGAATGCAAGAAAACAGCAGAATTCTGCACGAAATCATCAAAATTCTTACAGAAAACCGCATTTTTCAATGCAAAACGACGATTTCTCGCCGATTTTCGTTGTTTTCTGGCTTGAATTCGCAAAGAAGAGCACGAAATCTACAAAATCATGACTTTTTACCAAGATTCAACGGCTGAATTGCAAGAAAACAGCAGAATTCTGCACGAAATCATCAAAATTCTTACAGAAATCCGCATATTTCGATGCAAAACAACGATTTCTCGCCGATTTTCGTTGTTTTCTGGCTTGAATTCGCAAAGAAGAGCACGAAATCTACAAAATTATCACTTTTTACCAAGATTCTACGGCTGAATTGCAAGAAAACAGCAGAATTCTGCAAAAAATCATCAAAATTCTTACAGAAAACCGCATATTTCGATGCAAAACGACGATTTCTCGCCGATCTTCGTCGTTTTCTGGCATGAATTTGCAAAGAAGAGCACGAAATCTACAAAATCATGACTTTTTACCAAGATTCAACGGCTGAATTGCAAGAAAACAGCAGAATTCTGCACGAAATCATCAAAATTCTTAGAGAAAACCGCATATTTCGATGCAAAACGACGATTTCTCGCTGATTTTCGTTGTTTTCTATTTTGAATTCGCAAAGAAGAGCACAAAATCTACAAAATCATGACTTTTTACCAAGATTCAACGGCTGAATTGCAAGAAAACAGCAGAATTCTGCACGAAATCATCAAAATTCTTACAGAAAACCGCATATTTCGATGCAAAACGACGATTTCTCGCCGATTTTCGTTGTTTTCTGGCTTGAATTTGCAAAGAAGAGCACGAAATCTACAAAATCATCACTTTTTACTAAGATTCAACGGCTGAATTGCAAGAAAACAGCAGAATTCTGCACGAAATCATCAAAATTCTTAGAGAAAACCGCATATTTCGATGCAAAACGACGATTTCTCGCCGATTTTCGTTGTTTTCTATCTTGAATTCGCAAAAAAGAGCACGAAATCTACAAAATCATGACTTTTTACCAAGATTCAACGGCTGAATTGCAAGAAATCAGCAGAATTCTGCATGAAATCATCAAAATTCTTACAGAAAACCGCATATTTCGATGCAAAACGACGATTTCTCGCCGATTTTCGTTGTTTTCTGGCTTGAATTCGCAAAGAAGAGCACGATATCTACAAAATCATGACTTTTTACCAAGATTCAACGGCTAAATTGCAAGAAAACAGCAGAATTCTGCACGAAATCATCAAAATTCTTAGAGAAAACTGCATATTTCGATGCAAAACAACGATTTCTCGCCGATTTTCGTTGTTTTCTATCTTGAATTTGCCAAGAAGAGCACGAAATCTACAAAATCATGACTTTTTACATAGATTCAACGGCTGAATTGCAAGAAAACAGCAGAATTCTGCACGAAATCATCAAAATTCTTTCAGAAAACCGCATATTTCGATGCAAAACAACGATTTCTCGCCGATTTTCGTTGTTTTCTATCTTGAATTCGCCAAGAAGAGCACGAAATCTACAAAATCATGACTTTTTACCAAGATGCAACGGCTGAATTGCAAGAAAACAGCAGAATTCTGCACGAAATCATCAAAATTCTTAGAGAAAAACGCATATTTCGATGCAAAACGACGATTTCTCGTTGATTTTCGTTGTTTTCTATCTTGAATTCGCAAAAAAGAGCACGAAATCTACAAAATCATGACTTTTTACCAAGATTCAACGGCTGAATTGCAAGAAAACAGCAGAATTCTGTACGAAATCGTCAAAATTCCTAGAGAAAACCGCATATTTCGATGCAAAACGACGATTTCTCGCCGATTTTCGTTGTTTTCTGGCTTGAATTCGCAAAGAAGAGCACGAAATCTACAAAATCATCACCTTTTACCAAGATTCAACGGCTGAACTGCAAGAAAACAGCAGAATTTTGCACGAAATCATCAAAATTCTTAGAGAAAACCGCATATTTCGATGCAAAACGACGATTTCTCGCCGATTTTCGTTGTTTTCTGGCTTGAATTTGCAAAGAAGAGCACGAAATCTACAAAATCATCACTTTTTACCAAGATTCAACGGCTGAATTGCATGAAAACAGCAGAATTCTGCACGAAATCATCAAAATTCTTAGAGAAAACTGCATATTTCGATGCAAAACAACGATTTCTCGCCGATTTTCGTTGTTTTCTATCTTGAATTCGCCAAGAAGAGCACGAAATCTACAAAATCATGACTTTTTACCTAGATTCAACGGCTGAATTGCAAGAAAACAGCAGAATTCTGCACGAAATTATCAAAATTCTTACAGAAAACCGCATATTTCGATGCAAAACAACGATTTCTCGCCGATTTTCGTTGTTTTCTATCTTGAATTCGCCAAGAAGAGCACGAAATCTACAAAATCATGACTTTTTACCTAGATTCAACGGCTGAATTGCAAGAAAACAGCAGAATTCTGCACGAAATCATCAAAATTCTTAGAGAAAACCGCATATTTCGATGCAAAACGACGATTTCTCGCTGATTTTCGTTGTTTTCTATCTTGAATTCGCAAAGAGCACGAAATCTACAAAATCATGACTTTTTACCAAGATTCAACGGCTGAATTGCAAGAAAACAGCAGAATTCTGCACGAAATCGTCAAAATTCTTAGAGAAAACCGCATATTTCGATGCAAAACGACGATTTCTCGAAGATTTTCGTTGTTGTCTGGCTTGAATTCGCAAAGAAGAGCACGAAATCTACAAAATCATCACTTTTTACCAAGATTCAACGGCTGAATTGCAAGAAAACAGCAGAATTCTGCACGAAATCGTCAAAATTCTTACAGAAAACCGCATATTTCGATGCAAAACGACGATTTTTCGCCGATTTTCGTTGTTTTCTATCTTGAATTCGCCAAGAAGAGCACGAAATCTACAAAATCATGACTTTTTACCTAGATTCAACGGCTGAATTGCAAGAAAACAGCAGAATTCTACACGAAATCATCAAAATTCTTACAGAAAACCGCATTTTTCGATGCAAAACGACGATTTCTCGCCGATTTTCGTTGTTTTCTGGCTTGAATTCGCAAAGAAGAGAACGAAATCTACAAAATCATGACTTTTTACCAAGATTCTACGGCTGAATTGCAAGAAAACAGCAGAATTCTGCACGAAATCATCAAAATTCTTACAGAAAACCACATATTTCGATGCAAAACGACGATTTCTCGCCGATTTTCGTTGTTTTCTGGCTTGAATTCGCAAAGAAGAGCACGAAATCTACAAAATCATGACTTTTTACCAAGATTCAACGGCTGAATTGCAAGAAAACAGCAGAATTCTGCACGAAATCATCAAAATTCTTAGAGAAAACTGCATATTTCGATGCAAAACGACGATTTCTCGAAGATTTTCGTTGTTTTCTGGCTTGAATTCGGAAAGAAGAGCACGAAATCTACAAAATCATCACTTTTTACCAAGATTCAACGGCTGAATTGCAAGAAAACAGCAGAATTCTGCACGAAATCATCAAAATTCTTACAGAAAACCGCATATTACGATGCAAAACGACGATTTCTCGCCGATTTTCGTTGTATTCTGGCTTGGATTTGCAAAGAAGAGCACGAAATCTACAAAATCATGACTTTTTACCAAGATTCAACGGCTGAATTGCAAGAAAACAGCAGAATTCTGCACGAAATCATCAAAATTCTTACAGAAAACCGCATTTTTCGATGCAAAACGACGATTTCTCGCCGATTTTCGTTGTTTTCTGGCTTGAATTTGCAAAGAAGAGCACGAAATCTACAAAATCATGACTTTTTACCAAGATTCAACGGCTGAATTGCAAGAAAACAGCAGAATTCTGCACGAAATCATCAAAATTCTTACAGAAAACCGCATATTTCGATGCAAAACAACGATTTCTCGCCGATTTTCGTTGTTTTCTGGCTTGAATTCGCAAAGAAGAGCACAAAATCTACAAAATCATGACTTTTTACCAAGATTCAACGGCTGAATTGCAAGAAAGCAGCAGAATTCTGCACAAAATCATCAAAATTCTTACAGATAACCGCATATTTCGATGCAAAACGACGATTTCTCGCCGATCTTCGTCGTTTTCTGGCATGAATTTGCAAAGAAGAGCACGAAATCTACAAAATCATGACTTTTTACCAAGATT
Source organism: Gnatocerus cornutus (assembly GCA_029298725.1). Taxonomy (NCBI): domain Eukaryota; kingdom Metazoa; phylum Arthropoda; class Insecta; order Coleoptera; family Tenebrionidae; genus Gnatocerus; species Gnatocerus cornutus. The sequence continues at coordinate 5,779,011 of CM055516.1, forward strand.
CAACGGCTGAATTGCAAGAAAACACCAGAATTCTGCACGAAATCATCAAAATTCTTACAGAAAACCGCATTTTTCGATGCAAAACGACGATTTCTCGCCGATTTTCGTTGTTTTCTGGCTTGAATTCGCAAAGAAGAGCACGAAATCTACAAAATCATCACTTTTTACCAAGATTCTACGGCTGAATTGCAAGAAAACAGCAGAATTCTGCACGAAATCATCAAAATTCTTACAGAAAACCGCATATTTCGATGCAAAACGACGATTTCTCGCCGATTTTCGTTGTTTTCTGGCTTGAATTTGCAAAGAAGAGCACGAAATCTACAAAATCATGACTTTTTACCAAGATTCAACGGCTGAATTGCAAGAAAACAGCAGAATTCTGCACGAAATCATCAAAATTCTTAGAGAAAACTGCATATTTCGATGCAAAACGACGATTTCTCGAAGATTTTCGTTGTTTTCTGGCTTGAATTCGCAAAGAAGAGCACGAAATCTACAAAATCATCACTTTTTACCAAGATTCAACGGCTGAATTGCAAGAAAACAGCAGAATTCTGCACGAAATCATCAAAATTCTTACAGAAAACCGCATATTTCGATGCAAAACGACGATTTCTCGCCGATTTTCGTTGTATTCTGGCTTGAATTCGCAAAGAAGAGCACGAAATCTACAAAATCATGACTTTTTACCAAGATTCAACGGCTGAATTGCAAGAAAACAGCAGAATTCTGCACGAAATCATCAAAATTCTTACAGAAAACCGCATTTTTCGATGCAAAACGACGGTTTCTCGCCGATTTTTGTTGTTTTCTGGCTTGAATTCGCAAAGAAGAGCACGAAATCTACAAAATCATGACTTTTTACCAAGATTCAACGGCTGAATTGCAAGAAAACAGCAGAATTCTGCACGAAATCATCAAAATTCTTACAGAAAACCGCATATTTCGATGCAAAACAACGATTTCTCGCCGATTTTCGTTGTTTTCTGGCTTGAATTCGCAAAGAAGAGCACGAAATCTACAAAATCATCACTTTTTACGAAGATTCTACGGCTGAATTGCAAGAAAACAGCAGAATTCTGCACGAAATCATCAAAATTCTTACAGAAAACCGCATTTTTCGATGCAAAACGACGATTTCTCGCCGATTTTCGTTGTTTTCTGGCTTGAATTCGCAAAGAAGAGCACGAAATCTACAAAATCATGACTTTTTACCAAGATTCAACGGCTGAATTGCAAGAAAACAGCAGAATTCTGCACGAAATCATCAAAATTCTTACAGAAAACTGCATTTTTCGATGCAAAACGACGATTTCTCGCCGATTTTCGTTGTTTTCAGGCTTGCATTCGCAAAGAAGAGCACGAAATCTACAAAATCGTGACTTTTTACCAAGATTCAACGGCTGAATTGCAAGAAAACAGCAGAATTCTGCACGAAATCGTCAAAATTCTTAGAGAAAACCGCATATTTCGATGCAAAACGACGATTTCTCGAAGATATTCGTTGTTTTCTGGCTTGAATTCGCAAAGAAGAGCACGAAATCTACAAAATCATCACTTTTTACCAAGATTCAACGGCTGAATTGCAAGAAAACAGCAGAATTCTGCACGAAATCATCAAAATTTTTACAGAAAACCGCATATTTCGATGCAAAACGACGATTTCTCGCCGATTTTCGTTGTATTCTGGCTTGAATTCGCAAAGAAGAGCACGAAATCTACAAAATCATGACTTTTTACCAAGATTCAACGGCTGAATTGCAAGAAAACAGCAGAATTCTGCACGAAATCATCAAAATTCTTACAGAAAACCGCATTTTTCGATGCAAAACGACGATTTCTCGCCGATTTTCGTTGTTTTCTATCTTGAATTCGCCAAGAAGAGCACGAAATCTACAAAATCATGAATTTTTACATAGATTCAACGGCTGAATTGCAAGAAAACAGCAGAATTCTGCATGAAATCATCAAAATTCTTACAGAAAACCGCATATTTCGATGCAAAACAACGATTTCTCGCCGATTTTCGTTGTTTTCTATCTTGAATTCGCCAAGAAGAGCACGAAATTTACAAAATCATGACTTTTTATCTAGATTCAACCGCTGAATTGCAAGAAAACAGCAAAATTCTGCCCGAAATCATCAAAATTCTTACAGAAAACCGCATATTTCGATGCAAAACGACGATTTCTCGCCGATTTTCGTTGTTTTCTGGCTTGAATTCGCAAAGAAGAGCACGAAATCTACAAAATCATGACTTTTTACCAAGATTCAACGGCTGAATTGCAAGAAAACCGCAGAATTCTGCACGAAATCATCAAAATTCTTACAGAAAACCGCATATTTCGATGCAAAACGACGATTTCTCGCCGATCTTCGCTGTTTTCTGGCATGAATTTGCAAAGAAGAGCACGAAATCTACAAAATCATGACTTTTTACCAAGATTCAACAGCTGAATTGCAAGAAAACAGCAGAATTCTGCACGAAATCATCAAAATTCTTAGAGAAAACCGCATATTTCGATGCAAAACGACGATTTCTCGCTGATTTTCGTTGTTTTCTATCTTGAATTCGCAAAGAAGAGCACGCAATCTGCAAAATCATGACTTTTTACCAAGATTCAACGGCTAAATTGCAAGAAAACTGCAGAATTCTGCACGAAATCGTCAAAATTCTTAGAGAAAACCGCATTTTTCGATGCAAAACGACGATTTCTCGCCGATTTTCGTTGTTTTCTGGCTTGAATTCGCAAAGAAGAGCACGAAATCTACAAAATCATCACTTTTTACCAAGATTTAACGGCTGAATTGCAAGAAAACAGCAGAATTCTGCACGAAATCATCAAAATTCTTAGAGAAAACCGCATATTTCGATGCAAGACGACGATTTCTCGCCGATTTTCGTTGTTTTCTGGCTTGAATTCGCAAAGAAGAGCACGAAATCTACAAAATCATGACTTTTTACCAAGATTCAACGGCTGAATTGCAAGAAAACCGCAGAATTCTGCACGAAATCATCAAAATTCTTACAGAAAACCGCATATTTCGATGCAAAACGACGATTTCTCGCCGATTTTCGTTGTTTTCTGGCTTGAATTCGCAAAGAAGGGCACGAAATCTACAAAATCATGACTTTTTACCAAGATTCAACGGCTGAATTGCAAGAAAACAGCAGAATTCTGCACGAAATCATCAAAATTCTTACAGAAAACCGCATATTTCGATGCAAAACGACGATTTCTCGCCGATTTTCGTTGTTTTCTGGCTTGAATTCGCAAAGAAGAGCACGAAATCTACAAAATCATGACTTTTTACCAAGATTCAACGGCTGAATTGCAAGAAAACAGCAGAATTCTGCACGAAATCATCAAAATTCTTAGAGAAAACTGCATATTTCGATGCAAAACGACGATTTCTCGAAGATTTTCGTTGTTTTCTGGCTTGAATTCGCAAAGAAGAGCACGAAATCTACAAAATCATCACTTTTTACCAAGATTCAACGGCTGAATTGCAAGAAAACAGCAGAATTCTGCACGAAATCATCAAAATTCTTACAGAAAACCGCATATTTCGATGCAAAACGACGATTTCTCGCCGATTTTCGTTGTATTCTGGCTTGAATTCGCAAAGAAGAGCACGAAATCTACAAAATCATGACTTTTTACCAAGATTCAACGGCTGAATTGCAAGAAAACAGCAGAATTCTGCACGAAATCATCAAAATTCTTACAGAAAACCGCATTTTTCGATGCAAAACGACGGTTTCTCGCCGATTTTTGTTGTTTTCTGGCTTGAATTTGCAAAGAAGAGCACGAAATCTACAAAATCGAGACTTTTTACCAAGATTCAACGGCTGAATTGCAAGAAAACAGCAGAATTCTGCACGAAATCATCAAAATTCTTACAGAAAACCGCATATTTCGATGCAAAACAACGATTTCTCGCCGATTTTCGTTGTTTTCTGGCTTGAATTCGCAAAGAAGAGCACGAAATCTACAAAATCATCACTTTTTACGAAGATTCTACGGCTGAATTGCAAGAAAACAGCAGAATTCTGCACGAAATCATCAAAATTCTTACAGAAAACCGCATTCTTCGATGCAAAACGACGATTTCTCGCCGATTTTCGTTGTTTTCTGGCTTGAATTCGCAAAGAAGAGCACGAAATCTACAAAATCATGACTTTTTACCAAGATTCAACGGCTGAATTGCAAGAAAACAGCAGAATTCTGCACGAAATCATCAAAATTCTTACAGAAAACCGCATTTTTCGATGCAAAACGACGATTTCTCGCCGATTTTCGTTGTATTCTGGCTTGAATTCGCAAAGAAGAGCACGAAATCTACAAAATCATGACTTTTTACCAAGATTCAACGGCTGAATTGCAAGAAAACAGCAGAATTCTGCACGAAATCGTCAAAATTCTTAGAGAAAACCGCATATTTCGATGCAAAACGACGATTTCTCGAAGATTTTCGTTGTTTTCTGGCTTGAATTCGCAAAGAAGAGCACGAAATCTACAAAATCATCACTTTTTACCAAGATTCAATGGCTGAATTGCAAGAAAACAGCAGAATTCTGCACGAAATCATCAAAATTTTTACAGAAAACCGCATATTTCGATGCAAAACGACGATTTCTCGCCGATTTTCGTTGTATTCTGGCTTGAATTCGCAAAGAAGAGCACGAAATCTACAAAATCATGACTTTTTACCAAGATTCAACGGCTGAATTGCAAGAAAACAGCAGAAATCTGCACGAAATCATCAAAATTCTTACAGAAAACCGCATTTTTCGATGCAAAACGACGATTTCTCGCCGATTTTCGTTGTTTTCTGGCTTGAATTCGCAAAGAAGAGCACGAAATCTACAAAATCATGACTTTTTACCAAGATTCAACGGCTGAATTGCAAGAAAACAGCAGAATTCTGCACGAAATCATCAAAATTCTTACAGAAAACCGCATTTTTCGATGCAAAACGACGATTTCTCGCCGATTTTCGTTGTATTCTGGCTTGAATTCGCAAAGAAGAGCACGAAATCTACAAAATCATGACTTTTTACCAAGAGTCAACGGCTGAATTGCAAGAAAACAGCAGAATTCTGCACGAAATCGTCAAAATTCTTAGAGAAAACCGCATATTTCGATGCAAAACGACGATTTCTCGAAGATTTTCGTTGTTTTCTGGCTTGAATTCGCAAAGAAGAGCACGAAATCTACAAAATCATCACTTTTTACCAAGATTCAATGGCTGAATTGCAAGAAAACAGCAGAATTCTGCACGAAATCATCAAAATTTTTACAGAAAACCGCATATTTCGATGCAAAACGACGATTTCTCGCCGATTTTCGTTGTATTCTGGCTTGAATTCGCAAAGAAGAGCACGAAATCTACAAAATCATGACTTTTTACCAAGATTCAACGGCTGAATTGCAAGAAAACAGCAGAAATCTGCACGAAATCATCAAAATTCTTACAGAAAACCGCATTTTTCGATGCAAAACGACGATTTCTCGCCGATTTTCGTTGTTTTCTGGCTTGAATTCGCAAAGAAGAGCACGAAATCTACAAAATCATGACTTTTTACCAAGATTCAACGGCTGAATTGCAAGAAAACAGCAGAATTCTGCACGAAATCATCAAAATTCTCAGAGAAAACTGCATATTTCGATGCAAAACAACGATTTCTCGCCGATTTTCGTTGTTTTCTATCTTGAATTCGCCAAGAAGAGCACGAAATCTACAAAATCATGACTTTTTACATAGATTCAACGGCTGAATTGCAAGAAAACAGCAGAATTCTGCATGAAATCATCAAAATTCTTACAGAAAACCGCATATTTCGATGCAAAACAACGATTTCTCGCCGATTTTCGTTGTTTTCTATCTTGAATTCGTAAGAAGAGCACGAAATTTACAAAATCATGACTTTTTACCTAGATTCAACCGCTGAATTGCAAGGAAAACAGCAGAATTCTGCACGAAATCATCAAAATTCTTACAGAAAACAGCATATTTCGATGCAAAACGACGATTTTTCGCCGATCTTCGCTGTTTTCTGGCATGAATTTGCAAAGAATAGCACGAAATCTACAAAATCATGACTTTTTACCAAGATTCAACAGCTGAATTGCAAGAAAACAGCAGAATTCTGCACGAAATCATCAAAATTCTTAGAGAAAACCGCATATTTCGATGCAAAACGACGATTTCTCGCTGATTTTCGTTGTTTTCTATCTTGAATTCGCAAAGAAGAGCACGAAATCTGCAAAATCATGACTTTTTACCAAGATTCAACGGCTAAATTGCAAGAAAACAGCAGAATTCTGCACGAAATCGTCAAAATTCTTAGAGAAAACCGCATTTTTCGATGCAAAACGACGATTTCTCGCCGATTTTCGTTGTTTTCCCTGGCTTGAATTCGCAAAGAAGAGCACGAAATCTACAAAATCATCACTTTTTACCAAGATTCAACGGCTGAATTGCAAGAAAGCAGCAGAATTCTGCACGAAATCATCAAAATTCTTAGAGAAAACCGCATATTTCGATGCAAAACGACGATTTCTCGCCGATTTTCGTTGTTTTCCCTGGCTTGAATTCGCAAAGAAGAGCACGAAATCTACAAAATCATCACTTTTTTACCAAGATTCAACGGCTGAATTGCATGAAAACAGCAGAATTCTGCACGAAATCATCAAAATTCTTACAGAAAACAGCATATTTCGATGCAAAACGACGATTTTTCGCCGATCTTTGCTGTTTTCTGGCATGAATTTGCAAAGAGGAGCACGAAATCTACAAAATCATGACTTTTTACCAAGATTCAACAGCTGAATTGCAAGAAAACAGCAGAATTCTGCACGAAATCATCAAAATTCTTAGAGAAAACCGCATATTTCGATGCAAAACGACGATTTCTCGCTGATTTTCGTTGTTTTCTATCTTGAATTCGCAAAGAAGAGCACGAAATCTGCAAAATCATCACTTTTTACCAAGATTCAACGGCTGAATTGCAAGAAAGCAGCAGAATTCTGCACGAAATCATCAAAATTCTTAGAGGAAAACCGCATATTTCGATGCAAAACGACGATTTCTCGCCGATTTTCGTTGTTTTCTGGCTTGAATTCGCAAAGAAGAGCACGAAATCTACAAAATCATCACTTTTTACCAAGATTCAACGGCTGAATTGCATGAAAACAGCAGAATTCTGCACGAAATCATCAAAATTCTTACAGAAAACCGCATATTTCGATGCAAAACGACGATTTCTCGCCGATTTTCGTAGTTTTCTGGCTTGAATTCGCAAAGAAGAGCACGAAATCTACAAAATCATGACTTTTTACCAAGATTCAACGGCTGAATTGCAAGAAAACCGCAGAATTCTGCACGAAATCATCAAAATTCTTACAGAAAACCGCATATTTCTATGCAAAACGACGATTTCTCGCCGATCTTCGCTGTTTTCTGGCATGAATTTGCAAAGAAGAGCACGAAATCTACAAAATCATGACTTTTTACCAAGATTCAACAGCTGAATTGCAAGAAAACAGCAGAATTCTGCACGAAATCATCAAAATTCTTAGAGAAAACCGCATTTTTCGATGCAAAACGACGATTTCTCGCTGATTTTCGTTGTTTTCTATCTTGAATTCGCAAAGAAGAGCACGAAATCTGCAAAATCATGACTTTTTACCAAGATTCAACGGCTAAATTGCAAGAAAACAGCAGAATTCTGCACGAAATCGTCAAAATTCTTAGAGAAAACCGCATTTTTCGATGCAAAACGACGATTTCTCGCCGATTTTCGTTGTTTTCTGGCTTGAATTCGCAAAGAAGAGCACGAAATCTACAAAATCATCACTTTTTACCAAGATTCAACGACTGAATTGCAAGAAAACAGCAGAATTCTGCACGAAATCATCAATATTCTTAGAGAAAACCGCATATTTCGATGCAAAACGACGATTTCTCGCCGATTTTCGTTGTTTTCTGGCTTGAATTCGCAAAGAAGAGCACGAAATCTACAAAATCATCACTTTTTACCAAGATTCAACGGCTGAATTGCATGAAAACAGCAGAATTCTGCACGAAATCATCAAAATTCTTAGAGAAAACTGCATACTTCGATGCAAAACAACGATTTCTCGCCGATTTTCGTTGTTTTCTATCTTGAATTCGCCAAGAAGAGCACGAAATCTACAAAATCATGACTTTTTACGTAGATTCAACGGCTGAATTGCAAGAAAACAGCAGAATTCTGCACGAAATCATCAAAATTCTTACAGAAAACCGCATATTTCGATGCAAAACAACAATTTCTCGCCGATTTTCGTTGTTTTCTATCTTGAATTCGCCAAGAAGAGCACGAAATCTACAAAATCATGACTTTTTACCTAGATTCAACGGCTGAATTGCAAGAAAACAGCAGAATTCTGCACGAAATCATCAAAATTCTTACAGAAAACCGCATATTTCGATGCAAAACGACGATTTCTCGCCGATTTTCGTTGTTTTCTGGCTTGAATTCGCAAAGAAGGGCACGAAATCTACAAAATCATGACTTTTTACCAAGATTCAACGGCTGAATTGCAAGAAAACAGCAGAATTCTGCACGAAATCCTCAAAATTCTTACAGAAAACCGCATATTTCCATGCAAAACGACGATTTCTCGCCGATTTTCGTTGTTTTCTTTCATGAGTTTGCAAAGAAGAGCACGAAATCTACAAAATCTTGACTTTTTAACAAGATTCAACGGCTGAATTGCAAGAAAACAGCAGAATTCTGCACGAAATCATCAAAATTCTTAGAGAAAACCGCATATTTCGATGCAAAACGACGATTTCTCGCTGATTTTCGTTGTTTTCTATCTTGAATTTGCAAAGAAGAGCACAAAATCTACAAAATCATGACTTTTTACCAAGATTCTACGGCTGAATTGCAAGAAAACAGCAGAATTCTGCACGAAATCATCAAAATTCTAACAGAAAACCGCATATTTCGATGCAAAACGACGATTTCTCGCCGATTTTCGTTGTTTTCTGGCTTGAATTCGCAAAGAAGAGCACGAAATCTACAAAATCATCACTTTTTACGAAGATTCTACGGCTGAATTGCAAGAAAACAGCAGAATTCTGCACGAAATCATCAAAATTCTTACAGAAAACCGCATTCTTCGATGCAAAACGACGATTTCTCGCCGATTTTCGTTGTTTTCTGGCTTGAATTCGCAAAGAAGAGCACGAAATCTACAAAATCATGACTTTTTACCAAGATTCAACGGCTGAATTGCAAGAAAACAGCAGAATTCTGCACGAAATCATCAAAATTCTTACAGAAAACCGCATTTTTCGATGCAAAACGACGATTTCTCGCCGATTTTCGTTGTATTCTGGCTTGAATTCGCAAAGAAGAGCACGAAATCTACAAAATCATGACTTTTTACCAAGATTCAACGGCTGAATTGCAAGAAAACAGCAGAATTCTGCACGAAATCGTCAAAATTCTTAGAGAAAACCGCATATTTCGATGCAAAACGACGATTTCTCGAAGATTTTCGTTGTTTTCTGGCTTGAATTCGCAAAGAAGAGCACGAAATCTACAAAATCATCACTTTTTACCAAGATTCAATGGCTGAATTGCAAGAAAACAGCAGAATTCTGCACGAAATCATCAAAATTTTTACAGAAAACCGCATATTTCGATGCAAAACGACGATTTCTCGCCGATTTTCGTTGTATTCTGGCTTGAATTCGCAAAGAAGAGCACGAAATCTACAAAATCATGACTTTTTACCAAGATTCAACGGCTGAATTGCAAGAAAACAGCAGAAATCTGCACGAAATCATCAAAATTCTTACAGAAAACCGCATTTTTCGATGCAAAACGACGATTTCTCGCCGATTTTCGTTGTTTTCTGGCTTGAATTCGCAAAGAAGAGCACGAAATCTACAAAATCATGACTTTTTACCAAGATTCAACGGCTGAATTGCAAGAAAACAGCAGAATTCTGCACGAAATCATCAAAATTCTTACAGAAAACCGCATTTTTCGATGCAAAACGACGATTTCTCGCCGATTTTCGTTGTATTCTGGCTTGAATTCGCAAAGAAGAGCACGAAATCTACAAAATCATGACTTTTTACCAAGATTCAACGGCTGAATTGCAAGAAAACAGCAGAATTCTGCACGAAATCGTCAAAATTCTTAGAGAAAACCGCATATTTCGATGCAAAACGACGATTTCTCGAAGATTTTCGTTGTTTTCTGGCTTGAATTCGCAAAGAAGAGCACGAAATCTACAAAATCATCACTTTTTACCAAGATTCAATGGCTGAATTGCAAGAAAACAGCAGAATTCTGCACGAAATCATCAAAATTTTTACAGAAAACCGCATATTTCGATGCAAAACGACGATTTCTCGCCGATTTTCGTTGTATTCTGGCTTGAATTCGCAAAGAAGAGCACGAAATCTACAAAATCATGACTTTTTACCAAGATTCAACGGCTGAATTGCAAGAAAACAGCAGAAATCTGCACGAAATCATCAAAATTCTTACAGAAAACCGCATTTTTCGATGCAAAACGACGATTTCTCGCCGATTTTCGTTGTTTTCTGGCTTGAATTCGCAAAGAAGAGCACGAAATCTACAAAATCATGACTTTTTACCAAGATTCAACGGCTGAATTGCAAGAAAACAGCAGAATTCTGCACGAAATCATCAAAATTCTCAGAGAAAACTGCATATTTCGATGCAAAACAACGATTTCTCGCCGATTTTCGTTGTTTTCTATCTTGAATTCGCCAAGAAGAGCACGAAATCTACAAAATCATGACTTTTTACATAGATTCAACGGCTGAATTGCAAGAAAACAGCAGAATTCTGCATGAAATCATCAAAATTCTTACAGAAAACCGCATATTTCGATGCAAAACAACGATTTCTCGCCGATTTTCGTTGTTTTCTATCTTGAATTCGCCAAGAAGAGCACGAAATTTACAAAATCATGACTTTTTACCTAGATTCAACCGCTGAATTGCAAGAAAACAGCAGAATTCTGCACGAAATCATCAAAATTCTTACAGAAAACAGCATATTTCGATGCAAAACGACGATTTTTCGCCGATCTTCGCTGTTTTCTGGCATGAATTTGCAAAGAATAGCACGAAATCTACAAAATCATGACTTTTTACCAAGATTCAACAGCTGAATTGCAAGAAAACAGCAGAATTCTGCACGAAATCATCAAAATTCTTAGAGAAAACCGCATATTTCGATGCAAAACGACGATTTCTCGCTGATTTTCGTTGTTTTCTATCTTGAATTCGCAAAGAAGAGCACGAAATCTGCAAAATCATGACTTTTTACCAAGATTCAACGGCTAAATTGCAAGAAAACAGCAGAATTCTGCACGAAATCGTCAAAATTCTTAGAGAAAACCGCATTTTTCGATGCAAAACGACGATTTCTCGCCGATTTTCGTTGTTTTCTGGCTTGAATTCGCAAAGAAGAGCACGAAATCTACAAAATCATCACTTTTTACCAAGATTCAACGGCTGAATTGCAAGAAAGCAGCAGAATTCTGCACGAAATCATCAAAATTCTTAGAGAAAACCGCATATTTCGATGCAAAACGACGATTTCTCGCCGATTTTCGTTGTTTTCTGGCTTGAATTCGCAAAGAAGAGCACGAAATCTACAAAATCATCACTTTTTACCAAGATTCAACGGCTGAATTGCATGAAAACAGCAGAATTCTGCACGAAATCATCAAAATTCTTACAGAAAACAGCATATTTCGATGCAAAACGACGATTTTTCGCCGATCTTTGCTGTTTTCTGGCATGAATTTGCAAAGAGGAGCACGAAATCTACAAAATCATGACTTTTTACCAAGATTCAACAGCTGAATTGCAAGAAAACAGCAGAATTCTGCACGAAATCATCAAAATTCTTAGAGAAAACCGCATATTTCGATGCAAAACGACGATTTCTCGCTGATTTTCGTTGTTTTCTATCTTGAATTCGCAAAGAAGAGCACGAAATCTGCAAAATCATCACTTTTTACCAAGATTCAACGGCTGAATTGCAAGAAAGCAGCAGAATTCTGCACGAAATCATCAAAATTCTTAGAGAAAACCGCATATTTCGATGCAAAACGACGATTTCTCGCCGATTTTCGTTGTTTTCTGGCTTGAATTCGCAAAGAAGAGCACGAAATCTACAAAATCATCACTTTTTACCAAGATTCAACGGCTGAATTGCATGAAAACAGCAGAATTCTGCACGAAATCATCAAAATTCTTACAGAAAACCGCATATTTCGATGCAAAACGACGATTTCTCGCCGATTTTCGTAGTTTTCTGGCTTGAATTCGCAAAGAAGAGCACGAAATCTACAAAATCATGACTTTTTACCAAGATTCAACGGCTGAATTGCAAGAAAACCGCAGAATTCTGCACGAAATCATCAAAATTCTTACAGAAAACCGCATATTTCTATGCAAAACGACGATTTCTCGCCGATCTTCGCTGTTTTCTGGCATGAATTTGCAAAGAAGAGCACGAAATCTACAAAATCATGACTTTTTACCAAGATTCAACAGCTGAATTGCAAGAAAACAGCAGAATTCTGCACGAAATCATCAAAATTCTTAGAGAAAACCGCATTTTTCGATGCAAAACGACGATTTCTCGCTGATTTTCGTTGTTTTCTATCTTGAATTCGCAAAGAAGAGCACGAAATCTGCAAAATCATGACTTTTTACCAAGATTCAACGGCTAAATTGCAAGAAAACAGCAGAATTCTGCACGAAATCGTCAAAATTCTTAGAGAAAACCGCATTTTTCGATGCAAAACGACGATTTCTCGCCGATTTTCGTTGTTTTCTGGCTTGAATTCGCAAAGAAGAGCACGAAATCTACAAAATCATCACTTTTTACCAAGATTCAACGACTGAATTGCAAGAAAACAGCAGAATTCTGCACGAAATCATCAATATTCTTAGAGAAAACCGCATATTTCGATGCAAAACGACGATTTCTCGCCGATTTTCGTTGTTTTCTGGCTTGAATTCGCAAAGAAGAGCACGAAATCTACAAAATCATCACTTTTTACCAAGATTCAACGGCTGAATTGCATGAAAACAGCAGAATTCTGCACGAAATCATCAAAATTCTTAGAGAAAACTGCATACTTCGATGCAAAACAACGATTTCTCGCCGATTTTCGTTGTTTTCTATCTTGAATTCGCCAAGAAGAGCACGAAATCTACAAAATCATGACTTTTTACGTAGATTCAACGGCTGAATTGCAAGAAAACAGCAGAATTCTGCACGAAATCATCAAAATTCTTACAGAAAACCGCATATTTCGATGCAAAACAACAATTTCTCGCCGATTTTCGTTGTTTTCTATCTTGAATTCGCCAAGAAGAGCACGAAATCTACAAAATCATGACTTTTTACCTAGATTCAACGGCTGAATTGCAAGAAAACAGCAGAATTCTGCACGAAATCATCAAAATTCTTACAGAAAACCGCATATTTCGATGCAAAACGACGATTTCTCGCCGATTTTCGTTGTTTTCTGGCTTGAATTCGCAAAGAAGGGCACGAAATCTACAAAATCATGACTTTTTACCAAGATTCAACGGCTGAATTGCAAGAAAACAGCAGAATTCTGCACGAAATCCTCAAAATTCTTACAGAAAACCGCATATTTCCATGCAAAACGACGATTTCTCGCCGATTTTCGTTGTTTTCTTTCATGAGTTTGCAAAGAAGAGCACGAAATCTACAAAATCTTGACTTTTTAACAAGATTCAACGGCTGAATTGCAAGAAAACAGCAGAATTCTGCACGAAATCATCAAAATTCTTAGAGAAAACCGCATATTTCGATGCAAAACGACGATTTCTCGCTGATTTTCGTTGTTTTCTATCTTGAATTTGCAAAGAAGAGCACAAAATCTACAAAATCATGACTTTTTACCAAGATTCTACGGCTGAATTGCAAGAAAACAGCAGAATTCTGCACGAAATCATCAAAATTCTAACAGAAAACCGCATATTTCGATGCAAAACGACGATTTCTCGCCGATTTTCGTTGTTTTCTGGCTTGAATTCGCAAAGAAGAGCACGAAATCTACAAAATCATGACTTTTTACCAAGATTCAACGGCTGAATTGCAAGAAAACAGCAGAATTCTGCACGAAATCATCAAAATTCTTAGAGAAAACTGCATATTTCGATGCAAAACAACGATTTCTCGCCGATTTTCGTTGTTTTCTATCTTGAATTTGCCAAGAAGAGCACGAAATCTACAAAATCATGACTTTTTACATAGATTCAACGGCTGAATTGCAAGAAAACAGCAGAATTCTGCACGAAATCATCAAAATTCTTAGAGAAAACTGCATATTTCGATGCAAAACAACGATTTCTCGCCGATTTTCGTTGTTTTCTATCTTGAATTTGCCAAGAAGAGCACGAAATCTACAAAATCATGACTTTTTACATAGATTCAACGGCTGAATTGCAAGAAAACAGCAGAACTCTGCACGAAATCATCAAAATTCTTACAGAAAACCGCATATTTCGATGCAAAACGACGATTTCTCGCCGATTTTCGTTGTATTTTGGCTTGAATTCGCAAAGAATAGCACGAAATCTACAAAATCATGACTTTTTACCAAGATTCAACGGCTGAATTGCAAAAAAAACAGCAGAATTCTGCACGAAATCATCAAAATTCTTACAGAAAACCGCATATTTCGATGCAAAACAACGATTTCTCGCCGATTTTCGTTGTTTTCTGGCTTGAATTCGCAAAGAAGAGCACGAAATCTACAAAATCATTACTTTTTACCAAGATTCTACAGCTGAATTGCAAGAAAACAGCAGAATTCTGCACGAAATCATCAAAATTCTAACAGAAAACCGCATATTTCGATGCAAAACGACGATTTCTCGCCGATTTTCGTTGTTTTCTGGCTTGAATTCGCAAAGAAGAGCACGAAATCTACAAAATCATGACTTTTTACCAAGATTCAACGGCTGAATTGCAAGAAAACAGCAGAATTCTGCACGAAATCATCAAAATTCTTAGAGAAAACTGCATATTTCGATGCAAAACAACGATTTCTCGCCGATTTTCGTTGTTTTCTATCTTGAATTTGCCAAGAAGAGCACGAAATCTACAAAATCATGACTTTTTACATAGATTCAACGGCTGAATTGCAAGAAAACAGCAGAACTCTGCACGAAATCATCAAAATTCTTACAGAAAACCGCATATTTCGATGCAAAACGACGATTTCTCGCCGATTTTCGTTGTATTTTGGCTTGAATTCGCAAAGAATAGCACGAAATCTACAAAATCATGACTTTTTACCAAGATTCAACGGCTGAATTGCAAAAAAACAGCAGAATTCTGCACGAAATCATCAAAATTCTTACAGAAAACCGCATATTTCGATGCAAAACAACGATTTCTCGCCGATTTTCGTTGTTTTCTGGCTTGAATTCGCAAAGAAGAGCACGAAATCTACAAAATCATTACTTTTTACCAAGATTCTACAGCTGAATTGCAAGAAAACAGCAGAATTCTGCACGAAATCATCAAAATTTTTAGAGAAAACCGCATATTTCGATGCAAAACGACGATTTCTCGCCGATCTTCGTTGTTTTCTGGCATGAATTTGCAAAGAAGAGCACGAAATCTACAAAATCATGACTTTTTACCAAGATTCAACGGCTGAATTGCAAGAAAACAGCAGAATTCTGCACGAAATCATCACAATTTTTAGAGAAAACCGCATATTTCGATGCAAAACGACGATTTCTCGCTGATTTTCGTTGTTTTCTATCTTGAATTCGCAAAGAAGAGCACGAAATCTACAAAATCATGACATTTTACCAAGATTCAACTCCTGAATGGCAAGAAAACAGCAGAATTCTGCACGAAATCGTCAAAATTCTTACAGAAAACCGCATATTTCGATGCAAAACGACGATTTCTCGCCGATCTTCGTTGTTTTCTGGCATGAATTTGCAAAGAAGAGCACGAAATCTACAAAATCATGACTTTTTACCAAGATTCAACGGCTGAATTGCAAGAAAACAGCAGAATTCTGCACGAAATCATCAAAATTCTTACAGAAAACCGCATATTTCGATGCAAAACGACGATTTCTCGCCGATTTTCGTTGTTTTCTGGCTTGAATTCGCAAAGAAGAGCACGAAATCTACAAAATCATCACTTTTTACCAAGATTCAACGACTGAATTGCAAGAAAACAGCAGAATTCTGCACGAAATCATCAATATTCTTAGAGAAAACCGCATATTTCGATGCAAAACGACGATTTCTCGCCGATTTTCGTTGTTTTCTGGCTTGAATTCGCAAAGAAGAGCACGAAATCTACAAAATCATCACTTTTTACCAAGATTCAACGGCTGAATTGCATGAAAACAGCAGAATTCTGCACGAAATCATCAAAATTCTTAGAGAAAACTGCATACTTCGATGCAAAACAACGATTTCTCGCCGATTTTCGTTGTTTTCTATCTTGAATTCGCCAAGAAGAGCACGAAATCTACAAAATCATGACTTTTTACGTAGATTCAACGGCTGAATTGCAAGAAAACAGCAGAATTCTGCACGAAATCATCAAAATTCTTACAGAAAACCGCATATTTCGATGCAAAACAACAATTTCTCGCCGATTTTCGTTGTTTTCTATCTTGAATTCGCCAAGAAGAGCACGAAATCTACAAAATCATGACTTTTTACCTAGATTCAACGGCTGAATTGCAAGAAAACAGCAGAATTCTGCACGAAATCATCAAAATTCTTACAGAAAACCGCATATTTCGATGCAAAACGACGATTTCTCGCCGATTTTCGTTGTTTTCTGGCTTGAATTCGCAAAGAAGGGCACGAAATCTACAAAATCATGACTTTTTACCAAGATTCAACGGCTGAATTGCAAGAAAACAGCAGAATTCTGCACGAAATCCTCAAAATTCTTACAGAAAACCGCATATTTCCATGCAAAACGACGATTTCTCGCCGATTTTCGTTGTTTTCTTTCATGAGTTTGCAAAGAAGAGCACGAAATCTACAAAATCTTGACTTTTTAACAAGATTCAACGGCTGAATTGCAAGAAAACAGCAGAATTCTGCACGAAATCATCAAAATTCTTAGAGAAAACCGCATATTTCGATGCAAAACGACGATTTCTCGCTGATTTTCGTTGTTTTCTATCTTGAATTTGCAAAGAAGAGCACAAAATCTACAAAATCATGACTTTTTACCAAGATTCTACGGCTGAATTGCAAGAAAACAGCAGAATTCTGCACGAAATCATCAAAATTCTAACAGAAAACCGCATATTTCGATGCAAAACGACGATTTCTCGCCGATTTTCGTTGTTTTCTGGCTTGAATTCGCAAAGAAGAGCACGAAATCTACAAAATCATGACTTTTTACCAAGATTCAACGGCTGAATTGCAAGAAAACAGCAGAATTCTGCACGAAATCATCAAAATTCTTAGAGAAAACTGCATATTTCGATGCAAAACAACGATTTCTCGCCGATTTTCGTTGTTTTCTATCTTGAATTTGCCAAGAAGAGCACGAAATCTACAAAATCATGACTTTTTACATAGATTCAACGGCTGAATTGCAAGAAAACAGCAGAATTCTGCACGAAATCATCAAAATTCTTAGAGAAAACTGCATATTTCGATGCAAAACAACGATTTCTCGCCGATTTTCGTTGTTTTCTATCTTGAATTTGCCAAGAAGAGCACGAAATCTACAAAATCATGACTTTTTACATAGATTCAACGGCTGAATTGCAAGAAAACAGCAGAACTCTGCACGAAATCATCAAAATTCTTACAGAAAACCGCATATTTCGATGCAAAACGACGATTTCTCGCCGATTTTCGTTGTATTTTGGCTTGAATTCGCAAAGAATAGCACGAAATCTACAAAATCATGACTTTTTACCAAGATTCAACGGCTGAATTGCAAAAAAACAGCAGAATTCTGCACGAAATCATCAAAATTCTTACAGAAAACCGCATATTTCGATGCAAAACAACGATTTCTCGCCGATTTTCGTTGTTTTCTGGCTTGAATTCGCAAAGAAGAGCACGAAATCTACAAAATCATTACTTTTTACCAAGATTCTACAGCTGAATTGCAAGAAAACAGCAGAATTCTGCACGAAATCATCAAAATTCTAACAGAAAACCGCATATTTCGATGCAAAACGACGATTTCTCGCCGATTTTCGTTGTTTTCTGGCTTGAATTCGCAAAGAAGAGCACGAAATCTACAAAATCATGACTTTTTACCAAGATTCAACGGCTGAATTGCAAGAAAACAGCAGAATTCTGCACGAAATCATCAAAATTCTTAGAGAAAACTGCATATTTCGATGCAAAACAACGATTTCTCGCCGATTTTCGTTGTTTTCTATCTTGAATTTGCCAAGAAGAGCACGAAATCTACAAAATCATGACTTTTTACATAGATTCAACGGCTGAATTGCAAGAAAACAGCAGAACTCTGCACGAAATCATCAAAATTCTTACAGAAAACCGCATATTTCGATGCAAAACGACGATTTCTCGCCGATTTTCGTTGTATTTTGGCTTGAATTCGCAAAGAATAGCACGAAATCTACAAAATCATGACTTTTTACCAAGATTCAACGGCTGAATTGCAAAAAAACAGCAGAATTCTGCACGAAATCATCAAAATTCTTACAGAAAACCGCATATTTCGATGCAAAACAACGATTTCTCGCCGATTTTCGTTGTTTTCTGGCTTGAATTCGCAAAGAAGAGCACGAAATCTACAAAATCATTACTTTTTACCAAGATTCTACAGCTGAATTGCAAGAAAACAGCAGAATTCTGCACGAAATCATCAAAATTTTTAGAGAAAACCGCATATTTCGATGCAAAACGACGATTTCTCGCCGATCTTCGTTGTTTTCTGGCATGAATTTGCAAAGAAGAGCACGAAATCTACAAAATCATGACTTTTTACCAAGATTCAACGGCTGAATTGCAAGAAAACAGCAGAATTCTGCACGAAATCATCACAATTTTTAGAGAAAACCGCATATTTCGATGCAAAACGACGATTTCTCGCTGATTTTCGTTGTTTTCTATCTTGAATTCGCAAAGAAGAGCACGAAATCTACAAAATCATGACATTTTACCAAGATTCAACTCCTGAATGGCAAGAAAACAGCAGAATTCTGCACGAAATCGTCAAAATTCTTACAGAAAACCGCATATTTCGATGCAAAACGACGATTTCTCGCCGATCTTCGTTGTTTTCTGGCATGAATTTGCAAAGAAGAGCACGAAATCTACAAAATCATGACTTTTTACCAAGATTCAACGGCTGAATTGCAAGAAAACAGCAGAATTCTGCACGAAATCATCAAAATTCTTAGAGAAAACCGCATATTTCGATGCAAAACGACGATTTTTCGCCGATCTTCGCTGTTTTCTGGCATGAATTTGCAAAGAAGAGCACGAAATCTACAAAATCATGACTTTTTACCAAGATTCAACAGCTGAATTGCAAGAAAACAGCAGAATTCTGCACGAAATCATCAAAATTCTTAGAGAAAACCGCATATTTCGATGCAAAACGACGATTTCTCGCTGATTTTCGTTGTTTTCTATCTTGAATTCGCAAAGAAGAGCACGAAATCTGCAAAATCATGACTTTTTACCAAGATTCAACGGCTAAATTGCAAGAAAACAGCAGAATTCTGCACGAAATCGTCAAAATTCTTAGAGAAAACCGCATTTTTCGATGCAAAACGACGATTTCTCGCCGATTTACGTTGTTTTCTGGCTTGAATTCGCAAAGAAGAGCACGAAATCTACAAAATCATCACTTTTACCAAGATTCAACGGCTGAATTGCAAGAAAGCAGCAGAATTCTGCACGAAATCATCAAAATTCTTAGAGAAAACCGCATATTTCGATGCAAAACGACGATTTCTCGCCGATTTTCGTTGTTTTCTGGCTTGAATTTGCAAAGAAGAGCACGAAATCTACAAAATCATCACTTTTTACCAAGATTCAACGGCTGAATTGCATGAAAACAGCAGAATTCTGCACGAAATCATCAAAATTCTTACAGAAAACCGCATATTTCGATGCAAAACGACGATTTCTCGCCGATTTTCGTAGTTTTCTGGCTTGAATTCGCAAAGAAGAGCACGAAATCTACAAAATCATGACTTTTTACCAAGATTCAACGGCTGAATTGCAAGAAAACCGCAGAATTCTGCACGAAATCATCAAAATTCTTACAGAAAACCGCATATTTCTATGCAAAACGACGATTTCTCGCCGATCTTCGCTGTTTTCTGGCATGAATTTGCAAAGAAGAGCACGAAATCTACAAAATCATGACTTTTTACCAAGATTCAACAGCTGAATTGCAAGAAAACAGCAGAATTCTGCACGAAATCATCAAAATTCTTAGAGAAAACCGCATTTTTCGATGCAAAACGACGATTTCTCGCTGATTTTCGTTGTTTTCTATCTTGAATTCGCAAAGAAGAGCACGAAATCTGCAAAATCATGACTTTTTACCAAGATTCAACGGCTAAATTGCAAGAAAACAGCAGAATTCTGCACGAAATCGTCAAAATTCTTAGAGAAAACCGCATTTTTCGATGCAAAACGACGATTTCTCGCCGATTTTCGTTGTTTTCTGGCTTGAATTCGCAAAGAAGAGCACGAAATCTACAAAATCATCACTTTTTACCAAGATTCAACGACTGAATTGCAAGAAAACAGCAGAATTCTGCACGAAATCATCAAAATTCTTAGAGAAAACCGCATATTTCGATGCAAAACGACGATTTCTCGCCGATTTTCGTTGTTTTCTGGCTTGAATTCGCAAAGAAGAGCACGAAATCTACAAAATCATCACTTTTTACCAAGATTCAACGGCTGAATTGCATGAAAACAGCAGAATTCTGCACGAAATCATCAAAATTCTTAGAGAAAACTGCATACTTCGATGCAAAACAACGATTTCTCGCCGATTTTCGTTGTTTTCTATCTTGAATTCGCCAAGAAGAGCACGAAATCTACAAAATCATGACTTTTTACGTAGATTCAACGGCTGAATTGCAAGAAAACAGCAGAATTCTGCACGAAATCATCAAAATTCTTACAGAAAACCGCATATTTCGATGCAAAACAACAATTTCTCGCCGATTTTCGTTGTTTTCTATCTTGAATTCGCCAAGAAGAGCACGAAATCTACAAAATCATGACTTTTTACCTAGATTCAACGGCTGAATTGCAAGAAAACAGCAGAATTCTGCACGAAATCATCAAAATTCTTACAGAAAACCGCATATTTCGATGCAAAACGACGATTTCTCGCCGATTTTCGTTGTTTTCTGGCTTGAATTCGCAAAGAAGGGCACGAAATCTACAAAATCATGACTTTTTACCAAGATTCAACGGCTGAATTGCAAGAAAACAGCAGAATTCTGCACGAAATCCTCAAAATTCTTACAGAAAACCGCATATTTCGATGCAAAACGACGATTTCTCGCCGATTTTCGTTGTTTTCTTTCATGAGTTTGCAAAGAAGAGCACGAAATCTACAAAATCTTGACTTTTTAACAAGATTCAACGGCTGAATTGCAAGAAAACAGCAGAATTCTGCACGAAATCATCAAAATTCTTAGAGAAAACCGCATATTTCGATGCAAAACGACGATTTCTCGCTGATTTTCGTTGTTTTCTATCTTGAATTTGCAAAGAAGAGCACAAAATCTACAAAATCATGACTTTTTACCAAGATTCTACGGCTGAATTGCAAGAAAACAGCAGAATTCTGCACGAAATCATCAAAATTCTAACAGAAAACCGCATATTTCGATGCAAAACGACGATTTCTCGCCGATTTTCGTTGTTTTCTGGCTTGAATTCGCAAAGAAGAGCACGAAATCTACAAAATCATGACTTTTTACCAAGATTCAACGGCTGAATTGCAAGAAAACAGCAGAATTCTGCACGAAATCATCAAAATTCTTAGAGAAAACTGCATATTTCGATGCAAAACAACGATTTCTCGCCGATTATCGTTGTTTTCTATCTTGAATTTGCCAAGAAGAGCACGAAATCTACAAAATCATGACTTTTTACATAGATTCAACGGCTGAATTGCAAGAAAACAGCAGAACTCTGCACGAAATCATCAAAATTCTTACAGAAAACCGCATATTTCGATGCAAAACGACGATTTCTCGCCGATTTTCGTTGTATTTTGGCTTGAATTCGCAAAGAATAGCACGAAATCTACAAAATCATGACTTTTTACCAAGATTCAACGGCTGAATTGCAAAAAAACAGCAGAATTCTGCACGAAATCATCAAAATTCTTACAGAAAACCGCATATTTCGATGCAAAACAACGATTTCTCGCCGATTTTCGTTGTTTTCTGGCTTGAATTCGCAAAGAAGAGCACGAAATCTACAAAATCATCACTTTTTACCAAGATTCTACAGCTGAATTGCAAGAAAACAGCAGAATTCTGCACGAAATCATCAAAATTCTTACAGAAAACCGCATATTTCGATGCAAAACGACGATTTCTCGCCGATCTTCGTTGTTTTCTGGCATGAATTTGCAAAGAAGAGCACGAAATCTACAAAATCATGACTTTTTACCAAGATTCAACGGCTGAATTGCAAGAAAACAGCAGAATTCTGCACGAAATCATCAAAATTTTTAGAGAAAACCGCATATTTCGATGCAAAACGACGATTTCTCGCTGATTTTCGTTGTTTTCTATCTTGAATTCGCAAGGAAGAGCACGAAATCTACAAAATCATGACATTTTACCAAGATTCAACTCCTGAATGGCAAGAAAACAGCAGAATTCTGCACGAAATCGTCAAAATTCTTAGAGAAAACCGCATATTTCGATGCAAAACGACGATTTCTCGCCGATTTTTGTTGTTTTCTGGCTTGAATTCGCAAAGAAGAGCACGAAATCTACAAAATCATCACTTTTTACCAAGATTCAACGGCTGAATTGCAAGAAAACAGCAGAATTCTGCACGAAATCATCAAAATTCTTACAGAAAACCGCATATTTCGATGCAAAACGACGATTTCTCGCCGATTTTCGTTGTTTTCTGGCATGAATTCGCAAAGAAGAGCACGAAATCTACAAAATCATAACTTTTTACCAAGATTCAACGGCTGAATTGCAAGAAAACAGCAGAATTCTGCACGAAATCATCAAAATTCTTAGAGAAAACCGCATATTTCGATGCAAAACGACGATTTCTCGCTGATTTTCGTTGTTTTCTATCTTGAATTTGCAAAGAAGAGCACGAAATCTACAAAATCATGACTTTTTACCAAGATTCAACGGATATATTGCAAGAAAACAGCAGAATTCTGCACGAAATCGTCAAAATTCTTAGAGAAAACCTCATATTTTGATGCAAAACGACGATTTCTCGCCGATTTTCGTTGTTTTCTGGCTTGAATTCGCAAAGAAGAGCACGAAATCTACAAAATCATTACTTTTTACCAAGATTCAACGGCTGAATTGCAAGAAAACAGCAGAATTCTGCACGAAATCATCAAAATTCTTACAGAAAACCGCATATTTCGATGCAAAACGACAATTTCTCGCCGATTTTCGTTGTTTTCTGGCTTGAATTCGCAAAGAAGAGCACGAAATCTACAAACTCATGACTTTTTACCAAGATTCAACGGCTGAATTGCAAGAAAACAGCAGAATTCTGCACGAAATCATCAAAATTCTTACAGAAAACCGCATATTTCGATGCAAAACGACGATTTCTCGCCGATTTTCGTTGTTTTCTGGCATGAATTCGCAAAGAAGAGCACGAAATCTACAAAATCATAACTTTTTACCAAGATTCTACAGCTGAATTGCAAGAAAACAGCAGAATTCTGCACGAAATCATCAAAATTCTTACAGAAAACCGCATATTTCGATGCAAAACGACGATTTCTCGCCGATCTTCGTTGTTTTCTGGCATGAATTTGCAAAGAAGAGCACGAAATCTACAAAATCATGACTTTTTACCAAGATTCAACGGCTGAATTGCAAGAAAACAGCAGAATTCTGCACGAAATCATCAAAATTCTTAGAGAAAACCGCATATTTCGATGCAAAACGACGATTTTTCGCCGATCTTCGCTGTTTTCTGGCATGAATTTGCAAAGAAGAGCACGAAATCTACAAAATCATGACTTTTTACCAAGATTCAACAGCTGAATTGCAAGAAAACAGCAGAATTCTGCACGAAATCATCAAAATTCTTAGAGAAAACCGCATATTTCGATGCAAAACGACGATTTCTCGCTGATTTTCGTTGTTTTCTATCTTGAATTCGCAAAGAAGAGCACGAAATCTGCAAAATCATGACTTTTTACCAAGATTCAACGGCTAAATTGCAAGAAAACAGCAGAATTCTGCACGAAATCGTCAAAATTCTTATAGAGAAAACCGCATTTTTCGATGCAAAACGACGATTTCTCGCCGATTTACGTTGTTTTCTGGCTTGAATTCGCAAAGAAGAGCACGAAATCTACAAAATCATCACTTTTACCAAGATTCAACGGCTGAATTGCAAGAAAGCAGCAGAATTCTGCACGAAATCATCAAAATTCTTAGAGAAAACCGCATATTTCGATGCAAAACGACGATTTCTCGCCGATTTTCGTTGTTTTCTGGCTTGAATTCGCAAAGAAGAGCACGAAATCTACAAAATCATCACTTTTTACCAAGATTCAACGGCTGAATTGCATGAAAACAGCAGAATTCTGCACGAAATCATCAAAATTCTTACAGAAAACCGCATATTTCGATGCAAAACGACGATTTCTCGCCGATTTTCGTAGTTTTCTGGCTTGAATTCGCAAAGAAGAGCACGAAATCTACAAAATCATGACTTTTTACCAAGATTCAACGGCTGAATTGCAAGAAAACCGCAGAATTCTGCACGAAATCATCAAAATTCTTACAGAAAACCGCATATTTCTATGCAAAACGACGATTTCTCGCCGATCTTCGCTGTTTTCTGGCATGAATTTGCAAAGAAGAGCACGAAATCTACAAAATCATGACTTTTTACCAAGATTCAACGGCTGAATTGCATGAAAACCGCAGAATTCTGCACGAAATCATCAAAATTCTTAGAGAAAACTGCATACTTCGATGCAAAACAACGATTTCTCGCCGATTTTCGTTGTTTTCTATCTTGAATTCGCCAAGAAGAGCACGAAATCTACAAAATCATGACTTTTTACGTAGATTCAACGGCTGAATTGCAAGAAAACAGCAGAATTCTGCACGAAATCATCAAAATTCTTACAGAAAACCGCATATTTCGATGCAAAACAACAATTTCTCGCCGATTTTCGTTGTTTTCTATCTTGAATTCGCCAAGAAGAGCACGAAATCTACAAAATCATGACTTTTTACCTAGATTCAACGGCTGAATTGCAAGAAAACAGCAGAATTCTGCACGAAATCATCAAAATTCTTACAGAAAACCGCATATTTCGATGCAAAACGACGATTTCTCGCCGATTTTCGTTGTTTTCTGGCTTGAATTCGCAAAGAAGGGCACGAAATCTACAAAATCATGACTTTTTACCAAGATTCAACGGCTGAATTGCAAGAAAACAGCAGAATTCTGCACGAAATCCTCAAAATTCTTACAGAAAACCGCATATTTCGATGCAAAACGACGATTTCTCGCCGATTTTCGTTGTTTTCTTTCATGAGTTTGCAAAGAAGAGCACGAAATCTACAAAATCTTGACTTTTTAACAAGATTCAACGGCTGAATTGCAAGAAAACAGCAGAATTCTGCACGAAATCATCAAAATTCTTAGAGAAAACCGCATATTTCGATGCAAAACGACGATTTCTCGCTGATTTTCGTTGTTTTCTATCTTGAATTTGCAAAGATGAGCACAAAATCTACAAAATCATGACTTTTTACCAAGATTCTACAACTGAATTGCAAGAAAACAGCAGAATTCTGCACGAAATCATCAAAATTCTAACAGAAAACCGCATATTTCGATGCAAAACGACGATTTCTCGCCGATTTTCGTTGTTTTCTTTCATGAGTTTGCAAAGAAGAGCACGAAATCTACAAAATCTTGACTTTTTAACAAGATTCAACGGCTGAATTGCAAGAAAACAGCAGAATTCTGCACGAAATCATCAAAATTCTTAGAGAAAACCGCATATTTCGATGCAAAACGACGATTTCTCGCTGATTTTCGTTGTTTTCTGGCTTGAATTCGCAAAGAAGAGCACAAAATCTACAAAATCATGACTTTTTACCAAGATTCAACGGCTGAATTGCAAGAAAACAGCAGAATTCTGCACGAAATCATCAAAATTCTTAGAGAAAACTGCATATTTCGATGCAAAACAACGATTTCTCGCCGATTTTCGTTGTTTTCTATCTTGAATTTGCCAAGAAGAGCACGAAATCTACAAAATCATGACTTTTTACATAGATTCAACGGCTGAATTGCAAGAAAACAGCAGAACTCTGCACGAAATCATCAAAATTCTTACAGAAAACCGCATATTTCGATGCAAAACGACGATTTCTCGCCGATTTTCGTTGTATTTTGGCTTGAATTCGCAAAGAATAGCACGAAATCTACAAAATCATGACTTTTTACCAAGATTCAACGGCTGAATTGCAAAAAAACAGCAGAATTCTGCACGAAATCATCAAAATTCTTACAGAAAACCGCATATTTCGATGCAAAACAACGATTTCTCGCCGATTTTCGTTGTTTTCTGGCTTGAATTCGCAAAGAAGAGCACGAAATCTACAAAATCATCACTTTTTACCAAGATTCTACACCTGAATTGCAAGAAAACAGCAGAATTCTGCACGAAATCATCAAAATTCTTACAGAAAACCGCATATTTCGATGCAAAACGACGATTTCTCGCCGATCTTCGTTGTTTTCTGGCATGAATTTGCAAAGAAGAGCACGAAATCTACAAAATCATGACTTTTTACCAAGATTCAACGGCTGAATTGCAAGAAAACAGCAGAATTCTGCACGAACTCATCAAAATTTTTAGAGAAAACCGCATATTTCGATGCAAAACGACGATTTCTCGCTGATTTTCGTTGTTTTCTATCTTGAATTCGCAAGGAAGAGCACGAAATCTACAAAATCATGACATTTTACCAAGATTCAACTCCTGAATGGCAAGAAAACAGCAGAATTCTGCACGAAATCGTCAAAATTCTTAGAGAAAACCGCATATTTCGATGCAAAACGACGATTTCTCGCCGATTTTTGTTGTTTTCTGGCTTGAATTCGCAAAGAAGAGCACGAAATCTACAAAATCATCACTTTTTACCAAGATTCAACGGCTGAATTGCAAGAAAACAGCAGAATTCTGCACGAAATCATCAAAATTCTTACAGAAAACCGCATATTTCGATGCAAAACGACGATTTCTCGCCGATTTTCGTTGTTTTCTGGCATGAATTCGCAAAGAAGAGCACGAAATCTACAAAATCATAACTTTTTACCAAGATTCAACGGCTGAATTGCAAGAAAACAGCAGAATTCTGCACGAAATCATCAAAATTCTTAGAGAAAACCGCATATTTCGATGCAAAACGACGATTTCTCGCTGATTTTCGTTGTTTTCTATCTTGAATTTGCAAAGAAGAGCACGAAATCTACAAAATCATGACTTTTTACCAAGATTCAACGGATATATTGCAAGAAAACAGCAGAATTCTGCACGAAATCGTCAAAATTCTTAGAGAAAACCTCATATTTTGATGCAAAACGACGATTTCTCGCCGATTTTCGTTGTTTTCTGGCTTGAATTCGCAAAGAAGAGCACGAAATCTACAAAATCATGACTTTTTACCAAGATTCAACGGCTGAATTGCAAGAAAACCGCAGAATTCTGCACGAAATCATCAAAATTCTTACAGAAAACCGCATATTTCTATGCAAAACGACGATTTCTCGCCGATCTTCGCTGTTTTCTGGCATGAATTTGCAAAGAAGAGCACGAAATCTACAAAATCATGACTTTTTACCAAGATTCAACGGCTGAATTGCATGAAAACCGCAGAATTCTGCACGAAATCATCAAAATTCTTAGAGAAAACTGCATACTTCGATGCAAAACAACGATTTCTCGCCGATTTTCGTTGTTTTCTATCTTGAATTCGCCAAGAAGAGCACGAAATCTACAAAATCATGACTTTTTACGTAGATTCAACGGCTGAATTGCAAGAAAACAGCAGAATTCTGCACGAAATCATCAAAATTCTTACAGAAAACCGCATATTTCGATGCAAAACAACAATTTCTCGCCGATTTTCGTTGTTTTCTATCTTGAATTCGCCAAGAAGAGCACGAAATCTACAAAATCATGACTTTTTACCTAGATTCAACGGCTGAATTGCAAGAAAACAGCAGTATTCTGCACGAAATCATCAAAATTCTTACAGAAAACCGCATATTTCGATGCAAAACGACGATTTCTCGCCGATTTTCGTTGTTTTCTGGCTTGAATTCGCAAAGAAGGGCACGAAATCTACAAAATCATGACTTTTTACCAAGATTCAACGGCTGAATTGCAAGAAAACAGCAGAATTCTGCACGAAATCCTCAAAATTCTTACAGAAAACCGCATATTTCGATGCAAAACGACGATTTCTCGCCGATTTTCGTTGTTTTCTTTCATGAGTTTGCAAAGAAGAGCACGAAATCTACAAAATCTTGACTTTTTAACAAGATTCAACGGCTGAATTGCAAGAAAACAGCAGAATTCTGCACGAAATCATCAAAATTCTTAGAGAAAACCGCATATTTCGATGCAAAACGACGATTTCTCGCTGATTTTCGTTGTTTTCTATCTTGAATTTGCAAAGAAGAGCACAAAATCTACAAAATCATGACTTTTTACCAAGATTCTACAACTGAATTGCAAGAAAACAGCAGAATTCTGCACGAAATCATCAAAATTCTAACAGAAAACCGCATATTTCGATGCAAAACGACGATTTCTCGCCGATTTTCGTTGTTTTCTTTCATGAGTTTGCAAAGAAGAGCACGAAATCTACAAAATCTTGACTTTTTAACAAGATTCAACGGCTGAATTGCAAGAAAACAGCAGAATTCTGCACGAAATCATCAAAATTCTTAGAGAAAACCGCATATTTCGATGCAAAACGACGATTTCTCGCTGATTTTCGTTGTTTTCTGGCTTGAATTCGCAAAGAAGAGCACAAAATCTACAAAATCATGACTTTTTACCAAGATTCAACGGCTGAATTGCAAGAAAACAGCAGAATTCTGCACGAAATCATCAAAATTCTTAGAGAAAACTGCATATTTCGATGCAAAACAACGATTTCTCGCCGATTTTCGTTGTTTTCTATCTTGAATTTGCCAAGAAGAGCACGAAATCTACAAAATCATGACTTTTTACATAGATTCAACGGCTGAATTGCAAGAAAACAGCAGAACTCTGCACGAAATCATCAAAATTCTTACAGAAAACCGCATATTTCGATGCAAAACGACGATTTCTCGCCGATTTTCGTTGTATTTTGGCTTGAATTCGCAAAGAATAGCACGAAATCTACAAAATCATGACTTTTTACCAAGATTCAACGGCTGAATTGCAAAAAAACAGCAGAATTCTGCACGAAATCATCAAAATTCTTACAGAAAACCGCATATTTCGATGCAAAACAACGATTTCTCGCCGATTTTCGTTGTTTTCTGGCTTGAATTCGCAAAGAAGAGCACGAAATCTACAAAATCATCACTTTTTACCAAGATTCTACAGCTGAATTGCAAGAAAACAGCAGAATTCTGCACGAAATCATCAAAATTCTTACAGAAAACCGCATATTTCGATGCAAAACGACGATTTCTCGCCGATCTTCGTTGTTTTCTGGCATGAATTTGCAAAGAAGAGCACGAAATCTACAAAATCATGACTTTTTACCAAGATTCAACGGCTGAATTGCAAGAAAACAGCAGAATTCTGCACGAAATCATCAAAATTTTTAGAGAAAACCGCATATTTCGATGCAAAACGACGATTTCTCGCTGATTTTCGTTGTTTTCTATCTTGAATTCGCAAGGAAGAGCACGAAATCTACAAAATCATGACATTTTACCAAGATTCAACTCCTGAATGGCAAGAAAACAGCAGAATTCTGCACGAAATCGTCAAAATTCTTAGAGAAAACCGCATATTTCGATGCAAAACGACGATTTCTCGCCGATTTTTGTTGTTTTCTGGCTTGAATTCGCAAAGAAGAGCACGAAATCTACAAAATCATCACTTTTTACCAAGATTCAACGGCTGAATTGCAAGAAAACAGCAGAATTCTGCACGAAATCATCAAAATTCTTACAGAAAACCGCATATTTCGATGCAAAACGACGATTTCTCGCCGATTTTCGTTGTTTTCTGGCATGAATTCGCAAAGAAGAGCACGAAATCTACAAAATCATAACTTTTTACCAAGATTCAACGGCTGAATTGCAAGAAAACAGCAGAATTCTGCACGAAATCATCAAAATTCTTAGAGAAAACCGCATATTTCGATGCAAAACGACGATTTCTCGCTGATTTTCGTTGTTTTCTATCTTGAATTTGCAAAGAAGAGCACGAAATCTACAAAATCATGACTTTTTACCAAGATTCAACGGATATATTGCAAGAAAACAGCAGAATTCTGCACGAAATCGTCAAAATTCTTAGAGAAAACCTCATATTTTGATGCAAAACGACGATTTCTCGCTGATTTTCGTTGTTTTCTATCTTGAATTCGCAAGGAAGAGCACGAAATCTACAAAATCATGACATTTTACCAAGATTCAACTCCTGAATGGCAAGAAAACAGCAGAATTCTGCACGAAATCGTCAAAATTCTTAGAGAAAACCGCATATTTCGATGCAAAACGACGATTTCTCGCCGATTTTTGTTGTTTTCTGGCTTGAATTCGCAAAGAAGAGCACGAAATCTACAAAATCATCACTTTTTACCAAGATTCAACGGCTGAATTGCAAGAAAACAGCAGAATTCTGCACGAAATCATCAAAATTCTTACAGAAAACCGCATATTTCGATGCAAAACGACGATTTCTCGCCGATTTTCGTTGTTTTCTGGCATGAATTCGCAAAGAAGAGCACGAAATCTACAAAATCATAACTTTTTACCAAGATTCTACAGCTGAATTGCAAGAAAACAGCAGAATTCTGCACGAAATCATCAAAATTCTTACAGAAAACCGCATATTTCGATGCAAAACGACGATTTCTCGCCGATCTTCGTTGTTTTCTGGCATGAATTTGCAAAGAAGAGCACGAAATCTACAAAATCATGACTTTTTACCAAGATTCAACGGCTGAATTGCAAGAAAACAGCAGAATTCTGCACGAAATCATCAAAATTCTTAGAGAAAACCGCATATTTCGATGCAAAACGACGATTTTTCGCCGATCTTCGCTGTTTTCTGGCATGAATTTGCAAAGAAGAGCACGAAATCTACAAAATCATCACTTTTACCAAGATTCAACGGCTGAATTGCAAGAAAGCAGCAGAATTCTGCACGAAATCATCAAAATTCTTAGAGAAAACCGCATATTTCGATGCAAAACGACGATTTCTCGCTGATTTTCGTTGTTTTCTATCTTGAATTCGCAAAGAAGAGCACGAAATCTGCAAAATCATGACTTTTTACCAAGATTCAACGGCTAAATTGCAAGAAAACAGCAGAATTCTGCACGAAATCGTCAAAATTCTTAGAGAAAACCGCATTTTTCGATGCAAAACGACGATTTCTCGCCGATTTTCGTTGTTTTCTGGCTTGAATTCGCAAAGAAGAGCACGAAATCTACAAAATCATCACTTTTACCAAGATTCAACGGCTGAATTGCAAGAAAGCAGCAGAATTCTGCACGAAATCATCAAAATTCTTAGAGAAAACCGCATATTTCGATGCAAAACGACGATTTCTCGCCGATTTTCGTTGTTTTCTGGCTTGAATTCGCAAAGAAGAGCACGAAATCTACAAAATCATGACTTTTTACCAAGATTCAACGGCTGAATTGCAAGAAAACCGCAGAATTCTGCACGAAATCATCAAAATTCTTACAGAAAACCGCATATTTCTATGCAAAACGACGATTTCTCGCCGATCTTCGCTGTTTTCTGGCATGAATTTGCAAAGAAGAGCACGAAATCTACAAAATCATGACTTTTTACCAAGATTCAACAGCTGAATTGCAAGAAAACAGCAGAATTCTGCACGAAATCGTCAAAATTCTTAGAGAAAACCGCATTTTTCGATGCAAAACGACGATTTCTCGCCGATTTTCGTTGTTTTCTGGCTTGAATTCGCAAAGAAGAGCACGAAATCTACAAAATCATCACTTTTTACCAAGATTCAACGGCTGAATTGCAAGAAAACAGCAGAATTCTGCACGAAATCATTAAAATTCTTAGAGAAAACTGCATATTTCGATGCAAAACAACGATTTCTCGCCGATTTTCGTTGTTTTCTATCTTGAATTTGCCAAGAAGAGCACGAATTCTACAAAATCATGACTTTTTACATAGATTCAACGGCTGAATTGCAAGAAAACAGCAGAACTCTGCACGAAATCATCAAAATTCTTACAGAAAACCGCATATTTCGATGCAAAACGACGATTTCTCGCCGATTTTCGTTGTATTTTGGCTTGAATTCGCAAAGAATAGCACGAAATCTACAAAATCATGACTTTTTACCAAGATTCAACGGCTGAATTGCAAAAAAAACAGCAGAATTCTGCACGAAATCATCAAAATTCTTACAGAAAACCGCATATTTCGATGCAAAACAACGATTTCTCGCCGATTTTCGTTGTTTTCTGGCTTGAATTCGCAAAGAAGAGCACGAAATCTACAAAATCATCACTTTTTACCAAGATTCTACAGCTGAATTGCAAGAAAACAGCAGAATTCTGCCCGAAATCATCAAAATTCTTACAGAAAACCGCATATTTCGATGCAAAACGACGATTTCTCGCCGATCTTCGTTGTTTTCTGGCATGAATTTGCAAAGAAGAGCACGAAATCTACAAAATCATGACTTTTTACCAAGATTCAACGGCTGAATTGCAAGAAAACAGCAGAATTCTGCACGAAATCATCAAAATTTTTAGAGAAAACCGCATATTTCGATGCAAAACGACGATTTCTCGCTGATTTTCGTTGTTTTCTATCTTGAATTCGCAAGGAAGAGCACGAAATCTACAAAATCATGACATTTTACCAAGATTCAACTCCTGAATGGCAAGAAAACAGCAGAATTCTGCACGAAATCGTCAAAATTCTTAGAGAAAACCGCATATTTCGATGCAAAACGACGATTTCTCGCCGATTTTTGTTGTTTTCTGGCTTGAATTCGCAAAGAAGAGCACGAAATCTACAAAATCATCACTTTTTACCAAGATTCAACGGCTGAATTGCAAGAAAACAGCAGAATTCTGCACGAAATCATCAAAATTCTTAGAGAAAACCGCATATTTCGATGCAAAACGACGATTTCTCGCTGATTTTCGTTGTTTTCTATCTTGAATTTGCAAAGAAGAGCACGAAATCTACAAAATCATGACTTTTTACCAAGATTCAACGGATATATTGCAAGAAAACAGCAGAATTCTGCACGAAATCGTCAAAATTCTTAGAGAAAACCTCATATTTTGATGCAAAACGACGATTTCTCGCCGATTTTCGTTGTTTTCTGGCTTGAATTCGCAAAGAAGAGCACGAAATCTACAAAATCATTACTTTTTACCAAGATTCAACGGCTGAATTGCAAGAAAACAGCAGAATTCTGCACGAAATCATCAAAATTCTTACAGAAAACCGCATATTTCGATGCAAAACGACAATTTCTCGCCGATTTTCGTTGTTTTCTGGCTTGAATTCGCAAAGAAGAGCACGAAATCTACATACTCATGACTTTTTACCAAGATTCAACGGCTGAATTGCAAGAAAACAGCAGAATTCTGCACGAAATCATCAAAATTCTTACAGAAAACCGCATATTTCGATGCAAAACGACGATTTCTCGCCGATTTTCGTTGTTTTCTGGCATGAATTCGCAAAGAAGAGCACGAAATCTACAAAATCATAACTTTTTACCAAGATTCTACAGCTGAATTGCAAGAAAACAGCAGAATTCTGCACGAAATCATCAAAATTCTTACAGAAAACCGCATATTTCGATGCAAAACGACGATTTCTCGCCGATCTTCGTTGTTTTCTGGCATGAATTTGCAAAGAAGAGCACGAAATCTACAAAATCATGACTTTTTACCAAGATTCAACGGCTGAATTGCAAGAAAACAGCAGAATTCTGCACGAAATCATCAAAATTCTTAGAGAAAACCGCATATTTCGATGCAAAACGACGATTTCTCGCTGATTTTCGTTGTTTTCAATCTTGAATTCGCAAAGAAAAGCACGAAATCTACAAAATCATCACTTTTTACCAAGATTCAACGGCTGAATTGCAAGAAAACAGCAGAATTCTGCACGAAATCATCAAAATTCTTACAGAAAACCGCATATTTCGATGCAAAACGACGATTTCTCGCCGATTTTCGTTGTTTTCTGGCATGAATTCGCAAAGAAGTGCACGAAATCTACAAAATCATAACTTTTTACCAAGATTCAACGGCTGAATTGCAAGAAAACAGCAGAATTCTGCACGAAATCATCAAAATTCTTACAGAAAACCGCATATTTCGATGCAAAACAACGATTTCTCGCCGATTTTCGTTGTTTTTTGGCTTGAATTCGCAAAGAAAAGCACGAAATCTACAAAATCATCACTTTTTACCAAGATTCTACGGCTGAATTGCAAGAAAACAGCAGAATTCTGCACGAAATCATCAAAATTCTTACAGAAAACGGCATATTTCGATGCAAAACGACAATTTCTCGCCGATTTTCGTTGTTTTCTGGCTTGAATTCGCAAAGAAGAGCACGAAATCTACAAAATCATGACTTTTTACCAAGATTCAACGGCTGAATTGCAAGAAAACAGCAGAATTCTGCACGAAATCATCAAAATTCTAAGAGAAAACTGCATATTTCGATGCAAAACAACGCTTTCTCGCCGATTTTCGTTGTTTTCTATCTTGAATTTGCCAAGAAGAGCACGAAATCTACAAAATCATGACTTTTTACCTAGATTCAACAGCTGAATTGCAAGAAAACAGCAGAATTCTGCACGAAATCATCAAAATTCTAACAGAAAACCGCATATTTCGATGCAAAACGACGATTTCTCGCCGATTTTCGTTGTTTTCTGGCTTGAATTCGCAAAGAAGAGCACGAAATCTACAAAATCATGACTTTTTACCAAGATTCAACGGCTGAATTGCAAGAAAACAGCAAAATTCTGCACGAAATCATCAAAATTCTTACAGAAAACCGCATATTTCGATGCAAAACGACGATTTCTCGCCGATTTTTGTTGTTTTCTGGCTTGAATTCGCAAAGAAGAGCACGAAATCTACAAAATCATGACTTTTTACCAAGATTCAACGGCTGAATTGCAAGAAAACAGCAGAATTCTGCACGAAATCATCAAAATTCTTACAGAAAACCGCATATTTCGATGCAAAACGACGATTTCTCGCCGATTTTCGTTGTTTTCTGGCTTGAATTCGCAAAGAAGAGCACGAAATCTACAAAATCATGACTTTTTATCAAGATTCAACGGCTGAATTGCAAGAAAACAGCAGAATTCTGCACGAAATCATCAAAATTCTTAGAGAAAACTGCATATTTCGATGCAAAACAACGATTTCTCGCCGATTTTCGTTGTTTTCTATCTTGAATTCGCCAAGAAGAGCACGAAATCTACAAAATCATGACTTTTTACCTAGATTCAACGGCCGAATTGCAAGAAAACAGCAGAATTCTGCACGAAATCATCAAAATTCTTACAGAAAACCGCATATTTCGATGCAAAACGACGATTTCTCGCTGATTTTCGTTGTTGTCTATCTTGAATTTGCAAAGAAGAGCACGAAATCTACAAAATCATGACATTTTACCAAGATTCAACGGCTGAATTGCAAGAAAACAGCCGAATTCTGCACGAAATCGTCAAAATTCTTAGAGAAAACCGCATATTTCGATGCAAAACGACGATTTCTCGCCGATTTTCGTTGTTTTCTGGCTTGAATTCGCAAAGAAGAGCACGAAATCTACAAAATCATTACTTTTTACAAAGATTCAACAGCTGAATTGCAAGAAAACAGCAGAATTCTGCACGAAATCATCAAAATTCTTAGAGAAAACCGCATATTTCGATGCAAAACGACGATATCTCGCCGATTTTCGTGGTTTTCTGGCTTTAATTCGCAAAGAAGAGCACGAAATCTACAAAATCATGACTTTTTACCAAGATTCAACGGCTGAATTGCAAGAAAACAGCAGAATTCTGCACGAAATCATCAAAATTCTTACAGAAAACCGCATATTTCGATGCAAAACGATTATTTCTCGCCGATTTTCGTTGTTTTCTGGCTTGAATTCGCAAAGAAGAGCACGAAATCTACAAAATCATGACTTATTACCAAGATTCAACGGCTGAATTGCAAGAAAACAGCAGAATTCTGCACGAAATCATCAAAATTCTTACAGAAAACCGCATATTTCGATGCAAAACAACGAATTCTCGCCGATTTTTGTTGTTTTCTGGCTTGAATTCGCAAAGAAGAGCACGAAATCTACTAAATCATGACTTATTACCAAGATTCAACGGCTGAATTGCAAGAAAACAGCCGAATTCTGCACGAAATCATCAAAATTCTTACAGAAAATCGCATATTTCGATGCAAAACGATGATTTCTCGCCGATTTTCGTTGTTTTCTGGCTTAAATTCGCAAAGAAGAGCACGAAATCTACAAAATCATGACTTTTTACCAAGATTCAACGGCTGAGTTGCAAGAAAACAGCAGAATTCTGCACGAAATCATCAAAATTCTTACAGAAAACCGCATATTTCGATGCAAAACAACGATTTCTCGCCGATTTTTGTTGTTTTCTGGCTTGAATTCGCAAAGAAGAGCACGAAATCTACAAAATCATGACTTATTACCAAGATTCAACGGCTGAATTGCAAGAAAACAGCAGAATTCTGCACGAAATCATCAAAATTCTTACAGAAAATCGCATATTTCGATGCAAAACGACGATTTCTCGCCGATTTTCGTTGTTTTCTGGCTTGAATTCGCAAAGAAGAGCACGAAATCTACAAAATCATGACTTTTTACCAAGATTCAACGGCTGAATTGCAAGAAAACAGCAGAATTCTGCACGAAATCATCAAAATTCTTACAGAAAACCGCATATTTCGATGCAAAACAACGATTTCTCGCCGATTTTTGTTGTTTTCTGGCTTGAATTCGCAAAGAAGAGCACGAAATCTACTAAATCATGACTTATTACCAAGATTCAACGGCTGAATTGCAAGAAAACAGCCGAATTCTGCACGAAATCATCAAAATTCTTACAGAAAATCGCATATTTCGATGCAAAACGATGATTTCTCGCCGATTTTCGTTGTTTTCTGGCTTGAATTCGCAAAGAAGAGCACGAAGTCTACAAAATCATGACTTTTTATCAAGATTCAACGGCTGAATTGCAAAAAAACAGCAGAATTCTGCACGAAATCATCAAAATTCTTACAGAAAACCGCATATTTCGATGCAAAACGACGATTTCTCGCCGATTTTCGTTGTTTTCTGGCATGAATTCGCAAAGAAGAGCACGAAATCTACAAAATCATGACTTTTGACCAAGATTCAACGGCTGAGTTGCAAGAAATCAGCAGAATTCTGCACGAAATCATCAAAATTCTTAGAGAAAACCGCATATTTCGATGTAAAACGACGATTTCTCGCTGATTTTCGTTGTTTTCTATCTTGAATTCGCAAAGAAGAGCACGAAATCTACAAAATCATGACATTTTACCAAGATTCAACGGCTGAATTGCAAGAAAACAGCAGAATTCAACACGAAATCGTCAAAATTCTTAGAGAAAACCGCATATTTCGATGCAAAACGACGATTTCTCGCCGATTTTCGTTGTTTTCTGGCTTGAATTCGCAAAGAAGAGCACGAAATCTACAAAATCATCATTTTTTACCAAGATTCAACGGCTGAATTGCAAGAAAACAGCAGAATTCTGCACGAAATCGTCAAAATTCTTACAGAAAACCGCATATTTCGATGCAAAACGATTATTTCTCGCCGATTTTCGTTGTTTTCTGGCTTGAATTCGCAAAGAAGAGCACGAAATCTACAAAATCATGACTTATTACCAAGATTCAACGGCTGAATTGCAAGAAAACAGCAGAATTCTGCACGAAATCATCAAAATTCTTACAGAAAATCGCATATTTCGATGCAAAACGATGATTTCTCGCCGATTTTCGTTGTTTTCTGGCTTAAATTCGCAAAGAAGAGCACGAAATCTACAAAATCATGACTTTTTACCAAGATTCAACGGCTGAGTTGCAAGAAAACAGCAGAATTCTGCACGAAATCATCAAAATTCTTACAGAAAACCGCATATTTCGATGCAAAACAACGATTTCTCGCCGATTTTTGTTGTTTTCTGGCTTGAATTCGCAAAGAAGAGCACGAAATCTACAAAATCATCACTTTTTACCAAGATTCTACGGCTGAATTGCAAGAAAACAGCAGAATTCTGCACGAAATCATCAAAATTCTTACAGAAAACCGCATATTTCGATGCAAAACGACGATTTCTCGCCGATTTTCGTTGTTTTCTGGCATGAATTCGCAAAGAAGAGCACGAAATCTACAAAATCATGACTTTTGACCAAGATTCAACGGCTGAGTTGCAAGAAAACAGCAGAATTCTGCACGAAATCATCAAAATTCTTAGAGAAAACCGCATATTTCGATGTAAAACAACGATTTCTCGCTGATTTTCGTTGTTTTCTATCTTGAATTCGCAAAGAAGAGCACGAAATCTACAAAATCATGACATTTTACCAAGATTCAACGGCTGAATTTCAAGAAAACAGCAGAATTCTGCACGAAATCGTCAAAATTCTTAGAGAAAACCGCATATTTCGATGCAAAACGACGATTTCTCGCCGATTTTCGTTGTTTTCTGGCTTGAATTCGCAAAGAAGAGCACGAAATCTACAAAATCATCACTTTTTACCAAGATTCAACGGCTGAATTGCAAGAAAACAGCAGAATTCTGCACGAAATCATCAAAATTCTTGCATCGAAATATGCGGTTTTCTGTAAGAATTTTGATGATTTCGTGCAGAATTCTGCTGTTTTCTTGCAATTCAGCCGTTGAATCTAGGTAAAAAGTCATGATTTTGTAGATTTCGTGCTCTTCTTGGCGAATTCAAGATAGAAAACAACGAAAATCGGCGAGAAATCGTTGTTTTGCATCGAAATATGCAGTTTTCTCTAAGAATTTGGACGATTTCGTGCAGAATTCTGCTGTTTTCTTGCAATTCAGCCGTTGAATCTTGGTAAAAAGTCATGATTTTGTAGATTTCGTGCTTTTCTTGGCGAATTCAAGATAGAAAACAACGAAAATCGGCGAGAAATCGTTGTTTTGCATCGAAATATGCAGTTTTCTCAAAAAATTTTGATGATTTCGTGCAGAATTTTGCTGTTTTCTTGCAATTCAGCCGTTGAATCTTGGTAAAAAGTCATGATTTTGTAGATTTCGTGCTCTTCTTTGCGAATTCAAGCCAGAAAACAACGAAAATCGGCGAGAAATCGTCGTTTTGCATCGAAATATGCGGTTTTCTGTAAGAATTTTTATGATTTCGTGCAGAATTCTGCTGTTTTCTTGCAATTCAGCCGTAGAATCTTGGGAAAAAGTGATGATTTTGTAGATTTCGTGCTCTTCTTTGCGAATTCAAGCCAGAAAACAACGAAAATCGGCGAGAAATCGTTGTTTTGCATCGAAATATGCGGTTTTCTTTAAGAATTTTGACGATTTCGTGCAGAATTCTGCTGTTTTCTT
This sequence comes from Gnatocerus cornutus, assembly GCA_029298725.1. Classification (NCBI taxonomy): domain Eukaryota; kingdom Metazoa; phylum Arthropoda; class Insecta; order Coleoptera; family Tenebrionidae; genus Gnatocerus; species Gnatocerus cornutus. The sequence continues at coordinate 5,819,213 of CM055516.1, forward strand.
GCAATTCAGCCGTTGAATCTTGGTAAAAAGTCATGATTTTGTAGATTTCGTGCTCTTCTTGGCGAATTCAAGATAGAAAACAACGAAAATCGGCGAGAAATCGTTGCTTTGCATCGAAATATGCAGTTTTCTCTAAGAATTTTGATGATTTCGTGCAGAATTCTGCTGTTTTCTTGCAATTCAGCCGTTGAATCTTAGTAAAAAGTCATGATTTTGTAGATTTCGTGCTCTTCTTTGCGAATTCAAGCCAGAAAACAACGAAAATCGGCGAGAAATCGTCGTTTTGCATCGAAATATGCGGTTTTCTGTAAGAATTTTGATGATTTCGTGCAGAATTCTGCTGTTTTCTTGCAATTCAGCCGTTGAATCTTGGTAAAAAGTCATGATTTTGTAGATTTCGTGCTCTTCTTTGCAAATTCAAGCCAGAAAACAACGAAAATCGGCGAGAAATAATCGTTTTGCATCGAAATATGCGGTTTTCTGTAAGAATTTTGATGATTTCGTGCAGAATTCTGCTGTTTTCTTGCAATTCAGCCGTTGAATCTTGGTAAAATTTCATGATTTTGTAGATTTCGTATTCTTCTTTGCGAATTCAAGCCAGAAAACCACGAAAATCGGCGCGAAATCGTCGTTTTGCATCGAAATATGCGGTTTTCTCTAAGAATTTTGATGATTTCGTGCAGAATTCTGCTGTTTTCTTGCAATTCAGCCGTTGAATCTTGGTAAAAGGTAATGATTTTGTTGATTTCGTGCTCTTTTTTGCGAAGTCAAGCCAGAAAACAACGAAAATCGGCGAGAAATCGTCGTTTTGCATCGAAATATGCGGTTTTCTCTAAGAATTTTGACGATTTCGTGCAGAATTCTGCTGTTTTCTTGCAATTCAGCCGTTGAATCTTGGTAAAAAGTCATGATTTTGTAGATTTCGTGCTCTTCTTGGCGAATTCAAGATAGAAAACAACGAAAATCGGCGAGAAATCGTTGTTTTGCATCGAAATATGCAGTTTTCTATAAAAATTTTGATGATTTCGTGCAGAATTTTGCTGTTTTCTTGCAATTCAGCCGTTGAATCTTGGTAAAAAGTCATGATTTTGTAGATTTCGTGCTCTTCTTTGCGAATTCAAGCCAGAAAACAACGAAAATCGGCGAGAAATCGTCGTTTTGCATCGAAATATGCGGTTTTCTGTAAGAATTTTGATGATTTCGTGCAGAATTCTGCTGTTTTCTTGCAATTCAGTGTTGAATCTAGGTAAAAAGTCATGATTTTGTAGATTTCGTGCTCTTCTTGGCGAATTCAAGATAGAAAACAACGAAAATCGGCGAGAAATCGTTGTTTTGCATCGTAATATGCAGTTTTCTCTAAGAATTTTGATGATTTCGTGCAGAATTCTGCTGTTTTCTTGCAATTCAGCCGTTGAATCTTGGTAAAAAGTCATGATTTTGTAGATTTCGTGCTCTTCTTTGCGAATTCATGCCAGAAAACAACGAAAATTGGCGAGAAATCGTCGTTTTGCATCGAAATATGAGGTTTTCTGTAAGAATTTTGATGATTTCGTGCAGAATTCTGCTGTTTTTTTTCTTGTAGATTTCGTGCTCTTCTTTGCGAATTCAAGCCAGAAAACAACGAAAATCGGCGAGAAATCGTCGTTTTGCATCGAAATATGCGGTTTTCTCTAAGAATTTTGACAATTTCGTGCAGAATTCTGCTGTTTTCTTGCAATTCAGCCGTTGAATCTTGGTAAAAAGTCATGATTTTGTAGATTTCGTGCTCTTCTTTGCGAATTCAAGATAGAAAACAACGAAAATCAGCGAGAAATCGTCGTTTTGCATCGAAATATGCGGTTTTCTCTAAGAATATTGATGATTTCGTGCAGAATTCTGCTGTTTTCTTGCAATTCAGCCGTTGAATCTTGGTAAAAAGTCATGATTTTGTAGATTTCGTGCTCTTCTTTGCGAATTCATGCCAGAAAACAACGAAAATCGGCGAGAAATCGTCGTTTTGCATCGAAATATGCGGTTTTCTGTAAGAATTTTGATGATTTCGTGCAGAATTCTGCTGTTTTCTTGCAATTCAGCCGTTGAATCTAGGTAAAAAGTCATGATTTTGTAGATTTCGTGCTCTTCTTGGCGAATTCAAGATAGAAAACAACGAAAATCGGCGAGAAATCGTTGTTTTGCATCGAAATATGCAGTTTTCTCTAAGAATTTTGATGATTTCGTGCAGAATTCTGCTGTTTTCTTGCAATTCAGCCGTCGAATCTTGGTAAAAAGTCATGATTTTGTAGATTTTGTGCTCTTCTTTGCGAATTCATGCCAGAAAACAACGAAAATTGGCGAGAAATCGTCGTTTTGCATCGAAATATGCGGTTTTCTGTAAGAATTTTGATGATTTCGTGCAGAATTCTGCTGTTTTCTTGCAATTCAGCCGTAGAATCTTGGTAAAAAGTGATGATTTTGTAGATTTCGTGCTCTTCTTTGCGAATTCAAGCCAGAAAACAACGAAAATCGGCGAAAAATCGTTGTTTTGCATCGAAATATGCGGTTTTCTGTAAGAATTTTGATGATTTCGTGCAGAATTCTGCTGTTTTCTTGCAATTCAGCCGTTGAATCTTGGTAAAAAGTCATGATTTTGTAGATTTCGTGCTCTTCTTTGCGAATTCAAGTCAGAAAACAACGAAAATCGGCGAGAAATCGTCGTTTTGCATCGAAAAATGCGGTTTTCTGTAAGAATTTTGATGATTTCGTGCAGAATTCTGCTGTTTTCTTGCAATTCAGCCGTTGAATCTTGGTAAATAGTCATGATTTTGTAGATTTCGTTCTCTTCTTTGCGAATTCAAGCCAGAAAATAACGAAAATCGGCGAGAAATCGTCGTTTTGCATCGAAATATGCGGTTTTCTGTAAGAATTTTGATGATTTCGTGCAGAATTCTGCTGTTTTCTTGCAATTCAGCTGTTGAATCTTGGTAAAAAGTCATGATTTGGTAGATTTCGTGCTCTTCTTTGCGAATTCAAGCCAGAAAACAACGAAAATCGGCGAGAAATCGTCGTTTTGCATCGAAAAATGCGGTTTTCTGTAAGAATTTTGATGATTTCGTGCAGAATTCTGCCGTTTTCTTGCAATTCAGCCGTTGAATCTTGGTAAAAAGTCATGATTTTGTAGATTTCGTGCTCTTCTTTGCGAATTCAAGCCAGAAAACAACGAAAATCGGCGAGAAATCGTCGTTTTGCATCGAAATATGCGGTTTTCTCTAAGAATTTTGACGATTTCGTGCAGAATTCTGCTGTTTTCTTGCAATTCAGCCGTTGAATCTTGGTAAAAAGTCATGATTTTGTAGATTTCGTGCTCTTCTTTGCGAATTCAAGATAGAAAACAACGAAAATCAGCGAGAAATCGTCGTTTTGCATCGAAATATGCGGTTTTCTCTAAGAATTTTGATTATTTCGTGCAGAATTCTGCTGTTTTCTTGCAATTCAGCCGTTGAATCTTGGTAAAAAGTCATGATTTTGTAGATTTCGTGCTCTTCTTTACAAATTCTTGCCAGAAAACAACGAAGATCGGCGAGAAATCGTCGTTTTGCATCGAAATATGCGGTTTTCTGTAAGAATTTTGATGATTTCGTGCAGAATCCTGCTGTTTTCTTGCAATTCAGCCGTTAAAGCTTGGTAAAAAGTCATGATTTTGTAGATTTCGTTCTCTTCTTTGCGAATTCAAGCCAGAAAACAACGAAAATCGGCGAGAAATCGTCGTTTTGCATCGAGATATGCGGTTTTCTGTAAGAATTTTGATGATTTCGTGCAGAATTCTGCTGTTTTCTTGCAATTCAGCCGTTGAATCTATGTAAAAAGTCATGATTTTGTGGATTTCGCTCTTCTTGGCGAATTCAAGATAGAAAACAACGAAAATCGGCGAGAAATCGTTGTTTTGCATCGAAATATGCGGTTTTCTGTAAGAATTTTGATGATTTCGTGCAGAATTCTGCTGTTTTCTTGCAATTCAGCCGTTGAATCTTGGTAATAAGTCATGATTTTGTAGATTTCGTGCTCTTCTTTGCGAATTCAAGCCAGAAAACAACAAAAATCGGCGAGAAATCGTTGTTTTGCATCGAGATATGCGGTTTTCTGTAAGAATTTTGATGATTTCGTGCAGAATTCTGCTGTTTTCTTGCAATTCAGCCGTTGAATCTTGGTAAAATGTCATGATTTTGTTGATTTCGTGCTCTTCTTTGCGAATTCAAGCCAGAAAACAACGAAAATCGGCGAGAAATCATCGTTTTGCATCGAAAAATGCGGTTTTCTGTAAGAATTTTGATGATTTCGTGCAGAATTCTGCTGTTTTCTTGCAATTCAGCCGTTGAATCTTGGTAAAAAGTCATGATTTTGTAGATTTCGTGCTCTTCTTTGCAAATTCAAGCCAGAAAACAACGAAAATCGGCGAGATATCGTCGTTTTGCATCGAAATATGCGGTTTTCTGTAAGAATTTTGATGATTTCGTGCAGAATTCTGCTGTTTTCTTGCAATTCAGCCGTTGAATCTTGGTAAAAAGTGATGATTTTGTAGATTTCGTGCTCTTCTTTGCGAATTCAAGCCAGAAAGCAACGAAAATCGGCGAGAAATCGTCGTTTTGCATCGAAATATGCGGTTTTCTCTAAGAATTTTGATGATTTCGTGCAGAATTCTGCTGTTTTCTTGCAATTCAGCCGTTGACTCTTGGCAAAAAGTGATGATTTTGTAGATTTCGTGCTCTTCTTTGCGAATTCAAGCCAGAAAACAACGAAAATCAGCGAGAAATCGTCGTTTTGCATCGAAATATGCGGTTTTCTCTAAGAATTTTGATGATTTCGTGCAGAATTCTGCTGTTTTCTTGCAATTCAGCCGTTGAATCTTGGTAAAAAGTGATGATTTTGTAGATTTCGTGCTCTTCTTTGCGAATTCAAGCCAGAAAACAACGAAAATCGGCGAGAAATCGTCGTTTTGCATCGAAATATGCGGTTTTCTCTAAGAATTTTGATGATTTCGTGCAGAATTCTGCTGTTTTCTTGCAATTCAGCCGTTGACTCTTGGTAAAAAGTGATGATTTTGTAGATTTCGTGCTCTTCTTTGCGAATTCAAGCCAGAAAACAACGAAAATCGGCGAGAAATCGTCGTTTTGCATCGAAATATGCGGTTTTCTCTAAGAATTTTGATGATTTCGTGCAGAATTCTGCTGTTTTCTTGCAATTCAGCCGTTGAATCTTGGTAAAAAGTGATGATTTTGTAGATTTCGTGCTCTTCTTTGCGAATTCAAGCCAGAAAACAACGAAAATCGGCGAGAAATCGTCGTTTTGCATCGAAATATGCGGTTTTCTCTAAGAATTTTGATGATTTCGTGCAGAATTCTGCTGTTTTCTTGCAATTCAGCCGTTGAATCTTGGTAAAAAGTGATGATTTTGTAGATTTCGTGCTCTTCTTTGCGAATTCAAGCCAGAAAACAACGAAAATCGGCGAGATATCGTCGTTTTGCATCGAAATATGCGGTTTTCTGTAAGAATTTTGATGATTTCGTGCAGAATTCTGCTGTGTTCTTGCAATTCAGCCGTTGAATCTTGGTAAAAAGTGATGATTTTGTAGATTTCGTGCTCTTTTGCGAATTCAAGCCAGAAAACAACGAAAATCGGCGAGAAATCGTCGTTTTGCATCGAAATATGCGGTTTTCTCTAAGAATTTTGATGATTTCGTGCAGAATTCTGCTGTTTTCTTGCAATTCAGCCGTTGAATCTTGGTAAAAAGTGATGATTTTGTAGATTTCGTGCTCTTCTTTGCGAATTCAAGCCAGAAAGCAACGAAAATCGGCGAGAAATCGTCGTTTTGCATCGAAATATGCGGTTTTCTCTAAGAATTTTGACGATTTCGTGCAGAATTCTGCTGTTTTCTTCCAATTCAGCCGTTGAATCTTGGTAAAGAGTCATGATTTTGTAGATTTCGTGCTCTTCTTTGCGAATTCAAGATAGAAAACAACGAAAATCAGCGAGAAATCGTCGTTTTGCATCGAAATATGCGGTTTTCTCTAAGAATTTTGATGATTTCGTGCAGAATTCTGCTGTTTTCTTGCAATTCAGCCGTTGAATCCTGGTAAAAAGTCATGATTTTGTAGATTTCGTGCTCTTCTTTGCAAATTCATGCCAGAAAACAACGAAGATCGGCGAAAAATCGTCGTTTTGCATCGAAATATGCGGTTTTCTGTAAGAATTTTGATGATTTCGTGCAGAATTCTGCTGTTTTCTTGCAATTCAGTCATGAATCTTGGTAAAAAGTCATGATTTTGTAGATTTCGTGCTCTTCTTTGCGAATTCAAGCCGTCGTCGTTTTGCATCGAAATATGCGGTTTTCTGTAAGAATTTTGATGATTTCGTGCAGAATTCTGCTGTTTTCTTGCAATTTAGCCGTAGAATCTTGGTGAATAGTGATGATTTTGTAGATTTCGTGCTCTTCTTTGCGAATTCAAGATAGAAAACAACGAAAATCAGCGAGAAATCGTCGTTTTGCATCGAAATATGCGGTTTTCTCTAAGAATTTTGATGATTTCGTGCAGAATTCTGCTGTTTTCTTGCAATTCAGCCATTGAATCTTGGTAAAAAGTCATGATTTTGTAGATTTCGTGCTCTTCTTTGCGTATTCAAGCCAGAAAACAACGAAAATCGGCGAGAAATCGTCGTTTTGCATCGAAATATGCGGTTTTCTGTAAGAATTTTGATGATTTCGTGCAGAATTCTGCTGTTTTCTTGCAATTCAGCCGTTGAATCTTGGTAAAAAGTCATGATTTTGTAGATTTCGTGCTCTTCTTTGCGAATTCAAGCCAGAAAACAACGAAAATCGGCGAGAAATCGTCGTTTTGCATCGAAATATGCGGTTTTCTGTAAGAATTTTGATGATTTCGTGCAGAATTCTGCTGTTTTCTTGCAATTCAGCCGTTGAATCTAGGTAAAAAGTCATGATTTTGTAGATTTCGTGCTCTTCTTGGCGAATTCAAGATAGAAAACAACGAAAATCGGCGAGAAATCGTTGTTTTGCATCGAAATATGCGGTTTTCTGTAAGAATTTTGATGATTTCGTGCAGAATTCTGCTGTTTTCTTGCAATTCAGCCGTTGAATCTAGGTAAAAAGTCATGATTTTGTAGATTTCGTGCTCTTCTTGGCGAATTCAAGATAGAAAACAACGAAAATCGGCGAGAAATCGTTGTTTTGCATCGAAATATGCAGTTTTCTCTAAGAATTTTGATGATTTCGTGCAGAATTCTGCTGTTTTCTTGCAATTCAGCCGTTGAATCTTGGTAAAAAGTCATGATTTTGTAGATTTCGTGCTCTTCTTTGCGAATTCAAGCCAGAAAACTACGAAAATCGGCGAGAAATCGTCGTTTTGCATCGAAATATGCGGTTTTCTCTAAGAATTTTGACGATTTCGTGCAGAATTCTGCTGTTTTCTTGCAATTCAGCAGTTGAATCTTGGTAAAAAGTGATGATTTTGTAGATTTCGTGCTCTTCTTTGCGAATTCAAGATAGAAAACAACGAAAATCAGCGAGAAATCGTCGTTTTGCATCGAAATATGCGGTTTTCTCTAAGAATTTTGATGATTTCGTGCAGAATTCTGCTGTTTTCTTGCAATTCAGCCGTTGAATCTTGGTAAAAAGTCATGATTTTGTAGATTTCGTGCTCTTCTTTGCGAATTCATGCCAGAAAACAACGAAAATCGGCGAGAAATCGTCGTTTTGCATCGAAATATGCGGTTTTCTGTAAGAATTTTGATGATTTCGTGCAGAATTCTGCTGTTTTCTTGCAATTCAGCCGTTGAATCTTGGTAAAAAGTTATGATTTTGTAGATTTCGTGCTCTTCTTTGCGAATTCAAGCCAGAAAACAACGAAAATCGGCGAGAAATCGTCGTTTTGCATCAAAATATGCGGTTTTCTGTAAGAATTTTGATGATTTCGTGCAGAATTCTGCTGTTTTCTTGCAATTCAGCCGTAGAATCTAGGTAAAAAGTCATGATTTTGTAGATTTCGTGCTCTACTTGGCGAATTCAAGATAGAAAACAACGAAAATCGGCGAGAAATCGTTGTTTTGCATCGTAATATGCAGTTTTCTCTAAGAATTTTGATGATTTCGTGCAGAATTCTGCTGTTTTCTTGCAATTCAGCCGTTGAATCTTGGTAAAAAGTCATGACTTTGTAGATTTAGTGCTCTTCTTTGCGAATTCAAGCCAGAAAACAACGAAAATCGGCGAGAAATCGTCGTTTTGCATCGAAATATGCGGTTTTCTCTAAGAATTTTGATGATTTCGTGCAGAATTCTGCTGTTTTCTTGCAATTCAGTCATGAATCTTGGTAAAAAGTCATGATTTTGTAGATTTCGTGCTCTTCTTTGCGAATTCAAGCCGTCGTCGTTTTGCATCGAAATATGCGGTTTTCTGTAAGAATTTTGATGATTTCGTGCAGAATTCTGCTGTTTTCTTGCAATTTAGCCGTAGAATCTTGGTGAATAGTGATGATTTTGTAGATTTCGTGCTCTTCTTTGCGAATTCAAGATAGAAAACAACGAAAATCAGCGAGAAATCGTCGTTTTGCATCGAAATATGCGGTTTTCTCTAAGAATTTTGATGATTTCGTGCAGAATTCTGCTGTTTTCTTGCAATTCAGCCATTGAATCTTGGTAAAAAGTCATGATTTTGTAGATTTCGTGCTCTTCTTTGCGTATTCAAGCCAGAAAACAACGAAAATCGGCGAGAAATCGTCGTTTTGCATCGAAATATGCGGTTTTCTGTAAGAATTTTGATGATTTCGTGCAGAATTCTGCTGTTTTCTTGCAATTCAGCCGTTGAATCTTGGTAAAAAGTCATGATTTTGTAGATTTCGTGCTCTTCTTTGCGAATTCAAGCCAGAAAACAACGAAAATCGGCGAGAAATCGTCGTTTTGCATCGAAATATGCGGTTTTCTGTAAGAATTTTGATGATTTCGTGCAGAATTCTGCTGTTTTCTTGCAATTCAGCCGTTGAATCTAGGTAAAAAGTCATGATTTTGTAGATTTCGTGCTCTTCTTGGCGAATTCAAGATAGAAAACAACGAAAATCGGCGAGAAATCGTTGTTTTGCATCGAAATATGCGGTTTTCTGTAAGAATTTTGATGATTTCGTGCAGAATTCTGCTGTTTTCTTGCAATTCAGCCGTTGAATCTAGGTAAAAAGTCATGATTTTGTAGATTTCGTGCTCTTCTTGGCGAATTCAAGATAGAAAACAACGAAAATCGGCGAGAAATCGTTGTTTTGCATCGAAATATGCAGTTTTCTCTAAGAATTTTGATGATTTCGTGCAGAATTCTGCTGTTTTCTTGCAATTCAGCCGTTGAATCTTGGTAAAAAGTCATGATTTTGTAGATTTCGTGCTCTTCTTTGCGAATTCAAGCCAGAAAACTACGAAAATCGGCGAGAAATCGTCGTTTTGCATCGAAATATGCGGTTTTCTCTAAGAATTTTGACGATTTCGTGCAGAATTCTGCTGTTTTCTTGCAATTCAGCAGTTGAATCTTGGTAAAAAGTGATGATTTTGTAGATTTCGTGCTCTTCTTTGCGAATTCAAGATAGAAAACAACGAAAATCAGCGAGAAATCGTCGTTTTGCATCGAAATATGCGGTTTTCTCTAAGAATTTTGATGATTTCGTGCAGAATTCTGCTGTTTTCTTGCAATTCAGCCGTTGAATCTTGGTAAAAAGTCATGATTTTGTAGATTTCGTGCTCTTCTTTGCGAATTCATGCCAGAAAACAACGAAAATCGGCGAGAAATCGTCGTTTTGCATCGAAATATGCGGTTTTCTGTAAGAATTTTGATGATTTCGTGCAGAATTCTGCTGTTTTCTTGCAATTCAGCCGTTGAATCTTGGTAAAAAGTCATGATTTTGTAGATTTCGTGCTCTTCTTTGCGAATTCAAGCCAGAAAACAACGAAAATCGGCGAGAAATCGTCGTTTTGCATCAAAATATGCGGTTTTCTGTAAGAATTTTGATGATTTCGTGCAGAATTCTGCTGTTTTCTTGCAATTCAGCCGTAGAATCTAGGTAAAAAGTCATGATTTTGTAGATTTCGTGCTCTACTTGGCGAATTCAAGATAGAAAACAACGAAAATCGGCGAGAAATCGTTGTTTTGCATCGTAATATGCAGTTTTCTCTAAGAATTTTGATGATTTCGTGCAGAATTCTGCTGTTTTCTTGCAATTCAGCCGTTGAATCTTGGTAAAAAGTCATGACTTTGTAGATTTAGTGCTCTTCTTTGCGAATTCAAGCCAGAAAACAACGAAAATCGGCGAGAAATCGTCGTTTTGCATCGAAATATGCGGTTTTCTCTAAGAATTTTGATGATTTCGTGCAGAATTCTGCTGTTTTCTTGCAATTCAGCCGTTGAATTTTGGTAAAAAGTCATGATTTTGTAGATTCCTGCTCTTCTTTGCGAATTCAAGATAGAAAACAACGAAAATCAGCGAGAAATCGTCGTTTTGCATCGAAATATGCGGTTTTCTCTAAGAATTTTGATGATTTCGTGCAGAATTCTGCTGTTTTCTTGCAATTCAGCCATTGAATCTTGGTAAAAAGTCATGATTTTGTAGATTTCGTGCTCTTCTTTGCGAATTCAAGCCAGAAAACAACGAAAATCGGCGAGAAATCGTCGTTTTGCATCGAAATATGCGGTTTTCTGTAAGAATTTTGATGATTTCGTGCAGAATTCTGCTGTTTTCTTGCAATTCAGCCGTTGAATCTTGGTAAAAAGTCATGATTTTGTAGATTTCGTGCTCTTCTTTGCGAATTCAAGCCAGAAAACAACGAAAATCGGCGAGAAATCGTCGTTTTGCATCGAAATATGCGGTTTTCTGTAAGAATTTTGATGATTTCGTGCAGAATTCTGCTGTTTTCTTGCAATTCAGCCGTTGAATCTAGGTAAAAAGTCATGATTTTGTAGATTTCGTGCTCTTCTTGGCGAATTCAAGATAGAAAACAACGAAAATTGGCGAGAAATCGTTGTTTTGCATCGAAATATGCGGTTTTCTGTAAGAATTTTGATGATTTCGTGCAGAATTCTGCTGTTTTCTTGCAATTCAGCCGTTGAATCTAGGTAAAAAGTCATGATTTTGTAGATTTCGTGCTCTTCTTGGCGAATTCAAGATAGAAAACAACGAAAATCGGCGAGAAATCGTTGTTTTGCATCGAAATATGCAGTTTTCTCTAAGAATTTTGATGATTTCGTGCAGAATTCTGCTGTTTTCTTGCAATTCAGCCGTTGAATCTTGGTAAAAAGTCATGATTTTGTAGATTTCGTGCTCTTCTTTGCGAATTCAAGCCAGAAAACAACGAAAATCGGCGAGAAATCGTCGTTTTGCATCGAAATATGCGGTTTTCTCTAAGAATTTTGACGATTTCGTGCAGAATTCTGCTGTTTTCTTGCAATTCAGCAGTTGAATCTTGGTAAAAAGTCATGATTTTGTAGATTTCGTGCTCTTCTTTGCGAATTCAAGATAGAAAACAACGAAAATCAGCGAGAAATCGTCGTTTTGCATCGAAATATGCGGTTTTCTCTAAGAATTTTGATGATTTCGTGCAGAATTCTGCTGTTTTCTTGCAATTCAGCCGTTGAAACTTGGTAAAAAGTCATGATTTTGTAGATTTCGTGCTCTTCTTTGCGAATTCATGCCAGAAAACAACGAAAATCGGCGAGAAATCGTCGTTTTGCATCGAAATATGCGGTTTTCTGTAAGAATTTTGATGATTTCGTGCAGAATTCTGCTGTTTTCTTGCAATTCAGCCGTTGAATCTTGGTAAAAAGTCATGATTTTGTAGATTTCGTGCTCTTCTTTGCGAATTCAAGCCAGAAAACAACGAAAATCGGCGAGAAATCGTCGTTTTGCATCAAAATATGCGGTTTTCTGTAAGAATTTTGATAATTTCGTGCAGAATTCTGCTGTTTTCTTGCAATTCAGCCGTTGAATCTTGGTAAAATGTTATGACTTTGTAGATTTAGTGCTCTTCTTTGCGAATTCAAGCCAGAAAACAACGAAAATCGGCGAGAAATCGTCGTTTTGCATCGAAATATGCGGTTTTCTCTAAGAATTTTGATGATTTCGTGCAGAATTCTGCTGTTTTCTTGCAATTCAGCCGTTGAATCTTGGTAAAAAGTCATGATTTTGTAGATTCCTGCTCGTCTTTGCGAATTCAAGATAGAAAACGACGAAAATCAGCGAGAAATCGTCGTTTTGCATCGAAATATGCGGTTTTCTCTAAGAATTTTGATGATTTCGTGCAGAATTCTGCTGTTTTCTTGCAATTCAGCCATTGAATCTTGGTAAAAAGTCATGATTTTGTAGATTTCGTGCTCTTCTTTGCGAATTCAAGCCAGAAAACAACAAAAATCGGCGAGAAATCGTCGTTTTGCATCGAAATATGCGGTTTTCTGTAAGAATTTTGATGATTTCGTGCAGAATTCTGCTGTTTTCTTGCAATTCAGCCGTTGAATCTTGGTAAAAAGTCATGATTTTGTAGATTTCGTGCTCTTCTTTGCGAATTCAAGCCAGAAAACAACGAAAATCGACGAGAAATCGTCGTTTTGCATCGAAATATGCGGTTTTCTGTAAGAATTTTGATGATTTCGTGCAGAATTCTGCTGTTTTCTTGCAATTCAGCCGTTGAATCTAGGTAAAAAGTCATGACTTTGTAGATTTCGTGCTCTTCTTGGCGAATTCAAGATAGAAAACAACGAAAATCGGCGAGAAATCGTTGTTTTGCATCGAAATATGCGGTTTTCTGTAAGAATTTTGATGATTTCGTGCAGAATTCTGCTGTTTTCTTGCAATTCAGCCGTTGAATCTAGGTAAAAAGTCATGATTTTGTAGATTTCGTGCTCTTCTTGGCGAATTCAAGATTGAAAACAACGAAAATCGGCGAGAAATCGTTGTTTTGCATCGAAATATGCAGTTTTCTCTAAGAATTTTAATGATTTCGTGCAGAATTCTGCTGTTTTCTTGCAATTCAGCCGTTGAATCTTGGTAAAAAGTCATGATTTTGTAGATTTCGTGCTCTTCTTTGCGAATTCAAGCCAGAAAACAACGAAAATCGGCGAGAAATCGTCGTTTTGCATCGAAATATCCGGTTTTCTCTAAGAATTTTGACGATTTCGTGCAGAATTCTGCTGTTTTCTTGCAATTCAGCAGTTGAATCTTGGTAAAAAGTCATGATTTTGTAGATTTCGTGCTCTTCTTTGCGAATTCAAGATAGAAAACAACGAAAAGAAGCGAGAAATCGTCGTTTTGCATCGAAATATGCGGTTTTCTCTAAGAATTTTGATGATTTCGTGCAGAATTCTGCTGTTTTCTTGCAATTCAGCCGTTGAATCTTGGTAAAAAGTCATGATTTTGTAGATTTCGTGCTCTTCTTTGCGAATTCATGCCAGAAAACAACGAAAATCGGCGAGAAATCGTCGTTTTGCATCGAAATATGCGGTTTTCTGTAAGAATTTTGATGATTTCGTGCAGAATTCTGCTGTTTTCTTGCAATTCAGCCGTTGAATCTTGGTAAAAAGTCATGATTTTGTAGATTTCGTGCTCTTCTTTGCGAATTCAAGCCAGAAAACAACGAAAATCGGCGAGAAATCGTCGTTTTGCATCAAAATATGCGGTTTTCTGTAAGAATTTTGATGATTTCGTGCAGAATTCTGCTGTTTTCTTGCAATTCAGCCGTAGCATCTAGGTAAAAAGTCATGATTTTGTAGATTTCGTGCTCTTCTTGGCGAATTCAAGATAGAAAACAACGAAAATCGGCGAGAAATCGTTGTTTTGCATCGTAATATGCAGTTTTCTCTAAGAATTTTGATGATTTCGTGCAGAATTCTGCTGTTTTCTTGCAATTCAGCCGTTGAATCTTGGTAAAAAGTCATGACTTTGTAGATTTAGTGCTCTTCTTTGCGAATTCAAGCCAGAAAACAACGAAAATCGGCGAGAAATCGTCGTTTTGCATCGAAATATGCGGTTTTCTCTAAGAATTTTGATGATTTCGTGCAGAATTCTGCTGTTTTCTTGCAATTCAGCCGTTGAATCTTGGTAAAAAGTGATGATTTTGTAGATTTCGTGCTCTTTTGCGAATTCAAGCCAGAAAACAACGAAAATCGGCGAGAAATCGTCGTTTTGCATCGAAATATGCGGTTTTCTCTAAGAATTTTGATGATTTCGTGCAGAATTCTGCTGTTTTCTTGCAATTCAGCCGTTGAATCTTGGTAAAAAGTGATGATTTTGTAGATTTCGTGCTCTTCTTTGCGAATTCAGGCCAGAAAGCAACGAAAATCGGCGAGAAATCGTCGTTTTGCATTGAAATATGCGGTTTTCTGTAAGAATTTTGATGATTTCGTGCAGAATTCTGCTGTTTTCTTGCAATTCAGCCATGAATCTTGGTAAAGAGTCATGATTTTGTAGATTTCGTGCTCTTCTTTGCGAATTCAAGATAGAAAACAACGAAAATCAGCGAGAAATCGTCGTTTTGCATCGAAATATGCGGTTTTCTGTAAGAATTTTGATGATTTCGTGCAGAATTCTGCTGTTTTCTTGCAATTCAGCCGTTGAATCTTGGTAAAAAGTCATGATTTTGTAGATTCCTGCTCGTCTTTGCGAATTCAAGATAGAAAACAACGAAAATCAGCGAGAAATCGTCGTTTTGCATCGAAATATGCGGTTTTCTGTAAGAATTTTGATGATTTCGTGCAGAATTCTGCTGTTTTCTTGCAATTCAGCCGTTGAATCTAGGTAAAAAGTCATGACTTTGTAGATTTCGTGCTCTTCTTGGCGAATTCAAGATAGAAAACAACGAAAATCGGCGAGAAATCGTTGTTTTGCATCGAAATATGCGGTTTTCTGTAAGAATTTTGATGATTTCGTGCAGAATTCTGCTGTTTTCTTGCAATTCAGCCGTTGAATCTAGGTAAAAAGTCATGATTTTGTAGATTTCGTGCTCTTCTTGGCGAATTCAAGATAGAAAACAACGAAAATCGGCGAGAAATCGTTGTTTTGCATCGAAATATGCAGTTTTCTCTAAGAATTTTGATGATTTCGTGCAGAATTCTGCTGTTTTCTTGCAATTCAGCCGTTGAATCTTGGTAAAAAGTCATGATTTTGTAGATTTCGTGCTCTTCTTTGCGAATTCAAGCCTGAAAACAACGAAAATCAGCGAGAAATCGTCGTTTTGCATCGAAATATGCGGTTTTCTCTAAGAATTTTGATGATTTCGTGCAGAATTCTGCTGTTTTCTTGCAATTCAGCCGTTGAATCTTGGTAAAAAGTCATGATTTTGTAGATTTCGTGCTCTTCTTTGCAAATTCATGCCAGAAAACAACGAAGATCGGCGAGAAATCGTCGTTTTGCATTGAAATATGCGGTTTTCTGTAAGAATTTTGATGATTTCGTGCAGAATTCTGCTGTTTTCTTGCAATTCAGCCATGAATCTTGGTAAAAAGTCATGATTTTGTAGATTTCGTGCTCTTCTTTGCAAATTCAAGCCAGAAAACAACGAAAATCGGCGAGAAATCGTCGTTTTGCATCGAAATATCCGGTTTTCTGTAAGAATTTTGATGATTTCGTGCAGAATTCTGCTGTTTTCTTGCAATTCAGCCGTTGAATCTAAGTAAAAAGTCATGATTTTGTAGATTTCGTGCTCTTCTTGGCGAATTCAAGATAGAAAACAAGGAAAATCAGCGAGAAATCGTTGTTTTGCATCGAAATATGCGGTTTTCTGTAAGAATTTTGTTGATTTCGTGCAGAATTCTGCTGTTTTCTTGCAATTCAGCCGTTGAATCTATGTATAAAGTCATGATTTTGTAGATTTCGTGCTCTTCTTGGCGAATTCAAGATAGAAAACAACGAAAATCGGCGAGAAATCGTTGTTTTGCATCGAAATATGCAGTTTTCTCTAAGAATTTTGATGATTTCGTGCAGAATTCTGCTGTTTTCTTGCAATTCAGCCGTTGAATCTTGGTAAAAAGTCATGATTTTGTAGATTTCGTGCTCTTCTTTGCGAATTCAAGCCAGAAAACAACGAAAATCGGCGAGAAATCGTCGTTTTGCATCGAAATATGCGGTTTTCTGTAAGAATTTTGATGATTTCGTGCAGAATTCTGCTGTTTTCTTGCAATTTAGCCGTAGAATCTTAGTAAAATGTGATGATTTTGTAGATTTCGTGCTCTTCTTTGCGAATTCAAGCCAGAAAACAACGAAAATCGGCGAGAAATCGTTGTTTTGCATCGAAATATGCGGTTTTCTGTAAGAGTTTTGATGATTTCGTGCAGAATTCTGCTGTTTTCTTGCAATTCAGCCGTTGAATCTTGGTAAAAAGTCATGATTTTGTAGATTTCGTGCTCTTCTTTGCGAATTCAAGCCAGAAAACAACGAAAATCGGCGAGAAATCGTCGTTTTGCAACGAAAAATGCGGTTTTCTGTAAGAATTTTGATGATTTCGTGCAGATTTCTGCTGTTTTCTTGCAATTCAGCTGTTGAATCTTGGTAAAAAGTCATGATTTTGTAGATTTCGTGCTCTTCTTTGCGAATTCAAGCCAGAAAACAACGAAAATCGGCGAGAAATCGTCGTTTTGCATCGAAATATGCGGTTTTCTGTAAGAATTTTGATGATTTCGTGCAGAATTCTGCTGTTTTCTTGCAATTCAGCCGTTGAATGTTGGTAAAAAGTCATGATTTTGTAGATTCCGTGCTCTTCTTTGCGAATTCAAGATAGAAAACAACGAAAATCAGCGAGAAATCGTCGTTTTGCATCGAAATATGCGGTTTTCTCTAAGAATTTTGATGATTTCGTGCAGAATTCTGCTGTTTTCTTGCAATTCAGCCATTGAATCTTGGTAAAAAGTAATGATTTTGTAGATTTCGTGCTCTTCTTTGCGAATTCAAGCTAGAAAACAACGAAAATCGGCGAGAAATCGTCGTTTTGCATCGATATATGCGGTTTTCTCTAAGAATTTTGACGATTTCGTGCAGAATTCTGCTGTTTTCTTGCAATTCAGCCGTTGAATCTTGGTAAAAAGTCATGATTTTGTAGATTTTGTGCTCTTCTTTGCGAATTCAAGATAGAAAACAACGAAAATCAGCAAAAAATCGTCGTTTTGCATCGAAATATGCGGTTTTCTCTAAGAATTTTGATGATTTCGTGCAGAATTCTGCTGTTTTCTTGCAATTCAGACGTTAAATCTTGGTAAAAAGTCATGATTTTGTAGATTTCGTGCTCTTCTTTGCAAATTCATGCCAGAAAACAACGAAAATCGGCGAGAAATCGTCGTTTTGCATCGAAATATGCGGTTTTCTGTAAGAATTTTGATGATTTCGTGCAAAATTGTGCTGTTTTCTTGCAATTCAGCCGTTGAATCTTGGTAAAAAGTCATGATTTTGTAGATTTCGTGCTCTTCTTTGCGAATTCAAGCCAGAAAACAACGAAAATCGGCGAGAAATTGTCGTTTTGCATCGAAATATGCGGTTTTCTGTAAGAATTTTGATGATTTCGTGCAGAATTCTGCTGTTTTCTTGCAATTCAGCCGTTGAATCTAGGTAAAAAGTCATGATTTTGTAGATTTCGTGCTCTTCTTGGCGAATTCAAGATAGAAAACAACGAAAATCGGCGAGAAATCGTTGTTTTGCATCGAAATATGCGGTTTTCTGTAAGAATTTTGATGATTTCGTGCAGAATTCTGCTGTTTTCTTGCAATTCAGCCGTTGAATCTAGGTAAAAAGTCATGATTTTGTAGATTTCGTGCTCTTCTTGGCGAATTCAAGATAGAAAACAACGAAAATCGGCGAGAAATCGTTGTTTTGCATCGAAATATGCAGTTTTCTCTAAGAATTTTGATGATTTCGTGCAGAATTCTGCTGTTTTCTTGCAATTCAGCCGTTGAATCTTGGTAAAAAGTCATGATTTTGTAGATTTCGTGCTCTTCTTTGCGAATTCAAGCCAGAAAACAACGAAAATCGGCGAGAAATCGTCGTTTTGCATCGAAATATGCGGTTTTCTGTAAGAATTTTGATGATTTCGTGCAGAATTCTGCTGTTTTCTTGCAATTTAGCCGTAGAATCTTGGTAAAAAGTGATGATTTTGTAGATTTCGTGCTCTTCTTTGCGAATTCAAGCCAGAAAACAACGAAAATCGGCGAGAAATCGTTGTTTTGCATCGAAATATGCGGTTTTCTGTAAGAATTTTGATGATTTCGTGCAGAATTTTGCTGTTTTCTTGCAATTCAGCCGTTGAATCTTGGTAAAAAGTCATGATTTTGTAGATTTCGTGCTTTTCTTTGCGAATTTAAGCCAGAAAACAACGAAAATCGGCGAGAAATCGTCGTTTTGCAACGAAAAATGCGGTTTTCTGTAAGAATTTTGATGATTTCGTGCAGATTTCTGCTGTTTTCTTGCAATTCAGCCGTTGAATCTTGGTAAAAAGTCATGGTTTTGTAGATTTCGTGCTCTTCTTTGCGAATTCAAGCCAGAAAACAACGAAAATCGGCGAGAAATCGTCGTTTTGCATCGAAATATGCGGTTTTCTGTAAGAATTTTGATGATTTCGTGCAGAATTCTGCTGTTTTCTTGCAATTCAGCCGTTGAATCTTGGTAAAAAGTCATGATTTTGTAGATTCCGTGCTCTTCTTTGCGAATTCAAGCTAGAAAACAACGAAAATCGGCGAGAAATCGTCGTTTTGCATCGAAATATGCGGTTTTCTCTAAGAATTTTGACGATTTCGTGCAGAATTCTGCTGTTTTCTTGCAATTCAGCCGTTGAATCTTGGTAAAAAGTCATGATTTTGTAGATTTTGTGCTCTTCTTTGCGAATTTAAGATAGAAAACAACGAAAATCAGCAAAAAATCGTCGTTTTGCATCGAAATATGCGGTTTTCTCTAAGAATTTTGATGATTTCGTGCAGAATTCTGCTGTTTTCTTGCAATTCAGACGTTGAATCTTGGTAAAAAGTCATGTTTTTGAGGATTTCGTGCTCTTCTTTGCAAATTCATGCCAGAAAACAACGAAAATCGGCGAGAAATCGTCGTTTTGCATCGAAATATGCGGTTTTCTGTAAGAATTTTGATGATTTCGTGCAGAATTCTGCTGTTTTCTTGCAATTCAGCCGTTGAATCTTGGTAAAAAGTCATGATTTTGTAGATTTCGTGCTCTTCTTTGCGAATTCAAGCCAGAAAACAACGAAAATCGGCGAGAAATCGTCGTTTTGCATCGAAATATGCGGTTTTCTGTAAGAATTATGATAATTTCGTGCAGAATTCTTATGTTTTCTTGCAATTCAGCCGTTGAATCTAGGTAAAAAGTGATGATTTTGTAGATTTCGTGCTCTTCTTGGCGAATTCAAGATAGAAAACAACGAAAATCGGCGAGAAATCGTTGTTTTGCATCGAAATATGCGGTTTTCTGTAAGAATTTTGATGATTTCGTGCAGAATTCTGCTGTTTTCTTGCAATTCAGCCGTTGAATCTAGGTAAAAAGTCATGATTTTGTAGATTTCGTGCTCTTCTTTGCGAATTCAAGCCAGAAAACAACGAAAATCGGCGAGAAATCGTCGTTTTGCATCAAAATATGCGGTTTTCTCTAAGAATTTTGACGATTTCGTGCAGAATTCTGCTGTTTTCTTGCAATTCAGCAGTTGAATCTTGGTAAAAAGTCATGATTTTGTAGATCTCGTGCTCTTCTTTGCGAATTCAAGATAGAAAACAACGAAAATCAGCGAGAAATCGTCGTTTTGCATCGAAATATGCGGTTTTCTCTAAGAATTTTGATGATTTCGTGCAGAATTCTGCTGTTTTCTTGCAATTCAGCCGTTGAATCTTGGTAAAAAGTCATGATTTTGTAGATTTCGTGCTCTTCTTTGCGAATTCATGCCAGAAAACAACGAAAATCGGCGAGAAATCGTCGTTTTGCATCGAAATATGCGGTTTTCTGTAAGAATTTTGATGATTTCGTGCAGAATTCTGCGGCGAATTCAAGATAGAAAACAACGAAAATCGGCGAGAAATCGTTGTTTTGCATCGTAATATGCAGTTTTCTCTAAGAATTTTGATGATTTTGTGCAGAATTCTGCTGTTTTCTTGCAATTCAGCCATTGAATCTTGGTAAAAAGTCATGACTTTGTAGATTTAGTGCTCTTCTTTGCGAATTCAAGCCAGAAAACAACAAAAATCGGCGAGAAATCGTCGTTTTGCACCGAAAAATGCGGTTTTCTGTAAGAATTTTGATGATTTCGTGCAGAATTCTGCTGTTTTCTTGCAATTCAGCCGTTGAATCTTGGTAAAAAGTCATGATTTTGTAGATTTCGTGCTCTTCTTTGCGAATTTAAGCCAGAAAACAACGAAAATCGGCGAGAAATCGTCGTTTTGCATCGAAATATGCGGTTTTCTGTAAGAATTTTGATGATTTCGTGCAGAATTCTGCTGTTTTCTTGCAATTCAGCCGTTGAATCTTGGTAAAAAGTCATGATTTTATAGATTCCGTGCTCTTCTTTGCAAATTCAAGATAGAAAACAAGGAAAATCAGCGAGAAATCGTCGTTTTGCATCGAAATATGCGGTTTTCTCTAAGAATTTTGATGATTTCGTGCAGAATTCTGCTGTTTTCTTGCAATTCAGCGGTTGAATCTTGGTAAAAAGTAATGATTTTGTAGATTTCGTGCTCTTCTTTGCGAATTCAAGCCAGAAAACAACGAAAATCGGCGAGAAATCGTCGTTTTGCATCGAAATATGCGGTTTTCTCTAAGAATTTTGATGATTTCGTGCAGAATTCTGCTGTTTTCTTGCAATTCAGCCGTTGAATCTTGGTAAAAAGTCATGATTTTGTAGATTTCGTGCTCTTCTTTGCAAATTCATGCCAGAAAACAACGAAAATCGGCGAGAAATCGTCGCTTTGCATCGAAATATGCGGTTTTCTGTAAGAATTTTGATGATTTCGTGCAGAATTCTGCTGTTTTCTTGCAATTCAGCCGTTGAATCTTGGTAAAAAGTCATGATTTTGTAGATTTCGTGCTCTTCTTTGCGAATTCAAGCCAGAAAACAACGAAAATCGGCGAAAAAAACGTTGTTTTGCATCGAAATATGCGGTTTTCTGTAAGAATTTTGATGATTTCGTGCAGAATTCTGCTGTTTTCTTGCAATTCAGCCGTTGAATCTAGGTAAAAAGTCATGATTTTGTAGATTTCGTGCTCTTCTTGGCGAATTCAAGATAGAAAACAACGAAAATCGGCGAGAAATCGTTGTTTTGCATCGAAATATGCAGTTTTCTCTAAGAATTTTGATGATTTCGTGCAGAATTCTGCTGTTTTCTTGCAATTCAGCCGTTGAATCTTGGTAAAAAGTCATGATTTTGTAGATTTCGTGCTCTTCTTTGCGAATTCAAGCCAGAAAACAACGAAAATCGGCGAGAAATCGTCGTTTTGCATCGAAATATGCGGTTTTCTGTAAGAATTTTGATGATTACGTGCAGAATTCTGCTGTTTTCTTGCAATTCAGCCGTAGAATCTTGGTAAAAAGTGATGATTTTGTAGATTTCGTGCTCTTCTTTGCGAATTCAAGCCAGAAAACAACGAAAATCGGCGAGAAATCGTTGTTTTGCATCGAAATATGAGGTTTTCTGTAAGAATTTTGAAGATTTCGTGCAGAATTCTGCTGTTTTCTTGCAATTCAGCCGTTGAATCTTGGTAAAAAGTGATGATTTTGTAGATTTCGTGCTCTTCTTTGCGAATTCAAGCCAGAAAACAACGAAAATCGGCGAGAAATCGTCGTTTTGCATCTAAATATGCGGTTTTCTGTAAGAATTTTGATGATTTCGTGCAGAATTCTGCTGTTTTCTTGCAATTCAGCCGTTGAATCTTGGTAAAAAGTCATGATTTTGTAGATTTCGTGCTCTTCTTTGCGAATTCAAGCCAGAAAACAACGAAAATCGGCGAGAAATCGTCGTTTTGCATCGAAATATGCGGTTTTCTCTAAGAATTTTGATGATTTCGTGCAGAATTCTGCTGTTTTCTTGCAATTCAGCCGTTGAATCTTGGTAAAAAGTCATGATTTTGTAGATTTCGTGCTCTTCTTTGCAAATTCATGCCAGAAAACAACGAAAATCGACGAGAAATCGTCGTTTTGCATCGAAATATGCGGTTTTCTGTAAGAATTTTGATTTGGTGCAGAATTCTGCTGTTTTCTTGCAATTCAGCCGTTGAATCTTGGTAAAAAGTCATGATTTTGTAGATTTCGTGCTCTTCTTTGCGAATTCAAGCCAGAAAACAACGAAAATCGGCGAGAAATCGTCGTTTTGCATCGAAATATGCGGTTTTCTGTAAGAATTTTGATGATTTTGTGCAGAATTCTGCTGTTTTCTTGCAATTCAGCCGTTGAATCTAGGTAAAAAGTCATGATTTTATAAATTTCGTGCTCTTTTTGGCGAATTCAAGATAGAAAACAACGAAAATCGGCGAGAAATCGTTGTTTTGCATCGAAATATGCGGTTTTCTGAAAGAATTTTGATGATTTCGTGCAGAATTCTGCTGTTTTCTTGCAATTCAGCCGTTGAATCTAGGTAAAAAGTCATGATTTTGTAGATTTCGTGCTCTTCTTGGCGAATTCAAGATAGAAAACAACGAAAATCGGCGAGAAATCGTCGTTTTGCATCGAAATATGCGGTTTTCTGTAAGAATTTTGATGATTTCGTGCAGAATTTTGCGGTTTTCTTGCAATTCAGCCGTTGAATCTTGGTAAAAAGTCATGATTTTGTGGATTTCGGTGCTCTTCTTTGCGAATTCAAGCCAGAAAACAACGAAAATCGGCGAGAAATCGTCGTTTTGCATCGAAATATGCGGTTTTCTGTAAGAATTTTGATGATTTCGTGCAGAATTCTGCTGTTTTCTTGCAATTCAGCCGTTGAATCTTGGTAAAAAGTCATGATTTTGTTGATTTCGTGCTCTTCTTGGCGAATTCAAGATAGAAAACAACGAAAATCGGCGAGAAATCGTTGTTTTGCATCGAAATATGCAGTTTTCTCTAAGAATTTTGATGATTTCGTGCAGAATTCTGCTGTTTTCTTGCAATTCAGCCGTTGAATCTTGGTAAAAAGTCATGATTTTGTAGATTTCGTGCTCTTCTTTGCAAATTCATGCCAGAAAACAACGAAAATCGACGAGAAATCGTCGTTTTGCATCGAAATATGCGGTTTTCTGTAAGAATTTTGATTTGGTGCAGAATTCTGCTGTTTTCTTGCAATTCAGCCGTTGAATCTTGGTAAAAAGTCATGATTTTGTAGATTTCGTGCTCTTCTTTGCGAATTCAAGCCAGAAAACAACGAAAATCGGCGAGAAATCGTCGTTTTGCATCGAAATATGCGGTTTTCTGTAAGAATTTTGATGATTTTGTGCAGAATTCTGCTGTTTTCTTGCAATTCAGCCGTTGAATCTAGGTAAAAAGTCATGATTTTATAAATTTCGTGCTCTTTTTGGCGAATTCAAGATAGAAAACAACGAAAATCGGCGAGAAATCGTCGTTTTGCATCGAAATATGCGGTTTTCTGTAAGAATTTTGATGATTTCGTGCAGAATTTTGCGGTTTTCTTGCAATTCAGCCGTTGAATCTTGGTAAAAAGTCATGATTTTGTAGATTTCGTGCTCTTCTTGGCGAATTCAAGATAGAAAACAACGAAAATCGGCGAGAAATCGTCGTTTTGCATCGAAATATGCGGTTTTCTGTAAGAATTTTGATGATTTCGTGCAGAATTTTGCGGTTTTCTTGCAATTCAGCCGTTGAATCTTGGTAAAAAGTCATGATTTTGTAGATTTCGTGCTCTTCTTTGCGAATTCAAGCCAGAAAACAACGAAAATCGGCGAGAAATCGTCGTTTTGCATCGAAATATGCGGTTTTCTGTAAGAATTTTGATGATTTCGTGCAGAATTCTGCTGTTTTCTTGCAATTCAGCCGTTGAATCTTGGTAAAAAGTCATGATTTTGTAGATTTCGTGCTCTTCTTTGCGAATTCAAGCCAGAAAACAACGAAAATCGGCGAGAAATAATCGTTTTGCATCGAAATATGCGGTTTTCTGTAAGAATTTTGATGATTTCGTGCAGAATTCTGCTGTTTTCTTGCAATTCAGCCGTTGAATCTTAATAAAAAGCCATGATTTTGTAGATTTCGTGCTCTTCTTTGCGAACTCAAGCCAGAAAACCACGAAAATCGGCGAGAAATCGTCGTTTTGCATCGAAATATGCGGTTTTCTCTAAGAATTTTGATGATTTCGTGCAGAATTTTGCTGTTTTCTTGCAATTCAGCCGTTGAATCTTGGTAAAAAGTGATGATTTTGTTGATTTCGTGCTCTTCTTTGCGAATTCAAGCCAGAAAACAACGAAAATCGGCGAGAAATCGTCGTTTTGCATCGAAATATGCGGTTTTCTGTAAGAATTTTGATGATTTCGTGCAGAATTCTGCTGTTTTCTTGCAATTCAGCTGTTGAATCTTGGTAAAATGTCATGATTTTGTAGATTTCGTGCTCTTCTTTGCGAATTCAAGCCAGAAAACAACGAAAATCGGCGAGAAATAATCGTTTTGCATCGAAATATGCGGTTTTCTGTAAGAATTTTGATGATTTCGTGCAGAATTCTGCTGTTTTCTTGCAATTCAGCCGTTGAATCTTAATAAAAAGCCATGATTTTGTAGATTTCGTGCTCTTCTTTGCGAACTCAAGCCAGAAAACCACGAAAATCGGCGAGAAATCGTCGTTTTGCATCGAAATATGCGGTTTTCTCTAAGAATTTTGATGATTTCGTGCAGAATTTTGCTGTTTTCTTGCAATTCAGCCGTTGAATCTTGGTAAAAAGTGATGATTTTGTTGATTTCGTGCTCTTCTTTGCGAATTCAAGCCAGAAAACAACGAAAATCGGCGAGAAATCGTCGTTTTGCATCGAAATATGCGGTTTTCTGTAAGAATTTTGATGATTTCGTGCAGAATTCTGCTGTTTTCTTGCAATTCAGCCGTTGAATCTTGGTAAAAAGTCATGATGTTGTAGATTTCGTGCTCTTCTTTGCGAATTCAAGCCAGAAAACCACGAAAATCAGCGAGAAATCGTCGTTTTGCATCGAAATATGCGGTTTTCTCTAAGAATTTTGATGATTTCGTGCAGAATTCTGCTGTTTTCTTGCAATTCAGCCGTTGAATCTTGGTAAAAAGTCATGATTTTGTTGATTTCGTGCTCTTCTTGGCGAATTCAAGATAGAAAACAACGAAAATCGGCGAGAAATCGTTGTTTTGCATCGAAATATGCAGTTTTCTCTAAGAATTTTGATGATTTCGTGCAGAATTCTGCTGTTTTCTTGCAATTCAGCCGTTGAATCTTGGTAAAAAGTCATGATTTTGTAGATTTTGTGCTCTTCGTTGCGAATTCAAGCCAGAAAACAACGAAAATCGGCGAGAAATCGTCGTTTTGCATCGAAATATGCGGTTTTCTCTAAGAATTTTGATGATTTCGTGCAGAATTCTGCTGTTTTCTTGCAATTCAGCCGTTGAATCTTGGTAAAAAGTCATGATTTTGTTGATTTCGTGCTCTTCTTGGCGAATTCAAGATAGAAAACAACGAAAATTGGCGAGAAATCGTTGTTTTGCATCGAAATATGCGGTTTTCTGTAAGAATTTTGATCATTTCGTGCAGAATTCTGCGGTTTTCTTGCTATTCAGCCGTTGAATCTTGGTAAAAAGTCATGATTTTGTAGATTTCGTGCTCTTCTTTGCGAATTCAAGCCAGAAAACAACGAAAATCGGCGAGAAATCGTCGTTTTGCATCGAAATATGCGGTTTTCTGTAAGAATTTTGATGATTTCGTGCAGAATTCTGCTGTTTTCTTGCAATTCAGCTGTTGAATCTTGGTAAAAAGTCATGATTTTGTAGATTTCGTGCTCTTCTTTGCGAATTCAAGCCAGAAAACAACGAAAATCGGCGAGAAATCGTCGTTTTGCATCGAAATATGCGGTTTTCTGTAAGAATTTTGATGATTTCGTGCAGAATTCTGCTGTTTTCTTGCAATTCAGAAGTTGAATCTTGGTATAAAGTCATGATTTTGTAGATTTCGTGCTCTTCTTTGCGAATTCAAGCCAGAAAACAACGAAAATCGGCGAGAAATAGTCGTTTTGCATCGAAATATGCGGTTTTCTGTAAGAATTTTGATGATTTCGTGCAGAATTCTGCTGTTTTCTTGCAATTCAGCCGTTGAATCTTGGTAAAAAGTCATGATTTTGTAGATTTCGTGCTCTTCTTTGCGAATTCAAGCCAGAAAACAACGAAAATCGGCGAGAAATCGTCGTTTTGCATCGAAATATGCGGTTTTCTGTAAGAATTTTGATGATTTTGTGCAGAATTCTGCTGTTTTCTTGCAATTCAGTCGTTGAATCTAGGTAAAAAGTCATGATTTTATAAATTTCGTGCTCTTTTTGGCGAATTCAAGATAGAAAACAACGAAAATCGGCGAGAAATCGTTGTTTTGCATCGAAATATGCTGTTTTCTGTAAGAATTTTGATGATTTTGTGCAGAATTCTGCTGTTTTCTTGCAATTCAGCCGTTGAATCTAGGTAAAAAGTCATGATTTTGTAGATTTCGTGCTCTTCTTTGCGAATTCAAGATAGAAAACAACGAAAATCGGCGAGAAATCGTCGTTTTGCATCGAAATATGCGGTTTTCTGTAAGAATTTTGATGATTTCGTGCAGAATTCTGCGGTTTTCTTGCAATTCAGCCGTTGAATCTTGGTAAAAAGTCATGATTTTGTAGATTTCGTGCTCTTCTTTGCGAATTCAAGCCAGAAAACAACGAAAATCGGCGAGAAATCGTCGTTTTGCATCGAAATGTGCGGTTTTCTGTAAGAATTTTGATGATTTCGTGCAGAATTCTGCTGTTTTCTTGCAATTCAGCCGTTGAATCTTTGGTAAAAAGTCATGATTTTGTAGATTTCGTGCTCTTCTTTGCGAATTCAAGCCAGAAAACAACGAAAATCGGCGAGAAATAATCGTTTTGCATCGAAATATGCGGTTTTCTGTAAGAATTTTGATGAT
Source organism: Gnatocerus cornutus (assembly GCA_029298725.1). Taxonomy (NCBI): domain Eukaryota; kingdom Metazoa; phylum Arthropoda; class Insecta; order Coleoptera; family Tenebrionidae; genus Gnatocerus; species Gnatocerus cornutus. The sequence goes on from CM055516.1 coordinate 5,846,315, forward strand.
TTCGTGCAGAATTCTGCTGTTTTCTTGCAATTCAGCCGTTGAATCTTGGTAAAAAGTCATGATTTTGTAGATTTCGTGCTCTTCTTTGCGAATTCAAGCCAGAAAACAACGAAAATCGGCGAGAAATCGTCGTTTTGCATCGAAATATGCGGTTTTCTGTAAGAATTTTGATGATTTTGTGCAGAATTCTGCTGTTTTCTTGCAATTCAGCCGTTGAATCTAGGTAAAAAGTCATGATTTTATAAATTTCGTGCTCTTTTTGGCGAATTCAAGATAGAAAACAACGAAAATCGGCGAGAAATCGTTGTTTTGCATCGAAATATGCGGTTTTCTGTAAGAATTTTGATGATTTCGTGCAGAATTCTGCTGTTTTCTTGCAATTCAGCCGTTGAATCTAGGTAAAAAGTCATGATTTTGTAGATTTCGTGCTCTTCTTGGCGAATTCAAGATAGAAAACAACGAAAATCGGCGAGAAATCGTCGTTTTGCATCGAAATATGCGGTTTTCTGTAAGAATTTTGATGATTTCGTGCAGAATTTTGCGGTTTTCTTGCAATTCAGCCGTTGAATCTTGGTAAAAAGTCATGATTTTGTAGATTTCGTGCTCTTCTTTGCGAATTCAAGCCAGAAAACAACGAAAATCGGCGAGAAATCGTCGTTTTGCATCGAAATATGCGGTTTTCTGTAAGAATTTTGATGATTTCGTGCAGAATTCTGCTGTTTTCTTGCAATTCAGCCGTTGAATCTTGGTAAAAAGTCATGATTTTGTAGATTTCGTGCTCTTCTTTGCGAATTCAAGCCAGAAAACAACGAAAATCGGCGAGAAATAATCGTTTTGCATCGAAATATGCGGTTTTCTGTAAGAATTTTGATGATTTCGTGCAGAATTTTGCTGTTTTCTTGCAATTCAGCCGTTGAATCTTGGTAAAAAGTGATGATTTTGTTGATTTCGTGCTCTTCTTTGCGAATTCAAGCCAGAAAACAACGAAAATCGGCGAGAAATCGTCGTTTTGCATCGAAATATGCGGTTTTCTGTAAGAATTTTGATGATTTCGTGCAGAATTCTGCTGTTTTCTTGCAATTCAGCCGTTGAATCTTGGTAAAAAGTCATGATGTTGTAGATTTCGTGCTCTTCTTTGCGAATTCAAGCCAGAAAACCACGAAAATCGGCGAGAAATCGTCGTTTTGCATCGAAATATGCGGTTTTCTCTAAGAATTTTGATGATTTCGTGCAGAATTCTGCTGTTTTCTTGCAATTCAGCCGTTGAATCTTGGTAAAAAGTCATGATTTTGTTGATTTCGTGCTCTTCTTGGCGAATTCAAGATAGAAAACAACGAAAATCGGCGAGAAATCGTTGTTTTGCATCGAAATATGCAGTTTTCTCTAAGAATTTTGATGATTTCGTGCAGAATTCTGCTGTTTTCTTGCAATTCAGCCGTTGAATCTTGGTAAAAAGTCATGATTTTATAGATTTTGTGCTCTTCGTTGCGAATTCAAGCCAGAAAACAACGAAAATCGGCGAGAAATCGTCGTTTTGCATCGAAATATGCGGTTTTCTCTAAGAATTTTGATGATTTCGTGCAGAATTCTGCTGTTTTCTTGCAATTCAGCCGTTGAATCTTGGTAAAAAGTCATGATTTTGTTGATTTCGTGCTCTTCTTGGCGAATTCAAGATAGAAAACAACGAAAATCGGCGAGAAATCGTTGTTTTGCATCGAAATATGCGGTTTTCTGTAAGAATTTTGATCATTTCGTGCAGAATTCTGCGGTTTTCTTGCTATTCAGCCGTTGAATCTTGGTAAAAAGTCATGATTTTGTAGATTTCGTGCTCTTCTTGGCGAATTCAAGCCAGAAAACAACGAAAATCGGCGAGAAATCGTCGTTTTGCATCGAAATATGCGGTTTTCTCTAAGAATTTTGATGATTTCGTGCAGAATTCTGCTGTTTTCTTGCAATTCAGCCGTTGAATCTTGGTAAAAAGTCATGATTTTGTAGATTTCGTGCTCTTCTTTGCAAATTCATGCCAGAAAACAACGAAAATCGACGAGAAATCGTCGTTTTGCATCGAAATATGCGGTTTTCTGTAAGAATTTTGATTTGGTGCAGAATTCTGCTGTTTTCTTGCAATTCAGCCGTTGAATCTTGGTAAAAAGTCATGATTTTGTAGATTTCGTGCTCTTCTTTGCGAATTCAAGCCAGAAAACAACGAAAATCGGCGAGAAATCGTCGTTTTGCATCGAAATATGCGGTTTTCTGTAAGAATTTTGATGATTTTGTGCAGAATTCTGCTGTTTTCTTGCAATTCAGCCGTTGAATCTAGGTAAAAAGTCATGATTTTATAAATTTCGTGCTCTTTTTGGCGAATTCAAGATAGAAAACAACGAAAATCGGCGAGAAATCGTTGTTTTGCATCGAAATATGCGGTTTTCTGTAAGAATTTTGATGATTTCGTGCAGAATTCTGCTGTTTTCTTGCAATTCAGCCGTTGAATCTAGGTAAAAAGTCATGATTTTGTAGATTTCGTGCTCTTCTTGGCGAATTCAAGATAGAAAACAACGAAAATCGGCGAGAAATCGTCGTTTTGCATCGAAATATGCGGTTTTCTGTAAGAATTTTGATGATTTCGTGCAGAATTTTGCGGTTTTCTTGCAATTCAGCCGTTGAATCTTGGTAAAAAGTCATGATTTTGTAGATTTCGTGCTCTTCTTTGCGAATTCAAGCCAGAAAACAACGAAAATCGGCGAGAAATCGTCGTTTTGCATCGAAATATGCGGTTTTCTGTAAGAATTTTGATGATTTCGTGCAGAATTCTGCTGTTTTCTTGCAATTCAGCCGTTGAATCTTGGTAAAAAGTCATGATTTTGTAGATTTCGTGCTCTTCTTTGCGAATTCAAGCCAGAAAACAACGAAAATCGGCGAGAAATAATCGTTTTGCATCGAAATATGCGGTTTTCTGTAAGAATTTTGATGATTTCGTGCAGAATTCTGCTGTTTTCTTGCAATTCAGCCGTTGAATCTTAATAAAAAGCCATGATTTTGTAGATTTCGTGCTCTTCTTTGCGAACTCAAGCCAGAAAACCACGAAAATCGGCGAGAAATCGTCGTTTTGCATCGAAATATGCGGTTTTCTCTAAGAATTTTGATGATTTCGTGCAGAATTTTGCTGTTTTCTTGCAATTCAGCCGTTGAATCTTGGTAAAAAGTGATGATTTTGTTGATTTCGTGCTCTTCTTTGCGAATTCAAGCCAGAAAACAACGAAAATCGGCGAGAAATCGTCGTTTTGCATCGAAATATGCGGTTTTCTGTAAGAATTTTGATGATTTCGTGCAGAATTCTGCTGTTTTCTTGCTATTCAGCCGTTGAATCTTGGTAAAAAGTCATGATTTTGTAGATTTCGTGCTCTTCTTTGCGAATTCAAGCCAGAAAACAACGAAAATCGGCGAGAAATAATCGTTTTGCATCGAAATATGCGGTTTTCTGTAAGAATTTTGATGATTTCGTGCAGAATTCTGCTGTTTTCTTGCAATTCAGCCGTTGAATCTTAATAAAAAGCCATGATTTTGTAGATTTCGTGCTCTTCTTTGCGAACTCAAGCCAGAAAACCACGAAAATCGGCGAGAAATCGTCGTTTTGCATCGAAATATGCGGTTTTCTCTAAGAATTTTGATGATTTCGTGCAGAATTTTGCTGTTTTCTTGCAATTCAGCCGTTGAATCTTGGTAAATAGTGATGATTTTGTTGATTTCGTGCTCTTCTTTGCGAATTCAAGCCAGAAAACAACGAAAATCGGCGAGAAATCGTCGTTTTGCATCGAAATATGCGGTTTTCTGTAAGAATTTTGATGATTTCGTGCAGAATTCTGCTGTTTTCTTGCAATTCAGCCGTTGAATCTTGGTAAAAAGTCATGATGTTGTAGATTTCGTGCTCTTCTTTGCGAATTCAAGCCAGAAAACCACGAAAATCGGCGAGAAATCGTCGTTTTGCATCGAAATATGCGGTTTTCTCTAAGAATTTTGATGATTTCGTGCAGAATTCTGCTGTTTTCTTGCAATTCAGCCGTTGAATCTTGGTAAAAAGTCATGATTTTGTTGATTTCGTGCTCTTCTTGGCGAATTCAAGATAGAAAACAACGAAAATCGGCGAGAAATCGTTGTTTTGCATCGAAATATGCAGTTTTCTCTAAGAATTTTGATGATTTCGTGCAGAATTCTGCTATTTTCTTGCAATTCAGCCGTTGAATCTTGGTAAAAAGTCATGATTTTGTAGATTTTGTGCTCTTCGTTGCGAATTCAAGCCAGAAAACAACGAAAATCGGCGAGAAATCGTCGTTTTGCATCGAAATATGCGGTTTTCTCTAAGAATTTTGATGATTTCGTGCAGAATTCTGCTGTTTTCTTGCAATTCAGCCGTTGAATCTTGGTAAAAAGTCATGATTTTGTTGATTTCGTGCTCTTCTTGGCGAATTCAAGATAGAAAACAACGAAAATCGGCGAGAAATCGTTGTTTTGCATCGAAATATGCGGTTTTCTGTAAGAATTTTGATCATTTCGTGCAGAATTCTGCGGTTTTCTTGCTATTCAGCCGTTGAATCTTGGTAAAAAGTCATGATTTTGTAGATTTCGTGCTCTTCTTTGCGAATTCAAGCCAGAAAACAACGAAAATCGGCGAGAAATCGTCGTTTTGCATCGAAATATGCGGTTTTCTGTAAGAATTTTGATGATTTCGTGCAGAATTCTGCTGTTTTCTTGCAATTCAGCTGTTGAATCTTGGTAAAAAGTCATGATTTTGTAGATTTCGTGCTCTTCTTTGCGAATTCAAGCCAGAAAACAACGAAAATCGGCGAGAAATAATCGTTTTGCATCGAAATATGCGGTTTTCTGTAAGAATTTTGATGATTTTGTGCAGAATTCTGCCGTTTTCTTGCAATTCAGCCGTTGAATCTTAATAAAAAGCCATGATTTTGTAGATTTCGTGCTCTTCTTTGCGAACTCAAGCCAGAAAACCACGAAAATCGGCGAGAAATCGTCGTTTTGCATCGAAATATGCGGTTTTCTGTAAGAATTTTGATGATTTCGTGCAGAATTCTGCTGTTTTCTTGCAATTCAGCCGTTGAATCTTGGTAAAAAGTGATGATTTTGTTGATTTCGTGCTCTTCTTTGCGAATTCAAGCCAGAAAACAACGAAAATCGGCGAGAAATCGTCGTTTTGCATCGAAATATGCGGTTTTCTGTAAGAATTTTGATGATTTCGTGCAGAATTCTGCTGTTTTCTTGCAATTCAGAAGTTGAATCTTGGTATAAAGTCATGATTTTGTAGATTTCGTGCTCTTCTTTGCGAATTCAAGCCAGAAAACAACGAAAATCGGCGAGAAATAGTCGTTTTGCATCGAAATATGCGGTTTTCTGTAAGAATTTTGATGATTTCGTGCAGAATTCTGCTGTTTTCTTGCAATTCAGCCGTTGAATCTTGGTAAAAAGTCATGATTTTGTAGATTTCGTGCTCTTCTTTGCGAATTCAAGCCAGAAAACAACGAAAATCGGCGAGAAATCGTCGTTTTGCATCGAAATATGCGGTTTTTTGTAAGAATTTTGATGATTTTGTGCAGAATTCTGCTGTTTTCTTGCAATTCAGTCGTTGAATCTAGGTAAAAAGTCATGATTTTATAAATTTCGTGCTCTTTCTGGCGAATTCAAGATAGAAAACAACGAAAATCGGCGAGAAATCGTTGTTTTGCATCGAAATATGCGGTTTTCTGTAAGAATTTTGATGATTTTGTGCAGAATTCTGCTGTTTTCTTGCAATTCAGCCGTTGAATCTAGGTAAAAAGTCATGATTTTGTAGATTTCGTGCTCTTCTTTGCGAATTCAAGATAGAAAACAACGAAAATCGGCGAGAAATCGTCGTTTTGCATCGAAATATGCGGTTTTCTCTAAGAATTTTGATGATTTCGTGCAGAATTCTGCTGTTTTCTTGCAATTCAGCCGTTGAATCTTGGTAAAAAGTCATGATTTTGTTGATTTCGTGCTCTTCTTGGCGAATTCAAGATAGAAAACAACGAAAATCGGCGAGAAATCGTTGTTTTGCATCGAAATATGCGGTTTTCTGTAAGAATTTTGATGATTTCGTGCAGAATTCTGCGGTTTTCTTGCTATTCAGCCGTTGAATCTTGGTAAAAAGTCATGATTTTGTAGATTTCGTGCTCTTCTTTGCGAATTCAAGCCAGAAAACAACGAAAATCGGCGAGAAATCGTCGTTTTGCATCGAAATATGCGGTTTTCTGTAAGAATTTTGATGATTTCGTGCAGAATTCTGCTGTTTTCTTGCAATTCAGCTGTTGAATCTTGGTAAAAAGTCATGATTTTGTAGATTTCGTGCTCTTCTATGCGAATTCAAGCCAGAAAACAACGAAAATCGGCGAGAAATAATCGTTTTGCATCGAAATATGCGGTTTTCTGTAAGAATTTTGATGATTTCGTGCAGAATTCTGCTGTTTTCTTGCAATTCAGCCGTTGAATCTTAATAAAAAGCCATTATTTTGTAGATTTCGTGCTCTTCTTTGCGAACTCAAGCCAGAAAACCACGAAAATCGGCGAGAAATCGTCGTTTTGCATCGAAATATGCGGTTTTCTCTAAGAATTTTGATGATTTCGTGCAGAATTTTGCTGTTTTCTTGCAATTCAGCCGTTGAATCTTGGTAAAAAGTGATGATTTTGTTGATTTCGTGCTCTTCTTTGCGAATTCAAGCCAGAAAACAACGAAAATCGGCGAGAAATCGTCGTTTTGCATCGAAATATGCGGTTTTCTGTAAGAATTTTGATGATTTCGTGCAGAATTCTGCTGTTTTCTTGCAATTCAGCCGTTGAATCTTGGTAAAAAGTCATGATTTTGTAGATTTTGTGCTCTTCGTTGCGAATTCAAGCCAGAAAACAACGAAAATCGGCGAGAAATCGTCGTTTTGCATCGAAATATGCGGTTTTCTGTAAGAATTTTGATGATTTCGTGCAGAATTCTGCTGTTTTCTTGCAATTCAGCCGTAGAATCTTGGTAAAAAGTGATGATTTTGTAGATTCCGTGCTCTTCTTTGCGAATTCAAGCCAGAAAACAACGAAAATCGGCGAGAAATCGTTGTTTTGCATCGAAATATGCGGTTTTCTGTAAGAATTTTGAAGATTTCGTGCAGAATTCTGCTGTTTTCTTGCAATTCTGCCGTAGAATCTTGGTAAAAAGTGATGATTTTGTAGATTTCGTGCTCTTCTTTGCGAATTCAAGCCAGAAAACAACGAAAATCGGCGAGAAATCGTTGTTTTGATCGAAATATGCGGTTTTCTGTAAGAATTTTGATGATTTCGTGCAGAATTCTGCTGTTTTCTTGCAATTCAGCCGTTGAATCTTAATAAAAAGTCATGATTTTGTAGATTTCGTGCTCTTCTTTGCGAACTCAAGCCAGAAAACCACGAAAATCGGCGAGAAATCGTCGTTTTGCATCGAAATATGCGGTTTTCTCTAAGAATTTTGATGATTTCGTGCAGAATTCTGCTGTTTTCTTGCAATTCAGCCGTTGAATCTTGGTAAAAAGTGATGATTTTGTTGATTTCGTGCTCTTCTTTGCGAATTCAAGCCAGAAAACAACGAAAATCGGCGAGAAATCGTTGTTTTGCATCGAAATATGCGGTTTTCTGTAAGAATTTTGATGATTTCGTGCAGAATTCTGCTGTTTTCTTGCAATTCTGCCGTAGAATCTTGGTAAAAAGTGATGATTTTGTAGATTTCGTGTTCTTCTTTGCGAATTCAAGCCAGAAAACAACGAAAATCGGCGAGAAATCGTTGTTTTGCATCGAAATATGCGGTTTTCAGTGAGAATTTTGATAATTTCGTGCAGAATTCTGCGGTTTTCTTGCAATTCAGCCGTTAAATCTTAATAAAAAGTCATGATTTTGTAGATTTCGTGCTCTTCTTTGCGAACTCAAGCCAGAAAACCACGAAAATCGGCGAGAAATCGTCGTTTTGCATCGAAATATGCGGTTTTCTCTAAGAATTTTGATGATTTCGTGCAGAATTCTGCTGTTTTCTTGCAATTCAGCCGGTGAATCTTGGTAAAAAGTGATGATTTTGTTGATTTCGTGCTCTTCTTTGCGAATTCAAGCCAGAAAACAACGAAAATCGGCGAGAAATCGTCGTTTTGCATCGAAATACGCGGTTTTCTCTAAGAATTTTGACGATTTCGTGCAGAATTCTGCTGTTTTCTTGCAATTCAGCCGTTGAGTCTTGGTAAAAAGTCATGATTTTGTAGATTTCGTGCTCTTCTTGGCGAATTCAAGATAGAAAACAACGAAAATCGGCGAGAAATCGTTGTTTTGCATCGAAATATGCAGTTTTCTCTAAGAATTTTGATGATTTCGTGCAGAATTCTGCTGTTTTCTTGCAATTCAGCCGTTGAATCTTGGCAAAAAGTCATGAATTTGTAGATTTCGTGCTCTTCTTTGCGAATTCAAGCCAGAAAACAACGAAAATCGGCGAGAAATCGTCGTTTTGCATCGAAATATGCGGTTTTCTGTAAGAATTTTGATGATTTCGTGCAGAATTCTGCTGTTTTCTTGCAATTCAGCCGTAGAATCTTGGTAAAAAGTGATGATTTTGTAGATTTCGTGCTCTTCTTTGCGAATTCAAGCCAGAAAACAACGAAAATCGGCGAGAAATCGTTGTTTTGCATCGAAATATGCGGTTTTCTGTAAGAATTTTGATGATTTCGTGCAGATTTCTGCTGTTTTCTTGCAATTCAGCCGTTGAATCTTGGTAAAAAGTCATGACTTTGTAGATTTCGTGCTCTTCTTTGCGAATTCAAGCCAGAAAACAACGAAAATCGGCGAGAAATCGACGTTTTGCATCGAAAAATGCGGTTTTCTGTAAGAATTTTGATGATTTCGTGCAGAATTCTGCTGTTTTCTTGCGATTCAGCCGTTGAATCTTGGTAAAAAGTCATGATTTTGTAGATTTCGTGCTATTCTTTGCGAATTCAAGCCAGAAAACAACGAAAATCGGCGAGAAATCGTTGTTTTGCATCGAAATATGCGGTTTTCTGTAAGAATTTTGATGATTTCGTCCAGAATTCTGCTGTTTTCTTGCAATTCAGCCGTTGAATCTTGGTAAAAAGTCATGATTTTGTAGATTTTGTGCTCTTCTTTGCGAATTCAAGCCAGAAAACAACGAAAATCGGCGAGAAATCGTCGTTTTGCATCGAAATATGCGGTTTTCTGTAAGAATTTTGATGATTTCGTGCAGAATTCTGCTGTTTTCTTGCAATTCAGCTATTGAATCTTGGTAAAAAGTCATGATTTTGTAGATTTCGTGCTCTTCTTTGCGAATTCAAGCCAGAAAGCAACGAAAATCGGCGAGAAATCGTCGTTTTGCATCGAAATATGCGGTTTTCTGTAAGAATTTTGATGATTTCGTGCAGAATTCTGCTGTTTTCTTGCAATTCAGCCGTTGAACCTTGGTAAAAAGTCATGATTTTGTAGATTTCGTGCTCTTCTTTGCGAATTCAAGCCAGAAAACAACGAAAATCGGCGAGAAATCGTCGTTTTGCATCGAAATATGCGGTTTTCTGTAAGAATTTTGATGATTTCGTGCAGAATTCTGCTGTTTTCTTGCAATTCAGCTGTTGAATCTTGGTAAAAAGTCATGATTTTGTAGATTTCGTGCTCTTCTTTGCGAATTCAAGCCAGAAAACAACGAAAATCGGCGAGAAATCGTCGTTTTGCATCGAAATATGCGGTTTTCTGTAAGAATTTTGATGATTTCGTGCAGAATTCTGCTGTTTTCTTGCAATTCAGCTGTTGAATCTTGGTAAAAAGTCATGATTTTGTAGATTTCGTGCTCTTCTTTGCGAATTCAAGCCAGAAAACAACGAAAATCGGCGAGAAATAATCGTTTTGCATCGAAATATGCGGTTTTCTGTAAGAATTTTGATGATTTCGTGCAGAATTCTGCTGTTTTCTTGCAATTCAGCCGTTGAATCTTAATAAAAAGTCATGATGTTGTAGATTTCGTGCTCTTCTTTGCGAACTCAAGCCAGAAAATCACGAAAATCGGCGAGAAATCGTCGTTTTGCATCGAAATATGCGGTTTTCTCTAAGAATTTTGATGATTTCGTGCAGAATTCTGCTGTTTTCTTGCAATTCAGCCGTTGAATCTTGGTAAAAAGTGATGATTTTGTTGATTTCGTGCTCTTCTTTGCGAATTCAAGCCAGAAAACAACGAAAATCGGCGAGAAATCGTTGTTTTGCATCGAAATATGCGGTTTTCTGTAAGAATTTTGATGATTTCGTGCAGAATTCTGCTGTTTTCTTGCAATTCTGCCGTAGAATCTTGGTAAAAAGTGATGATTTTGTAGATTTCGTGTTCTTCTTTGCGAATTCAAGCTAGAAAACAACGAAAATCGGCGAGAAATCGTTGTTTTGCATCGAAATATGCAGTTTTCTGTTAGAAATTTGATAATTTCGTGCAGAATTCTGCGGTTTTCTTGCAATTCAGCCGTTGAATCTTAGTAAAAAGTCATGATCTTGTAGATTTCGTGCTCTTCTTTGCGAATTCAAGCCAGAAAATAACGAAAATTGGCGAGAAATCGTCGTTTTGCATCGAAATATGCGGTTTTCTGTAAGAATTTTGATGATTTCGTGCAGAATTCTGCTGTTTTCTTGCAATTCAGCTGTTGAATCTTGGTAAAAAGTCATGATTTTGTAGATTTCGTGCTCTTTTTTGCGAATTCAAACCAGAAAACAACGAAAATCGGCGAGAAATAATCGTTATGCATCGAAATTTGCGGTTTTTTGTAAGAATTTTGATGATTTCGTGCAGAATTCTGCTGTTTTCTTGCAATTCAGCCGTTAAATCTTAATAAAAAGTCATGATTTTGTAGATTTCGTGCTCTTGTTTGCGAACTCAAGCCAGAAAACCACGAAAATCGGCGAGAAATCGTCGTTTTGCATCGAAATATGCGGTTTTCTCTAAGAATTTTGATGATTTCGTGCAGAATTCTGCTGTTTTCTTGCAATTCAGCCGTTGAATCTTGGTAAAAAGTGATGATTTTGTGATTCTCGTGCTCTTCTTTGCGAATTCAAGCCAGAAAACAACGAAAATCGGCGAGAAATCGTCGTTTTGCATCGAAATACGCGGTTTTCTCTAAGAATTTTGACGATTTCGTGCAGAATTCTGCTGTTTTCTTGCAATTCAGCCGTTGAATCTTGGTAAAAAGTCATGATTTTGTAGATTTCGTGCTCTTCTGGCGAATTCAAGATACAAAACAACGAAAATCGGCGAGAAATCGTTGTTTTGCATCGAAATATGCAGTTTTCTCCAAGAATTTTGATAATTTCGTGCAGAATTCTGCTGTTTTCTTGCAATTCAGCCGTTGAATCTTGGCAAAAAGTCATGATTTTGTAGATTTCGTGCTCTTCTTTGCGAATTCAAGCCAGAAAACAACGAAAATCGGCGAGAAATCGTCATTTTGCATCGAAATATGCGGTTTTCTGTAAGAATTTTGATGATTTCGTGCAGAATTCTGCTGTTTTCTTGCAATTCAGCCGTTGAATCTTGGTAAAAAGTCATGACTTTGTAGATTTCGTGCTCTTCTTTGCGAATTCAAGCCAGAAAACAACGAAAATCGGCGAGAAATCGACGTTTTGCATCGAAAAATGCGGTTTTCTGTAAGAATTTTGATGATTTCGTGCAGAATTCTGCTGTTTTCTTGCGATTCAGCCGTTGAATCTTGGTAAAAAGTCATGATTTTGTAGATTTCGTGCTATTCTTTGCGAATTCAAGCCAGAAAACAACGAAAATCGGCGAGAAATCGTCGTTTTGCATCGAAATATGCGGTTTTCTGTAAGAATTTTGATGATTTCGTGCAGAATTCTGCTGTTTTCTTGCAATTCAGCCGTTGAATCTTGGTAAAAAGTCATGATTTTGTAGATTTCGTGCTCTTCTTTGTGAATTCAAGCCAGAAAACAACGAAAATCGGCGAGAAATCGTCGTTTTGCATCGAAATATGCGGTTTTCTGTAAGAATTTTGATGATTTCGTGCAGAATTCTGCTGTTTTCTTGCAATTCAGCCGTTGAATCTTGGTAAAAAGTCATGATTTTGTAGATTTCGTGCTCTTCTTTGTGAATTCAAGCCAGAAAACAACGAAAATCGGCGAGAAATCGTTGTTTTGCATCGAAATATGCGGTTTTCTGTAAGAATTTTGATGAATTCGTGCAGAATTCTGCTGTTTTCTTGCAATTCAGCCGTTGAATCTTGGTAAAAAGTCATGATTTTGTAGATTTCGTGCTCTTCTTTGCGAATTCAAGCCAGAAAACAACGAAAATCGGCGAGAAATCGTCGTTTTGCATCGAAATATGCGGTTTTCTGTAAGAATTTTGATGATTTCGTGCAGAATTCTGCTGTTTTCTTGCAATTCAGCCATTGAATCTTGGTGAAAAGTCATGATTTTGTAGATTTCGTGCTCTTCTTTGCGAATTCAAGCCAGAAAACAACGAAAATCGGCGAGAAATCGTCGTTTTGCATCGAAATACGCGGTTTTCTGTAAGAATTTTGATGATTTCGTGCAGAATTCTGCTGTTTTCTTGCAATTCAGCCGTTGAACCTTGGTAAAAAGTCATGATTTTGTAGATTTCGTGCTCTTCTTTGCGAATTCAAGCCAGAAAACAACGAAAATCGGCGAGAAATCGTCGTTTTGCATCGAAATATGCGGTTTTCTGTAAGAATTTTGATGATTTCGTGCAGAATTCTGCTGTTTTCTTGCAATTCAGTCGTTGAATCTTGGTAAAAAGTCATGATTTTGTAGATTTCGTGCTCTTCTTTGCGAATTCAAGCCAGAAAACAACGAAAATCGGCGAGAAATCGTCGTTTTGCATCGAAATATGCGGTTTTCTCTAAGAATTTTGATGATTTCGTGCAGAATTCTGCTGTTTTCTTGCAATTCAGCCGTTGAATCTTGGTAAAAAGTCATGATTTTGTAGATTTCGTGCTCTTCTTTGCGAATTCAAGCCAGAAAACAACGAAAATCGGCGAGAAATCGTTGTTTGGCATCGAAATATGCAGTTTTCTCTAAGAATTTTAATGATTTCGTGCAGAATTCTGCTGTTTTCTTGCAATTCAGCCGTTGGATCTTGGTAAAAAGTCATGATTTTGTAGATTTCGTGCTCTTCTTTGCGAATTCATGCCAGAAAACAACGAAAATCGGCGAGAAATCGTCGTTTTGCATCGAAATATGCGGTTTTCTGTAAGAATTTTGATGATTTCGTGCAGAATTCTGCAGTTTTCTTGCAATTCAGCCGTTGAATCTTGGTAAAAAGTCATGATTTTGTAGATTTCGTGCTCTTCTTTGCGAATTAAAGCCAGAAAACAACGAAAATCGGCGAGAAATCGTCGTTTTGCATCGAAATATGCGGTTTTCTCTAAGAATTTTGATGATTTCGTGCAGAATTCTGCTGTTTTCTTGCAATTCAGCCGATGAATCTTGGTAAAAAGTGATGATTTTGTAGATTTCGTGCTCTTCTTTGCAAATTCATGCCAGAAAACAACGAAAATCGGCGAGAAATCGTCGTTTTGCATCGAAATATGCGGTTTTCTGTAAGAATTTTGATGATTTCGTGCAGAATTCTGCTGTTTTCTTGCAATTCAGCCGTTGAATCTTGGTAAAAAGTCATGATTTTGTAGATTTCGTGCTCTTCTTTGCGAATTCAAGCCAGAAAACAACGAAAATCGGTGAGAAATTGTTGTTTTGCATCGAAATATGCGGTTTTCTGTAAGAATTTTGATGATTTCGTGCAGAATTCTGCTGTTTTCTTGCAATTCAGCCGTTGGATCTTGGTAAAAAGTCATGATTTTGTAGATTTCGTGCTCTTCTTTGCGAATTCATGCCAGAAAACAACGAAAATCGGCGAGAAATCGTCGTTTTGCATCGAAATATGCGGTTTTCTCTAAGAATTTTGATGATTTCGTGCAGAATTCTGCTGTTTTCTTGCAATTCAGCCGTTGAATCTTGGTAAAAAGTCATGATTTTGTAGATTTCGTGCTCTTCTTTGCGAATTCAAGCCAGAAAACAAGGAAAATCGGCGAAAAAAACGTCGTTTTGCATCGAAATATGCGGTTTTCTGTAAGAATTTTGATGATTTCGTGCAGAATTCTGCTGTTTTCTTGCAATTCAGCCGTTGAATCTATGTAAAAAGTCATGATTTTGTAGATTTCGTGCTCTTCTTGGCGAATTCAAGATAGAAAACAACGAAAATCGGCGAGAAATCGTTGGTTTGCATCGAAATATGCGGTTTTCTGTAGGAATTTTGATGATTTCGTGCAGAATTCTGCTGTTTTCTTGCAATTCAGCCGTTGAATCTTGGTAAAAAGTCATGATTTTGTAGATTTCGTGCTCTTCTTTGTGAATTCAAGCCAGAAAACAACGAAAATCGGCGAGAAATCGTTGTTTTGCATCGAAATATGCGGTTTTCTGTAAGAAATTTGATGATTTCGTCCAGAATTCTGCTGTTTTCTTGCAATTCAGCCGTTGAATCTTGGTAAAAAGTCATGATTTTGTAGATTTTGTGCTCTTCTTTGCGAATTCAAGCCAGAAAACAACGAAAATCGGCGAGAAATCGTCGTTTTGCATCGAAATATGCGGTTTTCTGTAAGAATTTTGATGATTTCGTGCAGAATTCTGCTGTTTTCTTGCAATTCAGCTATTGAATCTTGGTAAAAAGTCATGATTTTGTAGATTTCGTGCTCTTCTTTGCGAATTCAAGCCAGAAAACAACGAAAATCGGCGAGAAATCGTCGTTTTGCATCGAAATATGCGGTTTTCTGTAAGAATTTTGATGATTTCGTGCAGAATTCTGCTGTTTTCTTGCAATTCAGCCGTTGAACCTTGGTAAAAAGTCATGATTTTGTAGATTTCGTGCTCTTCTTTGCGAATTCAAGCCAGAAAACAACGAAAATCGGCGAGAAATCGTCGTTTTGCATCGAAATATGCGGTTTTCTGTAAGAATTTTGATGATTTCGTGCAGAATTCTGCTGTTTTCTTGCAATTCAGTCGTTGAATCTTGGTAAAAAGTCATGATTTTGTAGATTTCGTGCTCTTCTTTGCGAATTCAAGCCAGAAAACAACGAAAATCGGCGAGAAATCGTCGTTTTGCATCGAAATATGCGGTTTTCTGTAAGAATTTTGATGATTTCGTGCAGAATTCTGCTGTTTTCTTGCAATTCAGCTGTTGAATCTATGTAAAAAGTCATGATTTTGTAGATTTCGTGCTCTTCTTGGCGAATTCAAGATAGAAAACAACGAAAATCGGCGAGAAATCGTTGGTTTGCATCGAAATATGCGGTTTTCTGTAGGAATTTTGATGATTTCGTGCAGAATTCTGCTGTTTTCTTGCAATTCAGCCGTTGAATCTTGGTAAAAAGTCATGATTTTGTAGATTTCGTGCTCTTCTTTGTGAATTCAAGCCAGAAAACAACGAAAATCGGCGAGAAATCGTTGTTTTGCATCGAAATATGCGGTTTTCTGTAAGAAATTTGATGATTTCGTCCAGAATTCTGCTGTTTTCTTGCAATTCAGCCGTTGAATCTTGGTAAAAAGTCATGATTTTGTAGATTTTGTGCTCTTCTTTGCGAATTCAAGCCAGAAAACAACGAAAATCGGCGAGAAATCGTCGTTTTGCATCGAAATATGCGGTTTTCTGTAAGAATTTTGATGATTTCGTGCAGAATTCTGCTGTTTTCTTGCAATTCAGCTATTGAATCTTGGTAAAAAGTCATGATTTTGTAGATTTCGTGCTCTTCTTTGCGAATTCAAGCCAGAAAACAACGAAAATCGGCGAGAAATCGTCGTTTTGCATCGAAATATGCGGTTTTCTGTAAGAATTTTGATGATTTCGTGCAGAATTCTGCTGTTTTCTTGCAATTCAGCCGTTGAACCTTGGTAAAAAGTCATGATTTTGTAGATTTCGTGCTCTTCTTTGCGAATTCAAGCCAGAAAACAACGAAAATCGGCGAGAAATCGTCGTTTTGCATCGAAATATGCGGTTTTCTGTAAGAATTTTGATGATTTCGTGCAGAATTCTGCTGTTTTCTTGCAATTCAGTCGTTGAATCTTGGTAAAAAGTCATGATTTTGTAGATTTCGTGCTCTTCTTTGCGAATTCAAGCCAGAAAACAACGAAAATCGGCGAGAAATCCTCGTTTTGCATCGAAATATGCGGTTTTCTGTAAGAATTTTGATGATTTCGTGCAGAATTCTGCTGTTTTCTTGCAATTCAGCTGTTGAATCTTGGTAAAAAGTCATGATTTTGTAGATTTCGTGCTCTTCTTTGCGAATTCAAGCCAGAAAACAACGAAAATCGGCGAGAAATAATCGTTTTGCATCGAAATATGCGGTTTTCTGTAAGAATTTTGATGATTTCGTGCAGAATTCTGCTGTTTTCTTGCAATTCAGCCGTTGAATCTTAATAAAAAGTCATGATTTTGTAGATTTCGTGCTCTTCTTTGCGAACTCAAGCCAGAAAACCACGAAAATCGGCGAGAAATCGTCGTTTTGCATCGAAATATGCGGTTTTCTCTAAGAATTTTGATGATTTCGTGCAGAATTCTGCTGTTTTCTTGCAATTCTGCCGTAGAATCTTGGTAAAAAGTGACGATTTTGTAGATTTCGTGTTCTTCTTTGCGAATTCAAGCCAGAAAACAACGAAAATCGGCGAGAAATCGTTGTTTTGCATCGAAATATGCGGTTTTCTGTAAGAATTTTGATAATTTCGTGCAGAATTCTGCGGTTTTCTTGCAATTCAGCCGTTGAATCTTGGTAAAAAGTCATGATTTTGTAGATTTCGTGCTCTTCTTTGCGAATTCAAGCCAGAAAATAACGAAAATTGGCGAGAAATCGTCGTTTTGCATCGAAATATGCGGTTTTCTGTAAGAATTTTGATGATTTCGTGCAGAATTCTGCTGTTTTCTTGCAATTCAGCTGTTGAATCTTGGTAAAAAGTCATGATTTTGTAGATTTCGTGCTCTTCTTTGCGAATTCAAGCCAGAAAACAACGAAAATCGGCGAGAAATAATCGTTATGCATCGAAATATGCGGTTTTCTGTAAGAATTTTGATGATTTCGTGCAGAATTCTGCTGTTTTCTTGCAATTCAGCCGTTGAATCTAAGTAAAAAGTCATGATTTTGTAGATTTCGTGCTCTTCTTGGCAAATTCAAGATAGAAAACAACGAAAATCGGCGAGAAATTGTTGTTTTGCATCGAAATATGCAGTTTTCTCTAAGAATTTTGTTGATTTCGTGCAGAATTCTGCTGTTTTCTTGCAATTCAGCCGTTGAATCTTGGTAAAAAGTCATGATTTTGTAGATTTCGTGCTCTTCTTTGCGAATTCAAGCCAGAAAACAACGAAAATCGGCAAGAAATCGTCGTTTTGCATCGAAATATGCGGTTTTCTGTAAGAATTTTGATGATTTCGTGCAGAATTCTGCTGTTTTCTTGCAATTCAGCCGTAGAATCTTGGTAAAAAGTGATGATTTTGTAGATTTCGTGCTCTTCTTTGCGAATTCAAGCCAGAAAACAACGAAAATCGGTGAGAAATCGTTGTTTTGCATCGAAATATGCGGTTTTCTGTAAGAATTTTGATGATTTCGTGCAGAATTCTGCTGTTTTCTTGCAATTCAGCCGTTGGATCTTGGTAAAAAGTCATGATTTTGTAGATTTCGTGCTCTTCTTTGCGAATTCATGCCAGAAAACAACGAAAATCGGCGAGAAATCGTCGTTTTGCATCGAAATATGCGGTTTTCTCTAAGAATTTTGATGATTTCGTGCAGAATTCTGCTGTTTTCTTGCAATTCAGCCGTTGAGTCTTGGTAAAAAGTGATGATTTTGTAGATTTCGTGCTCTTCTTTGCGAATTCAAGCCAGAAAACAACGAAAATCGGCGAGAAATCGTCGTTTTGCATCGAAATATGCGGTTTTCTGTAAGAATTTTGATGATTTCGTGCAGAATTCTGCTGTTTTCTTGCAATTCAGCTGTTGAATCTTGGTAAAAAGTCATGATTTTGTAGATTTCGTGCTCTTCTTTGCGAATTCAAGCCAGAAAACAAGGAAAATCGGCGAAAAATCGTCGTTTTGCATCGAAATATGCGGTTTTCTGTAAGAATTTTGATGATTTCGTGCAGAATTCTGCTGTTTTCTTGCAATTCAGCCGTTGAATCTATGTAAAAAGTCATGATTTTGTAGATTTCGTGCTCTTCTTTGCGAATTCAAGATAGAAAACAACGAAAATCGGCGAGAAATCGTTGTTTTGCATCGAAATATGCGGTTTTCTGTAGGAATTTTGATGATTTCGTGCAGAATTCTGCTGTTTTCTTGCAATTCAGCCGTTGAATCTTGGTAAAAAGTCATGATTTTGTAGATTTCGTGCTCTTCTTTGTGAATTCAAGCCAGAAAACAACGAAAATCGGCGAGAAATCGTTGTTTTGCATCGAAATATGCGGTTTTCTGTAAGAAATTTGATGATTTCGTCCAGAATTCTGCTGTTTTCTTGCAATTCAGCCGTTGAATCTTGGTAAAAAGTCATGATTTTGTAGATTTTGTGCTCTTCTTTGCGAATTCAAGCCAGAAAACAACGAAAATCGGCGAGAAATCGTTGTTTTGCATCGAAATATGCGGTTTTCTGTAAGAAATTTGATGATTTCGTCCAGAATTCTGCTGTTTTCTTGCAATTCAGCTATTGAATCTTGGTAAAAAGTCATGATTTTGTAGATTTCGTGCTCTTCTTTGCGAATTCAAGCCAGAAAACAACGAAAATCGGCGAGAAATCGTCGTTTTGCATCGAAATATGCGGTTTTCTGTAAGAATTTTGATGATTTCGTGCAGAATTCTGCTGTTTTCTTGCAATTCAGCCGTTGAACCTTGGTAAAAAGTCATGATTTTGTAGATTTCGTGCTCTTCTTTGCGAATTCAAGCCAGAAAACAACGAAAATCGGCGAGAAATCGTCATTTTGCATCGAAATATGCGGTTTTCTGTAAGAATTTTGATGATTTCGTGCAGAATTCTGCTGTTTTCTTGCAATTCAGTCGTTGAATCTTGGTAAAAAGTCATGATTTTGTAGATTTCGTGCTCTTCTTTGCGAATTCAAGCCAGAAAACAACGAAAATCGGCGAGAAATCGTCGTTTTGCATCGAAATATGCGGTTTTCTGTAAGAATTTTGATGATTTCGTGCAGAATTCTGCTGTTTTCTTGCAATTCAGCTGTTGAATCTTGGTAAAAAGTCATGATTTTGTAGATTTCGTGCTCTTCTTTGCGAATTCAAGCCAGAAAACAACGAAAATCGGCGAGAAATAATCGTTTTGCATCGAAATATGCGGTTTTCTGTAAGAATTTTGATAATTTCGTGCAGAATTCTGCTGTTTTCTTGCAATTCAGCCGTTGAATCTTAATAAAAAGTCATGATTTTGTAGATTTCGTGCTCTTCTTTGCGAACTCAAGCCAGAAAACCACGAAAATCGGCGAGAAATCGTCGTTTTGCATCGAAATATGCGGTTTTCTCTAAGAATTTTGATGATTTCGTGCAGAATTCTGCTGTTTTCTTGCAATTCAGCCGTTGAATCTTGGTAAAAAGTGATGATTTTGTTGATTTCGTGCTCTTCTTTGCGAATTCAAGCCAGAAAACAACGAAAATCGGCGAGAAATCGTTGTTTTGCATCGAAATATGCGGTTTTCTGTAAGAATTTTGATGATTTCGTGCAGAATTCTGCTGTTTTCTTGCAATTCTGCCGTAGAATCTTGGTAAAAAGTGATGATTTTGTAGATTTCGTGTTCTTCTTTGCGAATTCAAGCCAGAAAACAACGAAAATCGGCGAGAAATCGTTGTTTTGCATCGAAATATGCGGTTTTCTGTAAGAATTTTGATAATTTCGTGCAGAATTCTGCGGTTTTCTTGCAATTCAGCCGTTGAATCTTGGTAAAAAGTCATGATTTTGTAGATTTCGTGCTCTTCTTTGCGAATTCAAGCCAGAAAATAACGAAAATTGGCGAGAAATCATCGTTTTGCATCGAAATATGCGGTTTTCTGTAAGAATTTTGATGATTTCGTGCAGAATTCTGCTGTTTTCTTGCAATTCAGCTGTTGAATCTTGGTAAAAAGTGATGATTTTGTTGATTTCGTGCTCTTCTTTGCGAATTCAAGCCAGAAAACAACGAAAATCGGCGAGAAATCGTCGTTTTGCATCGAAATACGCGGTTTTCTCTAAGAATTTTGACGATTTCGTGCAGAATTCTGCTGTTTTCTTGCAATTCAGCCGTTGAATCTTGGTAAAAAGTCATGATTTTGTAGATTTCGTGCTCTTCTGGCGAATTCAAGATAGAAAACAACGAAAATCGGCGAGAAATCGTTGTTTTGCATCGAAATATGCAGTTTTCTCTAAGAATTTTGATGATTTCGTGCAGAATTCTGTTGCTTTCTTGCAATTCAGCCGTTGAATCTTGGTAAAAAGTCATGACTTTGTAGATTTCGTGCTCTTCTTTGCGAATTCAAGCCAGAAAACAACGAAAATCGGCGAGAAATCGACGTTTTGCATCGAAAAATGCGGTTTTCTGTAAGAATTTTGATGATTTCGTGCAGAATTCTGCTGTTTTCTTGCGATTCAGCCGTTGAATCTTGGTAAAAAGTCATGATTTTGTAGATTTCGTGCTATTCTTTGCGAATTCAAGCCAGAAAACAACGAAAATCGGCGAGAAATCGTCGTTTTGCATCGAAATATGCGGTTTTCTGTAAGAATTTTGATGATTTCGTGCAGAATTCTGCTGTTTTCTTGCAATTCAGCCGTTGAATCTTGGTAAAAAGTCATGATTTTGTAGATTTCGTGCTCTTCTTTGTGAATTCAAGCCAGAAAACAACGAAAATCGGCGAGAAATCGTTGTTTTGCATCGAAATATGCGGTTTTCTGTAAGAATTTTGATGATTTCGTGCAGAATTCTGCTGTTTTCTTGCAATTCAGCCGTTGAATCTTGGTAAAAAGTCATGATTTTGTAGATTTCGTGCTCTTCTTTGCGAATTCAAGCCAGAAAACAACGAAAATCGGCGAGAAATCGTCGTTTTGCATCGAAATATGCGGTTTTCTGTAAGAATTTTGATGATTTCGTGCAGAATTCTGCTGTTTTCTTGCAATTCAGCCATTGAATCTTGGTAAAAAGTCATGATTTTGTAGATTTCGTGCTCTTCTTTGCGAATTCAAGCCAGAAAACAACGAAAATCGGCGAGAAATCGTCGTTTTGCATCGAAATACGCGGTTTTCTGTAAGAATTTTGATGATTTCGTGCAGAATTCTGCTGTTTTCTTGCAATTCAGCCGTTGAACCTTGGTAAAAAGTCATGATTTTGTAGATTTCGTGCTCTTCTTTGCGAATTCAAGCCAGAAAACAACGAAAATCGGCGAGAAATCGTCGTTTTGCATCGAAATGTGCGGTTTTCTGTAAGAATTTTGATGATTTCGTGCAGAATTCTGCTGTTTTCTTGCAATTCAGTCGTTGAATCTTGGTAAAAAGTCATGATTTTGTAGATTTCGTGCTCTTCTTTGCGAATTCAAGCCAGAAAACAACGAAAATCGGCGAGAAATCGTCGTTTTGCATCGAAATATGCGGTTTTCTGTAAGAATTTTGATGATTTCGTGCAGAATTCTGCTGTTTTCTTGCAATTCAGCGGTTGAATCTTGGTAAAAAGTCATGATTTTGTAGATTTCGAGCTCTTCTTAGCGAATTCAAGCCAGAAAACAACGAAAATCGGCGAGAAATCGTCGTTTTGCATCGAAATATGCGGTTTTCTGTAAGAATTTTGATGATTTCGTGCAGAATTCTGCTGTTTTCTTGCAATTCAGCCGTTGAATCTTGGTAAAAAGTCATGATTTTGTAGATTTCGTGCTCTTCTTTGCGAATTCAAGCCAGAAAACAACGAAAATCGGCGAGAAATCGTCGTTTTGCATCGAAATATGCGGTTTTCTGTAAGAATTTTGATGATTTCGTGCAGAATTCTGCTGTTTTCTTGCAATTCAGCCGTTGAATCTAGGTAAAAAGTCATGATTTTGTAGATTTCGTGCTCTTCTTGGCGAATTCAAGATAGAAAACAACGAAAATCGGCGAGAAATCGTTGTTTGGCATCGAAATATGCAGTTTTCTCTAAGAATTTTAATGATTTCGTGCAGAATTCTGCTGTTTTCTTGCAATTCAGCCGTTGGATCTTGGTAAAAAGTCATGATTTTGTAGATTTCGTGCTCTTCTTTGCGAATTCATGCCAGAAAAAAACAAAAATCGGCGAGAAATCGTCGTTTTGCATCGAAATATGCGGTTTTCTGTAAGAATTTTGATAATTTCGTGCAGAATTCTGCAGTTTTCTTGCAATTCAGCCGTTGAATCTTGGTAAAAAGTCATGATTTTGTAGATTTCGTGCTCTTCTTTGCGAATTAAAGCCAGAAAACAACGAAAATCGGCGAGAAATCGTCGTTTTGCATCGAAATATGCGGTTTTCTCTAAGAATTTTGATAATTTCGTGCAGAATTCTGCTGTTTTCTTGCAATTCAGCCGTTGAATCTTGGTAAAAAGTGATGATTTTGTAGATTTCGTGCTCTTCTTTGCAAATTCATGCCAGAAAACAACGAAAATCGGCGAGAAATCGTCGTTTTGCATCGAAATATGCGGTTTTCTGTAAGAATTTTGATGATTTCGTGCAGAATTCTGCTGTTTTCTTGCAATTCAGCCGTTGAATCTTGGTAAAAAGTCATGATTTTGTAGATTTCGTGCTCTTCTTTGCGAATTCAAGCCAGAAAACAACGAAAATCGGCGAGAAATCGTCGTTTTGCATCGAAATATGCGGTTTTCTGTAAGAATTTTGATGATTTCGTGCAGAATTCTGCTGTTTTCTTGCAATTCAGCCGTTGAATCTTGGTAAAAAGTCATGATTTTGTAGATTTCGTGCTCTTCTTTGCGAATTCAAGCCAGAAAACAACGAAAATCGGCGAGAAATCGTCGTTTTGCATCGAAATATGCGGTTTTCTGTAAGAATTTTGATGATTTCGTGCAGAATTCTGCTGTTTTCTTGCAATTCAGCCGTTGAATCTAGGTAAAAAGTCATGATTTTGTAGATTTCGTGCTCTTCTTGGCGAATTCAAGATAGAAAACAACGAAAATCGGCGAGAAATCGTTGTTTGGCATCGAAATATGCAGTTTTCTCTAAGAATTTTAATGATTTCGTGCAGAATTCTGCTGTTTTCTTGCAATTCAGCCGTTGGATCTTGGTAAAAAGTCATGATTTTGTAGATTTCGTGCTCTTCTTTGCGAATTCATGCCAGAAAAAAACAAAAATCGGCGAGAAATCGTCGTTTTGCATCGAAATATGCGGTTTTCTGTAAGAATTTTGATAATTTCGTGCAGAATTCTGCAGTTTTCTTGCAATTCAGCCGTTGAATCTTGGTAAAAAGTCATGATTTTGTAGATTTCGTGCTCTTCTTTGCGAATTAAAGCCAGAAAACAACGAAAATCGGCGAGAAATCGTCGTTTTGCATCGAAATATGCGGTTTTCTCTAAGAATTTTGATAATTTCGTGCAGAATTCTGCAGTTTTCTTGCAATTCAGCCGATGAATCTTGGTAAAAAGTCATGATTTTGTAGATTTCGTGCTCTTCTTTGCGAATTCAAGCCAGAAAACTACGAAAATCGGCAAGAAATCGTCGTTTTGCATCGAAATATGCGGTTTTCTGTAAGAATTTTGATGATTTCGTGCAGAATTCTGCTGTTTTCTTGCAATTCAGCCGTAGAATCTTGGTAAAAAGTGATGATTTTGTAGATTTCGTGCTCTTCTTTGCGAATTCAAGCCAGAAAACAACGAAAATCGGTGAGAATTCGTTGTTTTGCATCGAAATATGCGGTTTTCTGTAAGAATTTTGATGATTTCGTGCAGAATTCTGCTGTTTTCTTGCAATTCAGCCGTTGGATCTTGGTAAAAAGTCATGATTTTGTAGATTTCGTGCTCTTCTTTGCGAATTCATGCCAGAAAACAACGAAAATCGGCGAGAAATCGTCGTTTTGCATCGAAATATGCGGTTTTCTCTAAGAATTTTGATGATTTCGTGCAGAATTCTGCTGTTTTCTTGCAATTCAGCCGTTGAGTCTTGGTAAAAAGTGATGGTTTTGTAGATTTCGTGCTCTTCTTTGCGAATTCAAGCCAGAAAACAACGAAAATCGGCGAGAAATCGTCGTTTTGCATCGAAATATGCGGTTTTCTGTAAGAATTTTGATGATTTCGTGCAGAATTCTGCTGTTTTCTTGCAATTCAGCCGTTGAATCTTGGTAAAAAGTCATGATTTTGTAGATTTCGTGCTCTTCTTTGCGAATTCAAGCCAGAAAACAAGGAAAATCGGCGAAAAATCGTCGTTTTGCATCGAAATATGCGGTTTTCTGTAAGAATTTTGATGATTTCGTGCAGAATTCTGCTGTTTTCTTGCAATTCAGCCGTTGAATCTATGTAAAAAGTCATGATTTTGTAGATTTCGTGCTCTTCTTGGCGAATTCAAGATAGAAAACAACGAAAATCGGCGAGAAATCGTTGTTTTGCATCGAAATATGCGGTTTTCTGTAGGAATTTTGATGATTTCGTGCAGAATTCTGCTGTTTTCTTGCAATTCAGCCGTTGAATCTTGGTAAAAAGTCATGATTTTGTAGATTTCGTGCTCTTCTTTGTGAATTCAAGCCAGAAAACAACGAAAATCGGCGAGAAATCGTTGTTTTGCATCGAAATATGCGGTTTTCTGTAAGAAATTTGATGATTTCGTCCAGAATTCTGCTGTTTTCTTGCAATTCAGCCGTTGAATCTTGGTAAAAAGTCATGATTTTGTAGATTTTGTGCTCTTCTTTGCGAATTCAAGCCAGAAAACAACGAAAATCGGCGAGAAATCGTTGTTTTGCATCGAAATATGCGGTTTTCTGTAAGAAATTTGATGATTTCGTCCAGAATTCTGCTGTTTTCTTGCAATTCAGCTATTGAATCTTGGTAAAAAGTCATGATTTTGTAGATTTCGTGCTCTTCTTTGCGAATTCAAGCCAGAAAACAACGAAAATCGGCGAGAAATCGTCGTTTTGCATCGAAATATGCGGTTCTCTGTAAGAATTTTGAAGATTTCGTGCAGAATTCTGCTGTTTTCTTGCAATTCAGCCGTTGAACCTTGGTAAAAAGTCATGATTTTGTAGATTTCGTGCTCTTCTTTGCGAATTCAAGCCAGAAAACAACGAAAATCGGCGAGAAATCGTCGTTTTGCATCGAAATATGCGGTTTTCTGTAAGAATTTTGATGATTTCGTGCAGAATTCTGCTGTTTTCTTGCAATTCAGTCGTTGAATCTTGGTAAAAAGTCATGATTTTGTAGATTTCGTGCTCTTCTTTGCGAATTCAAGCCAGAAAACAACGAAAATCGGCGAGAAATCGTCGTTTTGCATCGAAATATGCGGTTTTCTGTAAGAATTTTGATGATTTCGTGCAGAATTCTGCTGTTTTCTTGCAATTCAGCTGTTGAATCTTGGTAAAAAGTCATGATTTTGTAGATTTCGTGCTCTTCTTTGCGAATTCAAGCCAGAAAACAACGAAAATCGGCGAGAAATAATCGTTTTGCATCGAAATATGCGGTTTTCTGTAAGAATTTTGATGATTTCGTGCAGAATTCTGCTGTTTTCTTGCAATTCAGCCGTTGAATCTATGTAAAAAGTCATGATTTTGTAGATTTCGTGCTCTTCTTGGCGAATTCAAGATAGAAAACAACGAAAATCGGCGAGAAATCGTTGTTTTGCATCGAAATATGCGGTTTTCTGTAGGAATTTTGATGATTTCGTGCAGAATTCTGCTGTTTTCTTGCAATTCAGCCGTTGAATCTTGGTAAAAAGTCATGATTTTGTAGATTTTGTGCTCTTCTTTGCGAATTCAAGCCAGAAAACAACGAAAATCGGCGAGAAATAATCGTGATGCATCGAAATATGCGGTTTTCTGTAAGAATTTTGATAATTTCGTGCAGAATTCTGCTGTTTTCTTGCAATTCAGCCGTTGAATCTTGGTAAAAAGTCATGATTTTGTAGATTTCGTGCTCTTCTTTGCGAATTCAAGCCAGAAAACAACGAAAATCGGTGAGAAATCGTTGTTTTGCATCGAAATATGCGGTTTTCTGTAAGAATTTTGATGATTTCGTGCAGAATTCTGCTGTTTTCTTGCAATTCAGCCGTTGAATCTTGGTTAAAAGTCATGATTTTGTAGATTTTGTGCTCTTCTTTGCGAATTCAAGCCAGAAAACAACGAAAATCGGCGAGAAATCGTTGTTTTGCATCGAAATATGCGGTTTTCTGTAAGAATTTTGATGATTTCGTGCAGAATTCTGCTGTTTTCTTGCAATTCAGCCGTTGAATCTTGGTAAAAAGTAATGATTTTGTAGATTTCGTGCTCTTCTTTGCGAATTCAAGCCAGAAAACAACGAAAATCGGCGAGAAATCGTCGTTTTGCATCGAAATATGCGGTTTTCTGTAAGAATTTTGATTATTTCGTGCAGAATTCTGCTGTTTTCTTGCAATTCAGCCGTTGAATCTTGGTAAAAAGTGATGATTTTGTAGATTTCGTGCTCTTCTTTGCGAATTCAAGCCAGAAAACAACGAAAATCGGCGAGAAATCGTCGTTTTGCATCGAAATATGCGGTTTTCTCTAAGAATTTTGACGATTTCGTGCAGAATTCTGCTGTTTTCTTGCAATTCAGCCGTTGAATCTTGGTAAAAACTCATGATTTTGTAGATTTCGTGCTCTTCTTTGCGAAAGCTAGATAGAAAACAACGAAAATCAGCGAGAAATCGTCGATTTGCATCGAAATATGCAGTTTTCTCTAAGAATTTTGATGATTTCGTGTAGAATTCTGCTGTTTTCTTGCAATTCAGCCGTTGAATCTTGGTAAAAAGTGATGATTTTGTAGATTTCGTGCTCTTCTTTGCGAATTCAAGATAGAAAACAACGAAAATCAGCACGAAATCGTCGTTTTGCATCAAAATATGCGGTTTTCTCCAAGAATTTTGATGATTTCGTGCAGAATTCTGCTGTTTTCTTGCAATTCAGCCGTTGAATCTTGGTAAAAAGTCATGATTTTGTAGATTTTGTGCTCTTCTTTGCAAATTCATGCCAGAAAACAAGATTTCTCTTCTTTGCGAATTCAAGATAGAAAACAAAGAAAATCAGCGAGAAATCGTCGTTTTGCATCGAAATATGCGGTTTTCTGTAAGAATTTTGATGATTTCGTGCAGAATTCTGCTGTTTTCTTGCAATTCAGCCGTTGAATCTTGGTAAAAAGTCATGATTTTGTAGATTTCGTGCTCTTCTTTGCGAATTCAAGCCAGAAAACAACGAAAATCGGCGAGAAATTGTCGTTTTGCATCGAAATATGCGGTTTTCTGTAAGAATTTTGATGATTTCGTGCAGAATTCTGCTGTTTTCTTGCAATTCAGCTGTTGAATCTTGGTAAAAAGTGATGATTTTGTAGATTTCGTGCTCTTTTTTGCGAATTCAAGCCAGAAAACAACGAAAATCGGCGAGAAATCGTTGTTTTGCATCGAAATATGCGGTTTTCTGTAAGAATTTTGATGATTTCGTGCAGAATTCTGCTGTTGTCTTGCAATTCAGCCGTTGAATCTTGGTAAAAAGTCATGATTTTGTAGATTTAGTGCTCTTCTTTGCAAATTCAAGCCAGAAAACAACGAAAATCGGCGAGAAATCGTCGTTTTGCATCGAAAAATGCGGTTTTCTGTAAGAATTTTGATGATTTCGTGCAGAATTCTGCTGTTTTCTTGCAATTCAGCCGTTGAATCTTGGTAAAAAGTCATGATTTTGTAGATTTCGTACTCTTCTTTGCGAATTCAAGCCAGAAAACAACGAAAATCGGCGAGAAATCGTCGTTTTGCATCGAAATATGCGGTTTTCTGTAAGAATTTTGATGATTTCGTGCAGAATTCTGCTGTTTTCTTACAATTCAGCCGTTGAATCTTGGTAAAAAGTCATGATTTTGTAGATTCCGTGCTCTTCTTTGCGAATTCAAGATAGAAAACAACGAAAATCAGCGAGAAATCGTCGTTTTGCATCGAAATATGCGGTTTTCTCTAAGAATTTTGATGATTTCGTGCAGAATTCTGCTGTTTTCTTGCAATTCAGCCGTTGAATCTTGGTAAAAAGTAATGATTTTGTAGATTTCGTGCTCTTCTTTGCGAATTCAAGCCAGAAAACAACGAAAATCGGCGAGAAATCGTCGTTTTGCATCGAAATATGCGGTTTTCTCTAAGAATTTTGACGATTTCGTGCAGAATTCTGCTGTTTTCTTGCAATTCAGCAGATGAATCTTGGTAAAAAGTCATGATTTTGTAGATTTCGTGCTCTTCTTTGCGAATTCAAGATAGAAAACAACAAAAATCAGCGAGAAATCGTCGTTTTGCATCGAAATATGCGGTTTTCTCTAAGAATTTTGATGATTTCGTGCAGAATTCTGCTGTTTTCTTGCAATTCAGTCGTTGAATCTTGGTAAAAAGTCATGATTTTGTAGATTTCGTGCTCTTCTTTGCGAATTCATGCCAGAAAACAACGAAAAGCGGCGAGAAATCGTCGTTTTGCATCGAAATATGCGGTTTTCTGTAAGAATTTTGATGATTTCGTGCAGAATTCTGCTGTTTTCTTGCAATTCAGCCGTTGAATCTTGGTAAAAAGTCATGATTTTGTAGATTTCGTGCTCTTCTTTGCGAATTCAAGGCAGAAAACAACGAAAAGCGGCGAGAAATTGTCGTTTTGCATCGAAATATGCGGTTTTCTGTAAGAATGTTGATGATTTCGTGCAGAATTCTGCTGTTTTCTTGCAATTCAGCCGTTGAATCTAGGTAAAAAGTCATGATTTTGTAGATTTCGTGCTCTTCTTGGCGAATTCAAGATAGAAAACAACGAAAATCGGCGAGAAATCGTTGTTTTGCATCGTAATATGCAGTTTTCTCTAAGAATTTTGATGATTTCGTGCAGAATTCTGCTGTTTTCTTGCAATTCAGCCGTTGAATCTTGGTAAAAAGTGATGATTTTGTAGATTTCGTGCTCTTTTTTGCGAATTCAAGCCAGAAAACAACGAAAATCGGCGAGAAATCGTTGTTTTGCATCGAAATATGCGGTTTTCTGTAAGAATTTTGATGATTTCATGCAGAATTCTGCTGTTTTCTTACAATTCAGCCGTTGAATCTTGGTAAAAAGTCATGATTTTGTAGATTCCGTGCTCTTCTTTGCGAATTCAAGATAGAAAACAACGAAAATCAGCGAGAAATCGTCGTTTTGCATCGAAATATGCGGTTTTCTCTAAGAATTTTGATGATTTCGTGCAGAATTCTGCTGTTTTCTTGCAATTCAGCCGTTGAATCTTGGTAAAAAGTAATGATTTTGTAGATTTCGTGCTCTTCTTTGCGAATTCAAGCCAGAAAACAACGAAAATCGGCGAGAAATCGTCGTTTTGCATCGAAATATGCGGTTTTCTGTAAGAATTTTGATGATTTCGTGCAGAATTCTGCTGTTTTCTTGCAATTCAGCCGTTGAATCTTTGTAAAAAGTCATGATTTTGTAGATTTTGTGCTCTTCTTTGCGAATTCAAGCCAGAATACAACGAAAATCGCCGAGAAATCGTCGATTTGCATCGAAATATGCGGTTTTCTGTAAGAATTTTGATGATTTCGTGCAGAATTCTGCTGTTTTCTTGCAATTCAGCCGTTGAATCTAGGTAAAAAGTCATGATTTTGTAGATTTCGTGCTCTTCTTGGCGAATTCAAGATAGAAAACAACGAAAATCGGCGAGAAATCGTTGTTTTGCATCGAAATATGCAGTTTTCTCTAAGAATTTTGATGATTTCGTGCAGAATTCTGCTGTTTTCTTGCAATTCAGCCGTTGAATCTTGGTAAAAAGTCATGATTTTGTAGATTTCGTGCTCTTCTTTGCGAATTCAAGATAGAAAACAACGAAAATCAGCGAGAAAACGTCGTTTTGCATCGAAATATGCGGTTTTCTCTAAGAATTTTGATGATTTCGTGCAGAAATCTGCTGTTTTCTTGCAATTCAGCCGTTGAATCTTGGTAAAAAGTCATGATTTTGTAGATTTCGTGCTCTTCTTTGCAAATTCATGCCAGAAAACAACGAAAATCGGCGAGAAATCGTCGTTTTGCATCGAAATATGCGGTTTTCTGTAAGAATTTTGATGATTTCGTGCAGAATTCTGCTGTTTTCTTGCAATTCAGCCGTTGAATCTTGGTAAAAAATCATGATTTTGTAGATTTCGTGCTCTTCTTTGCAAATTCAAGCCAGAAAACAACGAAAATTGGCGAGAAATCGTCGTTTTGCATCGAAATATGCGGTTTTCTGTAAGAATTTTGATGATTTCGTGCAGAATTCTGCTGTTTTCTTGCAATTCAGCCGTTGAATCTAGGTAAAAAGTCATGATTTTGTAGATTTCGTGCTCTCCTTGGCAAATTCAAGATAGAAAACAACGAAAATCGGCGAGAAGTCGTTGTTTTGCATCGAAATATGCAGTTTTCTCTAAGAATTTTGATGATTTTGTGCAGAATTCTGCTGTTTTCTTGCAATTCAGCCGTTGAATCCTGGTAAAAAGTCATGATTTTGTAGATTTCGTGTTCTTCTTTGCGAATTCAAGATAGAAAACAACGAAAATCAGCGAGAAAACGTCGTTTTGCATCGAAATATGAGGTTTTCTCTAAAAATTTTGATGATTTCGTGCAGAAATCTGCTGTTTTCTTGCAATTCAGCCGTTGAATCTTGGTAAAAAGTCATGATTTTGTAGATTTCGTGCTCTTCTTTGCAAATTCATGCCAGAAAACAACGAAAATCGGCGAGAAATCGTCGTTTTGCATCGAAATATGCGGTTTTCTGTAAGAATTTTGATGATTTCGTGCAGAATTCTGCTGTTTTCTTGCAATTCAGCCGTTGAATCTTGGTAAAAAATCATGATTTTGTAGATTTCGTGCTCTTCTTTGCATATTCAAGCCAGAAAACAACGAAAATCGGCGAGAAATCGTCGTTTTGCATCGAAATATGCGGTTTTCTGTAAGATTTTTGATGATTTCGTGCAGAATTCTGCTGTTTTCTTGCAATTCAGCCGTTGAATCTAGGTAAAAAGTCATGATTTTGTAGATTTGGTGCTCTTCTTGGCGAATTCAAGATAGAAAACAACGAAAATCGGCGAGAAATCGTTGTTTTGCATCGAAATATGCAGTTTTCTCTAAGAATTTTGATGATTTCGTGCAGAATTCTGCTGTTTTCTTGCAATTCAGCCGTTGAATTTTGGTAAAAAGTCATGATTTTGTAGATTTCGTGCTCTTCTTTGCGAATTCAAGCCAGAAAACAACGAAAATCGGCGAGAAATCGTCGTTTTGCATCGAAATATGCGGTTTTCTCTAAGAATTTTGATGATTTCGTGCAGAATTCTGCTGTTTTCTTGCAATTCAGCCGTTGAATCTTGGTAAAAAGTGATGATTTTGTAGATTTCGTGCTCTTCTTTGCGAATTCAAGCCAGAAAACAACGAAAATCGGCGAGAAATCGTCGTTTTGCATCGAAATATGCGGATTTCTCTAAGAATTTTGATGATTTCGTGCAGAATTCTGCTGTTTTCTTGCAATTCAGTCGTTGAATCTTGGTAAAAAGTGATGATTTTGTAGATTTCGTGCTCTTCTTTGCGAATTAAAGCCAGAAAACAACGAAAATCGGCGAGAAATCGTCGTTTTGCATCGAAATATGCGGTTTTCTCTAAGAATTTTGACGATTTAGTGCAGAATTCTGCTGTTTACTTGCAATTCAGCCGTTGAATCTTGGTAAAAAGTCATGATTTTGTAGATTTCGTGCTCTTCTTTGCGAATTCAAGATAGAAAACAACGAAAATCAGCGAGAAATCGTCGTTTTGCATCGAAATATGCGGTTTTCTCTAAGAATTTTGATGATTTCGTGCAGAATTCTGCTGTTTTCTTGCAATTCAGCCGTTGAATCTTGGTAAAAAGTTATGATTTTGTAGATTTCGTGCTCTTCTTTGCAAATTCATGCCAGAAAACAACGAAAATCGGCGAGAAATCGTCGTTTTGCATCGAAATATGCGGTTTTCTGTAAGAATTTTGATGATTTCGTGCAGAATTCTGCTGTTTTCTTGCAGTTCAGCCGTTGAATCTTGGTAAAAAGTCATGATTTTGTAGATTTCCTGCTCTTCTTTGCGAATTCAATCCAGAAAACAACGAAAATCGGCGAGAAATCGTCGTTTTGCATCGAAATATGCGGTTTTCTGTAAGAATTTTGATGATTTCGTGCAGAATTCTGCTGTTTTCTTGCAATTCAGCCGTTGAATCTAGGTAAAAAGTCATGATTTTGTAGATTTCGTGCTCTTCTTGGCGAATTCAAGATAGAAAACAACGAAAATCGTCGAGAAATCGTTGTTTTGCATCGAAATATGCGGTTTTCTGTAAGAATTTTGATGATTTCGTGCAGAATTCTGCTGTTTTCTTGCAATTCAGCCGCTGAATCTAGGTAAAAAGTCATGATTTTGTAGATTTCGTGCTCTTCTTGGCGAATTCAAGATAGAAAACAACGAAAATCGGCGAGAAATCGTTGTTTTGTATCGAAATATGCAGTTTTCTCTAAGAATTTTGATGATTTCGTGCAGAATTCTGCTGTTTTCTTGCAATTCAGCCGTTGAATCTTGGTAAAAAGTCATGATTTTGTAGATTTCGTGCTCTTCTTTGCGAATTCAAGCCAGAAAACAACGAAAATCGGCGAGAAATCGTCGTTTTGCATCGAAATATGCGGTTTTCTCTAAGAATTTTGACGATTTCGTGCAGACTTCTGCTGTTTTCTTGCAATTCAGCAGTTGAATCTTGGTAAAAAGTCATGATTTTGTAGATTTCGTGCTCTTCTTTGCGAATTCAAGATAGAAAACAACGAAAATCAGCGAGAAATCGTCGTTTTGCATCGAAATATGCGGTTTTCTCTAAGAATTTTGATGATTTCGTGCAGAATTCTGCTGTTTTCTTGCAATTCAGCCGTTGAATCTTGGTAAAAAGTCATGATTTTGTAGATTTCGTGCTCTTCTTTGCGAATTCATGCCAGAAAACAACGAAAATCGGCGAGAAATCGTCGTTTTGCATCGAAATATGCGGTTTTCTGTAAGAATTTTGATGATTTCGTGCAGAATTCTGCTGTTTTCTTGCAATTCATTCGTTGAATCTTGGTAAAAAGTCATGATTTTGTAGATTTCGTGCTCTTCTTTGCGAATTCAATCCAGAAAACAACAAAAATCGGCGAGAAATCGTCGTTTTGCATCGAAATATGCGGTTTTCTGTAAGAATTTTGATGATTTCGTGCAGAATTCTGCTGTTTTCTTGCAATTCAGCCGTTGAATCTAGGTAAAAAGTCATGATTTTGTAGATTTAGTGCTCTTCTTTGCGCATTCAAGATAGAAAACAACGAAAATCGGCGAGAAATCGTTGTTTTGCATCGTAATATGCAGTTTTCTCTAAGAATTTTGATGATTTCGTGCAGAATTCTGCTGTTTTCTTGCAATTCAGCCGTTGAATCTTGGTAAAAAGTCATGATTTTGTAGATTTAGTGCTCTTCTTTGCGAATTCAAGCCAGAAAACAACGAAAATCGGCGAGAAATCGTCGTTTTGCATCGAAATATGCGGTTTTCTCTAAGAATTTTGACGATTTAGTGCAGAATTCTGCTGTTTACTTGCAATTCAGCCGTTGAATCTTGGTAAAAAGTCATGATTTTGTAGATTTCGTGCTCTTCTTTACGAATTCAAGCCAGAAAACAACGAAAATCGGCGAGAAATCGTCGTTTTGCATCGAAATATGCGGTTTTCTCTAAGAATTTTGATGATTTCGTGCAGAATTCTGCTGTTTTCTTGCAATTCAGCCGTTGAATCTAGGTAAAAAGTCATGATTTTGTAGATTTCGTGCTCTTCTTGGCGAATTCCAGATAGAAAACAACGAAAATCGTCGAGAAATCGTTGTTTTGCATCGAAATATGCGGTTTTCTGTAAGAATTTTGATGATTTCGTGCAGAATTCTGCTGTTTTCTTGCAATTCAGCCGTTGAATCTTGGTAAAAAGTCATGATTTTGTAGATTTAGTGCTCTTCTTTGCGAATTCAAGCCAGAAAACAACGAAAATCGGCGAGAAATCGTCGTTTTGCATCGAAATATGCGGTTTTCTCTAAGAATTTTGACGATTTAGTGCAGAATTCTGCTGTTTACTTGCAATTCAGCCGTTGAATCTTGGTAAAAAGTCATGATTTTGTAGATTTCGTGCTCTTCTTTACGAATTCAAGCCAGAAAACAACGAAAATCGGCGAGAAATCGTCGTTTTGCATCGAAATATGCGGTTTTCTCTAAGAATTTTGATGATTTCGTGCAGAATTCTGCTGTTTTCTTGCAATTCAGCCGTTGAATCTAGGTAAAAAGTCATGATTTTGTAGATTTCGTGCTCTTCTTGGCGAATTCCAGATAGAAAACAACGAAAATCGTCGAGAAATCGTTGTTTTGCATCGAAATATGCGGTTTTCTGTAAGAATTTTGATGATTTCGTGCAGAATTCTGCTGTTTTCTTGCAATTCAGCCGCTGAATCTAGGTAAAAAGTCATGATTTTGTAGATTTCGTGCTCTTCTTGGCGAATTCAAGATAGAAAACAACGAAAATCGGCGAGAAATCGTTGTTTTGCATCGAAATATGCAGTTTTCTCTAAGAATTTTGATGATTTCGTGCAGAATTCTGCTGTTTTCTTGCAATTCAGCCGTTGAATCTTGGTAAAAAGTCATGATTTTGTAGATTTCGTGCTCTTCTTTGCGAATTCAAGCCAGAAAACAACGAAAATCGGCGAGAAATCGTCGATTTGCATCGAAATATGCGGTTTTCTCTAAGAATTTTGACGATTTCGTGCAGACTTCTGCTGTTTTCTTGCAATTCAGCAGTTGAATCTTGGTAAAAAGTCATGATTTTGTAGATTTCGTGCTCTTCTTTGCGAATTCAAGATAGAAAACAACGAAAATCAGCGAGAAATCGTCGTTTTGCATCGAAATATGCGGTTTTCTCTAAGAATTTTGATGATTTCGTGCAGAATTCTGCTGTTTTCTTGCAATTCAGCCGTTGAATCTTGGTAAAAAGTCATGATTTTGTAGATTTCGTGCTCTTCTTTGCGAATTCATGCCAGAAAACAACGAAAATCGGCGAGAAATCGTCGTTTTGCATCGAAATATGCGGTTTTCTGTAAGAATTTTGATGATTTCGTGCAGAATTCTGCTGTTTTCTTGCAATTCAGCCGTTGAATCTTGGTAAAAAGTCATGATTTTGTAGATTTCGTGCTCTTCTTTGCGAATTCAAGCCAGAAAACAACAAAAATCGGCGAGAAATCGTCGTTTTGCATCGAAATATGCGGTTTTCTGTAAGAATTTTGATGATTTCGTGCAGAATTCTGCTGTTTTCTTGCAATTCAGCCGTTGAATCTTGGTAAAAAGTGATGATTTTGTAGATTTCGTGCTCTTCTTTGCGAATTCAAGCCAGAAAACAACGAAAATCGGCGAGAAATCGTCGTTTTGCATCGAAATATGCGGTTTTCTCTAAGAATTTTGATGATTTCGTGCAGAATTCTGCTGTTTTCTTGCAATTCAGCCGTTGAATCTTGGTAAAAGGTGATGATTTTGTAGATTTCGTGCTCTTCTTTGCGAATTCAAGCCAGAAAACAACGAAAATCGGCGAGAAATCGTCGTTTTGCATCGAAATATGCGGATTTCTCTAAGAATTTTGATGATTTCGTGCAGAATTCTGCTGTTTTCTTGCAATTCAGTCGTTGAATCTTGGTAAAAAGTGATGATTTTGTAGATTTCGTGCTCTTCTTTGCGAATTAAAGCCAGAAAACAACGAAAATCGGCGAGAAATCGTCGTTTTGCATCGAAATATGCGGTTTTCTCTAAGAATTTTGACGATTTAGTGCAGAATTCTGCTGTTTTCTTGCAATTCAGCCGTTGAATCTTGGTAAAAAGTCATGATTTTGTAGATTTCGTGCTCTTCTTTGCAAATTCATGCCAGAAAACAACGAAAATCGGCGAGAAATCGTCGTTTTGCATCGAAATATGCGGTTTTCTGTAAGAATTTTGATGATTTCGTGCAGAATTCTGCTGTTTTCTTGCAGTTCAGCCGTTGAATCTTGGTAAAAAGTCATGATTTTGTAGATTTCCTGCTCTTCTTTGCAAATTCATGCCAGAAAACAACGAAAATCGGCGAGAAATCGTCGTTTTGCA
Source organism: Gnatocerus cornutus (assembly GCA_029298725.1). NCBI lineage: Eukaryota > Metazoa > Arthropoda > Insecta > Coleoptera > Tenebrionidae > Gnatocerus > Gnatocerus cornutus. The sequence continues at coordinate 5,882,710 of CM055516.1, forward strand.
TCGAAATATGCGGTTTTCTGTAAGAATTTTGATGATTTCGTGCAGAATTCTGCTGTTTTCTTGCAGTTCAGCCGTTGAATCTTGGTAAAAAGTCATGATTTTGTAGATTTCCTGCTCTTCTTTGCGAATTCAATCCAGAAAACAACGAAAATCGGCGAGAAATCGTCGTTTTGCATCGAAATATGCGGTTTTCTGTAAGAATTTTGATGATTTCGTGCAGAATTCTGCTGTTTTCTTGCAATTCAGCCGTTGAATCTAGGTAAAAAGTCATGATTTTGTAGATTTCGTGCTCTTCTTGGCGAATTCAAGATAGAAAACAACGAAAATCGTCGAGAAATCGTTGTTTTGCATCGAAATATGCGGTTTTCTGTAAGAATTTTGATGATTTCGTGCAGAATTCTGCTGTTTTCTTGCAATTCAGCCGCTGAATCTAGGTAAAAAGTCATGATTTTGTAGATTTCGTGCTCTTCTTGGCGAATTCAAGATAGAAAACAACGAAAATCGGCGAGAAATCGTTGTTTTGCATCGAAATATGCAGTTTTCTCTAAGAATTTTGATGATTTCGTGCAGAATTCTGCTGTTTTTTTGCAATTCAGCCGTTGAATCTTGGTAAAAAGTCATGATTTTGTAGATTTCGTGCTCTTCTTTGCGAATTCAAGCCAGAAAACACCGAAAATCGGCGAGAAATCGTCGTTTTGCATCGAAATATGCGGTTTTCTCTAAGAATTTTGACGATTTCGTGCAGACTTCTGCTGTTTTCTTGCAATTCAGCAGTTGAATCTTGGTAAAAAGTCATGATTTTGTAGATTTCGTGCTCTTCTTTGCGAATTCAAGATAGAAAACAACGAAAATCAGCGAGAAATCGTCGTTTTGCATCGAAATATGCGGTTTTCTCTAAGAATTTTGATGATTTCGTGCAGAATTCTGCTGTTTTCTTGCAATTCAGCCGTTGAATCTTGGTAAAAAGTCATGATTTTGTAGATTTCGTGCTCTTCTTTGCGAATTCATGCCAGAAAACAACGAAAATCGGCGAGAAATCGTCGTTTTGCATCGAAATATGCGGTTTTCTGTAAGAATTTTGATGATTTCGTGCAGAATTCTGCTGTTTTCTTGCAATTCATTCGTTGAATCTTGGTAAAAAGTCATGATTTTGTAGATTTCGTGCTCTTCTTTGCGAATTCAAGCCAGAAAACAACAAAAATCGGCAAGAAATCGTCGTTTTGCATCGAAATATGCGGTTTTCTGTAAGAATTTTGATGATTTCGTGCAGAATTCTGCTGTTAGTAGTGTAACAAAGCCGGTTCTAGACCGGAAGTCGTAATCTCGAGCGCCCGTCCGGTGATGTATTGCTGGTCATCTACCAATCAGGCGCACAGATGGTGTCGGCGGCTCTTCCGGCGTATTGCTGGTCATCTGCCAATCAGGTGGCGGGTGATTTAAAAATTTGACAGATGGCGGTGGGAATTTGACAGCTGGTGGCGGGAAATTGAAATGTGTAGCCGGTTGGAGGCGCCGCGAGCCGATAAACAGTTCAATTTGCGCGTGCGCGGCTAAACGGCGGGAAATTTAAAAATTTGACAGATGGCGGTGGAAATTTGACAGCTGGCGGCGGGAAATTTGAATTGACAGATGGCTGTAAATTTGACATTTGATCGTTCAAGATGGCGTCTTTAATTGTGACAGCTGGTAGAGGATCAAGATGGCGGTGACGGTTTGGGTGACAATCATAGAGGGCGCTAGAGAGAGAGCAAAAAATTCAAAAAAATTTGAGTGCGGTTCTCGGAAAAAATTGCAATTTCTCGGAAAAAAATATTATAATTTCTCGGAAAAAACATGTAAAATAGTTCGTTATTTGGGTGTGGTCATTTGGTCTGATTTCCGCGTTTCTCGGAATAACCGCAAACATTGATAACAGACCAAACTAGATGTTTTCAAACAAGACAAAAATTTAAAATAGTTCGCAGGGTATAAACAAGGTGTTTGAGATTTTCAGTCGCTGCTTGTATTTTTTATGAGACTTTTGGTGGGTCGTATGTACGATTTTCTGTAGCGGGATATTTAAAAATGGTGGAGTGCACGCCATCTATCCATCGTGGTGTGGTAGAAATCTGTATTATCGATTAAAAAATTTTCTGGAAATATGTAAAAAGTGTATGGGCAATGACACTATTATAGCGATCGAGTACCTATATAATAATAAATTAATGAAAAAAAAAAAAATTCTGCAGGTCGTCTAATGTATGCAGGAATCTGGAATCAGGAATCAACATTAGTAGATGTCATATTTTTAGCGCAAATTTTAAATTCGATAAGAGGTGTGTGAGTGGGTGGTGCGTGCAAATATAAATCCAATTGAACTTCCGTAATTTACAAGTATTCAAAATGAATACGCAAACAAGAGAAGAAGTCAAATCAATTATTAGAAACCGATGGCCCAATCGTAAATTTGTAAGTTTATGATCTTTATATAATATATTTATGTTTTATTTTAACCTATCTTTGTCAGTTTGTCTTGGTGTCTCTTGAAAAACTCCCTGAAGATGCTGAAATTCTCAACATATCAGGGTGTGAACTAGGCAGTGTAGGTTGTATAAACAATACATGGGGCCTACATATTTACCATAAGGTGAGTTCCTTTTTTCATATATTTTCAATTCAAGGAATTTATTTTTGAATATCTTCACAGTATCCTGAGACAATTCGAAGGCGTGGAAGACCACGGAAAAGGAAGCCTTCTTTTCAATTTATTGCTTTGTAAATATATTATATACAAATAAAATTAAATAAAAGTATAAAGTTTTATTTATTATTCAAAATAAAGGGCGTGCAATATAAGCAATAAAGAATTACTTAACTAATTACATATATGAAAAGCGTGTTTGGCGTTTTTAGGTAAGGAGTCGTCGTAAATAGCCTGTTCAGAATACGATTTTTCTACATTTCATAATTTGAATTTAAATTCGAATCTAACGAATAAATTGTGTTAAATCAATCTTTATGCGGTAAATGATGTTAATATAGATGTTAGTGTTAAAATCAAGCCATTGATGCTATTACCTCTATTTTTGTGCTTCAACTTCCTCGACTGTGGCATGTATGAATTTGATCCTGCTGATATTTTAACGAATTTGTCGATTGAGAGAGTTAGAAATAAAATTGAATCAAGTTGCCATCCACTTCCAGACGATTCAAAATTGCATGTCTGCGAATGAAAAAATCGGGTTCGAGAGACCTCAATTTACCCTCAGAAAGGTAAAAGATACTTCGGGAATGCTTTTCCAACAAAAATCTTCACAAAATCACAATGCCAGTTGGCTATAACAGATGTCAGATTAATTACGACGTAATTTAAAATTTGTTTAAGAAACAACAAAAAGGGGACCAGAGGGTTAAAGGAGCTCTATGATTTGAATTCCAAGGTACAGAGTAGTTGTAGTAATTTAAATATTATTTTTAAAGTGCAATCAACCAAGTTAGTGACTTTCGAATCGATTCTTAAGGTTGATATTGAAGCCGCAAGTGGTTTTCCTGCAGATACGAAAGCATATTGCATTCACCGCAAACGTTGATATTTCTAATTTTATCATTTTAATTATGAATTTGTATTAATTAAGCTTGTAGAAGGTGACAAAAGTGTTCGAAACACAAATTTTATTTCTTATAAATTTTATTATTACATATCCAATTATATAAATAATGTGCATTATTGGCGCTACAAATACATAGTTTTTTATTTCCTGAAGCATATTCATGATACATGCAGAACGGAATGGCCTTTGGAAATTTCTCGATGCATTGAATTGTGGTGTTGACGTCTTTTTCTATATTAATAATTTCAGGAGACCATGTAATGGTGTCGGTGTGATATTTGAAGTAGTCTTTTAAGAAAATTACATTCATTCTTCCTTTAACGTAGATCACATCGACCCGCTCACCATGTTCGGAATCGAAATGATATCCTAAAATGTTGTCGATTTCTTGGTATGGAATTATTCCTGAAGTGTATCGTATCATGTGATGCGATTTTTCTAAATAGTTGACTTGTCGACGCGATTCTGGATCAAGTGATTGGTACGGTGTTGGAGACTTGAAAAAGTAATGGCTGATTTGTTTTCCGTCGAACAGTGTAAGCTCTTTCGGAATAAATTCAGGAATACAAAATCCTTGGATGTCACACACGATAATCTTCATTATTAATTATTTCGTAGAGAGCTGAGGAAATCACCAACACATCAATATTATCAGCTAGCTAGCTAGCTAACAACTAACTTCTTTTTCTTCTAGATGACAAATAAAGTACCTATTGATAATGATTATGATTGGTCTAAATTTATTCCTACTACATACCTAATAAGATCTAATTTAATCACCATCATTCTTACGGGAGTCGTCGCAGTAAATTGATGGTCTTCTTTTTCTTTTTACATTTTTTGCATTTGGTTTTAAATCTCCATTTGATGGGGGGAATAATCACTTTTAGTTTATTATACAAAAGATGTATTTTTTTTATTTCACTCATTACACTATAAAATGAAATTTTTTTATCGATGTATCTGTTGCACGTAAGAATAAGATCGATATAAAATTTATAGATGACACTTTTCTCGATGTTGGTGTTGATGGTGATGTTGTTGTTGTTGTTGTTGTTGTTGATGATGATGATGTTATCATTATTTTTTTGAAGAAAATCGGAAAACGAACAATACGCATCATTCTCAATGTTACTTATTGAAATTTTGATTGCATCTTCACAACAAAATTGATCCATTTTTAGAAACACTCTTCGACACTTTATTCATTCTATACGTAGAAACACTGACTGATTTTTGTCTTAATATGATCTTTCATATAGTTTCCTCTTTCGACAATGCTCTATCTCTTTTTCGCATACGTAATGAGACTGATCCAAAATTTATGATGAAAAATAGTGTGACAGCTCATATATTTGAGAGTTGCAACCTTTGAAATAAGATCAAGATTTTTTTTGTACCAAAATTTTTATTCAAATACATATTGTATAATATTTATTGTCATCAAAAATGGTAAAAATAATAATCTTTATATGAAAACTGATAGTAAAAAAGAGGGAGAAATGTTATATAAATGATCTTCCATAAATCAAATTAAATCAAATTATTTGTGTGTGTGTTGCTATGAACAATAACAGTAGTGATACTAGCAGTAGTAGCAATAACGGTAGCAGCAGCAGCAGCAGCAGCAGCAGCAGTAATCGTTGTAGTGAAGTGATTAGACAGAAAAAGTTATTACAAGAAATTTTGTATTTTGAAGAAACCAAAATTTATCTACTGGATAAAATTAAATTTCAATTGATTAATTTATCTTCGATTGATTTATTTCAAATTTACAACCAGTTACCAGCAATTTTTATAGAAGATTCCGATATCAAAAATCATTTACCCTGTTTGGAACATTACTATTGTGACAACGACTACAACGAGAACGTCGATGTAATTGACGGACCACCACCCTCTTTAGAAAATTGCCCCAGGTGTATTGACATCAAACGAAACCATCATCATCATCATCATCATCATCATCATCATCAACAACAACATCATAAAACACAATAAGAAGATGATGAATATATATGTATTATTTGTTGTATTAATTAACAACATTCTACATGTACAACGTACTTCGGATATAATTGAATGTTATATCTCCATTAGTGATAATTTTAACGATACATGGCCTGATAATTGGATGATGATGAAAAATATGGGGCGAGATTTTCAACTTTCAATTTTTCAAGATGAAGAAAATAATTTCGATTACGATTCATCGATATCGGCAACCGAGACGACGACGACGATGTCACCAACAATAACGAGTATGATGACATCATCAAATCGAACAATATTTTATAAATTAAGATTTGTTTTTCAAAATCGATCTTATTTCGATTCTGATTGGATTAAATTATCAAATTCGTTATTTATTCCACCAACACAATTATCACAGTCAGCGGAAGTACCAATAACTACGTCTTCAATTTCAATAATAAAACCATCAGAACCGTCAATGAATTTTTCATCTGTATGGAATAATGTTGTAAATAATATTTTTAATGAATTTGATGAAAAAGTAAAATTAGCAAAATGCAAACATTACAATGATTTCTTGTTAGTTATATCGATTATTGAAATGTCTCTAATCGTACTACTTTCAGGCTTACTTACATTTACATACAATAAATTAAATAGAAATCAAATTGTACAATATGAATTGTAGTAATACATAGGTGCCTACAGCTTCTATTGTAATGATAAATATGTTTGTACTATGTAATTATAAATACATATGTATTTGATTTCAATATAGATATATAAAGACGTAACTACGATTTTTTTCTTAGTTAAACACATCATCTTTACGAATAAATAATGATGAAAACGACTTTGTTATTAGTTTTGTGGTTATGTTTAAATCGCATGATAATTTATGGGAATTATCTCAACAGTAATAGTGAAGATGAAAAGAAAATTGTAGTTCATTATTTGTATAAATATGGGTATCTTTTCGGTGATAGTACTGACGAATCATCATCATCATTATCATCATCAGACTCCTTATCATTATTAGAAAATAATAACGAAAAAATAAGATCTGCTTTATTTGAATTTCAAGAATTCTACAGCTTAAATTCGACTGGAGAGATTGATAACGAAACATTAAAATTTATCGAACGTCCTCGTTGTGGTATACCGGATACCTTATCGGATTTTAATCTAAAGAAAGATAAAATATGGCATCACATGAACCTCACGTGGCGTGCATATATGAGAGATGAAAAAATTAAAAAAATTATTCGTGAAGCATTTCAAATTTGGGAGCAAAATACCAATTTTAAGTTTATCGAAGAGAATTTCAGCAGATTTCCAAATATTTTTATTACATTCGCCAACGGTGTGCATTCTTATTTCATACATCGAAGACCCTGCTCTAGTAAATTAGATGGAGAAGGAGGAGTTTTAGCACATGCTGATTATCCTAATCATTCAAATGTATCGGAAGTGCATATTGATTCAGCGGAAAGATGGAATTTTTACGATAACCCAAACGAAAATGATTTAGATTTTTTGTCTGTTATTCTTCACGAAATCGGACATACCTTAGGATTACAACATTCATATATAAATTCATCTATTATGTATGCTTATTATCAACATGGTAAAAAATCTTTAGATACTGATGATATACGAGCAATTGAAAATTTATATGGAACATATTTGCCTACTACCAAAAGTATTAACCAGAAGAATGAAAATACTTTTCCAACTACTGCTACAACAACAACCACAACTACTACTACTACAGCTACCACTAGTATCAGCTCATCTTCATCGAGTTCAGCACAAAATGAAACATATCCGGATTTGTGTAAATTAAATAAAAAAATCAGTACGTTTTTAATTGTAAAAAACCATTTTTATATTTTTTACAAAAAATGGGTATGGTTAATCGAAATTGGAAAAAATTCATATACGAAACCAATGTTAATTACTGATTGGTTGAAATTTCTTCCATTGGATTTTAAGGAAATTTCTGTAATATTTCAATTGCCTTCAAATAATGAAGAAAAAGTAATGATTATTGTAAAAAATCAAATTTATATCGTAAAATTACCTCAATTAACATTATCAAGTAAAAATAATAACCCGATAACTGTAGAAAAAATGTTTAACATTTCATCACCAATTCGTTCAGCATTAATGACTTATTCTGGTGATGTGATATTATTTCTCGATCATAATAAATTTGTAAACATTAATCCGTGTTCTAATAAAATAAATAGTGTCGGCTTGATATCGGAACGATTTCCAGGCGTTCCTGCACATAAATTATTAGGTGCAATACGATATGTTAACGGAAAAATGTACTTTTTTAATAAAATGAATTTCTTTGAGTTCGATGAATTTTTAAATGCGGTCACACGATCCGCTATCAAAGATTTGTCGATATTCGGAATAAATTGCCCCAATGAAAACATTTTGATTCAAATTAAGAATTTACTATCTCGGCTTGTAACATTCGAAAATAAAGAAGAAGAAGGAGAAGAAATAGAAGATGATAATGAGTAAATTAAAAATTTTAATTATACTTATATTATACTTATATTTTTTATAAGTTTTATAAATAAAATGCTAATAAAACCACCGTTTTTTATCAAATTAGTTTAAAGGATTTTGTAAAAATACGAAGTTGTGGTAAAAGTGGTTTCCGTGTTTTATAAAAAACATTCTGTTAGTGGTAATGTTTCCGTCTTATCTGTAGAAAATATTACATCACCAACTCGATCAGTGTTAACGGTTTTTAATAATATGAATTTAATTGTGTTCACCCGATCGAATATTAAAGATTTGTCGATATTCGAAATAAATTGTTCTAATGAAAAACAATTTGATTTAAATTATCCCAATTTGTCAGAATGATGAGTAAATCAGATTTTAACTTTATTACTGATTAATGAAATATTAAGGAAAACTACAGCTTTTTATCAAATTAGTTCATTGGTTAGGTTTTCCGTTCAATTACGTAATTTATGGTAATCGTGGTTTCCCAGATTTATTAAAAAACGTTCCCTCAGTGGTAAAGTTCCGTGTTTTATATTCTTATATTTCCAGTCGAATCAATTGCAATAAGTCGTGCTGTCGTTTGCTAATCAATCAATCAATTACAGTAAAAATGAGTGGTTCAGCTCCAAAATCGTTGCAAAACTTAACGTTTATACAAATAATAAAATCTTTTCCATTTGGAAATAGCATTGTTAATTTATACAATATTTTACCGACAATTTTATGGTACGATTTTCTCAAATTTTATTGGACTGAAAGACTTGAGAATGATATTATAATCTCCGTTGAAAATGCTGAAAGTGGTACCGAATTTGCTAATTGTCAATGTGAAAATTGTCTTAATCAAAATTATACGTGGGGTGAAAGAGTGAAGTGTGAAAACTTTATGAAACTACTGATATACCAAAACCCTTATTATAATGAATACGGACTACATATTCGAAATATTCAAAGATACAAGTACATTTGCATAAATTTCGATTTTTATGATGTTACGTTTGGTGATGATGAATACCTCTGTATGTTTGGAGTATGTTTTAAATGTGTGGACCACATAATTTCATTAAACGTTACATCTTATTCAGATTTTAGTATTAAACTAAAAAAAGTTGTTTTACATTATGTCATAAAATCTACTAAATTGTACCAATACGTAGGTGATTCTGGGTCTTGGTGTGGATGGTGCATCAACAAACCATTATTTTCAATACAGTCATTTAAAAGGTGTTGTATTAAATTACATTTGAAAAAATATACATTAGCAAGTACTGTACATATTTCATCGTCTTCTTCCTCTTCTTCGGTGGTTTCTACCGATGATGAAATATTTTAATTTTAGAACCAATCAAATTTACGCTTTTGCTTATCATTTTTGTGTGACGTAATAAATTATTTCATACAAGGAGATCTATTATTCATTTCAGTTTCAGACACTTCATTCTAGTTTTACTGTCCGCGTGCATTACTTAAATCATTAAAATGAATTCCAATCATCATAATACTCTTCAGTCATTAAATGACACCGCTTCATGCACATTGCCCAATCGTGTTCGGGCAAATGAAGACTTAGTAGTTGATCATTCGTATAAAATTATTAATATAAAGTGTATTAAAACAAAATTTGGAAATTCGGTTGTTTGTTCTGTTGATGGAAAAGGTGATCTCTTTTTACCCAAACGTTTGGCGCAAAACTTTTTGGATAATTCCGAGCTTCGAAATTATTTGTTGAGCGGTAAAGGATCAAGTATCATCTTCAGAGGGCAGAAAGACGTTGGTAAGGCAGAAAAGGCCAACGTTTTTGAATTTGAGAAACATGAATAAATCAACGAAACTATCATCATCGTCGTCGTCATCGTCATCATCAGCATCTTCATCAACATCATCTACTAGCATGGATGAACAAATCAAGAACATAGAAAACATGTTGAACAATATTTCTTTGGATTCGAAAGAAAATGTGACCGAAATCAATGAAGAAATTGCAAAGTCAACAAAAGAATGTAAAAACCTATTGTTGAGTTCATCAAAATCTGTCTGGGAAAAACGCAAAAATCAAACAAAATTTATTCAACTTCAATGTTTAAAACATTTACTAGACGAAAAACTACAAGCATTTTCCCATCATCATCATCATCAACCTCAAGGAAGTGGACTGCAGCAGCACCAGCACCAGCAATCAACATCATCATTAACATCAGCTCCACTACGAAGGTTATCTCTAATCAAAGTAAGTAGTCTTTATTTTAACTAAATTTTGGTATTAATTTCTCCTTTACAGCCATTATTGGCGTTCAAATCGCGCGTTGAGACCTACATTCTCTACAACCATAACCATGTGGAACTTTTCGAGTTGTTGGTTGATTCGATGAATATGATTAAAGATTTGTTACATAAAAAAATTAAACAATTGGGTGCTCTCAAATTTAATTTGGAATTATGTAGCAAATATGTGTTAAGGCTGGCGGATGATGATGATAAAGTCAACGGAGAAAATAAATACTTTACTACTGAAAATAAAATATTTTTGAAAACAACAACGAATGAGAAACTACACGATATTTTGACGCTTTTATTTCGAAATCTCATTGCCCAAGTAAGTACTTACATGTCTTATTATTATTAGTATTAATTTAATTTTTCATTCGCAGACATGTAATTTTGAATCGTCTGGAAGTGGATGGCAACTTGATTCAATTTTATTTCTAACTCTCTCAATCGACAAATTCGTTAAAATATCAGCAGGATCAAATTCATACATGCCACAGTCGAGAAAGTTGAAGCACAAAAATAGAGGTAATAATATCAATGTCTTGATTTTAACACTAACATCTATATTAACATCACTTACCGCATAAAGATTGATTTAACACAATTTATTCGTTAGATTCGAATTTAAATTCAAGTTATGAAATGTAGGTATTGTGAAAAATCGTATTCTGAACAGGCTATTTATCGCTTTATCGTTTATTTCAGCTTTAAAAATGGGTACGACAGAATACATTTAATTCAAATACATCACTTTGCACATTTAAAATTAATAAAAGCTTTATCACCTTTTGACAATAAACGATTTATTAGTTTAAATAAAATTAATTCACTTTCGTGGGGATCATTATTCAATTTATTCTAATCATCACATTGATGATCATTCTTATGAAATATTGATAATATTTTTCTCACAGATCACTGCAACGATGAGGACGACGACGACGACGACTATAATAAGAAAAAATATAAGCTCCTTACCAAAAAACGCCAAACACGCTTTTCATATATGTAATTAGTTAAGTAATTCTTTATTGCTTATATTGCACGCCCTTTATTTTGAATAATAAATAAAACTTTATACTTTTATTTAATTTTATTTGTATATAATATATTTACAAAGCAATAAATTGAAAAGAAGGCTTCCTTTTCCGTGGTCTTCCACGCCTTCGAATTGTCTCAGGATACTGTGAAGATATTCAAAAATAAATTCCTTGAATTGAAAATATATGAAAAAAGGAACTCACCTTATGGTAAATATGTAGGCCCCATGTATTGTTTATACAACCTACACTGCCTAGTTCACACCCTGATATGTTGAGAATTTCAGCATCTTCAGGGAGTTTTTCAAGAGACACCAAGACAAACTGACAAAGATAGGTTAAAATAAAACATAAATATATTATATAAAGATCATAAACTTACAAATTTACGATTGGGCCATCGGTTTCTAATAATTGATTTGACTTCTTCTCTTGTTTGCGTATTCATTTTGAATACTTGTAAATTACGGAAGTTCAATTGGATTTATATTTGCACGCACCACCCACTCACACACCTCTTATCGAATTTAAAATTTGCGCTAAAAATATGACATCTACTAATGTTGATTCCTGATTCCAGATTCCTGCATACATTAGACGACCTGCAGAATTTTTTTTTTTTTCATTAATTTATTATTATATAGGTACTCGATCGCTATAATAGTGTCATTGCCCATACACTTTTTACATATTTCCAGAAAATTTTTTAATCGATAATACAGATTTCTACCACACCACGATGGATAGATGGCGTGCACTCCACCATTTTTAAATATCCCGCTACAGAAAATCGTACATACGACCCACCAAAAGTCTCATAAAAAATACAAGCAGCGACTGAAAATCTCAAACACCTTGTTTATACCCTGCGAACTATTTTAAATTTTTGTCTTGTTTGAAAACATCTAGTTTGGTCTGTTATCAATGTTTGCGGTTATTCCGAGAAACGCGGAAATCAGACCAAATGACCACACCCAAATAACGAACTATTTTACATGTTTTTTCCGAGAAATTATAATATTTTTTTCCGAGAAATTGCAATTTTTTCCGAGAACCGCACTCAAATTTTTTTGAATTTTTTGCTCTCTCTCTAGCGCCCTCTATGATTGTCACCCAAACCGTCACCGCCATCTTGATCCTCTACCAGCTGTCACAATTAAAGACGCCATCTTGAACGATCAAATGTCAAATTTACAGCCATCTGTCAATTCAAATTTCCCGCCGCCAGCTGTCAAATTTCCACCGCCATCTGTCAAATTTTTAAATTTCCCGCCGTTTAGCCGCGCACGCGCAAATTGAACTGTTTATCGGCTCGCGGCGCCTCCAACCGGCTACACATTTCAATTTCCCGCCACCAGCTGTCAAATTCCCACCGCCATCTGTCAAATTTTTAAATCACCCGCCACCTGATTGGCAGATGACCAGCAATACGCCGGAAGAGCCGCCGACACCATCTGTGCGCCTGATTGGTAGATGACCAGCAATACATCACCGGACGGGCGCTCGAGATTACGACTTCCGGTCTAGAACCGGCTTTGTATCACTACTGCTGTTTTCTTGCAATTCAGCCGTTGAATCTAGGTAAAAAGTCATGATTTTGTAGATTTAGTGCTCATCTTTGCGCATTCAAGATAGAAAACAACGAAAATCGGCGAGAAATCGTTGTTTTGCATCGTAATATGCAGTTTTCTCTAAGAATTTTGATGATTTCGTGCAGAATTCTGCTGTTTTCTTGCAATTCAGCCGTTGAATCTTGGTAGAAAGTCATGATTTTGTAGATTTAGTGCTCTTCTTTGCGAATTCAAGCCAGAAAACAACGAAAATCGGCGAGAAATCGTCGTTTTGCATCGAAATATGCGGTTTTCTCTAAGAATTTTGACGATTTAGTGCAGAATTCTGCTGTTTACTTGCAATTCAGCCGTTGAATCTTGGTAAAAAGTCATGATTTTGTAGATTTCGTGCTCTTCTTTACGAATTCAAGCCAGAAAACAACGAAAATCGGCGAGAAATCGTCGTTTTGCATCGAAATATGCGGTTTTCTCTAAGAATTTTGATGATTTCGTGCAGAATTCTGCTGTTTTCTTGCAATTCAGCCGTTGAATCTTGGTAAAAAGTGATGATTTTGTAGATTTCGTGCTCTTCTTTGCGAATTCAAGCCAGAAAACAACGAAAATCGGCGAGAAATCGTCGCTTTGCATCGAAATATGCGGTTTTCTGTAAGAATTTTGATGATTTCGTGCAGAATTCTGCTGTTTTCTTGCAATTCAGCCGTTGAATCTAGGTAAAAAGTCATGATTTTGTAGATTTCGTGCTCTTCTTGGCGAATTCAAGATAGAAAACAACGAAAATCGTCGAGAAATCGTTGTTTTGCATCGAAATATGCGGTTTTCTGTAAGAATTTTGATGATTTCGTGCAGAATTCTGCTGTTTTCTTGCAATTCAGCCGCTGAATCTAGGTAAAAAGTCATGATTTTGTAGATTTCGTGCTCTTCTTGGCGAATTCAAGATAGAAAACAACGAAAATCGGCGAGAAATCGTTGTTTTGCATCGAAATATGCAGTTTTCTCTAAGAATTTTGATGATTTCGTGCAGAATTCTGCTGTTTTCTTGCAATTCAGCCGTTGAATCTTGGTAAAAAGTCATGATTTTGTAGATTTCGTGCTCTTCTTTGCGAATTCAAGCCAGAAAACAACGAAAATCGGCGAGAAATCGTCGTTTTGCATCGAAATATGCGGTTTTCTCTAAGAATTTTGACGATTTCGTGCAGACTTCTGCTGTTTTCTTGCAATTCAGCAGTTGAATCTTGGTAAAAAGTCATGATTTTGTAGATTTCGTGCTCTTCTTTGCGAATTCAAGATAGAAAACAACGAAAATCAGCGAGAAATCGTCGTTTTGCATCGAAATATGCGGTTTTCTCTAAGAATTTTGATGATTTCGTGCAGAATTCTGCTGTTTTCTTGCAATTCAGCCGTTGAATCTTGGTAAAAAGTCATGATTTTGTAGATTTCGTGCTCTTCTTTGCGAATTCATGCCAGAAAACAACGAAAATCGGCGAGAAATCGTCGTTTTGCATCGAAATATGCGGTTTTCTGTAAGAATTTTGATGATTTCGTGCAGAATTCTGCTGTTTTCTTGCAATTCAGCCGTTGAATCTTGGTAAAAAGTCATGATTTTGTAGATTTCGTGCTCTTCTTTGCGAATTCAAGCCAGAAAACAACAAAAATCGGCGAGAAATCGTCGTTTTGCATCGAAATATGCGGTTTTCTGTAAGAATTTTGATGATTTCGTGCAGAATTCTGCTGTTTTCTTGCAATTCAGCTGTTGAATCTTGGTAAAAAGTCATGATTTTGTAGATTTCGTGCTCTTCTTTGCGAATTCAAGCCAGAAAACAACAAAAATCGGCGAGAAATCGTCGTTTTGCATCGAAATATACGGTTTTCTGTAAGAATTTTGATGATTTCGTGCAGAATTCTGCTGTTTTCTTGCAATTCAGCCGTTGAATCTTGGTAAAAAGTGATGATTTTGTAGATTTCGTGCTCTTCTTTGCGAATTCAAGCCAGAAAACAACGAAAATCGGCGAGAAATCGTCGTTTTGCATCGAAATATGCGGTTTTCTCTAAGAATTTTGATGATTTCGTGCAGAATTCTGCTGTTTTCTTGCAATTCAGCCGTTGAATCTTGGTAAAAAGTGATGATTTTGTAGATTTCGTGCTCTTCTTTGCGAATTCAAGCCAGAAAACAACGAAAATCGGCGAGAAATCGTCGTTTTGCATCGAAATATGCGGATTTCTCTAAGAATTTTGATGATTTCGTGCAGAATTCTGCTGTTTTCTTGCAATTCAGTCGTTGAATCTTGGTAAAAAGTGATGATTTTGTAGATTTCGTGCTCTTCTTTGCGAATTAAAGCCAGAAAACAACGAAAATCGGCGAGAAATCGTCGTTTTGCATCGAAATATGCGGTTTTCTCTAAGAATTTTGACGATTTAGTGCAGAATTCTGCTGTTTACTTGCAATTCAGCCGTTGAATCTTGGTAAAAAGTCATGATTTTGTAGATTTCGTGCTCTTCTTTGCGAATTCAAGATAGAAAACAACGAAAATCAGCGAGAAATCCTCGTTTTGCATCGAAATATGCGGTTTTCTCTAAGAATTTTGATGATTTCGTGCAGAATTCTGCTGTTTTCTTGCAATTCAGCCGTTGAATCTTGGTAAAAAGTCATGATTTTGTAGATTTCGTGCTCTTCTTTGCAAATTCATGCCAGAAAACAACGAAAATCGGCGAGAAATCGTCGTTTTGCATCGAAATATGCGGTTTTCTGTAAGAATTTTGATGATTTCGTGCAGAATTCTGCTGTTTTCTTGCAGTTCAGCCGTTGAATCTTGGTAAAAAGTCATGATTTTGTAGATTTCCTGCTCTTCTTTGCGAATTCAATCCAGAAAACAACGAAAATCGGCGAGAAATCGTCGTTTTGCATCGAAATATGCGGTTTTCTGTAAGAATTTTGATGATTTCGTGCAGAATTCTGCTGTTTTCTTGCAATTCAGTCGTTGAATCTTGGTAAAAAGTGATGATTTTGTAGATTTCGTGCTCTTCTTTGCGAATTAAAGCCAGAAAACAACGAAAATCGGCGAGAAATCGTCGTTTTGCATCGAAATATGCGGTTTTCTCTAAGAATTTTGACGATTTAGTGCAGAATTCTGCTGTTTACTTGCAATTCAGCCGTTGAATCTTGGTAAAAAGTCATGATTTTGTAGATTTCGTGCTCTTCTTTGCGAATTCAAGATAGAAAACAACGAAAATCAGCGAGAAATCGTCGTTTTGCATCGAAATATGCGGTTTTCTCTAAGAATTTTGATGATTTCGTGCAGAATTCTGCTGTTTTCTTGCAATTCAGCCGTTGAATCTTGGTAAAAAGTCATGATTTTGTAGATTTCGTGCTCTTCTTTGCAAATTCATGCCAGAAAACAACGAAAATCGGCGAGAAATCGTCGTTTTGCATCGAAATATGCGGTTTTCTGTAAGAATTTTGATGATTTCGTGCAGAATTCTGCTGTTTTCTTGCAATTCAGCCGTTGAATCTTGGTAAAAAGTCATGATTTTGTAGATTTCCTGCTCTTCTTTGCGAATTCAATCCAGAAAACAACGAAAATCGGCGAGAAATCGTCGTTTTGCATCGAAATATGCGGTTTTCTGTAAGAATTTTGATGATTTCGTGCAGAATTCTGCTGTTTTCTTGCAATTCAGCCGTTGAATCTAGGTAAAAAGTCATGATTTTGTAGATTTCGTGCTCTTCTTGGCGAATTCAAGATAGAAAACAACGAAAATCGTCGAGAAATCGTTGTTTTGCATCGAAATATGCGGTTTTCTGTAAGAATTTTGATGATTTCGTGCAGAATTCTGCTGTTTTCTTGCAATTCAGCCGCTGAATCTAGGTAAAAAGTCATGATTTTGTAGATTTCGTGCTCTTCTTGGCGAATTCAAGATAGAAAACAACGAAAATCGGCGAGAAATCGTTGTTTTGCATCGAAATATGCAGTTTTCTCTAAGAATTTTGATGATTTCGTGCAGAATTCTGCTGTTTTCTTGCAATTCAGCCGTTGAATCTTGGTAAAAAGTCATGATTTTGTAGATTTCGTGCTCTTCTTTGCGAATTCAAGCCAGAAAACAACGAAAATCGGCGAGAAATCGTCGTTTTGCATCGAAATATGCGGTTTTCTCTAAGAATTTTGACGATTTCGTGCAGACTTCTGCTGTTTTCTTGCAATTCAGCAGTTGAATCTTGGTAAAAAGTCATGATTTTGTAGATTTCGTGCTCTTCTTTGCGAATTCAAGATAGAAAACAACGAAAATCAGCGAGAAATCGTCGTTTTGCATCGAAATATGCGGTTTTCTCTAAGAATTTTGATGATTTCGTGCAGAATTCTGCTGTTTTCTTGCAATTCAGCCGTTGAATCTTGGTAAAAAGTCATGATTTTGTAGATTTCGTGCTCTTCTTTGCGAATTCATGCCAGAAAACAACGAAAATCGGCGAGAAATCGTCGTTTTGCATCGAAATATGCGGTTTTCTGTAAGAATTTTGATGATTTCGTGCAGAATTCTGCTGTTTTCTTGCAATTCATTCGTTGAATCTTGGTAAAAAGTCATGATTTTGTAGATTTCGTGCTCTTCTTTGCGAATTCAAGCCAGAAAACAACAAAAATCGGCGAGAAATCGTCGTTTTGCATCGAAATATGCGGTTTTCTGTAAGAATTTTGATGATTTCGTGCAGAATTCTGCTGTTTTCTTGCAATTCAGCCGTTGAATCTAGGTAAAAAGTCATGATTTTGTAGATTTAGTGCTCTTCTTTGCGCATTCAAGATAGAAAACAACGAAAATCGGCGAGAAATCGTTGTTTTGCATCGTAATATGCAGTTTTCTCTAAGAATTTTGATGATTTCGTGCAGAATTCTGCTGTTTTCTTGCAATTCAGCCGTTGAATCTTGGTAAAAAGTCATGATTTTGTAGATTTAGTGCTCTTCTTTGCGAATTCAAGCCAGAAAACAACGAAAATCGGCGAGAAATCGTCGTTTTGCATCGAAATATGCGGTTTTCTCTAAGAATTTTGACGATTTAGTGCAGAATTCTGCTGTTTACTTGCAATTCAGCCGTTGAATCTTGGTAAAAAGTCATGATTTTGTAGATTTCGTGCTCTTCTTTACGAATTCAAGCCAGAAAACAACGAAAATCGGCGAGAAATCGTCGTTTTGCATCGAAATATGCGGTTTTCTCTAAGAATTTTGATGATTTCGTGCAGAATTCTGCTGTTTTCTTGCAATTCAGCCGTTGAATCTTGGTAAAAAGTGATGATTTTGTAGATTTCGTGCTCTTCTTTGCGAATTCAAGCCAGAAAACAACGAAAATCGGCGAGAAATCGTCGTTTTGCATCGAAATATGCGGTTTTCTGTAAGAATTTTGATGATTTCGTGCAGAATTCTGCTGTTTTCTTGCAATTCAGCCGTTGAATCTTGGTAAAAAGTTATGATTTTGTAGATTTCCTGCTCTTCTTTGCGAATTCAATCCAGAAAACAACGAAAATCGGCGAGAAATCGTCGTTTTGCATCGAAATATGCGGTTTTCTGTAAGAATTTTGATGATTTCGTGCAGAATTCTGCTGTTTTCTTGCAATTCAGCCGTTGAATCTAGGTAAAAAGTCATGATTTTGTAGATTTCGTGCTCTTCTTGGCGAATTCAAGATAGAAAACAACGAAAATCGTCGAGAAATCGTTGTTTTGCATCGAAATATGCGGTTTTCTGTAAGAATTTTGATGATTTCGTGCAGAATTCTGCTGTTTTCTTGCAATTCAGCCGCTGAATCTAGGTAAAAAGTCATGATTTTGTAGATTTCGTGCTCTTCTTGGCGAATTCAAGATAGAAAACAACGAAAATCGGCGAGAAATCGTTGTTTTGCATCGAAATATGCAGTTTTCTCTAAGAATTTTGATGATTTCGTGCAGAATTCTGCTGTTTTCTTGCAATTCAGCCGTTGAATCTTGGTAAAAAGTCATGATTTTGTAGATTTCGTGCTCTTCTTTGCGAATTCAAGCCAGAAAACAACGAAAATCGGCGAGAAATCGTCGTTTTGCATCGAAATATGCGGTTTTCTCTAAGAATTTTGACGATTTCGTGCAGACTTCTGCTGTTTTCTTGCAATTCAGCAGTTGAATCTTGGTAAAAAGTCATGATTTTGTAGATTTCGTGCTCTTCTTTGCGAATTCAAGATAGAAAACAACGAAAATCAGCGAGAAATCGTCGTTTTGCATCGAAATATGCGGTTTTCTCTAAGAATTTTGATGATTTCGTGCAGAATTCTGCTGTTTTCTTGCAATTCAGCCGTTGAATCTTGGTAAAAAGTCATGATTTTGTAGATTTCGTGCTCTTCTTTGCGAATTCATGCCAGAAAACAACGAAAATCGGCGAGAAATCGTCGTTTTGCATCGAAATATGCGGTTTTCTGTAAGAATTTTGATGATTTCGTGCAGAATTCTGCTGTTTTCTTGCAATTCATTCGTTGAATCTTGGTAAAAAGTCATGATTTTGTAGATTTCGTGCTCTTCTTTGCGAATTCAAGCCAGAAAACAACAAAAATCGGCGAGAAATCGTCGTTTTGCATCGAAATATGCGGTTTTCTGTAAGAATTTTGATGATTTCGTGCAGAATTCTGCTGTTTTCTTGCAATTCAGCCGTTGAATCTAGGTAAAAAGTCATGATTTTGTAGATTTAGTGCTCTTCTTTGCGCATTCAAGATAGAAAACAACGAAAATCGGCGAGAAATCGTTGTTTTGCATCGTAATATGCAGTTTTCTCTAAGAATTTTGATGATTTCGTGCAGAATTCTGCTGTTTTCTTGCAATTCAGCCGTTGAATCTTGGTAAAAAGTCATGATTTTGTAGATTTAGTGCTCTTCTTTGCGAATTCAAGCCAGAAAACAACGAAAATCGGCGAGAAATCGTCGTTTTGCATCGAAATATGCGGTTTTCTCTAAGAATTTTGACGATTTAGTGCAGAATTCTGCTGTTTACTTGCAATTCAGCCGTTGAATCTTGGTAAAAAGTCATGATTTTGTAGATTTCGTGCTCTTCTTTACGAATTCAAGCCAGAAAACAACGAAAATCGGCGAGAAATTGTCGTTTTGCATCGAAATATGCGGTTTTCTCTAAGAATTTTGATGATTTCGTGCAGAATTCTGCTGTTTTCTTGCAATTCAGCCGTTGAATCTTGGTAAAAAGTGATGATTTTGTAGATTTCGTGCTCTTCTTTGCGAATTCAAGCCAGAAAACAACGAAAATCGGCGAGAAATCGTCGCTTTGCATCGAAATATGCGGTTTTCTGTAAAAATTTTGATGATTTCGTGCAGAATTCTGCTGTTTTCTTGCAATTCAGCCGTTGAATCTTGGTAAAAAGTCATGATTTTGTAGATTTCCTGCTCTTCTTTGCGAATTCAATCCAGAAAACAACGAAAATCGGCGAGAAATCGTCGTTTTGCATCGAAATATGCGGTTTTCTGTAAGAATTTTGATGATTTCGTGCAGAATTCTGCTGTTTTCTTGCAATTCAGCCGTTGAATCTAGGTAAAAAGTCATGATTTTGTAGATTTCGTGCTCTTCTTGGCGAATTCAAGATAGAAAACAACGAAAATCGTCGAGAAATCGTTGTTTTGCATCGAAATATGCGGTTTTCTGTAAGAATTTTGATGATTTCGTGCAGAATTCTGCTGTTTTCTTGCAATTCAGCCGCTGAATCTAGGTAAAAAGTCATGATTTTGTAGATTTCGTGCTCTTCTTGGCGAATTCAAGATAGAAAACAACGAAAATCGGCGAGAAATCGTTGTTTTGCATCGAAATATGCAGTTTTCTCTAAGAATTTTGATGATTTCGTGCAGAATTCTGCTGTTTTCTTGCAATTCAGCCGTTGAATCTTGGTAAAAAGTCATGATTTTGTAGATTTCGTGCTCTTCTTTGCGAATTCAAGCCAGAAAACAACGAAAATCGGCGAGAAATCGTCGTTTTGCATCGAAATATGCGGTTTTCTCTAAGAATTTTGACGATTTCGTGCAGACTTCTGCTGTTTTCTTGCAATTCAGCAGTTGAATCTTGGTAAAAAGTCATGATTTTGTAGATTTCGTGCTCTTCTTTGCGAATTCAAGATAGAAAACAACGAAAATCAGCGAGAAATCGTCGTTTTGCATCGAAATATGCGGTTTTCTCTAAGAATTTTGATGATTTCGTGCAGAATTCTGCTGTTTTCTTGCAATTCAGCCGTTGAATCTTGGTAAAAAGTCATGATTTTGTAGATTTCGTGCTCTTCTTTGCGAATTCATGCCAGAAAACAACGAAAATCGGCGAGAAATCGTCGTTTTGCATCGAAATATGCGGTTTTCTGTAAGAATTTTGATGATTTCGTGCAGAATTCTGCTGTTTTCTTGCAATTCAGCCGTTGAATCTTGGTAAAAAGTCATGATTTTGTAGATTTCGTGCTCTTCTTTGCGAATTCAAGCCAGAAAACAACAAAAATCGGCGAGAAATCGTCGTTTTGCATCGAAATATGCGGTTTTCTGTAAGAATTTTGATGATTTCGTGCAGAATTCTGCTGTTTTCTTGCAATTCAGCCGTTGAATCTAGGTAAAAAATCATGATTTTGTAGATTTCGTGCTCTTCTTGGCGCATTCAAGATAGAAAACAACGAAAATCGGCGAGAAATCGTTGTTTTGCATCGTAATATGCAGTTTTCTCTAAGAATTTTGATGATTTCGTGCAGAATTCTGCTGTTTTCTTGCAATTCAGCCGTTGAATCTTGGTAAAAAGTCATGATTTTGTAGATTTAGTGCTCTTCTTTGCGAATTCAAGCCAGAAAACAACGAAAATCGGCGAGAAATCGTCGTTTTGCATCGAAATATGCGGTTTTCTCTAAGAATTTTGACGATTTAGTGCAGAATTCTGCTGTTTACTTGCAATTCAGCCGTTGAATCTTGGTAAAAAGTCATGATTTTGTAGATTTCGTGCTCTTCTTTACGAATTCAAGCCAGAAAACAACGAAAATCTGCGAGAAATCGTCGTTTTGCATCGAAATATGCGGTTTTCTCTAAGAATTTTGATGATTTCGTGCAGAATTCTGCTGTTTTCTTGCAATTCAGCCGTTGAATCTTGGTAAAAAGTGATGATTTTGTAGATTTCGTGCTCTTCTTTGCGAATTCAAGCCAGAAAACAACGAAAATCGGCGAGAAATCGTCGCTTTGCATCGAAATATGCGGTTTTCTGTAAGAATTTTGATGATTTCGTGCAGAATTCTGCTGTTTTCTTGCAATTCAGCCGTTGAATCTTGGTAAAAAGTCATGATTTTGTAGATTTTGTGCTCTTCTTTGCGAATTCAAGCCAGAAAACAACGAAAATCGCCGAGAAATCGTCGATTTGCATCGAAATATGCGGTTTTCTGTAAGAATTTTGATGATTTCGTGCAGAATTCTGCTGTTTTCTTACAATTCAGCCGTTGAATCTAGGTAAAAAGTCATGATTTTGTAGATTTCGTGCTCTTCTTGGCGAATTCAAGATAGAAAACAACGAAAATCGGCGAGAAATCGTTGTTTTGCATCGAAATATGCGGTTTTCTGTAAGAATTTTGATGATTTCGTGCAGAATTCTGCTGTTTTCTTGCAATTCAGCTGTTGAATCTAGGTAAAAAGTCATGATTTTGTAGATTTCGTGCTCTTCTTGGCGAATTCAAGATAGAAAACAACGAAAATCGGCGAGAAATCGTTGTTTTGCATCGAAATATGCAGTTTTCTCTAAGAATTTTGATGATTTCGTGCAGAATTCAGCCGTTGAATCTTGGTAAAAAGTCATGATTTTGTAGATTTCGTGCTCTTCTTTGCGAATTCAAGCCAGAAAACAACGAAAATCGGCGAGAAATCGTCGTTTTGCATCGAAATATGCGGTTTTCTCTAAGAATTTTGACGATTTCGTGCAGAATTCTGCTGTTTTCTTGCAATTCAGCCGTTGAATCTTGGTAAAAAGTCATGATTTTGTAGATTTCGTGCTCTTCTATGCAAATTCATGCCAGAAAACAACGAAAATCGGCGAGAAATCGTCGTTTTGCATCGAAATATGCGGATTTCTGTAAGAATTTTGATGATTTCGTGCAGAATTCTGCTGTTTTCTTGCAATTCAGCCGTTGAATCTTGGTAAAAAGTCATGATTTTGTAGATTTCCTGCTCTTCTTTGCGAATTCAATCCAGAAAACAACGAAAATCGGCGAGAAATCGTCGTTTTGCATCGAAATATGCGGTTTTCTGTAAGAATTTTGATGATTTCGTGCAGAATTCTGCTGTTTTCTTGCAATTCAGCCGTTGAATCTAGGTAAAAAGTCATGATTTTGTAGATTTCGTGCTCTTCTTGGCGAATTCAAGATAGAAAACAACGAAAATCGTCGAGAAATCGTTGTTTTGCATCGAAATATGCGGTTTTCTGTAAGAATTTTGATGATTTCGTGCAGAATTCTGCTGTTTTCTTGCAATTCAGCCGCTGAATCTAGGCAAAAAGTCATGATTTTGTAGATTTCGTGCTCTTCTTGGCGAATTCAAGATAGAAAACAACGAAAATCGGCGAGAAATCGTTGTTTTGCATCGAAATATGCAGTTTTCTCTAAGAATTTTGATGATTTCGTGCAGAATTCTGCTGTTTTCTTGCAATTCAGCCGTTGAATCTTGGTAAAAAGTCATGATTTTGTAGATTTCGTGCTCTTCTTTGCGAATTCAAGCCAGAAAACAACAAAAATCGGCGAGAAATCGTCGTTTTGCATCGAAATATGCGGTTTTCTCTAAGAATTTTGACGATTTCGTGCAGACTTCTGCTGTTTTCTTGCAATTCAGCAGTTGAATCTTGGTAAAAAGTCATGATTTTGTAGATTTCGTGCTCTTCTTTGCGAATTCAAGATAGAAAACAACGAAAATCAGCGAGAAATCGTCGTTTTGCATCGAAATATGCGGTTTTCTCTAAGAATTTTGATGATTTCGTGCAGAATTCTGCTGTTTTCTTGCAATTCAGCCGTTGAATCTTGGTAAAAAGTCATTATTTTGTAGATTTCGTGCTCTTCTTTGCGAATTCATGCCAGAAAACAACGAAAATCGGCGAGAAATTGTCGTTTTGCATCGAAATATGCGGTTTTCTGTAAGAATTTTGATGATTTCGTGCAGAATTCTGCTGTTTTCTTGCAATTCAGCCGTTGAATCTTGGTAAAAAGTCATGATTTTGTAGATTTCGTGCTCTTCTTTGCGAATTCAAGCCAGAAAACAACAAAAATCGGCGAGAAATCGTCGTTTTGCATCGAAATATGCGGTTTTCTGTAAGAATTTTGATGATTTCGTGCAGAATTCTGCTGTTTTCTTGCAATTCAGCCGTTGAATCTAGGTAAAAAATCATGATTTTGTAGATTTCGTGCTCTTCTTGGCGCATTCAAGATAGAAAACAACGAAAATCGGCGAGAAATCGTTGTTTTGCATCGTAATATGCAGTTTTCTCTAAGAATTTTGATGATTTCGTGCAGAATTCTGCTGTTTTCTTGCAATTCAGCCGTTGAATCTTGGTAAAAAGTCATGATTTTGTAGATTTAGTGCTCTTCTTTGCGAATTCAAGCCAGAAAACAACGAAAATCGGCGAGAAATCATCGTTTTGCATCGAAATATGCGGTTTTCTCTAAGAATTTTGACGATTTAGTGCAGAATTCTGCTGTTTACTTGCAATTCAGCTGTTGAATCTTGGTAAAAAGTCATGATTTTGTAGATTTCGTGCTCTTCTTTACGAATTCTAGCCAGAAAACAACGAAAATCGGCGAGAAATCGTCGTTTTGCATCGAAATATGCGGTTTTCTCTAAGAATTTTGATGATTTCGTGCAGAATTCTGCTGTTTTCTTGCAATTCAGCCGTTGAATCTTGGTAAAAAGTGATGATTTTGTAGATTTCGTGCTCTTCTTTGCGAATTCAAGCCAGAAAACAACGAAAATCGGCGAGAAATCGTCGCTTTGCATCGAAATATGCGGTTTTCTGTAAGAATTTTGATGATTTCGTGCAGAATTCTGCTGTTTTCTTGCAATTCAGCCGTTGAATCTTGGTAAAAAGTCATGATTTTGTAGATTTTGTGCTCTTCTTTGCGAATTCAAGCCAGAAAACAACGAAAATCGCCGAGAAATCGTCGATTTGCATCGAAATATGCGGTTTTCTGTAAGAATTTTGATGATTTCGTGCAGAATTCTGCTGTTTTCTTGCAATTCAGCCGTTGAATCTTGGTAAAAAGTGATGATTTTGTAGATTTCGTGCTCTTCTTTGCGAATTCAAGCCAGAAAACAACGAAAATCGGCGAGAAATCGTCGTTTTGCATCGAAATATGCGGTTTTCTGTAAGAATTTTGATGATTTCGTGCAGAATTCTGCTGTTTTCTTGCAATTCAGCCGTTGAATCTTGGTAAAAAGTTATGATTTTGTAGATTTCCTGCTCTTCTTTGCGAATTCAATCCAGAAAACAACGAAAATCGGCGAGAAATCGTCGTTTTGCATCGAAATATGCGGTTTTCTGTAAGAATTTTGATGATTTCGTGCAGAATTCTGCTGTTTTCTTGCAATTCAGCCGTTGAATCTAGGTAAAAAGTCATGATTTTGTAGATTTCGTGCTCTTCTTGGCGAATTCAAGATAGAAAACAACGAAAATCGTCGAGAAATCGTTGTTTTGCATCGAAATATGCGGTTTTCTGTAAGAATTTTGATGATTTCGTGCAGAATTCTGCTGTTTTCTTGCAATTCAGCCGCTGAATCTAGGTAAAAAGTCATGATTTTGTAGATTTCGTGCTCTTCTTGGCGAATTCAAGATAGAAAACAACGAAAATCGGCGAGAAATCGTTGTTTTGCATCGAAATATGCAGTTTTCTCTAAGAATTTTGATGATTTCGTGCAGAATTCTGCTGTTTTCTTGCAATTCAGCCGTTGAATCTTGGTAAAAAGTCATGATTTTGTAGATTTCGTGCTCTTCTTTGCGAATTCAAGCCAGAAAACAACGAAAATCGGCGAGAAATCGTCGTTTTGCAACGAAATATGCGGTTTTCTCTAAGAATTTTGACGATTTCGTGCAGACTTCTGCTGTTTTCTTGCAATTCAGCAGTTGAATCTTGGTAAAAAGTCATGATTTTGTAGATTTCGTGCTCTTCTTTGCGAATTCAAGATAGAAAACAACGAAAATCAGCGAGAAATCGTCGTTTTGCATCGAAATATGCGGTTTTCTCTAAGAATTTTGATGATTTCGTGCAGAATTCTGCTGTTTTCTTGCAATTCAGCCGTTGAATCTTGGTAAAAAGTCATGATTTTGTAGATTTCGTGCTCTTCTTTGCGAATTCATGCCAGAAAACAACGAAAATCGGCGAGAAATCGTCGTTTTGCATCGAAATATGCGGTTTTCTGTAAGAATTTTGATGATTTCGTGCAGAATTCTGCTGTTTTCTTGCAATTCATTCGTTGAATCTTGGTAAAAAGTCATGATTTTGTAGATTTCGTGCTCTTCTTTGCGAATTCAAGCCAGAAAACAACAAAAATCGGCGAGAAATCGTCGTTTTGCATCGAAATATGCGGTTTTCTGTAAGAATTTTGATGATTTCGTGCAGAATTCTGCTGTTTTCTTGCAATTCAGCCGTTGAATCTTGGTAAAAAGTCATGATTTTGTAGATTTAGTGCTCTTCTTTGCGAATTCAAGCCAGAAAACAACGAAAATCGGCGAGAAATCGTCGTTTTGCATCGAAATATGCGGTTTTCTCTAAGAATTTTGACGATTTAGTGCAGAATTCTGCTGTTTACTTGCAATTCAGCCGTTGAATCTTGGTAAAAAGTCATGATTTTGTAGATTTCGTGCTCTTCTTTACGAATTCAAGCCAGAAAACAACGAAAATCGGCGAGAAATTGTCGTTTTGCATCGAAATATGCGGTTTTCTCTAAGAATTTTGATGATTTCGTGCAGAATTCTGCTGTTTTCTTGCAATTCAGCCGTTGAATCTTGGTAAAAAGTGATGATTTTGTAGATTTCGTGCTCTTCTTTGCGAATTCAAGCCAGAAAACAACGAAAATCGGCGAGAAATCGTCGCTTTGCATCGAAATATGCGGTTTTCTGTAAGAATTTTGATGATTTCGTGCAGAATTCTGCTGTTTTCTTGCAATTCAGCCGTTGAATCTTGGTAAAAAGTCATGATTTTGTAGATTTCCTGCTCTTCTTTGCGAATTCAATCCAGAAAACAACGAAAATCGGCGAGAAATTGTCGTTTTGCATCGAAATATGCGGTTTTCTGTAAGAATTTTGATGATTTCGTGCAGAATTCTGCTGTTTTCTTGCAATTCAGCCGTTGAATCTAGGTAAAAAGTCATGATTTTGTAGATTTCGTGCTCTTCTTGGCGAATTCAAGATAGAAAACAACGAAAATCGTCGAGAAATCGTTGTTTTGCATCGAAATATGCGGTTTTCTGTAAGAATTTTGATAATTTCGTGCAGAATTCTGCTGTTTTCTTGCAATTCAGCCGCTGAATCTAGGTAAAAAGTCATGATTTTGTAGATTTCGTGCTCTTCTTGGCGAATTCAAGATAGAAAACAACGAAAATCGGCGAGAAATCGTTGTTTTGCATCGAAATATGCAGTTTTCTCTAAGAATTTTGATGATTTCGTGCAGAATTCTGCTGTTTTCTTGCAATTCAGCCGTTGAATCTTGGTAAAAAGTCATGATTTTGTAGATTTCGTGCTCTTCTTTGCGAATTCAAGCCAGAAAACAACAAAAATCGGCGAGAAATCGTCGTTTTGCATCGAAATATGCGGTTTTCTGTAAGAATTTTGATGATTTCGTGCAGAATTCTGCTGTTTTCTTGCAATTCAGCCGTTGAATCTAGGTAAAAAATCATGATTTTGTAGATTTCGTGCTCTTCTTGGCGCATTCAAGATAGAAAACAACGAAAATCGGCGAGAAATCGTTGTTTTGCATCGTAATATGCAGTTTTCTCTAAGAATTTTGATGATTTCGTGCAGAATTCTGCTGTTTTCTTGCAATTCAGCCGTTGAATCTTGGTAAAAAGTCATGATTTTGTAGATTTAGTGCTCTTCTTTGCGAATTCAAGCCAGAAAACAACGAAAATCGGCGAGAAATCGTCGTTTTGCATCGAAATATGCGGTTTTCTCTAAGAATTTTGACGATTTAGTGCAGAATTCTGCTGTTTACTTGCAATTCAGCTGTTGAATCTTGGTAAAAAGTCATGATTTTGTAGATTTCGTGCTCTTCTTTACGAATTCTAGCCAGAAAACAACGAAAATCGGCGAGAAATCGTCGTTTTGCATCGAAATATGCGGTTTTCTCTAAGAATTTTGATGATTTCGTGCAGAATTCTGCTGTTTTCTTGCAATTCAGCCGTTGAATCTTGGTAAAAAGTGATGATTTTGTAGATTTCGTGCTCTTCTTTGCGAATTCAAGCCAGAAAACAACGAAAATCGGCGAGAAATCGTCGCTTTGCATCGAAATATGCGGTTTTCTGTAAGAATTTTGATGATTTCGTGCAGAATTCTGCTGTTTTCTTGCAATTCAGCCGTTGAATCTTGGTAAAAAGTCATGATTTTGTAGATTTTGTGCTCTTCTTTGCGAATTCAAGCCAGAAAACAACGAAAATCGCCGAGAAATCGTCGATTTGCATCGAAATATGCGGTTTTCTGTAAGAATTTTGATGATTTCGTGCAGAATTCTGCTGTTTTCTTGCAATTCAGCCGTTGAATCTAGGTAAAAAGTCATGATTTTGTAGATTTCGTGCTCTTCTTGGCGAATTCAAGATAGAAAACAACGAAAATCGGCGAGAAATCGTTGTTTTGAATCGAAATATGCGGTTTTCTGTAAGAATTTTGATGATTTCGTGCAGAATTCTGCTGTTTTCTTGCAATTCAGCCGTTGAATCTAGGGAAAAAGTCATGATTTTGTAGATTTCGTGCTCTTCTTGGCGAATTCAAGATAGAAAACAACGAAAATCGGCGAGAAATCGTTGTTTTGCATCGAAATATGCAGTTTTCTCTAAGAATTTTGATGATTTCGTGCAGAATTCAGCCGTTGAATCTTGGTAAAAAGTCATGATTTTGTAGATTTCGTGCTCTTCTTTGCGAATTCAAGCCAGAAAACAACGAAAATCGGCGAGAAATCGTCGTTTTGCATCGAAAAATGCGGTTTTCTTTAAGAATTTTGATGATTTCGTGCAGAATTCTGCTGTTTTCTTGCAATTCAGCCGTTGAATCTTGGTAAAATGTGATGATTTTGTAGATTTCGTGCTCTTCTTTGCGAATTCAAGCCAGAAAACAACGAAAATCGGCGAGAAATCGTCGTTTTGCATCGAAATATGCGGTTTTCTCTAAGAATTTTGATGATTTCGTGCAGAATTCTGCTGTTTTCTTGCAATTCAGCCGTTGAATCTTGGTAAAAAGTGATGATTTTGTAGATTTCGTGCTCTTCTTTGCGAATTAAAGCCAGAAAACAACGAAAATCGGCGAGAAATCGTCGTTTTGCATCGAAATATGCGGTTTTCTCTAAGAATTTTGACGATTTCGTGCAGAATTCTGCTGTTTTCTTGCAATTCAGCCCTTGAATCTTGGTAAAAAGTCATGATTTTGTAGATTGCGTGCTCTTCTTTGCAAATTCATGCCAGAAAACAACGAAAATCGGCGAGAAATCGTCGTTTTGCATCGAAATATGCGGTTTTCTGTAAGAATTTTGATGATTTCGTGCAGAATTCTGCTGTTTTCTTGCAATTCAGCCGTTGAATCTTGGTAAAAAGTCATGATTTTGTAGATTTCCTGCTCTTCTTTGCGAATTCAATCCAGAAAACAACGAAAATCGGCGAGAAATCGTCGTTTTGCATCGAAATATGCGGTTTTCTGTAAGAATTTTGATGATTTCGTGCAGAATTCTGCTGTTTTCTTGCAATTCAGCCGTTGAATCTAGGTAAAAAGTCATGATTTTGTAGATTTCGTGCTCTTCTTGGCGAATTCAAGATAGAAAACAACGAAAATCGTCGAGAAATCGTTGTTTTGCATCGAAATATGCGGTTTTCTGTAAGAATTTTGATGATTTCGTGCAGAATTCTGCTGTTTTCTTGCAATTCAGCCGCTGAATCTAGGTAAAAAGTCATGATTTTGTAGATTTCGTGCTCTTCTTGGCGAATTCAAGATAGAAAACAACGAAAATCGGCGAGAAATCGTTGTTTTGCATCGAAATATGCAGTTTTCTCTAAGAATTTTGATGATTTCGTGCAGAATTCTGCTGTTTTCTTGCAATTCAGCCGTTGAATCTTGGTAAAAAGTCATGATTTTGTAGATTTCGTGCTCTTCTTTGCGAATTCAAGCCAGAAAACAACGAAAATCGGCGAGAAATCGTCGTTTTGCATCGAAATATGCGGTTTTCTCTAAGAATTTTGACGATTTCGTGCAGACTTCTGCTGTTTTCTTGCAATTCAGCAGTTGAATCTTGGTAAAAAGTCATGATTTTGTAGATTTCGTGCTCTTCTTTGCGAATTCAAGATAGAAAACAACGAAAATCAGCGAGAAATCGTCGTTTTGCATCGAAATATGCGGTTTTCTCTAAGAATTTTGATGATTTCGTGCAGAATTCTGCTGTTTTCTTGCAATTCAGCCGTTGAATCTTGGTAAAAAGTCATGATTTTGTAGATTTCGTGCTCTTCTTTGCGAATTCATGCCAGAAAA
Organism: Gnatocerus cornutus; assembly: GCA_029298725.1. Taxonomy (NCBI): domain Eukaryota; kingdom Metazoa; phylum Arthropoda; class Insecta; order Coleoptera; family Tenebrionidae; genus Gnatocerus; species Gnatocerus cornutus. The sequence goes on from CM055516.1 coordinate 5,913,390, forward strand.
CAACGAAAATCGGCGAGAAATCGTCGTTTTGCATCGAAATATGCGGTTTTCTGTAAGAATTTTGATGATTTCGTGCAGAATTCTGCTGTTTTCTTGCAATTCAGCCGTTGAATCTTGGTAAAAAGTCATGATTTTGTAGATTTCGTGCTCTTCTTTGCGAATTCAAGCCAGAAAACAACAAAAATCGGCGAGAAATCGTCGTTTTGCATCGAAATATGCGGTTTTCTGTAAGAATTTTGATCATTTCGTGCAGAATTCTGCTGTTTTCTTGCAATTCAGCCGTTGAATCTAGGTAAAAAATCATGATTTTGTAGATTTCGTGCTCTTCTTGGCGCATTCAAGATAGAAAACAACGAAAATCGGCGAGAAATCGTTGTTTTGCATCGTAATATGCAGTTTTCTCTAAGAATTTTGATGATTTCGTGCAGAATTCTGCTGTTTTCTTGCAATTCAGCCGTTGAATCTTGGAAAAAAGTCATGATTTTGTAGATTTAGTGCTCTTCTTTGCGAATTCAAGCCAGAAAACAACGAAAATCGGCGAGAAATCGTCGTTTTGCATCGAAATATGCGGTTTTCTCTAAAAATTTTGACGATTTAGTGCAGAATTCTGCTGTTTACTTGCAATTCAGCCGTTGAATCTTGGTAAAAAGTCATGATTTTGTAGATTTCGTGCTCTTCTTTACGAATTCAAGCCAGAAAACAACGAAAATCGGCGAGAAATCGTCGTTTTGCATCGAAATATGCGGTTTTCTCTAAGAATTTTGATTATTTCGTGCAGAATTCTGCTGTTTTCTTGCAATTCAGCCGTTGAATCTTGGTAAAAAGTGATGATTTTGTAGATTTCGTGCTCTTCTTTGCGAATTCAAGCCAGAAAACAACGAAAATCGGCGAGAAATCGTCGCTTTGCATCGAAATATGCGGTTTTCTGTAAGAATTTTGATGATTTCGTGCAGAATTCTGCTGTTTTCTTGCAATTCAGCCTTTGAATCTTGGTAAAAAGTCATGATTTTGTAGATTTTGTGCTCTTCTTTGCGAATTCAAGCCAGAAAACAACGAAAATCGCCGAGAAATCGTCGATTTGCATCGAAATATGCGGTTTTCTGTAAGAATTTTGATGATTTCGTGCAGAATTCTGCTGTTTTCTTGCAATTCAGCCGTTGAATCTAGGTAAAAAGTCATGATTTTGTAGATTTCGTGCTCTTCTTGGCGAATTCAAGCCAGAAAACAACGAAAATCGGCGAGAAATCGTCGTTTTGCATCAAAAAATGCGGTTTTCTTTAAGAATTTTGATGATTTCGTGCAGAATTCTGCTGTTTTCTTGCAATTCAGCCGTTGAATCTTGGTAAAATGTGATGATTTTGTAGATTTCGTGCTCTTCTTTGCGAATTCAAGCCAGAAAACAACGAAAATCGGCGAGAAATCGTTGTTTTGCATCGAAATATGCGGTTTTCTGTAAGAATTTTGATGATTTCGTGCAGAATTCTGCTGTTTTCTTGCAATTCAGCCGTTGAATCTAGGTAAAAAGTCATGATTTTGTAGATTTCGTGCTCTTCTTGGCGAATTCAAGATAGAAAACAACGAAAATCGGCGAGAAATCGTTGTTTTGCATCGAAATATGCAGTTTTCTCTAAGAATTTTGATGATTTCGTGCAGAATTCAGCCGTTGAATCTTGGTAAAAAGTCATGATTTTGTAGATTTCGTGCTCTTCTTTGCGAATTCAAGCCAGAAAACAACGAAAATCGGCGAGAAATCGTCGTTTTGCATCAAAAAATGCGGTTTTCTTTAAGAATTTTGATGATTTCGTGCAGAATTCTGCTGTTTTCTTGCAATTCAGCCGTTGAATCTTGGTAAAATGTGATGATTTTGTAGATTTCGTGCTCTTCTTTGCGAATTCAAGCCAGAAAACAACGAAAATCGGCGAGAAATCGTCGTTTTGCATCGAAATATGCGGTTTTCTCTAAGAATTTTGATGATTTCGTGCAGAATTCTGCTGTCTTCTTGCAATTCAGCCGTTGAATCTTGGTAAAAAGTGATGATTTTGTAGATTTCGTGCTCTTCTTTGCGAATTAAAGCCAGAAAACAACGAAAATCGGCGAGAAATCGTCGTTTTGCATCGAAATATGCGGTTTTCTCTAAGAATTTTGACGATTTCGTGCAGAATTCTGCTGTTTACTTGCAATTCAGCCGTTGAATCTTGGTAAAAAGTCATGATTTTGTAGATTTCGTGCTCTTCTTTGCGAATTCAAGATAGAAAACAACGAAAATCAGCGAGAAATCGTCGTTTTGCATCGAAATATGCGGTTTTCTCTAAGAATTTTGATGATTTCGTGCAGAATTCTGCTGTTTTCTTGCAATTCAGTGTTGAATCTTGGTAAAAAGTCATGATTTTGTAGATTTCGTGCTCTTCTTTGCAAATTCATGCCAGAAAACAACGAAAATCGGCGAGAAATCGTCGTTTTGCATCGAAATATGCGGTTTTCTGTGAGAATTTTGATGATTTCGTGCAGAATTCTGCTGTTTTCTTACAATTCAGCCGTTGAATCTTGGTAAAAAGTCATGATTTTGTAGATTTCGTGCTCTTCTTTGCGAATTCAAGCCAGAAAACAACGAAAATCGGCGAGAAATCGTCGTTTTGCATCGAAATATGCGGTTTTCTGTAAGAATTTTGATGATTTTGTGCAGAATTCTGCTGTTTTCTTGCAATTCAGCCGTTGAATCTAGGTAAAAAGTCATGATTTTATAGATTTCGTGCTCTTCTTGGCGAATTCAAGATAGAAAACAACGAAAATCGGCGAGAAATCGTTGTTTTGCATCGAAATATGCGGTTTTCTGTAAGAATTTTGATGATTTCGTGCAGAATTCTGCTGTTTTCTTGCAATTCAGCCGTTGAATCTAGGTAAAAAGTCATGATTTTGTAGATTTCGTGCTCTTCTTGGCGAATTCAAGATAGAAAACAACGAAAATCGGCGTGAAATCGTTGTTTTGCATCGTAATATGCAGTTTTCTCTAAGAATTTTGATGATTTCGTGCAGAATTCTGCTGTTTTCTTGCAATTCAGCGTTGAATCTTGGTAAAAAGTCATGATTTTGTTGATTTCGTGCTCTTTTTGGCGAATTCAAGATAGAAAACAACGAAAATCGGCGAGAAATCGTTGTTTTGCATCGAAATATGCGGTTTTCTGTAAGAATTTTGATGATTTCGTGCAGAATTCTGCTGTTTTCTTGCAATTCAGCCGTTGAATCTTGGTAAAAAGTCATGATTTTGTAGATTTCGTGCTCTTCTTTGCAAATTCATGCCAGAAAACAACGAAAATCGGCGAGAAATCGTCGTTTTGCATCGAAATATGCGGTTTTCTGTAAGAATTTTGATGATTTCGTGCAGAATTCTGCTGTTTTCTTGCAATTCAGCAGTTGAATCTTGGTAAAAAGTCATGATTTTGTAGATTTCGTGCTCTTCTTTGCGAATTCAAGCCAGAAAACAACGAAAATCGGCGAGAAATCGTCGTTTTGCATCGAAATATGCGGTTTTCTGTAAGAATTTTGATGATTTCGTGCAGAATTCTGCGGTTTTCTTGCAATTCAGCCGTTGAATCTTGGTAAAAAGTCATGATTTTGTAGATTTCGTGCTCTTCTTTGCGAATTCAAGCCAGAAAACAACGAAAATCGGCGAGAATTCGTCGTTTTGCATCAAAAAATGCGGTTTTCTTTAAGAATTTTGATGATTTCGTGCAGAATTCTGCTGTTTTCTTGCAATTCAGCCGTTGAATCTTGGTAAAATGTGATGATTTTGTAGATTTCGTGCTCTTCTTTGCGAATTCAAGCCAGAAAACAACGAAAATCGGCGAGAAATCGTCGTTTTGCATCGAAATATGCGGTTTTCTCTAAGAATTTTGATGATTTCGTGCAGAATTCTGCTGTTTTCTTGCAATTCAGCCGTTGAATCTTGGTAAAAAGTGATGATTTTGTAGATTTCGTGCTCTTCTTTGCGAATTAAAGCCAGAAAACAACGAAAATCGGCGAGAAATCGTCGTTTTGCATCGAAATATGCGGTTTTCTCTAAGAATTTTGACGATTTCGTGCAGAATTCTGCTGTTTACTTGCAATTCAGCCGTTGAATCTTGGTAAAAAGTCATGATTTTGTAGATTTCGTGCTCTTCTTTGCGAATTCAAAATAGAAAACAACGAAAATCAGCGAGAAATCGTCGTTTTGCATCGAAATATGCGGTTTTCTCTAAGAATTTTGATGATTTCGTGCAGAATTCTGCTGTTTTCTTACAATTCAGCCGTTGAATCTTGGTAAAAAGTCATGATTTTGTAGATTTCGTGCTCTTCTTTGCGAATTCAAGCCAGAAAACAACGAAAATCGGCGAGAAATCGTTGTTTTGCATCGAAATATGCGGTTTTCTGTAAGAATTTTGATGATTTCGTGCAGAATTCTGCTGTTTTCTTGCAATTCAGCTGTTGAATCTTGGTAAAAAGTCATGATTTTGTAGATTTCGTGCTCTTCTTTGCAAATTCATGCCAGAAAACAACGAAAATCGGCGAGAAATCGTCGTTTTGCATCGAAATATGCGGTTTTCTGTAAGAATTTTGATGATTTCGTGCAGAATTCTGCTGTTTTCTTGCAATTCAGCCGTTGAATCTAGGTAAAAAGTCATGATTTTGTAGATTTCGTGCTCTTCTTGGCGAATTCAAGATAGAAAACAACGAAAATCGGCGAGAAATCGTTGTTTTGCATCGAAATATGCAGTTTTCTCTAAGAATTTTGATGATTTCGTGCAGAATTCAGCCGTTGAATCTTGGTAAAAAGTCATGATTTTGTAGATTTCGTGCTCTTCTTTGCGAATTCAAGCCAGAAAACAACGAAAATCGGCGAGAAATCGTCGTTTTGCATAAAAAAATGCGGTTTTCTTTAAGAATTTTGATGATTTCGTGCAGAATTCTGCTGTTTTCTTGCAATTCAGCCGTTGAATCTTGGTAAAATGTGATGATTTTGTAGATTTCGTGCTCTTCTTTGCGAATTCAAGCCAGAAAACAACGAAAATCGGCGAGAAATCGTCGTTTTGCATCGAAATATGCGGTTTTCTCTAAGAATTTTGATGATTTCGTGCAGAATTCTGCTGTTTTCTTGCAATTCAGCCGTTGAATCTTGGTAAAAAGTCATGATTTTGTTGATTTCGTGCTCTTTTTGGCGAATTCAAGATAGAAAACAACGAAAATCGGCGAGAAATCGTTGTTTTGCATCGAAATATGCGGTTTTCTGTAAGAATTTTGATGATTTCGTGCAGAATTCTGCTGTTTTCTTGCAATTCAGCCGTTGAATCTAGGTAAAAAGTCATGATTTTGTAGATTTCGTGCTCTTCTTGGCGAATTCAAGATAGAAAACAACGAAAATCGGCGAGAAATCGTTGTTTTGCATCGAAATATGCAGTTTTCTCTAAGAATTTTGATGATTTCGTGCAGAATTCAGCCGTTGAATCTTGGTAAAAAGTCATGATTTTGTAGATTTCGTGCTCTTCTTTGCGAATTCAAGCCAGAAAACAACGAAAATCGGCGAGAAATCGTCGTTTTGCATAAAAAAATGCGGTTTTCTTTAAGAATTTTGATGATTTCGTGCAGAATTCTGCTGTTTTCTTGCAATTCAGCCGTTGAATCTTGGTAAAATGTGATGATTTTGTAGATTTCGTGCTCTTCTTTGCGAATTCAAGCCAGAAAACAACGAAAATCGGCGAGAAATCGTCGTTTTGCATCGAAATATGCGGTTTTCTCTAAGAATTTTGATGATTTCGTGCAGAATTCTGCTGTTTACTTGCAATTCAGCCGTTGAATCTTGGTAAAAAGTCATGATTTTGTAGATTTCGTGCTCTTCTTTGCGAATTCAAGCCAGAAAACAACGAAAATCGGCGAGAAATCGTCGTTTTGCATAAAAAAATGCGGTTTTCTTTAAGAATTTTGATGATTTCGTGCAGAATTCTGCTGTTTTCTTGCAATTCAGCCGTTGAATCTTGGTAAAATGTGATGATTTTGTAGATTTCGTGCTCTTCTTTGCAAATTCAAGCCAGAAAACAACGAAAATCGGCGAGAAATCGTCGTTTTGCATCGAAATATGCGGTTTTCTCTAAGAATTTTGATGATTTCGTGCAGAATTCTGCTGTTTTCTTGCAATTCAGCCGTTGAATCTTGGTAAAATGTGATGATTTTGTAGATTTCGTGCTCTTCTTTGCGAATTCAAGCCAGAAAACAACGAAAATCGGCGAGAAATCGTCGTTTTGCATCGAAATATGCGGTTTTCTCTAAGAATTTTGATGATTTCGTGCAGAATTCTGCTGTTTACTTGCAATTCAGCCGTTGAATCTTGGTAAAAAGTCATGATTTTGTAGATTTCGTGCTCTTCTTTGCGAATTCAAGATAGAAAACAACGAAAATCAGCGAGAAATCGTCGTTTTGCATCGAAGTATGCGGTTTTCTCTAAGAATTTTGATGATTTCGTGCAGAATTCTGCTGTTTTCTTGCAATTCAGCCGTTGAATCTTGGTAAAAAGTCATGATTTTGTAGATTTCGTGCTCTTCTTTGCAAATTCATGCCAGAAAACAACGAAAATCGGCGAGAAATCGTCGTTTTGCATCGAAATATGCGGTTTTCTGTAAGAATTTTGATGATTTCGTGCAGAATTCTGCTGTTTTCTTACAATTCAGCCGTTGAATCTTGGTAAAAAGTCATGATTTTGTAGATTTCGTGCTCTTCTTTGCGAATTCAAGCCAGAAAACAACGAAAATCGGCGAGAAATCGTCGTTTTGCATCGAAATATGCGGTTTTCTGTAAGAATTTTGATGATTTTGTGCAGAATTCTGCTGTTTTCTTGCAATTCAGCCGTTGAATCTAGGTAAAAAGTCATGATTTTATAGATTTCGTGCTCTTCTTGGCGAATTCAAGATAGAAAACAACGAAAATCGGCGAGAAATCGTTGTTTTGCATCGAAATATGCGGTTTTCTGTAAGAATTTTGATGATTTCGTGCAGAATTCTGCTGTTTTCTTGCAATTCAGCCGTTGAATCTAGGTAAAAAGTCATGATTTTGTAGATTTCGTGCTCTTCTTGGCGAATTCAAGATAGAAAACAACGAAAATCGGCGTGAAATCGTTGTTTTGCATCGAAATATGCAGTTTTCTCTAAGAATTTTGATGATTTCGTGCAGAATTCTGCTGGTTTCTTGCAATTCAGCCGTTGAATCTTGGTAAAAAGTCATGATTTTGTTGATTTCGTGCTCTTTTTGGCGAATTCAAGATAGAAAACAACGAAAATCGGCGAGAAATCGTTGTTTTGCATCGAAATATGCGGTTTTCTGTAAGAATTTTGATGATTTCGTGCAGAATTCTGCTGTTTTCTTGCAATTCAGCCGTTGAATCTTGGTAAAAAGTCATGATTTTGTAGATTTCGTGCTCTTCTTTGCAAATTCATGCCAGAAAACAACGAAAATCGGCGAGAAATCGTCGTTTTGCATCGAAATATGCGGTTTTCTGTAAGAATTTTGATGATTTCGTGCAGAATTCTGCTGTTTTCTTGCAATTCAGCCGTTGAATCTTGGTAAAAAGTCATGATTTTGTAGATTTCGTGCTCTTCTTTGCGAATTCAAGCCAGAAAACAACGAAAATCGGCGAGAAATCGTCGTTTTGCATCGAAATATGCGGTTTTCTGTAAGAATTTTGATGATTTCGTGCAGAATTCTGCGGTTTTCTTGCAATTCAGCCGTTGAATCTTGGTAAAAAGTCATGATTTTGTAGATTTCGTGCTGTTCTTTGCGAATTCAAGCCAGAAAACAACGAAAATCGGCGAGAAATCGTCGTTTTGCATCGAAATATGCGGTTTTCTGTAAGAATTTTGATGATTTCGTGCAGAATTCTGCTGTTTTCTTGCAATTCAGCCGTTGAATCTTGGTAAAAAGTCATGATTTTGTAGATTTCGTGCTCTTCTTTGCGAATTCAAGCCAGAAAACAACGAAAATCGGCGAGAAATAATCGTTTTGCATCGAAATATGCGGTTTTCTGTAAGAATTTTGATGATTTCGTGCAGAATTCTGCTGTTTTCTTACAATTCAGCCGTTGAATCTTGGTAAAAAGTCATGATTTTGTTGATTTCGTGCTCTTTTTGGCGAATTCAAGATAGAAAACAACGAAAATAGGCGAGAAATCGTTGTTTTGCATCGAAATATGCGGTTTTCTGTAAGAATTTTGATGATTTCGTGCAGAATTCTGCTGTTTTCTTGCAATTCTGCCGTAGAATCTTGGTAAAAAGTGATGATTTTGTAGATTTCGTGCTCTTCTTTGCGAATTCAAGCCAGAAAACAACGAAAATCGGCGAGAAATCGTTGTTTTGCATCGAAATATGCGGTTTTCTGTAAGAATTTTGATAATTTCGTGCAGAATTCTGCGGTTTTCTTGCAATTCAGCCGTTGAATCTTGGTAAAAAGTCATGATTTTGTAGATTTCGTGCTCTTCTTTGCGAATTCAAGCCAGAAAACAACGAAAATCGGCGAGAAATCGTCGTTTTGCATCGAAATATGCGGTTTTCTGTAAGAATTTTGATGATTTCGTGCAGAATTCTGCTGTTTTCTTGCAATTCAGCTGTTGAATCTTAATAAAAAGTCATGATTTTGTAGATTTCGTGCTCTTCTTTGCGAACTCAAGCCAGATAACCACGAAAATCGGCGAGAAATCGTCGTTTTGCATCGAAATATGCGGTTTTCTCTAAGAATTTTGATGATTTCGTGCAGAATTCTGCTGTTTTCTTGCAATTCAGCCGTTTAATCTTGGTAAAAAGTCATGATTTTGTAGATTTCGTGCTCTTCTTTGCGAACTCAAGCCAGAAAACCACGAAAATCGGCGAGAAATCGTCGTTTTGCATCGAAATATGCGGTTTTCTCTAAGAATTTTGATGATTTCGTGCAGAATTCTGCTGTTTTCTTGCAATTCAGCCGTTTAATCTTGGTAAAAAGTGATGATTTTGTTGATTTCGTGCTCTTCTTTGCGAATTCAAGCCAGAAAACAACGAAAATCGGCGAGAAATCGTTGATTTGCATCGAAATATGCGGTTTTCTGTAAGAATTTTGATGATTTCGTGCAGAATTCTGCTGTTTTCTTGCAATTCTGCCGTAGAATCTTGGTAAAAAGTGATGATTTTGTAGATTTCGTGCTCTTCTTGGCGAATTCAAGCTAGAAAACAACGAAAATCGGCGAGAAATCGTTGTTTTGCATCGAAATATGCGGTTTTCTGTAAGAATTTTGATAATTTCGTGCAGAATTCTGCGGTTTTCTTGCAATTCAGCCGTAGAATCTTGGTAAAAAGTGATGATTTTGTAGATTTCGTGCTCTTCTTTGCGAATTCAAGCCAGAAAACAACGAAAATCGGCGAGAAATCGTTGTTTTGCATCGAAATATGCGGTTTTCTGTAAGAATTTTGATGATTTCGTGCAGAATTCTGCTGTTTTCTTGCAATTCTGCCGTAGAATCTTGGTAAAAAGTCATGATTTTGTTGATTTCGTGCTCTTTTTGGCGAATTCAAGATAGAAAACAACGAAAATCGGCGAGAAATCGTTGTTTTGCATCGAAATATGCGGTTTTCTGTAAGAATTTTGATGATTTCGTGCAGAATTCTGCTGTTTTCTTGCAATTCAGCCGTTGAATCTAGGTAAAAAGTCATGATTTTGTAGATTTCGTGCTCTTCTTGGCGAATTCAAGATAGAAAACAACGAAAATCGGCGAGAAATCGTTGTTTTGCATCGAAATATGCAGTTTTCTCTAAGAATTTTGATGATTTCGTGCAGAATTCAGCCGTTGAATCTTGGTAAAAAGTCATGATTTTGTAGATTTCGTGCTCTTCTTTGCGAATTCAAGCCAGAAAACAACGAAAATCGGCGAGAAATCGTCGTTTTGCATAAAAAAATGCGGTTTTCTTTAAGAATTTTGATGATTTCGTGCAGAATTCTGCTGTTTTCTTGCAATTCAGCCGTTGAATCTTGGTAAAATGTGATGATTTTGTAGATTTCGTGCTCTTCTTTGCGAATTCAAGCCAGAAAACAACGAAAATCGGCGAGAAATCGTCGTTTTGCATCGAAATATGCGGTTTTCTCTAAGAATTTTGATGATTTCGTGCAGAATTCAGCTGTTTACTTGCAATTCAGCCGTTGAATCTTGGTAAAAAGTCATGATTTTGTAGATTTCGTGCTCTTCTTTGCGAATTCAAGCCAGAAAACAACGAAAATCGGCGAGAAATCGTCGTTTTGCATAAAAAAATGCGGTTTTCTTTAAGAATTTTGATGATTTCGTGCAGAATTCTGCTGTTTTCTTGCAATTCAGCCGTTGAATCTTGGTAAAATGTGATGATTTTGTAGATTTCGTGCTCTTCTTTGCGAATTCAAGCCAGAAAACAACGAAAATCGGCGAGAAATCGTCGTTTTGCATCGAAATATGCGGTTTTCTCTAAGAATTTTGATGATTTCGTGCAGAATTCTGCTGTTTTCTTGCAATTCAGCCGTTGAATCTTGGTAAAATGTGATGATTTTGTAGATTTCGTGCTCTTCTTTGCGAATTCAAGCCAGAAAACAACGAAAATCGGCGAGAAATCGTCGTTTTGCATCGAAATATGCGGTTTTCTCTAAGAATTTTGATGATTTCGTGCAGAATTCTGCTGTTTACTTGCAATTCAGCCGTTGAATCTTGGTAAAAAGTCATGATTTTGTAGATTTCGTGCTCTTCTTTGCGAATTCAAGATAGAAAACAACGAAAATCAGCGAGAAATCGTCGTTTTGCATCGAAGTATGCGGTTTTCTCTAAGAATTTTGATGATTTCGTGCAGAATTCTGCTGTTTTCTTGCAATTCAGCCGTTGAATCTTGGTAAAAAGTCATGATTTTGTAGATTTCGTGCTCTTCTTTGCAAATTCATGCCAGAAAACAACGAAAATCGGCGAGAAATCGTCGTTTTGCATCGAAATATGCAGTTTTCTCTAAGAATTTTGATGATTTCGTGCAGAATTCTGCTGGTTTCTTGCAATTCAGCCGTTGAATCTTGGTAAAAAGTCATGATTTTGTTGATTTCGTGCTCTTTTTGGCGAATTCAAGATAGAAAACAACGAAAATCGGCGAGAAATCGTTGTTTTGCATCGAAATATGCGGTTTTCTGTAAGAATTTTGATGATTTCGTGCAGAATTCTGCTGTTTTCTTGCAATTCAGCCGTTGAATCTTGGTAAAAAGTCATGATTTTGTAGATTTCGTGCTCTTCTTTGCAAATTCATGCCAGAAAACAACGAAAATCGGCGAGAAATCGTCGTTTTGCATCGAAATATGCGGTTTTCTGTAAGAATTTTGATGATTTCGTGCAGAATTCTGCTGTTTTCTTGCAATTCAGCCGTTGAATCTTGGTAAAAAGTCATGATTTTGTAGATTTCGTGCTCTTCTTTGCGAATTCAAGCCAGAAAACAACGAAAATCGGCGAGAAATCGTCGTTTTGCATCGAAATATGCGGTTTTCTGTAAGAATTTTGATGATTTCGTGCAGAATTCTGCGGTTTCCTTGCAATTCAGCCGTTGAATCTTGGTAAAAAGTCATGATTTTGTAGATTTCGTGCTCTTCTTTGCGAATTCAAGCCAGAAAACAACGAAAATCGGCGAGAAATCGTCGTTTTGCATCGAAATATGCGGTTTTCTGTAAGAATTTTGATGATTTCGTGCAGAATTCTGCTGTTTTCTTGCAATTCAGCCGTTGAATCTTGGTAAAAAGTCATGATTTTGTAGATTTCGTGCTCTTCTTTGCGAATTCAAGCCAGAAAACAACGAAAATCGGCGAGAAATAATCGTTTTGCATCGAAATATGCGGTTTTCTGTAAGAATTTTGATGATTTCGTGCAGAATTCTGCTGTTTTCTTACAATTCAGCCGTTGAATCTTGGTAAAAAGTCATGATTTTGTTGATTTCGTGCTCTTTTTGGCGAATTCAAGATAGAAAACAACGAAAATAGGCGAGAAATCGTTGTTTTGCATCGAAATATGCGGTTTTCTGTAAGAATTTTGATGATTTCGTGCAGAATTCTGCTGTTTTCTTGCAATTCTGCCGTAGAATCTTGGTAAAAAGTGATGATTTTGTAGATTTCGTGCTCTTCTTTGCGAATTCAAGCCAGAAAACAACGAAAATCGGCGAGAAATCGTTGTTTTGCATCGAAATATGCGGTTTTCTGTAAGAATTTTGATAATTTCGTGCAGAATTCTGCGGTTTTCTTGCAATTCAGCCGTTGAATCTTGGTAAAAAGTCATGATTTTGTAGATTTCGTGCTCTTCTTTGCGAATTCAAGCCAGAAAACAACGAAAATCGGCGAGAAATCGTCGTTTTGCATCGAAATATGCGGTTTTCTGTAAGAATTTTGATGATTTCGTGCAGAATTCTGCTGTTTTCTTGCAATTCAGCTGTTGAATCTTAATAAAAAGTCATGATTTTGTAGATTTCGTGCTCTTCTTTGCGAACTCAAGCCAGATAACCACGAAAATCGGCGAGAAATCGTCGTTTTGCATCGAAATATGCGGTTTTCTCTAAGAATTTTGATGATTTCGTGCAGAATTCTGCTGTTTTCTTGCAATTCAGCCGTTTAATCTTGGTAAAAAGTCATGATTTTGTAGATTTCGTGCTCTTCTTTGCGAACTCAAGCCAGAAAACCACGAAAATCGGCGAGAAATCGTCGTTTTGCATCGAAATATGCGGTTTTCTCTAAGAATTTTGATGATTTCGTGCAGAATTCTGCTGTTTTCTTGCAATTCAGCCGTTTAATCTTGGTAAAAAGTGATGATTTTGTTGATTTCGTGCTCTTCTTTGCGAATTCAAGCCAGAAAACAACGAAAATCGGCGAGAAATCGTTGATTTGCATCGAAATATGCGGTTTTCTGTAAGAATTTTGATGATTTCGTGCAGAATTCTGCTGTTTTCTTGCAATTCTGCCGTAGAATCTTGGTAAAAAGTGATGATTTTGTAGATTTCGTGCTCTTCTTGGCGAATTCAAGCTAGAAAACAACGAAAATCGGCGAGAAATCGTTGTTTTGCATCGAAATATGCGGTTTTCTGTAAGAATTTTGATAATTTCGTGCAGAATTCTGCGGTTTTCTTGCAATTCAGCCGTAGAATCTTGGTAAAAAGTGATGATTTTGTAGATTTCGTGCTCTTCTTTGCGAATTCAAGCCAGAAAACAACGAAAATCGGCGAGAAATCGTTGTTTTGCATCGAAATATGCGGTTTTCTGTAAGAATTTTGATGATTTCGTGCAGAATTCTGCTGTTTTCTTGCAATTCTGCCGTAGAATCTTGGTAAAAAGTGATGATTTTGTAGATTTCGTGCTCTTCTTTGCGAATTCAAGCCAGAAAACAACGAAAATCGGCGAGAAATCGTTGTTTTGCATCGAAATATGCGGTTTTCTGTAAGAATTTTGATAATTTCGTGCAGAATTCTGCGGTTTTCTTGCAATTCAGCCGTTGAATCTTGGTAAAAAGTCATGATTTTGTAGATTTCGTGCTCTTCTTTGCGAATTCAAGCCAGAAAACAACGAAAATCGGCGAGAAATAATCGTTTTGCATCGAAATATGCGGTTTTCTGTAAGAATTTTGATGATTTCGTGCACAATTCTGCTGTTTTCTTGCAATTCAGCCGTTGAATCTTAAAAAAAAGTCATGATTTTGTAGATTTCGTGCTCTTCTTTGCGAACTCAAGCCAGAAAACCACGAAAATCGGCGAGAAATCGTCGTTTTGCATCGAAATATGCGGTTTTCTCTGAGAATTTTGATGATTTCGTGCAGAATTCTGCTGTTTTCTTGCAATTCAGCCGTTGAATCTTGGTAAAAAGTGATGATTTTGTTGATTTCGTGCTCTTCTTTGCGAATTCAAGCCAGAAAACAACGAAAATCGGCGAGAAATCGTTGATTTGCATCGAAATATGCGGTTTTCTGTAAGAATTTTGATGATTTCGTGCACAATTCTGCTGTTTTCTTGCAATTCAGCCGTTGAATCTTAATAAAAAGTCATGATTTTGTAGATTTCGTGCTCTTCTTTGCGAACTCAAGCCAGAAAACCACGAATATCGGCGAGAAATCGTCGTTTTGCATCGAAATATGCGGTTTTCTCTGAGAATTTTGATGATTTCGTGCAGAATTCTGCTGTTTTCTTGCAATTCAGCCGTTGAATCTTGGTAAAAAGTGATGATTTTGTTGATTTCGTGCTCTTCTTTGCGAATTCAAGCCAGAAAACAACGAAAATCGGCGAGAAATCGTTGATTTGCATCGAAATATGCGGTTTTCTGTAAGAATTTTGATGATTTCGTGCAGAATTCTGCTGTTTTCTTGCAATTCTGCCGTTGAATCTTGGTAAAAAGTGATGATTTTGTAGATTTCGTGCTCTTCTTGGCGAATTCAAGCCAGAAAACAACGAAAATCGGCGAGAAATCGTTGTTTTGCATCGAAATATGCGGTTTTCTGTAAGAATTTTGATAATTTCGTGCAGAATTCTGCGGTTTTCTTGCAATTCAGCCGTAGAATCTTGGTAAAAAGTGATGATTTTGTAGATTTCGTGCTCTTCTTTGCGAATTCAAGCCAGAAAACAACGAAAATCGGCGAGAAATCGTTGTTTTGCATCGAAATATGCGGTTTTCTGTAAGAATTTTGATAATTTCGTGCAGAATTCTGCGGTTTTCTTGCAATTCAGCCGTTGAATCTTGGTAAAAAGTCATGATTTTGTAGATTTCGTGCTCTTCTTTGCGAATTCAAGCCAGAAAACAACGAAAATCGGCGAGAAATCGTCGTTTTGCATCGAAATATGCGGTTTTCTGTAAGAATTTTGATGATTTCGTGCAGAATTCTGCTGTTTTCTTGCAATTCAGCTGTTGAATCTTGGTAAAAAGTCATGATTTTGTAGATTTCGTGCTCTTCTTTGCGAATTCAAGCCAGAAAACAACGAAAATCGGCGAGAAATAATCGTTTTGCATCGAAATATGCGGTTTTCTGTAAGAATTTTGATGATTTCGTGCACAATTCTGCTGTTTTCTTGCAATTCAGCCGTTGAATCTTAATAAAAAGTCATGATTTTGTAAATTTCGTGCTCTTCTTTGCGAACTCAAGCCAGAAAACCACGAAAATCGGCGAGAAATCGTCGTTTTGCATCGAAATATGCGGTTTTCTCTAAGAATTTTGATGATTTCGTGCAGAATTCTGCTGTTTTCTTGCAATTCAGCCGTTGAATCTTGGTAAAAAGTGATGATTTTGTTGATTTCGTGCTCTTCTTTGCGAATTCAAGCCAGAAAACAACGAAAATCGGCGAGAAATCGTCGTTTTGCATCGAAATATGCGGTTTTCTGTAAGAATTTTGATGATTTCGTGCAGAATTCTGCTGTTTTCTTGCAATTCAGCTGTTGAATCTTGGTAAAAAGTCATGATTTTGTAGATTTCGTGCTCTTCTTTGCGAATTCAAGCCAGAAAACAACGAAAATCGGCGAGAAATAATCGTTTTGCATCGAAATATGCGGTTCTCTGTAAGAATTTTGATGATTTCGTGCACAATTCTGCTGTTTTCTTGCAATTCAGCCGTTGAATCTTAATAAAAAGTCATGATTTTGTAAATTTCGTGCTCTTCTTTGCGAACTCAAGCCAGAAAACCACGAAAATCGGCGAGAAATCGTCGTTTTGCATCGAAATATGCGGTTTTCTATAAGAATTTTGATGATTTCGTGCAGAATTCTGCTGTTTTCTTGCAATTCAGCCGTTGAATCTAAATAAAAAGTCATGATTTTGTAGATTTCGTGCTCTTCTTTGCGAACTCAAGCCAGAAAACCACGAAAATCGGCGAGAAATCGTCGTTTTGCATCGAAATATGCGGTTTTCTCTAAGAATTTTGATGATTTCGTGCAGAATTCTGCTGTTTTCTTGCAATTCAGCCGTTGAATCTTGGTAAAAAGTGATGATTTTGTTGATTTCATGCTCTACTTTGCGAATTCAAGCCAGAAAACATCGAAAATCGGCGAGAAATCGTCGTTTTGCATCGAAATATGCGGTTTTCTCTAAGAATTTTGACGATTTCGTGCAGAATTCTGCTGTTTTCTTGCAATTCAGCCGTTGAATCTTGGAAAAAAGTCATGATTTTGTAGATTTCGTGCTCTTCTTGGCGAATTCAAGATAGAAAACAACGAAAATCGGCGAGAAATCGTTGTTTTGCCTCGAAATATGCAGTTTTCTCTAAGAATTTTGATGATTTCGTGCAGAATTCTGCTGTTTTCTTGCAATTCAGCCGTTGAATCTTGGTAAAGTCATGATTTTGTAGATTTCGTGCTCTTTTTTGCGAATTCAAGCCAGAAAACAACGAAAATCGGCGAGAAATCGTCGTTTTGCATCGAAATATGCGGTTTTCTGTAAGAATTTTGATGATTTCGTGCAAAATTCTGCTGTTTTCTTGCAATTCTGCCGTAGAATCTTGGTAAAAAGTGATGATTTTGTAGATTTCGTGCTCTTCTTTGCGAATTCAAGCCAGAAAACAACGAAAATCGGCGAGAAATCGTTGTTTTGCATCGAAATATGCGGTTTTCTGTAAGAATTTTGATGATTTCGTGCAGAATTCTGCTGTTTTCTTGCAATTCAGCCGTAGAATCTTGGTAAAAAGTGATGACTTTGTAGATTTCGTGCTCTTCTTTGCGAATTCAAGCCAGAAAACAACGATAATCGGCGAGAAATCGACGTTTTGCATCGAAAAATGCGGTTTTCTGTAAGAATTTTGATGATTTCGTGCAGAATTCTTGCAATTCAGCCGTAGAATCTTGGTAAAAAGTAATGATTTTGTAGATTTCGTGCTCTTCTTTGCGAATTCAAGCCAGAAAACAACGAAAATCGGCGAGAAATCGACGTTTTGCATCGAAAAATGCGGTTTTCTGTAAGAATTTTGATGATTTCGTGCAGAATTCTGCTGTTTTCTTGCGATTCAGCCGTTGAATCTTGGTAAAAAGTCATGATTTTGTAGATTTCGTGCTCTTCTTTGCGAATTCAAGCCAGAAAACAACGAAAATCGGCGAGAAATCGTCGTTTTGCATCGAAATATGCGGTTTTCTGTAAGAATTTTGATGATTTCGTGCAGAATTCTGCTGTTTTCTTGCAATTCAGCCGTTGAATCTTGGTAAAAAGTCATGATTTTGTAGATTTCGTGCTCTTCTTTGCGAATTCAAGCCAGAAAACAACGAAAATCGGCGAGAAATCGTCGTTTTGCATCGAAATATGCGGTTTTCTGTAAGAATTTTGATGATTTCGTGCAGAATTCTGCTGTTTTCTTGCAATTCAGCCGTTGAATCTTGGTAAAAAGTCATGATTTTGTAGATTTCGTGCTCTTCTTTGCGAATTCAAGCCAGAAAACAACGAAAATCGGCGAGAAATCGTCGTTTTGCATCGAAATATGCGGTTTTCTCTAAGAATTTTGACGATTTCGTGCAGAATTCTGCTGTTTTCTTGCAATTCAGCCGTTGAATCTTGGTAAAAAGTCACGATTTTGTAGGTTTCGTGCTCTTCTTTGCGAATCCAAGCCAGAAAACAACGAAAATCGGCGAGAAATCGGCGTTTTGCATCGAAATATGCGGTTTTCTGTAAGAATTTTGATGATTTCGTGCAGAATTCTGCTGTTTTCTTGCAATTCAGCCGTTGAATCTTGGTAAAAAGTCATGATTTTGTAGATTTCGTGCTCTTCTTTGCGAATTCAAGCCAGAAAACAAGGAAAATCGGCGAGAAATCGTCGTTTTGCATCGAAATATGCGGTTTTCTGTAAGAATTTTGATGATTTCGTGCAGAATTCAGCTGTTTTCTTGCAATTCAGCCGTTGAATCTAGGTAAAAAGTCATGATTTTGTAGATTTCGTGCTCTTCTTGGCGAATTCAAGATAGAAAACAACGAAAATCGGCGAGAAATCGTTGTTTTGCATCGAAATATGCAGTTTTCTTTAAGAATTTTAATGATTTCGTGCAGAATTCTGCTGTTTTCTTGCAATTCAGCCGTTGAATCTTGGTAAAAAGTCATGATTTTGTAGATTTCGTGCTCTTCTTTGCGAATTCATGCCAGGAAACAACGAAAATCGGCGAGAAATCGTCGTTTTGCATCGAAATATGCGGTTTTCTGTAAGAATTTTGATGATTTCGTGCAGAATTCTGCTGTTTTCTTGCAATTCAGCCGTTGAATCTTGGTAAAAAGTCATGATTTTGTAGATTTCGTGCTCTTCTTTGCGAATTCAAGCCAGAAAACAACGAAAATCGGCGAGAAATCGTCGTTTTGCATCGAAATATGCGGTTTTCTCTAAGAATTTTGATGATTTCGTGCAGAATTCTGCTGTTTTCTTGCAATTCAGCCGTTGAATCTTGGTAAAAAGTGATGATTTTGTAGATTTCGTGCTCTTCTTTGCGAATTCAAGCCAGAAAACAACGAAAATCGGCGAGAAATCGTCGTTTTGCATCGAAATATGCGGTTTTCTGTAAGAATTTTGATGATTTCGTGCAGAATTCTGCTGTTTTCTTGCAATTCAGCCGTTGAATCTTGGTAAAAAGTCATGATTTTGTAGATTTCGTGCTCTTCTTTGCGAATTCAAGCCAGAAAACAACGAAAATCGGCGAGAAATCGTCGTTTTGCATCGAAATATGCGGTTTTCTGTAAGAATTTTGATGATTTCGTGCAGAATTCTGCTGTTTTCTTGCAATTCAGCCGTTGAATCTTGGTAAAAAGTCATGATTTTGTAGATTTCGTGCTCTTCTTTGCGAATTCAAGCCAGAAAACAACGAAAATCGGCGAGAAATCGTCGTTTTGCATCGAAATATGCGGTTTTCTGTAAGAATTTTGATGATTTCGTGCAGAATTCTGCTGTTTTCTTGCAATTCAGCCGTTGAATCTTGGTAAAAAGTCATGATTTTGTAGATTTCGTGCTCTTCTTTGCGAATTCAAGCCAGAAAACAACGAAAATCGGCGAGAAATCGTCGTTTTGCATCGAAATATGCGGTTTTCTCTAAGAATTTTGACGATTTCGTGCAGAATTCTGCTGTTTTCTTGCAATTCAGCCGTTGAATCTTGGTAAAAAGTCATGATTTTGTAGATTTCGTGCTCTTCTTTGCGAATCCAAGCCAGAAAACAACGAAAATCGGCGAGAAATCGGCGTTTTGCATCGAAATATGCGGTCTTCTGTAAGAATTTTGATGATTTCGTGCAGAATTCTGCTGTTTTCTTGCAATTCAGCCGTTGAATCTTGGTAAAAAGTCATGATTTTGTAGATTTCGTGCTCTTCTTTGCGAATTCAAGCCAGAAAACAACGAAAATCGGCGAGAAATCGTCGTTTTGCATCGAAATATGCGGTTTTCTGTAAGAATTTTGATGATTTCGTGCAGAATTCTGCTGTTTTCTTGCAATTCAGCCGTAGAATCTTGGTAAAAAGTGATGATTTTGTCGATTTCGTGCTCTTCTTTGCGAATTCCAGCCAGAAAACAACGAAAATCGGCGAAAAATCGTTGTTTTGCATCGAAATATGCGGTTTTCTGTAAGAATTTTGATGATTTCGTGCAGAATTCTGCTGTTTTCTTGCAATTCAGCCGTTGAATCTTGGTAAAAAGTCATGATTTTGTAGATTTCGTGCTCTTCTTTGCGAATTCAAGCCAGAAAACAACGAAAATCGGCGAGAAATCGTCGTTTTGCATCGAAATATGCGGTTTTCTGTAAGAATTTTGATGATTTCGTGCAGAATTCTGCTGTTTTCTTGCAATTCAGCCGTTGAATCTTGGTAAAAAGTCATGATTTTGTAGATTTCGTGCTCTTCTTTGCGAATTCAAGCCAGAAAACAACGAAAATCGGCGAGAAATCGTCGTTTTGCATCGAAATATGCGGTTTTCTGTAAGAATTTTGATGATTTCGTGCAGAATTCTGCTGTTTTCTTGCAATTCAGCCGTTGAATCTTGGTAAAAAGTCATGATTTTGTAGATTTCGTGCTCTTCTTTGCGAATTCAAGCCAGAAAACAACGAAAATCGGCGAGAAATCGTCGTTTTGCATCGAAATATGCGGTTTTCTCTAAGAATTTTGACGATTTCGTGCAGAATTCTGCTGTTTTCTTGCAATTCAGCCGTTGAATCTTGGTAAAAAGTCATGATTTTGTAGATTTCGTGCTCTTCTTTGCGAATCCAAGCCAGAAAACAACGAAAATCGGCGAGAAATCGGCGTTTTGCATCGAAATATGCGGTCTTCTGTAAGAATTTTGATGATTTCGTGCAGAATTCTGCTGTTTTCTTGCAATTCAGCCGTTGAATCTTGGTAAAAAGTCATGATTTTGTAGATTTCGTGCTCTTCTTTGCGAATTCAAGCCAGAAAACAACGAAAATCGGCGAGAAATCGTCGTTTTGCATCGAAATATGCGGTTTTCTGTAAGAATTTTGATGATTTCGTGCAGAATTCTGCTGTTTTCTTGCAATTCAGCCGTAGAATCTTGGTAAAAAGTGATGATTTTGTCGATTTCGTGCTCTTCTTTGCGAATTCCAGCCAGAAAACAACGAAAATCGGCGAAAAAATCGTTGTTTTGCATCGAAATATGCGGTTTTCTGTAAGAATTTTGATGATTTCGTGCAGAATTCTGCTGTTTTCTTGCAATTCAGCCGTTGAATCTTGGTAAAAAGTCATGATTTTGTAGATTTCGTGCTCTTCTTTGCGAATTCAAGCCAGAAAACAACGAAAATCGGCGAGAAATCGTCGTTTTGCATCGAAATATGCGGTTTTCTGTAACAGCAGAATTCTGCACGAAATCATCAAAATTCTTACAGAAAACCGCATATTTCGATGCAAAACGATTATTTCTCGCCGATTTTTGTTGTTTTCTATCTTGAATTCGCCAAGAAGAGCACGAAATCTACAAAATCATGACTTTTTACCAAGATTCAACGGTTGAATTGCAAGAAAACAGCAGAATTCTGCACGAAATCGTCAAAATTCTTAGAGAAAACCGCATATTTCGATGCAAAACGACGATTTCTCGCCGATTTTCGTTGTTTTCTGGCTGGAATTCGCAAAGAAGAGCACGAAATCTACAAAATCATGACTTTTTACCAAGATTCAACGGCTGAATTGCAAGAAAACAGCAGAATTCTGCACGAAATCGTCAAAATTCTTAGAGAAAACCGCATATTTCGATGCAAAACGACGATTTCTCGCCGATTTTCGTTGTTTTCTGGCTTGAATTCGCTAAGAAGAGCACGAAATCTACAAAATCATCACTTTTTACCAAGCTCCAACGGCTGAATTGCAAGAAAACAGCAGAATTCTGCACGAAATCATCAAAATTCTTACAGAAAACCGCATATTTCGATGCAAAACGACGATTTCTCGCCGATCTTCGTTGTTTTCTGGCAAGAATTTGCAAAGAAGAGCACGAAATCTACAAAATCATGACTTTTTACCAAGATTCAACGGCTGAATTGCAAGAAAACAGCAGAATTCTGCACGAAATCATCAAAATTCTTAGAGAAAACCGCATATTTTGATGCAAAACGACGATTTCTCGCTGATTTTCGTTGTTTTCTATCTTGAATTCGCAAAGAAGAGCACAAAATCTACAAAATCATGACTTTTAACCAAGATTCAACGGCTGAATTGCAAGAAAACAGCAGAATTCTGCACGAAATCGTCAAAATTCTTAGAGAAAACCGCATATTTCGATGCAAAACGACGATGTCTCGCCGATTTTCGTTGTTTTCTGGCTTGAATTTGCAAAGAAGAGCACGAAATCTACAAAATCATCACTTTTTACCAAGATTCAACGGCTGAATTGCAAGAAAACAGCAGGATTCTGCACGAAATTATCAAAATTCTTAGAGAAAACCGCATATTTCGATGCAAAACGACGATTTCTCGCTGATTTTCGTTGTTTTCTATCTTGAATTCGCAAAGAAGAGCACGGAATCTACAAAATCATGACTTTTTACCAAAATTCAACAGCTGAATTGCAAGAAAACAGCAGAAATCTGCACGAAATCATCAAAATTCTTACAGAAAACCGCATATTTCGATGCAAAACGACGATTTCTCGCCGATTTTCGTTGTTTTCTGGCTTGAATTCGCAAAGAAGAGCACGAAATCTACCAAATCATGACTTTTTACCAAGATTCAACGGCTGAATTGCAAGAAAACAGCAGAATTCTGCACGAAATCATCAAAATTCTTACAGAAAACCGCATAATTCGATGCAAAACAACGATTTCTCGCCGATTTTCGTTGTTTTCTGGCTTGAATTCGCAAAGAAGAGCACGAAATCTACAAAATCATCACTTTTTACCAAGATTCTGCGGCTGAATTGCAAGAAAACAGCAGAATTCTGCACGAAATCATCAAAATTCTTACAGAAAACCGCATATTTCGATGCAAAACGACGATTTCTCGCCAATTTTCGTTGTTTTCTGGCATGAATTCGCAAAGAAGAGCACGAAATCTACAAAATCATGACTTTTTACCAAGATTCAACAGCTGAATTGCAAGAAAACAGCAGAATTCTGCACGAAATCATCAAAATTCTTGGAGAAAACTGCATATTTCGATGCAAAACAACGATTTCTCGCCGATTTTCGTTGTTTTCTATCTTGAATTCGCCAAGAAGAGCACGAAATCTACAAAATCATGACTTTTTACCTAGATTCAACGGCTGAATTGCAAGAAAACAGCAGAATTCTGCACGAAATCATCAAAATTCTTACAGAAAACCGCATATTTCGATGCAAAACGACAATTTCTCGCCGATTTTCGTTGTTTTCTGGCATGAATTCGCAAAGAAGAGCACGAGATCTACAAAATCATGACTTTTTACCAAGATTCAACGGCTGAATTGCAAGAAAACAGCAGAATTCTGCACGAAATCATCAATATTCTTAGAGAAAACCGCATATTTCGATGCAAAACGACGATTTCTCGCTGATTTTCGTTGTTTTCTATCTTGAATTCGCAAAGAAGAGCACGAAATCTACAAAATCATGACTTTTTACCAAGATTCAACGGCTGAATTGCAAGAAAACAGCAGAATTCTGCACGAAATTGTCAAAATTCTTAGAGAAAACCGCATATTTCGATGCAAAACGACGATTTTTCGCCGATTTTCGTTGTTTTCTGGCTTGAATTCGCAAAGAAGAGCACGAAATCTACAAAATCATCACTTTTTACCAAGATTCAACGGCTGAATTGCAAGAAAACAGCAGAATTCTGCACGAAATCATCAAAATTCTTAGAGAAAACCGCATATTTCGATGCAAAACGACGATTTCTCGCCGATTTTCGTGGTTTTCTGGCTTGAATTCGCAAAGAAGAGCACGAAATCTACAAAATCATGACTTTCTGCACGAAATAATCAAAATTCTTACAGAAAACCGCATTTTTCGATGCAAAACGACTATTTCTCGCTGATTTTCGTTGTTTTCTGGCTTGAATTCGCAAAGAAGAGCACGAAATCTACAAAATCATGACTTTTTACCAAGATTCAACGGCTGAATTGCAAGAAAACAGCAGAATTCTGCACGAAATCTTCAAAATTCTTACAGAAAACCGCATATTTCGATGCAAAACAACGATTTCTCGCCTATTTTCGTTGTTTTCTGGCTTGAATTCGCAAAGAAGAGCACGAAATCTACAAAATCATCACTTTTTACCAAGATTCTACGGCTGAATTGCAAGAAAACAGCAGAATTCTGCACGAAATCATCAAAATTCTTACAGAAAACCGCATATTTCGATGCAAAACAACGATTTCTCGTAGATTTTCGTTGTTTTCTATCTTGAATTCGCCAAGAAGAGCACGAAATCTACAAAATCATGACTTTTTACCTAGATTCAACGGCTGAATTGCAAGAAAACAGCAGAATTCTGCACGAAATCATCAAAATTCTTACAGAAAACCGCATATTTCGATGCAAAACGACGATTTCTCGCCGATCTTCGTTGTTTTCTGGCAAGAATTTGCAAAGAAGAGCACGAAATCTACAAAATTATGACTTTTTACCAAGATTCAACGGCTGAATTGCAAGAAAACAGCAGAATTCTGCACGAAATCATCAAAATTCTTAGAGAAAACCGCATATTTCGATGCAAAACGACGATTTCTCGCTGATTTTCGTTGTTTTCTATCTTGAATTCGCAAAGAAGAGCACGAAATCTACAAAATCATGTCTTTTTACCAAGATTCAACGGCTGAATTGCAAGAAAACAGCAGAATTCTGCACGAAATCGTCAAAATTCTTAGAGAAAACCGCATATTTCGATGCAAAACGACGATTTCTCGCCGATTTTCGTTGTTTTCTGGCTTGAATTCGCAATGAAAAGCACGAAATCTACAAAATCCTCACTTTTTACCAAGATTCAACAGCTGAATTGCAAGAAAACAGCAGAATTCTGCACGAAATCATCAAAATTCTTAGAGAAAACCGCATATTTCGATGCAAAGCGACGATTTCTCGCCGATTTTCGTTGTTTTCTGGCTTGAATTCGCAAAGAAGAGCACGAAATATACAAAATCATCACTTTTTACCAAGATTCAACGGCTGAATTGCAAGAAAACAGCAGAATTCTGCACGAAATCATCAAAATTCTTAGAGAAAACCGCATATTTCGATGCAAAACGACGATTTCTCGCTGATTTTCGTTGTTTTCTATCTTGAATTCGCAAAGAAGAGCACGAAATCTACAAAATCATGACTTTTTACCAAGATTCAACGGCTGAATTGCAAGAAAACAGCAGAATTCTGCACGAAATCATCAAAATTCTTACAGAAAACCGCATTTTTCGATGCAAAACGACGATTTCTCGCCGATTTTCGTTGTTTTCTGGCTTGAATTCGCAAAGAAGAGCACGAAATCTACAAAATCATGACTTTTTACCAAGACTCAACGGCTGAATTGCAAGAAAACAGCAGAATTCTGCACGAAATCATCAAAATTCTTACAGAAAACCGCATATTTCGATGCAAAACAACGATTTCTCGCCGATTTTCGTTGTTTTCTGGCTTGAATTCGCAAAGAAGAGCACGAAATCTACAAAATCATCACTTTTTACCAAGATTCTACGGCTGAATTGCAAGAAAACAGCAGAATTCTGCACGAAATCATCAAAATTCTTACAGAAAACCGCATATTTCGATGCAAAACGACGATTTCTCGCCAATTTTCGTTGTTTTCTGGCATGAATTTGCAAAGAAGAGCACGAAATCTACAAAATCATGACTTTTTACCAAGATTCAACGGCTGAATTGCAAGAAAACAGCAGAATTCTGCACGAAATCATCAAAATTCTTAGAGAAAACTGCATATTTCGATGCAAAACAACGATTTCTCGCCGATTTTCGTTGTTTTCTATCTTGAATTTGCCAAGAAGAGCACGAAATCTACAAAATCATGACTTTTTACCTAGATTCAACGGCTGAAATGCAAGAAAACAGCAGAATTCTGCACGAAATCATCAAAATTCTTACAGAAAACCGCATATTTCGATGCAAAACGACGATTTCTCACCGATTTTCGTTGTTTTCTGGCATGAATTCGCAAAGAAGAGCACGAAATCTACAAAATCATGACTTTTTACCAAGATTCAACGGCTGAATTGCAAGAAAACAGCAGAATTCTGCACGAAATCATCAAAATTCTTAGAGAAAACCGCATATTTCGATGCAAAACGACGATTTCTCGCTGATTTTCGTTGTTTTCTATCTTGAATTCGCAAAGAAGAGCACGAAATCTACAAAATCATGTCTTTTTACCAAGATTCAACGGCTGAATTGCAAGAAAACAGCAGAATTCTGCACGAAATCGTCAAAATTCTTAGAGAAAACCGCATATTTCGATGCAAAACGACGATTTCTCGCCGATTTTCGTTGTTTTCTGGCTTGAATTCGCAAAGAAGAGCACGAAATCTACAAAATCCTCACTTTTTACCAAGATTCAACAGCTGAATTGCAAGAAAACAGCAGAATTCTGCACGAAATCATCAAAATTCTTAGAGAAAACCGCATATTTCGATGCAAAACGACGATTTCTCGCCGATTTTCGTTGTTTTCTGGCTTGAATTCGCAAAGAAGAGCACGAAATCTACAAGAAAGAAAACAGCAGAATTCTGCACGAAATCATCAAAATTCTTACAGAAACCGCATATTTCGATGCAAAACGACGATTTCTCGCCGATTTTCGTTGTTTTCTGGCTTGAATTCGCAAAGAAGAGCACGAAATCTACAAAATCATGACTTTTTACCAAGATTCAACAGCTGAATTGCAAGAAAACAGCAGAATTCTGCACGAAATCATCAAAATTCTTACAGAAAACCGCATTTTTCGATTCAAAACGACGATTTCTCGCCGATTTTCGTTGTTTTCTGGCTTGAATTCGCAAAGAAGAGCACGAAATCTACAAAATCATGACTTTTTACCAAGACTCAACGGCTGAATTGCAAGAAAACAGCAGAATTCTGCACGAAATCATCAAAATTCTTACAGAAAACCGCATATTTCGATGCAAAACAACGATTTCTCGCCGATTTTCGTTGTTTTCTGGCTTGAATTCGCAAAGAAGAGCACGAAATCTACAAAATCATCACTTTTTACCAAGATTCTACGGCTGAATTGCAAGAAAACAGCAGAATTCTGCACGAAATCATCAAAATTCTTACAGAAAACCGCATATTTCGATGCAAAACGACGATTTCTCGCCGATTTTCGTTGTTTTCTGGCTTGAATTCGCAAAGATGAGCACGAAATCTACAAAATCATCACTTTTTACCAAGATTCTACGGCTGAATTGCAAGAAAACAGCAGAATTCTGCACGAAATCATCAAAATTCTTACAGAAAACCGCATATTTCGATGCAAAACGACGATTTCTCGCCAATTTTCGTTGTTTTCTGGCATGAATTCGCAAAGAAGAGCACGAAATCTACAAAATCATGACTTTTTACCAAGATTCAACGGCTGAATTGCAAGAAAACAGCAGAATTCTGCACGAAATCATCAAAATTCTTAGAGAAAACTGCATATTTCGATGCAAAACAACGATTTCTCGCCGATTTTCGTTGTTTTCTATCTTGAATTCGCCAAGAAGAGCACGAAATCTACAAAATCATGACTTTTTACCAAGATTCAATGGCTGAATTGCAAGAAAACAGCAGAATTCTGCACGAAATCATCAAAATTCTTAGAGAAAACCGCATATTTCGATGCAAAACGACGATTTCTCGCTGATTTTCGTTGTTTTCTATCTTGAATTCGCAAAGAAGAGCACGAAATCTACAAAATCATGCCTTCTTACCAAGATTCAACGGCTGAATTGCAAGAAAACAGCAGAATTCTGCACGAAATCGTCAAAATTCTTAGAGAAAACCGCATATTTCGATGCAAAACGACGATTTCTCGCCGATTTTCGTTGTTTTCTGGCTTGAATTCGCAAAGAAGAGCACGAAATCTACAAAATCCTCACTTTTTACCAAGATTCAACAGCTGAATTGCAAGAAAACAGCAGAATTCTGCACGAAATCATCAAAATTCTTAGAGAAAACCGCATATTTCGATGCAAAACGACGATTTCTCGCCGATTTTCGTTGTTTTCTGGCTTGAATTCGCAAAGAAGAGCACGAAATCTACAAGAAAGAAAACAGCAGAATTCTGCACGAAATCATCAAAATGCTTACAGAAAACCGCATATTTCGTTGCAAAACGACGATTTCTCGCCGATTTTCGTTGTTTTCTGGCTTGAATTCGCAAAGAAGAGCACGAAATCTACAAAATCATGACTTTTTACCAAGATTCAACGGCTGAATTGCAAGGAAACAGCAGAATTCTGCACGAAATCATCAAAATTCTTACAGAAAACCGCATTTTTCGATGCAAAACGACGATTTCTCGCCGATTTTCGTTGTTTTCTGGCTTGAATTCGCAAAGAAGAGCAAGAAATCTACAAAATCATGACTTTTTACCAAGATTCAACGGCTGAATTGCAAGAAAACAGCAGAATTCTGCACGAAATCATCAAAATTCTTAGAGAAAACCGCATATTTCGATGCAAAACGACGATTTCTCGCTGATTTTCGTTGTTTTCTATCTTGAATTCGCAAAGAAGAGCACGAAATCTACAAAATCATGTCTTTTTACCAAGATTCAACGGCTGAATTGCAAGAAAACAGCAGAATTCTGCACGAAATCGTCAAAATTCTTAGAGAAAACCGCATATTTCGATGCAAAACGACGATTTCTCGCCGATTTTCGTTGTTTTCTGGCTTGAATTCGCAAAGAAGAGCACGAAATCTACAAAATCCTCACTTTTTACCAAGATTCAACAGCTGAATTGCAAGAAAACAGCAGAATTCTGCACGAAATCATCAAAATTCTTAGAGAAAACCGCATATTTCGATGCAAAACGACGATTTCTCGCCGATTTTCGTTGTTTTCTGGCTTGAATTCGCAAAGAAGAGCACGAAATCTACAAGAAAGAAAACAGCAGAATTCTGCACGAAATCATCAAAATTCTTACAGAAACCGCATATTTCGATGCAAAACGACGATTTCTCGCCGATTTTCGTTGTTTTCTGGCTTGAATTCGCAAAGAAGAGCACGAAATCTACAAAATCATGACTTTTTACCAAGATTCAACAGCTGAATTGCAAGAAAACAGCAGAATTCTGCACGAAATCATCAAAATTCTTACAGAAAACCGCATTTTTCGATTCAAAACGACGATTTCTCGCCGATTTTCGTTGTTTTCTGGCTTGAATTCGCAAAGAAGAGCACGAAATCTACAAAATCATGACTTTTTACCAAGACTCAACGGCTGAATTGCAAGAAAACAGCAGAATTCTGCACGAAATCATCAAAATTCTTACAGAAAACCGCATATTTCGATGCAAAACAACGATTTCTCGCCGATTTTCGTTGTTTTCTGGCTTGAATTCGCAAAGAAGAGCACGAAATCTACAAAATCATCACTTTTTACCAAGATTCTACGGCTGAATTGCAAGAAAACAGCAGAATTCTGCACGAAATCATCAAAATTCTTACAGAAAACCGCATATTTCGATGCAAAACGACGATTTCTCGCCGATTTTCGTTGTTTTCTGGCTTGAATTCGCAAAGATGAGCACGAAATCTACAAAATCATCACTTTTTACCAAGATTCTACGGCTGAATTGCAAGAAAACAGCAGAATTCTGCACGAAATCATCAAAATTCTTACAGAAAACCGCATATTTCGATGCAAAACGACGATTTCTCGCCAATTTTCGTTGTTTTCTGGCATGAATTCGCAAAGAAGAGCACGAAATCTACAAAATCATGACTTTTTACCAAGATTCAACGGCTGAATTGCAAGAAAACAGCAGAATTCTGCACGAAATCATCAAAATTCTTAGAGAAAACTGCATATTTCGATGCAAAACAACGATTTCTCGCCGATTTTCGTTGTTTTCTATCTTGAATTCGCCAAGAAGAGCACGAAATCTACAAAATCATGACTTTTTACCAAGATTCAATGGCTGAATTGCAAGAAAACAGCAGAATTCTGCACGAAATCATCAAAATTCTTAGAGAAAACCGCATATTTCGATGCAAAACGACGATTTCTCGCTGATTTTCGTTGTTTTCTATCTTGAATTCGCAAAGAAGAGCACGAAATCTACAAAATCATGCCTTTTTACCAAGATTCAACGGCTGAATTGCAAGAAAACAGCAGAATTCTGCACGAAATCGTCAAAATTCTTAGAGAAAACCGCATATTTCGATGCAAAACGACGATTTCTCGCCGATTTTCGTTGTTTTCTGGCTTGAATTCGCAAAGAAGAGCACGAAATCTACAAAATCCTCACTTTTTACCAAGATTCAACAGCTGAATTGCAAGAAAACAGCAGAATTCTGCACGAAATCATCAAAATTCTTAGAGAAAACCGCATATTTCGATGCAAAACGACGATTTCTCGCCGATTTTCGTTGTTTTCTGGCTTGAATTCGCAAAGAAGAGCACGAAATCTACAAGAAAGAAAACAGCAGAATTCTGCACGAAATCATCAAAATTCTTACAGAAAACCGCATATTTCGGTGCAAAACGACGATTTCTCGCCGATTTTCGTTGTTTTCTGGCTTGAATTCGCAAAGAAGAGCACGAAATCTACAAAATCATGACTTTTTACCAAGATTCAACGGCTGAATTGCAAGGAAACAGCAGAATTCTGCACGAAATCATCAAAATTCTTACAGAAAACCGCATTTTTCGATGCAAAACGACGATTTCTCGCCGATTTTCGTTGTTTTCTGGCTTGAATTCGCAAAGAAGAGCACGAAATCTACAAAATCATGACTTTTTACCAAGACTCAACGGCTGAATTGCAAGAAAACAGCAGAATTCTGCACGAAATCATCAAAATTCTTACAGAAAACCGCATATTTCGATGCAAAACAACGATTTCTCGCCGATTTTCGTTGTTTTCTGACTTGAATTCGCAAAGAAGAGCACGAAATCTACAAAATCATCACTTTTTACCAAGATTCTACGGCTGAATTGCAAGAAAACAGCAGAATTCTGCACGAAATCATCAAAATTCTTACAGAAAACCGCATATTTCGATGCAAAACGACGATTTCTCGCCAATTTTCGTTGTTTTCTGGCATGAATTCGCAAAGAAGAGCACGAAATCTACAAAATCATGACTTTTTACCAAGATTCAACGGCTGAATTGCAAGAAAACAGCAGAATTCTGCACGAAATCATCAAAATTCTTAGAGAAAACTGCATATTTCGATGCAAAACAACGATTTCTCGCCGATTTTCGTTGTTTTCTATCTTGAATTCGCCAAGAAGAGCACGAAATCTACAAAATCATGACTTTTTACCTAGATTCAACGGCTGAATTGCAAGAAAACAGCAGAATTTTGCACGAAATCATCAAAATTCTTACAGAAAACCGCATATTTCGATGCAAAACGACGATTTCTCGCCGATTTTCGTTGTTTTCTGGCATGAATTCGCAAAGAAGAGCACGAAATCTACAAAATCATGACTTTTTACCAAGATTCAACGGCTGAATTGCAAGAAAACAGCAGAATTCTGCACGAAATCATCAATATTCTTAGAGAAAACCGCATATTTCGATGCAAAACGACGATTTCTCGCCGATTTTCGTTGTTTTCTGGCTTGAATTCGCAAAGAAGAGCACGAAATCTACAAGAAAGAAAACAGCAGAATTCTGCACGAAATCATCAAAATTCTTACAGAAAACCGCATATTTCGATGCAAAACGACGATTTCTCGCCGATTTTCGTTGTTTTCTGACTTGAATTCGCAAGGAAGAGCACGAAATCTACAAAATCATGACTTTTTACCAAGATTCAACGGCTGAATTGCAAGAAAACAGCAGAATTCTGCACGAAATCATCAAAATTCTTACAGAAAACCGCATTTTTCGATGCAAAACGACGATTTCTCGCCGATTTTCGTTGTTTTCTGGCTTGAATTCGCAAAGAAGAGCACGAAATCTACAGAATCATGACTTTTTACCAAGATTCAACGGCTGAGTTGCAAGAAAACAGCAGAATTCTGCACGAAATCATCAAAATTCTTACAGAAAACCGCATATTTCGATGCAAAACAACGATTTCTCGCCGATTTTCGTTGTTTTCTGGCTTGAATTCGCAAAGAAGAGCACGAAATCTACAAAATCATCACTTTTTACCAAGATTCTACGGCTGAATTGCAAGAAAACAGCAGAATTCTGCACGAAATCATCAAAATTCTTACAGAAAACCGCATATTTCGATGCAAAACGACGATTTCTCGCCGATTTTCGTTGTTTTCGGGCATGAATTCGCAAAGAAGAGCACGAAATCTACAAAATCATGACTTTTTACCAAGATTCAACGGCTGAATTGCAAGAAAACAGCAGAATTCTGCACGAAATCATCAATATTCTTAGAGAAAACCGCATATTTCGATGCAAAACGACGATTTCTCGCCGATTTTCGTTGTTTTCTGGCTTGAATTCGCAAAGAAGAGCACGAAATCTACAAGAAAGAAAACAGCAGAATTCTGCACGAAATCATCAAAATTCTTACAGAAAACCGCATATTTCGATGCAAAACGACGATTTCTCGCCGATTTTCGTTGTTTTCTGGCATGAATTCGCAAAAAAGAGCACGAAATCTACAAAATCATGACTTTTTACCAAGATTCAACGGCTGAATTGCAAGAAAACAGCAGAATTCTGCACGAAATCATCAATATTCTTAGAGAAAACCGCATATTTCGATGCAAAACGACGATTTCTCGCTGATTTTCGTTGTTTTCTATATTGAATTCGCAAAGAAGAGCACGAAATCTACAAAATCATGACTTTTTACCAAGATTCAACGGCTGAATTGCAAGAAAACAGCAGAATTCTGCACGAAATTGTCAAAATTCTTAGAGAAAACCGCATATTTCGATGCAAAACGACGATTTCTCGCCGATTTTCGTTGTTTTCTGGCTTGAATTCGCAAAGAAGAGCACGAAATCTACAAGAAAGAAAACAGCAGAATTCTGCACCAAATCATCAATATTCTTAGAGAAAACCGCATATTTCGATGCAAAACGACGATTTCTCGCTGATTTTCGTTGTTTTCTATCTTGAATTCGCAAAGAAGAGCACGAAATCTACAAAATTATGACTTTTTACCAAGATTCAACTGCTGAATTGCAAGAAAACAGCAGAATTCTGCACGAAATTGTCAAAATTCTTAGAGAAAACCGCATATTTCGATGCAAAACGACGATTTCTCGCCGATTTTCGTTGTTTTCTGGCTTGAATTCGCAAAGAAGAGCACTAAATCTACCAGAAAACCGCATATTTCGATGCAAAACAACGATTTCTCGCCGATTTTCGTTGTTTTCTGGCTTGAATTCGCAAAGAAGAGCACGAAATCTACAAAATCATCACTTTTTACCAAGATTCAACGGCTGAATTGCAAGAAAACAGCAGAATTCTGCACGAAATCATCAAAATTCTTACAGAAAACCGCATATTTCGATGCAAAACGACGATTTCTCGCCGATTTTCGTTGTTTTCTGGCTTGAATTCGCAAAGAAGAGCACGAAATCTACAAAATCATGACTTTTTACCAAGATTCAACGGCTGAATTGCAAGAAAACCGCAGAATTCTGCACTAAATTATCAAAATTCTTACAGAAAACCGCATATTTCGATGCAAAACAACGATTTCTCGCCGATTTTCGTTGTTTTCTATCTTGAATTCGCCAAGAAGAGCACGAAATCTACAAAATCATGACTTTTTACCTAGATTCAACGGCTGAATTGCAAGAAAACAGCAGAATTCTGCACGAAATCATTAAAATTCTTACAGAAAACCGCATATTTCGATGCAAGAATTTTGATGATTTTGTGCAGAATTCTGCTGTTTTCTTGCAATTCAGCCGTTGAATCTTGGAAATAAGTCATGATTTTGTAGATTTCGTGCTCTTCTTTGCGAATTCAAGCCAGAAAACAACGAAAATCGGCGAGAAATAATCGTTTTGCATCGAAATATGCGGTTTTCTGTAAGAATTTTGATGATTTCGTGCAGAATTCTGCTGTTTTCTTGCAATTCAGTAGTTGAATCTTGGTAAAAAGTGATGATTTTGTAGATTTCGTGCTCTTCTTTGCGAATTCAAGCCAGAAAACAACGAAAATCGGCGAGAAATCGTCGTTTTGCATCGAAATATGCGGTTCTCTCTAAGAATTTTGACGATTTCGTGCAGAATTCTGCTGTTTTCTTGCAATTCAGCCGTTAAATCTTGGTAATAAGTCATGATTTTGTAGATTTCGTGCTCTTCTTTGCGAATTCAAGCCAGAAAACAACAAAAATCGGCGAGAAATCGTTGTTTTGCATCGAAATATGCGGTTTTCTGTAAGAATTTTGATGATTTCGTGCAGAATTCTGCTGTTTTCTTGCAATTCAGCCGTTGAATCTTGGTAAAAAGTCATGATTTTGTAGATTTCGTGCTCTTCTTTGCGAATTCAAGCCAGAAAACAACGAAAATCGGCGAGAAATCGTCGTTTTGCATCGAAATATGCGATTTTCTGTAAGAATTTTGATGATTTCGTGCAGAATTCTGCTGTTTTCTTGCAATTCAGCCGTTGAATCTTGGTAATAAGTCATGTTTTTGTAGATTTCGTGCTCTTCTTTGCGAATTCAAGCCAGGAAACAACGAAAATCGGCGAGAAATCGTCGTTTTGCATCGAAAAATGCGGTTTTCTGTAAGAATTTTGATGATTTCATGCAGAATTCTGCTGTTTTCTTGCAATTCAGCCGTTGAATTTTGGTAAAAAGTCATGATTTTGTAGATTTCGTGCTCTTCTTTGCAAATTTAAGCCAGAAAACCACGAAAATCGGCGAGAAATCGTCGTTTTGCAGCGAAATATGCGGTTTTCTCTAAGAATTTTAATGATTTCGTGCAGAATTCTGCTGTTTTCTTGCAATTCAGCCGTTGAATCTTTGTAAAAAGTAATGATTTTGTAGATTTCGTGCTCTTCTTTGCGAATTCAAGCCAGAAAACAACGAAAATCGGCGAGAAATCGTCGTTTTGCATCGAAATATGCGGTTTTCTCTAAGAATTTTGACGATTTCGTGCAGAATTCGGCTGTTTTCTTGCAATTCAGCCGTTGAATCTTGGTAAAATGTCATGATTTTGTAGATTTCGTGCTCTTCTTTGCGAATTCAAGATAGACAACAACGAAAATCAGCGAGAAATCGTCGTTTTGCATCGAAATATGCGGTTTTCTCTAAGAATTTTGATGATTTCGTGCAGAATTCTGCTGTTTTCTTGCAATTCAGCCGTTGAATCTTGGTAAAAAGTCATGATTTTGTAGATTTTGTGCTCTTCTTTGCGAATTCAAGCCAGAAAACAACGAAAATCGGCGAGAAATCGTCGTTTTGCATCGAAATATGCGGTTTTCTGTAAGAATTTTGATGATTTCGTGCAGAATTCTGCTGTTTTCTTGCAATTCAGCCGTTGAATCTAGGTAAAAAGTGATGATTTTGTAGATTTCGTGCTCTTCTTGGCGAATTCAAGATAGAAAACAACGAAAATCGGCGAGAAATCGTTGTTTTGCATCGAAATATGCAGTTTTCTCTAAGAATTTTGATGATTTCGTGCAGAATTCTGCTGTTTTCTTGCAATTCAGCCGTTGAATCTTGGTAAAAAGTCATGATTTTGTAGATTTCGTGCTCTTCTTGACAAATTCAAGATAGAAAACAACGAAAATCGGCGAGAAATCGTTGTTTTGCATCGAAATATGCAGTTTTCTCTAAAAATTTTGATGATTTCGTGCAGAATTCTGCTGTTTTCTTGCAATTCAGCCGTTGAATCTAGGTAAAAAGTCATGATTTTGTAGATTTCGTGCTCTTCTTGGCAAATTCAAGATAGAAAACAACGAAAATCGGCGAGAAATCGTTGTTTTGCATCGAAATATGCAGTTTTCTCTAAGAATTTTGATGATTTCGTGCAGAATTCTGTTGTTTTCTTGCAATTCAGCTGTTGAATCTTGGTAAAAAGTCATAATTTTGTAGATTTCGTGCTCTTCTTTGCGAATTCAAGCCAGAAAACAACGAAAATCGGCGAGAAATTGTCGTTTTGCATCGAAATATGCGGTTTTCTGTAAGAATTTTGATGATTTCGTGCAGAATTCTGCTGTTTTCTTGCAATTCAGCCGTTGAATCTTGGTAAAAAGTGATGATTTTGTAGATTTCGTGCTCTTCTTTTGCTAATTCAAGCCAGAAAACAACGAAAATCGGCGAGAAATTGTCGTTTTGCAACAAAATATGCGGTTTTCTCTGAGAATTTTGACGATTTCGTGCAGAATTCTGCTGTTTTCTTGCAATTCAGCCGTTGAATCTTGGTAAAAAGTCAAGATTTTGTAGATTTCGTGCTCTTCTTTGCGAATTCAAGATAGAAAACAACGAAAATCAGCGAGAAATCGTCGTTTTGCATCGAAATATGCGGTTTTCTCTAAGAATTTTGATGATTTCGTGCAGAATTCTGCTGTTTTTTTGCAATTCAGCCGTTGAATCTTGGTAAAAAGTTATGATTTTGTAGATTTCGTGCTCTTCATTGCGAATTCAAGCCAGAAAACAACGAAAATCGGCGAGAAATCGTCGTTTTGCATCGAAATATGCGGTTTTCTGTAAGTATTTGATGATTTCGTGCACAATTCTGCTGTTTTCTTGCAATTCAGCCGTTGAATCTAGGTAAAAAGTCATGATTTTGTAGATTTCGTGCTCTTCTTGGCAAATTCAAGATAGAAAACAACGAAAATCGGCGAGAAATCGTTGTTTTGCATCGAAATATGCGGTTTTCTGTAAGAATTTTGATGATTTCGTGCAGAATTCTGCTGTTTTCTTGCAATTCAGCCGTTGAATCTTGGTAAAAAGTGATGATTTTGTAGATTTCGTGCTCTTCTTTGCGAATTCAAGCCAGAAAACAACGAAAATCGGCGAGAAATCGTCGTTTTGCAACAAAATATGCGGTTTTCTCTAAGAATTTTGACGATTTCGTGCAGAATTCTGCTGTTTTCTTGCAATTCAGCCGTTGAATCTTGGTAAAAAGTCATGATTTTGTAGATTTCGTGCTCTTCTTTGCGAATTCATGCCAGAGAACAACGAAAATCGGCGAGAAATCGTCGTTTTGCATCGAAATATGCGGATTTCTGTAAGAATTTTGATGATTTCATGCAGAATTCTGCTGTTTTCTTGCAATTCAGCCGTTGAATCTAAGTAAAAAGTCATGATTTTGTAGATTTCGTGCTCTTCTTGGCAAATTCAAGATAGAAAACAACGAAAATCGGCGAGAAATCGTTGTTTTGCATCGAAATATGCGGTTTTCTGTAAGAATTTTGATGATTTCGTGCAGAATTCTGCTGTTTTCTTGCAATTCAGCCGTTGAATCTATGTAAAAAGTCATGATTTTGTAAATTTCGTGCTCTTCTTGGCGAATTCAAGATAGAAAACAACGAAAATCGGCGAGAAATCGTTGTTTTGCATCGAAATATGCAGTTTTCTCTAAGAATTTTGATGATTTCGTGCAGAATTCTGCTGTTTTTTTGCAATTCAGCCGTTGAATCTTGGTAAAAAGTCATGATTTTGTAGATTTCGTGTTCTTCTTGGCAAATTCAAGATAGAAAACAACGAAAATCGGCGAGAAATCGTTGGTTTGCATCGAAATATGCGGTTTTCTGTAAGAATTTTGATGATTTCGTGCAGAATTCTGCTGTTTTCTTGCAATTCAGCTGTAGACTCTTGGTAAAAAGTGATGATTTTGTAGATTTCGTGCTCTTCTTTGCGAATTCAAGCCAGAAAACAACGAAAATCGGCGAGAAATCGTTGTTTTGCATCGAAATATGCGGTTTTCTGTAAGAATTTTGATGATTTCGTGCAGAATTCTGCTGTTTTCTTGCAATTCAGCCGTTGAATCTTGGTAAAAATTCATGATTTTGTAGATTTCGTGCTCTTCATTGCGAATTCAAGCCAGAAAACAACGAAAATCGGCGAGAAATCGTCGTATTGCATCGAAATATGCGGTTTTCTGTAAGAATTTTGATGATTTCGTGCAGAATTCTGCTGTTTTCTTACAATTCAGCCGTTGAATCTTGGTAAAAAGTCATGATTTTGTAGATTTCGTGCTCTTCATTGCGAATTCAAGCCAGAA
The DNA here is from genome assembly GCA_029298725.1 of Gnatocerus cornutus. Lineage (NCBI taxonomy): Eukaryota > Metazoa > Arthropoda > Insecta > Coleoptera > Tenebrionidae > Gnatocerus > Gnatocerus cornutus. Next base: position 5,951,130 of record CM055516.1, read on the forward strand.
AACAACGAAAATCGGCGAGAAATCGTCGTTTTGCATCGAAATATGCGGTTTTCTGTAAGAATTTTGATGATTTCGTGCAGAATTCTGCTGTTTTCTTGCAATTCAGCCGTTGAATCTAGGTAAAAAGTCATGATTTTGTAGATTTCGTGCTCTTCTTGGCAAATTCAAGATAGAAAACAACGAAAATCGGCGAGAAATCGTTGTTTTGCATCGAAATATGCGGTTTTCTGTAAGAATTTTGATGATTTCGTGCAGAATTCTGCTGTTTTCTTGCAATTCAGCCGTTGAATCTATGTAAAAAGTCATGATTTTGTAGATTTCGTGCTCTTCTTGGCGAATTCAAGATAGAAAACAACGAAAATCGGCGAGAAATCGTTGTTTTGCATCGAAATATGCAGTTTTCTCTAAGAATTTTGATGATTTCGTGCAGAATTCTGCTGTTTTTTTGCAATTCAGCCGTTGAATCTTGGTAAAAAGTCATGATTTTGTAGATTTCGTGCTCTTCTTGGCAAATTCAAGATAGAAAACAACGAAAATCGGCGAGAAATCGTCGTTTTGCATCGAAATATGCGGTTTTCTGTAAGAATTTTGATGATTTCGTGCAGAATTCTGCTGTTTTCTTGCAATTCAGCTGTTGAATCTAGGTAAAAAGTCATGATTTTGTAGATTTCGTGCTCTTCTTGGCAAATTCAAGATAGAAAACAACGAAAATCGGCGAGAAATCGTTGTTTTGCATCGAAATATGCGGTTTTCTGTAAGAATTTTGATGATTTCGTGCAGAATTCTGCTGTTTTCTTGCAATTCAGCCGTTGAATCTATGTAAAAAGTCATGATTTTGTAGATTTCGTGCTCTTCTTTGCGAATTCAAGCCAGAAAACAACGAAAATCGGCGAGAAATTGTCGTTTTGCATCGAAATATGCGGTTTTCTGTAAGAATTTTGATGATTTCGTGCAGAATTCTGCTGTTTTCTTGCAATTCAGCCGTTGAATCTTGGTAAACAGTGATGATTTTGTAGATTTCGTGCTCTTCTTTGCGAATTCAAGCCAGAAAACAACGAAAATCGGCGAGAAATCGTCGTTTTGCAACAAAATATGCGGTTTTCTCTAAGAATTTTGACGATTTCGTGCAGAATTCTGCTGTTTTCTTGCAATTCAGCCGTTGAATCTTGGTAAAAAGTCATGATTTTGTAGATTTCGTGCTCTTCTTTGCGAATTCATGCCAGAGAACAACGAAAATCGGCGAGAAATCGTCGTTTTGCATCGAAATATGCGGATTTCTGTAAGAATTTTGATGATTTCGTGCAGAATTCTGCTGTTTTCTTGCAATTCAGCCGTTGAATCTATGTAAAAAGTCATGATTTTGTAAATTTCGTGCTCTTCTTGGCGAATTCAAGATAGAAAACAACGAAAATCGGCGAGAAATCGTTGTTTTGCATCGAAATATGCAGTTTTCTCTAAGAATTTTGATGATTTCGTGCAGAATTCTGCTGTTTTTTTGCAATTCAGCCGTTGAATCTTGGTAAAGAGTCATGATTTTGTAGATTTCGTGCTCTTCTTGGCAAATTCAAGATAGAAAACAACGAAAATCGGCGAGAAATCGTTGGTTTGCATCGAAATATGCGGATTTCTGTAAGAATTTTGATGATTTCGTGCAGAATTCTGCTGTTTTCTTGTAATTCAGCTGTAGACTCTTGGTAAAAAGTGATGATTTTGTAGATTTCGTGCTCTTCTTTGCGAATTCAAGCCAGAAAACAACGAAAATCGGCGAGAAATCGTTGTTTTGCATCGAAATATGCGGTTTTCTGTAAGAATTTTGATGATTTCGTGCAGAATTCTGCTGTTTTCTTGCAATTCAGCCGTTGAATCTTGGTAAAAAGTCATGATTTTGTAGATTTCGTGCTCTTCATTGCGAATTTAAGCCAGAAAACAACGAAAATCGGCGAGAAATCGTCGTTTTGCATCGAAATATGCGGTTTTCTGTAAGAATTTTGATGATTTCGTGCAGAATTCTGCTGTTTTCTTGCAATTCAGCCGTTGAATCTTGGTAAAAAGTCATGATTTTGTAGATTTCGTGCTTTTCATTGCGAATTCAAGCCAGAAAACAACGAAAATCGGCGAGAAATCGTCGTTTTGCCTCGAAATATGCGGTTTTCTGTAAGAATTTTGATGATTTCGTGCAGAATTCTGCTGTTTTCTTGCAATTCAGCCGTTGAATCTAGGTAAAAAGTCATGATTTTGTAGATTTCGTGCTCTTCTTGGCAAATTCAAGATAGAAAACAACGAAAATCGGCGAGAAATCGTTGTTTTGCATCGAAATATGCGGTTTTCTGTAAGAATTTTGATGATTTCGTGCAGAATTCTGCTGTTTTCTTGCAATTCAGCCGTTGAATCTATGTAAAAAGTCATGATTTTGTAGATTTCGTGCTCTTCTTGGCGAATTCAAGATAGAAAACAACGAAAATCGGCGAGAAATCGTTGTTTTGCATCGAAATATGCAGTTTTCTCTAAGAATTTTGATGATTTCGTGCAGAATTCTGCTGTTTTTTTGCAATTCAGCCGTTGAATCTTGGCAAAAAGTCATGATTTTGTAGATTTCGTGCTCTTCTTGGCAAATTCAAGATAGAAAACAACGAAAATCGGCGAGAAATCGTCGTTTTGCAACAAAATATGCGGTTTTCTCTAAGAATTTTGACGATTTCGTGCAGAAATCTGCTGTTTTCTTGCAATTCAGCCGTTGAATTTTGGTAAAAAGTCATGATTTTGTAGATTTCGTGCTCTTCTTTGCGAATTCAAGATAGAAAACAACGAAAATCAGCGAGAAATCGTCGTTTTGCATCGAAATAGGCGGTTTTCTCTAAGAATTTTGATGATTTCGTGCAGAATTCTGCTGTTTTCTTGCAATTCAGCCGTTGAATCTTGGTAAAAAGTTATGATTTTGTAGATTTTGTGCTCTTCTTTGCGAATTCATGCCAGAAAACAACGAAAATCGGCGAGAAATCGTCGTTTTGCATCGAAATATGCGGATTTCTGTAAGAATTTTGATGATTTCGTGCAGAATTCTGCTGTTTTCTTTCAATTCAGCTGTAGAATCTTGGTAAAAAGTGATGATTTTGTAGACTTCGTGCTCTTCTTTGCGAATTCAAGCCAGAAAACAACGAAAATCGGCGAGAAATCGTTGTTTTGCATCGAAATATGCGGTTTTCTGTAAGAATTTTGATGATTTCGTGCAGAATTCTGCTGTTTTCTTGCAATTCAGCCGTTGAATCTTGGTAAAAAGTCATGATTTTGTAGATTTCGTGCTCTTCATTGCGAATTCAAGCCAGAAAACAACGAAAATCGGCGAGAAATCGTCGTTTTGCATCGAAATATGCGGTTTTCTGTATGAATTTTGATGATTTCGTGCAGAATTCTGCTGTTTTCTTGCAATTCAGCCGTTGAATCTAGGTAAAAAGTCATGATTTTGTAGATTTCGTGCTCTTCTTGGCAAATTCAAGATAGAAAACAACGATAATCGGCGAGAAATCGTTGTTTTGCATCGAAATATGCGGTTTTCTGTAAGAATTTTGATGATTTCGTGCAGAATTCTGCTGTTTTCTTGCAATTCAGCCGTTGAATCTATGTAAAAAGTCATGATTTTGTAGATTTCGTGCTCTTCTTGGCGAATTCAAGATAGAAAACAACGAAAATCGGCGAGAAATCGTTGTTTTGCATCGAAATATGCAGTTTTCTCTAAGAATTTTGATGGTTTCGTGCAGAATTCTGCTGTTTTTTTGCAATTCAGCCGTTGAATCTTGGTAAAAAGTCATGATTTTGTAGATTTCGTGCTCTTCTTGGCAAATTCAAGATAGAAAACAACGAAAATCGGCGAGAAATCGTTGTTTTGCATCGAAATATGCGGTTTTCTGTAAGAATTTTGATGATTTCGTGCAGAATTCTGCTGTTTTCTTGCAATTCAGCTGTAGAATCTTGGTTAAAAGTGATGATTTTGTAGATTTCGTGTTCTTCTTTGCGAATTCAAGCCAGAAAACAACGAAAATCGGCGAGAAATCGTTGTTTTGCATCGAAATATGCGGTTTTCTGTAAGAATTTTGATGATTTCGTGCAGAATTCTGCTGTTTTCTTGCAATTCAGCCGTTGAATCTTGGTAAAAAGTCATGATTTTGTAAATTTCGTGCTCTTCATTGCGAATTCAAGCCAGAAAACAACGAAAATCGGCGAGAAATCGTCGTTTTGCAACAAAATATGCGGTTTTCTCTAAGAATTTTGACGATTTCGTGCAGAAATCTGCTGTTTTCTTGCAATTCAGCCGTTGAATCTATGTAAAAAGTCATGATTTTGTAGATTTCGTGCTCTTCTTTGCGAATTCAAGCCAGAAAACAACGAAAATCGGCGAGAAATTGTCGTTTTGCATCGAAATATGCGGTTTTCTGTAAGAATTTTGATGATTTCGTGCAGAATTCTGCTGTTTTCTTGCAATTCAGCCGTTGAATCTTGGTAAAAAGTGATGATTTTGTAGATTTCGTGCTCTTCTTTGCGAATTCAAGCCAGAAAACAACGAAAATCGGCGAGAAATCGTCGTTTTGCAACAAAATATGCGGTTTTCTCTAAGAATTTTGACGATTTCGTGCAGAAATCTGCTGTTTTCTTGCAATTCAGCCGTTGAATCTTGGTAAAAAGTCATGATTTTGTAGATTTCGTGCTCTTCTTTGCGAATTCAAGATAGAAAACAACGAAAATCAGCGAGAAATCGTCGTTTTGCATCGAAATATGCGGTTTTCTCTAAGAATTTTGATGATTTCGTGCAGAATTCTGCTGTTTTCTTGCAATTCAGCCGTTGAATCTAGGTAAAAAGTCATGATTTTGTAGATTTCGTGCTCTTCTTGGCGAATTCAAGATAGAAAACAACGAAAATCGGCGAGAAATCGTTGTTTTGCATCGAAATATGCAGTTTTCTCTAAGAATTTTGATGGTTTCGTGCAGAATTCTGCTGTTTTTTTGCAATTCAGCCGTTGAATCTTGGTAAAAAGTCATGATTTTGTAGATTTCGTGCTCTTCTTGGCAAATTCAAGATAGAAAACAACGAAAATCGGCGAGAAATCGTTGTTTTGCATCGAAATATGCGGTTTTCTGTAAGAATTTTGATGATTTCGTGCAGAATTCTGCTGTTTTCTTGCAATTCAGCTGTAGAATCTTGGTAAAAAGTGATGATTTTGTAGATTTCGTGCTCTTCTTTGCGAATTCAAGCCAGACAACAACGAAAATCGGCGAGAAATCGTTGTTTTGCATCGAAATATGCGGTTTTCTGTAAGAATTTTGATGATTTCGTGCAGAATTCTGCTGTTTTCTTGCAATTCAGCCGTTGAATCTTGGTAAAAAGTCATGATTTTGTAAATTTCGTGCTCTTCATTGCGAATTCAAGCCAGAAAACAACGAAAATCGGCGAGAAATCGTCGTTTTGCATCGAAATATGCGGTTTTCTGTAAGAATTTTGATGATTTCGTGCAGAATTCTGCTGTTTTCTTGCAATTCAGCCGTTGAATCTAGGTAAAAAGTCATGATTTTGTAGATTTCGTGCTCATCTTGGCAAATTCAAGATAGAAAACAACGAAAATCGGCGAGAAATCGTTGTTTTGCATCGAAATATGCGGTTTTCTGTAAGAATTTTGATGATTTCGTGCAGAATTCTGCTGTTTTCTTGCAATTCAGCCGTTGAATCTATGTAAAAAGTCATGATTTTGTAGATTTCGTGCTCTTCTTGGCGAATTCAAGATAGAAAACAACGAAAATCGGCGAGAAATCGTTGTTTTGCATCGAAATATGCAGTTTTCTCTAAGAATTTTGATGGTTTCGTGCAGAATTCTGCTGTTTTTTTGCAATTCAGCCGTTGAATCTTGGTAAAAAGTCATGATTTTGTAGATTTCGTGCTCTTCTTGGCAAATTCAAGATAGAAAACAACGAAAATCGGCGAGAAATCGTTGTTTTGCATCGAAATATGCGGTTTTCTGTAAGAATTTTGATGATTTCGTGCAGAATTCTGCTGTTTTCTTGCAATTCAGCTGTAGAATCTTGGTAAAAAGTGATGATTTTGTAGATTTCGTGCCCTTCTTTGCGAATTCAAGCCAGAAAACAACGAAAATCGGCGAGAAATCGTTGTTTTGCATCGAAATATGCGGTTTTCTGTAAGAATTTTGATGATTTCGTGCAGAATTCTGCTGTTTTTTTGCAATTCAGCCGTTGAATCTTGGTAAAAAGTCATGATTTTGTAAATTTCGTGCTCTTCATTGCGAATTCAAGCCAGAAAACAACGAAAATCGGCGAGAAATCGTCGTTTTGCATCGAAATATGCGGTTTTCTGTAAGAATTTTGATGATTTCGTGCAGAATTCTGCTGTTTTCTTGCAATTCAGCCGTTGAATCTATGTAAAAAGTCATGATTTTGTAGATTTCGTGCTCTTCTTTGCGAATTCAAGCTAGAAAACAACGAAAATCGGCGAGAAATTGTCGTTTTGCATCGAAATATGCGGTTTTCTGTAAGAATTTTGATGATTTCGTGCAGAATTCTGCTGTTTTCTTGCAATTCAGCCGTTGAATCTATGTAAAAAGTCATGATTTTGTAGATTTCGTGCTCTTCTTTGCGAATTCAAGCCAGAAAACAACGAAAATCGGCGAGAAATTGTCGTTTTGCATCGAAATATGCGGTTTTCTGTAAGAATTTTGATGATTTCGTGCAGAATTCTGCTGTTTTCTTGCAATTCAGCCGTTGAATCTTGGTAAAAAGTGATGATTTTGTAGATTTCGTGCTCTTCTTTGCGAATTCAAGCCAGAAAACAACGAAAATCGGCGAGAAATCGTCGTTTTGCAACAAAATATGCGGTTTTCTCTAAGAATTTTGACGATTTCGTGCAGAAATCTGCTGTTTTCTTGCAATTCAGCCGTTGAATCTTGGTAAAAAGTCATGATTTTGTAGATTTCGTGTTCTTCTTTGCGAAATCAAGATAGAAAACAACGAAAATCAGCGAGAAATCGTCGTTTTGCATCGAAATATGCGGTTTTCTCTAAGAATTTTGATGATTTCGTGCAGAATTCTGCTGTTTTCTTGCAATTCAGCCGTTGAATCTTGGTAAAAAGTTATGATTTTGTAGATTTTGTGCTCTTCTTTGCGAATTCATGCCAGAAAACAACGAAAATCGGCGAGAAATCGTCGTTTTGCATCGAAATATGCGGATTTCTGTAAGAATTTTGATGATTTCGTGCAGAATTCTGCTGTTTTCTTGCAATTCAGCTGTAGAATCTTGGTAAAAAGTGATGATTTTGTAGACTTCGTGCTCTTCTTTGCGAATTCAAGCCAGAAAACAACGAAAATCGGCGAGAAATCGTTGTTTTGCATCGAAATATGCGGTTTTCTGTAAGAATTTTGATGATTTCGTGCAGAATTCTGCTGTTTTCTTGCAATTCAGCCGTTGAATCTAGGTAAAAAGTCATGATTTTGTAGATTTCGTGCTCTTCTTGGCAAATTCAAGATAGAAAACAACGAAAATCGGCGAGAAATCGTTGTTTTGCATCGAAATATGCGGTTTTCTGTAAGAATTTTGATGATTTCGTGCAGAATTCTGCTGTTTTCTTGCAATTCAGCTGTAGAATCTTGGTAAAAAGTGATGATTTTGTAGATTTCGTGCTCTTCTTTGCGAATTCAAGCCAGAAAACAACGAAAATCGGCGAGAAATCGTTGTTTTGCATCGAAATATGCGGTTTTCTGTAAGAATTTTGATGATTTCGTGCAGAATTCTGCTGTTTTCTTGCAATTCAGCCGTTGAATCTTGGTAAAAAGTCATGATTTTGTAAATTTCGTGCTCTTCATTGCGAATTCAAGCCAGAAAACAACGAAAATCGGCGAGAAATCGTCGTTTTGCATCGAAATATGCGGTTTTCTGTAAGAATTTTGATGATTTCGTGCAGAATTCTGCTGTTTTCTTGCAATTCAGCCGTTGAATCTAGGTAAAAAGTCATGATTTTGTAGATTTCGTGCTCTTCTTGGCAAATTCAAGATAGAAAACAACGAAAATCGGCGAGAAATCGTTGTTTTGCATCGAAATATGCGGTTTTCTGTAAGAATTTTGATGATTTCGTGCAGAATTCTGCTGTTTTCTTGCAATTCAGCCGTTGAATCTATGTAAAAAGTCATGATTTTGTAGATTTCGTGCTCTTCTTTGCGAATTCAAGCTAGAAAACAACGAAAATCGGCGAGAAATTGTCGTTTTGCATCAAAATATGCGGTTTTCTGTAAGAATTTTGATGATTTCGTGCAGAATTCTGCTGTTTTCTTGCAATTCAGCCGTTGAATCTTGGTAAAAAGTGATGATTTTGTAGATTTCGTGCTCTTCTTTGCGAATTCAAGCCAGAAAACAACGAAAATCGGCGAGAAATCGTCGTTTTGCAACAAAATATGCGGTTTTCTCTAAGAATTTTGACGATTTCGTGCAGAAATCTGCTGTTTTCTTGCAATTCAGCCGTTGAATCTTGGTAAAAAGTCATGATTTTGTAGATTTCGTGCTCATCTTGGCAAATTCAAGATAGAAAACAACGAAAATCGGCGAGAAATCGTTGTTTTGCATCGAAATATGCGGTTTTCTGTAAGAATTTTGATGATTTCGTGCAGAATTCTGCTGTTTTCTTGCAATTCAGCCGTTGAATCTATGTAAAAAGTCATGATTTTGTAGATTTCGTGCTCTTCTTGGCGAATTCAAGATAGAAAACAACGAAAATCGGCGAGAAATCGTTGTTTTGCATCGAAATATGCAGTTTTCTCTAAGAATTTTGATGGTTTCGTGCAGAATTCTGCTGTTTTTTTGCAATTCAGCCGTTGAATCTTGGTAAAAAGTCATGATTTTGTAGATTTCGTGCTCTTCTTGGCAAATTCAAGATAGAAAACAACGAAAATCGGCGAGAAATCGTTGTTTTGCATCGAAATATGCGGTTTTCTGTAAGAATTTTGATGATTTCGTGCAGAATTCTGCTGTTTTCTTGCAATTCAGCTGTAGAATCTTGGTAAAAAGTGATGATTTTGTAGATTTCGTGCCCTTCTTTGCGAATTCAAGCCAGAAAACAACGAAAATCGGCGAGAAATCGTTGTTTTGCATCGAAATATGCGGTTTTCTGTAAGAATTTTGATGATTTCGTGCAGAATTCTGCTGTTTTCTTGCAATTCAGCCGTTGAATCTTGGTAAAAAGTCATGATTTTGTAAATTTCGTGCTCTTCATTGCGAATTCAAGCCAGAAAACAACGAAAATCGGCGAGAAATCGTCGTTTTGCATCGAAATATGCGGTTTTCTGTAAGAATTTTGATGATTTCGTGCAGAATTCTGCTGTTTTCTTGCAATTCAGCCGTTGAATCTTGGTAAAAAGTCATGATTTTGTAGATTTCGTGCTCTTCTTGGCAAATTCAAGATAGAAAACAACGAAAATCGGCGAGAAATCGTTGTTTTGCATCGAAATATGCGGTTTTCTGTAAGAATTTTGATGATTTCGTGCAGAATTCTGCTGTTTTCTTGCAATTCAGCCGTTGAATCTATGTAAAAAGTCATGATTTTGTAGATTTCGTGCTCTTCTTTGCGAATTCAAGCCAGAAAACAACGAAAATCGGCGAGAAATTGTCGTTTTGCATCGAAATATGCGGTTTTCTGTAAGAATTTTGATGATTTCGTGCAGAATTCTGCTGTTTTCTTGCAATTCAGCCGTTGAATCTTGGTAAAAAGTGATGATTTTGTAGATTTCGTGCTCTTCTTTGCGAATTCAAGCCAGAAAACAACGAAAATCGGCGAGAAATCGTCGTTTTGCAACAAAATATGCGGTTTTCTCTAAGAATTTTGACGATTTCGTGCAGAAATCTGCTGTTTTCTTGCAATTCAGCCGTTGAATCTTGGTAAAAAGTCATGATTTTGTAGATTTCGTGTTCTTCTTTGCGAAATCAAGATAGAAAACAACGAAAATCAGCGAGAAATCGTCGTTTTGCATCGAAATATGCGGTTTTCTCTAAGAATTTTGATGATTTCGTGCAGAATTCTGCTGTTTTCTTGCAATTCAGCCGTTGAATCTTGGTAAAAAGTTATGATTTTGTAGATTTTGTGCTCTTCTTTGCGAATTCATGCCAGAAAACAACGAAAATCGGCGAGAAATCGTCGTTTTGCATCGAAATATGCGGATTTCTGTAAGAATTTTGATGATTTCGTGCAGAATTCTGCTGTTTTCTTGCAATTCAGCTGTAGAATCTTGGTAAAAAGTGATGATTTTGTAGACTTCGTGCTCTTCTTTGCGAATTCAAGCCAGAAAACAACGAAAATCGGCGAGAAATCGTTGTTTTGCATCGAAATATGCGGTTTTCTGTAAGAATTTTGATGATTTCGTGCAGAATTCTGCTGTTTTCTTGCAATTCAGCCGTTGAATCTAGGTAAAAAGTCATGATTTTGTAGATTTCGTGCTCTTCTTGGCAAATTCAAGATAGAAAACAACGAAAATCGGCGAGAAATCGTTGTTTTGCATCGAAATATGCGGTTTTCTGTAAGAATTTTGATGATTTCGTGCAGAATTCTGCTGTTTTCTTGCAATTCAGCTGTAGAATCTTTGTAAAAAGTGATGATTTTGTAGATTTCGTGCTCTTCTTTGCGAATTCAAGCCAGAAAACAACGAAAATCGGCGAGAAATCGTTGTTTTCCATCGAAATATGCGGTTTTCTGTAAGAATTTTGATGATTTCGTGCAGAATTCTGCTGTTTTCTTGCAATTCAGCCGTTGAATCTTGGTAAAAAGTCATGATTTTGTAAATTTCGTGCTCTTCATTGCCAATTCAAGCCAGAAAACAACGAAAATCGGCGAGAAATCGTCGTTTTGCATCGAAATATGCGGTTTTCTGTAAGAATTTTGATGATTTCGTGCAGAATTCTGCTGTTTTCTTGCAATTCAGCCGTTGAATCTAGGTAAAAAGTCATGATTTTGTAGATTTCGTGCTCTTCTTGGCAAATTCAAGATAGAAAACAACGAAAATCGGCGAGAAATCGTTGTTTTGCATCGAAATATGCGGTTTTCTGTAAGAATTTTGATGATTTCGTGCAGAATTCTGCTGTTTTCTTGCAATTCAGCCGTTGAATCTATGTAAAAAGTCATGATTTTGTAGATTTCGTGCTCTTCTTTGCGAATTCAAGCTAGAAAACAACGAAAATCGGCGAGAAATTGTCGTTTTGCATCAAAATATGCGGTTTTCTGTAAGAATTTTGATGATTTCGTGCAGAATTCTGCTGTTTTCTTGCAATTCAGCCGTTGAATCTTGGTAAAAAGTGATGATTTTGTAGATTTCGTGCTCTTCTTTGCGAATTCAAGCCAGAAAACAACGAAAATCGGCGAGAAATCGTCGTTTTGCAACAAAATATGCGGTTTTCTCTAAGAATTTTGACGATTTCGTGCAGAAATCTGCTGTTTTCTTGCAATTCAGCCGTTGAATCTTGGTAAAAAGTCATGATTTTGTAGATTTCGTGCTCTTCTTTGCGAATTTAAGATAGAAAACAACGAAAATCAGCGAGAAATCGTCGTTTTGCATCGAAATATGCGGTTTTCTCTAAAAATTTTGATGATTTCGTGCAGAATTCTGCTGTTTTCTTGCAATTCAGAAGTTGAATCTTGGTAAAAAGTTATGATTTTGTAGATTTTGTGCTCTTCTTTGCGAATTCATGCCAGAAAACAACGAAAATCGGCGAGAAATCGTCGTTTTGCATCGAAATATGCGGATTTCTGTAAGAATTTTGATGATTTCGTGCAGAATTCTGCTGTTTTCTTGCAATTCAGCTGTAGAATCTTGGTAAAAAGTGATGATTTTGTAGACTTCGTGCTCTTCTTTGCGAATTCAAGCCAGAAAACAACGAAAATCGGCGAGAAATCGTTGTTTTGCATCGAAATATGCGGTTTTCTGTAAGAATTTTGATGATTTCGTGTAGAATTCTGCTGTTTTCTTGCAATTCAGCCGTTGAATCTAGGTAAAAAGTCATGATTTTGTAGATTTCGTGCTCTTCTTGGCAAATTCAAGATAGAAAACAACGAAAATCGGCGAGAAATCGTTGTTTTGCATCGAAATATGCGGTTTTCTGTAAGAATTTTGATGATTTCGTGCAGAATTCTGCTGTTTTCTTGCAATTCAGCCGTTGAATCTAGGTAAAAAGTTATGATTTTGTAGATTTCGTGCTTTTCTTTGCGAATTCAAGCCAGAAAACAACGAAAATCGGCGAGAAATTGTCGTTTTGCATCAAAATATGCGGTTTTCTGTAAGAATTTTGATGATTTCGTGCAGAATTCTGCTGTTTTCTTGCAATTCAGCCGTTGAATCTTGGTAAAAAGTGATGATTTTGTAGATTTCGTGCTCTTCTTTGCGAATTCAAGCCAGAAAACAACGAAAATCGGCGAGAAATCGTCGTTTTGCAACAAAATATGCGGTTTTCTCTAAGAATTTTGACGATTTCGTGCAGAAATCTGCTGTTTTCTTGCAATTCAGCCGTTGAATCTTGGTAAAAAGTCATGATTTTGTAGATTTCGTGCTCTTCTTTGCGAATTCAAGATAGAAAACAACGAAAATCAGCGAGAAATCGTCGTTTTGCATCGAAATATGCGGTTTTCTCTAAGAATTTTGATGATTTCGTGCAGAATTCTGCTGTTTTCTTGCAATTCAGCTGTTGAATCTTGGTAAAAAGTTATGATTTTGTAGATTTTGTGCTCTTCTTTGCGAATTCATGCCAGAAAACAACGAAAATCGGCGAGAAATCGTCGTTTTGCATCGAAATATGCGGATTTCTGTAAGAATTTTGATGATTTCGTGCAGAATTCTGCTGTTTTCTTGCAATTCAGCTGTAGAATCTTGGTAAAAAGTGATGATTTTGTAGACTTCGTGCTCTTCTTTGCGAATTCAAGCCAGAAAACAACGAAAATCGGCGAGAAATCGTTGTTTTGCATCGAAATATGCGGTTTTCTGTAAGAATTTTGATGATTTCGTGCAGAATTCTGCTGTTTTCTTGCAATTCAGCCGTTGAATCTTGGTAAAAAGTCATGATTTTGTAGATTTCGTGCTCTTCATTGCGAATTCAAGCCAGAAAACAACGAAAATCGGCGAGAAATCGTCGTTTTGCATCGAAATATGCGGTTTTCTGTAAGAATTTTGATGATTTCGTGCAGAATTCTGCTGTTTTCTTGCAATTCAGCCGTTGAATCTAGGTAAAAAGTCATGATTTTGTAGATTTTGTGCTCTTCTTGGCAAATTCAAGATAGAAAACAACGAAAATCGGCGAGAAATCGTTGTTTTGCATCGAAATATGCGGTTTTCTGTAAGAATTTTGATGATTTCGTGCAGAATTCTGCTGTTTTCTTGCAATTCAGCCGTTGAATCTTGGTAAAAAGTCATGATTTTGTAGATTTCGTGCTCTTCATTGCGAATTCAAGCCAGAAAACAACGAAAATCGGCGAGAAATCGTCGTTTTGCATCGAAATATGCGGTTTTCTGTAAGAATTTTGATGATTTCGTGCAGAATTCTGCTGTTTTCTTGCAATTCAGCCGTTGAATCTAGGTAAAAAGTCATGATTTTGTAGATTTCGTGCTCTTCTTGGCAAATTCAAGATAGAAAACAACGAAAATCGGCGAGAAATCGTTGTTTTGCATCGAAATATGCGGTTTTCTGTGAGAATTTTGATGATTTCGTGCAGAATTCTGCTGTTTTCTTGCAATTCAGCCGTTGAATCTATGTAAAAAGTTATGATTTTGTAGATTTCGTGCTCTTCTTGGCGAATTCAAGATAGAAAACAACGAAAATCGGCGAGAAATCGTTGTTTTGCATCGAAATATGCAGTTTTCTCTAAGAATTTTGATGATTTCGTGCAGAATTCTGCTGTTTTCTTGCAATTCAGCCGTTGAATCTATGTAAAAAGTCATGATTTTGTAGATTTCGTGCTCTTCTTTGCGAATTCAAGCCAGAAAACAACGAAAATCGGCGAGAAATCGTCGTTTTGCATCGAAATATGCGGTTTTCTGTAAGAATTTTGATGATTTCGTGCAGAATTCTGCTGTTTTCTTGCAATTCAGCCGTAGAATCTTGGTAAAAAGTGATGATTTTGTAGATTTCGTGCTCTTCTTTGCGAATTCAAGCCAGAAAACAACGAAAATCGGCGAGAAATCGTTGTTTTGCATCGAAATATGCGGTTTTCTGTAAGAATTTTGATGATTTCGTGCAGAATTCTGCTGTTTTTTTGCAATCCAGCCGTTGAATCTTGGTAAAAAGTCATGATTTTGTAGATTTCGTGCTCTTCTTTGCGAATTCAAGCCAGAATACAACGAAAATCGGCGAGAAATCGTCGTTTTGCATCGAAATATGCGGTTTTCTGTAAGAATTTTGATGATTTCGTGCAGAATTCTGCTGTTTTCTTGCAATTCAGCCATAGAATCTTGGTAAAAAGTCATGATTTTGTAGATTTTGTGCTTTTCTTTGCAAATTCAAGATAGAAAACAACGAAAATCAGCGAGAAATCGTCGTTTTGCATCGAAATATGCGGTTTTCTCTAAGAATTTTGATGATTTCGTGCAGAATTCTGCTGTTTTCTTGTAATTCAGCCGTTGAATCTTGGTAAAAAGTCATGATTTTGTAGATTTCGTGCTCTTCTTTGCAAATTCATGAAAGAAAACAACGAAAATCGGCGGGAAATCGCCGTTTTGCATCGAAATATGCGGTTTTCTGTAAGAATTTTGATGATTTCGTGCAGAATTATGCTGTTTTCTTGCAATTCAGCCGTTGAATCTTGGTAAAAAGTCATGATTTTGTAGATTTCGTGCTCTTCTTTGCGAATTCAAGCCAGAGAACAACGAAAATCGGCGGGAAATCATCGTTTTGCATCGAAATATGCGGTTTTCTGTAAGAATTTTGATGATTTCGTGCAGAATTCTGCTGTTTTCTTGCAATTCAGCCGTTGAATCTAGGTAAAAAGTCATGATTTTGTAGATTTCGTGCTCTTCTTGGCGAATTCAAGATAGAAAACAACGAAAATCGGCGAGAAATCGTTGTTTTGCATCGAAATATGCGGTTTTCTGTAAGAATTTTGATGATTTCGTGCAGAATTCTGCTGTTTTCTTGCAATTCAGCCGTTGAATCTAGGTAAAAAGTCATGATTTTGTAGATTTCGTGCTCTTCTTGGCGAATTCAAGATAGAAAACAACGAAAATCGGCGAGAAATCGTTGTTTTGCATCGAAGTATGCAGTTTTCTCTAAGAATTTTGATGATTTCGTGCAGAATTCTGCTGTTTTCTTGCAATTCAGCCGTTGAATCTTGGTAAAAAGTCATGATTTTGTAGATTTCGTGTTCTTCTTTGCGAATTCAAGCCAGAAAACAACGAAAATCGGCGAGAAATCGTCGTTTTGCATCGAAATATGCGGTTTTCTGTAAGAATTTTGATGATTTCGTGCAGAATTCTGCAGTTTTCTTGCAATTCAGCCGTTGAATCTATGTAAAAAGTCATGATTTTGTAGATTTCGTGCTCTTCTTGGCGAATTCAAGATAGAAAACAACGAAAATCGGCGAGAAATCGTTGTTTTGCATCGAAATATGCAGTTTTCTCTAAGAATTTTGATGATTTCGTGCAGAATTCTGCTGTTTTCTTGCAATTCAGCCGTTGAATCTTGGTAAAAAGTCATGATTTTGTAGATTTCGTGCTCTTCTTTGCGAATTCAAGCCAGAAAACAACGAAAATCGGCGAAAAATCGTCGTTTTGCATCGAAAAATGCGGTTTTCTGTAAGAATTTTGATGATTTCGTGCAGAATTCTGCTGTTTTCTTGCAATTCAGCCGTTGAATCTTGGTAAAAAGTCATGATTTTGTAGATTTCGTGTTCTTCTTTGCGAATTCAAGCCAGAAAACAACGAAAATCGGCGAGAAATCGTCGTTTTGCATCGAAATATGCGGTTTTCTGTAAGAATTTTGATGATTTCGTGCAGAATTCTGCAGTTTTCTTGCAATTCAGCCGTTGAATCTATGTAAAAAGTCATGATTTTGTAGATTTCGTGCTCTTCTTGGCGAATTCAAGATAGAAAACAACGAAAATCGGCGAGAAATCGTTGTTTTGCATCGAAATATGCAGTTTTCTCTAAGAATTTTGATGATTTCGTGCAGAATTCTGCTGTTTTCTTGCAATTCAGCCGTTGAATCTTGGTAAAAAGTCATGATTTTGTAGATTTCGTGCTCTTCTTTGCGAATTCAGGCCAGAAAACAACGAAAATCGGCGAAAAATCGTCGTTTTGCATCGAAAAATGCGGTTTTCTGTAAGAATTTTGATGATTTCGTGCAGAATTCTGCTGTTTTCTTGCAATTCAGCCGTAGAATCTTGGTAAAAAGTGATGATTTTGTAGATTTCGTGCTCTTCTTTGCGAATTCAAGCTAGAAAACAACGAAAATCGGCGAGAAATCGTTGTTTTGCATCGAAATATGCGGTTTTCTGTAAGAATTTTGATGATTTCGTGCAGAATTCTGCTGTTTTCTTGCAATTCAGCCGTAGAATCTTGGTAAAAAGTGATGATTTTGTAGATTTCGTGCTCTTCTTTGCGAATTCAAGCTAGAAAACAACGAAAATCGGCGAGAAATCGTTGTTTTGCATCGAAATATGCGGTTTTCTGTAAGAATTTTGATGATTTCGTGCAGAATTCTGGTGTTTTTTTGAAATTCAGCCGTTGAATCTATGTAAAAAGTCATAATTTTGTAGATTTCGTGCTCTTCTTTGCGAATTCAAGCCAGAATACAACGAAAATCGGCGAGAAATCGTCGTTTTGCATCGAAATATGCGGTTTTCTGTAAGAATTTTGATGATTTCGTGCAGAATTCTGCTGTTTTCTTGCAATTCAGCCGTTGAATCTATGTAAAAAGTCATGATTTTGTAGATTTCGTGCTCTTCTTGGCAAATTCAAGATAGAAAACAACGAAAATCGGCGAGAAATCGTTGTTTTGCATCAAAATATGCGGTTTTCTGTAAGAATTTTGATGATTTCGTGCAGAATTCTGATGTTTTTTTGCAATTCAGCCGTTGAATCTTGGTAAAAAGTCATGATTTTGTAGATTTCGGGCTCTTCTTTGCGAATTCAAGCCAGAATACAACGAAAATCGGCGAGAAATCGTCGTTTTGCATCGAAATATGCGGTTTTCTGTAAGAATTTTGATGATTTCGTGCAGAATTCTGCTGTTTTCTTGCAATTCAGCCGTTGAATTTATGTAAAAAGTCATGATTTTGTAGATTTCGTGCTCTTCTTGGCAAATTCAAGATAGAAAACAACGAAAATCGGCGAGAAATCGTTGTTTGGCATCGAAATATGCAGTTTTCTCTAAGAATTTTGATGATTTCGTGCAAAATTCTGCTGTTTTCTTGCAATTCAGCCGTTGAATCTTAATAAAAAGTCATGATTTTGTAAATTTCGTGCTCTTCTTTGCAAATTCATGAAAGAAAACAACGAAAATCGGCGAGAAATCGTCGTTTTGCATCGAAATATGCGGTTTTCTGTAAGAATTTTGATGATTTCGTGCAGAATTCTGCTGTTTTCTTGCAATTCAGCCGTTGAATCTTGGTAAAAAGTCATGATTTCGTAGATTTCGTGCTCTTCTTTGCGAATTCAAGCCAGAAAACAACGAAAATCGGCGAGAAATCGTCGTTTTGCATCGAAATATGCGGTTTTCTGTAAGAATTTTGATGATTTCGTGCAGAATTCTGCTGTTTTCTTGCAATTCAGCCGTTGAATCTAGGTAAAAAGTCATGATTTTGTAGATTTCGTGCTCTTCTTGGCGAATTCAAGATAGAAAACAACGAAAATCGGCGAGAAATCGTTGTTTTGCATTGAAGTATGCAGTTTTCTCTAAGAATTTTGATGATTTCGTGCAGAATTCTGCTGTTTTCATGCAATTCAGCCGTTGAATCTTGGTAAAAAGTGATGATTTTGTAGATTTCGTGCTCTTCTTTGCGAATTCAAGCCAGAATACAACGAAAATCGGCGAGAAATCGTCGTTTTGCATCGAAATATGCGGTTTTCTCTAAGAATTTTGATGATTTTGTGCAGAATTCTGCTGTTTTCTTGCAATTCAGCCGTTGAATCTTGGTAAAAAGTGATGATTTTGTAGATTTCGTGCTCTTCTTTGCAAATTCAAGCCAGAAAACAACGAAAATCGGCGAGAAATCGTCGTTTTGCATCGAAATATGCGGTTTTCTCTAAGAATTTTGACGATTTCGTGCAGAATTCTTCTGTTTTCTTGCAATTCAGCCGTTGAATCTTGGTAAAAAGTCATGATTTTGCAGATTTCGTGCTCTTCTTTGCGAATTCAAGATAGAAAACAACGAAAATCAGCGAGAAATCGTCGTTTTGCATCGAAATATGCGGTTTTCTCTAAGAATTTTGATGATTTCGTGCAGAATTCTGCTGTTTTCATGCAATTCAGCCGTTGAATCTTGGTAAAAAGTGATGATTTTGTAGATTTCGTGCTCTTCTTTGCGAATTCAAGATAGAAAACAACGAAAATCGGCGAGAAATCGTCGTTTTGCATCGAAATATGCGGTTTTCTCTAAGAATTTTGATGATTTCGTGCAGAATTCTGCTGTTTTCTTGCAATTCAGCCGTTGAATCTTGGTAAAAAGTCATGATTTTGTAGATTTCGTGCTCTTCTTTGCAAATTCATGCCAGAAAACAGCGAAGATCGGCGAGAAATGTTCGTTTTGCATCGAAATATGCGGTTTTCTCTAAGAATTTTGACGATTTCGTGCAGAATTCTTCTGTTTTCTTGCAATTCAGCCGTTGAATCTTGGTAAAAAGTCATGATTTTGCAGATTTCGTGCTCTTCTTTGCGAATTCAAGATAGAAAACAACGAAAATCAGCGAGAAATCGTCGTTTTGCATCGAAATATGCGGTTTTCTCTATGAATTTTGATGATTTCGTGCAGAATTCTGCTGTTTTCTTGCAATTCAGCCGTTGAATCTTGGTAAAAAGTCATGATTTTGTAGATTTCGTGCTCTTCTTTGCAAATTCATGCCAGAAAACAGCGAAGATCGGCGAGAAATCGTCGTTTTGCATCGAAATATGCGGTTTTCTGTAAGAATTTTGATGATTTCGTGCAGAATTCTGCTGTTTTCTTGCAATTCAGCCGTTGAATCTAGGTAAAAAGTCATGATTTTGTAGATTTCGTGCTCTTCTTGGCGAATTCAAGATAGAAAACAACGAAAATCGGCGAGAAATCGTTGTTTTGCATCGAAATATGCGGTTTTCTGTAAGAATTTTGATGATTTCGTGCAGAATTCTGCTGTTTTCTTGCAATTCAGCCGTTGAATCTATGTAAAAAGTCATGATTTTGTAGATTTCGTGCTCTTCTTGGCGAATTCAAGATAGAAAACAACGAAAATCAGCGAGAAATCGTCGTTTTGCATCGAAATATGCGGTTTTCTCTAAGAATTTTGATGATTTCGTGCAGAATTCTGCAGTTTTCTTGCAATTCAGCCGTTGAATCTAGGTAAAAAGTCATGATTTTGTAGATTTCGTGCTTTTCTTGGCGAATTCAAGTTAGAAAACAACGAAAATCGGCGAGAAATCGTTGTTTTGCATCGAAATATGCGGTTTTCTGTAAGAATTTTGATGATTTCGTGCAGAATTCTGCTGTTTTCTTGCAATTCAGCTGTTGAATCTAGGTAAAAAGTCATGATTTTGTAGATTTCGTGCTCTTCTTGGCGAATTCAAGATAGAAAACAACGAAAATCGGCGAGAAATCGTTGTTTTGCATCGAAATATGCAGTTTTCTCTAAGAATTTTGATGATTTCGTGCAGAATTCTGCTGTTTTCATGCAATTCAGCCGTTGAATCTTGGTAAAAAGTGATGATTTTGTTCTTGGCAAATTCAAGATAGAAAACAACGAAAATCGGCGAGAAATCGTTGTTTTGCATCGAAATATGCGGTTTTCTGTAAGAATTTTGATGATTTCGTGCAGAATTCTGCTGTTTTCTTGCAATTCAGCTGTAGAATCTTGGTAAAAAGTGATGATTTTGTAGATTTCGTGCTCTTCTTTGCGAATTCAAGCCAGAAAACAACGAAAATCGGCGAGAAATCGTTGTTTTGCATCGAAATATGCGGTTTTCTGTAAGAATTTTGATGATTTCGTGCAGAATTCTGCTGTTTTCTTGCAATTCAGCCGTTGAATCTTGGTAAAAAGTCATGATTTTGTAAATTTCGTGCTCTTCATTGCGAATTCAAGCCAGAAAACAACGAAAATCGGCGAGAAATCGTCGTTTTGCATCGAAATATGCGGTTTTCTGTAAGAATTTTGATGATTTCGTGCAGAATTCTGCTGTTTTCTTGCAATTCAGCCGTTGAATCTAGGTAAAAAGTCATGATTTTGTAGATTTCGTGCTCTTCTTGGCAAATTCAAGATAGAAAACAACGAAAATCGGCGAGAAATCGTTGTTTTGCATCGAAATATGCGGTTTTCTGTAAGAATTTTGATGATTTCGTGCAGAATTCTGCTGTTTTCTTGCAATTCAGCCGTTGAATCTATGTAAAAAGTCATGATTTTGTAGATTTCGTGCTCTTCTTTGCGAATTCAAGCCAGAAAACAACGAAAATCGGCGAGAAATCGTCGTTTTGCAACAAAATATGCGGTTTTCTCTAAGAATTTTGACGATTTCGTGCAGAAATCTGCTGTTTTCTTGCAATTCAGCCGTTGAATCTTGGTAAAAAGTCATGATTTTGTAGATTTCGTGCTCTTCTTTGCGAATTCAAGATAGAAAACAACGAAAATCAGCGAGAAATCGTCGTTTTGCATCGAAATATGCGGTTTTCTCTAAGAATTTTGATGATTTCGTGCAGAATTCTGCTGTTTTCTTGCAATTCAGCCGTTGAATCTTGGTAAAAAGTCATGATTTTGTAGATTTCGTGCTCTTCTTTGCGAATTCAAGCCAGAAAACAACGAAAATCGGCGAAAAATCGTCGTTTTGCATCGAAAAATGCGGTTTTCTGTAAGAATTTTGATGATTTCGTGCAGAATTCTGCTGTTTTCTTGCAATTCAGCCGTAGAATCTTGGTAAAAAGTGATGATTTTGTAGATTTCGTGCTCTTCTTTGCGAATTCAAGCTAGAAAACAACGAAAATCGGCGAGAAATCGTTGTTTTGCATCGAAATATGCGGTTTTCTGTAAGAATTTTGATGATTTCGTGCAGAATTCTGCTGTTTTCTTGCAATTCAGCCGTAGAATCTTGGTAAAAAGTGATGATTTTGTAGATTTCGTGCTCTTCTTTGCGAATTCAAGCTAGAAAACAACGAAAATCGGCGAGAAATCGTTGTTTTGCATCGAAATATGCGGTTTTCTGTAAGAATTTTGATGATTTCGTGCAGAATTCTGGTGTTTTTTTGAAATTCAGCCGTTGAATCTATGTAAAAAGTCATAATTTTGTAGATTTCGTGCTCTTCTTTGCGAATTCAAGCCAGAATACAACGAAAATCGGCGAGAAATCGTCGTTTTGCATCGAAATATGCGGTTTTCTGTAAGAATTTTGATGATTTCGTGCAGAATTCTGCTGTTTTCTTGCAATTCAGCCGTTGAATCTATGTAAAAAGTCATGATTTTGTAGATTTCGTGCTCTTCTTGGCAAATTCAAGATAGAAAACAACGAAAATCGGCGAGAAATCGTTGTTTTGCATCAAAATATGCGGTTTTCTGTAAGAATTTTGATGATTTCGTGCAGAATTCTGATGTTTTTTTGCAATTCAGCCGTTGAATCTTGGTAAAAAGTCATGATTTTGTAGATTTCGGGCTCTTCTTTGCGAATTCAAGCCAGAATACAACGAAAATCGGCGAGAAATCGTCGTTTTGCATCGAAATATGCGGTTTTCTGTAAGAATTTTGATGATTTCGTGCAGAATTCTGCTGTTTTCTTGCAATTCAGCCGTTGAATTTATGTAAAAAGTCATGATTTTGTAGATTTCGTGCTCTTCTTGGCAAATTCAAGATAGAAAACAACGAAAATCGGCGAGAAATCGTTGTTTGGCATCGAAATATGCAGTTTTCTCTAAGAATTTTGATGATTTCGTGCAAAATTCTGCTGTTTTCTTGCAATTCAGCCGTTGAATCTTAATAAAAAGTCATGATTTTGTAAATTTCGTGCTCTTCTTTGCAAATTCATGAAAGAAAACAACGAAAATCGGCGAGAAATCGTCGTTTTGCATCGAAATATGCGGTTTTCTGTAAGAATTTTGATGATTTCGTGCAGAATTCTGCTGTTTTCTTGTAATTCAGCCGTTGAATCTTGGTAAAAAGTCATGATTTTGTAGATTTCGTGCTCTTCTTTGCGAATTCAAGCCAGAAAACAACGAAAATCGGCGAGAAATCGTCGTTTTGCATCGAAATATGCGGTTTTCTGTAAGAATTTTGATGATTTCGTGCAGAATTCTGCTGTTTTCTTGCAATTCAGCCGTTGAATCTAGGTAAAAAGTCATGATTTTGTAGATTTCGTGCTCTTCTTGGCGAATTCAAGATAGAAAACAACGAAAATCGGCGAGAAATCGTTGTTTTGCATTGAAGTATGCAGTTTTCTCTAAGAATTTTGATGATTTCGTGCAGAATTCTGCTGTTTTCATGCAATTCAGCCGTTGAATCTTGGTAAAAAGTGATGATTTTGTAGATTTCGTGCTCTTCTTTGCGAATTCAAGCCAGAATACAACGAAAATCGGCGAGAAATCGTCGTTTTGCATCGAAATATGCGGTTTTCTCTAAGAATTTTGATGATTTTGTGCAGAATTCTGCTGTTTTCTTGCAATTCAGCCGTTGAATCTTGGTAAAAAGTGATGATTTTGTAGATTTCGTGCTCTTCTTTGCAAATTCAAGCCAGAAAACAACGAAAATCGGCGAGAAATCGTCGTTTTGCATCGAAATATGCGGTTTTCTCTAAGAATTTTGACGATTTCTGGCAGAATTCTTCTGTTTTCTTGCAATTCAGCCGTTGAATCTTGGTAAAAAGTCATGATTTTGCAGATTTCGTGCTCTTCTTTGCGAATTCAAGATAGAAAACAACGAAAATCAGCGAGAAATCGTCGTTTTGCATCGAAATATGCGGTTTTCTCTAAGAATTTTGATGATTTCGTGCAGAATTCTGCTGTTTTCATGCAATTCAGCCGTTGAATCTTGGTAAAAAGTGATGATTTTGTAGATTTCGTGCTCTTCTTTGCGAATTCAAGATAGAAAACAACGAAAATCGGCGAGAAATCGTCGTTTTGCATCGAAATATGCGGTTTTCTCTAAGAATTTTGATGATTTCGTGCAGAATTCTGCTGTTTTCTTGCAATTCAGCCGTTGAATCTTGGTAAAAAGTCATGATTTTGTAGATTTCGTGCTCTTCTTTGCAAATTCATGCCAGAAAACAGCGAAGATCGGCGAGAAATGTTCGTTTTGCATCGAAATATGCGGTTTTCTCTAAGAATTTTGACGATTTCGTGCAGAATTCTTCTGTTTTCTTGCAATTCAGCCGTTGAATCTTGGTAAAAAGTCATGATTTTGCAGATTTCGTGCTCTTCTTTGCGAATTCAAGATAGAAAACAACGAAAATCAGCGAGAAATCGTCGTTTTGCATCGAAATATGCGGTTTTCTCTATGAATTTTGATGATTTCGTGCAGAATTCTGCTGTTTTCTTGCAATTCAGCCGTTGAATCTTGGTAAAAAGTCATGATTTTGTAGATTTCGTGCTCTTCTTTGCAAATTCATGCCAGAAAACAGCGAAGATCGGCGAGAAATCGTCGTTTTGCATCGAAATATGCGGTTTTCTGTAAGAATTTTGATGATTTCGTGCAGAATTCTGCTGTTTTCTTGCAATTCAGCCGTTGAATCTAGGTAAAAAGTCATGATTTTGTAGATTTCGTGCTCTTCTTGGCGAATTCAAGATAGAAAACAACGAAAATCGGCGAGAAATCGTTGTTTTGCATCGAAATATGCGGTTTTCTGTAAGAATTTTGATGATTTCGTGCAGAATTCTGCTGTTTTCTTGCAATTCAGCCGTTGAATATATGTAAAAAGTCATGATTTTGTAGATTTCGTGCTCTTCTTGGCGAATTCAAGATAGAAAACAACGAAAATCAGCGAGAAATCGTCGTTTTGCATCGAAATATGCGGTTTTCTCTAAGAATTTTGATGATTTCGTGCAGAATTCTGCAGTTTTCTTGCAATTCAGCCGTTGAATCTAGGTAAAAAGTCATGATTTTGTAGATTTCGTGCTTTTCTTGGCGAATTCAAGTTAGAAAACAACGAAAATCGGCGAGAAATCGTTGTTTTGCATCGAAATATGCGGTTTTCTGTAAGAATTTTGATGATTTCGTGCAGAATTCTGCTGTTTTCTTGCAATTCAGCCGTTGAATCTAGGTAAAAAGTCATGATTTTGTAGATTTCGTGCTCTTCTTGGCGAATTCAAGATAGAAAACAACGAAAATCGGCGAGAAATCGTTGTTTTGCATCGAAATATGCAGTTTTCTCTAAGAATTTTGATGATTTCGTGCAGAATTCTGCTGTTTTCATGCAATTCAGCCGTTGAATCTTGGTAAAAAGTGATGATTTTGTTCTTGGCAAATTCAAGATAGAAAACAACGAAAATCGGCGAGAAATCGTTGTTTTGCATCGAAATATGCGGTTTTCTGTAAGAATTTTGATGATTTCGTGCAGAATTCTGCTGTTTTCTTGCAATTCAGCCGTTGAATCTATGTAAAAAGTCATGATTTTGTAGATTTCGTGCTCTTCTTGGCGAATTCAAGATAGAAAACAACGAAAATCAGCGAGAAATCGTCGTTTTGCATCGAAATATGCGGTTTTCTCTAAGAATTTTGATGATTTCGTGCAGAATTCTGCAGTTTTCTTGCAATTCAGCCGTTGAATCTAGGTAAAAAGTCATGATTTTGTAGATTTCGTGCTTTTCTTGGCGAATTCAAGTTAGAAAACAACGAAAATCGGCGAGAAATCGTTGTTTTGCATCGAAATATGCGGTTTTCTGTAAGAATTTTGATGATTTCGTGCAGAATTCTGCTGTTTTCTTGCAATTCAGCCGTTGAATCTAGGTAAAAAGTCATGATTTTGTAGATTTCGTGCTCTTCTTGGCGAATTCAAGATAGAAAACAACGAAAATCGGCGAGAAATCGTTGTTTTGCATCGAAATATGCAGTTTTCTCTAAGAATTTTGATGATTTCGTGCAGAATTCTGCTGTTTTCTTGCAATTCAGCTGTAGAATCTTGGTAAAAAGTGATGATTTTGTAGATTTCGTGCTCTTCTTTGCGAATTCAAGCCAGAAAACAACGAAAATCGGCGAGAAATCGTTGTTTTGCATCGAAATATGCGGTTTTCTGTAAGAATTTTGATGATTTCGTGCAGAATTCTGCTGTTTTCTTGCAATTCAGCCGTTGAATCTTGGTAAAAAGTCATGATTTTGTAAATTTCGTGCTCTTCATTGCGAATTCAAGCCAGAAAACAACGAAAATCGGCGAGAAATCGTCGTTTTGCATCGAAATATGCGGTTTTCTGTAAGAATTTTGATGATTTCGTGCAGAATTCTGCTGTTTTCTTGCAATTCAGCCGTTGAATCTAGGTAAAAAGTCATGATTTTGTAGATTTCGTGCTCTTCTTGGCAAATTCAAGATAGAAAACAACGAAAATCGGCGAGAAATCGTTGTTTTGCATCGAAATATGCGGTTTTCTGTAAGAATTTTGATGATTTCGTGCAGAATTCTGCTGTTTTCTTGCAATTCAGCCGTTGAATCTATGTAAAAAGTCATGATTTTGTAGATTTCGTGCTCTTCTTTGCGAATTCAAGCCAGAAAACAACGAAAATCGGCGAGAAATCGTCGTTTTGCAACAAAATATGCGGTTTTCTCTAAGAATTTTGACGATTTCGTGCAGAAATCTGCTGTTTTCTTGCAATTCAGCCGTTGAATCTTGGTAAAAAGTCATGATTTTGTAGATTTCGTGCTCTTCTTTGCGAATTCAAGATAGAAAACAACGAAAATCAGCGAGAAATCGTCGTTTTGCATCGAAATATGCGGTTTTCTCTAAGAATTTTGATGATTTCGTGCAGAATTCTGCTGTTTTCTTGCAATTCAGCCGTTGAATCTATGTAAAAAGTCATGATTTTGTAGATTTCGTGCTCTTCTTGGCGAATTCAAGATAGAAAACAACGAAAATCAGCGAGAAATCGTCGTTTTGCATCGAAATATGCGGTTTTCTCTAAGAATTTTGATGATTTCGTGCAGAATTCTGCAGTTTTCTTGCAATTCAGCCGTTGAATCTAGGTAAAAAGTCATGATTTTGTAGATTTCGTGCTCTTCTTGGCGAATTCAAGTTAGAAAACAACGAAAATCGGCGAGAAATCGTTGTTTTGCATCGAAATATGCGGTTTTCTGTAAGAATTTTGATGATTTCGTGCAGAATTCTGCTGTTTTCTTGCAATTCAGCCGTTGAATCTAGGTAAAAAGTCATGATTTTGTAGATTTCGTGCTCTTCTTGGCGAATTCAAGATAGAAAACAACGAAAATCGGCGAGAAATCGTTGTTTTGCATCGAAATATGCAGTTTTCTCTAAGAATTTTGATGATTTCGTGCAGAATTCTGCTGTTTTCATGCAATTCAGCCGTAGAATCTTGGTAAAAAGTGATGATTTTGTTCTTGGCAAATTCAAGATAGAAAACAACGAAAATCGGCGAGAAATCGTTGTTTTGCATCGAAATATGCGGTTTTCTGTAAGAATTTTGATGATTTCGTGCAGAATTCTGCTGTTTTCTTGCAATTCAGCTGTAGAATCTTGGTAAAAAGTGATGATTTTGTAGATTTCGTGCTCTTCTTTGCGAATTCAAGCCAGAAAACAACGAAAATCGGCGAGAAATCGTTGTTTTGCATCGAAATATGCGGTTTTCTGTAAGAATTTTGATGATTTCGTGCAGAATTCTGCTGTTTTCTTGCAATTCAGCCGTTGAATCTTGGTAAAAAGTCATGATTTTGTAAATTTCGTGCTCTTCATTGCGAATTCAAGCCAGAAAACAACGAAAATCGGCGAGAAATCGTCGTTTTGCATCGAAATATGCGGTTTTCTGTAAGAATTTTGATGATTTCGTGCAGAATTCTGCTGTTTTCTTGCAATTCAGCCGTTGAATCTAGGTAAAAAGTCATGATTTTGTAGATTTCGTGCTCTTCTTGGCAAATTCAAGATAAAAAACAACGAAAATCGGCGAGAAATCGTTGTTTTGCATCGAAATATGCGGTTTTCTGTAAGAATTTTGATGATTTCGTGCAGAATTCTGCTGTTTTCTTGCAATTCAGCCGTTGAATCTATGTAAAAAGTCATGATTTTGTAGATTTCGTGCTCTTCTTTGCGAATTCAAGCCAGAAAACAACGAAAATCGGCGAGAAATTGTCGTTTTGCATCGAAATATGCGGTTTTCTGTAAGAATTTTGATGATTTCGTGCAGAATTCTGCTGTTTTCTTGCAATTCAGCCGTTGAATCTTGGTAAAAAGTGATGATTTTGTAGATTTCGTGCTCTTCTTTGCGAATTCAAGCCAGAAAACAACGAAAATCGGCGAGAAATCGTCGTTTTGCAACAAAATATGCGGTTTTCTCTAAGAATTTGACGATTTCGTGCAGAAATCTGCTGTTTTCTTGCAATTCAGCCGTTGAATCTTGGTAAAAAGTCATGATTTTGTAGATTTCGTGCTCTTCTTTGCGAATTCAAGATAGAAAACAACGAAAATCAGCGAGAAATCGTCGTTTTGCATCGAAATATGCGGTTTTCTCAAAGAATTTTGATGATTTCGTGCAGAATTCTGCTGTTTTCTTACAATTCAGCCGTTGAATCTTGGTAAAAAGTTATGATTTTGTAGATTTTGTGCTCTTCTTTGCGAATTCATGCCAAAAAACAACGAAAATCGGCGAGAAATCGTCGTTTTGCATCGAAATATGCGGATTTCTGTAAGAATTTTGATGATTTCGTGCAGAATTCTGCTGTTTTCTTGCAATTCAGCCGTTGAATCTTGGTAAAAAGTCATGATTTTGTAGATTTCGTGCTCTTCATTGCGAATTCAAGCCAGAAAACATCGAAAATCGGCGAGAAATCGTCGTTTTGCATCGAAATATGCGGTTTTCTGTAAGAATTTTGATGATTTCGTGCAGAATTCTGCTGTTTTCTTGCAATTCAGCCGTTGAATCTAGGTAAAAAGTCATGATTTTGTAGATTTCGTGCTCTTCTTGGCAAATTCAAGATAGAAAACAACGAAAATCGGCGAGAAATCGTTGTTTTGCATCGAAATATGCGGTTTTCTGTAAGAATTTTGATGATTTCGTGCAGAATTCTGCTGTTTTCTTGCAATTCAGCGTTGAATCTTGGTAAAAAGTCATGATTTTGTAGATTTCGTGCTCTTCATTGCGAATTCAAGCCAGAAAACAACGAAAATCGGCGAGAAATCGTCGTTTTGCATTGAAATATGTGGTTTTCTGTAAGAATTTTGATGATTTCGTGCAGAATTCTGCTGTTTTCTTGCAATTCAGCAGTTGAATCTAGGTAAAAAGTCATGATTTTGTAGATTTCGTGCTCTTCTTGGCAAATTCAAGATAGAAAACAACGAAAATCGGCGAGAAATCGTTGTTTTGCATCGAAATATGCGGTTTTCTGTAAAAATTTTGATGATTTCGTGCAGAATTCTGCTGTTTTCTTGCAATTCAGCCGTTGAATCTATGTAAAAAGTTATGATTTTGAAGATTTCGTGCTCTTCTTGGCGAATTCAAGATAGAAAACAACGAAAATCGGCGAGAAATCGTTGTTTTGCATCGAAATATGCAGTTTTCTCTAAGAATTTTGATGATTTCGTGCAGAATTCTGCTGTTTTTTTGCAATTCCGCCGTTGAATCTTGGTAAAAAGTCATGATTTTGTAGATTTCGTGCTCTTCTTGGCAAATTCAAGATAGAAAACAACGAAAATCGGCGAGAAATCGTTGTTTTGCATCGAAATATGCGGTTTTCTGTAAGAATTTTGATGATTTCGTGCAGAATTCTGCTGTTTTCTTGCAATTCAGCTGTAGAATCTTGGTAAAAAGTGATGATTTTGTAGATTTCGTGCTCTTCTTTGCGAATTCAAGCCAGAAAACAACGAAAATCGGCGAGAAATCGTTGTTTTGCATCGAAATATGCGGTTTTCTGTAAGAATTTTGATGATTTCGTGCAGAATTCTGCTGTTTTCTTGCAATTCAGCCGTTGAATCTTGGCAAAAAGTCATGATTTTGTAGATTTCGTGCTCTTCATTGCGAATTCAAGCCAGAAAACAACGAAAATCGGCGAGAAATCGTCGTTTTGCATCGAAATATGCGGTTTTCTGTAAGAATTTTGATGATTTCGTGCAGAATTCTGCTGTTTTCTTGCAATTCAGCCGTTGAATCTAGGTAAAAAGTCATGATTTTGTAGATTTCGTGCTCTTCTTGGCAAATTCAAGATAGAAAACAACGAAAATCGGCGAGAAATCGTTGTTTTGCATCGAAATATGCGGTTTTCTGTAAGAATTTTGATGATTTCGTGCAGAATTCTGCTGTTTTTTTGCAATTCAGCCGTTGAATCTTGGTAAAAAGTCATGATTTTGTAGATTTCGTGCTCTTCTTTGCGAATTCAAGCCAGAATACAACGAAAATCGGCGAGAAATCGTCGTTTTGCATCGAAATATGCGGTTTTCTGTAAGAATTTTGATGATTTCGTGCAGAATTCTGCTGTTTTCTTGCAATTCAGCCGTAGAATCTTGGTAAAAAGTCATGATTTTGTAGATTTTGTGCTATTCATTGCAAATTCTAGATAGAAAACAACGAAAATCAGCGAGAAATCGTCGTTTTGCATCGAAATATGCGGTTTTCTCTAAGAATTTTGATGATTTCGTGCAGAATTCTGCTGTTTTCTTGCAATTCAGCCGTTGAATCTTGGTAAAAAGTCATGATTTTGTAGATTTCGTGCTCTTCTTTGCAAATTCATGAAAGAAAACAACGAAAATCGGCGAGAAATCGTCGTTTTGCATCGAAATATGCGGTTTTCTGTAAGAATTTTGATGATTTCGTGCAGAATTCTGCTGTTTTCTTGCAATTCAGCCGTTGAATCTTGGTAAAAAGTCATGATTTTGTAGATTTCGTGCTCTTCTTTGCGAATTCAAGCCAGAGAACAACGAAAATCGGCGAGAAATCATCGTTTTGCATCGAAATATGCGGTTTTCTGTAAGAATTTTGATGATTTCGTGCAGAATTCTGCTGTTTTCTTGCAATTCAGCCGTTGAATCTAGGTAAAAAGTCATGATTTTGTAGATTTCGTGCTCTTCTTGGCGAATTCAAGATAGAAAACAACGAAAATCGGCGAGAAATCGTTGTTTTGCATCGAAATATGCGGTTTTCTGTAAGAATTTTGATGATTTCGTGCAGAATTCTGCTGTTTTCTTGCAATTCAGCCGTTGAATCTAGGTAAAAAGTCATGATTTTGTAGATTTCGTGCTCTTCTTGGCGAATTCAAGATAGAAAACAACGAAAATCGGCGAGAAATCGTTGTTTTGCATCGAAGTATGCAGTTTTCTCTAAGAATTTTGATGATTTCGTGCAGAATTCTGCTGTTTTCTTGCAATTCAGCTGTAGAATCTTGGTAAAAAGTGATGATTTTGTAGATTTCGTGCTCTTCTTTGCGAATTCAAGCCAGAAAACAACGAAAATCGGCGAGAAATCGTTGTTTTGCATCGAAATATGCGGTTTTCTGTAAGAATTTTGATGATTTCGTGCAGAATTCTGCTGTTTTCTTGCAATTCAGCCGTTGAATCTTGGTAAAAAGTCATGATTTTGTAGATTTCGTGCTCTTCATTGCGAATTAAAGCCAGAAAACAACGAAAATCGGCGAGAAATCGTCGTTTTGCATCGAAATATGCGGTTTTCTGTAAGAATTTTGATGATTTCGTGCAGAATTCTGCTGTTTTCTTGCAATTCAGCCGTTGAATCTAGGTAAAAAGTCATGATTTTGTAGATTTCGTGCTCTTCTTGGCAAATTCAAGATAGAAAACAACGAAAATCGGCGAGAAATCGTTGTTTTGCATCGAAATATGCGATTTTCTGTAAGAATTTTGATGATTTCGTGCAGAATTCTGCTGTTTTCTTGCAATTCAGCCGTTGAATCTATGTAAAAAGTCATGATTTTGTAGATTTCGTGCTCTTCTTTGCGAATTCAAGCCAGAAAACAACGAAAATCGGCGAGAAATCGTCGTTTTGCATCGAAATATGCGGTTTTCTGTAAGAATTTTGATGATTTCGTGCAGAATTCTGCTGTTTTCTTGCAATTCAGATGTAGAATCTTGGTAAAAAGTGATGATTTTGTAGATTTCGTGCTCTTCTTTGCGAATTCAAGCCAGAAAACAACGAAAATCGGCGAGAAATCGTTGTTTTGCATCGAAATATGCGGTTTTCTGTAAGAATTTTGATGATTTCGTGCAGAATTCTGCTGTTTTTTTGCAATTCAGCCGTTGAATCTTGGTAAAAAGTCATGATTTTGTAGATTTCGTGCTCTTCTTTGCGAATTCAAGCCAGAATACAACGAAAATCGGCGAGAAATCGTCGTTTTGCATCGAAATATGCGGTTTTCTGTAAGAATTTTGATGATTTCGTGCAGAATTCTGCTGTTTTCTTGCAATTCAGCCGTAGAATCTTGGTAAAAAGTCATGATTTTGTAGATTTTGTGCTATTCATTGCAAATTCAAGATAGAAAACAACGAAAATCAGCGAGAAATCGTCGTTTTGCATCGAAATATGCGGATTTCTCTAAGAATTTTGATGATTTCGTGCAGAATTCTGCTGTTTTCTTGCAATTCAGCCGTTGAATCTTGGTAAAAAGTCATGATTTTGTAGATTTCGTGCTCTTCTTTGCAAATTCATGAAAGAAAACAACGAAAATCGGCGAGAAATCGTCGTTTTGCATCGAAATATGCGGTTTTCTGTAAGAATTTTGATGATTTCGTGCAGAATTCTGCTGTTTTCTTGCAATTCAGCCGTTGAATCTTGGTAAAAAGTCATGATTTTGTAGATTTCGTGCTCTTCTTTGCGAATTCAAGCCAGAGAACTACGAAAATCGGCGAGAAATCATCGTTTTGCATGGAAATATGCGGTTTTCTGTAAGAATTTTGATGATTTCGTGCAGAATTCTGCTGTTTTCTTGCAATTCAGCCGTTGAATCTAGGTAAAAAGTCATGATTTTGTAGATTTCGTGCTCTTCTTGGCGAATTCAAGATAGAAAACAACGAAAATCGGCGAGAAATCGTTGTTTTGCATCGAAATATGCGGTTTTCTGTAAGAATTTTGAAGATTTCGTGCAGAATTCTGCTGTTTTCTTGCAATTCAGCCGTTGAATCTAGGTAAAAAGTCATGATTTTGTAGATTTCGTGCTCTTCTTGGCGAATTCAAGATAGAAAACAACGAAAATCGGCGAGAAATCGTTGTTTTGCATCGAAGTATGCAGTTTTCTCTAAGAATTTTGATGATTTCGTGCAGAATTCTGCTGTTTTCTTGCAATTCAGCCGTTGAATCTTGGTAAAAAGTCATGATTTTGTAGATTTCGTGCTCTTCTTTGCGAATTCAAGCCAGAAAACAACGAAAATCGGCGAGAAATCGTCGTTTTGCATCGAAATATGCGGTTTTCTGTAAGATTTTTGATGATTTCGTGCAGAATTCTGCTGTTTTCTTGCAATTCAGCCGTTGAATCTTGGTAAAAAGTCATGATTTTGTAGATTTCGTGCTCTTCTTGGCGAATTCAAGATAGAAAACAACGAAAATCGGCGAGAAATCGTTGTTTTGCATCGAAGTATGCAGTTTTCTCTAAGAATTTTGATGATTTCGTGCAGAATTCTGCTGTGTTCTTGCAATTCAGCCGTTGAATCTTAATAAAAAGTCATGATTTTGTAGATTTCGTGCTCTTCTTTGCAAATTCATGAAAGAAAACAACGAAAATCGGCGAGAAATCGTCGTTTTGCATCGAAATATGCGGTTTTCTCTAAGAATTTTGATGATTTCGTGCAGAATTCTGCTGTTTTCTTGCAATTCAGCCGTTGAATCTTGGTAAAAAGTGATGATTTTGTAGATTTCGTGCTCTTCTTTGCAAATTCAAGCCAGAAAACAACGAAAATCGGCGAGAAATCGTCGTTTTGCATCGAAATATGCGGTTTTCTCTAAGAATTTTGATGATTTCGTGCAGAATTCTGCTGTTTTCATGCAATTCAGCCGTTGAATCTTGGTAAAAAGTGATGATTTTGTAGATTTCGTGCTCTTCTTTGCGAATTCAAGCCAGAAAACAACGAAAATCGGCGAGAAATCGTCGTTTTGCATCGAAATATGCGGTTTTCTCTAAGAATTTTGATGATTTCGTGCAGAATTCTGCTGTTTTCATGCAATTCAGCCGTTGAATCTTGGTAAAAAGTGATGATTTTGTAGATTTCGTGCTCTTCTTTGCGAATTCAAGCCAGAAAACAACGAAAATCGGCGAGAAATCGTCGTTTTGCATCGAAATATGCGGTTTTCTCTAAGAATTTTGATGATTTCGTGCAGAATTCTGCTGTTTTCTTGCAATTCAGCCGTTGAATCTTGGTAAAAAGTGATGATTTTGTAGATTTCGTGCTCTTCTTTGCAAATTCAAGCCAGAAAACAACGAAAATCGGCGAGAAATCGTCGTTTTGCATCGAAATATGCGGTTTTCTCTAAGAATTTTGACGATTTCGTGCAGAATTCTTCTGTTTTCTTGCAATTCAGCCGTTGAATCTTGGTAAAAAGTCATGATTTTGCAGATTTCGTGCTCTTCTTTGCGAATTCAAGATAGAAAACAACGAAAATCAGCGAGAAATCGTCGTTTTGCATCGAAATATGCGGTTTTCTCTATGAATTTTGATGATTTCGTGCAGAATTCTGCTGTTTTCTTGCAATTCAGCCGTTGAATCTTGGTAAAAAGTCATGATTTTGTAGATTTCGTGCTCTTCTTTGCAAATTCATGCCAGAAAACAGCGAAGATCGGCGAGAAATCGTCGTTTTGCATCGAAATATGCGGTTTTCTGTAAGAATTTTGATGATTTCGTGCAGAATTCTGCTGTTTTCTTGCAATTCAGCCGTTGAATCTAGGTAAAAAGTCATGATTTTGTAGATTTCGTGCTCTTCTTGGCGAATTCAAGATAGAAAACAACGAAAATCGGCGAGAAATCGTTGTTTTGCATCGAAATATGCGGTTTTCTGTGAGAATTTTGATGATTTCGTGCAGAATTCTGCTGTTTTCTTGCAATTCAGCCGTTGAATCTTGGTAAAAAGTCATGATTTTGTAGATTTCGTGCTCTTCTTTGCAAATTCATGAAAGAAAACAACGAAAATCGGCGAGAAATCGTCGTTTTGCATCGAAATATGCGGTTTTCTGTAAGAATTTTGATGATTTCGTGCAGAATTCTGCTGTTTTCTTGCAATTCAGCCGTTGAATCTTGGTAAAAAGTCATGATTTTGTAGATTTCGTGCTCTTCTTTGCGAATTCAAGCCAGAGAACTACGAAAATCGGCGAGAAATCATCGTTTTGCATGGAAATATGCGGTTTTCTGTAAGAATTTTGATGATTTCGTGCAGAATTCTGCTGTTTTCTTGCAATTCAGCCGTTGAATCTAGGTAAAAAGTCATGATTTTGTAGATTTCGTGCTCTTCTTGGCGAATTCAAGATAGAAAACAACGAAAATCGGCGAGAAATCGTTGTTTTGCATCGAAATATGCGGTTTTCTGTAAGAATTTTGAAGATTTCGTGCAGAATTCTGCTGTTTTCTTGCAATTCAGCCGTTGAATCTAGGTAAAAAGTCATGATTTTGTAGATTTCGTGCTCTTCTTGGCGAATTCAAGATAGAAAACAACGAAAATCGGCGAGAAATCGTTGTTTTGCATCGAAGTATGCAGTTTTCTCTAAGAATTTTGATGATTTCGTGCAGAATTCTGCTGTTTTCTTGCAATTCAGCCGTTGAATCTTGGTAAAAAGTCATGATTTTGTAGATTTCGTGCTCTTCTTTGCGAATTCAAGCCAGAAAACAACGAAAATCGGCGAGAAATCGTCGTTTTGCATCGAAATATGCGGTTTTCTGTAAGATTTTTGATGATTTCGTGCAGAATTCTGCTGTTTTCTTGCAATTCAGCCGTTGAATCTTGGTAAAAAGTCATGATTTTGTAGATTTCGTGCTCTTCTTGGCGAATTCAAGATAGAAAACAACGAAAATCGGCGAGAAATCGTTGTTTTGCATCGAAGTATGCAGTTTTCTCTAAGAATTTTGATGATTTCGTGCAGAATTCTGCTGTGTTCTTGCAATTCAGCCGTTGAATCTTAATAAAAAGTCATGATTTTGTAGATTTCGTGCTCTTCTTTGCAAATTCATGAAAGAAAACAACGAAAATCGGCGAGAAATCGTCGTTTTGCATCGAAATATGCGGTTTTCTCTAAGAATTTTGATGATTTCGTGCAGAATTCTGCTGTTTTCTTGCAATTCAGCCGTTGAATCTTGGTAAAAAGTGATGATTTTGTAGATTTCGTGCTCTTCTTTGCAAATTCAAGCCAGAAAACAACGAAAATCGGCGAGAAATCGTCGTTTTGCATCGAAATATGCGGTTTTCTCTAAGAATTTTGATGATTTCGTGCAGAATTCTGCTGTTTTCATGCAATTCAGCCGTTGAATCTTGGTAAAAAGTGATGATTTTGTAGATTTCGTGCTCTTCTTTGCGAATTCAAGCCAGAAAACAACGAAAATCGGCGAGAAATCGTCGTTTTGCATCGAAATATGCGGTTTTCTCTAAGAATTTTGATGATTTCGTGCAGAATTCTGCTGTTTTCATGCAATTCAGCCGTTGAATCTTGGTAAAAAGTGATGATTTTGTAGATTTCGTGCTCTTCTTTGCGAATTCAAGCCAGAAAACAACGAAAATCGGCGAGAAATCGTCGTTTTGCATCGAAATATGCGGTTTTCTCTAAGAATTTTGATGATTTCGTGCAGAATTCTGCTGTTTTCTTGCAATTCAGCCGTTGAATCTTGGTAAAAAGTGATGATTTTGTAGATTTCGTGCTCTTCTTTGCAAATTCAAGCCAGAAAACAACGAAAATCGGCGAGAAATCGTCGTTTTGCATCGAAATATGCGGTTTTCTCTAAGAATTTTGACGATTTCGTGCAGAATTCTTCTGTTTTCTTGCAATTCAGCCGTTGAATCTTGGTAAAAAGTCATGATTTTGCAGATTTCGTGCTCTTCTTTGCGAATTCAAGATAGAAAACAACGAAAATCAGCG
Source organism: Gnatocerus cornutus (assembly GCA_029298725.1). Classification (NCBI taxonomy): domain Eukaryota; kingdom Metazoa; phylum Arthropoda; class Insecta; order Coleoptera; family Tenebrionidae; genus Gnatocerus; species Gnatocerus cornutus. Next base: position 5,987,503 of record CM055516.1, read on the forward strand.
AGAAATCGTCGTTTTGCATCGAAATATGCGGTTTTCTCTATGAATTTTGATGATTTCGTGCAGAATTCTGCTGTTTTCTTGCAATTCAGCCGTTGAATCTTGGTAAAAAGTCATGATTTTGTAGATTTCGTGCTCTTCTTTGCAAATTCATGCCAGAAAACAGCGAAGATCGGCGAGAAATCGTCGTTTTGCATCGAAATATGCGGTTTTCTGTAAGAATTTTGATGATTTCGTGCAGAATTCTGCTGTTTTCTTGCAATTCAGCCGTTGAATCTAGGTAAAAAGTCATGATTTTGTAGATTTCGTGCTCTTCTTGGCGAATTCAAGATAGAAAACAACGAAAATCGGCGAGAAATCGTTGTTTTGCATCGAAATATGCGGTTTTCTGTGAGAATTTTGATGATTTCGTGCAGAATTCTGCTGTTTTCTTGCAATTCAGCCGTTGAATCTATGTAAAAAGTCATGATTTTGTAGATTTTGTGCTCTTCTTGGCGAATTCAAGATAGAAAACAACGAAAATCAGCGAGAAATCGTCGTTTTGCATCGAAATATGCGGTTTTCTCTAAGAATTTTGATGATTTCGTGCAGAATTCTGCTGTTTTCTTGCAATTCAGCCGTTGAATCTAGGTAAAAAGTCATGATTTTGTAGATTTCGTGCTCTTCTTGGCGAATTCAAGTTAGAAAACAACGAAAATCGGCGAGAAATCGTTGTTTTGCATCGAAATATGCGGTTTTCTGTAAGAATTTTGATGATTTCGTGCAGAATTCTGCTATTTTCTTGCAATTCAGCCGTTGAATCTAGGTAAAAAGTCATGATTTTGTAGATTTCGTGCTCTTCTTGGCGAATTCAAGATAGAAAACAACGAAAATCGGCGAGAAATCGTTGTTTTGCATCGAAATATGCAGTTTTCTCTAAGAATTTTGATGATTTCGTGCAGAATTCTGCTGTTTTCATGCAATTCAGCCGTTGAATCTTGGTAAAAAGTGATGATTTTGTAGATTTCGTGCTCTTCTTTGCAAATTCAAGCCAGAATACAACGAAAATCGGCGAGAAATCGTCGTTTTGCATCGAAATATGCGGTTCTCTCTAAGAATTTTGATGATTTCGTGCAGAATTCTGCTGTTTTCTTGCAATTCAGCCGTTGAATCTTGGTAAAAGGTGATGATTTTGTAGATTTCGTGCTCTTCTTTGCGAATTCAAGCCAGAAAACAACGAAAATCGGCGAGAAATCGTCGTTTTGCATCGAAATATGCGGTTTTCTCTAAGAATTTTGACGATTTCGTGCAGAATTCTGCTGTTTTCTTGCAATTCAGCCGTTGAATCTTGGTAAAAAGTCATGATTTTGTAGATTTCGTGCTCTTCTTTGCGAATTCAAAATAGAAAACAACGAAAATCAGCGAGAAATCGTCGTTTTGCATCGAAATATGCGGTTTTCTCTAAGAATTTTGATGATTTCGTGCAGAATTCTGCTGTTTTCTAGCAATTCAGCTGTTGAATCTTGGTAAAAAGTCATGATTTTGTAGATTTCGTGCTCTTCTTTGCAAATTCATGCCAGAAAACAGCGAAGATCGGCGAGAAATCGTCGTTTTGCATCGAAATATGCGGTTTTCTGTGAAAATTTTGATGATTTCGTGCAGAATTCTGCTGTTTTCTTGCAATTCAGCCGTTGAATCTAGGTAAAAAGTCATGATTTTGTAGATTTCGTGCTCTTCTTGGCGAATTCAAGATAGAAAACAACGAAAATCAGCGAGAAATCGTCGTTTTGCATCGAAATATGCGGTTTTCTGTAAGATTTTTGATGATTTCGTGCAGAATTCTGCTGTTTTCTTGCAATTCAGCCGTTGAATCTTGGTAAAAAGTCATGATTTTGTAGATTTCGTGCTCTTCTTGGCGAATTCAAGATAGAAAACAACGAAAATCGGCGAGAAATCGTTGTTTTGCATCGAAGTATGCAGTTTTCTCTAAGAATTTTGATGATTTCGTGCAGAATTCTGCTGTGTTCTTGCAATTCAGCCGTTGAATCTTGGTAAAAAGTCATGATTTTGTAGATTTCGTGCTCTTCTTTGCAAATTCATGAAAGAAAACAACGAAAATCGGCGAGAAATCGTCGTTTTGCATCGAAATATGCGGTTTTCTCTAAGAATTTTGATGATTTCGTGCAGAATTCTGCTGTTTTCTTGCAATTCAGCCGTTAAATCTTGGTAAAAAGTGATGATTTTGTAGATTTCGTGCTCTTCTTTGCGAATTCAAGCCAGAAAACAACGAAAATCGGCGAGAAATCGTCGTTTTGCATCGAAATATGCGGTTTTCTCTAAGAATTTTGATGATTTCGTGCAGAATTCTGCTGTTTTCATGCAATTCAGCCGTTGAATCTTGGTAAAAAGTGATGATTTTGTAGATTTCGTGCTCTTCTTTGCGAATTCAAGCCAGAAAACAACGAAAATCGGCGAGAAATCGTCGTTTTGCATCGAAATATGCGGTTTTCTCTAAGAATTTTGATGATTTCGTGCAGAATTCTGCTGTTTTCTTGCAATTCAGCCGTTGAATCTTGGTAAAAAGTGATGATTTTGTAGATTTCGTGCTCTTCTTTGCAAATTCAAGCCAGAAAACAACGAAAATCGGCGAGAAATCGTCGTTTTGCATCGAAATATGCGGTTTTCTCTAAGAATTTTGACGATTTCGTGCAGAATTCTTCTGTTTTCTTGCAATTCAGCCGTTGAATCTTGGTAAAAAGTCATGATTTTGCAGATTTCGTGCTCTTCTTTGCGAATTCAAGATAGAAAACAACGAAAATCAGCGAGAAATCGTCGTTTTGCATCGAAATATGCGGTTTTCTCTATGAATTTTGATGATTTCGTGCAGAATTCTGCTGTTTTCTTGCAATTCAGCCGTTGAATCTTGGTAAAAAGTCATGATTTTGTAGATTTCGTGCTCTTCTTTGCAAATTCATGCCATAAAACAGCGAAGATCGGCGAGAAATCGTCGTTTTGCATCGAAATATGCGGTTTTCTGTAAGAATTTTGATGATTTCGTGCAGAATTCTGCTGTTTTCTTGCAATTCAGCCGTTGAATCTAGGTAAAAAGTCATGATTTTGTAGATTTCGTGCTCTTCTTGGCGAATTCAAGATAGAAAACAACGAAAATCGGCGAGAAATCGTTGTTTTGCATCGAAATATGCGGTTTTCTGTGAGAATTTTGATGATTTCGTGCAGAATTCTGCTGTTTTCTTGCAATTCAGCCGTTGACTCTATGTAAAAAGTCATGATTTTGTAGATTTTGTGCTCTTCTTGGCGAATTCAAGATAGAAAACAACGAAAATCAGCGAGAAATCGTCGTTTTGCATCGAAATATGCGGTTTTCTCTAAGAATTTTGATGATTTCGTGCAGAATTCTGCTGTTTTCTTGCAATTCAGCCGTTGAATCTAGGTAAAAAGTCATGATTTTGTAGATTTCGTGCTCTTCTTGGCGAATTCAAGTTAGAAAACAACGAAAATCGGCGAGAAATCGTTGTTTTGCATCGAAATATGCGGTTTTCTGTAAGAATTTTGATGATTTCGTGCAGAATTCTGCTGTTTTCTTGCAATTCAGCCGTTGAATCTAGGTAAAAAGTCATGATTTTGTAGATTTCGTGCTCTTCTTGGCGAATTCAAGATAGAAAACAACGAAAATCGGCGAGAAATCGTTGTTTTGCATCGAAATATGCAGTTTTCTCTAAGAATTTTGATGATTTCGTGCAGAATTCTGCTGTTTTCATGCAATTCAGCCGTTGAATCTTGGTAAAAAGTGATGATTTTGTAGATTTCGTGCTCTTCTTTGCAAATTCAAGCCAGAATACAACGAAAATCGGCGAGAAATCGTCGTTTTGCATCGAAATATGCGGTTCTCTCTAAGAATTTTGATGATTTCGTGCAGAATTCTGCTGTTTTCTTGCAATTCAGCCGTTGAATCTTGGTAAAAGGTGATGATTTTGTAGATTTCGTGCTCTTCTTTGCGAATTCAAGCCAGAAAACAACGAAAATCGGCGAGAAATCGTCGTTTTGCATCGAAATATGCGGTTTTCTCTAAGAATTTTGACGATTTCGTGCAGAATTCTGCTGTTTTCTTGCAATTCAGCCGTTGAATCTTGGTAAAAAGTCATGATTTTGTAGATTTCGTGCTCTTCTTTGCGAATTCAAAATAGAAAACAACGAAAATCAGCGAGAAATCGTCGTTTTGCATCGAAATATGCGGTTTTCTCTAAGAATTTTGATGATTTCGTGCAGAATTCTGCTGTTTTCTTGCAATTCAGCTGTTGAATCTTGGTAAAAAGTCATGATTTTGTAGATTTCGTGCTCTTCTTTGCAAATTCATGCCAGAAAACAGCGAAGATCGGCGAGAAATCGTCGTTTTGCATCGAAATATGCGGTTTTCTGTGAAAATTTTGATGATTTCGTGCAGAATTCTGCTGTTTTCTTGCAATTCAGCCGTTGAATCTAGGTAAAAAGTCATGATTTTGTAGATTTCGTGCTCTTCTTGGCGAATTCAAGATAGAAAACAACGAAAATCAGCGAGAAATCGTCGTTTTGCATCGAAATATGCGGTTTTCTCAAAGAATTTTGATGATTTCGTGCAGAATTCTGCTGTTTTCTTGCAATTCAGCCGTTGAATCTTGGTAAAAAGTCATGATTTTGTAGATTTCGTGCTCTTCTTTGCAAATTCATGCTAGAAAACAACGAAAATCGGCGAGAAATCGTTGTTTTGCATCGAAATATGCGGTTTTCTCTAAGAATTTTGACGATTTCGTGCAGAATTCTGCTGTTTTCTTGCAATTCAGCCGTTGAATCTTGGTAAAAAGTGATGATTTTGTAGATTTCGTGCTCTTCTTTGCGAATTCAAGATAGAAAACAACGAAAATCAGCGAGAAATCGACCGTTTTGCATCGAAATATGCGGTTTTCTCTAAGAATTTTGATGATTTCGTGCAGAATTCTGCTGTTTTCTTGCAATTCAGCCGTTGAATCTTGGTAAAAAGTCATGATTTTGTAGATTTCGTGCTCTTCTTTGCAAATTCATGCTAGAAAACAACGAAAATCGGCGAGAAATCGTCGTTTTGCATCGAAATATGCGGTTTTCTGTAAGAATTTTGATGATTTCGTGCAGAATTCTGCTGTTTTCTTGCAATTCAGCCGTTGAGTCTAGGTAAAAAGTCATGATTTTGTAGATTTCGTGCTCTTCTTGGCGAATTCAAGATAGAAAACAACGAAAATCGGCGAGAAATCGTCGTTTTGCATCGAAATATGCGGTTTTCTCTAAGAATTTTGATGATTTCGTGCAGAATTCTGCTGTTTTCTTGCAATTCAGCCGTTGAATCTTGGTAAAAAGTGATGATTTTGTAGATTTCGTGCTCTTCTTTGCAAATTCAAGCCAGAAAACAACGAAAATCGGCGAGAAATCGTCGTTTTGCATCGAAATATGCGGTTTTCTGTAAGAATTTTGATGATTTCGAGCAGAATTCTGCTGTTTTCTTGCAATTCAGCCGTTGAATCTTGGTAAAAAGTCATGATTTTGTAGATTTTGTGCTCTTCTTTGCGAATTCAAGATAGAAAACAACGAAAATCAGCGAGAAATTGTCGTTTTGCATCGAAATATGCGGTTTTCTCTAAGAATTTTGATGATTTCGTGCAGAATTCTGCTGTTATCTTGCAATTCAGCCGTTGAATCTTGGTAAAAAATCATGATTTTGTAGATTTCGTGCTTTTCTTTGCAAATTCATGCTAGAAAACAACGAAAATCGGCGAGAAATCGTCGTTTTGCATCGAAATATGCGGTTTTCTGTAAGAATTTTGATGATTTCGTGCAGAATTCTGCTGTTTTCTTGCAATTCAGCCGTTGAGTCTAGGTTAAAAGTCATGATTTTGTAGATTTCGTGCTCTTCTTGGCGAATTCAAGATAGAAAACAACGAAAATCGGCGAGAAATCGTCGTTTTGCATCGAAATATGCGGTTTTCTCTAAGAATTTTGATGATTTCGTGCAGAAATCTGCTGTTTTCTTGCAATTCAGCCGTTGAATCTTGGTAAAAAGTCATGATTTTGTAGATTTCGTGCTCTTCTTTGCGAATTCAAGATAGAAAACAACGAAAATCAGCGAGAAAACGTCGTTTTGGATCGAAATATGCGGTTTTCTCTAAGAATTTTGATGATTTCGTGCAGAATTCTGCTGTTTTCTTGCAATTCAGCCGTTGAATCTTGGTAAAAAGTCATGATTTTGTAAATTTCGTGCTCTTCTTTGCAAATTCATGCCAGAAAACAACGAAAATCGGCGAGAAATCGTCGTTTTGCATCGAAATATGCGGTTTTCTGTAAGAATTTTGATGATTTCGTGCAGAATTCTGCTGTTTTCTTGCAATTCAGCCGTTGAATCTTGGTAAAAAGTCATGATTTTGTAGATTTCGTGCTCTTCTTTGCGAATTCAAGCCAGAAAACAACGAAAATCGGCGAGAAATCGTCGTTTTGCATCGAAATATGCGGTTTTCTGTATGAATTTTGATGATTTCGTGCAGAATTCTGCTGTTTTCTTGCAATTCAGCCGTTGAATCTAGGTAAAAAGTCATGATTTTGTAGATTTCGTGCTTTTCTTTGCGAATTCAAGCCAGAAAACAACGAAAATCGGCGAGAAATCGTCGTTTTGCATCGAAAAATGCGGTTTTCTGTAAGAATTTTGATGATTTCGTGCAGAATTCTGCTGTTTTCTTGCAATTCAGCCGTTGAATCTTGGTAAAAAGTCATGATTTTGTAGATTTCGTGCTTTTCTTTGCGAATTCAAGCCAGAAAACAACGAAAATCGGCGAGAAATCGTCGTTTTGCATCGAAATATGCGGTTTTCTGTAAGAATTTTGATGATTTCGTGCAGAATTCTGCTGTTTTTTTGCAATTCAGCCGTTGAATCTTGGTAAAAAGTCATGATTTTGTAGATTCCGTGCTCTTCTTTGCGAATTCAAGCCAGAAAACAACGAAAATCGGCGAGAAATCGTCGTTTTGCATCGAAATATGCGGTTTTCTCTAAGAATTTTGATGATTTCGTGCAGAATTCTGCTGTTTTCTTGCAATTCAGCCGTTGAATCTTGGTCAAAAGTCATGATTTTGTAGATTCCGTGCTCTTCTTTGCGAATTCAAGATAGAAAACAACGAAAATCAGCGAGAAATCGTCGTTTTGCATCGAAATATGCGGTTTTCTGTAAGAATTTTGATGATTTCGTGCAAAATTCTGCTGTTTTCTTGCAATTCAGCCGTTGAATCTTGGTAAAAAGTCATGATTTTGTAGATTCCGTGCTCTTCTTTGCGAATTCAAGATAGAAAACAACGAAAATCAGCGAGAAATCGTCGTTTTGCATCGAAATATGCGGTTTTCTCTAAGAATTTTGACGATTTCGTGCAGAATTCTGCTGTTTACTTGCAATTCAGATGTTGAATCTTGGTAAAAAGTCATGATTTTGTAGATTTCGTGTTCTTCTTTGCGAATTCAAGATAGAAAACAACGAAAATCAGCGAGAAATCGTCGTTTTGCATCGAAATATGCGGTTTTCTCTAAGAATTTTGATGATTTCGTGTAGAATTCTGCTGTTTTCTTGCAATTCAGCAGTTGAATCTTGGTAAAAAGTCATGATTTTGTAGATTTCGTGCTCATCTTTGCAAATTCATGCCAGAAAACAACGAAAATCGCCGAGAAATCGTCGTTTTGCATCGAAATATGCGGTTTTCTGTAAGAATTTTGATGATTTCGTGCAGAATTCTGCTGTTTTCTTGCAATTCAGCCGTTGAATCTTGGTAAAAAGTCATGATTTTATAGATTTCGTGCTCTTCTTGGCGAATTCAAGATAGAAAACAACGAAATTCGGCGAGAAATCGTTGTTTTGCATCGAAATATGCGGTTTTCTGTAAGAATTTTGATGATTTCGTGCAGAATTCTGCTGTTTTCTTGCAATTCAGCCGTTGAATCTTGGTAAAAAGTCATGATTTTGTAGATTTCGTGCTCTTCTTTGCGAATTCAAGCCAGAAAACAACGAAAATCGGCGAGAAATCGTCGTTTTGCATCGAAATATGCGGTTTTCTGTAAGAATTTTGATGATTTCGTGCAGAATTCTGCTGTTTTCTTGCAATTCAGCCGTAGAATCTTGGTAAAAAGTGATGATTTTGTAGATTTCGTGCTCTTCTTTGCGAATTCAAGCCAGAAAACAACGAAAATCGGCGAGAAATCGTTGTTTTGCATCGAAATATGCGGTTTTCTGTAAGAATTTTGATGATTTCGTGCAGAATTCTGCTGTTTTCTTGCAATTCAGCCGTTGAATCTTGGTAAAAAGTAATGATTTTGTAGATTTCGTGCTCTTCTTTGCGAATTCAAGCCAGAAAACAACGAAAATCAGCGAGAAATCGTCGATTTGCATCGAAAAATGCGGTTTTCTGTAAGAATTTTGATGATTTCGTGCAGAATTCTGCGGTTTTCTTGCAATTCAGCCGTTGAATCTTGGTAAAAGGTCATGATTTTGTAGATTTCGTGTTTTTTTTTGCGAATTCTAACCAGAAAACCACAAAAATCGGCGAGAAATCGTCGTTTTGCATCGAAATATGCGGTTTTCTCTAAGAATTTTGATGATTTCGTGCAGAATTCTGCTGTTTTCTTGCAATTCAGCCGTTGAATCTTGGTAAAAAGTCATGATTTTGTAGATTTCGTGCTCTTCTTGGCGAATTCAAGATAGAAAACAACGAAAATCGGCGAGAAATCGTTGTTTTGCATCGAAATATGCAGTTTTCTCCAAGAATTTTAATGATTTCGTGCAGAATTCTGCCGTTTTCTTGCAATTCAGCCGTTGAATCTTGGTAAAAAGTCATGATTTTGTGGATTTCGTGCTCTTCTTTGCGAATTCAAACCAGAAAACAACGAAAATCGGCGAGAAATCGTCGTTTTGCATCGAAATATGCGGTTTTCTCTAAGAATTTTGATGATTTCGTGCAGAATTCTGCTGTTTTCTTGCAATTCAGCCGTTGAATCTTGGTAAAAAGTGATGATTTTGTAGATTTCGTGCTCTTCTTGGCGAATTCAAGCCAGAAAACAACGAAAATCGGCGAGAAATCGTCGTTTTGCATCGAAATATGCGGTTTTCTCTAAGAATTTTGACGATTTCGTGCAGAATTCTGCTGTTTTCTTACAATTCAACCCTTGAATCTTGGTAAAAAGTCATGATTTTGTAGATTTCGTGCTCTTCTTGGCGAATTCAAGATAGAAAACAACGAAAATCGGCGAGAAATCGTTGTTTTGCATCGAAATATGCAGTTTTCTCCAAGAATTTTAATGATTTCGTGCAGAATTCTGCCGTTTTCTTGCAATTCAGCCGTTGAATCTTGGTAAAAAGTCATGATTTTGTGGATTTCGTGCTCTTCTTTGCGAATTCAAACCAGAAAACAACGAAAATCGGCGAGAAATCGTCGTTTTGCATCGAAATATGCGGTTTTCTGTAAGAATTTTGATGATTTCGTGCAGAATTCTGCTGTTTTCTTGCAAGTCAGCCGTAGAATCATGGTAAAAAGTGATGATTTTGTAGATTTCGTGCTCTTCTTTGCGAATTCAAGCCAGAAAACAACGAAAATCGGCGAGAAATCGTTGTTTTGCATCGAAATATGCGGTTTTCTGTAAGAATTTTGATGATTTCGTGCAGAATGCTGCTGTTTTCTTGCAAGTTAGCCGTAGAATCGTGGTAAAAAGTGATGATTTTGTAGATTTCGTGCTCTTCTTTGCGAATTCAAGCCAGAAAACAACGAAAATCGGCGAGAAATCGTCGTTTTGCATCGAAATATGCGGTTTTCTGTAAGAATTTTGATGATTTCGTGCAGAATTCTGCTGTTTTCTTGCAATTCAGCCGTTGAATCTTGGTAAAAATCATGATTTTGTAGATTTCGTGCTCTTCTTTGCAAATTCAAGATAGAAAACAACGAAAATCAACGAGAAATCGTCGTTTTGCATCGAAATATGCGGTTTTCTCTAAGAATTTTGATGATTTCGTGCAGAATTCTGCTGTTTTCTTGCAATTCAGCCGTTGACTCTTGGTAAAAAGTGATGATTTTGTAGATTTCGTGCTCTTCTTTGCGAATTCAAGCCAGAAAACAACGAAAATCGGCGAGAAATCGTCGTTTTGCATCGAAATATGCGGTTTTCTCTAAGAATTTTGACGATTTCGTTCAGAATTCTGCTGTTTTCTTGCAATTCAGCCCTTGAATCTTGGTAAAAAGTCATGATTTTGTAGATTTCGTGCTCCTCTTGGCGAATTCAAGATAGAAAACAACGAAAATCGGCGAGAAATCGTTGTTTTGCATCGAAATATGCAGTTTTCTCCAAGAATTTTAATGATTTCGTGCAGAATTCTGCCGTTTTCTTGCAATTCAGCCGTTGAATCTTGGTAAAAAGTCATGATTTTGTAGATTTCGTGCTCTTCTTTGCGAATTCAAGCCAGAAAACAACGAAAATCGGCGAGAAATCGTCGTTTTGCATCGAAATATGCGGTTTTCTGTAAGAATTTTGATGATTTCGTGCAGAATTCTGCTGTTTTCTTGCAATTCAGCCGTAGAATCATGGTAAAAAGTGATGATTTTGTAGATTTCGTGCTCTTCTTTGCGAATTCAAGCCAGAAAACAACGAAAATCGGCGAGAAATCGTTGTTTTGCATCGAAATATGCGGTTTTCTGTAAGAATTTTGATGATTTCGTGCAGAATGCTGCTGTTTTCTTGCAAGTTAGCCGTAGAATCTTGGTAAAAAGTGATGATTTTGTAGATTTCGTGCTCTTCTTTGCGAATTCAAGCCAGAAAACAACGAAAATCGGCGAGAAATCGTCGTTTTGCATCGAAATATGCGGTTTTCTGTAAGAATTTTGATGATTTCGTGCAGAATTCTGCTGTTTTCTTGCAATTCAGCCGTTGAATCTTGGTAAAAATCATGATTTTGTAGATTCCGTGCTCTTCTTTGCAAATTCAAGATAGAAAACAACGAAAATCAGCGAGAAATCGTCGTTTTGCATCGAAATATGCGGTTTTCTCTAAGAATTTTGATGATTTCGTGCAGAATTCTGCTGTTTTCTTGCAATTCAGCCGTTGAATCGTGGTAAAAAGTGATGATTTTGTAGATTTCGTGCTCTTCTTTGCGAATTCAAGCCAGAAAACAACGAAAATCGGCGAGAAATCGTCGTTTTGCATCGAAATATGCGGTTTTCTTTAAGAATTTTGATGATTTCGTGCAGAATTCTGCTGTTTTCTTGCAATTCAGCCGTTGAATCTTGGTAAAAAGTGATGATTTTGTAGATTTCGTGCTCTTCTTTGCAAATTCAAGCCAGAAAACAACGAAAATCGTCGAGAAATCGTCGTTTTGCATCGAAATATGCGGTTTTCTCTAAGAATTTTGATGATTTCGTGCAGAATTCTGCTGTTTTCTTGCAATTCAGCTGTTGAATCTTGGTAAAAAGTCATGATTTTGTAGATTTCGTGCTCTTCTTTGCAAATTCATGCAAGAAAACAACGAAAATCGGCGAGAAATCGTCGTTTTGCATCGAAATATGCGGTTTTCTCTTAGAATTTTGACGATTTCGTGCAGAATTCTGCTGTTTTCTTGCAATTCAGCCGTTGAATCTTGGTAAAAAGTCATGATTTTGAAGATTTCGTGCTCTTCTTTGCGAATTCAAGCCAGAAAACCACGAAAATCGGCGAGAAATCGTCGTTTTGCATCGAAATATGCGGTTTTCTCTAAGAATTTTGAAGATTTCGTGCAGAATTCTGCTGTTTTCTTGCAATTCAGCCATTGAATCTTGGTAAAAAGTGATGATTTTGTAGATTTCGTGCTCTTCTTTGCGAATTCAAGCCAGAAAACAACGAAAATCGGCGAGAAATCGTCGTTTTGCATCGAAATATGCGGTTTTCTCTTAGAATTTTGACGATTTCGTGCAGAATTCTGCTGTTTTCTTGCAATTCAGCCGTTGAATCTTGGTAAAAAGTCATGATTTTGTAGATTTCGTGCTCTTCTTGGCGAATTCAAGATAGAAAACAACGAAAATCGGCGAGAAATCGTTGTTTTGCATCGAAATATGCAGTTTTCTCTAAGAATTTTGATGATTTCGTGCAGAATTCTGCTGTTTTCTTGCAATTCAGCCGTTGAATCTTGGTAAAAAGTCATGATTTTGTAGATTTCGTGCTCTTCTTTGCGAATTCAAGCCAGAAAACAACGAAAATCAGCGAGAAATCGTCGTTTTGCATCGAAATATGCGGTTTTCTGTAAGAATTTTGATGATTTCGTGCAGAATTCTGCTGTTTTCTTGCAATTCAGCTGTTGAATCTTGGTAAAAAGTGATGATTTTGTAGATTTCGTGCTCTTCTTTGCGAATTCAAGCCAGAAAACAACGAAAATCGGCGAGAAATCGTCGTTTTGCATCGAAATATGCGGTTTTCTCTAAGAATTTTGATGATTTCGTGCAGAATTCTGCTGTTTTCTTGCAATTCAGCCGTTGAATCTTGGTCAAAAGTCATGATTTTGTAGATTCCGTGCTCTTCTTTGCGAATTTTAGATAGAAAACAACGAAAATCAGCGAGAAATCGTCGTTTTGCATCGAAATATGCGGTTTTCTGTAAGAATTTTGATGATTTCGTGCAGAATTCTGCTGTTTTCTTGCAATTCAGCCGTTGAATCTTGGTAAAAAGTCATGATTTTGTAGATTCCGTGCTCTTCTTTTCGAATTCAAGATAGAAAACAACGAAAATCAGCGAGAAATCGTCGTTTTGCATCGAAATATGCGGTTTTCTCTAAGAATTTTGACGATTTCGTGCAGAATTCTGCTGTTTACTTGCAATTCAGATGTTGAATCTTGGTAAAAAGTCATGATTTTGTAGATTTCATGCTCTTCTTTGCGAATTCAAGATAGAAAACAACGAAAATCAGCGAGAAATCGTCGTTTTGCATCGAAATATGCGGTTTTCTCTAAGAATTTTGATGATTTCGTGTAGAATTCTGCTGTTTTCTTGCAATTCAGCAGTTGAATCTTGGTAAAAAGTCATGATTTTGTAGATTTCGTGCTCTTCTTTGCAAATTCATGCCAGAAAACAACGAAAATCGCCGAGAAATCGTCGTTTTGCATCGAAATATGCGGTTTTCTGTAAGAATTTTGATGATTTCGTGCAGAATTCTGCTGTTTTCTTGCAATTCAGCCGTTGAATCTTGGTAAAAAGTCATGATTTTGTAGATTTCGTGCTCTTCTTTGCAAATTCAAGCCAGAAAACAACGAAAATCGGCGACAAATCGTCGTTTTGCATCGAAATATGCGGTTTTCTGTAAGAATTTTGATGATTTCGTGCAGAATTCTGCTGTTTTCTTGCAATTCAGCCGTTGAATCTTGGTAAAAAGTCATGATTTTGTAGATTTCGTGCTCTTCTTTGCGAATTCAAGCCAGAAAACAACGAAAATCAGCGAGAAATCGTCGATTTGCATCGAAAAATGCGGTTTTCTGTAAGAATTTTGATGATTTCGTGCAGAATTCTGCGGTTTTCTTGCAATTCAGCCGTTGAATCTTGGTAAAAAGTCATGATTTTGTAGATTTCGTGTTTTTTTTTGCGAATTCTAACCAGAAAACCACAAAAATCGGCGAGAAATCGTCGTTTTGCATCGAAATATGCGGTTTTCTCTAAGAATTTTGATGATTTCGTGCAGAATTCTGCTGTTTTCTTGCAATTCAGCCGTTGAATCTTGGTAAAAAGTGATGATTTTGTAGATTTCGTGCTCTTTTTTGCGAATTCAAGCCAGAAAATCACAAAAATCGGCGAGAAATCGTCGTTTTGCATCGTAATATGCGGTTTTCTCTAAGAATTTTGATGATTTCGTGCAGAATTCTGCTGTTTTCTTGCAATTCAGCCGTTGAATCTTGGTAAAAAGTGATGATTTTGTAGATTTCGTGCTCTTCTTTGCGAATTCAAGCCAGAAAACAACGAAAATCGGCGAGAAATCGTCGTTTTGCATCGAAATATGCGGTTTTCTCTAAGAATTTTGACGATTTCGTGCAGAATTCTGCTGTTTTCTTGCAATTCAGCCCTTGAATCTTGGTAAAAAGTCATGATTTTGTAGATTTCGTGCTCTTCTTGGCGAATTCAAGATAGAAAACAACGAAAATCGGCGAGAAATCGTTGTTTTGCATCGAAATATGCAGTTTTCTCCAAGAATTTTAATGATTTCGTGCAGAATTCTGCTGTTTTCTTGCAATTCAGCCGTAGAATCATGGTAAAAAGTGATGATTTTGTAGATTTCGTGCTCTTCTTTGCGAATTCAAGCCAGAAAACAACGAAAATCGGCGAGAAATCGTTGTTTTGCATCGAAATATGCGGTTTTCTGTAAGAATTTTGATGATTTCGTGCAGAATGCTGCTGTTTTCTTGCAAGTTAGCCGTAGAATCTTGGTAAAAAGTGATGATTTTGTAGATTTCGTGCTCTTCTTTGCGAATTCAAGCCAGAAAACAACGAAAATCGGCGAGAAATCGTCGTTTTGCATCGAAATATGCGGTTTTCTGTAAGAATTTTGATGATTTCGTGCAGAATTCTGCTGTTTTCTTGCAATTCAGCCGTTGAATCTTGGTAAAAATCATGATTTTGTAGATTCCGTGCTCTTCTTTGCGAATTCAAGATAGAAAACAACGAAAATCAGCGAGAAATCGTCGTTTTGCATCGAAATATGCGGTTTTCTCTAAGAATTTTGATGATTTCGTGCAGAATTCTGCTGTTTTCTTGCAATTCAGCCGTTGAATCTTGGTAAAAAGTGATGATTTTGTAGATTTCGTGCTCTTCTTTGCGAATTCAAGCCAGAAAACAACGAAAATCGGCGAGAAATCGTCGTTTTGCATCGAAATATGCGGTTTTCTTTAAGAATTTTGATGATTTCGTGCAGAATTCTGCTGTTTTCTTGCAATTCAGCCGTTGAATCTTGGTAAAAAGTGATGATTTTGTAGATTTCGTGCTCTTCTTTGCAAATTCAAGCCAGAAAACAACGAAAATCGTCGAGAAATCGTCGTTTTGCATCGAAATATGCGGTTTTCTCTAAGAATTTTGATGATTTCGTGCAGAATTCTGCTGTTTTCTTGCAATTCAGCCGTTGAATCTTGGTAAAAAGTCATGATTTTGTAGATTTCGTGCTCTTTTTTGCGAATTCAAGCCAGAAAATCACAAAAATCGGCGAGAAATCGTCGTTTTGCATCGTAATATGCGGTTTTCTCTAAGAATTTTGATGATTTCGTGCAGAATTCTGCTGTTTTCTTGCAATTCAGCCGTTGAATCTTGGTAAAAAGTGATGATTTTGTAGATTTCGTGCTCTTCTTTGCGAATTCAAGCCAGAAAACAACGAAAATCGGCGAGAAATCGTCGTTTTGCATCGAAATATGCGGTTTTCTCTAAGAATTTTGACGATTTCGTGCAGAATTCTGCTGTTTTCTTGCAATTCAGCCCTTGAATCTTGGTAAAAAGTCATGATTTTGTAGATTTCGTGCTCTTCTTGGCGAATTCAAGATAGAAAACAACGAAAATCGGCGAGAAATCGTTGTTTTGCATCGAAATATGCAGTTTTCTCCAAGAATTTTAATGATTTCGTGCAGAATTCTGCTGTTTTCTTGCAATTCAGCCGTAGAATCATGGTAAAAAGTGATGATTTTGTAGATTTCGTGCTCTTCTTTGCGAATTCAAGCCAGAAAACAACGAAAATCGGCGAGAAATCGTTGTTTTGCATCGAAATATGCGGTTTTCTGTAAGAATTTTGATGATTTCGTGCAGAATGCTGCTGTTTTCTTGCAAGTTAGCCGTAGAATCTTGGTAAAAAGTGATGATTTTGTAGATTTCGTGCTCTTCTTTGCGAATTCAAGCCAGAAAACAACGAAAATCGGCGAGAAATCGTCGTTTTGCATCGAAATATGCGGTTTTCTGTAAGAATTTTGATGATTTCGTGCAGAATTCTGCTGTTTTCTTGCAATTCAGCCGTTGAATCTTGGTAAAAATCATGATTTTGTAGATTCCGTGCTCTTCTTTGCGAATTCAAGATAGAAAACAACGAAAATCAGCGAGAAATCGTCGTTTTGCATCGAAATATGCGGTTTTCTCTAAGAATTTTGATGATTTCGTGCAGAATTCTGCTGTTTTCTTGCAATTCAGCCGTTGAATCTTGGTAAAAAGTGATGATTTTGTAGATTTCGTGCTCTTCTTTGCGAATTCAAGCCAGAAAACAACGAAAATCGGCGAGAAATCGTCGTTTTGCATCGAAATATGCGGTTTTCTTTAAGAATTTTGATGATTTCGTGCAGAATTCTGCTGTTTTCTTGCAATTCAGCCGTTGAATCTTGGTAAAAAGTGATGATTTTGTAGATTTCGTGCTCTTCTTTGCAAATTCAAGCCAGAAAACAACGAAAATCGTCGAGAAATCGTCGTTTTGCATCGAAATATGCGGTTTTCTCTAAGAATTTTGATGATTTCGTGCAGAATTCTGCTGTTTTCTTGCAATTCAGCCGTTGAATCTTGGTAAAAAGTCATGATTTTGTAGATTTCGTGCTCTTCTTTGCGAATTCAAGCCAGAAAACAACGAAAATCAGCGAGAAATCGTCGATTTGCATCGACAAATGCGGTTTTCTGTAAGAATTTTGATGATTTCGTGCAGAATTCTGCGGTTTTCTTGCAATTCAGCCGTTGAATCTTGGTAAAAAGTCATGATTTTGTAGATTTCGTGTTTTTTTTTGCGAATTCTAACCAGAAAACCACAAAAATCGGCGAGAAATCGTCGTTTTGCATCGAAATATGCGGTTTTCTCTCAGAATTTTGATGATTTCGTGCAGAATTCTGCTGTTTTCTTGCAATTCAGCCGTTGAATCTTGGTAAAAAGTGATGATTTTGTAGATTTCGTGCTCTTTTTTGCGAATTCAAGCCAGAAAATCACAAAAATCGGCGAGAAATCGTCGTTTTGCATCGTAATATGCGGTTTTCTCTAAGAATTTTGATGATTTCGTGCAGAATTCTGCTGTTTTCTTGCAATTCAGCCGTTGAATCTTGGTAAAAAGTGATGATTTTGTAGATTTCGTGCTCTTCTTTGCGAATTCAAGCCAGAAAACAACGAAAATCGGCGAGAAATCGTCGTTTTGCATCGAAATATGCGGTTTTCTCTAAGAATTTTGACGATTTCGTGCAGAATTCTGCTGTTTTCTTGCAATTCAGCCCTTGAATCTTGGTAAAAAGTCATGATTTTGTAGATTTCGTGCTCTTCTTGGCGAATTCAAGATAGAAAACAACGAAAATCGGCGAGAAATCGTTGTTTTGCATCGAAATATGCAGTTTTCTCCAAGAATTTTAATGATTTCGTGCAGAATTCTGCTGTTTTCTTGCAATTCAGCCGTAGAATCATGGTAAAAAGTGATGATTTTGTAGATTTCGTGCTCTTCTTTGCGAATTCAAGCCAGAAAACAACGAAAATCGGCGAGAAATCGTTGTTTTGCATCGAAATATGCGGTTTTCTGTAAGAATTTTGATGATTTCGTGCA
Source organism: Gnatocerus cornutus (assembly GCA_029298725.1). Taxonomy (NCBI): domain Eukaryota; kingdom Metazoa; phylum Arthropoda; class Insecta; order Coleoptera; family Tenebrionidae; genus Gnatocerus; species Gnatocerus cornutus. Next base: position 6,005,062 of record CM055516.1, read on the forward strand.
GAATGCTGCTGTTTTCTTGCAAGTTAGCCGTAGAATCTTGGTAAAAAGTGATGATTTTGTAGATTTCGTGCTCTTCTTTGCGAATTCAAGCCAGAAAACAACGAAAATCGGCGAGAAATCGTCGTTTTGCATCGAAATATGCGGTTTTCTGTAAGAATTTTGATGATTTCGTGCAGAATTCTGCTGTTTTCTTGCAATTCAGCCGTTGAATCTTGGTAAAAATCATGATTTTGTAGATTCCGTGCTCTTCTTTGCGAATTCAAGATAGAAAACAACGAAAATCAGCGAGAAATCGTCGTTTTGCATCGAAATATGCGGTTTTCTCTAAGAATTTTGATGATTTCGTGCAGAATTCTGCTGTTTTCTTGCAATTCAGCCGTTGAATCTTGGTAAAAAGTGATGATTTTGTAGATTTCGTGCTCTTCTTTGCGAATTCAAGCCAGAAAACAACGAAAATCGGCGAGAAATCGTCGTTTTGCATCGAAATATGCGGTTTTCTTTAAGAATTTTGATGATTTCGTGCAGAATTCTGCTGTTTTCTTGCAATTCAGCCGTTGAATCTTGGTAAAAAGTGATGATTTTGTAGATTTCGTGCTCTTCTTTGCAAATTCAAGCCAGAAAACAACGAAAATCGTCGAGAAATCGTCGTTTTGCATCGAAATATGCGGTTTTCTCTAAGAATTTTGATGATTTCGTGCAGAATTCTGCTGTTTTCTTGCAATTCAGCTGTTGAATCTTGGTAAAAAGTCATGATTTTGTAGATTTCGTGCTCTTCTTTGCAAATTCATGCAAGAAAACAACGAAAATCGGCGAGAAAACGTCGTTTTGCATCGAAATATGGGGTTTTTTGTAAGAATTTTGATGATTTCGTGCAGAATTCTGCTGTTTTTTTGCAATTCAGCCGTTGAATCTAGGTAAAAAGTTATGATTTTATAGATTTCGTGCTCTTCTTGGCGAATTCAAGATAGAAAACAACGAAAATCGGCGAGAAATCGTTGTTTTGCATCGAAATATGCGGTTTTCTGTAAGAATTTTGATGATTTCGTGCAGAATTCTGCTGTTTTCTTGCAATTCAGCCGTTGAATCTTGGTAAAAAGTCATGATTTTGAAGATTTCGTGCTCTTCTTTGCGAATTCAAGCCAGAAAACCACGAAAATCGGCGAGAAATCGTCGTTTTGCATCGAAATATGCGGTTTTCTCTAAGAATTTTGATGATTTCGTGCAGAATTCTGCTGTTTTCTTGCAATTCAGCCATTGAATCTTGGTAAAAAGTGATGATTTTGTAGATTTCGTGCTCTTCTTTGCGAATTCAAGCCAGAAAACAACGAAAATCGGCGAGAAATCGTCGTTTTGCATCGAAATATGCGGTTTTCTCTTAGAATTTTGACGATTTCGTGCAGAATTCTGCTGTTTTCTTGCAATTCAGCCGTTGAATCTTGGTAAAAAGTCATAATTTTGTAGATTTCGTGCTCTTCTTGGCGAATTCAAGATAGAAAACAACGAAAATCGGCGAGAAATCGTTGTTTTGCATCGAAATATGCAGTTTTCTCTAAGAATTTTGATGATTTCGTGCAGAATTCTGCTGTTTTCTTGCAATTCAGCCGTTGAATCTTGGTAAAAAGTCATGATTTTGTAGATTTCGTGCTCTTCTTTGCGAATTCAAGCCAGAAAACAACGAAAATCAGCGAGAAATCGTCGTTTTGCATCGAAATATGCGGTTTTCTGTAAGAATTTTGATGATTTCGTGCAGAATTCTGCTGTTTTCTTGCAATTCAGCCGTAGAATCTTGGTAAAAAGTGATGATTTTGTAGATTTCGTGCTCTTCTTTGCGAATTCAAGCCAGAAAACAACGAAAATCGGCGAGAAATCGTTGTTATGCGTCGAAATATGCGGTTTTCTGTAAGAATTTTGATGATTTCGTGCAGAATTCTGCTGTTTTCTTGCAATTCAGCTGTAGAATCTTGGTAAAAAGTGATGATTTTGTAGATTTCGTGCTCTTCTTTGCGAATTCAAGCCAGAAAACAACAAAAATCGGCGAGAAATCGTCGTCTTGCATCGAAATATGCGGTTTTCTGTAAGAATTTTGATGATTTCGTGCAGAATTCTGCTGTTTTCTTGCAATTCAGCCGTTGAATCTTGGTAAAAAGTGATGATTTTGTAGATTTCGTGCTCTTCTTTGCAAATTCAAGCCAGAAAACAACGAAAATCGGCGAGAAATCGTCGTTTTGCATCGAAATATGCGGTTTTCTCTAAGAATTTTGATGATTTCGTGCAGAATTTTGCTGTTTTCTTGCAATTCAGCCGTTGAATCTTGGTAAAAAGTCATGATTTTGTAGATTTCGTGCTCTTCTTTGCAAATTCATGCCAGAAAACAACGAAAATCGGCGAGAAATCGTCGTTTTGCATCGAAATATGCGGTTTTCTGTAAGAATTTTGATGATTTCGTTCAGAATTTTGCTGTTTTCTTGCAATTCAGCCGTTGAATCTTGGTAAAAAGTCATGATTTTGTAGATTTCGTGCTCTTCTTTGCGAATTCAAGCCAGAAAACAACGAAAATCGGCGAGAAATAATCGTTTTGCATCGAAATATGCGGTTTTCTGTAAGAATTTTGATGATTTCGTGCAGAATTCTGCTGTTTTCTTGCAATTCAGCCGTTGAATCTTGGTAAAAAGTCATGATTTTGTAGATTTCGTGCTCTTCTTTGCAAATTCATGCCAGAAAACAACGAAAATCGGCGAGAAATCGTCGTTTTGCATCGAAATATGCGGTTTTCTGTAAGAATTTTGATGATTTCGTGCAGAATTCTGCTGTTTTCTTGCAATTCAGCCGTTGAATCTTGGTAAAAAGTCATGATTTTGTAGATTTCGTGCTCTTCTTTGCGAATTCAAGCGAGAAAACAACGAAAATCGGCGAGAAATCGTCGTTTTGCATCGAAATATGCGGTTTTCTGTAAGAATTTTGATGATTTCGTGCAGAATTCTGCTGCTTTCTTGCAATTCAGCCGTTGAATCTAGGTAAAAAGTCATGATTTTATAGATTTCGTGCTCTTCTTGGCGAATTCAAGATATAAAACAACGAAAATCGGCGAGAAATCGTTGTTTTGCATCGAAATATGCGGATTTCTGTAAGAATTTTGATGATTTCGTGCAGAATTCTGCTGTTTTCTTGCAATTCAGCCGTTGAATCTTGGTAAAATTTGATGATTTTGTAGATTTCGTGCTCTTCTTTGCGAATTCCAGCCAGAAAACAACGAAAATCGGCGAGAAATCGTCGTTTTGCATCGAAATATGCGGTTTTCTCTAAGAATTTTGACGATTTCGTGCAGAATTCTGCTGTTTTCTTGCAATTCAGCCGTTGAATCTTGGTAAAAAGTCATGATTTTGTAGACTTCGTGCTCTTCTTGGCGAATTCAAGATAGAAAACAACGAAAATCGACGAGAAATCGTTGCTTTGCATCGAAATATGCAGTTTTCTCTAAGAATTTTGATGATTTCGTGCAGAATTCTGCTGTTTTCTTGCAATTCAGCCGTTGAATCTTGGTAAAAAGTAATGATTTTGTAGATTTCGTGCTCTTCTTTGCGAATTCAAGCTAGAAAACAACGAAAATTGGCGAGAAATCGTCGTTTTGCATCGAAATATGCGGTTTTCTCTAAGAATTTTGACGATTTCGTGCAGAACTCTGCTGTTTTCTTGCAATTCAGCCGTTGAATCTTGGTAAAAAGTCATGATTTTGTAGATTTTGTGCTCTTCTTTGCGAATTCAAGATAGAAAACAACGAAAATCAGCAAGAAATCGTCGATTTGCATCGAAATATGCGGTTTTCTCTAAGAATTTTGATGATTTCGTGCAGAATTCTGCTGTTTTCTTGCAATTTAGCCGTTGAATCTTGGTAAAAAGTCATGATTTTGTAGATTCCGTGCTCTTCTTTGCGAATTCAAGATAGAAAACAACGAAAATCCGCGAGAAATCGTCGTTCTGCATCGAAATATGCGGTTTTCTCTAAGAATTTTGATGATTTCGTGCAGAATTCTGCTGTTTTCTTGCAATTCAGCCGTTGAATCTTGGTAAAAAGTAATGATTTTGTAGATTTCGTGCTCTTCTTTGCGAATTCAAGCTAGAAAACAACGAAAATTGGCGAGAAATCGTCGTTTTGCATCGAAATATGCGGTTTTCTCTAAGAATTTTGACGATTTCGTGCAGAACTCTGCTGTTTTCTTGCAATTCAGCCGTTGAATCTTGGTAAAAAGTCATGATTTTGTAGATTTTGTGCTCTTCTTTGCAAATTCAAGATAGAAAACAACGAAAATCAGCAAGAAATCGTCGATTTGCATCGAAATATGCGGTTTTCTCTAAGAATTTTGATGATTTCGTGCAGAATTCTGCTGTTTTCTTGCAATTCAGCCGTTGAATCTTGGTAAAAAGTCATGATTTTGTAGATTTCGTGCTCTTCTTTGCAAATTCATGCCAGAAAACAACGAAAATCGGCGAGAAATCGTCGTTTTGCATCGAAATATGCGGTTTTCTGTAAGAATTTTGATGATTTCGTGCAGAATTCTGCTGTTTTCTTGCAATTCAGCCGTTGAATCTTGGTAAAAAGTCATGATTTTGTTGATTTCGTGCTCTTCTTGGCGAATTCAAGATAGAAAACAACGAAAATCGGCGAGAAATCGTTGTTTTGCATCGAAATATGCGGTTTTCTGTAAGAATTTTGATGTTTTCGTGCAGAATTTTGCTGTTTTCTTGCAATTCAGCCGTTGAATCTAGGTAAAAAGTCATGATTTTGTAGATTTCGTGCTCTTCTTGGCGAATTCAAGATAGAAAACAACGAAAATCGGCGAGAAATCGTTGTTTTGCATCGAAATATGCAGTTTTCTCTAAGAATTTTGATGATTTCGTGCAGAATTCTGTTGTTTTCTTGCAATTCAGCCGTTGAATCTTGGTAAAAAGTCATGATTTTGTAGATTTCGTGCTCTTCTTTGCGAATTCAAGCCAGAAAACAACGAAAATCGGCGAGAAATCGTCGTTTTGCATCGAAATATGCGGTTTTCTCTAAGAATTTTGACGATTTCGTGCAGAATTCTGCTGTTTTCTTGCAATTCAGCAGTTGAATCTTAGTAAAAAGTCATGATTTTGTAGATTTCGTCCTCTTCTTTGCGAATTCAAGATAGAAAACAACGAAAATCAGCGAGAAATCGTCGTTTTGCATCGAAATATGCGGTTTTCTGTAAGAATTTTGATGATTTCGAGCAGAATTCTGCTGTTTTCTTGCAATTCAGCCGTTGAATCTTGGTAAAAAGTCATGATTTTGTAGATTTCGTGCTCTTCTTTGCGAATTCATGCCAGAAAACAACGAAAATCGGCGAGAAATCGTCGTTTTGCATCAAAATATGCGGTTTTCTCTAAGAATTTTGATGATTTCGTGCAGAATTCTGCTGTTTTCTTGCAATTCAGCCGTTGAATCTTGGTAAAAAGTGATGATTTTGTAGATTTCGTGCTCTTCTTTGCGAATTCAAGCAAGAAAACAACGAAAATCGGCGAGAAATCGTCGTTTTGCATCGAAATATGCGATTTTCTCTAAGAATTTTGACGATTTCGTGCAGAATTCTGCTGTTTACTTGCAATTCAGCCGTTGAATCTTGGTAAATAGTCATGATTTTGTAGATTTCGTGCTTGTCTTTGCGAATTCAAGATAGAAAACAACGAAAATCAGCGAGAAATCGTCGTTTTGCATCGAAATATGCGGTTTACTCTAAGAATTTTGATGATTTCGTGCAGAATTCTGCTGTTTTCTTGCAATTCAGCAGTTGAATCTTGGTAAAAAGTCATGATTTTGTAGATTTCGTGCTCTTCTTTGCGAATTCAAGCCAGAAAACAACGAAAATCGGCGAGAAATCGTCGTTTTGCATCGAAATATGCGGTTTTCTGTAAGAATTTTGATGATTTCGTGCAGAATTCTGCTGTTTTCTTGCAATTCAGCCGTTGAATCTTGGTAAAAAGTCATGATTTTGTAGATTTCGTGCTCTTCTTTGCGAATTCAAGTCAGAAAACAACGAAAATCGGCGAGAAATCGTCGTTTTGCATCGAAATATGCAGTTTTCTGTAAGAATTTTGATGATTTCGTGCAGAATTCTGCTGTTTTCTTGCAATTCAGCCGTTGAATCTTGGTAAAAAGTCATGATTTTGTAGATTTCGTGCTCTTCTTTGCGAATTCAAGCCAGAAAACAACGAAAATCGGCGAGAAATCGTCGTTTTGCATCAAAATATGCGGTTTTCTCTAAGAATTTTGACGATTTCGTGCAGAATTCTGCTGTTTTCTTGCAATTCAGCCGTTGAATCTTGGTAAAAAGTCATGATTTTGTAGATTTCGTGCTCTTCTTTGCGAATTCATGCCAGAAAACAACGAAAATCGGCGAGAAATCGTCGTTTTGCATCGAAATATGCGGTTTTCTGTAAGAATTTTGATGATTTCGTGCAGAATCCTGCTGTTTTCTTGCAATTCAGCCGTTAAATCTTGGTAAAAAGTCATGATTTTGTAGATTTCGTGCTCTTCTTTGCGAATTCAAGCCAGAAAACAACGAAAATCGGCGAGAAATCGTCGTTTTGCATCGAAATATGCGGTTTTCTGTAAGAATTTTGATGATTTCGTGCAGAATTCTGCTGTTTTCTTGCAATTCAGCCGTTGAATCTTGGTAAAAAGTCATGATTTTGTAGATTTCGTGCTCTTCTTTGCGAATTCATGCCAAAAAACAACGAAAATCGGCGAGAAATCGTCGTTTTGCATCGAAATATGCGGTTTTCTGTAAGAATTTTGATAATTTCGTGCAGAATTCTGCTGTTTTCTTGCAATTCAGCCGTTGAATCTTGGTAAAAAGTCATAATTTTGTAGATTTCGTGCTCTTCTTGGCGAATTCAAGCCAGAAAACAACGAAAATCGGCGAGAAATCGTCGTTTTGCATCGAAATATGCGGTTTTCTCTAAGAATTTTGATGATTTCGTGCAGAATTCTGCTGTTTTCTTGCAATTCAGCCGTTGAATCTTGGTAAAAAGTGATGATTTTGTAGATTTCGTGCTCTTCTTTGCAAATTCATGCCAGAAAACAACGAAAATCGGCGAGAAATCGTCGTTTTGCATCGAAATATGCGGTTTTCTGTAAGAATTTTGATAATTTCGTGCAGAATTCTGCTGTTTTCTTGCAATTCAGCCGTTGAATCTTGGTAAAAAGTCATGATTTTGTAGATTTCGTGCTCTTCTTTGCGAATTCAAGATAGAAAACAACGAAAATCAGCGAGAAATCGTCGATTTGCATCGAAATATGCGGTTTTCTCTAAGAATTTTGATGATTTCGTGCAGAATTCTGCTGTTTTCTTGCAATTCAGCCGTTGAATCTTGGTAAAAAGTGATGATTTTGTAGATTTCGTGCTCTTCTTTGCAAATTCGTGCCAGAAAACAACGAAAATCGGCGAGAAATCGTCGTTTTGCATCGAAATATGCGGTTTTCTGTAAGAATTTTGATGATTTCGTGCAGAATTCTGCTGTTTTCTTGCAATTCAGCCGTTGAATCTTGGTAAAAAGTCATGATTTTGTAGATTTCGTTCTCTTCTTGGCGAATTCAAGATAGAAAACAACGAAAATCGGCGAGAAATCGTTGTTTTGCATCGAAATATGCGGTTTTCTGTAAGAATTTTGATGATTTCGTGCAGAATTTTGCTGTTTTCTTGCAATTCAGCCGTTCAATCTAGGTAAAAAGTCATGATTTTGTAGATTTCGTGCTCTTCTTGGCGAATTCAAGATAGAAAACAACGAAAATCGGCGAGAAATCGTTGTTTTGCATCGAAATATGCAGTTTTCTCTAAGAATTTTGATGATTTCGTGCAGAATTCTGCTGTTTTCTTGCAATTCAGCCGTAGAATCTTGGTAAAAAGTGATGATTTTGTAGATTTCGTGCTCTTCTTTGCGAATTCAAGTCAGAAAACAACGAAAATCGGCGAGAAATCGTTGTTTTGCATCGAAATATGCGGTTTTCTGTAAGAATTTTGATGATTTCGTGCAGAATTCTGCTGTTTTCTTGCAATTCAGCCGTTGAATCTTGGTAAAAAGTCATGATTTTGTAGATTTCGTGCTCTTCTTTGCGAATTCAAGCCAGAAAACAACGAAAATCGGCGAGAAATCGTTGTTTTGCATCGAAATATGCGGTTTTCTGTAAGAATTTTGATGATTTCGTGCAGAATTCTGCTGTTTTCTTGCAATTCAGCCGTTGAATCTTGGTAAAAAGTCATGATTTTGTAGATTTCGTGCTCTTCTTTGCTAATTCAAGCCAGAAAACAACGAAAATCGGCGAGAAATCGTCGTTTTGCATCGAAAAATGCGGTTTTCTGTAAGAATTTTGATGATTTCGTGCAGAATTCTGCTGTTTTCTTGCAATTCAGCCGTTGAATCTTGGTAAAAAGTCATGATTTTGTAGATTTCGTGCTCTTCTTTGCGAATTCAAGCCAGAAAACAACGAAAATCGGCGAGAAATCGTCGTTTTGCATCGAAATATGCGGTTTTCTGTAAGAATTTTGATGATTTCGTGCAGAATTCTGCTGTTTTCTTGCAATTCAGCCGTTGAATCTTGGTAAAAAGTCGTGATTTTGTAGATTTTGTGCTCTTCTTTGCGAATTCAAGCCAGAAAACAACGAAAATCGGCGAGAAATCTTTGTTTTGCATCGAAATATGCGGTTTTCTGTAAGAATTTTGATGATTTCGTGCAGAATTCTGCTGTTTTCTTGCAATTCAGCCGTTGAATCTTGGTAAAAAGTCATGATTTTGTAGATTTCGTGCTCTTCTTTGCGAATTCAAGCCAGAAAACAACGAAAATCGGCGAGAAATCGTCGTTTTGCATCGAAAAATGCGGTTTTCTGTAAGAATTTTGATGATTTCGTGCAGAATTCTGCTGTTTTCTTGCAATTCAGCCGATGAATCTTGGTAAAAAGTCATGATTTTGTAGATTTCGTGCTCTTCTTTGCGAATTCAAGCCAGAAAACAACGAAAATCGGCGAGAAATCGTTGTTTTGCATCGAAATATGCGGTTTTCTGTAAGAATTTTGATGATTTCGTGCAGAATTCTGCTGTTTTCTTGCAATTCAGCCGTTGAATCTTGGTAAAAAGTCATGATTTTGTAGATTTCGTGCTCTTCTTTGCGAATTCAAGCCAGAAAACAACGAAAATCGGCGAGAAATCGTCGTTTTGCATCGAAAAATGCGGTTTTCTGTAAGAATTTTGATGATTTCGTGCAGAATTCTGCTGTTTTCTTGCAATTCAGCCGTTGAATCTTGGTAAAAAGTCAAGATTTTGTAGATTTCGTGCTCTTCTTTGCGAATTCAAGCCAGAAAACAACGAAAATCGGCGAGAAATCGTCGTTTTGCATCGAAATATGCAATTTTCTCTAAGAATTTTGATGATTTCGTGCAGAATTCTGCTGTTTTCTTGCAATTCAGCCGTTGAATCTTGGTAAAAATTCATGATTTTGTAGATTTCGTGCTCTTCTTTGCGAATTTAAGCCAGAAAACCACGAAAATCGGCGAGAAATCGTCGTTTTGCATCGAAATATGCGGTTTTCTCTAAGAATTATGATGATGTCGTGCAGAATTCTGCTGTTTTCTTGCAATTCAGCCGTTGAATCTTGGTAAAAAGTGATGATTTTGTAGATTTCGTGCTCTTCTTTGCGAATTCAAGCCAGAAAACAACAAAAATCGGCGAGAAATCGTTGTTTTGCATCGAAATATGCGGTTTTCTGTAAGAATTTTGATAATTTCGTGTAGAATTCTGCTGTTTTCTTGCAATTCAGCTGTTGAATCTTGGTAAAAAGTCATGATTTTGTAGATTTCGTGCTCTTCTTTGCGAATTCAAGCCAGAAAACAACGAAAATCGGCGAGAAATCGTCGTTTTGCATCGAAATATGCGATTTTCTGTAAGAATTTTGATGATTTCGTGCAGAATTCTGCTGTTTTCTTGCAATTCAGCCGTTGAATCTTGGTAATAAGTCATGATTTTGTAGATTTCGTGCTATTCTTTGCGAATTCAAGCCAGAAAACAACACAAATCGGCGAGAAATCGTTGTTTTGCATCGAAATATGCGGTTTTCTGTAAGAATTTTGATGATTTCGTGCAGAATTCTGCTGTTTTCTTGCAATTCAGCCGATGAATCTTGGTAAAAAGTCATGATTTTGTAGATTTCGTGCTCTTCTTTGCGAATTCAAGCCAGAAAACAACGAAAATCGGCGAGAAATCGTCGTTTTGCATCGAAATATGCGGTTTTCTGTAAGAATTTTGATGATTTCGTGCAGAATTCTGCTGTTTTCTTGCAATTCAGCCGTAGAATCTTGGTTAAAAGTGACAATTTTGTAGATTTCGTGCTCTTCTTTGCGAATTCAAGCCAGAAAACAACGAAAATCGGCGAGAAATCGTTGTTTTGCATCGAAATATGCGGTTTTCTGTAAGAATTTTGATGATTTCGTGCAGAATTCCGCTGTTTTCTTGCAATTCAGCCGTTGAATCTTGGTAAAAAGTCATGATTTTGTAGATTTCGTGCTCTTCTTTGCGAATTCAAGCCAGAAAACAACGAAAATCGACGAGAAATCGTTGTTTTGCATCGAAATATGCGGTTTTCTGTAAGAATTTTGATGATTTCGTACAGAATTCTGCTGTTTTCTTGCAATTCAGCTGTTCAATCTTGGTAAAAAGTCATGATTTTGTAGATTTCGTGCTCTTCTTTGCGAATTCAAGCCAGAAAACAACGAAAATCGGCCAGAAATCGTCGTTTTGCATCGAAATATGCGGTTTTCTGTAAGAATTTTGATGATTTCGTGCAGAATTCTGCTGTTTTCTTGCAATTCAGCCGTAGAATTTTGGTAAAAAGTGATGATTTTGTAGATTTCGTGCTCTTCTTTGCGAATTCAAGCTAGAAAACAACGAAAATCGGCGATAAATCGTTGTTTTGCATCGAAATATGCGGTTTTCTGTAAGAATTTTGATGATTTCGTGCAGAATTCTGCTGTTTTCTTGCAATTCAGCCGTTGAATCTTGGTAAAAAGTCATGATTTTGTAGATTTCGTGCTCTTCTTTGCGAATTCAAGCCAGAAAACAACGAAAATCGGCGAGAAATCGACGTTTTGCATCGAAAAATGCGGTTTTCTGTAAGAATTTTGATGATTTCGTGCAGAATTCTGCTGTTTTCTTGCGATTCAGCCGTTGAATCTTGGTAAAAAGTCATGATTTTGTAGATTTCGTGCTCTTCTTTGCGAATTCAAGCCAGAAAACAACGAAAATCGGCGAGAAATCGTTGTTTTGCATCGAAATATGCGGTTTTCTGTAAGAATTTTGATGATTTCGTACAGAATTCTGCTGTTTTCTTGCAATTCAGCTGTTCAATCTTGGTAAAAAGTCATGATTTTGTAGATTTCGTGCTCTTCTTTGCGAATTCAAGCCAGAAAACAACGAAAATCGGCCAGAAATCGTCGTTTTGCATCGAAATATGCGGTTTTCCGTAAGAATTTTGATGATTTCGTGCAGAATTCTGCTGTTTTCTTGCAATTCAGCCGTAGAATTTTGGTAAAAAGTGATGATTTTGTAGATTTCGTGCTCTTCTTTGCGAATTCAAGCTAGAAAACAACGAAAATCGGCGATAAATCGTTGTTTTTCATCGAAATATGCGGTTTTCTGTAAGAATTTTGATGATTTCGTGCAGAATTCTGCTGTTTTCTTGCAATTCAGCCGTTGAATCTTGGTAAAAAGTCATGATTTTGTAGATTTCGTGCTCTTCTTTGCGAATTCAAGCCAGAAAACAACGAAAATCGGCGAGAAATCGTCGTTCTGCATCGAAATATGCGGTTTTCTGTAAGAATTTTGATGATTTCGTGCAGAATTCTGCTGTTTTCTTGCGATTCAGCCGTTGAATCTTGGTAAAAAGTCATGATTTTGTAGATTTCGTGCTCTTCTTTGCGAATTCAAGCTAGAAAACAACGAAAATCGGCGAGAAATCTTCGTTTTGCATCGAAATATGCGGTTTTCTGTAAGAATTTTGATGATTTCGTGCAGAATTCTGCTGTTTTCTTGCAATTCAGCCGATGAATCTTGGTAAAAAGTCATGATTTTGTAGATTTCGTGCTCTTCTTTGCGAATTCAAGCCAGAAAACAACGAAAATCGGCGAGAAATCGTCGTTTTGCATCGAAAAATGCGGTTTTCTGTGAGAATTTTGATGATTTCGTGCAGAATTCTGCTGTTTTCTTGCAATTCAGCTGTTGAATCTTGGTAAAAAGTCATGATTTTGTAGATTTCGTGCTCTTCTTTGCGAATTCAAGCCAGAAAACAACGAAAATCGGCGAGAAATCGTCGTTTTGTATCGAAATATGCGGTTTTCTGTAAGAATTTTGATGATTTCGTGCAGAATTCTGCTGTTTTCTTGCAATTCAGCCGTAGAATCTTGGTAAAAAGTGATGATTTTGTAGATTTCGTGCTCTTCTTTGCGAATTCAAGCCAGAAAACAACGAAAATCGGCGAGAAATCGTTGTTTTGCATCGAAATATGCGGTTTTCTCTAAGAATCTTGATGATTTCGTGCAGAATTCTGCTGTTTTCTTGCAATTCAGCCGTTGAATCTTGGTAAAAACTGATGATTTTGTAGATTTCGTGCTCTTCTTTGCGAATTCAAGCCAGAAAACAACGAAAATCGGCGAGAAATCGTCGTTTTGCATCGAAATATGCGGTTTTCTGTAAGAATTTTGATGATTTCGTGCAGAATTCTGCTGTTTTCTTGCAATTCAGCCGTAGAATCTTGGTTAAAAGTGATGATTTTGTAGATTTCGTGCTCTTCTTTGCGAATTCAAGCCAGAAAACAACGAAAATCGGCGAGAAATCGTTGTTTTGCATCGAAATATGCGGTTTTCTGTAAAAATTTTGATGATTTCGTGCAGAATTCCGATGTTTTCTTGCAATTCAGCCGTTGAATCTTGGTAAAAAGTCATGATTTTGTAGATTTCGTGCTCTTCTTTGCGAATTCAAGCCAGAAAACAACGAAAATCGGCGAGAAATCGTTGTTTTGCATCGAAATATGCGGTTTTCTGTAAGAATTTTGATGATTTCGTACAGAATTCTGCTGTTTGCTTGCAATTCAGCTGTTCAATCTTGGTAAAAAGTCATGATTTTGTAGATTTCGTGCTCTTCTTTGCGAATTCAAGCCAGAAAACAACGAAAATCGGCCAGAAATCGTCGTTTTGCATCGAAATATGCGGTTTTCTGTAAGAATTTTGATGATTTCGTGCAGAATTCTGCTGTTTTCTTGCAATTCAGCCGTAGAATTTTGGTAAAAAGTGATGATTTTGTAGATTTCGTGCTCTTCTTTGCGAATTCAAGCTAGAAAACAACGAAAATCGGCGATAAATCGTTGTTTTGCATCGAAATATGCGGTTTTCTGTAAGAATTTTGATGATTTCGTGCCGAATTCTGCTGTTTTCTTGCAATTCAGCCGTTGAATCTTGGTAAAAAGTCCTGATTTTGTAGATTTCGTGCTCTTCTTTGCGAATTCAAGCCAGAAAACAACGAAAATCGGCGAGAAATCGACGTTTTGCATCGAAAAATGCGGTTTTCTGTAGGAATTTTGATGATTTCGTGCAGAATTCTGCTGTTTTCTTGCGATTCAGCCGTTGAATCTTGGTAAAAAGTCATGATTTTGTAGATTTCGTGCTCTTCTTTGCGAATTCAAGCCAGAAAACAACGAAAATCGGCGAGAAATCGTCGTTTTGCATCGAAATATGCGGTTTTCTGTAAGAATTTTGATGATTTCGTGCAGAATTCTGCTGTTTTCTTGCAATTCAGCCGTTGAATCTTGGTAAAAAGTCATGATTTTGTAGATTTCGTGCTCTTCTTTGCGAATTCATGCCAGAAAACAACGAAAATCGGCGAGAAATCGTCGTTTTGCATCGAAATATGCGGTTTTCTGTAAGAATTTTGATGATTTCGTGCAGAATTCTGCTGTTTTCTTGCAATTCAGCCGTTAAATCTTGGTAAAAAGTCATGATTTTGTAGATTTCGTGCTCTTCTTTGCGAATTCAAGCCAGAAAACAACGAAAATCGGCGAGAAATCGTCGTTTTGCATCGAAATATGCGGTTTTCTGTAAGAATTTTGATGATTTCGTGCAGAATTCTGCTGTTTTCTTGCAATTCAGCCGTTGAATCTTGGTAAAAAGTCATGATTTTGTAGATTTCGTGCTCTTCTTTGCGAATTCATGCCAAAAAACAACGAAAATCGGCGAGAAATCGTCGTTTTGCATCGAAATATGCGGTTTTCTGTAAGAATTTTGATAATTTCGTGCAGAATTCTGCTGTTTTCTTGAAATTCAGCCGTTGAATCTTGGTAAAAAGTCATGATTTTGTAGATTTCGTGCTCTTCTTTGCGAATTCAAGCCAGAAAACAACGAAAATCGGCGAGAAATCGTCGTTTTGCATCGAAATATGCGGTTTTCTCTAAGAATCTTGATGATTTCGTGCAGAATTCTGCTGTTTTCTTGCAATTCAGCCGTTGAATCTTGGTAAAAAGTGATGATTTTGTAGATTTCGTGCTCTTCTTTGCGAATTCAAGCCAGAAAACAACGAAAATCGGCGAGAAATTGTCGTTTTGCATCGAAATATGCGGTTTCTCTAAGAATTTTGACGATTTCGTGCAGAATTCCGCTGTTTTCTTGCAATTCAGCCGTTGAATCTTGGTAAAAAGTCATGATTTTGTAGATTTCGTGCTCTTCTTTGCGAATTCAAGATAGAAAACAACGAAAATCAGCGAGAAATCGTCGATTTGCATCGAAATATGCGGTTTTCTCTAAGAATTTTGATGATTTCGTGCAGAATTCTGCGGTTTTCTTGCAATTCAGCCGTTGAATCTTGGTAAAAAGTGATGATTTTGTAGATTTCGTGCTCTTCTTTGCAAATTCATGCCAGAAAACAACGAAAATCGGCGAGAAATCGTCGTTTTGCATCGAAAAATGCGGTTTTCTGTAAGAATTTTGATGATTTCGTGCATAATTCTGCTGTTTTCTTGCAATTCAGCCGTTGAATCTTGGTAAAAAGTCATGATTTTGTAGATTTCGTGCTCTTCTTTGCGAATTCAAGCCAGAAAACAACAAAAATCGGCGAGAAATCGTCGTTTTGCATCGAAATATGCGGTTTTCTGTAAGAATTTTGATGATTTCGTGCAGAATTTTGCTGTTTTCTTGCAATTCAGCCGTTCAATCTAGGTAAAAAGTCATGATTTTGTCGATTTCGTGCTCTTCTTGGCGAATTCAAGATAGAAAACAACGAAAATCGGCGAGAAATCGTTGTTTTGCATCGAAATATGCAGTTTTCTCTAAGAATTTTGATGATTTCGTGCAGAATTCTGCTGTTTTCTTGCAATTCAGCCGTAGAATCTTGGTAAAAAGTGATGATTTTGTAGATTTCGTGCTCTTCTTTGCGAATTCAAGCCAGAAAACAACGAAAATCGGCGAGAAATCGTTGTTTTGCATCGAAATATGCGGTTTTCTGTAAGAATTTTGATGATTTCGTGCAGAATTCTGCTGTTTTCTTGCAATTCAGCCGTTGAATCTTGGTAAAAAGTCATGATTTTGTAGATTTCGTGCTCTTCTTTGCGAATTCAAGCCAGAAAACAACGAAAATCGGCGAGAAATCGTTGTTTTGCATCGAAATATGCGGTTTTCTGTAAGAATTTTGATGATTTCGTGCAGAATTCTGCTGTTTTCTTGCAATTCAGCCGTTGAATCTTGGTAAAAAGTCATGATTTTGTAGATTTCGTGCTCTTCTTTGCTAATTCAAGCCAGAAAACAACGAAAATCGGCGAGAAATCGTCGTTTTGCATCGAAAAATGCGGTTTTCTGTAAGAATTTTGATGATTTCGTGCAGAATTCTGCTGTTTTCTTGCAATTCAGCCGTTGAATCTTGGTAAAAAGTCATGATTTTGTAGATTTCGTGCTCTTCTTTGCGAATTCAAGCCAGAAAACAACGAAAATCGGCGAGAAATCGTCGTTTTGCATCGAAATATGCGGTTTTCTGTAAGAATTTTGATGATTTCGTGCAGAATTCTGCTGTTTTCTTGCAATTCAGCCGTTGAATCTTGGTAAAAAGTCATGATTTTGTAGATTTTGTGCTCTTCTTTGCGAATTCAAGCCAGAAAACAACGAAAATCGGCGAGAAATCGTTGTTTTGCATCGAAATATGCGGTTTTCTGTAAGAATTTTGATGATTTCGTGCAGAATTCTGCTGTTTTCTTGCAATTCAGCCGTTGAATCTTGGTAAAAAGTCATGATTTTGTAGATTTCGTGCTCTTCTTTGCGAATTCAAGCCAGAAAACAACGAAAATTGGCGAGAAATCGTCGTTTTGCATCGAAAAATGCGGTTTTCTGTAAGAATTTTGATGATTTCGTGCAGAATTCTGCTGTTTTCTTGCAATTCAGCCGTTGAATCTTGGTAAAAAGTCAAGATTTTGTAGATTTCGTGCTCTTCTTTGCAAATTCAAGCCAGAAAACAACGAAAATCGGCGAGAAATCGTCGTTTTGCATCGAAATATGCGATTTTCTGTAAGAATTTTGATGATTTCGTGCAGAATTCTGCTGTTTTCTTGCAATTCAGCCGTTGAATCTTGGTAAAAAGTCATGATTTTGTAGATTTCGTGCTCTTCTTTGCGAATTTAAGCCAGAAAACCACGAAAATCGGCGAGAAATCGTCGTTTTGCATCGAAATATGCGGTTTTCTCTAAGAATTATGATGATGTCGTGCAGAATTCTGCTGTTTTCTTGCAATTCAGCCGTTGAATCTTGGTAAAAAGTGATGATTTTGTAGATTTCGTGCTCTTCTTTGCGAATTCAAGCCAGAAAACAACAAAAATCGGCGAGAAATCGTTGTTTTGCATCGAAATATGCGGTTTTCTGTAAGAATTTTGATAATTTCGTGCAGAATTCTGCTGTTTTCTTGCAATTCAGCTGTTGAATCTTGGTAAAAAGTCATGATTTTGTAGATTTCGTGCTCTTCTTTGCGAATTCAAGCCAGAAAACAACGAAAATCGGCGAGAAATCGTCGTTTTGCATCGAAATATGCGATTTTCTGTAAGAATTTTGATGATTTCGTGCAGAATTCTGCTGTTTTCTTGCAATTCAGCCGTTGAATCTTGGTAATAAGTCATGATTTTGTAGATTTCGTGCTATTCTTTGCGAATTCAAGCCAGAAAACAACACAAATCGGCGAGAAATCGTTGTTTTGCATCGAAATATGCGGTTTTCTGTAAGAATTTTGATGATTTCGTGCAGAATTCTGCTGTTTTCTTGCAATTCAGCCGATGAATCTTGGTAAAAAGTCATGATTTTGTAGATTTCGTGCTCTTCTTTGCGAATTCAAGCCAGAAAACAACGAAAATCGGCGAGAAATCGTCGTTTTGCATCGAAAAATGCGGTTTTCTGTGAGAATTTTGATGATTTCGTGCAGAATTCTGCAGTTTTCTTGCAATTCAGCTGTTGAATCTTGGTAAAAAGTCATGATTTTGTAGATTTCGTGCTCTTCTTTGCGAATTTAAGCCAGAAAACCACGAAAATCGGCTAGAAATCGTCGTTTTGCATCGAAATATGCGGTTTTCTGTAAGAATTTTGATGATTTCGTGCAGAATTTTGCTGTTTTCTTGCAATTCAGCTGTTGAATCTTTGTAAAAAGTGATGATTTTGTAGATTTCGTGCTCTTCTTTGCGAATTCAAGCCAGAAAACAACGAAAATCGGCGAGAAATTGTCGTTTTGCATCGAAATATGCGGTTTTCTCTAAGAATTTTGATGATTTCGTGCAGAATTCTGCTGTTTTCTTGCAATTCAGCCGTTGAATTTTGGTAAAATGTCATGATTTTGTAGATTTAGTGCTCTTCTTTGCGAATTCAAGATAGAAAACAACGAAAATCAGCGAGAAATCGTCGTTTTGCATCGAAATATGCGGTTTTCTCTAAGAATTTTGATGATTTCGTGCAGAATTCTGGTGTTTTCTTGCAATTCAGCCGTTGAATCCTGGTAAAAAGTCATGATTTTGTAGATTTTGTGCTCTTCTTTGCGAATTCATGCCAGAAAACAACGAAAATCGGCGAGAAATCGTCGTTCTGCATCGAAATATGCGGTTTTCTGTAAGAATTTTGATGATTTCGTGCAGAATTCTGCTGTTTTCTTGCAATTCAGCCGTTGAATCTAGGTAAAAAGTCATGATTTTGTAGATTTCGTGCTATTCTTGGCGAATTCAAAATAGAAAACAACGAAAATCGGCGAGAAATCGTTGTTTTGCATCGAAATATGCAGTTTTCTCTAAGAATTTTGATGATTTCGTACAGAATTCTGCTGTTTTCTTGCAATTCAGCCGTTGAATCTTGGTAATAAGTCATGATTTTGTAGATTTCGTGCTCTTCTTTGCGAATTCAAGCCAGAAAACAACGAAAATCGGCGAGAAATAATAGTTTTGCATCGAAATATGCGGTTTTCTGTAAGAATTTTGATGATTTCGTGCAGAATTCTGCTGTTTTCTTGCAATTCAGCCGTTGAATCTTGGTAAAAAGTCATGATTTTGTAGATTTCGTGCTCTTCTTTGCGAATTCAAGCCAGAAAACAACGAAAATCGGCGAGAAATCGTTCGTTTTGCATCGAAAAATGCGGTTTTCTGTAAGAATTTTGATGATTTCGTGCAGAATTCTGCTGTTTTCTTGCAATTCAGCCGTTGAATCTTGGTAAAAAGTCATGACTTTGTAGATTTTGTGCTCTTCTTTGCGAATTTAAGCCAGAAAACCACGAAAATCGGCGAGAAATCGTCGTTTTGCATCGAAATATGCGGTTTTCTCTAAGAATTTTGATGATTTCGTGCAGAATTCTGCTGTTTTCTTGCCATTCAGCCGTTGAATCTTTGTAAAAAGTGATGATTTTGTAGATTTCGTGCTCTTCTTTGCGAATTCAAGCCAGAAAACAACGAAAATCGGCGAGAAATCGTCGTTTTGCATCGAAAAATGCGGTTTTCTGTGAGAATTTTGATGATTTCGTGCAGAATTCTGCAGTTTTCTTGCAATTCAGCTGTTGAATCTTGGTAAAAAGTCATGATTTTGTAGATTTCGTGCTCTTCTTTGCGAATTTAAGCCAGAAAACCACGAAAATCGGCTAGAAATCGTCGTTTTGCATCGAAATATGCGGTTTTCTGTAAGAATTTTGATGATTTCGTGCAGAATTTTGCTGTTTTCTTGCAATTCAGCTGTTGAATCTTTGTAAAAAGTGATGATTTTGTAGATTTCGTGCTCTTCTTTGCGAATTCAAGCCAGAAAACAACGAAAATCGGCGAGAAATTGTCGTTTTGCATCGAAATATGCGGTTTTCTCTAAGAATTTTGATGATTTCGTGCAGAATTCTGCTGTTTTCTTGCAATTCAGCCGTTGAATTTTGGTAAAATGTCATGATTTTGTAGATTTAGTGCTCTTCTTTGCGAATTCAAGATAGAAAACAACGAAAATCAGCGAGAAATCGTCGTTTTGCATCGAAATATGCGGTTTTCTCTAAGAATTTTGATGATTTCGTGCAGAATTCTGGTGTTTTCTTGCAATTCAGCCGTTGAATCCTGGTAAAAAGTCATGATTTTGTAGATTTTGTGCTCTTCTTTGCGAATTCATGCCAGAAAACAACGAAAATCGGCGAGAAATCGTCGTTCTGCATCGAAATATGCGGTTTTCTGTAAGAATTTTGATGATTTCGTGCAGAATTCTGCTGTTTTCTTGCAATTCAGCCGTTGAATCTAGGTAAAAAGTCATGATTTTGTAGATTTCGTGCTATTCTTGGCGAATTCAAAATAGAAAACAACGAAAATCGGCGAGAAATCGTTGTTTTGCATCGAAATATGCAGTTTTCTTTAAGAATTTTGATGATTTCGTGCAGAATTCTGCTGTTTTCTTGCAATTCAGCCGTTGAATCTTGGTAATAAGTCATGATTTTGTAGATTTCGTGCTCTTCTTTGCGAATTCAAGCCAGAAAACAACGAAAATCGGCGAGAAATAATAGTTTTGCATCGAAATATGCGGTTTTCTGTAAGAATTTTGATGATTTCGTGCAGAATTCTGCTGTTTTCTTGCAATTCAGCCGTTGAATCTTGGTAAAAAGTCATGATTTTGTAGATTTCGTGCTCTTCTTTGCGAATTCAAGCCAGAAAACAACGAAAATCGGCGAGAAATAATCGTTTTGCATCGAAATATGCGGTTTTCTGTAAGAATTTTGATGATTTCGTGCAGAATTCTGCTGTTTTCTTGCAATTCAGCTGTTGAATCTTGGTAAAAAGTGATGATTTTGTAGATTTCGTGCTCTTCTTTGCGAATTCAAGCCAGAAAACAACGAAAATCGGCGAGAAATCGTCGTTTTGCATCGAAAAATGCGGTTTTCTGTAAGAATTTTGATGATTTCGTGCAGAATTCTGCTGTTTTCTTGCAATTCAGCCGTTGAATCTTGGTAAAAAGTCATGATTTTGTAGATTCCGTGCTCTTCTTTGCGAATTCAAGCCAGAAAACAACGAAAATCGGCGAGAAATCGTCGTTTTGCATCGAAAAATGCGGTTTTCTGTAAGAATTTTGATGATTTCGTGCAGAATTCTGCTGTTTTCTTGCAATTCAGCCGTTGAATCTTGGTAAAAAGTCATGACTTTGTAGATTTTGTGCTCTTCTTTGCGAATTTAAGCCAGAAAACCACGAAAATCGGCGAGAAATCGTCGTTTTGCATCGAAATATGCGGTTTTCTCTAAGAATTTTGATGATTTCGTGCAGAATTCTGCTGTTTTCTTGCCATTCAGCCGTTGAATCTTTGTAAAAAGTGATGATTTTGTAGATTTCGTGCTCTTCTTTGCGAATTCAAGCCAGAAAACAACGAAAATCGGCGAGAAATCGTCGTTTTGCATCGAAATATGCGGTTTTCTCTAAGAATTTTAACGATTTCGTGCAGAATTCTGCTGTTTTCTTGCAATGCAGCCGTTGAAGCTTGGTAAAAGGTGATGATTTTGTTGATTTCGTGCACTTCTTTGCGAATTCAAGCCAGAAAACAACGAAAATCGGCGAGAAATCGTCGTTTTGCATCGAAATATGCGGTTTTCTCTAAGAATTTTGATGATTTTGTGCAGAATTCTGCTGTTTTCTTGCAATTCAGCCGTTGAGTCTTGGTAAAAAGTGATGATTTTGTAGATTTCGTTCTCTTCTTTGCGAATTCAAGCCAGAAAACAACGAAAATCGGCGAGAAATCGTCGTTTTGCATCGAAATATGCGGTTTTCTCTAAGAATTTTGATGATTTCGTGCAGAATTCTGCTGTTTTCTTGCAATTCAGCCGTTGAATCTTGGTAAAAAGTGATGATTTTGTAGATTTCGTGCTCTTCTTTGCGAATTCAAGCCAGAAAACAACGAAAATCGGCGAGAAATCGTCTTTTTGCATCGAAATATGCGGTTTTCTCTAAGAATTTTGATGATTTCGTGAAGAATTCTGCTGTTTTCTTGCAATTCAGCCGTTGAATCTTGGTAAAAAGTGATGATTTTGTAGATTTCGTGCTCTTCTTTGCGAATTCAAGCCAGAAAACAACGAAAATTGGCGAGAAATCGTCGTTTTGCATAGAAATATGCGGTTTTCTCTAAGAATTTTGATGATTTCGTGCAGAATTCTGCTGTTTTCTTGCAATTCAGCCGTTGAATCTTGGTAAAAAGTCATGATTTTGTAGATTTTGTGCTCTTCTTTGCGAATTCATGCCAGAAAACAACGAAAATCGGCGAGAAATCGTTGTTTTGCATCGAAATATGCAGTTTTCTCTAAGAATTTTGATGATTTCGTGCAGAATTCTGCTGTTTTCTTGCAATTCAGCCGTTGAATCTTGATAAAAAGTCATGATTTTGTAGATTTCGTACTCTTCTTTGCGAATTCAAGCCAGAAAACTACGAAAATCCGCGAGAAATCGTCGTTTTGCATCGAAATATGCGGTTTGCTGTAAGAATTTTGATGATTTCGTGCAGAATTCTGCTGTTTTCTTGCAATTCAGCCGTAGAATCTTGGTAAAAAGTGATGATTTTGTAGATTTCGTGCTCTTCTTTGCGAATTCAAGCTAGAAAACAACAAAAATCGGCGAGAAATCGTTGTTTTGCATCGAAATATGCGGTTTTCTCTAAGAATTTTGACGATCTCGTGCAGAATTCTGCTGTTTTCTTGCAATTCAGCCGTTGAATCTTGGTAAAAAGTCATGATTTTGTAGATTTCGTGCTCTTCTTTGCGAATTCAAGATAGAAAACAACGAAAATCAGCGAGAAATCGTCGTTTTGCATCGAAATATGCGGTTTTCTGTAAGAATTTTGATGATTTCGTGCAGAATTCTGCTGTTTTCTTGCAATTCAGCCGCTGAATCTTGGTAAAAAGTCATGATTTTGTAGATTTCGTGCTCTTCTTTGCAAATTCATGCCTGAAAACAACGAAAATCGGCGAGAAATCGTCGTTTTGCATCGAAATATGCGGTTTTCTGTAAGAATTTTGATGATTTCGTGCAGAATTCTGCTGTTTTCTTGCAATTCAGCCGCTGAATCTTGGTAAAAAGTCATGATTTTGTAGATTTCGTGCTCTTCTTTGCAAATTCATGCCTGAAAACAACGAAAATCGGCGAGAAATCGTCGTTTTGCATCGAAATATGCGGTTTTCTGTAAGAATTTTGATGATTTCGTGCAGAATTCTGCTGTTTTCTTGCAATTCAGCCGCTGAATCTTGGTAAAAAGTCATGATTTTGTAGATTTCGTGCTCTTCTTTGCGAATTCAAGCCAGAAAACAACGAAAATCGGCGAGAAATCGTCGTTTTGCATCGAAATATGCCGTTTTCTGTAAGAATTTTGATGATTTCGTGCAGAATTCTGCTGTTTTCTTGCAATTCAGCCGTTGAATCTACGTAAAAAGTCATGATTTTGTAGATTTCGTGCTCTTCTTGGCAAATTCAAGATAGAAAACAACGAAAATCGGCGAGAAATCGTTGTTTTGCATCGAAATATGCGGTTTTCTGTAAGAATTTTGATGATTTCGTGCAGAATTCTGCTGTTTTCTTGCAATTCAGCCGTTGAATCTAGGTAAAAAGTCATGATTTTGTAGATTTCGTGCTCTTCTTGGCAAATTCAAGATAGAAAACAACGAAAATCGGCGAGAAATCGTTGTTTTGCATCGAAATATGCAGTTTTCTCTAAGAATTTCGATGATTTCGTGCAGAATTCTGCTGTTTTCTTGCAATTCAGCCGTTGAATCTTGGTAAAAAGTCATGCTTTTGTAGATTTCGTGCTCTTCTTTGCGAATTCAAGCCAGAAAACAACGAAAATCGGCGAGAAATCGTCGTTTTGCATCGAAATATGCGGTTTTCTGTAAGAATTTTGATGATTTCGTGCAGAATTCTGCTGTTTTCTTGCAATTCAGCCGTTGAATCTTGGTAAAAAGTCATGATTTTGTAGATTTTGTGCTCTTCTTTGCGAATTCAAGCCAGAAAACAACGAAAATTGGCGAGAAATCGTTGTTTTGCATCGAAATTTGCGGTTTTCTGTAAGAATTTTGATGATTTCGTGCAGAATTCTGCTGTTTTCTTGCAATTCAGCCGTTAAATCTTGGTAAAAAGTCATGATTTTGTAGATTTCGTGCTCTTCTTTGCGAATTCAAGCCAGAAAACAACGAAAATCGGCGAGAAATCGTCGTTTTGCATCGAAAAATGCGGTTTTTTGTAAGAATTTTGATGATTTCGTGCAGAATTCTGCTGTTTTCTTGCAATTCAGCCGTTGAATCTTGGTAAAAAGTCAAGATTTTGTAGATTTCGTGCTCTTCTTTGCGAATTCAAGCCAGAAAACAACGAAAATCGGCAAGAAATCGTCGTTTTGCATCGAAATATGCGATTTTCTGTAAGAATTTTGATGATTTCGTGCAGAATTCTGCTGTTTTCTTGCAATTCAGCCGTTGAATCTTGGTAAAAAGTCATGATTTTGTAGATTTCGTGCTCTTCTTTGCGAATTTAAGCCAGAAAACCACGAAAATCGGCGAGAAGTCGTCGTTTTGCATCGAAATATGCGGTTTTCTCTAAGAATTATGATGATGTCGTGCAGAATTCTGCTGTTTTCTTGCAATTCAGCCGTTGAATCTTGGTAAAAAGTGATGATTTTGTAGATTTCGTGCTCTTCTTTGCGAATTCAAGCCAGAAAGCAACAAAAATCGGCGAGAAATCGTTGTTTTGCATCGAAATATGCGGTTTTCTGTAAGAATTTTGATGATTTCGTGCAGAATTCTGCTGTTTTCTTGCAATTCAGCCGTTGAATCTTGGTAAAAAGTCAAGATTTTGTAGATTTCGTGCTCTTCTTTGCGAATTCAAGCCAGAAAACAACGAAAATCGGCAAGAAATCGTCGTTTTGCATCGAAATATGCGATTTTCTGTAAGAATTTTGATGATTTCGTGCAGAATTCTGCTGTTTTCTTGCAATTCAGCCGTTGAATCTTGGTAAAAAGTCATGATTTTGTAGATTTCGTGCTCTTCTTTGCGAATTTAAGCCAGAAAACCACGAAAATCGGCGAGAAATCGTCGTTTTGCATCGAAATATGCGGTTTTCTCTAAGAATTATGATGATGTCGTGCAGAATTCTGCTGTTTTCTTGCAATTCAGCCGTTGAATCTTGGTAAAAAGTGATGATTTTGTAGATTTCGTGCTCTTCTTTGCGAATTCAAGCCAGAAAACAACAAAAATCGGCGAGAAATCGTTGTTTTGCATCGAAATATGCGGTTTTCTGTAAGAATTTTGATAATTTCGTGCAGAATTCTGCTGTTTTCTTGCAATTCAGCTGTTGAATCTTGGTAAAAAGTCATGATTTTGTAGATTTCGTGCTCTTCTTTGCGAATTCAAGCCAGAAAACAACGAAAATCGGCGAGAAATCGTCGTTTTGCATCGAAATATGCGATTTTTTGTAAGAATTTTGATGATTTCGTGCAGAATTCTGCTGTTTTCTTGCAATTCAGCCGATGAATCTTGGTAAAAAGTCATGATTTTGTAGATTTCGTGCTCTTCTTTGCGAATTCAAGCCAGAAAACAACGAAAATCGGCGAGAAATCGTCGTTTTGCATCGAAAAATGCGGTTTTCTGTGAGAATTTTGATGATTTCGTGCAGAATTCTGCTGTTTTCTTGCAATTCAGCTGTTGAATCTTGGTAAAAAGTCATGATTTTGTAGATTTCGTGCTCTTCTTTGCGAATTCAAGCCAGAAAACAACGAAAATCGGCAAGAAATCGTCGTTTTGCATCGAAATATGCGATTTTCTGTAAGAATTTTGATGATTTCGTGCAGAATTCTGCTGTTTTCTTGCAATTCAGCCGTTGAATCTTGGTAAAAAGTCATGATTTTGTAGATTTCGTGCTCTTCTTTGCGAATTTAAGCCAGAAAACCACGAAAATCGGCGAGAAATCGTCGTTTTGCATCGAAATATGCGGTTTTCTCTAAGAATTATGATGATGTCGTGCAGAATTCTGCTGTTTTCTTGCAATTCAGCCGTTGAATCTTGGTAAAAAGTGATGATTTTGTAGATTTCGTGCTCTTCTTTGCGAATTCAAGCCAGAAAACAACAAAAATCGGCGAGAAATCGTTGTTTTGCATCGAAATATGCGGTTTTCTGTAAGAATTTTGATAATTTCGTGCAGAATTCTGCTGTTTTCTTGCAATTCAGCCGTTGAATCTTGGTAATAAGTCATGATTTTGTAGATTTCGTGCTATTCTTTGCGAATTCAAGCCAGAAAACAACACAAATCGGCGAGAAATCGTTGTTTTGCATCGAAATATGCGGTTTTCTGTAAGAATTTTGATGATTTCGTGCAGAATTCTGCTGTTTTCTTGCAATTCAGCCGATGAATCTTGGTAAAAAGTCATGATTTTGTAGATTTCGTGCTCTTCTTTGCGAATTCAAGCCAGAAAACAACGAAAATCGGCGAGAAATCGTCGTTTTGCATCGAAAAATGCGGTTTTCTGTGAGAATTTTGATGATTTCGTGCAGAATTCTGCTGTTTTCTTGCAATTCAGCTGTTGAATCTTGGTAAAAAGTCATGATTTTGTAGATTTCGTGCTCTTCTTTGCGAATTTAAGCCAGAAAACCACGAAAATCGGCTAGAAATCGTCGTTTTGCATCGAAATATGCGGTTTTCTGTAAGAATTTTGATGATTTCGTGCAGAATTCTGCTGTTTTCTTGCAATTCAGCAGTTGAATCTTTGTAAAAAGTGATGATTTTGTAGATTTCGTGCTCTTCTTTGCGAATTCAAGCCAGAAAACAACGAAAATCGGCGAGAAATTGTCGTTTTGCATCGAAATATGCGGTTTTCTCTAAGAATTTTGACGATTTCGTGCAGAATTCGGCTGTTTTCTTGCAATTCAGCCGTTGAATTTTGGTAAAATGTCATGATTTTGTAGATTTAGTGCTCTTCTTTGCGAATTCAAGATAGAAGACAACGAAAATCAGCGAGAAATCGTCGTTTTGCATCGAAATATGCGGTTTTCTCTAAGAATTTTGATGATTTCGTGCAGAATTCTGCTGTTTTCTTGCAATTCAGCCGTTGAATCCTGGTAAAAAGTCATGATTTTGTAGATTTTGTGCTCTTCTTTGCGAATTCATGCCAGAAGACAACGAAAATCAGCGAGAAATCGTCGTTTTGCATCGAAATATGCGGTTTTCTCTAAGAATTATGATGATGTCGTGCAGAATTCTGCTGTTTTCTTGCAATTCAGCCGTTGAATCTTGGTAAAAAGTGATGATTTTGTAGATTTCGTGCTCTTCTTTGCGAATTCAAGCCAGAAAACAACAAAAATCGGCGAGAAATCGTTGTTTTGCATCGAAATATGCGGTTTTCTGTAAGAATTTTCATAATTTCGTGCAGAATTCTGCCGTTTTCTTGCAATTCAGCTGTTGAATCTTGGTAAAAAGTCATGATTTTGTAGATTTCGTGCTCTTCTTTGCGAATTCAAGCCAGAAAACAACGAAAATCGGCGAGAAATCGTCGTTTTGCATCGAAATATGCGATTTTCTGTAAGAATTGTGATGATTTCGTGCAGAATTCTGCTGTTTTCTTGCAATTCAGCCGTTGAATTTTGGTAATAAGTCATGATTTTGTAGATTTCGTGCTATTCTTTGCGAATTCAAGCCAGAAAACAACACAAATCGGCGAGAAATCGTTGTTTTGCATCGAAATATGCGGTTTTCTGTAAGAATTTTGATGATTTCGTGCAGAATTCTGCTGTTTTCTTGCAATTCAGCCGATGAATCTTGGTAAAAAGTCATGATTTTGTAGATTTCGTGCTCTTCTTTGCGAATTCAAGCCAGAAAACAACGAAAATCGGCGAGAAATCGTCGTTTTGCATCGAAAAATGCGGTTTTCTGTGAGAATTTTGATGATTTCGTGCAGAATTCTGCTGTTTTCTTGCAATTCAGCTGTTGAATCTTGGTAAAAAGTCATGATTTTGTAGATTTCGTGCTCTTCTCTGCGAATTTAAGCCAGAAAACCACGAAAATCGGCTAGAAATCGTCGTTTTGCATCGAAATATGCGGTTTTCTGTAAGAATTTTGATGATTTCGTGCAGAATTCTGCAGTTTTCTTGCAATTCAGCCGTTGAATCTTTGTAAAAAGTGATGATTTTGTAGATTTCGTGCTCTTCTTTGCGAATTCAAGCCAGAAAACAACGAAAATCGGCGAGAAATTGTCGTTTTGCATCGAAATATGCGGTTTTCTCTAAGAATTTTGACGATTTCGTGCAGAATTCGGCTGTTTTCTTGCAATTCAGCCGTTGAATTTTGGTAAAATGTCATGATTTTGTAGATTTAGTGCTCTTCTTTGCGAATTCAAGATAGAAAACAACGAAAATCAGCGAGAAATCGTCGTTTTGCATCGAAATATGCGGTTTTCTCTAAGAATTTTGATGATTTCGTGCAGAATTCTGCTGTTTTCTTGCAATTCAGCCGTTGAATCCTGGTAAAAAGTCATGATTTTGTAGATTTTGTGCTCTTCTTTGCGAATTCATGCCAGAAAACAACGAAAATCGGCGAGAAATCGTCGTTCTGCATCGAAATATGCGGTTTTCTGTAAGAATTTTGATGATTTCGTGCAGAATTCTGCTGTTTTCTTGCAATTCAGCCGTTGAATCTAGGTAAAAAGTCATGATTTTGTAGATTTCGTGCTCTTCTTGGCGAATTCAAGATAGAAAACAACGAAAATCGGCGAGAAATCGTTGTTTTGCATCAAAATATGCAGTTTTCTCTAAGAATTTTGATGATTTCGTGCAGAATTCTGCTGTTTTCTTGCAATTCAGCCGTTGAATCTTGGTAATAAGTCATGATTTTGTAGATTTCGTGCTCTTCTTTGCGAATTCAAGCCAGAAAACAACGAAAATCGGCGAGAAATAATAGTTTTGCATCGAAATATGCGGTTTTCTGTAAGAATTTTGATGATTTCGTGCAGAATTCTGCTGTTTTCTTGCAATTCAGCCGTTGAATCTTGGTAAAAAGTCATGATTTTGTAAATTTCGTGCTCTTCTTTGCGAATTCAAGCCAGAAAACAACGAAAATCGGCGAGAAATAATCGTTTTGCATCGAAATATGCGGTTTTCTGTAAGAATTTTGATGATTTCGTGCAGAATTCTGCTGTTTTCTTGCAATTCAGCCGTTGAATCTTGGTAAAAAGTGATGATTTTGTAGATTTCGTGCTCTTCTTTGCGAATTCAAGCCAGAAAACAACGAAAATCGGCGAGAAATCGTCGTTTTGCATCGAAATATGCGGTTTTCTCTAAGAATTTTGACGATTTCGTGCAGAATTCTGCTGTTTTCTTGCAATTCAGCTGTTGAATCTTGGTAAAAAGTCATGATTTTGTAGATTTCGTGCTCTTTTTTGCGAATTCAAGCCAGAAAACAACGAAAATCGGCGAGAAATCGTCGTTTTGCATCGAAAAATGCGGTTTTCTGTAAGAATTATGATGATTTCGTGCAGAATTCTGCTGTTTTCTTGCAATTCAGCCGTTGAATCTTGGTAAAAAGTCATGATTTTGTAGATTTCGTGCTCTTCTTTGCGAATTTAAGCCAGAAAACCACGAAAATCGGCGAGAAATCGTCGTTTTGCATCGAAATATGCGGTTTTCTCTAAGAATTTTGATGATTTCGTGCAGAACTCTGCTGTTTTCTTGCAATTCAGCCGTTGAATCTTTGTAAAAAGTGATGATTTTGTAGATTTCGTGCTCTTCTTTGCGAATTCAAGCCAGAAAACAACGCAAATCGGCGAGAAATCGTCGTTTTGCATCGAAATATGCGGTTTTCTCTAAGAATTTTAACGATTTCGTGCAGAATTCTGCTGTTTTCTTGCAATGCAGCCGTTGAAGCTTGGTAAAAGGTGATGATTTTGTAGATTTCGTGCACTTCTTTGCGAATTCAAGCCAGAAAACAATGAAAATCGGCGAGAAATCGTCGTTTTGCATCGAAATATGCGGTTTTCTCTAAGAATTTTGATGATTTTGTGCAGAATTCTGCTGTTTTCTTGCAATTCAGCCGTTGAGTCTTGGTAAAAAGTGATGATTTTGTAAATTTCGTTCTCTTCTTTGCGAATTCAAGCCAGAAAACAACGAAAACCGGCGAGAAATCGTCGTTTTGCATCGAAATATGCGGTTTTCTCTAAGAATTTTGATGATTTCGTGCAGAATTCTGCTGTTTTCTTGCAATTCAGCCGTTGAATCTTGGTAAAAAGTGATGATTTTGTAGATTTCGTGCTCTTCTTTGCGAATTCAAGCCAGAAAACAACGAAAATCGGCGAGAAATCGTCTTTTTGCATCGAAATATGCGGTTTTCTCTAAGAATTTTGATGATTTCGTGAAGAATTCTGCTGTTTTCTTGCAATTCAGCCGTTGAATCTTGATAAAAAGACATGATTTTGTAGATTTCGTACTCTTCTTTGCGAATTCAAGCCAGAAAACAACGAAAATCCGCGAGAAATCGTCGTTTTGCATCGAAATATGCGGTTTGCTGTAAGAATTTTGATGATTTCGTGCAGAATTCTGCTGTTTTCTTGCAATTCAGCCGTTGAATCTTGGTAAAAAGTCATGATTTTGTAGATTTCGTGCTCTTCTTTGCGAATTTAAGCCAGAAAACCACGAAAGTCGGCGAGAAATCGTCGTTTTGCATCGAAATATGCGGTTTTCTCTAAGAATTTTGATGATTTCGTGCAGAATTCTGCTGTTTTCTTGCAATTCAGCCGTTGAATCTTTGTAAAAAGTGATGATTTTTTAGATTTCGTGCTCTTCTTTGCGAATTCAAGCCAGAAAACAACGAAAATCGGCGAGAAATCGTCGTTTTGCATCGAAATATGCGGTTTTCTGTAAGAATTTTGATGATTTCGTGCAGAATTCTGCTGTTTTCTTGCAATTCAGCCGTTGAATCTTGGTAAAAAGTCATGATTTTGTAGATTTCGTGCTCTTCTTTGCAAATTCATGCCTGAAAACAACGAAAATCGGCGAGAAATCGTCGTTTTGCATCGAAATATGCGGTTTTCTGTAAGAGTTTTGATGATTTCGTGCAGAATTCTGCTGTTTTCTTGCAATTCAGCCGTTGAATCTTGGTAAAAAGTCATGATTTTGTAGATTTCGTGCTCTTCTTTGCGAATTCAAGATAGAAAACAACGAAAATCAGCGAGAAATCGTCGTTTTGCATCGAAATATGCGGTTTTCTCTAAGAATTTTGATGATTTCGTGCAGAATTCTGCTGTTTTCTTGCAATTCAGCCGTTGAATCTTGGTAAAAAGTCATGATTTTGTAGATTTCGTGCTCTTCTTTGCAAATTCATGCCTGAAAACAACGAAAATCGGCGAGAAATCGTCGTTTTGCATCGAAATATGCGGTTTTCTGTAAGAATTTTGATGATTTCGTGCAGAATTCTGCTGTTTTCTTGCAATTCAGCCGTTGAATCCTGGTAAAAAGTCATGATTTTGTAGATTTCGTGTTCTTCTTTGCGAATTCAAGCCAGAAAACAACGAAAATCGGCGAGAAATCGTCGTTTTGCATCGAAAAATGCGGTTTTCTGTAAGAATTTTGATGATTTCGAGCAGAATTCTGCTGTTTTCTTGCAATTCAGCCGTTGAATCTTGATAAAAAGTCATGATTTTGTAGATTTCGTGCTCTTCTTTGCGAATTCAAGCCAGAAAACAACGAAAATCCGCGAGAAATCGTCGTTTTGCATCGAAATATGCGGTTTTCTGTAAGAATTTTGATGATTTCGTGCAGAATTCTGCTGTTTTCTTGCAATTCAGCCGTAGAATCTTGGTAAAAAGTGATGATTTTGTAGATTTCGTGCTCTTCTTTGCGAATTCAAGCCAGAAAACAACAAAAATCGGCGAGAAATCGTTGTTTTGCATCGAAATATGCGGTTTTCTGTAAGAATTTTGATGATTTCGTGCAGAATTCTGCTGTTTTCTTGCAATTCAGCCGTTGAATCTTGGTAAAAAGTCATGATTTAGTAGATTTCGTGCTCTTCTTTGCGAATTCAAGCCAGAAAACAACGAAAATCGGCGAGAAATCGTCGTTTTGCATCGCAAAATGCGGTTTTCTGTAAGAATTTTGATAATTTCGTGCAGAATTCTGCTGTTTTTTTGCAATTCAGCCGTTGAATCTTAGTAAAAAGTCATGATTTTGTAGATTTCGTGCTCTTCTTTGCGAATTCAAGCCAGAAAACAACGAAAATCGGCAAGAAATCGTCGTTTTGCATCGAAATATGCGGTTTTCTGTAAGAATTTTGATGATTTCGTGCAGAATTCTGCTGTTTTCTTGCAATTCAGCCGTTGAATCTTGGTAAAAAGTCATGATTTTGTAGATTCCGTGCTCTTCTTTGCGAATTCAAGATAGAAAACAACGAAAATCAGCGAGAAATCGTCGTTTTGCATCGAAATATGCGGTTTTCTCTAAGAATTTTGATGATTTCGTGCAGAATTCTGCTGTTTTCTTGCAATTCAGCCGTTGAATCTTGGTAAAAAGTCATGATTTTGTAGATTTCGTGCTCTTCTTTGCAAATTCATGCCTGAAAACAACGAAAATCGGCGAGAAATCGTCGTTTTGCATCGAAATATGCGGTTTTCTGTAAGAATTTTGATGATTTCGTGCAGAATTCTGCTGTTTTCTTGCAATTCAGCCGTTGAATCCTGGTAAAAAGTCATGATTTTGTAGATTTCGTGTTCTTCTTTGCGAATTCAAGCCAGAAAACAACGAAAATCGGCGAGAAATCGTCGTTTTGCATCGAAAAATGCGGTTTTCTGTAAGAATTTTGATGATTTCGTGCAGAATTCTGCGGTTTTCTTGCAATTCAGCCGTTGAATCTTGATAAAAAGTCATGATTTTGTTGATTTCGTGCTCTTCTTTGCGAATTCAAGCCAGAAAACAACGAAAATCCGCGAGAAATCGTCGTTTTGCATCGAAATATGCGGTTTTCTGTAAGAATTTTGATGATTTCGTGCAGAATTCTGCTGTTTTCTTGCAATTTAGCCGTAGAATCTTGGTAAAAAGTGATGATTTTGTAGATTTCGTGCTCTTCTTTGCGAATTCAAGCCAGAAAACAACAAAAATCGGCGAGAAATCGTTGTTTTGCATCGAAATATGCGGTTTTCTGTAAGAATTTTGATGATTTCGTGCAGAATTCTGCTGTTTTCTTGCAATTCAGCCGTTGAATCTTGGTAAAAAGTCATGATTTAGTAGATTTCGTGCTCTTCTTTGCGAATTCAAGCCAGAAAACAACGAAAATCGGCGAGAAATCGTCGTTTTGCATCGCAAAATGCGGTTTTCTGTAAGAATTTTGATAATTTCGTGCAGAATTCTGCTGTTTTTTTGCAATTCAGCCGTTGAATCTTAGTAAAAAGTCATGATTTTGTAGATTCCGTGCTCTTCTTTGCGAATTCAAGATAGAAAACAACGAAAATCAGCGAGAAATCGTCGTTTTGCATCGAAATATGCGGTTTTCTCTAAGAATTTTGATGATTTCGTGCAGAATTCTGCTGTTTTCTTGCAATTCAGCCGTTGAATCTTGGTAAAAAGTCATGATTTTGTAGATTTCGTGCTCTTCTTTGCAAATTCATGCCTGAAAACAACGAAAATCGGCGAGAAATCGTCGTTTTGCATCGAAATATGCGGTTTTCTGTAAGAATTTTGATGATTTCGTGCAGAATTCTGCTGTTTTCTTGCAATTCAGCCGTTGAATCCTGGTAAAAAGTCATGATTTTGTAGATTTCGTGTTCTTCTTTGCGAATTCAAGCCAGAAAACAACGAAAATCGGCGAGAAATCGTCGTTTTGCATCGAAAAATGCGGTTTTCTGTAAGAATTTTGATGATTTCGTGCAGAATTCTGCTGTTTTCTTGCAATTCAGCCGTTGAATCTTGATAAAAAGTCATGATTTTGTAGATTTCGTGCTCTTATTTTCGAATTCAAGCCAGAAAACAACGAAAATCCGCGAGAAATCGTCGTTTTGCATCGAAATATGCGGTTTTCTGTAAGAATTTTGATGATTTCGTGCAGAATTCTGCTGTTTTCTTGCAATTCAGCCGTAGAATCTTGGTAAAAAGTGATGATTTTGTAGATTTCGTGCTCTTCTTTGCGAATTCAAGCCAGAAAACAACAAAAATCGGCGAGAAATCGTTGTTTTGCATCGAAATATGCGGTTTTCTGTAAGAATTTTGATGATTTCGTGCAGAATTCTGCTGTTTTCTTGCAATTCAGCCGTTGAATCTTGGTAAAAAGTCATGATTTAGTAGATTTCGTGCTCTTCTTTGCGAATTCAAGCCAGAAAACAACGAAAATCGGCGAGAAATCGTCGTTTTGCATCGCAAAATGCGGTCTTCCGTAAGAATTTTGATAATTTCGTGCTGAATTCTGCTGTTTTTTTGCAATTCAGCCGTTGAATCTTAGTAAAAAGTCATGATTTTGTAGATTTCGTGCTCTTCTTTGCGAATTCAAGCCAGAAAACAACGAAAATCGGCAAGAAATCGTCGTTTTGCATCGAAATATGCGGTTTTCTGTAAGAATTTTCATGATTTCGTGCAGAATTCTGCTGTTTTCTTGCAATTCAGCCGTTGAATCTTGGTAAAAAGTCATGATTTTGTAGATTCCGTGCTCTTCTTTGCGAATTCAAGATAGAAAACAACGAAAATCAGCGAGAAATCGTCGTTTTGCATCGAAATATGCGGTTTTCTCTAAGAATTTTGATGATTTCGTGCAGAATTCTGCTGTTTTCTTGCAATTCAGCCGTTGAATCTTGGTAAAAAGTGATGATTTTGTAGATTTCGTGCTCTTCTTTGCGAATTCAAGCCAGAAAACAACGGAAACCGGCGAGAATTCGTCGTTTTGCATCGAAATATGCGGTTTTCTCTAAGAATTTTGACGATCTCGTGCAGAATTCTGCTGTTTTCTTGCAATTCAGCCGTTGAATCTTGGTAAAAAGTCATGATTTTGTAGATTTCGTGCTCTTCTTTGCGAATTCAAGATAGAAAACAACGAAAATCAGCGAGAAATAGTCGTTTTGCATCGAAATATGCGGTTTTCTCTAAGAATTTTGATGATTTCGTGCAGATTTCTGCTGTTTTCTTGCAATTCAGCCGTTGAATCTTGATAAAAAGTCATGATTTTGTAGATTTCGTGCTCTTCTTTGCAAATTCATGCCTGAAAACAACGAAAACCGGCGAGAAATCGTCGTTTTGCATCGAAATATGCGGTTTTCTGTAAGAATTTTGATGATTTCGTGCAGAATTCTGCTGTTTTCTTGCAATTCAGCCGCTGAATCTTGGTAAAAAGTCATGATTTTGTAGATTTCGTGCTCTTCTTGGCAAATTCAAGATAGAAAACAACGAAAATCGGCGAGAAATCGTTGTTTTGCATCGAAATATGCGGTTTTCTGTAAGAATTTTGATGATTTCGTGCAGAATTCTGCTGTTTTCTTGCAATTCAGCCGTTGAATCTAGGTAAAAAGTCATGATTTTGTAGATTTCGTGCTCTTCTTGGCAAATTCAAGATAGAAAACAACAAAAATCGGCGAGAAATCGTTGTTTTGCAGCGAAATATGCAGTTTTCTCTAAGAATTTCGATGATTTCGTGCAGAATTCTGCTGTTTTCTTGCAATTCAGCCGTTGAATCTTGGTAAAAAGTCATGATTTTGTAGATTTCGTGCTCTTCTTTGCGAATTCAAGCCAGAAAACAACGAAAATCGGCGAGAAATCGTCGTTTTGCATCGAAATATGCGGTTTTCTGTAAGAATTTTGATGATTTCGTGCAGAATTCTGCTGTTTTCTTGCAATTCAGCCGTAGAATCTTGGTAAAAAGTCATGATTTTGTAGATTTCGTGCTCTTCTTTGCGAATTCAAGCCAGAAAACAACGAAAATCGGCGAGAAATCGTCGTTTTGCATCGAAATATGCGGTTTTCTGTAAGAATTTTGATGATTTCGTGCAGAATTCTGCTGTTTTCTTGCAATTCAGTCGTAGAATCTTGTTAAAAAGTGATGATTTTGTAGATTTCGTGCTCTTCTTTGCGAATTCAAGCCAGAAAACAACGAAAATCGGCGAGAAATCGTCGTTTTGCATCGAAATATGCGGTTTTCTGTAAGAATTTTGATGATTTCGTGCAGAATTCTGCTGTTTTCTTGCAATTCAGCCGTTGAATCTTGGTAAAAAGTGATGATTTTGTAGATTTCGTGCTCTTCTTTGCGAATTCAAGCCAGAAAACAACGGAAACCGGCGGGAAATCGTCGTTTTGCATCGAAATATGCGGTTTTCTCTAAGAATTTTCACGATCTCGTGCAGAATTCTGCTGTTTTCTTGCAATTCAGCCGTTGAATCTTGGTAAAAAGTCATGATTTTGTAAATTTCGTGCTCTTCTTTGCGAATTCAAGATGGAAAACAACGAAAATCAGCGAGAAATCGTCGTTTTGCATCGAAATATGCGGTTTTCTCTAAGAATTTTGATGATTTCGTGCAGAATTCTGCTGTTTTCTTGCAATTCAGCCGTTCAATCTTGATAAAAAGTCATGATTTTGTAGATTTCGTGCTCTTCTTTGCAAATTCATGCCTGAAAACAACGAAAATCGGCGAGAAATCGTCGTTTTGCATCGAAATATGCGGTTTTCTGTAAGAATTTTGATGATTTCGTTCAGAATTCTGCTGTTTTCTTGCAATTCAGCCGCTGAATCTTGGTAAAAAGTCATGATTTTGTAGATTTCGTGCTCTTCTTTGCGAATTCAAGCCAGAAAACAACGAAAATCGGCGAGAAATCGTCGTTTTGCATCGAAATATGCCGTTTTCTGTAAGAATTTTGATGATTTCGTGCAGAATTCTGCTGTTTTCTTGCAATTCAGCCGTTGAATCTAGGTAAAAAGTCATGATTTTGTAGATTTCGTGCTCTTCTTGGCAAATTCAAGATAGAAAACAACGAAAAACGGCGAGAAATCGTTGTTTTGCATCGAAATATGCGGTTTTCTGTAAGAATTTTGATGATTTCGTGCAGAATTCTGCTGTTTTCTTGCAATTCAGCCGTTGAATCTTGGTAAAAAGTCATGATTTTGTAGATTTCGTGCTCTTCTTTGCGAATTCAAGCCAGAAAACAACGAAAATCGGCGAGAAATCGTCGTTTTGCATCGAAATATGCGGTTTTCTGTAAGAATTTTGATGATTTCGTGCAGAATTCTGCTGTTTTCTTGCAATTCAGCCGTAGAATCTTGGTAAAAAGTCATGATTTTGTAGATTTCGTGCTCTTCTTTGCGAATTCAAGCCAGAAAACAACGAAAATCGGCGAGAAATCGTCGTTTTGCATCGAAATATGCGGTTTTCTCTAAGAATTTTGATGATTTCGTGCAGAATTCTGCTGTTTTCTTGCAATTCAGCCGTTGAATTTTGGTAAAAAGTGATGATTTTGTAGATTTCGTGCTCTTCTTTGCGAATTCAAGCCAGAAAACAACGAAAATCGGCGAGAAATCGTCGTTTTGCATCGAAATATGCGGTTTTCTCTACGAATTTTGACGATTTCGTGCAGAATTCTGCTGTTTTCTTGCAATTCAGCCATTGAATCTTGGTAAAAAGTCATGATTTTGTAGATTTCGTGCTCTTCTTTGCGAATTCAAGATAGAAAACAACGAAAATCAGCGAGAAATCGTCGTTTTGCATCGAAATATGCGGTTTTCTGTAAGAATTTTGATGATTTCGTGCAGAATTCTGCTGTTTTCTTGCAATTCAGCCGTTGAATCTTGGTAAAAAGTCATGATTTTGTAGATTTCGTGCTCTTCTTTGCGAATTTAAGCCAGAAAACAACGAAAATCGGCGAGAAATCGTCGTTTTGCATCGAAATATGCGGTTTTCTGTAAGAATTTTGATGATTTCGTGCAGAATTCTGCTGTTTTCTTGCAATTCAGCCGTTGAATCTAGGTAAAATGTCATGATTTTGTAGATTTCGTGCTCTTCTTGGCGAATTCAAGATAGAAAACAACGAAAATCGGCGAGAAATCGTTATTTTGCATCGAAATATGCGGTTTTCTGTAAGAATTTTGATGATTTCGTGCAGAATTCTGCTGTTTTCTTGCAATTCAGTCGTTGAATCTATGTAAAAAGTCATGATTTTGTAGATTTCGTGCTCTTCTTGGCGAATTCAAAATAGAAAACAACGAAAATCGGCGAGAAATCGTTGTTTTGCATCGAAATATGCAGTTTTCTCTAAGAATTTTGATGATTTCGTGCAGAATTCTGCTGTTTTCTTGCAACTCAGCCGTTGAATCTTGGTAAAAAGTCATGATTTTGTAGATTTCGTGCTCTTCTTTGCGAATTCAAGCCAGAAAACAACGAAAATCGGCGAGAAATCGTCGTTTTGCATCAAAATATGCGGTTTTCTGTAAGAATTTTGATGATTTCGTGCAGAATTCTGCTGTTTTCTTGCAATTCAGCCGTTGAATCTTGGTAAAAAGTCATGATTTTGTAGATTTCGTGCTCTTCTTTGCGAATTCAAGCCAGAAAACAACGAAAATCGGCGAGAAATCGTCGTTTTGCATCGAAATATGCGGTTTTCTGTAAGAATTTTGATGATTTCGTGCAGAATTCTGCTGTTTTCTTGCAATTCAGCCGTTGAATCTTGGTAAAAAGTGATGATTTTGTAGATTTCGTGTTCTTCTTTGCGAATTCAAGCCAGAAAACAACGAAAATCGGCGAGAAATCGTTGTTTTGCATCGAAATATGCGGTTTTCTGTAAGAATTTTGATGATTTCGCGCAGAATTCTGCTGTTTTCTTGCAATTCAGCCGTTGAATCTTGGTAAAAAGTCATGATTTTGTAGATTTCGTGCTCTTCTTTGCAAATTCAAGCCAGAAAACAACGAAAATCGGCGAGAAATCGTCGTTTTGCATCGAAATATGCGGTTTTCTGTAAGAATTTTGATGATTTCGTGCAGAATTCTGCTGTTTTCTTGCAATTCAGCCGTTGAATCTAGGTAAAATGTCATGATTTTGTAGATTTCGTGCTCTTCTTGGCGAATTCAAGATAGAAAACAACGAAAATCGGCGAGAAATCGTTGTTTTGCATCGAAATATGCGGATTTCTGTAAGAATTTTGATGATTTCGTGCAGAATTCTGCTGTTTTCTTGCAATTCAGCCGTTGAATCTATGTAAAAAGTCATGATTTTGTAGATTTCGTGCTCTTCTTGGCGAATCCAAGATAGAAAACAACGAAAATCGGCGAGAAATCGTTGTTTTGCATCGAAATATGCAGTTTTCTCTAAGAATTTTGATGATTTCGTGCAGAATTCTGCTGTTTTCTTGCAATTCAGCCGTTGAATCTTGGTAAAAAGTCATGATTTTGTAGATTTCGTGCTCTTCTTTGCAAATTCAAGCCAGAAAACAACGAAAATCGGCGAGAAATCGTCGTTTTGCATCGAAATAAGCGGTTTTCTGTAAGAATTTTGATGATTTCGTGCAGAATTCTGCTGTTTTCTTGCAATTCAGTCGTTGAATCTTGGTAAAAAGTCATGATTTTGTAGATTTCGTGCTCTTCTTTGCGAATTCAAGCCAGAAAACAACGAAAATCGGCGAGAAATCGTCGTTTTGCATCGAAATATGCGGTTTTCTCTAAGAATTTTGACGATTTCGTGCAGAATTCTGCTGTTTTCTTGCAATTCAGCCGTTGAATCTATGTAAAAAGTCATGATTTTGTAGGTTTCGTGCTCTTCTTTGCGAATTCAAGCCAGAAAACAACGAAAATCGGCGAGAAACCGTCGTTTTGCATCGAAAAATGCGGTTTTCTGTAAGAATTTTGATGATTTCGTGCAGAATTCTGCTGTTTTCTTGCAATTCAGCCGTTGAATCTTGGTAAAAAGTCATGATTTTGTAGATTTCGTGCTCTTCTTTGCAAA
The DNA here is from genome assembly GCA_029298725.1 of Gnatocerus cornutus. Lineage (NCBI taxonomy): Eukaryota > Metazoa > Arthropoda > Insecta > Coleoptera > Tenebrionidae > Gnatocerus > Gnatocerus cornutus. The sequence goes on from CM055516.1 coordinate 6,044,520, forward strand.
TTCAAGCCAGAAAACAACGAAAATCGGCGAAAAATCGTCGTTTTGCATAGAAATGTGCGGTTTTCTCTAAGAATTTTGACGATTTCGTGCAGAATTCTGCTGTTTTCTTGCAATTCAGCCGTTGAATCTTGGTAAAAAGTCATGATTTTGTAGATTTCGTGCTCTTCTTTGCAAATTCAAGCCAGAAAACAACGAAAATCGGCGAGAAATCGTCGTTTTGCATCGAAATGTGCGGATTTCTGTAAGAATTTTGATGATTTCGTGCAGAATTCTGCTGTTTTCTTGCAATTCAGCCGTTGAATCTATGTAAAAAGTCATGATTTTGTAGATTTCGTGCTCTTCTTGGCGAATTCAAGATAGAAAACAACGAAAATCGGCGAGAAATCGTTGTTTTGCATCGAAATATGCGGTTTTCTCTAAGAATTTTGATGTTTTCGTGTAGAATTCTGCTGTTTTCTTGCAATTCAGCCGTTGAATCTAGGTAAAAAGTCATGATTTTGTAGATTTCGTGCTCTTCTTTGCAAATTCATGAAAGAAAACAACGAAAATCGGCGAGAAATCGTCGTTTTGCATCGAAATATGCGGTTTTCTGTAAGAATTTTGATGATTTCGTGCAGAATTCTGCTGTTTTCTTGCAATTCAGCCGTTGAATCTAGGTAAAAAGTCATGATTTTGTAGATTTCGTGCTCTTCTTGGCGAATTCAAGATAGAAAACAACGAAGATCGGCGAGAAATCGTTGTTTTGCATCGAAATATGCGGTTTTCTCTAAGAATTTTGATGATTTCGTGCAGAATTCTGCTGTTTTCTTGCAATTCAGCCGTTGAATCTTGGTAAAAAGTGATGATTTTGTAGATTTCGTGCTCTTCTTTGCGAATTCAAGCCAGAAAACAACGAAAATCGGCGAGAAATCGTCGTTTTGCATCGAAATATGCGGTTTTCTGTAAGAATTTTGATGATTTCGTGCAGAATTCTGCTGTTTTCTTGCAATTCAGCCGTTGAATCTTGGTAAAAAGTGATGATTTTGTAGATTTTGTGCTCTTCTTTGCGAATTCAAGCCAGAAAACAACGAAAATCGGCGAGAAATCGTCGTTTTGCATCGAAAAATGCGGTTTTCTCTAAGAATTTTGATGATTTCGTCCAGAATTCTGCTGTTTTCTTGCAATTCAGCCGTTGAATCTTGGTAAAAAGTTATGATTTCGTAGATTTCGTGCTCTTCTTTGCGAATTCAAGCCAGAATACAACGAAAATCGGCGAGAAATCGTCGTTTTGCATCGAAATATGCGGTTTTCTGTAAGAAATTTGATGATTTCGTGCAGAATTCTGCTGTTTTCTTGCAATTCAGCTGTTGAATCTTGGCAAAAAGTCATGATTTTGTAGATTTCGTGCTCTTCTTTGCAAATTCAAGCCAGAAAACAACGAAAATCGGCGAGAAATCGTCGTTTTGCATCGAAATAAGCGGTTTTCTGTAAGAATTTTGATGATTTCGTGCAGAATTCTGCTGTTTTCTTGCAATTCAGTCGTTGAATCTTGGTAAAAAGTCATGATTTTGTAGATTTCGTGCTCTTCTTTGCGAATTCAAGCCAGAAAACAACGAAAATCGGCGAGAAATCGTCGTTTTGCATCGAAATATGCGGTTTTCTCTAAGAATTTTGACGATTTCGTGCAGAATTCTGCTGTTTTCTTGCAATTCAGCCGTTGAATCTATGTAAAAAGTCATGATTTTGTAGGTTTCGTGCTCTTCTTTGCGAATTCAAGCCAGAAAACAACGAAAATCGGCGAGAAACCGTCGTTTTGCATCGAAAAATGCGGTTTTCTGTAAGAATTTTGATGATTTCGTGCAGAATTCTGCTGTTTTCTTGCAATTCAGCCGTTGAATCTTGGTAAAAAGTCATGATTTTGTAGATTTCGTGCTCTTCTTTGCAAATTCAAGCCAGAAAACAACGAAAATCGGCGAAAAATCGTCGTTTTGCATAGAAATGTGCGGTTTTCTCTAAGAATTTTGACGATTTCGTGCAGAATTCTGCTGTTTTCTTGCAATTCAGCCGTTGAATCTTGGTAAAAAGTCATGATTTTGTAGATTTCGTGCTCTTCTTTGCAAATTCAAGCCAGAAAACAACGAAAATCGGCGAGAAATCGTCGTTTTGCATCGAAATGTGCGGATTTCTGTAAGAATTTTGATGATTTCGTGCAGAATTCTGCTGTTTTCTTGCAATTCAGCCGTTGAATCTATGTAAAAAGTCATGATTTTGTAGATTTCGTGCTCTTCTTGGCGAATTCAAGATAGAAAACAACGAAAATCGGCGAGAAATCGTTGTTTTGCATCGAAATATGCGGTTTTCTCTAAGAATTTTGATGTTTTCGTGCAGAATTCTGCTGTTTTCTTGCAATTCAGCCGTTGAATCTAGGTAAAAAGTCATGATTTTGTAGATTTCGTGCTCTTCTTTGCAAATTCATGAAAGAAAACAACGAAAATCGGCGAGAAATCGTCGTTTTGCATCGAAATATGCGGTTTTCTGTAAGAATTTTGATGATTTCGTGCAGAATTCTGCTGTTTTCTTGCAATTCAGCCGTTGAATCTAGGTAAAAAGTCATGATTTTGTAGATTTCGTGCTCTTCTTGGCGAATTCAAGATAGAAAACAACGAAGATCGGCGAGAAATCGTTGTTTTGCATCGAAATATGCGGTTTTCTCTAAGAATTTTGATGATTTCGTGCAGAATTCTGCTGTTTTCTTGCAATTCAGCCGTTGAATCTTGGTAAAAAGTGATGATTTTGTAGATTTCGTGCTCTTCTTTGCGAATTCAAGCCAGAAAACAACGAAAATCGGCGAGAAATCGTCGTTTTGCATCGAAATATGCGGTTTTCTGTAAGAATTTTGATGATTTCGTGCAGAATTCTGCTGTTTTCTTGCAATTCAGCCGTTGAATCTTGGTAAAAAGTGATGATTTTGTAGATTTTGTGCTCTTCTTTGCGAATTCAAGCCAGAAAACAACGAAAATCGGCGAGAAATCGTCGTTTTGCATCGAAAAATGCGGTTTTCTCTAAGAATTTTGATGATTTCGTCCAGAATTCTGCTGTTTTCTTGCAATTCAGCCGTTGAATCTTGGTAAAAAGTTATGATTTTGTAGATTTCGTGCTCTTCTTTGCGAATTCAAGCCAGAATACAACGAAAATCGGCGAGAAATCGTCGTTTTGCATCGAAATATGCGGTTTTCTGTAAGAAATTTGATGATTTCGTGCAGAATTCTGCTGTTTTCTTGCAATTCAGCTGTTGAATCTTGGCAAAAAGTCATGATTTTGTAGATTTCGTGCTCTTCTTTGCGAATTCAAGCCAGAATACAACGAAAATCGGCGAGAAATCGTCGTTTTGCATCGAAATATGCGGTTTTCTGTAAGAATTTTGATGATTTCGTGCAAAATTCTGCTGTTTTCTTGCAATTCAGCCGTTGAATCTAGGTTAAAAGTCATGATTTTGTAGATTTCGTGCTCCTCTTGGCGAATTCAAGATAGAAAACAACGAAAATCGGCGAGAAATCGTTGTTTTGCATCGAAATATGAGGTTTTCTGTAAGAATTTTGATGATTTCGTGCAGAATTCTGCTGTTTTCTTGCAATTCAGCCGTTGAATCTATGTAAAAAGTCATGATTTTGTAGATTTCGTGCTCTTCTTGGCGAATTCAAGATAGAAAACAACAAAAATCGGCGAGAAATCGTTGTTTTGCATCGAAATATGCAGTTTTCTCTAAGAATTTTGATGATTTCGTGCAGAATTCTGCTGTTTTCTTGCAATTCAGCCGTTGAATCTTGGTAAAAAGTCATGATTTTGTAGATTTCGTGCTCTTCTTTGCGAATTCAAGCCAGAAAACCACGAAAATCGGCGAGAAATCGTCGTTTTGCATCGAAATATGCGGTTTTCTGTAAGAATTTTGATGATTTCGTGCAGAATTCTGCTGTTTTCTTGCAATTCAGTTGTAGAATATTGGTAAAAAGTGATGATTTTGTAGATTTCGTGCTCTTCTTTGCGAATTCAAGCCAGAAAACAACGAAAATCGGCGAGAAATCGTTGTTTTGCATCGAAATATGCGGTTTTCTGTGAGAATTTTGATGATTTCGTGCAGAATTCAGCTGTTTTCTTGCAATTCTGCCGTTGAATCTTGGTAAAAAGTCATGATTTTGTAGATTTCGTGCTCTTCTTTGCGACTTCAAGCCAGAAAACAACGAAAATCGGCGAGAAATCGTCGTTTTGCATCGAAAAATGCGGTTTTCTCTAAGAATTTTGATGATTTCGTGCAGAATTCTGCTGTTTTCTTGCAATTCAGCCGTTGAATCTTGGTAAAAAGTCATGATTTTGTAGATTTCGTGCTCTTCTTTGCGAATTCAAGCCAGAATACAACGAAAATCGGCGAGAAATCGTCGTTTTGCATCGAAAGATGCGGTTTTCTGTAAGAATTTTGATGATTTCGTGCAGAATTCTGCCGTTTTCTTGCAATTCAGCCGTTGAATCTTGGTAGAAAGTGATGATTTTGTAGATTTCGTGCTCTTCTTTGCGAATTCAAGCCAGAAAACAACGAAAATCGGCGAGAAATCGTCGTTTTGCATCGAAAAATGCGGTTTTCTCTAAGAATTTTGATGATTTCGTGCAGAATTCTGCTGTTTTCTTGCAATTCAGCCGTTGAATCTTGGTAAAAAGTCATGATTTTGTAGATTTCGTGCTCTTCTTTGCGAATTCAAGCCAGAATACAACGAAAATCGGCCAGAAATCGTCGTTTTGCATCGAAATATGCGGTTTTCTGAAGAATTTTGATGATTTCGTGCAGAATTCTGCTGTTTTCTTGCAATTCAGCCGTTGAATCTTGGTAAAAAGTGATGATTTTGTAGATTTCGTGCTTTTCTTTGCGAATTCAAGCCAGAAAACAACGAAAATCGGCGAGAAATCGTCGTTTTGCATCGAAATATGCGGTTTTCTCTAAGAATTTTGACGATTTCGTGCAGAATTCTGCTGTTTTCTTGCAATTCAGCCGTTGAATCTAGGTAAAAAGTCATGATTTTGTAGATTTCGTGCTCTTCTTGGCGAATTCAAGATAGAAAACAACGAAAATCGGCGAAAAATCGTTGTTTTGCATCGAAATATGCGGTTTTCTGTAAGAATTTTGATGATTTCGTGCAGAATTCTGCTGTTTTCTTGCAATTCAGCTGTTGAATCTATGTAAAAAGTCATGATTTTGTAGATTTCGTGCTCTTCTTGGCAAATTCAAGATAGAAAACCACGAAAATCGGCGAGAAATCGTTGTTTTGCATCGAAATATGCAGTTTTCTCTAAGAATTTTGATGATTTCGTGCAGAATTCTGCTGTTTTCTTGCAATTCAGCCGTTGAATCTTGGTAAAAAGTCATGATTTTGTAGATTTCGTGCTCTTCTTGGCAAATTCAAGATAGAAAACAACGAAAATCGGCGAGAAATCGTTGTTTTGCATCGAAATATGCAGTTTTCTCTAAGAATTTTGATGATTTCGTGCAGAATTCTGCTGTTTTCTTGCAATTCAGCCGTTGAATCTTGGTAAAAAGTCATGATTTTGTAGATTTCGTGCTCTTCTTTGCAAATTCATGCCAGAAAACAACGAAAATCGGCGAGAAATCGTCGTTTTGCATCGAAATATGCGGTTTTCTGTAAGAATTTTGATGATTTCGTGCAGAATTCTGCTGTTTTCTTGCAATTCAGCCGTTGAATCTTGGTAAAAAGTCATGATTTTGTAGATTTCGTGCTCTTCTTGGCAAATTCAAGATAGAAAACAACGAAAATCGGCGAGAAATCGTTGTTTTGCATCGAAATATGCAGTCTTCTCTAAGAATTTTGATGATTTCGTGCAGAATTCTGCTGTTTTCTTGCAATTCAGCCGTTGAATCTAGGTAAAAAGTCATGATTTTGTAGATTTCGTGCTCTTCTTGGCGAATTCAAGATAGAAAACAACGAAAATCGGCGAAAAATCGTTGTTTTGCATCGAAAAATGCGGTTTTCTGTAAGAATTTTGATGATTTCGTGCAGAATTCTGCTGTTTTCTTGCAATTCAGCCGTTGAATCTTGGTAAAAAGTAATGATTTTGTAGATTCCGTGCTCTTCTTAGCGAATTCAAGCCAGAAAACAACGAAAATCGGCGAGAAATCGTCGTTTTGCGTCGAAATATGCGGTTTTCTCTAAGAATTTTGACGATTTCGTGCAGAATTCTGCTGTGTTCTTGCAATTCAGCCGTTGAATCTTGGTAAAAAGTCATGATTTTGTAGATTTTGTGCTTTTCTTTGCGAATTCAAGATAGAAAACAACGAAAATCAGCGAGAAATCGTCGTTTTGCATCGAAATATGCGGTTTTCTCTAAGAATTTTGATGATTTCGGGCAGAATTCTGCTGTTTTCTTGCAATTCAGCCGTTGAATCTTGGTAAAAAGTCATGATTTTGTAGATTTCGTGCTCTTCTTGGCAAATTCAAGATAGAAAACAACGAAAATCGGCGAGAAATCGTTGTTTTGCATCGAAATATGCAGTTTTCTCTAAGAATTTTGATGATTTCGTGCAGAATTCTGCTGTTTTCTTGCAATTCAGCCGTTGAATCTTGGTAAAAAGTCATGATTTTGTAGATTTCGTGCTCTTCTTTGCGAATTCAAGCCAGAAAACAACGAAAATCGGCGAGAAATCGTCGTTTTGCATCGAAATATGCGGTTTTCTGTAAGAATTTTGATGATTTCGTGCAGAATTCTGCTGTTTTCTTGCAATTCAGCCGTTGAATCTTGGTAAAAAGTGATGATTTTGTAGATTTCGTGCTCTTCTTTGCGAATTCAAGCCAGAAAACAACGAAAATCGGCGAGAAATCGTCGTTTTGCATCGAAATAGCGGTTTTCTCTAAGAATTTTGACGATTTCGTGCAGAATTCTGCTGTTTTCTTGCAATTCAGCCGTTGAATCTTGGTAAAAAGTCATGATTTTGTAGATTTCGTGCTCTTCTTTGCGAATTCAAGCCAGAAAACAACGAAAATCGGCGAGAAATCGTCGTTTTGCATCGAAAAATGCGGTTTTCTGTAAGAATTTTGATGATTTCGTGCAGAATTCTGCTGTTTTCTTGCAATTCAGCCGTTGAATCTTGGTAAAAAGTAATGATTTTGTAGATTTCGTGCTCTTCTTTGCGAATTCAAGCCAGAAAACAACGAAAATCGGCGAGAAATCGTCGTTTTGCATCGAAATATGCGGTTTTCTCTAAGAATTTTGACGATTTCGTGCAGAATTCTGCTGTTTTCTTGCAATTCAGCCGTTGAATCTTGGTAAAAAGTCATGATTTTGTAGATTTTGTGCTCTTCTTTGCGAATTCAAGATAGAAAACAACGAAAATCAGCGAGAAATCGTCGATTTGCATCGAAATATGCGGTTTTCTCTAAGAATTTTGATGATTTCGTGCAGAATTCTGCTGTTTTCTTGCAATTCAGCCGTTGAATCTTGGTAAAAAGTCATGATTTTGTAGATTTCGTGCTCTTCTTGGCAAATTCAAGATAGAAAACAACGAAAATCGGCGAGAAATCGTTGTTTTGCATCGAAATATGCAGTTTTCTCTAAGAATTTTGATGATTTCGTGCAGAATTCTGCTGTTTTCTTGCAATTTAGCTGTTGAATCTTGGTAAAAAGTCATGATTTTGTAGATTTCGTGCTCTTCTTTGCGAATTCAAGCCAGAAAACAACGAAAATCGGCGAGAAATCGTCGTCTTGCATCGAAATATGCGGTTTTCTGTAAGAATTTTGATGATTTCGTGCAAAATTCTGCTGTTTTCTTGCAATTCAGCCGTTGAATCTTGGTAAAAAGTCATGATTTTGTAGATTTTGTGCTCTTCTTTGCGAATTCAAGATAGAAAACAACGAAAATCAGCGAGAAATCGTCGTTTTGCATCGAAATATGCGGTTTTCTCTAAGAATTTTGATGATTTCGTGCAGAATTCTGCTGTTTTCTTGCAATTCAGCCGTTGAATCTTGGTAAAAAGTCATGATTTTGTAGATTTCGTGCTCTTCTTGGCAAATTCAAGATAGAAAACAACGAAAATCGGCGAGAAATCGTTGTTTTGCATCGAAATATGCAGTTTTCTCTAAGAATTTTGATGATTTCGTGCAGAATTCTGCTGTTTTCTTGCAATTCAGCCGTTGAATCTTGGTAAAATGTCATGATTTTGTAGATTTCGTGCTCTTCTTTACGAATTCAAGCCAGAAAACAACAAAAATCGGCGAGAAATCGTCGTTTTGCATCGAAATATGCGGTTTTCTGTAAGAATTTTGATGATTTCGTGCAGAATTCTGCTGTTTTCTTGCAATTCAGCCGTAGAATCTTGGTAAAAAGTGATGATTTTGTAGATTTCGTGCTCTTCTTTGCGAATTCAAGCCAGAAAACAACGAAAATCGGCGAGAAATCGTTGTTTTGCATCGAAATATACGGTTTTCTGTAAGAATTTTGATGATTTCGTGCAGAATTCTGCTGTTTTCTTGCAATTCAGCCGTTGAATCTTGGTAAAAAGTCATGATTTTGTAGATTTCGTGCTCTTCTTTGCGAATTCAAGCCAGAAAACAACGAAAATCGGCGAGAAATCGTCGTTTTGCATCGAAAAATGCGGTTTTCTGTAAGAATTTTGATGATTTCGTGCAGAATTCTGCTGTTTTCTTGCAATTCAGCCGTTGAATCTTGGTAAAAAGTCATGATTTTGTAGATTTCGTTCTCTTCTTTGCAAATTCAATCCAGAAAACAACGAAAATCGGCGAGAAATCGTCGTTTTGCATCGAAATATGCGGTTTTCTGTAAGAATTTTGATGATTTCGTGCAGAATTCTGCTGTTTTCTTGCAATTCAGCCGTTGAATCTAGGTAAAAAGTCATGATTTTGTAGATTTCGTGCTCTTCTTGGCGAATTCAAGATAGAAAACAACGAAAATCGGCGAGAAATCGTTGTTTTGCATCGAAATATGCGGTTTTCTGTAAGAATTTTGATGATTTCGTGCAGAATTCTGCTGTTTTCTTGCAATTCAGCCGTTGAATCTATGTAAAAAGTCATGATTTTGTAGATTTCGTGCTCTTCTTGGCAAATTCAAGATAGAAAACAACGAAAATCGGCGAGAAATCGTTGTTTTGCATCGAAATATGCAGTTTTCTCTAAGAATTTTGATGATTTCGTGCAGAATTCTGCTGTTTTCTTGCAATTTAGCTGTTGAATCTTGGTAAAAAGTCATGATTTTGTAGATTTCGTGCTCTTCTTTGCGAATTCAAGCCAGAAAACAACGAAAATCGGCGAGAAATCGTCGTCTTGCATCGAAATATGCGGTTTTCTGTAAGAATTTTGATGATTTCGTGCAAAATTCTGCTGTTTTCTTGCAATTCAGCCGTTGAATCTTGGTAAAAAGGCATGATTTTGTAGATTTCGTGCTCTTCTTTGCGAATTCAAGCCAGAAAACAACGAAAATCGGCGAGAAATCGTTGTTTTGCATCGAAATATGCGGTTTTCTGTAAGAATTTTGATGATTTCGTGCAGAATTCTGCTGTTTTCTTGCAATTCAGCCGTTGAATCTTGGTAAAAAGTCATGATTTTGTAGATTTCGTGCTCTTCTTTGCGAATTCAAGCCAGAAAACAACGAAAATCGGCGAGAAATCGTCGTTTTGCATCGAAAAATGCGGTTTTCTGTAAGAATTTTGATGATTTCGTGCAGAATTCTGCTGTTTTCTTGCAATTCAGCCGTTGAATCTAGGTAAAAAGTCATGATTTTGTAGATTTCGTGCTCTTCTTGGCGAATTCACGATAGAAAACAACGAAAATCGGCGAGAAATCGTTGTTTTGCATCGAAATATGCAGTTTTCTCTAAGAATTTTGATGATTTCGTGCAGAATTCTGCTGTTTTCATGCAATTCAGCCGTTGAATCTTGGTAAAAAGTGATGATTTTGTAGATTTCGTGCTCTTCTTTGCGAATTCAAGCCAGAAAACAACGAAAATCGGCGAGAAATCGTCGTTTTGCATCGAAATATGCGGTTTTCTCTAAGAATTTTGATGATTTCGTGCAGAATTCTGTTGTTTTCTTGCAATTCAGCCGTTGAATCTTGGTAAAAAGTGATGATTTTGTAGATTTCGTGCTCTTCTTTGCGAATTCAAGCCAGAAAACAACGAAAATCAGCGAGAAATCGTCGTTTTGCATCGAAATATGCGGTTTTCTCTAAGAATTTTGATGATTTCGTGCAGAATTCTGCTGTTTTCTTGCAATTCAGCCGTTGAATCTTGGTAAAAAGTCATGATTTTGTAGATTTCGTGCTTTTCTTTGCGAATTCAAGCCAGAAAACAACGAAAATCGGCGAGAAATCGTCGTTTTGCATCGAGATATGCGGTTTTCTGTAAGAATTTTGATGATTTCGTGCAGAATTCTGCTGTTTTCTTGCAATTCAGCCGTTGAATCTAGGTAAAAAGTCATGATTTTGTAGATTTCGTGTTCTTCTTGGCGAATTCAAGATAGAAAACAACGAAAATCGGCGAGAAATCGTTGTTTTGCATCGAAATATGCGGTTTTCTGTAAGAATTTTGATGATTTCGTGCAGAATTCTGCTGTTTTCTTGCAATTCAGCCGTTGAATCTATGTAAAAAGTCATGATTTTGTAGATTTCGTGTTCTTCTTTGCGAATTCAAGCCAGAAAAAAACGAAAATCGGCGAGAAATAGTCGTTTTGCATCGAAATATGCGGTTTTCTGTAAGAATTTTGATGATTTCGTGCAGAATTCTGCCGTTTTCTTGCAATTCAGCCGTTGAATCTTGGCAGAAAGTGATGAAAGAAAACAGCAGAATTCTGCACGAAATCATCAAAATTCTTACAGAAAACCGCATATTTCGATGCAAAACGACGATTTCTCGCCGATTTTCGTTGTTTTCTGGCTTGAATTCGCAAAGAAGAGCACGAAATCTACAAAATCATGACTTTTTACCAAGATTCAACGGCTGAATTGCAAGAAAACAGCAGAATTCTGCACGAAATCATCAAAATTCTTACAGAAAACCGCGTATTTCGATGCAAAACGACGATTTCTCGCCGATTTTCGTTGTTTTCTGGCTTGAATTCGCAAAGAAGAGCACGAAATCTACAAAATCATCACTTTTTACCAAGATTCTACGGCTGAATTGGAAGAAAACAGCAGAATTCTGCACGAAATCGTCAAAATTCTTAGAGAAAACCGCATATTTCGATGCAAAACGACGATTTCTCGCCGATTTTCGTTGTTTTCTGGCTTGAATTCGCAAAGAAGAGCACGAAATCTACAAAATCATCACTTTTTACCAAGATTCAACGGCTGAATTGCAGAAAACAGCAGAATTCTGCACGAAATCATCAAAATTCTTACAGAAAACCGCATATTTCGATGCAAAACGATTATTTCTCGCCGATTTTCGTTGTTTTCTGGCTTGAATTCGCAAAGAAGAGCACGAAATCTACAAAATCATGACTTTTTACCAAGATTCAACGGCTGAATTGCAAGATAACAGCAGAATTCTGCACGAAATCATCAAAATTCTTACAGAAAACCGCATATTTCGATGCAAAACGACGATTTCTCGCCGATTTTCGTTGTTTTCTGGCTTGAATTCGCAAAGAAGAGCACGAAATCTACAAAATCATGACTTTTTACCAAGATTCAACGGCTGAATGCAAGAAAACAGCAGAATTCTGCACGAAATCATCAAAATTCTCACAGAAAACCGCATATTTCGATGCAAAACGATTATTTTTCGCCGATTTTCGTTGTTTTCTGGCTTGAATTCGCAAAGAAGAGCACGAAATCTACAAAATCATGACTTTTTACCAAGATTCAACAACTGAATTGCAAGAAAACAGCAGAATTCTGCTCGAAATCATCAAAATTCTTAGAGAAAACTGCATATTTCGATGCAAAACAATGATTTCTCGCCGATTTTCGTTGTTTTCTATCTTGAATTCGCCAAGAAGAGCACGAAATCTACAAAATCATGACTTTTTACCTAGATTCAACGGCTGAATTGCAAGAAAACAGCAGAATTCTGCACGAAATCATCAAAATTCTTACAGAAAACCGCATATTTCGATGCAAAACAACGATTTCTCGCCGATTTTCGTTGTTTTCTATCTTGAATTCGCCAAGAAGAGCACGAAATCTATAAAATCATGACTTTTTACCTAGATTCAACGGCTGAATTGCACGAAAACAGCAGAATTCTGCACGAAATCATCAAAATTCTTACAGAAAACCGCATATTTCGATGCAAAACAACGATTTCTCGCCGATTTTCGTTGTTTTCTATCTTGAATTCGCCAAGAAGAGCACGAAATCTATAAAATCATGACTTTTTACCTAGATTCAACGGCTGAATTGCACGAAAACAGCAGAATTCTGCACGAAATCATCAAAATTCTTACAGAAAATCGCATATTTCGATGCAAAACGACGATTTCTCGCCGATTTTCGTTGTTTTCTGGCTTGAATTTGCAAAGAAGAGCACAAAATCTACAAAATCATGACTTTTTACCAAGATTCAACGGCTGAATTGCAAGAAAACAGCAGAATTCTGCACGAAATCATCAAAATTCTTACAGAAAACCGCATATTTCGATGCAAAACGACGATTTCTCGGCGATTTTCGTTGTTTTCTGGCATGAATTTGCAAAGAAGAGCACGACATCTACAAAATCATGACTTTTTTACCAAGATTCAACAACTGAATTGCAAGAAAACAGCAGAATTCTGCTCGAAATCATCAAAATTCTTAGAGAAAACTGCATATTTCGATGCAAAACAATGATTTCTCGCCGATTTTCGTTGTTTTCTATCTTGAATTCGCCAAGAAGAGCACGAAATCTACAAAATCATGACTTTTTACCTAGATTCAACGGCTGAATTGCAAGAAAACAGCAGAATTCTGCACGAAATCATCAAAATTCTTAGAGAAAACCGCATATTTCGATGCAAAACGACGATTTCTCGCTGATTTTCGTTGTTTTCTATCTTGAATTCGCCAAGAAGAGCACGAAATCTACAAAATCATGACTTTTTACCTAGATTCAACGGCTGAATTGCAAGAAAACTGCAGAATTCTGCTCGAAATCATCAAAATTCTTACAGAAAACCGCATATTTCGATGCAAAACAACGATTTCTCGCCGATTTTCGTTGTTTTCTATCTTGAATTCGCAAAGAAGAGCACGAAATCTACAAAATCATGACTTTTTACCAAGATTCAACGGCTGAATTGCAAGTAAACAGCAGAATTCTGCACGAGATCGTCAAAATTCTTAGAGAAAACCGCATATTTCGATGCAAAACGACGATTTCTCGCCGATTTTCGTTGTTTTCTGGCTTGAATTCGCAAAGAAAAGCACGAAATCTACAAAATCATCACTTTTTACTAAGATTCAACGGCTGAATTGCAAGAAAACAGCAGAATTCTGCACTAAATCATCAAAATTCTTAGAGAAAACCGCATATTTCGATGCATAACGACGATTTCTCGCCGGTTTTCGTTGTTTTCTGGCTTGAATTCGCAAAGAAGAGCACGAAATCTACAAAATCATGACTTTTTACCAAGATTCAGCGGCTGAATTGCAAGAAAACAACAGAATTTTGCACGAAATCATCAAAATTCTTACAGAAAACCGCATATTTCGATGCAAAACGACGATTTCTCGCCGATTTTCGTTGTTTTCTGGCTTGAATTCGCAAAGAAGAGCACAAAATCTACAAAATCATCACTTTTTACCAAGATTCTACGGCTGAATTGGAAGAAAACAGCAGAATTCTGCACGAAATCATCAAAATTCTTACAGAAAACCGCATATTTCGATGCAAAACAACGATTTCTCGCCGATTTTCGTTGTTTTCTGGCTTGAATTCGCAAAGAAGAGCACGAAATCTACAAAATCATCACTTTTTACCAAGATTCTACGGCTGAATTGCCAGAAAACAGCAGAATTCTGCACGAAATCATCAAAATTCTTACAGAAAACCGCATATTTCGATGCAAAACGACGATTTCTCGCCGATTTTCGTTGTTTTCTGGCTTGAATTCGCAAAGAAGAGCACGAAATCTACAAAATCATAACTTTTTACCAAGATTCAACGGCTGAATTGCAAGAAAACAGCAGAATTCTGCACGAAATCATCAAAATTCTTAGAGAAAACTGCATATTTCGATGCAAAACAACGATTTCTCGCCGATTTTCGTTGTTTTCTATCTTGAATTCGCCAAGAAGAGCACGAAATCTACAAAATCATGACTTTTTACCAAGATTCAACGGCTGAATTGCAAGAAAACAGCAGAATTCTGCACGAAATCGTCAAAATTCTTAGAGAAAACCGCATATTTCGATGCAAAACGACGATTTCTCGCCGATTTTCGTTGTTTTCTGGCTTGAATTCGCAAAGAAGAGCACGAAATCTACAAAATCATCACTTTTTACCAAGATTCAACGGCTGAATTGCAAGAAAACAGCAGAATTCTGCACGAAATCATCAAAATTCTTAGAGAAAACCGCATATTTCGATGCAAAACGACGATTTCTCGCCGATTTTTGTGGTTTTCTGGCTTGAATTCGCAAAAAAGAGCACGAAATCTACAAAATCATGACTTTTTACCAAGATTCAACGGCTGAATTGCAAGAAAACAGCAGAATTCTGCACGAAATCATCAAAATTCTTACAGAAAACCGCATATTTCGATGCAAAACGATTATTTCTCACCGATTTTCGTTGTTTTCTGGCTTGAATTCGCAAAGAAGAGCACGAAATCTACAAAATCATGACTTTTTACCAAGATTCAACGGCTGAATTGCAAGATAACAGCAGAATTCTGCACGAAATCATCAAAATTCTTACAGAAAACCGCATATTTCGATGCAAAACGACGATTTCTCGCCGATTTTCGTTGTTTTCTGGCTTGAATTCGCAAAGAAGAGCACGAAATCTACAAAATCATGACTTTTTACCAAGATCAACGGCTGAATTGCAAGAAAACAGCAGAATCCTGCACGAAATCATCAAAATTCTCACAGAAAACCGCATATTTCGATGCAAAACGATTATTTCTCGCCGATTTTCGTTGTTTTCTGGCTTGAATTCGCAAAGAAGAGCACGAAATCTACAAAATCATGACTTTTTACCAAGATTCAACGGCTGAATTGCAAGATAACAGCAGAATTCTGCACGAAATCATCAAAATTCTTACAGAAAACCGCATATTTTGATGCAAAACGACGATTTCTCGCCGATTTTCGTTGTTTTCTGGCTTGAATTCGCAAAGAAAAGCACGAAATCTACAAAATTATGACTTTTTACCAAGATTCAACGGCTGAATTGCAAGAAAACAGCAGAATTCTGCACGAAATCATCAAAATTCTTACAGAAAACCGCATATTTCGATGCAAAACGACGATTTCTCGCCGATTTTCGTTGTTTTCTAGCATGAATTTGCTAAGAAGAGCACGAAATCTACAAAATCATGACTTTTTACCAAGATTCAACGGCTGAATTGCAAGAAAACAGCAGAATTCTGCACGAAATCATCAAAATTCTTACAGAAAACCGCATATTTCGATGCAAAACGACGATTTTTCGCCGATTTTCGTTGTTTTCTGGCTTGAATTCGCAAACAAGAGCATGAAATCTACAAAATCATGACTTTTTACCAAGATTCAACGGCTGAATTGCAAGAAAACAGCAGAATTCTGCACGAAATCATCAAAATTCTTACAGAAAACCGCATATTTCGATGCAAAACGACGATTTCTCGCCGATTTTCGTTGTTTTCTAGCATGAATTTGCTAAGAAGAGCACGAAATCTACAAAATCATGACTTTTTACCAAGATTCAACGGCTGAATTGCAAGAAAACAGCAGAATTCTGCACGAAATCATCAAAATTCTTAGAGAAAACCGCATATTTCGATGCAAAACGACGATTTCTCGCTGATTTTCGTTGTTTTCTATCTTGAATTCGCAAAGAAGAGCACAAAATCTACAAAATCATGACTTTTTACCAAGATTCAACGGCTGAATTGCAAGAAAACAGCAGAATTCTGCACGAAATCATCAAAATTCTTACAGAAAACCGCATATTTCGATGCAAAACGACGATTTCTCGCCGATTTTCGTTGTTTTCTAGCATGAATTTGCTAAGAAGAGCACGAAATCTACAAAATCATGACTTTTTACCAAGATTCAACGGCTGAATTGCAAGAAAACAGCAGAATTCTGCACGAAATCATCAAAATTCTTACAGAAAACCGCATATTTCGATGCAAAACGACGATTTCTCGCCGATTTTCGTTGTTTTCTGGCTTGAATTCGCAAAGAAGAGCACGAAATCTACAAAATCATTACTTTTTACCAAGATTCAACGGCTAAATTGCAAGAAAACAGCAGAATTCTGCACGAAATCATCAAAATTCTTAGAGAAAACTGCATATTTCGATGCAAAACAACGATTTCTCGCCGATTTTCGTTGTTTTCTATCTTGAATTCGCCAAGAAGAGCACGAAATCTACAAAATCATGACTTTTTACCTAGATTCAACGGCTGAATTGCAAGAAAACAGCAAAATTCTGCACGAAATCATCAAAATTCTTACAGAAAACCGCATATCTCGATGCAAAACGACGATTTCTCGCCGATTTTCGTTGTTTTCTGGCTTGAACTCGCAAAGAAGAGCACGAAATCTACAAAATCATCACTTTTTACCAAGATTCAACGGCTGAATTGCATGCAAACAGCAGAATTCTGCACGAAATCATCAAAATTCTTAGAGAAAACTGCATATTTCGATGCAAAACAACGATTTCTCGCCGATTTTCGTTGTTTTCTATCTTGAATTCGCCAAGAAGAGCACGAAATCTACAAAATCATGACTTTTTACCTAGATTCAACGGCTGAATTGCAAGAAAACAGCAGAATTCTGCACGAAATCATCAAAATTCTTACAGAAAACCGCATATTTCGATGCAAAACGACGATTTCTCGCCGATTTTCGTTGTTTTCTGGCTTGAATTCGCAAAGAAGAGCACGAAATCTACAAAATCATGACTTTTTACCAAGATTCAACAGCTAAATTGCAAGAAAACAGCAGAATTCTGCACGAAATCATCAAAATTCTTAGAGAAAACTGCATATTTCCATGCAAAACAACGATTTCTCGCCGATTTTCGTTGTTTTCTATCTTGAATTCGCAAAGAAGAGCACGAAATCTACAAAGTCATGACTTTTTACCTAGATTCAACGGCTGAATTGCAAGAAAACAGCAGAATTCTGCACGAAATCATCAAAATTCTTACAGAAAACCGCATATTTCGATGCAAAACAACGATTTCTCGCCGATTTTCGTTGTTTTCTGGCTTGAATTTGCAAAGAAGAGAACGAAATCTACAAAATCATGACTTTTTACCTAGATTCAACGGCTGAATTGCAAGAGAACAGCAGAATTCTGCACGAAATCATCAAAATTCTTACAGAAAACCGCATATTTCGATGCAAAACGACGATTTCTCGCCGATTTTCGTTGTTTTCTGGCTTGAAGTGCAAAGAAGAGAACGAAATCTACAAAATCATGACTTTTTACCAAGATTCAACGGCTGAATTGCAAGAAAACAGCAGAATTCTGCACGAAATCATCAAAATTCTTAGAGAAAACCGCATTTTTCGATGCAAAACGACGATTTCTCGCTGATTTTCGTTGTTTTCTATCTTGAATTCGCAAAGAAGAGCACGGAATCTACAAAATCATGACTTTTTACCAAGATTCAACGGCTGAATTGCAAGAAAACAGCAGTATTCTGCACGAAATCATCAAAATTCTTACAGAAAACCGCATATTTCGACGCAAAACAACGATTTCTCGCCGATTTTCGTTGTTTTCTATCTTGAATTCGCCAAGAAGAGCACGAAATCTACAACATCATGACTTTTTACATAGATTCAACGGCTGAATTGCAAGAAAACAGCAGAATTCTGCACGAATTCATCAAAATTCTTACAGAAAACCGCATATTTCGATGCAAAACAACGATTTCTCGCCGATTTTCGTTGTTTTCTATCTTGAATTCGCCAAGAAGAGCACGAAATCTACAAAATCATGACTTTTTACCTAGATTCAACGGCTGAATTGCAAGAAAATAGCAGAATTCTGCACGAAATCATCAAAATTCTTACAGAAAACCGCATATCTCGATGCAAAACGACGATTTCTCGCCGATTTTCGTTGTTTTCTGGCTTGAATTCGCAAAGAAGAGCACGAAATCTACAAAATCATGACTTTTTACCAAGATTCAACGGCTGAATTGCAAGAAAACAGCAGAATTCTGCACGAAATCATCAAAATTCTTACAGAAAACCGCATATTTCGATGCAAAACGACGATTTCTCGCTGATTTTCGTTGTTTTCTATCTTGAATTCGCAAAGAATAGCACAAAATCTACAAAATCATGACTTTTTACCAAGATTCAACGGCTGAATTGCAAGAAAACAGCAGAATTCTGCACGAAATCGTCAAAACTCTTAGAGAAAACCGCATATTTCGATGCAAAACGACGATTTCTCGCCGATTTTCGTTGTTTTCTGGCTTGAATTCGCAAAAAAGAGCACGAAATCTACAAAATCGTCACTTTTTACCAAGATTCAACGGCTGAATTGCAAGAAAACAGCAGAATTCTGCACGAAATCATCAAAATTCTTAGAGAAAACCGCATATTTCGATGCAAAACGACGATTTCTCGCCGATTTTAGTTGTTTTCTGGCTTGAATTCGCAAAGAAGAGCACGAAATCTACAAAATCATCACTTTTTACCAAGATTCTACGGCTGAATTGCAAGAAAACAGCAGAATTCTGCACAAAATCATCAAAATTCTTACAGAAAACCGCATATTTCGATGCAAAACAACGATTTCTCGCCGATTTTCGTTGTTTTCTATCTTGAATTCGCCAAGAAGAGCACGAAATCTACAAAATCATGACTTTTTACCTAGATTCAACGGCTGAATTGCAAGAAAACAGCAGAATTCTGCACGAAATCATCAAAATTCTTACAGAAAACCGCATATTTCGATGCAAAACGACGATTTCTCGCCGATTTTCGTTGTTTTCTGGCTTGAATTCGCAAAGAAGAGCACGAAATCTACAAAATCATGACTTTTTACCAAGATTCAACAGCTAAATTGCAAGAAAACAGCAGAATTCTGCACGAAATCATCAAAATTCTTAGAGAAAACTGCATATTTCCATGCAAAACAACGATTTCTCGCCGATTTTCGTTGTTTTCTATCTTGAATTCGCAAAGAAGAGCACGAAATCTACAAAGTCATGACTTTTTACCTAGATTCAACGGCTGAATTGCAAGAAAACAGCAGAATTCTGCACGAAATCATCAAAATTCTTACAGAAAACCGCATATTTCGATGCAAAACAACGATTTCTCGCCGATTTTCGTTGTTTTCTGGCTTGAATTTGCAAAGAAGAGAACGAAATCTACAAAATCATGACTTTTTACCTAGATTCAACGGCTGAATTGCAAGAGAACAGCAGAATTCTGCACGAAATCATCAAAATTCTTACAGAAAACCGCATATTTCGATGCAAAACGACGATTTCTCGCCGATTTTCGTTGTTTTCTGGCTTGAAGTGCAAAGAAGAGAACGAAATCTACAAAATCATGACTTTTTACCAAGATTCAACGGCTGAATTGCAAGAAAACAGCAGAATTCTGCACGAAATCATCAAAATTCTTAGAGAAAACCGCATTTTTCGATGCAAAACGACGATTTCTCGCTGATTTTCGTTGTTTTCTATCTTGAATTCGCAAAGAAGAGCACGGAATCTACAAAATCATGACTTTTTACCAAGATTCAACGGCTGAATTGCAAGAAAACAGCAGTATTCTGCACGAAATCATCAAAATTCTTACAGAAAACCGCATATTTCGACGCAAAACAACGATTTCTCGCCGATTTTCGTTGTTTTCTATCTTGAATTCGCCAAGAAGAGCACGAAATCTACAACATCATGACTTTTTACATAGATTCAACGGCTGAATTGCAAGAAAACAGCAGAATTCTGCACGAATTCATCAAAATTCTTACAGAAAACCGCATATTTCGATGCAAAACAACGATTTCTCGCCGATTTTCGTTGTTTTCTATCTTGAATTCGCAAAGAAGAGCACGAAATCTACAAAATCATGACTTTTTACCAAGATTCAACGGCTGAATTGCAAGTAAACAGCAGAATTCTGCACGAGATCGTCAAAATTCTTAGAGAAAACCGCATATTTCGATGCAAAACGACGATTTCTCGCCGATTTTCGTTGTTTTCTGGCTTGAATTCGCAAAGAAGAGCACGAAATCTACAAAATCATCACTTTTTACTAAGATTCAACGGCTGAATTGGAAGAAAACAGCAGAATTCTGCACGAAATCATCAAAATTCTTACAGAAAACCGCATATTTCGATGCAAAACAACGATTTCTCGCCGATTTTCGTTGTTTTCTGGCTTGAATTCGCAAAGAAGAGCACGAAATCTACAAAATCATCACTTTTTACCAAGATTCTACGGCTGAATTGCCAGAAAACAGCAGAATTCTGCACGAAATCATCAAAATTCTTACAGAAAACCGCATATTTCGATGCAAAACGACGATTTCTCGCCGATTTTCGTTGTTTTCTGGCTTGAATTTGCAAAGAAGAGCACGAAATCTACAAAATCATAACTTTTTACCAAGATTCAACGGCTGAATTGCAAGAAAACAGCAGAATTCTGCACGAAATCATCAAAATTCTTAGAGAAAACTGCATATTTCGATGCAAAACAACGATTTCTCGCCGATTTTCGTTGTTTTCTATCTTGAATTCGCCAAGAAGAGCACGAAATCTACAAAATCATGACTTTTTACCAAGATTCAACGGCTGAATTGCAAGAAAACAGCAGAATTCTGCACGAAATCGTCAAAATTCTTAGAGAAAACCGCATATTTCGATGCAAAACGACGATTTCTCGCCGATTTTCGTTGTTTTCTGGCTTGAATTCGCAAAGAAGAGCACGAAATCTACAAAATCATCACTTTTTACCAAGATTCAACGGCTGAATTGCAAGAAAACAGCAGAATTCTGCACGAAATCATCAAAATTCTTAGAGAAAACCGCATATTTCGATGCAAAACGACGATTTCTCGCCGATTTTTGTGGTTTTCTGGCTTGAATTCGCAAAAAAGAGCACGAAATCTACAAAATCATGACTTTTTACCAAGATTCAACGGCTGAATTGCAAGAAAACAGCAGAATTCTGCACGAAATCATCAAAATTCTTACAGAAAACCGCATATTTCGATGCAAAACGATTATTTCTCACCGATTTTCGTTGTTTTCTGGCTTGAATTCGCAAAGAAGAGCACGAAATCTACAAAATCATGACTTTTTACCAAGATTCAACGGCTGAATTGCAAGATAACAGCAGAATTCTGCACGAAATCATCAAAATTCTTACAGAAAACCGCATATTTCGATGCAAAACGACGATTTCTCGCCGATTTTCGTTGTTTTCTGGCTTGAATTCGCAAAGAAGAGCACGAAATCTACAAAATCATGACTTTTTACCAAGATCAACGGCTGAATTGCAAGAAAACAGCAGAATCCTGCACGAAATCATCAAAATTCTCACAGAAAACCGCATATTTCGATGCAAAACGATTATTTCTCGCCGATTTTCGTTGTTTTCTGGCTTGAATTCGCAAAGAAGAGCACGAAATCTACAAAATCATGACTTTTTACCAAGATTCAACGGCTGAATTGCAAGATAACAGCAGAATTCTGCACGAAATCATCAAAATTCTTACAGAAAACCGCATATTTTGATGCAAAACGACGATTTCTCGCCGATTTTCGTTGTTTTCTGGCTTGAATTCGCAAAGAAAAGCACGAAATCTACAAAATTCTGACTTTTTACCAAGATTCAACGGCTGAATTGCAAGAAAACAGCAGAATTCTGCACGAAATCATCAAAATTCTTACAGAAAACCGCATATTTCGATGCAAAACGACGATTTCTCGCCGATTTTCGTTGTTTTCTAGCATGAATTTGCTAAGAAGAGCACGAAATCTACAAAATCATGACTTTTTACCAAGATTCAACGGCTGAATTGCAAGAAAACAGCAGAATTCTGCACGAAATCATCAAAATTCTTACAGAAAACGGCATATTTCGATGCAAAACGACGATTTCTCGCCGATTTTCGTTGTTTTCTGGCTTGAATTTGCAAAGAAGAGCACGAAATCTACAAAATCATCACTTTTTACCAAGATTCAACGGCTGAATTGCAAGAAAACAGCAGAATTCTGCACGAAATCATCAAAATTCTTAGAGAAAACCGCATATTTCGATGCAAAACGACGATTTCTCGCCAATTTTCGTTGTTTTCTATCTTGAATTCGCCAAGAAGAGCACGAAATCTACAAAATCATGACTTTTTACCTAGATTCAACGGCTGAATCGCAAGAAAACAGCAGAATTCTGCACGAAATCATCAAAATTCTTACAGAAAACCGCATATTTCGATGCAAAGCGACGATTTTTCGCCGATTTTCGTTGTTTTCTGGCTTGAATTCGCAAACAAGAGCATGAAATCTACAAAATCATGACTTTTTACCAAGATTCAACGGCTGAATTGCAAGAAAACAGCAGAATTCTGCACGAAATCATCAAAATTCTTACAGAAAACCGCATATTTCGATGCAAAACGACGATTTCTCGCCGATTTTCGTTGTTTTCTAGCATGAATTTGCTAAGAAGAGCACGAAATCTACAAAATCATGACTTTTTACCAAGATTCAACGGCTGAATTGCAAGAAAACAGCAGAATTCTGCACGAAATCATCAAAATTCTTAGAGAAAACCGCATATTTCGATGCAAAACGACGATTTCTCGCTGATTTTCGTTGTTTTCTATCTTGAATTCGCAAAGAAGAGCACAAAATCTACAAAATCATGACTTTTTACCAAGATTCAACGGCTGAATTGCAAGAAAACAGCAGAATTCTGCACGAAATCGTCGAAATTCTTAGAGAAAACCGCATATTTCGATGCAAAACGACGATTTCTCGCCGATTTTCGTTGTTTTCTGGCTTGAATTCGCAAAGAAGAGCACGAAATCTACAAAATCATTACTTTTTACCAAGATTCAACGGCTAAATTGCAAGAAAACAGCAGAATTCTGCACGAAATCATCAAAATTCTTAGAGAAAACTGCATATTTCGATGCAAAACAACGATTTCTCGCCGATTTTCGTTGTTTTCTATCTTGAATTCGCCAAGAAGAGCACGAAATCTACAAAATCATGACTTTTTACCTAGATTCAACGGCTGAATTGCAAGAAAACAGCAAAATTCTGCACGAAATCATCAAAATTCTTACAGAAAACCGCATATCTCGATGCAAAACGACGATTTCTCGCCGATTTTCGTTGTTTTCTGGCTTGAACTCGCAAAGAAGAGCACGAAATCTACAAAATCATCACTTTTTACCAAGATTCAACGGCTGAATTGCATGCAAACAGCAGAATTCTGCACGAAATCATCAAAATTCTTAGAGAAAACTGCATATTTCGATGCAAAACAACGATTTCTCGCCGATTTTCGTTGTTTTCTATCTTGAATTCGCCAAGAAGAGCACGAAATCTACAAAATCATGACTTTTTACCTAGATTCAACGGCTGAATTGCAAGAAAACAGCAGAATTCTGCACGAAATCATCAAAATTCTTACAGAAAACCGCATATTTCGATGCAAAACGACGATTTCTCGCCGATTTTCGTTGTTTTCTGGCTTGAATTCGCAAAGAAGAGCACGAAATCTACAAAATCATGACTTTTTACCAAGATTCAACAGCTAAATTGCAAGAAAACAGCAGAATTCTGCACGAAATCATCAAAATTCTTAGAGAAAACTGCATATTTCCATGCAAAACAACGATTTCTCGCCGATTTTCGTTGTTTTCTATCTTGAATTCGCAAAGAAGAGCACGAAATCTACAAAGTCATGACTTTTTACCTAGATTCAACGGCTGAATTGCAAGAAAACAGCAGAATTCTGCACGAAATCATCAAAATTCTTACAGAAAACCGCATATTTCGATGCAAAACAACGATTTCTCGCCGATTTTCGTTGTTTTCTGGCTTGAATTTGCAAAGAAGAGAACGAAATCTACAAAATCATGACTTTTTACCTAGATTGAACGGCTGAATTGCAAGAGAACAGCAGAATTCTGCACGAAATCATCAAAATTCTTACAGAAAACCGCATATTTCGATGCAAAACGACGATTTCTCGCCGATTTTCGTTGTTTTCTGGCTTGAAGTGCAAAGAAGAGAACGAAATCTACAAAATCATGACTTTTTACCAAGATTCAACGGCTGAATTGCAAGAAAACAGCAGAATTCTGCACGAAATCATCAAAATTCTTAGAGAAAACCGCATTTTTCGATGCAAAACGACGATTTCTCGCTGATTTTCGTTGTTTTCTATCTTGAATTCGCAAAGAAGAGCACGGAATCTACAAAATCATGACTTTTTACCAAGATTCAACGGCTGAATTGCAAGAAAACAGCAGTATTCTGCACGAAATCATCAAAATTCTTACAGAAAACCGCATATTTCGACGCAAAACAACGATTTCTCGCCGATTTTCGTTGTTTTCTATCTTGAATTCGCCAAGAAGAGCACGAAATCTACAACATCATGACTTTTTACATAGATTCAACGGCTGAATTGCAAGAAAACAGCAGAATTCTGCACGAATTCATCAAAATTCTTACAGAAAACCGCATATTTCGATGCAAAACAACGATTTCTCGCCGATTTTCGTTGTTTTCTATCTTGAATTCGCCAAGAAGAGCACGAAATCTACAAAATCATGACTTTTTACCTAGATTCAACGGCTGAATTGCAAGAAAATAGCAGAATTCTGCACGAAATCATCAAAATTCTTACAGAAAACCGCATATCTCGATGCAAAACGACGATTTCTCGCCGATTTTCGTTGTTTTCTGGCTTGAATTCGCAAAGAAGAGCACGAAATCTACAAAATCATGACTTTTTACCAAGATTCAACGGCTGAATTGCAAGAAAACAGCAGAATTCTGCACGAAATCATCAAAATTCTTACAGAAAACCGCATATTTCGATGCAAAACGACGATTTCTCGCTGATTTTCGTTGTTTTCTATCTTGAATTCGCAAAGAATAGCACGAAATCTACAAAATCATGACTTTTTACCAAGATTCAACGGCTGAATTGCAAGAAAACAGCAGAATTCTGCACGAAATCGTCAAAACTCTTAGAGAAAACCGCATATTTCGATGCAAAACGACGATTTCTCGCCGATTTTCGTTGTTTTCTGGCTTGAATTCGCAAAAAAGAGCACGAAATCTACAAAATCGTCACTTTTTACCAAGATTCAACGGCTGAATTGCAAGAAAACAGCAGAATTCTGCACGAAATCATCAAAATTCTTAGAGAAAACCACATATTTCGATGCAAAACGACGATTTCTCGCCGATTTTAGTTGTTTTCTGGCTTGAATTCGCAAAGAAGAGCACGAAATCTACAAAATCATCACTTTTTACCAAGATTCTACGGCTGAATTGCAAGAAAACAGCAGAATTCTGCACAAAATCATCAAAATTCTTACAGAAAACCGCATATTTCGATGCAAAACAACGATTTCTCGCCGATTTTCGTTGTTTTCTATCTTGAATTCGCCAAGAAGAGCACGAAATCTACAAAATCATGACTTTTTACCTAGATTCAACGGCTGAATTGCAAGAAAACAGCAGAATTCTGCACGAAATCATCAAAATTCTTACAGAAAACCGCATATTTCGATGCAAAACGACGATTTCTCGCCGATTTTCGTTGTTTTCTGGCTTGAATTCGCAAAGAAGAGCACGAAATCTACAAAATCATGACTTTTTACCAAGATTCAACAGCTAAATTGCAAGAAAACAGCAGAATTCTGCACGAAATCATCAAAATTCTTAGAGAAAACTGCATATTTCCATGCAAAACAACGATTTCTCGCCGATTTTCGTTGTTTTCTGGCTTGAATTCGCAAAGAATAGCACGAAATCTACAAAATCATGACTTTTTACCAAGATTCAACGGCTGAATTGCAAGAAAACAGCAGAATTCTGCACGAAATCGTCAAAACTCTTAGAGAAAACCGCATATTTCGATGCAAAACGACGATTTCTCGCCGATTTTCGTTGTTTTCTGGCTTGAATTCGCAAAAAAGAGCACGAAATCTACAAAATCGTCACTTTTTACCAAGATTCAACGGCTGAATTGCAAGAAAACAGCAGAATTCTGCACGAAATCATCAAAATTCTTAGAGAAAACCGCATATTTCGATGCAAAACGACGATTTCTCGCCGATTTTAGTTGTTTTCTGGCTTGAATTCGCAAAGAAGAGCACGAAATCTACAAAATCATCACTTTTTACCAAGATTCTACGGCTGAATTGCAAGAAAACAGCAGAATTCTGCACAAAATCATCAAAATTCTTACAGAAAACCGCATATTTCGATGCAAAACAACGATTTCTCGCCGATTTTCGTTGTTTTCTATCTTGAATTCGCCAAGAAGAGCACGAAATCTACAAAATCAGGACTTTTTACCTAGATTCAACGGCTGAATTGCAAGAAAACAGCAGAATTCTGCACGAAATCATCAAAATTCTTACAGAAAACCGCATATTTCGATGCAAAACGACGATTTCTCGCCGATTTTCGTTGTTTTCTGGCTTGAATTCGCAAAGAAGAGCACGAAATCTACAAAATCATGACTTTTTACCAAGATTCAACAGCTAAATTGCAAGAAAACAGCAGAATTCTGCACGAAATCATCAAAATTCTTAGAGAAAACTGCATATTTCCATGCAAAACAACGATTTCTCGCCGATTTTCGTTGTTTTCTATCTTGAATTCGCAAAGAAGAGCACGAAATCTACAAAGTCATGACTTTTTACCTAGATTCAACGGCTGAATTGCAAGAAAACAGCAGAATTCTGCACGAAATCATCAAAATTCTTACAGAAAACCGCATATTTCGATGCAAAACAACGATTTCTCGCCGATTTTCGTTGTTTTCTGGCTTGAATTTGCAAAGAAGAGAACGAAATCTACAAAATCATGACTTTTTACCTAGATTCAACGGCTGAATTGCAAGAGAACAGCAGAATTCTGCACGAAATCATCAAAATTCTTACAGAAAACCGCATATTTCGATGCAAAACGACGATTTCTCGCCGATTTTCGTTGTTTTCTGGCTTGAAGTGCAAAGAAGAGAACGAAATCTACAAAATCATGACTTTTTACCAAGATTCAACGGCTGAATTGCAAGAAAACAGCAGAATTCTGCACGAAATCATCAAAATTCTTAGAGAAAACCGCATTTTTCGATGCAAAACGACGATTTCTCGCTGATTTTCGTTGTTTTCTATCTTGAATTCGCAAAGAAGAGCACGGAATCTACAAAATCATGACTTTTTACCAAGATTCAACAGCTGAATTGCAAGAAAACAGCAGTATTCTGCACGAAATCATCAAAATTCTTACAGAAAACCGCATATTTCGACGCAAAACAACGATTTCTCGCCGATTTTCGTTGTTTTCTATCTTGAATTCGCCAAGAAGAGCACGAAATCTACAACATCATGACTTTTTACATAGATTCAACGGCTGAATTGCAAGAAAACAGCAGAATTCTGCACGAATTCATCAAAATTCTTACAGAAAACCGCATATTTCGATGCAAAACAACGATTTCTCGCCGATTTTCGTTGTTTTCTATCTTGAATTCGCCAAGAAGAGCACGAAATCTACAAAATCATGACTTTTTACCTAGATTCAACGGCTGAATTGCAAGAAAATAGCAGAATTCTGCACGAAATCATCAAAATTCTTACAGAAAACCGCATATCTCGATGCAAAACGACGATTTCTCGCCGATTTTCGTTGTTTTCTGGCTTGAATTCGCAAAGAAGAGCACGAAATCTACAAAATCATGACTTTTTACCAAGATTCAACGGCTGAATTGCAAGAAAACAGCAGAATTCTGCACGAAATCATCAAAATTCTTACAGAAAACCGCATATTTCGATGCAAAACGACGATTTCTCGCTGATTTTCGTTGTTTTCTATCTTGAATTCGCAAAGAATAGCATGAAATCTACAAAATCATGACTTTTTACCAAGATTCAACGGCTGAATTGCAAGAAAACAGCAGAATTCTGCACGAAATCGTCAAAACTCTTAGAGAAAACCGCATATTTCGATGCAAAACGACGATTTCTCGCCGATTTTCGTTGTTTTCTGGCTTGAATTCGCAAAAAAGAGCACGAAATCTACAAAATCATCACTTTTTACCAAGATTCAACGGCTGAATTGCAAGAAAACAGCAGAATTCTGCACGAAATCATCAAAATTCTTAGAGAAAACCGCATATTTCGATGCAAAACGACGATTTCTCGCCGATTTTAGTTGTCTTCTGGCTTGAATTCGCAAAGAAGAGCACGAAATCTACAAAATCATCACTTTTTACCAAGATTCTACGGCTGAATTGCAAGAAAACAGCAGAATTCTGCACAAAATCATCAAAATTCTTACAGAAAACCGCATATTTCGATGCAAAACAACGATTTCTCGCCGATTTTCGTTGTTTTCTATCTTGAATTCGCCAAGAAGAGCACGAAATCTACAACATCATGACTTTTTACATAGATTCAACGGCTGAATTGCAAGAAAACAGCAGAATTCTGCACGAATTCATCAAAATTCTTACAGAAAACCGCATATTTCGATGCAAAACAACGATTTCTCGCCGATTTTCGTTGTTTTCTATCTTGAATTCGCCAAGAAGAGCACGAAATCTACAAAATCATGACTTTTTACCTAGATTCAACGACTGAATTGCAAGAAAATAGCAGAATTCTGCACGAAATCATCAAAATTCTTACAGAAAACCGCATATCTCGATGCAAAACGACGATTTCTCGCCGATTTTCGTTGTTTTCTGGCTTGAATTCGCAAAGAAGAGCACGAAATCTACAAAATCATGACTTTTTACCAAGATTCAACGGCTGAATTGCAAGAAAACAGCAGAATTCTGCACGAAATCATCAAAATTCTTACAGAAAACCGCATATTTCGATGCAAAACGACGATTTCTCGCTGATTTTCGTTGTTTTCTATCTTGAATTCGCAAAGAATAGCACGAAATCTACAAAATCATGACTTTTTACCAAGATTCAACGGCTGAATTGCAAGAAAACAGCAGAATTCTGCACGAAATCATCAAAATTCTTACAGAAAACCACATATTTCGATGCAAAACAACGATTTCTCGCCGATTTTTGTTGTTTTCTATCTTGAATTCGCCAAGAAGAGCACGAAATCTACAAAATCATGACTTTTTACCTAGATTCAACAGCTGAATTGCAAGAAAACAGCAGAATTCTGCACGAAATCATCAAAATTCTTACAGAAAACCGCATATTTCGATGCAAAACAACGATTTCTCGCCGATTTTCGTTGTTTTCTGGCTTGAATTCGCAAAGAAGAGCACGAAATCTACAAAATCATCACTTTTTACCAAGATTCTACGGCTGAATTGCAAGAAAACAGCAGAATTCTGCACGAAATCATCAAAATTCTGACAGAAAACCGCATTTTTCGATGCAAATCGACGATTTCTCACCGATTTTCGTTGTTTTCTGGCTTGAATTCGCAAAGAAGAGCACGAAATCTACAAAATCATGACTTTTTACCAAGATTCAACGGCTGAATTGCAAGAAAACAGCAGAATTCTGCACGAAATCATCAAAATTCTTACAGAAGACCGCATTTTTCGATGCAAAACAACGATTTCTCGCCGATTTTCGTTGTTTTCTGGCTTGAATTCGCAAAGAAGAGCACGAAATCTACAAAATCATCACTTTTTACCAAGATTCTACAGCTGAATTGCAAGAAAACAGCAGAATTCTGCACGAAATCATCAAAATTCTTAGAGAAAACTGCATATTTCGATGCAAAACAACGATTTCTCGCCGATTTTCGTTGTTTTCTATCTTGAATTTGCCAAGAAGAGCACGAAATCTACAAAATCATGACTTTTTACATAGATTCAACGGCTGAATTGCAAGAAAACAGCAGAATTCTGCACGAAATCATCAAAATTCTTACAGAAAACCGCATATTTCGATGCAAAACGACGATTTCTCGCCGATTTTCGTTGTTTTCTGGCTTGAATTCGCATAGAAGAGAACGAAATCTACAAAATCATGACTTTTTACCAAGATTCAACGGCTGAATTGCAAGAAAACAGCAGAATTCTGCACAAAATCATCAAAATTCTTACAGAAAACCGCATATTTCGATGCAAAACGACGATTTCTCGCCGATCTTCGTTGTTTTCTGGCATGAATTTGCAAAGAAAAGCACGAAATCTACAAAATCATGACTTTTTACCAAGATTCAACGGCTGAATTGCAAGAAAACAGCAGAATTCTGCACGAAATCATCAAAATTCTTAGAGAAAATCGCATATTTCGATGCAAAACGACGATTTCTCGCTGATTTTCGTTGTTTTCTATCTTGAATTCGCAAAGAGCACGAAATCTACAAAATCATGACTTTTTACCAAGATTCAACGGCTGAATTGCAAGAAAACAGCAGAATTCTGCACGAAATCGTCAAAATTCTTAGAGAAAACCGCATATTTCGATGCAAAACGACGATTTCTCGCCGATTTTCGTTGCTTTCTGGCTTGAATTCGCAAAGAAGAGCACGAAATCTACAAAATCATCACTTTTTAATCATCACTTTTTACCAAGATTCTACAGCTGAATTGCAAGAAAACAGCAGAATTCTGCACGAAATCATCAAAATTCTTAGAGAAAACCGCATTTTTCGATGCAAAACGACGATTTCTCGCCGATTTTCGTTGCTTTCTGGCTTGAATTCGCAAAGAAGAGCACGAAATCTACAAAATCATGACTTTTTACCAAGATTCAACGACTGAATTGCAAGAAAACAGCGGAATTCTGCACGAAATCATCAAAATTCTTAGAGAAAACCGCATTTTTCGATGCAAAACGACGATTTCTCGCCGATTTTCGTTGCTTTCTGGCTTGAATTTGCAAAGAAGAGCACGAAATCTACAAAATCATGACTTTTTACCAAGATTCAACAGCTGAATTGCAAGAAAACAGCAGAATTCTGCACGAAATCATCAAAATTCTTAGAGAAAACTGCATATTTCGATGCAAAACAACGATTTCTCGCCGATTTTCGTTGTTTTCTATCTTGAATTTGCTAAGAAGAGCACGAAATCTACAAAATCATGACTTTTTACATAGATTCAACGGCTGAATTGCAAGAAAACAGCAGAATTCTGCACGAAATCATCAAAATTCTTACAGAAAACCGCATATTTCGATGCAAAACGACGATTTCTCGCCGATTTTCGTTGTTTTCTATCTTGAATTCGCCAAGAAGAGCACGAAATCTACAAAATCATGACTTTTTACCTAGATTCAACGGCTGAATTGCAAGAAAACAGCAGAATTCTGCACGAAATCATCAAAATTCTTACAGAAAACCGCATATTTCGATGCAAAACGACGATTTCTCGCTGATTTTCGTTGTTTTCTATCTTGAATTCGCAAAGAATAGCACGAAATCTACAAAATCATGACTTTTTACCAAGATTCAACGGCTGAATTGCAAGAAAACAGCAGAATTCTGCACGAAATCGTCAAAACTCTTAGAGAAAACCGCATATTTCGATGCAAAACGACGATTTCTCGCCGATTTTCGTTGTTTTCTGGCTTGAATTCGCAAAAAAGAGCACGAAATCTACAAAATCATCTCTTTTTACCAAGATTCAACGGCTGAATTGCAAGAAAACAGCAGAATTCTGCACGAAATCATCAAAATTCTTAGAGAAAACCGCATATTTCGATGCAAAACGACGATTTCTCGCCGATTTTCGTTGTTTTCTGGCTTGAATTCGCAAAGAAGAGCACGAAATCTACAAAATCATCACTTTTTACCAAGATTCAACGGCTGAATTGCATGAAAACAGCAGAATTCTGCACGAAATCATCAAAATTCTTAGAGAAAACTGCATATTTCGATGCAAAACAACGATTTTTCGCCGATTTTCGTTGTTTTCTATCTTGAATTTGCCAAGAAGAGCACGAAATCTACAAAATCATGACTTTTTACCTAGATTCAACGGCTGAATTGCAAGAAAACAGCAGAATTCTGCACGAAATCATCAAAATTCTTACAGAAAACCACATATTTCGATGCAAAACAACGATTTCTCGCCGATTTTCGTTGTTTTCTATCTTGAATTCGCCAAGAAGAGCACGAAATCTACAAAATCATGACTTTTTACCTAGATTCAACGGCTGAATTGCAAGAAAACAGCAGAATTCTGCACGAAATCATCAAAATTCTTACAGAAAACCGCATATTTCGATGCAAAACGACGATTTCTCGCCGATTTTCGTTGTTTTCTGGCTTGAATTCGCAAAGAAGAGCACGAAATCTACAAAATCATGACTTTTTACCAAGATTCAACGGCTGAATTGCAAGAAAACAGCAGAATTCTGCACGAAATCATCAAAATTCTTAGAGAAAACCGCATATTTCGATGCAAAACGACGATTTCTCGCTGATTTTCGTTGTTTTCTATCTTGAATTCGCAAAGAAGAGCACAAAATCTACAAAATCATGACTTTTTACCAAGATTCAACGGCTGAATTGCAAGAAAACAGCAGAATTCTGCACGAAATCGTCAAAATTCTTTGAGAAAACCGCATATTTCGATGCAAAACGACGATTACTCGCCGATTTTCGTTGTTTTCTGGCTTGAATTTGCAAAGAAGAGCACGAAATTTACAAAATCATTACTTTTTACCAAGATTCAACGGCTGAATTGCAAGAAAACAGCAGAATTCTGCACGAAATCATCAAAATTCTTACAGAAAACCGCATTTTTCGATGCAAAACGACGATTTCTCGCCGATTTTCGTTGTTTTCTGGCTTGAATTCGCGAAGAAGAGCACGAAATCTACAAAATCATGACTTTTTACCAAGATTCAACAGCTGAATTGCAAGAAAACAGCAGAATTCTGCACGAAATCATCAAAATTCTTACAGAAAACCGCATATTTCGATGCAAAACAACGATTTCTCGCCGATTTTCGTTGTTTTCTGGCTTGAATTCGCAAAGAAGAGCACGAAATCTACAAAATCATCACTTTTTACCAAGATTCTACGGCTGAATTGCAAGAAAACAGCAGAATTCTGCACGAAATCATCAAAATTCTAACAGAAAACCGCATTTTTCGATGCAAATCGACGATTTCTCACCGATTTTCGTTGTTTTCTGGCTTGAATTCGCAAAGAAGAGCACGAAATCTACAAAATCATGACTTTTTACCAAGATTCAACGGCTGAATTGCAAGAAAACAGCAGAATTCTGCACGAAATCATCAAAATTCTTACAGAAAACCGCATTTTTCGATGCAAAACGACGATTTCTCGCCGATTTTCGTTGTTTTCTGGCTTGAATTCGCAAAGAAGAGCACGAAATCTACAAAATCATGACTTTTTACCAAGATTCAACAGCTGAATTGCAAGAAAACAGCAGAATTCTGCACGAAATCATCAAAATTCTTACAGAAAACCGCATATTTCGATGCAAAACAACGATTTCTCGCCGATTTTCGTTGTTTTCTGGCTTGAATTCGCAAAGAAGAGCACGAAATCTACAAAATCATCACTTTTTACCAAGATTCTACAGCTGAATTGCAAGAAAACAGCAGAATTCTGCACGAAATCATCAAAATTCTTAGAGAAAACTGCATATTTCGATGCAAAACAACGATTTCTCGCCGATTTTCGTTGTTTTCTATCTTGAATTTGCCAAGAAGAGCACGAAATCTACAAAATCATGACTTTTTACATAGATTCAACGGCTGAATTGCAAGAAAACAGCAGAATTCTGCACGAAATCATCAAAATTCTTACAGAAAACCGCATATTTCGATGCAAAACGACGATTTCTCGCCGATTTTCGTTGTTTTCTGGCTTGAATTCGCAAAGAAGAGAACGAAATCTACAAAATCATGACTTTTTACCAAGATTCAACGGCTGAATTGCAAGAAAACAGCAGAATTCTGCACAAAATCATCAAAATTCTTACAGAAAACCGCATATTTCGATGCAAAACGACGATTTCTCGCCGATCTTCGTTGTTTTCTGGCATGAATTTGCAAAGAAAAGCACGAAATCTACAAAATCATGACTTTTTACCAAGATTCAACGGCTGAATTGCAAGAAAACAGCAGAATTCTGCACGAAATCATCAAAATTCTTAGAGAAAACCGCATATTTCGATGCAAAACGACGATTTCTCGCTGATTTTCGTTGTTTTCTATCTTGAATTCGCAAAGAGCACGAAATCTACAAAATCATGACTGTTTACCAAGATTCAACGGCTGAATTGCAAGAAAACAGCAGAATTCTGCACGAAATCGTCAAAATTCTTAGAGAAAACCGCATATTTCGATGCAAAACGACGATTTCTCGCCGATTTTCGTTGTTTTCTGGCTTGAATTCGCAAAGAAGAGAACGAAATCTACAAAATCATCACTTTTTACCAAGATTCAACGGCTGAATTGCAAGAAAACAGCAGAATTCTGCACGAAATCATCAAAATTCTTACAGAAAACCGCATATTTCAATGCAAAACGACGATTTCTCGCCGATTTTCGTTGTATTCTAGCTTGAATTCGCAAAGAAGAGCACGAAATCTACAAAATCATGACTTTTTACCAAGATTCAACGACTGAATTGCAAGAAAACAGCGGAATTCTGCACGAAATCATCAAAATTCTTAGAGAAAACCGCATTTTTCGATGCAAAACGACGATTTCTCGCCGATTTTCGTTGCTTTCTGGCTTGAATTCGCAAAGAAGAGCACGAAATCTACAAAATCATGACTTTTTACCAAGATTCAACGGCTGAATGCAAGAAAACAGCAGAATTCTGCACGAAATCATAAAAATTCTTAGAGAAAACCGCATATTTCGATGCAAAACAACGATTTCTCGCCGATTTTCGTTGTTTTCTGGCTTGAATTCGCAAAGAAGAGCACGAAATCTACAAAATCATCACTTTTTACCAATATTCTACGGCTGAATTGCAAGAAAACAGCAGAATTCTGCACGAAATCATCAAAATTCTTACAGAAAACCGCATATTTCGATGCAAAACGACGATTTCTCGCCGATTTTCGTTGTTTTCTGGCTTGAATTCGCAAAGAAGAGAACGAAATCTACAAAATCATGACTTTTTACCAAGATTCAACGGCTGAATTGCAAGAAAACAGCAGAATTCTGCACCAAATCATCAAAATTCTTACAGAAAACCGCATATTTCGATGCAAAACGACGATTTTTCGCCGATCTTCGTTGTTTTCTGGCATGAATTTGCAAAGAAAAGCATGAAATCTACAAAATCATGACTTTTTACCAAGATTCAACGGCTGAATTGCAAGAAAACAGCAGAATTCTGCACGAAATCATCAAAATTCTTAGAGAAAACCGCATATTTCGATGCAAAACGACGATTTCTCGCTGATTTTCGTTGTTTTCTATCTTGAATTCGCAAAGAGCACGAAATCTACAAAATCATGACTTTTTACCAAGATTCAACGGCTGAATGCAAGAAAACAGCAGAATTCTGCACGAAATCATAAAAATTCTTACAGAAAACCGCATATTTCGATGCAAAACAACGATTTCTCGCCGATTTTCGTTGTTTTCTGGCTTGAATTCGCAAAGAAGAGCACGAAATCTACAAAATCATCACTTTTTACCAATATTCTACGGCTGAATTGCAAGAAAACAGCAGAATTCTGCACGAAATCGTCAAAATTCTTAGAGAAAACCGCATATTTCGATGCAAAACGACGATTTCTCGCCGATTTTCGTTGTTTTCTGGCTTGAATTCGCAAAGAAGAGCACGAAATCTACAAAATCATCACTTTTTACCAAGATTCAACGGCTGAATTGCAAGAAAACAGCAGAATTCTGCACGAAATCATCAAAATTCTTACAGAAAACCGCATATTTCGATGCAAAACGACGATTTCTCGCCGATTTTCGTTGTATTCTAGCTTGAATTCGCAAAGAAGAGCACGAAATCTACAAAATCATGACTTTTTACCAAGATTCAACGACTGAATTGCAAGAAAACAGCGGAATTCTGCACGAAATCATCAAAATTCTTAGAGAAAACCGCATTTTTCGATGCAAAACGACGATTTCTCGCGGATTTTCGTTGTTTTCTGGCTTGAATTCGCAAAGAAGAGCACGAAATCTACAAAATCATCACTTTTTACCAATATTCTACGGCTGAATTGCAAGAAAACAGCAGAATTCTGCACGAAATCATCAAAATTCTTACAGAAAACCGCATATTTCGATGCAAAACGACGATTTCTCGCCGATTTTCGTTGTTTTCTGGCTTGAATTCGCAAAGAAGAGAACGAAATCTACAAAATCATGACTTTTTACCAAGATTCAACAGCTGAATTGCAAGAAAGCAGCAGAATTTTGCACGAAATCATCAAAATTCTTACAGAAAACCGCATATTTCGATGCAAAACAACGATTTCTCGCCGATTTTCGTTGTTTTCTGGCTTGAATTCGCAAAGAAGAGCACGAAATCTACAAAATCATCACTTTTTACCAAGATTCTACGGCTGAATTGCAAGAAAACAGCAGAATTCTGCACGAAATCATCAAAATTCTAACAGAAAACCGCATTTTTCGATGCAAATCGACGATTTCTCACCGATTTTCGTTGTTTTCTGGCTTGAATTCGCAAAGAAGAGCACAAAATCTACAAAATCATGACTTTTTACCAAGATTCAACGGCTGAATTGCAAGAAAACAGCAGAATTCTGCACGAAATCATCAAAAGTCTTACAGAAAACCGCATTTTTCGATGCAAAACGACGATTTCTCGCCGATTTTCGTTGTTTTCTGGCTTGAATTCGCAAAGAAGAGCACGAAATCTACAAAATCATGACTTTTTACCAAGATTCAACAGCTGAATTGCAAGAAAACAGCAGAATTCTGCACGAAATCATCAAAATTCTTACAGAAAACCGCATATTTCGATGCAAAACAACGATTTCTCGCCGATTTTCGTTGTTTTCTGGCTTGAATTCGCAAAGAAGAGCACGAAATCTACAAAATCATCACTTTTTACCAAGATTCTACAGCTGAATTGCAAGAAAACAGCAGAATTCTGCACGAAATCATCAAAATTCTTAGAGAAAACTGCATATTTCGATGCAAAACAACGATTTCTCGCCGATTTTCGTTGTTTTCTATCTTGAATTTGCCAAGAAGAGCACGAAATCTACAAAATCATGACTTTTTACATAGATTCAACGGCTGAATTGCAAGAAAACAGCAGAATTCTGCACGAAATCATCAAAATTCTTACAGAAAACCGCATATTTCGATGCAAAACGACGATTTCTCGCCGATTTTCGTTGTTTTCTGGCTTGAATTCGCAAAGAAGAGAACGAAATCTACAAAATCATGACTTTTTACCAAGATTCAACGGCTGAATTGCAAGAAAACAGCAGAATTCTGCACAAAATCATCAAAATTCTTACAGAAAACCGCATATTTCGATGCAAAACGACGATTTCTCGCCGATCTTCGTTGTTTTCTGGCATGAATTTGCAAAGAAAAGCACGAAATCTACAAAATCATGACTTTTTACCAAGATTCAACGG
Source organism: Gnatocerus cornutus (assembly GCA_029298725.1). Lineage (NCBI taxonomy): Eukaryota > Metazoa > Arthropoda > Insecta > Coleoptera > Tenebrionidae > Gnatocerus > Gnatocerus cornutus. The sequence continues at coordinate 6,082,450 of CM055516.1, forward strand.
CTGAATTGCAAGAAAACAGCAGAATTCTGCACGAAATCATCAAAATTCTTAGAGAAAACCGCATATTTCGATGCAAAACGACGATTTCTCGCTGATTTTCGTTGTTTTCTATCTTGAATTCGCAAAGAGCACGAAATCTACAAAATCATGACTTTTTACCAAGATTCAACGGCTGAATTGCAAGAAAACAGCAGAATTCTGCACGAAATCGTCAAAATTCTTAGAGAAAACCGCATATTTCGATGCAAAACGACGATTTCTCGCCGATTTTCGTTGTTTTCTGGCTTGAATTCGCAAAGAAGAGAACGAAATCTACAAAATCATCACTTTTTACCAAGATTCAACGGCTGAATTGCAAGAAAACAGCAGAATTCTGCACCAAATCATCAAAATTCTTACAGAAAACCGCATATTTCGATGCAAAACGACGATTTTTCGCCGATCTTCGTTGTTTTCTGGCATGAATTTGCAAAGAAAAGCACGAAATCTACAAAATCATTACTTTTTACCAAGATTCAACGGCTGAATTGCAAGAAAACAGCAGAATTCTGCACGAAATCATCAAAATTCTTAGAGAAAACCGCATATTTCGATGCAAAACGACGATTTCTCGCTGATTTTCGTTGTTTTCTATCTTGAATTCGCAAAGAGCACGAAATCTACAAAATCATGACTTTTTACCAAGATTCAACGGCTGAATTGCAAGAAAACAGCAGAATTCTGCACGAAATCGTCAAAATTCTTAGAGAAAACCGCATTTTTCGATGCAAAACGACGATTTCTCGCCGATTTTCGTTGCTTTCTGGCTTGAATTCGCAAAGAAGAGCACGAAATCTACAAAATCATGACTTCTTACCAAGATTCAACGGCTGAATGCAAGAAAACAGCAGAATTCTGCACGAAATCATAAAAATTCTTACAGAAAACCGCATATTTCGATGCAAAACAACGATTTCTCGCCGATTTTCGTTGTTTTCTGGCTTGAATTCGCAAAGAAGAGCACGAAATCTACAAAGTCATCACTTTTTACCAATATTCTACGGCTGAATTGCAAGAAAACAGCAGAATTCTGCACGAAATCATCAAAATTCTTACAGAAAACCGCATATTTCGATGCAAAACGACGATTTCTCGCCGATTTTCGTTGTTTTCTGGCTTGAATTCGCAAAGAAGAGCACGAAATCTACAAAATCATGACTTTTTACATAGATTCAACGGCTGAATTGCAAGAAAACAGCAGAATTCTGCACGAAATCGTCAAAATTCTTAGAGAAAACCGCATATTTCGATGCAAAACGACGATTTCTCGCCGATTTTCGTTGTTTTCTGGCTTGAATTCGCAAAGAAGAGCACGAAATCTACAAAATCATTACTTTTTACCAAGATTCAACGGCTGAATTGCAAGAAAACAGCAGAATTCTGCACGAAATCATCAAAATTCTTACAGAAAACCGCATTTTTCGATGCAAAACGACGATTTCTCGCCGATTTTCGTTGTTTTCTGGCTTGAATTCGCAAAGAAGAGCACGAAATCTACAAAATCATGACTTTTCACCAAGATTCAACGACTGAATTGCAAGAAAACAGCAGAATTCTGCACGAAATCATCAAAATTCTTACAGAAAACCGCATTTTTCGATGCAAAACGATTTCTCGCCGATTTTCGTTGTTTTCTGGCTTGAATTCGCAAAGAAGAGCACGAAATCTACAAAATCATGACTTTTAACCAAGATTCAACGGCTGAATTGCAAGAAAACATCAGAATTCTGCACGAAATCATCAAAATTCTTACAGAAAACCGCATATTTCGATGCAAAACGACGATTTCTCGCCGATCTTCGCTGTTTTCTGGCATGAATTTGCAAAGAAGAGCACGAAATTTACAAAATCATGACTTTTTACCAAGATTCAACGGCTGAATTGCAAGAAAACAGCAGAATTCTGCACGAAATCATCAAAATTCTTAGAGAAAACCGCATATTTCGATGCTAAACGACGATTTCTCGCTGATTTTCGTTGTTTTCTATCTTTAATTCGCAAGAAAGAGCACGAAATCTACAAAATCATGACTTTTTACCAAGATTCAACGGCTGAATTGCAAGAAAACAGCAGAATTCTGCACGAAATCATCAAAATTCTTAGAGAAAACCGCATATTTCGATGCAAAACGACGATTTCTCGCCGATTTTCGTTGTTTTCTGGCTTGAATTTGCAAAGAAGAGCACGAAATCTACAAAATCATCACTTTTTACCAAGATTGAACGGCTGAATTGCATGAAAACAGCAGAATTCTGCACGAAATCATCAAAATTCTTAGAGAAAACTGCATATTTCGATGCAAAACAACGATTTCTCGCCGATTTTCGTTGTTTTCTATCTTGAATTCGCCAAAAAGAGCACGAAATCTACAAAATCATGACTTTTTACCTAGATTCAACGGCTGAATTGCAAGAAAACAGCAGAATTTTGCACGAAATCATCAAAATTCTTACAGAAAACCGCATATTTCGATGCAAAACAACGATTTCTCGCCGATTTTCGTTGTTTTCTATCTTGAATTCGCCAAGAAGAGCACGAAATCTACAAAATCATGACTTTTTACCTAGATTCAACGGCTGAATTGCAAGAAAACAGCAGAATTCTGCACGAAATCATCAAAATTCTTACAGAAAACCGCATATTTCGATGCAAAACGACGATTTCTCGCCGATTTTCGTTGTTTTCTGGCTTGAATTCGCAAAGAAGAGCACGAAATCTACAAAATCATGACTTTTTACCAAAATTCAACGGCTGAATTGCAAGAAAACAGCAGAATTCTGCACGAAATCATCAAAATTCTTACAGAAAACCGCATATTTCGATGCAAAACGACGATTTCTCGCCGATTTTCGTTGTTTTCTTTCATGAATTTGCAAAGAAGAGCACGAAATCTACAAAATCATGATTTTATACCAAGATTCAACGGCTGAATTGCAAGAAAACAGCAGAATTCTGCACGAAATCATCAAAATTCTTAGAGAAAACCGCATATTTCGATGCAAAACGACGATTTCTCGCTGATTTTCGTTGTTTTCTATCTTGAATTCGCAAAGAAGAGCACAAAATCTACAAAATCATGACTTTTTACCAAGATTCAACGGCTGAATTGCTAGAAAACAGCAGAATTCTGCACGAAATCGTCAAAATTCTTAGAGAAAACCGCATATTTCGATGCAAAACGACGATTTCTCGCCGATTTTCGTTGTTTTCTGGCTTGAATTCGCAAAGAAGAGCACGAAATCTACAAAATCATTACTTTTTACCAAGATTCAACGGCTGAATTGCAAGAAAACAGCAGAATTCTGCACGAAATCATCAAAATTCTTACAGAAAACCGCATTTTTCGATGCAAAACGACGATTTCTCGCCGATTTTCCTTGTTTTCTGGCTTGAATTCGCAAAGAAGAGCACGAAATCTACAAAATCATGACTTTTCACCAAGATTCAACAACTGAATTGCAAGAAAACAGCAGAATTCTGCACGAAATCATCAAAATTCTTACAGAAAACCGCATTTTTCGATGCAAAACGACGATTTCTCGCCGATTTTCGTTGTTTTCTGGCTTGAATTCGCAAAGAAGAGCACGAAATCTACAAAATCATGACTTTTAACCAAGATTCAACGGCTGAATTGCAAGAAAACATCAGAATTCTGCACGAAATCATCAAAATTCTTACAGAAAACCGCATATTTCGATGCAAAACAACGATTTCTCGCCGATTTTCATTGTTTTCTGGCTTGAATTCGCAAAGAAGAGCACGAAATCTACAAAATCATCACTTTTTACCAAGATTCTACGGCTGAATTGCAAGAAAACAGCAGAATTCTGCACGAAATCATCAAAATTCTTACAGAAAACCGCATATTTCGATGCAAAACGACGATTTCTCGCCGATTTTCGTTGTTTTCTGGCTTGAATTCGCAAACAAGAGCAGGAAATCTACAAAATCATGACTTTTTACCAAGATTCAACGGCTGAATTGCAAAAAAACAGCAGAATTCTGCACGAAATCATCAAAATTCTTAGAGAAAACTGCATATTTCGATGCAAAACAACGATTTCTCGCCGATTTTCGTTGTTTTCTATCTTGAATTCGCCAAGAAGAGCACGAAATCTACAAAGTCATGACTTTTTACCTAGATTCAACGGCTGAATTGCAAGAAAACAGCAGAATTTTGCACGAAATCATCAAAATTCTTACAGAAAACCGCATATTTCGATGCAAAACAACGATTTCTCGCCGATTTTCGTTGTTTTCTATCTTGAATTCGCCAAGAAGAGCACGAAATCTACAAAATCATGACTTTTTACCTAGATTCAACGGCTGAATTGCAAGAAAACAGCAGAATTCTGCACGAAATCATCAAAATTCTTACAGAAAACCGCATATTTCGATGCAAAACGACGATTTCTCGCCGATTTTCGTTGTTTTCTGGCTTGAATTCGCAAAGAAGAGCACGAAATCTACAAAATCATGACTTTTTACCAAAATTCAACGGCTGAATTGCAAGAAAACAGCAGAATTCTGCACGAAATCATCAAAATTCTTACAGAAAACCGCATATTTCGATGCAAAACGACGATTTCTCGCCGATTTTCGTTGTTTTCTTTCATGAATTTGCAAAGAAGAGCACGAAATCTACAAAATCATGATTTTATACCAAGATTCAACGGCTGAATTGCAAGAAAACAGCAGAATTCTGCACGAAATCATTAAAATTCTTAGAGAAAACCGCATATTTCGATGCAAAACGACGATTTCTCGCTGATTTTCGTTGTTTTCTATCTTGAATTCGCAAAGAAGAGCACAAAATCTACAAAATCATGACTTTTTACCAAGATTCAACGGCTGAATTGCAAGAAAACAGCAGAATTCTGCACGAAATCGTCAAAATTCTTAGAGAAAACCGCACATTTCGATGCAAAACGACGATTTCTCGCCGATTTTCGTTGTTTTCTGGCTTGAATTCGCAAAGAAGAGCACGAAATCTACAAAATCATTACTTTTTACCAAGATTCAACGGCTGAATTGCAAGAAAACAGCAGAATTCTGCACGAAATCATCAAAATTCTTACAGAAAACCGCATTTTTCGATGCAAAACGACGATTTCTCGCCGATCTTCGTTGTTTTCTGGCATGAATTTGCAAAGAAGAGCACGAAATCTACAAAATCATGACTTTTTACCAAGATTCAACGGCTGAATTGCAAGAAAACAGCAGAATTCTGCACGAAATCATCAAAATTCTTAGAGAAAACCGCATATTTCGATGCAAAACGACGATTTCTCGCTGATTTTCGTTGTTTTCTATCTTGAATTCGCAAAGAAGAGCACAAAATCTACAAAATCATGACTTTTTACCAAGATTCAACGGCTGAATTGCAAGAAAACAGCAGAATTCTGCACGAAATCGTCAAAATTCTTAGAGAAAACCGCACATTTCGATGCAAAACGACGATTTCTCGCCGATTTTCGTTGTTTTCTGGCTTGAATTCGCAAAGAAGAGCACGAAATCTACAAAATCATTACTTTTTACCAAGATTCAACGGCTGAATTGCAAGAAAACAGCAGAATTCTGCACGAAATCATCAAAATTCTTACAGAAAACCGCATATTTCGATGCAAAACAACGATTTCTCGCCGATTTTCGTTGTTTTCTATCTTGAATTCGCCAAGAAGAGCACGAAATCTACAAAATCATGACTTTTTACCTAGATTCAACGGCTGAATTGCAAGAAAACAGCAGAATTTTGCACGAAATCATCAAAATTCTTACAGAAAACCGCATATTTCGATGCAAAACAACGATTTCTCGCCGATTTTCGTTGTTTTCTGGCTTGAATTCGCAAAGAAGAGCACGAAATCTACAAAATCATGACTTTTCACCAAGATTCAACGACTGAATTGCAAGAAAACAGCAGAATTCTGCACGAAATCATCAAAATTCTTACAGAAAACCGCATTTTTCGATGCAAAACGACGATTTCTCGCCGATTTTCGTTGTTTTCTGGCTTGAATTCGCAAAGAAGAGCACGAAATCTACAAAATCATGACTTTTAACCAAGATTCAACGGCTGAATTGCAAGAAAACATCTGAATTTTGCACGAAATCATCAAAATTCTTACAGAAAACCGCATATTTCGATGCTAAACGACGATTTCTCGCTGATTTTCGTTGTTTTCTATCTTTAATTCGCAAGAAAGAGCACGAAATCTACAAAATCATGACTTTTTACCAAGATTCAACGGCTGAATTGCAAGAAAACAGCAGAATTCTGCACGAAATCATCAAAATTCTTAGAGAAAACCGCATATTTCGATGCAAAACGACGATTTCTCGCCGATTTTCGTTGTTTTCTGGCTTGAATTTGCAAAGAAGAGCACGAAGTCTACAAAATCATCACTTTTTACCAAGATTGAACGGCTGAATTGCATGAAAACAGCAGAATTCTGCACGAAATCATCAAAATTCTTAGAGAAAACTGCATATTTCGATGCAAAACAACGATTTCTCGCCGATTTTCGTTGTTTTCTATCTTGAATTCGCCAAGAAGAGCACGAAATCTACAAAATCATGACTTTTTACCTAGATTCAACGGCTGAATTGCAAGAAAACAGCAGAATTTTGCACGAAATCATCAAAATTCTTACAGAAAACCGCATATTTCGATGCAAAACAACGATTTCTCGCCGATTTTCGTTGTTTTCTATCTTGAATTCGCCAAGAAGAGCACGAAATCTACAAAATCATGACTTTTTACCTAGATTCAACGGCTGAATTGCAAGAAAACAGCAGAATTCTGCACGAAATCATCAAAATTCTTACAGAAAACCGCATATTTCGATGCAAAACGACGATTTCTCGCCGATTTTCGTTGTTTTCTGGCTTGAATTCGCAAAGAAGAGCACGAAATCTACAAAATCATGACTTTTTACCAAAATTCAACGGCTGAATTGCAAGAAAACAGCAGAATTCTGCACGAAATCATCAAAATTCTTACAGAAAACCGCATATTTCGATGCAAAACGACGATTTCTCGCCGATTTTCGTTGTTTTCTTTCATGAATTTGCAAAGAAGAGCACGAAATCTACAAAATCATGATTTTATACCAAGATTCAACGGCTGAATTGCAAGAAAACAGCAGAATTCTGCACGAAATCATCAAAATTCTTAGAGAAAACCGCATATTTCGATGCAAAACGACGATTTCTCGCTGATTTTCGTTGTTTTCTATCTTGAATTCGCAAAGAAGAGCACAAAATCTACAAAATCATGACTTTTTACCAAGATTCAACGGCTGAATTGCTAGAAAACAGCAGAATTCTGCACGAAATCGTCAAAATTCTTAGAGAAAACCGCATATTTCGATGCAAAACGACGATTTCTCGCCGATTTTCGTTGTTTTCTGGCTTGAATTCGCAAAGAAGAGCACGAAATCTACAAAATCATTACTTTTTACCAAGATTCAACGGCTGAATTGCAAGAAAACAGCAGAATTCTGCACGAAATCGTCAAAATTCTTACAGAAAACCGCATTTTTCGATGCAAAACGACGATTTCTCGCCGATTTTCGTTGTTTTCTGGCTTGAATTCGCAAAGAAGAGCACGAAATCTACAAAATCATGACTTTTAACCAAGATTCAACGGCTGAATTGCAAAAAAACAGCAGAATTCTGCACGAAATCATCAAAATTCTTAGAGAAAACTGCATATTTCGATGCAAAACAACGATTTCTCGCCGATTTTCGTTGTTTTCTATCTTGAATTCGCCAAGAAGAGCACGAAATCTACAAAGTCATGACTTTTTACCTAGATTCAACGGCTGAATTGCAAGAAAACAGCAGAATTTTGCACGAAATCATCAAAATTCTTACAGAAAACCGCATATTTCGATGCAAAACAACGATTTCTCGCCGATTTTCGTTGTTTTCTATCTTGAATTCGCCAAGAAGAGCACGAAATCTACAAAATCATGACTTTTTACCTAGATTCAACGGCTGAATTGCAAGAAAACAGCAGAATTCTGCTCGAAATCATCAAAATTCTTACAGAAAACCGCATATTTCGATGCAAAACGACGATTTCTCGCCGATTTTCGTTGTTTTCTGGCTTGAATTCGCAAAGAAGAGCACGAAATCTACAAAATCATGACTTTTTACCAAAATTCAACGGCTGAATTGCAAGAAAACAGCAGAATTCTGCACGAAATCATCAAAATTCTTACAGAAAACCGCATATTTCGATGCAAAACGACGATTTCTCGCCGATTTTCGTTGTTTTCTTTCATGAATTTGCAAAGAAGAGCACGAAATCTACAAAATCATGATTTTATACCAAGATTCAACGGCTGAATTGCAAGAAAACAGCAGAATTCTGCACGAAATCATTAAAATTCTTAGAGAAAACCGCATATTTCGATGCAAAACGACGATTTCTCGCCGATTTTCGTTGTTTTCTATCTTGAATTCGCCAAGAAGAGCACGAAATCTACAAAATCATGACTTTTTACCTAGATTCAACGGCTGAATTGCAAGAAAACAGCAGAATTCTGCTCGAAATCATCAAAATTCTTACAGAAAACCGCATATTTCGATGCAAAACGACGATTTCTCGCCGATTTTCGTTGTTTTCTATCTTGAATTCGCAAAGAAGAGCACAAAATCTACAAAATCATGACTTTTTACCAAGATTCAACGGCTGAATTGCAAGAAAACAGCAGAATTCTGCACGAAATCGTCAAAATTCTTAGAGAAAACCGCACATTTCGATGCAAAACGACGATTTCTCGCCGATTTTCGTTGTTTTCTGGCTTGAATTCGCAAAGAAGAGCACGAAATCTACAAAATCATTACTTTTTACCAAGATTCAACGGCTGAATTGCAAGAAAACAGCAGAATTCTGCACGAAATCATCAAAATTCTTACAGAAAACCGCATTTTTCGATGCAAAACGACGATTTCTCGCCGATCTTCGTTGTTTTCTGGCATGAATTTGCAAAAAAGAGCACGAAATCTACAAAATCATGACTTTTTACCAAGATTCAACGGCTGAATTGCAAGAAAACAGCAGAATTCTGCACGAAATCATCAAAATTCTTAGAGAAAACCGCATATTTCGATGCAAAACGACGATTTCTCGCTGATTTTCGTTGTTTTCTATCTTGAATTCGCAAAAAGCACAAAATCTACAAAATCATGACTTTTTACCAAGATTCAACGGCTGAATTGCAAGAAAACAGCAGAATTCTGCACGAAATCATCAAAATTCTTACAGAAAACCGCATTTTTCGATGCAAAACGACGATTTCTCGCCGATTTTCGTTGTTTTCTGGCTTGAATTCGCAAAGAAGAGCACGAAATCTACAAAATCATGACTTTTTACCAAGATTCAACGGCTGAATTGCAAGAAAACATCAGAATTATGCACGAAATCATCAAAATTCTTACAGAAAACCGCCTATTTCGATGCAAAACAACGATTTCTCGCCGATTTTCGTTGTTTTCTGGCTTGAATTCGCAAAGAAGAGCACGAAATCTACAAAATCATCACTTTTTACCAAGATTCTACGGCTGAATTGCAAGAAAACAGCAGAATTCTGCACAAAATCATCAAAATTCTTACAGAAAACCGCATATTTCGATGCAAAACGACGATTTCTCGCCGATTTTCGTTGTTTTCTGGCTTGAATTCGCAAAGAAGAGCACGAAATCTACAAAATCATAACTTTTTACCAAGATTCAACGGCTGAATTGCAAGAAAACAGCAGAATTATGCACGAAATCATCAAAATTCTTACAGAAAACCGCATATTTCGATGCAAAACGAAGATTTCTCGCCGATTTTCGTTGTTTTCTGGCTTGAATTCGCAAAGAAGAGAACAAAATCTACAAAATCATGACTTTTTACCAAGATTCAACGGCTGAATTGCAAGAAAACAGCAGAATTCTGCACAAAATCATCAAAATTCTTACAGAAAACCGCATATTTCGATGCAAAACGACGATTTCTCGCCGATCTTCGTTGTTTTCTGGCATAAATTTGCAAAGAAGAGCACGAAATCTACAAAATCATGACTTTTTACCAAGATTCAACGGCTGAATTGCAAGAAAACAGCAGAATTCTGCACGAAATCATCAAAATTCTTAGAGAAAACCGCATATTTCGATGCAAAACGACGATTTCTCGCTGATTTTCGTTGTTTTCTATCTTGAATTCGCAAAAAGCACGAAATCTACAAAATTATGACTTTTTACCAAGATTCAACGGCTGAATTGCAAGAAAACAGCAGAATTCTGCACGAAATCGTCAAAATTCTTAGAGAAAACCGCATATTTCGATGCAAAACGACGATTTCTCGCCGATTTTCGTTGATTTCTGGCTTGAATTCGCAAAGAAGAGCACGAAATCTACTGAATCATGACTTTTTACCAAGATTCAACGGCTGAATTGCAAGAAAACAGCAGAATTCTGCACGAAATCATCAAAATTCTTACAGAAAACCGCATTTTTCGATGCAAAACGACGATTTCTCGCCGATTTTCGTTGTTTTCTGGCTTGAATTCGCAAAGAAGAGCACGAAATCTACAAAATCATGACTTTTTACCAAGATTCAACGGCTGAATTGCAAGAAAACATCAGAATTATGCACGAAATCATCGAAATTCTTACAGAAAACCGCCTATTTCGATGCAAAACAACGATTTCTCGCCGATTTTCGTTGTTTTCTGGCTTGAATTCGCAAAGAAGAGCACGAAATCTACAAAATCATCACTTTTTACCAAGATTCTACGGCTGAATTGCAAGAAAACAGCAGAATTCTGCACAAAATCATCAAAATTCTTACAGAAAACCGCATATTTCGATGCAAAACGACGATTTCTCGCCGATTTTCGTTGTTTTCTGGCTTGAATTCGCAAAGAAGAGCACGAAATCTACAAAATCATAACTTTTTACCAAGATTCAACGGCTGAATTGCAAGAAAACAGCAGAATTATGCACGAAATCATCAAAATTCTTACAGAAAACCGCCTATTTCGATGCAAAACAACGATTTCTCGCCGATTTTCGTTGTTTTCTGGCTTGAATTCGCAAAGAAGAGAACGAAATCTACAAAATCATGACTTTTTACCAAGATTCAACGGCTGAATTGCAAGAAAACAGCAGAATTCTGCACAAAATCATCAAAATTCTTACAGAAAACCGCATATTTCGATGCAAAACGACGATTTCTCGCCGATTTTCGTTGTTCTCTGGCTTGAATTCGCAAAGCAGAGCACGAACTCTACAAAATCATAACTTTTTACCAAGATTCAACGGCTGAATTGCAAGAAAACAGCAGAATTCTGCACGAAATCATCAAAATTCTTAGAGAAAACTGCATATTTCGATGCAAAACAACGATTTCTCGCCGATTTTCGTTGTTTTCTATCTTGAATTCGCCAAGAAGAGCACGAAATCTACAAAATCATGACTTTTTACCTAGATTCAACGGCTGAATTGCAAGAAAACAGCAGAATTCTGCACGAAATCATCAAAATTCTTACAGAAAACCGCATATTTCGATGCAAAACGAAGATTTCTCGCCGATTTTCGTTGTTTTCTGGCTTGAATTCGCAAAGAAGAGAACGAAATCTACAAAATCATGACTTTTTACCAAGATTCAACGGCTGAATTGCAAGAAAACAGCAGAATTCTGCACAAAATCATCAAAATTCTTACAGAAAACCGCATATTTCGATGCAAAACGACGATTTCTCGCCGATCTTCGTTGTTTTCTGGCATAAATTTGCAAAGAAGAGCACGAAATCTACAAAATCATGACTTTTTACCAAGATTCAACGGCTGAATTGCAAGAAAACAGCAGAATTCTGCACGAAATCATCAAAATTCTTAGAGAAAACCGCATATTTCGATGCAAAACGACGATTTCTCGCTGATTTTCGTTGTTTTCTATCTTGAATTCGCAAAAAGCACGAAATCTACAAAATTATGACTTTTTACCAAGATTCAACGGCTGAATTGCAAGAAAACAGCAGAATTCTGCACGAAATCGTCAAAATTCTTAGAGAAAACCGCATATTTCGATGCAAAACGACGATTTCTCGCCGATTTTCGTTGATTTCTGGCTTGAATTCGCAAAGAAGAGCACGAAATCTACTAAATCATGACTTTTTACCAAGATTCAACGGCTGAATTGCAAGAAAACAGCAGAATTCTGCACGAAATCATCAAAATTCTTACAGAAAACCGCATTTTTCGATGCAAAACGACGATTTCTCGCCGATTTTCGTTGTTTTCTGGCTTGAATTCGCAAAGAAGAGCACGAAATCTACAAAATCATAACTTTTTACCAAGATTCAACGGCTGAATTGCAAGAAAACAGCAGAATTATGCACGAAATCATCAAAATTCTTACAGAAAACCGCATATTTCGATGCAAAACAACGATTTCTCGCCGATTTTCGTTGTTTTCTGGCTTGAATTCGCCAAGAAGAGCACGAAATCTACAAAATCATCACTTTTTACCAAGATTCTACGGCTGAATTGCAAGAAAACAGCAGAATTATGCACGAAATCATCAAAATTCTTACAGAAAACCGCATATTTCGATGCAAAACGACGATTTCTCGCCGATTTTCGTTGTTTTCTGGCTTGAATTCGCAAAGAAGAGCACGAAATCTACAAAATCATGACTTTTTACCACGATTCAACGGCTGAATTGCAAGAAAACAGCAGAATTCTGCACGAAATCATCAAAATTCTTAGAGAAAACTGCATATTTCGATGCAAAACAACGATTTCTCGCCGATTTTCGTTGTTATCTATCTTGAATTCGCCAAGAAGAGCACGAAATCTACAAAATCATGACTTTTTACATAGATTCAACGGCTGAATTACAAGAAAACAGCAGAATTCTGCACGAAATCATCAAAATTCTTACAGAAAACGGCATATTTCGATGCAAAACAACGATTTCTCGCCGATTTTCGTTGTTTTCTATCTTGAATTCGCCAAGACGACCACGAAATCTAAAAAATCATGACATTTTACCTAGATTCAACGGCTGAATTGCAAGAAAACAGCAGAATTCTGCACGAAATCATCAAAATTCTTACAGAAAACCGCATATTTCGATGCAAAACGACGATTTCTCGCCGATTTTCGTTGTTTTCTGGCTTGAATTCGCAAAGAAGAGCACGAAATCTACAAAACCATGACTTTTTACCAAGATTCAACGGCTGAATTGCAAGAAAACAGCAGAATTCTGCACGAAATCATCAAAATTCTTACAGAAAACCGCATATTTCGATGCAAAACAACGATTTCTCGCCGATTTTCGTTGTTTTCTGGCTTGAATTCGCAAAGAAGAGCACGAAATCTACAAAATCATCACTTTTTACCAAGATTCTACGGCTGAATTGCAAGAAAACAGCAGAATTCTGCACGAAATCATAAAATTCTTAGAGAAAACCGCATATTTCGATGCAAAACGACGATTTCTCGCTGATTTTCGTTGTTTTCTATCTTGACTTCGCAAAGAAGAGCACGAAATCTACAAAATTATGACTTTTTACCAAGATTCAACGGCTGAATTGCAAGAAAACAGCAGAATTCTGCACGAAATCGTCAAAATTCTTAGAGAAAACAGCATATTTCGATGCAAAACGACGATTTCTCGCCGATTTTCGTTGTTTTCTGGCTTGAATTCGCAAAGAAGAGCACGAAATCTACAAAATCATGACTTTTTACCAAGATTCAACGGCTGAATTGCAAGAAAACATCAGAATTCTGCACGAAATCATCAAAATTCTTCCAGAAAACCGCATATTTCGATGCAAAACAACGATTTCTCGCCGATTTTCGTTGTTTTCTGGCTTGAATTCGCAAAGAAGAGCACGAAATCTACAAAATCATCACTTTTTACCAAGATTCTACGGCTGAATTGCAAGAAAACAGCAGAATTCTGCACGAAATCATCAAAATTCTTACAGAAAACCGCATATTTCGATGCAAAACGACGATTTCTCGCCGATTTTCGTTGTTTTCTGGCTTGAATTCGCAAAGAAGAGCACGAATTCTACAAAATCATGACTTTTTACCAAGATTCAACGGCTGAATTGCAAGAAAACAGCAGAATTCTCCACGAAATCATCAAAATTCTTAGAGAAAACTGCATATTTCGATGCAAAACAACGCTTTCTCGCCGATTTTCGTTGTTTTCTATCTTGAATTTGCCAAGAAGAGCACGAAATCTACAAAATCATGACTTTTTACATAGATTCAACGGCTGAATTGCAAGAAAACAGCAGAATTCTGCACGAAATCATCAAAATTCTTACAGAAAACCGCATATTTCGATGCAAAACAACGATTTCTCGCCGATTTTCGTTGTTTTCTATCTTGAATTCGCCAAGAAGAGCACGAAATCTACAAAATCATGACTTTTTACCAAGATTCAACGGCTGAATTGCAAGAAAACAGCAGAATTATGCACGAAATCATCAAAATTCTTACAGAAAACCGCATATTTCGATGCAAAACGAAGATTTCTCGCCGATTTTCGTTGTTTTCTGGCTTGAATTCGCAAAGAAGAGAACGAAATCTACAAAATCATGACTCTTTACCAAGATTCAACGGCTGAATTGCAAGAAAACAGCAGAATTCTGCACAAAATCATCAAAATTCTTACAGAAAACCGCATATTTCGATGCAAAACGACGATTTCTCGCCGATCTTCGTTGTTTTCTGGCATGAATTTGCAAAGAAGAGCACGAAATCTACAAAATCATGACTTTTTACCAAGATTCAACGGCTGAATTGCAAGAAAACAGCAGAATTCTGCACGAAATCATCAAAATTCTTAGAGAAAACCGCATATTTCGATGCAAAACGACGATTTCTTGCTGATTTTCGTTGTTTTCTATCTTGAATTCGCAAAAAGCACGAAATCTACAAAATCATGACTTTTTACCAAAATTCAACGGCTGAATTGCAAGAAAACAGCAGAATTCTGCACGAAATCGTCAAAATTCTTAGAGAAAACCGCATATTTCGATGCAAAACGACGATTTCTCGTCGATTTTCGTTGTTTTCTGGCTTGAATTCGCAAAGAAGAGCACGAAATCTACAAAATCATGACTTTTTACCAAGATTCAACGGCTGAATTGCAAGAAAACAGCAGAATTCTGCACGAAATCATCAAAATTCTTACAGAAAACCGCATTTTTCGATGCAAAACGACGATTTCTCGCCGATTTTCGTTGTTTTCTGGCTTGAATTCGCAAAGAAGAGCACGAAATCTACAAAATCATGACTTTTTACCAAGATTCAACGGCTGAATTGCAAGAAAACAGCAGAATTATGCACGAAATCATCAAAATTCTTACAGAAAACCGCATATTTCGATGCAAAACGACGATTTCTCGCCGATTTTCGTTGTTTTCTGGCTTGAATTCGCAAAGAAGAGCACGAAATCTACAAAATCATGACTTTTTACCAAGATTCAACGGCTGAATTGCAAGGAAAACAGCAGAATTCTGCACGAAATCATCAAAATTCTTAGAGAAAACTGCATATTTCGATGCAAAACAACGATTTCTCGCCGATTTTCGTTGTTTTCTATCTTGAATTCGCCAAGAAGAGCAAGAAATCTACAAAATCATGACTTTTTACATAGATTCAACGGCTGAATTACAAGAAAACAGCAGAATTCTGCACGAAATCATCAAAATTCTTACAGAAACGGCATATTTCGATGCAAAACAACGATTTCTCGCCGATTTTCGTTGTTTTCTATCTTGAATTCGCCAAGACGACTACGAAATCTAAAAAATCATGACATTTTACCTAGATTCAACGGCTGAATTTTTACCAAGATTCTACGGCTGAATTGCAAGAAAACAGCAGAATTATGCACGAAATCATCAAAATTCTTACAGAAAACCGCATATTTCGATGCAAAACGACGATTTCTCGCCGATTTTCGTTGTTTTCTGGCTTGAATTCGCAAAGAAGAGCACGAAATCTACAAAATCATGACTTTTTACCAAGATTCAACGGCTGAATTGCAAGAAAACAGCAGAATTCTGCACGAAATCATCAAAATTCTTAGAGAAAACTGCATATTTCGATGCAAAACAACGATTTCTCGCCGATTTTCGTTGTTATCTATCTTGAATTCGCCAAGAAGAGCACGAAATCTACAAAATCATGACTTTTTACATAGATTCAACGGCTGAATTACAAGAAAACAGCAGAATTCTGCACGAAATCATCAAAATTCTTACAGAAAACGGCATATTTCGATGCAAAACAACGATTTCTCGCCGATTTTCGTTGTTTTCTATCTTGAATTCGCCAAGACGACCACGAAATCTAAAAAATCATGACATTTTACCTAGATTCAACGGCTGAATTGCAAGAAAACAGCAGAATTCTGCACGAAATCATCAAAATTCTTACAGAAAACCGCATATTTCGATGCAAAACGACGATTTCTCGCCGATTTTCGTTGTTTTCTGGCTTGAATTCGCAAAGAAGAGCACGAAATCTACAAAACCATGACTTTTTACCAAGATTCAACTGCTGAATTGCAAGAAAACAGCAGAATTCTGCACGAAATCATCAAAATTCTTACAGAAAACCGCATATTTCGATGCAAAACAACGATTTCTCGCCGATTTTCGTTGTTTTCTGGCTTGAATTCGCAAAGAAGAGCACGAAATCTACAAAATCATCACTTTTTACCAAGATTCTACGGCTGAATTGCAAGAAAACAGCAGAATTCTGCACGAAATCATAAAATTCTTAGAGAAAACCGCATATTTCGATGCAAAACGACGATTTCTCGCTGATTTTCGTTGTTTTCTATCTTGACTTCGCAAAGAAGAGCACGAAATCTACAAAATTATGACTTTTTACCAAGATTCAACGGCTGAATTGCAAGAAAACAGCAGAATTCTGCACGAAATCGTCAAAATTCTTAGAGAAAACAGCATATTTCGATGCAAAACGACGATTTCTCGCCGATTTTCGTTGTTTTCTGGCTTGAATTCGCAAAGAAGAGCACGAAATCTACAAAATCATGACTTTTTACCAAGATTCAACGGCTGAATTGCAAGAAAACATCAGAATTCTGCACGAAATCATCAAAATTCTTCCAGAAAACCGCATATTTCGATGCAAAACAACGATTTCTCGCCGATTTTCGTTGTTTTCTGGCTTGAATTCGCAAAGAAGAGCACGAAATCTACAAAATCATCACTTTTTACCAAGATTCTACGGCTGAATTGCAAGAAAACAGCAGAATTCTGCACGAAATCATCAAAATTCTTACAGAAAACCGCATATTTCGATGCAAAACGACGATTTCTCGCCGATTTTCGTTGTTTTCTGGCTTGAATTCGCAAAGAAGAGCACGAATTCTACAAAATCATGACTTTTTACCAAGATTCAACGGCTGAATTGCAAGAAAACAGCAGAATTCTCCACGAAATCATCAAAATTCTTAGAGAAAACTGCATATTTCGATGCAAAACAACGCTTTCTCGCCGATTTTCGTTGTTTTCTATCTTGAATTTGCCAAGATGAGCACGAAATCTACAAAATCATGACTTTTTACATAGATTCAACGGCTGAATTGCAAGAAAACAGCAGAATTCTGCACGAAATCATCAAAATTCTTACAGAAAACCGCATATTTCGATGCAAAACAACGATTTCTCGCCGATTTTCGTTGTTTTCTATCTTGAATTCGCCAAGAAGAGCACGAAATCTACAAAATCATGACTTTTTACCAAGATTCAACGGCTGAATTGCAAGAAAACAGCAGAATTATGCACGAAATCATCAAAATTCTTACAGAAAACCGCATATTTCGATGCAAAACGAAGATTTCTCGCCGATTTTCGTTGTTTTCTGGCTTGAATTCGCAAAGAAGAGAACGAAATCTACAAAATCATGACTCTTTACCAAGATTCAACGGCTGAATTGCAAGAAAACAGCAGAATTCTGCACAAAATCATCAAAATTCTTACAGAAAACCGCATATTTCGATGCAAAACGACGATTTCTCGCCGATCTTCGTTGTTTTCTGGCATGAATTTGCAAAGAAGAGCACGAAATCTACAAAATCATGACTTTTTACCAAGATTCAACGGCTGAATTGCAAGAAAACAGCAGAATTCTGCACGAAATCATCAAAATTCTTAGAGAAAACCGCATATTTCGATGCAAAACGACGATTTCTCGCTGATTTTCGTTGTTTTCTATCTTGAATTCGCAAAAAGCACGAAATCTACAAAATCATGACTTTTTACCAAAATTCAACGGCTGAATTGCAAGAAAACAGCAGAATTCTGCACGAAATCGTCAAAATTCTTAGAGAAAACCGCATATTTCGATGCAAAACGACGATTTCTCGTCGATTTTCGTTGTTTTCTGGCTTGAATTCGCAAAGAAGAGCACGAAATCTACAAAATCATGACTTTTTACCAAGATTCAACGGCTGAATTGCAAGAAAACAGCAGAATTCTGCACGAAATCATCAAAATTCTTACAGAAAACCGCATTTTTCGATGCAAAACGACGATTTCTCGCCGATTTTCGTTGTTTTCTGGCTTGAATTCGCAAAGAAGAGCACGAAATCTACAAAATCATGACTTTTTACCAAGATTCAACGGCTGAATTGCAAGAAAACAGCAGAATTATGCACGAAATCATCAAAATTCTTACAGAAAACCGCATATTTCGATGCAAAACGACGATTTCTCGCCGATTTTCGTTGTTTTCTGGCTTGAATTCGCAAAGAAGAGCACGAAATCTACAAAATCATGACTTTTTACCAAGATTCAACGGCTGAATTGCAAGAAAACAGCAGAATTCTGCACGAAATCATCAAAATTCTTAGAGAAAACTGCATATTTCGATGCAAAACAACGATTTCTCGCCGATTTTCGTTGTTTTCTATCTTGAATTCGCCAAGAAGAGCAAGAAATCTACAAAATCATGACTTTTTACATAGATTCAACGGCTGAATTACAAGAAAACAGCAGAATTCTGCACGAAATCATCAAAATTCTTACAGAAAACGGCATATTTCGATGCAAAACAACGATTTCTCGCCGATTTTCGTTGTTTTCTATCTTGAATTCGCCAAGACGACTACGAAATCTAAAAAATCATGACATTTTACCTAGATTCAACGGCTGAATTGCAAGAAAACAGCAGAATTCTGCACGAAATCATCAAAATTCTTACAGAAAACCGCATATTTCGATGCAAAACGACGATTTCTCGCCGATTTTCGTTGTTTTCTGGCTTGAATTCGCAAAGAAGAGCACGAAATCTACAAAACCATGACTTTTTACCAAGATTCAACGGCTGAATTGCAAGAAAACAGCAGAATTCTGCACGAAATCATCAAAATTCTTTCAGAAAACCGCATATTTCGATGCAAAACAACGATTTTTCGCCGATTTTCGTTGTTTTCTGGCTTGAATTCGCAAAGAAGAGCACGAAATCTACAAAATCATCACTTTTTACCAAGATTCTACGGCTGAATTGCAAGAAACAGCAGAATTCTGCACGAAATCATCAAAATTCTTAGAGAAAACCGCATATTTCGATGCAAAACGACGATTTCTCGCTGATTTTTGTTGTTTTCTATCTTGAATTCGCAAAGAAGAGCACGAAATCTACAAAATCATGACTTTTTACCAAGATTCAACGGCTGAATTGCAAGAAAACAGCAGAATTCTGCACGAAATCGTCAAAATTCTTAGTGAAAACCGCATATTTCGATGCAAAACGACGATTTCTCGCCGATTCTCGTTGTTTTCTGGCTTGAATTCGCAAAGAAGAGCACGAAATCTACAAAATCATCACTTTTTACCAAGATTCAACGGCTGAATTGCAAGAAAACAGCAGAATTCTGCACGAAATCTTCAAAATTCTTAGAGAAAACCGCATATTTCGATGCAAAACGACGATTTCTCGCCGATTTTCGTTGTTTTCTGGCTTGAATTCGCAAAGAAGAGCACGAAATCTACAAAATCATCACTTTTTACCAAGATTCAACGGCTGAATTGCAAGAAAACGGCAGAATTCTGCACGAAATCATCAAAATTCTTACAGAAAACCGCATATTTCGATGCAAAACGACGATTTCTCGCCGATTTTCGTTGTTTTCTGGCTTGAATTCGCAAAGAAGAGCACGAAATCTACAAAATCATGACTTTTTACCAAGATTCAACGGCTGAATTGCAAGAAAACAGCAGAATTCTGCACGAAATCATAAAAATTCTTAGAGAAAACTGCATATTTCGATGCAAAACAACGATTTCTCGCCGATTTTCGTTGTTTTCTATCTTGAATTCGCCAAGAAGAGCACGAAATCTACAAAATCATGACATTTTACCTAGATTCAACGGCTGAATTGCAAGAAAACAGAAAACAACGAAAATCAGCGAGAAATCGTCGTTTTGCATCGAAATATGCGGTTTTCTGTAAGAATTTTGATGATTTCGTGCAGAATTCTGCTGTTTTCTTGCAATTCAGCCGTTAAATCTTGGTAAAAAGTCATGATTTTGTAGATTTCGTGCTCTTCTTTGCGAATTCAAGCCAGAAAACAACGAAAATCGGCGAGAAATCGTCGTTTTGCATCGAAATATGCGGTTTTCTCTAAGAATTTTGATGATTTCGTGCAGAATTCTGCTGTTTTCTTGCAATTCAGCCGTTGAATCTTGGTAAAAAGTGATGATTTTGTAGATTTCGTGCTCTTCTTTGCGAATTCAAGCCAGAAGACAACGAAAATCGGCGAGAAATCGTCGTTATGCATCGAAATATGCGGTTTTCTCTAAGAATTTTGATGATATCGTGCAGAATTCTGCTGTTTTCTTGCAATTCAGCCGTTGAATCTTGGTAAAAAGTCATGATTTTGTAGATTTCGTGCTCTTCTTTGCGAATTCAAGCCAGAAAACCACGAAAATCGGCGAGAAATCGTCGTTTTGCATCGAAATATGCGGTTTTCTGTAAGAATTTTGATGATTTCGTGCAGAATTCTGCTGTTTTCTTGCAATTCAGCCGTTGAATCTAGGTAAAATGTCATGATTTTGTAGATTTCGTGCTCTTCTTGGCGAATTCAAGATAGAAAACAACGAAAATCGGCGAGAAATCGTTGTTTTGCATCGAAATATGCAGTTTTCTCTAAGAATTTTTATGATTTCGTGCAGAATTCTGCTGTTTTCTTGCAATTCAGCCGTTGAATCTTGGTAAAAAGTCATGATTTTGTAGATTTCGTGCTCTTCTTTGCGAATTCAAGCCAGAAAACAACGAAAATCGGCGAGAAATCGTCGTTTTGCATCGAAATATGCGGTTTTCTGTAAGAATTTTGATGATTTCGTGCAGAATTCTGCTGTTTTCTTGCAATTCAGCCGTTGAATCTTGGTAAAAAGTCATGATTTTGTAGATTTCGTGCTCTTCTTTGCGAATTCAAGCCAGAAAACCACGAAAATCGGCGAGAAATCGTCGTTTTGCATCGAAATATGCGGTTTTCTGTAAGAATTTTGATGATTTCGTGCAGAATTCTGCTGTTTTCTTGCAATTCAGCCGTTGAATCTAGGTAAAATGTCATGATTTTGTAGATTTCGTGCTCTTCTTGGCGAATTCAAGATAGAAAACAACGAAAATCGGCGAGAAATGGTTGTTTTGCATCGAAATATGCAGTTTTCTCTAAGAATTTTTATGATTTCGTGCAGAATTCTGCTGTTTTCTTGCAATTCAGCCGTTGAATCTTGGTAAAAAGTCATGATTTTGTAGATTTCGTGCTCTTCTTTGCGAATTCAAGCCAGAAAACAACGAAAATCGGCGAGAAATCGTCGTTTTGCATCGAAATATGCGGTTTTCTGTAAGAATTTTGATGATTTCGTGCAGAATTCTGCTGTTTTCTTGCAATTCAGCCGTTAAATCTTGGTAAAAAGTCATGATTTTGTAGATTTCGTGCTCTTCTTTGCGAATTCAAGCCAGAAAACAACGAAAATCGGCGAGAAATCGTCGTTTTGCATCGAAATATGCGGTTTTCTGTAAGAATTTTGATGATTTCGTGCAGAATTCTGCTGTTTTCTTGCAATTCAGCCGTTGAATCTTGGTAAAAAGTGATGATTTTGTAGATTTCGTGCTCTTCTTTGCGAATTCAAGCCAGAAAACAACGAAAATCGGCGAGAAATCGTCGTTTTGCATCGAAATATGCGGTTTTCTCTAAGAATTTTGATGATTTCGTGCAGAATTCTGCTGTTTTCTTGCAATTCAGCCGTTGAATCTAGGTAAAATGTCATGATTTTGTAGATTTCGTGCTCTTCTTGGCGAATTCAAGATAGAAAACAACGAAAATCGGCGAGAAATCGTTGTTTTGCATCGAAATATGCAGTTTTCTCTAAGAATTTTTATGATTTCGTGCAGAATTCTGCTGTTTTCTTGCAATTCAGCCGTTGAATCTTGGTAAAAAGTCATGATTTTGTAGATTTCGTGCTCTTCTTTGCGAATTCAAGCCAGAAAACAACGAAAATCGGCGAGAAATCGTCGTTTTGCATCGAAATATGCGGTTTTCTGTAAGAATTTTGATGATTTCGTGCAGAATTCTGCTGTTTTCTTGCAATTCAGCCGTTAAATCTTGGTAAAAAGTCATGATTTTGTAGATTTCGTGCTCTTCTTTGCGAATTCAAGCCAGAAAACAACGAAAATCGGCGAGAAATCGTCGTTTTGCATGGAAATATGCGGTTTTCTGTAAGAATTTTGATGATTTCGTGCAGAATTCTGCTGTTTTCTTGCAATTCAGCCGTTGAATCTTGGTAAAAAGTGATGATTTTGTAGATTTCGTGCTCTTCTTTGCGAATTCAAGCCAGAAAACAACGAAAATCGGCGAGAAATCGTCGTTTTGCATCGAAATATGCGGTTTTCTCTAAGAATTTTGATGATTTCGTGCAGAATTCTGCTGTTTTCTTGCAATTCAGCCGTTGAATCTTGGTAAAAAGTGATGATTTTGTAGATTTCGTGCAATTCTTTGCGAATTCAAGCCAGAAGACAACGAAAATCGGCGAGAAATCGTCGTTATGCATCGAAATATGCGGTTTTCTCTAAGAATTTTGATGATTTCGTGCAGAATTCTGCTGTTTTCTTGCAATTCAGCCGTTGAATCTTGGTAAAAAGTCATGATTTTGTAGATTTCGTGCTCTTCTTTGCGAATTCAAGCCAGAAAACCACGAAAATCGGCGAGAAATCGTCGTTTTGCATCGAAATATGCGGTTTTCTGTAAGAATTTTGATGATTTCGTGCAGAATTCTGCTGTTTTCTTGCAATTCAGCAGTTGAATCTTGGTAAAAAGTGATGATTTTGTAGATTTCGTGCTTTTCTTTGCGAATTCAAGCCAGAAAACCACGAAAATCGGCGAGAAATCGTCGTTTTGCATCGAAATATGCGGTTTTCTGTAAGAATTTTGATGATTTCGTGCAGAATTCTGCTGTTTTCTTGCAATTCAGCCGTTGAATCTAGGTAAAATGTCATGATTTTGTAGATTTCGTGCTCTTCTTGGCGAATTCAAGATAGAAAACAACGAAAATCGGCGAGAAATCGTTGTTTTGCATCGAAATATGCAGTTTTCTCTAAGAATTTTTATGATTTCGTGCAGAATTCTGCTGTTTTCTTGCAATTCAGCCGTTGAATCTTGGTAAAAAGTCATGATTTTGTAGATTTCGTGCTCTTCTTTGCGAATTCAAGCCAGAAAACAACGAAAATCGGCGAGAAATCGTCGTTTTGCATCGAAATATGCGGTTTTCTGTAAGAATTTTGATGATTTCGTGCTGAATTCTGCTGTTTTCTTGCAATTCAGCCGTTAAATCTTGGTAAAAAGTCATGATTTTGTAGATTTCGTGCTCTTCTTTGCGAATTCAAGCCAGAAAACAACGAAAATCGGCGAGAAATCGTCGTTTTGCATCGAAATATGCGATTTTCTGTAAGAATTTTGATGATTTCGTGCAGAATTCTGCTGTTTTCTTGCAATTCAGCCGTTGAATCTTGGTAAAAAGTGATGATTTTGTAGATTTCGTGCTCTTCTTTGCGAATTCAAGCCAGAAAACAACGAAAATCGGCGAGAAATCGTCGTTTTGCATCGAAATATGCGGTTTTCTCTAAGAATTTTGATGATTTCGTGCAGAATTCTGCTGTTTTCTTGCAATTCAGCCGTTGAATCTTGGTAAAAAGTGATGATTTTGTAGATTTCGTGCTCTTCTTTGCGAATTCAAGCCAGAAGACAACGAAAATCGGCGAGAAATCGTCGTTATGCATCGAAATATGCGGTTTTCTCTAAGAATTTTGATGATTTCGTGCAGAATTCTGCTGTTTTCTTGCAATTCAGCCGTTGAATCTTGGTAAAAAGTCATGATTTTGTAGATTTCGTGCTCTTCTTTGCGAATTCAAGCCAGAAAACCACGAAAATCGGCGAGAAATCGTCGTTTTGCATCGAAATATGCGGTTTTCTGTAAGAATTTTGATGATTTCGTGCAGAATTCTGCTGTTTTCTTGCAATTCAGCCGTTGAATCTAGGTAAAATGTCATGATTTTGTAGATTTCGTGCTCTTCTTGGCGAATTCAAGATAGAAAACAACGAAAATCGGCGAGAAATCGTTGTTTTGCATCGAAATATGCAGTTTTCTCTAAGAATTTTTATGATTTCGTGCAGAATTCTGCTGTTTTCTTGCAATTCAGCCGTTGAATCTTGGTAAAAAGTCATGATTTTGTAGATTTCGTGCTCTTCTTTGCGAATTCAAGCCAGAAAACAACGAAAATCGGCGAGAAATCGTCGTTTTGCATCGAAATATGCGGTTTTCTGTAAGAATTTTGATGATTTCGTGCAGAATTCTGCTGTTTTCTTGCAATTCAGCCGTTGAATCTTGGTAAAAAGTCATGATTTTGTAGATTTCGTGCTCTTCTTTGCGAATTCAAGCCAGAAAACAACGAAAATCGGCGAGAAATCGTCGTTTTGCATCGAAAAATGCGGTTTTCTGTAAGAATTTTGATGATTTCGTGCAAAATTCTGCTGTTTTCTTGCAATTCAGTCGTTGAATCTTGGTAAAAAGTCATGATTTTGTAGATTTCGTGCTCTTCTTTGCGAATTCAAGCCAGAAAACAACGAAAATCGGCGAGAAATCGTCGTTTTGCATCGAAATATGCGGTTTTCTGTAAGAATTTTGATGATTTCGTGCAGAATTCTGCTGTTTTCTTGCAATTCAGCCGTTGAATCTAGGTAAAAAGTCATGATTTTGTAGATTTCGTGCTCTTCTTGGCGAATTCAAGATAGAAAACAACGAAAATCGGCGAGAAATCGTTGTTTTGCATCGAAGTATGCAGTTTTCTCTAAGAATTTTGATGATTTCGTGCAGAATTCTGCAGTTTTCTTGCAATTCAGCCGTTGAATCTTGGTAAAAAGTCATGATTTTGTAGATTTCGTGCTCATCTTTGCGAATTCAAGATAGAAAACAACGAAAATCAGCGAGAAATCGTCGTTTTGCATCGAAATATGCGGTTTTCTCTAAGAATTTTGATGATTTCGTGAAGAATTCTGCTGTTTTCTTGCAATTCAGCCGTTGAATCTTGGTGAAAAGTCATGATTTTGTAGATTTCGTGCTCTTCTTTGCGAATTCATGCCAGAAAACAACGAAAATCGGCGAGAAATCATCGTTTTGCATCGAAATATGCGGTTTTCTGTAAGAATTTTGATGATTTCGTGCAGAATTCTGCTGTTTTCTTGCAATTCAGCCGTTAAATCTTGGTAAAAAGTCATGATTTTGTAGATTTCGTGCTCTTCTTTGCGAATTCAAGCCAGAAAACAACGAAAATCGGCGAGAAATCGTCGTTTTGCATCGAAATATGCGGTTTTCTGTAAGAATTTTGATGATTTCGTGCAGAATTCTGCTGTTTTCTTGCAATTCAGCCGTTGAATCTTGGTAAAAAGTGATGATTTTGTAGATTTCGTGCTCTTCTTTGCGAATTCAAGCCAGAAAACAACGAAAATCGGCGAGAAATCGTCGTTTTGCATCGAAATATGCGGTTTTCTCTAAGAATTTTGATGATTTCGTGCAGAATTCTGCTGTTTTCTTGCAATTCAGCCGTTGAATCTTGGTAAAAAGTGATGATTTTGTAGATTTCGTGCTCTTCTTTGCGAATTCAAGCCAGAAGACAACGAAAATCGGCGAGAAATCGTCGTTATGCATCGAAATATGCGGTTTTCTCTAAGAATTTTGATGATTTCGTGCAGAATTCTGCTGTTTTCTTGCAATTCAGCCGTTGAATCTTGGTAAAAAGTCATGATTTTGTAGATTTCGTGCTCTTCTTTGCGAATTCAAGCCAGAAAACCACGAAAATCGGCGAGAAATCGTCGTTTTGCATCGAAATATGCGGTTTTCTGTAAGAATTTTGATGATTTCGTGCAGAATTCTGCTGTTTTCTTGCAATTCAGCCGTTGAATCTAGGTAAAATGTCATGATTTTGTAGATTTCGTGCTCTTCTTGGCGAATTCAAGATAGAAAACAACGAAAATCGGCGAGAAATCGTTGTTTTGCATCGAAATATGCAGTTTTCTCTAAGAATTTTTATGATTTCGTGCAGAATTCTGCTGTTTTCTTGCAATTCAGCCGTTGAATCTTGGTAAAAAGTCATGATTTTGTAGATTTCGTGCTCTTCTTTGCGAATTCAAGCCAGAAAACAACGAAAATCGGCGAGAAATCGTCGTTTTGCATCGAAATATGCGGTTTTCTGTAAGAATTTTGATGATTTCGTGCAGAATTCTGCTGTTTTCTTGCAATTCAGCCGTTGAATCTTGGTAAAAAGTCATGATTTTGTAGATTTCGTGCTCTTCTTTGCGAATTCAAGCCAGAAAACAACGAAAATCGGCGAGAAATCGTCGTTTTGCATCGAAAAATGCGGTTTTCTGTAAGAATTTTGATGATTTCGTGCAAAATTCTGCTGTTTTCTTGCAATTCAGTCGTTGAATCTTGGTAAAAAGTCATGATTTTGTAGATTTCGTGCTCTTCTTTGCGAATTCAAGCCAGAAAACAACGAAAATCGGCGAGAAATCGTCGTTTTGCATCGAAATATGCGGTTTTCTGTAAGAATTTTGATGATTTCGTGCAGAATTCTGCTGTTTTCTTGCAATTCAGCCGTTGAATCTTGGTAAAAAGTCATGATTTTGTAGATTTCGTGCTCTTCTTTGCGAATTCAAGCCAGAAAACAACGAAAATCGGCGAGAAATCGTCGTTTTGCATCGAAAAATGCGGTTTTCTGTAAGAATTTTGATGATTTCGTGCAAAATTCTGCTGTTTTCTTGCAATTCAGTCGTTGAATCTTGGTAAAAAGTCATGATTTTGTAGATTTCGTGCTCTTCTTTGCGAATTCAAGCCAGAAAACAACGAAAATCGGCGAGAAATCGTCGTTTTGCATCGAAATATGCGGTTTTCTGTAAGAATTTTGATGATTTCGTGCAGAATTCTGCTGTTTTCTTGCAATTCAGCCGTTGAATCTAGGTAAAAAGTCATGATTTTGTAGATTTCGTGCTCTTCTTGGCGAATTCAAGATAGAAAACAACGAAAATCGGCGAGAAATCGTTGTTTTGCATCGAAATATGCAGTTTTCTCTAAGAATTTTGATGATTTCGTGCAGAATTCTGCAGTTTTCTTGCAATTCAGCCGTTGAATCTTGGTAAAAAGTCATGATTTTGTAGATTTCGTGCTCATCTTTGCGAATTCAAGATAGAAAACAACGAAAATCAGCGAGAAATCGTCGTTTTGCATCGAAATATGCGGTTTTCTCTAAGAATTTTGATGATTTCGTGAAGAATTCTGCTGTTTTCTTGCAATTCAGCCGTTGAATCTTGGTGAAAAGTCATGATTTTGTAGATTTCGTGCTCTTCTTTGCGAATTCATGCCAGAAAACAACGAAAATCGGCGAGAAATCATCGTTTTGCATCGAAATATGCGGTTTTCTGTAAGAATTTTGATGATTTCGTGCAGAATTCTGCTGTTTTCTTGCAATTCAGCCGTTAAATCTTGGTAAAAAGTCATGATTTTGTAGATTTCGTGCTCTTCTTTGCGAATTCAAGCCAGAAAACAACGAAAATCGGCGAGAAATCGTCGTTTTGCATCGAAATATGCGGTTTTCTGTAAGAATTTTGATGATTTCGTGCAGAATTCTGCTGTTTTCTTGCAATTCAGCCGTTGAATCTTGGTAAAAAGTGATGATTTTGTAGATTTCGTGCTCTTCTTTGCGAATTCAAGCCAGAAAACAACGAAAATCGGCGAGAAATCGTCGTTTTGCATCGAAATATGCGGTTTTCTCTAAGAATTTTGATGATTTCGTGCAGAATTCTGCTGTTTTCTTGCAATTCAGCCGTTGAATCTTGGTAAAAAGTGATGATTTTGTAGATTTCGTGCTCTTCTTTGCGAATTCAAGCCAGAAGACAACGAAAATCGGCGAGAAATCGTCGTTATGCATCGAAATATGCGGTTTTCTCTAAGAATTTTGATGATTTCGTGCAGAATTCTGCTGTTTTCTTGCAATTCAGCCGTTGAATCTTGGTAAAAAGTCATGATTTTGTAGATTTCGTGCTCTTCTTTGCGAATTCAAGCCAGAAAACCACGAAAATCGGCGAGAAATCGTCGTTTTGCATCGAAATATGCGGTTTTCTGTAAGAATTTTGATGATTTCGTGCAGAATTCTGCTGTTTTCTTGCAATTCAGCCGTTGAATCTAGGTAAAATGTCATGATTTTGTAGATTTCGTGCTCTTCTTGGCGAATTCAAGATAGAAAACAACGAAAATCGGCGAGAAATCGTTGTTTTGCATCGAAATATGCAGTTTTCTCTAAGAATTTTTATGATTTCGTGCAGAATTCTGCTGTTTTCTTGCAATTCAGCCGTTGAATCTTGGTAAAAAGTCATGATTTTGTAGATTTCGTGCTCTTCTTTGCGAATTCAAGCCAGAAAACAACGAAAATCGGCGAGAAATCGTCGTTTTGCATCGAAATATGCGGTTTTCTGTAAGAATTTTGATGATTTCGTGCAGAATTCTGCTGTTTTCTTGCAATTCAGCCGTTGAATCTTGGTAAAAAGTCATGATTTTGTAGATTTCGTGCTCTTCTTTGCGAATTCAAGCCAGAAAACCACGAAAATCGGCGAGAAATCGTCGTTTTGCATCGAAATATGCGGTTTTCTGTAAGAATTTTGATGATTTCGTGCAGAATTCTGCTGTTTTCTTGCAATTCAGCCGTTGAATCTAGGTAAAATGTCATGATTTTGTAGATTTCGTGCTCTTCTTGGCGAATTCAAGATAGAAAACAACGAAAATCGGCGAGAAATCGTTGTTTTGCATCGAAATATGCAGTTTTCTCTAAGAATTTTTATGATTTCGTGCAGAATTCTGCTGTTTTCTTGCAATTCAGCCGTTGAATCTTGGTAAAAAGTCATGATTTTGTAGATTTCGTGCTCTTCTTTGCGAATTCAAGCCAGAAAACAACGAAAATCGGCGAGAAATCGTCGTTTTGCATCGAAATATGCGGTTTTCTGTAAGAATTTTGATGATTTCGTGCAGAATTCTGCTGTTTTCTTGCAATTCAGCCGTTGAATCTTGGTAAAAAGTCATGATTTTGTAGATTTCGTGCTCTTCTTTGCGAATTCAAGCCAGAAAACAACGAAAATCGGCGAGAAATCGTCGTTTTGCATCGAAAAATGCGGTTTTCTGTAAGAATTTTGATGATTTCGTGCAAAATTCTGCTGTTTTCTTGCAATTCAGTCGTTGAATCTTGGTAAAAAGTCATGATTTTGTAGATTTCGTGCTCATCTTTGCGAATTCAAGCCAGAAAACAACGAAAATCGGCGAGAAATCGTCGTTTTGCATCGAAATATGCGGTTTTCTGTAAGAATTTTGATGATTTCGTGCAGAATTCTGCTGTTTTCTTGCAATTCAGCCGTTGAATCTTGGTAAAAAGTCATGATTTTGTAGATTTCGTGCTCTTCTTTGCGAATTCAAGCCAGAAAACAACGAAAATCGGCGAGAAATCGTCGTTTTGCATCGAAAAATGCGGTTTTCTGTAAGAATTTTGATGATTTCGTGCAAAATTCTGCTGTTTTCTTGCAATTCAGTCGTTGAATCTTGGTAAAAAGTCATGATTTTGTAGATTTCGTGCTCTTCTTTGCGAATTCAAGCCAGAAAACAACGAAAATCGGCGAGAAATCGTCGTTTTGCATCGAAATATGCGGTTTTCTGTAAGAATTTTGATGATTTCGTGCAGAATTCTGCTGTTTTCTTGCAATTCAGCCGTTGAATCTAGGTAAAAAGTCATGATTTTGTAGATTTCGTGCTCTTCTTGGCGAATTCAAGATAGAAAACAACGAAAATCGGCGAGAAATCGTTGTTTTGCATCGAAATATGCAGTTTTCTCTAAGAATTTTGATGATTTCGTGCAGAATTCTGCTGTTTTCTTGCAATTCAGCCGTTGAATCTTGGTAAAAAGTCATGATTTTGTAGATTTCGTGCTCATCTTTGCGAATTCAAGATAGAAAACAACGAAAATCAGCGAGAAATCGTCGTTTTGCATCGAAATATGCGGTTTTCTCTAAGAATTTTGATGATTTCGTGAAGAATTCTGCTGTTTTCTTGCAATTCAGCCGTTGAATCTTGGTAAAAAGTCATGATTTTGTAGATTTCGTGCTCTTCTTTGCAAATTCATGCCAGAAAACAACGAAAATCGGCGAGAAATCGTCGTTTTGCATCGAAATATGCGGTTTTCTCTAAGTATTTTGATGATTTCGTGCAGAATTCTGCTGTTTTCTTGCAATTCAGCCGTTGAATCTTGGTAAAAAGTGATGATTTTGTAGATTTCGTGCTCTTCTTTGCGAATTCATGCCAGAAAACAACGAAAATCGGCGAGAAATCATCGTTTTGCATCGAAATATGCGGTTTTCTGTAAGAATTTTGATGATTTCGTGCAGAATTCTGCTGTTTTCTTGCAATTCAGCCGTTAAATCTTGGTAAAAAGGCATGATTTTGTAGATTTCGTGCTCTTCTTTGCGAATTCAAGCCAGAAAACAACGAAAATCGGCGAGAAATCGTCGTTTTGCATCGAAATGTGCGGTTTTCTGTAAGAATTTTGATGATTTCGTGCAGAATTCTGCTGTTTTCTTGCAATTCAGCCGTTGAATCTTGGTAAAAAGTGATGATTTTGTAGATTTCGTGCTCTTCTTTGCGAATTCAAGCCAGAAAACAACGAAAATCGGCGAGAAATCGTCGTTTTGCATCGAAATATGCGGTTTTCTCTAAGAATTTTGATGATTTCGTGCAGAATTCTGCTGTTTTCTTGCAATTCAGCCGTTGAATCTTGGTAAAAAGTGATGATTTTGTAGATTTCGTGCTCTTCTTTGCGAATTCAAGCCAGAAGACAACGAAAATCGGCGAGAAATCGTCGTTATGCATCGAAATATGCGGTTTTCTCTAAGAATTTTGATGATTTCGTGCAGAATTCTGCTGTTTTCTTGCAATTCAGCCGTTGAATCTTGGTAAAAAGTCATGATTTTGTAGATTTCGTGCTTTTCTTTGCGAATTCAAGCCAGAAAACCACGAAAATCGGCGAGAAATCGTCGTTTTGCATCGAAATATGCGGTTTTCTGTAAGAATTTTGATGATTTCGTGCAGAATTCTGCTGTTTTCTTGCAATTCAGCCGTTGAATCTAGGTAAAATGTCATGATTTTGTAGATTTCGTGCTCTTCTTTGCGAATTCAAGCCAGAAAACAACGAAAATCGGCGAGAAATCGTCGTTTTGCATCGAAAAATGCGGTTTTCTGTAAGAATTTTGATGATTTCGTGCAAAATTCTGCTGTTTTCTTGCAATTCAGTCGTTGAATCTTGGTAAAAAGTCATGATTTTGTAGATTTCGTGCTCTTCTTTGCGAATTCAAGCCAGAAAACAACGAAAATCGGCGAGAAATCGTCGTTTTGCATCGAAATATGCGGTTTTCTGTAAGAATTTTGATGATTTCGTGCAGAATTCTGCTGTTTTCTTGCAATTCAGCCGTTGAATCTAGGTAAAAAGTCATGATTTTGTAGATTTCGTGCTCTTCTTGGCGAATTCAAGATAGAAAACAACGAAAATCGGCGAGAAATCGTTGTTTTGCATCGAAATATGCAGTTTTCTCTAAGAATTTTGATGATTTCGTGCAGAATTCTGCTGTTTTCTTGCAATTCAGCCGTTGAATCTTGGTAAAAAGTCATGATTTTGTAGATTTCGTGCTCATCTTTGCGAATTCAAGATAGAAAACAACGAAAATCAGCGAGAAATCGTCGTTTTGCATCGAAATATGCGGTTTTCTCTAAGAATTTTGATGATTTCGTGAAGAATTCTGCTGTTTTCTTGCAATTCAGCCGTTGAATCTTGGTAAAAAGTCATGATTTTGTAGATTTCGTGCTCTTCTTTGCAAATTCATGCCAGAAAACAACGAAAATCGGCGAGAAATCGTCGTTTTGCATCGAAATATGCGGTTTTCTCTAAGTATTTTGATGATTTCGTGCAGAATTCTGCTGTTTTCTTGCAATTCAGCCGTTGAATCTTGGTAAAAAGTGATGATTTTGTAGATTTCGTGCTCTTCTTTGCGAATTCATGCCAGAAAACAACGAAAATCGGCGAGAAATCATCGTTTTGCATCGAAATATGCGGTTTTCTGTAAGAATTTTGATGATTTCGTGCAGAATTCTGCTGTTTTCTTGCAATTCAGCCGTTAAATCTTGGTAAAAAGGCATGATTTTGTAGATTTCGTGCTCTTCTTTGCGAATTCAAGCCAGAAAACAACGAAAATCGGCGAGAAATCGTCGTTTTGCATCGAAATATGCGGTTTTCTGTAAGAATTTTGATGATTTCGTGCAGAATTCTGCTGTTTTCTTGCAATTCAGCCGTTGAATCTTGGTAAAAAGTGATGATTTTGTAGATTTCGTGCTCTTCTTTGCGAATTCAAGCCAGAAAACAACGAAAATCGGCGAGAAATCGTCGTTTTGCATCGAAATATGCGGTTTTCTCTAAGAATTTTGATGATTTCGTGCAGAATTCTGCTGTTTTCTTGCAATTCAGCCGTTGAATCTTGGTAAAAAGTGATGATTTTGTAGATTTCGTGCTCTTCTTTGCGAATTCAAGCCAGAAGACAACGAAAATCGGCGAGAAATCGTCGTTATGCATCGAAATATGCGGTTTTCTCTAAGAATTTTGATGATTTCGTGCAGAATTCTGCTGTTTTCTTGCAATTCAGCCGTTGAATCTTGGTAAAAAGTCATGATTTTGTAGATTTCGTGCTTTTCTTTGCGAATTCAAGCCAGAAAACCACGAAAATCGGCGAGAAATCGTCGTTTTGCATCGAAATATGCGGTTTTCTGTAAGAATTTTGATGATTTCGTGCAGAATTCTGCTGTTTTCTTGCAATTCAGCCGTTGAATCTAGGTAAAATGTCATGATTTTGTAGATTTCGTGCTCTTCTTTGCGAATTCAAGCCAGAAAACAACGAAAATCGGCGAGAAATCGTCGTTTTGCATCGAAAAATGCGGTTTTCTGTAAGAATTTTGATGATTTCGTGCAAAATTCTGCTGTTTTCTTGCAATTCAGTCGTTGAATCTTGGTAAAAAGTCATGATTTTGTAGATTTCGTGCTCTTCTTTGCGAATTCAAGCCAGAAAACAACGAAAATCGGCGAGAAATCGTCGTTTTGCATCGAAATATGCGGTTTTCTGTAAGAATTTTGATGATTTCGTGCAGAATTCTGCTGTTTTCTTGCAATTCAGCCGTTGAATCTAGGTAAAAAGTCATGATTTTGTAGATTTCGTGCTCTTCTTGGCGAATTCAAGATAGAAAACAACGAAAATCGGCGAGAAATCGTTGTTTTGCATCGAAATATGCAGTTTTCTCTAAGAATTTTGATGATTTCGTGCAGAATTCTGCTGTTTTCTTGCAATTCAGCCGTTGAATCTTGGTAAAAAGTCATGATTTTGTAGATTTCGTGCTCATCTTTGCGAATTCAAGATAGAAAACAACGAAAATCAGCGAGAAATCGTCGTTTTGCATCGAAATATGCGGTTTTCTCTAAGAATTTTGATGATTTCGTGAAGAATTCTGCTGTTTTCTTGCAATTCAGCCGTTTTAATCTTAGTAAAAAGTCATGATTTTGTAGATTTCGTGCTCTTCTTTGCAAATTCATGCCAGAAAACAACGAAAATCGGCGAGAAATCGTCGTTTTGCATCGAAATATGCGGTTTTCTGTAAGAATTTTGATGATTTCGTGCAGAATTCTGCTGTTTTCTTGCAATTCAGCCGTTGAATCTTGGTAAAAAGTCATGATTTTGTAGATTTCGTGCTCTTCTTTGCGAATTCAAGCCAGAAAACCACGAAAATCGGCGAGAAATCGTCGTTTTGCATCGAAATATGCGGTTTTCTCTAAGAATTTTGATGATTTCGTGCAGAATTCTGCTGTTTTCTTGCAATTCAGCCGTTGAATCTTGGCAAAAAGTGATAATTTTGTAGATTTCGTGCTCTTCTTTGCGAATTCAAGCCAGAAAACAACGAAAATCGGCGAGAAATCGTCGTTTTGCATCGAAATATGCGGTTTCCTCTAAGAATTTTGACGATTTCGTGCAGAATTCTGCTGTTTTCTTGCAATTCAGCCGTTGAATCTCGGTAAAAAGTCATGATTTTGTAGATTTCGTGCTCTTCTTTGCAAATTCATGCCAGAAAACAACGAAAATCGGCGAGAAATCGTCGTTTTGCATCGAAATATGCGGTTTTCTGTAAGAATTTTGATGATTTCGTGCAGAATTCTGCTGTTTTCTTGCAATTCAGCCGTTGAATCTTGGTAAAAAGTCATGATTTTGTAAATTTCGTGCTCTTCTTTGCGAATTCATGCCAGAAAACAACGAAAATCGGCGAGAAATCATCGTTTTGCATCGAAATATGCGATTTTCTGTAAGAATTTTGATGATTTCCTGCAGAATTCTGCTGTTTTCTTGCAATTCAGCCGTTGAATCTTGGTAAAAAGTCATGATTTTGTAGATTTCGTGCTCTTCTTTGCGAATTCAAGCCAGGAAACAACGAAAATCGGCGAGAAATCGTCGTTTTGCATCGAAAAATGCAGTTTTCTGTAAGAATTTTGATGATTTCGTGAAGAATTCTGCTGTTTTCTTGCAATTCAGCCGTTGAATCTTGGTAAAAAGTCATGATTTTGTAGATTTCGTGCTCTTCTTTGCAAATTCATGCCAGAAAACAACGAAAATCGGCGAGAAATCGTCGTTTTGCATCGAAATATGCGGTTTTCTGTAAGAATTTTGATGATTTCGTGCAGAATTCTGCTGTTTTCTTGCAATTCAGCCGTTGAATCTTGGTAAAAAGTCATGATTTTGTAGATTTCGTGCTCTTCTTTGCGAATTCAAGCCAGAAAACCACGAAAATCGGCGAGAAATCGTCGTTTTGCATCGAAATATGCGGTTTTCTCTAAGAATTTTGATGATTTCGTGCAGAATTCTGCTGTTTTCTTGCAATTCAGCCGTTGAATCTTGGCAAAAAGTGATAATTTTGTAGATTTCGTGCTCTTCTTTGCGAATTCAAGCCAGAAAACAACGAAAATCGGCGAGAAATCGTCGTTTTGCATCGAAACATGCGGTTTCCTCTAAGAATTTTGACGATTTCGTGCAGAATTCTGCTGTTTTCTTGCAATTCAGCCGTTGAATCTAGGTAAAAAGTCATGATTTTGTAGATTTCGTGCTCTTCTTGGCGAATTCAACATAGAAAACAACGAAAATCGGCGAGAAATCGTTGTTTTGCATCGAAATATGCAGTTTTCTCTAAGAATTTTGATGATTTCGTGCAGAATTCTGCTGTTTTCTTGCAATTCAGCCGTTGAATCTTGATAAAAAGTCATGATTTTGTAGATTTCGTGCTCTTCTTTGCGAATTCAAGCCAGAAAACCACGAAAATCGGCGAGAAATCGTCGTTTTGCATCGAAATATGCGGTTTTCTCTAAGAATTTTGATGATTTCGTGCAGAATTCTGCTGTTTTCTTGCAATTCAGCCGTTGAATCTTGGCAAAAAGTGATAATTTTGTAGATTTCGTGCTCTTCTTTGCGAATTCAAGCCAGAAAACAACGAAAATCGGCGAGAAATCGTCGTTTTGCATCGAAATATGCGGTTTCCTCTAAGAATTTTGACGATTTCGTGCAGAATTCTGCTGTTTTCTTGCAATTCAGCCGTTGAATCTCGGTAAAAAGTCATGATTTTGTAGATTTCGTGCTCTTCTTGGCGAATTCAACATAGAAAACAACGAAAATCGGCGAGAAATCGTTGTTTTGCATCGAAATATGCAGTTTTCTCTAAGAATTTTGATGATTTCGTGCAGAATTCTGCTGTTTTCTTGCAATTCAGCCGTTGAATCTTGATAAAAAGTCAAGATTTTGTAGATTTCGTGCTCTTCTTTGCGAATTCAAGCCAGAAAACAACGAAAATCGGCGAGAAATCGTCGTTTTGCATCGAAATATGCGGTTTTCTGTAAGAATTTTGATGATTTCGTGCAGAATTCTGCTGTTTTGTTGCAATTCAGCCGTTGAATCTTGGTAAAAAGTCATGATTTTGTAAATTTCGTGCTCTTCTTTGCGAATTCATGCCAGAAAACAACGAAAATCGGCGAGAAATCATCGTTTTGCATCGAAATATGCGATTTTCTGTAAGAATTTTGATGATTTCCTGCAGAATTCTGCTGTTTTCTTGCAATTCAGCCGTTGAATCTTGGTAAAAAGTCATGATTTTGTAGATTTCGTGCTCTTCTTTGCGAATTCAAGCCAGAAAACAACGAAAATCGGCGAGAAATCGTCGTTTTGCATCGATAAATGCAGTTTTCTGTAAGAATTTTGATGATTTCGTGAAGAATTCTGCTGTTTTCTTGCAATTCAGCCGTTGAATCTTGGTAAAAAGTCATGATTTTGTAGATTTCGTGCACTTCTTTGCAAATTCATGCCAGAAAACAACGAAAATCGGCGAGAAATCGTCGTTTTGCATCGAAATATGCGGTTTTCTGTAAGAATTTTGATGATTTCGTGCAGAATTCTGCTGTTTTCTTGCAATTCAGCCGTTGAATCTTGGTAAAAAGTCATGATTTTGTGGATTTCGTGCTCTTCTTTGCGAATTCAAGCCAGAAAACAACGAAAATCGGCGAGAAATAATCGTTTTGCATCGAAAAATGCGGTTTTCTGTAAGAATTTTGATGATTTCGTGCAGAATTCTGCTGTTTTCTTGCAATTCAGCCGTTGAATCTTGGTAAAAAGTCATGATTTTGTAGATTTCGTGCTCTTCTTTGCGAATTCAAGCCAGAAAACCACGAAAATCGGCGAGAAATCGTCGTTTTGCATCGAAATATGCGGTTTTCTCTAAGAATTTTGATGATTTCGTGCAGAATTCTGCTGTTTTCTTGCAATTCAGCCGTTGAATCTTGGCAAAAAGTGATAATTTTGTAGATTTCGTGCTCTTCTTTGCGAATTCAAGCCAGAAAACAACGAAAATCGGCGAGAAATCGTCGTTTTGCATCGAAATATGCAGTTTTCTCTAAGAATTTTGATGATTTCGTGCAGAATTCTGCTGTTTTCTTGCAATTCAGCCGTTGAATCTTGATAAAAAGTCATGATTTTGTAGATTTCGTGCTCTTCTTTGCGAATTCAAGCCAGAAAACAACGAAAATCGGCGAGAAATCGTCGTTTTGCATCGAAATATGCGGTTTTCTGTAAGAATTTTGATGATTTCGTGCAGAATTCTGCAATTCAGCCGTTGAATCTTGGTAAAAAGTCATGATTTTGTAAATTTCGTGCTCTTCTTTGCGAATTCATGCCAGAAAACAACGAAAATCGGCGAGAAATCATCGTTTTGCATCGAAATATGCGATTTTCTGTAAGAATTTTGATGATTTCCTGCAGAATTCTGCTGTTTTCTTGCAATTCAGCCGTTGAATCTTGGTAAAAAGTCATGATTTTGTAGATTTCGTGCTCTTCTTTGCGAATTCAAGCCAGAAAACAACGAAAATCGGCGAGAAATCGTCGTTTTGCATCGAAAAATGCAGTTTTCTGTAAGAATTTTGATGATTTCGTGAAGAATTCTGCTGTTTTCTTGCAATTCAGCCGTTGAATCTTGTTAAAAAGTCATGATTTTGTAGATTTCGTGCTCTTTTTTGCGAATTCAAGCCAGAAAACAACGAAAATCGGCGAGAAATCGTCGTTTTGCATCGAAATATGCGGTTTTCTGTAAGAATTTTGATGATTTCGTGCAGAATTCTGCTGTTTTCTTGCAATTCAGCCGTTGAATCTTGGGAAAAAGTCATGATTTTGTAGATTTCGTGCTCTTCTTTGCGAATTCAAGCCAGAAAGCAACGAAAATCGGCGAGAAATCGTCGTTTTGCATCGAAATATGCGGTTTTCTGAAAGAATTTTGATGATTTCGTGCAGAATTCTGCTGTTTTCTTGCAATTCAGCAGTTGAATCTTGGTAAAAAGTCATGATTTTGTAGATTTCGTGCTCTTCTTTGCGAATTCAAGATAGAAAACAACGAAAATCAGCGAGAAATCGTCGTTTTGCATCGAAATATGCGGTTTTCTCTAAGAATTTTGATGATTTCGTGCAGAATTCTGCTGTTTTCTTGCAATTCAGCCGTTGAATCTTGGTAAAAAGTCATGATTTTGTAGATTTCGTGCTCTTCTTTGCGAATTCATGCCAGAAAACAACGAAAATCGGCGAGAAATCATCGTTTTGCATCGAAATATGCGATTTTCCTTAAGAATTTTGATGATTTCGTGCAGAATTCTGCTGTTTTCTTGCAATTCAGCCGTTGAATCTAGGTAAAAAGTCATGATTTTGTAGATTTCGTGCTCTTCTTGGCGAATTCAAGATAGAAAACAACGAAAATCGGCGAGAAATCGTTGTTTTGCATCGAAATATGCAGTTTTCTCTAAGAATTTTGATGATTTCGTGCAGAATTCTGCTGTTTTCTTGCAATTCAGCCGTTGAATCTTGGTAAAAAGTCATGATTTTGCAGATTTCGTGCTCTTCTTTGCGAATTCAAGATAGAAAACAACGAAAATCAGCGAGAAATCGTCGTTTTGCATCGAAATATGCGGTTTTCTCTAAGAATTTTGATGATTTCGTGCAGAATTCTGCTGTTTTCTTGCAATTCAGCCGTTGAATCTTGGTAAAAAGTCATGATTTTGTAGATTTCGTGCTCTTCTTTGCGAATTCAAGCCAGAAAACAACGAAAATCGGCGAGAAATCGTCGTTTTGCATCGAAATATGCGGTTTTCTGTAAGAATTTTGATGATTTCGTGCAGAATTCTGCTGTTTTCTTGCAATTCAGCTGTAGAATCTTGGTAAAAAGTGATGATTTTTTAGATTTCGTGCTCTTCTTTGCGAATTCAAGCCAGAAAACAACGAAAATCGGCGAGAAATCGTTGTTTTGCATCGAAATATGCGGTTTTCTGTAAGAATTTTGATGATTTCCTGCAGAATTCTGCTGTTTTCTTGCAATTCAGCCGTTGAATCTTGGTAAAAAGTTATGATTTTGTAGATTTCGTGCTCTTCTTTGCGAATTCAAGCCAGAAAACAACGAAAATCGGCGAGAAATCGTCGTTTTGCATCGAAAAATGCAGTTTTCTGTAAGAATTTTGATGATTTCGTGAAGAGTTCTGCTGTTTTCTTGCAATTCAGCCGTTGAATCTTGGAAGAAAGTCATGATTTTGTAGATTTCGTGCTCTTCTTTGCGAATTCAAGCCAGAAAACAACGAAAATCGGCGAGAAATCGTCGTTTTGCATCGAAATATGCGGTTTTCTGTAAGAATTTTGATGATTTCGTGCAGAATTCTGCTGTTTTCTTGCAATTCAGCCGTTGAATTTTGGTAAAAAGTCATCATTTTGTAGATTTCGTGCTCTTCTTTGCTAATTCAAGCCAGAAAACAACGAAAATCGGCGAGAAATCGTCGTTTTGCATCGAAATATGCGGTTTTCTGAAAGAATTTTGATGATTTCGTGCAGAATTCTGCTGTTTTCTTGCAATTCAGCCGTTGAATCTTGGTAAAAAGTCATGATTTTGTAGATTTCGTGCTCTTCTTTGCGAATTCAAGCCAGAAAACAACGAAAATCGGCGAGAAATCGTCGTTTTGCATCGAAATATGCGGTTTTCTGAAAGAATTTTTATGATTTCGTGCAGAATTCTGCTGTTTTCTTGCAATTCAGCCGTTGAATCTTGGTAAAAACTCATGATTTTGTAGATTTCGTGCTCTTCTTGGCGAATTCAAGATAGAAAACAACGAAAATCGGCGAGAAATCGTTGTTTTGCATCGAAATATGCAGTTTTCTCTAAGAATTTTGATGATTTCGTGCAGAATTCTGCTGTTTTCTTGCAATTCAGCCGTTGAATCTTGGTAAAAAGTCATGATTTTGTAGATTTCGTGCTCTTCTTTGCGAATTCAAGATAGAAAACAACGAAAATCAGCGAGAAATCGTCGTTTTGCATCGAAAGATGCGGTTTTCTCTAAGAATTTTGATGATTTCGTGCAGAATTCTGCTGTTTTCTTGCAATTCAGCCGTTGAATCTTGGTAAAAAGTCATGATTTTGTAGATTTCGTGCTCTTCTTTGCGAATTCAAGCCAAAAAACAACGAAAATCGGCGAGAAATCGTCGTTTTGCATCGAAATATGCGGTTTTCTGTAAGAATTTTGATGATTTCCTGCAGAATTCTGCTGTTTTCTTGCAATTCAGCCGTTGAATCTTGGTAAAAAGTGATGATTTTGTAGATTTCGTGCTCTTCTTTGCGAATTCAAGCCAGAAAACAACGAAAATCGGCGAGAAATCGTTGTTTTGCATCGAAATATGAGGTTTTCGGTAAGAATTTTGATGATTTCCTGCAGAATTCTGCTGTTTTCTTGCAATTCAGCCGTTGAATCTTGGTAAAAAGTCATGATTTTGTAGATTTCGTGCTCTTCTTTGCGAATTCAAGCCAGAAAACAACGAAAATCGGCGAGAAATCGTCGTTTTGCATCGAAAAATGCAGTTTTCTGTAAGAATTTTGATGATTTCGTGAAGAATTCTGCTGTTTTCTTGCAATTCAGCCGTTGAATCTTGGTAGAAAGTCATGATTTTGTAGATTTCGTGCTCTTCTTTGCGAATTCAAGCCAGAAAACAACGAAAATCGGCGAGAAATCGTCGTTTTGCATTGAAATATGCGGTTTTCTGTAAGAATTTTGATGATTTCGTGCAGAATTCTGCTGTTTTCTTGCAATTCAGCCGTTGAATCTTGGTAAAAAGTCATAATTTTGTAGATTTTGTGCTCTTCTTTGCGAATTCAAGCCAGAAAACAACGAAAATCGGCGAGAAATCGTCGTTTTGCATCGAAATATGCGGTTTTCTGTAAGAATTTTATTATTATTATTATTATTATTATTATTAGACTACTACTACTATACCCTTGTAGCTGCGCCAGAAAGTGCGCAGGTAGCTTAAGCATGGGAATTAAGTTGGTCAAACATTAGTAGTAGTAGAACTGCCCAGCAGCAATGCCATTTATTGGGCAGTGTAAAAAAAAAGAAGAAAATTACCAAATATAAATTAAAGAAGAAATAGAATTTAGCGATAACCCAAAAAAAAAAAAAATGAAAAAATAAATCACAAATTTTGAAAATGCTTGTATGAAATTTGCAACAAAAGTCCGATTCTATCATGAAACACATCTACACTACTACACACCTTGTTGAAATTACTCATGGCTGTATGGAGTGGTGACTTTACTCCTACATTTGTTCGTGGTGTTTCAAGCCTAAAGAACTGAAAATGCCGAGTGTTGTATGCAGATATATTAATCGGCAACATAGATAAGAGTTCAGAACACTGCACAAAGTTGTTTAAAATCTTATATAAAAACGATATTCCACTGACAAATCGCCGAGTGGACAAAGACTTAAAATCATACTTATTAAGCAGCAATTTTTGCTGAGTACCGCGAGCTGGGTACTCTCCTGAATCAACTAGGTTCAAATACTTCAAAAATCGCCGTTGAACTTTTTCAATACTAAGAGAGTGTCCGGCATAGAAAGGCGACCAAACAACCGCACAGTACTCTAGCTTAGTCCGAACCAGTGAAGTGTACAACAATTTGCAAACACAAATATTACCAAAATCTTTACAGTTTCTTATCATAAAACCGAGTGTTTTAAATGCTGAAGACACCATATTTTCTATGTGATTTGAGAAACTTAATTGGTGATCGAACGTAATTCCGAGGTCATTTTGATGATTTCGTGCAGAATTCTGCTGTTTTCTTGCAATTCAGCCGTTGAATTTTGGTAAAAAGTCCTGATTTTGTAGATTTCGTGCTCTTCTTTGCGAATTCAAGCCAGAAAACAACGAAAATCGGCGAGAAATCGTCGTTTTGCATCGAAATATGCGGTTTTCTGAAAGAATTTTGATGATTTCGTGCAGAATTCTGCTGTTTTCTTGCAATTCAGCCGTTGAATGTTGGTAAAAAGTCATGATTTTGTAGATTTCGTGCTCTTCTTTGCGAATTCAAGCCAGAAAACAACGAAAATCGGCGAGAAATCGTCGTTTTGCATCGAAATATGCGGTTTTCTGAAAGAATTTTGATGATTTCGTGCAGAATTCTGCTGTTTTCTTGCAATTCAGCCGTTGAATCTTGGTAAAAAGTCATGATTTTGTAGATTTCGTGCTCTTCTTGGCGAATTCAAGATAGAAAACAACGAAAATCGTCGAGAAATCGTTGTTTTGCATCGAAATATGCAGTTTTCTCTAAGAATTTTGATGATTTCGTGCAGAATTCTGCTGTTTTCTTGCAATTCAGCCGTTGAATCTTGGTAAAAAGTCATGATTTTGTAGATTTCGTGCTCTTCTTTGCGAATTCAAGATAGAAAACAACGAAAATCAGCGAGAAATCGTCGTTTTGCATCGAAATATGCGGTTTTCTCTAAGACTTTTGATGATTTCGTGCAGAATTCTGCTGTTTTCTTGCAATTCAGCCGTTGAATCTTGGTAAAAAGTCATGATTTTGTAGATTTCGTGCTCTTCTTTGCGAATTCAAGCCAGAAAACAACGAAAATCGGCGAGAAATCGTCGTTTTGCATCGAAATATGCGGTTTTCTGTAAGAATTTTGATGATTTCGTGCAGAATTCTGCTGTTTTCTTGCAATTCAGCTGTAGAATCTTGGTAAAAAGTGATGATTTTGTAGATTTCGTGCTCTTCTTTGCGAATTCAAGCCAGAAAACAACGAAAATCGGCGAGAAATCGTTGTTTTGCATCGAAATATGCGGTTTTCTGTAAGAATTTTGATAATTTCCTGCAGAATTCTGCTGTTTTCTTGCAATTCAGCCGTTGAATCTTGGTAAAAAGTCATGATTTTGTAGATTTCGTGCTCTTCTTTGCGAATTCAAGCCAGAAAACAACGAAAATCGGCGAGAAATCGTCGTTTTGCATCGAAAAATGCAGTTTTCTGTAAGAATTTTGATGATTTCGTGAAGAATTCTGCTGTTTTCTTGCAATTCAGCCGTTGAATCTTGGTAGAAAGTCATGATTTTGTAGATTTCGTGCTCTTCTTTGCGAATTCAAGCCAGAAAACAACGAAAATCGGCGAGAAATCGTCGTTTTGCATTGAAATATGCGGTTTTCTGTAAGAATTTTGATGATTTCGTGCAGAATTCTGCTGTTTTCTTGCAATTCAGCCGTTGAATCTTGGTAAAAAGTCATAATTTTGTAGATTTTGTGCTCTTCTTTGCGAATTCAAGCCAGAAAACAACGAAAATCGGCGAGAAATCGTCGTTTTGCATCAAAATATGCGGTTTTCTGTAAGAATTTTGATGATTTCGTGCAGAATTCTGCTGTTTTCTTGCAATTCAGCCGTTGAATCTTGGTAAAAAGTCATGATTTTGTAGATTTCGTGCTCTTCTTTGCGAATTCAAGCCAGAAAACAACGAAAATCGGCGAGAAATCGTCGTTTTGCATCGAAATATGAGGTTTTCTGAAAGAATTTTGATGATTTCGTGCAGAATTCTGCTGTTTTCTTGCAATTCAGCCGTTGAATCTTGGTAAAAAGTCATGATTTTGTAGATTCCGTGCTCTTC
This sequence comes from Gnatocerus cornutus, assembly GCA_029298725.1. Classification (NCBI taxonomy): domain Eukaryota; kingdom Metazoa; phylum Arthropoda; class Insecta; order Coleoptera; family Tenebrionidae; genus Gnatocerus; species Gnatocerus cornutus. The sequence continues at coordinate 6,126,705 of CM055516.1, forward strand.
TTTGCGAATTCAAGATAGAAAACAACGAAAATCAGCGAGAAATCGTCGTTTTGCATCGAAATATGCGGTTTTCTCTAAGAATTTTGATGATTTCGTGCAGAATTTTGCTGTTTTCTTGCAATTCAGCCGTTGAATCTTTTTAAAAAGTCATGATTTTGTAGATTTCGTGCTCTTCGTTGCGAATTCAAGCCAGAAACAACGAAAATCGGCGAGAAATAATCGTTTTGCATCGAAATATGCGGTTTTCTGTAAGAATTTTGATGATTTCGTGCAGAATTCTGCTGTTTTCTTGCAATTCAGCCGTTGAATCTTGGTAAAAAGTCATGATTTTGTAGATTTCGTGCTCCTCTTTGCGAATTCAAGCCAGAAAACCACGAAAATCGGCGAGAAAACGTCGTTTTGCATCGAAATATGCGGTTTTTTCTAAGAATTTTGATGATTTCGTGCAGAATTCTGCTGTTTTCTTGCAATTCAGCCGTTGAATCTTGGTAAAAAGTGATAATTTTGTAGATTTCGTGCTCTTCTTTGCGAATTCAAGCCAGAAAAAAACGAAAATCGGCGAAAAATCGTCGTTTTGCATCGAAATATGCGGTTTTCTCTAAGAATTTTGACGATTTCGTGCAGAATTCTGCTGTTTTCTTGCAATTCAGCTGTTGAATCTAGGTAAAAAGTCATGATTTTGTAGATTTCGTGCTCTTCTTGGCGAATTCAAGGTAAAAAACAACGAAAATCGGCGAGAAATCGTCGTTTTGCATCGAAATATGCGGTTTTCTGCAAGAATTTTGATGATTTCGTGCAGAATTTTGCTGTTTTCTTGCAATTTAGCTGTTGAATCTTGGTAAAAAGTCATGATTTTGTAGATTTCGTGCTCTTCTTTGCGAATTCAAGCCAGAAAACAACGAGAATCGGCGAGAAATCGTCGTTTTGCATCGAAATATACGGTTTTCTGCAAGAATTTTGATGATTTCGTGCAGAATTCTGCTGTTTTCTTGCAATTCAGCCGTTGAATCTTGGTAAAAAGTCATGATTTTGTAGATTTCGTGCTCTTCTTTGCGACTTCAAGCCAGAAAACAACGAAAATCGGCGAGAAATCGTCGTTTTGCATCGAAATATGCGGTTTTCTGTATAAATTTTGATGATTTCGTGCAGAATTCTGCTGTTTTCTTGCAATTCAGCCGTTGAATCTTGGTAAAAAGTCATGATTTTGTAGACTCCGTGCTCTTCTTTGCGAATTCAAGATAGAAAACAACGAAAATCAGCGAGAAATCGTCGTTTTGCATCGAAATATGCGGTTTTCTCTAAGAATTTTGATGATTTCGTGCAGAATTCTGCTGTTTTCTTGCAATTCAGCCGTTGAATCTTGGTAAAAAGTGATGATTTTGTAGATTTCGTGCTCTTCTTTTCGAATTCAAGCCACAAAACAACGAAAATCGGCGTGAAATCGTCGTTTTGCATCGAAATATGCGGTTTTGTCTAAGAATTTTGATGATTTCGTGCAGAATTCTGCTGTTTTCTCGCAATTCAGCCGTTGAATCTTGGTAAAAAGTGATGATTTTGTAGATTTCGTGCTCTTCTTTGCGAATTCAAGCCAGAAAACAACGAAAATCGGCGAGAAATCGTCGTTTTGCATCGAAATATGCGGTTTTCTCTAAGAATTTTGACGATTTCGTGCAGAATTCTGCTGATTTCTTGCAATTCAGCCGTTGAATCTTGGTAAAAAGTCATGATTTTGTAGATTTCGTGCTCTCCTTTGCGAATTCAAGATAGAAAACAACGAAAATCAGCGAGAAATCGTCGTTTTGCAACGAAATATGCGGTTTTCTTTAAGAATTTTGATGATTTCGTGCAGAATTCTGCTGTTTTCTTGCAATTCAGCCGTTGAATCTTGGTAAAAAGTCATGATTTTGTAGATTTCGTGCTCTTCTTGGCGAATTCAAGATAGAAAACAACGAAAATCGGCGAGAAATCGTTGTTTTGCATCGAAATATGCGGTTTTCTGTAAGAATTTTGATGATTTCGTGCAGAATTCTGCTGTTTTCTTGCAATTCAGCCGTTGAATCTTGGTAAAAAGTTATGATTTTGTAGATTCCCTGCTCTTCTTTGCGAATTCAAGATAGAAAACAACGAAAATCAGCGAGAAATCGTCGTTTTGCATCGAAATATGCGGTTTTCTCTAAGAATTTTGATGATTTCGTGCAGAATTCTGCTGTTTTCTTGCAATTCAGCCGTTGAATCTTGGTAAAAAGTGATGATTTTGTAGATTTCGTGCTCTTCTTTGCGAATTCAAGCCAGAAAACAACGAAAATCGGCGAGAAATCGTCGTTTTGCATCGAGAAACGCAGTTTTCTGTAAGAATTTTGATGATTTCGTGCAGAATTCTGCTGTTTTCTTGCAATTCAGCCGTTTAATCTTGGTAAAAAGTCATGATTTTGTAGATTTCGTGCTCTTCTTTGCGAATTCAAGCCAGAAAACAACGAAAATCGGCGAGAAATCGTCGTTTTGCATCGAAATATGCGGTTTTCTGCAAGAATTTTGATGATTTCGTGCAGAATTCTGCTGTTTTCTTGCAATTCAGCCGTTGAATCTTGGTAAAAAGTCATGATTTTGTAGATTTCGTGCTCTTCTTTGCGACTTCAAGCCAGAAAACAACGAAAATCGGCGAGAAATCGTCGTTTTGCATCGAAATATGCGGTTTTCTGTATAAATTTTGATGATTTCGTGCAGAATTCTGCTGTTTTCTTGCAATTCAGCCGTTGAATCTTGGTAAAAAGTGATGATTTTGTAGATTTCGTGCTCTTCTTTGCGAATTCAAGCCAGAAAACAACGAAAATCGGCGAGAAATCGTCGTTTTGCATCGAGAAACGCAGTTTTCTGTAAGAATTTTGATGATTTCGTGCAGAATTCTGCTGTTTTCTTGCAATTCAGCCGTTTAATCTTGGTAAAAAGTCATGATTTTGTAGATTTCGTGCTCTTCTTTGCGAATTCAAGCCAGAAAACAACGAAAATCGGCGAGAAATCGTCGTTTTGCATCGAAATATGCGGTTTTCTGCAAGAATTTTGATGATTTCGTGCAGAATTCTGCTGTTTTCTTGCAATTCAGCCGTTGAATCTTGGTAAAAAGTCATGATTTTGTAGATTTCGTGCTCTTCTTTGCGACTTCAAGCCAGAAAACAACGAAAATCGGCGAGAAATCGTCGTTTTGCATCGAAATATGCGGTTTTCTGTATAAATTTTGATGATTTCGTGCAGAATTCTGCTGTTTTCTTGCAATTCAGCCGTTGAATCTTGGTAAAAAGTCATGATTTTGTAGACTCCGTGCTCTTCTTTGCGAATTCAAGATAGAAAACAACGAAAATCAGCGAGAAATCGTCGTTTTGCATCGAAATATGCGGTTTTCTCTAAGAATTTTGATGATTTCGTGCAGAATTCTGCTGTTTTCTTGCAATTCAGCCGTTGAATCTTGGTAAAAAGTGATGATTTTGTAGATTTCGTGCTCTTCTTTTCGAATTCAAGCCACAAAACAACGAAAATCGGCGAGAAATCGTCGTTTTGCATCGAAATATGCGGTTTTGTCTAAGAATTTTGATGATTTCGTGCAGAATTCTGCTGTTTTCTCGCAATTCAGCCGTTGAATCTTGGTAGAAAGTGATGATTTTGTAGATTTCGTGCTCTTCTTTGCGAATTCAAGCCAGAAAACAACGAAAATCGGCGAGAAATCGTCGTTTTGCATCGAAATATGCGGTTTTCTCTAAGAATTTTGACGATTTCGTGCAGAATTCTGCTGTTTTCTTGCAAATCAGCCGTTGAATCTTGGTAAAAAGTCATGATTTTGTAGATTTCGTGCTCTCCTTTGCGAATTCAAGATAGAAAACAACGAAAATCAGCGAGAAATCGTCGTTTTGCAACGAAATATGCGGTTTTCTTTAAGAATTTTGATGATTTCGTGCAGAATTCTGCTGTTTTCTTGCAATTCAGCCGTTGAATCTTGGTAAAAAGTCATGATTTTGTAGATTTCGTGCTCTTCTTGGCGAATTCAAGATAGAAAACAACGAAAATCGGCGAGAAATCGTTGTTTTGCATCGAAATATGCGGTTTTCTGTAAGAATTTTGATGATTTCGTGCAGAATTCTGCTGTTTTCTTGCAATTCAGCCGTTGAATCTTGGTAAAAAGTTATGATTTTGTAGATTCCGTGCTCTCCTTTGCGAATTCAAGATAGAAAACAACGAAAATCAGCGAGAAATCGTCGTTTTGCATCGAAATATGCGGTTTTCTCTAAGAATTTTGATGATTTCGTGCAGAATTCTGCTGTTTTCTTGCAATTCAGCCGTTGAATCTTGGTAAAAAGTGATGATTTTGTAGATTTCGTGCTCTTCTTTTCGAATTCAAGCCACAAAACAACGAAAATCGGCGAGAAATCGTCGTTTTGCATCGAAATATGCGGTTTTGTCTAAGAATTTTGATGATTTCGTGCAGAATTCTGCTGTTTTCTCGCAATTCAGCCGTTGAATCTTGGTAGAAAGTGATGATTTTGTAGATTTCGTGCTCTTCTTTGCGAATTCAAGCCAGAAAACAACGAAAATCGGCGAGAAATCGTCGTTTTGCATCGAAATATGCGGTTTTCTCTAAGAATTTTGACGATTTCGTGCAGAATTCTGCTGTTTTCTTGCAAATCAGCCGTTGAATCTTGGTAAAAAGTCATGATTTTGTAGATTTCGTGCTCTCCTTTGCGAATTCAAGATAGAAAACAACGAAAATCAGCGAGAAATCGTCGTTTTGCAACGAAATATGCGGTTTTCTTTAAGAATTTTGATGATTTCGTGCAGAATTCTGCTGTTTTCTTGCAATTCAGCTGTTGAATCTTGGTAAAAAGTCATGATTTTGTAGATTTCGTGCTCTTCTTGGCGAATTCAAGATAGAAAACAACGAAAATCGGCGAGAAATCGTTGTTTTGCATCGAAATATGCGGTTTTCTGTAAGAATTTTGATGATTTCGTGCAGAATTCTGCTGTTTTCTTGCAATTCAGCCGTTGAATCTTGGTAAAAAGTTATGATTTTGTAGATTCCGTGCTCTCCTTTGCGAATTCAAGATAGAAAACAACGAAAATCAGCGAGAAATCGTCGTTTTGCATCGAAATATGCGGTTTTCTCTAAGAATTTTGATGATTTCGTGCAGAATTCTGCTGTTTTCTTGCAATTCAGCCTTTGAATCTTGGTAAAAAGTGATGATTTTGTAGATTTCGTGCTCTTCTTTGCGAATTCAAGCCAGAAAACAACGAAAATCGGCGAGAAATCGTCGTATTGCATCGAAAAACGCAGTTTTCTGTAAGAATTTTGATGATTTCGTGCAGAATTCTGCTGTTTTCTTGCAATTCAGCCGTTTAATCTTGGTAAAAAGTCATGATTTTGTAGATTTCGTGCTCTTCTTTGCGAATTCAAGCCAGAAAACAACGAAAATCGGCGAGAAATCGTTGTTTTGCATCGAAATATGCGGTTTTCTGTAAGAATTTTGATGATTTCCTGCAGAATTCTGCTGTTTTCTTGTAATTCAGCCGTTTAATCTTGGTAAAAAGTCATGATTTTGTAGATTTCGTGCTCTTCTTTGCGAATTCAAGCCAGAAAACAACGAAAATCGGCGAGAAATCGTCGTTTTGCATCGAAAAATGCAGTTTTCTGTAAGAATTTTGATGATTTCGTGAAGAATTCTGCTGTTTTCTTGCAATTCAGCCGTTGAATCTTGGTAGAAAGTCATGATTTTGTAGATTTCGTGCTCTTCTTTGCGAATTCAAGCCAGAAAACAACGAAAATCGGCGAGAAATCGTCGTTTTGCATTGAAATATGCGGTTTTCTGTAAGAATTTTGATGATTTCGTGCAGAATTCTGCTGTTTTCTTGCAATTCAGCCGTTGAATCTTGGTAAAAAGTCATAATTTTGTAGATTTTGTGCTCTTCTTTGCGAATTCAAGCCAGAAAACAACGAAAATCGGCGAGAAATCGTCGTTTTGCATCGAAATATGCGGTTTTCTGTAAGAATTTTGATGATTTCGTGCAGAATTCTGCTGTTTTCTTGCAATTCAGCCGTTGAATTTTGGTAAAAAGTCATGATTTTGTAGATTTCGTGCTCTTCTTTGCGAATTCAAGCCAGAAAACAACGAAAATCGGCGAGAAATCGTCGTTTTGCATCGAAATATGCGGTTTTCTGAAAGAATTTTGATGATTTCGTGCAGAATTCTGCTGTTTTCTTGCAATTCAGCCGTTGAATCTTGGTAAAAAGTCATGATTTTGTAGATTTCGTGCACTTCTTTGCGAATTCAAGCCAGAAAACAACGAAAATCGGCGAGAAATCGTCGTTTTGCATCGAAATATGCGGTTTTCTGAAAGAATTTTGATGATTTCGTGCAGAATTCTGCTGTTTTCTTGCAATTCAGCCGTTGAATCTTGGTAAAAAGTCATAATTTTGTAGATTTTGTGCTCTTCTTTGCGAATTCAAGCCAGAAAACAACGAAAATCGGCGAGAAATCGTCGTTTTGCATCGAAATATGCGGTTTTCTGTAAGAATTTTGATGATTTCGTGCAGAATTCTGCTGTTTTCTTGCAATTCAGCCGTTGAATTTTGGTAAAAAGTCATGATTTTGTAGATTTCGTGCTCTTCTTTGCGAATTCAAGCCAGAAAACAACGAAAATCGGCGAGAAATCGTCGTTTTGCATCGAAATATGCGGTTTTCTGAAAGAATTTTGATGATTTCGTGCAGAATTCTGCTGTTTTCTTGCAATTCAGCCGTTGAATCTTGGTAAAAAGTCATGATTTTGTAGATTTCGTGCACTTCTTTGCGAATTCAAGCCAGAAAACAACGAAAATCGGCGAGAAATCGTCGTTTTGCATCGAAATATGCGGTTTTCTGAAAGAATTTTGATGATTTCGTGCAGAATTCTGCTGTTTTCTTGCAATTCAGCCGTTGAATCTTGGTAAAAAGTCATGATTTTGTAGATTTCGTGCTCTTCTTTGCGAATTCAAGATAGAAAACAACGAAAATCAGCGAGAAATCGTCGTTTTGCATCGAAAGATGCGGTTTTCTCTAAGAATTTTGATGATTTCGTGCAGAATTCTGCTGTTTTCTTGCAATTCAGCCGTTGAATCTTGGTAAAAAGTCATGATTTTGTAGATTTCGTGCCCTTCTTTGCGAATTCAAGCCAGAAAACAACGAAAATCGGCGAGAAATCGTCGTTTTGCATCGAAATATGCGGTTTTCTGTAAGAATTTTGATGATTTCGTGCAGAATTCTGCTGTTTTCTTGCAATTCAGCCGTTGAATCTTGGTAAAAAGTAATGATTTTGTAGATTTCGTGCTCTTCTTTGCGAATTCAAGCCAGAAAACAACGAAAATCGGCGAGAAATCGTTGTTTTGCATCGAAATATGCGGTTTTCTGTAAGAATTTTGATGATTTCCTGCAGAATTCTGCTGTTTTCTTGCAATTCAGCCGTTGAATCTTGGTAAAAAGTCATGATTTTGTAGATTTCGTGCTCTTCTTTGCGAATTGAAGCCAGAAAACAACGAAAATCGGCGAGAAATCGTCGTTTTGCATCGAAACATGCGGTTTTCTGTAAGAATTTTGATGATTTCGTGCAGAATTCTGCTGTTTTCTTGCAATTCAGCCGTTGAATTTTGGTAAAAAGTCATGATTTTGTAGATTTCGTGCTCTTCTTTGCGAATTCAAGCCAGAAAACAACGAAAATCGGCGAGAAATCGTCGTTTTGCATCGAAATATGTGGTTTTCTGAAAGAATTTTGATGATTTCGTGCAGAATTCTGCTGTTTTCTTGCAATTCAGCCGTTGAATCTTGGTAAAAAGTCATGATTTTGTAGATTTCGTGCTCTTCTTTGCGAATTCAAGCCAGAAAACAACGAAAATCGGCGAGAAATCGTCGTTTTGCATCGAAATATGCGGTTTTCTGAAAGAATTTTGATGATTTCGTGCAGAATTCTGCTGTTTTCTTGCAATTCAGCCGTTGAATCTTGGTAAAAAGTCATGATTTTGTAGATTTCGTGCTCTTCTTTGCGAATTCAAGATAGAAAACAACGAAAATCAGCGAGAAATCGTCGTTTTGCATCGAAATATGCGGTTTTCTCTAAGAATTTTGATGATTTCGTGCAGAATTCTGCTGTTTTCTTGCAATTCAGCCGCTGAATCTTGGTAAAAAGTCATGATTTTGTAGATTTTGTGCTCTTCTTTGCGAATTCAAGCCAGAAAACAACGAAAATCGGCGAGAAATCGTCGTTTTGCATCGAAATATGCGGTTTTCTGTAAGAATTTTGATGATTTCGTGCAGAATTCTGCTGTTTTCTTGCAATTCAGCTGTAGAATCTTGGTAAAAAGTGATGATTTTGTAGATTTCGTGCTCTTCTTTGCGAATTCAGGCCAGAAAACAACGAAAATCGGCGAGAAAACGTTGTTTTGCATCGAAATATGCGGTTTTCTGTAAGAATTTTGATGATTTCCTGCAGAATTCTGCTGTTTTCTTGCAATTCAGCCGTTGAATCTTGGTAAAAAGTCATGATTTTGTAGATTTCGTGCTCTTCTTTGCGAATTCAAGCCAGAAAACAACGAAAATCGGCGAGAAATCGTCGTTTTGCATCGAAAAATGCAGTTTTCTGTAAGAATTTTGATGATTTCGTGAAGAATTCTGCTGTTTTCTTGCAATTCAGCCGTTGAATCTTGGTAGAAAGTCATGATTTTGTAGATTTTGTGCTCTTCTTTGCGAATTCAAGCCAGAAAACAACGAAAATCGGCGAGAAATCGTCGTTTTGCATCGAAATATGCGGTTTTCTGTAAGAATTTTATTATTATTATTATTATTATTATTATTATTAGACTACTACTACTATACCCTTGTAGCTGCGCCAGAAAGTGCGCAGGTAGCTTAAGCATGGGAATTAAGTTGGTCAAACATTAGTAGTAGTAGAACTGCCCAGCAGCAATGCCATTTATTGGGCAGTGTAAAAAAAAAGAAGAAAATTACCAAATATAAATTAAAGAAGAAATAGAATTTAGCGATAACCCAAAAAAAAAAAAAATGAAAAAATAAATCACAAATTTTGAAAATGCTTGTATGAAATTTGCAACAAAAGTCCGATTCTATCATGAAACACATCTACACTACTACACACCTTGTTGAAATTACTCATGGCTGTATGGAGTGGTGACTTTACTCCTACATTTGTTCGTGGTGTTTCAAGCCTAAAGAACTGAAAATGCCGAGTGTTGTATGCAGATATATTAATCGGCAACATAGATAAGAGTTCAGAACACTGCACAAAGTTGTTTAAAATCTTATATAAAAACGATATTCCACTGACAAATCGCCGAGTGGACAAAGACTTAAAATCATACTTATTAAGCAGCAATTTTTGCTGAGTACCGCGAGCTGGGTACTCTCCTGAATCAACTAGGTTCAAATACTTCAAAAATCGCCGTTGAACTTTTTCAATACTAAGAGAGTGTCCGGCATAGAAAGGCGACCAAACAACCGCACAGTACTCTAGCTTAGTCCGAACCAGTGAAGTGTACAACAATTTGCAAACACAAATATTACCAAAATCTTTACAGTTTCTTATCATAAAACCGAGTGTTTTAAATGCTGAAGACACCATATTTTCTATGTGATTTGAGAAACTTAATTGTTGATCGAACGTAATTCCGATGTCATTTTGATGATTTCGTGCAGAATTCTGCTGTTTTCTTGCAATTCAGCCGTTGAATTTTGGTAAAAAGTCATGATTTTGTAGATTTCGTGCTCTTCTTTGCGAATTCAAGCCAGAAAACAACGAAAATCGGCGAGAAATCGTCGTTTTGCATCGAAATATGCGGTTTTCTGAAAGAATTTTGATGATTTCGTGCAGAATTCTGCTGTTTTCTTGCAATTCAGCCGTTGAATCTTGGTAAAAAGTCTTGATTTTGTAGATTTCGTGCTCTTCTTTGCGAATTCAAGCCAGAAAACAACGAAAATCGGCGAGAAATCGTCGTTTTGCATCGAAATATGCGGTTTTCTGAAAGAATTTTGATGATTTCGTGCAGATTTCTGCTGTTTTCTTGCAATTCAGCCGTTGAATCTTGGTAAAAAGTCATGATTTTGTGGATTTCGTGCCCTTCTTGGCGAATTCAAGATAGAAAACAACGAAAATCGGCGAGAAATCGTTGTTTTGCATCGAAATATGCAGTTTTCTCTAAGAATTTTGATGATTTCGTGCAGAATTCTGCTGTTTTCTTGCAATTCAGCCGTTGAATCTTGGTAAAAAGTCATGATTTTGTAGATTTCGTGCTCTTCTTTGCGAATTCAAGATAGAAAACAACGAAAATCAGCGAGAAATCGTCGTTTTGCATCGAAATATGCGGTTTTCTCTAAGAATTTTGATGATTTCGTGCAGAATTCTGCTATTTTCTTGCAATTCAGCCGTTGAATCTTGGTAAAAAGTCATGATTTTGTAGATTTTGTGCTCTTCTTTGCGAATTCAAGCCAGAAAACAACGAAAATCGGCGAGAAATCGTCGTTTTGCATCGAAATATGCGGTTTTCTGTAAGAATTTTGATGATTTCGTGCAGAATTCTGCTGTTTTCTTGCAATTCAGCTGTAGAATCTTGGTAAAAAATGATGATTTTGTAGATTTCGTGCTCTTCTTTGCGAATTCAAGCCAGAAAACAACGAAAATCGGCGAGAAATCGTTGTTTTGCATCGAAATATGCGGTTTTCTGTAAGAATTTTGATGATTTCCTGCAGAATTCTGCTGTTTTCTTGCAATTCAGCCGTTGAATCTTGGTAAAAAGTCATGATTTTGTAGATTTCGTGCTCTTCTTTGCGAATTCAAGCCAGAAAACAACGAAAATCGGCGAGAAATCGTCGTTTTGCATCGAAAAATGTAGTTTTCTGTAAGAATTTTGATGATTTCGTGAAGAATTCTGCTGTTTTCTTGCAATTCAGCCGTTGAATCTTGGTAGAAAGTCATGATTTTGTAGATTTCGTGCTCTTCTTTGCGAATTCAAGCCAGAAAACAACGAAAATCGGCGAGAAATCGTCGTTTTGCATTGAAATATGCGGTTTTCTGTAAGAATATTGATGATTTCGTGCAGAATTCTGCTGTTTTCTTGCAATTCAGCCGTTGAATCTTGGTAAAAAGTCATAATTTTGTAGATTTTGTGCTCTTCTTTGCGAATTCAAGCCAGAAAACAACGAAAATCGGCGAGAAATCGTCGTTTTGCATCGAAATATGCGGTTTTCTGTAAGAATTTTGATGATTTCGTGCAGAATTCTGCTGTTTTCTTGCAATTCAGCCGTTGAATTTTGGTAAAAAGTCATGATTTTGTAGATTTCGTGCACTTCTTTGCGAATTCAAGCCAGAAAACAACGAAAATCGGCGAGAAATCGTCGTTTTGCATCGAAATATGCGGTTTTCTGAAAGAATTTTGATGATTTCGTGCAGAATTCTGCTGTTTTCTTGCAATTCAGCCGTTGAATCTTGGTAAAAAGTCATGATTTTGTAGATTTCGTGCTCTTCTTTGCGAATTCAAGCCAGAAAACAACGAAAATCGGCGAGAAATCGTCGTTTTGCATCGAAATATGCGGTTTTCTGAAAGAATTTTGATGATTTCGTGCAGAATTCTGCTGTTTTCTTGCAATTCAGCCGTTGAATCTTGGTAAAAAGTCATGATTTTGTAGATTTCGTGCTCTTCTTGGCGAATTCAAGATAGAAAACAACGAAAATCGGCGAGAAATCGTTGTTTTGCATCGAAATATGCAGTTTTCTCTAAGAATTTTGATGATTTCGTGCAGAATTCTGCTGTTTTCTTGCAATTCAGCCGTTGAATCTTGGTAAAAAGTCATGATTTTGTAGATTTCGTGCTCTTCTTTGCGAATTCAAGATAGAAAACAACGAAAATCAGCGAGAAATCGTCGTTTTGCATCGAAATATGCGGTTTTCTCTAAGAATTTTGATGATTTCGTGCAGAATTCTGCTGTTTTCTTGCAATTCAGCCGTTGAATCTTGGTAAAAAGTCATGATTTTGTAGATTTCGTGCTCTTCTTTGCGAATTCAAGATAGAAAACAACGAAAATCGGCGAGAAATCGTTGTTTTGCATCAAAATATGCAGTTTTCTCTAAGAATTTTGATGATTTCGTGCAGAATTCTGCTGTTTTCTTGCAATTCAGCCGTTGAATCTTGGTAAAAAGTCATGATTTTGTAGATTTCGTGCTCTTCTTTGCGAATTCAAGCCAGAAAACAACGAAAATCGGCGAGAAATCGTCGTTTTGCATCGAAATATGCGGTTTTCTGAAAGAATTTTGATGATTTCGTGCAGAATTCTGCTGTTTTCTTGCAATTCAGCCGTTGAATCTTGGTAAAAAGTCATGATTTTGTAGATTTCGTGCTCTTCTTGGCGAATTCAAGATAGAAAACAACGAAAATCGGCGAGAAATCGTTGTTTTGCATCGAAATATGCAGTTTTCTCTAAGAATTTTGATGATTTCGTGCAGAATTCTGCTGTTTTCTTGCAATTCAGCCGTTGAATCTTGGTAAAAAGTCATGATTTTGTAGATTTCGTGCTCTTCTTTGCGAATTCAAGCCAGAAAACAACGAAAATCGGCGAGAAATCGTCGTTTTGCATCGAAATATGCGGTTTTCTGTAAGAATTTTGATGATTTCGTGCAGAATTCTGCTGTTTTCTTGCAATTCAGCTGTAGAATCTTGGTAAAAAGTGATGATTTTGTAGATTTCGTGCTCTTCTTTGCGAATTCAAGCCAGAAAACAACGAAAATCGGCGAGAAAACGTTGTTTTGCATCGAAATATGCGGTTTTCTGTAAGAATTTTGATGATTTCCTGCAGAATTCTGCTGTTTTCTTGCAATTCAGCCGTTGAATCTTGGTAAAAAGTCATGATTTTGTAGATTTCGTGCTCTTCTTTGCGAATTCAAGCCAGAAAACAACGAAAATCGGCGAGAAATCGTCGTTTTGCATCGAAAAATGCAGTTTTCTGTAAGAATTTTGATGATTTCGTGAAGAATTCTGCTGTTTTCTTGCAATTCAGCCGTTGAATCTTGGTAGAAAGTCATGATTTTGTAGATTTCGTGCTCTTCTTTGCGAATTCAAGCCAGAAAACAACGAAAATCGGCGAGAAATCGTCGTTTTGCATTGAAATATGCGGTTTTCTGTAAGAATTTTGATGATTTCGTGCAGAATTCTGCTGTTTTCTTGCAATTCAGCCGTTGAATCTTGGTAAAAAGTCATAATTTTGTAGATTTTGTGCTCTTCTTTGCGAATTCAAGCCAGAAAACAACGAAAATCGGCGAGAAATCGTCGTTTTGCATCGAAATATGCGGTTTTCTGTAAGAATTTTATTATTATTATTATTATTATTATTATTAGACTACTACTACTATACCCTTGTAGCTGCGCCAGAAAGTGCGCAGGTAGCTTAAGCATGGGAATTAAGTTGGTCAAACATTAGTAGTAGTAGAACTGCCCAGCAGCAATGCCATTTATTGGGCAGTGTAAAAAAAAAGAAGAAAATTACCAAATATAAATTAAAGAAGAAATAGAATTTAGCGATAACCCAAAAAAAAAAAATGAAAAAATAAATCACAAATTTTGAAAATGCTTGTAGGAAATTTGCAACAAAAGTCCGATTCTATCATGAAACACATCTACACTACTACACACCTTGTTGAAATTACTCATGGCTGTATGGAGTGGTGACTTTACTCCTACATTTGTTCGTGGTGTTTCAAGCCTAAAGAACTGAAAATGCCGAGTGTTGTATGCAGATATATTAATCGGCAACATAGATAAGAGTTCAGAACACTGCACAAAGTTGTTTAAAATCTTATATAAAAACGATATTCCACTGACAAATCGCCGAGTGGATAAAGACTTAAAATCATACTTATTAAGCAGCAATTTTTGCTGAGTACCGCGAGCTGGGTACTCTCCTGAATCAACTAGGTTCAAATACTTCAAAAATCGCCGTTGAACTTTTTCAATACTAAGAGAGTGTCCGGCATAGAAAGGCGACCAAACAACCGCACAGTACTCTAGCTTAGTCCGAACCAGTGAAGTGTACAACAATTTGCAAACACAAATATTACCAAAATCTTTACAGTTTCTTATCATAAAACCGAGTGTTTTAAATGCTGAAGACACCATATTTTCTATGTGATTTGAGAAACTTAATTGCTGATCGAACGTAATTCCGAGGTCATTTTGATGATTTCGTGCAGAATTCTGCTGTTTTCTTGCAATTCAGCCGTTGAATCTTGGTAAAAAGTCATGATTTTGTAGATTTCGTGCTCTTCTTTGCGAATTCAAGCCAGAAAACAACGAAAATCGGCGAGAAATTGTCGTTTTGCATCGAAAAATGCAGTTTTCTGTAAGAATTTTGATGATTTCGTGAAGAATTCTGCTGTTTTCTTGCAATTCAGCCGTTGAATCTTGGTAGAAAGTCATGATTTTGTAGATTTCGTGCTCTTCTTTGCGAATTCAAGCCAGAAAACAACGAAAATCGGCGAGAAATCGTCGTTTTGCATTGAAATATGCGGTTTTCTGTAAGAATTTTGATGATTTCGTGCAGAATTCTGCTGTTTTCTTGCAATTCAGCCGTTGAATTTTGGTAAAAAGTCATGATTTTGTAGATTTCGTGCTCTTCTTTGCGAATTCAAGCCAGAAATCAACGAAAATCGGCGAGAAATCGTCGTTTTGCATCGAAATATGCGGTTTTCTGAAAGAATTTTGATGATTTCGTGCAGAATTCTGCTGTTTTCTTGCAATTCAGCCGTTGAATCTTGGTAAAAAGTCATGATTTTGTAGATTTCGTGCTCTTCTTTGCGAATTCAAGATAGAAAACAACGAAAATCAGCGAGAAATCGTCGTTTTGCATCGAAATATGCGGTTTTCTCTAAGAATTTTGATGATTTCGTGCAGGATTCTGCTGTTTTCTTGCAATTCAGCCGTTGAATCTTGGTAAAAAGTCATGATTTTGTAGATTTCGTGCTCTTCTTTGCGAATTCAAGCCAGAAAACAACGAAAAACGGCGAGAAATCGTCGTTTTGCATCGAAATATGCGGTTTTCTGTAAGAATTTTGATGATTTCGTGCAGAATTCTGCTGTTTTCTTGCAATTCAGCTGTAGAATCTTGGTAAAAAGTGATGATTTTGTAGATTTCGTGCTCTTCTTTGCGAATTCAAGCCAGAAAACAACGAAAATCGGCGAGAAATCGTTGTTTTGCATCGAAATATGCGGTTTTCTGTAAGAATTTTGATAATTTCCTGCAGAATTCTGCTGTTTTCTTGCAATTCAGCCGTTGAATCTTGGTAAAAAGTCATGATTTTGTAGATTTCTTGCTCTTCTTTGCGAATTCAAGCCAGAAAACAACGAAAATCGGCGAGAAATCGTCGTTTTGCATCGAAAAATGCAGTTTTCTGTAAGAATTTTGATGATTTCGTGAAGAATTCTGCTGTTTTCTTGCAATTCAGCCGTTGAATCTTGGTAGAAAGTCATGATTTTGTAGATTTCGTGCTCTTCTTTGCGAATTCATGAAAGAAAACAACGAAAATCGTCGTTTTGCATTGAAATATGCGGTTTTCTGTAAGAATTTTGATGATTTCGTGCAGAATTCTGCTGTTTTCTTGCAATTCAGCCGTTGAATCTTGGTAAAAAGTCATAATTTTGTAGATTTTGTGCTCTTCTTTGCGAATTCAAGCCAGAAAACAACGAAAATCGACGAGAAATCGTCGTTTTGCATCGAAATATGCGGTTTTCTGTAAGAATTTTGATGATTTCGTGCAGAATTCTGCTGTTTTCTTGCAATTCAGCTGTTGAATCTTGGTAAAAAGTCATGATTTTGTAGATTTCGTGCTCTTCTTTGCGAATTCAAGCCAGAAAACAACGAAAATCGGCAAGAAATCGTCGTTTTGCATCAAAATATGCGGTTTTCTGAAAGAATTTTGATGATTTCGTGCAGAATTCTGCTGTTTTCTTGCAATTCAGCCGTTGAATCTTGGTAAAAAGTCATGATTTTGTAGATTCCGTGCTCTTCTTTGCGAATTCAAGATAGAAAACAACGAAAATCAGCGAGAAATCGTCGTTTTGCATCGAAATATGCGGTTTTCTCTAAGAATTTTGATGATTTCGTGCAGAATTTTGCTGTTTTCTTGCAATTCAGCCGTTGAATCTTTTTAAAAAGTCATGATTTTGTAGATTTCGTGCTCTTCGTTGCGAATTCAAGCCAGAAACAACGAAAATCGGCGAGAAATAATCGTTTTGCATCGAAATATGCGGTTTTCTGTAAGAATTTTGATGATTTCGTGCAGAATTCTGCTGTTTTCTTGCAATTCAGCCGTTGAATCTTGGTAAAAAGTCATGATTTTGTAGATTTCGTGCTCCTCTTTGCGAATTCAAGCCAGAAAACCACGAAAATCGGCGAGAAAACGTCGTTTTGCATCGAAATATGCGGTTTTTTCTAAGAATTTTGATGATTTCGTGCAGAATTCTGCTGTTTTCTTGCAATTCAGCCGTTGAATCTTGGTAAAAAGTGATAATTTTGTAGATTTCGTGCTCTTCTTTGCGAATTCAAGCCAGAAAACAACGAAAATCGGCGAGAAATCGTCGTTTTGCATTGAAATATGCGGTTTTCTGTAAGAATTTTGATGATTTCGTGCAGAATTCTGCTGTTTTCTTGCAATTCAGCCGTTGAATCTTGGTAAAAAGTCATGATTTTGTAGATTTCGTGCTCTTCTTTGCGAATTCAAGCCAGAAAACAACGAAAATCGGCGAGAAATCGTCGTTTTGCATCGAAATATGCGGTTTTCTGAAAGAATTTTGATGATTTCGTGCAGAATTCTGCTGTTTTCTTGCAATTCAGCCGTTGAATCTTGGTAAAAAGTCATGATTTTGTAGATTTCGTGCTCTTCTTGGCGAATTCAAGATAGAAAACAACGAAAATCGGCGAGAAATCGTTGTTTTGCATCGAAATATGCAGTTTTCTCTAAGAATTTTGATGATTTCGTGCAGAATTCTGCTGTTTTCTTGCAATTCAGCCGTTGAATCTTGGTAAAAAGTCATGATTTTGTAGATTTCGTGCTCTTCTTTGCGAATTCAAGATAGAAAACAACGAAAATCAGCGAGAAATCGTCGTTTTGCATCGAAAGATGCGGTTTTCTCTAAGAATTTTGATGATTTCGTGCAGAATTCTGCTGTTTTCTTGCAATTCAGCCGTTGAATCTTGGTAAAAAGTCATGATTTTGTAGATTTCGTGCTCTTCTTTGCGAATTCAAGCCAGAAAACAACGAAAATCGGCGAGAAATCGTTGTTTTGCATCGAAATATGCGGTTTTCTGTAAGAATTTTGATGATTTCCTGCAGAATTCTGCTGTTTTCTTGCAATTCAGCCGTTGAATCTTGGTAAAAAGTCATGATTTTGTAGATTTCGTGCTCTTCTTTGCGAATTCAAGCCAGAAAACAACGAAAATCGGCGAGAAATCGTCGTTTTGCATCGAAAAATGCAGTTTTCTGTAGGAATTTTGATGATTTCGTGAAGAATTCTGCTGTTTTCTTGCAATTCAGCCGTTGAATCTTGGTAGAATGTCATGATTTTGTAGATTTCGTGCTCTTCTTTGCGAATTCAAGCCAGAAAACAACGAAAATCGGCGAGAAATCGTCGTTTTGCATTGAAATATGCGGTTTTCTGTAAGAATTTTGATGATTTCGTGCAGAATTCTGCTGTTTTCTTGCAATTCAGCCGTTGAATCTTGGTAAAAAGTCATAATTTTGTAGATTTTGTGCTCTTCTTTGCGAATTCAAGCCAGAAAACAACGAAAATCGGCGAGAAATCGTCGTTTTGCATCGAAATATGCGGTTTTCTGTAAGAATTTTGATGATTTCGTGCAGAATTCTGCTGTTTTCTTGCAATTCAGCCGTTGAATTTTGGTAAAAAGTCATGATTTTGTAGATTTCGTGCTCTTCTTTGCGAATTCAAGCCAGAAAACAACGAAAATCGGCGAGAAATCGTCGTTTTGCATCGAAATATGCGGTTTTCTGAAAGAATTTTGATGATTTCGTGCAGAATTCTGCTGTTTTCTTGCAATTCAGCCGTTGAATCTTGGTAAAAAGTCATGATTTTGTAGATTTCGTGCTCTTCTTTGCGAATTCAAGCCAGAAAACCACGAAAATCGGCGAGAAATCGTCGTTTTGCATCGAAATATGCGGTTTTCTGAAAGAATTTTGATGATTTCGTGCAGAATTCTGCTGTTTTCTTGCAATTCAGCCGTTGAATCTTGGTAAAAAGTCATGATTTTGTAGATTTCGTGCTCTTCTTGGCGAATTCAAGATAGAAAACAACGAAAATCGGCGAGAAATCGTTGTTTTGCATCGAAATATGCAGTTTTCTCTAAGAATTTTGATGATTTCGTGCAGAATTCTGCTGTTTTCTTGCAATTCAGCCGTTGAATCTTGGTAAAAAGTCATGATTTTGTAGATTTCGTGCTCTTCTTTGCGAATTCAAGCCAGAAAGCAACGAAAATCGGCGAGAAATCGTCGTTTTGCATCGAAATATGCGGTTTTCTGTAAGAATTTTGATGATTTCGTGCAGAATTCTGCTGTTTTCTTGCAATTCAGCTGTAGAATCTTGGTAAAAAGTGATGATTTTGTAGATTTCGTGCTCTTCTTTGCGAATTCAAGCCAGAAAACAACGAAAATCGGCGAGAAATCGTTGTTTTGCATCGAAATATGCGGTTTTCTGTAAGAATTTTGATGCCTTCCTGCAGAATTCTGCTGTTTTCTTGCAATTCAGCCGTTGAATCTTGGTAAAAAGTCATGATTTTGTAGATTTCGTGCTCTTCTTTGCGAATTCAAGCCAGAAAACAACGAAAATCGGCGAGAAATCGTCGTTTTGCATCGAAAAATGTAGTTTTCTGTAAGAATTTTGATGATTTCGTGAAGAATTCTGCTGTTTTCTTGCAATTCAGCCGTTGAATCTTGGTAGAAAGTCATGATTTTGTAGATTTCGTGCTCTTCTTTGCGAATTCAAGCCAGAAAACAACGAAAATCGGCGAGAAATCGTCGTTTTGCATTGAAATATGCGGTTTTCTGTAAGAATTTTGATGATTTCGTGCAGAATTCTGCTGTTTTCTTGCAATTCAGCCGTTGATTTTTGGTAAAAAGTCATAATTTTGTAGATTTTGTGCTCTTCTTTGCGAATTCAAGCCAGAAAACAACGAAAATCGGCGAGAAATCGTCGTTTTGCATGGAAATATGCGGTTTTCTGTAAGAATTTTGATGATTTCGTGCAGAATTCTGCTGTTTTCTTGCAATTCAGCCGTTGAATCTTGGTAAAAAGTCATGATTTTGTAGATTTCGTGCTCTTCTTTGCGAATTCAAGCCAGAAAACAACGAAAATCGGCGAGAAATCGTCGTTTTGCATCGAAATATGCGGTTTTCTGAAAGAATTTTGATGATTTCGTGCAGAATTCTGCTGTTTTCTTGCAATTCAGCCGTTGAATCTTGGTAAAAAGTCATGATTTTGTAGATTCCGTGCTCTTCTTTGCGAATTCAAGATAGAAAACAAAGAAAATCAGCGAGAAATCGTCGTTTTGCATCGAAATATGCGGTTTTCTCTAAGAATTTTGATGATTTCGTGCAGAATTTTGCTGTTTCCTTGCAATTCAGCCGTTGGATCTTTTTAAAAAGTCATGATTTTGTAGATTTCGTGCTCTTCGTTGCGAATTCAAGCCAGAAACAACGAAAATCGGCGAGAAATAATCGTTTTGCATCGAAATATGCGGTTTTCTGTAAGAATTTTGATGATTTCGTGCAGAATTCTGCTGTTTTCTTGCAATTCAGCCGTTGAATCTTGGTAAAAAGTCATGATTTTGTAGATTTCGTGCTCCTCTTTGCGAATTCAAGCCAGAAAACCACGAAAATCGGCGAGAAAACGTCGTTTTGCATCGAAATATGCGGTTTTTTCTAAGAATTTTGATGATTTCGTGCAGAATTCTGCTGTTTTCTTGCAATTCAGCCGTTGAATCTTGGTAAAAAGTGATAATTTTGTAGATTTCGTGCTCTTCTTTGCGAATTCAAGCCAGAAAAAAACGAAAATCGGCGAAAAATCGTTGTTTTGCATCGAAATATGCGGTTTTCTCTAAGAATTTTGACGATTTCGTGCAGAATTCTGCTGTTTTCTTGCAATTCAGCTGTTGAATCTAGGTAAAAAGTCATGATTTTGTAGATTTCGTGCTCTTCTTGGCGAATTCAAGATAGAAAACAACGAAAATCGGCGAGAAATTGTCGTTTTGCATCGAAATATGCGGTTTTCTGCAAGAATTTTGATGATTTCGTGCAGAATTTTGCTGTTTTCTTGCAATTTAGCTCTTGAATCTTTGTAAAAAGTCATGATTTTGTAGATTTCGTGCTCTTCTTTGCGAATTCAAGCCAGAAAACAACGAAAATCGGCGAGAAATCGTCGTTTTGCATCGAAATATGCGGTTTTCTGCAAGAATTTTGATGATTTCGTGCAGAATTCTGCTGTTTTCTTGCAATTCAGTCGTTGAATCTTGGTAAAAAGTCATGATTTTGTAGATTTCGTGCTCTTCTTTGCGACTTCAAGCCAGAAAACAACGAAAATCGGCGAGAAATCG
Source organism: Gnatocerus cornutus (assembly GCA_029298725.1). NCBI lineage: Eukaryota > Metazoa > Arthropoda > Insecta > Coleoptera > Tenebrionidae > Gnatocerus > Gnatocerus cornutus. Next base: position 6,147,371 of record CM055516.1, read on the forward strand.
TCGTTTTGCATCGAAATATGCGGTTTTCTGTATAAATTTTGATGATTTCGTGCAGAATTCTGCTGTTTTCTTGCAATTCAGCCGTTTAATCTTGGTAGAAAGTCATGATTTTGTAGATTTCGTGCTCTTCTTTGCGAATTCAAGCCAGAAAACAACGAAAATCGGCGAGAAATCGTCGTTTTGCATTGAAATATGCGGTTTTCTGTAAGAATTTTGATGATTTCGTGCAGAATGCTGCTGTTTTCTTGCAATTCAGCCGTTGAATCTTGGTAAAAAGTCATAATTTTGTAGATTTTGTGCTCTTCTTTGCGAATTCAAGCCAGAAAACAACGAAAATGCGCGAGAAATCGTCGTTTTGCATCGAAATATGCGGTTTTCTGTAAGAATTTTGATGATTTCGTGCAGAATTCTGCTGTTTTCTTGCAATTCAGCCGTTGAATCTTGGTAAAAAGTCATGATTTTGTTGATTTCGTGCTCTTCTTTGCGAATTCAAGCCAGAAAACAACGAAAATCGGCGAGAAATCGTCGTTTTGCATCGAAATATGCGGTTTTCTGAAAGAATTTTGATGATTTCGTGCAGAATTCTGCTGTTTTCTTGCAATTCAGCCGTTGAATCTTGGTAAAAAGTCATGATTTTGTAGATTCCGTGCTCTTCTTTGCGAATTCAAGATAGAAAACAACGAAAATCGGCGAGAAATCGTCGTTTTGCATCGAAATATGCGGTTTTCTGTAAGAATTTTGATGATTTCGTGAAGAATTCTGCTGTTTTCTTGCAATTCAGCTGTAGAATCTTGGTAAAAAGTGATGATTTTGTAGATTTCGTGCTCTTCTTTGCGAATTCAAGCCAGAAAACAACGAAAATCGGCGAGAAATCGTTGTTTTGCATCGAAATATGCGGATTTCTGTAAGAATTTTGATGATTTCCTGCAGAATTCTGCTGTTTTCTTGCAATTCAGCCGTTGAATCTTGGTAAAAAGTCATTATTTTGTAGATTTCGTGCTCTTATTTGCGAATTCAAGCCAGAAAACAACGAAAATCGGCGAGAAATCGTCGTTTTGCATCGAAATATGCGGTTTTTTCTAAGAATTTTGATGATTTCGTGCAGAATTCTGCTGTTTTCTTGCAATTCAGCCGTTGAATCTTGGTAAAAAGTGATAATTTTGTAGATTTCGTGCTCTTCTTTGCGAATTCAAGCCAGAAAAAAACGAAAATCGGCGAAAAATCGTCGATTGCAAGAAACAGCAGAATTCTGCACGAAATCGTCAAAATTCTTAGAGAAAACCGCATATTTCGATGCAATATGCGGTTTTCTCTAAGAATTTTGACGATTTCGTGCAGAATTCTGCTGTTTTCTTGCAATTCAGCTGTTGAATCTAGGAAAAAAGTCATGATTTTGTAGATTTCGTGCTCTTCTTGGCGAATTCAAGATAGAAAACAACGAAAATCGGCGGGAAATCGTCGTTTTGCATCGAAATATGCGGTTTTCTGCAAGAATTTTGATGATTTCGTGCAGAATTTTGCTGTTTTCTTGCAATTTAGCTGTTGAATCTTGGTAAAAAGTCATGATTTTGTAGATTTCGTGCTCTTCTTTGCGAATTCAAGCCAGAAAACAACGAAAATCGGCGAGAAATCGTCGTTTTGCATCGAAATATGCGGTTTTCTGCAAGAATTTTGATGATTTCGTGCAGAATTCTGCTGTTTTCTTGCAATTCAGCCGTTGAATCTTGGTAAAAAGTCATGATTTTGTAGATTTCGTGCTCTTCTTTGCGACTTCAAGCCAGAAAACAACGAAAATCGGCGAGAAATCGTCGTTTTGCATCGAAATATGCGGTTTTCAGTATAAATTTTGATGATTTCGTGCAGAATTCTGCTGTTTTCTTGCAATTCAGCCGTTGAATCTTGGTAAAAAGTGATGATTTTGTAGATTTCGTGCTCTTCTTTTCGAATTCAAGCCACAAAACAACGAAAATCGGCGAGAAATCGTCGTTTTGCGTCGAAATATGCGGTTTTGTCTAAGAATTTTGATGATTTCGTGCAGAATTCTGCTGTTTTCTCGCAATTCAGCCGTTGAATCTTGGTAAAAAGTGATGATTTTGTAGATTTCGTGCTCTTCTTTGCGAATTCAAGCCAGAAAACAACGAAAATCGGCGAGAAATCGTCGTTTTGCATCGAAATATGCGGTTTTCTCTAAGAATTTTGACGATTTCGTGCAGAATTCTGCTGTTTTCTTGCAATTCAGCCGTTGAATCTTGGTAAAAAGTCATGATTTTGTAGATTTCGTGCTCTCCTTTGCGAATTCAAGATAGAAAACAACGAAAATCAGCGAGAAATCGTCGTTTTGCAACGAAATATGCGGTTTTCTTTAAGAATTTTGATGATTTCGTGCAGAATTCTGCTGTTTTCTTGCAATTCAGCCGTTGAATCTTGGTAAAAAGTCATGATTTTGTAGATTTCGTGCTCTTCTTGGCGAATTCAAGATAGAAAACAACGAAAATCGGCGAGAAATCGTTGTTTTGCATCGAAATATGCGGTTTTCTGTAAGAATTTTGATGATTTCGTGCAGAATTCTGCTGTTTTCTTGCAATTCAGCCTTTGAATCTTGGTAAAAAGTCATGATTTTGTAGATTCCGTGCTCTTCTTTGCGAATTCAAGATAGAAAACAACGAAAATCAGCGAGAAATCGTCGTTTTGCATCGAAATATGCGGTTTTCTCTAAGAATTTTGATGATTTCGTGCAGAATTCTGCTGTTTTCTTGCAATTCAGCCGTTGAATCTTGGTAAAAAGTGATGATTTTGTAGATTTCGTGCTCTTCTTTGCGAATTCAAGCCAGAAAACAACGAACATCGGCGAGAAATCGTCGTTTTGCATCGAAAAACGCAGTATTCTGTAAGAATTTTGATGATTTCGTGCAGAATTCTGCTGTTTTCTTGCAATTCAGCCGTTTAATCTTGGTAAAAAGTCATGATTTTGTAGATTTCGTGCTCTTCTTTGCGAATTCAAGCCAGAAAACAACGAAAATCGGCGAGAAATCGTCGTTTTGCATCGAAATATGCGGTTTTCTGTAAGAATTTTGATGATTTCGTGCAGAATTCTGCTGTTTTCTTGCAATTCAGCCGTTGAATCTAGGTAAAAAGTCATGATTTTGTAAATTTCGTGCTCTTCTTGGCGAATTCAAGATAAAAAACAACGAAAATCGGCGAGAAATCGTTGTTTTGCATCGAAATATGCGGTTTTCTGTAAGAATTTTGATGATTTCGTGCAGAAGTCTGCTGTTTTCTTGCAATTCAGCCGTTGAATCTAGGTAAAAAGTCATGATTTTGTAGATTTCGTGCTCTTCTTGGCGAATTCAAGATAGAAAACAACGAAAATCGGCGAGAAATCGTTGTTTTGCATCGAAATATGCAGTTTTCTCTAAGAATTTTGATGATTTCGTGCAGAATTCTGCTGTTTTCTTGCAATTCAGCCGTTGAATCTTGGTAAAAAGTCATGATTTTGTAGATTTCGTGCTCTTCTTTGCGAATTCAAGCCAGAAAACAACGAAAATCGGCGAGAAATCGTCGTTTTGCATCGAAATATGCGGTTTTCTGTACGAATTTTGATGATTTCGTGCAGAATTCTGCTGTTTTCTTGCAATTCAGCCGTTGAATCTAGGTAAAAAGTCATGATTTTGTAGATTTTGTGCTCTTCTTGGCGAATTCAAGATACTAAACAACGAAAATCGGCGAGAAATCGTTGTTTTGCATCGAAATATGCAGTTTTCTCTAAGAATTTTGATGATTTCGTGCAGAATTCTGCTGTTTTCTTGCAATTCAGCTGTTGAATCTTGGTAAAATGTGATGATTTTGTAGATTTCGTGCTCTTCTTTGCGAATTCAAGCCAGAAAACAACGAAAATCGGCGAGAAATCGTCGTTTTGCATCGAAATATGCGGTTTTCTCTAAGAATTTTGATGATTTCGTGCAGAATTCTGCTGTTTTCTTGCAATTCAGCCGTTGAATCTTGGTAAAAAGTGATGATTTTGTAGATTTCGTGCTCTTCTTTGCGAATTCAAGCCAGAAAACAACGAAAATCGGCGAGAAATCGTCGTTTTGCATCGAAATATGCGGTTTTCTCTAAGAATTTTGACGATTTCGTCCAGAATTCTGCTGTTTTCTTGCAATTCAGCCGTTGAATCTTGCTAAAAAGTCATGATTTTGTAGATTTCGTGCTCTCCTTTGCGAATTCAAGATAGAAAACAACGAAAATCAGCGAGAAATCGTCGTTTTGCAACGAAATATGCGGTTTTCTGTAAGAATTTTGATGATTTCGTGCAGAATTCTGCTGTTTTCTTGCAATTCAGCCGTTGAATCTTGGTAAAAAGTCATGATTTTGTAGATTTTGTGCTCTTCTTGGCGAATTAAAGATAGAAAACAACGAAAATCGGCGAGAAATCGTTGTTTTGCATCGAAATATGCGGTTTTCTGTAAGAATTTTGATGATTTCGTGCAGAATTCTGCTGTTTTCTTGCAATTCAGCCGTTGAATCTTGGTAAAAAGTCATGATTTTGTAGATTTCGTGCTCTTCTTGGCGAATTCAAGATAGAAAACAACGAAAATCGGCGAGAAATCGTTGTTTTGCATCGAAATATGCGGTTTTCTGTAAGAATTTTGATGATTTCGTGCAGAATTCTGCTGTTTTCTTGCAATTCAGCCGTTGAATCTTGGTAAAAAGTCATGATTTTGTAGATTCCGTGCTCTTCTTTGCGAATTCAAGATAGAAAACAACGAAAATCAGCGAAAAATCGTCGTTTTGCATCGAAATATGCGGTTTTCTCTAAGAATTTTGATGATTTCGTGCAGAATTCTGCTGTTTTCTTGCAATTCAGCCGTTGAATCTTGGTAAAAAGTGATGATTTTGTAGATTTCGTGCTCTTCTTTGCGAATTCAAGCCAGAAAACAACGAAAATCGACGAGAAATCGTCGTTTTGCATCGAAATATGCGGTTTTCTGCATGAATTTTGATGATTTCGTGCAGAATTCTGCTGTTTTCTTGCAATTCAGCCGTTGAATCTTGGTAAAAAGTCATGATTTTGTAGATTTCGTGCTCTTCTTTGCGACTTCAAGCCAGAAAACAACGAAAATCGGCGAGAAATCGTCGTTTTGCATCGAAATATGCGGTTTTCTGTATAAATTTTGATGATTTCGTGCAAAATTCTGCTGTTTTCTTGCAATTCAGCCGTTGAATCTTGGTAAAAAGTCATGATTTTGTAGATTCCGTGCTCTTCTTTGCGAATTCATGATAGAAAACAACGAAAATCAGCGAGAAATCGTCGTTTTGCATCGAAATATGCGGTTTTCTCTAAGAATTTTGATGATTTCGTGCAGAATTCTGCTGTTTTCTTGCAATTCAGCCGTTGAATCTTGGTAAAAAGTGATGATTTTGTAGATTTCGTGCTCTTCTTTGCGAATTCAAGCTACAAAACAACGAAAATCGGCGAGAAATCGTCGTTTTGCATCGAAATATGCGGTTTTCTCTAAGAATTTTGATGATTTCGTGCAGAATTCTGCTGTTTTCTCGCAATTCAGCCGTTGAATCTTGGTAAAAAGTGATGATCTTGTAGATTTCGTGCTCTTCTTTGCGAATTCAAGCCAGAAAACAACGAAAATCGGCGAGAAATCGTCGTTTTGCATCGAAATATGCGGTTTTCTCTAAGAATTTTGACGATTTCGTGCAGAATTCTGCTGTTTTCTTGCAATTCAGCCGTTGAATCTTGGTAAAAAGTCATGATTTTGTAGATTTCGTGCTCTTTTTGGCGAATTCAAGATAGAAAACAACGAAAATCGGCGAGAAATCGTTGTTTTGCATCGAAATATGCGGTTTTCTCTAAGAATTTTGACGATTTCGTGCAGAATTCTGCTGTTTTCTTGCAATTCAGCCGTTGAATCTTGGTAAAAAGTCATGATTTTGTAGATTTCGTGCTCTCCTTTGCGAATTCAAGATAGAAAACAACGAAAATCAGCGAGAAATCGTCGTTTTGCAACGAAATATGCGGTTTTCCGTAAGAATTTCGATGATTTCGTGCAGAATTCTGCTGTTTTCTTGCAATTCAGCCGTTGAATCTTGGTAAAAACTCATGATTTTGTAGATTTCGTGCTCTTCTTGACGAATTAAAGATAGAAAACAACGAAAATCGGCGAGAAATCGTTGTTTTGCATCGAAATATGCGGTTTTCTGTAAGAATTTTGATGATTTCGTGCAGAATTCTGCTGTTTTCTTGCAATTCAGCCGTTGAATCTTGGTAAAAAGTCATGATTTTGTAGATTTCGTGCTCTTCTTGGCGAATTCAAGATAGAAAACAACGAAAATCGGCGAGAAATCGTCGTTTTGCATCGAAATATGCGGTTTTCTGTATAAATTTTGATGATTTCGTGCAGAATTCTGCTGTTTTCTTGCAATTCAGCCGTTGAATCTTGGTAAAAAGTCATGATTTTGTAGATTCCGTGCTCTTCTTTGCGAATTCATGATAGAAAACAACGAAAATCAGCGAGAAATCGTCGTTTTGCATCGAAATATGCGGTTTTCTCTAAGAATTTTGATGATTTCGTGCAGAATTCTGCTGTTTTCTTGCAATTCAGCCGTTTAATCTTGGTAAAAAGTGATGATTTTGTAGATTTCGTGCTCTTCTTTGCGAATTCAAGCTACAAAACAACGAAAATCGGCGAGAAATCGTCGTTTTGCATCGAAATATGCGGTTTTCTCTAAGAATTTTGATAATTTCGTGCAGAATTCTGCTGTTTTCTCGCAATTCAGCCGTTGAATCTTGGTAAAAAGTGATGATTTTGTAGATTTCGTGCTCTTCTTTGCGAATTCAAGCCAGAAAACAACGAAAATCGGCGAGAAATCGTCGTTTTGCATCGAAATATGCGGTTTTCTCTAAGAATTTTGACGATTTCGTGCAGAATTCTGCTGTTTTCTTGCAATTCAGCCGTTGAATCTTGGTAAAAAGTCATGATTTTGTAGATTTCGTGCTCTCCTTTGCGAATTCAAGTTAGAAAACAACGAAAATCAGCGAGAAATCGTCGTTTTGCAACAAAATATGCGGTTTTCTTTAAGAATTTTGATGATTTCGTGCAGAATTCTGCTGTTTTCTCGCAATTCAGCCGTTGAATCTTGGTAAAAAGTGATGATTTTGTAGATTTCGTGCTCTTCTTTGCGAATTCAAGCCAGAAAACAACGAAAATCGGCGAGAAATCGTCGTTTTGCATCGAAATATGCGGTTTTCTCTAAGAATTTTGACGATTTCGTGCAGAATTCTGCTGTTTTCTTGCAATTCAGCCGTTGAATCTTGGTAAAAAGTCATGATTTTGTAGATTTCGTGCTCTCCTTTGCGAATTCAAGATAGAAAACAACGAAAATCAGCGAGAAATCGTCGTTTTGCAACAAAATATGCGGTTTTCTTTAAGAATTTTGATGATTTCGTGCAGAATTCTGCTGTTTTCTTGCAATTCAGCCGTTGAATCTTGGTAAAAAGTCATGATTTTGTAGATTTCGTGCTCTTCTTGGCGAATTCAAGCCAGAAAACCACGAAAATCGGCGAGAAAACGTCGTTTTGCATCGAAATATGCGGTTTTTTCTAAGAATTTTGATGATTTCGTGCAGAATTCTGCTGTTTTCTTGCAATTCAGCCGTTGAATCTTGGTAAAAAGTGATAATTTTGTAGATTTCGTGCTCTTCTTTGCGAATTCAAGCCAGAAAAAAACGAAAATCGGCGAAAAATCGTCGTTTTGCATCGAAATATGCTGTTTTCTCTAAGAATTTTGACGATTTCGTGCAGAATTCTGCTGTTTTCTTGCAATTCAGCTGTTGAGTCTAGGTAAAAAGTCATGATTTTGTAGATTTCGTGCTCTTCTTGGCGAATTCAAGATAGAAAACAACGAAAATCGGCGAGAAATCGTCGTTTTGCATCGAAATATGCGGTTTTCTCTAAGAATTTTGACGATTTCGTGCAGAATTCTGCTGTTTTCTTGCAATTCAGCCGTTGAATCTTGCTAAAAAGTCATGATTTTGTAGATTTCGTGCTCTCCTTTGCGAATTCAAGATAGAAAACAACGAAAATCAGCGAGAAATCGTCGTTTTGCAACGAAATATGCGGTTTTCTGTAAGAGTTTTGATGATTTCGTGCAGAATTCTGCTGTTTTCTTGCAATTCAGCCGTTGAATCTTGGTAAAAAGTCATGATTTTGTAGATTTCGTGCTCTTCTTGGCGAATTAAAGATAGAAAACAACGAAAATCGGCGAGAAATCGTTGTTTTGCATCGAAATATGCGGTTTTCTGTAAGAATTTTGATGATTTCGTGCAGAATTCTGCTGTTTTCTTGCAATTCAGCCGTTGAATCTTGGTAAAAAGTCATGATTTTGTAGATTTCGTGCTCTTCTTGGCGAATTCAAGATAGAAAACAACGAAAATCGGCGAGAAATCGTTGTTTTGCATCGAAATATGCGGTTTTCTGTAAGAATTTTGATGATTTCGTGCAGAATTCTGCTGTTTTCTTGCAATTCAGCCGTTGAATCTTGGTAAAAAGTCATGATTTTGTAGATTCCGTGCTCTTCTTTGCGAATTCAAGATAGAAAACAACGAAAATCAGCGAAAAATCGTCGTTTTGCATCGAAATATGCGGTTTTCTCTAAGAATTTTGATGATTTCGTGCAGAATTCTGCTGTTTTCTTGCAATTCAGCCGTTGAATCTTGGTAAAAAGTGATGATTTTGTAGATTTCGTGCTCTTCTTTGCGAATTCAAGCCAGAAAACAACGAAAATCGACGAGAAATCGTCGTTTTGCATCGAAATATGCGGTTTTCTGCATGAATTTTGATGATTTCGTGCAGAATTCTGCTGTTTTCTTGCAATTGAGCCGTTGAATCTTGGTAAAAAGTCATGATTTTGTAGATTTCGTGCTCTTCTTTGCGACTTCAAGCCAGAAAACAACGAAAATCGGCGAGAAATCGTCGTTTTGCATCGAAATATGCGGTTTTCTGTATAAATTTTGATGATTTCGTGCAAAATTCTGCTGTTTTCTTGCAATTCAGCCGTTGAATCTTGGTAAAAAGTCATGATTTTGTAGATTCCGTGCTCTTCTTTGCGAATTCATGATAGAAAACAACGAAAATCAGCGAGAAATCGTCGTTTTGCATCGAAATATGCGGTTTTCTCTAAGAATTTTGATGATTTCGTGCAGAATTCTGCTGTTTTCTTGCAATTCAGCCGTTGAATCTTGGTAAAAAGTGATGATTTTGTAGATTTCGTGCTCTTCTTTGCGAATTCAAGCTACAAAACAACGAAAATCGGCGAGAAATCGTCGTTTTGCATCGAAATATGCGGTTTTCTCTAAGAATTTTGATGATTTCGTGCAGAATTCTGCTGTTTTCTCGCAATTCAGCCGTTGAATCTTGGTAAAAAGTGATGATTTTGTAGATTTCGTGCTCTTCTTTGCGAATTCAAGCCAGAAAACAACGAAAATCGGCGAGAAATCGTCGTTTTGCATCGAAATATGCGGTTTTCTCTAAGAATTTTGACGATTTCGTGCAGAATTCTGCTGTTTTCTTGCAATTCAGCCGTTGAATCTTGGTAAAAAGTCATGATTTTGTAGATTTCGTGCTCTCCTTTGCGAATTCAAGATAGAAAACAACGAAAATCAGCGAGAAATCGTCGTTTTGCAACGAAATATGCGGTTTTCTGTAAGAATTTTGATGATTTCGTGCAGAATTCTGCTGTTTTCTTGCAATTCAGCCGTTGAATCTTGGTAAAAACTCATGATTTTGTAGATTTCGTGCTCTTCTTGACGAATTAAAGATAGAAAACAACGAAAATCGGCGAGAAATCGTTGTTTTGCATCGAAATATGCGGTTTTCTGTAAGAATTTTGATGATTTCGTGCAGAATTCTGCTGTTTTCTTGCAATTCAGCCGTTGAATCTTGGTAAAAAGTCATGATTTTGTAGATTTCGTGCTCTTCTTGGCGAATTCAAGATAGAAAACAACGAAAATCGGCGAGAAATCGTCGTTTTGCATCGAAATATGCGGTTTTCTGTATAAATTTTGATGATTTCGTGCAGAATTCTGCTGTTTTCTTGCAATTCAGCCGTTGAATCTTGGTAAAAAGTCATGATTTTGTAGATTCCGTGCTCTTCTTTGCGAATTCATGATAGAAAACAACGAAAATCAGCGAGAAATCGTCGTTTTGCATCGAAATATGCGGTTTTCTCTAAGAATTTTGATGATTTCGTGCAGAATTCTGCTGTTTTCTTGCAATTCAGCCGTTTAATCTTGGTAAAAAGTGATGATTTTGTAGATTTCGTGCTCTTCTTTGCGAATTCAAGCTACAAAACAACGAAAATCGGCGAGAAATCGTCGTTTTGCATCGAAATATGCGGTTTTCTCTAAGAATTTTGATAATTTCGTGCAGAATTCTGCTGTTTTCTCGCAATTCAGCCGTTGAATCTTGGTAAAAAGTGATGATTTTGTAGATTTCGTGCTCTTCTTTGCGAATTCAAGCCAGAAAACAACGAAAATCGGCGAGAAATCGTCGTTTTGCATCGAAATATGCGGTTTTCTCTAAGAATTTTGACGATTTCGTGCAGAATTCTGCTGTTTTCTTGCAATTCAGCCGTTGAATCTTGGTAAAAAGTCATGATTTTGTAGATTTCGTGCTCTCCTTTGCGAATTCAAGTTAGAAAACAACGAAAATCAGCGAGAAATCGTCGTTTTGCAACAAAATATGCGGTTTTCTTTAAGAATTTTGATGATTTCGTGCAGAATTCTGCTGTTTTCTCGCAATTCAGCCGTTGAATCTTGGTAAAAAGTGATGATTTTGTAGATTTCGTGCTCTTCTTTGCGAATTCAAGCCAGAAAACAACGAAAATCGGCGAGAAATCGTCGTTTTGCATCGAAATATGCGGTTTTCTCTAAGAATTTTGACGATTTCGTGCAGAATTCTGCTGTTTTCTTGCAATTCAGCCGTTGAATCTTGGTAAAAAGTCATGATTTTGTAGATTTCGTGCTCTCCTTTGCGAATTCAAGATAGAAAACAACGAAAATCAGCGAGAAATCGTCGTTTTGCAACAAAATATGCGGTTTTCTTTAAGAATTTTGATGATTTCGTGCTGAATTCTGCTGTTTTCTTGCAATTCAGCCGTTGAATCTTGGTAAAAAGTCATGATTTTGTAGATTTCGTGCTCTTCTTGGCGAATTCAAGCCAGAAAACCACGAAAATCGGCGAGAAAACGTCGTTTTGCATCGAAATATGCGGTTTTTTCTAAGAATTTTGATGATTTCGTGCAGAATTCTGCTGTTTTCTTGCAATTCAGCCGTTGAATCTTGGTAAAAAGTGATAATTTTGTAGATTTCGTGCTCTTCTTTGCGAATTCAAGCCAGAAAAAAACGAAAATCGGCGAAAAATCGTCGTTTTGCATCGAAATATGCTGTTTTCTCTAAGAATTTTGACGATTTCGTGCAGAATTCTGCTGTTTTCTTGCAATTCAGCTGTTGAATCTAGGTAAAAAGTCATGATTTTGTAGATTTCGTGCTCTTCTTGGCGAATTCAAGATAGAAAACAACGAAAATCGGCGAGAAATCGTCGTTTTGCATCGAAATATGCGGTTTTCTGCAAGAATTTTGATGATTTCGTGCAGAATTCTGCTGTTTTCTTGCAATTTAGCTGTTGAATCTTGGTAAAAAGTCATGATTTTGTAGATTTCGTGCTCTTCATTGCGAATTCAAGCCAGAAAACAACGAAAATCGGCGAGAAATCGTCGTTTTGCATCGAAATATGCGGTTTTCTGCAAGAATTTTGATGATTTCGTGCAGAATTCTGCTGTTTTCTTGCAATTCAGCCGTTGAATCTTGGTAAAAAGTCATGATTTTGTAGATTTCGTGCTCTTCTTTGCGACTTCAAGCCAGAAAACAACGAAAATCGGCGAGAAATCGTCGTTTTGCATCGAAATATGCGGTTTTCTGTATAAATTTTGATGATTTCGTGCAGAATTCTGCTGTTTTCTTTCAATTCAGCCGTTGAATCTTGGTAAAAAGTCATGATTTTGTAGATTCCGTGCTCTTCTTTGCGAATTCAAGATAGAAAACAACGAAAATCAGCGAGAAATCGTCGTGTTGCATCGAAATATGCGGTTTTCTCTAAGAATTTTGATGATTTCGTGCAGAATTCTGCTGTTTTCTTGCAATTCAGCCGTTGAATCTTGGTAAAAAGTGATGATTTTGTAGATTTCGTGCTCTTCTTTGCGAATTCAAGCCAGAAAACAACGAAAATCGGCGAGAAATCGTCGTTTTGCATCGAAATATGCGGTTTTCTCTAAGAATTTTGACGATTTCGTGCAGAATTCTGCTGTTTTCTTGCAATTCAGCCGTTGAATCTTGGTAAAAAGTCATGATTTTGTAGATTTCGTGCTCTCCTTTGCGAATTCAAGATAGAAAACAACGAAAATCAGCGAGAAATCGTCGTTTTGCAACGAAATATGCGGTTTTCTTTAAGAATTTTGATGATTTCGTGCAGAATTCTGCTGTTTTCTTGCAATTCAGCCGTTGAATCTTGGTAAAAAGTCATGATTTTGTAGATTTCGTGCTCTTCTTGGCAAATTCAAGATAGAAAACAACGAAAATCGGCGAGAAATCGTTGTTTTGCATCGAAATATGCGGTTTTCTGTAAGAATTTTGATGATTTCGTGCAGAATTCTGCTGTTTTCTTGCAATTCAGCCGTTGAATCTTGGTAAAAAGTCATGATTTTGTAGATTCCGTGCTCTTCTTTGCGAATTCAAGCCAGAAAACAACGAAAATCGGCGAGAAATCGTCGTTTTGCATCGAAAAACGCAGTTTTCTGTAAGAATTTTGATGATTTCGTGCAGAATTCTGCTGTTTTCTTGCAATTCAGCCGTTTAATCTTGGTAAAAAGTCATGATTTTGTAGATTTCGTGCTCTTCTTTGCGAATTCAAGCCAGAAAACAACGAAAATCGGCGAGAAATCGTCGTTTTGCATCGAAATATGCTGTTTTCTGTAAGAATTTTGATGATTTCGTGCAGAATTCTGCTGTTTTCTTGCAATTCAGCCGTTGAATCTAGGTAAAAAGTCATGATTTTGTAAATTTCGTGCTCTTCTTGGCGAATTCAAGATAAAAAACAACGAAAATCGGCGAGAAATCGTTGTTTTGCATCGAAATATGCGGTTTTCTGTAAGAATTTTGATGATTTCGTGCATAATTCTGCTGTTTTCTTGCAATTCAGCCGTTGAATCTAGGTAAAAACTCATGATTTTGTAGATTTCGTGCTCTTCTTGGCGAATTCAAGATAGAAAACAACGAAAATCGGCGAGAAATCGTTGTTTTGCATCGAAATATGCAGTTTTATTTAAGAATTTTGATGATTTCGTGCAGAATTCTGCTGTTTTCTTGCAATTCAGCCGTTGAATCTTGGTAAAAAGTCATCATTTTGTAGATTTCGTGCTCTTCTTTGCGAATTCAAGCCAGAAAACAACGAAAATCGGCGAGAAATCGTCGTTTTGCATCGAAAAATGCAGTTTTCTGTAAGAATTTTGATGATTTCGTGCAGAATTCTGCTGTTTTCTTGCAATTCAGCCGTTGAATCTTGGTAAAAAGTCATGATTTTGTAGATTTCGTGCTCTTCTTTGCGAATTCAAGCCAGAAAACAACGAAAATCGGCGAGAAATCGTCGTTTTGCATCGAAATATGCGGTTTTCTGTAAGAATTTTGATGATTTCGTGCAGAATTCTGCTGTTTTCTTGCAATTCAGCCGTTGAATCTAGGCAAAAAGTCATGATTTTGTAGATTTTGTGCTCTTCTTGGCAAATTCAAGATAGAAAACAACGAAAATCGGCGAGAAATCGTTGTTTTGCATCGAAATATGCGGTTTTCTGTAAGAATTTTGATGATTTCGTGCAGAATTCTGCTGTTTTCTTGCAATTCAGCTGTTGAATCTAGGTAAAAAGTCATGATTTTGTAGATTTCGTGCTCTTCTTGGCGAATTCAAGATAGAAAACAACGAAAATCGGCGAGAAATCGTTGTTTTGCATCGAAATATGCAGTTTTCTCTAAGAATTTTGATGATTTCGTGCAGAATTCTGCTGTTTTCTTGCAATTCAGCCGTTGAATCTTGGTAAAAAGTCATGATTTTGTAGATTTCGTGCTCTTCTTTGCGAATTCAAGCCAGAAAACAACGAAAATCGGCGAGATATCGTCGTTTTGCATCGAAATATGCGGTTTTCTGTAAGAATTTTGATGATCTCGTGCAGAATTCTGCTGTTTTCTTGCAATTCAGCCGTTGAATCTTAGTAAAAAGTCATGATTTTGTAGATTTCGTGCTCATCTTTGCGAATTCAAGCCAGAAAACAACGAAAATCGGCGAGAAATCGTCGTTTTGCATCGAAATATGCGGTTTTCTGTAAGAATTTTGATGATTTCGTGCAGAATTCTGCTGTTTTCTTGCAATTCAGCCGTTGAATCTAGGTAAAAAGTCATGATTTTGTAGATTTCGTGCTCTTCTTTGCGAATTCAAGCCAGAAAACAACGAAAATCGGCGAGAAATCGTCGTTTTGCATCGAAATATGCGGTTTTCTGTAAGAATTTTGATGATTTCGTGCAGAATTCTGCTGTTTTCTTGCAATTCAGCCGTTGAATCTTGGTAAAAAGTCATGATTTTGTAGATTCCGTGCCCTTCTTTGCGAATTCATGATAGAAAACAACGAAAATCAGCGAGAAATCGTCGTTTTGCATCGAAATATGCGGTTTTCTCTAAGAATTTTGATGATTTCGTGCAGAATTCTGCTGTTTTCTTGCAATTCAGCTATTGAATCTTGGTAAAATGTGATGATTTTGTAGATTTAGTGCTCTTCTTTGCGAATTCAAGCCAGAAAACAACGAAAATCGGCGATAAATCGTCGTTTTGCATCGAAATATGCGGTTTTCTCTAAGAATTTTGATGATTTCGTGCAGAATTCTGCTGTTTTCTTGCAATTCAGCCGTTGAATCTTGGTAAAAAGTAATGATTTTGTAGATTTCGTGCTCTTCTTTGCGAATTCAAGCCAGAAAACAACGAAAATCGGCGAGAAATCGTCGTTTTGCATCGAAATATGCGGTTTTCTGTAAGAATTTTGATGATTTCGTGCAGAATTCTGCTGTTTTCTTGCAATTCAGCCGTTGAATCTAGGTAAAAAGTCATGATTTTGTAAATTTCGTGCTCTTCTTGGCGAATTCAAGATAAAAAACAACGAAAATCGGCGAGAAATCGTCGTTTTGCATCGAAAAATGCAGTTTTCTGTAAGAATTTTGATGATTTCGTGCAGAATTCTGCTGTTTTCTTGCAATTCAGCCGTTGAATCTTGGTAAAAAGTCATGATTTTGTAGATTTCGTGCTCTTCTTTGCGAATTCAAGCCAGAAAACAACGAAAATCGGCGAGAAATCGTCGTTTTGCATCGAAATATGCGGTTTTCTGTAAGAATTTTGATGATTTCGTGCAGAATTCTGCTGTTTTCTTGCAATTCAGCCGTTGAATCTAGGTAAAAAGTCATGATTTTGTAGATTTCGTGCTCTTCTTGGCAAATTCAAGATAGAAAACAACGAAAATCGGCGAGAAATCGTTGTTTTGCATCGAAATATGCGGTTTTCTGTAAGAATTTTGATGATTTCGTGCAGAATTCTGCTGTTTTCTTGCAATTCAGCCGTTGAATCTTGGTAAAAAGTCATGATTTTGTAGATTCCGTGCTCTTCTTTGCGAATTCAAGCCAGAAAACAACGAAAATCGGCGAGAAATCGTCGTTTTGCATCGAAAAACGCAGTTTTCTGTAAGAATTTTGATGATTTCGTGCAGAATTCTGCTGTTTTCTTGCAATTCAGCCGTTTAATCTTGGTAAAAAGTCATGATTTTGTAGATTTCGTGCTCTTCTTGGCGAATTCAAGATAAAAAACAACGAAAATCGGCGAGAAATCGTTGTTTTGCATCGAAATATGCGGTTTTCTGTAAGAATTTTGATGATTTCGTGCATAATTCTGCTGTTTTCTTGCAATTCAGCCGTTGAATCTAGGTAAAAACTCATGATTTTGTAGATTTCGTGCTCTTCTTGGCGAATTCAAGATAGAAAACAACGAAAATCGGCGAGAAATCGTTGTTTTGCATCAAAATATGCAGTTTTATTTAAGAATTTTGATAATTTCGTGCAGAATTCTGCTGTTTTCTTGCAATTCAGCCGTTGAATCTTGGTAAAAAGTCATCATTTTGTAGATTTCGTGCTCTTCTTTGCGAATTCAAGCCAGAAAACAACGAAAATCGGCGAGAAATCGTCGTTTTGCATCGAAAAATGCAGTTTTCTGTAAGAATTTTGATGATTTCGTGCAGAATTCTGCTGTTTTCTTGCAATTCAGCCGTTGAATCTTGGTAAAAAGTCATGATTTTGTAGATTTCGTGCTCTTCTTTGCGAATTCAAGCCAGAAAACAACGAAAATCGGCGAGAAATCGTCGTTTTGCATCGAAATATGCGGTTTTCTGTAAGAATTTTGATGATTTCGTGCAGAATTCTGCTGTTTTCTTGCAATTCAGCCGTTGAATCTAGGCAAAAAGTCATGATTTTGTAGATTTTGTGCTCTTCTTGGCAAATTCAAGATAGAAAACAACGAAAATCGGCGAGAAATCGTTGTTTTGCATCGAAATATGCGGTTTTCTGTAAGAATTTTGATGATTTCGTGCAGAATTCTGCTGTTTTCTTGCAATTCAGCTGTTGAATCTAGGTAAAAAGTCATGATTTTGTAGATTTCGTGCTCTTCTTGGCGAATTCAAGATAGAAAACAACGAAAATCGGCGAGAAATCGTTGTTTTGCATCGAAATATGCAGTTTTCTCTAAGAATTTTGATGATTTCGTGCAGAATTCTGCTGTTTTCTTGCAATTCAGCCGTTGAATCTTGGTAAAAAGTCATGATTTTGTAGATTTCGTGCTCTTCTTTGCGAATTCAAGCCAGAAAACAACGAAAATCGGCGAGATATCGTCGTTTTGCATCGAAATATGCAGTTTTATTTAAGAATTTTGATGATTTCGTGCAGAATTCTGCTGTTTTCTTGCAATTCAGCCGTTGAATCTTGGTAAAAAGTCATCATTTTGTAGATTTCGTGCTCTTCTTTGCGAATTCAAGCCAGAAAACAACGAAAATCGGCGAGAAATCGTCGTTTTGCATCGAAAAATGCAGTTTTCTGTAAGAATTTTGATGATTTCGTGCAGAATTCTGCTGTTTTCTTGCAATTCAGCCGTTGAATCTTGGTAAAAAGTCATGATTTTGTAGATTTCGTGCTCTTCTTTGCGAATTCAAGCCAGAAAACAACGAAAATCGGCGAGAAATCGTCGTTTTGCATCGAAATATGCGGTTTTCTGTAAGAATTTTGATGATTTCGTGCAGAATTCTGCTGTTTTCTTGCAATTCAGCCGTTGAATCTAGGCAAAAAGTCATGATTTTGTAGATTTTGTGCTCTTCTTGGCAAATTCAAGATAGAAAACAACGAAAATCGGCGAGAAATCGTTGTTTTGCATCGAAATATGCGGTTTTCTGTAAGAATTTTGATGATTTCGTGCAGAATTCTGCTGTTTTCTTGCAATTCAGCTGTTGAATCTAGGTAAAAAGTCATGATTTTGTAGATTTCGTGCTCTTCTTGGCGAATTCAAGATAGAAAACAACGAAAATCGGCGAGAAATCGTTGTTTTGCATCGAAATATGCAGTTTTCTCTAAGAATTTTGATGATTTCGTGCAGAATTCTGCTGTTTTCTTGCAATTCAGCCGTTGAATCTTGGTAAAAAGTCATGATTTTGTAGATTTCGTGCTCTTCTTTGCGAATTCAAGCCAGAAAACAACGAAAATCGGCGAGATATCGTCGTTTTGCATCGAAATATGCGGTTTTCTGTAGGAATTTTGATGATCTCGTGCAGAATTCTGCTGTTTTCTTGCAATTCAGCCGTTGAATCTTGGTAAAAAGTCATGATTTTGTAGATTTCGTGCTCTTCTTTGCGAATTCAAGCCAGAAAACAACGAAAATCGGCGAGAAATCGTCGTTTTGCATCGAAATAGGCGGTTTTCTGTAAGAATTTTGATGATTTCGTGCAGAATTCTGCTGTTTTCTTGCAATTCAGCCGTTGAATCTAGGTAAAAAGTCATGATTTTGTAGATTTCGTGCTCTTCTTTGCGAATTCAAGCCAGAAAACAACGAAAATCGGCGAGAAATCGTCGTTTTGCATCGAAATATGCGGTTTTCTGTAAGAATTTTGATGATTTCGTGCAGAATTCTGCTGTTTTCTTGCAATTCAGCCGTTGAATCTTGGTAAAAAGTCATGATTTTGTAGATTTCGTGCTCTTCTTTGCGACTTCAAGCCAGAAAACAACGAAAATCGGCGAGAAATCGTCGTTTTGCATCGAAATATGCGGTTTTCTGTATAAATTTTGATGATTTCGTGCAGAATTCTGCTGTTTTCTTTCAATTCAGCCGTTGAATCTTGGTAAAAAGTCATGATTTTGTAGATTCCGTGCTCTTCTTTGCGAATTCAAGATAGAAAACAACGAAAATCAGCGAGAAATCGTCGTGTTGCATCGAAATATGCGGTTTTCTCTAAGAATTTTGATGATTTCGTGCAGAATTCTGCTGTTTTCTTGCAATTCAGCCGTTGAATCTTGGTAAAAAGTGATGATTTTGTAGATTTCGTGCTCTTCTTTGCGAATTCAAGCCACAAAACAACGAAAATCGGCGAGAAATCGTCGTCTTGCATCGAAATATGCGGTTTTCTCTAAGAATTTTGATGATTTCGTGCAGAATTCTGCTGTTTTCTCGCAATTCAGCCGTTGAATCTTGGTAAAAAGTGATGATTTTGTAGATTTCGTGCTCTTCTTTGCGAATTCAAGCCAGAAAACAACGAAAATCGGCGAGAAATCGTCGTTTTGCATCGAAATATGCGGTTTTCTCTAAGAATTTTGACGATTTCGTGCAGAATTCTGCTGTTTTCTTGCAATTCAGCCGTTGAATCTTGGTAAAAAGTCATGATTTTGTAGATTTCGTGCTCTCCTTTGCGAATTCAAGATAGAAAACAACGAAAATCAGCGAGAAATCGTCGTTTTGCAACGAAATATGCGGTTTTCTTTAAGAATTTTGATGATTTCGTGCAGAATTCTGCTGTTTTCTTGCAATTCAGCCGTTGAATCTTGGTAAAAAGTCATGATTTTGTAGATTTCGTGCTCTTCTTGGCAAATTCAAGATAGAAAACAACGAAAATCGGCGAGAAATCGTTGTTTTGCATCGAAATATGCGGTTTTCTGTAAGAATTTTGATGATTTCGTGCAGAATTCTGCTGTTTTCTTGCAATTCAGCCGTTGAATCTTGGTAAAAAGTCATGATTTTGTAGATTCCGGGCTCTTCTTTGCGAATTCAAGCCAGAAAACAACGAAAATCGGCGAGAAATCGTCGTTTTGCATCGAAAAACGCAGTTTTCTGTAAGAATTTTGATGATTTCGTGCAGAATTCTGCTGTTTTCTTGCAATTCAGCCGTTTAATCTTGGTAAAAAGTCATGATTTTGTAGATTTCGTGCTCTTCTTTGCGAATTCAAGCCAGAAAACAACGAAAATCGGCGAGAAATCGTCGTTTTGCATCGAAATATGCTGTTTTCTGTAAGAATTTTGATGATTTCGTGCAGAATTCTGCTGTTTTCTTGCAATTCAGCCGTTGAATCTAGGTAAAAAGTCATGATTTTGTAAATTTCGTGCTCTTCTTGGCGAATTCAAGATAAAAAACAACGAAAATCGGCGAGAAATCGTTGTTTTGCATCGAAATATGCGGTTTTCTGTAAGAATTTTGATGATTTCGTGCATAATTCTGCTGTTTTCTTGCAATTCAGCCGTTGAATCTAGGTAAAAACTCATGATTTTGTAGATTTCGTGCTCTTCTTGGCGAATTCAAGATAGAAAACAACGAAAATCGGCGAGAAATCGTTGTTTTGCATCGAAATATGCGGTTTTCTGTAAGAATTTTGATGATTTCGTGCAGAATTCTGCTGTTTTCTTGCAATTCAGCTGTTGAATCTAGGTAAAAAGTCATGATTTTGTAGATTTCGTGCTCTTCTTGGCGAATTCAAGATAGAAAACAACGAAAATCGGCGAGAAATCGTTGTTTTGCATCGAAATATGCAGTTTTCTCTAAGAATTTTGATGATTTCGTGCAGAATTCTGCTGTTTTCTTGCAATTCAGCCGTTGAATCTTGGTAAAAAGTCATGATTTTGTAGATTTCGTGCTCTTCTTTGCGAATTCAAGCCAGAAAACAACGAAAATCGGCGAGATATCGTCGTTTTGCATCGAAATATGCGGTTTTCTGTAAGAATTTTGATGATCTCGTGCAGAATTCTGCTGTTTTCTTGCAATTCAGCCGTTGAATCTTGGTAAAAAGTCATGATTTTGTAGATTTCGTGCTCTTCTTTGCGAATTCAAGCCAGAAAACAACGAAAATCGGCGAGAAATCGTCGTTTTGCATCGAAATATGCGGTTTTCTGTAAGAATTTTGATGATTTCGTGCAGAATTCTGCTGTTTTCTTGCAATTCAGCCGTTGAATCTAGGTAAAAAGTCATGATTTTGTACATTTCGTGCTCTTCTTTGCGAATTCAAGCCAGAAAACAACGAAAATCGGCGAGAAATCGTCGTTTTGCATCGAAATATGCGGTTTTCTGTAAGAATTTTGATGATTTCGTGCAGAATTCTGCTGTTTTCTTGCAATTCAGCCGTTGAATCTTGGTAAAAAGTCATGATTTTGTAGATTCCGTGCCCTTCTTTGCGAATTCATGATAGAAAACAACGAAAATCAGCGAGAAATCGTCGTTTTGCATCGAAATATGCGGTTTTCTCTAAGAATTTTGATGATTTCGTGCAGAATTCTGCTGTTTTCTTGCAATTCAGCTGTTGAATCTTGGTAAAATGTGATGATTTTGTAGATTTAGTGCTCTTCTTTGCGAATTCAAGCCAGAAAACAACGAAAATCGGCGAGAAATCGTCGTTTTGCATCGAAATATGCGGTTTTCTCTAAGAATTTTGATGATTTCGTGCAGAATTCTGCTGTTTTCTTGCAATTCAGCCGTTGAATCTTGGTAAAAAGTAATGATTTTGTAGATTTCGTGCTCTTCTTTGCGAATTCAAGCCAGAAAACAACGAAAATCGGCGAGAAATCGTCGTTTTGCATCGAAATATGCGGTTTTCTGTAAGAATTTTGATGATTTCGTGCAGAATTCTGCTGTTTTCTTGCAATTCAGCCGTTGAATCTAGGTAAAAAGTCATGATTTTGTAAATTTCGTGCTCTTCTTGGCGAATTCAAGATAAAAAACAACGAAAATCGGCGAGAAATCGTCGTTTTGCATCGAAAAATGCAGTTTTCTGTAAGAATTTTGATGATTTCGTGCAGAATTCTGCTGTTTTCTTGCAATTCAGCCGTTGAATCTTGGTAAAAAGTCATGATTTTGTAGATTTCGTGCTCTTCTTTGCGAATTCAAGCCAGAAAACAACGAAAATCGGCGAGAAATCGTCGTTTTGCATCGGAATATGCGGTTTTCTGTAAGAATTTTGATGATTTCGTGCAGAATTCTGCTGTTTTCTTGCAATTCAGCCTTTGAATCTTGGTAAAAAGTCATGATTTTGTAGATTTCGTGCTCTTCTCTGCGAATTCAAGCCAGAAAACAACGAAAATCGGCGAGAAATCGTCGTTTTGCATCGAAATATGCGGTTTTCTGTAAGAATTTTGATGATTTCGTGCAGAATTCTGCTGTTTTCTTGCAATTCAGCCGTTGAATCTTGGTAAAAAGTCATGATTTTGTAGATTTCGTGCTCTTCTTTGCGAATTCAAGCCAGAAAACAACGAAAATCGGCGAGAAATCGTCGTTTTGCATCGGAATATGCGGTTTTCTGTAAGAATTTTGATGATTTCGTGCAGAATTCTGCTGTTTTCTTGCAATTCAGCCTTTGAATCTTGGTAAAAAGTCATGATTTTGTAGATTTCGTGCTCTTCTCTGCGAATTCAAGCCAGAAAACAACGAAAATCGGCGAGAAATCGTCGTTTTGCATCGAAATATGCGGTTTTCTGTAAGAATTTTGATGATTTCGTGCAGAATTCTGCTGTTTTCTTGCAATTCAGCTGTTGAATCTTGGTAAAATGTGATGATTTTGTAGATTTAGTGCTCTTCTTTGCGAATTCAAGCCAGAAAACAACGAAAATCGGCGAGAAATCGTCGTTTTGCATCGAAATATGCGGTTTTCTCTAAGAATTTTGATGATTTCGTGCAGAATTCTGCTGTTTTCTTGCAATTCAGCCGTTGAATCTAGGTAAAAAGTCATGATTTTGTAGATTTCGTGCTCTTCTTTGCGAATTCAAGCCAGAAAACAACGAAAATCGGCGAGAAATCGTCGTTTTGCATCGAAATATGCGGTTTTCTGTAAGAATTTTTATGATTTCGTGCAGAATTCTGCTGTTTTCTTGCAATTCAGCCGTTGAATCTAGGTAAAAAGTCATGATTTTGTAGATTTCGTGCTCTTCTTGGCGAATTCAACATAGAAAACAACGAAAATCGGCGAGAAATCGTCGTTTTGCATCGAAAAATGCAGTTTTCTGTAAGAATTTTGATGATTTCGTGCAGAATTCTGCTGTTTTCTTGCAATTCAGCCGTTGAATCTTGGTAAAAAGTCATGATTTTGTAGATTTCGTGCTCTTCTTTGCGAATTCAAGCCAGAAAACAACGAAAATCGGCGAGAAATCGTCGTTTTGCATCGGAATATGCGGTTTTCTGTAAGAATTTTGATGATTTCGTGCAGAATTCTGCTGTTTTCTTGCAATTCAGCCGTTGAATCTTGGTAAAAAGTGATGATTTTGTAGATTTCGTGCTCTTCATTGCGAATTCAAGCCAGAAAACAACGAAAATTGGCGAGAAATCGTCGTTTTGCATCGAAATATGCGGTTTTCTCTAAGAATTTTGATGATTTCGTGCAGAATTCTGCTGTTTTCTTGCAATTCAGCCGTTGAATCTTGGTAAAAAGTGATGATTTTGTAGATTTCGTGCTCTTCTTTGCGAATTCAAGCCAGAAAACAACGAAAATCGGCGAGAAATTGTCGTTTTGCATCGAAATATGCGGTTTTCTCTAAGAATTTTGACGATTTCGTGCAGAATTCTGCTGTTTTCTTGCAATTCAGCCGTTGAATCTTGGTAAAAAGTCATGATTTTGTAGATTTCGTGCTCTCCTTTGCGAATTCAAGATAGAAAACAACGAAAATCAGCGAGAAATCGTCGTTTTGCAACGAAATATGCGGTTTTCTGTAAGAATTTTGATGATTTCGTGCAGAATTCTGCTGTTTTCTTGCAATTCAGCCGTTGAATCTTGGTAAAAAGTCATGATTTTGTAGATTTCGTGCTCTTCTTTGCGAATTCAAGCCAGAAAACAACGAAAATCGGCGAGAAATCGTCGTTTTGCATCGAAATTTGCGGTTTTCTGTAAGAATTTTGATGATTTCGTGCAGAATTCTGCTGTTTTCTTGCAATTCAGCCGTTGAATCTTGGTAAAAAGTCATGATTTTGTAGATTCCGTGCTCTTCTTTGCAAATTCATGATAGAAAACAACGAAAATCAGCGAGAAATCCGTTTTGCATCGAAATATGCGGTTTTCTCTAAGAATTTTGATGATTTCGTGCAGAATTCTGCTGTTTTCTTGCAATTCAGCCGTTGAATCTTGGTAAAAAGTGATGATTTTGTAGATTTCGTGCTCTTCTTTGCGAATTCAAGCCAGAAAACAACGAAAATTGGCGAGAAATCGTCGTTTTGCATCGAAATATGCGGTTTTCTCTAAGAATTTTGATGATTTCGTGCAGAATTCTGCTGTTTTCTTGCAATTCAGCCGTTGAATCTTGGTAAAAAGTGATGATTTTGTAGATTTCGTGCTCTTCTTTGCGAATTCAAGCCAGAAAACAACGAAAATCGGCGAGAAATTGTCGTTTTGCATCGAAATATGCGGTTTTCTCTAAGAATTTTGACGATTTCGTACAGAATTCTGCTGTTTTCTTGCAATTCAGCCGTTGAATCTTGGTAAAAAGTCATGATTTTGTAGATTTCGTGCTCTCCTTTGCGAATTCAAGATAGAAAACAACGAAAATCAGCGAGAAATCGTCGTTTTGCAACGAAATATGCGGTTTTCTGTAAGAATTTTGATGATTTCGTGCAGAATTCTGCTGTTTTCTTGCAATTCAGCCGTTGAATCTTGGTAAAAAGTCATGATTTTGTAGATTTCGTGCTCTTCTTGGCGAATTCAAGATAGAAAACAACGAAAATCGGCGAGAAATCGTTGTTTTGCATCGAAATATGCGGTTTTCTGTAAGAATTTTGATGATTTCGTGCAGAATTCTGCTGTTATCTTGCAATTCAGCCGTTGAATCTAGGTAAAAAGTCATGATTTTGTAGATTTCGTGCTCTTTTTGGCGAATTCAAGATAGAAAACAACGAAAATCGGCGAGAAATCGTTGTTTTGCATCGAAATATGCAGTTTTCTCTAAGAATTTTGATGATTTCGTGCAGAATTCTGCTGTTTTCTTGCAATTCAGCCGTTGAATCTTGGTAAAAAGTCATGATTTTGTAGATTTCGTGCTTTTCTTTGCGAATTCAAGCCAGAAAACAACGAAAATCGGCGAAAAATCGTCGTTTTGCATCGAAATATGCGGTTTTCTGTAAGAATTTTGATGATTTCCTGCAGAATTCTGCTGTTTTCTTGCAATTCAGCCGTTGAATCTTGGTAAAAAGTCATGATTTTGTAGATTTCGTGCTCTTCTTTGCGAATTCAAGCCAGAAAACAACGAAAATCGGCGAGAAATCGTCGTTTTGCATCGAAAAATGCAGTTTTCTGTAAAAATTTTGATGATTTCGTGCAGAATTCTACTGTTTTCTTGCAATTCAGTCGTTGAATCTTGGTAAAAAGTCATGATTTTGTAGATTTCGTGCTCTTCTTTGCGAATTCAAGCCAGAAAACAACGAAAATCGGCGAGAAATCGTCGTTTTGCATCGAAATATGCGGTTTTCTGTAAGAATTTTGATGATTTCGTGCAGAATTCTGCTGTTTTCTTGCAATTCAGACGTTGAATCTAGGTAAAAAGTCATGATTTTGTAGATTTCGTGCTCTTCTTGGCGAATTCAAGATAGAAAACAACGAAAATCGGCGAGAAATCGTTGTTTTGCATCGAAATATGCGGTTTTCTGTAAGAATTTTGATGATTTTGTGCAGAATTCTGCTGTTTTCTTGCAATTCAGCCGTTGAATCTAGGTAAAAAGTCATGATTTTGTAGATTTCGTGCTCTTCTTGGCGAATTCAAGATAGAAAACAACAAAAATCGGCGAGAAATCGTTGTTTTGCATCGAAATATGCAGTTTTCTCTAAGAATTTTGATGATTTCGTGCAGAATTCTGCTGTTTTCTTGCAATTCAGCCGTTGAATCTTGGTAAAAAGTCATGATTTTGTAGATTTCGTGCTCTTCTTTGCGAATTCAAGCCAGAAAACAACGAAAATCGGTGAGAAATCGTCGTTTTGCATCGAAATATGCGGTTTTCTGTAAGAATTTTGATGATTTCCTGCAAAATTCTGCTGTTTTCTTGCAATTCAGCCGTCGAATCTTGGTAAAAAGTCATGATTTTGTAGATTTCGTGCTCTTCTTTGCGAATTCAAGCCAGAAAACAACGAAAATCGGCGAGAAATCGTCGTTTTGCATCGAAATATGCGGTTTTCTGTAAAAATTTTGATGATTTCGTGCAAAATTCTGCTGTTTTCTTGCAATTCAGCCGTTGAATGTTGGTAAAAAGTCATGATTTTGTAGATTTCGTGCTCTTCTTTGCGAATTCAAGCCAGAAAACAACGAAAATCGGTGAGAAATCGTCGTTTTGCATCGAAATATGCGGTTTTCTGTAAGAATTTTGATGATTTCCTGCAAAATTCTGCTGTTTTCTTGCAATTCAGCCGTCGAATCTTGGTAAAAAGTCATGATTTTGTAGATTTCGTGCTCTTCTTTGCGAATTCAAGCCAGAAAACAACGAAAATCGGCGAGAAATCGTCGTTTTGCATCGAAATATGCGGTTTTCTGTAAAAATTTTGATGATTTCGTGCAAAATTCTGCTGTTTTCTTGCAATTCAGCCGTTGAATCTTGGTAAAAAGTGATGATTTTGTAGATTTCGTGCTCTTCTTTGCGAATTCAAGCCAGAAAACAACGAAAATCGGCGAGAAATTGTCGTTTTGCATCGAAATATGCGGTTTTCTCTAAGAATTTTGACGATTTCGTGCAGAATTCTGCTGTTTTCTTGCAATTCAGCCGTTGAATCTTGGTAAAAAGTCATGATTTTGTAGATTTTGTGCTCTCCTTTGCGAATTCAAGATAGAAAACAACGAAAATCAGCGAGAAATCGTCGTTTTGCAACGAAATATGCGGTTTTCTGTAAGAATTTTGATGATTTCGTGCAGAATTCTGCTGTTTTCTTGCAATTCAGCCTTTGAATCTTGGTAAAAAGTCATGATTTTGTAGATTTCGTGCTCTTCTCTGCGAATTCAAGCCAGAAAACAACGAAAATCGGCGAGAAATCGTCGTTTTGCATCGAAATATGCGGTTTTCTGTAAGAATTTTGATGATTTCGTGCAGAATTCTGCTGTTTTCTTGCAATTCAGCCGTTGAATCTTGGTAAAAAGTCATGATTTTGTAGATTTCGTGCTCTTCTTTGCGAATTCAAGCCAGAAAACAACGAAAATCGGCGAGAAATCGTCGTTTTGCATCGAAATTTGCGGTTTTCTGTAAGAATTTTGATGATTTCGTGCAGAATTCTGCTGTTTTCTTGCAATTCAGCCGTTGAATCTTGGTAAAAAGTCATGATTTTGTAGATTCCGTGCTCTTCTTTGCGAATTCATGATAGAAAACAACGAAAATCAGCGAGAAATCGTCGTTTTGCATCGAAATATGCGGTTTTCTCTAAGAATTTTGATGATTTCGTGCAGAATTCTGCTGTTTTCTTGCAATTCAGCCGTTGAATCTTGGTAAAAAGTGATGATTTTGTAGATTTCGTGCTCTTCTTTGCGAATTCAAGCCAGAAAACAACGAAAATTGGCGAGAAATCGTCGTTTTGCATCGAAATATGCGGTTTTCTCTAAGAATTTTGATGATTTCGTGCAGAATTCTGCTGTTTTCTTGCAATTCAGCCGTTGAATCTTGGTAAAAAGTGATGATTTTGTAGATTTCGTGCTCTTCTTTGCGAATTCAAGCCAGAAAACAACGAAAATCGGCGAGAAATTGTCGTTTTGCATCGAAATATGCGGTTTTCTCTAAGAATTTTGACGATTTCGTGCAGAATTCTGCTGTTTTCTTGCAATTCAGCCGTTGAATCTTGGTAAAAAGTCATGATTTTGTAGATTTCGTGCTCTCCTTTGCGAATTCAAGATAGAAAACAACGAAAATCAGCGAGAAATCGTCGTTTTGCAACGAAATATGCGGTTTTCTGTAAGAATTTTGATGATTTCGTGCAGAATTCTGCTGTTTTCTTGCAATTCAGCCGTTGAATCTTGGTAAAAAGTCATGATTTTGTAGATTTCGTGCTCTTCTTGGCGAATTCAAGATAGAAAACAACGAAAATCGGCGAGAAATCGTTGTTTTGCATCGAAATATGCGGTTTTCTGTAAGAATTTTGATGATTTCGTGCAGAATTCTGCTGTTATCTTGCAATTCAGCCGTTGAATCTAGGTAAAAAGTCATGATTTTGTAGATTTCGTGCTCTTTTTGGCGAATTCAAGATAGAAAACAACGAAAATCGGCGAGAAATCGTTGTTTTGCATCGAAATATGCAGTTTTCTCTAAGAATTTTGATGATTTCGTGCAGAATTCTGCTGTTTTCTTGCAATTCAGCCGTTGAATCTTGGTAAAAAGTCATGATTTTGTAGATTTCGTGCTTTTCTTTGCGAATTCAAGCCAGAAAACAACGAAAATCGGCGAAAAATCGTCGTTTTGCATCGAAATATGCGGTTTTCTGTAAGAATTTTGATGATTTCCTGCAGAATTCTGCTGTTTTCTTGCAATTCAGCCGTTGAATCTTGGTAAAAAGTCATGATTTTGTAGATTTCGTGCTCTTCTTTGCGAATTCAAGCCAGAAAACAACGAAAATCGGCGAGAAATCGTCGTTTTGCATCGAAAAATGCAGTTTTCTGTAAAAATTTTGATGATTTCGTGCAGAATTCTACTGTTTTCTTGCAATTCAGCCGTTGAATCTTGGTAAAAAGTCATGATTTTGTAGATTTCGTGCTCTTCTTTGCGAATTCAAGCCAGAAAACACCGAAAATCGGCGAGAAATCGTCGTTTTGCATCGAAATATGCGGTTTTCTGTAAGAATTTTGATGATTTCGTGCAGAATTCTGCTGTTTTCTTGCAATTCAGCCGTTGAATCTAGGTAAAAAGTCATGATTTTGTAGATTTCGTGCTCTTCTTGGCGAATTCAAGATAGAAAACAACGAAAATCGGCGAGAAATCGTTGTTTTGCATCGAAATATGCGGTTTTCTGTAAGAATTTTGATGATTTTGTGCAGAATTCTGCTGTTTTCTTGCAATTCAGCCGTTGAATCTAGGTAAAAAGTCATGATTTTGTAGATTTCGTGCTCTTCTTGGCGAATTCAAGATAGAAAACAACAAAAATCGGCGAGAAATCGTTGTTTTGCATCGAAATATGCAGTTTTCTCTAAGAATTTTGATGATTTCGTGCAGAATTCTGCTGTTTTCTTGCAATTCAGCCGTTGAATCTTGGTAAAAAGTCATGATTTTGTAGATTTCGTGCTCTTCTTTGCGAATTCAAGCCAGAAAACAACGAAAATCGGCGAGAAATAATCGTTTTGCATCGAAATATGCGGTTTTCTGTAAGAATTTTGATGATTTCGTGCAGAATTCTGCTGTTTTCTTGCAATTCAGCCGTTGAATCTTGGTAAAAAGTCATGATTTTGTAGATTTCGTGCTCCTCTTTGCGAATTCAAGCCAGAAAACCACGAAAATCGGCGAGAAATCGTCGTTTTGCATCGAAATGTGCGGTTTTCTCCAAGAATTTTGATGATTTCGTGCAGAATTCTGCTGTTTTCTTGCAATTCAGCCGTTGAATCTTGGTAAAACGTGATAATTTTGTAGATTTCGTGCTCTTCTTTGCGAATTCAAGCCAGAAAACAACGAAAATCGGCGAGAAATCGCCGTATTGCATCGAAATATGCGGTTTTCTCTAAGAATTTTGACGATTTCGTGCAGAATTCTGCTGTTTTCTTGCAATTCAGCTGTTGAATCTAGGTAAAAAGTCATGATTTTGTAGATTTCGTGCTCTTCTTTGCGAATTCAAGCCAGAAAACAACGAAAATCGGCGAGAAATCGTCGTTATGCATCGAAATATGCGGTTTTCTGTAAGAATTTTGATGATTTCGTGCAGAATTCTGCTGTTTTCTTGCAATTCAGCCGTTGAATCTTGGTAAAAAGTCATGGTTTTGTAGATTTCGTGCTCCTCTTGCGAATTCAAGCCAGAAAACCACGAAAATCGGCGTGAAATCGTCGTTTTGCATCGAAATGTGCGGTTTTCTCTAAGAATTTTGATGATTTCGTGCAGAATTCTGCTGTTTTCTTGCAATTCAGCCGTTGAATCTTGGTAAAAAGTGATGATTTTGTAGATTTCGTGCTTTTCTTTGCGAATTCAAGCCAGAAAACAACGAAAATCGGCGAAAAATCGTCGTTATGCATCGAAATATGCGGTTTTCTGTAAGAATTTTGATGATTTCCTGCAGAATTCTGCTGTTTTCTTGCAATTCAGCCGTTGAATCTTGGTAAAAGGTCATGATTTTGTAGATTTCGTGCTCTTCTTTGCGAATTCAAGCCAGAAAACAACGAAAATCGGCGAGAAATCGTCGTTTTGCATCGAAAAATGCAGTTTTCTGTAAAAATTTTGATGATTTCGTGCAGAATTCTACTGTTTTCTTGCAATTCAGCCGTTGAATCTTGGTAAAAAGTCATGATTTTGTAGATTTCGTGCTCTTCTTTGCGAATTCAAGCCAGAAAACAACGAAAATCGGCGAGAAATCGTCGTTTTGCATCGAAATATGCGGTTTTCTGTAAGAATTTTGATGATTTCGTGCAGAATTCTGCTGTTTTCTTACAATTCAGCCGTTGAATCTAGGTAAAAAGTCATGATTTTGTAGATTTCGTGCTCTTCTTGGCGAATTCAAGATAGAAAACAACGAAAATCGGCGAGAAATCGTTGTTTTGCATCGAAATATGCGGTTTTCTGTAAGAATTTTGATGATTTTGTGCAGAATTCTGCTGTTTTCTTGCAATTCAGCCGTTGAATCTAGGTAAAAAGTCATGATTTTGTAGATTTCGTGCTCTTCTTGGCGAATTCAAGATAGAAAACAACAAAAATCGGCGAGAAATCGTTGTTTTGCATCGAAATATGCAGTTTTCTCTAAGAATTTTGATGATTTCGTGCAGAATTCTGCTGTTTTCTTGCAATTCAGCCGTTGAATCTTGGTAAAAAGTCATGATTTTGTAGATTTCGTGCTCTTCTTTGCGAATTCAAGCCAGAAAACAACGAAAATCGGTGAGAAATCGTCGTTTTGCATCGAAATATGCGGTTTTCTGTAAGAATTTTGATGATTTCCTGCAAAATTCTGCTGTTTTCTTGCAATTCAGCCGTTGAATCTTGGTAAAAAGTCATGATTTTGTAGATTTCGTGCTCTTCTTTGCGAATTCAAGCCAGAAAACAACGAAAATCGGCGAGAAATCGTCGTTTTGCATCGAAATATGCGGTTTTCTGTAAGAATTTTGATGATTTCGTGCAGAATTCTGCTGTTTTCTTGCAATTCAGCCGTTGAATCTTGGTAAAAAGTCATGATTTTGTAGATTTCGTGCTCTTCTTTGCGAATTCAAGCCAGAAAACAACGAAAATCGGCGAGAAATAATCGTTTTGCATCGAAATATGCGGTTTTCTGTAAGAATTTTGATGATTTCGTGCAGAATTCTGCTGTTTTCTTGCAATTCAGCCGTTGAATCTTGGTAAAAAGTCATGATTTTGTAGATTTCGTGCTCCTCTTTGCGAATTCAAGCCAGAAAACCACGAAAATCGGCGAGAAATCGTCGTTTTGCATCGAAATGTGCGGTTTTCTCCAAGAATTTTGATGATTTCGTGCAGAATTCTGCTGTTTTCTTGCAATTCAGCCGTTGAATCTTGGTAAAACGTGATAATTTTGTAGATTTCGTGCTCTTCTTTGCGAATTCAAGCCAGAAAACAACGAAAATCGGCGAGAAATCGCCGTATTGCATCGAAATATGCGGTTTTCTCTAAGAATTTTGACGATTTCGTGCAGAATTCTGCTGTTTTCTTGCAATTCAGCTGTTGAATCTAGGTAAAAAGTCATGATTTTGTAGATTTCGTGCTCTTCTTTGCGAATTCAAGCCAGAAAACAACGAAAATCGGCGAGAAATCGTCGTTTTGCATCGAAATATGCGGTTTTCTGTAAGAATTTTGATGATTTCGTGCAGAATTCTGCTGTTTTCTTGCAATTCAGCCGTTGAATCTTGGTAAAAAGTCATGGTTTTGTAGATTTCGTGCTCCTCTTTGCGAATTCAAGCCAGAAAACCACGAAAATCGGCGTGAAATCGTCGTTTTGCATCGAAATGTGCGGTTTTCTCTAAGAATTTTGATGATTTCGTGCAGAATTCTGCTGTTTTCTTGCAATTCAGCCGTTGAATCTTGGTAAAAAGTGATAACTTTGTAGATTTCGTGCTCTTCTTTGCGAATTCAAGCCAGAAAACAACGAAAATCGGCGAGAAATCGCCGTTTTGCATCGAAATATGCGGTTTTCTCTAAGAATTTTGACGATTTCGTGCAGAATTCTGCTGTTTTCTTGCAATTCAGCTGTTGAATCCAGGTAAAAAGTCATGATTTTGTAGATTTCGTGCTCTTCTTTGCGAATTCAAGCCAGAAAACAACGAAAATCGGCGAGAAATCGTCGTTTTGCATCGAAATATGCGGTTTTCTGTAAGAATTTTGATGATTTCGTGCAGAATTCTGCTGTTTTCTTGCAATTCAGCCGTTGAATCTTGGTAAAAAGTCATGGTTTTGTAGATTTCGTGCTCCTCTTTGCGAATTCAAGCCAGAAAACCACGAACATCGGCGAGAAATCGTCGTTTTGCATCGAAATGTGCGGTTTTCTCTAAGAATTTTGATGATTTCGTGCAGAATTCTGCTGTTTTCTTCCAATTCAGCCGTTGAATCTTGGTAAAAAGTGATAATTTTGTAGATTTCGTGCTCTTCTTTGCGAATTCAAGCCAGAAAACAACGAAAATCGGCGAGAAATCGTCGTTTTGCATCGAAATATGCGGTTTTCTGTGAGAATTTTGATGATTTCGTGCAGAATTCTGCTGTTTTCTTGCAATTCAGCCGTTGAATCTTGGTATAAAGTCATGATTTTCTAGATTTCGTGCTCTTCTTTGCGAATTCAAGCCAGAAAACAACGAAAATCGGCGAGAAATCGTCGTTTTGCATCGAAATATGCGGTTTTCTGTAAGAATTTTGATGATTTCGTGCAGAATTCTGCTGTTTTCTTGCAATTCAGCCGTTGAATCTTGGTAAAAAGTCATGATTTTGTAGATTTCGTGCTCTTCTTTGCGAATTCAAGCCAGAAAACAACGAAAATCGGCGAGAAATCGTCGTTTTGCATCGAAATATGCGGTTTTCTGTAAGAATTTTGATGATTTCGTGCAGAATTCTGCTGTTTTCTTGCAATTCAGCCATTGAACCTTAATAAAAAGTCATGATTTTGTAGATTCCGTGCTCTTCTTTGCAAATTCAAGATAGAAAACAACGAAAATCAGCGAGAAATCGTCGTTTTGCATCGAAATATGCGGTTTTCTCTAAGAATTTTGATGATTTCGAGCAGAATTCTGCTGTTTTCTTGAAATTCAGCCGTTGAATCTTGGTATAAAGTCATGATTTTCTAGATTTCGTGCTCTTCTTTGCGAATTCAAGCCAGAAAACAACGAAAATCGGCGAGAAATCGTCGTTTTGCATCGAAATATGCGGTTTTCTGTAAGAATTTTGATGATTTCGTGCAGAATTCTGCTGTTTTCTTGCAATTCAGCTGTTGAATCTAGGTAAAAAGTCATGATTTTGTAGATTTCGTGCTCTTCTTTGCGAATTCAAGCCAGAAAACAACGAAAATCGGCGAGAAATCGTCGTTTTGCATCGAAATATGCGGTTTTCTGTAAGAATTTTGATGATTTCGTGCAGAATTCTGCTGTTTTCTTGCAATTCAGCCGTTGAATCTTGGTAAAAAGTCATGGTTTTGTAGATTTCGTGCTCCTCTTTGCGAATTCAAGTCCGAAAACCACGGAAATCGGCGTGAAATCGTCGTTTTGCATCGAAATGTGCGGTTTTCTCTAAGAATTTTGATGATTTCGTGCAGAATTCTGCTGTTTTCTTGCAATTCAGCCGTTGAATCTTGGTAAAAAGTGATAATTTTGTAGATTTCGTGCTCTTCTTTGCGAATTCAAGCCAGAAAACAACGAAAATCGGCGAGAAATCGCCGTTTTGCATAGAAATATGCGGTTTTCTCTAAGAATTTTGACGATTTCGTGCAGAATTCTGCTGTTTTCTTGCAATTCAGCTGTTGAATCTAGGTAAAAAGTCATGATTTTGTAGATTTCGTGCTCTTCTTTGCGAATTCAAGCCAGAAAACAACGAAAATCGGCGAGAAATCGTCGTTTTGCATCGAAATATGCGGTTTTCTGTAAGAATTTTGATGATTTCGTGCAGAATTCTGCTGTTTTCTTGCAATTCAGCCGTTGAATCTTGGTAAAAAGTTATGGTTTTGTGGATTTCGTGCTCCTCTTTGCGAATTCAAGCCAGAAAACAACGAAAATCGGCGAGAAATCGTCGTTTTGCATCGAAATGTGCGGTTTTCTCTAAGAATTTTGATGATTTCGTGCAGAATTCTGCTGTTTTCTTCCAATTCAGCCGTTGAATCTTGGTAAAAAGTGATAATTTTGTAGATTTCGTGCTCTTCTTTGCGAATTCAAGCCAGAAAACAACGAAAATCGGCGAGAAATCGTCGTTTTGCATCGAAATATGCGGTTTTCTGTGAGAATTTTGATGATTTCGTGCAGAATTCTGCTGTTTTCTTGCAATTCAGCCGTTGAATCTTGGTATAAAGTCATGATTTTCTAGATTTCGTGCTCTTCTTTGCGAATTCAAGCCAGAAAACAACGAAAATCGGCGAGAAATCGTCGTTTTGCATCGAAATATGCGGTTTTCTGTAAGAATTTTGATGATTTCGTGCAGAATTCTGCTGTTTTCTTGCAATTCAGCCGTTGAATCTTGGTAAAAAGTCATGATTTTGTAGATTTCGTGCTCTTCTTTGCGAATTCAAGCCAGAAAACAACGAAAATCGGCGAGAAATCGTCGTTTTGCATCGAAATATGCGGTTTTCTGTAAGAATTTTGATGATTTCGTGCAGAATTCTGTTGTTTTCTTGCAATTCAGCCGTTGAACCTTGGTAAAAAGTCATGATTTTGTAGATTCCGTGCTCTTCTTTGCAAATTCAAGATAGAAAACAACGAAAATCAGCGAGAAATCGTCGTTTTGCATCGAAATATGCGGTTTTCTCTAAGAATTTTGATGATTTCGAGCAGAATTCTGCTGTTTTCTTGCAATTCAGCCGTTGAATCTTGGTAAAAAGTGATGATTTTGTAGATTTCGTGCTCTCCTTTGCGAATTCAAGATAGAAAACAACGAAAATCAGCGAGAAATCGTCGTTTTGCAACGAAATATGCGGTTTTCTGTAAGAATTTTGATGATTTCGTGCAGAATTCTGCTGTTTTCTTGCAATTCAGCCGTTGAATCTTGGTAAAAAGTCATGATTTTGTAGATTTCGTGCTCTTCTTGGCGAATTCAAGATAGAAAACAACGAAAATCGGCGAGAAATCGTTGTTTTGCATCGAAATATGCGGTTTTCTGTAAGAATTTTGATGATTTCGTGCAGAATTCTGCTGTTATCTTGCAATTCAGCCGTTGAATCTAGGTAAAAAGTCATGATTTTGTAGATTTCGTGCTCTTTTTGGCGAATTCAAGATAGAAAACAACGAAAATCGGCGAGAAATCGTTGTTTTGCATCGAAATATGCAGTTTTCTCTAAGAATTTTGATGATTTCGTGCAGAATTCTGCTGTTTTCTTGCAATTCAGCTGTTGAATCTTGGTATAAAGTCATGATTTTGTAGATTTCGTGCTTTTCTTTGCGAATTCAAGCCAGAAAACAACGAAAATCGGCGAAAAATCGTCGTTTTGCATCGAAATATGCGGTTTTCTGTAAGAATTTTGATGATTTCCTGCAGAATTCTGCTGTTTTCTTGCAATTCAGCCGTTGAATCTTGGTAAAAGGTCATGATTTTGTAGATTTCGTGCTCTTCTTTGCGAATTCAAGCCAGAAAACAACGAAAATCGGCGAGAAATCGTCGTTTTGCATCGAAAAATGCAGTTTTCTGTAAAAATTTTGATGATTTCGTGCAGAATTCTACTGTTTTCTTGCAATTCAGCCGTTGAATCTTGGTAAAAAGTCATGATTTTGTAGATTTCGTGCTCTTCTTTGCGAATTCAAGCCAGAAAACAACGAAAATCGGCGAGAAATCGTCGTTTTGCATCGAAATATGCGGTTTTCTGTAAGAATTTTGATGATTTCGTGCAGAATTCTGCTGTTTTCTTGCAATTCAGCCGTTGAATCTAGGTAAAAAGTCATGATTTTGTAGATTTCGTGCTCTTCTTGGCGAATTCAAGATAGAAAACAACGAAAATCGGCGAGAAATCGTTGTTTTGCATCGAAATATGCGGTTTTCTGTAAGAATTTTGATGATTTTGTGCAGAATTCTGCTGTTTTCTTGCAATTCAGCCGTTGAATCTAGGTAAAAAGTCATGATTTTGTAGATTTCGTGCTCTTCTTGGCGAATTCAAGATAGAAAACAACAAAAATCGGCGAGAAATCGTTGTTTTGCATCGAAATATGCAGTTTTCTCTAAGAATTTTGATGATTTCGTGCAGAATTCTGCTGTTTTCTTGCAATTCAGCCGTTGAATCTTGGTAAAAAGTCATGATTTTGTAGATTTCGTGCTCTTCTTTGCGAATTCAAGCCAGAAAACAACGAAAATCGGTGAGAAATCGTCGTTTTGCATCGAAATATGCGGTTTTCTGTAAGAATTTTGATGATTTCCTGCAAAATTCTGCTGTTTTCTTGCAATTCAGCCGTTGAATCTTGGTAAAAAGTCATGATTTTGTAGATTTCGTGCTCTTCTTTGCGAATTCAAGCCAGAAAACAACGAAAATCGGCGAGAAATCGTCGTTTTGCATCGAAATATGCGGTTTTCTGTAAGAATTTTGATGATTTCGTGCAGTATTCTGCTGTTTTCTTGCAATTCAGCCGTTGAATCTTGGTAAAAAGTCATGATTTTGTAGATTTCGTGCTCTTCTTTGCGAATTCAAGCCAGAAAACAACGAAAATCGGCGAGAAATAATCGTTTTGCATCGAAATATGCGGTTTTCTGTAAGAATTTTGATGATTTCGTGCAGAATTCTGCTGTTTTCTTGCAATTCAGCCGTTGAATCTTGGTAAAAAGTCATGATTTTGTAGATTTCGTGCTCCTCTTTGCGAATTCAAGCCAGAAAATCACGAAAATCGGCGAGAAATCGTCGTTTTGCATCGAAATGTGCGGTTTTCTCCAAGAATTTTGATGATTTCGTGCAGAATTCTGCTGTTTTCTTGCAATTCAGCCGTTGAATCTTGGTAAAACGTGATAATTTTGTAGATTTCGTGCTCTTCTTTGCGAATTCAAGCCAGAAAACAACGAAAATCGGCGAGAAATCGCCGTATTGCATCGAAATATGCGGTTTTCTCTAAGAATTTTGACGATTTCGTGCAGAATTCTGCTGTTTTCTTGCAATTCAGCTGTTGAATCTAGGTAAAAAGTCATGATTTTGTAGATTTCGTGCTCTTCTTTGCGAATTCAAGCCAGAAAACAACGAAAATCGGCGAGAAATCGTCGTTTTGCATCGAAATATGCGGTTTTCTGTAAGAATTTTGATGATTTCGTGCAGAATTCTGCTGTTTTCTTGCAATTCAGCCGTTGAATCTTGGTAAAAAGTCATGGTTTTGTAGATTTCGTGCTCCTCTTTGCGAATTCAAGCCAGAAAACCACGAAAATCGGCGTAAAATCGTCGTTTTGCATCGAAATGTGCGGTTTTCTCTAAGAATTTTGATGATTTCGTGCAGAATTCTGCTGTTTTCTTGCAATTCAGCCGTTGAATCTTGGTAAAAAGTGATAACTTTGTAGATTTCGTGCTCTTCTTTGCGAATTCAAGCCAGAAAACAACGAAAATCGGCGAGAAATCGCCGTTTTGCATCGAAATATGCGGTTTTCTCTAAGAATTTTGACGATTTCGTGCAGAATTCTGCTGTTTTCTTGCAATTCAGCTGTTGAATCTAGGTAAAAAGTCATGATTTTGTAGATTTCGTGCTCTTCTTTGCGAATTCAAGCCAGAAAACAACGAAAATCGGCGAGAAATCGTCGTTTTGCATCGAAATATGCGGTTTTCTGTTAGAATTTTGATGATTTCGTGCAGAATTCTGCTGTTTTCTTGCAATTCAGCCGTTGAATCTTGGTAAAAAGTCATGGTTTTGTAGATTTCGTGCTCCTCTTTGCAAATTCAAGCCAGAAAACCACGAACATCGGCGAGAAATCGTCGTTTTGCATCGAAATGTGCGGTTTTCTCTAAGAATTTTGATGATTTCGTGCAGAATTCTGCTGTTTTCTTCCAATTCAGCCGTTGAATCTTGGTAAAAAGTGATAATTTTGTAGATTTCGTGCTCTTCTTTGCGAATTCAAGCCAGAAAACAACGAAAATCGGCGAGAAATCGTCGTTTTGCATCGAAATATGCGGTTTTCTGTGAGAATTTTGATGATTTCGTGCAGAATTCTGCTGTTTTCTTGCAATTCAGCCGTTGAATCTTGGTATAAAGTCATGATTTTCTAGATTTCGTGCTCTTCTTTGCGAATTCAAGCCAGAAAACAACGAAAATCGGCGAGAAATCGTCGTTTTGCATCGAAATATGCGGTTTTCTGTAAGAATTTTGATGATTTCGTGCAGAATTCTGCTGTTTTCTTGCAATTCAGCCGTTGAATCTTGGTATAAAGTCATGATTTTGTAGATTTCGTGCTTTTCTTTGCGAATTCAAGCCAGAAAACAACGAAAATCGGCGAAAAATCGTCGTTTTGCATCGAAATATGCGGTTTTCTGTAAGAATTTTGATGATTTCCTGCAGAATTCTGCTGTTTTCTTGCAATTCAGCCGTTGAATCTTGGTAAAAGGTCATGATTTTGTAGATTTCGTGCTCTTCTTTGCGAATTCAAGCCAGAAAACAACGAAAATCGGCGAGAAATCGTCGTTTTGCATCGAAAAATGCAGTTTTCTGTAAAAATTTTGATGATTTCGTGCAGAATTCTACTGTTTTCTTGCAATTCTGCCGTTGAATCTTGGTAAAAAGTCATGATTTTGTAGATTTCGTGCTCTTCTTTGCGAATTCAAGCCAGAAAACAACGAAACTCGGCGAGAAATCGTCGTTTTGCATCGAAATATGCGGTTTTCTGTAAGAATTTTGATGATTTCGTGCAGAATTCTGCTGTTTTCTTGCAATTCAGCCGTTGAATCTAGGTAAAAAGTCATGATTTTGTAGATTTCGTGCTCTTCTTGGCGAATTCAAGATAGAAAACAACGAAAATCGGCGAGAAATCGTTGTTTTGCATCGAAATATGCGGTTTTCTGTAAGAATTTTGATGATTTTGTGCAGAATTCTGCTGTTTTCTTGCAATTCAGCCGTTGAATCTAGGTAAAAAGTCATGATTTTGTAGATTTCGTGCTCTTCTTGGCGAATTCAAGATAGAAAACAACAAAAATCGGCGAGAAATCGTTGTTTTGCATCGAAATATGCAGTTTTCTCTAAGAATTTTGATGATTTCGTGCAGAATTCTGCTGTTTTCTTGCAATTCAGCCGTTGAATCTTGGTAAAAAGTCATGATTTTGTAGATTTCGTGCCCTTCTTTGCGAATTCAAGCCAGAAAACAACGAAAATCGGTGAGAAATCGTCGTTTTGCATCGAAATATGCGGTTTTCTGTAAGAATTTTGATGATTTCCTGCAAAATTCTGCTGTTTTCTTGCAATTCAGCCGTTGAATCTTGGTAAAAAGTCATGATTTTGTAGATTTCGTGCTCTTCTTTGCGAATTCAAGCCAGAAAACAACGAAAATCGGCGAGAAATCGTCGTTTTGCATCGAAATATGCGGTTTTCTGTAAGAATTTTGATGATTTCGTGCAGTATTCTGCTGTTTTCTTGCAATTCAGCCGTTGAATCTTGGTAAAAAGTCATGATTTTGTAGATTTCGTGCTCTTCTTTGCGAATTCAAGCCAGAAAACAACGAAAATCGGCGAGAAATAATCGTTTTGCATCGAAATATGCGGTTTTCTGTAAGAATTTTGATGATTTCGTGCAGAATTCTGCTGTTTTCTTGCAATTCAGCCGTTGAATCTTGGTAAAAAGTCATGATTTTGTAGATTTCGTGCTCCTCTTTGCGAATTCAAGCCAGAAAACCACGAAAATCGGCGAGAAATCGTCGTTTTGCATCGAAATGTGCGGTTTTCTCCAAGAATTTTGATGATTTCGTGCAGAATTCTGCTGTTTTCTTGCAATTCAGCCGTTGAATCTTGGTAAAACGTGATAATTTTGTAGATTTCGTGCTCTTCTTTGCGAATTCAAGCCAGAAAACAACGAAAATCGGCGAGAAATCGCCGTATTGCATCGAAATATGCGGTTTTCTCTAAGAATTTTGACGATTTCGTGCAGAATTCTGCTGTTTTCTTGCAATTCAGCTGTTGAATCTAGGTAAAAAGTCATGATTTTGTAGATTTCGTGCTCTTCTTTGCGAATTCAAGCCAGAAAACAACGAAAATCGGCGAGAAATCGTCGTTTTGCATCGAAATATGCGGTTTTCTGTAAGAATTTTGATGATTTCGTGCAGAATTCTGCTGTTTTCTTGCAATTCAGCCGTTGAATCTTGGTAAAAAGTCATGGTTTTGTAGATTTCGTGCTCCTCTTTGCGAATTCAAGCCAGAAAACCACGAAAATCGGCGTGAAATCGTCGTTTTGCATCGAAATGTGCGGTTTTCTCTAAGAATTTTGATGATTTCGTGCAGAATTCTGCTGTTTTCTTGCAATTCAGCCGTTGAATCTTGGTAAAAAGTGATAACTTTGTAGATTTCGTGCTCTTCTTTGCGAATTCAAGCCAGAAAACAACGAAAATCGGCGAGAAATCGCCGTTTTGCATCGAAATATGCGGTTTTCTCTAAGAATTTTGACGATTTCGTGCAGAATTCTGCTGTTTTCTTGCAATTCAGCTGTTGAATCTAGGTAAAAAGTCATGATTTTGTAGATTTCGTGCTCTTCTTTGCGAATTCAAGCCAGAAAACAACGAAAATCGGCGAGAAATCGTCGTTTTGCATCGAAATATGCGGTTTTCTGTAAGAATTTTGATGATTTCGTGCAGAATTCTGCTGTTTTCTTGCAATTCAGCCGTTGAATCTTGGTAAAAAGTCATGGTTTTGTAGATTTCGTGCTCCTCTTTGCGAATTCAAGCCAGAAAACCACGAACATCGGCGAGAAATCGTCGTTTTGCATCGAAATGTGCGGTTTTCTCTAAGAATTTTGATGATTTCGTGCAGAATTCTGCTGTTTTCTTCCAATTCAGCCGTTGAATCTTGGTAAAAAGTGATAATTTTGTAGATTTCGTGCTCTTCTTTGCGAATTCAAGCCAGAAAACAACGAAAATCGGCGAGAAATCGTCGTTTTGCATCGAAATATGCGGTTTTCTGTGAGAATTTTGATGATTTCGTGCAGAATTCTGCTGTTTTCTTGCAATTCAGCCGTTGAATCTTGGTATAAAGTCATGATTTTCTAGATTTCGTGCTCTTCTTTGCGAATTCAAGCCAGAAAACAACGAAAATCGGCGAGAAATCGTCGTTTTGCATCGAAATATGCGGTTTTCTGTAAGAATTTTGATGATCTCGTGCAGAATTCTGCTGTTTTCTTGCAATTCAGCCGTTGAATCTTGGTAAAAAGTCATGATTTTGTAGATTTCGTGCTCTTCTTTGCGAATTCAAGCCAGAAAACAACGAAAATCGGCGAGAAATCGTCGTTTTGCATCGAAATATGCGGTTTTCTGTAAGAATTTTGATGATTTCGTGCAGAATTCTGCTGTTTTCTTGCAATTCAGCCGTTGAACCTTAATAAAAAGTCATGATTTTGTAGATTCCGTGCTCTTCTTTGCAAATTCAAGATAGAAAACAACGAAAATCAGCGAGAAATCGTCGTTTTGCATCGAAATATGCGGTTTTCTCTAAGAATTTTGATGATTTCGAGCAGAATTCTGCTGTTTTCTTGAAATTCAGCCGTTGAATCTTGGTATAAAGTCATGATTTTCTAGATTTCGTGCTCTTCTTTGCGAATTCAAGCCAGAAAACAACGAAAACCGGCGAGAAATCGTCGTTTTGCATCGAAATATCCGGTTTTCAGTAAGAATTTTGATGATTTCGTGCAGAATTCTGCTGTTTTCTTGCAATTCAGCCGTTGAATCTTGGTAAAAAGTCATGATTTTGTAGATTTCGTGCTCTTCTTTGCGAATTCAAGCCAGAAAACAACGAAAATCGGCGAGAAATCGTCGTTTTGCATCGAAATGTGCGGTTTTCTCTAAGAATTTTGATGATTTCGTGCAGAATTCTGCTGTTTTCTTCCAATTCAGCCGTTGAATCTTGGTAAAAAGTGATAATTTTGTAGATTTCGTGCTCTTCTTTGCGAATTCAAGCCAGAAAACAACGAAAATCGGCGAGAAATCGTCGTTTTGCATCGAAATATACGGTTTTCTGTGAGAATTTTGATGATTTCGTGCAGAATTCTGCTGTTCTCTTGCAATTCAGCCGTTGAATCTTGGTATAAAGTCATGATTTTCTAGATTTCGTGCTCTTCTTTGCGAATTCAAGCCAGAAAACAACGAAAATCGGCGAGAAATCGTCGTTTTGCATCGAAATATCCGGTTTTCAGTAAGAATTTTGATGATTTCGTGCAGAATTCTGCTGTTTTCTTGCAATTCAGCCGTTGAATCTTGGTAAAAAGTCATGATTTTGTAGATTTCGTGCTCTTCTTTGCGAATTCAAGCCAGAAAACAACGAAAATCGGCGAGAAATCGTCGTTTTGCATCGAAATATGCGGTTTTCTGTAAGAATTTTGATGATTTCGTGCAGAATTCTGCTGTTTTCTTGCAATTCAGCCGTTGAACCTTGGTAAAAAGTCATGATTTTGTAGATTCCGTGCTCTTCTTTGCAAATTCAAGATAGAAAACAACGAAAATCAGCGAGAAATCGTCGTTTTGCATCGAAATATGCGGTTTTCTCTAAGAATTTTGATGATTTCGAGCAGAATTCTGCTGTTTTCTTGCAATTCAGCCGTTGAATCTTGGTAAAAAGTGATGATTTTGTAGATTTCGTGCTCTTCTTTGCGAATTCAAGCCAGAAAACAACGAAAATCGGCGAGAAATCGTCGTTTTGCATCGAAATATGCGGTTTTCCCTATGAATTTTGATGATTTCGTGCAGAATTCTGCTGTTTTCTTGCAATTCAGCCGTTGAATCTAGGTAAAATGTCATGATTTTGTAGATTTCGTGCTCTTCTTGGCGAATTCAAGATAGAAAACAACGAAAATCGGCGAGAAATCGTTGTTTTGCATCGAAATATGCGGTTTTCTGTAAGAATTTTGATGATTTTGTGCAGAATTCTGCTGTTTTCTTGCAATTCAGCCGTTGAATCTTGGTAAAAAGTCATGATTTTGTAGATTTCGTGCTCTCCTTTGCGAATTCAAGATAGAAAACAACGAAAATCAGCGAGAAATCGTCGTTTTGCAACGAAATATGCGGTTTTCTGTAAGAATTTTGATGATTTCGTGCAGAATTCTGCTGTTTTCTTGCAATTCAGCCGTTGAATCTTGGTAAAAAGTCATGATTTTGTAGATTTCGTGCTCTCCTTTGCGAATTCAAGATAGAAAACAACGAAAATCAGCGAGAAATCGTCGTTGTGCAACGAAATATGCGGTTTTCTGTAAGAATTTTGATGATTTCGTGCAGAATTCTGCTGTTTTCTTGCAATTCAGCCGTTGAATCTTGGTAAAAAGTCATGATTTTGTAGATTTCGTGCTCTTCTTGGCGAATTCAAGATAGAAAACAACGAAAATCGGCGAGAAATCGTTGTTTTGCATCGAAATATGCGGTTTTCTGTAAGAATTTTGATGATTTCGTGCAGAATTCTGCTGTTTTCTTGCAATTCAGCCGTTGAATCTAGGTAAAAAGTCATGATTTTGTAGATTTCCTGCTCTTTTTGGCGAATTCAAGATAGAAAACAACGAAAATCGGCGAGAAATCGCTGTTTTGCATCGAAATATGCGGTTTTCTGTAAGAATTTTGATGATTTCGTGCAGAATTCTGCTGTTTTCTTGCAATTCAGCCGTTGAATCTAGGTAAAAAGTCATGATTTTGTAGATTTCGTGCTCTTTTTGGCGAATTCAAGATAGAAAACAACGAAAATCGGCGAGAAATCGTTGTTTTGCATCGAAATATGCAGTTTTCTCTAAGAATTTTGATGATTTCGTGCAGAATTCTGCTGTTTTCTTGCAATTCAGCCGTTGAATCTTGGTAAAAAGTCATGATTTTGTAGATTTCGTGCTCTTCTTTGCGAA
Source organism: Gnatocerus cornutus (assembly GCA_029298725.1). Classification (NCBI taxonomy): domain Eukaryota; kingdom Metazoa; phylum Arthropoda; class Insecta; order Coleoptera; family Tenebrionidae; genus Gnatocerus; species Gnatocerus cornutus. The sequence goes on from CM055516.1 coordinate 6,191,314, forward strand.
TTCAAGCCAGAAAACAACGAAAATCGGCGAGAAATCGTCGTTTTGCATCGAAAAATGCAGTTTTCTGTAAAAATTTTGATGATTTCGTGCAGAATTCTGCTGTTTTCTTGCAATTCAGCCGTTGAATCTTGGTAAAAAGTCATGATTTTGTAGATTTCGTGCTCTTCTTTGCGAATTCAAGCCAGAAAACAACGAAAATCGGCGAGAAATCGTCGTTTTGCATCGAAATATGCGGTTTTCTGTAAGAATTTTGATGATTTCGTGCAGAATTCTGCTGTTTTCTTGCAATTCAGCCGTTGAATCTACGTAAAAAGTCATGATTTTGTAGATTTCGTGCTCTTCTTGGCGAATTCAAGATAGAAAACAACGAAAATCGGCGAGAAATCGTTGTTTTGCATCGAAATATGCGGTTTTCTGTAAGAATTTTGATGATTTCCTGCAGAATTCTGCTGTTTTCTTGCAATTCAGCCGTTGAATCTTGGTAAAAAGTCATGATTTTGTAGATTTCGTGCTCTTCTTTGCGAATTCAAGCCAGAAAACAACGAAAATCGGCGAGAAATCGTCGTTTTGCATCGAAAAATGCAGTTTTCTGTAAAAATTTTGATGATTTCGTGCAGAATTCTGCTGTTTTCTTGCAATTCAGCCGTTGAATCTTGGTAAAAAGTCATGATTTTGTAGATTTCGTGCTCTTCTTTGCGAATTCAAGCCAGAAAACAACGAAAATCGGCGAGAAATCGTCGTTTTGCATCGAAATATGCGGTTTTCTGTAAGAATTTTGATGATTTCGTGCAGAATTCTGCTGTTTTCTTGCAATTCAGCCGTTGAATCTACGTAAAAAGTCATGATTTTGTAGATTTCGTGCTCTTCTTGGCGAATTCAAGATAGAAAACAACGAAAATCGGCGAGAAATCGTCGTTTTGCATCGAAATATGCGGTTTTCTGTAAGAATTTTGATGATATTGTGCAGAATTCTGCTGTTTTCTTGCAATTCAGCCGTTGAATCTTGGTAAAAAGTCATGATTTTGTAGATTTCGTGCTCTTCTTTGCGAATTCAAGCCAGAAAACAACGAAAATCGGCGAGAAATCGTGGTTTTGCATCGAAAAATGCAGTTTTCTGTAAAAATTTTGATGATTTCGTGCAGAATTCTGCTGTTTTCTTGCAATTCAGCCGTTGAATCTTGGTAAAAAGTCATGATTTTGTAGATTTCGTGCTCTTCTTTGCAAATTCATGCCAGAAAACAACGAAAATCGGCGAGAAATCGTCGTTTTGCAACGAAATATGCGGTTTTCTGTAAGAATTTTGATGATTTCGAGCAGAATTCTGCTGTTTTCTTGCAATTCAGCTGTTGAATCTTGGTAAAAAGTCATGATTTTGTAGATTTCGTGCTCTTCTTTGCGAATTCAAGCCAGAAAACAACGAAAATCGTCGAGAAATCGTCGTTTTGCATCGAAATATGCGGTTTTCTGTAAGAATTTTGATGATTTCGTGCAGAATTCTGCTGTTTTCTTGCAATTCAGCCGTTGAATCTTGGTAAAAAGTCATGATTTTGTAGATTTCGTGCTCTCCTTTGCGAATTCAAGATAGAAAACAACGAAAATCAGCGAGAAATCGTCGTTTTGCATCGAAATATGCGGTTTTCTCTAAGAATTTTGATGATTTCGTGCAGAATTCTGCTGTTTTCTTGCAATTCAGCCGTTGAATCTTGGTAAAAAGTTATGATTTTGTAGATTTCGTGCTCTTCTTTGCAAATTCATGCCCGAAAACAACGAAAATCGGCGAGAAATCGTCGGTTTTACGGCTGAATTGCAAGAAAACAGCAGAATTCTGCACGAAGTCATCAAAATTCTTACAGAAAACCGCATATTTCGATGCAAAACGACGATTTCTCGCCGATTTTTGTTGTTTTCTGGCTTGAATTCGCAAAGAAGAGCACGAAATCTACAAAATCATGACTTTTTACCTAGATTCAACGGCTGAATTGCAAGAAAACAGCAAAATTCTGCACGAAATCATCAAAATTCTCAGAGAAAACTGCATATTTCGATGCAAAACAACGATTTCTCGCCGATTTTCGTTGTTTTCTATCTTGAATTCGCCAAGAAGAGCACGAAATCTATAAAATCATGACTTTTTACCTAGATTCAACGGCTGAATTGCAAGAAAACAGCAGAATTCTGCACGAAATTATCAAAATTCTTACAGAAAACCGCATATTTCGATGCAAAACAACGATTTCTCGCCGATTTTCGTTGTTTTCTATGTTGAATTCGCCAAGAAGAGCACGAAATCAATAAAATCATGACTTTTTACCTAGATTCAACGGCTGAATTGCAAGAAAACAGCAGAATTCTGCACGAAATCATCAAAATTCTTACAGAAAACCGCATATTTCGATGCAAAACGACGATTTCTCGCCGATTTTCGTTGTTTTCTCGCTTGAATTCGCAAAGAAGAGCACGAAATCTACAAAATCATTACTTTTTACCAAAATTCAACCTCTGAATTGCAAGAAAACAGCAGAATTCTGCACGAAATCATCAAAATTCTTACAGAAAACCGCATATTTCGATGCAAAACGACGATTTCTCGCCGATTTTCGTTGTTTTCTGGCTTGAATTCGCAAAGAAAAGCACGAAATCTACAAAATCATCACTTTTTACCAAGATTCAACGGCTGAATTGCAAGAAAACAGCAGAATTCTGCACGAAATCATCAAAATTCTAAGAGAAAACCGCATATTTCGATGCAAAACGACGATTTCTCGCCGATTTTCGTTGTTTTCTGGCTTGAATTCGCAAAGAAGAGCACGAAATCTACAAAATCATCACTTTTTACCAAGATTCAACGGCTGAATTGCAAGAAAACAGCAGAATTCTGCACGAAATTATCAAAATTCTTAGAGAAAACCGCATATTTCGATGCAAAACGACGATTTCTCGCCGATTTTCGTTGTTTTCTGGCTTGAATTCGCAAAGAAGAGCACGAAATCTACAAAATCATCACTTTTTACCAAGATTCAACATCTGAATTGCAAGAAAACAGCAGAATTCTGCACGAAATCATCAAAATTCTTACAGAAAACCGCATATTTCGATGCAAAACGACGATTTCTCGCCGATTTTCGTTGTTTTCTCGCTTGAATTCGCAAAGAAGAGCACGAAGTCTACAAAATCATGACTTGTTACCAAGATTCAACGGCTGAATTGCAAGAAAACAGCAGAATTCTGCACGAAATCATCAAAATTCTTACAGAAAACCGCATATTTCGATGCAAAACAACGATTTCTCGCCGATTTTCGTTGTTTTCTGGCTTGAATTCGCAAAGAAGAGCACGAAATCTACAAAATCATCACTTTTTACCAAGATTCTACAGCTGAATTGCAAGAAAACAGCAGAATTCTGCACGAAATCATCAAAATTCTTACAGAAAACCGCATATTTCGATGCAAAACGACGATTTCTCGACGATTTTCGTTGTTTCTGGCTTGAATTCGCAAAGAAGAGCACGAAATCTACAAAATCATCACTTTTTACCAAGATTCTACGGCTGAATTGCAAGAAAACAGCAGAATTCTGCACGAAACCATCAAAATTCTTACAGAAAACCGCATATTTCGACGCATAACAACGATTTCTCGCCGATTTTCGTTGTTTTCTGGCTTGAATTCGCAAAGAAGAGCACGAAATCTACAAAATCATCACTTTTTACCAAGATTCTACGGCTGAATTGCAAGAAAACAGCAGAATTCTGCACGAAATCATCAAAATTCTTACAGAAAACCGCATTTTTCGATGCAAAACGACGATTTCTCGCCGATTTTCGCTGTTTTCTGGCATGAATTTGCAAAGAAGAGCACGAAATCTACAAAATCATGACTTTTTACCAAGATTCAACGGCTGAATTGCAAGAAAACAGCAGAATTCTGCACGAAATTGTCAAAATTCTTAGAGAAAACCGCATATTTCGATGCAAAACGACGATTTCTCGCCGATTTTCGTTGTATTCTGGCTTGAATTCGCAAAGAAGAGCACGAAATCTACAAAATCATTACTTTTTACCAAGATTCAACGGCTGAATTGCAAGAAAACAGCAGAATTCTGCACGAAATCATCAAAATTCTTAGAGAAAACCGCATATTTCGATGCAAAACGACGATTTCTCGCCGATTTTCGTTGTTTTCTGGCTTGAATTCGCAAAGAAGAGCACGAAATCTACAAAATCATCACTTTTTACCAAGATTCAACGGCTGAATTGCAAGAAAACAGCAGAATTCTGCACGAAATCATCAAAATTCTTACAGAAAACCGCATATTTCGATGCAAAACAACGATTTCTCGCCGATTTTCGTTGTTTTCTGGCTTGAATTCGCAAAGAAGAGCACGAAATCTACAAAATCATCACTTTTTACCAAGATTTTACGGCTGAATTGCAAGAAAACAGCAGAATTCTGCACGAAATCATCAAAATTTTTACAGAAAACCGCATATTTCGACGCATAACAACGATTTCTCGCCGATTTTCGTTGTTTTCTGGCTTGAATTCGCAAAGAAGAGCACGAAATCTACTAAATCATCACTTTTTACCAAGATTCTACGGCTGAATTGCAAGAAAACAGCAGAATTCTGCACGAAATCATCAAAATTCATACAGAAAACCGCATTTTTCGATGCAAAACGACGATTTCTCGCCGATTTTCGTTGTTTTCTGGCATGAATTTGCAAAGAAGAGCACGAAATCTACAAAATCATGACTTTTTACCAAGATTCAACGGCTGAATTGCAAGAAAACAGCAGAATTCTGCACGAAATCATCAAAATTCTTAGAGAAAACCGCATATTTCGATGCAAAACGACGATTTCTCGCCGATTTTCGTTGTTTTCTGGCTTGAATTCGCAAAGAAGAGCACGAAATCTACAAAATCATCAATTTTTACCAAGATTCAACGGCTGAATTGCAAGAAAACAGCAGAATTCTGCACGAAATCATCAAAATTCTTAGAGAAAACCGCATATTTCGATGCAAAACGACGATTTCTCGCCGATTTTCGTTGTTTTCTGGCTTGAATTCGCAAAGAAGAGCACGAAATCTACAAAATCATGACTTTTTACCAAGATTCAACGGCTGAATGCAAGAAAACAGCAGAATTCTGCACGAAATCATCAAAATTCTTACAGAAAACCGCATATTTTGATGCAAAACGACGATTTCTCGCCGATTTTCGTTGTTTTCTGGCTTGAATTCGCAAAGAAGAGCACGAAATCTACAAAATCATCACTTTTTACTAAGATTCTACGGCTGAATTGCAAGAAAACAGCAGAATTCTGCACGAAATCGTCAAAATTCTTACAGAAAACCGCATATTTCGACGCATAACAACGATTTCTCGCCGATTTTCGTTGTTTTCTGGCTTGAATTCGCAAAGAAGAGCACGAAATCTACAAAATCATCACTTTTTACCAAGATTCTACGGCTGAATTGCAAGAAAACAGCAGAATTCTGCACGAAATCATCAAAATTCTTAGAGAAAACTGCATATTTCGATGCAAAACAACGATTTCTCGCCGGTTTTCGTGTTTTCTATCTTGAATTCGCCAAGAAGAGCACGAAATCTACAAAATCATGACTTTTTACCAAGATTCAACGGCTGAATTGCAAGAAAACAGCAGAATTCTGCACGAAATCGTCAAAATTCTTAGAGAAAACCGCATATTTCGATGCAAAACGACGATTTCTCGCCGATTTTCGTTGTTTTCTGGCTTGAATTCGCAAAGAAGAGCACGAAATCTACAAAATCGTCACTTTTTACCAAGATTCAACGGCTGAATTGCAAGAAAACAGCAGAATTCTGCACGAAATCATCAAAATTCTTAGAGAAAACCGCATATTTCGATGCAAAACGACGATTTCTCGCCGATTTTCGTGGTTTTCTGGCTTGAATTCGCAAAGAAGAGCACGAAATCTACATAATCATGACTTTTTTCCAAGATTCAACGGCTGAATTGCAAGAAAACAGCAGAATTTTGCACGAAATCATCAAAATTCTTACAGAAAACCGCATATTTCGATGCAAAACGATTATTTCTCGCCGATTTTCGTTGTTTTCTGGCTTGAATTCGCAAAGAAGAGAACGAAATCTACAAAATCATGACTTTTTACCAAGATTCAACGGCTGAATTGCAAGAAAACAGCAGAATTCTGCACGAAATCATCAAAATTCTTACAGAAAACCGCATTTTTCGATGCAAAACGACGATTTCTCGCCGATTTTCGTGGTTTTCTGGCTTGAATTCGCAAAGAAGAGCACGAAATCTACAAAATCATCACTTTTTACCAAGATTTTACGGCTGAATTGCAAGAAAACAGCAGAATTCTGCACGAAATCATCAAAATTCTTACAGAAAACCGCATATTTCGATGCAAATCGACGATTTCTCGACGATTTTCGTTGTTTTCTGGCTTGAATTCGCAAAGAAGAGCACGAAATCTACAAAATCATCACTTTTTACCAAGATTCTAGGGCTGAATTGCAAGAAAACAGCAGAATTCTGCACGAAATCATCAAAATTTTTACAGAAAACCGCATATTTCGACGCATAACAACGATTTCTCGCCGATTTTCGTTGTTTTCTGGCTTGAATTTGCAAAGAAGAGCACGGAATCTACAAAATCATCACTTTTTACCAAGATTCTACGGCTGAATTGCAAGAAAACAGCAGAATTCTGCACGAAATCATCAAAATTCTTACAGAAAACCGCATTTTTCGATGCAAAACGACGATTTCTCGCCGATTTTCGTTGTTTTCTGGCATGAATTTGCAAAGAAGAGCACGAAATCTACAAAATCATGACTTTTTACCAAGATTCAACGGCTGAATTGGAAGAAAACAGCAGAATTCTGCACGAAATCATCAAAATTCTTAGAGAAAACCGCATATTTCGATGCAAAACGACGATTTCTCGCCGATTTTCGTTGTTTTCTGGCTTGAATTCGCCAAGAAGAGCACGAAATCTACAAAATCATGACTTTTTACCAAGATTCAACGGCTGAATGCAAGAAAACAGCAGAATTCTGCACGAAATAATCAAAATTCTTACAGAAAACCGCATTTTTCGATGCAAAACGACGATTTCTCGCCGATTTTCGTTGTTTTCTGGCTTGAATTCGCAAAGAAGAGCACGAAATCTACAAAATCATAACTTTTTACCAAGATTCAACGGCTGAATTGCAAGAAAACAGCAGAATTCTGCACAAAATCATCAAAATTCTTACAGAAAACCGCATATTTCGATGCAAAACAACGATTTTTCGCCGATTTTCGTTGTTTTCTGGCTTGAATTTGCAAAGAAGAGCACGAAATCTACAAAATCATCACTTTTTACCAAGATTCTACGGCTGAATTGCAAGAAAACAGCAGAATTCTGCACGAAATCATCAAAATTCTTACAGAAAACCGCATATTTCGATGCAAAACGACGATTTCTCGCCGATTTTCGTTGTTTTCTGGCTTGAATTCGCAAAGAAGAGCACGAAATCTACAAAATCATCACTTTTTACCAAGATTCTACGGCTGAATTGCAAGAAAACAGCAGAATTCTGCACGAAATCGTCAAGATTCTTACAGAAAACCGCATATTTCGACGCATAACAACGATTTCTCGCCGATTTTCGTTGTTTTCTGGCTTGAATTCGCAAAGAAGAGCACAGAATCTACAAAATCATCACTTTTTACCAAGATTCTACGGCTGAATTGCAAGAAAACAGCAGAATTCTGCACGAAATCATCAAAATTCTTACAGAAAACCGCATATTTCGATGCAAAACGACGATTTCTCGCCGATTTTCGTTGTTTTCTGGCTTTAATTCGCAAAGAAGAGCACGAAATCTACAAAATCATGACTTTTTACCAAGATTCAACGGCTGAATTGCAAGAAAACAGCAGAATTCTGCACGAAATCATCAAAATTCTTACAGAAAACCGCATTTTTCGATGCAAAACGACGATTTCTCGCCGATTTTCGTGGTTTTCTGGCTTGAATTCGCAAAGAAGAGCACGAAATCTACAAAATCATCACTTTTTACCAAGATTTTACGGCTGAATTGCAAGAAAACAGCAGAATTCTGCACGAAATCATCAAAATTCTTACAGAAAACCGCATATTTCGATGCAAATCGACGATTTCTCGACGATTTTCGTTGTTTTCTGGCTTGAATTCGCAAAGAAGAGCACGAAATCTACAAAATCATCACTTTTTACCAAGATTCTAGGGCTGAATTGCAAGAAAACAGCAGAATTCTGCACGAAATCATCAAAATTTTTACAGAAAACCGCATATTTCGACGCATAACAACGATTTCTCGCCGATTTTCGTTGTTTTCTGGCTTGAATTTGCAAAGAAGAGCACGGAATCTACAAAATCATCACTTTTTACCAAGATTCTACGGCTGAATTGCAAGAAAACAGCAGAATTCTGCACGAAATCATCAAAATTCTTACAGAAAACCGCATTTTTCGATGCAAAACGACGATTTCTCGCCGATTTTCGTTGTTTTCTGGCATGAATTTGCAAAGAAGAGCACGAAATCTACAAAATCATGACTTTTTACCAAGATTCAACGGCTGAATTGGAAGAAAACAGCAGAATTCTGCACGAAATCATCAAACTTCTTAGAGAAAACCGCATATTTCGATGCAAAACGACGATTTCTCGCCGATTTTCGTTGTTTTCTGGCTTGAATTCGCAAAGAAGAGCACGAAATCTACAAAATCATGACTTTTTACCAAGATTCAACGGCTGAATGCAAGAAAACAGCAGAATTCTGCACGAAATAATCAAAATTCTTACAGAAAACCGCATTTTTCGATGCAAAACGACGATTTCTCGCCGATTTTCGTTGTTTTCTGGCTTGAATTCGCAAAGAAGAGCACGAAATCTACAAAATCATAACTTTTTACCAAGATTCAACGGCTGAATTGCAAGAAAACAGCAGAATTCTGCACAAAATCATCAAAATTCTTACAGAAAACCGCATATTTCGATGCAAAACAACGATTTTTCGCCGATTTTCGTTGTTTTCTGGCTTGAATTTGCAAAGAAGAGCACGAAATCTACAAAATCATCACTTTTTACCAAGATTCTACGGCTGAATTGCAAGAAAACAGCAGAATTCTGCACGAAATCATCAAAATTCTTACAGAAAACCGCATATTTCGATGCAAAACGACGATTTCTCGCCGATTTTCGTTGTTTTCTGGCTTGAATTCGCAAAGAAGAGCACGAAATCTACAAAATCATCACTTTTTACCAAGATTCTACGGCTGAATTGCAAGAAAACAGCAGAATTCTGCACGAAATCGTCAAGATTCTTACAGAAAACCGCATATTTCGACGCATAACAACGATTTCTCGCCGATTTTCGTTGTTTTCTGGCTTGAATTCGCAAAGAAGAGCACAGAATCTACAAAATCATCACTTTTTACCAAGATTCTACGGCTGAATTGCAAGAAAACAGCAGAATTCTGCACGAAATCATCAAAATTCTTACAGAAAACCGCATATTTCGATGCAAAACGACGATTTCTCGCCGATTTTCGTTGTTTTCAGGCTTTAATTCGCAAAGAAGAGCACGAAATCTACAAAATCATGACTTTTTACCAAGATTCAACGGCTGAATTGCAAGAAAACAGCTGAATTCTGCACGAAATCATCAAAATTCTTAGAGAAAACCGCATATTTCGATGCAAAACGACGATTTCTCGCCGATTTTCGTGGTTTTCTGGCTTGAATTCGCAAAGAAGAGCACGAAATCTACATAATCATGACTTTTTTCCAAGATTCAACGGCTGAATTGCAAGAAAACAGCAGAATTTTGCACGAAATCATCAAAATTCTTACAGAAAACCGCATATTTCGATGCAAAACGATTATTTCTCGCCGATTTTCGTTGTTTTCTGGCTTGAATTCGCAAAGAAGAGAACGAAATCTACAAAATCATGACTTTTTACCAAGATTCAACGGCTGAATTGCAAGAAAACAGCAGAATTCTGCACGAAATCATCAAAATTCTTACAGAAAACCGCATTTTTCGATGCAAAACGACGATTTCTCGCCGATTTTCGTGGTTTTCTGGCTTGAATTCGCAAAGAAGAGCACGAAATCTACAAAATCATCACTTTTTACCAAGATTTTACGGCTGAATTGCAAGAAAACAGCAGAATTCTGCACGAAATCATCAAAATTCTTACAGAAAACCGCATATTTCGATGCAAATCGACGATTTCTCGACGATTTTCGTTGTTTTCTGGCTTGAATTCGCAAAGAAGAGCACGAAATCTACAAAATCATCACTTTTTACCAAGATTCTAGGGCTGAATTGCAAGAAAACAGCAGAATTCTGCACGAAATCATCAAAATTTTTACAGAAAACCGCATATTTCGACGCATAACAACGATTTCTCGCCGATTTTCGTTGTTTTCTGGCTTGAATTTGCAAAGAAGAGCACGGAATCTACAAAATCATCACTTTTTACCAAGATTCTACGGCTGAATTGCAAGAAAACAGCAGAATTCTGCACGAAATCATCAAAATTCTTACAGAAAACCGCATTTTTCGATGCAAAACGACGATTTCTCGCCGATTTTCGTTGTTTTCTGGCATGAATTTGCAAAGAAGAGCACGAAATCTACAAAATCATGACTTTTTACCAAGATTCAACGGCTGAATTGGAAGAAAACAGCAGAATTCTGCACGAAATCATCAAAATTCTTAGAGAAAACCGCATATTTCGATGCAAAACGACGATTTCTCGCCGATTTTCGTTGTTTTCTGGCTTGAATTCGCAAAGAAGAGCACGAAATCTACAAAATCATGACTTTTTACCAAGATTCAACGGCTGAATGCAAGAAAACAGCAGAATTCTGCACGAAATAATCAAAATTCTTACAGAAAACCGCATTTTTCGATGCAAAACGACGATTTCTCGCCGATTTTCGTTGTTTTCTGGCTTGAATTCGCAAAGAAGAGCACGAAATCTACAAAATCATAACTTTTTACCAAGATTCAACGGCTGAATTGCAAGAAAACAGCAGAATTCTGCACAAAATCATCAAAATTCTTACAGAAAACCGCATATTTCGATGCAAAACAACGATTTTTCGCCGATTTTCGTTGTTTTCTGGCTTGAATTTGCAAAGAAGAGCACGAAATCTACAAAATCATCACTTTTTACCAAGATTCTACGGCTGAATTGCAAGAAAACAGCAGAATTCTGCACGAAATCATCAAAATTCTTACAGAAAACCGCATATTTCGATGCAAAACGACGATTTCTCGCCGATTTTCGTTGTTTTCTGGCTTGAATTCGCAAAGAAGAGCACGAAATCTACAAAATCATCACTTTTTACCAAGATTCTACGGCTGAATTGCAAGAAAACAGCAGAATTCTGCACAAAATCATCAAAATTCTCACAGAAAACCGCATATTTCGATGCAAAACAACGATTTTTCGCCGATTTTCGTTGTTTTCTGGCTTGAATTTGCAAAGAAGAGCACGAAATCTACAAAATCATCACTTTTTACCAAGATTCTACGGCTGAATTGCAAGAAAACAGCAGAATTCTGCACGAAATCATCAAAATTCTTACAGAAAACCGCATATTTCGATGCAAAACGACGATTTCTCGCCGATTTTCGTTGTTTTCTGGCTTGAATTCGCAAAGAAGAGCACGAAATCTACAAAATCATCACTTTTTACCAAGATTCTACGGCTGAATTGCAAGAAAACAGCAGAATTCTGCACGAAATCGTCAAGATTCTTACAGAAAACCGCATATTTCGATGCAAAACGATTATTTCTCGCCGATTTTCGTTGTTTTCTGGCTTGAATTCGCAAAGAAGAGCACGAAATCTACAAAATCATAACTTTTTACCAAGATTCAACGGCTGAATTGCAAGAAAACAGCAGAATTCTGCACAAAATCATCAAAATTCTCACAGAAAACCGCATATTTCGATGCAAAACAACGATTTTTCGCCGATTTTCGTTGTTTTCTGGCTTGAATTTGCAAAGAAGAGCACGAAATCTACAAAATCATCACTTTTTACCAAGATTCTACGGCTGAATTGCAAGAAAACAGCAGAATTCTGCACGAAATCATCAAAATTCTTACAGAAAACCGCATATTTCGATGCAAAACGACGATTTCTCGCCGATTTTCGTTGTTTTCTGGCTTGAATTCGCAAAGAAGAGCACGAAATCTACAAAATCATCACTTTTTACCAAGATTCTACGGCTGAATTGCAAGAAAACAGCAGAATTCTGCACGAAATCGTCAAGATTCTTACAGAAAACCGCATATTTCGATGCAAAACGATTATTTCTCGCCGATTTTCGTTGTTTTCTGGCTTGAATTCGCAAAGAAGAGCACGAAATCTACAAAATCATGACTTTTTACCAAGATTCAACGGCTGAATTGCAAGAAAACAGCAGAATTCTGCACGAAATCATCAAAATTCTTACAGAAAACCGCATATTTCGATGCAAAACGACGATTTCTCGCCGATTTTCGTTGTTTTCTGGCTTGAATTCACAAAGAAGAGCACGAAATCTACAAAATCATGACTTTTTACCAAGATTCAACGGCTGAATTGCAAGAAAACAGCAGAATTCTGCACGAAATCGTCAAAATTCTTAGAGAAAACTGCATATTTCGATGCAAAACAACGATTTCTCGCCGATTTTCGTTGTTTTCTATCTTGAATTCGCCAAGAAGAGCACGAAATCTACAAAATCATAACTTTTTACCAAGATTCAACGGCTGAATTGCAAGAAAACAGCAGAATTCTGCACGAAATCGTCAACATTCTTAGAGAAAACCGCATATTTCGATGCAAAACGACGATTTCTCGCCGATTTTCGTTGTTTTCTGGCTTGAATTCGCAAAGAAGAGCACGAAATCTACAAAATCATCACTTTTTACCAAGATTCAACGGCTGAATTGCAAGAAAACAGCAGAATTCTGCACGAAATCATCAAAATTCTTAGAGAAAACCGCATATTTCGATGCAAAACGACGATTTCTCGCCGATTTTCGTGGTTTTCTGGCTTGAATTCGCAAAGAAGAGCACGAAATCTACAAAATCATGACTTTTTTCCAAGATTCAACGGCTGAATTGCAAGAAAACAGCAGAATTTTGCACGAAATCATCAAAATTCTTACAGAAAACCGCATATTTCGATGCAAAACGATTATTTCTCGCCGATTTTCGTTGTTTTCTGGCTTGAATTCGCAAAGAAGAGCACGAAATCTACAAAATCATGACTTTTTACCAAGATTCAACGGCTGAATTGCAAGAAAACAGCAGAATTCTGCACGAAATCATCAAAATTCTTACAGAAAACCGCATATTTCGATGCAAAACGACGATTTCTCGCCGATTTTCGTTGTTTTCTGGCTTGAATTCGCAAAGAAGAGCACGAAATCTACAAAATCATGACTTTTTACCAAGATTCAACAGCTGAATTGCAAGTAAACAGCAAAATTCTGCACGAAATCGTCAAAATTCTTAGAGAAACCGCATATTTCGATGCAAAACGACGATTTCTCGCCGATTTTCGTTGTTTTCTGGCTTGAATTCGCAAAGAAGAGCACGAAATCTACAAAATCATGACTTTTTACCAAGATTCAACGGCTGAATTGCAAGAAAACAGCAGAATTCTGCACGAAATCATCAAAATTCTTACAGAAAACCGCATATTTCGATGCAAAACGACGATTTCTCGCCGATTTTCGTTGATTTCTGGCTTGAATTCGCAAAGAAGAGCACGAAATCTACAAAATCATAACTTTTTACCAAGATTCAACGGCTGAATTGCAAGAAAACAGCAGAATTCTGCACGAAATCATCAAAATTCTTACAGAAAACCGCATATTTCGATGCAAAACGACGATTTCTCGCCGATTTTCGTTGTTTTCTGGCTTGAATTCGCAAAGAAGAGCACGAAATCTACAAAATCATGACTTTTTACCAAGATTCAACGGCTGAATTGCAAGAAAACAGCAGAATTCTGCACGAAATCATCAAAATTCTTAGAGAAAACCGCATATTTCGATGCAAAACGACGATTTCTCGCTGATTTTCGTTGTTTTCTATCTTGAATTCGCAAAGAAGAGCACGAAATCTACAAAATCATGACTTTTTACCAAGATTCAACGGCTGAATTGCAAGTAAACAGCAGAATTCTGCACGAAATCGTCAAAATTCTTAGAGAAAACCGCATATTTCGATGCAAAACGACGACTTCTCGCCGATTTTCGTTGTTTTCTGGCTTGAATTCGCAAAGAAGAGCACGAAATCTACAAAATCATCACTTTTTACCAAGATTCAACGGCTGAATTGCAAGAAAACAGCAGAATTCTGCACGAAATCATCAAAATTCTTAAAGAAAACCGCATATTTCGATGCAAAACGACGATTTCTTGCTGATTTTCGTTGTTTTCTATCTTGAATTCGCAAAGAAGAGCACGGAATCTACAAAATCATGATTTTTACCAAGATTCAACGGCTGAATTGCAAGAAAACAGCAGAATTCTGCACGAAATCATCAAAATTCTTACAGAAAACCGCATATTTCGATGCAAAACGAAGATTTCTCGCCGATTTTCGTTGTTTTCTGGCTTGAATTCGCAAAGAAGAGCACGAAATCTACAAAATCATGACTTTTTACCAAGATTTAACGGCTGAATTGCAAGAAAACAGCAGAATTCTGCACGAAATCGTCAAAATTCTTACAGAAAACCGCATATTTCGATGCAAAACGATTATTTCTCGCCGATTTTCGTTGTTTTCTGGCTTGAATTCGCAAAGAAGAGCACGAAATCTACAAAATCATGACTTTTTACCAAGATTCAACAGCTGAATTGCAAGTAAACAGCAGAATTCTGCACGAAATCGTCAAAATTCTTAGAGAAAACCGCATATTTCGATGCAAAACGACGATTTCTCGCCGATTTTCGTTGTTTTCTGGCTTGAGTTCGCAAAGAAGAGCACGAAATCTACAAAATCATGACTTTTTACCAAGATTCAACGGCTGAATTGCAAGAAAACAGCAGAATTCTGCACGAAATCATCAAAATTCTTACAGAAAACCGCATATTTCGATGCAAAACGACGATTTCTCGCCGATTTTCGTTGATTTCTGGCTTGAATTCGCAAAGAAGAGCACGAAATCTACAAAATCATAACTTTTTACCAAGATTCAACGGCTGAATTGCAAGAAAACAGCAGAATTCTGCACGAAATCATCAAAATTCTTACAGAAAACCGCATATTTCGATGCAAAACGACGATTTCTCGCCGATTTTCGTTGTTTTCTGGCTTGAATTCGCAAAGAAGAGCACGAAATCTACAAAATCATGACTTTTTACCAAGATTCAACGGCTGAATTGCAAGAAAACAGCAGAATTCTGCACGAAATCATCAAAATTCTTAGAGAAAACCGCATATTTCGATGCAAAACGACGATTTCTCGCTGATTTTCGTTGTTTTCTATCTTGAATTCGCAAAGAAGAGCACGAAATCTACAAAATCATGACTTTTTACCAAGATTCAACGGCTGAATTGCAAGTAAACAGCAGAATTCTGCACGAAATCGTCAAAATTCTTAGAGAAAACCGCATATTTCGATGCAAAACGACGATTTCTCGCCGATTTTCGTTGTTTTCTGGCTTGAATTCGCAAAGAAGAGCACGAAATCTACAAAATCATCACTTTTTACCAAGATTCAACGGCTGAATTGCAAGAAAACAGCAGAATTCTGCACGAAATCATCAAAATTCTTAGAGAAAACCGCATATTTCGATGCAAAACCACGATTTCTCGCTGATTTTCGTTGTTTTCTATCTTGAATTCGCAAAGAAGAGCACGGAATCTACAAAATCATGATTTTTACCAAGATTCAACGGCTGAATTGCAAGAAAACAGCAGAATTCTGCACGAAATCATCAAAATTCTTACAGAAAACCGCATATTTCGATGCAAAACGACGATTTCTCGCCGATTTTCGTTGTTTTCTGGCTTGAATTCGCAAAGAAGAGCACGAAATCTACAAAATCATGACTTTTTACCAAGATTTAACGGCTGAATTGCAAGAAAACAGCAGAATTCTGCACGAAATCGTCAAAATTCTTATAGAAAACCGCATATTTCGACGCATAACAACGATTTCTCGCCGATTTTCGTTGTTTTCTGGCTTGAATTCGCAAAGAAGAGCACGAAATCTACAAAATCATCACTTTTTACCAAGATTCTACGGCTGAATTGCAAGAAAACAGCAGAATTCTGCACGAAATCATCAAAATTCTTACAGAAAACCGCATATTTCGATGCAAAACGACGATTTCTCGCCGATTTTCGTTGTTTTCTGACTTGAATTTGCAAAGAAGAGCACGAAATCTACAAAATCATGACTTTTTACCAAGATTCAACAGCTGAATTGCAAGTAAACAGCAGAATTCTGCACGAAATCGTCAAAATTCTTAGAGAAAACCGCATATTTCGATGCAAAACGACGATTTCTCGCCGATTTTCGTTGTTTTCTGGCTTGAATTCGCAAAGAAGAGCACGAAATCTACAAAATCATGACTTTTTACCAAGATTCAACGGCTGAATTGCAAGAAAACAGCAGAATTCTGCACGAAATCATCAAAATTCTTGGAGAAAACCGCATATTTCGATGCAAAACGACGATTTCTCGCCGATTTTCGTTGATTTCTGGCTTGAATTCGCAAAGAAGAGCACGAAATCTACAAAATCATAACTTTTTACCAAGATTCAACGGCTGAATTGCAAGAAAACAGCAGAATTCTGCACGAAATCATCAAAATTCTTACAGAAAACCGCATATTTCGATGCAAAACGACGATTTCTCGCCGATTTTCGTTGTTTTCTGGCTTGAATTCGCAAAGAAGAGCACGAAATCTACAAAATCATGACTTTTTACCAAGATTCAACGGCTGAATTGCAAGAAAACAGCAGAATTCTGCACGAAATCATCAAAATTCTTAGAGAAAACCGCATATTTCGATGCAAAACGACGATTTCTCGCTGATTTTCGTTGTTTTCTATCTTGAATTCGCAAAGAAGAGCACGAAATCTACAAAATCATGACTTTTTACCAAGATTCAACGGCTGAATTGCAAGTAAACAGCAGAATTCTGCACGAAATCGTCAAAATTCTTAGAGAAAACCGCATATTTCTATGCAAAACGACGATTTCTCGCCGATTTTCGTTGTTTTCTGGCTTGAATTCGCAAAGAAGAGCACGAAATCTACAAAATCATCACTTTTTACCAAGATTCAACGGCTGAATTGCAAGAAAACAACAGAATTCTGCACGAAATCATCAAAATTCTTAGAGAAAACCGCATATTTCGATGCAAAACGACGATTTCTCGCTGATTTTCGTTGTTTTCTATCTTGAATTCGCAAAGAAGAGCACGGAATCTACAAAATCATGATTTTTACCAAGATTCAACGGCTGAATTGCAAGAAAACAGCAGAATTCTGCACGAAATCATCAAAATTCTTACAGAAAACCGCATATTTCGATGCAAAACGACGATTTCTCGCCGATTTTCGTTGTTTTCTGGCTTGAATTCGCAAAGAAGAGCACGAAATCTACAAAATCATGACTTTTTACCAAGATTTAACGGCTGAATTGCAAGAAAACAGCAGAATTCTGCACGAAATCGTCAAAATTCTTACAGAAAACCGCATATTTCGACGCATAACAACGATTTCTCGCCGATTTTCGTTGTTTTCTGGCTTGAATTCGCAAAGAAGAGCACGAAATCTACAAAATCATGACTTTTTACCAAGATTTAACGGCTGAATTGCAAGAAAACAGCAGAATTCTGCACGAAATCGTCAAAATTCTTACAGAAAACCGCATATTTCGATGCAAAACGATTATTTCTCGCCGATTTTCGTTGTTTTCTGGCTTGAATTCGCAAAGAAGAGCACGAAATCTACAAAATCGTGACTTTTTACCAAGATTCAACGGCTGAATTGCAAGAAAACAGCAGAATTCTGCACGAAATCATCAAAATTCTTACAGAAAACCGCATATTTCGATGCAAAACGACGATTTCTCGCCGATTTTCGTTGTTTTCTGGCTTGAATTCGCAAAGAAGAGCACGAAATCTACAAAATCATGACTTTTTACCAAGATTCAACAGCTGAATTGCAAGTAAACAGCAGAATTCTGCACGAAATCGTCAAAATTCTTAGAGAAAACCGCATATTTCGATGCAAAACGACGATTTCTCGCCGATTTTCGTTGTTTTCTGGCTTGAATTCGCAAAGAAGAGCACGAAATCTACAAAATCATGACTTTTTACCAAGATTCAACGGCTGAATTGCAAGAAAACAGCAGAATTCTGCACGAAATCATCAAAATTCTTAGAGAAAACCGCATATTTCGATGCAAAACGACGATTTCTCGCTGATTTTCGTTGTTTTCTATCTTGAATTCGCAAAGAAGAGCACGAAATCTACAAAATCATGACTTTTTACCAAGATTCAACGGCTGAATTGCAAGTAAACAGCAGAATTCTGCACGAAATCGTCAAAATTCTTAGAGAAAACCGCATATTTCTATGCAAAACGACGATTTCTCGCCGATTTTCGTTGTTTTCTGGCTTGAATTCGCAAAGAAGAGCACGAAATCTACAAAATCATCACTTTTTACCAAGATTCAACGGCTGAATTGCAAGAAAACAACAGAATTCTGCACGAAATCATCAAAATTCTTAGAGAAAACCGCATATTTCGATGCAAAACGACGATTTCTCGCTGATTTTCGTTGTTTTCTATCTTGAATTCGCAAAGAAGAGCACGGAATCTACAAAATCATGATTTTTACCAAGATTCAACGGCTGAATTGCAAGAAAACAGCAGAATTCTGCACGAAATCATCAAAATTCTTACAGAAAACCGCATATTTCGATGCAAAACGACGATTTCTCGCCGATTTTCGTTGTTTTCTGGCTTGAATTCGCAAAGAAGAGCACGAAATCTACAAAATCATGACTTTTTACCAAGATTTAACGGCTGAATTGCAAGAAAACAGCAGAATTCTGCACGAAATCGTCAAAATTCTTACAGAAAACCGCATATTTCGACGCATAACAACGATTTCTCGCCGATTTTCGTTGTTTTCTGGCTTGAATTCGCAAAGAAGAGCACGAAATCTACAAAATCATGACTTTTTACCAAGATTTAACGGCTGAATTGCAAGAAAACAGCAGAATTCTGCACGAAATCGTCAAAATTCTTACAGAAAACCGCATATTTCGATGCAAAACGATTATTTCTCGCCGATTTTCGTTGTTTTCTGGCTTGAATTCGCAAAGAAGAGCACGAAATCTACAAAATCGTGACTTTTTACCAAGATTCAACGGCTGAATTGCAAGAAAACAGCAGAATTCTGCACGAAATCATCAAAATTCTTACAGAAAACCGCATATTTCGATGCAAAACGACGATTTCTCGCCGATTTTCGTTGTTTTCTGGCTTGAATTCGCAAAGAAGAGCACGAAATCTACAAAATCATGACTTTTTACCAAGATTCAACAGCTGAATTGCAAGTAAACAGCAGAATTCTGCACGAAATCGTCAAAATTCTTAGAGAAAACCGCATATTTCGATGCAAAACGACGATTTCTCGCCGATTTTCGTTGTTTTCTGGCTTGAATTCGCAAAGAAGAGCACGAAATCTACAAAATCATCACTTTTTACCAAGATTCAACGGCTGAATTGCAAGAAAACAGCAGAATTCTGCACGAAATCATCAAAATTCTTAGAGAAAACCGCATATTTCGATGCAAAACGACGATTTCTCGCTGATTTTCGTTGTTTTCTATCTTGAATTCGCAAAGAAGAGCACGGAATCTACAAAATCATGATTTTTACCAAGATTCAACGGCTGAATTGCAAGAAAACAGCAGAATTCTGCACGAAATCATCAAAATTCTTACAGAAAACCGCATATTTCGATGCAAAACGACGATTTCTCGCCGATTTTCGTTGTTTTCTGGCTTGAATTCGCAAAGGAGAGCACGAAATCTACAAAATCATGACTTTTTACCAAGATTTAACGGCTGAATTGCAAGAAAACAGCAGAATTCTGCACGAAATCGTCAAAATTCTTTCAGAAAACCGCATATTTCGACGCATAACAACGATTTCTCGCCGATTTTCGTTGTTTTCTGGCTTGAATTCGCAAAGAAGAGCACGAAATCTACAAAATCATCACTTTTTACCAAGATTCTACGGCTGAATTGCAAGAAAACAGCAGAATTCTGCACGAAATCATCAAAATTCTTACAGAAAACCGCATATTTCGATGCAAAACGAGGATTTCTCGCCGATTTTCGTTGTTTTCTGGCTTGAATTCGCAAAGAAGAGCACGAAATCTACAAAATCATGACTTTTTACCAAGATTCAACGGCTGAATTGCAAGAAAACAGCAGAATTCTGCACGAAATCATCAAAATTCTTAGAGAAAACTGCATATTTCGATGCAAAACAACGATTTCTCGCCGATTTTCGTTGTTTTCTATCTTGAATTTGCCAAGAAGAGCACGAAATCTACAAAATCATGACTTTTTACCAAGATTCAACGGCTGAATTGCAAGAAAACAGCAGAATTCTGCACGAAATCGTCAAAATTCTTAGAGAAAACCGCATATTTCGATGCAAAACGACGATTTCTCGCCGATTTTCGTTGTTTTCTGGCTTGAATTCGCAAAGAAGAGCACGAAATCTACAAAATCATCACTTTTTACCAAGATTCAACGGCTGGATTGCAAGAAAACAGCAGAATTCTGCACGAAATCATCAAAATTCTTAGAGAAAACCGCATATTTCGATGCAAAACGACGATTTCTCGCCGATTTTCGTGGTTTTCTGGCTTGAATTCGCAAAGAAGAGCACGAAATCTACAAAATCATGACTTTTTTCCAAGATTCAACGGCTGAATTGCAAGAAAACAGCAGAATTTTGCACGAAATCATCAAAATTCTTACAGAAAACCGCATATTTCGATGCAAAACCATTATTTCTCGCCGATTTTCGTTGTTTTCTGGCTTGAATTCGCAAAGAAGAGCACGAAATCTACAAAATCATGACTTTTTACCAAGATTCAGCGGCTGAATTGCAAGAAAACAGCAGAATTCTGCACGAAATCATCAAAATTCTTACAGAAAACCGCATATTTCGATGCAAAACGACGATTTCTCGCCGATTTTCGTTGTTTTCTGGCTTGAATTCGCAAAGAAGAGCACGAAATCTACAAAATCATGACTTTTTACCAAGATTCAACAGCTGAATTGCAAGTAAACAGCAGAATTCTGCACGAAATCGTCAAAATTCTTAGAGAAAACCGCATATTTCGATGCAAAACGACGATTTCTCGCCGATTTTCGTTGTTTTCTGGCTTGAATTCGCAAAGAAGAGCACGAAATCTACAAAATCATGACTTTTTACCAAGATTCAACGGCTGAATTGCAAGAAAACAGCAGAATTCTGCACGAAATCATCAAAATTCTTACAGAAAACCGCATATTTCGATGCAAAACGACGATTTCTCGCCGATTTTCGTTGATTTCTGGCTTGAATTCGCAAAGAAGAGCACGAAATCTACAAAATCATGACTTTTTACCAAGATTCAACGGCTGAATTGCAAGAAAACAGCAGAATTCTGCACGAAATCATCAAAATTCTTAGAGAAAACCGCATATTTCGATGCAAAACGACGATTTCTCGCTGATTTTCGTTGTTTTCTATCTTGAATTCGCAGAGAAGAGCACGAAATCTACAAAACCATAACTTTTTACCAAGATTCAACGGCTGAATTGCAAGTAAACAGCAGAATTCTGCACGAAATCGTCAAAATTCTTAGAGAAAACCGCATATTTCGATGCAAAACGACGATTTCTCGCCGATTTTCGTTGTTTTCTGGCTTGAATTCGCAAAGAAGAGCACGAAATCTACAAAATCATCACTTTTTACCAAGATTCAACGGCTGAATTGCAAGAAAACAGCAGAATTCTGCACGAAATCATCAAAATTCTTAGAGAAAACCGCATATTTCGATGCAAAACGACGATTTCTCGCTGATTTTCGTTGTTTTCTATCTTGAATTCGCAAAGAAGAGCACGGAATCTACAAAATCATGATTTTTACCAAGAATCAACGGCTGAATTGCAAGAAAACAGCAGAATTCTGCACGAAATCATCAAAATTCTTACAGAAAACCGCATATTTCGATGCAAAACGACGATTTCTCGCCGATTTTCGTTGTTTTCTGGCTTGAATTCGCAAAGAAGAGCACGAAATCTACAAAATCATGACTTTTTACCAAGATTCAACGGCTGAATTGCAAGAAAACAGCAGAATTCTGCACAAAATCATCAAAATTCTTACAGAAAACCGCATTTTTCGATGCAAAACGACGATTTCTCGCCGATTTTCGTTGTTTTCTGGCTTGAATTCGCAAAGAAGAGCACGAAATCTACAAAATCATCACTTTTTACCAAGATTCTATTGCTGAATTGCAAGAAAACAGCAGAATTCTGCACGAAATCATCAAAATTCTTACAGAAAACCGCATATTTCGATGCAAAACGACGATTTCTCGCCGATTTTCGTTGTTTTCTGGCTTGAATTCGCAAAGAAGAGCACGAAATCTACAAAATCATGACTTTTTACCAAGATTCAACGGCTGAATTGCAAGATAACTGCAGAATTCTGCACGAAATCATCAAAATTCTTACAGAAAACCGCATATTTCGATGCAAAACAACGATTTCTCGCCGATTTTCGTTGTTTTCTGGCTTGAATTTGCAAAGAAGAGCACGAAATCTACAAAATCATCACTTTTTACCAAGATTCTATTGCTGAATTGCAAGAAAACAGCAGAATTCTGCACGAAATCATCAAAATTCTTACAGAAAACCGCATATTTCGATGCAAAACAACGATTTCTCGCCGATTTTCGTTGTTTTCTGCCTTGAATTCGCAAAGAAGAGCACGAAATCTACAAAATCATCACTTTTTACCAAGATTCTATTGCTGAATTGCAAGAAAACAGCAGAATTCTGCACGAAATCATCAAAATTCTTACAGAAAACCGCATATTTCGATGCAAAACGACGATTTCTCGCCGATTTTCGTTGTTTTCTGGCTTGAATTCGCAAAGAAGAGCACGAAATCTACAAAATCATGACTTTTTACCAAGATTCAACGGCTGAATTGCAAGAAAACAGCAGAATTCTGCACGAAATCATCAAAATTCTTAGAGAAAACTACATATTTCGATGCAAAACAACGATTTCTCGCCAATTTTCGTTGTTTTCTCTCTTGAATTCGCCAAGAAGAGCACGAAATCTACAAAATCATGACTTTTTACCAAGATTCAACAGCTGAATTGCAAGAAAACAGCAGAATTCTGCACGAAATCGTCAAAATTCATAGAGAAAACCGCATATTTCGATGCAAAACGACGATTTCTCGCCGATTTTTGTGGTTTTCTGGCTTGAATTCGCAAAAAAGAGCACGAAATCTACAAAATCATGACTTTTTACCAAGATTCAACGGCTGAATTGCAAGATAACAGCAGAATTCTGCACGAAATCATCAAAATTCTTACAGAAAACCGCATATTTCGATGCAAAACGACGATTTCTCGCCGATTTTCGTTGTTTTCTGGTTTGAATTCGCAAAGAAGAGCACGAAGTCTACAAAATCATGACTTTTTCCCAAGATTCAACGGCTGAATTGCAAGAAAACAGCAGAATACTGCACGAAATCATCAAAATTCTTACAGAAAACCGCATATTTCGATGCAAAACGATTATTTCTCGCCGATTTTCGTTGTTTTCTGGCTTGAATTCGCAAAGAAGAGCACGAAATCTACAAAATCATGACTTTTTACCAAGATTCAACGGCTGAATTGCAAGATAACTGCAGAATTCTGCACGAAATCATCAAAATTCTTACAGAAAACCGCATATTTCGATGCAAAACAACGATTTCTCGCCGATTTTCGTTGTTTTCTGGCTTGAATTCGCAAAGAAGAGCACGAAATCTACAAAATCATCACTTTTTACCAAGGTTCTACGGCTGAATTGCAAGAAAACAGCAGAATTCTGCACGAAATCATCAAAATTCTTACAGAAAACCGCATATTTCGATGCAAAACAACGATTTCTCGCCGATTTTCGTTGTTTTCTATCTTGAATTCGCCAAGAAGAGCACGAAATCTACAAAATCATGACTTTTTACCAAGATTCAACGGCTGAATTGCAAGAAAACAGCAGAATTCTGCACGAAATCATCAAAATTCTTACAGAAAACCGCATATTTCGATGCAAAACAACGATTTCTCGCCGATTTTCGTTGTTTTCTATCTTGAATTCGCCAAGAAGAGCACGAAATCTACAAAATCATGACTTTTTACCAAGATTCAACGGCTGAATTGCAAGAAAACAGCAGAATTCTGCACGAAATCGTCAAAATTCTTAGAGAAAACCGCATATTTCGATGCAAAACGACGATTTCTCGCCGATTTTCGTTGTTTTCTGGCTTGAATTCGCAAAGAAGAGCACGAAATCTACAAAATCATCACTTTTTACCAAGATTCAACGGCTGAATTGCAAGAAAACAGCAGAATTCTGCACGAAATCGTCAAAATTCATAGAGAAAACCGCATATTTCGATGCAAAACGACGATTTCTCGCCGATTTTTGTGGTTTTCTGGCTTGAATTCGCAAAAAAGAGCACGAAATCTACAAAATCATGACTTTTTACCAAGATTCAACGGCTGAATTGCAAGATAACAGCAGAATTCTGCACGAATTCATCACAATTCTTACAGAAAACCGCATATTTCGATGCAAAACGACGATTTCTCGCCGATTTTCGTTGTTTTCTGGTTTGAATTCGCAAAGAAGAGCACGAAGTCTACAAAATCATGACTTTTTACCAAGATTCAACGGCTGAATTGCAAGATAACTGCAGAATTCTGCACGAAATCATCAAAATTCTTACAGAAAACCGCATATTTCGATGCAAAACAACGATTTCTCGCCGATTTTCGTTGTTTTCTGGCTTGAATTCGCAAAGAAGAGCACGAAATCTACAAAATCATCACTTTTTACCAAGGTTCTACGGCTGAATTGCAAGAAAACAGCAGAATTCTGCACGAAATCATCAAAATTCTTACAGAAAACCGCATATTTCGATGCAAAACAACGATTTCTCGCCGATTTTCGTTGTTTTCTATCTTGAATTCGCCAAGAAGAGCACGAAATCTACAAAATCATGACTTTTTACCAAGATTCAACGGCTGAATTGCAAGAAAACAGCAGAATTCTGCACGAAATCATCAAAATTCTTACAGAAAACCGCATATTTCGATGCAAAACAACGATTTCTCGCCGATTTTCGTTGTTTTCTATCTTGAATTCGCCAAGAAGAGCACGAAATCTACAAAATCATGACTTGTTACCAAGATTCAACGGCTGAATTGCAAGAAAACAGCAGAATTCTGCACGAAATCGTCAAAATTCTTAGAGAAAACCGCATATTTCGATGCAAAACGACGATTTCTCGCCGATTTTCGTTGTTTTCTGGCTTGAATTCGCAAAGAAAAGCACGAAATCTACAAAATCATCACTTTTTACCAAGATTCAACGGCTGGATTGCAAGAAAACAGCAGAATTCTGCACGAAATCAGCAAAATTCTTAGAGAAAACCGCATATTTCGATGCGAAACGACGATTTCTCGCCGATTTTCGTGGTTTTCTGGCTTGAATTCGCAAAGAAGAGCACGAAATCTACAAAATAATGACTTTTTTCCAAGATTCAACGGCTGAATTGCAAGAAAACAGCAGAATTTTGCACGAAATCATCAAAATTCTTACAGAAAACCGCATATTTCGATGCAAAACGATTATTTCTCGCCGATTTTCGTTGTTTTCTGGCTTGAATTCGCAAAGAAGCGCACGAAATCTACAAAATCATGACTTTTTACCAAGATTCAACGGCTGAATTGCAAGAAAACAGCAGAATTCTGCACGAAATCATCAAAATTCTTACAGAAAACCGCATATTTCGATGCAAAACGACGATTTCTCGCCGATTTTAGTTGTTTTCTGGCTTGAATTCGCAAAGAAGAGCACGAAATCTACAAAATCATGACTTTTTACCAAGATTCAACAGCTGAATTGCAAGTAAACAGCAGAATTCTGCACAAAATCGTCAAAATTCTTAGAGAAAACCGCATATTTCGATGCAAAACGACGATTTCTCGCCGATTTTCGTTGTTTTCTGGCTTGAATTCGCAAAGAAGAGCACGAAATCTACAAAATCATGACTTTTTACCAAGATTCAACGGCTGAATTGCAAGAAAACAGCAGAATTCTGCACGAAATCATCAAAATTCTTACAGAAAACCGCATATTTCGATGCAAAACGACGATTTCTCGCCGATTTTCGTTGTTTTCTGGCTTGAATTCGCAAAGAAGAGCACGAAATCTACAAAATCATGACATTTTACCAAGATTCAACGGCTGAATTGAAAGAAAACAGCAGAATTCTGCACGAAATCATCAAAATTCTTAGAGAAAACCGCATATTTCGATGCAAAACGACGATTTCTCGCTGATTTTCGTTGTTTTCTATCTTGAATTCGCAAAGAAGAGCACGAAATCTACAAAATCATAACTTTTTACCAAGATTCAACGGCTGAATTGCAAGTAAACAGCAGAATTCTGCACGAAATCGTCAAAATTCTTAGAGAAAACCGCATATTTCGATGCAAAACGACGATTTCTCGCCGATTTTCGTTGTTTTCTGGCTTGAATTCGCAAAGAAGAGCACGAAATCTACAAAATCATCACTTTTTACCAAGATTCAACGGCTGAATTGCAAGAAAACAGCAGAATTCTGCACGAAATCATCAAAATTCTTAGAGAAAACCGCATATTTCGATGCAAAACGACGATTTCTCGCTGATTTTCGTTGTTTTCTATCTTGAATTCGCAAAGAAGAGCACGGAATCTACAAAATCATGATTTTTACCAAGAATCAACGGCTGAATTGCAAGAAAACAGCAGAATTCTGCACGAAATCATCAAAATTCTTACAGAAAACCGCATATTTCGATGCAAAACGACGATTTCTCGCCGATTTTCGTTGTTTTCTGGCTTGAATTCGCAAAGAAGAGCACGAAATCTACAAAATCATGACTTTTTACCAAGATTCAACGGCTGAATTGCAAGAAAACAGCAGAATTCTGCACGAAATCATCAAAATTCTTACAGAAAACCGCATATTTCGATGCAAAACGACGATTTCTCGCCGATTTTCGTTAATTTCTGGCTTGAATTCGCAAAGAAGAGCACGAAATCTACAAAATCATGACTTTTTACCAAGATTCAACGGCTGAATTGCAAGAAAACAGCAGAATTCTGCACGAAATCATCAAAATTCTTACAGAAAACCGCATATTTCGATGCAAAACGACGATTTCAGGCCGATTTTCGTTGTTTTCTGGCTTGAATTCGCAAAGAAGAGCACGAAATCTACAAAATCATGACTTTTTACCAAGATTCAACGGCTGAATTGCAAGAAAACAGCAGAATTCTGCACGAAATCATCAAAATTCTTTGAGAAAACCGCATATTTCGATGCAAAACGACGATTTCTCGCTGATTTTCGTTGTTTTCTATCTTGAATTCGCAAAGAAGAGCACGAAATCTACAAAATCATAACTTTTTACCAAGGTTCAACGGCTGAATTGCAAGTAAACAGCAGAATTCTGCACGAAATCGTCAAAATTCTTAGAGAAAACCGCATATTTCGATGCAAAACGACGATTTCTCGCCGATTTTCGTTGTTTTCTGGCTTGAATTCGCAAAGAAGAGCACGAAATCTACAAAATCATCACTTTTTACCAAGATTCAACGGCTGAATTGCAAGAAAACAGCAGAATTCTGCACGAAATCATCAAAATTCTTAGAGAAAACCGCATATTTCGATGCAAAACGACGATTTCTCGCTGATTTTCGTTGTTTTCTATCTTGAATTCGCAAAGAAGAGCACGGAATCTACAAAATCATGATTTTTACCAAGAATCAACGGCTGAATTGCAAGAAAACAGCAGAATTCTGCACGAAATCATCAAAATTCTTACAGAAAACCGCATATTTCGATGCAAAACGACGATTTCTCGCCGATTTTCGTTGTTTTCTGGCTTGAATTCGCAAAGAAGAGCACGAAATCTACAAAATCATGACTTTTTACCAAGATTCAACGGCTGAATTGCAAGAAAACAGCAGAATTCTGCACAAAATCATCAAAATTCTTACAGAAAACCGCATTTTTCGATGCAAAACGACGATTTCTCGCCGATTTTCGTTGTTTTCTGGCTTGAATTCGCAAAGAAGAGCACGAAATCTACAAATTCATGACTTTTTACCAAGATTCAACGGCTGAATTGCAAGAAAACAGCAAAATTCTGCACGAAATCATCAAAATTCTTACAGAAAACCGCATATTTCGATGCAAAACAACGATTTCTTGCCGATTTTCGTTGTTTTCTGCCTTGAATTCGCAAAGAAGAGCACGAAATCTACAAAATCATCACTTTTTACCAAGATTCTATTGCTGAATTGCAAGAAAACAGCAGAATTCTGCACGAAATCATCAAAATTCTTACAGAAAACCGCATATTTCGATGCAAAACGACGATTTCTCGCCGATTTTCGTTGTTTTCTGGCTTGAATTCGCAAAGAAGAGCACGAAATCTACAAAATCATGACTTTTTACCAAGATTCAACGGCTGAATTGCAAGAAAACAGCAGAATTCTGCACGAAATCATCAAAATTCTTAGAGAAAACTACATATTTCGATGCAAAACAACGATTTCTCGCCAATTTTCGTTGTTTTCTATCTTGAATTCGCCAAGAAGAGCACGAAATCTACAAAATCATGACTTTTTACCAAGATTCAACGGCTGAATTGCAAGAAAACAGCAGAATTCTGCACGAAATCGTCAAAATTCATAGAGAAAACCGCATATTTCGATGCAAAACGACGATTTCTCGCCGATTTTTGTGGTTTTCTGGCTTGAATTCGCAAAAAAGAGCACGAAATCTACAAAATCATGACTTTTTACCAAGATTCAACGGCTGAATTGCAAGATAACAGCAGAATTCTGCACGAAATCATCAAAATTCTTACAGAAAACCGCATATTTCGATGCAAAACGACGATTTCTCGCCGATTTTCGTTGTTTTCTGGCTTGAATTCGCAAAGAAGAGCACGAAGTCTACAAAATCATGACTTTTTCCCAAGATTCAACGGCTGAATTGCAAGAAAACAGCAGAATACTGCACGAAATCATCAAAATTCTTACAGAAAACCGCATATTTCGATGCAAAACGATTATTTCTCGCCGATTTTCGTTGTTTTCTGGCTTGAATTCGCAAAGAAGAGCACGAAATCTACAAAATCATGACTTTTTACCAAGATTCAACGGCTGAATTGCAAGAAAACAGCAGAATTCTGCACGAAATCGTCAAAATTCATAGAGAAAACCGCATATTTCGATGCAAAACGACGATTTCTCGCCGATTTTTGTGGTTTTCTGGCTTGAATTCGCAAAAAAGAGCACGAAATCTACAAAATCATGACTTTTTACCAAGATTCAACGGCTGAATTGCAAGATAACAGCAGAATTCTGCACGAAATCATCAAAATTCTTACAGAAAACCGCATATTTCGATGCAAAACGACGATTTCTCGCCGATTTTTGTTGTTTTCTGGCTTGAATTCGCAAAGAAGAGCACGAAGTCTACAAAATCATGACTTTTTCCCAAGATTCAACGGCTGAATTGCAAGAAAACAGCAGAATACTGCACGAAATCATCAAAATTCTTACAGAAAACCGCATATTTCGATGCAAAACGATTATTTCTCGCCGATTTTCGTTGTTTTCTGGCTTGAATTCGCAAAGAAGAGCACGAAATCTACAAAATCATGACTTTTTACCAAGATTCAACGGCTGAATTGCAAGATAACAGCAGAATTCTGCACGAAATCATCAAAATTCTTAGAGAAAACCGCATATTTCGATGCAAAACGACGATTTCTCGCCGATTTTCGTTGTTTTCTGGCTTGAATTCGCAAAGAAGAGCACGAAATCTACAAAATCATCACTTTTTACCAAGATTCTACGGCTGAATTGCAAGAAAACAGCAGAATTCTGCACGAAATCATCAAAATTCTTACAGAAAACCGCATATTTCGATGCAAAACGACGATTTCTCGCCGATTTTCGTTGTTTTCTGGCTTGAATTCGCAAAGAAGAGCACGAAATCTACAAAATCATGACTTTTTACCAAGATTCAACGGCTGAATTGCAAGAAAACAGCAGAATTCTGCACGAAATCATCAAATTTCTTAGAGAAAACCGCATATTTCGATGCAAAACGACGTTTTCTCGGTGATTTTCGTTGTTTTCTATCTTGAATTTGCAAAGAAGAGCACGAAATCTACAAAATCATGACTTTTTACCAAGATTCAACGGCTGAATTGCAAGAAAACAGCAGAATTCTGCACGAAGTCATCAAAATTCTTACAGAAAACCGCATATTTCGATGCCAAACGACGATTTCTCGCCGATTTTCGTTGATTTCTGGCTTGAATTCGCAAAGAAGAGCACGAAATCTACAAAATCATGACTTTTTACCAAGATTCAACGGCTGAATTGCAAGAAAACAGCAGAATTCTGCACGAAATCATCAAAATTCTTACAGAAAACCGCATATTTCGATGCAAAACGACGATTTCTCGCCGATTTTCGTTGTTTTCTGGCTTGAATTCGCAAAGAAGAGCACGAAATCTACAAAATCATGACTTTTTACCAAGATTCAACGGCTGAATTGCAAGAAAACAGCAGAATTCTGCACGAAATCATCAAAATTCTTAGAGAAAACCGCATATTTCGATGCAAAACGACGATTTCTCGCCGATTTTCGTGGTTTTCTGGCTTGAATTCGCAAAGAAGAGCACGAAATCTACAAAATCATGACTCTTTTCCAAGATTCAACGGCTGAATTGCAAGAAAACAGCAGAATTCTGCACGAAATCATCAAAATTCTTACAGAAAACCGCATATTTCGATGCAAAACGACGATTTCTCGCCGATTTTCGTTGTTTTCTGGCTTGAATTCGCAAAGAAGAGCACGAAATCTACAAAATCATGACTTTTTACCAAGATTCAACAGCTGAATTGCAAGTAAACAGCAGAATTCTGCACGAAATCGTCAAAATTCTTAGAGAAAACCGCATATTTCGATGCAAAACGACGATTTCTCGCCGATTTTCGTTGTTTTCTGGCTTGAATTCGCAAAGAAGAGCACGAAATCTACAAAATCATGACTTTTTACCAAGATTCAACGGCTGAATTGCAAGAAAACAGCAGAATTCTGCACGAAATCATCAAAATTCTTACAGAAAACCGCATATTTCGATGCAAAACGACGATTTCTCGCCGATTTTCGTTGATTTCTGGCTTGAATTCGCAAAGAAGAGCACGAAATCTACAAAATCATGACTTTTTACCAAGATTCAACGGCTGAATTGCAAGAAAACAGCAGAAATCTGCACGAAATCATCAAAATTCTTACAGAAAACCGCTTATTTCGATGCAAAACGACGATTTCTCGCCGATTTTCGTTGTTTTCTGGCTTGAATTCGCAAAGAAGAGCACGAAATCTACAAAATCATGACTTTTTACCAAGATTCAACGGCTGAATTGCAAGAAAACAGCAGAATTCTGCACGAAATCATCAAAATTCTTAGAGAAAACCGCATATTTCGATGCAAAACGACGATTTCTCGCTGATTTTCGTTGTTTTCTATCTTGAATTCGCAAAGAAGAGCACGAAATCTACAAAATCATGACTTTTTACCAAGATTCAACGGCTGAATTGCAAGTAAACAGCAGAATTCTGCACGAAATCGTCAAAATTCTTAGAGAAAACCGCATATTTCGATGCAAAACGACGATTTCTCGCCGATTTTCGTTGTTTTCTGGCTTGAATTCGCAAAGAAGAGCACGAAATCTACAAAATCATCACTTTTTACCAAGATCCAACGGCTGAATTGCAAGAAAACAGCAGAATTCTGCACGAAATCATCAAAATTCTTAGAGAAAACCGCATATTTCGATGCAAAACGACGATTTCTCGCTGATTTTCGTTGTTTTCTATCTTGAATTCGCAAAGAAGAGCACGAAATCTACAAAATCATCACTTTTTACCAAGATTCTATTGCTGAATTGCAAGAAAACAGCAGAATTCTGCACGAAATCATCAAAATTCTTACAGAAAACCGCATATTTCGATGCAAAACGACGATTTCTCGCCGATTTTCGTTGATTTCTGGCTTGAATTCGCAAAGAAAAGCACGAAATCTACAAAATCATGACTTTTTACCAAGATTCAACGGCTGAATTGCAAGAAAACAGCAGAATTCTGCACGAAATTATCAAAATTCTTAGAGAAAACTACATATTTCGATGCAAAACAACGATTTCTCGCCAATTTTCGTTGTTTTCTATCTTGAATTCGCCAAGAAGAGCACGAAATCTACAAAATCATGACTTTTTACCAAGATTCAACGGCTGAATTGCAAGAAAACAGCAGAATTCTGCACGAAATCGTCAAAATTCATAGAGAAAACCGCATATTTCGATGCAAAACGACGATTTCTCGCCGATTTTTGTGGTTTTCTGGCTTGAATTCGCAAAAAAGAGCACGAAATCTACAAAATCATGACTTTTTACCAAGATTCAACGGCTGAATTGCAAGGTAACAGCAGAATTCTGCACGAAATCATCAAAATTCTTACAGAAAACCGCATATTTCGATGCAAAACGACGATTTCTCGCCGATTTTCGTTGTTTTCTGGCTTGAATTCGCAAAGAAGAGCACGAAGTCTACAAAATCATGACTTTTTCCCAAGATTCAACGGCTGAATTGCAAGAAAACAGCAGAATACTGCACGAAATCATCAAAATTCTTACAGAAAACCGCATATTTCGATGCAAAACGATTATTTCTCGCCGATTTTCGTTGTTTTCTGGCTTGAATTCGCAAAGAAGAGCACGAAATCTACAAAATCATGACTTTTTACCAAGATTCAACGGCTGAATTGCAAGATAACAGCAGAATTCTGCACGAAATCATCAAAATTCTTACAGAAAACCGCATATTTCGATGCAAAACAACGATTTCTCGCCGATTTTCGTTGTTTTCTGGCTTGAATTCGCAAAGAAGAGCACGAAATCTACAAAATCATCACTTTTTACCAAGATTCTACGGCTGAATTGCAAGAAAACAGCAGAATTCTGCACGAAATCATCAAAATTCTTACAGAAAACCGCATATTTCGATGCAAAACGACGATTTCTCGCCGATTTTCGTTGTTTTCTGGCTTGAATTCGCAAAGAAGAGCACGAAATCTACAAAATCATGACATTTTACCAAGATTCAACGGCTGAATTGCAAGAAAACAGCAGAATTCTGCACGAAATCATCAAAATTCTTAGAGAAAACTGCATATTTCGATGCAAAACAACGATTTCTCGCCGATTTTCGTTGTTTTCTATCTTGAATTCGCCAAGAAGAGCACGAAATCTACAAAATCATGACTATTTACCTAGATTCAACGGCTGAGTTGCAAGAAAACAGCAGAATTCTGCACGAAATCATCAAAATTCTTACAGAAAACCGCATATTTCGATGCAAAACAACGATTTCTCGCCGATTTTCGTTGTTTTCTATCTTGAATTCGCCAAAAAGAGCACGAAATCTATAAAATCATGACTTTTTACCTAGATTCAACGGCTGAATTGCAAAACAACAGCAGAATTCTGCACGAAATCATCAAAATTCTTACAGAAAATCGCATATTTCGATTCAAAACGACGATTTCTCGCCGATTTTCGTTGTTTTCTATCTTGAATTCGCCAAGAAGAGCACAAAATCTACAAAATCATGACTTTTTACCAAGATTCAACGGCTGAATTGCAAGAAAACAGCAGAATTCTGCACGAAATCATCAAAATTCTTACAGAAAACCGCATATTTCGATGCAAAACGACGATTTCTCGGCGATTTTCGTTGTTTTCTGGCATGAATTTGCAAAGAAGAGCACGAAATATACAAAATCATGACTTTTTACCAAGATTCAACTGCTGAATTGCAAGAAAACAGCAGAATTCTGCACGAAATCATCAAAATTCTTAGAGAAAACCGCATATTTCGATGCAAAACGACGATTTCTCGCTGATTTTCGTTGTTTTCTATCTTGAATTTGCAAAGAAGAGCATGAAATCTACAAAATCATGACTTTTTACCAAGATTCAACGGCTGAATTGCAAGTAAACAGCAGAATTCTGCACGAAATCGTCAAAATTCTTAGAGAAAACCGCATATTTCGATGCAAAACGACGATTTCTCGCCGATTTTCATTGTTTTCTGGCTTGAATTCGCAAAGAAGAGCAGGAAATCTACAAATCATCACTTTTTACCAAGATTCAACGGCTGAATTGCAAGAAAACAGCAGAATTCTGCACGAAATCATCAAAATTCTTAAAGAAAACCGCATATTTCGATGCAAAACGACGATTTCTCGCCGATTTTCGTTGTTTTCTGGCTTGAATTCGCAAAGAAGAGCACGAAATCTACAAAATCATGACTTTTTACCAAGATTCAACGGCTGAATTGCAAGAAAACAGCAGAATTCTGCACTAAATCATCAAAATTCTTACAGAAAACCGCATATTTCGATGCAAAACGACGATTTCTCGCCGATTTTCGTTGTTTTCTGGCTTGAATTCGCAAAGAAGAGCACGAAATCTACAAAATCATGACTTTTTAACAAGATTCAACGGCTGAATTGCAAGAAAACAACAGAATTCTGCACGAAATCATCAAATTTCTTAGAGAAAACCGCATATTTCGATGCAAAACGACGTTTTCTCGGTGATTTTCGTTGTTTTCTATTTTGAATTCGCAAAGAAGAGCACGAAATCTACAAAATCATGACTTTTTACCAAGATTCAACGGCTGAATTGCAAGAAAACAGCAGAATTCTGCACGAAATCATCAAATTTCTTAGAGAAAACCGCATATTTCGATGCAAAACGACGTTTTCTCGGTGATTTTCGTTGTTTTCTATCTTGAATTTGCAAAGAAGAGCACGAAATCTACAAAATCATGACTTTTTACCAAGATTCAACGGCTGAATTGCAAGAAAACAGCAGAATTCTGCACGAAATCATCAAAATTCTTAGAGAAAACCGCATATTTCGATGCAAAACGACGATTTCTCGCTGATTTTCGTTGTTTTCTATCTTGAATTCGCAAAGAAGAGCACGAAATCTACAAAATCATGACTTTTTACCAAAATTCAACGGCTGAATTGCAAGTAAACAGCAGAATTCTGCACGAAATCGTCAAAATTCTTAGAGAAAACCGCATATTTCGATGCAAAACGACGATTTCTCGCCGATTTTCGTTGTTTTCTGGCTTGAATTCGCAAAGAAGAGCACGAAATCTACAAAATCATTACTTTTTACCAAGATTCAACGGCTGAATTGCAAGAAAACAGCAGAATTCTGCACGAAATCATCAAAATTCTTAGAGAAAACCGCATATTTCGATGCAAAACGACGATTTCTCGCTGATTTTCGTTGTTTTCTATCTTGAATTCGCAAAGAAGAGCACGGAATCTACAAAATCATGATTTTTACCAAGATTCAACGGCTGAATTGCAAGAAAACAGCAGAATTCTGCACGAAATCATCAAAATTCTTACAGAAAACCGCATATTTCGATGCAAAACGACGATTTCTCGCCGATTTTCGTTGTTTTCTGGCTTGAATTCGCAAAGAAGAGCACGAAATCTACAAAATCATGACTTTTTACCAAGATTCAACGGCTGAATTGCAAGAAAACAGCAGAATTCTGCACAAAATCATCAAAATTCTTACAGAAAACCGCATTTTTCGATGCAAAACGACGATTTCTCGCCGATTTTCGTTGTTTTCTGGCTTGAATTCGCAAAGAAGAGCACGAAATCTACAAAATCATGACTTTTTACCAAGATTCAACGGCTGAATTGCAAGAAAACAGCAGAATTCTGCACGAAATCGTCAAAATTCATAGAGAAAACCGCATATTTCGATGCAAAACGACGATTTCTCACCGATTTTTGTGGTTTTCTGGCTTGAATTCGCAAAGAAGAGCACGAAATCTACAAAATCATTACTTTTTACCAAGATTCAACGGCTGAATTGCAAGAAAACAGCAGAATTCTGCACGAAATCATCAAAATTCTTAGAGAAAACCGCATATTTCGATGCAAAACGACGATTTCTCGCCGATTTTCGTTTTTTTCTGGCTTGAATTCGCAAAGAAGAGCACGAAATCTACAAAATCATGACTTTTTACCAAGATTCAACGGCTGAATTGCAAGAAAACAGCAGAATTCTGCACGAAATCATAAAAATTCTTACAGAAAACCGCATATTTCGATGCAAAACGACGATTTCTCGCCGATTTTCGTTGTTTTCTGGCTTGAATTCGCAAAGAAGAGCACGAAATCTACAAAATCATGACTTTTTACCAAGATTCAACGGCTGAATTGCAAGAAAACAGCAGAATTCTGCACGAAATCATCAAATTTCTTAGAGAAAACCGCATATTTCGAGGCAAAACGACGTTTTCTCGGTGATTTTCGTTGTTTTCTATTTTGAATTCGCAAAGAAGAGCACGAAATCTACAAAATCATGACTTTTTACCAAGATTCAACGGCTGAATTGCAAGAAAACAGCAGAATTCTGCACGAAATCATCAAATTTCTTAGAGAAAACCGCATATTTCGATGCAAAACGACGTTTTCTCGGTGATTTTCGTTGTTTTATATCTTGAATTCGCAAAGAAGAGCACGAAATCTACAAAATCATGACTTTTTACCAAGATTCAACGGCTGAATTGCAAGAAAACAGCAGAATTCTGCACGAAATCATCAAAATTCTTACAGAAAACCGCATATTTCGATGCAAAACGACGATTTCTCGCCGATTTTCGTTGTTTTCTGGCTTGAATTTGCAAAGAAGAGCACGAAATCTACAAAATCATGACTTTTTACCAAGATTCAACGGCTGAATTGCAAGAAAACAGCAGAATTCTGCACGAAATCATCAAAATTCTTAGAGAAAACCGCATATTTCGATGCAAAACGACGATTTTTCGCCGATTTTCTTTGTTTTCTATCTTGAATTCGCCAAGAAGAGCACGAAATCTACAAAATCATGACTTTTTACCTAGATTCAACGGCTGAATTGCAATAAAACAGCAGAATTCTGCACGAAATCATCAAAATTCTTACAGAAAACCGCATATTTCGATGCAAAGCGACGATTTCTCGCCGATTTTCGTTGTTTTCTGGGTTAAATTCGCAAAGAAGAGCATGAAATCTACAAAATCATGACTTTTTACCAAGATTCAACGGCTGAATTGCAAGAAAACAGCAGAATTCTGCACGAAATCATAAAAATTCTTACAGAAAACCGCATATTTTGATGCAAAACGACGATTTCTCGCCGATTTTCGTTCTTTTCTAGCATGAATTTGCAAAGAAGAGCACGGAATCTACAAAATCATGACTTTTGACCAAGATTCAACGGCTGAATTGCAAGAAAACAGCAGAATTCTGCACGAAATCATCAAAATTCTTAGAGAAAACCGCATATTTCGATGCAAAACGACGATTTCTCGCTGATTTTCGTTGTTTTCTATCTTGAATTCGCAAAGAAGAGCACAAAATCTACAAAATCATGACTTTTTACCAAGATTCAACGGCTGAATTGCAAGAAAACAGCAGAATTCTGCACGAAATCGTCAAAATTCTTAGAGAAAACCGCATATTTCGATGCAAAACGACGATTTCTCGCCGATTTTCGTTGTTTTCTGGCTTGAATTCGCAAAGAAGAGCACGAAATCTACAAAATCATTACTTTTTACCAAAATTCAACGGCTGAATTGCAAGAAAACAGCAGAATTCTGCACGAAATCATCAAAATTCTTACAGAAAACCGCATTTTTCGATGCAAAACGACGATTTCTCGCCGATTTTCGTTGTTTTCTGGCTTGAATTCGCAAAGAAGAGCACGAAATCTACAAAATCATGACTTTTTACCTAGATTCAACGGCTGAATTGCAAGAAAACAGCAGAATTCTGCACGAAATCATCAAAATTCTTACAGAAAACCGCATATTTCGATGGAAAACGACGATTTCTCGCCGATTTTCGTTGTTTTCTGGCTTGAATTCGCAAAGAAAAGCACGAAATCTACAAAATCATGACTTTTTACCAAGATTCAACGGCTGAATTGCAAGAAAACAGCAGAATTCTGCACGAAATCATCAAAATTCTTACAGAAAACCGCATATTTCTATGCACAACGACGATTTCTCGCCGATTTTCGTTGTTTTCTGGCATGAATTTGCAAAGAAGAGCACGAAATCTACAAAATCATCACTTTTTACCAAGATTCAACGGCTGAATTGCAAGAAAACAGCAGAATTCTACACGAAATCATCAAAATTCTTAGAGAAAACCGCATATTTCGATGCAAATCGACGATTTCTCGCTGATTTTCGTTGTTTTCTATCTT
Organism: Gnatocerus cornutus; assembly: GCA_029298725.1. NCBI lineage: Eukaryota > Metazoa > Arthropoda > Insecta > Coleoptera > Tenebrionidae > Gnatocerus > Gnatocerus cornutus. Next base: position 6,230,136 of record CM055516.1, read on the forward strand.
GAATTCGCAAAGAAGAGCACGAAATCTACAAAATCATGACTTTTTACCAAGATTCAACGGCTGAATTGCAAGAAAACAGCAGAATTCTGCACGAAATCGTCAAAATTCTTAGAGAAAACCGCATATTTCGATGCAAAACGACGATTTCTCGCCGATTTTCGTTGTTTTCTGGCTTGAATTTGCAAAGAAGAGCACGAAATCTACAAGATCATCACTTTTTACCAAGATTCAACGGCTGAATTGCAAGAAAACAGCAGAATTCTGCACGAAATCATCAAAATTCTTAGAGAAAACCGCATATTTCGATGGAAAACGACGATTTCTCGCTGATTTTCGTTGTTTTATATGTTGAATTCGCAAAGAAGAGCACGGAATCTACAAAATCATGACTTTTTACCAAGATTCAACAGCTGAATTGCAAGAAAACAGCAGAATTCTGCACGAAATCATCAAAATTCTTACAGAAAACCGCATTTTTCGATGCAAAACGACGATTTCTCGCCGATTTTCGTTGTTTTCTGGCTTGAATTCGCAAAGAAGAGCACGAAATCTACAAAATCATGACTTTTTACCAAGATTCAACGGCTGAATTGCAAGAAAACAGCAGAATTCTGCACGAAATCATCAAAATTTTTACAGAAAACAGCATATTTCGATGCAAAACAACGATTTCTCGCCGATTTTCGTTGTTTTCTGGCTTGAATTTCGCAAAGAAGAGCACGAAATCTACAAAATCATGACTATTTACCAAGATTCATCGGCTGAATTGCAAGAAAACAGCAGAATTCTGCACGAAATCATCAAAATTCTTACAGAAAACCGCATTTTTCGATGCAAAACGACGATTTCTCGCCGATTTTCGTTGTTTTCTGGCTTGAATTCGCAAAAAAGAGCACGAAATCTACAAAATCATGACTTTTTACCAAGATTCAACGGCTGAATTGCAAGAAAACAGCAGAATTCTGCACGAAATCATCAAAATTCTTACAGAAAACCGCATATTTCGATGCAAAACGACGATTTCTCGCCGATTTTCGTTGTTTTCTGGCTTGAATTCGCAAAGAAGAGCACGAAATCTACAAAATCATGACTTTTTACCAAGATTCAACGGCTGAATTGCAAGAGAACAGCAGAATTCTGCACGAAATCATCAAAATTCTTACAGAAAACCGCATTTTTCGATGCAAAACGACGATTTCTCGCCGATTTTCGTTGTTTTCTATCTTGAATTCGCCAAGAAGAGCACGAAATCTATAAAATCATGACTTTTTACCTAGATTCAACGGCTGAATTGCAAAACAACAGCAGAATTCTGCACGAAATCATCAAAATTCTTACAGAAAATCGCATATTTCGATGCAAAACGACGATTTCTCGCCGATTTTCGTTGTTTTCTATCTTGAATTCGCCAAGAAGAGCACAAAATCTACAAAATCATGACTTTTTACCAAGATTCAACGGCTGAATTGCAAGAAAACAGCAGAATTCTGCACGAAATCATCAAAATTCTTACAGAAAACCGCATATTTCGATGCAAAACGACGATTTCTCGGCGATTTTCGTTGTTTTCTGGCATGAATTTGCAAAGAAGAGCACGAAATATACAAAATCATGACTTTTTACCAAGATTCAACTGCTGAATTGCAAGAAAACAGCAGAATTCTGCACGAAATCATCAAAATTCTTAGAGAAAACCGCATATTTCGATGCAAAACGACGATTTCTCGCTGATTTTCGTTGTTTTCTATCTTGAATTTGCAAAGAAGAGCACGAAATCTACAAAATCATGACTTTTTACCAAGATTCAACGGCTGAATTGCAAGTAAACAGCAGAATTCTGCACGAAATCATCAAAATTCTTAGAGAAAACCGCATATTTCGATGCAAAACGACGATTTCTCGCCGATTTTCGTTGTTTTCTGGCTTGAATTCGCAAAGAAGAGCAGGAAATCTACAAAATCATCACTTTTTACCAAGATTCAACGGCTGAATGCAAGAAAACAGCAGAATTCTGCACGAAATCATCAAAAGTCTTAGAGAAAACCGCATATTTCGATGCAAAACGACGATTTCTCGCCGATTTTCGTTGTTTTCTGGCTTGAATTCGCAAAGAAGAGCACGAAATCTACAAAATCATGACTTTTTACCAAGATTCAACGGCTGAATTGCAAGAAAACAGCAGAATTCTGCACTAAATCATCAAAATTCTTACAGAAAACCGCATATTTCGATGCAAAACGACGATTTCTCGCCGATTTTCGTTGTTTTCTGGCTTGAATTCGCAAAGAAGAGCACGAAATCTACAAAATCATGACTTTTTAACAAGATTCAACGGCTGAATTGCAAGAAAACAGCAGAATTCTGCACGAAATCATCAAATTTCTTAGAGAAAACCGCATATTTCGATGCAAAACGACGTTTTCTCGGTGATTTTCGTTGTTTTCTATTTTGAATTCGCAAAGAAGAGCACGAAATCTACAAAATCATGACTTTTTACCAAGATTCAACGGCTGAATTGCAAGAAAACAGCAGAATTCTGCACGAAATCATCAAATTTCTTAGAAAAAACCGCATATTTCGATGCAAAACGACGTTTTCTCGGTGATTTTCGTTGTTTTCTATCTTGAATTTGCAAAGAAGAGCACGAAATCTACAAAATCATGACTTTTTACCAAGATTCAACGGCTGAATTGCAAGGAAAACAGCAGAATTCTGCACGAAATCATCAAAATTCTTACAGAAAACCGCATATTTCGATGCAAAACGACGATTTCTCGCCGATTTTCGTTGATTTCTGGCTTGAATTCGCAAAGAAGAGCACGAAATCTACAAAATCATGACTTTTTACCAAGATTCAACGGCTGAATTGGAAGAAAACAGCAGAATTCTGCACGAAATCATCAAAATTCTTACAGAAAACCGCATATTTCGATGCAAAACGACGATTTCTCGCCGATTTTCGTTGTTTTCTGGCTTGAATTCGCAAAGAAGAGCACGAAATCTACAAAATCATGACTTTTTACCAAGATTCAACGGCTGAATTGCAAGAAAACAGCAGAATTCTGCACGAAATCATCAAAATTCTTAGAGAAAACCGCATATTTCGATGCAAAACGACGATTTCTCGCTGATTTTCGTTGTTTTCTATCTTGAATTCGCAAAGAAGAGCACTAAATCTACAAAATCATGACCTTTTACCAAGATTCAACGGCTGAATTGCAAGTAAACAGCAGAATTCTGCACGAAATCGTCAAAATTCTTAGAGAAAACCGCATATTTCGATGCAAAACGACGATTTCTCGCCGATTTTCGTTGTTTTCTGGCTTGAATTCGCAAAGAAGAGCACGAAATCTACAAAATCATTACTTTTTACCAAGATTCAACGGCTGAATTGCAAGAAAACAGCAGAATTCTGCACGAAATCATCAAAATTCTTAGAGAAAACCGCATATTTCGATGCAAAACGACGATTTCTCGCTGATTTTCGTTGTTTTCTATCTTGAATTCGCAAAGAAGAGCACGGAATCTACAAAATCATGATTTTTACCAAGATTCAACGGCTGAATTGCAAGAAAACAGCAGAATTCTGCACGAAATCATCAAAATTCTTACAGAAAACCGCATATTTCGATGCAAAACGACGATTTCTCGCCGATTTTCGTTGTTTTCTGGCTTGAATTCGCAAAGAAGAGCACGAAATCTACAAAATCATGACTTTTTACCAAGATTCAACGGCTGAATTGCAAGAACACAGCAGAATTCTGCACAAAATCATCAAAATTCTTACAGAAAACCGCATTTTTTCGATGCAAAACGACGATTTCTCGCCGATTTTCGTTGTTTTCTGGCTTGAATTCGCAAAGAAGAGCACGAAATCTACAAAATCATGACTTTTTACCAAGATTCAACGGCTGAATTGCAAGAAAACAGCAGAATTCTGCACGAAATCATCAAAATTCTTAGAGGAAAACTGCATATTTCGATGCAAAACAACGATTTCTCGCCAATTTTCGTTGTTTTCAATCTTGAATTCGCCAAGAAGAGCACGAAATCTACAAAATCATGACTTTTTACCAAGATTCAACGGCTGAATTGCAAGAAAACAGCAGAATTCTGCACGAAATCGTCAAAATTCATAGAGAAAACCGCATATTTCGATGCAAAACGACGATTTCTCGCCGATTTTTGTGGTTTTCTGGCTTGAATTCGCAAAAAAGACCACGAAATCTACAAAATCATGACTTTTTACCAAGATTCAACGGCTGAATTGCAAGATAACAGCAGAATTCTGCACGAAATCATCAAAATTCTTACAGAAAACCGCATATTTCGATGCAAAACGACGATTTCTCGGCGATTTTCGTTGTTTTCTGGCATGAATTTGCAAAGAAGAGCACGAAATATACAAAATCATGACTTTTTACCAAGATTCAACTGCTGAATTGCAAGAAAACAGCAGAATTCTGCACGAAATCGTCAAAATTCTTAGAGAAAACCGCATATTTCGATGCAAAACGACGATTTCTCGCTGATTTTCGTTGTTTTCTATCTTGAATTTGCAAAGAAGAGCACGAAATCTACAAAATCATCACTTTTTACCAAGATTCTACGGCTGAATTGCAAGATAACAGCAGAATTCTGCACGAAATCATCAAAATTCTTACAGAAAATCGCATATTTCGATGCAAAACGACGATTTCTCGCCGATTTTCGTTGTTTTCTGGCTTGAATTCGCAAAGAAGAGCAGGAAATCAACAAAATCATGACTTTTTACCAAGATTCAACGGCTGAATTGCAAGAAAACAGCAGAATTCTGCACGAAATCATCAAAATTCTTACAGAAAACCGCATATTTCGATGCAAAACAACGATTTCTCGCCGATTTTCGTTGTTTTCTGGCTTGAATTCGCAAAGAAGAGCACGAAATCTACAAAATCATGACTTTTTATCTAGATTCAACAGCTGAATTGCAAGAAAACAGCAGAATTCTGCACGAAATCATCAAAATTCTTACAGAAAACCGCATATTTCGATGCAAAACGACGATTTCTCGGCGATTTTCGTTGTTTTCTGGCATGAATTTGCAAAGAAGAGCACGAAATCTACAAAATCATGACTTTTTACCAAGATTCAACGGCTGAATTGCAAGAAAACAGCAGAATTCTGCACGAAATCATCAAAATTTTTAGAGAAAACCGCATATTTCGATGCAAAACGACGATTTCTCGCTGATTTTCGTTGTTTTCTATCTTGAATTCGCAAAGAAGAGCACGAAATCTACAAAATCATGACTTTTTACCAAAATTCAACGGCTGAATTGCAAGTAAACAGCAGAATTCTGCACGAAATCGTCAAAATTCTTAGAGAAAACCGCATATTTCGATGCAAAACGACGATTTCTCGCCGATTTTCGTTGTTTTCTGGCTTGAATTCGCAAAGAAGAGCACGAAATCTACAAAATCATTACTTTTTACCAAGATTCAACGGCTGAATTGCAAGAAAACAGCAGAATTCTGCACGAAATCATCAAAATTCTTAGAGAAAACCGCATATTTCGATGCAAAACGACGATTTCTCGCTGATTTTCGTTGTTTTCTATCTTGAATTCGCAAAGAAGAGCACGGAATCTACAAAATCATGATTTTTACCAAGATTCAACGGCTGAATTGCAAGAAAACAGCAGAATTCTGCACGAAATCATCAAAATTCTTACAGAAAACCGCATATTTCGATGCAAAACGACGATTTCTCGCCGATTTTCGTTGTTTTCTGGCTTGAATTCGCAAAGAAGAGCACGAAATCTACAAAATCATGACTTTTTACCAAGATTCAACGGCTGAATTGCAAGAAAACAGCAGAATTCTGCACAAAATCATCAAAATTCTTACAGAAAACCGCATTTTTCGATGCAAAACGACGATTTCTCGCCGATTTTCGTTGTTTTCTGGCTTGAATTCGCAAAGAAGAGCACGAAATCTACAAAATCATGACTTTTTACCAAGATTCAACGGCTGAATTGCAAGAAAACAGCAGAATTCTGCACGAAATCGTCAAAATTCATAGAGAAAACCGCATATTTCGATGCAAAACGACGATTTCTCACCGATTTTTGTGGTTTTCTGGCTTGAATTCGCAAAGAAGAGCACGAAATCTACAAAATCATTACTTTTTACCAAGATTCAACGGCTGAATTGCAAGAAAACAGCAGAATTCTGCACGAAATCATCAAAATTCTTAGAGAAAACCGCATATTTCGATGCAAAACGACGATTTCTCGCCGATTTTCGTTTTTTTCTGGCTTGAATTCGCAAAGAAGAGCACGAAATCTACAAAATCATGACTTTTTACCAAGATTCAACGGCTGAATTGCAAGAAAACAGCAGAATTCTGCACGAAATCATAAAAATTCTTACAGAAAACCGCATATTTCGATGCAAAACGACGATTTCTCGCCGATTTTCGTTGTTTTCTGGCTTGAATTCGCAAAGAAGAGCACGAAATCTACAAAATCATGACTTTTTACCAAGATTCAACGGCTGAATTGCAAGAAAACAGCAGAATTCTGCACGAAATCATCAAATTTCTTAGAGAAAACCGCATATTTCGAGGCAAAACGACGTTTTCTCGGTGATTTTCGTTGTTTTCTATTTTGAATTCGCAAAGAAGAGCACGAAATCTACAAAATCATGACTTTTTACCAAGATTCAACGGCTGAATTGCAAGAAAACAGCAGAATTCTGCACGAAATCATCAAATTTCTTAGAGAAAACCGCATATTTCGATGCAAAACGACGTTTTCTCGGTGATTTTCGTTGTTTTATATCTTGAATTCGCAAAGAAGAGCACGAAATCTACAAAATCATGACTTTTTACCAAGATTCAACGGCTGAATTGCAAGAAAACAGCAGAATTCTGCACGAAATCATCAAAATTCTTACAGAAAACCGCATATTTCGATGCAAAACGACGATTTCTCGCCGATTTTCGTTGTTTTCTGGCTTGAATTTGCAAAGAAGAGCACGAAATCTACAAAATCATGACTTTTTACCAAGATTCAACGGCTGAATTGCAAGAAAACAGCAGAATTCTGCACGAAATCATCAAAATTCTTAGAGAAAACCGCATATTTCGATGCAAAACGACGATTTTTCGCCGATTTTCTTTGTTTTCTATCTTGAATTCGCCAAGAAGAGCACGAAATCTACAAAATCATGACTTTTTACCTAGATTCAACGGCTGAATTGCAATAAAACAGCAGAATTCTGCACGAAATCATCAAAATTCTTACAGAAAACCGCATATTTCGATGCAAAGCGACGATTTCTCGCCGATTTTCGTTGTTTTCTGGGTTAAATTCGCAAAGAAGAGCATGAAATCTACAAAATCATGACTTTTTACCAAGATTCAACGGCTGAATTGCAAGAAAACAGCAGAATTCTGCACGAAATCATAAAAATTCTTACAGAAAACCGCATATTTCGATGCAAAACGACGATTTCTCGCCGATTTTCGTTCTTTTCTAGCATGAATTTGCAAAGAAGAGCACGGAATCTACAAAATCATGACTTTTGACCAAGATTCAACGGCTGAATTGCAAGAAAACAGCAGAATTCTGCACGAAATCATCAAAATTCTTAGAGAAAACCGCATATTTCGATGCAAAACGACGATTTCTCGCTGATTTTCGTTGTTTTCTATCTTGAATTCGCAAAGAAGAGCACAAAATCTACAAAATCATGACTTTTTACCAAGATTCAACGGCTGAATTGCAAGAAAACAGCAGAATTCTGCACGAAATCGTCAAAATTCTTAGAGAAAACCGCATATTTCGATGCAAAACGACGATTTCTCGCCGATTTTCGTTGTTTTCTGGCTTGAATTCGCAAAGAAGAGCACGAAATCTACAAAATCATTACTTTTTACCAAAATTCAACGGCTGAATTGCAAGAAAACAGCAGAATTCTGCACGAAATCATCAAAATTCTTACAGAAAACCGCATTTTTCGATGCAAAACGACGATTTCTCGCCGATTTTCGTTGTTTTCTGGCTTGAATTCGCAAAGAAGAGCACGAAATCTACAAAATCATGACTTTTTACCTAGATTCAACGGCTGAATTGCAAGAAAACAGCAGAATTCTGCACGAAATCATCAAAATTCTTACAGAAAACCGCATATTTCGATGGAAAACGACGATTTCTCGCCGATTTTCGTTGTTTTCTGGCTTGAATTCGCAAAGAAAAGCACGAAATCTACAAAATCATGACTTTTTACCAAGATTCAACGGCTGAATTGCAAGAAAACAGCAGAATTCTGCACGAAATCATCAAAATTCTTACAGAAAACCGCATATTTCTATGCACAACGACGATTTCTCGCCGATTTTCGTTGTTTTCTGGCATGAATTTGCAAAGAAGAGCACGAAATCTACAAAATCATTACTTTTTACCAAGATTCAACGGCTGAATTGCAAGAAAACAGCAGAATTCTACACGAAATCATCAAAATTCTTAGAGAAAACCGCATATTTCGATGCAAATCGACGATTTCTCGCTGATTTTCGTTGTTTTCTATCTTGAATTCGCAAAGAAGAGCACGAAATCTACAAAATCATGACTTTTTACCAAGATTCAACGGCTGAATTGCAAGAAAACAGCAGAATTCTGCACGAAATCGTCAAAATTCTTAGAGAAAACCGCATATTTCGATGCAAAACGACGATTTCTCGCCGATTTTCGTTGTTTTCTGGCTTGAATTTGCAAAGAAGAGCACGAAATCTACAAGATCATCACTTTTTACCAAGATTCAACGGCTGAATTGCAAGAAAACAGCAGAATTCTGCACGAAATCATCAAAATTCTTAGAGAAAACCGCATATTTCGATGGAAAACGACGATTTCTCGCTGATTTTCGTTGTTTTATATGTTGAATTCGCAAAGAAGAGCACGGAATCTACAAAATCATGACTTTTTACCAAGATTCAACAGCTGAATTGCAAGAAAACAGCAGAATTCTGCACGAAATCATCAAAATTCTTACAGAAAACCGCATTTTTCGATGCAAAACGACGATTTCTCGCCGATTTTCGTTGTTTTCTGGCTTGAATTCGCAAAGAAGAGCACGAAATCTACAAAATCATGACTTTTTACCAAGATTCAACGGCTGAATTGCAAGAAAACAGCAGAATTCTGCACGAAATCATCAAAATTTTTACAGAAAACAGCATATTTCGATGCAAAACAACGATTTCTCGCCGATTTTCGTTGTTTTCTGGCTTGAATTTCGCAAAGAAGAGCACGAAATCTACAAAATCATGACTATTTACCAAGATTCATCGGCTGAATTGCAAGAAAACAGCAGAATTCTGCACGAAATCATCAAAATTCTTACAGAAAACCGCATTTTTCGATGCAAAACGACGATTTCTCGCCGATTTTCGTTGTTTTCTGGCTTGAATTCGCAAAAAAGAGCACGAAATCTACAAAATCATGACTTTTTACCAAGATTCAACGGCTGAATTGCAAGAAAACAGCAGAATTCTGCACGAAATCATCAAAATTCTTACAGAAAACCGCATATTTCGATGCAAAACGACGATTTCTCGCCGATTTTCGTTGTTTTCTGGCTTGAATTCGCAAAGAAGAGCACGAAATCTACAAAATCATGACTTTTTACCAAGATTCAACGGCTGAATTGCAAGAGAACAGCAGAATTCTGCACGAAATCATCAAAATTCTTACAGAAAACCGCATTTTTCGATGCAAAACGACGATTTCTCGCCGATTTTCGTTGTTTTCTATCTTGAATTCGCCAAGAAGAGCACGAAATCTATAAAATCATGACTTTTTACCTAGATTCAACGGCTGAATTGCAAAACAACAGCAGAATTCTGCACGAAATCATCAAAATTCTTACAGAAAATCGCATATTTCGATGCAAAACGACGATTTCTCGCCGATTTTCGTTGTTTTCTATCTTGAATTCGCCAAGAAGAGCACAAAATCTACAAAATCATGACTTTTTACCAAGATTCAACGGCTGAATTGCAAGAAAACAGCAGAATTCTGCACGAAATCATCAAAATTCTTACAGAAAACCGCATATTTCGATGCAAAACGACGATTTCTCGGCGATTTTCGTTGTTTTCTGGCATGAATTTGCAAAGAAGAGCACGAAATATACAAAATCATGACTTTTTACCAAGATTCAACTGCTGAATTGCAAGAAAACAGCAGAATTCTGCACGAAATCATCAAAATTCTTAGAGAAAACCGCATATTTCGATGCAAAACGACGATTTCTCGCTGATTTTCGTTGTTTTCTATCTTGAATTTGCAAAGAAGAGCACGAAATCTACAAAATCATGACTTTTTACCAAGATTCAACGGCTGAATTGCAAGTAAACAGCAGAATTCTGCACGAAATCATCAAAATTCTTAGAGAAAACCGCATATTTCGATGCAAAACGACGATTTCTCGCCGATTTTCGTTGTTTTCTGGCTTGAATTCGCAAAGAAGAGCAGGAAATCTACAAAATCATCACTTTTTACCAAGATTCAACGGCTGAATGCAAGAAAACAGCAGAATTCTGCACGAAATCATCAAAAGTCTTAGAGAAAACCGCATATTTCGATGCAAAACGACGATTTCTCGCCGATTTTCGTTGTTTTCTGGCTTGAATTCGCAAAGAAGAGCACGAAATCTACAAAATCATGACTTTTTACCAAGATTCAACGGCTGAATTGCAAGAAAACAGCAGAATTCTGCACTAAATCATCAAAATTCTTACAGAAAACCGCATATTTCGATGCAAAACGACGATTTCTCGCCGATTTTCGTTGTTTTCTGGCTTGAATTCGCAAAGAAGAGCACGAAATCTACAAAATCATGACTTTTTAACAAGATTCAACGGCTGAATTGCAAGAAAACAGCAGAATTCTGCACGAAATCATCAAATTTCTTAGAGAAAACCGCATATTTCGATGCAAAACGACGTTTTCTCGGTGATTTTCGTTGTTTTCTATTTTGAATTCGCAAAGAAGAGCACGAAATCTACAAAATCATGACTTTTTACCAAGATTCAACGGCTGAATTGCAAGAAAACAGCAGAATTCTGCACGAAATCATCAAATTTCTTAGAAAAAACCGCATATTTCGATGCAAAACGACGTTTTCTCGGTGATTTTCGTTGTTTTCTATCTTGAATTTGCAAAGAAGAGCACGAAATCTACAAAATCATGACTTTTTACCAAGATTCAACGGCTGAATTGCAAGAAAACAGCAGAATTCTGCACGAAATCATCAAAATTCTTACAGAAAACCGCATATTTCGATGCAAAACGACGATTTCTCGCCGATTTTCGTTGATTTCTGGCTTGAATTCGCAAAGAAGAGCACGAAATCTACAAAATCATGACTTTTTACCAAGATTCAACGGCTGAATTGGAAGAAAACAGCAGAATTCTGCACGAAATCATCAAAATTCTTACAGAAAACCGCATATTTCGATGCAAAACGACGATTTCTCGCCGATTTTCGTTGTTTTCTGGCTTGAATTCGCAAAGAAGAGCACGAAATCTACAAAATCATGACTTTTTACCAAGATTCAACGGCTGAATTGCAAGAAAACAGCAGAATTCTGCACGAAATCATCAAAATTCTTAGAGAAAACCGCATATTTCGATGCAAAACGACGATTTCTCGCTGATTTTCGTTGTTTTCTATCTTGAATTCGCAAAGAAGAGCACGAAATCTACAAAATCATGACCTTTTACCAAGATTCAACGGCTGAATTGCAAGTAAACAGCAGAATTCTGCACGAAATCGTCAAAATTCTTAGAGAAAACCGCATATTTCGATGCAAAACGACGATTTCTCGCCGATTTTCGTTGTTTTCTGGCTTGAATTCGCAAAGAAGAGCACGAAATCTACAAAATCATTACTTTTTACCAAGATTCAACGGCTGAATTGCAAGAAAACAGCAGAATTCTGCACGAAATCATCAAAATTCTTAGAGAAAACCGCATATTTCGATGCAAAACGACGATTTCTCGCTGATTTTCGTTGTTTTCTATCTTGAATTCGCAAAGAAGAGCACGGAATCTACAAAATCATGATTTTTACCAAGATTCAACGGCTGAATTGCAAGAAAACAGCAGAATTCTGCACGAAATCATCAAAATTCTTACAGAAAACCGCATATTTCGATGCAAAACGACGATTTCTCGCCGATTTTCGTTGTTTTCTGGCTTGAATTCGCAAAGAAGAGCACGAAATCTACAAAATCATGACTTTTTACCAAGATTCAACGGCTGAATTGCAAGAACACAGCAGAATTCTGCACAAAATCATCAAAATTCTTACAGAAAACCGCATTTTTCGATGCAAAACGACGATTTCTCGCCGATTTTCGTTGTTTTCTGGCTTGAATTCGCAAAGAAGAGCACGAAATCTACAAAATCATGACTTTTTACCAAGATTCAACGGCTGAATTGCAAGAAAACAGCAGAATTCTGCACGAAATCATCAAAATTCTTAGAGAAAACTGCATATTTCGATGCAAAACAACGATTTCTCGCCAATTTTCGTTGTTTTCAATCTTGAATTCGCCAAGAAGAGCACGAAATCTACAAAATCATGACTTTTTACCAAGATTCAACGGCTGAATTGCAAGAAAACAGCAGAATTCTGCACGAAATCGTCAAAATTCATAGAGAAAACCGCATATTTCGATGCAAAACGACGATTTCTCGCCGATTTTTGTGGTTTTCTGGCTTGAATTCGCAAAAAAGACCACGAAATCTACAAAATCATGACTTTTTACCAAGATTCAACGGCTGAATTGCAAGATAACAGCAGAATTCTGCACGAAATCATCAAAATTCTTACAGAAAACCGCATATTTCGATGCAAAACGACGATTTCTCGGCGATTTTCGTTGTTTTCTGGCATGAATTTGCAAAGAAGAGCACGAAATATACAAAATCATGACTTTTTACCAAGATTCAACTGCTGAATTGCAAGAAAACAGCAGAATTCTGCACGAAATCGTCAAAATTCTTAGAGAAAACCGCATATTTCGATGCAAAACGACGATTTCTCGCTGATTTTCGTTGTTTTCTATCTTGAATTTGCAAAGAAGAGCACGAAATCTACAAAATCATCACTTTTTACCAAGATTCTACGGCTGAATTGCAAGATAACAGCAGAATTCTGCACGAAATCATCAAAATTCTTACAGAAAATCGCATATTTCGATGCAAAACGACGATTTCTCGCCGATTTTCGTTGTTTTCTGGCTTGAATTCGCAAAGAAGAGCACGAAATCAACAAAATCATGACTTTTTACCAAGATTCAACGGCTGAATTGCAAGAAAACAGCAGAATTCTGCACGAAATCATCAAAATTCTTACAGAAAACCGCATATTTCGATGCAAAACAACGATTTCTCGCCGATTTTCGTTGTTTTCTGGCTTGAATTCGCAAAGAAGAGCACGAAATCTACAAAATCATGACTTTTTATCTAGATTCAACAGCTGAATTGCAAGAAAACAGCAGAATTCTGCACGAAATCATCAAAATTCTTACAGAAAACCGCATATTTCGATGCAAAACGACGATTTCTCGGCGATTTTCGTTGTTTTCTGGCATGAATTTGCAAAGAAGAGCACGAAATATACAAAATCATGACTTTTTACCAAGATTCAACTGCTGAATTGCAAGAAAACAGCAGAATTCTGCACGAAATCGTCAAAATAATTAGAGAAAACCGCATATTTCGATGCAAAACGACGATTTCTCGCTGATTTTCGTTGTTTTCTGGCTTGAATTCGCAAAGAAGAGCAGGAAATCTACAAAATCATCACTTTTTACCAAGATTCAACGGCTGAATTGCAAGAAAACAGCAGAATTCTGCACGAAATCATCAAAATTCTTAGAGAAAACCGCATATTTCGATGCAAAACGACGATTTCTCGCCGATTTTCGTTGTTTTCTGGCTTGAATTCGCAAAGAAGAGCACGAAATCTACAAAATCATGACTTTTTACCAAGATTCAACGGCTGAATTGCAAGAAAACAGCAGAATTCTGCACGAAATCATCAAAATTCTTACAGAAAACCGCATATTTCGATGCAAAACGACGATTTCTCGCCGATTTTCGTTGTTTTCTGGCTTGAATTCGCAAAGAAGAGCACGAAATCTACAAAATCATGAATTTTTACCAAGATTCAACGGCTGAATTGCAAGAAAACAGCAGAATTCTGCACGAAATCATCAAATTTCTTATAGAAAACCGCATATTTCGATGCAAAACGACGTTTTCTCGGTGATTTTCGTTGTTTTCTATTTTGAATTCGCAAAGAAGAGCACGAAATCTACAAAATCATGACTTTTTACCAAGATTCAACGGCTGAATTGCAAGAAAACAGCAGAATTCTGCACGAAATCATCAAATTTCTTAGAGAAAACCGCATATTTCGATGCAAAACGACGATTTCTCGCCGATTTTCGTTGTTTTCTGGCTTGAATTTGCAAAGAAGAGCACGAAATCTACAAAATCATGACTTTTTACCAAGATTCAACGGCTGAATTGCAAGAAAACAGCAGAATTCTGCACGAAATCATCAAAATTCTTAGAGAAAACCGCATATTTCGATGCAAAACGACGATTTTTCGCCGATTTTCTTTGTTTTCTATATTGAATTCGCCAAGAAGAGCACGAAATCTACAAAATCATGACTTTTTACCTAGATTCAACGGCTGAATTGCAATAAAACAGCAGAATTCTGCACGAAATCATCAAAATTCTTACAGAAAACCGCATATTTCGATGCAAAGCGACGATTTCTCGCCGATTTTCGTTGTTTTCTGGGTTGAATTCGCAAAGAAGAGCATGAAATCTACAAAATCATGACTTTTTACCAAGATTCAACGGCTGAATTGCAAGAAAACAGCAGAATTCTGCACGAAATCATAAAAATTCTTACAGAAAACCGCATATTTCGATGCAAAACGACGATTTCTCGCCGATTTTCGTTGTTTTCTAGCATGAATTTGCAAAGAAGAGCACGGAATCTACAAAATCATGACTTTTTACCAAGATTCAACGGCTGAATTGCAAGAAAACAGCAGAATTCTGCACGAAATCATCAAAATTCTTAGAGAAAACCGCATATTTCGATGCAAAACGACGATTTCTCGCTGATTTTCGTTGTTTTCTATCTTGAATTCGCAAAGAAGAGCACAAAATCTACAAAATCATGACTTTTTACCAAGATTCAACGGCTGAATTGCAAGAAAACAGCAGAATTCTGCACGAAATCGTCAAAATTCTTAGAGAAAACCGCATATTTCGATGCAAAACGACGATTTCTCGCCGATTTTCGTTGTTTTCTGGCTTGAATTCGCAAAGAAGAGCACGAAATCTACAAAATCATTACTTTTTACCAAGATTCAACGGCTGAATTGCAAGAAAACAGCAGAATTCTGCACGAAATCATCAAATTTCTTAGAGAAAACCGCATATTTCGATGCAAAACGACGTTTTCTCGGTGATTTTCGTTGTTTTCTATTTTGAATTCGCAAAGAAGAGCACGAAATCTACAAAATCATGACTTTTTACCAAGATTCAACGGCTGAATTGCAAGAAAACAGCAGAATTCTGCACGAAATCATCAAATTTCTTAGAGAAAACCGCATATTTCGATGCAAAACGACGTTTTCTCGGTGATTTTCGTTGTTTTATATCTTGAATTCGCAAAGAAGAGCACGAAATCTACAAAATCATGACTTTTTACCAAGATTCAACGTCTGAATTGCAAGAAAACAGCAGAATTCTGCACGAAATCATCAAAATTCTTACAGAAAACCGCATATTTCGATGCAAAACGTCGATTTCTCGGCAATTTTCGTTGTTTTCTGGCTTGAATTCGCAAAGAAGAGCACGAAATCTACAAAATCATGACTTTTTACCAAGATTCAACAGCTGAATTGCAAGAAAACAGCAGAATTCTGCACGAAATCATCAAAATTCTTACAGAAAACCGCATATTTCGATGCAAAACGACGATTTCTCGCCGATTTTCGTTGTTTTCTGGCTTGAATTTGCAAAGAAGAGCACGAAATCTACAAAATCATGACTTTTTACCAAGATTCAACGGCTGAATTGCAAGAAAACAGCAGAATTCTGCACGAAATCATCAAAATTCTTAGAGAAAACCGCATATTTCGATGCAAAACGACGATTTTTCGCCGATTTTCTTTGTTTTCTATATTGAATTCGCCAAGAAGAGCACGAAATCTACAAAATCATGACTTTTTACCTAGATTCAACGGCTGAATTGCAATAAAACAGCAGAATTCTGCACGAAATCATCAAAATTCTTACAGAAAACCGCATATTTCGATGCAAAGCGACGATTTCTCGCCGATTTTCGTTGTTTTCTGGGTTGAATTCGCAAAGAAGAGCATGAAATCTACAAAATCATGACTTTTTACCAAGATTCAACGGCTGAATTGCAAGAAAACAGCAGAATTCTGCACGAAATCATAAAAATTCTTACAGAAAACCGCATATTTCGATGCAAAACGACGATTTCTCGCCGATTTTCGTTGTTTTCTAGCATGAATTTGCAAAGAAGAGCACGGAATCTACAAAATCATGACTTTTTACCAAGATTCAACGGCTGAATTGCAAGAAAACAGCAGAATTCTGCACGAAATCATCAAAATTCTTAGAGAAAACCGCATATTTCGATGCAAAACGACGATTTCTCGCTGATTTTCGTTGTTTTCTATCTTGAATTCGCAAAGAAGAGCACAAAATCTACAAAATCATGACTTTTTACCAAGATTCAACGGCTGAATTGCAAGAAAACAGCAGAATTCTGCACGAAATCGTCAAAATTCTTACAGAAAACCGCATATTTCGATGCAAAGCGACGATTTCTCGCCGATTTTCGTTGTTTTCTGGGTTGAATTCGCAAAGAAGAGCACGAAATCTACAAAATCATTACTTTTTACCAAGATTCAACGGCTGAATTGCAAGAAAACAGCAGAATTCTGCACGAAATCATCAAAATTCTTAGAGAAAACCGCATATTTCGATGGAAAACGACGATTTCTCGCTGATTTTCGTTGTTTTATATGTTGAATTCGCAAAGAAGAGCACGGAATCTACAAAATCATGACTTTTTACCAAGATTCAACGGCTGAATTGCAAGAAAACAGCAGAATTCTGCACGAAATCATCAAAATTCTTACAGAAAACCGCATTTTTCGATGCAAAACGACGATTTCTCGCCGATTTTCGTTGTTTTCTGGCTTGAATTCGAAAAGAAGAGCACGAAATCTACAAAATCATGACTTTTTACCAAGATTCAACGGCTGAATTGCAAGAAAACAGCAGAATTCTGCACGAAATCATCAAAATTTTTACAGAAAACAGCATATTTCGATGCAAAACAACGATTTCTCGCCGATTTTCGTTGTTTTCTGGCTTGAATTCGCAAAGAAGAGCACGAAATCTACAAAATCATGACTTTTTACCAAGATTCATCGGCTGAATTGCAAGAAAACAGCAGAATTCTGCACGAAATCATCAAAATTCTTACAGAAAACCGCATTTTTCGATGCAAAACGACGATTTCTCGCCGATTTTCGTTGTTTTCTGGCTTGAATTCGCAAAGAAGAGCACGAAATCTACAAAATCATGACTTTTTACCAAGATTCAACGGCTGAATTGCAAGAAAACAGCAGAATTCTGCAGGAAATCATCAAAATTCTTACAGAAAACCGCATTTTTCGATGCAAAACGACGATTTCTCGCCGATTTTCGTTGTTTTCTGGCTTGAATTCGCAAAGAAGAGCACGAAATCTACAAAATCATGACTTTTTACCAAGATTCAACGGCTGAATTGCAAGAGAACAGCAGAATTCTGCACGAAATCATCAAAATTCTTACAGAAAACCGCATTTTTCGATGCAAAACGACGATTTCTCGCCGATTTTCGTTGTTTTCTGGCTTGAATTCGCAAAGAAGAGCACGAAATCTACAAAATCATGACTTTTTACCAAGATTCAACGGCTGAATTGCAAGAAAACAGCAGAATTCTGCACGAAATCATCAAAATTCTTACAGAAAACAGCATATTTCGAAGCAAAACAACGATTTTTCGCCGATTTTCGTGTTTTCTGGCTTGAATTCGCAAAGAAGAGCACGAAATCTACAAAATCATCACTTTTTACCAAGATTCTACGGCTGAATGGCAAGAAAACAGCAGAATTCTGCACGAAATCATCAAAATTCTTACAGAAAACCGCATATTTCGATGCAAAACGACGATTTCTCGCCGATTTTCGTTGTTTTCTGGCTTGAATTCGCAAAGAAGAGCACGAAATCTACAAAATCATGACTTTTTACCTAGATTCAACGGCTGAATTGCAAGAAAACAGCAGAATTCTGCACGAAATCATCAAAATTCTTACAGAAAACCGCATATTTCGATGCAAAACGACGATTTCTCGCCGATTTTCGTTGTTTTCTGGCTTGAATTCGCAAAGAAAAGCACGAAATCTACAAAATCATGATTTTTACCAAGATTCAACGGCTGAATTGCAAGAAAACAGCAGAATTCTGCACGAAATCATCAAAATTCTTACAGAAAACCGCATATTTCTATGCACAACGACGATTTCTCGCCGATTTTCGTTGTTTTCTGGCATGAATTTGCAAAGAAGAGCACGAAATCTACAAAATCATCACTTTTTACCAAGATTCAACGGCTGAATTGCAAGAAAACAGCAGAATTCCACACGAAATCATCAAAATTCTTAGAGAAAACCGCATATTTCGATGCAAATCGACGATTTCTCGCTGATTTTCGTTGTTTTCTATCTTGAATTCGCAAAGAAGAGCACGAAATCTACAAAATCATGACTTTTTACCAAGATTCAACGGCTGAATTGCAAGAAAACAGCAGAATTCTGCACGAAATCGTCAAAATTCTTAGAGAAAACCGCATATTTCGATGCAAAACGACGATTTCTCGCCGATTTTCGTTGTTTTCTGGCTTGAATTCGCAAAGAAGAGCACGAAATCTACAAGATCATCACTTTTTACCAAGATTGAACGGCTGAATTGCAAGAAAACAGCAGAATTCTGCACGAAATCATCAAAATTCTTAGAGAAAACCGCATATTTCGATGGAAAACGACGATTTCTCGCTGATTTTCGTTGTTTTCTATCTTGAATTCGCAAAGAAGAGCACGGAATCTACAAAATCATGACTTTTTACCAAGATTCAACGGCTGAATTGCAAGAAAACAGCAGAATTCTGCACGAAATCATCAAAATTCTTACAGAAAACCGCATTTTTCGATGCAAAACGACGATTTCTCGCCGATTTTCGTTGTTTTCTGGCTTGAATTCGCAAAGAAGAGCACGAAATCTACAAAATCATGACTTTTTACCAAGATTCAACGGCTGAATTGCAAGAAAACAGCAGAATTCTGCACGAAATCATCAAAATTCTTACAGAAATTTTTCGAAAATATTTCGATGCAAAACAACGATTTCTCGCCGATTTTCGTTGTTTTCTGGCTTGAATTCGCAAAGAAGAGCATGAAATCTACAAAATCATGACTTTTTACCAAGATTCAACGGCTGAATTGCAAGAAAACAGCAGAATTCTGCACGAAATCATCAAAATTCTTACAGAAAACCGCATTTTTCGATGCAAAACTACGATTTCTCGCCGATTTTCGTTGTTTTCTGGCTTGAATTCGCAAAGAAGAACACGAAATCTACAAAATCATGACTTTTTACCAAGATTCAACGGCTGAATTGCAAGAAAACAGCTGAATTCTGCACGAAATCATCAAAATTCTTACAGAAAACAGCATATTTCGATGCAAAACAACGATTTCTCGCCGATTTTCGTGTTTTCTGGCTTGAATTCGCAAAGAAGAGCACGAAATCTACAAAATCATCACTTTTTACCAAGATTCTACGGCTGAATTGCAAGAAAACAGCAGAATTCTGCACGAAATCATCAAAATTCTTACAGAAAACCGCATATTTCGATGCAAAACGACGATTTCTCGCCGATTTTCGTTGTTTTCTGGCTTGAATTCGCAAAGAAGAGCACGAAGTCTACAAAATCATGACTTTTTACCTAGATTCAACGGCTGAATTGCAAGAAAACAGCAGAATTCTGCACGAAATCATCAAAATTCTTAGAGAAAACTGCATATTTCGATGCAAAACAACGATTTCTTGCCGATTTTCGTGGTTTTCTATCTTGAATTTGCCAAGAAGAGCACGAAATCTACAAAATCATGACTTTTTACCTAGATTCAACGGCTGAATTGTAAGAAAACAGCAGAATTCTGCACGAAATCATCAAAATTCTTAGAGAAAACCGCATATTTCGATGCAAAACGACGATTTCTCGCTGATTTTCGTTGTTTTCTATCTTGAATTCGCAAAGAAGAGCACGAAATCTACAAAATCATGACTTTTTACCAAGATTCAACGGCTGAATTGCAAGAAAACAGCAGAATTCTGCACGAAATCGTCAAAATTCTTAGAGAAAACCGCATATTTCGATGCAAAACGACGATTTCTCGCCGATTTTCGTTGTTTTCTGGCTTGAATTCGCAAAGAAAAGCACGAAATCTACAAAATCATGACTTTTTACCATGATTCAACGGCTGAATTGCAAGAAAACAGCAGAATTCTGCACGAAATCATCAAAATTCTTACAGAAAACCGCATATTTCTATGCACAACGACGATTTCTCGCCGATTTTCGTTGTTTTCTGGCATGAATTTGCAAAGAAGAGCACGAAATCTACAAAATCATCACTTTTTACCAAGATTCAACGGCTGAATTGCAAGAAAACAGCAGAATTCTACACGAAATCATCAAAATTCTTAGAGAAAACCGCATATTTCGATGCAAATCGACGATTTCTCGCTGATTTTCGTTGTTTTCTATCTTGAATTCGCAAAGAAGAGCACGAAATCTACAAAATCATGACTTTTTACCAAGATTCAACGGCTGAATTGCAAGAAAACAGCAGAATTCTGCACGAAATCGTCAAAATTCTTAGAGAAAACCGCATATTTCGATGCAAAACGACGATTTCTCGCCGATTTTCGTTGTTTTCTGGCTTGAATTCGCAAAGAAGAGCACGAAATCTACAAGATCATCACTTTTTACCAAGATTCAACGGCTGAATTGCAAGAAAACAGCAGAATTCTGCACGAAATCATCAAAATTCTTAGAGAAAACCACATATTTCGATGCAAAACGACGATTTCTCGCCGATTTTCGTTGTTTTCTGGCTTGAATTCGCAAAGAAGAGCACGAAATCTACAAAATCATCACTTTTTACCAAGATTCAACGGCTGAATTGCAAGAAAACAGCAGAATTCTGCACGAAATCATCAAAATTCTTAGAGAAAACCGCATATTTCGATGGAAAACGACGATTTCTCGCTGATTTTCGTTGTTTTCTATCTTGAATTCGCAAAGAAGAGCACGGAATCTACAAAATCATGACTTTTTACCAAGATTCAACGGCTGAATTGCAAGAAAACAGCAGAATTCTGCACGAAATCATCAAAATTCTTACAGAAAACCGCATTTTTCGATGCAAAACGACGATTTCTCGCCGATTTTCGTTGTTTTCTGGCTTGAATTCGCTAAGAAGAGCACGAAATCTACAAAATCATGACTTTTTACCAAGATTCAACGGCTGAATTGCAAGAAAACAGCAGAATTCTGCACGAAATCATCAAAATTCTTACAGAAAACAGCATGTTTCGATGCAAAACAACGATTTCTCGCCGATTTTCGTTGTTTTCTGGCTTGAATTCGCAAAGAAGAGCACGAAATCTACAAAATCATGATCTTTTACCAAGATTCAACGGCTGAATTGCAAGAAAACAGCAGAATTCTGCACGAAATCATCAAAATTCTTACAGAAAACCGCATTTTTCGATGCAAAACGACGATTTCTCGCCGATTTTCGTTGTTTTCTGGCTTGAATTCGCAAAGAAGAGCACGAAATCTACAAAATCATGACTTTTTACCAAGATTCAACGGCTGAATTGCAAGAAAACAGCAGAATTCTGCACGAAATCATCAAAATTCTTACAGAAAACCGCATTTTTCGATGCAAAACGACGATTTCTCGCCGATTTTCGTTGTTTTCTGGCTTGAATTCGCAAAGAAGAGCATGAAATCTACAAAATCATGACTTTTTACCAAGATTCAACGGCTGAATTGCAAGAAAACAGCAGAATTCTGCACGAAATCATCAAAATTCTTACAGAAAACCGCATTTTTCGATGCAAAACTACGATTTCTCGCCGATTTTCGTTGTTTTCTGGCTTGAATTCGCAAAGAAGAGCACGAAATCTACAAAATCATGACTTTTTACCAAGATTCAACGGCTGAATTGCAAGAAAACAGCAGAATTCTACACGAAATCATCAAAATTCTTACAGAAAACAGCATATTTCGATGCAAAACAACGATTTCTCGCCGATTTTCGTGTTTTCTGGCTTGAATTCGCAAAGAAGAGCACGAAATCTACAAAATCATCACTTTTTACCAAGATTCTACGGCTGAATTGCAAGAAAACAGCAGAATTCTGCACGAAATCATCAAAATTCTTACAGAAAACCGCATATTTCGATGCAAAACGACGATTTCTCGCCGATTTTCGTTGTTTTCTGGCTTGAATTCGCAAAGAAGAGCACGAAATCTACAGAATCATGACTTTTTACCTAGATTCAACGGCTGAATTGCAAGAAAACAGCAGAATTCTGCACGAAATCATCAAAATTCTTAGAGAAAACTGCATATTTCGATGCAAAACAACGATTTCTTGCCGATTTTCGTTGTTTTCTATCTTGAATTTGCCAAGAAGAGCACGAAATCTACAAAATCATGACTTTTTACCTAGATTCAACGGCTGAATTGTAAGAAAACAGCAGAATTCTGCACGAAATCATCAAAATTCTTAGAGAAAACCGCATATTTCGATGCAAAACGACGATTTCTCGCTGATTTTCGTTGTTTTCTATCTTGAATTCGCAAAGAAGAGCACGAAATCTACAAAATCATGACTTTTTACCAAGATTCAACGGCTGAATTGCAAGAAAACAGCAGAATTCTGCACGAAATCGTCAAAATTCTTAGAGAAAACCGCATATTTCGATGCAAAACGACGATTTCTCGCCGATTTTCGTTGTTTTCTGGCTTGAATTCGCAAAGAAGAGCACGAAATCTACAAAATCATCACTTTTTACCAAGATTCAACGGCTGAATTGCAAGAAAACAGCAGAATTCTGCACGAAATCATCAAAATTCTTAGAGAAAACCGCATTTTTCGATGCAAAATGATTATTTCTCGCCGATTTTCGTTGTTTTCTGGCTTGAATTCGCAAAGAAGAGCACGAAATCTACAAAATCATGACTTTTTACCAAGATTCAACGGCTGAATTGCAAGAAAACAGCAGAATTCTGCACGAAATCATCAAAATTCTTACAGAAAACCGCATATTTCGATGCAAAACGACGATTTCTCGCCGATTTTTGTTGTTTTCTGGCTTGAATTCGCAAAGAAGAGCACGAAATCTACAAAATCATGACTTTTTACCAAGACTCAACGGCTGAATTGCAAGAAAACAGCAGAATTCTGCACGAAATCATCAAAATTCTTACAGAAAACCGCATTTTTCGATGCAAAACGACGATTTCTCGCCGATTTTCGTTGTTTTCTGGCTTGAATTCGCAAAGAAGAGCACGAAATCTACAAAATCATGACTTTTTACCAATATTCAACGGCTGAATTGCAAGAAAACAGCAGAATTCTGCACGAAATCATCAAAATTCTTACAGAAAACCGCATATTTCGATGCAAAACAACGATTTCTCGCCGATTTTCGTTGTTTTCTGGCTTGAATTCGCAAAGAAGAGCACGAAATCTACAAAATCATCACTTTTTACCAAGATTCCACGGCTGAATTGCAAGAAAACAGCAGAATTCTGCACGAAATCATCAAAATTCTTACAGAAAACCGCATATTTCGATGCAAAACGACGATTTCTCGCCGATTTTCGTTGTTTTCTGGCTTGAATTCGCACAGAAGAGCACGAAATCTACAAAATCATGACTTTTTACCAAGATTTAACGGCTGAATTGCAAGAAAACAGCAGAATTCTGCACGAAATCATCAAAATTCTTAGAGAAAACTGCATATTTCGATGCAAAACAACAATTTCTCGCCGATTTTCGTAGTTTTCTATCTTGAATTCGCCAAGAAGAGCACGAAATTTACAAAATCATGTCTTCTTACCTAGATTCAACGGCTGAATTGCAAGAAAACAGCAGAATTCTGCACGAAATCGTCAAAATTCTTACAGAAATCCGCATATTTCGATGCAAAACAACGATTTTTCGGCGATTTTCGTTGTTTTCTATCTTGAATTCGCCAAGAAGAGCACGAAATCTACAAAATCATGACTTTTTACATAGATTCAACGGCTGAATTGCAAGAAAACAGCAGAATTCTGCACGAAATCATCAAAATTCTTACAGAAAACCGCATATTTCGATGCAAAACAACGATTTCTCGCCGACTTTCGTTGTTTTCTGGCTTGAATTCGCAAAGAAGAGCACGAAATCTACAAAATCATCACTTTTTACCAAGATTCTACGGCTGAATTGCAAGAAAACAGCAGAATTCTGCACGAAATCATCAAAATTCTTACAGAAAACCGCATATTTCGATGCAAAACGACGATTTCTCGCCGATTCTTGTTGTTTTCTGGCTTGAATTCGCAAAGAAGAGCACGAAATCTACAAAATCATGACTTTTTACCAAGATTCAACGGCTGAATTGCAAGAAAACAGCAGAATTCTGCACGAAATCATCAAAATTCTTAGAGAAAACTGCATATTTCGATGCAAAACAACGATTTCTCGCAGATTTTCGTTGTTTTCTATCTTGAATTCGCCAAGAAGAGCACGAAATCTACAAAATCATGACTTTTTACCAAGATTCAACGGCTGAATTGCAAGAAAACAGCAGAATTCTGCACGAAATTGTCAAAATTCTTAGAGAAAACCGCATATTTCGATGCAAAACGACGATTTCTCGCCGATTTTCGTTGTTTTCTGGCTTGAATTCGCAAAGAAGAGCACGAAATCAACAAAATCATCACTTTTTACCAAGATTCAACGGCTGAATTGCAAGAAAAGAGCAGAATTCTGCACGAAATCATCAAAATTCTTAGAGAAAACCGCATATTTCGATGCAAAACGACGATTTCTCGCCGATTTTCGTGGTTTTCTGGCTTGAGTTCGCAAAGAAGAGCACGAAATCTACAAAATCATGACTTTTTATTAAGATTCAACGGCTGAATTGCAAGAAAACAGCAGAATTCTGCACGAAATCATCAAAATTCTTACAGAAAACCGCATATTTCGATGCAAAACGATTATTTTTCGCCGATTTTCGTTGTTTTCTGGCTTGAATTCGCAAAGAAGAGCACGAAATCTACAAAATCATGACTTTTTACCAAGATTCAACAGCTGAATTGCAAGGAAACAGCAGAATTCTGCACGAAATCATCAAAATTCTTACAGAAAACCGCATATTTCGATGCAAAACGACGATTTCTCGCCGATTTTCGTTGTTTTCTGGCTTGAATTCGCAAAGAAGAGCACGAAATCTACAAAATCATGACTTTTTACCTAGATTCAACGGCTGAATTGCAAGAAAACAGCAGAATTCTGCACGAAATCATCAAAATTCTTAGAGAAAACTGCATATTTCGATGCAAAACAACGATTTCTTGCCGATTTTCGTTGTTTTCTATCTTGAATTTGCCAAGAAGAGCACGAAATCTACAAAATCATGACTTTTTACCTAGATTCAACGGCTGAATTGTAAGAAAACAGCAGAATTCTGCACGAAATCATCAAAATTCTTAGAGAAAACCGCATATTTCGATGCAAAACGACGATTTCTCGCTGATTTTCGTTGTTTTCTATCTTGAATTCGCAAAGAAGAGCACGAAATCTACAAAATCATGACTTTTTACCAAGATTCAACGGCTGAATTGCAAGAAAACAGCAGAATTCTGCACGAAATCGTCAAAATTCTTAGAGAAAACCGCATATTTCGATGCAAAACGACGATTTCTCGCCGATTTTCGTTGTTTTCTGGCTTGAATTCGCAAAGAAGAGCACGAAATCTACAAAATCATCACTTTTTACCAAGATTCAACGGCTGAATTGCAAGAAAACAGCAGAATTCTGCACGAAATCATCAAAATTCTTAGAGAAAACTGCATATTTCGATGCAAAACAACGATTTCTTGCCGATTTTCGTTGTTTTCTATCTTGAATTTGCCAAGAAGAGCACGAAATCTACAAAATCATGACTTCTTACCTAGATTCAACGGCTGAATTGTAAGAAAACAGCAGAATTCTGCACGAAATCATCAAAATTCTTAGAGAAAACCGCATATTTCGATGCAAAACGACGATTTCTCGCTGATTTTCGTTGTTTTCTATCTTGAATTCGCAAAGAAGAGCACGAAATCTACAAAATCATCACTTTTTACCAAGATTCAACGGCTGAATTGCAAGAAAACAGCAGAATTCTGCACGAAATCATCAAAATTCTTAGAGAAAACCGCATATTTCGATGGAAAACGACGATTTCTCGCTGATTTTCGTTGTTTTCTATCTTGAATTCGCAAAGAAGAGCACGGAATCTACAAAATCATGACTTTTTACCAAGATTCAACGGCTGAATTGCAAGAAAACAGCAGAATTCTGCACGAAATCATCAAAATTTTTACAGAAAACCGCATTTTTCGATGCAAAACGACGATTTCTCGCCGATTTTCGTTGTTTTCTGGCTTGAATTCGCAAAGAAGAGCACGAAATCTACAAAATCATGACTTTTTACCAAGATTCAACGGCTGAATTGCAAGAAAACAGCAGAATTCTGCACGAAATCGTCAAAATTCTTAGAGAAAACCGCATATTTCGATGCAAAACGACGATTTCTCGCCGATTTTCGTTGTTTTCTGGCTTGAATTCGCAAAGAAGAGCACGAAATCTACAAAATCATCACTTTTTACCAAGATTCAACGCCTGAATTGCAAGGAAACAGCAGAATTCTGCACGAAATCATCAAAATTCTTACAGAAAACCGCATATTTCGATGCAAAACGACGATTTCTCGCCGATTTTCCTTGTTTTCTGGCTTGAATTCGCAAAGAAGAGCACGAAATCTACAAAATCATGACTTTTTACCTAGATTCAACGGCTGAATTGCAAGAAAACAGCAGAATTCTGCACGAAATCATCAAAATTCTTAGAGAAAACTGCATATTTCGATGCAAAACAACGATTTCTTGCCGATTTTCGTTGTTTTCTATCTTGAATTTGCCAAGAAGAGCACGAAATCTACAAAATCATGACTTTTTACCTAGATTCAACGGCTGAATTGTAAGAAAACAGCAGAATTCTGCACGAAATCATCAAAATTCTTAGAGAAAACCGCATATTTCGATGCAAAACGACGATTTCTCGCTGATTTTCGTTGTTTTCTATCTTGAATTCGCAAAGAAGAGCACGAAATCTACAAAATCATGACTTTTTACCAAGATTCAACGGCTGAATTGCAAGAAAACAGCAGAATTCTGCACGAAATCGTCAAAATTCTTAGAGAAAACCGCATATTTCGATGCAAAACGACGATTTCTCGCCGATTTTCGCTGTTTTCTGGCTTGAATTCGCAAAGAAGAGCACGAAATCTACAAAATCATCACTTTTTACCAAGATTCAACGGCTGAATTGCAAGAAAACAGCAGAATTCTGCACGAAATCATCAAAATTCTTAGAGAAAACCGCATATTTCGATGGAAAACGACGATTTCTCGCTGATTTTCGTTGTTTTCTATCTTGAATTCGCAAAGAAGAGCACGGAATCTACAAAATCATGACTTTTTACCAAGATTCAACGGCTGAATTGCAAGAAAACAGCAGAATTCTGCACGAAATCATCAAAATTCTTACAGAAAACCGCATTTTTCGATGCAAAACGACGATTTCTCGCCGATTTTCGTTGTTTTCTGGCTTGAATTCGCAAAGAAGAGCACGAAATCTACAAAATCATGACTTTTTACCAAGATTCAACGGCTGAATTGCAAGAAAACAGCAGAATTCTGCACGAAATCATCAAAATTCTTACAGAAAACAGCATATTTCGATGCAAAACAACGATTTCTCGCCGATTTTCGTGGTTTTCTGGCTTCAATTCGCAAAGAAGAGCACGAAATCTAGAAAATCATGATTTTTTACCAAGATTCAACGGCTGAATTGCAAGAAAACAGCAGAATTCTGCACGAAATCATCAAAATTCTTACAGAAAACCGCATATTTCGATGCAAAACGACGATTTCTCGCCGATTTTCGTTGTTTTCTGGCTTGAATTCGCAAAGAAGAGCACGAAATCTACAAAATCATGACTTTTTACCAAGATTCAACGGCTGAATTGCAAGAAAACAGCAGAACTCTGCACGAAATCATCAAAATTCTAACAGAAAACCGCATATTTCGATGCAAAACGACGATTTCTCGCCGATTTTCGTTGTTTTCTGGCATGAATTTGCAAAGAAGGGCACGAAATCTACAAAATCATCACTTTTTACCAAGATTCAACGGCTGAATTGCAAGAAAACAGCAGAATTCTGCACGAAATCATCAAAATTCTTACAGAAAACCGCATATTTCGATGCAAAACAACGATTTCTCGCCGACTTTCGTTGTTTTCTGGCTTGAATTCGCAAAGAAGAGCACGAAATCTACAAAATCATCACTTTTTACCAAGATTCTACGGCTGAATTGCAAGAAAACAGCAGAATTCTGCACGAAATCATCAAAATTCTTACAGAAAACCGCATATTTCGATGCAAAACGACGATTTCTCGCCGATTCTTGTTGTTTTCTGGCTTGAATTCGCAAAGAAGAGCACGAAATCTACAAAATCATGACTTTTTACCAAGATTCAACGGCTGAATTGCAAGAAAACAGCAGAATTCTGCACGAAATCATCAAAATTCTTAGAGAAAACTGCATATTTCGATGCAAAACAACGATTTCTCGCCGATTTTCGTTGTTTTCTATCTTGAATTCGCCAAGAAGAGCACGAAATCTACAAAATCATGACTTTTTACCAAGATTCAAAGGCTGAATTGCAAGAAAACACCAGAATTCTGCACGAAATTGTCAAAATTCTTAGAGAAAACCGCATATTTCGATGCAAAACGACGATTTCTCGCCGATTTTCGTTGTTTTCTGGCTTGAATTCGCAAAGAAGAGCACGAAATCAACAAAATCATCACTTTTTACCAAGATTCAACGGCTGAATTGCAAGAAAACAGCAGAATTCTGCACGAAATCATCAAAATTCTTAGAGAAAACCGCATATTTCGATGCAAAACGACGATTTCTCGCCGATTTTCGTGGTTTTCTGGCTTGAGTTCGCAAAGAAGAGCACGAAATCTACAAAATCATGACTTTTTATTAAGATTCAACGGCTGAATTGCAAGAAAACAGCAGAATTCTGCACGAAATCATCAAAATTCTTACAGAAAACCGCATATTTCGATGCAAAACGATTATTTCTCGCCGATTTTCGTTGTTTTCTGGCTTGAATTCGCAAAGAAGAGCACGAAATCTACAAAATCATGACTTTTTACCAAGATTCAACGGCTGAATTGCAAGAAAACCGCAGAATTCTGCACGAAATTATCAAAATTCTTACAGAAAACCGCATATTTCGATGCAAAACAACGATTTCTCGCCGATTTTCGTTGTTTTCTGGCTTGAATTCGCAAAGAAGAGCACGAAATCTGCAAAATCATCACTTTTTACCAAGATTCTACGGCAGAATTGCAAGAAAACAGCAGAATTCTGCACGAAATCATCAAAATTCTTACAGAAAACCGCATATTTCGATGCAAAACAACGATTTCTCGCCGATTTTCGTTGTTTTCTGGCTTGAATTCGCAAAGAAGAGCACGAAATCAACAAAATCATCACTTTTTACCAAGATTCAACGGCTGAATTGCAAGAAAACAGCAGAATTCTGCACGAAATCTTCAAAATTCTTAGAGAAAACCGCATATTTCGATGCAAAACGACGATTTCTCGCCGATTTTCGTGGTTTTCTGGCTTGAGTTCGCAAAGAAGAGCACGAAATCTACAAAATCATGACTTTTTATTAAGATTCAACAGCTGAATTGCAAGGAAACAGCAGAATTCTGCACGAAATCATCAAAATTCTTACTGAAAACCGCATATTTCGATGCAAAACGACGATTTCTCGCCGATTTTCGTTGTTTTCTGGCTTGAATTCGCAAAGAAGAGCACGAAATCAACAAAATCATCAGTTTTTACCAAGATTCAACGGCTGAATTGCAAGAAAACAGCAGAATTCTGCACGAAATCATCAAAATTCTTAGAGAAAACCGCATATTTCGATGCAAAACGACGATTTCTCGCCGATTTTCGTGGTTTTCTGGCTTGAGTTCGCCAAGAAGAGCACGAAATCTACAAAATCATGACTTTTTATTAAAATTCAACGGCTGAATTGCAAGAAAACAGCAGAATTCTGCACGAAATCATCAAAATTCTTACAGAAAACCGCATATTTCGATGCAAAACGATTATTTCTCGCCGATTTTCGTTGTTTTCTGGCTTGAATTCGCAAAGAAGAGCACGAAATCTACAAAATCATGACTTTTTACCAAGATTCAACGGCTGAATTGCAAGAAAACAGCAGAATTCTGCACGAAATCGTCAAAATTCTTAGAGAAAACCGCATATTTCGATGCAAAACGACGATTTCTCGCCGATTTTCGTTGTTTTCGGGCTTGAATTCGCAAAGAAGAGCACGAAATCTACAAAATCATCACTTTTTACCAAGATTCAACGGCTGAATTGCAAGAAAACAGCAGAATTCTGCACGAAATCATCAAAATTCTAAGAGAAAACCGCATATTTCGATGCAAAACGACGATTTCTCGCCGATTTTCGTTGTTTTCTGGCTTGAATTCGCAAAGAAGAGCACGAAATCTACAAAATCATCACTTTTTACCAAGATTCAACGGCTGAATTGCAAGAAAACAGCAGAATTCTGCTCGAAATCATCAAAATTCTTACAGAAAACCGCATATTTCGATGCAAAACGACGATTTCTCGCCGATTTTCTTTGTTTTCTGGCTTGAATTCGCAAAGAAGAGCACGAAATCTACAAAATCATGACTTTTTACCAAGATTCAACGGCTGAATTGCAAGAAAACAGCAGAATTCTGCACGAAATCATCAAAATTCTTACAGAAAACCGCATATTTCGATGCAAAACGACAATTTCTCGCCGATTTTCGTTGTTTTCTGGCTTGAATTCGCAAAGAAGAGCACGAAATCTACAAAATCATGACTTTTTACCAAGATTCAACGGCTGAATTGCAAGAAAACCGCAGAATTCTGCACGAAATTATCAAAATTCTTTCAGAAAACCGCATATTTCGATGCAAAACAACGATTTCTCGCCGATTTTCGTTGTTTTCTGGCTTGAATTCGCAAAGAAGAGCACGAAATCTGCAAAATCATCACTTTTTACCAAGATTCTACGGCAGAATTGCAAGAAAACAGCAGAATTCTGCACGAAATCATCAAAATTCTTACAGAAAACCGCATATTTCGATGCAAAACAACGATTTCTCGCCGATTTTCGTTGTATTCTGGCTTGAATTCGCAAAGAAGAGCACGAAATCAACAAAATCATCACTTTTTACCAAGATTCAACGGCTGAATTGCAAGAAAACAGCAGAATTCTGCACGAAATCATCAAAATTCTTACAGAAAACCGCATATTTCGATGCAAAACGATTATTTCTCGCCGATTTTCGTTGTTTTCTGGCTTGAATTCGCAAAGAAGAGCACGAAATCTACAAAATCATGACTTTTTACCAAGATTCAACGGCTGAATTGCAAGAAAACAGCAGAATTCTGCACGAAATCGTCAAAATTCTTAGAGAAAACCGCATATTTCGATGCAAAACGACGATTTCTCGCCGATTTTCGTTGTTTTCTGGCTTGAATTCGCAAAGAAGAGCACGAAATCTACAAAATCATCACTTTTTACCAAGATTCAACGGCTGAATTGCAAGAAAACAGCAGAATTCTGCACGAAATCATCAAAATTCTTAGAGAAAACCGCATATTTCGATGGAAAACGACGATTTCTCGCTGATCTTCGTTGTTTTCTATCTTGAATTCGCAAAGAAGAGCACGGAATCTACAAAATCATGACTTTTTACCAAGATTCAACGGCTGAATTGCAAGAAAACTGCAGAATTCTGCACGAAATCATCAAAATTCTTACAGAAAACCGCATTTTTCGATGCAAAACGACGATTTCTCGCCGATTTTCGTTGTTTTCTGGCTTGAATTCGCAAAGAAGAGCACGAAATCTACAAAATCATGACTTTTTACCTAGATTCAACGGCTGAATTGCAAGAAAACAGCAGAATTCTGCACGAAATCATCAAAATTCTTAGAGAAAACTGCATATTTCGATGCAAAACAACGATTTCTTGTCGATTTTCGTTGTTTTCTATCTTGAATTTGCCAAGAAGAGCACGAAATCTACAAAATCATGACTTTTTACCTAGATTCAACGGCTGAATTGTAAGAAAACAGCAGAATTCTGCACGAAATCATCAAAATTCTTAGAGAAAACCGCATATTTCGATGCAAAACGACGATTTCTCGCTGATTTTCGTTGTTTTCTGGCTTGAATTCGCAAAGAAGAGCACGAAATCTGCAAAATCATCACTTTTTACCAAGATTCTACGGCAGAATTGCATGAAAACAGCAGAATTCTGCACGAAATCATCAAAATTCTTACAGAAAACCGCATATTTCGATGCAAAACAACGATTTCTCGCCGATTTTCGTTGTTTTCTGGCTTGAATTCGCAAAGAAGAGCACGAAATCAACAAAATCATCACTTTTTACCAAGATTCAACGGCTGAATTGCAAGAAAACAGCAGAATTCTGCACGAAATCTTCAAAATTCTTAGAGAAAACCGCATATTTCGATGCAAAACGACGATTTCTCGCCGATTTTCGTGGTTTTCTGGCTTGAGTTCGCAAAGAAGGGCACGAAATCTACAAAATCATGACTTTTTATTAAGATTCAACAGCTGAATTGCAAGGAAACAGCAGAATTCTGCACGAAATCATCAAAATTCTTACAGAAAACCGCATATTTCGATGCAAAACGACGATTTCTCGCCGATTTTCGTTGTTTTCTGGCTTGAATTCGCAAAGAAGAGCACGAAATCAACAAAATCATCAGTTTTTACCAAGATTCAACGGCTGAATTGCAAGAAAACAGCAGAATTCTGCACGAAATCATCAAAATTCTTAGAGAAAACCGCATATTTCGATGCAAAACGACGATTTCTCGCCGATTTTCGTGGTTTTCTGGCTTGAGTTCGCCAAGAAGAGCACGAAATCTACAAAATCATGACTTTTTATCAAGATTCAACGGCTGAATTGCAAGAAAACAGCAGAATTCTGCACGAAATCATCAAAATTCTTACAGAAAACCGCATATTTCGATGCAAAACGATTATTTCTCGCCGATTTTCGTTGTTTTCTGGCTTGAATTCGCAAAGAAGAGCACGAAATCTACAAAATCATGACTTTTTACCAAGATTCAACGGCTGAATTGCAAGAAAACAGCAGAATTCTGCACGAAATCGTCAAAATTCTTAGAGAAAACCGCATATTTCGATGCAAAACGACGATTTCTCGCCGATTTTCGTTGTTTTCGGGCTTGAATTCGCAAAGAAGAGCACGAAATCTACAAAATCATCACTTTTTACCAAGATTCAACGGCTGAATTGCAAGAAAACAGCAGAATTCTGCACGAAATCATCAAAATTCTAAGAGAAAACCGCATATTTCGATGCAAAACGACGATTTCTCGCCGATTTTCGTTGTTTTCTGGCTTGAATTCGCAAAGAAGAGCACGAAATCTACAAAATCATCACTTTTTACCAAGATTCAACGGCTGAATTGCAAGAAAACAGCAGAATTCTGCACGAAATCATCAAAATTCTTACAGAAAACCGCATATTTCGATGCAAAACGACGATTTCTCGCCGATTTTCGTTGTTTTCTGGCTTGAATTCGCAAAGAAGAGCACGAAATCTACAAAATCATGACTTTTTACCAAGATTCAACGACTGAATTGCAAGAAAACCGCAGAATTCTGCACGAAATTATCAAAATTCTTACAGAAAACCGCATATTTCGATGCAAAACAACGATTTCTCGCCGATTTTCGTTGTTTTCTGGCTTGAATTCGCAAAGAAGAGCACGAAATCTGCAAAATCATCACTTTTTACCAAGATTCTACGGCAGAATTGCAAGAAAACAGCAGAATTCTGCACGAAATCATCAAAATTCTTACAGAAAACCGCATATTTCGATGCAAAACAACGATTTCTCGCCGATTTTCGTTGTTTTCTGGCTTGAATTCGCAAAGAAGAGCACGAAATCAACAAAATCATCACTTTTTACCAAGATTCAACGGCTGAATTGCAAGAAAACAGCAGAATTCTGCACGAAATCTTCAAAATTCTTAGAGAAAACCGCATATTTCGATGCAAAACGACGATTTCTCGCCGATTTTCGTGGTTTTCTGGCTTGAGTTCGCAAAGAAGAGCACGAAATCTACAAAATCATGACTTTTTATTAAGATTCAACAGCTGAATTGCAAGGAAACAGCAGAATTCTGCACGAAATCATCAAAATTCTTACAGAAAACCGCATATTTCGATGCAAAACGACGATTTCTCGCCGATTTTCGTTGTTTTCTGGCTTGAATTCGCAAAGAAGAGCACGAAATCAACAAAATCATCAGTTTTTTACCAAGATTCAACGGCTGAATTGCAAGAAAACAGCAGAATTCTGCACGAAATCATCAAAATTCTTAGAGAAAACCGCATATTTCGATGCAAAACGACGATTTCTCGCCGATTTTCGTGGTTTTCTGGCTTGAGTTCGCCAAGAAGAGCACGAAATCTACAAAATCAAGACTTTTTATTAAGATTCAACGGCTGAATTGCAAGAAAACAGCAGAATTCTGCACGAAATCATCAAAATTCTTACAGAAAACCGCATATTTCGATGCAAAACGATTATTTCTCGCCGATTTTCGTTGTTTTCTGGCTTGAATTCGCAAAGAAGAGCACGAAATCTACAAAATCATGACTTTTTACCAAGATTCAACGGCTGAATTGCAAGAAAACAGCAGAATTCTGCACGAAATCGTCAAAATTCTTAGAGAAAACCGCATATTTCGATGCAAAACGACGATTTCTCGCCGATTTTCGTTGTTTTCTGGCTTGAATTCGCAAAGAAGAGCACGAAATCTACAAAATCATCACTTTTTACCAAGATTCAACGGCTGAATTGCAAGAAAACAGCAGAATTCTGCACGAAATCATCAAAATTCTTAGAGAAAACCGCATATTTCGATGGAAAACGACGATTTCTCGCTGATTTTCGTTGTTTTCTATCTTGAATTCGCAAAGAAGAGCACGGAATCTACAAAATCATGACTTTTTACCAAGATTCAACGGCTGAATTGCAAGAAAACTGCAGAATTCTGCACGAAATCATCAAAATTCTTACAGAAAACCGCATTTTTCGATGCAAAACGACGATTTCTCGCCGATTTTCGTTGTTTTCTGGCTTGAATTCGCAAAGAAGAGCACGAAATCTACAAAATCATGACTTTTTACCTAGATTCAACGGCTGAATTGCAAGAAAACAGCAGAATTCTGCACGAAATCATCAAAATTCTTAGAGAAAACTGCATATTTCGATGCAAAACAACGATTTCTTGTCGATTTTCGTTGTTTTCTATCTTGAATTTGCCAAGAAGAGCACGAAATCTACAAAATCATGACTTTTTACCTAGATTCAACGGCTGAATTGTAAGAAAACAGCAGAATTCTGCACGAAATCATCAAAATTCTTAGAGAAAACCGCATATTTCGATGCAAAACGACGATTTCTCGCTGATTTTCGTTGTTTTCTATCTTGAATTCGCAAAGAAGAGCACGGAATCTACAAAATCATGACTTTTTACCAAGATTCAACGGCTGAATTGCAAGAAAACAGCAGAATTCTGCACGAAATCATCAAAATTCTTACAGAAAACCGCATATTTCGATGCAAAACGATTATTTCTCGCCGATTTTCGTTGTTTTCTGGCTTGAATTCGCAAAGAAGAGCACGAAATCTACAAAATCATGACTTTTTACCAAGCTTCAACGGCTGAATTGCAAGAAAACCGCAGAATTCTGCACGAAATTATCAAATTTCTTACAGAAAACCGCATATTTCGATGCAAAACAACGATTTCTCGCCGATTTTCGTTGTTTTCTGGCTTGAATTCGCAAAGAAGAGCACGAAATCTACAAAATCATCACTTTTTACCAAGATTCTACGGCAGAATTGCAAGAAAACAGCAGAATTCTGCACGAAATCATCAAAATTCTTACAGAAAACCGCATATTTCGATGCAAAGCAACGATTTCTCGCCGATTTTCGTTGTTTTCTGGCTTGAATTCGCAAAGAAGAGCACGAAATCAACAAAATCATCACTTTTTACCAAGATTCAACGGCTGAATTGCAAGAAAACAGCAGAATTCTGCACGAAATCTTCAAAATTCTTAGAGAAAACCGCATATTTCGATGCAAAACGACGATTTCTCGCCGATTTTCGTGGTTTTCTGGCTTGAGTTCGCAAAGAAGAGCACGAAATCTACAAAATCATGACTTTTTATTAAGATTCAACGGCTGAATTGCAAGAAAACAGCAGAATTCTGCACGAAATCATCAAAATTCTTACAGAAAACCGCATATTTCGATGCAAAACGATTATTTTTCGCCGATTTTCGTTGTTTTCTGGCTTGAATTCGCAAAGAAGAGCACGAAATCTACAAAATCATGACTTTTTACCAAGATTCAACAGCTGAATTGCAAGGAAACAGCAGAATTCTGCACGAAATCATCAAAATTCTTACAGAAAACCGCATATTTCGATGCAAAACGACGATTTCTCGCCGATTTTCGTTGTTTTCTGGCTTGAATTCGCAAAGAAGAGCACGAAATCTACAAAATCATGACTTTTTACCTAGATTCAACGGCTGAATTGCAAGAAAACAGCAGAATTCTGCACGAAATCATCAAAATTCTTAGAGAAAACTGCATATTTTGATGCAAAACAACGATTTCTTGCCGATTTTCGTTGTTTTCTATCTTGAATTTGCCAGAAGAGCACGAAATCTACAAAATCATGACTTTTTACCTAGATTCAACGGCTGAATTGTAAGAAAACAGCAGAATTCTGCACGAAATCATCAAAATTCTTAGAGAAAACCGCATATTTCGATGCAAAACGACGATTTCTCGCTGATTTTCGTTGTTTTCTATCTTGAATTCGCAAAGAAGAGCACGAAATCTACAAAATCATGACTTTTTACCAAGATTCAACGGCTGAATTGCAAGAAAACAGCAGAATTCTGCACGAAATCGTCAAAATTCTTAGAGAAAACCGCATATTTCGATGCAAAACGACGATTTCTCGCCGATTTTCGTTGTTTTCTGGCTTGAATTCGCAAAGAAGAGCACGAAATCTACAAAATCATCACTTTTTACCAAGATTCAACGGCTGAAATGCAAGAAAACAGCAGAATTCTGCACGAAATCATCAAAATTCTTAGAGAAAACTGCATATTTCGATGCAAAACAACGATTTCTTGCCGATTTTCGTTGTTTTCTATCTTGAATTTGCCAAGAAGAGCACGAAATCTACAAAATCATGACTTTTCACCTAGATTCAACGGCTGAATTGTAAGAAAACAGCAGAATTCTGCACGAAATCATCAAAATTCTTAGAGAAAACCGCATATTTCGATGCAAAACGACGATTTCTCGCCGATTTTCGTTGTTTTCTGGCTTGAATTCGCAAAGAAGAGCACGAAATCAACAAAATCATCACTTTTTACCAAGATTCAACGGCTGAATTGCAAGAAAACAGCAGAATTCTGCACGAAATCTTCAAAATTCTTAGAGAAAACCGCATATTTCGATGCAAAACGACGATTTCTCGCCGATTTTCGTGGTTTTCTGGCTTGAGTTCGCAAAGAAGAGCACGAAATCTACAAAATCATGACTTTTTATTAAGATTCAACGGCTGAATTGCAAGAAAACAGCAGAATTCTGCACGAAATCATCAAAATTCTTACAGAAAACCGCATATTTCGATGCAAAACGATTATTTTTCGCCGATTTTCGTTGTTTTCTGGCTTGAATTCGCAAAGAAGAGCACGAAATCTACAAAATCATGACTTTTTACAAAGATTCAACAGCTGAATTGCAAGGAAACAGCAGAATTCTGCACGAAATCATCAAAATTCTTACAGAAAACCGCATATTTCGATGCAAAACGACGATTTCTCGCCGATTTTCGTTGTTTTCTGGCTTGAATTCGCAAAGAAGAGCACGAAATCTACAAAATCATGACTTTTTACCTAGATTCAACGGCTGAATTGCAAGAAAACAGCAGAATTCTGCACGAAATCATCAAAATTCTTAGAGAAAACTGCATATTTCGATGCAAAACAACGATTTCTTGCCGATTTTCGTTGTTTTCTATCTTGAATTTGCCAAGAAGAGCACGAAATCTACAAAATCATGACTTTTTACCTAGATTCAACGGCTGAATTGTAAGAAAACAGCAGAATTCTGCACGAAATCATCAAAATTCTTAGAGAAAACCGCATATTTCGATGCAAAACGACGATTTCTCGCTGATTTTCGTTGTTTTCTATCTTGAATTCGCAAAGAAGAGCACGAAATCTACAAAATCATGACTTTTTACCAAGATTCAACGGCTGAATTGCAAGAAAACAGCAGAATTCTGCACGAAATCGTCAAAATTCTTAGAGAAAACCGCATATTTCGATGCAAAACGACGATTTCTCGCCGATTTTCGTTGTTTTCTGGCTTGAATTCGCAAAGAAGAGCACGAAATCTACAAAATCATCACTTTTTACCAAGATTCAACGGCTGAATTGCAAGAAAACAGCAGAATTCTGCACGAAATCATCAAAAATCTTAGAGAAAACTGCATATTTCGATGCAAAACAACGATTTCTTGCCGATTTTCGTTGTTTTCTATCTTGAATTTGCCAAGAAGAGCACGAAATCTACAAAATCATGACTTTTTACCTAGATTCAACGGCTGAATTGTAAGAAAACAGCAGAATTCTGCACGAAATCATCAAAATTCTTAGAGAAAACCGCATATTTCGATGCAAAACAACGATTTCTCGCCGATTTTCGTTGTTTTCTGGCTTGAATTCGCAAAGAAGAGTACGAAATCTGCAAAATCATCACTTTTTATCAAGATTCTACGGCAGAATTGCAAGAAAACAGCAGAATTCTGCACGAAATCATCAAAATTCTTACAGAAAACCGCATATTTCGATGCAAAACAACGATTTCTCGCCGATTTTCGTTGTTTTCTGGCTTGAATTCGCAAAGAAGAGCACGAAATCAACAAAATCATCACTTTTTACCAAGATTCAACGGCTGAATTGCAAGAAAACAGCAGAATTCTGCACGAAATCTTCAAAATTCTTAGAGAAAACCGCATATTTCGATGCAAAACGACGATTTCTCGCCGATTTTCGTGGTTTTCTGGCTTGAGTTCGCAAAGAAGAGCACGAAATCTACAAAATCATGACTTTTTATTAAGATTCAACAGCTGAATTGCAAGGAAACAGCAGAATTCTGCACGAAATCATCAAAATTCTTACAGAAAACCGCATATTTCGATGCAAAACGACGATTTCTCGCCGATTTTCGTTGTTTTCTGGCTTGAATTCGCAAAGAAGAGCACGAAATCAACAAAATCATCACTTTTTACCAAGATTCAACGGCTGAATTGCAAGAAAACAGCAGAATTCTGCACGAAATCATCAAAATTCTTAGAGAAAACCGCATATTTCGATGCAAAACGACGATTTCTCGCCGATTTTCGTGGTTTTCTGGCTTGAGTTCGCCAAGAAGAGCACGAAATCTACAAAATCATGACTTTTCATTAAGATTCAACGGCTGAATTGCAAGAAAACAGCAGAATTCTGCACGAAATCATCAAAATTCTTACAGAAAACCGCATATTTCGATGCAAAACGATTATTTCTCGCCGATTTTCGTTGTTTTCTGGCTTGAATTCGCAAAGAAGAGCACGAAATCTACAAAATCATGACTTTTTACCAAGATTCAACGGCTGAATTGCAAGAAAACAGCAGAATTCTGCACGAAATCGTCAAAATTCTTAGAGAAAACCGCATATTTCGATGCAAAACGACGATTTCTCGCCGATTTTCGTTGTTTTCTGGCTTGAATTCGCAAAGAAGAGCACGAAATCTACAAAATCATCACTTTTTACCAAGATTCAACGGCTGAATTGCAAGAAAACAGCAGAATTCTGCACGAAATCATCAAAATTCTTAGAGAAAACCGCATATTTCGATGGAAAACGACGATTTCTCGCTGATTTTCGTTGTTTTCTATCTTGAATTCGCAAAGAAGAGCACGGAATCTACAAAATCATGACTTTTTACCAAGATTCAACGGCTGAATTGCAAGAAAACTGCAGAATTCTGCACGAAATCATCAAAATTCTTACAGAAAACCGCATTTTTCGATGCAAAACGACGATTTCTCGCCGATTTTCGTTGTTTTCTGGCTTGAATTCGCAAAGAAGAGCACGAAATCTACAAAATCATGACATTTTACCTAGATTCAACGGCTGAATTGCAAGAAAACAGCAGAATTCTGCACGAAATCATCAAAATTCTTAGAGAAAACTGCATATTTCGATGCAAAACAACGATTTCTTGTCGATTTTCGTTGTTTTCTATCTTGAATTCGCAAAGAAGAGCACGAAATCTACAAAATCATGACTTTTTACCAAGATTCAACGGCTGAATTGCAAGAAAACAGCAGAATTCTGCACGAAATCGTCAAAATTCTTAGAGAAAACCGCATATTTCGATGCAAAACGACGATTTCTCGCCGATTTTCGCTGTTTTCTGGCTTGAATTCGCAAAGAAGAGCACGAAATCTACAAAATCATCACTTTTTACCAAGATTCAACGGCTGAATTGCAAGAAAACAGCAGAATTCTGCACGAAATCATCATAATTCTTAGAGAAAACCGCATATTTCGATGGAAAACGACGATTTCTCGCTGATTTTCGTTGTTTTCTATCTTGAATTCGCAAAGAAGAGCACGGAATCTACAAAATCATGACTTTTTACCAAGATTCAACGGCTGAATTGCAAGAAAACAGCAGAATTCTGCACGAAATCATCAAAATTCTTACAGAAAACCGCATTTTTCGATGCAAAACAACGATTTCTCGCCGATTTTCGTTGTTTTCTGGCTTGAATTCGCAAAGAAGAGCACGAAATCTACAAAATCATGACTTTTTACCAAGATTCAACGGCTGAATTGCAAGAAAACAGCAGAATTCTGCACGAAATCATCAAAATTCTTACAGAAAACAGCATATTTCGATGCAAAACAACGATTTCTCGCCGATTTTCGTTGTTTTCTGGCTTGAATTCGCAAAGAAGAGCACGAAATCTAGAAAATCATGATTTTTTACCAAGATTCAACGGCTGAATTGCAAGAAAACAGCAGAATTCTGCACGAAATCATCAAAATTCTTACAGAAAACCGCATTTTTCGATGCAAAACGACGATTTCTCGCCGATTTTCGTTGTTTTCTGGCTTGAATTCGCAAAGAAGAGCACGAAATCTACAAAATCATGACTTTTTACCAAGATTCAACGGCTGAATTGCAAGAAAACAGCAGAATTCTGCACGAAATCATCAAAATTCTTACAGAAAACAGCATATTTCGATGCAAAACAACGATTTCTCGCCGATTTTCGTGTTTTCTGGCTTGAATTCGCAAAGAAGAGCACGAAATCTACAAAATCATCACTTTTTACCAAGATTCTACGGCTGAATTGCAAGAAAACAGCAGAATTCTGCACGAAATCATCAAAATTCTTACAGAAAACCGCATATTTCGATGCAAAACGACGATTTCTCGCCGATTTTCGTTGTTTTCTGGCTTGAATTCGCAAAGAAGAGCACGAAATCTACAAAATCATGACTTTTTACCTAGATTCAACGGCTGAATTGCAAGAAAACAGCAGAATTCTGCACGAAATCATCAAAATTCTTGGAGAAAACTGCATATTTCGATGCAAAACAACGATTTCATGCCGATTTTCGTTGTTTTCTATCTTGAATTTGCCAAGAAGAGCACGAAATCTACAAAATCATGACTTTTTACCTAGATTCAACGGCTGAATTGTAAGAAAACAGCAGAATTCTGCACGAAATCATCAAAATTCTTACAGAAAACCGCATATTTCGATGCAAAACAACGATTTCTCGCCGATTTTCGTTGTTTTCTGGCTTGAATTCGCAAAGAAGAGCACGAAATCTACAAAATCATGACTTTTTACCAAGATTCAACGGCTGAATTGCAAGAAAACAGCAGAATTCTGCACGAAATCGTCAAAATTCTTAGAGAAAACCGCATATTTCGATGCAAAACGACGATTTCTCGCCGATTTTCGTTGTTTTCTGGCTTGAATTCGCAAAGAAGAGCACGAAATCTACAAAATCATCACTTTTTACCAAGATTCAACGGCTGAATTGCAAGAAAACAGCAGAATTCTGCACGAAATCATCAAAATTCTTAGAGAAAACCGCATATTTCGATGGAAAACGACGATTTCTCGCTGATTTTCGTTGTTTTCTATCTTGAATTCGCAAAGAAGAGCACGGAATCTACAAAATCATGACTTTTTACCAAGATTCAACGGCTGAATTGCAAGAAAACTGCAGAATTCTGCACGAAATCATCAAAATTCTTACAGAAAACCGCATTTTTCGATGCAAAACGACGATTTCTCGCCGATTTTCGTTGTTTTCTGGCTTGAATTCGCAAAGAAGAGCACGAAATCTACAAAATCATGACATTTTACCTAGATTCAACGGCTGAATTGCAAGAAAACAGCAGAATTCTGCACGAAATCATCAAAATTCTTAGAGAAAACTGCATATTTCGATGCAAAACAACGATTTCTTGTCGATTTTCGTTGTTTTCTATCTTGAATTCGCAAAGAAGAGCACGAAATCTACAAAATCATGACTTTTTACCAAGATTCAACGGCTGAATTGCAAGAAAACAGCAGAATTCTGCACGAAATCGTCAAAATTCTTAGAGAAAACCGCATATTTCGATGCAAAACGACGATTTCTCGCCGATTTTCGCTGTTTTCTGGCTTGAATTCGCAAAGAAGAGCACGAAATCTACAAAATCATCACTTTTTACCAAGATTCAACGGCTGAATTGCAAGAAAACAGCAGAATTCTGCACGAAATCATCATAATTCTTAGAGAAAACCGCATATTTCGATGGAAAACGACGATTTCTCGCTGATTTTCGTTGTTTTCTATCTTGAATTCGCAAAGAAGAGCACGGAATCTACAAAATCATGACTTTTTACCAAGATTCAACGGCTGAATTGCAAGAAAACAGCAGAATTCTGCACGAAATCATCAAAATTCTTACAGAAAACCGCATTTTTCGATGCAAAACAACGATTTCTCGCCGATTTTCGTTGTTTTCTGGCTTGAATTCGCAAAGAAGAGCACGAAATCTACAAAATCATGACTTTTTACCAAGATTCAACGGCTGAATTGCAAGAAAACAGCAGAATTCTGCACGAAATCATCAAAATTCTTACAGAAAACAGCATATTTCGATGCAAAACAACGATTTCTCGCCGATTTTCGTTGTTTTCTGGCTTGAATTCGCAAAGAAGAGCACGAAATCTAGAAAATCATGATTTTTTACCAAGATTCAACGGCTGAATTGCAAGAAAACAGCAGAATTCTGCACGAAATCATCAAAATTCTTACAGAAAACCGCATTTTTCGATGCAAAACGACGATTTCTCGCCGATTTTCGTTGTTTTCTGGCTTGAATTCGCAAAGAAGAGCACGAAATCTACAAAATCATGACTTTTTACCAAGATTCAACGGCTGAATTGCAAGAAAACAGCAGAATTCTGCACGAAATCATCAAAATTCTTACAGAAAACAGCATATTTCGATGCAAAACAACGATTTCTCGCCGATTTTCGTGTTTTCTGGCTTGAATTCGCAAAGAAGAGCACGAAATCTACAAAATCATCACTTTTTACCAAGATTCTACGGCTGAATTGCAAGAAAACAGCAGAATTCTGCACGAAATCATCAAAATTCTTACAGAAAACCGCATATTTCGATGCAAAACGACGATTTCTCGCCGATTTTCGTTGTTTTCTGGCTTGAATTCGCAAAGAAGAGCACGAAATCTACAAAATCATGACTTTTTACCTAGATTCAACGGCTGAATTGCAAGAAAACAGCAGAATTCTGCACGAAATCATCAAAATTCTTGGAGAAAACTGCATATTTCGATGCAAAACAACGATTTCATGCCGATTTTCGTTGTTTTCTATCTTGAATTTGCCAAGAAGAGCACGAAATCTACAAAATCATGACTTTTTACCTAGATTCAACGGCTGAATTGTAAGAAAACAGCAGAATTCTGCACGAAATCATCAAAATTCTTACAGAAAAC
Source organism: Gnatocerus cornutus (assembly GCA_029298725.1). Classification (NCBI taxonomy): domain Eukaryota; kingdom Metazoa; phylum Arthropoda; class Insecta; order Coleoptera; family Tenebrionidae; genus Gnatocerus; species Gnatocerus cornutus. The sequence continues at coordinate 6,275,054 of CM055516.1, forward strand.
CGCATATTTCGATGCAAAACAACGATTTCTCGCCGATTTTCGTTGTTTTCTGGCTTGAATTCGCAAAGAAGAGCACGAAATCAACAAAATCATCACTTTTTACCAAGATTCAACGGCTGAATTGCAAGAAAACAGCAGAATTCTGCACGAAATCTTCAAAATTCTTAGAGAAAACCGCATATTTCGATGCAAAACGACGATTTCTCGCCGATTTTCGTGGTTTTCTGGCTTGAGTTCGCAAAGAAGAGCACGAAATCTACAAAATCATGACTTTTTATTAAGATTCAACAGCTGAATTGCAAGGAAACAGCAGAATTCTGCACGAAATCATCAAAATTCTTACAGAAAACCGCATATTTCGATGCAAAACGACGATTTCTCGCCGATTTTCGTTGTTTTCTGGCTTGAATTCGCAAAGAAGAGCACGAAATCAACAAAATCATCACTTTTTACCAAGATTCAACGGCTGAATTGCAAGAAAACAGCAGAATTCTGCACGAAATCATCAAAATTCTTAGAGAAAACCGCATATTTCGATGCAAAACGACGATTTCTCGCCGATTTTCGTGGTTTTCTGGCTTGAGTTCGCCAAGAAGAGCACGAAATCTACAAAATCATGACTTTTTATTAAGATTCAACGGCTGAATTGCAAGAAAACAGCAGAATTCTGCACGAAATCGTCAAAATTCTTAGAGAAAACCGCATATTTCGATGCAAAACGACGATTTCTCGCCGATTTTCGTTGTTTTCTGGCTTGAATTCGCAAAGAAACGCACGAAATCTACAAAATCATCACTTTTTACCAAGATTCAACGGCTGAATTGCAAGAAAACAGCAGAATTCTGCACGAAATCATCAAAATTCTTACAGAAAACCGCATATTTCGATGCAAAACGATTATTTCTCGCCGATTTTCGTTGTTTTCTGGCTTGAATTCGCAAAGAAGAGCACGAAATCTACAAAATCATGACTTTTTACCAAGATTCAACGGCTGAATTGCAAGAAAACAGCAGAATTCTGCACGAAATCGTCAAAATTCTTAGAGAAAACCGCATATTTCGATGCAAAACGACGATTTCTCGCCGATTTTCGTTGTTTTCTGGCTTGAATTCGCAAAGAAACGCACGAAATCTACAAAATCATCACTTTTTACCAAGATTCAACGGCTGAATTGCAAGAAAACAGCAGAATTCTGCACGAAATCATCAAAATTCTTAGAGAAAACCGCATATTTCGATGGAAAACGACGATTTCTCGCTGATTTTCGTTGTTTTCTATCTTGAATTCGCAAAGAAGAGCACGGAATCTACAAAATCATGACTTTTTACCAAGATTCAACGGCTGAATTGCAAGAAAACTGCAGAATTCTGCACGAAATCATCAAATTTCTTACAGAAAACCGCATTTTTCGATGCAAAACGACGATTTCTCGCCGATTTTCGTTGTTTTCTGGCTTGAATTCGCAAAGAAGAGCACGAAATCTACAAAATCATGACTTTTTACCTAGATTCAACGGCTGAATTGCAAGAAAACAGCAGAATTCTGCACGAAATCATCAAAATTCTTAGAGAAAACTGCATATTTCGATGCAAAACAACGATTTCTTGTCGATTTTCGTTGTTTTCTATCTTGAATTTGCCAAGAAGAGCACGAAATCTACAAAATCATGACTTTTTACCTAGATTCAACGGCTGAATTGTAAGAAAACAGCAGAATTCTGCACGAAATCATCAAAATTCTTAGAGAAAACCGCATATTTCGATGCAAAACGACGATTTCTCGCTGATTTTCGTTGTTTTCTATCTTGAATTCGCAAAGAAGAGCACGAAATCTACAAAATCATGACTTTTTACCAAGATTCAACGGCTGAATTGCAAGAAAACAGCAGAATTCTGCACGAAATCGTCAAAATTCTTAGAGAAAACCGCATATTTCGATGCAAAACGACGATTTCTCGCCGATTTTCGCTGTTTTCTGGCTTGAATTCGCAAAGAAGAGCACGAAATCTACAAAATCATCACTTTTTACCAAGATTCAACGGCTGAATTGCAAGAAAACAGCAGAATTCTGCACGAAATCATCAAAATTCTTAGAGAAAACTGCATATTTCGATGCAAAACAACGATTTCATGCCGATTTTCGTTGTTTTCTATCTTGAATTTGCCAAGAAGAGCACGAAATCTACAAAATCATGACTTTTTACCTAGATTCAACGGCTGAATTGTAAGAAAACAGCAGAATTCTGCACGAAATCATCAAAATTCTTAGAGAAAACCGCATATTTCGATGCAAAACGACGATTTCTCGCTGATTTTCGTTGTTTTCTATCTTGAATTCGCAAAGAAGAGCACGAAATCTACAAAATCATGACTTTTTACCAAGATTCAACGGCTGAATTGCAAGAAAACAGCAGAATTCTGCACGAAATCGTCAAAATTCTTAGAGAAAACCGCATATTTCGATGCAAAACGACGATTTCTCGCCGATTTTCGTTGTTTTCTGGCTTGAATTCGCAAAGAAGAGCACGAAATCTACAAAATCATCACTTTTTACCAAGATTCAACGGCTGAATTGCAAGAAAACAGCAGAATTCTGCACGAAATCATCAAAATTCTTAGAGAAAACCGCATTTTTCGATGCAAAATGATTATTTCTCGCCGATTTTCGTTGTTTTCTGGCTTGAATTCGCAAAGAAGAGCACGAAATCTACAAAATCATGACTTTTTACCAAGATTCAACGGCTGAATTGCAAGAAAACAGCAGAATTCTGCACGAAATCATCAAAATTCTTACAGAAAACCGCATATTTCGATGCAAAACGACGATTTCTCGCCGATTTTTGTTGTTTTCTGGCTTGAATTCGCAAAGAAGAGCACGAAATCTACAAAATCATGACTTTTTACCAAGATTCAACGGCTGAATTGCAAGAAAACAGCAGAATTCTGCACGAAATCATCAAAATTCTTACAGAAAACCGCATTTTTCGATGCAAAACGACGATTTCTCGCCGATTTTCGTTGTTTTCTGGCTTGAATTCGCAAAGAAGAGCACGAAATCTACAAAATCATCACTTTTTACCAATATTCAACGGCTGAATTGCAAGAAAACAGCAGAATTCTGCACGAAATCATCAAAATTCTTACAGAAAACCGCATATTTCGATGCAAAACAACGATTTCTCGCCGATTTTCGTTGTTTTCTGGCTTGAATTCGCAAAGAAGAGCACGAAATCTACAAAATCATCACTTTTTACCAAGATTCTACGGCTGAATTGCAAGAAAACAGCAGAATTCTACACGAAATCATCAAAATTCTTACAGAAAACCGCATATTTCGATGCAAAACGACGATTTCTCGCCGATTTTCGTTGTTTTCTGGCTTGAATTCGCACAGAAGAGCACGAAATCTACAAAATCATGACTTTTTACCTAGATTCAACGGCTGAATTGCAAGAAAACAGCAGAATTCTGCACGAAATCATCAAAATTCTTACAGAAATCCGCATATTTCGATGCAAAACAACGATTTCTCGCCGATTTTCGTTGTTTTCTATCTTGAATTCGCCAAGAAGAGCACGAAATCTACAAAATCATGACTTTTTACATAGATTCAACGGCTGAATTGCAAGAAAACAGCAGAATTCTGCACGAAATCATCAAAATTCTTACAGAAAACCGCATATTTCGATGCAAAACGACGATTTCTCGCCGATTTTCTTTGTTTTCTGGCTTGAATTCGCAAAGAAGAACACGAAATCTACAAAATCATGACTTTTTACCAAGATTCAACGGCTGAATTGCAAGAAAACAGCAGAACTCTGCACGAAATCATCAAAATTCTAACAGAAAACCGCATATTTCGATGCAAAACGACGATTTCTCGCCGATTTTCGTTGTTTTCTGGCATGAATTTGCAAAGAAGAGCACGAAATCTACAAAATCATCACTTTTTACCAAGATTCAACGGCTGAATTGCAAGAAAACAGCAGAATTCTGCACGAAATCATCAAAATTCTTACAGAAAACCGCATATTTCGATGCAAAACAACGATTTCTCGCCGACTTTCGTTGTTTTCTGGCTTGAATTCGCAAAGAAGAGCACGAAATCTACAAAATCATCACTTTTTACCAAGATTCTACGGCTGAATTGCAAGAAAACAGCAGAATTCTGCACGAAATCATCAAAATTCTTACAGAAAACCGCATATTTCGATGCAAAACGACGATTTCTCGCCGATTCTTGTTGTTTTCTGGCTTGAATTCGCAAAGAAGAACACGAAATCTACAAAATCATGACTTTTTACCAAGATTCAACGGCTGAATTGCAAGAAAACAGCAGAATTCTGCACGAAATCATCAAAATTCTTAGAGAAAACTGCATATTTAGATGCAAAACAACGATTTCTCGCCGATTTTCGTTGTTTTCTATCTTGAATTCGCCAAGAAGAGCACGAAATCTACAAAATCATGACTTTTTACCAAGATTCAACGGCTGAATTGCAAGAAAACAGCAGAATTCTGCACGAAATCATCAAAATTCTTAGAGAAAACCGCATATTTCGATGCAAAACGACGATTTCTCGCCGATTTTCGTGGTTTTCCGGCTTGAGTTCGCAAAGAAGAGCACGAAATCTACAAAATCATGACTTTTTACCAAGATTCAACGGCTGAATTGCAAGAAAACAGCAGAATTCTGCACGAAATCGTCAAAATTCTTAGAGAAAACCGCATATTTCGATGCAAAACGACGATTTCTCGCCGATTTTCGTTGTTTTCTGGCTTGAATTCGCAAAGAAGAGCACGAAATCTACAAAATCATCACTTTTTACCAAGATTCAACGGCTGAATTGCAAGAAAACAGCAGAATTCTGCACGAAATCATCAAAATTCTTAGAGAAAACCGCATATTTCGATGGAAAACGACGATTTCTCGCTGATTTTCGTTGTTTTCTATCTTGAATTCGCAAAGAAGAGCACGGAATCTACAAAATCATGACTTTTTACCAAGATTCAACGGCTGAATTGCAAGAAAACTGCAGAATTCTGCACGAAATCATCAAAATTCTTACAGAAAACCGCATTTTTCGATGCAAAACGACGATTTCTCGCCGATTTTCGTTGTTTTCTGGCTTGAATTCGCAAAGAAGAGCACGAAATCTACAAAATCATGACATTTTACCTAGATTCAACGGCTGAATTGCAAGAAAACAGCAGAATTCTGCACGAAATCATCAAAATTCTTACAGAAAACCGCATATTTCGATGCAAAACGACGATTTCTCGCCGATTTTCGTTGTTTTCTGGCTTGAATTCGCAAAGAAGAGCACGAAATCTACAAAATCATGACTTTTTACCTAGATTCAACGGCTGAATTGCAAGAAAACAGCAGAATTCTGCACGAAATCATCAAAATTCTTGGAGAAAACTGCATATTTCGATGCAAAACAACGATTTCATGCCGATTTTCGTTGTTTTCTATCTTGAATTTGCCAAGAAGAGCACGAAATCTACAAAATCATGACTTTTTACCTAGATTCAACGGCTGAATTGTAAGAAAACAGCAGAATTCTGCACGAAATCATCAAAATTCTTACAGAAAACCGCATATTTCGATGCAAAACAACGATTTCTCGCCGATTTTCGTTGTTTTCTGGCTTGAATTCGCAAAGAAGAGCACGAAATCAACAAAATCATCACTTTTTACCAAGATTCAACGGCTGAATTGCAAGAAAACAGCAGAATTCTGCACGAAATCTTCAAAATTCTTAGAGAAAACCGCATATTTCGATGCAAAACGACGATTTCTCGCCGATTTTCGTGGTTTTCTGGCTTGAGTTCGCAAAGAAGAGCACGAAATCTACAAAATCATGACTTTTTATTAAGATTCAACAGCTGAATTGCAAGGAAACAGCAGAATTCTGCACGAAATCATCAAAATTCTTACAGAAAACCGCATATTTCGATGCAAAACGACGATTTCTCGCCGATTTTCGTTGTTTTCTGGCTTGAATTCGCAAAGAAGAGCACGAAATCAACAAAATCATCACTTTTTACCAAGATTCAACGGCTGAATTGCAAGAAAACAGCAGAATTCTGCACGAAATCATCAAAATTCTTAGAGAAAACCGCATATTTCGATGCAAAACGACGATTTCTCGCCGATTTTCGTGGTTTTCTGGCTTGAGTTCGCCAAGAAGAGCACGAAATCTACAAAATCATGACTTTTTATTAAGATTCAACGGCTGAATTGCAAGAAAACAGCAGAATTCTGCACGAAATCATCAAAATTCTTACAGAAAACCGCATATTTCGATGCAAAACGATTATTTCTCGCCGATTTTCGTTGTTTTCTGGCTTGAATTCGCAAAGAAGAGCACGAAATCTACAAAATCATGACTTTTTACCAAGATTCAACGGCTGAATTGCAAGAAAACAGCAGAATTCTGCACGAAATCGTCAAAATTCTTAGAGAAAACCGCATATTTCGATGCAAAACGACGATTTCTCGCCGATTTTCGTTGTTTTCTGGCTTGAATTCGCAAAGAAACGCACGAAATCTACAAAATCATCACTTTTTACCAAGATTCAACGGCTGAATTGCAAGAAAACAGCAGAATTCTGCACGAAATCATCAAAATTCTTAGAGAAAACCGCATATTTCGATGGAAAACGACGATTTCTCGCTGATTTTCGTTGTTTTCTATCTTGAATTCGCAAAGAAGAGCACGGAATCTACAAAATCATGACTTTTTACCAAGATTCAACGGCTGAATTGCAAGAAAACTGCAGAATTCTGCACGAAATCATCAAAATTCTTACAGAAAACCGCATTTTTCGATGCAAAACGACGATTTCTCGCCGATTTTCGTTGTTTTCTGGCTTGAATTCGCAAAGAAGAGCACGAAATCTACAAAATCATGACTTTTTACCTAGATTCAACGGCTGAATTGCAAGAAAACAGCAGAATTCTGCACGAAATCATCAAAATTCTTAGAGAAAACTGCATATTTCGATTCAAAACAACGATTTCTTGTCGATTTTCGTTGTTTTCTATCTTGAATTTGCCAAGAAGAGCACGAAATCTACAAAATCATGACTTTTTACCTAGATTCAACGGCTGAATTGTAAGAAAACAGCAGAATTCTGCACGAAATCATCAAAATTCTTAGAGAAAACCGCATATTTCGATGCAAAACGACGATTTCTCGCTGATTTTCGTTGTTTTCTATCTTGAATTCGCAAAGAAGAGCACGAAATCTACAAAATCATGACTTTTTACCAAGATTCAACGGCTGAATTGCAAGAAAACAGCAGAATTCTGCACGAAATCGTCAAAATTCTTAGAGAAAACCGCATATTTCGATGCAAAACGACGATTTCTCGCCGATTTTCGCTGTTTTCTGGCTTGAATTCGCAAAGAAGAGCACGAAATCTACAAAATCATCACTTTTTACCAAGATTCAACGGCTGAATTGCAAGAAAACAGCAGAATTCTGCACGAAATCATCAAAATTCTTAGAGAAAACTGCATATTTCGATGCAAAACAACGATTTCATGCCGATTTTCGTTGTTTTCTATCTTGAATTTGCCAAGAAGAGCACGAAATCTACAAAATCATGACTTTTTACCTAGATTCAACGGCTGAATTGTAAGAAAACAGCAGAATTCTGCACGAAATCATCAAAATTCTTAGAGAAAACCGCATATTTCGATGCAAAACGACGATTTCTCGCTGATTTTCGTTGTTTTCTATCTTGAATTCGCAAAGAAGAGCACGAAATCTACAAAATCATTACTTTTTACCAAGATTCAACGGCTGAATTGCAAGAAAACAGCAGAATTCTGCACGAAATCGTCAAAATTCTTAGAGAAAACCGCATATTTCGATGCAAAACGACGATTTCTCGCCGATTTTCGTTGTTTTCTGGCTTGAATTCGCAAAGAAGAGCACGAAATCTACAAAATCATCACTTTTTACCAAGATTCAACGGCTGAATTGCAAGAAAACAGCAGAATTCTGCACGAAATCATCAAAATTCTTAGAGAAAACCGCATTTTTCGATGCAAAATGATTATTTCTCGCCGATTTTCGTTGTTTTCTGGCTTGAATTCGCAAAGAAGAGCACGAAATCTACAAAATCATGACTTTTTACCAAGATTCAACGGCTGAATTGCAAGAAAACAGCAGAATTCTGCACGAAATCATCAAAATTCTTACAGAAAACCGCATATTTCGATGCAAAACGACGATTTCTCGCCGATTTTTGTTGTTTTCTGGCTTGAATTCGCAAAGAAGAGCACGAAATCTACAAAATCATGACTTTTTACCAAGATTCAACGGCTGAATTGCAAGAAAACAGCAGAATTCTGCACGAAATCATCAAAATTCTTACAGAAAACCGCATTTTTCGATGCAAAACGACGATTTCTCGCCGATTTTCGTTGTTTTCTGGCTTGAATTCGCAAAGAAGAGCACGAAATCTACAAAATCATGACTTTTTACCAATATTCAACGGCTGAATTGCAAGAAAACAGCAGAATTCTGCACGAAATCATCAAAATTCTTACAGAAAACCGCATATTTCGATGCAAAACAACGATTTCTCGCCGATTTTCGTTGTTTTCTGGCTTGAATTCGCAAAGAAGAGCACGAAATCTACAAAATCATCACTTTTTACCAAGATTCTACGGCTGAATTGCAAGAAAACAGCAGAATTCTGCACGAAATCATCAAAATTCTTACAGAAAACCGCATATTTCGATGCAAAACGACGATTTCTCGCCGATTTTCGTTGTTTTCTGGCTTGAATTCGCACAGAAGAGCACGAAATCTACAAAATCATGACTTTTTACCTAGATTCAACGGCTGAATTGCAAGAAAACAGCAGAATTCTGCACGAAATCATCAAAATTCTTACAGAAATCCGCATATTTCGATGCAAAACAACGATTTCTCGCCGATTTTCGTTGTTTTCTATCTTGAATTCGCCAAGAAGAGCACGAAATCTACAAAATCATGACTTTTTACATAGATTCAACGGCTGAATTGCAAGAAAACAGCAGAATTCTGCACGAAATCATCAAAATTCTTACAGAAAACCGCATATTTCGATGCAAAACGACGATTTCTCGCCGATTTTCTTTGTTTTCTGGCTTGAATTCGCAAAGAAGAGCACGAAATCTACAAAATCATGACTTTTTACCAAGATTCAACGGCTGAATTGCAAGAAAACAGCAGAACTCTGCACGAAATCATCAAAATTCTAACAGAAAACCGCATATTTCGATGCAAAACGACGATTTCTCGCCGATTTTCGTTGTTTTCTGGCATGAATTTGCAAAGAAGAGCACGAAATCTACAAAATCATCACTTTTTACCAAGATTCAACGGCTGAATTGCAAGAAAACAGCAGAATTCTGCACGAAATCATCAAAATTCTTAGAGAAAACCGCATATTTCGATGCAAAACGACGATTTCTCGCCGATTTTCGTTGTTTTCTGGCTTGAATTCGCAAAACAGCACGAAATCTACAAAATCATTACTTTTTACCAAGATTCAACGGCTGAATTGCAAGAAAACAGCAGAATTCTGCACGAAATCATCAAAATTCTTAGAGAAAACTGCCTATTTCGATGCAAAACAACGATTTCTCGCCGATTTTCGTTGTTTTCTATCTTGAATTCGCCAAGAAGAGCACGAAATCTACAAAATCATGACTTTTTACCTAGATTCAACGGCTGAATTGCAAGAAAACAGCAGAATTCTGCACGAAATCATCAAAATTCTTACAGAAAACCGCATATTTCGATGCAAAACAACGATTTCTCGCCGATTTTCGTTGTTTTCTATCTTGAATTCGCCAAAAAGAGCACGAAATCTACAAAATCATGACTTTTTACCTAGATTCAGCGGCTGAATTGCAGGAAAACAGCAGAATTCTCCACGAAATCATCAAAATTCTTACAGAAAACCGCATATTTCGATGCAAAACGACGATTTTTCGCCGATTTTCGTTGTTTTCTGGCTTGAATTCGCAAAGAAGAGCACGAAATCTACAAAATCATGACTTTTTACCAAGATTCAACGGCTGAATTGCAAGAAAACAGCAGAATTCTGCACGAAATCATCAAAATTCTTACAGAAAACCGCATATTTCGATGCAAAACGACGATTTCTCGCCGATTTTCGTGGTTTTCTGGCATGAATTTGCAAAGAAGAGCACGAAATCCACAAAATCATGACTTTTTACTAAGATTCAACGGCTGAATTGCAAGAAAACAGCAGAATTCTGCACGAAATCATCAAAATTCTTAGAGAAAACCGCATATTTCGATGCAAAACGACGATTTCTCGCCGATTTTCGTTGTTTTCTGGCTTGAATTCGCAAAAGAGCACGAAATCTACAAAATCATCACTTTTTACCAAGATTCAATGGCTGAATTGCAAGAAAACAGCAGAATTCAGCACGAAATCGTCAAAAATTCTTAGAGAAAACCGCATATTTCGATGCAAAACGACGATTTCTCGCAAATTTTCGAGGTTTTCTGGCTTGAATTCGCAAAGAAGAGCACGAAATCTACAAAATCATGACTTTTTACCAAGATTCAACGGCTGAATTGCAAGAAAACAGCAGAATTCTGCACGAAATCGTCAAAATTCTTAGAGAAAACTGCATATTTCGATGCAAAACAACGATTTCTCGCCGATTTTCGTTGTTTTCTATCTCGAATTCGCCAAGAAGAGCACGAAATCTACAAAATCATGACTTTTTACCTAGATTCAACGGCTGAATTGCAAGAAAACAGCAGAATTCTTCACGAAATCATCAAAATTCATACAGAAAACCGCATATTTCGATGCAAAACAACGATTTCTCGCCGATTTTCGTTGTTTTCTATCTTGAATTCGCCAAGAAGAGCACGAAATCTACAAAATCATGAGTTTTTACCTAGATTCAACGGCTGAATTGCAGGAAAACAGCAGAATTCTCCACGAAATCATCAAAATTCTTACAGAAAACCGCATATTTCGATGCAAAACGACGATTTTTCGCCGATTTTCGTTGTTTTCTGGCTTGAATTCGCAAAGAAGAGCACGAAATCTACAAAATCATGACTTTTTACCAAGATTCAACGGCTGAATTGCAAGAAAACAGCAGAATTCTGCACGAAATCATCAAAATTCTTAGAGAAAACCGCATATTTCGATGCAAAACCACGATTTCTCGCTGATTTTCGTTGTTTTCTATCTTGAATTCGCAAAGAAGAGCACAAAATCTACAAAATCATGACTTTTTACCAAGATTCAACGGCTGAATCGCAAGAAAACAGCAGAATTCTGCACGAAATCGTCAAAATTCTTAGAGAAAACCGCATATTTCGATGCAAAACGACGATTTCTCGCCGATTTTCGATGTTTTCTGGCTTGAATTCGCAAAGAAGAGCACGAAATCTACAAAATCATTACTTTTTACCTAGATTGAGCGGCTGAATTGCAAGAAAACAGCAGAATTCTGCACGAAATCATCAAAATTCTTACAGAAAACCGGATATTTCGATGCAAAACGACGATTTCTCGCCGATTTTCGTTGTTTTCTGGCTTGAATTCGCAAAGAAGAGCACGAAATCTACAAAATCATGACATTTTACCAAGATTCATGGCTGAATTGCAAGAAAACAGCAGAATTCTGCACGAAATCATCAAAATTCTTAGAGAAAACTGCATATTTCGATGCAAAACAACGATTTCTCGCCGATTTTCGTTGTTTTCTATCTTGAATTCGCCAAGAAGAGCACGAAATCTACAAAATCATGACTTTTTACATAGATTCAACGGCTGAATTGCAAGAAAACAGCAGAATTCTGCACGAAATCATCAAAATTCTTAGAGAAAACCGCATATTTCGATGCAAAACGACGATTTCTCGCTGATTTTCGTTGTTTTCTATCTTGAATTCGCAATGAAGAGCACGAAATCTACAAAATCATGACTTTTTACCAAGATTCAACGGCTGAATTGCAAGAAAACTGCAGAATTCTGCACGAAATCGTCAAAATTCTTAGAGAAAACCGCATATTTCGATGCAAAACGACGATTTCTCGCCCATTTTCGTTGTTTTCTGGCTTGAATTCGCAAAGAAGAGCACGAAATCTACAAAATCATCACTTTTTACCAAGATTCAACGGCTGAATTGCAAGAAAACAGCAGAATTCTGCACGAAATCATCAAAATTCTTAGAGAAAACCCCATATTTCGATGCAAAACGACGATTTCTCGCCGATTTTCGTTGTTTTCTGGCTTGAATTCGCAAAACAGCACGAAATCTACAAAATCATCACTTTTTACCAAGATTCAACGGTTGAATTGCAAGAAAACAGCAGAATTCTGCACGAAATCTTTAAAATTCTTATAGAAAACTGCATATTTCGATGCAAAACAACGATTTCTCGCCGATTTTCGTTGTTTTCTATCTTGAATTCGCCAAGAAGAGCACAAAATCTACAAAATCATGACTTTTTACCTAGATTCAACGGCTGAATTGCAAGAAAACAGCAGAATTCTGCACGAAATCATCAAAATTCTTACAGAAAACCGCATATTTCGATGCAAAACAACGATTTCTCGCCGATTTTCGTTGTTTTCTATCTTGAATTCGCCAAGAAGAGCACGAAATCTACAAAATCATGACTTTTTACCTAGATTCAGCGGCTGAATTGCAGGAAAACAGCAGAATTCTCCACGAAATCATCAAAATTCTTACAGAAAACCGCATATTTCGATGCAAAACGACGATTTTTCGCCGATTTTCGTTGTTTTCTGGCTTGAATTCGCAAAGAAGAGCACGAAATCTACAAAATCATGACTTTTTACCAAGATTCAACGGCTGAATTGCAAGAAAACAGCAGAATTCTGCACGAAATCGTCAAAATTCTTAGAGAAAACTGCATATTTCGATGCAAAACAACGATTTCTCGCCGATTTTCGTTGTTTTCTATCTCGAATTCGCCAAGAAGAGCACGAAATCTACAAAATCATGACTTTTTACCTAGATTCAACGGCTGAATTGCAAGAAAACAGCAGAATTCTTCACGAAATCATCAAAATTCATACAGAAAACCGCATATTTCGATGCAAAACAACGATTTCTCGCCGATTTTCGTTGTTTTCTATCTTGAATTCGCCAAGAAGAGCACGAAATCTACAAAATCATGAGTTTTTACCTAGATTCAACGGCTGAATTGCAGGAAAACAGCAGAATTCTCCACGAAATCATCAAAATTCTTACAGAAAACCGCATATTTCGATGCAAAACGACGATTTTTCGCCGATTTTCGTTGTTTTCTGGCTTGAATTCGCAAAGAAGAGCACGAAATCTACAAAATCATGACTTTTTACCAAGATTCAACGGCTGAATTGCAAGAAAACAGCAGAATTCTGCACGAAATCATCAAAATTCTTAGAGAAAACCGCATATTTCGATGCAAAACCACGATTTCTCGCTGATTTTCGTTGTTTTCTATCTTGAATTCGCAAAGAAGAGCACAAAATCTACAAAATCATGACTTTTTACCAAGATTCAACGGCTGAATCGCAAGAAAACAGCAGAATTCTGCACGAAATCGTCAAAATTCTTAGAGAAAACCGCATATTTCGATGCAAAACGACGATTTCTCGCCGATTTTCGATGTTTTCTGGCTTGAATTCGCAAAGAAGAGCACGAAATCTACAAAATCATTACTTTTTACCTAGATTGAGCGGCTGAATTGCAAGAAAACAGCAGAATTCTGCACGAAATCATCAAAATTCTTACAGAAAACCGGATATTTCGATGCAAAACGACGATTTCTCGCCGATTTTCGTTGTTTTCTGGCTTGAATTCGCAAAGAAGAGCACGAAATCTACAAAATCATGACATTTTACCAAGATTCATGGCTGAATTGCAAGAAAACAGCAGAATTCTGCACGAAATCATCAAAATTCTTAGAGAAAACTGCATATTTCGATGCAAAACAACGATTTCTCGCCGATTTTCGTTGTTTTCTATCTTGAATTCGCCAAGAAGAGCACGAAATCTACAAAATCATGACTTTTTACATAGATTCAACGGCTGAATTGCAAGAAAACAGCAGAATTCTGCACGAAATCATCAAAATTCTTACAGAAAACCGCATATTTCGATGCAAAACAACGATTTCTCGCCGATTTTCGTTGTTATCTATCTTGAATTCGCCAAGAAGAGCACGAAATCTACAAAATCATGACTTTTTACCTAGATTCAGCGGCTGAATTGCAAGAAAACAGCAGAATTCTGCACGAAATCATCAAAATTCTTACAGAAAACCGGATATTTCGATGCAAAACGACGATTTCTCGCCGATTTTCGTTGTTTTCTGGCTTGAATTCGCAAAGAAGAGCACGAAATCTACAAAATCATGACATTTTACCAAGATTCATGGCTGAATTGCAAGAAAACAGCAGAATTCTGCACGAAATCATCAAAATTCTTAGAGAAAACCGCATATTTCGATGCAAAACGACGATTTCTCGCTGATTTTCGTTGTTTTCTATCTTGAATTCGCAATGAAGAGCACGAAATCTACAAAATCATGACTTTTTACCAAGATTCAACGGCTGAATTGCAAGAAAACTGCAGAATTCTGCACGAAATCGTCAAAATTCTTAGAGAAAACCGCATATTTCGATGCAAAACGACGATTTCTCGCCCATTTTCGTTGTTTTCTGGCTTGAATTCGCAAAGAAGAGCACGAAATCTACAAAATCATCACTTTTTACCAAGATTCAACTGCTGAATTGCAAGAAAACAGCAGAATTCTGCACGAAATCATCAAAATTCTTAGAGAAAACCCCATATTTCGATGCAAAACGACGATTTCTCGCCGATTTTCGTTGTTTTCTGGCTTGAATTCGCAAAACAGCACGAAATCTACAAAATCATCACTTTTTACCAAGATTCAACGGTTGAATTGCAAGAAAACAGCAGAATTCTGCACGAAATCTTTAAAATTCTTATAGAAAACTGCATATTTCGATGCAAAACAACGATTTCTCGCCGATTTTCGTTGTTTTCTATCTTGAATTCGCCAAGAAGAGCACAAAATCTACAAAATCATGACTTTTTACCTAGATTCAACGGCTGAATTGCAAGAAAACAGCAGAATTCTGCACGAAATCATCAAAATTCTTACAGAAAACCGCATATTTCGATGCAAAACAACGATTTCTCGCCGATTTTCGTTGTTTTCTATCTTGAATTCGCCAAGAAGAGCACGAAATCTACAAAATCATGACTTTTTACCTAGATTCAGCGGCTGAATTGCAGGAAAACAGCAGAATTCTCCACGAAATCATCAAAATTCTTACAGAAAACCGCATATTTCGATGCAAAACGACGATTTTTCGCCGATTTTCGTTGTTTTCTGGCTTGAATTCGCAAAGAAGAGCACGAAATCTACAAAATCATGACTTTTTACCAAGATTCAACGGCTGAATTGCAAGAAAACAGCAGAATTCTGCACGAAATCATCAAAATTCTTAGAGAAAACCGCATATTTCGATGCAAAACGACGATTTCTCGCCGATTTTCGTTGTTTTCTGGCTTGAATTCGCAAAGAAGAGCACGAAATCTACAAAATCATGACTTTTTACCAAGATTCAACGGCTGAATTGCAAGAAAACAGCAGAATTCTGCACGAAATCATCAAAATTCTTAGAGAAAACCGCATATTTCGATGCAAAACGACGATTTCTCGCCGATTTTCGTTGTATTCTGGCTTGAATTCGCAAAAGAGCACGAAATCTACAAAATCATCACTTTTTACCAAGATTCAACGGCTGAATTGCAAGAAAACAGCAGAATTCTGCACGAAATCATCAAAATTCTTAGAGAAAACTGCATATTTCGATGCAAAACAACGATTTCTCGCCGATTTTCGTTGTTTTCTATCTCGAATTCGCCAAGAAGAGCACGAAATCTACAAAATCATGACTTTTTACATAGATTCAACGGCTGAATTGCAAGAAAACAGCAGAATTCTGCACGAAATCATCAAAATTCTTACAGAAAACCGCATATTTCGATGCAAAACAACGATTTCTCGCCGATTTTCGTTGTTTTCTATCTTGAATTCGCCAAGAAGAGCACGAAATCTACAAAATCATGAGTTTTTACCTAGATTCAACGGCTGAATTGCAGGAAAACAGCAGAATTCTCCACGAAATCATCAAAATTCTTACAGAAAACCGCATATTTCGATGCAAAACGACGATTTTTCGCCGATTTTCGTTATTTTCTGGCTTGAATTCGCAAAGAAGAGCACGAAATCTACAAAATCATGACTTTTTACCAAGATTCAACGGCTGAATTGCAAGAAAACAGCAGAATTCAGCACGAAATCATCAAAATTCTTAGAGAAAACCGCATATTTCGATGCAAAACCACGATTTCTCGCTGATTTTCGTTGTTTTCTATCTTGAATTCGCAAAGAAGAGCACAAAATCTACAAAATCATGACTTTTTACCAAGATTCAACAGCTGAATCGCAAGAAAACAGCAGAATTCTGCACGAAATCGTCAAAATTCTTAGAGAAAACCGCATATTTCGATGCAAAACGACGATTTCTCGCCGATTTTCGATGTTTTCTGGCTTGAATTCGCAAAGAAGAGCACGAAATCTACAAAATCATTACTTTTTACCTAGATTCAGCGGCTGAATTGCAAGAAAACAGCAGAATTCTGCACGAAATCATCAAAATTCTTACAGAAAACCGGATATTTCGATGCAAACGACGATTTCTCGCCGATTTTCGTTGTTTTCTGGCTTGAATTCGCAAAGAAGAGCACGAAATCTACAAAATCATGACATTTTACCAAGATTCATGGCTGAATTGCAAGAAAACAGCAGAATTCTGCACGAAATCATCAAAATTCTTACAGAAAACCGCATATTTCGATGCAAAACGACGATTTCTCGCCGATCTTCGTTGTTTTCTGGCATGAATTTGCAAAGAAGAGCACGAAATCTACAAAATCATGACTTTTTACCAAGATTCAACGGCTGAATTGCAAGAAAACAGCAGAATTCTGCACGCAATCATCAAAATTCTTAGAGAAAACCGCATATTTCGATGCAAAACGACGATTTCTCGCTGATTTTCGTTGCTTTCTATCTTGAATTCGCAATGAAGAGCACGAAATCTACAAAATCATGACTTTTTACCAAGATTCAACGGCTGAATTGCAAGAAAACAGCAGAATTCTGCACGAAATCGTCAAAATTCTTAAAGAAAACCGCATATTTCGATGCAAAACGACGATTTCTCGCCGATTTTCGTTGTTTTCTGGCTTGAATTCGCAAAGAAGAGCACGAAATCTACAAAATCATCACTTTTTACCAAGATTCAACGGCTGAATTGCAAGAAAACAGCAGAATTCTGCACGAAATCATCAAAATTCTTAGAGAAAACCGCATATTTCGATGCAAAACGACGATTTCTCGCCGATTTTCGTTGTTTTTTGGCTTGAATTCGCAAAAGAGCACGAAATCTACAAAATCATCACTTTTTACCAAGATTCAACGGCTGAATTGCAAGAAAACAGCAGAATTCTGCACGAAATCATCAAAATTCTTAGAGAAAACTGCATATTTCGATGCAAAACAACGATTTCTCGCCGATTTTCGTTGTTTTCTATCTTGAATTCGCCAAGAAGAGCACGAAATCTACAAAATCATGACTTTTTACATAGATTCAACGGCTGAATTGCAAGAAAACAGCAGAATTCTGCACGAAATCATCAAAATTCTTACAGAAAACCGCATATTTCGATGCAAAACAACGATTTCTCGCCGATTTTCGTTGTTTTCTATCTTGAATTCGCCAAGAAGAGCACGAAATCTACAAAATCATGACTTTTTACCTAGATTCAGCGGCTGAATTGCAAGAAAACAGCAGAATTCTGCACGAAATCATCAAAATTCTTACAGAAAACCGGATATTTCGATGCAAAACGACGATTTCTCGCCGATTTTCGTTGTTTTCTGGCTTGAATTCGCAAAGAAGAGCACGAAATCTACAAAATCATGACATTTTACCAAGATTCATGGCTGAATTGCAAGAAAACAGCAGAATTCTGCACGAAATCATCAAAATTCTCAGAGAAAACCCCATATTTCGATGCAAAACGACGATTTCTCGCCGATTTTCGTTGTTTTCTGGCTTGAATTCGCAAAACAGCACGAAATCTACAAAATCATCACTTTTTACCAAGATTCAACGGTTGAATTGCAAGAAAACAGCAGAATTCTGCACGAAATCTTCAAAATTCTTAGAGAAAACTGCATATTTCGATGCAAAACAACGATTTCTCGCCGATTTTCGTTGTTTTCTATCTTGAATTCGCCAAGAAGAGCACGAAATCTACAAAATCATGACTTTTTACCTAGATTCAACGGCTGAATTGCAAGAAAACAGCAGAATTCTGCACGAAATCATCAAAATTCTTACAGAAAACCGCATATTTCGATGCAAAACAACGATTTCTCGCCGATTTTCGTTGTTTTCTATCTTGAATTCGCCAAGAAGAGCACGAAATCTACAAAATCATGACTTTTTACCTAGATTCAGCGGCTGAATTGCAGGAAAACAGCAGAATTCTCCACGAAATCATCAAAATTTTTACAGAAAACCGCATATTTCGATGCAAAACGACGATTTTTCGCCGATTTTCGTTGTTTTCTGGCTTGAATTCGCAAAGAAGAGCACGAAATCTACAAAATCATGACTTTTTACCAAGATTCAACGGCTGAATTGCAAGAAAACAGCAGAATTCTGCACGAAATCATCAAAATTCTTACAGAAAACCGCATATTTCGATGCAAAACGACGATTTCTCGCCGAGTTTCGTTGTTTTCTGGCATGAATTTGCAAAGAAGAGCACGAAATCCACAAAATCATGACTTTTTACCAAGATTCAACGGCTGAATTGCAAGAAAACAGCAGAATTCTGCACGAAATCATCAAAATTCTTAGAGAAAACCGCATATTTCGATGCAAAACGACGATTTCTCGCTGATTTTCGTTGTTTTCTATCTTGAATTCGCAAAGAAGAGCACAAAATCTACAAAATCATGACTTTTTACCAAGATTCAACAGCTGAATCGCAAGAAAACAGCAGAATTCTGCACGAAATCGTCAAAATTCTTAGAGAAAACCGCATATTTCGATGCAAAACGACGATTTCTCGCCGATTTTCGATGTTTTCTGGCTTGAATTCGCAAAGAAGAGCACGAAATCTACAAAATCATTACTTTTTACCTAGATTCAGCGGCTGAATTGCAAGAAAACAGCAGAATTCTGCACGAAATCATCAAAATTCTTACAGAAAACCGGATATTTCGATGCAAACGACGATTTCTCGCCGATTTTCGTTGTTTTCTGGCTTGAATTCGCAAAGAAGAGCACGAAATCTACAAAATCATGACATTTTACCAAGATTCATGGCTGAATTGCAAGAAAACAGCAGAATTCTGCACGAAATCATCAAAATTCTTACAGAAAACCGCATATTTCGATGCAAAACGACGATTTCTCGCCGATCTTCGTTGTTTTCTGGCATGAATTTGCAAAGAAGAGCACGAAATCTACAAAATCATGACTTTTTACCAAGATTCAACGGCTGAATTGCAAGAAAACAGCAGAATTCTGCACGCAATCATCAAAATTCTTAGAGAAAACCGCATATTTCGATGCAAAACGACGATTTCTCGCTGATTTTCGTTGCTTTCTATCTTGAATTCGCAATGAAGAGCACGAAATCTACAAAATCATGACTTTTTACCAAGATTCAACGGCTGAATTGCAAGAAAACAGCAGAATTCTGCACGAAATCGTCAAAATTCTTAAAGAAAACCGCATATTTCGATGCAAAACGACGATTTCTCGCCGATTTTCGTTGTTTTCTGGCTTGAATTCGCAAAGAAGAGCACGAAATCTACAAAATCATCACTTTTTACCAAGATTCAACGGCTGAATTGCAAGAAAACAGCAGAATTCTGCACGAAATCATCAAAATTCTTAGAGAAAACCGCATATTTCGATGCAAAACGACGATTTCTCGCCGATTTTCGTTGTTTTTTGGCTTGAATTCGCAAAAGAGCACGAAATCTACAAAATCATCACTTTTTACCAAGATTCAACGGCTGAATTGCAAGAAAACAGCAGAATTCTGCACGAAATCATCAAAATTCTTAGAGAAAACTGCATATTTCGATGCAAAACAACGATTTCTCGCCGATTTTCGTTGTTTTCTATCTTGAATTCGCCAAGAAGAGCACGAAATCTACAAAATCATGACTTTTTACATAGATTCAACGGCTGAATTGCAAGAAAACAGCAGAATTCTGCACGAAATCATCAAAATTCTTACAGAAAACCGCATATTTCGATGCAAAACAACGATTTCTCGCCGATTTTCGTTGTTTTCTATCTTGAATTCGCCAAGAAGAGCACGAAATCTACAAAATCATGACTTTTTACCTAGATTCAGCGGCTGAATTGCAAGAAAACAGCAGAATTCTGCACGAAATCATCAAAATTCTTACAGAAAACCGGATATTTCGATGCAAAACGACGATTTCTCGCCGATTTTCGTTGTTTTCTGGCTTGAATTCGCAAAGAAGAGCACGAAATCTACAAAATCATGACATTTTACCAAGATTCATGGCTGAATTGCAAGAAAACAGCAGAATTCTGCACGAAATCATCAAAATTCTCAGAGAAAACCCCATATTTCGATGCAAAACGACGATTTCTCGCCGATTTTCGTTGTTTTCTGGCTTGAATTCGCAAAACAGCACGAAATCTACAAAATCATCACTTTTTACCAAGATTCAACGGTTGAATTGCAAGAAAACAGCAGAATTCTGCACGAAATCTTCAAAATTCTTAGAGAAAACTGCATATTTCGATGCAAAACAACGATTTCTCGCCGATTTTCGTTGTTTTCTATCTTGAATTCGCCAAGAAGAGCACGAAATCTACAAAATCATGACTTTTTACCTAGATTCAACGGCTGAATTGCAAGAAAACAGCAGAATTCTGCACGAAATCATCAAAATTCTTACAGAAAACCGCATATTTCGATGCAAAACAACGATTTCTCGCCGATTTTCGTTGTTTTCTATCTTGAATTCGCCAAGAAGAGCACGAAATCTACAAAATCATGACTTTTTACCTAGATTCAGCGGCTGAATTGCAGGAAAACAGCAGAATTCTCCACGAAATCATCAAAATTTTTACAGAAAACCGCATATTTCGATGCAAAACGACGATTTTTCGCCGATTTTCGTTGTTTTCTGGCTTGAATTCGCAAAGAAGAGCACGAAATCTACAAAATCATGACTTTTTACCAAGATTCAACGGCTGAATTGCAAGAAAACAGCAGAATTCTGCACGAAATCATCAAAATTCTTACAGAAAACCGCATATTTCGATGCAAAACGACGATTTCTCGCCGAGTTTCGTTGTTTTCTGGCATGAATTTGCAAAGAAGAGCACGAAATCCACAAAATCATGACTTTTTACCAAGATTCAACGGCTGAATTGCAAGAAAACAGCAGAATTCTGCACGAAATCATCAAAATTCTTAGAGAAAACCGCATATTTCGATGCAAAACGACGATTTCTCGCTGATTTTCGTTGTTTTCTATCTTGAATTCGCAAAGATGAGCACAAAATCTACAAAATCATGACTTTTTACCAAGATTCAACGGCTGAATTGCAAGAAAACAGCAGAATTCTGCACGAAATCGTCAAAATTCTTAGAGAAACCCGCATATTTCGATGCAAAACGACGATTTCTCGCAAATTTTCGAGGTTTTCTGGCTTGAATTCGCAAAGAAGAGCACGAAATCTACAAAATCATGACTTTTTACCAAGATTCAACGGCTGAATTGCAAGAAAACAGCAGAATTCTGCACGAAATCGTCAAAATTCTTAAAGAAAACCGCATATTTCGATGCAAAACGACGATTTCTCGCCGATTTTCGTTGTTTTCTATCTTGAATTCGCCAAGAAGAGCACGAAATCTACAAAATCATGACTTTTTACCAAGATTCAACGGCTGAATTGCAAGAAAACAGCAGAATTCTGCACGAAATCATCAAAATTCTTAGAGAAAACCGCATATTTCGATGCAAAACGACGATTTCTCGCCGATTTTCGTTGTTTTTTGGCTTGAATTCGCAAAAGAGCACGAAATCTACAAAATCATCACTTTTTACCAAGATTCAACGGCTGAATTGCAAGAAAACAGCAGAATTCTTCACGAAATCATCAAAATTCTTAGAGAAAACTGCATATTTCGATGCAAAACAACGATTTCTCGCCGATTTTCGTTGTTTTTTGGCTTGAATTCGCAAAAGAGCACGAAATCTACAAAATCATCACTTTTTACCAAGATTCAACGGCTGAATTGCAAGAAAACAGCAGAATTCTTCACGAAATCATCAAAATTCTTAGAGAAAACTGCATATTTCGATGCAAAACAACGATTTCTCGCCGATTTTCGTTGTTTTCTATCTTGAATTCGCCAAGAAGAGCACGAAATCTACAAAATCATGACTTTTTACATAGATTCAACGGCTGAATTGCAAGAAAACAGCAGAATTCTGCACGAAATCATCAAAATTCTTACAGAAAACCGCATATTTCGATGCAAAACAACGATTTCTCGCCGATTTTCGTTGTTTTCTATCTTGAATTCGCCAAGAAGAGCACGAAATCTACAAAATCATGACTTTTTACCTAGATTCAGCGGCTGAATTGCAAGAAAACAGCAGAATTCTGCACGAAATCATCAAAATTCTTACAGAAAACCGGATATTTCGATGCAAAACGACGATTTCTCGCCGATTTTCTTTGTTTTCTGGCTTGAATTCGCAAAGAAGAGCACGAAATCTACAAAATCATGACATTTTACCAAGATTCATGGCTGAATTGCAAGAAAACAGCAGAATTCTGCACGAAATCATCAAAATTCTTAGAGAAAACCGCATATTTCGATGCAAAACGACGATTTCTCGCTGATTTTCGTTGTTTTCTATCTTGAATTCGCAATGAAGAGCACGAAATCTACAAAATCATGACTTTTTACCAAGATTCAACGGCTGAATTGCAAGAAAACAGCAGAATTCTGCACGAAATTGTCAAAATTCTTAGAGAAAACCGCATATTTCGATGCAAAACGACGATTTCTCGCCCATTTTCGTTGTTTTCTGGCTTGAATTCGCAAAGAAGAGCACGAAATCTACAAAATCATCACTTTTTACCAAGATTCAACGGCTGAATTGCAAGAAAACAGCAGAATTCTGCACGAAATCATCAAAATTCTCAGAGAAAACCCCATATTTCGATGCAAAACGACGATTTCTCGCCGATTTTCGTTGTTTTCTGGCTTGAATTCGCAAAACAGCACGAAATCTACAAAATCATCACTTTTTACCAAGATTCAACGGTTGAATTGCAAGAAAACAGCAGAATTCTGCACGAAATCTTCAAAATTCTTAGAGAAAACTGCATATTTCGATGCAAAACAACGATTTCTCGCCGATTTTCGTTGTTTTCTATCTTGAATTCGCCAAGAAGAGCACGAAATCTACAAAATCATGACTTTTTACCTAGATTCAACGGCTGAATTGCAAGAAAACAGCAGAATTCTGCACGAAATCATCAAAATTCTTACAGAAAACCGCATATTTCGATGCAAAACAACGATTTCTCGCCGATTTTCGTTGTTTTCTATCTTGAATTCGCCAAGAAGAGCACGAAATCTACAAAATCATGACTTTTTACCTAGATTCAGCGGCTGAATTGCAGGAAAACAGCAGAATTCTCCACGAAATCATCAAAATTTTTACAGAAAACCGCATATTTCGATGCAAAACGACGATTTTTCGCCGATTTTCGTTGTTTTCTGGCTTGAATTCGCAAAGAAGAGCACGAAATCTACAAAATCATGACTTTTTACCAAGATTCAACGGCTGAATTGCAAGAAAACAGCAGAATTCTGCACGAAATCATCAAAATTCTTACAGAAAACCGCATATTTCGATGCAAAACGACGATTTCTCGCCGAGTTTCGTTGTTTTCTGGCATGAATTTGCAAAGAAGAGCACGAAATCCATAAAATCATGACTTTTTACCAAGATTCAACGGCTGAATTGCAAGAAAACAGCAGAATTCTGCACGAAATCATCAAAATTCTTAGAGAAAACCGCATATTTCGATGCAAAACGACGATTTCTCGCTGATTTTCGTTGTCTTCTATCTTGAATTCGCAAAGATGAGCACAAAATCTACAAAATCATGACTTTTTACCAAGATTCAACGGCTGAATTGCAAGAAAACAGCAGAATTCTGCACGAAATCGTCAAAATTCTTAGAGAAACCCGCATATTTCGATGCAAAACGACGATTTCTCGCAAATTTTCGAGGTTTTCTGGCTTGAATTCGCAAAGAAGAGCACGAAATCTACAAAATCATGACTTTTTACCAAGATTCAACGGCTGAATTGCAAGAAAACAGCAGAATTCTGCACGAAATCGTCAAAATTCTTAGAGAAAACTGCATATTTCGATGCAAAACAACGATTTCTCGCCGATTTTCGTTGTTTTCTATCTTGAATTCGCCAAGAAGAGCACGAAATCTACAAAATCATGACTTTTTACCAAGATTCAACGGCTGAATTGCAAGAAAACAGCAGAATTCTGCACGAAATCATCAAAATTCTTACAGAAAACCGCATATTTCGATGCAAAACGACGATTTCTCGCCGATTTTCGTTGTTTTCTGGCTTGAATTCGCAAAGAAGAGCACGAAATCTACAAAATCATGACTTTTTACCAAGATTCAACGACTGAATTGCAAGAAAACAGCAGAATTCTGCACGAAATCATCAAAATTCTTACAGAAAACCGCATATTTCGATGCAAAACGACGATTTCTCGCAAATTTTCGTTGTTTTCTGGCATGAATTTGCAAAGAAGGGCACGAAATCTACAAAATCATCACTTTTTACCAAGATTCAACGGCTGAATTGCAAGAAAACACAGAATTCTGCTCGAAATCATCAAAATTCTTACAGAAAACCGCATATTTCGATGCAAAACGACGATTTCTCGCAAATTTTCGTTGTTTTCTGGCATGAATTCGCAAAGAAGAGCACGAAATCTACAAAATCATCACTTTTTACCAAGATTCAACGGCTGAATTGCAAGAAAACAGCAGAATTCTGCTCGAAATCATCAAAATTCTTACAGAAAACCGCATATTTCGATGCAAAACGACGATTTCTCGCCGATTTTCTTTGTTTTCTGGCTTGAATTCGCAAAGAAGAGCACGAAATCTACAAAATCATGACTTTTTACCAAGATACAACGGCTGAATTGGAAGAAAACAGCAGAATTCTGCACCAAATCATCAAAATTCTTACAGAAAACCGCATATTTCGATGCAAAACGACGATTTCTCGCCGATTTTCGTTGTTTTCTATCTTGAATTCGCCAAGAAGAGCACGAAATCTACAAAATCATGACTTTTTACCAAGATTCAACGACTGAATTGCAAGAAAACAGCAGAATTCTGTACAAAATCATCAAAATTCTTACAGAAAACCGCATATTTCGATGCAAAACGACGATTTTTCGCCGATTTTCGTTGTTTTCTATCTTGAATTCGCCAAGAAGAGCACGAAATCTACAAAATCATGACTTTTTACCAAGATTCAACGACTGAATTGCAAGAAAACAGCAGAATTCTGTACAAAATCATCAAAATTCTTACAGAAAACCGCATATTTCGATGCAAAACGACGATTTCTCGCCGATTTTCGTTGTTTTCTATCTTGAATTCGCCAAGAAGAGCACGAAATCTACAAAATCATAACTTTTTACCTAGATTCAACGGCTGAATTGCAAGAAAACAGCAGAATTCTGCACGAAATCATCAAAATTCTTACAGAAAACCGCATATTTCGATGCAAAACAACGATTTCTCGCCGATTTTCGTTGTTTTCTATCTTGAATTCGCCAAGAAGAGCACGAAATCTACAAAATCATGACTTTTTACCTAGATTCAGCGGCTGAATTGCAGGAAAACAGCAGAATTCTCCACGAAATCATCAAAATTCTTACAGAAAACCGCATATTTCGATGCAAAACGACGATTTTTCGCCGATTTTCGTTGTTTTCTGGCTTGAATTCGCAAAGAAGAGCACGAAATCTACAAAATCATGACTTTTTACCAAGATTCAACGGCTGAATTGCAAGAAAACAGCAGAATTCTGCACGAAATCGTCAAAATTCTTAGAGAAAACTGCATATTTCGATGCAAAACAACGATTTCTCGCCGATTTTCGTTGTTTTCTATCTTGAATTCGCCAAGAAGAGCACGAAATCTACAAAATCATGACTTTTTACCAAGATTCAACGACTGAATTGCAAGAAAACAGCAGAATTCTGTACAAAATCATCAAAATTCTTACAGAAAACCGCATATTTCGATGCAAAACGACGATTTCTCGCCGATTTTCGTTGTTTTCTGGCTTGAATTCGCAAAGAAGAGCACGAAATCTACAAAATCATGACTTTTTACCAAGACTCAACGGCTGAATTGCAAGAAAACAGCAGAATTCTGCACGAAATCATCAAAATTCTTACAGAAAACCGCATATTTCGATGCAAAACGACGATTTCTCGCCGATTTTCGTTGTTTTCTGGCATGAATTTGCAAAGAAGAGCACGAAATCCACAAAATCATGACTTTTTACCAAGATTCAACGGCTGAATTGCAAGAAAACAGCAGAATTCTGCACGAAATCATCAAAATTCTTAGAGAAAACCGCATATTTCGATGCAAAACGACGATTTCTCGCCGATTTTCGTTGTTTTCTGGCTTGAATTCGCAAAGAAGAACACGAAATCTACAAAATCATCACTTTTTACCAAGATTCATCGGCTGAATTGCAAGAAAACAGCAGAATTCTGCACGAAATCATCAAAATTCTTAGAGAAAACCGCATATCTCGATGCAAAACGACGATTTCTCGCTGATTTTCGTTGTTTTCTATCTTGAATTCGCAAAGAAGAGCACGGAATCTACAAAATCATGACTTTTTACCAAGATTCAACGGCTGAATTGCAAGAAAACAGCAGAATTCTGCACGAAATCATCAAAATTCTTACAGAAAACGGCATATTTCGATGCAAAACGACGATTTCTCGCCGATTTTCGTTGTTTTCTGGCTTGAATTCGCAAAGAAGAGCACGAAATCTACAAAATCATGACTTTTTACCAAGATTCAACGGCTGAATTGCAAGAAAACAGCAGAATTCTGCACGAAATCATCAAAATTCTTACAGAAAACCGCATTTTTCGATGCAAAACGACGATTTCTCGCCGATTTTCGTTGTTTTCTGGCTTGAATTCGCAAAGAAGAGCACGAAATCTACAAAATCATGACTTTTTACCAAGATTCAACAGCTGAATTGCAAGAAAACAGCAGAATTCTGCACGAAATCATCAAAATTCTTACAGAAAACCGCATATTTCGATGCAAAACGACGATTTCTCGCCGATTTTCGTTGTTTTCTGGCATGAATTTGCAAAGAAGAGCACGAAATCCACAAAATCATGACTTTTTACCAAGATTCAACGGCTGAATTGCAAGAAAACAGCAGCATTCTGCACGAAATCATCAAAATTCTAAGAGAAAACCGCATATTTCGATGCAAAACGACGATTTCTCGCCGATTTTCGTTGTTTTCTGGCTTGAATTCGCAAAGAAGAGCACGAAATCTACAAAATCATCACTTTTTACCAAGATTCAACGGCTGAATTGCAAGAAAACAGCAGAATTCTGCTCGAAATCATCAAAATTCTTACAGAAAACCGCATATTTCGATGCAAAACGACGATTTCTCGCCGATTTTCTTTGTTTTCTGGCTTGAATTCGCAAAGAAGAGCACGAAATCTACAAAATCATGACTTTTTACCAAGATTCAACGGCTGAATTGCAAGAAAACAGCAGAATTCTGCACGAAATCATCAAAATTCTTACAGAAAACCGCATATTTCGATGCAAAACGACGATTTCTCGCCGATTTTCGTTGTTTTCTATCTTGAATTCGCCAAGAAGAGCACGAAATCTACAAAATCATAACTTTTTACCTAGATTCAACGGCTGAATTGCAAGAAAACAGCAGAATTCTGCACGAAATCATCAAAATTCTTACAGAAAACCGCATATTTCGATCCAAAACAACGATTTCTCGCCGATTTTCGTTGTTTTCTATCTTGAATTCGCCAAGAAGAGCACGAAATCTACAAAATCATGACTTTTTACCTAGATTCAGCGGCTGAATTGCAGGAAAACAGCAGAATTCTCCACGAAATCATCAAAATTCTTACAGAAAACCGCATATTTCGATGCAAAACGACGATTTCTCGCCGATTTTCGTTGTTTTCTGGCTTGAATTCGCAAAGAAGAGCACGAAATCTACAAAATCATGACTTTTTACCAAGACTCAACGGCTGAATTGCAAGAAAACAGCAGAATTCTGCACGAAATCATCAAAATTCTTACAGAAAACCGCATATTTCGATGCAAAACGACGATTTCTCGCCGATTTTCGTTGTTTTCTGGCATGAATTTGCAAAGAAGAGCACGAAATCCACAAAATCATGACTTTTTACCAAGATTCAACGGCTGAATTGCAAGAAAACAGCAGAATTCTGCACGAAATCATCAAAATTCTTAGAGAAAACCGCATATTTCGATGCAAAACGACGATTTCTCGCCGATTTTCGTTGTTTTCTGGCTTGAATTCGCAAAGAAGAACACGAAATCTACAAAATCATCACTTTTTACCAAGATTCATCGGCTGAATTGCAAGAAAACAGCAGAATTCTGCACGAAATCATCAAAATTCTTAGAGAAAACCGCATATCTCGATGCAAAACGACGATTTCTCGCTGATTTTCGTTGTTTTCTATCTTGAATTCGCAAAGAAGAGCACGGAATCTACAAAATCATGACTTTTTACCAAGATTCAACGGCTGAATTGCAAGAAAACAGCAGAATTCTGCACGAAATCATCAAAATTCTTACAGAAAACGGCATATTTCGATGCAAAACGACGATTTCTCGCCGATTTTCGTTGTTTTCTGGCTTGAATTCGCAAAGAAGAGCACGAAATCTACAAAATCATGACTTTTTACCAAGATTCAACGGCTGAATTGCAAGAAAACAGCAGAATTCTGCACGAAATCATCAAAATTCTTACAGAAAACCGCATTTTTCGATGCAAAACGACGATTTCTCGCCGATTTTCGTTGTTTTCTGGCTTGAATTCGCAAAGAAGAGCACGAAATCTACAAAATCATGACTTTTTACCAAGATTCAACAGCTGAATTGCAAGAAAACAGCAGAATTCTGCACGAAATCATCAAAATTCTTACAGAAAACCGCATATTTCGATGCAAAACGACGATTTCTCGCCGATTTTCGTTGTTTTCTGGCATGAATTTGCAAAGAAGAGCACGAAATCCACAAAATCATGACTTTTTAACAAGATTCAACGGCTGAATTGCAAGAAAACAGCAGAATTCTGCACGAAATCATCAAAATTCTAAGAGAAAACCGCATATTTCGATGCAAAACGACGATTTCTCGCCGATTTTCGTTGTTTTCTGGCTTGAATTCGCAAAGAAGAGCACGAAATCTACAAAATCATCACTTTTTACCAAGATTCAACGGCTGAATTGCAAGAAAACAGCAGAATTCTGCTCGAAATCATCAAAATTCTTACAGAAAACCGCATATTTCGATGCAAAACGACGATTTCTCGCCGATTTTCTTTGTTTTCTGGCTTGAATTCGCAAAGAAGAGCACGAAATCTACAAAATCATGACTTTTTACCAAGATTCAACGGCTGAATTGCAAGAAAACAGCAGAATTCTGCACGAAATCATCAAAATTCTTACAGAAAACCGCATATTTCGATGCAAAACGACGATTTCTCGCCGATTTTCGTTGTTTTCTATCTTGAATTCGCCAAGAAGAGCACGAAATCTACAAAATCATGACTTTTTACCAAGATTCAACGACTGAATTGCAAGAAAACAGCAGAATTCTGTACAAAATCATCAAAATTCTTACAGAAAACCGCATATTTCGATGCAAAACGACGATTTCTCGCCGATTTTCGTTGTTTTCTGGCTTGAATTCGCAAAGAAGAGCACGAAATCTACAAAATCATGACTTTTTACCAAGACTCAACGGCTGAATTGCAAGAAAACAGCAGAATTCTGCACGAAATCATCAAAATTCTTACAGAAAACCGCATATTTCGATGCAAAACGACGATTTCTCGCCGATTTTCGTTGTTTTCTGGCATGAATTTGCAAAGAAGAGCACGAAATCCACAAAATCATGACTTTTTACCAAGATTCAACGGCTGAATTGCAAGAAAACAGCAGAATTCTGCACGAAATCATCAAAATTCTTAGAGAAAACCGCATATTTCGATGCAAAACGACGATTTCTCGCCGATTTTCGTTGTTTTCTGGCTTGAATTCGCAAAGAAGAACACGAAATCTACAAAATCATCACTTTTTACCAAGATTCATCGGCTGAATTGCAAGAAAACAGCAGAATTCTGCACGAAATCATCAAAATTCTTAGAGAAAACCGCATATCTCGATGCAAAACGACGATTTCTCGCTGATTTTCGTTGTTTTCTATCTTGAATTCGCAAAGAAGAGCACGGAATCTACAAAATCATGACTTTTTACCAAGATTCAACGGCTGAATTGCAAGAAAACAGCAGAATTCTGCACGAAATCATCAAAATTCTTACAGAAAACGGCATATTTCGATGCAAAACGACGATTTCTCGCCGATTTTCGTTGTTTTCTGGCTTGAATTCGCAAAGAAGAGCACGAAATCTACAAAATCATGACTTTTTACCAAGATTCAACGGCTGAATTGCAAGAAAACAGCAGAATTCTGCACGAAATCATCAAAATTCTTACAGAAAACCGCATTTTTCGATGCAAAACGACGATTTCTCGCCGATTTTCGTTGTTTTCTGGCTTGAATTCGCAAAGAAGAGCACGAAATCTACAAAATCATGACTTTTTACCAAGATTCAACAGCTGAATTGCAAGAAAACAGCAGAATTCTGCACGAAATCATCAAAATTCTTACAGAAAACCGCATATTTCGATGCAAAACGACGATTTCTCGCCGATTTTCGTTGTTTTCTGGCATGAATTTGCAAAGAAGAGCACGAAATCCACAAAATCATGACTTTTTACCAAGATTCAACGGCTGAATTGCAAGAAAACAGCAGAATTCTGCACGAAATCATCAAAATTCTAAGAGAAAACCGCATATTTCGATGCAAAACGACGATTTCTCGCCGATTTTCGTTGTTTTCTGGCT
Source organism: Gnatocerus cornutus (assembly GCA_029298725.1). Lineage (NCBI taxonomy): Eukaryota > Metazoa > Arthropoda > Insecta > Coleoptera > Tenebrionidae > Gnatocerus > Gnatocerus cornutus. The sequence goes on from CM055516.1 coordinate 6,306,575, forward strand.
TGAATTCGCAAAGAAGAGCACGAAATCTACAAAATCATCACTTTTTACCAAGATTCAACGGCTGAATTGCAAGAAAACAGCAGAATTCTGCTCGAAATCATCAAAATTCTTACAGAAAACCGCATATTTCGATGCAAAACGACGATTTCTCGCCGATTTTCTTTGTTTTCTGGCTTGAATTCGCAAAGAAGAGCACAAAATCTACAAAATCATGACTTTTTACCAAGATTCAACGGCTGAATTGCAAGAAAACAGCAGAATTCTGCACGAAATCATCAAAATTCTTACAGAAAACCGCATATTTCGATGCAAAACGACGATTTCTCGCCGATTTTCGTTGTTTTCTATCTTGAATTCGCCAAGAAGAGCACGAAATCTACAAAATCATAACTTTTTACCTAGATTCAACGGCTGAATTGCAAGAAAACAGCAGAATTCTGCACGAAATCATCAAAATTCTTACAGAAAACCGCATATTTCGATCCAAAACAACGATTTCTCGCCGATTTTCGTTGTTTTCTATCTTGAATTCGCCAAGAAGAGCACGAAATCTACAAAATCATGACTTTTTACCTAGATTCAGCGGCTGAATTGCAGGAAAACAGCAGAATTCTCCACGAAATCATCAAAATTCTTACAGAAAACCGCATATTTCGATGCAAAACGACGATTTCTCGCCGATTTTCGTTGTTTTCTGGCTTGAATTCGCAAAGAAGAGCACGAAATCTACAAAATCATGACTTTTTACCAAGACTCAACGGCTGAATTGCAAGAAAACAGCAGAATTCTGCACGAAATCATCAAAATTCTTACAGAAAACCGCATATTTCGATGCAAAACGACGATTTCTCGCCGATTTTCGTTGTTTTCTGGCATGAATTTGCAAAGAAGAGCACGAAATCCACAAAATCATGACTTTTTACCAAGATTCAACGGCTGAATTGCAAGAAAACAGCAGAATTCTGCACGAAATCATCAAAATTCTTAGAGAAAACCGCATATTTCGATGCAAAACGACGATTTCTCGCCGATTTTCGTTGTTTTCTGGCTTGAATTCGCAAAGAAGAACACGAAATCTACAAAATCATCACTTTTTACCAAGATTCATCGGCTGAATTGCAAGAAAACAGCAGAATTCTGCACGAAATCATCAAAATTCTTACAGAAAACCGCATATTTCGATGCAAAACGACGATTTCTCGCCGATTTTCGTTGTTTTCTATCTTGAATTCGCCAAGAAGAGCACGAAATCTACAAAATCATGACTTTTTACCAAGATTCAACGACTGAATTGCAAGAAAACAGCAGAATTCTGTACAAAATCATCAAAATTCTTACAGAAAACCGCATATTTCGATGCAAAACGACGATTTCTCGCCGATTTTCGTTGTTTTCTGGCTTGAATTCGCAAAGAAGAGCACGAAATCTACAAAATCATGACTTTTTACCAAGACTCAACGGCTGAATTGCAAGAAAACAGCAGAATTCTGCACGAAATCATCAAAATTCTTACAGAAAACCGCATATTTCGATGCAAAACGACGATTTCTCGCCGATTTTCGTTGTTTTCTGGCATGAATTTGCAAAGAAGAGCACGAAATCCACAAAATCATGACTTTTTACCAAGATTCAACGGCTGAATTGCAAGAAAACAGCAGAATTCTGCACGAAATCATCAAAATTCTTAGAGAAAACCGCATATTTCGATGCAAAACGACGATTTCTCGCCGATTTTCGTTGTTTTCTGGCTTGAATTCGCAAAGAAGAACACGAAATCTACAAAATCATCACTTTTTACCAAGATTCATCGGCTGAATTGCAAGAAAACAGCAGAATTCTGCACGAAATCATCAAAATTCTTAGAGAAAACCGCATATCTCGATGCAAAACGACGATTTCTCGCTGATTTTCGTTGTTTTCTATCTTGAATTCGCAAAGAAGAGCACGGAATCTACAAAATCATGACTTTTTACCAAGATTCAACGGCTGAATTGCAAGAAAACAGCAGAATTCTGCACGAAATCATCAAAATTCTTACAGAAAACGGCATATTTCGATGCAAAACGACGATTTCTCGCCGATTTTCGTTGTTTTCTGGCTTGAATTCGCAAAGAAGAGCACGAAATCTACAAAATCATGACTTTTTACCAAGATTCAACGGCTGAATTGCAAGAAAACAGCAGAATTCTGCACGAAATCATCAAAATTCTTACAGAAAACCGCATTTTTCGATGCAAAACGACGATTTCTCGCCGATTTTCGTTGTTTTCTGGCTTGAATTCGCAAAGAAGAGCACGAAATCTACAAAATCATGACTTTTTACCAAGATTCAACAGCTGAATTGCAAGAAAACAGCAGAATTCTGCACGAAATCATAAAAATTTCTTACAGAAAACCGCATATTTCGATGCAAAACGACGATTTCTCGCCGATTTTCGTTGTTTTCTGGCATGAATTTGCAAAGAAGAGCACGAAATCCACAAAATCATGACTTTTTACCAAGATTCAACGGCTGAATTGCAAGAAAACAGCAGAATTCTGCACGAAATCATCAAAATTCTAAGAGAAAACCGCATATTTCGATGCAAAACGACGATTTCTCGCCGATTTTCGTTGTTTTCTGGCTTGAATTCGCAAAGAAGAGCACGAAATCTACAAAATCATCACTTTTTACCAAGATTCAACGGCTGAATTGCAAGAAAACAGCAGAATTCTGCTCGAAATCATCAAAATTCTTACAGAAAACCGCATATTTCGATGCAAAACGACGATTTCTCGCCGATTTTCTTTGTTTTCTGGCTTGAATTCGCAAAGAAGAGCACGAAATCTACAAAATCATGACTTTTTACCAAGATTCAACGGCTGAATTGCAAGAAAACAGCAGAATTCTGCACGAAATCATCAAAATTCTTACAGAAAACCGCATATTTCGATGCAAAACGACGATTTCTCGCCGATTTTCGTTGTTTTCTATCTTGAATTCGCCAAGAAGAGCACGAAATCTACAAAATCATAACTTTTTACCTAGATTCAACGGCTGAATTGCAAGAAAACAGCAGAATTCTGCACGAAATCATCAAAATTCTTACAGAAAACCGCATATTTCGATCCAAAACAACGATTTCTCGCCGATTTTCGTTGTTTTCTATCTTGAATTCGCCAAGAAGAGCACGAAATCTACAAAATCATGACTTTTTACCTAGATTCAGCGGCTGAATTGCAGGAAAACAGCAGAATTCTCCACGAAATCATCAAAATTCTTACAGAAAACCGCATATTTCGATGCAAAACGACGATTTCTCGCCGATTTTCGTTGTTTTCTGGCTTGAATTCGCAAAGAAGAGCACGAAATCTACAAAATCATGACTTTTTACCAAGACTCAACGGCTGAATTGCAAGAAAACAGCAGAATTCTGCACGAAATCATCAAAATTCTTACAGAAAACCGCATATTTCGATGCAAAACGACGATTTCTCGCCGATTTTCGTTGTTTTCTGGCATGAATTTGCAAAGAAGAGCACGAAATCCACAAAATCATGACTTTTTACCAAGATTCAACGGCTGAATTGCAAGAAAACAGCAGAATTCTGCACGAAATCATCAAAATTCTTAGAGAAAACCGCATATTTCGATGCAAAACGACGATTTCTCGCCGATTTTCGTTGTTTTCTGGCTTGAATTCGCAAAGAAGAACACGAAATCTACAAAATCATCACTTTTTACCAAGATTCATCGGCTGAATTGCAAGAAAACAGCAGAATTCTGCACGAAATCATCAAAATTCTTAGAGAAAACCGCATATCTCGATGCAAAACGACGATTTCTCGCTGATTTTCGTTGTTTTCTATCTTGAATTCGCAAAGAAGAGCACGGAATCTACAAAATCATGACTTTTTACCAAGATTCAACGGCTGAATTGCAAGAAAACAGCAGAATTCTGCACGAAATCATCAAAATTCTTACAGAAAACGGCATATTTCGATGCAAAACGACGATTTCTCGCCGATTTTCGTTGTTTTCTGGCTTGAATTCGCAAAGAAGAGCACGAAATCTACAAAATCATGACTTTTTACCAAGATTCAACGGCTGAATTGCAAGAAAACAGCAGAATTCTGCACGAAATCATCAAAATTCTTACAGAAAACCGCATTTTTCGATGCAAAACGACGATTTCTCGCCGATTTTCGTTGTTTTCTGGCTTGAATTCGCAAAGAAGAGCACGAAATCTACAAAATCATGACTTTTTACCAAGATTCAACAGCTGAATTGCAAGAAAACAGCAGAATTCTGCACGAAATCATCAAAATTCTTACAGAAAACCGCATATTTCGATGCAAAACGACGATTTCTCGCCGATTTTCGTTGTTTTCTGGCATGAATTTGCAAAGAAGAGCACGAAATCCACAAAATCATGACTTTTTACCAAGATTCAACGGCTGAATTGCAAGAAAACAGCAGAATTCTGCACGAAATCATCAAAATTCTAAGAGAAAACCGCATATTTCGATGCAAAACGACGATTTCTCGCCGATTTTCGTTGTTTTCTGGCTTGAATTCGCAAAGAAGAGCACGAAATCTACAAAATCATCACTTTTTACCAAGATTCAACGGCTGAATTGCAAGAAAACAGCAGAATTCTGCTCGAAATCATCAAAATTCTTACAGAAAACCGCATATTTCGATGCAAAACGACGATTTCTCGCCGATTTTCTTTGTTTTCTGGCTTGAATTCGCAAAGAAGAGCACGAAATCTACAAAATCATGACTTTTTACCAAGATTCAACGGCTGAATTGCAAGAAAACAGCAGAATTCTGCACGAAATCATCAAAATTCTTACAGAAAACCGCATATTTCGATGCAAAACGACGATTTCTCGCCGATTTTCGTTGTTTTCTATCTTGAATTCGCCAAGAAGAGCACGAAATCTACAAAATCATAACTTTTTACCTAGATTCAACGGCTGAATTGCAAGAAAACAGCAGAATTCTGCACGAAATCATCAAAATTCTTACAGAAAACCGCATATTTCGATCCAAAACAACGATTTCTCGCCGATTTTCGTTGTTTTCTATCTTGAATTCGCCAAGAAGAGCACGAAATCTACAAAATCATGACTTTTTACCTAGATTCAGCGGCTGAATTGCAGGAAAACAGCAGAATTCTCCACGAAATCATCAAAATTCTTACAGAAAACCGCATATTTCGATGCAAAACGACGATTTTTCGCCGATTTTCGTTGTTTTCTGGCTTGAATTCGCAAAGAAGAGCACGAAATCTACAAAATCATGACTTTTTACCAAGATTCAACGGCTGAATTGCAAGAAAACAGCAGAATTCTGCACGAAATCATCAAAATTCTTACAGAAAACCGCATATTTTGATGCAAAACGACGTTTTCTCGCCGATTTTCGTTGTTTTCTGGCATGAATTTGCAAAGAAGAGCACGAAATCCACAAAATCATGACTTTTTACCAAGATTCAACGGCTGAATTGCAAGAAAACAGCAGAATTCTGCACGAAATCATCAAAATTCTAACAGAAAATCGCATATTTCGATGCAAAACGACGATTTCTCGCCAATTTTCGTTGTTTTCTGGCATGAATTTGCAAAGAAGAGCACGAAATCTACAAAATCATGACTTTTTACCAAGATTCAACGGCTGAATTGCAAGAAAACAGCAGAATTCTGCACGAAATCATCAAAATTCTTAGAGAAAACTGCATATTTCGATACAAAACAACGATTTCTCGCCGATTTTCGTTGTTTTCTATCTTGAATTCGCCAAGAAGAGCACGAAATCTACAAAATCATGACTTTTTACCTAAATTCAACGGCTGAATTGCAAGAAAACAGCAGAATTCTGCACGAAATCATCAAAATTCTTACAGAAAACCGCATATTTCGATGCAAAACGACGATTTCTCGCCGATTTTCGTTGTTTTCTGGCTTGAATTCGCAAAGAAGAGCACGAAATCTACAAAATCATGACTTTTTACCAAGATTCAACGGCTGAATTGCAAGAAAACAGCAGAACTCTGCACGAAATCATCAAAATTCTTACAGAAAGCCGCATATTTCGATGCAAAACGACGATTTCTCGCCAATTTTCGTTGTTTTCTGGCATGAATTCGTAAAGAAGAGCACGAAATCTACAAAACCATGACTTTTTACCAAGATTCAACGGCTGAATTGCAAGAAAACAGCAGAATTCTGCACGAAATCGTCAAAATTCTTAGAGAAAACCGCATATTTCGATGCAAAACGACGATTTCTCGCAAATTTTCGAGGTTTTCTGGCTTGAATTCGCAAAGAAGAGCACGAAATCTACAAAATCATGACTTTTTACCAAGATTCAACGGCTGAATTGCAAGAAAACAGCAGAATTCTGCACGAAATCGTCAAAATTCTTAGAGAAAACTGCATATTTCGATGCAAAACAACGATTTCTCGCCGATTTTCGTTGTCTTCTATCTTGAATTCGCCAAGAAGAGCACGAAATCTACAAAATCATGACTTTTTACCAAGATTCAACGGCTGAATTGCAAGAAAACAGCAGAATTCTGCACGAAATCATCAAAATTCTTACAGAAAACCGCATATTTCGATGCAAAACGACGATTTCTCGCCGATTTTCGTTGTTTTCTGGCTTGAATTCGCAAAGAAGAGCACGAAATCTACAAAATCATGACTTTTACCAAGATTCAACGACTGAATTGCAAGAAAACAGCAGAATTCTGCACGAAATCATCAAAATTCTTACAGAAAACCGCATATTTCGATGCAAAACGACGATTTCTCGCCGATTTTCGTTGTTTTCTGGCATGAATTTGCAATGAAGAGCACGAAATCTACAAAATCATCACTTTTTACCAAGATTCAACGGCTGAATTGCAAGAAAACAGCAGAATTCTGCTCGAAATCATCAAAATTCTTACAGAAAACCGCATATTTCGATGCAAAACGACGATTTTTCGCCGATTTTCTTTGTTTTCTGGCTTGAATTCGCAAAGAAGAGCACGAAATCTACAAAATCATGACTTTTTACCAAGATTCAACGGCTGAATTGCAAGAAAACAGCAGAATTCTGCACCAAATCATCAAAATTCTTACAGAAAACCGCATATTTCGATGCAAAACGACGATTTCTCGCCGGTTTTCGTTGTTTTCTATCTTGAATTCGCCAAGAAGAGCACGAAATCTACAAAATCATAACTTTTTACCTAGATTCAACGGCTGAATTGCAAGAAAACAGCAGAATTCTGCACGAAATCATCAAAATTCTTACAGAAAACCGCATATTTCGATGCAAAACAACGATTTCTCGCCGATTTTCGTTGTTTTCTATCTTGAATTCGCCAAGAAGAGCACGAAATCTACAAAATCATGACTTTTTACCTAGATTCAGCGGCTGAATTGCAGGAAAACAGCAGAATTCTCCACGAAATCATCAAAATTCTTACAGAAAACCGCATATTTCGATGCAAAACGACGATTTTTCGCCGATTTTCCTTGTTTTCTGGCTTGAATTCGCAAAGAAGAGCACGAAATCTACAAAATCATGACTTTTTACCAAGATTCAACGGCTGAATTGCAAGAAAACAGCAGAATTCTGCACGAAATCATCAAAATTCTTACAGAAAACCGCATATTTTGATGCAAAACGACGTTTTCTCGCCGATTTTCGTTGTTTTCTGGCATGAATTTGCAAAGAAGAGCACAAAATCCACAAAATCATGACTTTTTACCAAGATTCAACGGCTGAATTGCAAGAAAACAGCAGAATTCTGCACGAAATCATCAAAATTCTTAGAGAAAACCGCATATTTCGATGCAAAACGACGATTTCTCGCTGATTTTCGTTGTTTTCTATCTTGAATTCGCAAAGATGAGCACAAAATCTACAAAATCATGACTTTTTACCAAGATTCAACGGCTGAATTGCAAGAAAACAGCAGAATTCTGCACGAAATCGTCAAAATTCTTAGAGAAAACCGCATATTTCGATGCAAAACGACGATTTCTCGCAAATTTTCGAGGTTTTCTGGCTTGAATTCGCAAAGAAGAGCACGAAATCTACAAAATCATGACTTTTTACCAAGATTCAACGGCTGAATTGCAAGAAAACAGCAGAATTCTGCACGAAATCGTCAAAATTCTTAGAGAAAACTGCATATTTCGATGCAAAACAACGATTTCTCGCCGATTTTCGTTGTTTTCTATCTTGAATTCGCCAAGAAGAGCACGAAATCTACAAAATCATGACTGTTTACCAAGATTCAACGACTGAATTGCAAGAAAACAGCAGAATTCTGCACGAAATCATCAAAATTCTTACAGAAAACCGCATATTTCGATGCAAAACGACGATTTCTCGCCGATTTTCGTTGTTTTCTGGCTTGAATTCGCAAAGAAGAGCACGAAATCTACAAAATCATGACTTTTTACCAAGACTCAACGGCTGAATTGCAAGAAAACAGCAGAATTCTGCACGAAATCATCAAAATTCTTACAGAAAACGGCATATTTCGATGCAAAACGACGATTTCTCGCCGATTTTCGTTGTTTTCTGGCTTGAATTCGCAAAAAAGAGCACGAAATCTACAAAATCATGACTTTTTACCAAGATTCAACGGCTGAATTGCAAGAAAACAGCAGAATTCTGCACGAAATCATCAAAATTCTTACAGAAAACCGCATTTTTCGATGCAAAACGACGATTTCTCGCCGATTTTCGTTGTTTTCTGGCTTGAATTCGCAAAGAAGAGCACGAAATCCACAAAATCATGACTTTTTACCAAGATTCAACGGCTGAATTGCAAGAAAACAGCAGAATTCTGCACGAAATCATCAAAATTCTAAGAGAAAACCGCATATTTCGATGCAAAACGACGATTTCTCGCCGATTTTCGTTGTTTTCTGGCTTGAATTCGCAAAGAAGAGCACGAAATCTACAAAATCATCACTTTTTACCAAGATTCAACGGCTGAATTGCAAGAAAACAGCAGAATTCTGCTCGAAATCATCAAAATTCTTACAGAAAACCGCATATTTCGATGCAAAACGACGATTTCTCGCCGATTTTCTTTGTTTTCTGGCTTGAATTCGCAAAGAAGAGCACGAAATCTACAAAATCATGACTTTTTACCAAGATTCAACGGCTGAATTGCAAGAAAACAGCAGAATTCTGCACGAAATCATCAAAATTCTTACAGAAAACCGCATATTTCGATGCAAAACGACGATTTCTCGCCGATTTTCGTTGTTTTCTGGCTTGAATTCGCAAAAAAGAGCACGAAATCTACAAAATCATGACTTTTTACCAAGATTCAACGGCTGAATTGCAAGAAAACAGCAGAATTCTGCACGAAATCATCAAAATTCTTACAGAAAACCGCATTTTTCGATGCAAAACGACGATTTCTCGCCGATTTTCGTTGTTTTCTGGCTTGAATTCGCAAAGAAGAGCACGAAATCTACAAAATCATGACTTTTTACCAAGATTCAACGGCTGAATTGCAAGAAAACAGCAGAATTCTGCACGAAATCATCAAAATTCTTACAGAAAACCGCATATTTCGATGCAAAACGACGATTTCTCGCCGATTTTCGTTGTTTTCTGGCATGAATTTGCAAAGAAGGGCACGAAATCCACAAAATCATGACTTTTTACCAAGATTCAACGGCTGAATTGCAAGAAAACAGCAGAATTCTGCACGAAATCATCAAAATTCTTACAGAAAACCGCATATTTCGATGCAAAACGACGATTTCTCGCCGATTTTCGTTGTTTTCTGGCATGAATTTGCAAAGAAGGGCACGAAATCCACAAAATCATGACTTTTTACCAAGATTCAACGGCTGAATTGCAAGAAAACAGCAGAATTCTGCACGAAATCATCAAAATTCTAAGAGAAAACCGCATATTTCGATGCAAAACGACGATTTCTCGCCGATTTTCGTTGTTTTCTGGCTTGAATTCGCAAAGAAGAGCACGAAATCTACAAAATCATCACTTTTTACCAAGATTCAACGGCTGAATTGCAAGAAAACAGCAGAATTCTGCTCGAAATCATCAAAATTCTTGCTGAAAACCGCATATTTCGATGCAAAACGACGATTTCTCGCCGATTTTCTTTGTTTTCTGGCTTGAATTCGCAAAGAAGAGCACGAAATCTACAAAATCATGACTTTTTACCAAGATTCAACCAACGGCTGAATTGCAAGAAAACAGCAGAATTCTGCACGAAATCATCAAAATTCTTACAGAAAACCGCATATTTCGATGCAAAACGACGATTTCTCGCCGATTTTCGTTGTTTTCTATCTTGAATTCGCCAAGAAGAGCACGAAATCTACAAAATCATAACTTTTTACCTAGATTCAACGGCTGAATTGCAAGAAAACAGCAGAATTCTGCACGAAATCATCAAAATTCTTACAGAAAACCGCATATTTCGATGCAAAACAACGATTTCTCGCCGATTTTCGTTGTTTTCTATCTTGAATTCGCCAAGAAGAGCACGAAATCTACAAAATCATGACTTTTTACCTAGATTCAGCGGCTGAATTGCAGGAAAACAGCAGAATTCTCCACGAAATCATCAAAATTCTTACAGAAAACCGCATATTTCGATGCAAAACGACGATTTTTCGCCGATTTTCGTTGTTTTCTGGCTTGAATTCGCAAAGAAGAGCACGAAATCTACAAAATCATGACTTTTTACCAAGATTCAACGGCTGAATTGCAAGAAAACAGCAGAATTCTGCACGAAATCATCAAAATTCTTACAGAAAACCGCATATTTTGATGCAAAACGACGTTTTCTCGCCGATTTTCGTTGTTTTCTGGCATGAATTTGCAAAGAAGAGCACGAAATCCACAAAATCATGACTTTTTACCAAGATTCAACGGCTGAATTGCAAGAAAACAGCAGAATTCTGCACGAAATCATCAAAATTCTTAGAGAAAACCGCATATTTCGATGCAAAACGACGATTTCTCGCTGATTTTCGTTGTTTTCTATCTTGAATTCGCAAAGATGAGCACAAAATCTACAAAATCATGACTTTTTACCAAGATTCAACGGCTGAATTGCAAGAAAACAGCAGAATTCTGCACGAAATCGTCAAAATTCTTAGAGAAAACCGCATATTTCGATGCAAAACGACGATTTCTCGCAAATTTTCGAGGTTTTCTGGCTTGAATTCGCAAAGAAGAGCACGAAATCTACAAAATCATGACTTTTTACCAACATTCAACGGCTGAATTGCAAGAAAACAGCAGAATTCTGCACGAAATCGTCAAAATTCTTAGAGAAAACTGCATATTTCGATGCAAAACAACGATTTCTCGCCGATTTTCGTTGTTTTCTATCTTGAATTCGCCAAGAAGAGCACGAAATCTACAAAATCATGACTTTTTACCAAGATTCAACGACTGAATTGCAAGAAAACAGCAGAATTCTGCACGAAATCATCAAAATTCTTACAGAAAACCGCATATTTCGATGCAAAACGACGATTTCTCGCCGATTTTCGTTGTTTTCTGGCTTGAATTCGCAAAGAAGAGCACGAAATCTACAAAATCATGACTTTTTACCAAGACTCAACGGCTGAATTGCAAGAAAACAGCAGAATTCTGCACGAAATCATCAAAATTCTTACAGAAAACCGCATATTTCGATGCAAAACGACGATTTCTCGCCGATTTTCGTTGTTTTCTGGCATGAATTTGCAAAGAAGAGCACGAAATCCACAAAATCATGACTTTTTACCAAGATTCAACGGCTGAATTGCAAGAAAACAGCAGAATTCTGCACGAAATCATCAAAATTCTTAGAGAAAACCGCATATTTCGATGCAAAACGACGATTTCTCGCCGATTTTCGTTGTTTTCTGGCTTGAATTCGCAAAGAAGAACACGAAATCTACAAAATCATCACTTTTTACCAAGATTCAACGGCTGAATTGCAAGAAAACAGCAGAATTCTGCACGAAATCATCAAAATTCTTAGAGAAAACCGCATATTTCGATGCAAAACGACGATTTCTCGCTGATTTTCGTTGTTTTCTATCTTGAATTCGCAAAGAAGAGCACGGAATCTACAAAATCATGACTTTTTACCAAGATTCAACGGCTGAATTGCAAGAAAACAGCAGAATTCTGCACGAAATCATCAAAATTCTTACAGAAAACCGCATATTTCGATGCAAAACGACGATTTCTCGCCGATTTTCGTTGTTTTCTGGCTTGAATTCGCAAAGAAGAGCACGAAATCTACAAAATCATGACATTTTACCAAGATTCAACGGCTGAATTGCAAGAAAACAGCAGAATTCTGCACGAAATCATCAAAATTCTTACAGAAAACCGCATTTTTCGATGCAAAACGACGATTTCTCGCCGATTTTCGTTGTTTTCTGGCTTGAATTCGCAAAGAAGAGCACGAAATCTACAAAATCATGACTTTTTACCAAGATTCAACGGCTGAATTGCAAGAAAACAGCAGAATTCTGCACGAAATCATCAAAATTCTTACAGAAAACCGCATATTTCGATGCAAAACAACGATTTCTCGCCGATTTTCGTTGTTTTCTGGCTTGAATTCGCAAAGAAGAGCACGAAATCTAGAAAATCATCACTTTTTACCAAGATTCTACGGCTGAATTGCAAGAAAACAGCAGAATTCTGCACGAAATCATCAAAATTCTAACAGAAAATCGCATATTTCGATGCAAAACGACGATTTCTCGCCAATTTTCGTTGTTTTCTGGCATGAATTTGCAAAGAAGAGCACGAAATCTACAAAATCATGACTTTTTACCAAGATTCAACGGCTGAATTGCAAGAAAACAGCAGAATTCTGCACGAAATCATCAAAATTCTTAGAGAAAACTGCATATTTCGATACAAAACAACGATTTCTCGCCGATTTTCGTTGTTTTCTATCTTGAATTCGCCAAGAAGAGCACGAAATCTACAAAATCATGACTTTTTACCTAAATTCAACGGCTGAATTGCAAGAAAACAGCAGAATTCTGCACGAAATCATCAAAATTCTTACAGAAAACCGCATATTTCGATGCAAAACGACGATTTCTCGCCGATTTTCGTTGTTTTCTGGCTTGAATTCGCAAAGAAGAGCACGAAATCTACAAAATCATGACTTTTTACCAAGATTCAACGGCTGAATTGCAAGAAAACAGCAGAACTCTGCACGAAATCATCAAAATTCTTACAGAAAGCCGCATATTTCGATGCAAAACGACGATTTCTCGCCAATTTTCGTTGTTTTCTGGCATGAATTCGCAAAGAAGAGCACGAAATCTACAAAACCATGACTTTTTACCAAGATTCAACGGCTGAATTGCAAGAAAACAGCAGAATTCTGCACGAAATCATCAATATTCTAAGAGAAAACCGCATATTTCGATGCAAAACGACGATTTCTCGCTGATTTTCGTTGTTTTCTATCTTGAATTCGCAAAGAAGAGCACGAAATCTACAAAATCATGACTTTTTACCAAGATTCAACGGCTGAATTGCAAGAAAACGCAGAATTCTGCACAAAATCATCAAAATTCTTAGAGAAAACCGCATATTTCGATGCAAAACGACGATTTCTCGCCGATTTTCGTGGTTTTCTGGCTTGAATTCGCAAAGAAGAGCACGAAATCTACAAAATCATGACTTTCTGCACGAAATCATCAAAATTCTTACAGAAATCGTTGTTTTGCATCGAAATATGCGGTTTTCTGTAAGAATTTTGATGATTTCGTGCAGAATTCTGCTGTTTTCTTGCAATTCAGCCGTTGAATCTATGTAAAAAGTCATGATTTTGTAGATTTCGTGCTCTTCTTTGCGAATTCAAACCAGAAAACAACGAAAATCGGCGAGAAATCGTCGTTTTGCATCGAGATATGCGGTTTTCTGTAAGAATTTTGATGATTTCGTGCAGAATTCTGCTGTTTTTTGCAATTCAGCCGTTGAATCTAGGTAAAAAGTCATGATTTTGTAGATTTCGTGCTCTTCTTGGCGAATTCAAGATAGAAAACAACGAAAATCGGCGAGAAATCGTTGTTTTGCATCGAAATATGCTGTTTTCTGTAAGAATTTTGATGATTTCGTGCAGAATTCTGCTGTTTTCTTGCAATTCAGCCGTTGAATCTAGGTAAAAAGTCATGATTTTGTAGATTTCGTGCTCTTCTTGGCGAATTCAAGATAGAAAACAACGAAAATCGGCGAGAAATCGTTGTTTTGCATCGAAATATGCAGTTTTCTCTAAGAATTTTGATGATTTCGTGCAGAATTCTGCTGTTTTCTTGCAATTCAGCTGTTGAATCTTGGTAAAAAGTCATGATTTTGTAGATTTCGTGCTCTTCTTTGCGAATTCAAGCCAGAAAACGAAAATCGGCGAAAAATCGTCGTTTTGCATCGAAAAATGCGGTTTTCTGAAAGAATATTGATGATTTCGTGCAGAATTCTGCTGTTTTCTTGCAATTCAGCCGTTGAATCTTGGTAAAAAGTCATGATTTTGTAGATTTCGTGCTCTTCTTGGCGAATTCAAGATAGAAAACAACGAAAATCGGCGAGAAATCGTTGTTTTGCATCGAAATATGCGGTTTTCTGTAAGAATTTTGATGATTTCGTGCAGAATTCTGCTGTTTTCTTGCAATTCAGCCGTTGAATCTAGGTAAAAGGTCATGATTTTGTAGATTTCGTGCTCTTCTTGGCGAATTCAAGATAGAAAACAACGAAAATCGGCGAGAAATCGTTGTTTTGCATCGAAATATGCAGTTTTCTCTAAGAATTCTGATGATTTCGTGCAGAATTCTGCTGTTTTCTTGCAATTCAGCCGTTGAATCTTGGTAAAAAGTCATGATTTTGTAGATTTCGTGCTCTTCTTTGCGAATTCAAGCCAGAAAACAACGAAAATCGGCGAGAAATCGTCGTTTTGCATCGAAATATGCGGTTTTCTGTAAGAATTTTGATGATTTCGTGCAGAATTCTGCTGTTTTCTTGCAATTTAGCCGTAGAATCTTGGTAAAAAGTGATGATTTTGTAGATTTCGTGCTCTTCTTTGCGAATTCAAGCCAGAAAACAACGAAAATCGGCGAGAAATCGTTGTTTTGCATCGAAATATGCGGTTTTCTGTAAGAATTTTGATGATTTCGTGCAGAATTCTGCTGTTTTCTTGCAATTCAGCCGTTGAATCTTGGTAAAAAGTCATGATTTTGTAGATTCCGTGCTCTTCTTTGCAAATTCAAGATAGAAAACAACGAAAATCAGCGAGAAATCGTCGTTTTGCATCGAAATATGCGGTTTTCTCTAAGAATTTTGATGATTTCGTGCAGAATTCTGCTGTTTTCTTGCAATTCAGCCGTTGAATCTTGGTAAAAAGTAATGATTTTGTAGATTTCGTGCTCTTCTTTGCGAATTCAAGCTAGAAAACAACGAAAATCGGCGAGAAATCGTCGTTTTGCATCGAAATATGCGGTTTTCACTAAGAATTTTGACGATTTCGTGCAGAATTCTGCTGTTTTCTTGCAATTCAGCCGTTGAATCTTAGTAAAAAGTCATGATTTTGTAGATTTTGTGCTCTTCTTTGCGAATTCAAGATAGAAAACAACAAAGATCAGCAAGAAATCGTCGTTTTGCATCGAAATATGCGGTTTTCTCTAAGAATTTTGATGATTTCGTGCAGAATTCTGCTGTTTTCTTGCAATTCAGCCGTTGAATCTTGGTAAAAAGTCATGATTTTGTAGATTTCGTGCTCTTCTTTGCAAATTCATGGCAGAAAACAACGAAAATCGGCGAGAAATCGTCGTTTTGCATCGAAATATGCGGTTTTCTGTAAGAATTTTGATGATTTCGTGCAGAATTCTGCTGTTTTCTTGCAATTCAGCCGTTGAATCTTGGTAAAAAGTCATGATTTTGTAGATTTCGTGCTCTTCTTGGCGAATTCAAGCCAGAAAACAACGAAAATCGGCGAGAAATCGTCGTTTTGCATCGAAATATGCGGTTTTCTGTAAGAATTTTGATGATTTCGTGCAGAATTCTGCTGTTTTCTTGCAATTCAGCCGTTGAATCTAGGTAAAAAGTCTTGATTTTGTAGATTTCGTGCTCTTCTTGGCGAATTCAGGATATAAAACAACGAAAATCGGCGAGAAATCGTTGTTTTGCATCGAAATATGCGGTTTTCTGTAAGAATTTTGATGATTTCGTGCAGAATTCTGCTGTTTTCTTGCAATTCAGCCGTTGAATCTTGGTAAACAGTCATGATTTTGTTGATTTCGTGCTCTTCTTGGCGAATTCAAGATAGAAAACAACGAAAATCGGCGAGAAATCGTTGTTTTGCATCGAAATATGCAGTTTTCTCTAAGAATTTTGATGATTTCGTGCAGAATTCTGCTGTTTTCTTGCAATTCAGCCGTTGAATCTTGGTAAAATGTCATGATTTTGTAGATTTCGTGCTCTTCTTTGCGAATTCAAGCCAGAAAACAACGAAAATCGGCGAGAAATCGTCGTTTTGCATCGAAATATGCGGTTTTCTCTAAAAATTTTGACGATTTCGTGCAGAATTCTGCTGTATTCTTGCAATTCAGCAGTTGAATCTTGGTAAAAAGTCATGATTTTGTAGATTTCGTGCTCTTCTTTGCGAATTCAAGATAGAAAACAACGAAAATCAGCGATAAATCGTCGTTTTGCATCGAAATATGCGGTTTTCTCTGAGAATTTTGATGATTTCGTGCAGAATTCTGCTGTTTTCTTGCAATTCAGCCGTTGAATCTTGGTAAAAAGTCATGATTTTGTAGATTTCGTGCTCTTTTTTGCGAATTCATGCCAGAAAACAACGAAAATCGGCGAGAAATCGTCGTTTTGCATCGAAATATGCGGTTTTCTGTAAGAATTTTGATGATTTCGTGCAGAATTCTGCTGTTTTCTTGCAATTCAGCCGTTGAATCTTGGTAAAAAGTCATGATTTTGTAGATTTCGTGCTCTTCTTTGTGAATTCATACCAGAAAACAACGAAAATCGGCGAGAAATCGTCGTTTTGCATCGAAATATGCGGTTTTCTGTAAGAATTTTGATGATTTCGTGCAGAATTCTGCTGTTTTCTTGCAATTCAGCCGTTGAATCTAGGTAAAAAGTCATGATTTTGTAGATTTCGTGCTCTTCTTGGCGAATTCAAGATAGAAAACAACGAAAATCGGCGAGAAATCGTTGTTTTGCATCGTAATATGCAGTTTTCTCTAAGAATTTTGATGATTTCGTGCAGAATTCTGCTGTTTTCTTGCAATTCAGCCGTTGAATCGGGGTAAAAAGTCATGATTTTGTAGATTTTGTGCTTCTCTTTGCGAATTCAAGCCAGAAAACAACGAAAATCAGCGAGAAATCGTCGTTTTGCATCGAAATATGCGGTTTTCTGTAAGAATTTTGATGATTTCGTGCAGAATTCTGCTGTTTTCTTGCAATTCAGCCGATGAATCTTGGTAAAAAGTCATGATTTTGTAGATTTAGTGCTCTTCTTTGCGAATTCAAGCCAGAAAACAACGAAAATCGGCGAGAAATCGTCGTTTTGCATCGAAAAATGCGGTTTTCTGTAAGAATTTTGATAATTTCGTGCAGAATTCTGCTGTTTTCTTGCAATTCAGCCGTTGAATCTTGGTAAAAAGTCATGATTTTGTAGATTTCGTGCTCTTCTTTGCGAATTCAAGCCAGAAAACAACGAAAATCGGCGTGAAATCGTCGTTTTGCATCGAAATATGCGGTTTTCTGTAAGAATTTTGATGATTTCGTGCAGAATTCTGCTGTTTTCTTGCAATTCAGCCGTTGAATCTTGGTAAAAAGTCATGATTTTGTAGATTCCGTGCTCTTCTTTGCGAATTCAAGATAGAAAACAACGAAAATCGGCGAGAAATCGTTGTTTTGCATCGAAATATGAGGTTTTCTGTAAGAATTTTGATGATTTCGTGCAGAATTCTGCTGTTTTCTTGCAATTCCGAAATCTACAAAATCATGACTTTTTATCAAGATTCAACGGCTGAATTGCAAGAAAACAGCAGAATTCTGCACAAAATCATCAAAATTCTTACAGAAAACCGCATATTTCGATGCAAAACGATTATTTCTCGCCGATTTTCGTTGTTTTCTGGCTTGAATTCGCAAAGAAGAGCACGAAATCTACAAAATCATGACTTTTTACCAAGATTCAACGGCTGAATTGCAAGAAAACAGCAGAATTCTGCACAAAATCATCAAAATTCTTACAGAAAACCGCATATTTCGATGCAAAACAACGATTTCTCGCCGGTTTTCGTTGTTTTCTGGCTTGAATTCGCAAAGAAGAGCACGAAATCTACAAAATCATGACTTTTTACCAAGATTCAACGGCTGAATTGCAAGAAAACAGCAGAATTCTGCACGAAATCATCAAAATTCTTACAGAAAACCGCATATTTCCATGCAAAACGACGATTTCTCGCCGATTTTCGTTGTTTTCTGGCTTGAATTCGCAAAGAAGAGCACGAAATCTACAAAATCATGACTTTTTACTAAGATTCAACGGCTGAATTGCAAGAAAACCGCAGAATTCTGCACGAAATCATCAAAATTCTTAAAGAAAACCGCATTTTTCGATGCAAATCGACGATTTCTCACCGATTTTCGTTGTTTTTTGGCTTGAATTCGCAAAGACGAGCACGAAATCTACAAAATCATGACTTTTTACCAAGATTCAACGGCTGAATTGCAAGAAAACAGCAGAATTCTGCACAAAATCATCAAAATTCTTACAGAAAACCGCATATTTCGATGCAAAACGACGATTTCTCGCCGATTTTCGTTGTTTTCTGGCTTGATTTCGCAAAGAAGAGCACGAAATCTACAAAATCATGACTTTTTACTAAGATTCAACGGCTGAATTGCAAGAAAACCGCAGAATTCTGCACGAAATCATCAAAATTCTTACAGAAAACCGCATTTTTCGATGCAAATCGACGATTTCTCACCGATTTTCGTTGTTTTCTGGCTTGAATTCGCAAAGAAGAGCACGAAATCTACAAAATCATGACTTTTTACCAAGATTCAACCGCTCAATTGCAAGAAAACAGCAGAATTCTGCACGAAATCATCAAAATTCTTACAGAAAACCGCATATTTCGATGCAAAACAACGATTTCTCGCCGATTTTCGTTGTTTTCTGGTTTGAATTCGCAAAGAAGAGCACGAAATCTACAAAATCATCACTTTTTACCAAGATTCTACGGCTGAATTGCAAGAAAACAGCAGAATTCTGCACGAAATCATCAAAATTCTTACAGAAAACCGCATATTTCGATGCAAAACGACGATTTCTCGCCGATTTTCGTTGTTTTCTGGCTTGAATTCGCAAAGAAGAGCACGAAATCTACAAAATCATGACTTTTTACTAAGATTCAACGGCTGAATTGTAAGAAAACCGCAGAATTCTGCACGAAATCATCAAAATTCTTACAGAAAACCGCATTTTTCGATGCAAATCGACGATTTCTCACCGATTTTCGTTGTTTTCTGGCTTGAATTCGCAAAGAAGAGCACGAAATCTACAAAATCATGACTTTTTACCAAGATTCAACGGCTGAATTGCAAGAAAACAGCAGAATTCTGCACGAAATCATCAAAATTCTTACAGAAAACCGCATATTTCGATGCAAAACGACGATTTCTCGCCGATTTTCGTTGTTTTCTGGCTTGAATTCGCAAAGAAGAGCACGAAATCTACAAAATCATGACTTTTTACTAAGATTCAACGGCTGAATTGCAAGAAAACCGCAGAATTCTGCACGAAATCATCAAAATTCTTACAGAAAACCGCATTTTTCGATGCAAATCGACGATTTCTCACCGATTTTCGTTGTTTTCTGGCTTGAATTCGCAAAGAAGAGCACGAAATCTACAAAATCATGACTTTTTACCAAGATTCAACGGCTGAATTGCAAGAAAACAGCAGAATTCTGCACAAAATCATCAAAATTCTTACAGAAAACCGCATATTTCGATGCAAAACGACGATTTTTCGCCGATTTTCGTTGTTTTCTAACTTGATTTCGCAAAGAAGAGCACGAAATCTACAAAATCATGACTTTTTACTAAGATTCAACGGCTGAATTGCAAGAAAACAGCAGAATTCTGCCCGAAATCATCAAAATTCTTACAGAAAACCGCATATTTCGATGCAAAACGACGATTTCTCGCCGATTTTCGTTGTTTTCTGGCTTGAATTCGCAAAGAAGAGCACGAGATCTACAAAATCATGACTTTTTACCAAGATTCAACGGCTGAATTGCAAGAAAACAGCAGAATTCTGCCCGAAATCATCAAAATTCTTAGAGAAAACTGCATATTTCGATGCAAAACAACGATTTCTCGCCGATTTTCGTTGTTTTCTATCTTGAATTCGCCAAGAAGAGCACGAAATCTACAAAATCATGACTTTTTACCTAGATTCAACGGCTGAATTGCAAGAAAACAGCAGAATTCTGCACGAAATCATCAAAATTCTTACAGAAAACCGCATATTTCGATGCAAAACAACGATTTCTCGCCGATTTTCGTTGTTTTCTATCTTGAATTCGCCAAGAAGAGCACGAAATCTATAAAATCATGACTTTTTACCTAGATTCAACGGCTGAATTGCAAGAAAACAGCAGAATTCAGCACGAAATCATCAAAATTCTTACAGAAAACCGCATATTTCGATGCAAAACGACGATTTCTCGCTGATTTTCGTTGTTTTCTATCTTGAATTCGCAAAGAAGAGCACGAAATCTACAATATCATGACTTTTTACCAAGATTCAACGGCTGAATTGCAAGTAATCAGCAGAATTCTGCACGAAATCGTCAAAATTCTTAGAGAAAACCGCATATTTCGATGCAAAACGACGATTTCTCGCCGATTTTCGTTGTTTTCTGGCTTGAATTCGCACAGAAGAGCACGAAATCTACAAAATCGTCACTTTTTACCAAGATTCAACAGCTGAATTGCAAGAAAACAGCAGAATTCTGCACGAAATCATCAAAATTCTTACAGAAAACCGCATTTTTCGATGCAAATCGACGATTTCTCACCGATTTTCGTTGTTTTCTGGCTTGAATTCGCAAAGAAGAGCACGAAATCTACAAAATCATGACTTTTTACCAAGATTCAACGGCAGAATTGCAAGAAAACAGCAGAATTCTGCACGAAATCATCAAAATTCTTACAATTTCTCGCCGATTTTCGTTGTTTTCTGGCTTGAATTCGCAAAGAAGAGCACGAAATCTACAAAATCATGACTTTTTACTAAGATTCAACGGCTGAATTGCAAGAAAACCGCAGAATTCTGCACGAAATCATCAAAATTCTTACAGAAAACCGCATTTTTCGATGCAAATCGACGATTTCTCACCGATTTTCGTTGTTTTCTGGCTTGAATTCGCAAAGAAGAGCACGAAATCTACAAAATCATGACTTTTTACCAAGATTCAACGGCTGAATTGCAAGAAAACAGCAGAATTCTGCACAAAATCATCAAAATTCTTACAGAAAACCGCATATTTCGATGCAAAACAACGATTTCTCGCCGATTTTCGTTGTTTTCTGGCTTGAATTTGCAAAGAAGAGCACGAAATCTACAAAATCATCACTTTTTAACAAGATTCTACGGCTGAATTGCAAGAAAACAGCAGAATTCTGCACGAAATCATCAATATTCTTACAGAAAACCGCATATTTCGATGCAAAACGACGATTTCTCGCCGATTTTCGTTGTTTTCTGGCTTGAATTCGCAAAGAAGAGCACGAGATCTACAAAATCATGACTTTTTACCAAGATTCAACGGCTGAATTGCAAGAAAACAGCAGAATTCTGCCCGAAATCATCAAAATTCTTAGAGAAAACTGCATATTTCGATGCAAAACAACGATTTCTCGCCGATTTTCGTTGTTTTCTATCTTGAATTCGCCAAGAAGAGCACGAAATCTACAAAATCATGACTTTTTACCTAGATTCAACGGCTGAATTGCAAGAAAACAGCAGAATTCTGCACGAAATCATCAAAATTCTTACAGAAAACCGCATATTTCGATGCAAAACAACGATTTCTCGCCGATTTTCGTTGTTTTCTATCTTCAATTCGCCAAGAAGAGCACGAAATCTATAAAATCATGACTTTTTACCTAGATTCAACGGCTGAATTGCAAGAAAACAGCAGAATTCTGCACGAAATCATCAAAATTCTTACAGAAAACCGCATATTTCGATGCAAAACGACGATTTCTCGCCGATTTTCGTTGTTTTCTCGCTTGAATTCGCAAAGTAGAGCACGAAATCTACAAAATCATGACTTTTTACCAAGATTCAACGGCTGAATTGCAAGAAAACAGCAGAATTCTGCACGAAATCATCAAAATTCTTACAGAAAACCGCATATTTCGATGCAAAACGACGATTTCTCGCCGATTTTCGTTGTTTTCTGGCATGAATTTGCAAAGAAGAGCACGAAATCTACAAAATCATGACTTTTTACCAAGATTCAACGGCTGAATTGCAAGAAAACAGCAGAATTCTGCACGAAATCATCAAAATTCTTAGAGAAAACCGCATATTTCGATGCAAAACGACGATTTCTCGCTGATTTTCGTTGTTTTCTATCTTGAATTCGCAAAGAAGAGCACGAAATCTACAATATCATGACTTTTTACCAAGATTCAACGGCTGAATTGCAAGTAAACAGCAGAATTCTGCACGAAATCGTCAAAATTCTTAGAGAAAACCGCATATTTCGATGCAAAACGACGATTTCTCGCCGATTTTCGTTGTTTTCTGGCTTGAATTCGCACAGAAGAGCACGAAATCTACAAAATCGTCACTTTTTACCAAGATTCAACGGCTGAATTGCAAGAAAACAGCAGAATTCTGCACGAAATCATCAAAATTCTTACAGAAAACCGCATTTTTCGATGCAAATCGACGATTTCTCACCGATTTTCGTTGTTTTCTGGCTTGAATTCGCAAAGAAGAGCACGAAATCTACAAAATCATGACTTTTTACCAAGATTCAACGGCAGAATTGCAAGAAAACAGCAGAATTCTGCACGAAATCATCAAAATTCTTACAATTTCTCGCCGATTTTCGTTGTTTTCTGGCTTGAATTCGCAAAGAAGAGCACGAAATCTACAAAATCATGACTTTTTACTAAGATTCAACGGCTGAATTGCAAGAAAACCGCAGAATTCTGCACGAAATCATCAAAATTCTTACAGAAAACCGCATTTTTCGATGCAAATCGACGATTTCTCACCGATTTTCGTTGTTTTCTGGCTTGAATTCGCAAAGAAGAGCACGAAATCTACAAAATCATGACTTTTTACCAAGATTCAACGGCTGAATTGCAAGAAAACAGCAGAATTCTGCACAAAATCATCAAAATTCTTACAGAAAACCGCATATTTCGATGCAAAACAACGATTTCTCGCCGATTTTCGTTGTTTTCTGGCTTGAATTTGCAAAGAAGAGCACGAAATCTACAAAATCATCACTTTTTAACAAGATTCTACGGCTGAATTGCAAGAAAACAGCAGAATTCTGCACGAAATCATCAATATTCTTACAGAAAACCGCATATTTCGATGCAAAACGACGATTTCTCGCCGATTTTCGTTGTTTTCTGGCTTGAATTCGCAAAGAAGAGCACGAGATCTACAAAATCATGACTTTTTACCAAGATTCAACGGCTGAATTGCAAGAAAACAGCAGAATTCTGCCCGAAATCATCAAAATTCTTAGAGAAAACTGCATATTTCGATGCAAAACAACGATTTCTCGCCGATTTTCGTTGTTTTCTATCTTGAATTCGCCAAGAAGAGCACGAAATCTACAAAATCATGACTTTTTACCTAGATTCAACGGCTGAATTGCAAGAAAACAGCAGAATTCTGCACGAAATCATCAAAATTCTTACAGAAAATAGCATATTTCGATGCAAAACAACGATTTCTCGCCGATTTTCGTTGTTTTCTATCTTGAATTCGCCAAGAAGAGCACGAAATCTATAAAATCATGACTTTTTACCTAGGTTCAACGGCTGAATTGCAAGAAAACAGCAGAATTCTGCACGAAATCATCAAAATTCTTACAGAAAACCGCATATTTCGATGCAAAACGACGATTTCTCGCCGATTTTCGTTGTTTTCTCGCTTGAATTCGCAAAGAAGAGCACGAAATCTACAAAATCATGACTTTTAACCAAGATTCAACGGCTGAATTGCAAGAAAACTGCAG
This sequence comes from Gnatocerus cornutus, assembly GCA_029298725.1. Classification (NCBI taxonomy): domain Eukaryota; kingdom Metazoa; phylum Arthropoda; class Insecta; order Coleoptera; family Tenebrionidae; genus Gnatocerus; species Gnatocerus cornutus. The sequence continues at coordinate 6,330,884 of CM055516.1, forward strand.
AATTCTGCACGAAATCATCAAAATTCTTACAGAAAACCGCATATTTCGATGCAAAACGACGATTTCTCGCCGATTTTCGTTGTTTTCTGGCATGAATTTGCAAAGAAGAGCACGAAATCTACAAAATCATGACTTTTTACCAAGATTCAACGGCTGAATTGCAAGAAAACAGCAGAATTCTGCACGAAATCATCAATATTCTTAGAGAAAACCGCATATTTCGATGCAAAACGACGATTTCTCGCTGATTTTCGTTGTTTTCTATCTTGAATTCGCAAAGAAGAGCACGAAATCTACAATATCATGACTTTTTACCAAGATTCAACGGCTGAATTGCAAGTAAACAGCAGAATTCTGCACGAAATCGTCAAAATTCTTAGAGAAAACCGCATATTTCGATGCAAAACGACGATTTCTCGCCGATTTTCGTTGTTTTCTGGCTTGAATTCGCACAGAAGAGCACGAAATCTACAAAATCATCACTTTTTTCCAAGATTCAACGGCTGAATTGCAAGAAAACAGCAGAATTCTGCACGAAATCATCAAAATTCTTACAGAAAACCGCATTTTTCGATGCAAATCGACGATTTCTCACCGATTTTCGTTGTTTTCTGGCTTGAATTCGCAAAGAAGAGCACGAAATCTACAAAATCATGACTTTTTACCAAGATTCAACGGCAGAATTGCAAGAAAACAGCAGAATTCTGCACGAAATCATCAAAATTCTTACAATTTCTCGCCGATTTTCGTTGTTTTCTGGCTTGAATTCGCAAAGAAGAGCACGAAATCTACAAAATCATGACTTTTTACTAAGATTCAACGGCTGAATTGCAAGAAAACCGCAGAATTCTGCACGAAATCATCAAAATTCTTACAGAAAACCGTATATTTCGATGCAAAACGACGATTTCTCGCCGATTTTCGTTGTTTTCTGGCTTGAATTCGCAAAGAAGAGCACGAAATCTACAAAATCATGACTTTTTACCAAGATTCAACGGCTGAATTGCAAGAAAACAGCAGAATTCTGCCCGAAATCATCAAAATTCTTAGAGAAAACTGCATATTTCGATGCAAAACAACGATTTCTCGCCGATTTTCGTTGTTTTCTATCTTGAATTCGCCAAGAAGAGCACGAAATCTACAAAATCATGACTTTTTACCAAGATTCAACGGCTGAATTGCAAGAAAACAGCAGAATTCTGCACGAAATCATCAAAATTCTTACAGAAAACCGCATATTTCGATGCAAAACGACGATTTCTCGCCGATTTTCGTTGTTTTCTCGCTTGAATTCGCAAAGAAGAGCACGAAATCTACAAAATCATGACTTTTTACCAAGATTCAACGGCTGAATTGCAAGAAAACAGCAGAATTCTGCACGAAATCATCAAAATTCTTACAATTTCTCGCCGATTTTCGTTGTTTTCTGGCTTGAATTCGCAAAGAAGAGCACGAAATCTACAAAATCATGACTTTTTACTAAGATTCAACGGCCGAATTGCAAGAAAACCGCAGAATTCTGCACGAAATCATCAAAATTCTTACAGAAAACCGTATATTTCGATGCAAAACGACGATTTCTCGCCGATTTTCGTTGTTTTCTGGCTTGAATTCGCACAGAAGAGCACGAAATCTACAAAATCATCACTTTTTTCCAAGATTCAACGGCTGAATTGCAAGAAAACAGCAGAATTCTGCACGAAATCATCAAAATTCTTACAGAAAACCGCATATTTCGATGCAAAACAACGATTTCTCGCCGATTTTCGTTGTTTTCTATCTTGAATTCGCCAAGAAGAGCACGAAATCTATAAAATCATGACTTTTTACCTAGATTCAACGGCTGAATTGCAAGAAAACAGCAGAATTCTGCACGAAATCATCAAAATTCTTACAGAAAACCGCATATTTCGATGCAAAACGACGATTTCTCGCCGATTTTCGTTGTTTTCTCGCTTGAATTCGCAAAGAAGAGCACGAAATCTACAAAATCATGACTTTTTACCAAGATTCAACGGCTGAATTGCAAGAAAACAGCAGAATTCTGCACGAAATCATCAAAATTCTTAGAGAAAACCGCATATTTCGATGCAAAACGACGATTTCTCGCTGATTTTCGTTGTTTTCTATCTTGAATTCGCAAAGAAGAGCACGAAACCTACAATATCATGACTTTTTACCAAGATTCAACGGCTGAATTGCAAGTAAACAGCAGAATTCTGCACGAAATCGTCAAAATTCTTAGAGAAAACCGCATATTTCGATGCAAAACAACGATTTCTCGCCGATTTTCGTTGTTTTCTATCTTGAATTCGCCAAGAAGAGCACGAAATCTACAAAATCATGACTTTTTACCAAGATTCAACGGCTGAATTGCAAGAAAACAGCAGAATTCTGCACGAAATCATCAAAATTCTTACAGAAAACCGCATATTTCGATGCAAAACGACGATTTCTCGCCGATTTTCGTTGTTTTCTCGCTTGAATTCGCAAAGAAGAGCACGAAATCTACAAAATCATGACTTTTTACCAAGATTCAACGGCTGAATTGCAAGAAAACAGCAGAATTCTGCACGAAATCATCAAAATTCTTACAATTTCTCGCCGATTTTCGTTGTTTTCTGGCTTGAATTCGCAAAGAAGAGCACGAAATCTACAAAATCATGACTTTTTACTAAGATTCAACGGCTGAATTGCAAGAAAACCGCAGAATTCTGCACGAAATCATCAAAATTCTTACAGAAAACCGTATATTTCGATGCAAAACGACGATTTCTCGCCGATTTTCGTTGTTTTCTGGCTTGAATTCGCACAGAAGAGCACGAAATCTACAAAATCATCACTTTTTTCCAAGATTCAACGGCTGAATTGCAAGAAAACAGCAGAATTCTGCACGAAATCATCAAAATTCTTACAGAAAACCGCATATTTCGATGCAAAACAACGATTTCTCGCCGATTTTCGTTGTTTTCTATCTTGAATTCGCCAAGAAGAGCACGAAATCTATAAAATCATGACTTTTTACCTAGATTCAACGGCTGAATTGCAAGAAAACAGCAGAATTCTGCACGAAATCATCAAAATTCTTACAGAAAACCGCATATTTCGATGCAAAACGACGATTTCTCGCCGATTTTCGTTGTTTTCTGGCTTGAATTTGCAAAGAAGAGCACGAAATCTACAAAATCATCACTTTTTAACAAGATTCTACGGCTGAATTGCAAGAAAACAGCAGAATTCTGCACGAAATCATCAAAATTCTTAGAGAAAACCGCATATTTCGATGCAAAACGACGATTTCTCGCTGATTTTCGTTGTTTTCTATCTTGAATTCGCAAAGAAGAGCACGAAATCTACAATATCATGACTTTTTACCAAGATTCAACGGCTGAATTGCAAGTAAACAGCAGAATTCTGCACGAAATCGTCAAAATTCTTAGAGAAAACCGCATATTTCGATGCAAAACAACGATTTCTCGCCGATTTTCGTTGTTTTCTATCTTGAATTCGCCAAGAAGAGCACGAAATCTACAAAATCATGACTTTTTACCAAGATTCAACGGCTGAATTGCAAGAAAACAGCAGAATTCTGCACGAAATCATCAAAATTCTTACAGAAAACCGCATATTTCGATGCAAAACGACGATTTCTCGCCGATTTTCGTTGTTTTCTCGCTTGAATTCGCAAAGAAGAGCACGAAATCTACAAAATCATGACTTTTTACCAAGATTCAACGGCTGAATTGCAAGAAAACAGCAGAATTCTGCACGAAATCATCAAAATTCTTACAGAAAACCGCATTTTTCGATGCAAATCGACGATTTCTCACCGATTTTCGTTGTTTTCTGGCTTGAATTCGCAAAGAAGAGCACGAAATCTACAAAATCATGACTTTTTACCAAGATTCAACGGCAGAATTGCAAGAAAACAGCAGAATTCTGCACGAAATCATCAAAATTCTTACAATTTCTCGCCGATTTTCGTTGTTTTCTGGCTTGAATTCGCAAAGAAGAGCACGAAATCTACAAAATCATGACTTTTTACTAAGATTCAACGGCTGAATTGCAAGAAAACCGCAGAATTCTGCACGAAATCATCAAAATTCTTACAGAAAACCGCATTTTTCGATGCAAATCGACGATTTCTCACCGATTTTCGTTGTTTTCTGGCTTGAATTCGCAAAGAAGGGCACGAAATCTACAAAATCATGACTTTTTACCAAGATTCAACGGCTGAATTGCAAGAAAACAGCAGAATTCTGCACAAAATCATCAAAATTCTTACAGAAAACCGCATATTTCGATGCAAAACAACGATTTCTCGCCGATTTTCGTTGTTTTCTGGCTTGAATTCGCAAAGAAGAGCACGAAATCTACAAAATCATGACTTTTTACCAAGATTCAACGGCTGAATTGCAAGAAAACAGCAGAATTCTGCACGAAATCATCAAAATTCTTACAGAAAACCGCATATTTCGATGCAAAACGACGATTTCTCGCCGATTTTCGTTGTTTTCTGGCTTGAGTTCGCAAAGAAGAGTACGAAATCTACAAAATCATGACTTTTTACCAAGATTCAACCGCTGAATTGCAAGAAAACAGCTGAATTCTGCACGAAATCATCAAAATTCTTACAGAAAACCGCATATTTCGATGCAAAACAACGATTTCTCGCCGATTTTCGTTGTTTTCTGGCTTGAATTTGCAAAGAAGAGCACGAAATCTACAAAATCATCACTTTTTAACAAGATTCTACGGCTGAATTGCAAGAAAACAGCAGAATTCTGCACGAAATCATCAATATTCTTACAGAAAACCGCATATTTCGATGCAAAACGACGATTTCTCGCCGATTTTCGTTGTTTTCTGGCTTGAATTCGCAAAGAAGAGCACGAGATCTACAAAATCATGACTTTTTACTAAGATTCAACGGCTGAATTGCAAGAAAACAGCAGAATTCTGCCCGAAATCATCAAAATTCTTAGAGAAAACTGCATATTTCGATGCAAAACAACGATTTCTCGCCGATTTTCGTTGTTTTCTATCTTGAATTCGCCAAGAAGAGCACGAAATCTACAAAATCATGACTTTTTACCTAGATTCAACGGCTGAATTGCAAGAAAACAGCAGAATTCTGCACGAAATCATCAAAATTCTTACAGAAAACCGCATATTTCGATGCAAAACAACGATTTCTCGCCGATTTTCGTTGTTTTCTATCTTGAATTCGCCAAGAAGAGCACGAAATCTATAAAATCATGACTTTTTACCTAGATTCAACGGCTGAATTGCAAGAAAACAGCAGAATTCTGCACGAAATCATCAAAATTCTTACAGAAAACCGCATATTTCGATGCAAAACGACGATTTCTCGCCGATTTTCGTTGTTTTCTCGCTTGAATTCGCAAAGAAGAGCACGAAATCTACAAAATCATGACTTTTTACCAAGATTCAACGGCTGAATTGCAAGAAAACAGCAGAATTCTGCACGAAATCATCAAAATTCTTAGAGAAAACCGCATATTTCGATGCAAAACGACGATTTCTCGCTGATTTTCGTTGTTTTCTATCTTGAATTCGCAAAGAAGAGCACGAAATCTACAATATCATGACTTTTAACCAAGATTCAACGGCTGAATTGCAAGTAAACAGCAGAATTCTGCACGAAATCGTCAAAATTCTTAGAGAAAACCGCATATTTCGATGCAAAACGACGATTTCTCGCCGATTTTCGTTGTTTTCTGGCTTGAATTCGCACAGAAGAGCACGAAATCTACAATATCATCACTTTTTACCAAGATTCAACGGCTGAATTGCAAGAAAACAGCAGAATTCTGCACGAAATCATCAAAATTCTTACAGAAAACCGCATTTTTCGATGCAAATCGACGATTTCTCACCGATTTTCGTTGTTTTCTGGCTTGAATTCGCAAAAAAGAGCACGAAATCTACAAAATCATGACTTTTTACCAAGATTCAACGGCAGAATTGCAAGAAAACAGCAGAATTCTGCACGAAATCATCAAAATTCTTACAATTTCTCGCCGATTTTCGTTGTTTTCTGGCTTGAATTCGCAAAGAAGAGCACGAAATCTACAAAATCATGACTTTTTACTAAGATTCAACGGCTGAATTGCAAGAAAACCGCAGAATTCTGCACGAAATCATCAAAATTCTTACAGAAAACCGTATATTTCGATGCAAAACGACGATTTCTCGCCGATTTTCGTTGTTTTCTGGCTTGATTTCGCAAAGAAGAGCACGAAATCTACAAAATCATGACTTTTTACTAAGATTCAACGGCTGAATTGCAAGAAAACCGCAGAATTCTGCACGAAATCATCAAAATTCTTACAGAAAACCGCATTTTTCGATGCAAATCGACGATTTCTCACCGATTTTCGTTGTTTTCTGGCTTGAATTCGCAAAGAAGAGCACGAAATCTACAAAATCATGATTTTTTACCAAGATTCAACCGCTGAATTGCAAGAAAACAGCAGAATTCTGCACGAAATCATCAAAATTCTTACAGAAAACCGCATATTTCGATGCAAAACAACGATTTCTCGCCGATTTTCGTTGTTTTCTGGCTTGAATTCGCAAAGAAGAGCACGAAATCTACAAAATCATCACTTTTTACCAAGATTCTACGGCTGAATTGCAAGAAAACAGCAGAATTCTGCACGAAATCATCAAAATTCTTACAGAAAACCGCATATTTCGATGCAAAACGACGATTTCTCGCCGATTTTCGTTGTTTTCTGGCTTGAATTCGCAAAGAAGAGCACGAAATCTACAAAATCATGACTATTTACTAAGATTCAACGGCTGAATTGCAAGAAAACCGCAGAATTCTGCACGAAATCATCAAAATTCTTACAGAAAACCGCATATTTCGATGCAAAACGACGATTTCTCGCCGATTTTCGTTGTTTTCTGGCTTGATTTCGCAAAGAAGAGTACGAAATCTACAAAATCATGACTTTTTACCAAGATTCAACCGCTGAATTGCAAGAAAACAGCAGAATTCTGCACGAAATCATCAAAATTCTTACAGAAAACCGCATTTTTCGATGCAAATCGACGATTTCTCACCGATTTTCGTTGTTTTCTGGCTTGAATTCGCAAAGAAGAGCACGAAATCTACAAAATCATGACTTTTTACCAAGATTCAACGGCAGAATTGCAAGAAAACAGCAGAATTCTGCACGAAATCATCAAAATTCTTACAATTTCTCGCCGATTTTCGTTGTTTTCTGGCTTGAATTCGCAAAGAAGAGCACGAAATCTACAAAATCATGACTTTTTACTAAGATTCAACGGCTGAATTGCAAGAAAACCGCAGAATTCTGCACGAAATCATCAAAATTCTTACAGAAAACCGCATTTTTCGATGCAAATCGACGATTTCTCACCGATTTTCGTTGTTTTCTGGCTTGAATTCGCAAAGAAGGGCACGAAATCTACAAAATCATGACTTTTTACCAAGATTCAACGGCTGAATTGCAAGAAAACAGCAGAATTCTGCACAAAATCATCAAAATTCTTACAGAAAACCGCATATTTCGATGCAAAACAACGATTTCTCGCCGATTTTCGTTGTTTTCTGGCTTGAATTCGCAAAGAAGAGCACGAAATCTACAAAATCATGACTGTTTACCAAGATTCAACGGCTGAATTGCAAGAAAACAGCAGAATTCTGCACGAAATCATCAAAATTCTTACAGAAAACCGCATATTTCGATGCAAAACGACGATTTCTCGCCGATTTTCGTTGTTTTCTGGCTTGAATTCGCAAAGAAGAGCACGAGATCTACAAAATCATGACTTTTTACTAAGATTCAACGGCTGAATTGCAAGAAAACAGCAGAATTCTGCCCGAAATCATCAAAATTCTTAGAGAAAACTGCATATTTCGATGCAAAACAACGATTTCTCGCCGATTTTCGTTGTTTTCTATCTTGAATTCGCCAAGAAGAGCACGAAATCTACAAAATCATGACTTTTTACCTAGATTCAACGGCTGAATTGCAAGAAAACAGCAGAATTCTGCACGAAATCATCAAAATTCTTACAGAAAACCGCATATTCCGATGCAAAACAACGATTTCTCGCCGATTTTCGTTGTTTTCTATCTTGAATTCGCCAAGAAGAGCACGAAATCTATAAAATCATGACTTTTTACCTAGATTCAACGGCTGAATTGCAAGAAAACAGCAGAATTCTGCACGAAATCATCAAAATTCTTACAGAAAACCGCATATTTCGATGCAAAACGACGATTTCTCGCCGATTTTCGTTGTTTTCTCGCTTGAATTCGCAAAGAAGAGCACGAAATCTACAAAATCATGACTTTTTACCAAGATTCAACGGCTGAATTGCAAGAAAACAGCAGAATTCTGCACGAAATCATCAAAATTCTTAGAGAAAACCGCATATTTCGATGCAAAACGACGATTTCTCGCTGATTTTCGTTGTTTTCTATCTTGAATTCGCAAAGAAGAGCACGAAATCTACAATATCATGACTTTTTACCAAGATTCAACGGCTGAATTGCAAGTAAACAGCAGAATTCTGCACGAAATCGTCAAAATTCTTAGAGAAAACCGCATATTTCGATGCAAAACGACGATTTCTCGCCGATTTTCGTTGTTTTCTGGCTTGAATTCGCACAGAAGAGCACGAAATCTACAAAATCATCACTTTTTACCAAGATTCAACGGCTGAATTGCAAGAAAACAGCAGAGTTCTGCACGAAATCATCAAAATTCTTACAGAAAACCGCATTTTTCGATGCAAATCGACGATTTCTCACCGATTTTCGTTGTTTTCTGGCTTGAATTCGCAAAAAAGAGCACGAAATCTACAAAATCATGACTTTTTACCAAGATTCAACGGGAGAATTGCAAGAAAACAGCAGAATTCTGCACGAAATCATCAAAATTCTTACAATTTCTCGCCGATTTTCGTTGTTTTCTGGCTTGAATTCGCAAAGAAGAGCACGAAATCTACAAAATCATGACTTTTTACTAAGATTCAACGGCTGAATTGCAAGAAAACCGCAGAATTCTGCACGAAATCATCAAAATTCTTACAGAAAACCGTATATTTCGATGCAAAACGACGATTTCTCGCCGATTTTCGTTGTTTTCTGGCTTGATTTCGCAAAGAAGAGCACGAAATCTACAAAATCATGACTTTTTACTAAGATTCAACGGCTGAATTGCAAGAAAACCGCAGAATTCTGCACGAAATCATCAAAATTCTTACAGAAAACCGCATTTTTCGATGCAAATCGACGATTTCTCACCGATTTTCGTTGTTTTCTGGCTTGAATTCGCAAAGAAGAGCACGAAATCTACAAAATCATGATTTTTTACCAAGATTCAACCGCTGAATTGCAAGAAAACAGCAGAATTCTGCACGAAATCATCAAAATTCTTACAGAAAACCGCATATTTCGATGCAAAACAACGATTTCTCGCCGATTTTCGTTGTTTTCTGGCTTGAATTCGCAAAGAAGAGCACGAAATCTACAAAATCATCACTTTTTACCAAGATTCTACGGCTGAATTGCAAGAAAACAGCAGAATTCTGCACGGAATCATCAAAATTCTTACAGAAAACCGCATATTTCGATGCAAAACGACGATTTCTCGCCGATTTTCGTTGTTTTCTGGCTTGAATTCGCAAAGAAGAGCACGAAATCTACAAAATCATGACTATTTACTAAGATTCAACGGCTGAATTGCAAGAAAACCGCAGAATTCTGCACGAAATCATCAAAATTCTTACAGAAAACCGCATATTTCGATGCAAAACGACGATTTCTCGCCGATTTTCGTTGTTTTCTGGCTTGATTTCGCAAAGAAGAGTACGAAATCTACAAAATCATGGCTTTTTACCAAGATTCAACCGCTGAATTGCAAGAAAACAGCAGAATTCTGCACGAAATCATCAAAATTCTTACAGAAAACCGCATATTTCGATGCAAAACAACGATTTCTCGCCGATTTTCGTTGTTTTCTGGCTTGAATTCGCAAAGAAGAGCACGAAATCTACAAAATCATGACTTTTTACCAAGATTCAACGGCTGAATTGCAAGAAAACAGCAGAATTCTGCACAAAATCATCAAAATTCTTACAGAAAACCGCATATTTCGATGCAAAACAACGATTTCTCGCCGATTTTCGTTGTTTTCTGGCTTGAATTCGCAAAGAAGAGCACGAAATCTACAAAATCATGACTTTTTACCAAGATTCAACGGCTGAATTGCAAGAAAACAGCAGAATTCTGCACGAAATCTTCAAAATTCTTACAGAAAACCGCATATTTCGATGCAAAACGACGATTTCTCGCCGATTTTCGTTGTTTTCTGGCTTGAATTCGCAAAGAAGAGTACGAAATCTACAAAATCATGACTTTTTACCAAGATTCAACCGCTGAATTGCAAGAAAACAGCAGAATTCTGCACGAAATCATCAAAATTCTTACAGAAAACCGCATATTTTGATGCAAAACAACGATTTCTCGCCGATTTTCGTTGTTTTCTGGCTTGAATTCGCAAAGAAGAGCACGAAATCTACAAAATCATGACTTTTTACCAAGATTCAACTCCTGAATTGCAAGAAAACAGCAGAATTCTGCCCGAAATCATCAAAATTCTTAGAGAAAACTGCATATTTCGATGCAAAACAACGATTTCTCGCCGATTTTCGTTGTTTTCTATCTTGAATTCGCCAAGAAGAGCACGAAATCTATAAAATCATGACTTTTTACCTAGATTCAACGGCTGAATTGCAAGAAAACAGCAGAATTCTGCACGAAATCATCAAAATTCTTACAGAAAACCGCATTTTTCGATGCAAATCGACGATTTCTCACCGATTTTCGTTGTTTTCTGGCTTGAATTCGCAAAGAAGAGCACGAAATCTACAAAATCATGACTTTTTACCAAGATTCAACGGCTGAATTGCAAGAAAACAGCAGAATTCTGCACAAAATCATCAGAATTCTTACAGAAAACCGCATATTTCGATGCAAAACGACGATTTTTCGCCGATTTTCGTTGTTTTCTAACTTGATTTCGCAAAGAAGAGCACGAAATCTACAAAATCATGACTTTTTACTAAGATTCAACGGCTGAATTGCAAGAAAACCGCAGAATTCTGCACGAAATCATCAAAATTCTCACAGAAAACCGCATTTCTCGATGCAAATCGACGATTTCTCACCGATTTTCGTTGTTTTCTGGCTTGAATTCGCAAAGAAGAGCACGAAATCTACAAAATCATGACTTTTTACCAAGATTCAACCGCTGAATTGCAAGAAAACAGCAGAATTCTGCACGAAATCATCAAAATTCTTACAGAAAACCGCATATTTCGATGCAAAACAACGATTTCTCGCCGATTTTCGTTGTTTTCTGGCTTGAATTCGCAAAGAAGAGCACAAAATCTACAAAATCATCACTTTTTACCAAGATTCTACGGCTGAATTGCAAGAAAACAGCAGAATTTTGCACGAAATCATCAAAATTCTTACAGAAAACCGCATATTTCGATGCAAAACTACGATTTCTCGCCGATTTTCGTTGTTTTCTGGCTTGAATTCGCAAAGAAGAGCACGAAATCTACAAAATCATGACTTTTTACTAAGATTCAACGGCTGAATTGCAAGAAAACCGCAGAATTCTGCACGAAATCATCAAAATTCTTACAGAAAACCGCATTTTTCGATGCAAATCGACGATTTCTCACCGATTTTCGTTGTTTTCTGGCTTGAATTCGCAAAGAAGAGCACGAAATCTACAAAATCATGACTTTTTACCAAGATTCAACGGTTGAATTGCAAGAAAACAGCAGAATTCTGCACAAAATCATCAAAATTCTTACAGAAAACCGCATATTTCGATGCAAAACAACGATTTCTCGCCGATTTTCGTTGTTTTCTGGCTTGAATTCGCAAAGAAGAGCACGAAATCTACAAAATCATGACTTTTTACCAAGATTCAACGGCTGAATTGCAAGAAAACAGCAGAATTCTGCACAAAATCATCAAAATTCTTACAGAAAACCGCATATTTCGATGCAAAACGACGATTTCTCGCCGATTTTCGTTGTTTTCTGGCTTGAATTCGCAAAGAAGAGTACGAAATCTACAAAATCATGACTTTTTACCAAGATTCAACCGCTGAATTGCAAGAAAACAGCAGAATTCTGCACGAAATCATCAAAATTCTTACAGAAAACCGCATATTTCGATGCAAAACAACGATTTCTCGCCGATTTTCGTTGTTTTCTGGCTTGAATTTGCAAAGAAGAGCACGAAATCTACAAAATCATCACTTTTTAACAAGATTCTACGGCTGAATTGCAAGAAAACAGCAGAATTCTGCACGAAATCATCAATATTCTTACAGAAAACCGCATATTTCGATGCAAAACGACGATTTCTCGCCGATTTTCGTTGTTTTCTGGCTTGAATTCGCAAAGAAGAGCACGAGATCTACAAAATCATGACTTTTTACCAAGATTCAACGGCTGAATTGCAAGAAAACAGCAGAATTCTGCCCGAAATCATCAAAATTCTTAGAGAAAACTGCATATTTCGATGCAAAACAACGATTTCTCGCCGATTTTCGTTGTTTTCTATCTTGAATTCGCCAAGAAGAGCACGAAATCTACAAAATCATGACTTTTTACCTAGATTCAACGGCTGAATTGCAAGAAAACAGCAGAATTCTGCACGAAATCATCAAAATTCTTACAGAAAACCGCATATTTCGATGCAAAACAACGATTTCTCGCCGATTTTCGTTGTTTTCTATCTTGAATTCGCCAAGAAGAGCACGAAATCTATAAAATCATGACTTTTTACCTAGATTCAACGGCTGAATTGCAAGAAAACAGCAGAATTCTGCACGAAATCATCAAAATTCTTACAGAAAACCGCATATTTCGATGCAAAACGACGATTTCTCGCCGATTTTCGTTGTTTTCTCGCTTGAATTCGCAAAGAAGAGCACGAAATCTACAAAATCATGACTTTTTACCAAGATTCAACGGCTGAATTGCAAGAAAACAGCAGAATTCTGCACGAAATCATCAAAATTCTTACAGAAAACCGCATATTTCGATGCAAAACGACGATTTCTCGCCGATTTTCGTTGTTTTCTGGCATGAATTTGCAAAGAAGAGCACGAAATCTACAAAATCATGACTTTTTACCAAGATTCAACGGCTGAATTGCAAGAAAACAGCAGAATTCTGCACGAAATCATCAAAATTCTTAGAGAAAACCGCATATTTCGATGCAAAACGACGATTTCTCGCTGATTTTCGTTGTTTTCTATCTTGAATTCGCAAAGAAGAGCACGAAATCTACAATATCATGACTTTTTACCAAGATTCAACGGCTGAATTGCAAGTAAACAGCAGAATTCTGCACGAAATCGTCAAAATTCTTAGAGAAAACCGCATATTTCGATGCAAAACGACGATTTCTCGCCGATTTTCGTTGTTTTCTGGCTTGAATTCGCACAGAAGAGCACGAAATCTACAAAATCATCACATTTTACCAAGATTCAACGGCTGAATTGCAAGAAAACAGCAGAATTCTGCACGAAATCATCAAAATTCTTACAGAAAACCGCATATTTCGATGCAAAACGACGATTTCTCGCCGATTTTCGTTGTTTTCAGGCTTGAATTCGCAAAGAAGAGCACGAAATCCACAAAATCATGACTTTTTACCAAGATTCAACGGCAGAATTGCAAGAAAACAGCAGAATTCTGCACGAAATCATCAAAATTCTTACAATTTCTCGCCGATTTTCGTTGTTTTCTGGCTTGAATTCGCAAAGAAGAGCACGAAATCTACAAAATCATGACTTTTTACTAAGATTCAACGGCTGAATTGCAAGAAAACCGCAGAATTCTGCACGAAATCATCAAAATTCTTACAGAAAACCGCATTTTTCGATGCAAATCGACGATTTCTCACCGATTTTCGTTGTTTTCTGGCTTGAATTCGCAAAGAAGAGCACGAAATCTACAAAATCATGACTTTTTACCAAGATTCAACGGCTGAATTGCAAGAAAACAGCAGAATTCTGCACAAAATCATCAAAATTCTTACAGAAAACCGCATATTTCGATGCAAAACAACGATTTCTCGCCGATTTTCGTTGTTTTCTGGCTTGAATTTGCAAAGAAGAGCACGAAATCTACAAAATCATCACTTTTTAACAAGATTCTACGGCTGAATTGCAAGAAAACAGCAGAATTCTGCACAAAATCATCAAAATTCTTACAGAAAACCGCATATTTCGATGCAAAACGACGATTTCTCGCCGATTTTCGTTGTTTTCTGGCTTGAATTCGCAAAGAAGAGCACGAGATCTACAAAATCATGACTTTATACCAAGATTCAACGGCTGAATTGCAAGAAAACAGCAGAATTCTGCCCGAAATCATCAAAATTCTTAGAGAAAACTGCATATTTCGATGCAAAACAACGATTTCTCGCCGATTTTCGTTGTTTTCTATCTTGAATTCGCCAAGAAGAGCACGAAATCTACAAAATCATGACTTTTTACCTAGATTCAACGGCTGAATTGCAAGAAAACAGCAGAATTCTGCACGAAATCATCAAAATTCTTACAGAAAACCGCATATTTCGATGCAAAACAACGATTTCTCGCCGATTTTCGTTGTTTTCTATCTTGAATTCGCCAAGAAGAGCACGAAATCTATAAAATCATGACTTTTTACCTAGATTCAACGGCTGAATTGCAAGAAAACAGCAGAATTCTGCACGAAATCATCAAAATTCTTACAGAAAACCGCATATTTCGATGCAAAACGACGATTTCTCGCCGATTTTCGTTGTTTTCTGGCATGAATTTGCAAAGAAGAGCACGAAATCTACAAAATCATGACTTTTTACCAAGATTCAACGGCTGAATTGCAAGAAAACAGCAGAATTCTGCACGAAATCATCAAAATTCTTAGAGAAAACCGCATATTTCGATGCAAAACGACGATTTCTCGCTGATTTTCGTTGTTTTCTATCTTGAATTCGCAAAGAAGAGCACGAAATCTACAATATCATGACTTTTTACCAAGATTCAACGGCTGAATTGCAAGTAAACAGCAGAATTCTGCACGAAATCGTCAAAATTCTTAGAGAAAACCGCATATTTCGATGCAAAACGACGATTTCTCGCCGATTTTCGTTGTTTTCTGGCTTGAATTCGCACAGAAGAGCACGAAATCTACAAAATCATCACTTTTTACCAAGATTCAACGGCTGAATTGCAAGAAAACAGCAGAATTCTGCACGAAATCATCAAAATTCTTACAGAAAACCGCATTTTTCGATGCAAATCGACGATTTCTCACCGATTTTCGTTGTTTTCTGGCTTGAATTCGCAAAGAAGAGCACGAAATCTACAAAATCATGACTTTTTACCAAGATTCAACGGCTGAATTGCAAGAAAACAGCAGAATTCTGCACGAAATCATCAAAATTCTTACAGAAAACCGCATATTTCGATGCAAAACGACGATTTCTCGCCGATTTTCGTTGTTTTCTGGCATGAATTTGCAAAGAAGAGCACGAAATCTACAAAATCATGACTTTTTACCAAGATTCAACGGCTGAATTGCAAGAAAACAGCAGAATTCTGCACGAAATCATCAAAATTCTTAGAGAAAACCGCATATTTCGATGCAAAACGACGATTTCTCGCTGATTTTCGTTGTTTTCTATCTTGAATTCGCAAAGAAGAGCACGAAATCTACAATATCATGACTTTTTACCAAGATTCAACGGCTGAATTGCAAGTAAACAGCAGAATTCTGCACGAAATCGTCAAAATTCTTAGAGAAAACCGCATATTTCGATGCAAAACGACGATTTCTCGCCGATTTTCGTTGTTTTCTGGCTTGAATTCGCACAGAAGAGCACGAAATCTACAAAATCATCACTTTTTACCAAGATTCAACGGCTGAATTGCAAGAAAACAGCAGAATTCTGCACGAAATCATCAAAATTCTTACAGAAAACCGCATTTTTCGATGCAAATCGACGATTTCTCACCGATTTTCGTTGTTTTCTGGCTTGAATTCGCAAAGAAGAGCACGAAATCTACAAAATCATGACTTTTTACCAAGATTCAACGGCAGAATTGCAAGAAAACAGCAGAATTCTGCACGAAATCATCAAAATTCTTACAATTTCTCGCCGATTTTCGTTGTTTTCTGGCTTGAATTCGCAAAGAAGAGCACGAAATCTTCAAAATCATGACTTTTTACTAAGATTCAACGGCTGAATTGCAAGAAAACCGCAGAATTCTGCACGAAATCATCAAAATTCTTACAGAAAACCGCATTTTTCGATGCAAATCGACGATTTCTCACCGACTTTCGTTGTTTTCTGGCTTGAATTCGCAAAGAAGAGCACGAAATCTACAAAATCATGACTTTTTACCAAGATTCAACGGCTGAATTGCAAGAAAACAGCAGAATTCTGCACAAAATCATCAAAATTCTTACAGAAAACCGTATATTTCGATGCAAAACGACGATTTCTCGCCGATTTTCGTTGTTTTCTGGCTTGAATTCGCAAAGAAGAGCACGAAATCTACAAAATCATGACTTTTTACCAAGATTCAACTCCTGAATTGCAAGAAAACAGCAGAATTCTGCCCGAAATCATCAAAATTCTTAGAGAAAACTGCATATTTCGATGCAAAACAACGATTTCTCGCCGATTTTCGTTGTTTTCTATCTTGAATTCGCCAAGAAGAGCACAAAATCTATAAAATCATGACTTTTTACCTAGATTCAACGGCTGAATTGCAAGAAAACAGCAGAATTCTGCACGAAATCATCAAAATTCTTACAGAAAACCGCATATTTCGATGCAAAACGACGATTTCTCGCTGATTTTCGTTGTTTTCTATCTTGAATTCGCCAAGAAGAGCACAAAATCTATAAAATCATGACTTTTTACCTAGATTCAACGGCTGAATTGCAAGAAAACAGCAGAATTCTGCACGAAATCATCAAAATTCTTACAGAAAACCGCATATTTCGATGCAAAACGACGATTTCTCGCCGATTTTCGTTGATTTCTGGCATGAATTTGCAAAGAAGAGCACGAAATCTACAAAATCATGACTTTTTACCAAGATTCAACGGCTGAATTGCAAGAAAACAGCAGAATTCTGCACGAAATCATCAAAATTCTTAGAGAAAACCGCATATTTCGATGCAAAACGACGATTTCTCGCTGATTTTCGTTGTTTTCTATCTTGAATTCGCAAAGAAGAGCACGAAATCTACAATATCATGACTTTTTACCAAGATTCAACGGCTGAATTGCAAGTAAACAGCAGAATTCTGCACGAAATCGTCAAAATTCTTAGAGAAAACCGCATATTTCGATGCAAAACGACGATTTCTCGCCGATTTTCGTTGTTTTCTGGCTTGAATTCGCACAGAAGAGCACGAAATCTACAAAATCATCACTTTTACCAAGATTCAACGGCTGAATTGCAAGAAAACAGCAGAATTCAGCACGAAATCATCAAAATTCTTAGAGAAAACCGCATATTTCGATGCAAAACGACGATTTCTTGCGGATTTTCGTTGTTTTCTGGCTTGAATTCGCAAAGAAGAGCACGAAATCTACAAAATCATCACATTTTACCAAGATTCAACGGCTGAATTGCAAGAAAACAGCAGAATTCTGCACGAAATCATCAAAATTCTTAGAGAAAACCGCATATTTCGATGCAAAACGACGATTTCTCGCCGATTTTCGTTGTTTTCTGGCTTGAATTCGCAAAGAAGAGCACGAAATCTACAAAATCATGACTTTTTACCAAGATTCAACGGCTGAATTGCAAGAAAACAGCAGAATTCTGCACGAAATCTTCAAAATTCTTACAGAAAACCTCATATTTCGATGCAAAACGACGATTTCTCGCCGATTTTCGTTGTTTTCTGCCTTGAATTCGCAAAGAAGAGCACGAAATCTACAAAATCATCACTTTTTACCAAGATTCTACGGCTGAATTGCAAGAAAACAGCAGAATTCTGCACGAAATCATCAAAATTCTTACAGAAAACCGCATTTTTCGATGCAAATCGACGATTTCTCACCGATTTTCGTTGTTTTCTGGCTTGAATTCGCAAAGAAAAGCACGAAATCTACAAAATCATGACTTTTTACCAAGATTCAACGGCTGAATTGCAAGAAAACAGCAGAATTCTGCACGAAATCATCAAAATTCTTACAGAAAACCGCATATTTCGATGCAAAACAACGATTTCTCGCCGATTTTCGTTGTTTTCTGATTTGAATTCGCAAAGAAGAGCACGAAATGTACAAAATCATCTTTTTTTACCAAGATTCTACGGCTGAATTGCAAGAAAACAGCAGAATTCTGCACGAAATCATCAAAATTCTTACAGAAAACCGCATATTTAGATGCAAAACGACGATTTCTCGCCGATTTTCGTTGTTTTCTGGCATGAATTTGCAAAGAAGAGCACGAAATCTACAAAATCATGACTTTTTACCAAGATTCAACGGCTGAATTGCAAGAAAACAGCAGAATTCTGCACGAAATCATCAAAATTCTTACAGAAAACCGCATATTTCGATGCAAAACGACGATTTCTCGCCGATTTTCGTTGTTTTCTGGCTTGAATTCGCAAAGAAGAGCACGAAATCTACAAAATCATGACTTTTTACTAAGATTCAACGGCTGAATTGCAAGAAAACCGCAGAATTCTGCACGAAATCATCAAAATTCTTACAGAAAACCGCATATTTCGATGCAAAACGACGATTTCTCGCCGATTTTCCTTGTTTTCCTCGCTTGAATTTGCAAAGAAGAGCACGAAATCTACAAAATCATGACTTTTTACTAAGATTCAACGGCTGAATTGCAAGAAAACCGCAGAATTCTGCACGAAATCATCAAAATTCTTACAGAAAACCGCATATTTCGATGCAAAACGACGATTTCTCGCCGATTTTCCTTGTTTTCTCGCTTGAATTTGCAAAGAAGAGCACGAAATCTACAAAATCATGACTTTTTATCAAGATTCAACGGCTGAATTGCAAGAAAACAGCAGAATTCTGCACGAAATCATCAAAATTCTTACAGAAAACCGCATATTTCGATGCAAAACGACGATTTCTCGCCGATTTTCGTTGTTTTCTGGCATGAATTTGCAAAGAAGAGCACGAAATCTACAAAATCATGACTTTTTACCAAGATTCTACGGCTGAATTGCAAGAAAACAGCAGAATTCTGCACGAGATCATCAAAATTCTTACAGAAAACCGCATATTTCGATGCAAAACGACGATTTCTCGCCGATTTTCAATGTTTTCTGGCTTGAATTCGCAAAGAAGAGCACGAAATCTACAAAATCATGACTTTTTACTAAGATTCAACGGCTAAATTGCAAGAAAACCGCAGAATTCTGCACGAAATCATCAAAATTCTTACAGAAAACCGCATTTTTCGATGCAAATCGACGATTTCTCACCGATTTTCGTTGTTTTCTGGCTTGAATTCGCAAAGAAGAGCACGAAATCTACAAAATCATGACTTTTTACCAAGATTCAACGGCTGAATTGCAAGAAAACAGCAGAATTCTGCACGAAATCATCAAAATTCTTGCAGAAAACCGCATATTTCGATGCAAAACGACGATTTCTCGCCGATTTTCGTTGTTTTCTGGCTTGAATTCGCAAAGAAGAGCACGAAATCTACAAAATCATGACTTTTTACTAAGATTCAACGGCTGAATTGCAAGAAAACCGCAGAATTCTGCACGAAATCATCAAAATTCTTACAGAAAACCGCATTTTTAGATGCAAATCGACGATTTCTCACTGATTTTCGTTGTTTTCTGGCTTGAATTCGCAAAGAAGAGCACGAAATCTACAAAATCATGACTTTTTACCAAGATTCAACGGCTGAATTGCAAGAAAACAGCAGAATTCTGCACAAAATCATCAAAATTCTTACAGAAAACCGTATATTTCGATGCAAAACGACGATTTCTCGCCGATTTTCGTTGTTTTCTGGCTTGATTTCGCAAAGAAGAGCACGAAATCTACAAAATCATGACTTTTTACTAAGATTCAACGGCTGAATTGCAAGAAAACCGCAGAATTCTGCACGAAATCATCAAAATTCTTACAGAAAACCGCACTCTTCGATGCAAATCGACGATTTCTCACCGATTTTCGTTGTTTTCTGGCTTGAATTCGCAAAGAAGAGTACGAAATCTACAAAATCATGACTTTTTACCAAGATTCAACCGCTGAATTGCAAGAAAACTGCAGAATTCTGCACGAAATCAACAAAATTCTTACAGAAAACCGCATATTTCGATGCAAAACAACGATTTCTCGCCGATTTTCGTTGTTTTCTGGCTTGAATTCGCAAAGAAGAGCACGAAATCTACAAAATCATCACTTTTTACCAAGATTCTACGGCTGAATAGCAAGAAAACAGCAGAATTCTGCACGAAATCATCAAAATTCTTACAGAAAACCGCATATTTCGATGCAAAACGACGATTTCTCGCCGATTTTCGTTGTTTTCTGGCTTGAATTTGCAAAGAAGAGCACGAAATCTACAAAATCATGACTTTTTACTAAGATTCAACGGCTGAATTGCAAGAAAACCGCAGAATTCTGCACGAAATCATCAAAATTCTTACAGAAAACCGCATTTTTCGATGCAAATCGACGATTTCTCACCGATTTTCGTTGTTTTCTGGCTTGAATTCGCAAAGAAGAGCACGAAATCTACAAAATCATGACTTTTTACCAAGATTCAACGGCTGAATTGCAAGAAAACAGCAGAATTCTGCACAAAATCATCAAAATTCTTACAGAAAACCGCATATTTCGATGCAAAACAACGATTTCTCGATTTTCGTTGTTTTCTGGCTTGAATTCGCAAAGAAGAGCACGAAATCTACAAAATCATGACTTTTTACCAAGATTCAACGGCTGAATTGCAAGAAAACAGCAGAATTCTGCACGAAATCATCAAAATTCTTACAGAAAACCGCATATTTCGATGCAAAACGACGATTTCTCGCCGATTTTCGTTGTTTTCTGGCTTGAATTCGCAAAGAAGAGTACGAAATCTACAAAATCATGACTTTTTACCAAGATTCAACCGCTGAATTGCAAGAAAACAGCAGAATTCTGCACGAAATCATCAAAATTCTTACAGAAAACCGCATATTTCGATGCAAAACAACGATTTCTCGCCGATTTTCGTTGTTTTCTGGCTTGAATTCGCAAAGAAGAGCACGAAATCTACAAAATCATCACTTTTTAACAAGATTCTACAGCTGAATTGCAAGAAAACAGCAGAATTCTGCACGAAATCATCAATATTCTTACAGAAAACCGCATATTTCGATGCAAAACGACGATTTCTCGCCGATTTTCGTTGTTTTCTGGCTTGAATTCGCAAAGAAGAGCACGAGATCTACAAAATCATGACTTTTTACCAAGATTCAACGGCTGAATTGCAAGAAAACAGCAGAATTCTGCCCGAAATCATCAAAATTCTTAGAAAAAACTGCATATTTCGATGCAAAACAACGATTTCTCGCCGATTTTCGTTGTTTTCTATCTTGAATTCGCCAAGAAGAGCACGAAATCTACAAAATCATGACTTTTTACCTAGATTCAACGGCTGAATTGCAAGAAAACAGCAGAATTCTGCACGAAATCATCAAAATTCTTACAGAAAACCGCATATTTCGATGCAAAACAACGATTTCTCGCCGATTTTCGTTGTTTTCTATCTTGAATTCGCCAAGAAGAGCACGAAATCTATAAAATCATGACTTTTTACCTAGATTCAACGGCTGAATTGCAAGAAAACAGCAGAATTCTGCACGAAATCATCAAAATTCTTACAGAAAACCGCATATTTCGATGCAAAACGACGATTTCTCGCCGATTTTCGTTGTTTTCTGGCATGAATTTGCAAAGAAGAGCACGAAATCTACAAAATCATGACTTTTTACCAAGATTCAACGGCTGAATTGCAAGAAAACAGCAGAATTCTGCACGAAATCATCAAAATTCTTACAGAAAGCCGCATTTTTCGATGCAAATCGACGATTTCTCACCGATTTTCGTTGTTTTCTGGCTTGAATTCGCAAAGAAGAGCACGAAATCTATAAAATCATGACTTTTTACCAAGATTCAACGGCTGAATTGCAAGAAAACAGCAGAATTCTGCACGAAATCATCAAAATTCTTACAGAAAACCGCATATTTCGATGCAAAACGACGATTTCTCGCCGATTTTCGTTGTTTTCTGGCTTGAATTCGCAAAGAAGAGCACGAAATCTACAAAATCATGACTTTTTACTAAGATTCAACGGCTGAATTGCAAGAAAACCGCAGAATTCTGCACGAAATCATCAAAATTCTTACAGAAAACCGCATATTTAGATGCAAAACGACGATTTCTCGCCGATTTTCGTTGTTTTCTGGCATGAATTTGCAAAGAAGAGCACGAAATCTACAAAATCATGACTTTTTACCAAGATTCAACGGCTGAATTGCAAGAAAACAGCAGAATTCTGCACGAAATCATCAAAATTCTTACAGAAAACCGCATATTTCGATGCAAAACGACGATTTCTCGCCGATTTTCGTTGTTTTCTCGCTTGAATTTGCAAAGAAGAGCACGAAATCTACAAAATCATGACTTTTTACTAAGATTCAACGGCTGAATTGCAAGAAAACCGCAGAATTCTGCACGAAATCATCAAAATTCTTACAGAAAACCGCATATTTCGATGCAAAACGACGATTTCTCGCCGATTTTCCTTGTTTTCTCGCTTGAATTTGCAAAGAAGAGCACGAAATCTACAAAATCATGACTTTTTACTAAGATTCAACGGCTGAATTGCAAGAAAACCGCAGAATTCTGCACGAAATCATCAAAATTCTTACAGAAAACCGCATATTTCGATGCAAAACGACGATTTCTCGCCGATTTTCCTTGTTTTCTCGCTTGAATTTGCAAAGAAGAGCACGAAATCTACAAAATCATGACTTTTTATCAAGATTCAACGGCTGAATTGCAAGAAAACAGCAGAATTCTGCACGAAATCATCAAAATTCTTACAGAAAACCGCATATTTCGATGCAAAACGACGATTTCTCGCCGATTTTCGTTGTTTTCTGGCATGAATTTGCAAAGAAGAGCACGAAATCTACAAAATCATGACTTTTTACCAAGATTCTACGGCTGAATTGCAAGAAAACAGCAGAATTCTGCACGAGATCATCAAAATTCTTACAGAAAACCGCATATTTCGATGCAAAACGACGATTTCTCGCCGATTTTCAATGTTTTCTGGCTTGAATTCGCAAAGAAGAGCACGAAATCTACAAAATCATGACTTTTTACTAAGATTCAACGGCTAAATTGCAAGAAAACCGCAGAATTCTGCACGAAATCATCAAAATTCTTACAGAAAACCGCATTTTTCGATGCAAATCGACGATTTCTCACCGATTTTCGTTGTTTTCTGGCTTGAATTCGCAAAGAAGAGCACGAAATCTACAAAATCATGACTTTTTACCAAGATTCAACGGCTGAATTGCAAGAAAACAGCAGAATTCTGCACGAAATCATCAAAATTCTTGCAGAAAACCGCATATTTCGATGCAAAACGACGATTTCTCGCCGATTTTCGTTGTTTTCTGGCTTGAATTCGCAAAGAAGAGCACGAAATCTACAAAATCATGACTTTTTACTAAGATTCAACGGCTGAATTGCAAGAAAACCGCAGAATTCTGCACGAAATCATCAAAATTCTTACAGAAAACCGCATTTTTAGATGCAAATCGACGATTTCTCACTGATTTTCGTTGTTTTCTGGCTTGAATTCGCAAAGAAGAGCACGAAATCTACAAAATCATGACTTTTTACCAAGATTCAACGGCTGAATTGCAAGAAAACAGCAGAATTCTGCACAAAATCATCAAAATTCTTACAGAAAACCGTATATTTCGATGCAAAACGACGATTTCTCGCCGATTTTCGTTGTTTTCTGGCTTGATTTCGCAAAGAAGAGCACGAAATCTACAAAATCATGACTTTTTACTAAGATTCAACGGCTGAATTGCAAGAAAACCGCAGAATTCTGCACGAAATCATCAAAATTCTTACAGAAAACCGCACTCTTCGATGCAAATCGACGATTTCTCACCGATTTTCGTTGTTTTCTGGCTTGAATTCGCAAAGAAGAGTACGAAATCTACAAAATCATGACTTTTTACCAAGATTCAACCGCTGAATTGCAAGAAAACTGCAGAATTCTGCACGAAATCAACAAAATTCTTACAGAAAACCGCATATTTCGATGCAAAACAACGATTTCTCGCCGATTTTCGTTGTTTTCTGGCTTGAATTCGCAAAGAAGAGCACGAAATCTACAAAATCATCACTTTTTACCAAGATTCTACGGCTGAATAGCAAGAAAACAGCAGAATTCTGCACGAAATCATCAAAATTCTTACAGAAAACCGCATATTTCGATGCAAAACGACGATTTCTCGCCGATTTTCGTTGTTTTCTGGCTTGAATTTGCAAAGAAGAGCACGAAATCTACAAAATCATGACTTTTTACTAAGATTCAACGGCTGAATTGCAAGAAAACCGCAGAATTCTGCACGAAATCATCAAAATTCTTACAGAAAACCGCATTTTTCGATGCAAATCGACGATTTCTCACCGATTTTCGTTGTTTTCTGGCTTGAATTCGCAAAGAAGAGCACGAAATCTACAAAATCATGACTTTTTACCAAGATTCAACGGCTGAATTGCAAGAAAACAGCAGAATTCTGCACAAAATCATCAAAATTCTTACAGAAAACCGCATATTTCGATGCAAAACAACGATTTCTCGATTTTCGTTGTTTTCTGGCTTGAATTCGCAAAGAAGAGCACGAAATCTACAAAATCATGACTTTTTACCAAGATTCAACGGCTGAATTGCAAGAAAACAGCAGAATTCTGCACGAAATCATCAAAATTCTTACAGAAAACCGCATATTTCGATGCAAAACGACGATTTCTCGCCGATTTTCGTTGTTTTCTGGCTTGAATTCGCAAAGAAGAGTACGAAATCTACAAAATCATGACTTTTTACCAAGATTCAACCGCTGAATTGCAAGAAAACAGCAGAATTCTGCACGAAATCATCAAAATTCTTACAGAAAACCGCATATTTCGATGCAAAACAACGATTTCTCGCCGATTTTCGTTGTTTTCTGGCTTGAATTCGCAAAGAAGAGCACGAAATCTACAAAATCATCACTTTTTAACAAGATTCTACAGCTGAATTGCAAGAAAACAGCAGAATTCTGCACGAAATCATCAATATTCTTACAGAAAATCGCATATTTCGATGCAAAACGACGATTTCTCGCCGATTTTCGTTGTTTTCTGGCTTGAATTCGCAAAGAAGAGCACGAGATCTACAAAATCATGACTTTTTACCAAGATTCAACGGCTGAATTGCAAGAAAACAGCAGAATTCTGCCCGAAATCATCAAAATTCTTAGAAAAAACTGCATATTTCGATGCAAAACAACGATTTCTCGCCGATTTTCGTTGTTTTCTATCTTGAATTCGCCAAGAAGAGCACGAAATCTACAAAATCATGACTTTTTACCTAGATTCAACGGCTGAATTGCAAGAAAACAGCAGAATTCTGCACGAAATCATCAAAATTCTTACAGAAAACCGCATATTTCGATGCAAAACAACGATTTCTCGCCGATTTTCGTTGTTTTCTATCTTGAATTCGCCAAGAAGAGCACGAAATCTATAAAATCATGACTTTTTACCTAGATTCAACGGCTGAATTGCAAGAAAACAGCAGAATTCTGCACGAAATCATCAAAATTCTTACAGAAAACCGCATATTTCGATGCAAAACGACGATTTCTCGCCGATTTTCGTTGTTTTCTGGCATGAATTTGCAAAGAAGAGCACGAAATCTACAAAATCATGACTTTTTACCAAGATTCAACGGCTGAATTGCAAGAAAACAGCAGAATTCTGCACGAAATCATCAAAATTCTTACAGAAAACCGCATTTTTCGATGCAAATCGACGATTTCTCACCGATTTTCGTTGTTTTCTGGCTTGAATTCGCAAAGAAGAGCACGAAATCTATAAAATCATGACTTTTTACCAAGATTCAACGGCTGAATTGCAAGAAAACAGCAGAATTCTGCACGAAATCATCAAAATTCTTACAGAAAACCGCATATTTCGATGCAAAACGACGATTTCTCGCCGATTTTCGTTGTTTTCTGGCTTGAATTCGCAAAGGAGAGCACGAAATCTACAAAATCATGACTTTTTACTAAGATTCAACGGCTGAATTGCAAGAAAACCGCAGAATTCTGCACGAAATCATCAAAATTCTTACAGAAAACCGCATTTTTCGATGCAAATCGACGATTTCTCACCGATTTTCGTTGTTTTCTGGCTTGAATTCGCAAAGAAGAGCACGAAATCTACAAAATCATGACTTTTTACCAAGATTCAACCGCTGAATTGCAAGAAAACAGCAGAATTCTGCACGAAATCATCAAAATTCTTACAGAAAACCGCATATTTCGATGCAAAACAACGATTTCTCGCCGATTTTCGTTGTTTTCTGGCTTGAATTCGCAAAGAAGAGCACGAAATCTACAAAATCATCACTTTTTACCAAGATTCTACGGCTGAATTGCAAGAAAACAGCAGAATTCTGCACGAAATCATCAAAATTCTTACAGAAAACCGAATATTTCGATGCAAAACGACGATTTCTCGCCGATTTTCGTTGTTTTCTGGCTTGAATTCGCAAAGAAGAGCACGAAATCTACAAAATCATGACTTTTTACCAAGATTCAACGGCTGAATTGCAAGAAAACAGCAGAATTCTGCACAAAATCATCAAAATTCTTACAGAAAACCGCATATTTCGATGCAAAACAACGATTTCTCGCCGATTTTCGTTGTTTTCTGGCTTGAATTCGCAAAGAAGAGCACGAAATCTACAAAATCATGACTTTTTACCAAGATTCAACGGCTGAATTGCAAGAAAACAGCAGAATTCTGCACGAAATCATCAAAATTCTTACAGAAAACCGCATATTTCGATGCAAAACGACGATTTCTCGCCGATTTTCGTTGTTTTCTGGCTTGAATTCGCAAAGAAGAGTACGAAATCTACAAAATCATGACTTTTTACCAAGATTCAACCGCTGAATTGCAAGAAAACAGCAGAATTCTGCACGAAATCATCAAAATTCTTACAGAAAACCGCATATTTCGATGCAAAACAACGATTTCTCGCCGATTTTCGTTGTTTTCTGGCTTGAATTCGCAAAGAAGAGCACGAAATCTACAAAATCATCACTTTTTAACAAGATTCTACGGCTGAATTGCAAGAAAACAGCAGAATTCTGCACGAAATCATCAATATTCTTACAGAAAACCGCATATTTCGATGCAAAACGACGATTTCTCGCCGATTTTCGTTGTTTTCTGGCTTGAATTCGCAAAGAAGAGCACGAAATCTACAAAATCATGACTTTTTACCAAGATTCAACTCCTGAATTGCAAGAAAACAGCAGAATTCTGCCCGAAATCATCAAAATTCTTAGAGAAAACTGCATATTTCGATGCAAAACAACGATATCTCGCCGATTTTCGTTGTTTTCTATCTTGAATTCGCCAAGAAGAGCACGAAATCTATAAAATCATGACTTTTTACCTAGATTCAACGGCTGAATTGCAAGAAAACAGCAGAATTCTGCACGAAATCATCAAAATTCTTACAGAAAACCGCATATTTCGATGCAAAACGACGATTTCTCGCCGATTTTCGTAGTTTTCTCGCTTGAATTCGCAAAGAAGAGCACGAAATCTACAAAATCATGACTTTTTACCAAGATTCAACGGCTGAATTGCAAGAAAACAGCAGAATTCTGCACGAAATCATCAAAATTCTTACAGAAAACCGCATATTTCGATGCAAAACGACGATTTCTCGCCGATTTTCGTTGTTTTCTGGCATGAATTTGCAAAGAAGAGCACGAAATCTACAAAATCATGACTATTTACCAAGATTCAACGGCTGAATTGCAAGAAAACAGCAGAATTCTGCACGAAATCATCAAAATTCTTAGAGAAAACCGCATATTTCGATGCAAAACGACGATTTCTCGCTGATTTTCGTTGTTTTCTATCTTGAATTCGCAAAGAAGAGCACGAAATCTACAATATCATGACTTTTTACCAAGATTCAACGGCTGAATTGCAAGTAAACAGCAAAATTCTGCACGAAATCGTCAAAATTCTTAGAGAAAACCGCATATTTCGATGCAAAACGACGATTTCTCGCCGATTTTCGTTGTTTTCTGGCTTGAATTCGCACAGAAGAGCACGAAATCTACAAAATCATCACTTTTTACCAAGATTCAACGGCTGAATTGCAAGAAAACAGCAGAATTCTGCACGAAATCATCAAAATTCTTAGAGAAAACCGCATATTTCGATGCAAAACGACGATTTCTTGCCGATTTTCGTTGTTTTCTGGCTTGAATTCGCAAAGAAGAGCACGAAATCTACAAAATCATCACTTTTTACCAAGGTTCAACGGCTGAATTGCAAGAAAACAGCAGAATTCTGCACGAAACCATCAAAATTCTTAGAGAAAACCGCATATTTCGATGCAAAACGACGATTTCTCGCCGATTTTCGTTGTTTTCTGGCTTGAATTCGCAAAGAAGAGCACGAAATCTACAAAATCATGACTTTTTACCAAGATTCAACGGCTGAATTGCAAGAAAACAGCAGAATTCTGCACGAAATCATCAAAATTCTTACAGAAAACCTCATATTTCGATGCAAAACGACGATTTCTCGCCGATTTTCGTTGTTTTCTGCCTTGAATTCGCAAAGAAGAGCACGAAATCTACAAAATCATCACTTTTTACCAAGATTCTACGGCTGAATTGCAAGAAAACAGCAGAATTCTGCACGAAATCATCAAAATTCTTAGAGAAATCCGCATATTTCGATGCAAAACGACGATTTCTCGCTGATTTTCGTTGTTTTCTATCTTGAATTCGCAAAGAAGAGCACGAAATCTACAAAATCATGACTTTTTACCAAGATTCAACGGCTGAATTGCAAGTAAACAGCAGAATTCTGCACGAAATCGTCAAAATTCTCATCAAAATTCTTAGAGAAAACCGCATATTTCGATGCAAAACGACGATTTCTCGCTGATTTTCGTTGTTTTCTATCTTGAATTCGCAAACAAGAGCACGAAATCTACAAAATCATGACTTTTTACCAAGATTCAACGGCTGAATTGCAAGTAAACAGCAGAATTCTGCACGAAATCGTCAAAATTCTTAGAGAAAACCGCATATTTCGATGCAAAACGACGATTTCTCACCGATTTTCGTTGTTTTCTGGCTTGAATTCGCAAAGAAAAGCACGAAATCTACAAAATCATCACTTTTTACCTAGATTCAACGGCTGAATTGCAAGAAAACAGTAGAATTCTGCACGAAATCATCAAAATTCTTAAAGAAAACCGCATATTTCGATGCAAAACGACGATTTCTCGCCGATTTTCGTTGTTTTCTGGCTTGAATTCGCAAAGAAGAGCACGAAATCTACAAAATCATCACTTTTTACCAAGATTCAACGGCTGAATTGCAAGAAAACAGCAGAATTCTGCACGAAATCATCAAAATTCTTAGAGAAAACCGCATATTTCGATGCAAAACGACGATTTCTCGCCGATTTTCGTTGTTTTCTGGCTTGAATTCGCAAAGAAGAGCACGAAATCTACAAAATCATGACTTTTTACCAAGATTCAACGGCTGAATTGCAAGAAAACAGCAAAATTCTGCACGAAATCATCAAAATTCTTACAGAAAACCGCATATTTCGATGCAAAACAACGATTTCTTGCCGATTTTCGTTGTTTTCTGGCTTGAATTCGCAAAGAAAAGCACGAAATCTACAAAATCATCACTTTTTACCAAGATTCTACGGCTGAATTGCAAGAAAACAGCAGAATTCTGCACGAAATCATCAAAATTCTTACAGAAAACCGCATATTTCGATGCAAAACGACGATTTCTCGCCGATTTTCGTTGTTTTCTGGCTTGAATTCGCAAAGAAGAGCACGAAATCTACAAAATCATGACTTTTTACCAAGATTCAACGGCTGAATTGCAAGAAAACAGCAGAATTCTGCACGAAATCATCAAAATTCTTAGAGAAAACTGCATATTTCGATGCAAAACAACGATTTCTCGCCGATTTTCGTTGTTTTCTATCTTGAATTCGCCAAGAAGAGCACGAAATCTACAAAATCATGACTTTTTACCAAGATTCAACCGCTGAATTGCAAGAAAACAGCAGAATTCTGCACGAAATCATCAAAATTCTTACAGAAAACCGCATATTTCGATGCAAAACAACGATTTCTCGCCGATTTTCGTTGTTTTCTGGCTTGAATTCGCAAAGAAGAGCACGAAATCTACAAAATCATCACTTTTTACCAAGATTCTACGGCTGAATTGCAAGAAAACAGCAGAATTCTGCACGAAATCATCAAAATTCTTACAGAAAACCGCATTTTTCGATGCAAATCGACGATTTCTCACCGATTTTCGTTGTTTTCTGGCTTGAATTCGCAAAGAAGAGCACGAAATCTACAAAATCATGACTTTTTACCAAGATTCAACCGCTGAATTGCAAGAAAACAGCAGAATTCTGCAAGAAATCATCAAAATTCTTACAGAAAACCGCATATTTCGATGCAAAACAACGATTTCACGCCGATTTTCGTTGTTTTCCCGGCTTGAATTCGCAAAGAAGAGCACGAAATCTACAAAATCATCACTTTTTACCAAGATTCTACGGCTGAATTGCAAGAAAACAGCAGAATTCTGCACGAAATCATCAAAATTCTTACAGAAAACCACATATTTCGATGCAAAACGACGATTTCTCGCCGATTTTCGTTGTTTTCTGGCTTGAATTCGCAAAGAAGAGCACGAAATCTACAAAATCATGACTTTTTACTAAGATTCAACGGCTGAATTGCAAGAAAACCGCAGAATTCTGCACGAAATCATCAAAATTCTTACAGAAAACCGCATTTTTCGATGCAAATCGACGATTTCTCACCGATTTTAGTTGTTTTCTGGCTTGAATTCGCAAAGAAGAGCACGAAATCTAATCTACAAAATCATCACTTTTTACCAAGATTCTACGGCTGAATTTCAAGAAAACAGCAGAATTCTGCACGAAATCATCAAAATTCTTACAGAAAACCGCATATTTCGATGCAAAACGACGATTTCTCGCCGATTTTCGTTGTTTTCTGGCTTGAATTCGCAAAGAAGAGCACGAAATCTACAAAATCATGACTTTTTACTAAGATTCAACGGCTGAATTGCAAGAAAACCGCAGAATTCTGCACGAAATCATCAAAATTCTTACAGAAAACCGCATTTTTCGATGCAAATCGACGATTTCTCACCGATTTTCGTTGTTTTCTGGCTTGAATTCGCAAAGAAGAGCACGAAATCTACAAAATCATAACTTTTTACCAAGATTCAACGGCTGAATTGCAAGAAAACAGCAGAATTCTGCACAAAATCATCAAAATTCTTACAGAAAACCGCATATTTCGATGCAAAACAACGATTTCTCGCCGATTTTCGTTGTTTTCTGGCTTGAATTCGCAAAGAAGAGCACGAAATCTGCAAAATCATGACTTTTTACCAAGATTCAACGGCTGAATTGCAAGATAACAGCAGAATTCTGCCCGAAATCATCAAAATTCTTAGAGAAAACTGCATATTTCGATGCAAAACAACGATTTCTCGCCGATTTTCGTTGTTTTCTATCTTGAATTCGCCAAGAAGAGCACGAGATCTATAAAATCATGACTTTTTACCTAGATTCAACGGCTGAATTGCAAGAAAACAGCAGAATTCTGCACGAAATCATCAAAATTCTTACAGAAAACCGCATATTTCGATGCAAAACGACGATTTCTCGCCGATTTTCGTTGTTTTCCTCGCTTGAATTCGCAAAGAAGAGCACGAAATCTACAAAATCATGACTTTTTACCAAGATTCAACGGCTGAATTGCAAGAAAACAGCAGAATTCTGCACGAAATCATCAAAATTCTTACAGAAAACCGCATATTTCGATGCAAAACGACGATTTCTCGCCGATTTTCGTTGTTTTCTGGCATGAATTTGCAAAGAAGAGCACGAAATCTACAAAATCATGACTTTTTACCAAGATTCAACGGCTGAATTGCAAGAAAACAGCAGAATTCTGCACGAAATCATCAAAATTCTTAGAGAAAACCGCATATTTCGATGCAAAACGACGATTTCTCGCTGATTTTCGTTGTTTTCTATCTTGAATTCGCAAAGAAGAGCACGAAATCTACAAAATCATGACTTTTTACCAAGATTCAACGGCTGAATTGCAAGTAAACAGCAGAATTCTGCACGAAATCATCAAAATTCTTACAGAAAACCGCATATTTCGATGCAAAACAACGATTTCTCGCCGATTTTCGTTGTTTTCTGGCTTGAATTCGCAAAGAAGAGCACGAAATCTACAAAATCATCACTTTTTACCAAGATTCTACGGCTGAATTGCAAGAAAACAGCAGAATTCTGCACGAAATCATCAAAATTCTTACAGAAAACCGCATTTTTCGATGCAAATCGACGATTTCTCACCGATTTTCGTTGTTTTCTGGCTTGAATTCGCAAAGAAGAGCACGAAATCTACAAAATCATGACTTTTTACCAAGATTCAACCGCTGAATTGCAAGAAAACAGCAGAATTCTGCACGAAATCATCAAAATTCTTACAGAAAACCGCATATTTCGATGCAAAACAACGATTTCACGCCGATTTTCGTTGTTTTCCGGCTTGAATTCGCAAAGAAGAGCACGAAATCTACAAAATCATCACTTTTTACCAAGATTCTACGGCTGAATTGCAAGAAAACAGCAGAATTCTGCACGAAATCATCAAAATTCTTACAGAAAACCACATATTTCGATGCAAAACGACGATTTCTCGCCGATTTTCGTTGTTTTCTGGCTTGAATTCGCAAAGAAGAGCACGAAATCTACAAAATCATGACTTTTTACTAAGATTCAACGGCTGAATTGCAAGAAAACCGCAGAATTCTGCACGAAATCATCAAAATTCTTACAGAAAACCGCATTTTTCGATGCAAATCGACGATTTCTCACCGATTTTAGTTGTTTTCTGGCTTGAATTCGCAAAGAAGAGCACGAAATCTAATCTACAAAATCATCACTTTTTACCAAGATTCTACGGCTGAATTTCAAGAAAACAGCAGAATTCTGCACGAAATCATCAAAATTCTTACAGAAAACCGCATATTTCGATGCAAAACGACGATTTCTCGCCGATTTTCGTTGTTTTCTGGCTTGAATTCGCAAAGAAGAGCACGAAATCTACAAAATCATGACTTTTTACTAAGATTCAACGGCTGAATTGCAAGAAAACCGCAGAATTCTGCACGAAATCATCAAAATTCTTACAGAAAACCGCATTTTTCGATGCAAATCGACGATTTCTCACCGATTTTCGTTGTTTTCTGGCTTGAATTCGCAAAGAAGAGCACGAAATCTACAAAATCATAACTTTTTACCAAGATTCAACGGCTGAATTGCAAGAAAACAGCAGAATTCTGCACAAAATCATCAAAATTCTTACAGAAAACCGCATATTTCGATGCAAAACAACGATTTCTCGCCGATTTTCGTTGTTTTCTATCTTGAATTCGCCAAGAAGAGCACGAAATCTATAAAATCATGACCTTTTACCTAGATTCAACGGCTGAATTGCAAGAAAACAGCAGAATTCTGCACGAAATCATCAAAATTCTTACAGAAAACCGCATATTTCGATGCAAAACGACGATTTCTCGCCGATTTTCGTTGTTTTCTCGCTTGAATTCGCAAAGAAGAGCACGAAATCTACAAAATCATGACTTTTTACCAAGATTCAACGGCTGAATTGCAAGAAAACAGCAGAATTCTGCACGAAATCATCAAAATTCTTACAGAAAACCGCATATTTCGATGCAAAACGACGATTTCTCGCCAATTTTCGTTGTTTTCTGGCTTGAATTCGCAAAGAAGAGCACGAAATCTGCAAAATCATGACTTTTTACCAAGATTCAACGGCTGAATTGCAAGATAACAGCAGAATTCTGCCCGAAATCATCAAAATTCTTAGAGAAAACTGCATATTTCGATGCAAAACAACGATTTCTCGCCGATTTTCGTTGTTTTCTATCTTGAATTCGCCAAGAAGAGCACGAAATCTATAAAATCATGACTTTTTACCTAGATTCAACGGCTGAATTGCAAGAAAACAGCAGAATTCTGCACGAAATCATCAAAATTCTTACAGAAAACCGCATATTTCGATGCAAAACGACGATTTCTCGCCGATTTTCGTTGTTTTCTCGCTTGAATTCGCAAAGAAGAGCACGAAATCTACAAAATCATGACTTTTTACCAAGATTCAACGGCTGAATTGCAAGAAAACAGCAGAATTCTGCACGAAATCATCAAAATTCTTACAGAAAACCGCATATTTCGATGCAAAACGACGATTTCTCGCCGATTTTCGTTGTTTTCTGGCATGAATTTGCAAAGAAGAGCACGAAATCTACAAAATCATGACTTTTTACCAAGATTCAACGGCTGAATTGCAAGAAAACAGCAGAATTCTGCACGAAATCATCAAAATTCTTAGAGAAAACCGCATATTTCGATGCAAAACGACGATTTCTCGCTGATTTTCGTTGTTTTCTATCTTGAATTCGCAAAGAAGAGCACGAAATCTACAAAATCATGACTTTTTACCAAGATTCAACGGCTGAATTGCAAGTAAACAGCAGAATTCTGCACGAAATCATCAAAATTCTTACAGAAAACCGCATATTTCGATGCAAAACAACGATTTCTCGCCGATTTTCGTTGTTTTCTGGCTTGAATTCGCAAAGAAGAGCACGAAATCTACAAAATCATCACTTTTTACCAAGATTCTACGGCTGAATTGCAAGAAAACAGCAGAATTCTGCACGAAATCATCAAAATTCTTACAGAAAACCGCATTTTTCGATGCAAATCGACGATTTCTCACCGATTTTCGTTGTTTTCTGGCTTGAATTCGCAAAGAAGAGCACGAAATCTACAAAATCATGACTTTTTACCAAGATTCAACCGCTGAATTGCAAGAAAACAGCAGAATTCTGCACGAAATCATCAAAATTCTTACAGAAAACCGCATATTTCGATGCAAAACAACGATTTCACGCCGATTTTCGTTGTTTTCCGGCTTGAATTCGCAAAGAAGAGCACGAAATCTACAAAATCATCACTTTTTACCAAGATTCTACGGCTGAATTGCAAGAAAACAGCAGAATTCTGCACGAAATCATCAAAATTCTTACAGAAAACCACATATTTCGATGCAAAACGACGATTTCTCGCCGATTTTCGTTGTTTTCTGGCTTGAATTCGCAAAGAAGAGCACGAAATCTACAAAATCATGACTTTTTACTAAGATTCAACGGCTGAATTGCAAGAAAACCGCAGAATTCTGCACGAAATCATCAAAATTCTTACAGAAAACCGCATTTTTCGATGCAAATCGACGATTTCTCACCGATTTTAGTTGTTTTCTGGCTTGAATTCGCAAAGAAGAGCACGAAATCTAATCTACAAAATCATCACTTTTTACCACGATTCTACGGCTGAATTTCAAGAAAACAGCAGAATTCTGCACGAAATCATCAAAATTCTTACAGAAAACCGCATATTTCGATGCAAAACGACGATTTCTCGCCGATTTTCGTTGTTTTCTGGCTTGAATTCGCAAAGAAGAGCACGAAATCTACAAAATCATGACTTTTTACTAAGATTCAACGGCTGAATTGCAAGAAAACCGCAGAATTCTGCACGAAATCATCAAAATTCTTACAGAAAACCGCATTTTTCGATGCAAATCGACGATTTCTCACCGATTTTCGTTGTTTTCTGGCTTGAATTCGCAAAGAAGAGCACGAAATCTACAAAATCATAACTTTTTACCAAGATTCAACGGCTGAATTGCAAGAAAACAGCAGAATTCTGCACAAAATCATCAAAATTCTTACAGAAAACCGCATATTTCGATGCAAAACAACGATTTCTCGCCGATTTTCGTTGTTTTCTGGCTTGAATTCGCAAAGAAGAGCACGAAATCTGCAAAATCATGACTTTTTACCAAGATTCAACGGCTGAATTGCAAGATAACAGCAGAATTCTGCCCGAAATCATCAAAATTCTTAGAGAAAACTGCATATTTCGATGCAAAACAACGATTTCTCGCCGATTTTCGTTGTTTTCTATCTTGAATTCGCCAAGAAGAGCACGAAATCTATAAAATCATGACCTTTTACCTAGATTCAACGGCTGAATTGCAAGAAAACAGCAGAATTCTGCACGAAATCATCAAAATTCTTACAGAAAACCGCATATTTCGATGCAAAACGACGATTTCTCGCCGATTTTCGTTGTTTTCTCGCTTGAATTCGCAAAGAAGAGCACGAAATCTACAAAATCATGACTTTTTACCAAGATTCAACGGCTGAATTGCAAGAAAACAGCAGAATTCTGCACGAAATCATCAAAATTCTTACAGAAAACCGCATATTTCGATGCAAAACGACGATTTCTCGCCGATTTTCGTTGTTTTCTGGCATGAATTTGCAAAGAAGAGCACGAAATCTACAAAATCATGACTTTTTACCAAGATTTAACGGCTGAATTGCAAGTAAACAGCAGAATTCTGCACGAAATCATCAAAATTCTTACAGAAAACCGCATATTTCGATGCAAAACGACGATTTCTCGCCGATTTTCGTTGTTTTCTGGCATGAATTTGCAAAGAAGAGCACGAAATCTACAAAATCATGACTTTTTACCAAGATTCAACGGCTGAATTGCAAGTAAACAGCAGAATTCTGCACGAAATCGTCAAAATTCTTAGAGAAAACCGCAATTTTCGATGCAAAACGACGATTTCTCGCCGATTTTCGTTGTTTTCTGGCTTGAATTCGCAAAGAAGAGCACGAAATCTACAAAATCATGACTTTTTACCAAGATTCAACGGCTGAATTGCAAGAAAACAGCAGAATTCTGCACGAAATCATCAAAATTCTTAGAGAAAACCGCATATTTCGATGCAAAACGACGATTTCTCGCTGATTTTCGTTGTTTTCTATCTTGAATTCGCAAAGAAGAGCACGAAATCTACAAAATCATGACTTTTTACCAAGATTCAACGGCTGAATTGCAAGTAAACAGCAGAATTCTGCACGAAATCGTCAAAATTCTCATCAAAATTCTTAGAGAAAACCGCATATTTCGATGCAAAACGACGATTTCTCGCTGATTTTCGTTGTTTTTTATCTTGAATTCGCAAAGAAGAGCACGAAATCTACAAAATCATGACTTTTTACCAAGATTCAACGGCTGAATTGCAAGTAAACAGCAGAATTCTGCACGAAATCGTCAAAATTCTTAGAGAAAACCGCATATTTCGATGCAAAACGACGATTTCTCGCCGATTTTCGTTGTTTTCTGGCATGAATTTGCAAAGAAGAGCACGAAATCTACAAAATCATGACTTTTTACCAAGATTCAACGGCTGAATTGCAAGTAAACAGCAGAATTCTGCACGAAATCATCAAAATTCTTACAGAAAACCGCATATTTCGATGCAAAACGACGATTTCTCGCCGATTTTCGTTGTTTTCTGGCATGAATTTGCAAAGAAAAGCACGAAATCTACAAAATCATGACTTTTTACCAAGATTCAACGGCTGAATTGCAAGTAAACAGCTGAATTCCGCACGAAATCGTCAAAATTCTTAAAGAAAACCGCAATTTTCGATGCAAAACGACGATTTCTCGCCGATTTTCGTTGTTTTCTGGCTTGAATTCGCAAAGAAGAGCACGAAATCTACAAAATCATGACTTTTTACCAAGATTCAACGGCTGAATTGCAAGAAAACAGCAGAATTCTGCACGAAATCATCAAAATTCTTACAGAAAACCGCATATTTCGATGCAAAACAACGATTTCTCGCCGATTTTCGTTGTTTTCTGGCTTGAATTCGCAAAGAAGAGAACGAAATGTACAAAATCATCACTTTTTACCAAGATTCTACGGCTGAATTGCAAGAAAACAGCAGAATTCTGCACGAAATCATCAAAATTCTTACAGAAAACCGCATATTTAGATGCAAAACGACGATTTCTCGCTGATTTTCGTTGTTTTCTATCTTGAATTCGCAAAGAAGAGCACGAAATCTACAAAATCATGACTTTTTACCAAGATTCAACGGCTGAATTGCAAGTAAACAGCAGAATTCTGCACGAAATCGTCAAAATTCTCATCAAAATTCTTAGAGAAAACCGCATATTTCGATGCAAAACGACGATTTCTCGCTGATTTTCGTTGTTTTTTATCTTGAATTCGCAAAGAAGAGCACGAAATCTACAAAATCATGACTTTTTACCAAGATTCAACGGCTGAATTGCAAGTAAACAGCAGAATTCTGCACGAAATCGTCAAAATTCTTAGAGAAAACCGCATATTTCGATGCAAAACGACGATTTCTCGCCGATTTTCGTTGTTTTCTGGCTTGAATTCGCAAAGAAAAGCACGAAATCTACAAAATCATCACTTTTTACCAAGATTCAACGGCTGAATTGCAAGAAAACAGTAGAACTCTGCACGAAATCATCAAAATTCTTAAAGAAAACCGCATATTTCGATGCAAAACGACGATTTCTCGCCGATTTTCGTTGTTTTCTGGCTTGAATTCGCAAAGAAGAGCACGAAATCTACAAAATCATCACTTTTTACCAAGATTCAACGGCTGAATTGCAAGAAAACAGCAGAATTCTGCACGAAATCATCAAAATTCTTAGAGAAAACCGCATATTTCGATGCAAAACGACGATTTCTCGCTGATTTTCGTTGTTTTCTATCTTGAATTCGCAAAGAAGAGCACGGAATCTACAAAATCATGATTTTTACCAAGATTCAACGGCTGAATTGCAAGAAAACAGCAGAATTCTGCACGAAATCATCAAAATTCTTACAGAAAACCGCATATTTCGATGCAAAACGACGATTTCTCGCCGATTTTCGTTGTTTTCTGGCTTGAATTCGAAAAGAAGAGCACGAAATCTACAAAATCATGACTTTTTACCAAGATTCAACGGCTGAATTGCAAGAAAACAGCAGAATTCTGCACGAAATGATCAAAATTCTTACAGAAAACCGCATATTTCGATGCAAAACGACGATTTCTCGCCGATTTTCGTTGTTTTCTGGCTTGAATTCGCAAAGAAGAGCACGAAATCTACAAAATCATCACTTTTTACCAAGATTCAACGGCTGAATTGCAAGAAAACAGCAGAATTCTGCACGAAATCATCAAAATTCTTACAGAAAACCGCATATTTCGATGCAAAACGATTATTTCTCGCCGATTTTCGTTGTTTTCTGGCTTGAATTCGCAAAGAAGAGCACGAAATCTACAAAATCATGACTTTTTACCAAGATTCAACGGCTGAATTGCAAGAAAACAGCAAAATTCTGCACGCAATCATCAAAATTCTTACAGAAAACCGCATATTTCGATGCAAAACAACGATTTCTTGCCGATTTTCGTTGTTTTCTGGCTTGAATTCGCAAAGAAGAGCACGAAATCTACAAAATCATCACTTTTTACCAAGATTCTACGGCTGAATTGCAAGAAAACAGCAGAATTCTGCTCGAAATCATCAAAATTCTTACAGAAAACCGCATATTTCGATGCAAAACGACGATTTCTCGCCGATTTTCGTTGTTTTCTGGCTTGAATTCGCAAAGAAGAGCACGAAATCTACAAAATCATCACTTTTTACCAAGATTCTACGGCTGAATTGCAAGAAAACAGCTGAATTCTGCACGAAATCATCAAAATTCTTACAGAAAACCGCATATTTCGATGCAAAACAACGATTTCTCGCCGATTTTCGTTGTTTTCTGGTTTGAATTCGCAAAGAAGAGCACGAAATCTACAAAATCATCACTTTTTACCAAGATTCAACGGCTGAATTGCAAGAAAACAGCAGAATTCTGCACGAAATCATCAAAATTCTTACAGAAAACCGCATATTTCGATGCAAAACGATTATTTCTCGCCGATTTTCGTTGTTTTCTGGCTTGAATTCGCAAAGAAGAGCCCGAATTCTACAAAATCATGACTTTTTACCAAGCTTCAACGGCTGAATTGCAAGATAACAGCAGAATTCTGCACGAAATCATCAAAATTCTTACAGAAAACCGCATATTTCGATGCAAAACGACGATTTCTCGCCGATTTTCGTTGTTTTCTGGCTTGAATTCGCAAAGAAGAGCACGAAATCTACAAAATCATGACTTTTTACCAAGATTCAACGGCTGAATTGCAAGAAAACAGCAGAATTCTGCACGAAATCATCAAAATTCTTACAGAAAACCGCATATTTCGATGCAAAACGATTATTTCTCGCCGATTTTCGTTGTTTTCTGGCTTGAATTCGCAAAGAAGAGCACGAAATCTACAAAATCATGACTTTTTACCAAGATTCAACGGCTGAATTGCAAGATAACAGCAGAATTCTGCACGAAATCATCAAAATTCTTATAGAAAACCGCATATTTCGATGCAAAACGACGATTTCTCGCCGATTTTCGTTGTTTTCTGGCTTGAATTCGCAAAGAGGAGCACGAAATCTACAAAATCATGACTCTTTACCAAGATTCAACGGCTGAATACAAGAAAACAGCAGAATTCTGCACGAAATCATCAAAATTCTTACAGAAAACCGCATATTTCGATGCAAAACAACGATTTCTCGCCGATTTTCGTTGTTTTCTGGCTTGAATTCGCAAAGAAGAGCACGAAATCTACAAAATCATGACTTTTTACCAAGATTCAACGGCTGAATTGCAAGAAAACAGCAAAATTCTGCACGAAATCATCAAAATTCTTACAGAAAACCGCATATTTCGATGCAAAACAACGATTTCTTGCCGATTTTCGTTGTTTTCTGGCTTGAATTCGCAAAGAAGAGCACGAAATCTACAAAATCATCACTTTTTACCAAGATTCTACGGCTGAATTGCAAGAAAACAGCAGAATTCTGCACGAAATCATCAAAATTCTTACAGAAAACCGCATATTTCGATGCAAAACGACGATTTCTCGCCGATTTTCGTTGTTTTCTGGCTTGAATTCGCAAAGAAGAGCACGAAATCTACAAAATCATCACTTTTTACCAAGATTCTACAGCTGAATTGCAAGAAAACAGCAGAATTCTGCACGAAATCATCAAAATTCTTACAGAAAACCGCATATTTCGATGCAAAACAACGATTTCTCGCCGATTTTCGTTGTTTTCTGGCTTGAATTCGCAAAGAAGAGCACGAAATCTACAAAATCATTACTTTTTACCAAGATTCTACGGCTGAATTGCAAGAAAACAGCAGAATTCTGCACGAAATCATCAAAATTCTTACAGAAAACCGCATATTTCGATGCAAAACGATTATTTCTCGCCGATTTTCGTTGTTTTCTGGCTTGAATTCGCAAAGAAGAGCACGAAATCTACAAAATCATGACTTTTTACCAAGATTCAAAGGCTGAATTGCAAGATAACAGCAGAATTCTGCACGAAATCATCAAAATTCTTATAGAAAACCGCATATTTCGATGCAAAACGACGATTTCTCGCCGATTTTCGTTGTTTTCTGGCTTGAATTCGCAAAGAGGAGCACGAAATCTACAAAATCATGACTCTTTACCAAGATTCAACGGCTGAATACAAGAAAACAGCAGAATTCTGCACGAAATCATCAAAATTCTTACAGAAAACCGCATATTTCGATGCAAAACAACGATTTCTCGCCGATTTTCGTTGTTTTCTGGCTTGAATTCGCAAAGAAGAGCACGAAATCTACAAAATCATGACTTTTTACCAAGATTCAACGGCTGAATGCAAGAAAACAGCAAAATTCTGCACGAAATCATCAAAATTCTTACAGAAATCCGCATATTTCGATGCAAAACAACGATTTCTTGCCGATTTTCGTTGTTTTCTGGCTTGAATTCGCAAAGAAGAGCACGAAATCTACAAAATCATCACTTTTTACCAAGATTCTACGGCTGAATTGCAAGAAAACAGCAGAATTCTGCACGAAATCATCAAAATTCTTACAGAAAACCGCATATTTCGATGCAAAACGACGATTTCTCGCCGATTTTCGTTGTTTTCTGGCTTGAATTCGCAAAGAAGAGCACGAAATCTACAAAATCATCACTTTTTACCAAGATTCTACAGCTGAATTGCAAGAAAACAGCAGAGTTCTGCACGAAATCATCAAAATTCTTACAGAAAACCGCATATTTCGATGCAAAACAACGATTTCTCGCCGATTTTCGTTGTTTTCTGGCTTGAATTCGCAAAGAAGAGCACGAAATCTACAAAATCATTACTTTTTACCAAGATTCTACGGCTGAATTGCAAGAAAACAGCAGAATTCTGCACGAAATCATCAAAATTCTTACAGAAAACCGCATATTTCGATGCAAAACGACGATTTCTCGCCGATTTTCGTTGTTTTCTGGCTTGAATTCGCAAAGAAGAGCACGAAATCTACAAAATCATGACATTTTACCAAGATTCAACGGCTGAATTGCAAGAAAACAGCAGAATTCTGCACGAAATCATCAAAATTCTTACAGAAAACCGCATATTTCGATGCAAAACGACGATTTCTCGCCGATTTTCGTTGTTTTCAGGCTTTAATTCGCAAAGAAGAGCACGAAATCTACAAAATCATGACTTTTTACCAAGATTCAACGGCTGAATTGCAAGAAAACAGCAAAATTCTGCACGAAATCGTCAAAATTCTTAGAGAAAACCGCATATTTCGATGCAAAACGACGATTTCTCGCCGATTTTCGTTGTTTTCTGGCTTGAATTCGCAAAGAAGAGCACGAAATCTACAAAATCATCACTTTTTACCAAGATTCAACGGCTGAATTGCAAGAAAACAGCAGAATTCTGCACGAAATCATCAAAATTCTTAGAGAAAACCGCATATTTCGATGCAAAACGACGATTTCTCGCCGATTTTTGAGGTTTTCTGGTTTGAATTCGCAAAAAAGTACACGAAATCTACAAAATCATGACTTTTTACCAAGATTCAACGGCTGAATTGCAAGAAAACAGCAGAATTCTGCACGAAATCATCAAAATTCTTACAGAAAACCGCATATTTCGATGCAAAACGATTATTTCTCGCCGATTTTCGTTGTTTTCTGGCTTGAATTCGCAAAGAAGAGCACGAAATCTACAAAATCATAACTTTTTACCAAGATTCAACGGCTGAATTGCAAGATAACAGCAGAATTCTGCACGAAATCATCAAAATTCTTACAGAAAACCGCATATTTCGATGCAAAACGACGATTTCTCGCCGATTTTCGTTGTTTTCTGGCTTGAATTCGCAAAGAAGAGCACGAAATCTACAAAATCATGACTTTTTGCGAAGATTCAACTGCTGAATTGCAAGAAAACAGCAGAATTCTGCACGAAATCATCAAATTTCTTAGAGAAAACCGCATATTTCGATGCAAAACGACGATTTCTCGCTGATTTTCGTTGTTTTCTATCTTGAATTCGCAAAGAAGAGCACGAAATCTACAAAATCATGACTTTTTACCAAGATTCAACGGCTGAATTGCAAGTAAACAGCAGAATTCTGCACGAAATCGTCAAAATTCTTAAAGAAAACCGCATATTTCGATGCAAAACGACGATTTCTCGCCGATTTTCGTTGTTTTCTGGCTTGAATTCGCAAAGAAGAGCACGAAATCTACAAAATCATCACTTTTTACCAAGATTCTACAGCTGAATTGCAAGAAAACAGCAGAATTCTGCACGAAATCATCAAAATTCTTACAGAAAACCGCATATTTCGATGCAAAACAACGATTTCTCGCCGATTTTCGTTGTTTTCTGGCTTGAATTCGCAAAGAAGAGCACGAAATCTACAAAATCATTACTTTTTACCAAGATT
Organism: Gnatocerus cornutus; assembly: GCA_029298725.1. Classification (NCBI taxonomy): domain Eukaryota; kingdom Metazoa; phylum Arthropoda; class Insecta; order Coleoptera; family Tenebrionidae; genus Gnatocerus; species Gnatocerus cornutus. The sequence continues at coordinate 6,375,254 of CM055516.1, forward strand.
CTACGGCTGAATTGCAAGAAAACAGCAGAATTCTGCACGAAATCATCAAAATTCTTACAGAAAACCGCATATTTCGATGCAAAACGACGATTTCTCGCCGATTTTCGTTGTTTTCTGGCTTGAATTCGCAAAGAAGAGCACGAAATCTACAAAATCATGACATTTTACCAAGATTCAACGGCTGAATTGCAAGAAAACAGCAGAATTCTGCACGAAATCATCAAAATTCTTACAGAAAACCGCATATTTCGATGCAAAACAACGATTTCTTGCCGATTTTCGTTGTTTTCTGGCTTGAATTCGCAAAGAAGAGCACGAAATCTACAAAATCATCACTTTTTACCAAGATTCTACGGCTGAATTGCAAGAAAACAGCAGAATTCTGCACGAAATCATCAAAATTCTTACAGAAAACCGCATATTTCGATGCAAAACGACGATTTCTCGCCGATTTTCGTTGTTTTCTGGCTTGAATTCGCAAAGAAGAGCACGAAATCTACAAAATCATCACTTTTTACCAAGATTCTACAGCTGAATTGCAAGAAAACAGCAGAATTCTGCACGAAATCATCAAAATTCTTACAGAAAACCGCATATTTCGATGCAAAACAACGATTTCTCGCCGATTTTCGTTGTTTTCTGGCTTGAATTCGCAAAGAAGAGCACGAAATCTACAAAATCATTACTTTTTACCAAGATTCTACGGCTGAATTGCAAGAAAACAGCAGAATTCTGCACGAAATCATCAAAATTCTTACAGAAAACCGCATATTTCGATGCAAAACGACGATTTCTCGCCGATTTTCGTTGTTTTCTGGCTTGAATTTGCAAAGAAGAGCACGAAATCTACAAAATCATGACATTTTACCAAGATTCAACGGCTGAATTGCAAGAAAACAGCAGAATTCTGCACGAAATCATCAAAATTCTTACAGAAAACCGCATATTTCGATGCAAAACGACGATTTCTCGCCGATTTTCGTTGTTTTCAGGCTTTAATTCGCAAAGAAGAGCACGAAATCTACAAAATCATGACTTTTTACCAAGATTCAACGGCTGAATTGCAAGAAAACAGCAAAATTCTGCACGAAATCGTCAAAATTCTTAGAGAAAACCGCATATTTCGATGCAAAACGACGATTTCTCGCCGATTTTCGTTGTTTTCTGGCTTGAATTCGCAAAGAAGAGCACGAAATCTACAAAATCATCACTTTTTACCAAGATTCAACGGCTGAATTGCAAGAAAACAGCAGAATTCTGCACGAAATCATCAAAATTCTTAGAGAAAACCGCATATTTCGATGCAAAACGACGATTTCTCGCCGATTTTTGAGGTTTTCTGGTTTGAATTCGCAAAAAAGAACACGAAATGTACAAAATCATAACTTTTTACCAAGATTCAACGGCTGAATTGCAAGATAACAGCAGAATTCTGCACGAAATCATCAAAATTCTTACAGAAAACCGCATATTTCGATGCAAAACGACGATTTCTCGCCGATTTTCGTTGTTTTCTGGCTTGAATTCGCAAAGAAGAGCACGAAATCTACAAAATCATGACTTTTTGCGAAGATTCAACTGCTGAATTGCAAGAAAATAGCAGAATTCTGCACGAAATCATCAAATTTCTTAGAGAAAACCGCATATTTCGATGCAAAACGACGATTTCTCGCTGATTTTCGTTGTTTTCTATCTTGAATTCGCAAAGAAGAGCACGAAATCTACAAAATCATGACTTTTTACCAAGATTCAACAGCTGAATTGCAAGAAAACAGCAGAATTCTGCACGAAATCATCAAAATTCTTACAGAAAACCGCATATTTCGATGCAAAACGATGATTTCTCGCCGATTTTCGTTGTTTTCAGGCTTTAATTCGCAAAGAAGAGCACGAAATCTACAAAATCATGACTTTTTACCAAGATTCAACGGCTGAATTGCAAGAAAACAGCAAAATTCTGCACGAAATCGTCAAAATTCTTAGAGAAAACCGCATATTTCGATGCAAAACGACGATTTCTCGCCAATTTTCGTTGTTTTCTGGCTTGAATTCGCAAAGAAGAGCACGAAATCTACAAAATCATGACTTTTTACCAAGATTCAACGGCTGAATTGCAAGAAAACAGCAGAATTCTGCACGAAATCATCAAAATTCTTACAGAAAACCGCATATTTCGATGCAAAACGACGATTTCTCGCCGATTTTCGTTGTTTTCTGGCTTGAATTCGCAAAGAAGAGCACGAAATCTACAAAATCATGACTTTTTGCGAAGATTCAACTGCTGAATTGCAAGAAAACAGCAGAATTCTGCACGAAATCATCAAATTTCTTAGAGAAAACCGCATATTTCGATACAAAACGACGATTTCTCGCTGATTTTCGTTGTTTTCTATCTTGAATTCGCAAAGAAGAGCACGAAATCTACAAAATAATTACTTTTTACCAAGATTCTACGGCTGAATTGCAAGAAAACAGCAGAATTCTGCACGAAATCATCAAAATTCTTACAGAAAACCGCATATTTCGATGCAAAACGACGATTTCTCGCCGATTTTCGTTGTTTTCTGGCTTGAATTCGCAAAGAAGAGCACGAAATCTACAAAATCATGACTTTTTGCGAAGATTCAACTGCTGAATTGCAAGAAAACAGCAGAATTCTGCACGAAATCATCAAAATTCTTACAGAAAACCGCATATTTCGATGCAAAACGATTATTTCTCGCCGATTTTCGTTGTTTTCTGGCTTGAATTCGCAAAGAAGAGCACGAAATCTACAAAATCATAACTTTTTACCAAGATTCAACGGCTGAATTGCAAGATAACAGCAGAATTCTGCACGAAATCATCAAAATTCTTACAGAAAACCGCATATTTCGATGCAAAACGACGATTTCTCGCCGATTTTCGTTGGTTTCTGGCTTGAATTCGCAAAGAAGAGCACGAAATCTACAAAATCATGACTTTTTACGAAGATTCAACTGCTGAATTGCAAGAAAACAGCAGAATTCTGCACGAAATCATCAAAATTCTTAGAGAAAACCGCATATTTCGATGCAAAACGACGATTTCTCGCTGATTTTCGTTGTTTTCTATCTTGAATTCGCAAAGAAGAGCACGAAATCTACAAAATCATGACTTTTTACCAAGATTCAACGGCTGAATTGCAAGTAAACAGCAGAATTCTGCACGAAATCGTCAAAATTCTTAGAGAAAATCGCATATTTCGATGCAAAACGACGATTTCTCGCCGATTTTCGTTGTTTTCTGGCTTGAATTCGCAAAGAAGAGCACGAAATCTACAAAATCATCACTTTTTACCAAGATTCAACGGCTGAATTGGAAGAAAACAGCAGAATTCTGCACGAAATCATCAAAATTCTTAGAGAAAACCGCATATTTCGATGCAAAACGACGATTTCTCGCCGATTTTTGTGGTTTTCTGGCTTGAATTCGCAAAAAAGAGCACGAAATCTACAAAATCATGACTTTTTACCAAGATTCAACAGCTGAATTGCAAGAAAACAGCAGAATTCTGCACGAAATCATCAAAATTCTTACAGAAAACCGCATATTTCGATGCAAAACGATTATTTCTCGCCGATTTTCGTTGTTTTCTGGCTTGAATTCGCAAAGAAGAGCACGAAATCTACAAAATCATGACTTTTTACCAAGATTCAACGGCTGAATTGCAAGATAACAGCAGAATTCTGCACGAAATCATCAAAATTCTTACAGAAAACCGCATATTTCGATGCAAAACGACGATTTCTCGCCGATTTTCGTTGTTTTCTGGCTTGAATTCGCAAAGAAGAGCACGAAATCTACAAAATCATGACTTTTTACCAAGATTCAACTGCTGAATTGCAAGAAAACAGCAGAATTCTGCACGAAATCATCAAAATTCCTAGAGAAAACCGCATATTTCGATGCAAAACGACGATTTCTCGCCGATTTTCGTTGTTTTCTGGCTTGAATTCGCAAAGAAGAGCACGAAATCTACAAAATCATCACTTTTTAACAAGATTCAACGGCTGAATTGCAAGAAAACAGCAGAATTCTGCACGAAATCATCAAAGTTCTTAGAGAAAACCGCATATTTCGATGCAAAACGACGATTTCTCGCCGATTTTCGTTGTTTTCTAGCTTGAATTCGCAAAGAAGAGCACGAAATCTACAAAATCATGACTTTTTACCAAGATTCAACGGCTGAATTGCAAGAAAACAGCAGAATTCTGCACGAAACCATCAAAATTCTTACAGAAAACCGCATATTGCGATGCAAAACGACGATTTCTCGCCGATTTTCGTTGTTTTCTGGCTTGAATTCGCAAAGAAGAGCACGAAATCTACAAAATCATGACTTTTTACCAAGATTCAACGGCTGAATTGCAAGAAAACAGCAGAATTCTGCACGAAATCATCAAAATTCTTACAGAAAACCGCATATTTCGATGCAAAACGACGGTTTCTCGCCGATTTTCGTTGTTTTCTGGCTTGAATTCGCAAAGAAGAGCACGAAATCTACAAACTCATCACTTTTTACCAAGATTCTACGGCTGAATTGCAAGAAAACAGCAGAATTCTGCACGAAATCATCAAAATTCTTACAGAAAACCGCATATTTCGATGCAAAACAACGATTTCTCGCCGATTTTCGTTGTTTTCTGGCTTGAATTCGCAAAGAAGAGCACGAAATCTACAAAATCATTACTTTTTACCAAGATTCTACGGCTGAATTGCCAGAAAACAGCAGAATTCTGCACGAAATCATCAAAATTCTTACAGAAAACCGCATATTTCGATGCAAAACGACGATTTCTCGCCGATTTTCGTTGTTTTCTGGCTTGAATTCGCAAAGAAGAGCACGAAATCTACAAAATCATGACTTTTTACCAGGATTCAACGGCTGAATTGCAAGAAAACAGCAGAATTCTGCACGAAATCATCAAAACTCTTAGAGAAAACTGCATATTTCGATGCAAAACAACGATTTCTCGCCGATTTTCGTTGTTTTCTATCTTGAATTCGTTAAGAAGAGCACGAAATCTACAAAATCATGACTTTTTACCAAGATTCAACGGCTGAATTGCAAGTAAACAGCAGAATTCTGCACGAAATTGTCAAAATTCTTAGAGAAAACCGCATATTTCGATGCAAAACGATGATTTCTCGCCGATTTTCGTTGTTTTCTGGCTTGAATTCGCAAAGAAGAGCACGAAATCTACAAAATCGTCACTTTTTACCAAGATTCAACGGCTGAATTGCAAGAAAACAGCAGAATTCTGCACGAAATCATCAAAATTCTTAGAGAAAACCGTATATTTCGATGCAAAACGACGATTTCTCGCCGATTTTCGTTGTTTTCTGGCTTGAATTCGCAAAGAAGAGCACGAAATCTACAAAATCATCACTTTTTACCAAGATTCAACGGCTGAATTGCAAGAAAACAGCAGAATTCTGCACGAAATCATCAAAATTCTTAGAGAAAACCGCATATTTCGATGCAGAACGACGATTTCTCACCGATTTTCGTTGTTTTCTGGCTTGAATTCGCAAAGAAGAGCACGAAATCTACAAAATCATCACTTTTTACCAAGATTCAAAGGCTGAATGCAAGAAAACAGCAGAATTCTGCACGAAATCATCAAAATTCTTAGAGAAAACCGCATATTTCGATGCAAAACGACGATTTCTCGTCGATTTTCGTTGTTTTCTGGCTTGAATTCGCAAAGAAGAGCACAAAATCTACAAAATCATCACTTTTTACCAAGATTCAACATCTGAATTGCAAGAAAACAGCAGAATTCTGCACGAAATCATCAAAATTCTTACAGAAAACCGCATATTTCGATGCAAAACGACGATTTCTCGCCGATTTTCGTTGTTTTCTCGCTTGAATTCGCAAAGAAGAGCACGACGAAATCTACAAAATCATGACTTTTTACCAAGATTCAACGGCTGAATTGCAAGAAAACAGCAGAATTCTGCACGAAATCATCAAAATTCTTAGAGAAAACTGCATATTTCGATGCAAAACAACGATTTCTCGCCGATTTTCGTTGTTTTCTATCTTAAATTCGCCAAGAAGAGCACGAAATCTACAAAATCATGACTTTTTACCAAGATTCAACGGCTGAATTGCAAGAAAACAGCAGAATTCTGCACGAAATCGTCAAAATTCTTAGAGAAAACCGCATATTTCGATGCAAAACAACGATTTCTCGCCGATTTTCGTTGTTTTCTGGCTTGAATTCGCAAAAAAGAGCACGAAATCTACAAAATCATCACTTTTTACCAAGATTCAACGGCTGAATTGCAAGAAAACAGCAGAATTCTGCACGAAATCATAAAAATTCTTAGAGAAAACCGCATATTTCGATGCAAAACGACGATTTCTCGCCGATTTTCGTGGTTTTCTGGCTTGAATTCGCAAAGAAGAGCACGAAATCTACAAAATCATGACTTTTTACCAAGATTCAACGGCTGAATTGCAAGAAAACAGCAGAATTCTGCACAAAATCATCAAAATTCTTACAGAAAACCGCATATTTCGATGCAAAACGATTATTTCTCGCCGATTTTCGTTGTTTTCTGGCTTGAATTCGCAAAGAAGAGCACGAAATCTACAAAATCATGACTTTTTACCAAGATTCAACGGCTGAATTGCAAGAAAACAGCAGAATTCTGCACGAAATTATCAAAATTCTTACAGAAAACCGCATATTTCGATGCAAAACGACGATTTCTCGCCGATTTTCGTTGTTTTCTGGCTTGAATTCGCAAAGAAGAGCACGAAATCTACAAAATCATGACTTTTTACCAAGATTCAACGGCTGAATTGCAAGACAACAGCAGAATTCTGCACAAAATCATCAAAATTCTTACAGAAAACCGCATATTTCGATGCAAAACAACGATTTCTCGCCGATTTTCGTTGTTTTCTGGCTTGAATTCGCAAAGAAGAGCACGAAATCTACAAAATCATGACTTTTTACCAAGATTCAACGGCTGAATTGCAAGAAAACAGCAGAATTCTGCACGAAATCATCAAAATTCTTACAGAAAACCGCATATTTCGATGCAAAACGACGATTTCTCGCCGATTTTCGTTGTTTTCTGGCTTGAATTCGCAAAGAAGAGCACGAAATCTACAAAATCATCACTTTTTACCAAGATTCAACGGCTGAATTGCAAGAAAACAGCAGAATTCTGCACGAAATCATCAAAATTCTTAGAGAAAACCGCATATTTCGTTGCAAAACGACGATTTCTCACCGATTTTCGTTGTTTTCTGGCTTGAATTCGCAAAGAAGAGCACGAAATCTACAAAATCATCACTTTTTACCAAGATTCAACGGCTGAATTGCAAGAAAACAGCAGAATTCTGCACGAAATCGTCAAAATTCTTAGAGAAAACCGCATATTTCGATGCAAAACGACGATTTCTCGCCGATTTTCGTTGTTTTCTGGCTTGAATTCGCAAAGAAGAGCACGAAATCTACAAAATCATCACTTTTTACCAAGATTCAACGGCTGAATTGCAAGAAAACAGCAGAATTCTGCACAAAATCATCAAAATTCTTACAGAAAACCGCATATTTCGATGCAAAACGATTATTTCTCGCCGATTTTCGTTGTTTTCTGGCTTGAATTCGCAAAGAAGAGCACGAAATCTACAAAATCATGACTTTTTACCAAGATTCAACGGCTGAATTGCAAGAAAACAGCAGAATTCTGCACGAAATCGTCAAAATTCTTAGAGAAAACCGCATATTTCGATGCAAAACGACGATTTCTCGCCGATTTTCGTTGTTTTCTGGCTTGAATTCGCAAAGAAGAGCACGAAATCTACAAAATCATCACTTTTTACCAAGATTCAACGGCTGAATTGCAAGAAAACAGCAGAATTCTGCACAAAATCATCAAAATTCTTACAGAAAACCGCATATTTCGATGCAAAACGATTATTTCTCGCCGATTTTCGTTGTTTTCTGGCTTGAATTCGCAAAGAAGAGCACGAAATCTACAAAATCATGACTTTTTACCAAGATTCAACGGCTGAATTGCAAGAAAACAGCAGAATTCTGCACGAAATCATCAAAATTCTTACAGAAAACCGCATATTTCGATGCAAAACGACGATTTCTCGCCGATTTTCGTTGTTTTCTGGCTTGAATTCGCAAAGAAGAGCACGAAATCTACAAAATCATGACTTTTTACTAAGATTCAACGGCTGAATTACAAGAAAACCGCAGAATTCTGCACGAAATCATCAAAATTCTTACAGAAAACCGCATTTTTCGATGCAAATCGACGATTTCTCACCGATTTTCGTTGTTTTCTGGCTTGAATTCGCAAAGAAGAGCACGAAATCTACAAAATCATGACTTTTTACCAAGATTCAACGGCTGAATTGCAAGAAAACAGCAGAATTCTGCACAAAATCATCAAAATTCTTACAGAAAACCGCATATTTCGATGCAAAACAACGATTTCTCGCCGATTTTCGTTGTTTTCTGGCTTGAATTCGCAAAGAAGAGCACGAAATCTACAAAATCATGACTTTTTACCAAGATTCAACGGCTGAATTGCAAGAAAACAGCAGAATTCTGCACGAAATCATCAAAATTCTTACAGAAAACCGCATATTTCGATGCAAAACGACGATTTCTCGCCGATTTTCGTTGTTTTCTATCTTGAATTCGCCAAGAAGAGCACGAACTCTACAAAATCATGACTTTTTACCAAGATTCAACGGCTGAATTGCAAGAAAACAGCAGAATTCTGCACGAAATCGTCAAAATTCTTAGAGAAAACCGCATATTTCGATGCAAAACGACGATTTCTCGCCGATTTTCGTGGTTTTCTGGCTTGAATTCGCAAAGAAGAGCACGAAATCTACAAAATCATCACTTTTTACCAAGATTCAACGGCTGAATTGCAAGAAAACAGCAGAATTCTGCACAAAATCATCAAAATTCTTACAGAAAACCGCATATTTCGATGCAAAACGATTATTTCTCGCCGATTTTCGTTGTTTTCTGGCTTGAATTCGCAAAGAAGAGCACGAAATCTACAAAATCATGACTTTTTACCAAGATTCAACGGCTGAATTGCAAGATAACAGCAGAATTCTGCACGAAATCATCAAAATTTTTACAGAAAACCGCATATTTCGATGCAAAACGACGATTTCTCGCCGATTTTCGTTGTTTTCTGGCTTGAATTCGCAAAGAAGAGCACGAAATCTACAAAATCATGACTTTTTACTAAGATTCAACGGCTGAATTACAAGAAAACCGCAGAATTCTGCACGAAATCATCAAAATTCTTACAGAAAACCGCATTTTTCGATGCAAATCGACGATTTCTCACCGATTTTCGTTGTTTTCTGGCTTGAATTCGCAAAGAAGAGCACGAAATCTACAAAATCATGACTGTTTACCAAGATTCAACGCCTGAATTGCAAGAAAACAGCAGAATTCTGCACAAAATCATCAAAATTCTTACAGAAAACCGCATATTTCGATGCAAAACAACGATTTCTCGCCGATTTTCGTTGTTTTCTGGCTTGAATTCGCAAAGAAGAGCACGAAATCTACAAAATCATGACTTTTTACCAAGATTCAACGGCTGAATTGCAAGAAAACAGCAGAATTCTGCACGAAATCATCAAAATTCTTACAGAAAACCGCATATTTCGATGCAAAACGACGATTTCTCGCCGATATTCGTTGTTTTCTGGCTTGAATTCGCAAAGAAGAGCACGAAATCTACAAAATCATCACTTTTTACCAAGATTCAACGGCTGAATTGCAAGAAAACAGCAGAATTCTGCACGAAATCATCAAAATTCTTAGAGAAAACCGCATATTTCGATGCAAAACGACGATTTCTCACCGATTTTCGTTGTTTTCTGGCTTGAATTCGCAAAGAAGAGCACGAAATCTACAAAATCATCACTTTTTACCAAGATTCAACGGCTGAATGCAAGAAAACAGCAGAATTCTGCACGAAATCATCAAAATTCTTAGAGAAAACCGCATATTTCGATGCAAAACCACGATTTCTCGCCGATTTTCGTTGTTTTCTGGCTTGAATTCGCAAAGAAGAGCACGAAATCTACAAAATCATGACTTTTTACCAAGATTCAACGGCTGAATTGCAAGAAAACAGCAGAATTCTGCACGAAATCATCAAAATTCTTAGAGAAAACTGCATATTTCGATGCAAAACAACGATTTCTCGCCGATTTTCGTTGTTTTCTATCTTGAATTCGCCAAGAAGAGCACAAAATCTACAAAATCATGCCTTTTTTCCAAGATTCAACGGCTGAATTGCAAGAAAACAGCAGAATTCTGCACAAAATCATCAAAATTCTTACAGAAAACCGCATATTTCGATGCAAAACGATTATTTCTCGCCGATTTTCGTTGTTTTCTGGCTTGAATTCGCAAAGAAGAGCACGAAATCTACAAAATCATGACTTTTTACCAAGATTCAACGGCTGAATTGCAAGATAACAGCAGAATTCTGCACGAAATCATCAAAATTTTTACAGAAAACCGCATATTTCGATGCAAAACGACGATTTCTCGCCGATTTTCGTTGTTTTCTGGCTTGAATTCGCAAAGAAGAGCACGAAATCTACAAAATCATGACTTTTTACTAAGATTCAACGGCTGAATTACAAGAAAACCGCAGAATTCTGCACGAAATCATCAAAATTCTTACAGAAAACCGCATTTTTCGATGCAAATCGACGATTTCTCACCGATTTTCGTTGTTTTCTGGCTTGAATTCGCAAAGAAGAGCACGAAATCTACAAAATCATGACTTTTTACCAAGATTCAACGGCTGAATTGCAAGAAAACAGCAGAATTCTGCACAAAATCATCAAAATTCTTACAGAAAACCGCATATTTCGATGCAAAACAACGATTTCTCGCCGATTTTCGTTGTTTTCTGGCTTGAATTCGCAAAGAAGAGCACGAAATCTACAAAATCATGACTTTTTACCAAGATTCAACGGCTGAATTGCAAGAAAACAGCAGAATTCTGCACGAAATCATCAAAATTCTTACAGAAAACCGCATATTTCGATGCTAAACGACGATTTCTCGCCGATATTCGTTGTTTTCTGGCTTGAATTCGCAAAGAAGAGCACGAAATCTACAAAATCATCACTTTTTACCAAGATTCAACGGCTGAATTGCAAGAAAACAGCAGAATTCTGCACGAAATCATCAAAATTCTTAGAGAAAACCGCATATTTCGATGCAAAACGACGATTTCTCACCGATTTTCGTTGTTTTCTGGCTTGAATTCGCAAAGAAGAGCACGAAATCTACAAAATCATCACTTTTTACCAAGATTCAACGGCTGAATGCAAGAAAACAGCAGAATTCTGCACGAAATCATCAAAATTCTTAGAGAAAACCGCATATTTCGATGCAAAACCACGATTTCTCGCCGATTTTCGTTGTTTTCTGGCTTGAATTCGCAAAGAAGAGCACGAAATCTACAAAATCATGACTTTTTACCAAGATTCAACGGCTGAATTGCAAGAAAACAGCAGAATTCTGCACGAAATCATCAAAATTCTTAGAGAAAACTGCATATTTCGATGCAAAACAACGATTTCTCGCCGATTTTCGTTGTTTTCTATCTTGAATTCGCCAAGAAGAGCACAAAATCTACAAAATCATGCCTTTTTTCCAAGATTCAACGGCTGAATTGCAAGAAAACAGCAGAATTCTGCACGAAATCGTCAAAATTCTTAGAGAAAACCGCATATTTCGATGCAAAACGACGATTTCTCGCCGATTTTCGTTGTTTTCTGGCTTGAATTCGCAAAGAAGAGCACGAAATCTACAAAATCATCACTTTTTACCAAGATTCAACGGCTGAATTGCAAGAAAACAGCAGAATTCTGCACGAAATCATCAAAAATTCTTAGAGAAAACCGCATATTTCGATGCAAAACGACGATTTCTCGCCGATTTTCGTGGTTTTCTGGCTTGAATTCGCAAAGAAGAGCACGAAATCTACAAAATCATGACTTTTTACCAAGATTCAACGGCTGAATTGCAAGAAAACCGCAGAATTCTGCACGAAATCATCAAAATTCTTAGAGAAAACCGCATATTTCGATGCAAAACGACGATTTCTCGCCGATTTTCGTGGTTTTCTGGCTTGAATTCGCAAAGAAGAGCACGAAATCTACAAAATCATCACTTTTTACCAAGATTCAACGGCTGAATTGCAAGAAAACAGCAGAATTCTGCACAAAATCATCAAAATTCTTACAGAAAACCGCATATTTCGATGCAAAACGATTATTTCTCGCCGATTTTCGTTGTTTTCTGGCTTGAATTCGCAAAGAAGAGCACGAAATATACAAAATCATGACTTTTTACCAAGATTCAACGGCTGAATTGCAAGAAAACAGCAGAATTCTGCACGAAATCATCAAAATTCTTACAGAAAACCGCATATTTCGATGCAAAACGACGATTTCTCGCCGATTTTCGTTGTTTTCTGGCTTGAATTCGCAAAGAAGAGCACGAAATCTACAAAATCATGACTTTTTACTAAGATTCAACGGCTGAATTGCAAGAAAACCGCAGAATTCTGCACGAAATCATCAAAATTCTTACAGAAAACCGCATTTTTCGATGCAAATCGACGATTTCTCACCGATTTTCGTTGTTTTCTGGCTTGAATTCGCAAAGAAGAGCACGAAATCTACAAAATCATGACTTTTTACCAAGATTCATCGGCTGAATTGCAAGAAAACAGCAGAATTCTGCACAAAATCATCAAAATTCTTACAGAAAACCGCATATTTCGATGCAAAACAACGATTTCTCGCCGATTTTCGTTGTTTTCTGGCTTGAATTCGCAAAGAAGAACACGAAATCTACAAAATCATCACTTTTTACCAAGATTCAACGGCTGAATGCAAGAAAACAGCAGAATTCTGCACGAAATCATCAAAATTCTTAGAGAAAACCGCATATTTCGATGCAAAACCACGATTTCTCGCCGATTTTCGTTGTTTTCTGGCTTGAATTCGCAAAGAAGAGCACGAAATCTACAAAATCATGACTTTTTACCAAGATTCAACGGCTGAATTGCAAGAAAACAGCAGAATTCTGCACGAAATCATCAAAATTCTTAGAGAAAACTGCATATTTCGATGCAAAACAACGATTTCTCGCCGATTTTCGTTGTTTTCTATCTTGAATTCGCCAAGAAGAGCACAAAATCTACAAAATCATGCCTTTTTTCCAAGATTCAACGGCTGAATTGCAAGAAAACAGCAGAATTCTGCACGAAATCGTCAAAATTCTTAGAGAAAACCGCATATTTCGATGCAAAACGACGATTTCTCGCCGATTTTCGTTGTTTTCTGGCTTGAATTCGCAAAGAAGAGCACGAAATCTACAAAATCATCACTTTTTACCAAGATTCAACGGCTGAATTGCAAGAAAACAGCAGAATTCTGCACGAAATCATCAAAAATTCTTAGAGAAAACCGCATATTTCGATGCAAAACGACGATTTCTCGCCGATTTTCGTGGTTTTCTGGCTTGAATTCGCAAAGAAGAGCACGAAATCTACAAAATCATGACTTTTTACCAAGATTCAACGGCTGAATTGCAAGAAAACCGCAGAATTCTGCACGAAATCATCAAAATTCTTACAGAAAACCGCATATTTCGATGCAAAACGACGATTTCTCGCCGATATTCGTTGTTTTCTGGCTTGAATTCGCAAAGAAGAGCACGAAATCTACAAAATCATCACTTTTTACCAAGATTCAACGGCTGAATTGCAAGAAAACAGCAGAATTCTGCACGAAATCATCAAAATTCTTAGAGAAAACCGCATATTTCGATGCAAAACGACGATTTCTCACCGATTTTCGTTGTTTTCTGGCTTGAATTCGCAAAGAAGAGCACGAAATCTACAAAATCATCACTTTTTACCAAGATTCAACGGCTGAATGCAAGAAAACAGCAGAATTCTGCACGAAATCATCAAAATTCTTAGAGAAAACCGCATATTTCGATGCAAAACCACGATTTCTCGCCGATTTTCGTTGTTTTCTGGCTTGAATTCGCAAAGAAGAGCACGAAATCTACAAAATCATGACTTTTTACCAAGATTCAACGGCTGAATTGCAAGAAAACAGCAGAATTCTGCACGAAATCATCAAAATTCTTAGAGAAAACTGCATATTTCGATGCAAAACAACGATTTCTCGCCGATTTTCGTTGTTTTCTATCTTGAATTCGCCAAGAAGAGCACAAAATCTACAAAATCATGCCTTTTTTCCAAGATTCAACGGCTGAATTGCAAGAAAACAGCAGAATTCTGCACGAAATCGTCAAAATTCTTAGAGAAAACCGCATATTTCGATGCAAAACGACGATTTCTCGCCGATTTTCGTTGTTTTCTGGCTTGAATTCGCAAAGAAGAGCACGAAATCTACAAAATCATCACTTTTTACCAAGATTCAACGGCTGAATTGCAAGAAAACAGCAGAATTCTGCACAAAATCATCAAAATTCTTACAGAAAACCGCATATTTCGATGCAAAACGATTATTTCTCGCCGATTTTCGTTGTTTTCTGGCTTGAATTCGCAAAGAAGAGCACGAAATATACAAAATCATGACTTTTTACCAAGATTCAACGGCTGAATTGCAAGAAAACAGCAGAATTCTGCACGAAATCATCAAAATTCTTACAGAAAACCGCATATTTCGATGCAAAACGACGATTTCTCGCCGATTTTCGTTGTTTTCTGGCTTGAATTCGCAAAGAAGAGCACGAAATCTACAAAATCATGACTTTTTACTAAGATTCAACGGCTGAATTGCAAGAAAACCGCAGAATTCTGCACGAAATCATCAAAATTCTTACAGAAAACCGCATTTTTCGATGCAAATCGACGATTTCTCACCGATTTTCGTTGTTTTCTGGCTTGAATTCGCAAAGAAGAGCACGAAATCTACAAAATCATGACTTTTTACCAAGATTCATCGGCTGAATTGCAAGAAAACAGCAGAATTCTGCACAAAATCATCAAAATTCTTACAGAAAACCGCATATTTCGATGCAAAACAACGATTTCTCGCCGATTTTCGTTGTTTTCTGGCTTGAATTCGCAAAGAAGAACACGAAATCTACAAAATCATCACTTTTTACCAAGATTCAACGGCTGAATGCAAGAAAACAGCAGAATTCTGCACGAAATCATCAAAATTCTTAGAGAAAACCGCATATTTCGATGCAAAACCACGATTTCTCGCCGATTTTCGTTGTTTTCTGGCTTGAATTCGCAAAGAAGAGCACGAAATCTACAAAATCATGACTTTTTACCAAGATTCAACGGCTGAATTGCAAGAAAACAGCAGAATTCTGCACGAAATCATCAAAATTCTTAGAGAAAACTGCATATTTCGATGCAAAACAACGATTTCTCGCCGATTTTCGTTGTTTTCTATCTTGAATTCGCCAAGAAGAGCACAAAATCTACAAAATCATGCCTTTTTTCCAAGATTCAACGGCTGAATTGCAAGAAAACAGCAGAATTCTGCACGAAATCGTCAAAATTCTTAGAGAAAACCGCATATTTCGATGCAAAACGACGATTTCTCGCCGATTTTCGTTGTTTTCTGGCTTGAATTCGCAAAGAAGAGCACGAAATCTACAAAATCATCACTTTTTACCAAGATTCAACGGCTGAATTGCAAGAAAACAGCAGAATTCTGCACGAAATCATCAAAAATTCTTAGAGAAAACCGCATATTTCGATGCAAAACGACGATTTCTCGCCGATTTTCGTGGTTTTCTGGCTTGAATTCGCAAAGAAGAGCACGAAATCTACAAAATCATGACTTTTTACCAAGATTCAACGGCTGAATTGCAAGAAAACCGCAGAATTCTGCACAAAATCATCAAAATTCTTACAGAAAACCGCATATTTCGATGCAAAACGATTATTTCTCGCCGATTTTCGTTGTTTTCTGGCTTGAATTCGCAAAGAAGAGCACGAAATCTACAAAATCATGACTTTTTACCAAGATTCAACGGCTGAATTGCAAGAAAACAGCAGAATTCTGCACGAAATCATCAAAATTCTTACAGAAAACCGCATAGTTCGATGCAAAACGACGATTTCTCGCCGATTTTCGTTGTTTTTTGGCTTGAATTCGCAAAGAAGAGCACGAAATCTACAAAATCATGACTTTTTACTAAGATTCAACGGCTGAATTGCAAGAAAACCGCAGAATTCTGCACGAAATCATCAAAATTCTTACAGAAAACCGCATTTTTCGATGCAAATCGACGATTTCTCACCGATTTTCGTTGTTTTCTGGCTTGAATTCGCAAAGAAGAGCACGAAATCTACAAAATCATGACTTTTTACCAAGATTCAACGGCTGAATTGCAAGAAAACAGCAGAATTCTGCACAAAATCATCAAAATTCTTACAGAAAACCGCATATTTCGATGCAAAACAACGATTTCTCGCCGATTTTCGTTGTTTTCTGGCTTGAATTCGCAAAGAAGAGCACGAAATCTACAAAATCATGTCTTTTTACCAAGATTCAACGGCTGAATTGCAAGAAAACAGCAGAATTCTGCACGAAATCATCAAAATTCTTACAGAAAACCGCATATTTCGATGCAAAACGACGATTTCTCGCCGATTTTCGTTGTTTTCTGGCTTGAATTCGCAAAGAAGAGCACGAAATCTACAAAATCATGACTTTTTACTAAGATTCAACGGCTGAATTGCAAGAAAACCGCAGAATTCTGCACGAAATCATCAAAATTCTTACAGAAAACCGCATTTTGCGATGCAAATCGACGATTTCTCACCGATTTTCGTTGTTTTCTGGCTTGAATTCGCAAAGAAGAGCACGAAATCTACAAAATCATGACTTTTTACCAAGATTCAACGGCTGAATTGCAAGAAAACAGCAGAATTCTGCACGAAATCATCAAAATTCTTACAGAAAACCGCATATTTCGATGCAAAACGACGATTTCTCGCCGATATTCGTTGTTTTCTGGCTTGAATTCGCAAAGAAGAGCACGAAATCTACAAAATCATCACTTTTTACCAAGATTCAACGGCTGAATTGCAAGAAAACAGCAGAATTCTGCACGAAATCATCAAAATTCTTAGAGAAAACCGCATATTTCGATGCAAAACGACGATTTCTCACCGATTTTCGTTGTTTTCTGGCTTGAATTCGCAAAGAAGAGCATGAAATCTACAAAATCATCACTTTTTACCAAGATTCAACGGCTGAATTGCAAGAAAACAGCAGAATTCTGCACGAAATCATCAAAATTCTTAGAGAAAACCGCATATTTCGATGCAAAACGACGATTTCTCACCGATTTTCGTTGTTTTCTGGCTTGAATTCGCAAAGAAGAGCATGAAATCTACAAAATCATCACTTTTTACCAAGATTCTACTGCTGAATTGCAAGAAAACAACAGAAATCTGCACGAAATCATCAAAATTCTTACAGAAAACCGCATATTTCGATGCAAAACAACGATTTCTCGCCGATTTTCGTTGTTTTCTGGCTTGAATTCGCAAAGAAGAGCACGAAATCTACAAAATCATCACTTTTTACCAAGATTCTACGGCTGAATTGCAAGAAAACAACAGAAATCTGCACGAAATCATCAAAATTCTTACAGAAAACCGCATATTTCGATGCAAAACAACGATTTCTCGCCGATTTTCGTTGTTTTCTGGCTTGAATTCGCAAAGAAGAGCACGAAATCTACAAAATCATGACTTTTTACCAAGATTCAACGGCTGAATTGCAAGAAAACAGCAGAATTCTGCACGAAATCATCAAAATTCTTACAGAAAACCGTATAGTTCGATGCAAAACGACGATTTCTCGCCGATTTTCGTTGTTTTCTGGCTTGAATTCGCAAAGAAGAGCACGAAATCTACAAAATCATGACTTTTTACTAAGATTCAACGGCTGAATTGCAAGAAAACCGCAGAATTCTGCACGAAATCATCAAAATTCTTACAGAAAACCGCATTTTTCGATGCAAATCGACGATTTCTCACCGATTTTCGTTGTTTTCTGACTTGAATTCGCAAAGAAGAGCACGAAATCTAGAAAATCATGACTTTTTACCAAGATTCAACGGCTGAATTGCAAGAAAACAGCAGAATTCTGCACAAAATCATCAAAATTCTTACAGAAAACCGCATATTTCGATGCAAAACAACGATTTCTCGCCGATTTTCGTTGTTTTCTGGCTTGAATTCGCAAAGAAGAGCACGAAATCTACAAAATCATGTCTTTTTACTAAGATTCAACGGCTGAATTACAAGAAAACAGCAGAATTCTGCCCGAAATCATCAAAATTCTTACAGAAAACCGCATATTTCGATGCAAAACGACGATTTCTCGCCGATTTTCGTTGTTTTCTGGCTTGAATTCGCAAAGAAGAGCACGAAATCTACAAAATCATGACTTTTTACTAAGATTCAACGGCTGAATTGCAAGAAAACCGCAGAATTCTGCACGAAATCATCAAAATTCTTACAGAAAACCGCATTTTTCGATGCAAATCGACGATTTCTCACCGATTTTCGTTGTTTTCTGGCTTGAATTCGCAAAGAAGAGCACGAAATCTACAAAATCATGTCTTTTTACCAAGATTCAACGGCTGAATTGCAAGAAAACAGCAGAATTCTGCACAAAATCATCAAAATTCTTACAGAAAACCGCATATTTCGATGCAAAACAACGATTTCTCGCCGATTTTCGATGTTTTCTGGCTTGAATTCGCAAAGAAGAGCACGAAATCTACAAAATCATGTCTTTTTACCAAGATTCAACGGCTGAATTGCAAGAAAACAGCAGAATTCTGCACGAAATCATCAAAATTCTTACAGAAAACCGCATATTTCGATGCAAAACGACGATTTCTCGCCGATTTTCGTTGTTTTCTGGCTTGAATTCCCAAAGAAGAGCACGAAATCTACAAAATCATGACTTTTTACTAAGATTCAACGGCTGAATTGCAAGAAAACCGCAGAATTCTGCACGAAATCATCAAAATTCTTACAGAAAACCACATTTTTCGATGCAAATCGACGATTTCTCACCGATTTTCGTTGTTTTCTGGCTTGAATTCGCAAAGAAGAGCACGAAATCTACAAAATCATGACTTTTTACCAAGATTCAACCGCTGAATTGCAAGAAAACAGCAGAATTCTGTACGAAATCATCAAAATTCTTACAGAAAACCGCATATTTCGATGCAAAACAACGATTTCTCGCCGATTTTCGTTGTTTTCTGGCTTGAATTCGCAAAGAAGAGCACGAAATCTACAAAATCATCACTTTTTACCAAGATTCTACGGCTGAATTGCAAGAAAACAGCAGAAATCTGCACGAAATCATCAAAATTCTTACAGAAAACCGCATATTTCGATGCAAAACGACGATTTCTCGCCGATTTTCGTTGTTTTCTGGCTTGAATTCGCAAAGAAGAGCACGAAATCTACAAAATCATCACTTTTTACCAAGATTCAACGCTGAATTGCAAGAAAACGGCAGAATTCTGCACGAAATCATCAAAATTCTTAGAGAAAACCGCATATTTCGATGCAAAACGACGATTTCTCGCCGATATTCGTGGTTTTCTGGCTTGAATTCGCAAAGAAGAGCACGAAATCTACAAAATCATGACTTTTTACCAAGATTCAACGGCTGAATTGCAAGAAAACAGCAGAATTCTGCACAAAATCATCAAAATTCTTACAGAAAACCGCATATTTCGATGCAAAACGATTATTTCTCGCCGATTTTCGTTGTTTTCTGGCTTGAATTCGCAAAGAAGAGCACGAAATCTACAAAATCATGACTTTTTACCAAGATTCAACGGCTGAATTGCAAGAAATCAGCAGAACTCTGCACGAAATCATCAAAATTCTCACAGAAAACCGCATAGTTCGATGCAAAACGACGATTTCTCGCCGATTTTCGTTGTTTTCTGGCTTGAATTCGCAAAGAAGAGCACGAAATCTACAAAATCATGACTTTTTACCAAGATTCAACGGCTGAATTGCAAGAAAACAGCAGAACTCTGCACGAAATCATCAAAATTCTTACAGAAAACCGCATAGTTCGATGCAAAACGACGATTTCTCGCCGATTTTCGTTGTTTTCTGGCTTGAATTCGCAAAGAAGAGCACGAAATCTACAAAATCATGACTTTTTACTAAAATTCAACGGCTGAATTGCAAGAAAACCGCAGAATTCTGCACGAAATCATCAAAATTCTTACAGAAAACCGCATTTTTCGATGCAAATCGACGATTTCTCACCGATTTTCGTTGTTTTCTGGCTTGAATTCGCAAAGAAAAGCACGAAATCTACAAAATCATGACTTTTTACCAAGATTCAACGGCTGAATTGCAAGAAAACAGCAGAATTCTGCACAAAATCATCAAAATTCTTACAGAATACCGCATATTTCGATGCAAAACAACGATTTCTCGCCGATTTTCGTTGTTTTCTGGCTTGAATTCGCAAAGAAGAGCACGAAATCTACAAAATCATGACTTTTTACCAAGATTCAACGGCTGAATTGCAAGAAAACAGCAGAATTCTGCACGAAATCATCAAAATTCTTACAGAAAACCCCATATTTCGATGCAAAACGACGATTTCTCGCCGATTTTCGTTGTTTTCTGGCTTGAATTCGCAAAGAAGAGCACGAAATCTACAAAATCATGACTTTTTACTAAGATTCAACGGCTGAATTGCAAGAAAACCGCAGAATTCTGCACGAAATCATCAAAATTCTTACAGAAAACCGCATATTTCGATGCAAAACAACGATTTCTCGCCGATTTTCGTTGTTTTCTGGCTTGAATTAGCAAAGAAGAGCACGAAATCTACAAAATCATCACTTTTCACCAATATTCTACGGCTGAATTGCAAGAAAACAGCAGAATTCTGCACGAAATCATCAAAATTCTTACAGAAAACCGCATATTTCGATGCAAAACGACGATTTCTCGCCGATTTTCGTTGTTTTCTGGCTTGAATTCGCAAAGAAGAGCACGAAATCTACAAAATCATGACTTTTTACCAAGAGTCAACGGCTGAATTGCAAGAAAACAGCAGAATTCTGCCCGAAATCATCAAAATTCTTAGAGAAAACTGCATATTTCGATGCAAAACAACGATTTCTCGCCGATTTTCGTTGTTTTCTATCTTGAATTCGCCAACAAGAGCACGAAATCTACAAAATCATGACTTTTTACCTAGATTCAAAAGCTGCATTGCAAGAAAACAGCAGAATTCTGCACGAAATCATCAAAATTCTTAGAGAAAACCGCATATTTCGATGCAAAACAACGATTTCTCGCCGATTTTCGTTGTTTTCTATCTTGAATTCGCCAAGAAGAGCACGAAATCTATAAAATCACGACTTTTTACCTAGATTCAACGGCTGAATTGCTAGAAAACAGCAGAATTCTGCACGAAATCATCAAAATTCTTACAGAAAACCGCATATTTCGATGCAAAACGACGATTTCTCGCCGATTTTCGTTGTTTTCTCGCTTGAATTCGCAAAGAAGAGCACAAAATCTACAAAATCATGACTTTTTACCAAGATTCAACGGCTGAATTGCAAGAAAACAGCAGAATTCTGCACGAACTCATCAAAATTCTTAGAGAAAACCGCATATTTCGATGCAAAACGACGATTTCTCGCCGATTTTCGTTGTTTTCTGGCTTGAATTCGCAAAGAAGAGCACGAAATCTACAAAATCATCACTTTTTACCAAGATTCAACGGCCGAATTGCAAGAAAACAGCAGAATTCTGCACGAAATCATCAAAATTCTTAGAGAAAACCGCATATTTCGATGCAAAACGACGATTTCTCGCCGATTTTCGTTGTTTTCTGGCTTGAATTCGCAAAGAAGAGCACGAAATCTACAAAATCATCACTTTTTACCAAGATTCAACATCTGAATTGCAAGAAAACAGCAGAATTCTGCACGAAATCATCAAAATTCTTACAGAAAACCACATTTTTCGATGCAAATCGACGATTTCTCACCGATTTTCGTTGTTTTCTGGCTTGAATTCGCAAAGAAGAGCACGAAATCTACAAAATCATGACTTTTTACCAAGATTCAACCGCTGAATTGCAAGAAAACGGCAGAATTCTGCACGAAATCATCAAAATTCTTAGAGAAAACCGCATATTTCGATGCAAAACGACGATTTCTCGCCGATATTCGTGGTTTTCTGGCTTGAATTCGCAAAGAAGAGCACGAAATCTACAAAATCATGACTTTTTACCAAGATTCAACGGCTGAATTGCAAGAAAACAGCAGAATTCTGCACAAAATCATCAAAATTCTTACAGAAAACCGCATATTTCGATGCAAAACGATTATTTCTCGCCGATTTTCGTTGTTTTCTGGCTTGAATTCGCAAAGAAGAGCACGAAATCTACAAAATCATGACTTTTTACCAAGATTCAACGGCTGAATTGCAAGAAAACAGCAGAACTCTGCACGAAATCATCAAAATTCTCACAGAAAACCGCATAGTTCGATGCAAAACGACGATTTCTCGCCGATTTTCGTTGTTTTCTGGCTTGAATTCGCAAAGAAGAGCACGAAATCTACAAAATCATGACTTTTTACCAAGATTCAACGGCTGAATTGCAAGAAAACAGCAGAACTCAGCACGAAATCATCAAAATTCTTACAGAAAACCGCATAGTTCGATGCAAAACGACGATTTCTCGCCGATTTTCGTTGTTTTCTGGCTTGAATTCGCAAAGAAGAGCACGAAATCTACAAAATCATGACTTTTTACTAAAATTCAACGGCTGAATTGCAAGAAAACCGCAGAATTCTGCACGAAATCATCAAAATTCTTACAGAAAACCGCATTTTTCGATGCAAATCGACGATTTCTCACCGATTTTCGTTGTTTTCTGGCTTGAATTCGCAAAGAAAAGCACGAAATCTACAAAATCATGACTTTTTACCAAGATTCAACGGCTGAATTGCAAGAAAACAGCAGAATTCTGCACAAAATCATCAAAATTCTTACAGAATACCGCATATTTCGATGCAAAACAACGATTTCTCGCCGATTTTCGTTGTTTTCTGGCTTGAATTCGCAAAGAAGAGCACGAAATCTACAAAATCATGACTTTTTACCAAGATTCAACGGCTGAATTGCAAGAAAACAGCAGAATTCTGCACGAAATCATCAAAATTCTTACAGAAAACCCCATATTTCGATGCAAAACGACGATTTCTCGCCGATTTTCGTTGTTTTCTGGCTTGAATTCGCAAAGAAGAGCACGAAATCTACAAAATCATGACTTTTTACTAAGATTCAACGGCTGAATTGCAAGAAAACCGCAGAATTCTGCACGAAATCATCAAAATTCTTACAGAAAACCGCATATTTCGATGCAAAACAACGATTTCTCGCCGATTTTCGTTGTTTTCTGGCTTGAATTAGCAAAAAAGAGCACGAAATCTACAAAATCATCACTTTTCACCAATATTCTACGGCTGAATTGCAAGAAAACAGCAGAATTCTGCACGAAATCATCAAAATTCTTACAGAAAACCGGATATTTCGATGCAAAACGACGATTTCTCGCCGATTTTCGTTGTTTTCTGGCTTGAATTCGCAAAGAAGAGCACGAAATCTACAAAATCATGACTTTTTACCAAGAGTCAACGGCTGAATTGCAAGAAAACAGCAGAATTCTGCACGAAATCATCAAAATTCTTACAGAAAACCGGATATTTCGATGCAAAACAACGATTTCTCGCCGATTTTCGTTGTTTTCTATCTTGAATTCGCCAAGAAGAGCACGAAATCTATAAAATCACGACTTTTTACCTAGATTCAACGGCTGAATTGCTAGAAAACAGCAGAATTCTGCACGAAATCATCAAAATTCTTACAGAAAACCGCATATTTCGATGCAAAACGACGATTTCTCGCCGATTTTCGTTGTTTTCTCGCTTGAATTCGCAAAGAAGAGCACAAAATCTACAAAATCATGACTTTTTACCAAGATTCAACGGCTGAATTGCAAGAAAACAGCAGAATTCTGCACGAACTCATCAAAATTCTTAGAGAAAACCGCATATTTCGATGCAAAACGACGATTTCTCGCCGATTTTCGTTGTTTTCTGGCTTGAATTCGCAAAGAAGAGCACGAAATCTACAAAATCATCACTTTTTACCAAGATTCAACGGCCGAATTGCAAGAAAACAGCAGAATTCTGCACGAAATCATCAAAATTCTTAGAGAAAACCGCATATTTCGATGCAAAACGACGATTTCTCGCCGATTTTCGTTGTTTTCTGGCTTGAATTCGCAAAGAAGAGCACGAAATCTACAAAATCATCACTTTTTACCAAGATTCAACATCTGAATTGCAAGAAAACAGCAGAATTCTGCACGAAATCATCAAAATTCTTACAGAAAACCGCATATTTCGATGCAAAACGACGATTTCTCGCCGATTTTCGTTGTTTTCTCGCTTGAATTCGCAAAGAAGAGCACAAAATCTACAAAATCATCACTTTTTACCAAGATTCAACATCTGAATTGCAAGAAAACAGCAGAATTCTGCACGAAATCGTCAAAATTCTTAGAGAAAACCGCATATTTCGATGCAAAACGACGATTTCTCGCCGATTTTCGTTGTTTTCTGGCTTGAATTCGCAAAGAAGAGCACGAAATCTACAAAATCATCACTTTTTACCAAGATTCAACGGCCGAATTGCAAGAAAACAGCAGAATTCTGCACGAAATCATCAAAATTCTTAGAGAAAACCGCATATTTCGATGCAAAACGACGATTTCTCGCTGATTTTCGTTGTTTTCTATCTTGAATTCGCAAAGAAGAGCACGAAATCTACAAAATCACGACTTTTTACCTAGATTCAACGGCTGAATTGCAAGAAAACAGCAGAATTCTGCACGAAATCATCAAAATTCTTACAGAAAACCGCATATTTCGATGCAAAAGGACGATTTCTCGCCGATTTTCGTTGTTTTCTCGCTTGAATTCGCAAAGAAGAGCACAAAATCTACAAAATCATGACTTTTTACCAAGATTCAACGGCTGAATTGCAAGAAAACAGCAGAATTCTGCACGAAATCATCAAAATTCTTACAGAAAACCGCATATTTCGATGCAAAACGACGATTTCTCGCCGATTTTCGTTGTTTTCTGGCATGAATTTGCAAAGAAGAGCACGAAATCTACAAAATCATGACTTTTTACCAAGATTCAACGGCTGAATTGCAAGAAAACAGCAGAATTCTGCACGAAATCATCAAAATTCTTAGAGAAAACCGCATATTTCGATGCAAAACGACGATTTCTCGCTGATGTTCGTTGTTTTCTATCTTGAATTCGCAAAGAAAAGCACGAAATCTACAAAATCATGACTTTTTACCAAGATTCAACGGCTGAATTGCAAGTAAACAGCAGAATTCTGCACGAAATCGTCAAAATTCTCAGAGAAAACCGCATATTTTGAAGCAAAACGACGATTTCTCGCCGATTTTCGTTGTTTTCTGGCTTGAATTCGCACAGAAGAGCACGAAATCTACAAAATCATCACTTTTTACCAAGATTCAACGGCTGAATTGCAAGAAAACAGCAGAATTCTGCACGAAATCATAAAAATTCTTAGAGAAAACCGCATATTTCGATGCAAAACGACGATTTCTCGCCGATTTTCGTTGTTTTCTGGCTTGAATTCGCAAAGAAGAGCACGAAATCTACAAAATCATCACTTTTTACCAAGATTCAACGGCTGAATTGCAAGAAAACAGCAGAATTCTGCACGAAATCATCAAAATTCTTAGAGAAAACCGCATATTTCGATGCAAAACGACGATTTCTCGCCGATTTTCGTTGTTTTCTGGCTTGAATTCGCAAAGAAGAGCACGAAATCTACAAAATCATCACTTTTTACCAAGATTCAACATCTGAATTGCAAGAAAACAGCAGAATTCTGCACGAAATCATCAAAATTCTTACAGAAAACCGCATATTTCGATGCAAAACGACGATTTCTCGCCGATTTTCGTTGTTTTCTCGCTTGAATTCGCAAAGAAGAGCACAAAATGTACAAAATCATGACTTTTTACCAAGATTCAACGGCTGAATTGCAAGAAAACAGCAGAATTCTGCTCGAAATCATCAAAATTCTTACAGAAAACCGCATATTTCGATGCAAAACGACGATTTCTCGCTGATTTTCGTTGTTTTCTATCTTGAATTCGCAAAGAAGAGCACGAAATCTACAAAATCATGACTTTTTACCAAGATTCAACGGCTGAATTGCAAGTAAACAGCAGAATTCTGCACGAAATCGTCAAAATTCTTAGAGAAAACCGCATATTTCGATGCAAAACGACGATTTCTCGCCGATTTTCGTTGTTTTCTGGCTTGAATTCGCAAAGAAGAGCACGAAATCTACAAAATCATCACTTTTTACCAAGATTCAACGGCCGAATTGCAAGAAAACAGCAGAATTCTGCACGAAATCATCAAAATTCTTAGAGAAAACCGCATATTTCGATGCAAAACGACGATTTCTCGCCGATTTTCGTTGTTTTCTGGCTTGAATTCGCAAAGAAGAGCACGAAATCTACAAAATCATCACTTTTTACCAAGATTCAACATCTGAATTGCAAGAAAACAGCAGAATTCTGCACGAAATCATCAAAATTCTTACAGAAAACCGCATATTTCGATGCAAAACGACGATTTCTCGCCGATTTTCGTTGTTTTCTCGCTTGAATTCGCAAAGAAGAGCACAAAATCTACAAAATCATCACTTTTTACCAAGATTCAACATCTGAATTGCAAGAAAACAGCAGAATTCTGCACGAAATCGTCAAAATTCTTAGAGAAAACCGCATATTTCGATGCAAAACGACGATTTCTCGCCGATTTTCGTTGTTTTCTGGCTTGAATTCGCAAAGAAGAGCACGAAATCTACAAAATCATCACTTTTTACCAAGATTCAACGGCCGAATTGCAAGAAAACAGCAGAATTCTGCACGAAATCATCAAAATTCTTAGAGAAAACCGCATATTTCGATGCAAAACGACGATTTCTCGCTGATTTTCGTTGTTTTCTATCTTGAATTCGCAAAGAAGAGCACGAAATCTACAAAATCACGACTTTTTACCTAGATTCAACGGCTGAATTGCAAGAAAACAGCAGAATTCTGCACGAAATCATCAAAATTCTTACAGAAAACCGCATATTTCGATGCAAAAGGACGATTTCTCGCCGATTTTCGTTGTTTTCTCGCTTGAATTCGCAAAGAAGAGCACAAAATCTACAAAATCATGACTTTTTACCAAGATTCAACGGCTGAATTGCAAGAAAACAGCAGAATTCTGCACGAAATCATCAAAATTCTTACAGAAAACCGCATATTTCGATGCAAAACGACGATTTCTCGCCGATTTTCGTTGTTTTCTGGCATGAATTTGCAAAGAAGAGCACGAAATCTACAAAATCATGACTTTTTACCAAGATTCAACGGCTGAATTGCAAGAAAACAGCAGAATTCTGCACGAAATCATCAAAATTCTTAGAGAAAACCGCATATTTCGATGCAAAACGACGATTTCTCGCCGATTTTCGTTGTTTTCTGGCTTGAATTCGCAAAGAAGAGCACGAAATCTACAAAATCATCACTTTTTACCAAGATTCAACATCTGAATTGCAAGAAAACAGCAGAATTCTGCACGAAATCATCAAAATTCTTACAGAAAACCGCATATTTCGATGCAAAACGACGATTTCTCGCCGATTTTCGTTGTTTTCTCGCTTGAATTCGCAAAGAAGAGCACAAAATCTACAAAATCATCACTTTTTACCAAGATTCAACATCTGAATTGCAAGAAAACAGCAGAATTCTGCACGAAATCGTCAAAATTCTTAGAGAAAACCGCATATTTCGATGCAAAACGACGATTTCTCGCCGATTTTCGTTGTTTTCTGGCTTGAATTCGCAAAGAAGAGCACGAAATCTACAAAATCATCACTTTTTACCAAGATTCAACGGCCGAATTGCAAGAAAACAGCAGAATTCTGCACGAAATCATCAAAATTCTTAGAGAAAACCGCATATTTCGATGCAAAACGACGATTTCTCGCTGATTTTCGTTGTTTTCTATCTTGAATTCGCAAAGAAGAGCACGAAATCTACAAAATCACGACTTTTTACCTAGATTCAACGGCTGAATTGCAAGAAAACAGCAGAATTCTGCACGAAATCATCAAAATTCTTACAGAAAACCGCATATTTCGATGCAAAAGGACGATTTTTCGCCGATTTTCGTTGTTTTCTCGCTTGAATTCGCAAAGAAGAGCACAAAATCTACAAAATCATGACTTTTTACCAAGATTCAACGGCTGAATTGCAAGAAAACAGCAGAATTCTGCACGAAATCATCAAAATTCTTACAGAAAACCGCATATTTCGATGCAAAACGACGATTTCTCGCCGATTTTCGTTGTTTTCTGGCATGAATTTGCAAAGAAGAGCACGAAATCTACAAAATCATGACTTTTTACCAAGATTCAACGGCTGAATTGCAAGAAAACAGCAGAATTCTGCACGAAATCATCAAAATTCTTAGAGAAAACCGCATATTTCGATGCAAAACGACGATTTCTCGCTGATTTTCGTTGTTTTCTATCTTGAATTCGCAAAGAAGAGCACGAAATCTACAAAATCATGACTTTTTACCAAGATTCAACGGCTGAATTGCAAGTAAACAGCAGAATTCTGCACGAAATCGTCAAAATTCTCAGAGAAAACCGCATATTTCGAAGCAAAACGACGATTTCTCGCCGATTTTCGTTGTTTTCTGGCTTGAATTCGCACAGAAGAGCACGAAATCTACAAAATCATCACTTTTTACCAAGATTCAACGGCTGAATTGCAAGAAAACAGCAGAATTCTGCACGAAATCATAAAAATTCTTAGAGAAAACCGCATATTTCGATGCAAAACGACGATTTCTCGCCGATTTTCGTTGTTTTCTGGCTTGAATTCGCAAAGAAGAGCACGAAATCTACAAAATCATCACTTTTTACCAAGATTCAACGGCTGAATTTCAAGAAAACAGCAGAATTCTGCACGAAATCATCAAAATTCTTAGAGAAAACCGCATATTTCGATGCAAAACGACGATTTCTCGCCGATTTTCGTTGTTTTCTGGCTTGAATTCGCAAAGAAGAGCACAAAATCTACAAAATCATCACTTTTTACCAAGATTCAACGGCTGAATTGCAAGAAAACAGCAGAATTCTGCCCGAAATCATCAAAATTCTTAGAGAAAACCGCATATTTCGATGCAAAACGACGATTTCTCGCCGATTTTCGTTGTTTTCTGGCTTGAATTCGCAAAGAAGAGCACGAAATCTACAAAATCATCACTTTTTACCAAGATTCAACATCTGAATTGCAAGAAAACAGCAGAATTCTGCACGAAATCATCAAAATTCTTACAGAAAACCCCATATTTCGATGCAAAACGACGATTTCTCGCCGATTTTCGTTGTTTTCTGGCTTGAATTCGCAAAGAAGAGCACGAAATCTACAAAATCATGACTTTTTACTAAGATTCAACGGCTGAATTGCAAGAAAACCGCAGAATTCTGCACGAAATCATCAAAATTCTTACAGAAAACCGCATATTTCGATGCAAAACAACGATTTCTCGCCGATTTTCGTTGTTTTCTGGCTTGAATTGGCAAAGAAGAGCACGAAATCTACAAAATCATCACTTTTCACCAATATTCTACAGCTGAATTGCAAGAAAACAGCAGAATTCTGCACGAAATCATCAAAATTCTTACAGAAAACCGGATATTTCGATGCAAAACGACGATTTCTCGCCGATTTTCGTTGTTTTCTGGCTTGAATTCGCAAAGAAGAGCACGAAATCTACAAAATCATGACTTTTTACCAAGAGTCAACAGCTGAATTGCAAGAAAACAGCAGAATTCTGCCCGAAATCATCAAAATTCTTAGAGAAAACTGCATATTTCGATGCAAAACAACGATTTCTCGCCGATTTTCGTTGTTTTCTATCTTGAATTCGCCAACAAGAGCACGAAATCTACAAAATCATGACTTTTTACCTAGATTCAAAAGCTGCATTGCAAGAAAACAGCAGAATTCTGCACGAAATCATCAAAATTCTTAGAGAAAACCGCATATTTCGATGCAAAACAACGATTTCTCGCCGATTTTCGTTGTTTTCTATCTTGAATTCGCCAAGAAGAGCACGAAATCTATAAAATCACGACTTTTTACCTAGATTCAACGGCTGAATTGCTAGAAAACAGCAGAATTCTGCACGAAATCATCAAAATTCTTACAGAAAACCGAATATTTCGATGCAAAACGACGATTTCTCGCCGATTTTCGTTGTTTTCTCGCTTGAATTCGCAAAGAAGAGCACAAAATCTACAAAATCATGACTTTTTACCAAGATTCAACGGCTGAATTGCAAGAAAACAGCAGAATTCTGCACGAACTCATCAAAATTCTTAGAGAAAACCGCATATTTCGATGCAAAACGACGATTTCTCGCCGATTTTCGTTGTTTTCTGGCTTGAATTCGCAAAGAAGAGCACGAAATCTACAAAATCATCACTTTTTACCAAGATTCAACGGCCGAATTGCAAGAAAACAGCAGAATTCTGCACGAAATCATCAAAATTCTTAGAGAAAACCGCATATTTCGATGCAAAACGACGATTTCTCGCCGATTTTCGTTGTTTTCTGGCTTGAATTCGCAAAGAAGAGCACGAAATCTACAAAATCATCACTTTTTACCAAGATTCAACATCTGAATTGCAAGAAAACAGCAGAATTCTGCACGAAATCATCAAAATTCTTACAGAAAACCGCATATTTCGATGCAAAACGACGATTTCTCGCCGATTTTCGTTGTTTTCTCGCTTGAATTCGCAAAGAAGAGCACAAAATCTACAAAATCATCACTTTTTACCAAGATTCAACATCTGAATTGCAAGAAAACAGCAGAATTCTGCACGAAATCGTCAAAATTCTTAGAGAAAACCGCATATTTCGATGCAAAACGACGATTTCTCGCCGATTTTCGTTGTTTTCTGGCTTGAATTCGCAAAGAAGAGCACGAAATCTACAAAATCATCACTTTTTACCAAGATTCAACGGCCGAATTGCAAGAAAACAGCAGAATTCTGCACGAAATCATCAAAATTCTTAGAGAAAACCGCATATTTCGATGCAAAACGACGATTTCTCGCTGATTTTCGTTGTTTTCTATCTTGAATTCGCAAAGAAGAGCACGAAATCTACAAAATCACGACTTTTTACCTAGATTCAACGGCTGAATTGCAAGAAAACAGCAGAATTCTGCACGAAATCATCAAAATTCTTACAGAAAACCGCATATTTCGATGCAAAAGGACGATTTCTCGCCGATTTTCGTTGTTTTCTCGCTTGAATTCGCAAAGAAGAGCACAAAATCTACAAAATCATGACTTTTTACCAAGATTCAACGGCTGAATTGCAAGAAAACAGCAGAATTCTGCACGAAATCATCAAAATTCTTACAGAAAACCGCATATTTCGATGCAAAACGACGATTTCTCGCCGATTTTCGTTGTTTTCTGGCATGAATTTGCAAAGAAGAGCACGAAATCTACAAAATCATGACTTTTTACCAAGATTCAACGGCTGAATTGCAAGAAAACAGCAGAATTCTGCACGAAATCATCAAAATTCTTAGAGAAAACCGCATATTTCGATGCAAAACAACGATTTCTCGCCGATTTTCGTTGTTTTCTATCTTGAATTCGCCAAGAAGAGCACGAAATCTATAAAATCACGACTTTTTACCTAGATTCAACGGCTGAATTGCTAGAAAACAGCAGAATTCTGCACGAAATCATCAAAATTCTTACAGAAAACCGCATATTTCGATGCAAAACGACGATTTCTCGCCGATTTTCGTTGTTTTCTCGCTTGAATTCGCAAAGAAGAGCACAAAATCTACAAAATCATGACTTTTTACCAAGATTCAACGGCTGAATTGCAAGAAAACAGCAGAATTCTGCACGAACTCATCAAAATTCTTAGAGAAAACCGCATATTTCGATGCAAAACGACGATTTCTCGCCGATTTTCGTTGTTTTCTGGCTTGAATTCGCAAAGAAGAGCACGAAATCTACAAAATCATCACTTTTTACCAAGATTCAACGGCCGAATTGCAAGAAAACAGCAGAATTCTGCACGAAATCATCAAAATTCTTAGAGAAAACCGCATATTTCGATGCAAAACGACGATTTCTCGCCGATTTTCGTTGTTTTCTGGCTTGAATTCGCAAAGAAGAGCACGAAATCTACAAAATCATCACTTTTTACCAAGATTCAACATCTGAATTGCAAGAAAACAGCAGAATTCTGCACGAAATCATCAAAATTCTTACAGAAAACCGCATATTTCGATGCAAAACGACGATTTCTCGCCGATTTTCGTTGTTTTCTCGCTTGAATTCGCAAAGAAGAGCACAACATCTACAAAATCATCACTTTTTACCAAGATTCAACATCTGAATTGCAAGAAAACAGCAGAATTCTGCACGAAATCGTCAAAATTCTTAGAGAAAACCGCATATTTCGATGCAAAACGACGATTTCTCGCCGATTTTCGTTGTTTTCTGGCTTGAATTCGCAAAGAAGAGCACGAAATCTACAAAATCATCACTTTTTACCATGATTCAACGGCCGAATTGCAAGAAAACAGCAGAATTCTGCACGAAATCATCAAAATTCTTAGAGAAAACCGCATATTTCGATGCAAAACGACGATTTCTCGCTGATTTTCGTTGTTTTCTATCTTGAATTCGCAAAGAAGAGCACGAAATCTACAAAATCACGACTTTTTACCTAGATTCAACGGCTGAATTGCAAGAAAACAGCAGAATTCTGCACGAAATCATCAAAATTCTTAGAGAAAACCGCATATTTCGATGCAAAAGGACGATTTCTCGCCGATTTTCGTTGTTTTCTCGCTTGAATTCGCAAAGAAGAGCACAAAATCTACAAAATCATGACTTTTTACCAAGATTCAACGGCTGAATTGCAAGAAAACAGCAGAATTCTGCACGAAATCATCAAAATTCTTACAGAAAACCGCATATTTCGATGCAAAACGACGATTTCTCGCCGATTTTCGTTGTTTTCTGGCATGAATTTGCAAAGAAGAGCACGAAATCTACAAAATCATGACTTTTTACCAAGATTCAACGGCTGAATTGCAAGAAAACAGCAGAATTCTGCACGAAATCATCAAAATTCTTAGAGAAAACCGCATATTTCGATGCAAAACGACGATTTCTCGCTGATTTTCGTTGTTTTCTATCTTGAATTCGCAAAGAAAAGCACGAAATCTACAAAATCATGACTTTTTACCAAGATTCAACGGCTGAATTGCAAGTAAACAGCAGAATTCTGCACGAAATCGTCAAAATTCTCAGAGAAAACCGCATATTTTGAAGCAAAACGACGATTTCTCGCCGATTTTCGTTGTTTTCTGGCTTGAATTCGCACAGAAGAGCACGAAATCTACAAAATCATCACTTTTTACCAAGATTCAACGGCTGAATTGCAAGAAAACAGCAGAATTCTGCACGAAATCATAAAAATTCTTAGAGAAAACCGCATATTTCGATGCAAAACGACGATTTCTCGCCGATTTTCGTTGTTTTCTGGCTTGAATTCGCAAAGAAGAGCACGAAATCTACAAAATCATCACTTTTTACCAAGATTCAACGGCTGAATTGCAAGAAAACAGCAGAATTCTGCACGAAATCATCAAAATTCTTAGAGAAAACCGCATATTTCGATGCAAAACGACGATTTCTCGCCGATTTTCATTGTTTTCTGGCTTGAATTCGCAAAGAAGAGCACGAAATCTACAAAATCATCACTTTTTACCAAGATTCAACATCTGAATTGCAAGAAAACAGCAGAATTCTGCACGAAATCATCAAAATTCTTACAGAAAACCGCATATTTCGATGCAAAACGACGATTTCTCGCCGATTTTCGTTGTTTTCTCGCTTGAATTCGCAAAGAAGAGCACAAAATGTACAAAATCATGACTTTTTACCAAGATTCAACGGCTGAATTGCAAGAAAACAGCAGAATTCTGCTCGAAATCATCAAAATTCTTACAGAAAACCGCATATTTCGATGCAAAACGACGATTTCTCGCTGATTTTCGTTGTTTTCTATCTTGAATTCGCAAAGAAGAGCACGAAATCTACAAAATCATGACTTTTTACCAAGATTCAACGGCTGAATTGCAAGTAAACAGCAGAATTCTGCACGAAATCGTCAAAATTCTTAGAGAAAACCGCATATTTCGATGCAAAACGACGATTTCTCGCCGATTTTCGTTGTTTTCTGGCTTGAATTCGCAAAGAAGAGCACGAAATCTACAAAATCATCACTTTTTACCAAGATTCAACGGCCGAATTGCAAGAAAACAGCAGAATTCTGCACGAAATCATCAAAATTCTTAGAGAAAACCGCATATTTCGATGCAAAACGACGATTTCTCGCCGATTTTCGTTGTTTTCTGGCTTGAATTCGCAAAGAAGAGCACGAAATCTACAAAATCATCACTTTTTACCAAGATTCAACATCTGAATTGCAAGAAAACAGCAGAATTCTGCACGAAATCATCAAAATTCTTACAGAAAACCGCATATTTCGATGCAAAACGACGATTTCTCGCCGATTTTCGTTGTTTTCTCGCTTGAATTCGCAAAGAAGAGCACAAAATCTACAAAATCATCACTTTTTACCAAGATTCAACATCTGAATTGCAAGAAAACAGCAGAATTCTGCACGAAATCGTCAAAATTCTTAGAGAAAACCGCATATTTCGATGCAAAACGACGATTTCTCGCCGATTTTCGTTGTTTTCTGGCTTGAATTCGCAAAGAAGAGCACGAAATCTACAAAATCATCACTTTTTACCAAGATTCAACGGCCGAATTGCAAGAAAACAGCAGAATTCTGCACGAAATCATCAAAATTCTTAGAGAAAACCGCATATTTCGATGCAAAACGACGATTTCTCGCTGATTTTCGTTGTTTTCTATCTTGAATTCGCAAAGAAGAGCACGATATCTACAAAATCACGACTTTTTATCTAGATTCAACGGCTGAATTGCAAGAAAACAGCAGAATTCTGCACGAAATCATCAAAATTCTTACAGAAAACCGCATATTTCGATGCAAAAGGACGATTTCTCGCCGATTTTCGTTGTTTTCTCGCTTGAATTCGCAAAGAAGAGCACAAAATCTACAAAATCATGACTTTTTACCAAGATTCAACGGCTGAATTGCAAGAAAACAGCAGAATTCTGCACGAAATCATCAAAATTCTTACAGAAAACCGCATATTTCGATGCAAAACGACGATTTCTCGCCGATTTTCGTTGTTTTCTGGCATGAATTTGCAAAGAAGAGCACGAAATCTACAAAATCATGACTTTTTACCAAGATTCAACGGCTGAATTGCAAGAAAACAGCAGAATTCTGCACGAAATCATCAAAATTCTTAGAGAAAACCGCATATTTCGATGCAAAACGACGATTTCTCGCTGATTTTCGTTGTTTTCTATCTTGAATTCGCAAAGAAGAGCACGAAATCTACAAAATCATGACTTTTTACCAAGATTCAACGGCTGAATTGCAAGTAAACAGCAGAATTCTGCACGAAATCGTCAAAATTCTCAGAGAAAACCGCATATTTCGAAGCAAAACGACGATTTCTCGCCGATTTTCGTTGTTTTCTGGCTTGAATTCGCACAGAAGAGCACGAAATCTACAAAATCATCACTTTTTACCAAGATTCAACGGCTGAATTGCAAGAAAACAGCAGAATTCTGCACGAAATCATAAAAATTCTTAGAGAAAACCGCATATTTCGATGCAAAACGACGATTTCTCGCCGATTTTCGTTGTTTTCTGGCTTGAATTCGCAAAGAAGAGCACGAAATCTACAAAATCATCACTTTTTACCAAGATTCAACGGCTGAATTTCAAGAAAACAGCAGAATTCTGCACGAAATCATCAAAATTCTTAGAGAAAACCGCATATTTCGATGCAAAACGACGATTTCTCGCCGATTTTCGTTGTTTTCTGGCTTGAATTCGCAAAGAAGAGCACAAAATCTACAAAATCATCACTTTTTACCAAGATTCAACGGCTGAATTGCAAGAAAACAGCAGAATTCTGCACGAAATCATCAAAATTCTTAGAGAAAACCGCATATATCGATGCCAAACGACGATTTCTCGCCGATTTTCGTTGTTTTCTGGCTTGAATTCGCAAAGAAGAGCACGAAATCTACAAAATCATCACTTTTTACCAGAATTCAACATCTGAATTGCAAGAAAACAGCAGAATTCTGCACGAAATCATCAAAATTCTTACAGAAAACCGCATATTTCGATGCAAAACGACGATTTCTCGACGATTTTCGTTGTTTTCTCGCTTGAATTCGCAAAGAAGAGCACAAAATGTACAAAATCATGACTTTTTACCAAGATTCAACGGCTGAATTGCAAGAAAACAGCAGAATTCTGCTCGAAATCATCAAAATTCTTACAGAAAACCGCATATTTCGATGCAAAACGACGATTTCTCGCTGATTTTCGTTGTTTTCTATCTTGAATTCGCAAAGAAGAGCACGAAATCTACAAAATCATGACTTTTTACCAAGATTCAACGGCTGAATTGCAAGTAAACAGCAGAATTCTGCACGAAATCGTCAAAATTCTTAGAGAAAACCGCATATTTCGATGCAAAACGACGATTTCTCGCCGATTTTCGTTGTTTTCTGGCTTGAATTCGCAAAGAAGAGCACGAAATCTACAAAATCATCACTTTTTACCAAGATTCAACGGCTGAATTGCAAGAAAACAGCAGAATTCTGCACGAAATCATCAAAATTCTTACAGAAAACCGCATATTTTGATGCAAAACGACAATTTCTCGACGATTTTCGTTGTTTTCTGGCTTGAATTCGCAAAGAAGAGCACGAAATCTACAAAATCATCACTTTTTACCAAGATTCTACGGCTGAATTGCAAGAAAACAGCAGAATTCTGCACGAAATCATCAAAATTCTTACAGAAAACCGCATATTTCGACGCATAACAACGATTTCTCGCCGATTATCGTTGTTTTCTGGCTTGAATTCGCAAAGAAGAGCACGAAATCTACAAAATCATCACTTTTTACCAAGATTCTACGGCTGAATTGCAAGAAAACAGCAGAATTCTGCACGAAATCATCAAAATTCTTACAGAAAACCACATTTTTCGATGCAAAACGACGATTTCTCGCCGATTTTCGTTGTTTTCTGGCATGAATTTGCAAAGAAGAGCACGAAATCTACAAAATCATGACTTTTTACCAAGACTCAACGGCTGAATTGCAAGAAAACAGCAGAATTCTGCACGAAATCATCAAAATTCTTAGAGAAAACCGCATATTTCGATGCAAAACGACGATTTCTCGCCGATTTTCGTTGTTTTCTGGCTTGAATTCGCAAAGAAGAGCACGAAATCTACAAAATCATCACTTTTTACCAAGATTCAACGGCTGAATTGCAAGAAAACAGCAGAATTCTGCACGAAATCATCAAAATTCTTAGAGAAAACCGCATATTTCGATGCAAAACGACGATTTCTCGCCGATTTTCGTTGTTTTCTGGATTGAATTCGCAAAGAAGAGCACGAAATCTACAAAATCGTCACTTTTTACCAAGATTCTACGGCTGAATTGCAAGAAAACAGCAGAATTCTGCACGAAATCATAAAAATTCTTAGAGAAAACTGCATATTTCGATGCAAAACGACGATTTCTCGCCGATTTTCGTTGTTTTCTGGCATGAATTTGCAAAGAAGAGCACGAAATCTACAAAATCATGACTTTTTACCAAGATTCAACGGCTGAATTGCAAGAAAACAGCAGAATTCTGCACGAGATCATCAAAATTCTTAGAGAAAACCGCATATTTCGATGCAAAACGACGATTTCTCGCCGATTTTCGTTGTTTTCTGGCTTGAATTCGCAAAGAAGAGCACGAAATCTACAAAATCATCACTTTTTACCAAGATTCAACGGCTGAATTGCAAGAAAACAGCAGAATTCTGCACGAAATCATCAAAATTCTTAGAGAAAACCGCATATTTCGATGCAAAACAACGATTTCTCGCCGATTTTCGTTGTTTTCTGGCTTGAATTCGCAAAGAAGAGCACGAAATCTACAAAATCATGACTTTTTACCAAGATTCAACGGCTGAATTGCAAGAAAACAGGAGAATTCTGCACGAAATCATCAAAATTCTTACAGAAAACCGCATTTTTCGATGCAAAACGACGATTTCTCGCCGATTTTCGTTGATTTCTGGCTTGAATTCGCAAAGAAGAGCACGAAATATACAAAATCATAACTTTTTACCAAGATTTAACGGCTGAATTGCAAGAAAACAGCAGAATTCTGCACGAAATCATCAAAATTCTTACATGAAACCGCATATTTCGATGCAAAACAACGATTTCTCGCCGATTTTCGTTGTTTTCTGGCTTGAATTCGCAAAGAACAGCACGAAATCTACAAAATCATCACTTTTTACCAAGATTCTACGGCTGAATTGCAAGAAAACAGCAGAATTCTGCACGAAATCATCAAAATTCTTACAGAAAACCGCATATTTCGATGCAAAACGACGATTTCTCGCCGATTTTCGTTGTTTTCTGGCTTGAATTCGCAAAGAAGAGCACGAAATCTACAAAATCATCACTTTTTACCAAGATTCTACGGCTGAATTGCAAGAAAACAGCAGAATTCTGCACGAAATTATCAAAATTCTTACAGAAATCCGCATATTTCGACGCATAACAACGATTTCTCGCCGATTTTCGTTGTTTTCTGGCTTGAATTCGCAAAGAAGAGCACGAAATCTACAAAATCATCACTTTTTACCAAGATTCTACGGCTGAATTGCAAGAAAACAGCAGAATTCTACACGAAATCATCAAAATTCTTACAGAAAACCGCATATTTCGATGCAAAACGACGATTTCTCGCCGATTTTCGTTGTTTTCTGGCTTGAATTCGCAAAGAAGAGCACGAAATCTACAAAATCATGACGTTTTACCAAGATTCAACTGCTGAATTGCAAGAAAACAGCAGAATTCTGCACGAAATCATAAAAATTCTTAGAGAAAACTGCATATTTCGATGCAAAACAACGATTTCTCGCCGATTTTCGTTGTTTTCTATCTTGAATTCGCCAAGAAGAGCACGAAATCTACAAAATCATGACTTTTTACCAAGATTCAACGGCTGAATTGCAAGAAAACAGCAGAATTCTGCACGAAATCGTCAAAATTCTTAGAGAAAACCGCATATTTCGATGCAAAACGACGATTTCTCGCCGATTTTCGTTGTTTTCTGGCTTGAATTCGCAAAGAAGAGCACGAAATCTACAAAATCATCACTTTTTACCAAGATTCAACGGCTGAATTGCAAGAAAACAGCAGAATTCTGCACGAAATCATCAAAATTCTTAGAGAAAACCGCATATTTCGATGCAAAACGACGATTTCTCGCCGATTTTCGTTGTTTTCTGGCTTGAATTCGCAAAGAAGAGCACGAAATCTACAAAATCATCACTTTTTACCAAGATTCAACGGCTGAATTGCAAGAAAACAGCAGAATTCTGCACGAAATCATCAAAATTCTTAGAGAAAACCGCATATTTCGATGCAAAACGACGATTTCTCGCCGATTTTCGTTGTTTTCTGGCTTGAATTCGCAAAGAAGAGCACGAAATCTACAAAATCATGACTTTTTACCAAGATTCAACGGCTGAATTGCAAGAAAACAGCAGAATTCTGCACGAAATCATCAAAATTCTTAGAGAAAACCGCATATTTCGATGCAAAACGACGATTTCTCGCCGATTTTCGTTGTTTTCTGGCTTGAATTCGCAAAGAAGAGCACGAAATCTACAAAATCATCACTTTTTACCAAGATTCAACATCTGAATTGCAAGAAAACAGCAGAATTCTGCACGAAATCATCAAAATTCTTACAGAAAACCGCATATTTCGATGCAAAACGACGATTTCTCGCCGATTTTCGTTGTTTTCTCGCTTGAATTCGCAAAGAAGAGCACGAAATGTACAAAATCATGACTTTTTACCAAGATTCAACGGCTGAATTGCAAGAAAACAGCAGAATTCTGCTCGAAATCATCAAAATTCTTACAGAAAACCGCATATTTCGATGCAAACCGACGATTTCTCGCCGATTTTCGTTGTTTTCTGGCATGAATTTGCAAAGAAGAGCACGAAATCTACAAAATCATGACTTTTTACCAAGATTCAACGGCTGAATTGCAAGAAAACAGCAGAATTCTGCACGAAATCATCAAAATTCTTAGAGAAAACCGCATATTTCGATGCAAAACGACGATTTCTCGCTGATTTTCGTTGTTTTCTATCTTGAATTCGCAAAGAAGAGCACGAAATCTACAAAATCATGACTTTTTACTAAGATTCAACGGCTGAATTGCAAGAAAACAGCAGAATTCTGCACGAAATCATCAAAATTCTTACAGAAAACCGCATATTTCGATGCAAAACGACGATTTCTCGCCGATTTTCGTTGTTTTCTGGCTTGAATTCGCAAAGAAGAGCACGAAATCTACAAAATCATCACTTTTTACCAAGATTCTACGGCTGAATTGCAAGAAAACAGCAGAATTCTGCACGAAATTATCAAAATTCTTACAGAAAACCGCATATTTCGACGCATAACAACGATTTCTCGCCGATTTTCGTTGTTTTCTGGCTTGAATTCGCAAAGAAGAGCACGAAATCTACAAAATCATCACTTTTTACCAAGATTCTACGGCTGAATTGCAAGAAAACAGCAGAATTCTACACGAAATCATCAAAATTCTTACAGAAAACCGCATATTTCGATACAAAACGACGATTTCTCGCCGATTTTCGTTGTTTTCTGGCTTGAATTCGCAAAGAAGAGCACGAAATCTACAAAATCATGACGTTTTACCAAGATTCAACTGCTGAATTGCAAGAAAACAGCAGAATTCTGCACGAAATCATAAAAATTCTTAGAGAAAACTTCATATTTCGATGCAAAACAACGATTTCTCGCCGATTTTCGTTGTTTTCTATCTTGAATTCGCCAAGAAAAGCACGAAATCTACAAAATCATGACTTTTTACCAAGATTCAACGGCTGAATTGCAAGAAAACAGCAGAATTCTGCACGAAATCGTCAAAATTCTTAGAGAAAACCGCATATTTCGATGCAAAACGACGATTTCTCGCCGATTTTCGTTGTTTTCTGGCTTGAATTCGCAAAGAAGAGCACGAAATCTACAAAATCATCACTTTTTACCAAGATTCAACGGCTGAATTGCAAGAAAACAGCAGAATTCTGCACGAAATCATCAAAATTCTTAGAGAAAACCGCATATTTCGATGCAAAACGACGATTTCTCGCCGATTTTCGTTGTTTTCTGGCTTGAATTCGCAAAGAAGAGCACGAAATCTACAAAATCATCACTTTTTACCAAGATTCAACGGCTGAATTGCAAGAAAACAGCAGAATTCTGCACGAAATCATCAAAATTCTTAGAGAAAACCGCATATTTCGATGCAAAACGACGATTTCTCGCCGATTTTCGTTGTTTTCTGGCTTGAATTCGCAAAGAAGAGCACGAAATCTACAAAATCATGACTTTTTACCAAGATTCAACGGCTGAATTGCAAGAAAACAGCAGAATTCTGCACGAAATCATCAAAATTCTTAGAGAAAACTGCATATTTCGATGCAAAACGACGATTTTTCGCCGATTTTCGTTGTTTTCTGGCTTGAATTCGCAAAGAAGAGCACGAAATCTACAAAATCATGACGTTTTACCAAGATTCAACTGCTGAATTGCAAGAAAACAGCAGAATTCTGCACGAAATCATAAAAATTCTTAGTGAAAACTGCATATTTCGATGCAAAACAACGATTTCTCGCCGATTTTCGTTGTTTTTCTATCTTGAATTCGCCAAGAAAAGCACGAAATCTACAAAATCATGACTTTTTACCAAGATTCAACGGCTGAATTGCAAGAAAACAGCAGAATTCTGCACGAAATCGTCAAAATTCTTAGAGAAAACCGCATATTTCGATGCAAAACGACGATTTCTCGCCGATTTTCGTTGTTTTCTGGCTTGAATTCGCAAAGAAGAGCACGAAATCTACAAAATCATCACTTTTTACCAAGATTCAACGGCTGAATTGCAAGAAAACAGCAGAATTCTGCACGAAATCATCAAAATTCTTAGAGAAAACCGCATATTTCGATGCAAAACGACGATTTCTCGCCGATTTTCGTTGTTTTCTGGCTTGAATTCGCAAAGAAGAGCACGAAATCTACAAAATCATCACTTTTTACCAAGATTCAACGGCTGAATTGCAAGAAAACAGCAGAATTCTGCACGAAATCATCAAAATTCTTAGAGAAAACCGCATATTTCGATGCAAAACGACGATTTCTCGCCGATTTTCGTTGTTTTCTGGCTTGAATTCGCAAAGAAGAGCACGAAATCTACAAAATCATGACTTTTTACCAAGATTCAACGGCTGAATTGCAAGAAAACAGCAGAATTCTGCACGAAATCATCAAAATTCTTAGAGAAAACCGCATATTTCGATGCAAAACGACGATTTCTCGCCGATTTTCGTTGTTTTCTGGCTTGAATTCGCAAAGAAGAGCACGAAATCTACAAAATCATCACTTTTTACCAAGATTCAACATCTGAATTGCAAGAAAACAGCAGAATTCTGCACGAAATCATCAAAATTCTTACAGAAAACCGCATATTTCGATGCAAAACGACGATTTCTCGCCGATTTTCGTTGTTTTCTCGCTTGAATTCGCAAAGAAGAGCACGAAATGTACAAAATCATGACTTTTTACCAAGATTCAACGGCTGAATTGCAAGAAAACAGCAGAATTCTGCTCGAAATCATCGAAATTCTTACAGAAAACCGCATATTTCGATGCAAACCGACGATTTCTCGCTGATTTTCGTTGTTTTCTATCTTGAATTCGCAAAGAAGAGCACGAAATCTACAAAATCATGACTTTTTACCAAGATTCAACGGCTGAATTGCAAGTAAACAGCAGAATTCTGCACGAAATCGTCAAAATTCTTAGAGAAAACCGCATATTTCGATGCAAAACGACGATTTCTCGCCGATTTTCGTTGTTTTCTGGCTTGAATTCGCAAAGAAGAGCACGAAATCTACAAAATCATCACTTTTTACCAAGATTCAACGGCTGAATTGCAAGAAAACAGCAGAATTCTGCACGAAATCATCAAAATTCTTACAGAAAACCGCATATTTCGATGCAAAACAACGATTTCTCGCCGATTTTCGTTGTTTTCTGGCTTGAATTCGCAAAGAAGAGCACGAAATCTACAAAATCATCACTTTTTACCAAGATTCTACGGCTGAATTGCAAGAAAACAGCAGAATTCTGCACGAAATCATCAAAATTCTTACAGAAAACCGCATATTTCGATGCAAAACGACAATTTCTCGACGATTTTCGTTGTTTTCTGGCTTGAATTCGCAAAGAAGAGCACGAAATCTACAAAATCATCACTTTTTACCAAGATTCTACGGCTGAATTGCAAGAAAACAGCAGAATTCTGCACGAAATCATCAAAATTCTTACAGAAAACCGCATATTTCGACGCATAACAACGATTTCTCGCCGATTTTCGTTGTTTTCTGGCTTGAATTCGCAAAGAAGAGCACGAAATCTACAAAATCATCACTTTTTACCAAGATTCTACGGCTGA
The DNA here is from genome assembly GCA_029298725.1 of Gnatocerus cornutus. Taxonomy (NCBI): domain Eukaryota; kingdom Metazoa; phylum Arthropoda; class Insecta; order Coleoptera; family Tenebrionidae; genus Gnatocerus; species Gnatocerus cornutus. The sequence continues at coordinate 6,419,364 of CM055516.1, forward strand.
ATTGCAAGAAAACAGCAGAATTCTGCACGAAATCATCAAAATTCTTACAGAAAACCACATATTTCGATGCAAAACAACGATTTCTCGCCGATTTTCGTTGTTTTCTGGCTTGAATTCGCAAAGAAGAGCACGAAATCTACAAAATCATCACTTTTTACCAAGATTCTACGGCTGAATTGCAAGAAAACAGCAGAATTCTGCACGAAATCATCAATATTCTTACAGAAAACCGCATATTTCGATGCAAAACGACAATTTCTCGCCGATTTTCGTTGTTTTCTGGCTTGAATTCGCAAAGAAGAGCACGAAATCTACAAAATCATCACTTTTTACCAAGATTCTACGGCTGAATTGCAAGAAAACAGCAGAATTCTGCACGAAATCATCAAAATTCTTACAGAAAACCGCATTTTTCGATGCAAAACGACGATTTCTCGCCGATTTTCGTTGTTTTCTGGCATGAATTTGCAAAGAAGAGCACGAAATCTACAAAATAATGACTTTTTACCAAGATTCAACGGCTGAATTGCTAGAAAACAGCAGAATTCTGCACGAAATCATCAAAATTCTTAGAGAAAACCGCATATTTCGATGCAAAACGACGATTTCTCGCCGATTTTCGTTGTTTTCTGGCTTGAATTCGCAAAGAAGAGCACGAAATCTACAAAATCATCACTTTTTACCAAGATTCAACGGCTGAATTGCAAGAAAACAGCAGAATTCTGCTCGAAATCATCAAAATTCTTAGAGCAAACCGCATATTTCGATGCAAAACGACGATTTCTCGCCGATTTTCGTTGTTTTCTGGCTTGAATTCGCAAAGAAGAGCACGAAATCTACAAAATCATCACTTTTTACCAAGATTCAACGGCTGAATTGCAAGAAAACAGCAGAATTCTGCACGAAATCATCAAAATTCTTAGAGAAAACCGCATATTTCGATGCAAAACAACGATTTCTCGCCGATTTTCGTTGTTTTCTGGCTTGAATTCGCAAAGAAGAGCACGAAATCTACAAAATCATCACTTTTTACCAAGATTCTACGGCTGAATTGCAAGAAAACAGCAGAATTCTGCACGAAATTATCAAAATTCTTACAGAAAACCGCATATTTCGACGCATAACAACGATTTCTCGCCGATTTTCGTTGTTTTCTGGCTTGAATTCGCAAAGAAGAGCACGAAATCTACAAAATCATCACTTTTTACCAAGATTCTACGGCTGAATTGCAAGAAAACAGCAGAATTCTACACGAAATCATCAAAATTCTTACAGAAAACCGCATATTTCGATGCAAAACGACGATTTCTCGCCGATTTTCGTTGTTTTCTGGCTTGAATTCGCAAAGAAGAGCACGAAATCTACAAAATCATGACGTTTTACCAAGATTCAACTGCTGAATTGCAAGAAAACAGCAGAATTCTGCACGAAATCATAAAAATTCTTACAGAAAACTGCATATTTCGATGCAAAACAACGATTTCTCGCCGATTTTCGTTGTTTTCTATCTTGAATTCGCCAAGAACTGCACGAAATCTACAAAATCATGACTTTTTACCAAGATTCAACGGCTGAATTGCAAGAAAACAGCAGAATTCTGCACGAAATCGTCAAAATTCTTAGAGAAAACCGCATATTTCGATGCAAAACGACGATTTCTCGCCGATTTTCGTTGTTTTGTAGCTTGAATTCGCAAAGAAGAGCACGAAATCTACAAAATCATCACTTTTTACCAAGATTCAACGGCTGAATTGCAAAAAAACAGCAGAATTCTGCACGAAATCATCAAAATTCTTAGAGAAAACCGCATATTTCGATGCAAAACGACGATTTCTCGCCGATTTTCGTTGTTTTCTGGCTTGAATTCGCAAAGAAGAGCACGAAATCTACAAAATCATCACTTTTTACCAAGATTCAACGGCTGAACTGCAAGAAAACAGCAGAATTCTGCACGAAATCATCAAAATTCTTAGAGAAAACCGCATATTTCGATGCAAAACGACGATTTCTCGCCGATTTTCGTTGTTTTCTGGCTTGAATTCGCAAAGAAGAGCACGAAATCTACAAAATCATGACTTTTTACCAAGATTCAACGGCTGAATTGCAAGAAAACAGCAGAATTCTGCACGAAATCATCAAAATTCTTAGAGAAAACCGCATATTTCGATGCAAAACGACGATTTCTCGCCGATTTTCGTTGTTTTCTGGCTTGAATTCGCAAAGAAGAGCACGAAATCTACAAAATCATCACTTTTTACCAAGATTCAACATCTGAATTGCAAGAAAACAGCAGAATTCTGCACGAAATCATCAAAATTCTTACAGAAAACCGCATATTTCGATGCAAAACGAGGATTTCTCGCCGATTTTCGTTGTTTTCTCGCTTGAATTCGCAAAGAAGAGCACGAAATGTACAAAATCTTGACTTTTTACCAAGATTCAACGGCTGAATTGCAAGAAAACAGCAGAATTCTGCACGAAATCATCAAAATTCTTACAGAAAACCGCATATTTCGACGCATAACAACGATTTCTCGCCGATTTTCGTTGTTTTCTGGCTTGAATTCGCAAAGAAGAGCACGAAATCTACAAAATCATCACTTTTTACCAAGATTCTACGGCTGAATTGCAAGAAAACAGCAGAATTCTGCACGAAATCATCAAAATTCTTACAGAAAACCGCATTTTTCGATGCAAAACGACGATTTCTCGCCGATTTTCGTTGTTTTCTGGCATGAATTTGCAAAGAAGAGCACGAAATCTACAAAATCATGACTTTTTACCAAGATTCAACGGCTGAATTGCAAGAAAACAGCAGAATTCTGCACGAAATCATCAAAATTCTTAGAGAAAACCGCATATTTCGATGCAAAACGACGATTTCTCGCCGATTTTCGTTGTTTTCTGGCTTGAATTCGCAAAGAAGAACACGAAATCTACAAAATCATCACTTTTTACCAAGATTCAACGGCTGAATTGCAAGAAAACAGCAGAATTCTGCACGAAATCATCAAAATTTTTAGAGCAAACCGCATATTTCGATGCAAAACGACGATTTCTCGCCGATTTTCGTTGTTTTCTGGCTTGAATTCGCAAAGAAGAGCACGAAATCTACAAAATCATCACTTTTTACCAAGATTCAACGGCTGAATTGCAAGAAAACAGCAGAATTCTGCACGAAATCATCAAAATTCTTAGAGAAAACCGCATATTTCGATGCAAAACAACGATTTCTCGCCGATTTTCGTTGTTTTCTGGCTTGAATTCGCAAAGAAGAGCACGAAATCTACAAAATCATCACATTTTACCAAGATTCTACGGCTGAATTGCAAGAAAACAGCAGAATTCTGCACGAAATCATCAATATTCTTACAGAAAACCGCATATTTCGATGCAAAACGACAATTTCTCGCCGATTTTCGTTGTTTTCTGGCTTGAATTCGCAAAGAAGAGCACGAAATCTACAAAATCATCACTTTTTACCAAGATTCTACGGCTGAATTGCAAGAAAACAGCAGAATTCTGCACGAAATCATCAAAATTCTTACAGAAAACCGCATTTTTCGATGCAAAACGACGATTTCTCGCCGATTTTCGTTGTTTTCTGGCATGAATTTGCAAAGAAGAGCACGAAATCTAAAAAATCATGACTTTTTACCAAGACTCAACGGCTGAATTGCAAGAAAACAGCAGAATTCTGCACGAAATCATCAAAATTCTTAGAGAAAACCGCATATTTCGATGCAAAACGACGATTTCTCGCCGATTTTCGTTGTTTTCTGGCTTGAATTCGCAAAGAAGAGCACGAAATCTACAAAATCATCACTTTTTACCAAGATTCAACGGCTGAATTGCAAGAAAACAGCAGAATTCTGCACGAAATCATCAAAATTCTTACAGAAAACCGCATATTTCGATGCAAAACGACGATTTCTCGCCGATTTTCTTTGTTTTCTGGCTTGAATTCGCAAAGAAGAGCACGAAATCTACTAAATCATGACTTTTTATCAAGATTCAACAGCTGAATTGCAAGAAAACAGCAGAATTCTGCACGAAATCATCAAAATTCTTACAGAAAACCGCATATTTCGATGCAAAACGACGATTTCTCGCCGATCTTCGCTGTTTTCTGGCATGAATTTGCAAAGAAGAGCACGAAATCTACAAAATCATGACTTTTTACCAAGATTCAACGGCTGAATTGCAAGAAAACAGCAGAATTCTGCACGAAATCATCAAAATTCTTAGAGAAAACCGCATATTTCGATGCAAAACGACGATTTCTCGCTGATTTTCGTTGTTTTCTATCTTCAATTCGCAAGAAAGAGCACGAAATCTACAAAATCATGACTTTTTACCAAGATTTAACGGCTGAATTGCAAGAAAACAGCAGAATTCTGCACGAAATCGTCAAAATTCTTAGAGAAAACCGCATATTTCGATGCAAAACGACGATTTCTCGCCGATTTTCGTTGTTTTCTGGCTTGAATTCGCAAAGAAGAGCACGAAATCTACAAAATCATCACTTTTTACCAAGATTCAACGGCTGAATTGCAAGAAAACAGCAGAATTCTGCACGAAATCATCAAAATTCTTAGAGAAAACCGCATATTTCGATGCAAAACGACGATTTCTCGCCGATTTTCGTTGTTTTCTGGCTTGAATTCGCAAAGAAGAGCACGAAATCTACAAAATCATGACTTTTTACCAAGATTCAACGGCTGAATTGCATGAAAACAGCAGAATTCTGCACGAAATCATCAAAATTCTTAGAGAAAACCGCATATTTCGATGCAAAACGACGATTTCTCGCCGATTTTCGTTGTTTTCTAGCTTGAATTCGCAAAGAAGAGCACGAAATCTACAAAATCATCACTTTTTACCAAGATTCAACGGCTGAATTGCAAAAAAAACAGCAGAATTCTGCACGAAATCATCAAACTTCTTAGAGAAAACCGCATATTTCGATGCAAAACGACGATTTCTCGCCGATTTTCGTTGTTTTCTGGCTTGAATTCGCAAAGAAGAGCACGAAATCTACAAAATCATCACTTTTTACCAAGATTCAACGGCTGAACTGCAAGAAAACAGCAGAATTCTGCACGAAATCATCAAAATTCTTAGAGAAAACCGCATATTTCGATGCAAAACGACGATTTCTCGCCGATTTTCGTTGTTTTCTGGCTTGAATTCGCAAAGAAGAGCACGAAATCTACAAAATCATGACTTTTTACCAAGATTCAACGGCTGAATTGCAAGAAAACAGCAGAATTCTGCACGAAATCATCAAAATTCTTAGAGAAAACCGCATATTTCGATGCAAAACGACGATTTCTCGCCGATTTTCGTTGTTTTCTGGCTTGAATTCGCAAAGAAGAGCACGAAATCTACAAAATCATCACTTTTTACCAAGATTCAACATCTGAATTGCAAGAAAACAGCAGAATTCTGCACGAAATCATCAAAATTCTTACAGAAAACCGCATATTTCGATGCAAAACGACGATTTCTCGCCGATTTTCGTTGTTTTCTCGCTTGAATTCGCAAAGAAGAGCACGAAATGTACAAAATCTTGACTTTTTACCAAGATTCAACGGCTGAATTGCAAGAAAACAGCAGAATTCTGCACGAAATCATCAAAATTCTTACAGAAAACCGCATATTTCGACGCATAACAACGATTTCTCGCCGATTTTCGTTGTTTTCTGGCTTGAATTCGCAAAGAAGAGCACGAAATCTACAAAATCATCACTTTTTACCAAGATTCTACGGCTGAATTGCAAGAAAACAGCAGAATTCTGCACGAAATCATCAAAATTCTTACAGAAAACCGCATTTTTCGATGCAAAACGACGATTTCTCGCCGATTTTCGTTGTTTTCTGGCATGAATTTGCAAAGAAGAGCACGAAATCTACAAAATCATGACTTTTTACCAAGATTCAACGGCTGAATTGCAAGAAAACAGCAGAATTCTGCACGAAATCATCAAAATTCTTAGAGAAAACCGCATATTTCGATGCAAAACGACGATTTCTCGCCGATTTTCGTTGTTTTCTGGCTTGAATTCGCAAAGAAGAACACGAAATCTACAAAATCATCACTTTTTACCAAGATTCAACGGCTGAATTGCAAGAAAACAGCAGAATTCTGCACGAAATCATCAAAATTTTTAGAGCAAACCGCATATTTCGATGCAAAACGACGATTTCTCGCCGATTTTCGTTGTTTTCTGGCTTGAATTCGCAAAGAAGAGCACGAAATCTACAAAATCATCACTTTTTACCAAGATTCAACGGCTGAATTGCAAGAAAACAGCAGAATTCTGCACGAAATCATCAAAATTCTTAGAGAAAACCGCATATTTCGATGCAAAACAACGATTTCTCGCCGATTTTCGTTGTTTTCTGGCTTGAATTCGCAAAGAAGAGCACGAAATCTACAAAATCATCACATTTTACCAAGATTCTACGGCTGAATTGCAAGAAAACAGCAGAATTCTGCACGAAATCATCAATATTCTTACAGAAAACCGCATATTTCGATGCAAAACGACAATTTCTCGCCGATTTTCGTTGTTTTCTGGCTTGAATTCGCAAAGAAGAGCACGAAATCTACAAAATCATCACTTTTTACCAAGATTCTACGGCTGAATTGCAAGAAAACAGCAGAATTCTGCACGAAATCATCAAAATTCTTACAGAAAACCGCATTTTTCGATGCAAAACGACGATTTCTCGCCGATTTTCGTTGTTTTCTGGCATGAATTTGCAAAGAAGAGCACGAAATCTAAAAAATCATGACTTTTTACCAAGACTCAACGGCTGAATTGCAAGAAAACAGCAGAATTCTGCACGAAATCATCAAAATTCTTAGAGAAAACCGCATATTTCGATGCAAAACGACGATTTCTCGCCGATTTTCGTTGTTTTCTGGCTTGAATTCGCAAAGAAGAGCACGAAATCTACAAAATCATCACTTTTTACCAAGATTCAACGGCTGAATTGCAAGAAAACAGCAGAATTCTGCACGAAATCATCAAAATTCTTACAGAAAACCGCATATTTCGATGCAAAACGACGATTTCTCGCCGATTTTCTTTGTTTTCTGGCTTGAATTCGCAAAGAAGAGCACGAAATCTACTAAATCATGACTTTTTATCAAGATTCAACAGCTGAATTGCAAGAAAACAGCAGAATTCTGCACGAAATCATCAAAATTCTTACAGAAAACCGCATATTTCGATGCAAAACGACGATTTCTCGCCGATCTTCGCTGTTTTCTGGCATGAATTTGCAAAGAAGAGCACGAAATCTACAAAATCATGACTTTTTACCAAGATTCAACGGCTGAATTGCAAGAAAACAGCAGAATTCTGCACGAAATCATCAAAATTCTTAGAGAAAACCGCATATTTCGATGCAAAACGACGATTTCTCGCTGATTTTCGTTGTTTTCTATCTTCAATTCGCAAGAAAGAGCACGAAATCTACAAAATCATGACTTTTTACCAAGATTTAACGGCTGAATTGCAAGAAAACAGCAGAATTCTGCACGAAATCGTCAAAATTCTTAGAGAAAACCGCATATTTTGATGCAAAACGACGATTTCTCGCCGATTTTCGTTGTTTTCTGGCTTGAATTCGCAAAGAAGAGCACGAAATCTACAAAATCATCACTTTTTACCAAGATTCAACGGCTGAATTGCAAGAAAACAGCAGAATTCTGCACGAAATCATCAAAATTCTTAGAGAAAACCGCATATTTCGATGCAAAACGACGATTTCTCGCCGATTTTCGTTGTTTTCTGGCTTGAATTCGCAAAGAAGAGCACGAAATCTACAAAATCATCACTTTTTACCAAGATTCAACGGCTGAATTGCATGAAAACAGCAGAATTCTGCACGAAATCATCAAAATTTTTAGAGAAAACTGCATATTTCGATGCAAAACAACGATTTCTGACATGAATTTGCAAAGAAGAGCACGAAATCCACAAAATCATGACTTTTTACCAAGATTCAACGGCTGAATTGCAAGAAAACAGCAGAATTCTGCACGAAATCATCAAAATTCTTAGAGAAAACCGCATATTTCGATGCAAAACGACGATTTCTCGCTGATTTTCGTTGTTTTCTATCTTGAATTCGCAAGAAAGAGCACGAAATCTACAAAATCATGACTTTTTACCAAGATTCAACGGCTGAATTGCAAGAAAACAGCAGAATTCTGCACGAAATCATCAAAATTCTTAGAGAAAACCGCATATTTCGATGCAAAACGACGATTTCTCGCCGATTTTCGTTGTTTTCTGGCTTGAATTCGCAAAGAAGAGCACGAAATCTACAAAATCATCACTTTTTACCAAGATTCAACGGCTGAATTGTATGAAAACAGCAGAATTCTGCACGAAATCATCAAAATTCTTAGAGAAAACTGCATATTTCGATGCAAAACAACGATTTCTCGCCGATTTTCGTTGTTCTCTATCTTGAATTCGCCAAGAAGAGCACGAAATCTACAAAATCATGACTTTTTACCTAGATTCAACGGCTGAATTGCAAGAAAACAGCAGAATTCTGCACGAAATCATCAAAATTCTTACAGAAAACCGCATATTTCGATGCAAAACAACGATTTCTCGCCGATTTTCGTTGTTTTCTGGCTTGAATTCGCAAAGAAGAGAACGAAATCTACAAAATCATGACTTTTTACCAAGATTCAACGGCTGAATTGCAAGAAAACAGCAGAATTCTGCACGAAATCATCAAAATTCTTACAGAAAACCGCATATTTCGATGCAAAACGACGATTTCTCGCCGATTTTCTTTGTTTTCTGGCTTGAATTCGCAAAGAAGAGCACGAAATCTACAAAATCATGACTTTTTATCAAGATTCAACAGCTGAATTGCAAGAAAACAGCAGAATTCTGCACGAAATCATCAAAATTCTTACAGAAAACCGCATATTTCGATGCAAAACGACGATTTCTCGCCGATCTTCGCTGTTTTCTGGCATGAATTTGCAAAGAAGAGCACGAAATCGACAAAATCATGACTTTTTACCAAGATTCAACGGCTGAATTGCAAGAAAACAGCAGAATTCTGCACGAAATCATCAAAATTCTTAGAGAAAACCGCATATTTCGATGCAAAACGACGATTTCTCGCTGATTTTCGTTGTTTTCTATCTTCAATTCGCAAGAAAGAGCACGAAATCTACAAAATCATGACTTTTTACCAAGATTTAAGGGCTGAATTGCAAGAAAACAGCAGAATTCTGCACGAAATCGTCAAAATTCTTAGAGAAAACCGCATATTTCGATGCAAAACGACGATTTCTCGCCGATTTTCGTTGTTTTCTGGCTTGAATTCGCAAAGAAGAGCACGAAATCTACAAAATCATCACTTTTTACCAAGATTCAACGGCTGAATTGCAAGAAAACAGCAGAATTCTGCACGAAATCATCAAAATTCTTAGAGAAAACCGCATATTTCGATGCAAAACGACGATTTCTTGCCGATTTTCGTTGTTTTCTGGCTTGAATTCGCAAAGAAGAGCACGAAATCTACAAAATCATCACTTTTTACCAAGATTCAACGGCTGAATTGCATGAAAACAGCAGAATTCTGCACGAAATCATCAAAATTCTTAGAGAAAACTGCATATTTCGATGCAAAACAACGATTTCTCGCCGATTTTCGTTGTTTTCTGGCTTGAATTCGCAAAGAAGAGCACGAAATCTACAAAATCATCACTTTTTACCAAGATTCAACGGCTGAATTGCAAGAAAACAGCAGAATTCTGCACGAAATCATCAAAATTCTTACAGAAAACCGCATATTTCGATGCAAAACAACGATTTCTCGCCGATTTTCGTTGTTTTCTATCTTGAATTCGCCAAGAAGAGCACGAAATCTACAAAATCATGACTTTTTACCTAGATTCAACGGCTGAATTGCAAGAAAACAGCAGAATTCTGCACGAAATCATCAAAATTCTTACAGAAAACCGCATATTTCGATGCAAAACAACGATTTCTCGCTGATTTTCGTTGTTTTCTGGCTTGAATTCGCAAAGAAGAGCACGAAATCTACAAAATCATCACTTTTTACCAAGATTCTACTTCTGAATTGCAAGAAAATAGCAGAATTCTGCACGAAATCATCAAAATTCTTACAGAAAACCGCATATTTCGATGCAAAACAACGATTTCTCGCCGATTTTCGTTGTTTTCTATCTTGAATTCGCCAAGAAGAGCCCGAAATCTACAAAATCATGACTTTTTACCTAGATTCAACGGCTGAATTGCAAGAAAACAGCAGAATTCTGCACGAAATCATCAAAATTCTTACAGAAAACCGCATATTTCGATGCAAAACGAAGATTTCTCGCCGATTTTCGTTGTTTTCTGGCTTGAATTTGCAAAGAAGAGAACGAAATCAACAAAATCATGACTTTTTACCAAAATTCAACGGCTGAATTGCAAGAAAACTGCAGAATTCTGCACAAAATCAACAAAATTCTTACAGAAAACCGCATATTTCGATGCAAAACAACGATTTCTCGCCGATTTTCGTTGTTTTCTATCTTGAATTTGCCAAGAAGAGCACGAAATCTACAAAAGCATGACTTTTTACCAAGATTCAACGGCTGAATTGCTAGAAAACAGCAGAATTCTGCACGAAATCATCAAAATTCTTACAGAAAACCGCATATTTCGATGCAAAACAACAATTTCTCGCCGATTTTCGTTGTTTTCTATCTTGAATTCGCCAAGAAGAACACGAAATCTACAAAATCATGACTTTTTACCTAGATTCAACGGCTGAATTGCAAGAAAACAGCAGAATTCTGCACGAAATCATCAAAATTCTTACAGAAAACCGCATATTTCGATGCAAAACGACGATTTCTCGCCGATTTTCGTTGTTTTCTGGCTTGAATTCGCAAAGAAGAGCACGAAATCTACAAAATCATGACTTTTTACCAAGATTCAACAGCTGAATTGCAAGAAAACAGCTGAATTCTGCACGAAATCATCAAAATTCTTACAGAAAACCGCATATTTCGATGCAAAACGACGATTTCTCGCCGATTTTCGTTGTTTTCTTTCATGAATTTGCAAAGAAGAGCACGAAATCTACAAAATCATGATTTTATACCAAGATTCAACGGCTGAATTGCAAGAAAACAGCAGAATTCTACACGAAATCATCAAAATTCTTAGAGAAAACCGCATATTTCGATGCAAAACGACGATTTCTCGCTGATTTTCGTTGTTTTCTATCTTGAATTCGCAAAGAAGAGCACAAAATCTACAAAATCATGACTTTTTACCAAGATTCAACGGCTGAATTGCAAGAAAACAGCAGAATTCTGCACGAAATCGTCAAAATTCTTAGAGAAAACCGCATATTTCGATGCAAAACGACAATTTCTCGCCGATTTTCGTTGTTTTCTGGCTTGAATTCGCAAAGAAGAGTACGAAATCTACAAAATCATTACTTTTTACCAAGATTCAACAGCTGAATTGCAAGAAAACAGCAGAATTCTGCACGAAATCATCAAAATTCTTACAGAAAACCGCATTTTTCGATGCAAAACGACGATTTCTCGCCGATTTTCGTTGTTTTCTGGCTTGAATTCGCAAAGAAGAGCACGAAATCTACAAAATCATGACTTTTCACCAAGATTCAACGGCTGAATTGCAAGAAAACCGCATATTTCGATGCAAAACGACGATTTCTCGCTGATTTTCGTTGTTTTCTATCTTGAATTCGCAAAAAGCACGAAATCTACAAAATCATGACTTTTTACCAAGATTCAACGGCTGAATTGCAAGAAAACAGCAGAATTCTGCACGAAATCATCAAAATTCTTAGAGAAAACTGCATATTTCGATGCAAAACAACGATTTCTCGCCGATTTTCGTTGTTTTCTGGCTTGAATTCGCAAAGAAGAGCACGAAATCTACAAAATCATCACTTTTTACCAAGATTCAACGGCTGAATTGCAAGAAAACAGCAGAATTCTGCACGAAATCATCAAAATTCTTACAGAAAACCGCATATTTCGATGCAAAACAACGATTTCTCGCCGATTTTCGTTGTTTTCTATCTTGAATTCGCCAAGAAGAGCACGAAATCTACAAAATCATGACTTTTTACCTAGATTCAACGGCTGAATTGCAAGAAAACAGCAGAATTCTGCACGAAATCATCAAAATTCTTACAGAAAACCGCATATTTCGATGCAAAACGACGATTTCTCGCCGATTTTCGTTGTTTTCTGGCTTGAATTCGCAAAGAAGAGCACGAAATCTACAAAATCATGACTTTTTACCAAGATTCAACGGCTGAATTGCAAGAAAACAGCAGAATTCTGCACGAAATCATCAAAATTCTTACAGAAAACCGCATATTTCGATGCAAAACGACGATTTCTCGCCGATTTTCGTTGTTTTCTTTCATGAATTTGCAAAGAAGAGCACGAAATCTACAAAATCATGATTTTATACAAAGATTCAACGGCTGAATTGCAAGAAAACAGCAGAATTCTACACGAAATCATCAAAATTCTTAGAGAAAACCGCATATTTCGATGCAAAACGACGATTTCTCGCTGATTTTCGTTGTTTTCTGGCTTGAATTCGCAAAGAAGAGCACGAAATCTACAAAATCATCACTTTTTACCAAGCTTCTACTTCTGAATTGCAAGAAAATAGCAGAATTCTGCACGAAATCATCAAAATTCTTACAGAAAACCGCATATTTCGATGCAAAACGACGATTTCTCGCCGATTTTCGTTGTTTTCTGGCTTGAATTCGCAAAGAAGAGCACGAAATCTACAAAATCAGGACTTTTTTACCAAGATTCAACGGCTGAATTGCAAGAAAACAGCAGAATTCTGCACGAAATCATCAAAATTCTTACAGAAAACCGCATATTTCGATGCAAAACGACGATTTCTCGCCGATTTTCGTTGTTTTCTTTCATGAATTTGCAAAGAAGAGCACGAAATCTACAAAATCATGATTTTATACCAAGATTCAACGGCTGAATTGCAAGAAAACAGCAGAATTCTACACGAAATCATCAAAATTCTTAGAGAAAACCGCATATTTCGATGCAAAACGACGATTTCTCGCTGATTTTCGTTGTTTTCTATCTTGAATTCGCAAAGAAGAGCACAAAATCTACAAAATCATGACTTTTTACCAAGATTCAACGGCTGAATTGCAAGAAAACAGCAGAATTCTGCACGAAATCATCAAAATTCTTACAGAAAACCGCATATTTCGATGCAAAACGACGATTTCTCGCCGATTTTCGTTGTTTTCTGGCTTGAATTCGCAAAGAAGAGCACGAAATCTACAAAATCAGGACTTTTTACCAAGATTCAACGGCTGAATTGCAAGAAAACAGCAGAATTCTGCACGAAATCATCAAAATTCTTACAGAAAACCGCATATTTCGATGCAAAACAACGCTTTCTCGCCGATTTTCGTTGTTTTCTATCTTGAATTTGCCAAGAAGAGCACGAAATCTACAAAATCATGACTTTTTACATAGATTCAACGGCTGAATTGCAAGAAAACAGCAGAATTCTGCACGAAATCATCAAAATTCTTACAGAAAACCGCATATTTCGATGCAAAACAACGATTTCTCGCCGATTTTCGTTGTTTTCTATCTTGAATTCGCCAAGAAGAGCCCGAAATCTACAAAATCATGACTTTTTACCTAGATTCAACGGCTGAATTGCAAGAAAACAGCAGAATTCTGCACGAAATCATCAAAATTCTTACAGAAAACCGCATATTTCGATGCAAAACGAAGATTTCTCGCCGATTTTCGTTGTTTTCTGGCTTGAATTTGCAAAGAAGAGAACGAAATCAACAAAATCATGACTTTTTACCAAAATTCAACGGCTGAATTGCAAGAAAACTGCAGAATTCTGCACAAAATCAACAAAATTCTTACAGAAAACCGCATATTTCGATGCAAAACAACGATTTCTCGCCGATTTTCGTTGTTTTCTATCTTGAATTTGCCAAGAAGAGCACGAAATCTACAAAAGCATGACTTTTTACCAAGATTCAACGGCTGAATTGCAAGAAAACAGCAGAATTCTGCACGAAATCATCAAAATTCTTACAGAAAACCGCATATTTCGATGCAAAACAACAATTTCTCGCCGATTTTCGTTGTTTTCTATCTTGAATTCGCCAAGAAGAGCACGAAATCTACAAAATCATGACTTTTTACCTAGATTCAACGGCTGAATTGCAAGAAAACAGCAGAATTCTGCCCGAAATCATCAAAATTCTTACAGAAAATCGCATATTTCGATGCAAAACGACGATTTCTCGCCGATTTTCGTTGTTTTCTGGCTTGAATTCGCAAAGAAGAGCACGAAATCTACAAAATCATGACTTTTTACCAAGATTCAACAGCTGAATTGCAAGAAAACAGCAGAATTCTGCACGAAATCATCAAAATTCTTACAGAAAACCGCATATTTCGATGCAAAACGACGATTTCTCGCCGATTTTCGTTGTTTTCTTTCATGAATTTGCAAAGAAGAGCACGAAATCTACAAAATCATGATTTTATACCAAGATTCAACGGCTGAATTGCAAGAAAACAGCAGAATTCTACACGAAATCATCAAAATACTTAGAGAAAACCGCATATTTCGATGCAAAACGACGATTTCTCGCTGATTTTCGTTGTTTTCTATCTTGAATTCGCAAAGAAGAGCACAAAATCTACAAAATCATGACTTTTTACCAAGATTCAACGGCTGAATTGCAAGAAAACAGCAGAATTCTGCACGAAATCGTCAAAATTCTTAGAGAAAACCGCATATTTCGATGCAAAACGACAATTTCTCGCCGATTTTCGTTGTTTTCTGGCTTGAATTCGCAAAGAAGAGTACGAAATCTACAAAATCATTACTTTTTACCAAGATTCAACGGCTGAATTGCAAGAAAACAGCAGAATTCTGCACGAAATCATCAAAATTCTTACAGAAAACCGCATTTTTCGATGCAAAACGACGATTTCTCGCCGATTTTCGTTGTTTTCTGGCTTGAATTCGCAAAGAAGAGCACGAAATCTACAAAATCATGACTTTTCACCAAGATTCAACGGCTGAATTGCAAGCAAACCGCATATTTCTATGCAAAACGACGATTTCTCGCTGATTTTCGTTGTTTTCTATCTTGAATTCGCAAAAAGCACGAAATCTACAAAATCATGACTTTTTACCAAGATTCAACGGCTGAATTGCAAGAAAACAGCAGAATTCTGCACGAAATCGTCAAAATTCTTAGAGAAAACCGCATATTTCGATGCAAAACGACGATTTCTCGCCGATTTTCGTTGTTATCTGGCTTGAATTCGCAAAGAAGAGCACGAACTCTACAAAATCATCACTTTTTACCAAGATTCAACGGCTGAATTGCAAGAAAACAGCAGAATTCTGCACGAAATCATCAAAATTCTTACAGAAAACCGCATATTTCGATGCAAAACGACGATTTCTCGCCGATTTTCGTTGTATTCTGGCTTGAATTCGCAAAGAAGAGCACGAAATCTACAAAATCATGACTTTTTACCAAGATTCAACGGCTGAATTGCAAGAAAACAGCAGAATTATGCACGAAATCATCAAAATTCTTACAGAAAACCGCATATTTCGATGCAAAACAACGATTTCTCGCCGATTTTCGTTGTTTTCTGGCTTGAATTCGCAAAGAAGAGCACGAAATCTAAAAAATCATCACTTTTTGCCAAGATTCTACAGCTGAATTGCAAGAAAACAGCAGAATTATGCACGAAATCATCAAAATTCTTACAGAAAACCGCATATTTTGATGCAAAACAACGATTTCTCGCCGATTTTCGTTGTTTTCTATCTTGAATTCGCCAAGAAGAGCACGAAATCTACAAAATCATGACTTTTTACATAGATTCAACGGCTGAATTACAAGAAAACCGCAGAATTCTGCACGAAATCATCAAAATTCTTACAGAAAACCGCATATTTCGATGCAAAACGACGATTTCTCGCCGATTTTCGTTGTTTTCTGGCTTGAATTCGCAAAGAAGAGCACGAAATCTAAAAAATCATGACATTTTACCTAGATTCAACGGCTGAATTGCAAGAAAACAGCAGAATTCTGCACGAAATCATCAAAATTCTTACAGAAAACCGCATATTTTGATGCAAAACAACGATTTCTCGCCGATTTTCGTTGTTTTCTATCTTGAATTCGCCAAGACGAGCACGAAATCTAAAAAATCATGACATTTTACCTAGATTCAACGGCTGAATTGCAAGAAAACAGCAGAATTCTGCACGAAATCACCAAAATTCTTACAGAAAACCGCATATTTCGATGCAAAACGACGATTTCTCGCCGATTTTCGTTGTTTTCTGGCTTGAATTCGCAAAGAAGAGCACGAAATCTACAAAATCATGACTTTTTACCAAGACTCAACGGCTGAATTGCAAGAAAACAGCAGAATTCTGCACGAAATCATCAAAATTCTTACAGAAATCCGCATATTTCGATGCAAAACAACGATTTCTCGCCGATTTTCGTTGTTTTCTGGCTTGAATTCGCAAAGAAGAGCACGAAATCTACAAAATCATCACTTTTTACCAAGATTCTACGGCTGAATTGCAAGAAAACAGCAGAATTCTGCACGAGATCGTCAAAATTCTTAGAGAAAACCGCATATTTCGATGCAAAACGACGATTTCTCGCCGATTTCCGTTGTTTTCTGGCTTGAATTCGCAAAGAAGAGCACGAAATCTACAAAATCATCACTTTTTACCAAGATTCAACGGCTGAATTACAAGAAAACAGCAGAATTCTGCACGAAATCATCAAAATTCTTACAGAAAACCGCATATTTCGATGCAAAACAACGATTTCTCGCCGATTTTCGTTGTTTTCTATCTTGAATTCGCCAAGACGAGCACGAAATCTAAAAAATCATGACATTTTACCTAGATTCAACGGCTGAATTGCAAGAAAACAGCAGAATTCTGCACGAAATCATCAAAATTCTTACAGAAAACCGCATATTTCGATGCAAAACGACGATTTCTCGCCGATTTTCGTTGTTTTCTGGCTTGAATTCGCAAAGAAGAGCACGAAATCTACAAAATCATCACTTTTTACCAAGATTCTACGGCTGAATTGCAAGAAAACAGCAGAATTCTGCACGAAATCATCAAAATTCTTAGAGAAAACCGCATATTTCGATGCAAAACGACGATTTCTCGCTGATTTTCGTTGTTTTCTATCTTGAATTCGCAAAGAAGAGCACGAAATCTACAAAATCATGACTTTTTACCAAGATTCAACGGCTGAATTGCAAGAAAACAGCAGAATTCTGCACGAAATCGTCAAAATTCTTAGAGAAAACCGCATATTTCGATGCAAAACGACGATTTCTCGCCGATTTTCGTTGTTTTCTGGCTTGAATTCGCAAAGAAGAGCACGAAATCTACAAAATCATCACTTTTTACCAAGATTCAACGGCTGAATTGCAAGAAAACAGCAGAATTCTGCACGAGATCGTCAAAATTCTTAGAGAAAACCGCATATTTCGATGCAATACGACGATTTCTCGCCGATTTCCGTTGTTTTCTGGCTTGAATTCGCAAAGAAGAGCACGAAATCTACAAAATCATCACTTTTTACCAAGATTCAACGGCTGAATTGCAAAAAAACAGCAGAATTCTGCACGAAATCATCAAAATTCTTACAGAAAACCGCATATTTTGATGCAAAACGACGATTTCTTGCCCATTTTCGTTGTTTTCTGGCTTGAATTCGCAAAGAAAGAGCACGAAATCTACAAAATCATGACTTTTTACCAAGATTCAACGGCTGAATTGCAAGAAAACAGCAGAATTCTGCACGAAATCATCAAAATTCTTAGAGAAAACCGCATATTTCGATGCAAAACGACGATTTCTCGCTGATTTTCGTTGTTTTCTATCTTGAATTCGCAAAGAAGAGCACGAAATCTACAAAATCATGACTTTTTACCAAGATTCAACGGCTGAATTGCAAGAAAACAGCAGAATTCTGCACGAAATCGTCAAAATTCTTAGAGAAAACCGCATAATTTGATGCAAAACGACGATTTCTCGCCGATTTTCGTTGTTTTCTGGCTTGAATTCGCAAAGAAGAGCACGAAATCTACAAAATCATCACTTTTTACCAAGATTCAACGGCTGAATTGCAAAAAAAACAGCAGAATTCTGCACGAAATCATCAAAATTCTTACAGAAAACCGCATATTTCGATGCAAAACAACGATTTCTCGCCGATTTTCGTTGTTTTCTATCTTGATTTCGCCAAGAAGAGCACGAAATCTACAAAATCATGACTTTTTACATAGATTCAACGGCTGAATTACAAGAAAACAGCAGAATTCTGCACGAAATCATCAAAATTCTTACAGAAAACCGCATATTTCGATGCAAAACAACGATTTCTCGCCGATTTTCGTTGTTTTCTATCTTGAATTCGCCAAGACAAGCACGAAATCTAAAAAATCATGACATTTTACCTAGATTCAACGGCTGAATTGCAAGAAAACAGCAGAATTCTGCACGAAATCATCAAAATTCTTACAGAAAACCGCATATTTCGATGCAAAACGACGATTTCTCGCCGATTTTCGTTGTTTTCTGGCTTGAATTCGCAAAGAAGAGCACGAAATCTACAAAATCATGACTTTTTACCAAGATTCAACAGCTGAATTGCAAGAAAACAGCAGAATTCTGCACGAAATCATCAAAATTCTTACAGAAAACCGCATATTTCGATGCAAAACAACGATTTCTCGCCGATTTTCGTTGTTTTCTGGCTTGAATTCGCAAAGAAGAGCACGAAATCTACAAAATCATCACTTTTTACCAAGATTCTACGGCTGAATTGCAAGAAAACAGCAGAATTCTGCACGAAATCATCAAAATTCTTAGAGAAAACCGCATATTTCGATGCAAAACGACGATTTCTCGCTGATTTTCGTTGTTTTCTATCTTGAATTCGCAAAGAAGAGCACGAAATCTACAAAATCATGACTTTTTACCAAGATTCAACGGCTGAATTGCAAGAAAACAGCAGAATTCTGCACGAAATCGTCAAAATTCTTAGAGAAAACCGCATATTTCGATGCAAAACGACGATTTCTCGCCGATTTTCGTTGTTTTCTGGCTTGAATTCGCAAAGAAGAGCACGAAATCTACAAAATCATCACTTTTTACCAAGATTCAACGGCTGAATTGCAAGAAAACAGCAGAATTCTGCACGAGATCGTCAAAATTCTTAGAGAAAACCGCATATTTCGATGCAAAACGACGATTTCTCGCCGATTTTCGTTGTTTTCTGGCTTGAATTCGCAAAGAAGAGCACGAAATCTACAAAATCATCACTTTTTACCAAGATTCAACGGCTGAATTGCAAAAAAACAGCAGAATTCTGCACGAAATCATCAAAATTCTTACAGAAAACCGCATATTTTGATGCAAAACGACGATTTCTTGCCGATTTTCGTTGTTTTCTGGCTTGAATTCGCAAAGAAGAGCACGAAATCTACAAAATCATGACTTTTTACCAAGATTCAACGGCTGAATTGCAAGAAAACAGCAGAATTCTGCACGAAATCATCAAAATTCTTACAGAAAACCGCATTTTTCGATGCAAAACGACGATTTCTCGCCGATTTTCGTTGTTTTCTGGCTTGAATTCGCAAAGAAGAGCACGAAATCTACAAAATCATGACTTTTTACCAAGATTCAACGGCTGAATTGCAAGAAAACAGCAGAATTCTGCACGAAATCATCAAAATTCTTACAGAAAACCGCATATTTCGATGCAAAACAACGATTTCTCGCCGATTTTCGTTGTTTTCTGGCTTGAATTCGCAAACAAGAGCACGAAATCTACAAAATCATGACTTTTTACCAAGATTCAACATCTGAATTGCAAGAAAACAGCAGAATTCTGCACGAAATCATCAAAATTCTTAGAGAAAACTGCATATTTCGATGCAAAATAACGATTTCTCGCCGATTTTCGTTGTTTTCTATTTTGAATTCGCAAAGAAGAGCACGAAATCTACAAAATCATCACTTTTTATCAAGATTCTACGGCTGAATTGCAAGAAAGCAGCAGAATTCTGCACGAAATCATCAAAATTCTTACAGAAAACCGCATATTTCGATGCAAAACGACGATTTCTCGCCGATTTTCGTTGTTTTCTGGCTTGAATTCGCAAAGAAGAGCACGAAATCTACAAAATCATGACTTTTTACCAAGATTCAACGGCTGAATTGCAAGAAAACAGCAGAATTCTGCACGAAATCATCAAAATTCTTACAGAAAACCGCATATTTCGATGCCAAACGATTATTTCTCGCCGATTTTCGTTGTTTTCTGGCTTGAATTCGCAAAGAAGAGCACGAAATCTACAAAATCATGACTTATTACCAAGATTCAACGGCTGAATTGCAAGAAAACAGCAGAATTCTGCACGAAATCTTGAAAATTCTTTCAGAAAATCGCATATTTCGATGCAAAACGACGATTTCTCGCCGATTTTCGTTGTTTTCTGGCTTGAATTCGCAAAGAAGAGCACGAAATCTACAAAATCATGACTTTTTACCAAGATTCAACGGCTGAATTGCAAGAAAACAGCAGAATTTTGCACGAAATCATCAAAATTCTTACAGAAAACCGCATATTTCGATGCAAAACAACAATTTCTCGCCGATTATTGTTGTTTTCTGGCTTGAATTCGCAAAGAAGAGCACGAAATCTACAAAATCATCACTTTTTACCAAGATTCAACGGCTGAATTGCAAGAAAACAGCAGATTTCTGCACGAAATCATCAAAATTCTTAGAGAAAACCGCATATTTCGATGCAAAACGACGATTTCTCGCCGATTTTCGTGGTTTTCTGGCTTAAATTCGCAAAGAAGAGCACGAAATCTACAAAATCATGACTTTTTACCAAGATTCAACGGCTGAATTGCAAGAAAACAGCAGAATTCTGCACGAAATCATCAAAATTCTTACAGAAAATCGCATATTTCGATGCAAAACGACGATTTCTCGCCGATTTTCGTTGTTTTCTGGCTTGAATTCGCAAAGAAGAGCACGAAATCTACAAAATCTTGACTTTTTACCAAGATTCAACGGCTGAATTGCAAGAAAACAGCAGAATTCTGCACGAAATCATCAAAATTCTTACAGAAAACCGCATTTTTCGATGCAAAACGACGATTTCTCGCCGATTTTCGTTGTTTTCTGGCTTGAATTCGCAAAGAAGAGCACGAAATCTACAAAATCATGACTTTTTACCAAGATTCAACGGCTGAATTGCAAGAAAACAGCAGAATTCTGCACGAAATCATGAAAATTCTTACAGAAAACCGCATATTTCGATGCAAAACAACGATTTCTCGCCGATTCTCGTTGTTTTCTGGCTTGAATTCGCAAACAAGAGCACGAAATCTACAAAATCATGACTTTTTACCAAGATTCAACATCTGAATTGCAAGAAAACAGCAGAATTCTGCACGAAATCATCAAAATTCTTAGAGAAAACTGCATATTTCGATGCAAAACAACGATTTCTCGCCGATTTTCGTTGTTTTCTATTTTGAATTCGCAAAGAAGAGCACGAAATCTACAAAATCATCACTTTTTACCAAGATTCTACGGCTGAATTGCAAGAAAACAGCAGAATTCTGCACGAAATCATCAAAATTCTTACAGAAAACCGCATATTTCGATGCAAAACGACGATTTCTCGCCGATTTTCGTTGTTTTCTGGCTTGAATTCGCAAAGAAGAGCACGAAATCTACAAAATCATGACTTTTTACCAAGATTCAACGGCTGAATTGCAAGAAAACAGCAGAATTCTGCACGAAATCATCAAAATTCTTAGAGAAAACCGCATTTTTCGATGCAAAATGATTATTTCTCTCCGATTTTCGTTGTTTTCTGGCTTGAATTCGCAAAGAAGAGCACGAAATCTACAAAATCATGACTTTTTACCAAGATTCAACGGCTGAATTGCAAGAAAACAGCAGAATTCTGCACGAAATCATCAAAATTCTTACAGAAAACCGCATATTTCGATGCAAAACGACGATTTCTCGCCGATTTTCGTTGTTTTCTGGCTTGAATTTGCAAAGAAGAGCACGAAATCTACAAAATCATGACTTTTTACCAAGATTCAACGGCTGAATTGCAAGAAAACAGCAGAATTCTGCACGAAATCATCAAAATTCTTACAGAAAACCGCATTTTTCGATGCAAAACGACGATTTCTCGCCGATTTTCGTTGTTTTCTAGCTTGAATTCGCAAAGAAGAGCACGAAATCTACAAAATCATGACTTTTTACCAAGATTCAACGGCTGAATTGCAAGAAAACAGCAGAATTCTGCACGAAATCATCAAAATTCTTACAGAAAACCGCATATTTCGATGCAAAACAACGATTTCTCGCCGATTTTCGTTGTTTTCTATTTTGAATTCGCAAAGAAGAGCACGAAATCTACAAAATCATCACTTTTTACCAAGATTCTACGGCTGAATTGCAAGAAAACAGCAGAATTCTGCACGAAATCATCAAAATTCTTACAGAAAACCGCATATTTCGATGCAAAACGACGATTTCTCGCCGATTTTCGTTGTTTTCTGGCTTGAATTCGCAAAGAAGAGCACGAAATCTACAAAATCATGACTTTTTACCAAGATTCAACGGCTGAATTGCAAGAAAACAGCAGAATTCTGCACGAAATCATCAAAATTCTTAGAGAAAACCGCATTTTTCGATGCAAAATGATTATTTCTCTCCGATTTTCGTTGTTTTCTGGCTTGAATTCGCAAAGAAGAGCACGAAATCTACAAAATCATGACTTTTTACCAAGATTCAACGGCTGAATTGCAAGAAAACAGCAGAATTCTGCACGAAATCATCAAAATTCTTACAGAAAACCGCATATTTCGATGCAAAACGACGATTTCTCGCCGATTTTCGTTGTTTTCTGGCTTGAATTTGCAAAGAAGAGCACGAAATCTACAAAATCATGACTTTTTACCAAGATTCAACGGCTGAATTGCAAGAAAACAGCAGAATTCTGCACGAAATCATCAAAATTCTTACAGAAAACCGCATTTTTCGATGCAAAACGACGATTTCTCGCCGATTTTCGTTGTTTTCTAGCTTGAATTCGCAAAGAAGAGCACGAAATCTACAAAATCATGACTTTTTACCAAGATTCAACGGCTGAATTGCAAGAAAACAGCAGAATTCTGCACGAAATCATCAAAATTCTTACAGAAAACCGCATATTTCGATGCAAAACAACGATTTCTCGCCGATTTTCGTTGTTTTCTGGCTTGAATTCGCAAACAAGAGCACGAAATCTACAAAATCATGACTTTTTACCAAGATTCAACATCTGAATTGCAAGAAAACAGCAGAATTCTGCACGAAATCATCAAAATTCTTAGAGAAAACTGCATATTTCGATGCAAAACAACGATTTCTCGCCGATTTTCGTTGTTTTCTATTTTGAATTCGCAAAGAAGAGCACGAAATCTACAAAATCATCACTTTTTACCAAGATTCAACGGCTGAATTGCAAGAAAACAGCAGAATTCTGCACGAAATCATCAAAATTCTTACAGAAAATCGCATATTTCGATGCAAAACGACGATTTCTCGCCGATTTTCGTTGTTTTCTGGCTTGAATTTGCAAAGAAGAGCACGAAATCTACAAAATCATGACTTTTTACCAAGATTCAACGGCTGAATTGCAAGAAAACAGCAGAATTCTGCACGAAATCATCAAAATTCTTACAGAAAACCGCATTTTTCGATGCAAAACGACGATTTCTCGCCGATTTTCGTTGTTTTCTAGCTTGAATTCGCAAAGAAGAGCACGAAATCTACAAAATCATGACTTTTTACCAAGATTCAACGGCTGAATTGCAAGAAAACAGCAGAAATCTGCACGAAATCATCAAAATTCTTACAGAAAACCGCATATTTCGATGCAAAACAACGATTTCTCGCCGATTTTCGTTGTTTTCTGGCTTGAATTCGCAAACAAGAGCACGAAATCTACAAAATCATGACTTTTTACCAAGATTCAACATCTGAATTGCAAGAAAACAGCAGAATTCTGCACGAAATCATCAAAATTCTTAGAGAAAACTGCATATTTCGATGCAAAACAACGATTTCTCGCCGATTTTCGTTGTTTTCTATTTTGAATTCGCAAAGAAGAGCACGAAATCTACAAAATCATCACTTTTTACCAAGATTCAACGGCTGAATTGCAAGAAAACAGCAGAATTCTGCACGAAATCATCAAAATTCTTACAGAAAATCGCATATTTCGATGCAAAACGACGATTTCTCGCCGATTTTCGTTGTTTTCTGGCTTGAATTTGCAAAGAAGAGCACGAAATCTACAAAACCATGACTTTTTACCAAGATTCAACGGCTGAATTGCAAGAAAACAGCAGAATTCTGCACGAAATCATCAAAATTCTTACAGAAAACCGCATATTTCGATGCAAAACAACGATTTCTCGCCGATTTTCGTTGTTTTCTGGCTTGAATTCGCAAACAAGAGCACGAAATCTACAAAATCATGACTTTTTACCAAGATTCAACATCTGAATTGCAAAAAACAGCAGAATTCTGCACGAAATCATCAAAATTCTTAGAGAAAACTGCATATTTCGATGCAAAACAACGATTTCTCGCCGAGTTTCGTTGTTTTCTATTTTGAATTCGCAAAGAAGAGCACGAAATCTACAAAATCATCACTTTTTACCAAGATTCTACGGCTGAATTGCAAGAAAACAGCAGAATTCTGCACGAAATCATCAAAATTCTTACAGAAAACCGCATATTTCGATGCAAAACGACGATTTCTCGCCGATTTTTGTTGTTTTCTGGCTTGAATTCGCAAAGAAGAGCACGAAATCTACAAAATCCTGACTTTTTACCAAGATTCAACGGCTGAATTGCAAGAAAACAGCAGAATTCTGCACGAAATCATCAAAATTCTTAGAGAAAACCGCATTTTTCGATGCAAAATGATTATTTCTCGCCGATTTTCGTTGTTTTCTGGCTTGAATTCGCAAAGAAGAGCACGAAATCTACAAAATCATGACTTTTTACCAAGATTCAACAGCTGAATTGCAAGAAAACAGCAGAATTCTGCACGAAATCATCAAAATTCTTACAGAAAACCGCATATTTCGATGCAAAACGACGATTTCTCGCCGATTTTCGTTGTTTTCTGGCTTGAATTCGCAAAGAAGAGCACGAAATCTACAAAATCATGACTTTTTACCAAAATTCAACGGCTGAATTGCAAGAAAACAGCAGATTTCTGCACGAAATCATCAAAATTCTTACAGAAAACCGCATTTTTCGATGCAAAACGACCATTTCTCGCCGATTTTCGTTGTTTTCTGGCTTGAATTGGCAAAGAGGAGCACGAAATCTACAAAATCATGACTTTTTACCGAGATTCAACGGCTGAATTGCAAGAAAACAGCAGAATTCTGCACGAAATCATCAAAATTCTTACAGAAAACCGCATATTTCGATGCAAAACAACGATTTCTCGCCGATTTTCGTTGTTTTCTGGCTTGAATTCGCAAAGAAGAGCACGAAACCTACAAAATCATGACTTTTTACCAAGATTCAACGGCTGAATTGCAAGAAAACAGCAGAATTCTGCACGAAATCATCAAAATTCTTACAGAAAACCGCATATTTCGATGCAAAACAACGATTTCTCGCCGATTTTCGTTGTTTTCTATCTTGAATTCGCCAAGAAGAGCACGAAATCTACAAAATCATGACTTTTTACATAGATTCAACGGCTGAATTGCAAGAAAACAGCAGAATTCTGCACGAAATCATCAAAATTCTTACAGAAAACCGCATATTTCGATGCAAAACGACGATTTCTCGCCGATTTTCGTTGTTTTCTGGCTTGAATTCGCAAAGAAGAGCACGAAATCTACAAAATCATGACTTTTTTTTTACCAAGATTCAACGGCTGAATTGCAAGAAAACAGAGGAATTCTGCACGAAATCGTCAAAATTCTTAGAGAAAACCGCATATTTCGATGCAAAACGACAATTTCTCGCCGATTTTCGTTGTTTTCTGGCTTGAATTCGCATAGAAGAGCACGAAATCTACAAAATCATAACTTCTTACCAAGATTCAACGGCTGAATTGGAAGAAAACAGCAGAATTCTGCACGAAATCATCAAAATTCTTACAGAAAACCGCATATTTCGATGCAAAACAACGATTTCTCGCCGATTTTCGTTGTTTTCTGGCTTGAATTCGCAAAGAAGAGCACGAAATCTACAAAATCATCACTTTTTACCAAGATTCTACGGCTGAATTGCAAGAAAACAGCAGAATTCTGCACGAAATCATCAAAATTCTTACAAAAAACCGCATATTTCGATGCAAAACGAAGATTTCTCGCCGATTTTCGTTGTTTTCTGGCTTGAATTAGCAAAGAAGAGCACGAAATCTACAAAATCATGACTTTTTACCAAGATTCAACGGCTGAATTGCAAGAAAACAGCAGAATTCTGCACGAAATCATCAAAATTCTTACAGAAAACCGCATATTTCGATGCAAAACAACGATTTCTCGCCGATTTTCGTTGTTTTCTGGCTTGAATTCGCAAAGAAGAGCACGAAATCTACAAAATCAAAACTTTTTACCAAGATTCAACGGCTGAATTGCAAGAAAACAGCAGAATTCTGCACGAAATCATCAAAATTCTTACAGAAAACCGCATATTTCGATGCAAAACGACGATTTCTCGCCGATTTTCGTTGTTTTCTGGCTTGAATTCGCAAAGAAGAGCACGAAATCTACAAAATCATAACTTCTTACCAAGATTCAACGGCTGAATTGGAAGAAAACAGCAGAATTCTGCACGAAATCATCAAAATTCTTACAGAAAACCGCATATTTCGATGCAAAACAACGATTTCTCGCCGATTTTCGTTGTTTTCTGGCTTGAATTCGCAAAGAAGAGCACGAAATCTACAAAATCATCACTTTTTACCAAGATTCTACGGCTGAATTGCAAGAAAACAGCAGAATTCTGCACGAAATCATCAAAATTCTTACAAAAAACCGCATATTTCGATGCAAAACGAAGATTTCTCGCCGATTTTCGTTGTTTTCTGGCTTGAATTAGCAAAGAAGAGCACGAAATCTACAAAATCATGACTTTTTACCAAGATTCAACGGCTGAATTGCAAGAAAACAGCAGAATTCTGCACGAAATCATCAAAATTCTTACAGAAAACCGCATATTTCGATGCAAAACAACGATTTCTCGCCGATTTTCGTTGTTTTCTGGCTTGAATTCGCAAAGAAGAGCACGAAATCTACAAAATCATGACTTTTTACATAGATTCAACGGCTGAATTGCAAGAAAACAGCAGAATTCTGCACGAAATCATCAAAATTCTTACAGAAAACCGCATATTTCGATGCAAAACGACGATTTCTCGCCGATTTTCGTTGTTTTCTGGCTTGAATTCGCAAAGAAGAGCACGAAATCTACAAAATCATGACTTTTTTTTTACCAAGATTCAACGGCTGAATTGCAAGAAAACAGCGGAATTCTGCACGAAATCGTCAAAATTCTTAGAGAAAACCGCATATTTCGATGCAAAACGACAATTTCTCGCCGATTTTCGTTGTTTTCTGGCTTGAATTCGCAAAGAAGAGCACGAAATCTACAAAATCATGACTTTTTACCAAGATTCAACGGCTGAATTGCAAGAAAACAGCAGAATTCTGCACGAAATCATCAAAATTCTAACAGAAAACCGCATATTTCGATGCAAAACGACGATTTCTCGCCGATTTTCGTTGTTTTCTGGCATGAATTCGCAAAGAAGAGCACGAAATCTACAAAATCATGACTTTTTACCAAGATTCAACGGCTGAATTGCAAGAAAACAGCAGAATTCTGCACGAAATCATCAAAATTCTTACAGAAAACCGCATATTTCGATGCAAAACGACGATTTCTCGCCGATTTTCGTTGTTTTCTGGCTTGAATTCGCAAAGAAGAGCACGAAATCTACAAAATCAAAACTTTTTACCAAGATTCAACGGCTGAATTGCAAGAAAACAGCAGAATTCTGCACGAAATCATCAAAATTCTTACAGAAAACCGCATATTTCGATGCAAAACGACGATTTCTCGCCGATTTTCGTTGTTTTCTGGCTTGAATTCGCAAAGAAGAGCACGAAATCTACAAAATCATGACTTTTTACCAAGATTCAACGGCTGAATTGCAAGAAAACAGCAGAATTCTGCACGAAATCATCAAAATTCTTACAGAAAACCGCATATTTCGATGCAAAACGACGATTTCTCGCCGATTTTCGTTGTTTTCTGGCTTGAATTCGCAAAGAAGAGCACGAAATCTACAAAATCATGACTTTTTACCAAGATTCAACCGCTGAATCGCAAGAAAACAGCAGAATTCTGCACGAAATCATCAAAATTCTTACAGAAAACCGCATTTTTCGATGCAAAACAACGATTTCTCGCCGATTTTCGTTGTTTTCTGGCTTGAATTCGCAAAGAAGAGCACGAAATCTACAAAATCATCACTTTTTACCAAGATTCTACGGCTGAATTGCAAGAAAACAGCAGAATTCTGCACGAAATCATCAAAATTCTTACAAAAAACCGCATATTTCGATGCAAAACGACGATTTCTCGCCGATTTTCGTTGTTTTCTGGCTTGAATTAGCAAAGAAAAGCACGAAATCTACAAAATCATGACTTTTTACCAAGATTCAACGGCTGAATTGCAAGAAAACAGCAAATTTCTGCACGAAATCATCAAAATTCTTACAGAAAACCGCATATTTCGATGCAAAACAACGATTTCTCGCCGATTTTCGTTGTTTTCTGGCTTGAATTCGCAAAGAAGAGCACGAAATCTACAAAATCATGACTTTTTACCAAAATTCAACGGCTGAATTGCAAGAAAACAGCAGATTTCTGCACGAAATCATCAAAATTCTTACAGAAAACCGCATTTTTCGATGCAAAACGACGATTTCTCGCCGATTTTCGTTGTTTTCTGGCTTGAATTGGCAAAGAGGAGCACGAAATCTACAAAATCATGACTTTTTACCGAGATTCAACGGCTGAATTGCAAGAAAACAGCAGAATTCTGCACGAAATCATCAAAATTCTTACAGAAAACCGCATATTTCGATGCAAAACGACGATTTCTCGCCGATTTTCGTTGTTTTCTGGCTTGAATTCGCAAAGAAGAGCACGAAATCTACAAAATCATAACTTCTTACCAAGATTCAACGGCTGAATTGGAAGAAAACAGCAGAATTCTGCACGAAATCATCAAAATTCTTACAGAAAACCGCATATTTCGATGCAAAACAACGATTTCTCGCCGATTTTCGTTGTTTTCTGGCTTGAATTCGCAAAGAAGAGCACGAAATCTACAAAATCATCACTTTTTACCAAGATTCTACGGCTGAATTGCAAGAAAACAGCAGAATTCTGCACGAAATCATCAAAATTCTTACAAAAAACCGCATATTTCGATGCAAAACGAAGATTTCTCGCCGATTTTCGTTGTTTTCTGGCTTGAATTAGCAAAGAAGAGCACGAAATCTACAAAATCATGACTTTTTACCAAGATTCAACGGCTGAATTGCAAGAAAACAGCAGAATTCTGCACGAAATCATCAAAATTCTTACAGAAAACCGCATATTTCGATGCAAAACAACGATTTCTCGCCGATTTTCGTTGTTTTCTGGCTTGAATTCGCAAAGAAGAGCACGAAATCTACAAAATCATGACTTTTTACATAGATTCAACGGCTGAATTGCAAGAAAACAGCAGAATTCTGCACGAAATCATCAAAATTCTTACAGAAAACCGCATATTTCGATGCAAAACGACGATTTCTCGCCGATTTTCGTTGTTTTCTGGCTTGAATTCGCAAAGAAGAGCACGAAATCTACAAAATCATGACTTTTTTTTTACCAAGATTCAACGGCTGAATTGCAAGAAAACAGCGGAATTCTGCACGAAATCGTCAAAATTCTTAGAGAAAACCGCATATTTCGATGCAAAACGACAATTTCTCGCCGATTTTCGTTGTTTTCTGGCTTGAATTCGCAAAGAAGAGCACGAAATCTACAAAATCATGACTTTTTACCAAGATTCAACGGCTGAATTGCAAGAAAACAGCAGAATTCTGCACGAAATCATCAAAATTCTAACAGAAAACCGCATATTTCGATGCAAAACGACGATTTCTCGCCGATTTTCGTTGTTTTCTGGCATGAATTCGCAAAGAAGAGCACGAAATCTACAAAATCATGACTTTTTACCAAGATTCAACGGCTGAATTGCAAGAAAACAGCAGAATTCTGCACGAAATTATCAAAATTCTTACAGAAAACCGCATATTTCGATGCAAAACGACGATTTCTCGCCGATTTTCGTTGTTTTCTGGCTTGAATTCGCAAAGAAGAGCACGAAATCTACAAAATCAAAACTTTTTACCAAGATTCAACGGCTGAATTGCAAGAAAACAGCAGAATTCTGCACGAAATCATCAAAATTCTTACAGAAAACCGCATATTTCGATGCAAAACGACGATTTCTCGCCGATTTTCGTTGTTTTCTGGCTTGAATTCGCAAAGAAGAGCACGAAATCTACAAAATCATGACTTTTTACCAAGATTCAACCGCTGAATCGCAAGAAAACAGCAGAATTCTGCACGAAATCATCAAAATTCTTACAGAAAACCGCATTTTTCGATGCAAAACGTCGATTTCTCGCCGATTTTCGTTGTTTTCTGGCTTAAATTCGCACAGAAGAGCACGAAATCTACAAAATCATGACTTTTTACCAAGATTCAACGGCTGAATTGGAAGAAAACAGCAGAATTCTGCACGAAATCTTCAAAATTCTTACAGAAAACCGCATATTTCGATGCAAAACAACGATTTCTCGCCGATTTTCGTTGTTTTCTGGCTTGAATTCGCAAAGAAGAGCACGAAATCTACAAAATCATCACTTTTTACCAAGATTCTACGGCTGAATTGCAAGAAAACAGCAGAATTCTGCACGAAATCATCAAAATTCTTACAAAAAACCGCATATTTCGATGCAAAACGACGATTTCTCGCCGATTTTCGTTGTTTTCTGGCTTGAATTAGCAAAGAAGAGCACGAAATCTACAAAATCATGACTTTTTACCAAGATTCAACGGCTGAATTGCAAGAAAACAGCAGATTTCTGCACGAAATCATCAAAATTCTTACAGAAAACCGCATATCTCGATGCAAAACAACGATTTCTCGCCGATTTTCGTTGTTTTCTGGCTTGAATTCGCAAAGAAGAGCACGAAATCTACAAAATCATGACTTTTTACATAGATTCAACGGCTGAATTGCAAGAAAACAGCAGAATTCTGCACGAAATCATCAAAATTCTTACAGAAAACCGCATATTTCGATGCAAAACGACGATTTCTCGCCGATTTTCGTTGTTTTCTGGCTTGAATTCGCAAAGAAGAGCACGAAATCTACAAAATCATGACTTTTTTTTTACCAAGATTCAACGGCTGAATTGCAAGAAAACAGCGGAATTCTGCACGAAATCGTCAAAATTCTTAGAGAAAACCGCATATTTCGATGCAAAACGACAATTTCTCGCCGATTTTCGTTGTTTTCTGGCTTGAATTCGCAAAGAAGAGCACGAAATCTACAAAATCATGACTTTTTACCAAGATTCAACGGCTGAATTGCAAGAAAACAGCAGAATTCTGCACGAAATCATCAAAATTCTAACAGAAAACCGCATATTTCGATGCAAAACGACGATTTCTCGCCGATTTTCGTTGTTTTCTGGCATGAATTCGCAAAGAAGAGCACGAAATCTACAAAATCATGACTTTTTACCAAGATTCAACGGCTGAATTGCAAGAAAACAGCAGAATTCTGCACGAAATCATCAAAATTCTTACAGAAAACCGCATATTTCGATGCAAAACGACGATTTCTCGCCGATTTTCGTTGTTTTCTGGCTTGAATTCGCAAAGAAGAGCACGAAATCTACAAAATCAAAACTTTTTACCAAGATTCAACGGCTGAATTGCAAGAAAACAGCAGAATTCTGCACGAAATCATCAAAATTCTTACAGAAAACCGCATATTTCGATGCAAAACGACGATTTCTCGCCGATTTTCGTTGTTTTCTGGCTTGAATTCGCAAAGAAGAGCACGAAATCTACAAAATCATGACTTTTTACCAAGATTCAACCGCTGAATCGCAAGAAAACAGCAGAATTCTGCACGAAATCATCAAAATTCTTACAGAAAACCGCATTTTTCGATGCAAAACGTCGATTTCTCGCCGATTTTCGTTGTTTTCTGGCTTGAATTCGCACAGAAGAGCACGAAATCTACAAAATCATGACTTTTTACCAAGATTCAACGGCTGAATTGGAAGAAAACAGCAGAATTCTGCACGAAATCTTCAAAATTCTTACAGAAAACCGCATATTTCGATGCAAAACAACGATTTCTCGCCGATTTTCGTTGTTTTCTGGCTTGAATTCGCAAAGAAGAGCACGAAATCTACAAAATCATCACTTTTTACCAAGATTCTACGGCTGAATTGCAAGAAAACAGCAGAATTCTGCACGAAATCATCAAAATTCTTACAAAAAACCGCATATTTCGATGCAAAACGACGATTTCTCGCCGATTTTCGTTGTTTTCTGGCTTGAATTAGCAAAGAAGAGCACGAAATCTACAAAATCATGACTTTTTACCAAGATTCAACGGCTGAATTGCAAGAAAACAGCAGATTTCTGCACGAAATCATCAAAATTCTTACAGAAAACCGCATATTTCGATGCAAAACAACGATTTCTCGCCGATTTTCGTTGTTTTCTGGCTTGAATTCGCAAAGAAGAGCACGAAATCTACAAAATCATGACTTTTTACATAGATTCAACGGCTGAATTGCAAGAAAACAGCAGAATTCTGCACGAAATCATCAAAATTCTTACAGAAAACCGCATATTTCGATGCAAAACGACGATTTCTCGCCGATTTTCGTTGTTTTCTGGCTTGAATTCGCAAAGAAGAGCACGAAATCTACAAAATCATGACTTTTTTTTTACCAAGATTCAACGGCTGAATTGCAAGAAAACAGCGGAATTCTGCACGAAATCGTCAAAATTCTTAGAGAAAACCGCATATTTCGATGCAAAACGACAATTTCTCGCCGATTTTCGTTGTTTTCTGGCTTGAATTCGCAAAGAAGAGCACGAAATCTACAAAATCATGACTTTTTACCAAGATTCAACGGCTGAATTGCAAGAAAACAGCAGAATTCTGCACGAAATCATCAAAATTCTAACAGAAAACCGCATATTTCGATGCAAAACGACGATTTCTCGCCGATTTTCGTTGTTTTCTGGCATGAATTCGCAAAGAAGAGCACGAAATCTACAAAATCATGACTTTTTACCTAGATTCAACGGCTGAATTGCAAGAAAACAGCAGAATTCTGCACGAAATCATCAAAATTCTTACAGAAAACCGCATATTTCGATGCAAAACGACGATTTCTCGCCGATTTTCGTTGTTTTCTGGCTTGAATTCGCAAAGAAGAGCACGAAATCTACAAAATCAAAACTTTTTACCAAGATTCAACGGCTGAATTGCAAGAAAACAGCAGAATTCTGCACGAAATCATCAAAATTCTTACAGAAAACCGCATATTTCGATGCAAAACGACGATTTCTCGCCGATTTTCGTTGTTTTCTGGCTTGAATTCGCAAAGAAGAGCACGAAATCTACAAAATCATGACTTTTTACCAAGATTCAACCGCTGAATCGCAAGAAAACAGCAGAATTCTGCACGAAATCATCAAAATTCTTACAGAAAACCGCATTTTTCGATGCAAAACGTCGATTTCTCGCCGATTTTCGTTGTTTTCTGGCTTGAATTCGCACAGAAGAGCACGAAATCTACAAAATCATGACTTTTTACCAAGATTCAACGGCTGAATTGGAAGAAAACAGCAGAATTCTGCACGAAATCTTCAAAATTCTTACAGAAAACCGCATATTTCGATGCAAAACAACGATTTCTCGCCGATTTTCGTTGTTTTCTGGCTTGAATTCGCAAAGAAGAGCACGAAATCTACAAAATCATCACTTTTTACCAAGATTCTACGGCTGAATTGCAAGAAAACAGCAGAATTCTGCACGAAATCATCAAAATTCTTACAAAAAACCGCATATTTCGATGCAAAACGACGATTTCTCGCCGATTTTCGTTGTTTTCTGGCTTGAATTAGCAAAGAAGAGCACGAAATCTACAAAATCATGACTTTTTACCAAGATTCAACGGCTGAATTGCAAGAAAACAGCAGATTTCTGCACGAAATCATCAAAATTCTTACAGAAAACCGCATATTTCGATGCAAAACAACGATTTCTCGCCGATTTTCGTTGTTTTCTGGCTTGAATTCGCAAAGAAGAGCACGAAATCTACAAAATCATGACTTTTTACCAAAATTCAACGGCTGAATTGCAAGAAAACAGCAGATTTCTGCACGAAATCATCAAAATTCTTACAGAAAACCGCATTTTTCGATGCAAAACGACGATTTCTCGCCGATTTTCGTTTTTTTCTGGCTTGAATTGGCAAAGAGGAGCACGAAATCTACAAAATCATGACTTTTTACCGAGATTCAACGGCTGAATTGCAAGAAAACAGCAGAATTCTGCACGAAATCATCAAAATTCTTACAGAAAACCGCATATTTCGATGCAAAACAACGATTTCTCGCCGATTTTCGTTGTTTTCTGGCTTGAATTCGCAAAGAAGAGCACGAAACCTACAAAATCATGACTTTTTACCAAGATTCAACGGCTGAATTGCAAGAAAACAGCAGAATTCTGCACGAAATCATCAAAATTCTTACAGAAAAC
The DNA here is from genome assembly GCA_029298725.1 of Gnatocerus cornutus. Classification (NCBI taxonomy): domain Eukaryota; kingdom Metazoa; phylum Arthropoda; class Insecta; order Coleoptera; family Tenebrionidae; genus Gnatocerus; species Gnatocerus cornutus. The sequence continues at coordinate 6,454,506 of CM055516.1, forward strand.
CGCATATTTCGATGCAAAACAACGATTTCTCGCCGATTTTCGTTGTTTTCTATCTTGAATTCGCCAAGAAGAGCACGAAATCTACAAAATCATGACTTTTTACATAGATTCAACGGCTGAATTGCAAGAAAACAGCAGAATTCTGCACGAAATCATCAAAATTCTTACAGAAAACCGCATATTTCGATGCAAAACGACGATTTCTCGCCGATTTTCGTTGTTTTCTGGCTTGAATTCGCAAAGAAGAGCACGAAATCTACAAAATCATGACTTTTTTTTTACCAAGATTCAACGGCTGAATTGCAAGAAAACAGCGGAATTCTGCACGAAATCGTCAAAATTCTTAGAGAAAACCGCATATTTCGATGCAAAACGACAATTTCTCGCCGATTTTCGTTGTTTTCTGGCTTGAATTCGCAAAGAAGAGCACGAAATCTACAAAATCATGACTTTTTACCAAGATTCAACGGCTGAATTGCAAGAAAACAGCAGAATTCTGCACGAAATCATCAAAATTCTAACAGAAAACCGCATATTTCGATGCAAAACGACGATTTCTCGCCGATTTTCGTTGTTTTCTGGCATGAATTCGCAAAGAAGAGCACGAAATCTACAAAATCATGACTTTTTACCAAGATTCAACGGCTGAATTGCAAGAAAACAGCAGAATTCTGCACGAAATCATCAAAATTCTTACAGAAAACCGCATATTTCGATGCAAAACGACGATTTATCGCCGATTTTCGTTGTTTTCTGGCTTGAATTCGCAAAGAAGAGCACGAAATCTACAAAATCAAAACTTTTTACCAAGATTCAACGGCTGAATTGCAAGAAAACAGCAGAATTCTGCACGAAATCATCAAAATTCTTACAGAAAACCGCATATTTCGATGCAAAACGACGATTTCTCGCCGATTTTCGTTGTTTTCTGGCTTGAATTCGCAAAGAAGAGCACGAAATCTACAAAATCATAACTTCTTACCAAGATTCAACGGCTGAATTGGAAGAAAACAGCAGAATTCTGCACGAAATCATCAAAATTCTTACAGAAAACCGCATATTTCGATGCAAAACAACGATTTCTCGCCGATTTTCGTTGTTTTCTGGCTTGAATTCGCAAAGAAGAGCACGAAATCTACAAAATCATCACTTTTTACCAAGATTCTACGGCTGAATTGCAAGAAAACAGCAGAATTCTGCACGAAATCATCAAAATTCTTACAAAAAACCGCATATTTCGATGCAAAACGACGATTTCTCGCCGATTTTCGTTGTTTTCTGGCTTGAATTAGCAAAGAAGAGCACGAAATCTACAAAATCATGACTTTTTACCAAGATTCAACGGCTGAATTGCAAGAAAACAGCAGAATTCTGCACGAAATCATCAAAATTCTTACAGAAAACCGCATATTTCGATGCAAAACAACGATTTCTCGCCGATTTTCGTTGTTTTCTGGCTTGAATTCGCAAAGAAGAGCACGAAATCTACAAAATCATGACTTTTTACATAGATTCAACGGCTGAATTGCAAGAAAACAGCAGAATTCTGCACGAAATCATCAAAATTCTTACAGAAAACCGCATATTTCGATGCAAAACGACGATTTCTCGCCGATTTTCGTTGTTTTCTGGCTTGAATTCGCAAAGAAGAGCACGAAATCTACAAAATCATGACTTTTTTTTTACCAAGATTCAACGGCTGAATTGCAAGAAAACAGCGGAATTCTGCACGAAATCGTCAAAATTCTTAGAGAAAACCGCATATTTCGATGCAAAACGACAATTTCTCGCCGATTTTCGTTGTTTTCTGGCTTGAATTCGCAAAGAAGAGCACGAAATCTACAAAATCATGACTTTTTACCAAGATTCAACGGCTGAATTGCAAGAAAACAGCAGAATTCTGCACGAAATCATCAAAATTCTAACAGAAAACCGCATATTTCGATGCAAAACGACGATTTCTCGCCGATTTTCGTTGTTTTCTGGCATGAATTCGCAAAGAAGAGCACGAAATCTACAAAATCATGACTTTTTACCAAGATTCAACGGCTGAATTGCAAGAAAACAGCAGAATTCTGCACGAAATCATCAAAATTCTTACAGAAAACCGCATATTTCGATGCAAAACGACGATTTCTCGCCGATTTTCGTTGTTTTCTGGCTTGAATTCGCAAAGAAGAGCACGAAATCTACAAAATCAAAACTTTTTACCAAGATTCAACGGCTGAATTGCAAGAAAACAGCAGAATTCTGCACGAAATCATCAAAATTCTTACAGAAAACCGCATATTTCGATGCAAAACGACGATTTCTCGCCGATTTTCGTTGTTTTCTGGCTTGAATTCGCAAAGAAGAGCACGAAATCTACAAAATCATGACTTTTTACCAAGATTCAACGGCTGAATTGCAAGAAAACAGCAGAATTCTGCACGAAATCATCAAAATTCTTACAGAAAACCGCATATTTCGATGCAAAACGACGATTTCTCGCCGATTTTCGTTGTTTTCTGGCTTGAATTCGCAAAGAAGAGCACGAAATCTACAAAATCATGACTTTTTACCAAGATTCAACCGCTGAATCGCAAGAAAACAGCAGAATTCTGCACGAAATCATCAAAATTCTTACAGAAAACCGCATTTTTCGATGCAAAACGTCGATTTCTCGCCGATTTTCGTTGTTTTCTGGCTTGAATTCGCAAAGAAGAGCACGAAATCTACAAAATCATGACTTTTTACCAAGATTCAACGGCTGAATTGCAAGAAAACAGCAGAATTCTTCACGAAATCATCAAAATTCTAACAGAAAACCGCATATTTCGATGCAAAACGACGATTTCTCGCCGATTTTCGTTGTTTTCTGGCATGAATTCGCAAAGAAGAGCACGAAATCTACAAAATCATGACTTTTTACCAAGATTCAACGGCTGAATTGCAAGAAAACAGCAGAATTCTGCACGAAATCATCAAAATTCTTACAGAAAACCGCATATTTCGATGCAAAACGACGATTTCTCGCCGATTTTCGTTGTTTTCTGGCTTGAATTCGCAAAGAAGAGCACGAAATCTACAAAATCAAAACTTTTTACCAAGATTCAACGGCTGAATTGCAAGAAAACAGCAGAATTCTGCACGAAATCATCAAAATTCTTACAGAAAACCGCATATTTCGATGCAAAACGACGATTTCTCGCCGATTTTCGTTGTTTTCTGGCTTGAATTCGCAAAGAAGAGCACGAAATCTACAAAATCATGACTTTTTACCAAGATTCAACGGCTGAATTGCAAGAAAACAGCAGAATTCTGCACGAAATCATCAAAATTCTTACAGAAAACCGCATATTTCGATGCAAAACGACGATTTCTCGCCGATTTTCGTTGTTTTCTGGCTTGAATTCGCAAAGAAGAGCACGAAATCTACAAAATCATGACTTTTTACCAAGATTCAACCGCTGAATCGCAAGAAAACAGCAGAATTCTGCACGAAATCATCAAAATTCTTACAGAAAACCGCATTTTTCGATGCAAAACGTCGATTTCTCGCCGATTTTCGTTGTTTTCTGGCTTGAATTCGCACAGAAGAGCACGAAATCTACAAAATCATGACTTTTTACCAAGATTCAACGGCTGAATTGGAAGAAAACAGCAGAATTCTGCACGAAATCTTCAAAATTCTTACAGAAAACCGCATATTTCGATGCAAAACAACGATTTCTCGCCGATTTTCGTTGTTTTCTGGCTTGAATTCGCAAAGAAGAGCACGAAATCTACAAAATCATCACTTTTTACCAAGATTCTACGGCTGAATTGCAAGAAAACAGCAGAATTCTGCACGAAATCATCAAAATTCTTACAAAAAACCGCATATTTCGATGCAAAACGACGATTTCTCGCCGATTTTCGTTGTTTTCTGGCTTGAATTAGCAAAGAAGAGCACGAAATCTACAAAATCATGACTTTTTACCAAGATTCAACGGCTGAATTGCAAGAAAACAGCAGATTTCTGCACGAAATCATCAAAATTCTTTCAGAAAACCGCATATTTCGATGCAAAACAACGATTTCTCGCCGATTTTCGTTGTTTTCTGGCTTGAATTCGCAAAGAAGAGCACGAAATCTACAAAATCATCACTTTTTACCAAGATTCTACGGCTGAATTGCAAGAAAACAGCAGAATTCTGCGCGAAATCATCAAAATTCTTACAGAAAACCGCATATTTCGATGCAAAACGACGATTTCTCGCCGATTTTCGTTGTTTTCTGGCTTGAATTCGCAAAGAAGAGCACGAAATCTACAAAATCATGACTTTTTACCAAGATTCAACGGCTGAATTGCAAGAAAACAGCAGAATTCTGCACGAAATCATCAAAATTCTTAGAGAAAACTGCATATTTCGATGCAAAACAACGATTTCTCGCCGATTTTCGTTGTTTTCTGGCTTGAATTCGCAAAGAAGAGCACGAAATCTACAAAATCATGACTTTTTACATAGATTCAACGGCTGAATTGCAAGAAAACAGCAGAATTCTGCACGAAATCATCAAAATTCTTACAGAAAACCGCATATTTCGATGCAAAACGACGATTTCTCGCCGATTTTCGTTGTTTTCTGGCTTGAATTCGCAAAGAAGAGCACGAAATCTACAAAATCATGACTTTTTTTTTACCAAGATTCAACGGCTGAATTGCAAGAAAACAGCGGAATTCTGCACGAAATCGTCAAAATTCTTAGAGAAAACCGCATATTTCGATGCAAAACGACAATTTCTCGCCGATTTTCGTTGTTTTCTGGCTTGAATTCGCAAAGAAGAGCACGAAATCTACAAAATCATGACTTTTTACCAAGATTCAACGGCTGAATTGCAAGAAAACAGCAGAATTCTGCACGAAATCATCAAAATTCTAACAGAAAACCGCATATTTCGATGCAAAACGACGATTTCTCGCCGATTTTCGTTGTTTTCTGGCATGAATTCGCAAAGAAGAGCACGAAATCTACAAAATCATGACTTTTTACCAAGATTCAACGGCTGAATTGCAAGAAAACAGCAGAATTCTGCACGAAATCATCAAAATTCTTACAGAAAACCGCATATTTCGATGCAAAACGACGATTTCTCGCCGATTTTCGTTGTTTTCTGGCTTGAATTCGCAAAGAAGAGCACGAAATCTACAAAATCAAAACTTTTTACCAAGATTCAACGGCTGAATTGCAAGAAAACAGCAGAATTCTGCACGAAATCATCAAAATTCTTACAGAAAACCGCATATTTCGATGCAAAACGACGATTTCTCGCCGATTTTCGTTGTTTTCTGGCTTGAATTCGCAAAGAAGAGCACGAAATCTACAAAATCATGACTTTTTACCAAGATTCAACGGCTGAATTGCAAGAAAACAGCAGAATTCTGCACGAAATCATCAAAATTCTTACAGAAAACCGCATATTTCGATGCAAAACGACGATTTCTCGCCGATTTTCGTTGTTTTCTGGCTTGAATTCGCAAAGAAGAGCACGAAATCTACAAAATCATGACTTTTTACCAAGATTCAACCGCTGAATCGCAAGAAAACAGCAGAATTCTGCACGAAATCATCAAAATTCTTACAGAAAACCGCATTTTTCGATGCAAAACGTCGATTTCTCGCCGATTTTCGTTGTTTTCTGGCTTGAATTCGCAAAGAAGAGCACGAAATCTACAAAATCATGACTTTTTACCAAGATTCAACGGCTGAATTGCAAGAAAACAGCAGAATTCTGCACGAAATCATCAAAATTCTAACAGAAAACCGCATATTTCGATGCAAAACGACGATTTCTCGCCGATTTTCGTTGTTTTCTGGCATGAATTCGCAAAGAAGAGCACGAAATCTACAAAATCATGACTTTTTACCAAGATTCAACGGCTGAATTGCAAGAAAACAGCAGAATTCTGCACGAAATCATCAAAATTCTTACAGAAAACCGCATATTTCGATGCAAAACGACGATTTCTCGCCGATTTTCGTTGTTTTCTGGCTTGAATTCGCAAAGAAGAGCACGAAATCTACAAAATCAAAACTTTTTACCAAGATTCAACGGCTGAATTGCAAGAAAACAGCAGAATTCTGCACGAAATCATCAAAATTCTTACAGAAAACCGCATATTTCGATGCAAAACGACGATTTCTCGCCGATTTTCGTTGTTTTCTGGCTTGAATTCGCAAAGAAGAGCACGAAATCTACAAAATCATGACTTTTTACCAAGATTCAACGGCTGAATTGCAAGAAAACAGCAGAATTCTGCACGAAATCATCAAAATTCTTACAGAAAACCGCATATTTCGATGCAAAACGACGATTTCTCGCCGATTTTCGTTGTTTTCTGGCTTGAATTCGCAAAGAAGAGCACGAAATCTACAAAATCATGACTTTTTACCAAGATTCAACCGCTGAATCGCAAGAAAACAGCAGAATTCTGCACGAAATCATCAAAATTCTTACAGAAAACCGCATTTTTCGATGCAAAACGTCGATTTCTCGCCGATTTTCGTTGTTTTCTGGCTTGAATTCGCACAGAAGAGCACGAAATCTACAAAATCATGACTTTTTACCAAGATTCAACGGCTGAATTGGAAGAAAACAGCAGAATTCTGCACGAAATCTTCAAAATTCTTACAGAAAACCGCATATTTCGATGCAAAACAACGATTTCTCGCCGATTTTCGTTGTTTTCTGGCTTGAATTCGCAAAGAAGAGCACGAAATCTACAAAATCATCACTTTTTACCAAGATTCTACGGCTGAATTGCAAGAAAACAGCAGAATTCTGCACGAAATCATCAAAATTCTTACAAAAAACCGCATATTTCGATGCAAAACGACGATTTCTCGCCGATTTTCGTTGTTTTCTGGCTTGAATTAGCAAAGAAGAGCACGAAATCTACAAAATCATGACTTTTTACCAAGATTCAACGGCTGAATTGCAAGAAAACAGCAGATTTCTGCACGAAATCATCAAAATTCTTACAGAAAACCGCATATTTCGATGCAAAACAACGATTTCTCGCCGATTTTCGTTGTTTTCTGGCTTGAATTCGCAAAGAAGAGCACGAAATCTACAAAATCATCACTTTTTACCAAGATTCTACGGCTGAATTGCAAGAAAACAGCAGAATTCTGCGCGAAATCATCAAAATTCTTACAGAAAACCGCATATTTCGATGCAAAACGACGATTTCTCGCCGATTTTCGTTGTTTTCTGGCTTGAATTCGCAAAGAAGAGCACGAAATCTACAAAATCATGACTTTTTACCAAGATTCAACGGCTGAATTGCAAGAAAACAGCAGAATTCTGCGCGAAATCATCAAAATTCTTACAGAAAACCGCATATTTCGATGCAAAACGACGATTTCTCGCCGATTTTCGTTGTTTTCTGGCTTGAATTCGCAAAGAAGAGCACGAAATCTACAAAATCATGACTTTTTACCAAGATTCAACGGCTGAATTGCAAGAAAACAGCAGAATTCTGCACGAAATCATCAAAATTCTTAGAGAAAACTGCATATTTCGATGCAAAACAACGATTTCTCGCCGATTTTCGTTGTTTTCTGGCTTGAATTCGCAAAGAAGAGCACGAAATCAACAAAATCATCACTTTTTACCAAGATTCAACGGCTGAATTGCAAGAAAACAGCAGAATTCGGCACGAAATCATCAAAATTCTTAGAGAAAACCGCATATTTCGATGCAAAACGACGATTTCTCGCCGATTTTCGTGGTTTTCCGGCTTGGATTCGCAAAGAAGAGCACGAAATCTACAAAATCATGACTTTTTATTAAGATTCAACGGCTGAAAAAATTCTTACAGAAAACCGCATATTTCGATGCAAAACAACGATTTCTCGCCGATTTTCGTTGTTTTCTATCTTGAATTCGCCAAGAAGAGCACGAAATCTACAAAATCATGACTTTTTACATAGATTCAACGGCTGAATTACAAGAAAACAGCAGAATTCTGCACGAAATCATCAAAATTCTTACAGAAAACCGCATATTTCGATGCAAAACGACGATTTCTCGCCGATTTTCGTTGTTTTCTGGCTTGATTTCCCAAAGAAGAGAACGAAATCTACAAAATCATGACTTTTTACCAAAATTCAACGGCTGAATTGCAAGAAAACAGCAGAATTCTGCACAAAATCATCAAAATTCTTACAGAAAACCGCATATTTCGATGCAAAACGACGATTTCTCGCCGATTTTCGTTGTTTTCTGGCTTGAATTAGCAAAGAAGAGCACGAAATCTACAAAATCATGACTTTTTACCAAGATTCAACGGCTGAATTGCAAGAAAACAGCAGAATTCTGCACGAAATCATAAAAATTCTTACAGAAAACCGCATATTTCGCTGCAAAACAACGATTTCTCGCCGATTTTCGTTGTTTTCTGGCTTGAATTCGCAAAGAAGAGCACGAAATCTACAAAATCATCACTTTTTACCAAGATTCTACGGCTGAATTGCGAGAAAACAGCAGAATTCTGCGCGAAATCATCAAAATTCTTACAGAAAACCGCATATTTCGATGCAAAACGACGATTTCTCGCCGATTTTCGTTGTTTTCTGGCTTTAATTCGCAAAGAAGTGCACGAAATCTACAAAATCATGACTTTTTACCAGGATTCAACGGCTGAATTGCAAGAAAACAGCAGAATTCTGCACGAAATCATCAAAATTCTTAGAGAAAACTGCATATTTCGATGCAAAACGACGATTTCTCGCCGATTTTCGTGGTTTTCTGGCTTGGATTCGCAAAGAAGAGCACGAAATCTACAAAATCATGACTTTTTATTAAGATTCAACGGCTGAAAAAATTCTTACAGAAAACCGCATATTTCGATGCAAAACAACGATTTCTCGCCGATTTTCGTTGTTTTCTATCTTGAATTCGCCAAGAAGAGCACGAAATCTACAAAATCATGACTTTTTACATAGATTCAACGGCTGAATTACAAGAAAACAGCAGAATTCTGCACGAAATCATCAAAATTCTTACAGAAAACCGCATATTTCGATGCAAAACGACGATTTCTCGCCGATTTTCGTTGTTTTCTGGCTTGATTTCCCAAAGAAGAGAACGAAATCTACAAAATCATGACTTTTTACCAAAATTCAACGGCTGAATTGCAAGAAAACAGCAGAATTCTGCACAAAATCATCAAAATTCTTACAGAAAACCGCATATTTCGATGCAAAACGACGATTTCTCGCCGATTTTCGTTGTTTTCTGGCTTGAATTAGCAAAGAAGAGCACGAAATCTACAAAATCATGACTTTTTACCAAGATTCAACGGCTGAATTGCAAGAAAACAGCAGAATTCTGCACGAAATCATAAAAATTCTTACAGAAAACCGCATATTTCGATGCAAAACAACGATTTCTCGCCGATTTTCGTTGTTTTCTGGCTTGAATTTGCAAAGAAGAGCACGAAATCTACAAAATCATCACTTTTTACCAAGATTCTACGGCTGAATTGCGAGAAAACAGCAGAATTCTGCGCGAAATCATCAAAATTCTTACAGAAAACCGCATATTTCGATGCAAAACGACGATTTCTCGCCGATTTTCGTTGTTTTCTGGCTTTAATTCGCAAAGAAGTGCACGAAATCTACAAAATCATGACTTTTTACCAAGATTCAACGGCTGAATTGCAAGAAAACAGCAGAATTCTGCACGAAATCATCAAAATTCTTAGAGAAAACTGCATATTTCGATGCAAAACAACGATTTCTCGCCGATTTTCGTTGTTTTCTATCTTGAATTCGCCAAGAAGAGCACGAAATCTACAAAATCATGACTTTTTTCCAAGATTCAACGGCTGAATTGCAAGAAAACAGCAGAATTCTGCACGAAATCGTCAAAATTCTTAGAGAAAACCGCATATTTCGATGCAAAACGACGATTTCTCGCCGATTTTCGTTGTTTTCTGGCTTGAATTCGCAAAGAAGAGCACGAAATCAACAAAATCATCACTTTTTACCAAGATTCAACGGCTGAATTGCAAGAAAACAGCAGAATTCTGCACGAAATCATCAAAATTCTTAAAGAAAACCGCATATTTCGATGCAAAACGACGATTTCTCGCCGATTTTCGTGGTTTTCTGGCTTGGATTCGCAAAGAAGAGCACGAAATCTACAAAATCATGACTTTTTATTAAGATTCAACTGCTGAAAAAATTCTTACAGAAAACCGCATATTTCGATGCAAAACAACGATTTCTCGCCGATTTTCGTTGTTTTCTATCTTGAATTCGCCAAGAAGAGCACGAAATCTACAAAATCATGACTTTTTACATAGATTCAACGGCTGAATTACAAGAAAACAGCAGAATTCTGCACGAAATCATCAAAATTCTTACAGAAAACCGCATATTTCGATGCTAAACGACGATTTCTCGCCGATTTTCGTTGTTTTCTGGCTTGATTTCCCAAAGAAGAGAACGAAATCTACAAAATCATGACTTTTTACCAAAATTCAACGGCTGAATTGCAAGAAAACAGCAGAATTCTGCACAAAATCATCAAAATTCTTACAGAAAACCGCATATTTCGATGCAAAACGACGATTTCTCGCCGATCTTCGTTGTTTTTTGGCATGAATTTGCAAAGAAGAGCACGAAATCTACAAAATCATGACTTTTTACCAAGATTCAACGGCTGAATTGCAAGAAAACAGCAGAATTCTGCACGAAATCATCAAAATTCTAACAGAAAACCGCATTTTTCGATGCAAAACGACGATTTCTCGGCGATGTTCGTTGTTTTCTGGCTTGAATTCGCAAAGAAGAGCACTAAATCTACAAAATCATGACTTTTTACCAGGATTCAACGGCTGAATTGCAAGAAAACAGCAGAATTCTGCACGAAATCATCAAAATTCTTACAGAAAACCGCATATTTCGATGCAAAACAACGATTTCTCGCCGATTTTCGTTATTTTCTGGCTTGAATTCGCAAAGAAGAGCACGAAATCTACAAAATCATCACTTTTTTCCAAGATTCAACGGCTGAATTGCAAGAAAACAGCAGAATTCTGCACGAAATCATCAAAATTCTTAGAGAAAACTGCATATTACGATGCAAAACAACGATTTCTCGCCGATTTTCGTTGTTTTCTATCTTGAATTCGCCAAGAAGAGCACGAAATCTACAAAATCATGACTTTTTACCTAGATTCAACGGCTGATTTGCAAGAAAACAGCAGAATTCTGCACGAAATCATCAAAATTCTTACAAAAAACCGCACATTTCGATGCAAAACGACTATTTCTCGCCGATTTTCGCTGTTTTCTGGCTTGAATTCGCAAAGAAGAGCACGAAATCTACAAAATCATGACTTTTTACCAAGATTCAACGGCTGAATTGCAAGAAAACAGCAGAATTCTGCACGAAATCATCAAAATTCTTACAGAAAACCGCATATTTCGATGCAAAACGACGATTTCTCGCCGATTTTCGTTGTTTTCTGGCATGAATTCGCAAAGAAGAGCACGAAATCTACAAAATCATGACTTTTTACCAAGATTCAACGGCTGAATTGCAAGAAAACAGCAGAATTCTGCACGAAATCATCAAAATTCTTAGAGAAAACCGCATATTTCGATGCAAAACGACGATTTCTCGCCGATTTTCGTTGTTTTCTGGCATGAATTCGCAAAGAAGAGCACGAAATCTACAAAATCATCACTTTTTACCAAGATTCAACGGCTGAATTGCAAGAAAACAGCAGAATTCTGCACGAAATCATCAAAATTCTTAGAGAAAACTGCATATTACGATGCAAAACAACGATTTCTCGCCGATTTTCGTTGTTTTCTATCTTGAATTCGCCAAGAAGAGCACGAAATCTACAAAATCATGACTTTTTACCTAGATTCAACGGCTGAATTGCAAGAAAACAGCAGAATTCTGCACGAAATCATCAAAATTCTTACAAAAAACCGCACATTTCGATGCAAAACGACTATTTCTCGCCGATTTTCGCTGTTTTCTGGCTTGAATTCGCAAAGAAGAGCACGAAATCTACAAAATCATGACTTTTTACCAAGATTCAACGGCTGAATTGCAAGAAAACAGCAGAATTCTGCACGAAATCATCAAAATTCTTACAGAAAACAGCATATTTCGATGCAAAACGACGATTTCTCGCCGATTTTCGTTGTTTTCTGGCATGAATTCGCAAAGAAGAGCACGAAATCTACAAAATCATGACTTTTTACCAAGATTCAACGGCTGAATTGCAAGAAAACAGCAGAATTCTGCACGAAATCATCAAAATTCTTAGAGAAAACCGCATATTTCGATGCAAAACGACGATTTCTCGCTGATTTTCGTTGTTTTCTATCTTGAATTCGCAAAGAAGAGCACGAAATCTACAAAATCATGACTTTTTACCAAGATTCAACTGCTGAATTGCAAGAAAACAGCAGAATTCTGCACGAAATCGTCAAAATTCTTAGAGAAAACCGCATATTTCGATGCAAAACGACGATTTCTCGCCGATTTTCGTTGTTTTCTGGCTTGAATTCGCAAAGAAGAGCACGAAATCTACAAAATCATGACTTTTTACCAAGATTCAACGGCTGAATTGCAAGAAAACAGCAGAATTCTGCACGAAATCATCAAAATTCTTAGAGAAAACTGCATATTTCGATGCAAAACAACGATTTCTCGCCGATTTTCGTTGTTTTCTATCTTGAATTCGCCAAGAAGAGCACGAAATCTACAAAATCATGACTTTTTACCTAGATTCAAGGCTGAATTGCAAGAAAACAGCAGAATTCTGCACGAAATCATCAAAATTCTTACAGAAAACCGCATATTTCGATGCAAAACAACGATTTCTCGACGATTTTCGTTGTTTTCTATCTTGAATTCGCCAAGAAGAGCACGAAATCTACAAAATCATGACTTTTTACCTAGATTCAACGGCAGAATTGCAAGAAAACAGCAGAATTCTGCACGAAATCATCAAAATTCTTACAGAAAACCGCATATTTCGATGCAAAACGACGATTTCTCGCTGATTTTCGTTGTTTTCTATCTTGAATTCGCAAAGAAGAGCACGAAATCTACAAAATCATGACTTTTTACCAAGATTCAACTGCTGAATTGCAAGAAAACAGCAGAATTCTGCACGAAATCGTCAAAATTCTTAGAGAAAACCGCATATTTCGATGCAAAACGACGATTTCTCGCCGATTTTCGTTGATTTCTGGCTTGAATTCGCAAAGAAGAGCACGAAATATACAAAATCATGACTTTTTACCAAGATTCAACGGCTGAATTGCAAGAAAACAGCAGAATTCTGCACGAAATCATCAAAATTCTTACAGAAAACCGCATATTTCGATGCAAAGCGACAATTTCTCGCCGATTTTCGTTGTTTTCTGGCTTGAATTCGCAAAGAAGAGCACGAAATCTACAAAATCATCACTTTTTACCAAGATTCAACGGCTGAATTGCAAGAAAACAGCAGAATTCTGCACGAAATCATCAAAATTCTTAGAGAAAACCGCATATTTCGATGCAAAACGACGATTTCTCGCCGATTTTCGTTGTTTTCTGGCTTGAATTCGCAAAGAAGAGCACGAAATCTTCAAAATCATGACTTTTTACCAAGATTCAACGGCTGAATTGCAAGAAAACAGCAGAATTCTGCACGAAATCATCAAAATTCTTACCGAAAACCGCATTTTTCGATGCAAAACGACGATTTCTCGCCGATTTTCGTTGTTTTCTGGCTTGAATTCGCAAAGAAGAGCACTAAATCTACAAAATCATGACTTTTTACCAAGATTCAACGGCTGAATTGCAAGAAAACAGCAGAATTCTGCACGAAATCATCAAAATTCTTACAGAAAACCGCATATTTCGATGCAAAACAACGATTTCTCGCCGATTTTCGTTGTTTTCTGGCTTGAATTCGCAAAGAAGAGCACTAAATCTACAAAATCATGACTTTTTACCAAGATTCAACGGCTGAATTGCAAGAAAACAGCAGAATTCTGCACGAAATCATCAAAATTCTTACAGAAAACCGCATATTTCGATGCAAAGCGACAATTTCTCGCCGATTTTCGTTGTTTTCTGGCTTGAATTCGCAAAGAAGAGCACGAAATCTACAAAATCATCACTTTTTACCAAGATTCAACGGCTGAATTGCAAGAAAACAGCAGAATTCTGCACGAAATCATCAAAATTCTTAGAGAAAACCGCATATTTCGATGCAAAACGACGATTTCTCGCCGATTTTTGTTGTTTTCTGGCTTGAATTCGCAAAGAAGAGCACGAAATCTTCAAAATCATGACTTTTTACCAAGATTCAACGGCTGAATTGCAAGAAAACAGCAGAATTCTGCACGAAATCATCAAAATTCTTACAGAAAACCGCATATTTCGATGCAAAACAACGATTTCTCGCCGATTTTCGTTATTTTCTGGCTTGAATTCGCAAAGAAGAGCACGAAATCTACAAAATCATCACTTTTTACCAAGACTCAACGGCTGAATTTCAAGAAAACAGCAGAATTCTGCACGAAATCATCAAAATTCTTAGAGAAAACTGCATATTACGATGCAAAACAACGATTTCTCGCCGATTTTCGTTGTTTTCTATCTTGAATTCGCCAAGAAGAGCACGAAATCTACAAAATCATGATTTTTTACCTAGATTCAACGGCTGAATTTCAAGAAAACAGCAGAATTCTGCACGAAATCATCAAAATTCTTACAGAAAACCGCATATTTCGATGCAAAACGACGATTTCTCGCCGATTTTCGCTGATTTCTGGCTTGAATTCGCAAAGAAGAGCACGAAATCTACAAAATCATGTCTTTTTACCAAGATTCAACGGCTGAATTGCAAGAAAACAGCAGAATTCTGCACGAAATCATCAAAATTCTTACAGAAAACCGCATATTTCGATGCAAAACGACGATTTCTCGCTGATTTTCGTTGTTTTCTATCTTGAATTCGCAAAGAAGAGCACGAAATCTACAAAATCATGACTTTTTACCAAGATTCAACTGCTGAATTGCAAGAAAACAGCAGAATTCTACACGAAATCGTCAAAATTCTTAGAGAAAACCGCATATTTCGATGCAAAACGACGATTTCTCGCCGATTTTCGTTGTTTTCTGGCTTGAATTCGCAAAGATGAGCACGAAATCTACAAAATCATGACTTTTTACCAAGATTCAACGGCTGAATTGCAAGAAAACAGCAGAATTCTGCACGAAATCATCAAAATTCTTAGAGAAAACTGCATATTACGATGCAAAACAACGATTTCTCGCCGATTTTCGTTGTTTTCTATCTTGAATTCGCCAAGAAGAGCACGAAATCTACAAAATCATGACTTTTTACCTAGATTCAACGGCTGAATTGCAAGAAAACAGCAGAATTCTGCACGAAATCATCAAAATTCTTACAGAAAACCGCATATTTCGATGCAAAGCGACGATTTCTCGCAGATTTTCGCTGTTTTCTGGCTTGAATTCGCAAAGAAGAGCACGAAATCTACAAAATCATGACTTTTTACCAAGATTCAACGGCTGAATTGCAAGAAAACAGCAGAATTCTGCACGAAATCATCAAAATTCTTACAGAAAACCGCATATTTCGATGCAAAACGACGATTTCTCGCCGATTTTCGTTGTTTTCTGGCTTGAATTCGCAAAGATGAGCACGAAATCTACAAAATCATGACTTTTTACCAAGATTCAACGGCTGAATTGCAAGAAAACAGCAGAATTCTGCACGAAATCATCAAAATTCTTACAGAAAACCGCATATTTCGATGCAAAACGACGATTTCTCGCCGATTTTCGTTGTTTTCTGGCTTGAATTCGCAAAGATGAGCACGAAATCTACAAAATCATGACTTTTTACCAAGATTCAACGGCTGAATTGCAAGAAAACAGCAGAATTCTGCACGAAATCATCAAAATTCTTAGAGAAAACCGCATATTTCGATGCAAAACGACGATTTCTCGCCGATTTTCGTTGTTTTCTGGCTTGAATTCGCAAAGAAGAGCACAAAATCTACAAAATCATCACTTTTTACCAAGATTCAACGGCTGAATTGCAAGAAAACAGCAGAATTCTGCACGAAATTATCAAAATTCTTAGAGAAAACCGCATATTTCGATGCAAAACGACGATTTCTCGCCGATTTTCGTTGTTTTCTGGCTTGAATTCGCCAAGAAGAGCACGAAATCTACAAAATCATGACTTTTTACCTAGATTCAACGGCTGAATTGCAAGAAAACAGCAGAATTCTGCACGAAATCATCAAAATTCTTACAGAAAACCGCATATTTCGATGCAAAACGACGATTTCTCGCCGATTTTCGTTGTTTTCTGGCTTGAATTTGCAAAGAAGAGCACGAAATCTACAAAATCTTGATTTTTTACCAAGATTCAACGGCTGAATTGCAAGAAATCAGCAGAATTCTGCACGAAATCATCAAAATTCTTACAGAAAACCGCATATTTCGATGCAAAACGACGATTTCTCGCCGATTTTCGTTGATTTCTGGCATGAATTTGCAAAGAAGAGCACGAAATCTACAAAATCATGACTTTTTACCAAGATTCAACGGCTGAATTGCAAGAAAACAGCAGATTTCTGCACGAAATCATCAAAATTCTTAGAGAAAATAGCATATTTCGATGCAAAACAACGATTTCTCGCCGATTTTCGTTGTTTTCTATCTTGAATTCGCCAAGGAGAGCACGAAATCTACAAAATCATGACTTTTTACCTAGATTCAACGGCTGAATTGCAAGAAAACAGCAGAATTCTGCACGAAATCATCAAAATTCTTACAGAAAACCGCATATTTCGATGCAAAACAACGATTTCTCGCCGATTTTCGTTGTTTTCTGGCTTGAATTCGCAAAGAAGAGCACGAAATCTACAAAATCATGACTTTTTACCAAGATTCAACGGCTGAATTGCAAGAAAACAGCAGAATTCTGCACGAAATCATCAAAATTCTTAGAGAAAACCGCATATTTCGATGCAAAACGACGATTTCTCGCTGATTTTCGTTGTTTTCTATCTTGAATTCGCAAAGAAGAACACGGAATCTACAAAATCATGACTTTTTACCAAGATTCAACGGCTGAATTGCAAGAAAACAGCAGAATTCTGCACGAAATCATCAAAATTCTTACAGAAAACCGCATATTTCGATGCAAAACGACGATTTCTCGCCGATTTTCGTTGTTTTCTGGCTTGAATTCGCAAAGAAGAGCACGAAATCTACAAAATCATGACTTTTTACCAAGATTCAACGGCTGAATTGCAAGAAAACAGCAGAATTCTGCACGAAATCATCAAAATTCTTACAGAAAACCGCATTTTTCGATGCAAAACGACGATTTCTCGCCGATTTTCGTTGTTTTCTGGCTTGAATTCGCACAGAAGAGCACTAAATCTACAAAATTATGACTTTTTACGAAGATTCAACGGCTGAATTGCAAGAAAACAGCAGAATTCTGCACGAAATCATCAAAATTCTTACAGAAAACCGCATATTTCGATGCAAAACAACGATTTCTCGCCGATTTTCGTTGTTTTCTGGCTTGAATTCGCAAAGAACAGCACGAAATCTACAAAATCATCACTTTTTACCAAGATTCAACGGCTGAATTGCAAGAAAACAGCAGAATTCTGCACGAAATCATCAAAATTCTTAGAGAAAACTGCATATTACGATGCAAAACAACGATTTCTCGCCGATTTTCGTTGTTTTCTATCTTGAATTCGCCAAGAAGAGCACGAAATCTACAAAATCATGACTTTTTACCTAGATTCAACGGCTGAATTGCAAGAAAACAGCAGAATTCTGCACGAAATCATCAAAATTCTTACAGAAAACCGCATATTTCGATGTAAAACGACGATTTCTCGCCGATTTTCGTTGTTTTCTGGCTTGAATTTGCAAAGAAGAGCACGAAATTTACAAAATCATGACTTTTTACCAAGATTCAACGGCTGAATTGCAAGAAAACAGCAGAATTCTGCACGAAATCATCAAAATTCTTACAGAAAACCGCATATTTCGATGCAAAACGACGATTTCTCGCCGATTTTCGTTGTTTTCAGGCATGAATTCGCAAAGAAGAGCACGAAATCTACAAAATCATGACTTTTTACCAAGATTCAACGGCTGAATTGCAAGAAAACAGCAGAATTCTGCACGAAATCATCAAAATTCTTAGAGAAAACCGCATATTTCGATGCTTAACGACGATTTCTCGCTGATTTTCGTTGTTTTCTATCTTGAATTCGCAAAGAAGAGCACGAAATCTACAAAATCATGACTTTTTACGAAGATTCAACTGCTGAATTGCAAGAAAACAGCAGAATTCTGCACGAAATCGTCAAAATTCTTAGAGAAAACCGCATATTTCGATGCAAAACGACGATTTCTCGCCGATTTTCGTTGTTTTCTGGCTTGAATTCGCAAAGAAGAGCACGAAATCTACAAAATCATGACTTTTTACCAAGATTCAACGGCTGAATTGCAAGAAAACAGCAGAATTCTGCACGAAATCATCAAAATTCTTAGAGAAAACCGCATATTTCGATGCAAAACGACGATTTCTTGCTGATTTTCGTTGTTTTCTATCTTGAATTCGCAAAGAAGAGCACGAAATCTACAAAATCATCACTTTTTACCAAGATTCAACGGCTGAATTGCAAGAAAACAGCAGAATTCTACACGAAATCATCAAAATTCTTAGAGAAAACCGCATATTTCGATGCAAAACTACGATTTCTCGCCGATTTTCGTTGTTTTCTGGCTTGAATTCGCAAAGAAGAGCACGAAATCTACAAAATCATCACTTTTTACCAAGATTCAACGGCTGAATTGCAAGAAAACAGCAGAATTCTGCACGAAATCATCAAAATTCTTAGAGAAAACCGCATATTTCGATGCAAAACGACGATTTCTCGCCGATTTTCGTTGTTTTCTGGCTTGAATTCGCAAAGAAGAGCACGAAATCTACAAAATCATGACTTTTTACCAAGATTCAACGGCTGCATTGCAAGAAAACAGCAGAATTCTGCACGAAATCATCAAAATTCTTACAGAAAACCGCATTTTTCGATGCAAAACGACGATTTCTCGCCGATTTTCGTTGTTTTCTGGCTTGAATTCGCAAAGAAGAGCACGAAATCTACAAAATCATGACTTTTTACCAAGATTCAACGGCTGAATTGCAAGAAAACAGCAGAATTCTGCACGAAATCATCAAAATTCTTACAGAAAACCGCATATTTCGATGCAAAACGACGATTTCTCGCCGATTTTTGTTGTTTTCTGGCTTGAATTCGCAAAGAAGAGCACGAAATCTACAAAATCATGACTTTTTACCTAGATTCAACGGCTGAATTGCAAGAAAACAGCAGAATTCTGCACGAAATCATCAAAATTCTTAGAGAAAACTGCATATTTCGATGCAAAACAACGATTTCTCGCCGATTTTCGTTGTTTTCTATCTTGAATTCGCCAAGAAGAGCACGAAATCTACAAAATCATGACTTTTTACCTAGATTCAACGGCTGAATTGTAAGAAAACAGCAGAATTCTGCACGAAATCATCAAAATTCTTAGAGAAAACCGCATATTTCGATGCAAAACGACGATTTCTCGCTGATTTTCGTGGTTTTCTATCCTGAATTCGCAAAGAAGAGCACGAAATCTACAAAATCATGACTTTTTACCAAGATTCAACGGCTGAATGCAAGAAAACAACAGAATTCTGCACGAAATCGTCAAAATTCTTAGAGAAAACCGCATATTTCGATGCAAAACGACGATTTCTCGCCGATTTTCGTTGTTTTCTGGCTTGAATTCGCAAAGAAGAACACGAAATCTACAAAATCATCACTTTTTACCAAGATTCAACGGCTGAATTGCAAGAAAACAGCAGAATTCTGCACGAAATCATCAAAATTCTTAGAGAAAACCGCATTTTTCGATGCAAAACGACGATTTCTCGACAATTTTCGTTGTTTTCTGGCTTGAATTCGCAAAGAAGAGCACGAAATCTACAAAATCATGACATTTTACCAAGATTCAACGGCTGAATTGCAAGAAAACAGCAGAATTCTGCACGAAATCATCAAAATTCTTACAGAAAACCGCATATTTCGATGCAAAACAACGATTTCTCGCCGATTTTCGTTGTTTTCTGGCTTGAATTCGCAAAGAAGAGCACGAAATCTACAAAATCATGACTTTTTACCAAGATTCAACGGCTGAATTGCAAGAAAACAGCAGAATTCTGCACGAAATCATCAAAATTCTTACAGAAAACCGCATATTTCGATGCAAAACAACGATTTCTCACCGATTTTCGTTGTTTTCTGGCTTGAATTTGCAAAGAAGAGCACGAAATCTACAAAATCATCACTTTTTACCAAGATTCTACGGCTGAATTGCAAGAAAACAGCAGAATTCTGCACGAAATCATCAAAATTCTTACAGAAAACCGCATATTTCGATGCAAAACGACGATTTCTCGCCGATTTTCGTAGTTTTCTGGCTTGAATTCGCAAAGAAGAGCACGAAATCTACAAAATCATGACTTTTTACCAAGATTCAACGGCTGAATTGCAAGAAAACAGCAGAATTCTGCACGAAATCATCAAAATTCTTAGAGAAAACTGCATATTTCGATGCAAAACAACAATTTCTCGCGGATTTTCGTTGTTTTCTATCTTGAATTCGCCAAGAAGAGCACGAAATCTACAAAATCATGACTTTTTACCTAGATTCAACGGCTGAATTGCAAGAAAACAGCAGAATTCTGCACGAAATCATCAAAATTCTTACAGAAAACCGCATATTTCGATGCAAAACAACGATTTCTCGCCGATTTTCGTTGTTTTCTATCTTGAATTCGCCAAGAAGAGCACGAAATCTACAAAATCATGACTTTTTACATAGATTCAACGGCTGAATTGCACGAAAACAGCAGAATTCTGCACGAAATCATCAAAATTCTTACAGAAAACCGCATATTTCGATGCAAAACAACGATTTCTCGCCGATTTTCGTTGTTTTCTATCTTGAATTCGCCAAGAAGAGCACGAAATCTACAAAATCATGACTTTTTACATAGATTCAACGGCTGAATTGCACGAAAACAGCAGAATTCTGCACGAAATCATCAAAATTCTTACAGAAAACCGCATATTTCGATGCAAAACGACGATTTCTCGCCGATTTTCGTTGTTTTCTGGCTTGAATTCGCAAAGAAGAGCACGAAATCTACAAAATCATGACTTTTTACCAAGATTCAACGGCTGAATTGCAAGAAAACAGCAGAATTCTGCACGAAATCATCAAAATTCTTACAGAAAACCGCATATTTCGATGCAAAACGACGATTTCTCGCCGATTTTCGTTGTTTTCTGGCATGAATTTGCAAAGAAGAGCACGAAATTTACAAAATCATCACTTTTTACCAAGATTCAACGGCTGAATTGCAAGAAAACAGCAGAATTCTGCACGAAATCATCAAAATTCTTAGAGAAAACCGCATATTTCGATGCAAAACGACGATTTCTTGCTGATTTTCGTTGTTTTCTATCTTGAATTCGCAAAGAAGAGCACGAAATCTACAAAATCATCACTTTTTACCAAGATTCAACGGCTGAATTGCAAGAAAACAGCAGAATTCTACACGAAATCATCAAAATTCTTAGAGAAAACCGCATATTTCGATGCAAAACGACGATTTCTCGCCGATTTTCGTTGTTTTCTGGCTTGAATTCGCAAAGAAGAGCACGAAATCTACAAAATCATCACTTTTTACCAAGATTCAAAGGCTGAATTGCAAGAAAACAGCAGAATTCTGCATGAAATCATCAAAATTCTTAGAGAAAACCTCATATTTCGATGCAAAACGTCGATTTCTCGCCGATTTTCGTTGTTTTCTGGCTTGAATTCGCAAAGAAGAGCACGAAATCTACAAAATCATGACTTTTTACCAAGATTCAACGGCTGCATTGCAAGAAAACAGCAGAATTCTGCACGAAATCATCAAAATTCTTACAGAAAACCGCATTTTTCGATGCAAAACGACGATTTCTCGCCGATTTTCGTTGTTTTCTGGCTTGAATTCGCAAAGAAGAGCACGAAATCTACAAAATCATGACTTTTTACCAAGATTCTACGGCTGAATTGCAAGAAAACAGCAGAATTCTGCACGAAATCATCAAAATTCTTAGAGAAAACCGCATATTTCGATGCAAAACGACGATTTCTTGCTGATTTTCGTTGTTTTCTATCTTGAATTCGCAAAGAAGAGCACGAAATCTACAAAATCATCACTTTTTACCAAGATTCAACGGCTGAATTGCAAGAAAACAGCAGAATTCTACACGAAATCATCAAAATTCTTAGAGAAAACCGCATATTTCGATGCAAAACGACGATTTCTCGCCGATTTTCGTTGTTTTCTGGCTTGAATTCGCAAAGAAGAGCACGAAATCTACAAAATCATCACTTTTTACCAAGATTCAAAGGCTGAATTGCAAGAAAACAGCAGAATTCTGCATGAAATCATCAAAATTCTTAGAGAAAACCTCATATTTCGATGCAAAACGTCGATTTCTCGCCGATTTTCGTTGTTTTCTGGCTTGAATTCGCAAAGAAGAGCACGAAATCTACAAAATCATGACTTTTTACCAAGATTCAACGGCTGCATTGCAAGAAAACAGCAGAATTCTGCACGAAATCATCAAAATTCTTACAGAAAACCGCATTTTTCGATGCAAAACGACGATTTCTCGCCGATTTTCGTTGTTTTCTGGCTTGAATTCGCAAAGAAGAGCACGAAATCTACAAAATCATGACTTTTTACCAAGATTCTACGGCTGAATTGCAAGAAAACAGCAGAATTCTGCACGAAATCATCAAAATTCTTACAGAAAACCGCATATTTCGATGCAAAACGACGATTTCTCGCCGATTTTCGTTGTTTTCTGGCTTGAATTCGCAAAGAAGAGCACGAAATCTACAAAATCATGACTTTTTACCAAGATTCAACGGCTGAATTGCAAGAAAACAGCAGAATTCTGCACGAAATCATCAAAATTCTTTCAGAAAACCGCATATTTCGATGCAAAACAACGATTTCTCGCCGATTTTCGTTGTTTTCTATCTTGAATTCGCCAAGAAGAGCACGAAATCTACAAAATCATGACTTTTTACATAGATTCAACGGCTGAATTGCACGAAAACAGCAGAATTCTGCACGAAATCATCAAAATTCTTACAGAAAACCGCATATTTCGATGCAAAACGACGATTTCTCGCCGATTTTCGTTGTTTTCTGGCTTGAATTCGCAAAGAAGAGCACGAAATCTACAAAATCATGACTTTTTACCAAGATTCAACCTCTGAATTGCAAGAAAACAGCAGAATTCTGCACGAAATCATCAAAATTCTTACAGAAAACCGCATATTTCGATGCAAAACGACGATTTCTCGCCGATTTTCGTTGTTTTCTGGCATGAATTTGCAAAGAAGAGCACGAAATTTACAAAATCATCACTTTTTACCAAGATTCAACGGCTGAATTGCAAGAAAACAGCAGAATTCTGCACGAAATCATCAAAATTCTTAGAGAAAACCGCATATTTCGATGCAAATCGACGATTTCTCGCTGATTTTCGTTGTTTTCTATCTTGAATTCGCAAAGAAGAGCACGAAATCTACAAAATCATGACTTTTTACCAAGATTCAACGGCTGAATTGCAAGAAAACAGCAGAATTCTGCACGAAATCATCAAAATTCTTAGAGAAAACCGCATATTTCGATGCAAAACGACGATTTCTTGCTGATTTTCGTTGTTTTCTATCTTGAATTCGCAAAGAAGAGCACGAAATCTACAAAATCATCACTTTTTACCAAGATTCAACGGCTGAATTGCAAGAAAACAGCAGAATTCTACACGAAATCATCAAAATTCTTAGAGAAAACCGCATATTTCGATGCAAAACGACGATTTCTCGCCGATTTTCGTTGTTTTCAAGCTTGAATTCGCAAAGAAGAGCACGAAATCTACAAAATCATCACTTTTTACCAAGATTCAAAGGCTGAATTGCAAGAAAACAGCAGAATTCTGCACGAAATCATCAAAATTCTTAGAGAAAACCGCATATTTCGATGCAAAACGTCGATTTCTCGCCGATTTTCGTTGTTTTCTGGCTTGAATTCGCAAAGAAGAGCACGAAATCTACAAAATCATGACTTTTTACCAAGATTCAACGGCTGCATTGCAAGAAAACAGCAGAATTCTGCACGAAATCATCAAAATTCTTACAGAAAACCGCATTTTTCGATGCAAAACGACGATTTCTCGCCGATTTTCGTTGTTTTCTGGCTTGAATTTGCAAAGAAGAGCACGAAATCTACAAAATCATGACTTTTTACCAAGATTCAACGGCTGAATTGCAAGAAAACAGCAGAATTCTGCACGAAATCATCAAAATTCTTACAGAAAACCGCATATTTCGATGCAAAACGACGATTTCTCGCCGATTTTCGTTGTTTTCTGGCTTGAATTCGCAAAGAAGAGCACGAAATCTACAAAATCATGACTTTTTACCTAGATTCAACGGCTGAATTGCAAGAAAACAGCAGAATTCTGCACGAAATCATCAAAATTCTTAGAGAAAACTGCATATTTCGATGCAAAACAACGATTTCTCGCCGATTTTCGTTGTTTTCTATCTTGAATTCGCCAAGAAGAGCACGAAATCTACAAAATCATGACATTTTACCAAGATTCAACGGCTGAATTGCAAGAAAACAGCAGAATTCTGCACGAAATCATCAAAATTCTTACAGAAAACCGCATATTTCGATGCAAAACAACGATTTCTCGCCGATTTTCGTTGTTTTCTGGCTTGAATTCGCAAATAAGAGCACGAAATCTACAAAATCATGACTTTTTACCAAGATTCAACGGCTGAATTGCAAGAAAACAGCAGAATTCTGCACGAAATCATCAAAATTCTTACAGAAAACCGCATATTTCGATGCAAAACAACGATTTCTCACCGATTTTCGTTGTTTTCTGGCTTGAATTCGCAAAGAAGAGCACGAAATCTACAAAATCATCACTTTTTACCAAGATTCTACGGCTGAATTGCAAGAAAACAGCAGAATTCTGCACGAAATCATCAAAATTCATACAGAAAACCGCATATTTCGATGCAAAACGACGATTTCTCGCCGATTTTCGTTGTTTTCTGGCTTGAATTCGCAAAGAAGAGCACGAAATCTACAAAATCATGACTTTTTACCAAGATTCAACGGCTGAATTGCAAGAAAACAGCAGAATTCTGCACGAAATCATCAAAATTCTTAAAGAAAACCGCATATTTCGATGCAAAACGACGATTTCTCGCCGATTTTCGTTGTTTTCTGGCATGAATTTGCAAAGAAGAGCACGAAATCTACAAAATCATCACTTTTTACCAAGATTCAACGACTGAATTGCAAGAAAACAGCAGAATTCTGCACGAAATCGTCAAAATTCTTAGAGAAAACCGCATATTTCGATGCAAACGACGATTTCTCGCCGATTTTCGTTGTTTTCTGGCTTGAATTCGCAAAGAAGAGCACGAAATCTACAAAATCATCACTTTTTACCAAGATTCAACGGCTGAATTGCAAGAAAACAGCAGAATTCTGCACGAAATCATCAAAATTATTAGAGAAAACCGCATATTTCGATGCAAAACGACGATTTCTCGCCGATTTTCGTTGTTTTCTGGCTTGAATTCGCAAAGAAGAGCACGAAATCTACAAAATCATGACTTTTTACCAAGATTCAACGGCTGAATTGCTAGAAAACTGCAGAATTCTGCACGAAATCATCAAAATTCTTACAGAAAACCGCATATTTCGATGCAAAACGACGATTTCTCGCCGATTTTCGTTGTTTTCTGGCTTTAATTCGCAAAGAAGAGCACGAAATCTACAAAATCATGACTTTTTACCAAGATTCAACGGCTGAATTGCTAGAAAACTGCAGAATTCTGCACGAAATCATCAAAATTCTTACAGAAAACCGCATATTTCGATGCAAAACGACGATTTCTCGCCGATTTTCGTTGTTTTCTGGCATGAATTCGCAAAGAAGAGCACGAAATCTACAAAATCATGACTTTTTACCAAGATCCAACGGCTGAATTGCAAGAAAACAGCAGAATTCTGCACGAAATCATTAAAATTCCTAGAGAAAACTGCATATTTCGATGCAAAACAACGATTTCTCGCCGATTTTCGTTGTTTTCTATCTTGAATTTGCCAAGAAGAGCACGAAATCTACAAAATCATGACTTTTTACCAAGATTCAACGGCTGAATTGCAAGAAAACAGCAGAATTCTGCACGAAATCATCAAAATTCTTACAGAAAACCGCATATTTCGATGCAAAACAACGATTTCTCGCCGATTTTCGTTGTTTTCTGGCTTGAATTCGCAAAGAAGAGCACGAAATCTACAAAATCATGACTTTTTACCAAGATTCAACGGCTGAATTGCAAGAAAACAGCAGAATTCTGCACGAAATCATCAAAATTCTTACAGAAAACCGCATATTTCGATGCAAAACAACGATTTCTCACCGATTTTCGTTGTTTTCTGGCTTGAATTCGCAAAGAAGAGCACGAAATCTACAAAATCATCACTTTTTACCAAGATTCTACGGCTGAATTGCAAGAAAACAGCAGAATTCTGCACGAAATCATCAAAATTCTTACAGAAAACCGCATATTTCGATGCAAAACGACGATTTCTCGCCGATTTTCGTTGTTTTCTGGCTTGAATTCGCAAAGAAGAGCACGAAATCTACAAAATCATGACTTTTTACCAAGATTCAACGGCTGAATTGCAAGAAAACAGCAGAATTCTGCACGAAATCATCAAAATTCTTAGAGAAAACTGCATATTTCGATGCAAAACAACAATTTCTCGCGGATTTTCGTTGTTTTCTATCTTGAATTCGCCAAGAAGAGCACGAAATCTACAAAATCATGACTTTTTACCTAGATTCAACGGCTGAATTGCAAGAAAACAGCAGAATTCTGCACGAAATCATCAAAATTCTTACAGAAAACCGCATATTTCGATGCAAAACAACGATTTCTCGCCGATTTTCGTTGTTTTCTATCTTGAATTCGCCAAGAAGAGCACGAAATCTACAAAATCATGACTTTTTACATAGATTCAACGGCTGAATTGCAAGAAAACAGCAGAATTCTGCACCAAATCATCAAAATTCTTACAGAAAACCGCATATTTCGATGCAAAACGACGATTTCTCGCCGATTTTCGTTGTTTTCTGGCATGAATTCGCAAAGAAGAGCACGAAATCTACAAAATCATGACTTTTTACCAAGATCCAACGGCTGAATTGCAAGAAAACAGCAGAATTCTGCACGAAATCATTAAAATTCCTAGAGAAAACTGCATATTTCGATGCAAAACAACGATTTCTCGCCGATTTTCGTTGTTTTCTATCTTGAATTCGCCAAGAAGAGCACGAAATCTACAAAATCATGACTTTTTACCAAGATTCAACGGCTGAATTGCAAGAAAACAGCAGAATTCTGCACGAAATCATCAAAATTCTTACAGAAAACCGCATATTTCGATGCAAAACGACGATTTCTCGCCGATTTTCGTTGTTTTCTGGCATGAATTTGCAAAGAAGAGCACGAAATCTACAAAATCATCACTTTTTACCAAGATTCAACGGCTGAATTGCAAGAAAACAGCAGAATTCTGCACGAAATCATCAAAATTCTTAGAGAAAACCGCATATTTCGATGCAAATCGACGATATCTCGCTGATTTTCGATGTTTTCTATCTTGAATTCGCAAAGAAGAGCACGAAATCTACAAAATCATGACTTTTTACCAAGATTCAACGGCTGAATTGCAAGAAAACAGCAGAATTCTGCACGAAATCGTCAAAATTCTTAGAGAAAACCGCATATTTCGATGCAAATCGACGATATCTCGCTGATTTTCGATGTTTTCTATCTTGAATTCGCCAAGAAGAGCACGAAATCTACAAAATCATGACTTTTTACCAAGATCCAACGGCTGAATTGCAAGAAAACAGCAGAATTCTGCACGAAATCATTAAAATTCCTAGAGAAAACTGCATATTTCGATGCAAAACAACGATTTCTCGCCGATTTTCGTTGTTTTCTATCTTGAATTCGCCAAGAAGAGCACGAAATCTACAAAATCATGACTTTTTACCAAGATTCAACGGCTGAATTGCAAGAAAACAGCAGAATTCTGCACGAAATCATCAAAATTCTTACAGAAAACCGCATATTTCGATGCAAAACGTCGATTTCTCGCCGATTTTCGTTGTTTTCTGGCTTGAATTCGCAAAGAAGAGCACGAAATCTACAAAATCATGACTTTTTACCAAGATTCAACGGCTGCATTGCAAGAAAACAGCAGAATTCTGCACGAAATCATCAAAATTCTTACAGAAAACCGCATTTTTCGATGCAAAACGACGATATCTCGCTGATTTTCGATGTTTTCTATCTTGAATTCGCAAAGAAGAGCACGAAATCTACAAAATCATGACTTTTTACCAAGATTCAACGGCTGAATTGCAAGAAAACAGCAGAATTCTGCACGAAATCGTCAAAATTCTTAGAGAAAACCGCATATTTCGATGCAAATCGACGATATCTCGCTGATTTTCGATGTTTTCTATCTTGAATTCGCCAAGAAGAGCACGAAATCTACAAAATCATGACTTTTTACCAAGATCCAACGGCTGAATTGCAAGAAAACAGCAGAATTCTGCACGAAATCATTAAAATTCCTAGAGAAAACTGCATATTTCGATGCAAAACAACGATTTCTCGCCGATTTTCGTTGTTTTCTATCTTGAATTCGCCAAGAAGAGCACGAAATCTACAAAATCATCACTTTTTACCAAGATTCAAAGGCTGAATTGCAAGAAAACAGCAGAATTCTGCACGAAATCATCAAAATTCTTAGAGAAAACCGCATATTTCGATGCAAAACGTCGATTTCTCGCCGATTTTCGTTGTTTTCTGGCTTGAATTCGCAAAGAAGAGCACGAAATCTACAAAATCATGACTTTTTACCAAGATTCAACGGCTGCATTGCAAGAAAACAGCAGAATTCTGCACGAAATCATCAAAATTCTTACAGAAAACCGCATTTTTCGATGCAAAACGACGATTTCTCGCCGATTTTCGTTGTTTTCTGGCTTGAATTTGCAAAGAAGAGCACGAAATCTACAAAATCATGACTTTTTACCAAGATTCAACGGCTGAATTGCAAGAAAACAGCAGAATTCTGCACGAAATCATCAAAATTCTTACAGAAAACCGCATATTTCGATGCAAAACGACGATTTCTCGCCGATTTTCGTTGTTTTCTGGCTTGAATTCGCAAAGAAGAGCACGAAATCTACAAAATCATGACTTTTTACCTAGATTCAACGGCTGAATTGCAAGAAAACAGCAGAATTCTGCACGAAATCATCAAAATTCTTAGAGAAAACTGCATATTTCGATGCAAAACAACGATTTCTCGCCGATTTTCGTTGTTTTCTATCTTGAATTCGCCAAGAAGAGCACGAAATCTACAAAATCATGACATTTTACCAAGATTCAACGGCTGAATTGCAAGAAAACAGCAGAATTCTGCACGAAATCATCAAAATTCTTACAGAAAACCGCATATTTCGATGCAAAACAACGATTTCTCGCCGATTTTCGTTGTTTTCTGGCTTGAATTCGCAAATAAGAGCACGAAATCTACAAAATCATGACTTTTTACCAAGATTCAACGGCTGAATTGCAAGAAAACAGCAGAATTCTGCACGAAATCATCAAAATTCTTACAGAAAACCGCATATTTCGATGCAAAACAACGATTTCTCACCGATTTTCGTTGTTTTCTGGCTTGAATTCGCAAAGAAGAGCACGAAATCTACAAAATCATCACTTTTTACCAAGATTCTACGGCTGAATTGCAAGAAAACAGCAGAATTCTGCACGAAATCATCAAAATTCATACAGAAAACCGCATATTTCGATGCAAAACGACGATTTCTCGCCGATTTTCGTTGTTTTCTGGCTTGAATTCGCAAAGAAGAGCACGAAATCTACAAAATCATGACTTTTTACCAAGATTCAACGGCTGAATTGCAAGAAAACAGCAGAATTCTGCACGAAATCATCAAAATTCTTAAAGAAAACCGCATATTTCGATGCAAAACGACGATTTCTCGCCGATTTTCGTTGTTTTCTGGCATGAATTTGCAAAGAAGAGCACGAAATCTACAAAATCATCACTTTTTACCAAGATTCAACGACTGAATTGCAAGAAAACAGCAGAATTCTGCACGAAATCGTCAAAATTCTTAGAGAAAACCGCATATTTCGATGCAAACGACGATTTCTCGCCGATTTTCGTTGTTTTCTGGCTTGAATTCGCAAAGAAGAGCACGAAATCTACAAAATCATCACTTTTTACCAAGATTCAACGGCTGAATTGCAAGAAAACAGCAGAATTCTGCACGAAATCATCAAAATTATTAGAGAAAACCGCATATTTCGATGCAAAACGACGATTTCTCGCCGATTTTCGTTGTTTTCTGGCTTGAATTCGCAAAGAAGAGCACGAAATCTACAAAATCATGACTTTTTACCAAGATTCAACGGCTGAATTGCTAGAAAACTGCAGAATTCTGCACGAAATCATCAAAATTCTTACAGAAAACCGCATATTTCGATGCAAAACGACGATTTCTCGCCGATTTTCGTTGTTTTCTGGCTTTAATTCGCAAAGAAGAGCACGAAATCTACAAAATCATGACTTTTTACCAAGATTCAACGGCTGAATTGCTAGAAAACTGCAGAATTCTGCACGAAATCATCAAAATTCTTACAGAAAACCGCATATTTCGATGCAAAACGACGATTTCTCGCCGATTTTCGTTGTTTTCTGGCATGAATTCGCAAAGAAGAGCACGAAATCTACAAAATCATGACTTTTTACCAAGATCCAACGGCTGAATTGCAAGAAAACAGCAGAATTCTGCACGAAATCATTAAAATTCCTAGAGAAAACTGCATATTTCGATGCAAAACAACGATTTCTCGCCGATTTTCGTTGTTTTCTATCTTGAATTTGCCAAGAAGAGCACGAAATCTACAAAATCATGACTTTTTACCAAGATTCAACGGCTGAATTGCAAGAAAACAGCAGAATTCTGCACGAAATCATCAAAATTCTTACAGAAAACCGCATATTTCGATGCAAAACAACGATTTCTCGCCGATTTTCGTTGTTTTCTGGCTTGAATTCGCAAAGAAGAGCACGAAATCTACAAAATCATGACTTTTTACCAAGATTCAACGGCTGAATTGCAAGAAAACAGCAGAATTCTGCACGAAATCATCAAAATTCTTACAGAAAACCGCATATTTCGATGCAAAACAACGATTTCTCACCGATTTTCGTTGTTTTCTGGCTTGAATTCGCAAAGAAGAGCACGAAATCTACAAAATCATCACTTTTTACCAAGATTCTACGGCTGAATTGCAAGAAAACAGCAGAATTCTGCACGAAATCATCAAAATTCTTACAGAAAACCGCATATTTCGATGCAAAACGACGATTTCTCGCCGATTTTCGTTGTTTTCTGGCTTGAATTCGCAAAGAAGAGCACGAAATCTACAAAATCATGACTTTTTACCAAGATTCAACGGCTGAATTGCAAGAAAACAGCAGAATTCTGCACGAAATCATCAAAATTCTTAGAGAAAACTGCATATTTCGATGCAAAACAACAATTTCTCGCGGATTTTCGTTGTTTTCTATCTTGAATTCGCCAAGAAGAGCACGAAATCTACAAAATCATGACTTTTTACCTAGATTCAACGGCTGAATTGCAAGAAAACAGCAGAATTCTGCACGAAATCATCAAAATTCTTACAGAAAACCGCATATTTCGATGCAAAACAACGATTTCTCGCCGATTTTCGTTGTTTTCTATCTTGAATTCGCCAAGAAGAGCACGAAATCTACAAAATCATGACTTTTTACATAGATTCAACGGCTGAATTGCAAGAAAACAGCAGAATTCTGCACCAAATCATCAAAATTCTTACAGAAAACCGCATATTTCGATGCAAAACGACGATTTCTCGCCGATTTTCGTTGTTTTCTGGCATGAATTCGCAAAGAAGAGCACGAAATCTACAAAATCATGACTTTTTACCAAGATCCAACGGCTGAATTGCAAGAAAACAGCAGAATTCTGCACGAAATCATTAAAATTCCTAGAGAAAACTGCATATTTCGATGCAAAACAACGATTTCTCGCCGATTTTCGTTGTTTTCTATCTTGAATTCGCCAAGAAGAGCACGAAATCTACAAAATCATGACTTTTTACCAAGATTCAACGGCTGAATTGCAAGAAAACAGCAGAATTCTGCACGAAATCATCAAAATTCTTACAGAAAACCGCATATTTCGATGCAAAACGACGATTTCTCGCCGATTTTCGTTGTTTTCTGGCATGAATTTGCAAAGAAGAGCACGAAATCTACAAAATCATCACTTTTTACCAAGATTCAACGGCTGAATTGCAAGAAAACAGCAGAATTCTGCACGAAATCATCAAAATTCTTAGAGAAAACCGCATATTTCGATGCAAATCGACGATATCTCGCTGATTTTCGATGTTTTCTATCTTGAATTCGCAAAGAAGAGCACGAAATCTACAAAATCATGACTTTTTACCAAGATTCAACGGCTGAATTGCAAGAAAACAGCAGAATTCTGCACGAAATCGTCAAAATTCTTAGAGAAAACCGCATATTTCGATGCAAATCGACGATATCTCGCTGATTTTCGATGTTTTCTATCTTGAATTCGCCAAGAAGAGCACGAAATCTACAAAATCATGACTTTTTACCAAGATCCAACGGCTGAATTGCAAGAAAACAGCAGAATTCTGCACGAAATCATTAAAATTCCTAGAGAAAACTGCATATTTCGATGCAAAACAACGATTTCTCGCCGATTTTCGTTGTTTTCTATCTTGAATTCGCCAAGAAGAGCACGAAATCTACAAAATCATGACTTTTTACCAAGATTCAACGGCTGAATTGCAAGAAAACAGCAGAATTCTGCACGAAATCATCAAAATTCTTACAGAAAACCGCATATTTCGATGCAAAACGACGATTTCTCGCCGATTTTCGTTGTTTTCTGGCATGAATTTGCAAAGAAGAGCACGAAATCTACAAAATCATCACTTTTTACCAAGATTCAAAGGCTGAATTGCAAGAAAACAGCAGAATTCTGCACGAAATCATCAAAATTCTTAGAGAAAACCGCATATTTCGATGCAAATCGACGATATCTCGCTGATTTTCGATGTTTTCTATCTTGAATTCGCAAAGAAGAGCACGAAATCTACAAAATCATGACTTTTTACCAAGATTCAACGGCTGAATTGCAAGAAAACAGCAGAATTCTGCACGAAATCGTCAAAATTCTTAGAGAAAACCGCATATTTCGATGCAAACGACGATTTCTCGCCGATTTTCGTTGTTTTCTGGCTTGAATTCGCAAAGAAGAGCACGAAATCTACAAAATCATCACTTTTTACCAAGATTCAACGGCTGAATTGCAAGAAAACAGCAGAATTCTGCACGAAATCATCAAAATTATTAGAGAAAACCGCATATTTCGATGCAAAACGACGATTTCTCGCCGATTTTCGTTGTTTTCTGGCTTTAATTCGCAAAGAAGAGCACGAAATCTACAAAATCATGACTTTTTACCAAGATTCAACGGCTGAATTGCTAGAAAACTGCAGAATTCTGCACGAAATCATCAAAATTCTTACAGAAAACCGCATATTTCGATGCAAAACGACGATTTCTCGCCGATTTTCGTTGTTTTCTGGCATGAATTCGCAAAGAAGAGCACGAAATCTACAAAATCATGACTTTTTACCAAGATCCAACGGCTGAATTGCAAGAAAACAGCAGAATTCTGCACGAAATCATTAAAATTCCTAGAGAAAACTGCATATTTCGATGCAAAACAACGATTTCTCGCCGATTTTCGTTGTTTTCTATCTTGAATTCGCCAAGAAGAGCACGAAATCTACAAAATCATGACTTTTTACCTAGATTCAACGGCTGAATTGCAAGAAAACAGCAGAATTCTGCACGAAATCATCAAAATTCTCACAGAAAACCGCATATTTCGATGCAAAACAACGATTTCTCGCCGATTTTCGTTGTTTTCTGGCTTGAATTCGCAAAGAAGAGCACGAAATCTACAAAATCATGACTTTTTACCAAGATTCAACGGCTGAATTGCAAGAAAACAGCAGAATTCTGCACGAAATCATCAAAATTCTTACAGAAAACCGCATATTTCGATGCAAAACAACGATTTCTCACCGATTTTCGTTGTTTTCTGGCTTGAATTCGCAAAGAAGAGCACGAAATCTACAAAATCATCACTTTTTACCAAGATTCTACGGCTGAATTGCAAGAAAACAGCAGAATTCTGCACGAAATCATCAAAATTCTTACAGAAAACCGCATATTTCGATGCAAAACGACGATTTCTCGCCGATTTTCGTTGTTTTCTGGCTCGAATTCGCAAAGAAGAGCACGAAATCTACAAAATCATGACTTTTTACCAAGATTCAACGGCTGAATTGCAAGAAAACAGCAGAATTCTGCACGAAATCATCAAAATTCTTAGAGAAAACTGCATATTTCGATGCAAAACAACAATTTCTCGCGGATTTTCGTTGTTTTCTATCTTGAATTCGCCAAGAAGAGCACGAAATCTACAAAATCATGACTTTTTACCTAGATTCAACGGCTGAATTGCAAGAAAACAGCAGAATTCTGCACGAAATCATCAAAATTCTTACAGAAAACCGCATATTTCGATGCAAAACAACGATTTCTCGCCGATTTTCGTTGTTTTCTATCTTGAATTCGCCAAGAAGAGCACGAAATCTACAAAATCATGACTTTTTACATAGATTCAACGGCTGAATTGCAAGAAAACAGCAGAATTCTGCACGAAATCATCAAAATTCTTAGAGAAAACTGCATATTTCGATGCAAAACAACAATTTCTCGCGGATTTTCGTTGTTTTCTATCTTGAATTCGCCAAGAAGAGCACGAAATCTACAAAATCATGACTTTTCACCTAGATTCAACGGCTGAATTGCAAGAAAACAGCAGAATTCTGCACGAAATCATCAAAATTCTTACAGAAAACCGCATATTTCGATGCAAAACAACGATTTCTCGCCGATTTTCGTTGTTTTCTATCTTGAATTCGCCAAGAAGAGCACGAAATCTACAAAATCATGACTTTTTACATAGATTCAACGGCTGAATTGCAAGAAAACAGCAGAATTCTGCACGAAATCATCAACATTCTTACAGAAAACCGCATATTTCGATGCAAAACGACAATTTCTCGCCGATTTTCGTTGTTTTCTGGCTTGAATTCGCAAAGAAGAGCACGAAATCTACAAAATCATGACTTTTTACCAAGATTCAACGGCTGAATTGCAAGAAAACAGCAGAATTCTGCACGAAATCATCAAAATTCTTAGAGAAAACCGCATATTTCGATGCAAATCGACGATTTCTCGCTGATTTTCGCTGTTTTCTATCTTGAATTCGCAAAGAAGAGCACGAAATCTACAAAATCATGACTTTTTACCAAGATTCAACGGCTGAATTGCAAGAAAACAGCAGAATTCTGCACGAAATCGTCAAAATTCTTAGAGAAAACAGTATATTTCGATGCAAACGACGATTTCTCGCCGATTTTCGTTGTTTTCTGGCTTGAATTCGCAAAGAAGAGCACGAAATCTACAAAATCATCACTTTTTACCAAGATTCAACGGCTGAATTGCAAGAAAACAGCAGAATTCTGCACGAAATCATCAAAACTATAAGAGAAAACCGCATATTTCGATGCAAAACGACGATTTCTCGCCGATTTTCGTTGTTTTCTGGCTTTAATTCGCAAAGAAGAGCACGAAATCTACAAAATCATGACTTTTTACCAAGATTCAACGGCTGAATTGCTAGAAAACTGCAGAATTCTGCACGAAATCATCAAAATTCTTACAGAAATCCGCATATTTCGATGCAAAACGACGATTTCTCGCCGATTTTCGTTGTTTTCTGGCATGAATTCGCAAAGAAGAGCACGAAATCTACAAAATCATGACTTTTTACCAAGATCCAACGGCTGAATTGCAAGAAAACAGCAGAATTCTGCCCGAAATCATCAAAATTCTTAGAGAAAACTGCATATTTCGATGCAAAACAACAATTTCTCGCGGATTTTCGTTGTTTTCTATCTTGAATTCGCCAAGAAGAGCACGAAATCTACAAAATCATGACTTTTTACCTAGATTCAACGGCTGAATTGCAAGAAAACAGCAGAATTCTGCACGAAATCATCAAAATTCTTACAGAAAACCGCATATTTCGATGCAAAACAACGATTTCTCGCCGATTTTCGTTGTTTTCTATCTTGAATTCGCCAAGAAGAGCACGAAATCTACAAAATCATGACTTTTTACATAGATTCAACGGCTGAATTGCAAGAAAACAGCAGAATTCTGCACGAAATCATCAAAATTCTTAGAGAAAACTGCATATTTCGATGCAAAACAACAATTTCTCGCGGATTTTCGTTGTTTTCTATCTTGAATTCGCCAAGAAGAGCACGAAATCTACAAAATCATGACTTTTTACATAGATTCAACGGCTGAATTGCAAGAAATCAGCAGAATTCTGCACGAAATCATCAACATTCTTACAGAAAACCGCATATTTCGATGCAAAACGACAATTTCTCGCCGATTTTCGTTGTTTTCTGGCTTGAATTCGCAAAGAAGAGCACGAAATCTACAAAATCATGACTTTTTACCAAGATTCAACGGCTGAATTGCAAGAAAACAGCAGAATTCTGCACGAAATCATCAAAATTCTTAGAGAAAACCGCATATTTCGATGCAAATCGACGATTTCTCGCTGATTTTCGCTGTTTTCTATCTTGAATTCGCAAAGAAGAGCACGAAATCTACAAAATCATGACTTTTTACCAAGATTCAACGGCTGAATTGCAAGAAAACAGCAGAATTCTGCACGAAATCGTCAAAATTCTTAGAGAAAACAGTATATTTCGATGCAAACGACGATTTCTCGCCGATTTTCGTTGTTTTCTGGCTTGAATTCGCAAAGAAGAGCACGAAATCTACAAAATCATCACTTTTTACCAAGATTCAACGGCTGAATTGCAAGAAAACAGCAGAATTCTGCACGAAATCATCAAAATTATAAGAGAAAACCGCATATTTCGATGCAAAACGACGATTTCTCGCCGATTTTCGTTGTTTTCTGGCTTGAATTCGCAAAGAAGAGCACGAAATCTACAAAATCATGACTTTTTACCAAGATTCAACGGCTGAATTGCTAGAAAACTGCAGAATTCTGCACGAAATCATCAAAATTCTTACAGAAATCCGCATATTTCGATGCAAAACGACGATTTCTCGCCGATTTTCGTTGTTTTCTGGCATGAATTCGCAAAGAAGAGCACGAAATCTACAAAATCATGACTTTTTACCAAGATCCAACGGCTGAATTGCAAGAAAACAGCAGAATTCTGCACGAAATCATTAAAATTCTTAGAGAAAACTGCATATTTCGATGCAAAACAACGATTTCTCGCCGATTTTCGTTGTTTTCAATTTTGAATTCGCCAAGAAGAGCACGAAATCTACAAAATCATGACTTTTTACCTAGATTCAACGGCTGAATTGCAAGAAAACAGCAGAATTCTGCACGAAATCATCAACATTCTTACAGAAAACCGCATATTTCGATGCAAAACGACAATTTCTCGCCGATTTTCGTTGTTTTCTGGCTTGAATTCGCAAAGAAGAGCACGAAATCTACAAAATCATGACTTTTTACCAAGATTCAACGGCTGAATTGCAAGAAAACAGCAGAATTCTGCACGAAATCATCAAAATTCTTAGAGAAAACCGCATATTTCGATGCAAATCGACGATTTCTCGCTGATTTTCGCTGTTTTCTATCTTGAATTCGCAAAGAAGAGCACGAAATCTACAAAATCATGACTTTTTACCAAGATTCAACGGCTGAATTGCAAGAAAACAGCAGAATTCTGCACGAAATCGTCAAAATTCTTAGAGAAAACAGTATATTTCGATGCAAACGACGATTTCTCGCCGATTTTCGTTGTTTTCTGGCTTGAATTCGCAAAGAAGAGCACGAAATCTACAAAATCATCACTTTTTACCAAGATTCAACGGCTGAATTGCAAGAAAACAGCAGAATTCTGCACGAAATCATCAAAATTATAAGAGAAAACCGCATATTTCGATGCAAAACGACGATTTCTCGCCGATTTTCGTTGTTTTCTGGCTTTAATTCGCAAAGAAGAGCACGAAATCTACAAAATCATGACTTTTTACCAAGATTCAACGGCTGAATTGCTAGAAAACTGCAGAATTCTGCACGAAATCATCAACATTCTTACAGAAAACCGCATATTTCGATGCAAAACGACAATTTCTCGC
Organism: Gnatocerus cornutus; assembly: GCA_029298725.1. Classification (NCBI taxonomy): domain Eukaryota; kingdom Metazoa; phylum Arthropoda; class Insecta; order Coleoptera; family Tenebrionidae; genus Gnatocerus; species Gnatocerus cornutus. The sequence goes on from CM055516.1 coordinate 6,493,285, forward strand.
CGATTTTCGTTGTTTTCTGGCTTGAATTCGCAAAGAAGAGCACGAAATCTACAAAATCATGACTTTTTACCAAGATTCAACGGCTGAATTGCAAGAAAACAGCAGAATTCTGCACGAAATCATCAAAATTCTTAGAGAAAACCGCATATTTCGATGCAAATCGACGATTTCTCGCTGATTTTCGCTGTTTTCTATCTTGAATTCGCAAAGAAGAGCACGAAATCTACAAAATCATGACTTTTTACCAAGATTCAACGGCTGAATTGCAAGAAAACAGCAGAATTCTGCACGAAATCGTCAAAATTCTTAGAGAAAACAGTATATTTCGATGCAAACGACGATTTCTCGCCGATTTTCGTTGTTTTCTGGCTTGAATTCGCAAAGAAGAGCACGAAATCTACAAAATCATCACTTTTTACCAAGATTCAACGGCTGAATTGCAAGAAAACAGCAGAATTCTGCACGAAATCATCAAAATTATAAGAGAAAACCGCATATTTCGATGCAAAACGACGATTTCTCGCCGATTTTCGTTGTTTTCTGGCTTTAATTCGCAAAGAAGAGCACGAAATCTACAAAATCATGACTTTTTACCAAGATTCAACGGCTGAATTGCTAGAAAACTGCAGAATTCTGCACGAAATCATCAAAATTCTTACAGAAATCCGCATATTTCGATGCAAAACGACGATTTCTCGCCGATTTTCGTTGTTTTCTGGCATGAATTCGCAAAGAAGAGCACGAAATCTACAAAATCATGACTTTTTACCAAGATCCAACGGCTGAATTGCAAGAAAACAGCAGAATTCTGCACGAAATCATTAAAATTCTTAGAGAAAACTGCATATTTCGATGCAAAACAACGATTTCTCGCCGATTTTCGTTGTTTTCAATTTTGAATTCGCCAAGAAGAGCACGAAATCTACAAAATCATGACTTTTTACCTAGATTCAACGGCTGAATTGCAAGAAAACAGCAGAATTCTGCACGAAATCATCAAAATTCTTACAGAAAACCGCATATTTCGATGCAAAACGACGATTTCTCGCCGATTTTCGTTGTTTTCTGGCTTGAATTCGCAAAGAAGAGCACGAAATCTACAAAATCATAACTTTTTACCAAGATTCAACGGCTGAATTGCAAGAAAACAGCAGAATTCTGCACGAAATCATTAAAATTCTTAGAGAAAACTGCATATTTCGATGCAAAACAACGATTTCTCGCCGATTTTCGTTGTTTTCTATCTTGAATTCGCCAAGAAGAGCACGAAATCTACAAAATCATGACTTTTTACCTAGATTCAACGGCTGAATTGCAAGAAAACAGCAGAATTCTGCACGAAATCATCAAAATTCTTACAGAAAACCGCATATTTCGATGCAAAACGACGATTTCTCGCCGATTTTCGTTGTTTTCTGGCTTGAATTCGCAAAGAAGAGCACGAAATCTACAAAATCATGACTTTTTACCAAGATTCAACGGCTGAATTGCAAGAAAACAGCAGAATTCTGCACGAAACCATCAAAATTCTTACAGAAAACCGCATATTTCGATGCAAAACGACGATTTCTCGCCGATTTTCGTTGTTTTCTGGCATGAATTCGCAAAGAAGAGCACGAAATCTACAAAATCATGACTTTTTACCAAGATCCAACGGCTGAATTGCAAGAAAACAGCAGAATTCTGCACGAAATCATTAAAATTCTTAGAGAAAACTGCATATTTCGATGCAAAACAACGATTTCTCGCCGATTTTCGTTGTTTTCTATCTTGAATTCGCCAAGAAGAGCACGAAATCTACAAAATCATGACTTTTTACCTAGATTCAACGGCTGAATTGCAAGAAAACAGCAGAATTCTGCACGAAATCATCAAAATTATTAGAGAAAACCGCATATTTCGATGCAAAACGACGATTTCTCGCCGATTTTCGTTGTTTTCTGGCTTTAATTCGCGAAGAAGAGCACGAAATCTACAAAATCATAACTTTTTACCAAGATTCAACGGCTGAATTGCTAGAAAACTGCAGAATTCTGCACGAAATCATCAAAATTCTTACAGAAAACCGCATATTTCGATGCAAAACGACGATTTCTCGCCGATTTTCGTTGTTTTCTGGCATGAATTCGCAAAGAAGAGCACGAAATCTACAAAATCATGACTTTTTACCAAGATCCAACGGCTGAATTGCAAGAAAACAGCAGAATTCTGCACGAAATCATTAAAATTCTTAGAGAAAACTGCATATTTCGATGCAAAACAACGATTTCTCGCCGATTTTCGTTGTTTTCTATCTTGAATTCGCCAAGAAGAGCACGAAATCTACAAAATCATGACTTTTTACCAAGATTCAACGGCTGAATTGCAAGAAAACAGCAGAATTCTGCACGAAACCATCAAAATTCTTACAGAAAACCGCATATTTCGATGCAAAACGACGATTTCTCGCCGATTTTCGTTGTTTTCTGGCATGAATTCGCAAAGAAGAGCACGAAATCTAAAAAAGCATGACTTTTTACCAAGATCCAACGGCTGAATTGCAAGAAAACAGCAGAATTCTGCACGAAATCATTAAAATTCTTAGAGAAAACTGCATATTACGATGCAAAACAACGATTTCTCGCCGATTTTCGTTGTTTTCTATCTTGAATTCGCCAAGAAGAGCACGAAATCTACAAAATCATGACTTTTTACCTAGATTCAACGGCTGAATTGCAAGAAAACAGCAGAATTCTGCACGAAATCATCAAAATTATTAGAGAAAACCGCATATTTCGATGCAAAACGACGATTTCTCGCCGATTTTCGTTGTTTTCTGGCTTTAATTCGCAAAGAAGAGCACGAAATCTACAAAATCATAACTTTTTACCAAGATTCAACGGCTGAATTGCAAGAAAACAGCAGAATTCTGCACGAAACCATCAAAATTCTTACAGAAAACCGCATATTTCGATGCAAAACGACGATTTCTCGCCGATTTTCGTTGTTTTCTGGCATGAATTCGCAAAGAAGAGCACGAAATCTACAAAATCATGACTTTTTACCAAGATCCAACGGCTGAATTGCAAGAAAACAGCAGAATTCTGCACGAAATCATTAAAATTCTTAGAGAAAACTGCATATTTCGATGCAAAACAACGATTTCTCGCCGATTTTCGTTGTTTTCTATCTTGAATTTGCCAAGAAGGGCACGAAATCTACAAAATCATGACTTTTTACCTAGATTCAACGGCTGAATTGCAAGAAAACAGCAGAATTCTGCACGAAATCATCAAAATTCTTACAGAAAACCGCATATTTCGATGCAAAACGACGATTTCTCGCCGATTTTCGTTGTTTTCTGGCTTGAATTCGCAAAGAAGAGCACGAAATCTACAAAATCATGACTTTTTACCAAGATTCAACGGCTGAATTGCAAGAAAACAGCAGAATTCTCCACGAAATCATCAAAATTCTTACAGAAAACCGCATATTTCGATGCAAAACGACGATTTCTCGCCGATTTTCGTTGTTTTCTGGCATGAATTCGCAAAGAAGAGCACGAAATCTACAAAATCATAACTTTTTACCAAGATTCAACGGCTGAATTGCAAGAAAACAGCAGAATTCTGCACGAAATCATTAAAATTCTTAGAGAAAACTGCATATTTCGATGCAAAACAACGATTTCTCGCCGATTTTCGTTGTTTTCTATCTTGAATTCGCCAAGAAGAGCACGAAATCTACAAAATCATGACTTTTTACCTAGATTCAACGGCTGAATTGCAAGAAAACAGCAGAATTCTGCACGAAATCATCAAAATTCTTACAGAAAACTGCATATTTCGATGCAAAACGACGATTTCTCGCCGATTTTCGTTGTTTTCTGGCTTGAATTCGCAAAGAAGAGCACGAAATCTACAAAATCATGACTTTTTACCAAGATTCAACGGCTGAATTGCAAGAAAACAGCAGAATTCTGCACGAAATCATCAAAATTCTTACAGAAAACCGCATATTTCGATGCAAAACGACGATTTCTCGCCGATTTTCGTTGTTTTCTGGCTTGAATTCGCAAAGAGGAGCACGAAATCTACAAAATCATGACTTTTTACCAAGATTCAACGGCTGAATTGCAAGAAAACAGCAGAATTCTGCACGAAATCATCAAAATTCTTACAGAAAACCGCATATATCGATGCAAAACGACGATTTCTCGCCGATTTTCGTTGTTTTCTGGCTTGAATTCGCAAAGAAGAGCACGAAATCTACAAAATCATGACTTTTTACCAAGATTCAACGGCTGAATTGCAAGAAAACAGCAGAATTCTGCACGAAATCATCAAAATTCTTACAGAAAACCGCATTTTTCGATGCAAAACGTCGATTTCCCGCCGATTTTCGTTGATTTCTGGCTTGAATTCGCAAAGAAGAGCACGAAATCTACAAAATCATGACTTTTTACCAAGATTCAACGGCTGAATTGCAAGAAAACAGCAGAATTCTGCACGAAATCATCAAAATTCTTACAGAAAACCGCATATTTCGATGCAAAACAACGATTTCTCGCCGATTTTCGTTGTTTTCTGGCTTGAATTCGCAAAGAAGAGCACGAAATCTACAAAATCATCACTTTTTACCAAGATTCTACGGCTGAATTGCAAGAAAACAGCAGAATTCTGCACGAAATCATCAAAATTCTTACAGAAAACCGCATATTTCGATGCAAAACGACGATTTCTCGCCGATTTTCGTTGTTTGCTGGCTTGAATTCGCAAAGAAGAGCACGAAATCTACAAAATCATGACTTTTTACCAAGATTCAACGGCTGAATTGCAAGAAAACAGCAGAATTCTGCACGAAATCATCAAAATTCTTACAGAAAACCGCATATTTCGATGCAAAACAACGATTTCTCGCCGATTTTCGTTGTTTTCTGGCTTGAATTCGCAAAGAAGAGCACGAAATCTACAAAATCATGACTTTTTACCAAGATTCAACGGCTGAATTGCAAGAAAACAGCAGAATTCTGCACGAAATCATCAAAATTCTTACAGAAAACCGCATATTTCGATGCAAAACGACGATTTCTCGCCGATTTTCGTTGTTTTCTGGCATGAATTCGCAAAGAAGAGCACGAAATCTACAAAATCATGACTTTTTACCAAGATTCAACGGCTGAATTGCAAGAAAACAGCAGAATTCTGCACGAAATCATTAAAATTCTTAGAGAAAACTGCATATTTCGATGCAAAACAACGATTTCTCGCCGATTTTCGTTGTTTTCTGGCTTGAATTCGCAAAGAAGAGCACGAAATCTACAAAATCATGACTTTTTACCAAGATTCAACGGCTGAATTGCAAGAAAACAACAGAATTCTGCACGAAATCATCAAAATTCTTACAGAAAACCGCATATTTCGATGCAAAACGACGATTTCTCGCCGATTTTCGTTGTTTTCTGGCTTGAATTCGCAAAGAAGAGCACGAAATCTACAAAATCATGACTTTTTACCAAGATTCAACGGCTGAATTGCAAGAAAACAGCAGAATTCTGAACGAAATCATCAAAATTCTTACAGAAAACCGCATATTTCGATGCAAAACGACGATTTCTCGCCGATTTTCGTTGTTTTCTGGCTTGAATTCGCAAAGAGGAGCACGAAATCTACAAAATCATGACTTTTTACCAAGATTCAACGGCTGAATTGCAAGAAAACTGCAGAATTTTGCACAAAATCATCGAAATTCTTACAGAAAACCGCATATTTCGATGCAAAACGACGATTTCTCGCCGATTTTCGTTGTTTTCTGGCTTGAATTCGCAAAGAAGAGCACGAAATCTACAAAATCATTACTTTTTACCAAGATTCAACGGCTGAATTGCAAGAAAACAGCAGAATTCTGCACGAAATCATCAAAATTCTTACAGAAAACCGCATTTTTCGATGCAAAACGTCGATTTCCCGCCGATTTTCGTTGTTTTCTGGCTTGAATTCGCAAAGAAGAGCACGAAATCTACAAAATCATGACTTTTTACCAAGATTCAACGGCTGAATTGCAAGAAAACAGCAGAATTCTGCACGAAATCATCAAAATTCTTACAGAAAACCGCAAATTTCGATGCAAAACAACGATTTCTCGCCGATTTTCGTTGTTTTCTGGCTTGAATTCGCAAAGAAGAGCACGAAATCTACAAAATCATCACTTTTTACCAAGATTCTACGGCTGAATTGCAAGAAAACAGCAGAATTCTGCACGAAATCATCAAAATTCTTACAGAAAACCGCATATTTCGATGCAAAACGACGATTTCTCGCCGATATTCGTTGTTTTCTGGCTTGAATTCGCAAAGAAGAGCACGAAATCTACAAAATCATGACTTTTTACCAAGATTCAACGGCTGAATTGCAAGAAAACAGCAGAATTCTGCACGAAATCATCAAAATTCTTACAGAAAACCGCATATTTCGATGCAAAACAACGATTTCTCGCCGATTTTCGTTGTTTTCTGGCTTGAATTCGCAAAGAAGAGCACGAAATCTACAAAATCATGACTTTTTACCAAGATTCAACGGCTGAATTGCAAGAAAACAGCAGAATTCTGCACGAAATCATCAAAATTCTTACAGAAAACCGCATATTTCGATGCAAATCGACGATTTCTCGCCGATTTTCGTTGTTTTCTGGCATGAATTCGCAAAGAAGAGCACGAAATCTACAAAATCATGACTTTTTACCAAGATTCAACGGCTAAATTGCAAGAAAACAGCAGAATTCTGCACGAAATCATTAAAATTCTTAGAGAAAACTGCATATTTCGATGCAAAACAACGATTTCTCGCCGATTTTCGTTGTTTTCTATCTTGAATTCGCCAAGAAGAGCACGAAATCTACAAAATCATGACTTTTTACCTAGATTCAACGGCTGAATTGCAAGAAAACAGCAGAATTCTGCACGAAATCATCAAAATTCTTACAGAAAACCGCATATTTCGATGCAAAACGACGATTTCTCGCCGATTTTCGTTGTTTTCTGGCTTGAATTCGCAAAGAAGAGCACGAAATCTACAAAATCATGACTTTTTACCAAGATTCAACGGCTGAATTGCAAGAAAACAGCAGAATTCTGCACGAAATCATCAAAATTCTTACAGAAAACTGCATATTTCGATGCAAAACAACGATTTCTCGCCGATTTTCGTTGTTTTCTGGCTTGAATTCGCAAAGAAGAGCACGAAATCAACAAAATCATGACTTTTTACCAAGATTCAACGGCTGAATTGCAAGAAAACAGCAGAATTCTGCACGAAATCATCAAAATTCTTACAGAAAACCGCATATTTCGATGCAAAACGACAATTTCTCGCCGATTTTCGTTGTTTTCTGGCTTGAATTTGCAAAGAGGAGCACGAAATCTACAAAATCATGACTTTTTACCAAGATTCAACGGCTGAATTGCAAGAAAACAGCAGAATTCTGCACGAAATCATCAAAATTCTTACAGAAAACCGCATAATTCGATGCAAAACGACGATTTCTCGCCGATTTTCGTTGTTTTCTGGCTTGAATTCGCAAAGAAGAGCACGAAATCTACAAAATCATGACTTTTTACCAAGATTCAACGGCTGAATTGCAAGAAAACAGCAGAATTCTGCACGAAATCATCAAAATTCTTACAGAAAACCGCATTTTTCGATGCAAAACGTCGATTTCCCGCCGATTTTCGTTGTTTTCTGGCTTGAATTCGCAAAGAAGAGCACGAAATCTACAAAATCATGACTTTTTACCAAAATTCAACGGCTGAATTGCAAGAAAACAGCAGAATTCTGCACGAAATCATCAAAATTCTTACAGAAAACCGCATATTTCGATGCAAAACAACGATTTCTCGCCGATTTTCGTTGTTTTCTAGCTTGAATTCGCAAAGAAGAGCACGAAATCTACAAAATCATCAATTTTTACCAAGATTCTACGGCTGAATTGCAAGAAAACAGCAGAATTCTGCACGAAATCATCAAAATTCTTACAGAAAACCGCATATTTCGATGCAAAACGACGATTTCTCGCCGATTTTCGTTGTTTTCTGGCTTGAATTCGCAAAGAAGAGCACGAAATCTACAAAATCATGACTTTTTACCAAGATTCAACGGCTGAATTGCAAGAAAACAGCAGAATTCTGGACGAAATCATCAAAATTCTTACAGAAAACCGCATAATTCGATGCCAAACGACGATTTCTCGCCGATTTTCGTTGTTTTCTGGCTTGAATTCGCAAAGAAGAGCACGAAATCTACAAAATCATGACTTTTTACCAAGATTCAACGGCTGAATTGCAAGAAAACAGCAGAATTCTGCACGAAATCATCAAAATTCTTACAGAAAACCGCATTTTTCGATGCAAAACGTCGATTTCCCGCCGATTTTCGTTGTTTTCTGGCTTGAATTCGCAAAGAAGAGCACGAAATCTACAAAATCATGACTTTTTACCAAAATTCAACGGCTGAATTGCAAGAAAACAGCAGAATTCTGCACGAAATCATCAAAATTCTTACAGAAAACCGCATATTTCGATGCAAAACAACGATTTCTCGCCGATTTTCGTTGTTTTCTAGCTTGAATTCGCAAAGAAGACCACGAAATCTACAAAATCATCAATTTTTACCAAGATTCTACGGCTGAATTGCAAGAAAACAGCAGAATTCTGCACGAAATCATCAAAATTCTTACAGAAAACCGCATATTTCGATGCAAAACGACGATTTCTCGCCGATTTTCGTTGTTTTCTGGCTTGAATTCGCAAAGAAGAGCACGAAATCTACAAAATCATGACTTTTTACCAAGATTCAACGGCTGAATTGCAAGAAAACAGCAGAATTCTGCACGAAATCATCAAAATTCTTACAGAAAACCGCATAATTCGATGCCAAACGACGATTTCTCGCCGATTTTCGTTGTTTTCTGGCTTGAATTCGCAAAGAAGAGCACGAAATCTACAAAATCATGACTTTTTACCAAGATTCAACGGCTGAATTGCAAGAAAACAGCAGAATGCTGCACGAAATCATCAAAATTCTTACAGAAAACCGCATTTTTCGATGCAAAACGTCGATTTCCCGCCGATTTTCGTTGTTTTCTGGCTTGAATTCGCAAAGAAGAGCACGAAATCTACAAAATCATGACTTTTTACCAAAATTCAACGGCTGAATTGCAAGAAAACAGCAGAATTCTGCACGAAATCATCAAAATTCTTACAGGAAACCGCATATTTCGATGCAAAACGACGATTTCTCGCCGATTTTCGTTGTTTTCTGGCTTGAATTCGCAAAGAAGAGCACGAAATCTACAAAATCATCACTTTTTACCAAGATTCAACGGCTGAATTGCAAGAAAACAGCAGAATTCTGCACGAAATCATCAAAATTCTTACAGAAAACCGCATATTTCGATGCAAAACAACGACTTCTCGCCGATTTTCGTTGTATTCTGGCTTGAATTCGCAAAGAAGAGCACGAAATCTACAAAATCATGACTTTTTACCAAGATTCAACGGCTGAATTGCAAGAAAACAGCAGAATTCTGCACGAAATCATCAAAATTCTTAGAGAAAACCGCAAATTTCGATGCAAAACGACGATTTCTCGCCGATTTTCGTGGCTTTCTGGCTTGAGTTTGCAAAGAAGAGCACGAAATCTACAAAATCTTGACTTTTTACCAAGATTCAACGGCTGAATTGCAAGAAAACAGCAGAATTCTGCACGAAATCATTAAAATTCTTAGAGAAAACTGCATATTTCGATGCAAAACAACGATTTCTCGCCGATTTTCGTTGTTTTCTGGCTTGAATTCGCAAAGAAGAGCACGAAATCAACAAAATCATCACTTTTTACCAAGATTCAACGGCTGAATTGCAAGAAAACAGCAGAATTCTGCACGAAATCATCAAAATTCTTAGAGAAAACCGCAAATTTCGATGCAAAACGACGATTTCTCGCCGATTTTCGTGGTTTTCTGGCTTGAGTTCGCAAAGAAGAGCACGAAATCTACAAAATCATGACTTTTTATTAAGATTCAACGGCTGAATTGCAAGAAAACAGCAGAATTCTGCACGAAATCATCAAAATTCTTACAGAAAACCGCATATTTCGATGCAAAACGACGATTTCTCGCCGATTTTCGTTGTTTTCTGGCATGAATTCGCAAAGAAGAGCACGAAATCTACAAAATCATGACTTTTTACCAAGATTCTGCACGAAATCATCAAAATTCTTACAGAAAACCGCATATTTCGATGCAAAACGACGATTTCTCGCCGATTTTCGTTGTTTTCTGGCTTGAATTCGCAAAGAGGAGCACGAAATCAACAAAATCATGACTTTTTACCAAGATTCAACGGCTGAATTGCAAGAAAACAGCAGAATTTTGCACAAAATCATCAAAATTCTTACAGAAAACCGCATATTTCGATGCAAAACGACGATTTCTCGCCGATTTTCGTTGTTTTCTGGCTTGAATTCGCAAAGAAGAGCACGAAATCTACAAAATCATGACTTTTTACCAAGATTCAAAGGCTGAATTGCAAGAAAACAGCAGAATTCTGCACGAAATCATCAAAATTCTTACAGAAAACCGCATTTTTCGATGCAAAACGTCGATTTCCCGCCGATTTTCGTTGTTTTCTGGCTTGAATTCGCAAAGAAGAGCACGAAATCTACAAAATCATGACTTTTTACCAAGATTCAACGGCTGAATTGCAAGAAAACAGCAGAATTCTGCACGAAATCATCAAAATTCTTACAGAAAACCGCATATTTCGATGCAAAACAACGATTTCTCGCCGATTTTCGTTGTTTTCTGGCTTGAATTCGCAAAGAAGAGCACGAAATCTACAAAATCATCACTTTTTACCAAGATTCTACGGCTGAATTGCAAGAAAACAGCAGAATTCTGCACGAAATCATCAAAATTCTTACAGAAAACCGCATATTTCGATGCAAAACGACGATTTCTCGCCGATATTCGTTGTTTTCTGGCTTGAATTCGCAAAGAAGAGCACGAAATCTACAAAATCATGACTTTTTACCAAGATTCAACGGCTGAATTGCAAGAAAACAGCAGAATTCTGCACGAAATCATCAAAATTCTTACAGAAAACCGCATATTTCGATGCAAAACAACGATCTCTCGCCGATTTTCGTTGTTTTCTGGCTTGAATTCGCAAAGAAGAGCACGAAATCTACAAAATCATCACTTTTTACCAAGATTCTACGGCTGAATTGCAAGAAAACAGCAGAATTCTGCACGAAATCATCAAAATTCTTACAGAAAACCGCATGTTTCGATGCAAAACGACGATTTCTCGCCGATTTTCGTTGTTTTCTGGCTTGAATTCGCAAAGAAGAGCACGAAATCTACAAAATCATGACTTTTTACCAAGATTCAACGGCTGAATTGCAAGAAAACAGCAGAATTCTGCACGAAATCATCAAAATTCTTACAGAAAACCGCATATTTCGATGCAAAACAACGAGTTCTCGCCGATTTTCGTTGTTTTCTGGCTTGAATTCGCAAAGAAGAGCACGAAATCTACAAAATCATGACTTTTTACCAAGATTCAACGGCTGAATTGCAAGAAAACAGCAGAATTCTGCACGAAATCATCAAAATTCTTACAGAAAACCGCATATTTCGATGCAAAACGACGATTTCTCGCCGATTTTCGTTGTTTTCTGGCATGAATTCGCAAAGAAGAGCACGAAATCTACAAAATCATGACTTTTTACCAAGATTCAACGGCTGAATTGCAAGAAAACAGCAGAATTCTGCACGAAATCATTAAAATTCTTAGAGAAAACTGCATATTTCGATGCAAAACAACGATTTCTCGCCGATTTTCGTTGTTTTCTGGCTTGAATTCGCAAAGATGAGCACGAAATCTACAAAATCATGACTTTTTACCAAGATTCAACGGCTGAATTGCAAGAAAACAACAGAATTCTGCACGAAATCATCAAAATTCTTACAGAAAACCGCATATTTCGATGCAAAACGACGATTTCTCGCCGATTTTCGTTGTTTTCTGGCTTGAATTCGCAAAGAAGAGCACGAAATCTACAAAATCATCACTTTTTACCAAGATTCTACGGCTGAATTGCAAGAAAACAGCAGAATTCTGCACGAAATCATCAAAATTCTTACAGAAAACCGCATGTTTCGATGCAAAACGACGATTTCTCGCCGATTTTCGTTGTTTTCTGGCTTGAATTCGCAAAGAAGAGCACGAAATCTACAAAATCATGACTTTTTACCAAGATTCAACGGCTGAATTGCAAGAAAACAGCAGAATTCTGCACGAAATCATCAAAATTCTTACAGAAAACCGCATATTTCGATGCAAAACAACGAGTTCTCGCCGATTTTCGTTGTTTTCTGGCATGAATTCGCAAAGAAGAGCACGAAATCTACAAAATCATGACTTTTTACCAAGATTCAACGGCTGAATTGCAAGAAAACAGCAGAATTCTGCACGAAATCATTAAAATTCTTAGAGAAAACTGCATATTTCGATGCAAAACAACGATTTCTCGCCGATTTTCGTTGTTTTCTGGCTTGAATTCGCAAAGATGAGCACGAAATCTACAAAATCATGACTTTTTACCAAGATTCAACGGCTGAATTGCAAGAAAACAACAGAATTCTGCACGAAATCATCAAAATTCTTACAGAAAACCGCATATTTCGATGCAAAACGACGATTTCTCGCCGATTTTCGTTGTTTTCTGGCTTGAATTCGCAAAGAAGAGCACGAAATCTACAAAATCATGACTTTTTACCAAGATTCAACGGCTGAATTGCAAGAAAACAGCAGAATTCTGCACGAAATCATCAAAATTCTTACAGAAAACCGCATATTTCGATGCAAAACGACGATTTCTCGCCGATTTTCGTTGTTTTCTGGCTTGAATTCGCAAAGAGGAGCACGAAATCTACAAAATCATGACTTTTTACCAAGATTCAACGGCTGAATTGCAAGAAAACAGCAGAATTTTGCACAAAATCATCAAAATTCTTACAGAAAACCGCATATTTCGATGCAAAACGACGATTTCTCGCCGATTTTCGTTGTTTTCTGGCTTGAATTCGCAAAGAAGAGCACGAAATCTACAAAATCATGACTTTTTACCAAGATTCAACGGCTGAATTGCAAGAAAACAGCAAAATTCTGCACGAAATCATCAAAATTCTTACAGAAAACCGCATTTTTCGATGCAAAACGTCGATTTCCCGCCGATTTTCGTTGTTTTCTGGCTTGAATTCGCAAAGAAGAGCAGGAAATCTACAAAATCATGACTTTTTACCAAGATTCAAAGGCTGAATTGCAAGAAAACAGCAGAATTCTGCACGAAATCATCAAAATTCTTACAGAAAACCGCATTTTTCGATGCAAAACGTCGATTTCCCGCCGATTTTCGTTGTTTTCTGGCTTGAATTCGCAAAGAAGAGCACGAAATCTACAAAATCATGACTTTTTACCAAGATTCAACGGCTGAATTGCAAGAAAACAGCAGAATTCTGCACGAAATCATCAAAATTCTTACAGAAAACCGCATATTTCGATGCAAAACAACGATTTCTCGCCGATTTTCGTTGTTTTCTGGCTTGAATTCGCAAAGAAGAGCACGAAATCTACAAAATCATCACTTTTTACCAAGATTCTACGGCTGAATTGCAAGAAAACAGCAGAATTCTGCACGAAATCATCAAAATTCTTACAGAAAACCGCATATTTCGATGCAAAACGACGATTTCTCGCCGATATTCGTTGTTTTCTGGCTTGAATTCGCAAAGAAGAGCACGAAATCTACAAAATCATGACTTTTTACCAAGATTCAACGGCTGAATTGCAAGAAAACAGCAGAATTCTGCACGAAATCATCAAAATTCTTACAGAAAACCGCATATTTCGATGCAAAACAACGATTTCTCGCCGATTTTCGTTGTTTTCTGGCTTGAATTCGCAAAGAAGAGCACGAAATCTACAAAATCATCACTTTTTACCAAGATTCTACGGCTGAATTGCAAGAAAACAGCAGAATTCTGCACGAAATCATCAAAATTCTTACAGAAAACCGCATGTTTCGATGCAAAACGACGATTTCTCGCCGATTTTCGTTGTTTTCTGGCTTGAATTCGCAAAGAAGAGCACGAAATCTACAAAATCATGACTTTTTACCAAGATTCAACGGCTGAATTGCAAGAAAACAGCAGAATTCTGCACGAAATCATCAAAATTCTTACAGAAAACCGCATATTTCGATGCAAAACAACGATTTCTCGCCGATTTTCGTTGTTTTCTGGCTTGAATTCGCAAAGCAGAGCACGAAATCTACAAAATCATGACTTTTTACCAAGATTCAACGGCTGAATTGCAAGAAAACAGCAGAATTCTGCACGAAATCATCAAAATTCTTACAGAAAACCGCATATTTCGATGCAAAACGACGATTTCTCGCCGATTTTCGTTGTTTTCTGGCATGAATTCGCAAAGAAGAGCACGAAATCTACAAAATCATGACTTTTTACCAAGATTCAACGGCTGAATTGCAAGAAAACAGCAGAATTCTGCACGAAATCATTAAAATTCTTAGAGAAAACTGCATATTTCGATGCAAAACAACGATTTCTCGCCGATTTTCGTTGTTTTCTGGCTTGAATTCGCAAAGATGAGCACGAAATCTACAAAATCATGACTTTTTACCAAGATTCAACGGCTGAATTGCAAGAAAACAACAGAATTCTGCACGAAATCATCAAAATTCTTACAGAAAACCGCATATTTCGATGCAAAACGACGATTTCTCGCCGATTTTCGTTGTTTTCTGGCTTGAATTCGCAAAGAAGAGCACGAAATCTACAAAATCATGACTTTTTACCAAGATTCAACGGCTGAATTGCAAGAAAACAGCAGAATTCTGCACGAAATCATCAAAATTCTTACAGAAAACCGCATATTTCGATGCAAAACGACGATTTCTCGCCGATTTTCGTTGTTTTCTGGCTTGAATTCGCAAAGAGGAGCACGAAATCTACAAAATCATGACTTTTTACCAAGATTCAACGGCTGAATTGCAAGAAAACAGCAGAATTTTGCACAAAATCATCAAAATTCTTACAGAAAACCGCATATTTCGATGCAAAACGACGATTTCTCGCCGATTTTCGTTGTTTTCTGGCTTGAATTCGCAAAGAAGAGCACGAAATCTACAAAATCATGACTTTTTACCAAGATTCAACGGCTGAATTGCAAGAAAACAGCAAAATTCTGCACGAAATCATCAAAATTCTTACAGAAAACCGCATTTTTCGATGCAAAACGTCGATTTCCCGCCGATTTTCGTTGTTTTCTGGCTTGAATTCGCAAAGAAGAGCACGAAATCTACAAAATCATGACTTTTTACCAAGATTCAACGGCTGAATTGCAAGAAAACAGCAGAATTCTGCACGAAATCATCAAAATTCTTACAGAAAACCGCATATTTCGATGCAAAACAACGATTTCTCGCCGATTTTCGTTGTTTTCTGGCTTGAATTCGCAAAGAAGAGCACGAAATCTACAAAATCATCACTTTTTACCAAGATTCTACGGCTGAATTGCAAGAAAACAGCAGAATTCTGCACGAAATCATCAAAATTCTTACAGAAAACCGCATATTTCGATGCAAAACGACGATTTCTCGCCGATATTCGTTGTTTTCTGGCTTGAATTCGCAAAGAAGAGCACGAAATCTACAAAATCATGACTTTTTACCAAGATTCAACGGCTGAATTGCAAGAAAACAGCAGAATTCTGCACGAAATCATCAAAATTCTTACAGAAAACCGCATATTTCGATGCAAAACAACGATTTCTCGCCGATTTTCGTTGTTTTCTGGCTTGAATTCGCAAAGAAGAGCGCGAAATCTACAAAATCATGACTTTTTACCAAGATTCAACGGCTGAATTGCAAGAAAACAGCAGAATTCTGCACGAAATCATCAAAATTCTTACAGAAAACCGCATATTTCGATGCAAAACGACGATTTCTCGCCGATTTTCGTTGTTTTCTGGCATGAATTCGCAAAGAAGAGCACGAAATCTACAAAATCATGACTTTTTACCAAGATTCAACGGCTAAATTGCAAGAAAACAGCAGAATTCTGCACGAAATCATTAAAATTCTTAGAGAAAACTGCATATTTCGATGCAAAACAACGATTTCTCGCCGATTTTCGTTGTTTTCTATCTTGAATTCGCCAAGAAGAGCACGAAATCTACAAAATCATGACTTTTTACCTAGATTCAACGGCTGAATTGCAAGAAAACAGCAGAATTCTGCACGAAATCATCAAAATTCTTACAGAAAACCGCATATTTCGATGCAAAACGACGATTTCTCGCCGATTTTCGTTGTTTTCTGGCTTGAATTCGCAAAGAAGAGCACGAAATCTACAAAATCATGACTTTTTACCAACATTCAACGGCTGAATTGCAAGAAAACAGCAGAATTCTGCACGAAATCATCAAAATTCTTACAGAAAACTGCATATTTCGATGCAAAACAACGATTTCTCGCCGATTTTCGTTGTTTTCTGGCTTGAATTCGCAAAGAAGAGCACGAAATCTACAAAATCATGACTTTTTACCAAGATTCAACGGCTGAATTGCAAGAAAACAGCAGAATTCTGCACGAAATCATCAAAATTCTTACAGAAAACCGCATATTTCGATGCAAAACGACGATTTCTCGCCGATTTTCGTTGTTTTCTGGCTTGAATTCGCAAAGAGGAGCACGAAATCTACAAAATCATGACTTTTTACCAAGATTCAACGGCTGAATTGCAAGAAAACAGCAGAATTCTGCACGAAATCATCAAAATTCTTACAGAAAACCGCATAATTCGATGCAAAACGACGATTTCTCGCCGATTTTCGTTGTTTTCTGGCTTGAATTCGCAAAGAAGAGCACGAAATCTACAAAATCATGACTTTTTACCAAGATTCAACGGCTGAATTGCAAGAAAACAGCAGAATTCTGCACGAAATCATCAAAATTCTTACAGAAAACCGCATAATTCGATGCCAAACGACGATTTCTCGCCGATTTTCGTTGTTTTCTGGCTTGAATTCGCAAAGAAGAGCACGAAATCTACAAAATCATGACTTTTTACCAAGATTCAACGGCTGAATTGCAAGAAAACAGCAGAATTCTGCACGAAATCGTCAAAATTCTTATAGAAAACCGCATATTTCGATGCAAAACGACGATTTATCGCCGATTTTCGTTGTTTTCTGGCTTGAATTCGCAAAGAAGAGCACGAAATCTACAAAATCATGACTTTTTACCAAGATTCAACGGCTGAATTGCAAGAAAACAGCAGAATTCTGCACGAAATCATCAAAATTCTTAGAGAAAACTGCATATTTCGATGCAAAACAACGATTTCTCGCCGATTTTCGTTGTTTTCTATCTTGAATTCGCCAAGAAGAGCACGAAATCTACAAAATCATGACTTTTTACCAAGATTCAACGGCTGAATTGCAAAAAAACAGCAGAATTCTGCACGAAATCGTCAAAATTCTTAGAGAAAACCGCGTATTTCGATGCAAAACGACGATTTCTCGCCGATTTTCGTTGTTTTCTGGCTTGAATTCGCAAAGAAGAGCACGAAATCAACAAAATCATCACTTTTTACCAAGATTCAACGGCTGAATTGCAAGAAAACAGCAGAATTCTGCACGAAATCATCAAAATTCTTACAGAAAACCGCATATTTCGATGCAAAACAACGATTTCTCGCCGATTTTCGTTGTTTTCTGGCTTGAATTCGCAAAGAAGAGCACGAAATCAACAAAATCATCACTTTTTACCAAGAGTCAATGGCTGAATTGCAAGAAAACAGCAGAATTCTGCACGAAATCATCAAAATTCTTAGAGAAAACCGCATATTTCGATGCAAAACGACGATTTCTCGCCGATTTTCGTGGTTTTCTGGCTTGAGTTCGCAAAGAAGAGCACGAAATCTACAAAATTATGACTTTTTATTAAGATTCAACGGCTGAATTGCAAGAAAACAGCAGAATTCTGCACGAAATCGTCAAAATTCTTACAGAAAACCGCATATTTTTCGTTGTTTTCTGGCTTGAATTCGCAAAGAAAAGCACGAAATCTACAAAATCATGACTTTTTACCAAGATTCAACGGCTGAATTGCAAGAAAACCGCAGAATTCTGCACGAAATTATCAAAATTCTTACAGAAAACCTCATATTTCGATGCAAAACAACGATTTCTCGCCGATTTTCGTTGTTTTCTGGCTTGAATTCGCAAAGAAGAGCACGAAATCTACAAAATCATCACTTTTTACCAAGATTTTACGGCTGAATTGCAAGAAAACAGCAGAATTCTGCACGAAATCATCAAAATTCTTACAGAAAACCGCATATTTCGATGCAAAACGACGATTTCTCGCCGATGTTCGTTGTTTTCTGGCTTGAATTTGCAAAGAAGAGCACGAAATCTACAAAAACATGACTTGTTACCAAGATTCAACGGCTGAATTGCAAGAAAACAGCAGAATTCTGCACGAAATCATCAAAATTCTTAGAGAAAACTGCATATTTCGATGCAAAACAACGATTTCTCGCCGATTTTCGTTGTTTTCTATCTTGAATTCGCCAAGAAGAGCACGAAATCTACAAAATCATGACTTTTTACCTAGATTCAACGGCTGAATTGCAAGAAAACAGCAGAATTCTGCACGAAATCATCAAAATTCTTAGAGAAAACTGCATATTTCGATGCAAAACGACGATTTCTCGCCGATTTTCGTTGTTTTCTGGCTTGAATTTGCAAAGAAGAGCACGAAATCTACAAAATCATGACTTTTTACCAAGATTTAACGGCTGAATTGCAAGAAAACAGCAGAATTCTGCACGAAATCATCAAAATTCTTACAGAAAACCGCATATTTCGATGCAAAGCGACGATTTCTCGCCGATTTTCGTTGTTTTCTGGCATGAATTTGCAATGAAGAGCACGAAATCTACAAAATCATCAATTTTTACCAAGATTCAACGGCTGAATTGCAAGAAAACAGCAGAATTCTGCACGAAATCATCAAAATTCTTAGAGAAAACCGCATATTTCGATGCAAAACGACGATTTCTCGCTGAATTTCGTTGTTTTCTATCTTGAATTCGCAAAGAAGAGCACAAAATCTACAAAATCATGACTTTTTACCAAGATTCAACGGCTGAATTGCAAGAAAACAGCAAAATTCTGCACGAAATCGTCAAAATTCTTATAGAAAACCGCATATTTCGATGCAAAACGACGATTTCTCGCCGATTTTCGTTGTTTTCTGGCTTGAATTCGCAAAGAAGAGCACGAAATCTACAAAATCATCACTTTTTACCAAGATTCAACGGCTGAATTGCAAGAAAACAGCAGAATTCTGCACGAAATCATCAAAATTCTTAGAGAAAACCGCATATTTCGATGCAAAACGACGATTTCTCGCCGATTTTCGTTGTTTTCTGGCTTGAATTCGCAAAGAAGAGCACGAAATCTACAAAATCATTACTTTTTACCAAGATTCAACGGCTGAATTGCAAGAAAACAGCAGAATTCTGCACGAAATCATCAAAATTCTTAGAGAAAACCGCATATTTCGATGCAAAACGACGATTTCTCGCTGATTTTCGTTGTTTTCTATCTTGAATTCGCAAAGAAGAGCACGGAATCTACAAAATCATGACTTTTTACCAAGATTCAACGGCTGAATTGCAAGAAAACAGCAGAATTCTGCACGAAATCATCAAAATTCTTACAGAAAACCGCATATTTCGATGCAAAACGACGATTTCTCGCCGATTTTCGTTGTTTTCTGGCTTGAATTCGCAAAGAAGAGCACGAAATCTACAAAATCATGACTTTTTACCAAGATTCAACGGCTGAATTGCAAGAAAACAGCAGAATTCTGCACTAAATCATCAAAATTCTTACAGAAAACCGCATATTTCGATGCAAAACAACGAGTTCTCGCCGATTTTCGTTGTTTTCTGGCTTGAATTCGCAAAGAAGAGCACGAAATCTACAAAATCATGACTTTTTACCAAGATTCAACGGCTGAATTGCAAGAAAACAGCAGAATTCTGCACGAAATCATCAAAATTCTTACAGAAAACCGCATATTTCGATGCAAAACGACGATTTCTCGCCGATTTTCGTTGTTTTCTGGCATGAATTCGCAAAGAAGAGCACGAAATCTACAAAATCATGACTTTTTACCAAGATTCAACGGCTGAATTGCAAGAAAACAGCAGAATTCTGCACGAAATCATTAAAATTCTTAGAGAAAACTGCATATTTCGATGCAAAACAACGATTTCTCGCCGATTTTCGTTGTTTTCTGGCTTGAATTCGCAAAGATGAGCACGAAATCTACAAAATCATGACTTTTTACCAAGATTCAACGGCTGAATTGCAAGAAAACAACAGAATTCTGCACGAAATCATCAAAATTCTTACAGAAAACCGCATATTTCGATGCAAAACGACGATTTCTCGCTGATTTTCGTTGTTTTCTATCTTGAATTCGCAAAGAAGAGCACAAAATCTACAAAATCATGACATTTTACCAAGATTCAACGGCTGAATTGCAAGAAAACAGCAGAAGTCTGCACGAAATCATCAAAATTCTTACAGAAAACCGCATTTTTCGATGCAAAACGACGATTTCTCGCCGATTTTCGTTGTTTTCTGGCTTGAATTCGCAAAGAAGAGCACTAAATCTACAAAATCATGACTTTTTACCAAGATTCAACGGCTGAATTGCAAGAAAACAGCAGATATCTGCACGAAATCATCAAAATTCTTAGAGAAAACTGCATATTACGATGCAAAACAACGATTTCTCGCCGATTTTCGTTGTTTTCTATCTTGAATTCGCCAAGAAGAGCACGAAATCTACAAAATCATGACTTTTTACCTAGATTCTACGGCTGAATTGCAAGAAAACAGCAGAATTCTGCACGAAATCATCAAAATTCTTACAGAAAACCGCATATTTCGATGCAAAACGACGATTTCTCGCCGATTTTCGTTGTTTTCTGGCTTGAATTCGCAAAGAAGAGCACGAAATCTACAAAATCATGACTTTTTACCAAGATTCAACAGCTGAATTGCAAGAAAACAGCAGAATTCTGCACGAAATCATCAAAATTCTTACAGAAAACCGCATATTTCGATGCAAAACAACGTTTTCTCGCCGATTTTCGTTGTTTTCTGGCTTGAATTCGCAAAGAAGAGCACGAAATCTACAAAATCATGACTTTTTACCAAGATTCAACGGCTGAATTGCAAGAAAACAGCAGAATTCTGCACGAAATCATCAAAATTCTTAGAGAAAACTGCATATTTCGATGCAAAACGACGATTTCTCGCCGATTTTCGTTGTTTTCTGGCTTGAATTTGCAAAGAAGAGCACGAAATCTACAAAATCATGACTTTTTACCAAGATTCAACGGCTGAATTGCAAGAAAACAGCAGAATTCTGCACGAAATCATCAAAATTCTTACAGAAAACCGCATATTTCGATGCAAAGCGACGATTTCTCGCCGATTTTCGTTGTTTTCTGGCATGAATTTGCAAAAAAGAGCACGAAATCTACAAAATCATGACTTTTTACCAAGATTCAACGGCTGAATTGCAAGAAAACAGCAGAATTCTGCACGAAATCATCAAAATTCTTAGAGAAAACCGCATATTTCGATGCAAAACGACGATTTCTCGCTGAATTTCGTTGTTTTCTATCTTGAATTCGCAAAGAAGAGCACAAAATCTACAAAATCATGACTTTTTACCAAGATTCAACGGCTGAATTGCAAGAAAACAGCAGAATTCTGCACGAAATCGTCAAAATTCTTGGAGAAAACCGCATATTTCGATGCAAAACGACGATTTCTCGCCGATTTTCGTTGTTTTCTGGCATGAATTTGCAAAGAAGAGCACGAAATCTACAAAATCATGACTTTTTACCAAGATTCAACGGCTGAATTGCAAGAAAACAGCAGAATTCTGCACGAAATCATCAAAATTCTTAGAGAAAACCGCATATTTCGATGCAAAACGACGATTTCTCGCTGATTTTCGTTGTTTTCTATCTTGAATTTGCAAAGAAGAGCACGAAATCTACAAAATCATGACTTTTTACCAAGATTCAACTGCTGAATTGCAAGAAAACAGCAGAATTCTGCACGAAATCGTCAAAATTCTTAGAGAAAACCGCATATTTCGATGCAAAACGACGATTTCTCGCCGATTTTCGTTGTTTTCTGGCTTGAATTCGCAAAGAAGAGCACGAAATCTACAAAATCATGACTTTTTACCAAGATTCAACGGCTGAATTGCAAGAAAACAGCAGAAGTCTGCACGAAATCATCAAAATTCTTAGAGAAAACTGCATATTTCGAAGCAAAACAACGATTTCTCGCCGATTTTCGTTGTTTTCTATCTTGAATTCGCCAAGAAGAGCACGAAATCTACAAAATCATGACTTTTTACCTAGATTCAACGGCTGAATTGCAAGAAAACAGCAGAACTCTGCACGAAATCATCAAAATTCTTAGAGAAAACCGCATATTTCGATGCAAAACGACGATTTCTCGCTGATTTTCGTTGTTTTCTATCTTGAATTTGCAAAGAAGAGCACGGAATCTACAAAATCATGACTTTTTACCAAGATTCAACGGCTGAATTGCAAGAAAACAGCAGAATTCTGCACGAAATCATCAAAATTCTTACAGAAAACCGCATATTTCGATGCAAAACGACGATTTCTCGCCGATTTTCGTTGTTTTCTGGCTTGAATTCGCAAAGAAGAGCACGAAATCTACAAAATCATGACTTTTTACCAAGATTCAACGGCTGAATTGCAAGAAAACAGCAGAATTCTGCACGAAATCATCAAAATTCTGACAGAAAACCGCATTTTTCGATGCAAAACGACGATTTCTCGCCGATTTTCGTTGTTTTCTGGCTTGAATTCGCAAAGAAGAGCACGAAATCTACAAAATCATGACTTTTTACCAAGATTCAACGGCTGAATTGCAAGAAAACAGCAGAATTCTGCACGAAATCATCAAAATTCTTACAGAAAACCGCATTTTTCGATGCAAAACGTCGATTTCTCTCCGATTTTCGTTGTTTTCTGGCATGAATTCGCAAAGAAGAGCACGAAATCTACAAAATCATGACTTTTTACCAAGATTCAACGGCTGAATTGCAAGAAAACAGCAGAATTCTGCACGAAATCATCAAAATTCTTAGAGAAAACCGCATATTTCGATGCAAAACGACGATTTCTCGCTGATTTTCGTTGTTTTCTATCTTGAATTTGCAAAGAAGAGCACGAAATCTACAAAATCATGACTTTTTACCAAGATTCAACTGCTGAATTGCAAGAAAACAGCAGAATTCTGCACGAAATCGTCAAAATTCTTAGAGAAAACCGCATATTTCGATGCAAAACGACGATTTCTCGCCGATTTTCGATGTTTTCTGGCTTGAATTCGCAAAGAAGAGCACGAAATCTACAAAATCATGACTTTTTACCAAGATTCAACGGCTGAATTGCAAGAAAACAGCAGAAGTCTGCACGAAATCATCAAAATTCTTAGAGAAAACTGCATATTTCGATGCAAAACAACGATTTCTCGCCGATTTTCGTTGTTTTCTATCTTGAATTCGCCAAGAAGAGCACGAAATCTACAAAATCATGACTTTTTACCTAGATTCAACGGCTGAATTGCAAGAAAACAGCAGAATTCTGCACGAAATCATCAAAATTCTTACAGAAAACTGCATATTACGATGCAAAACAACGATTTCTCGCCGATTTTCGTTGTTTTCTATCTTGAATTCGCCAAGAAGAGCACGAAATCTACAAAATCATGACTTTTTACCTAGATGCTACGGCTGAATTGCAAGAAAACAGCAGAATTCTGCACGAAATCATCAAAATTCTTACAGAAAACCGCATATTTCGATGCAAAACGACGATTTCTCGCCGATTTTCGTTGTTTTCTGGCTTGAATTCGCAAAGAAGAGCACGAAATCTACAAAATCATGACTTTTTACCAAGATTCAACAGCTGAATTGCAAGAAAACAGCAGAATTCTGCACGAAATCATCAAAATTCTTACAGAAAACCGCATATTTCGATGCAAAACGACGATTTCTCGCCGATTTTCGTTGTTTTCTGGCATGAATTTGCAAAGAAGAGCACGAAATCTACAAAATCATGACTTTTTACCAAGATTCAACGTCTGAATTGCAAGAAAACAGCAGAATTCTGCACGAAATCATCAAAATTCTTAGAGAAAACCGCATATTTCGATGCAAAACGACGATTTCTTGCTGATTTTCGTTGTTTTCTATCTTGAATTCGCAAAGAAGAGCACAAAATCTACAAAATCATGACTTTTTACCAAGATTCAACGGATGAATTGCAAGAAAACAGCAGAATTCTGCACGAAATCGTCAAAATTCTTAGAGAAAACCGCATATTTCGATGCAAAACGACGGTTTCTCGCCGATTTTCGTTGTTTTCTAGCTTGAATTCGCCAAGAAGAGCACGAAATCTACAAAATCATGACTTTTTACCTAGATTCAACGGCTGAATTGCAAGAAAACAGCAGAATTCTGCACGAAATCATCAAAATTCTTACAGAAAACCGCATATTTCGATGCAAAACAACGTTTTCTCGCCGATTTTCGTTGTTTTCTGGCTTGAATTCGCAAAGAAGAGCACGAAATCTACAAAATCATGACTTTTTACCAAGATTCAACGGCTGAATTGCAAGAAAACAGCAGAATTCTGCACGAAATCATCAAAATTCTTAGAGAAAACTGCATATTTCGATGCAAAACGACGATTTCTCGCCGATTTTCGTTGTTTTCTGGCTTGAATTTGCAAAGAAGAGCACGAAATCTACAAAATCATGACTTTTTACCAAGATTCAACGGCTGAATTGCAAGAAAACAGCAGAATTCTGCACGAAATCATCAAAATTCTTACAGAAAACCGCATATTTCGATGCAAAGCGACGATTTCTCGCCGATTTTCGTTGTTTTCTGGCATGAATTTGCAAAGAAGAGCACGAAATCTACAAAATCATGACTTTTTACCAAGATTCAACGGCTGAATTGCAAGAAAACAGCAGAATTCTGCACGAAATCATCAAAATTCTTAGAGAAAACCGCATATTTCGATGCAAAACGACGATTTCTCGCTGAATTTCGTTGTTTTCTATCTTGAATTCGCAAAGAAGAGCACAAAATCTACAAAATCATGACTTTTTACCAAGATTCAACGGCTGAATTGCAAGAAAATAGCAGAATTCTGCACGAAATCGTCAAAATTCTTAGAGAAAACCGCATATTTCGATGCAAAACGACGATTTCTCGCCGATTTTCGTTGTTTTCTGGCTTGAATTCGCAAAGAAAAGCACGAAATCTACAAAATCATCACTTTTTACCAAGATTCAACGGCTGAATTGCAAGAAAACAGCAGAATTCTGCACGAAATCATCAAAATTCTTAGAGAAAACCGCATATTTCGATACAAAACGACGATTTCTCGCTGATTTTCGTTGTTTTCTATTTTGAATTCGCAAAGAAGAGCACGGAATCTACAAAATCATGACTTTTTACCAAGATTCAACGGCTGAATTGCAAGAAAACAGCAGAATTCTGCACGAAATCATCAAAATTCTTACAGAAAACCGCATATTTCGATGCAATACGACGATTTCTCGCCGATTTTCGTTGTTTTCTGGCTTGAATTCGCAAAGAAGAGCACGAAATCTACAAAATCATGACTTTTTACCAAGATTCAACGGCTGAATTGCAAGAAAACAACAGAATTCTGCACGAAATCATCAAAATTCTTACAGAAATCATCAAAATTCTTACAGAAAACCGCATATTTCGATGCAAAACAACGATTTCTCGCCGATTTTCGTTGTTTTCTATCTTGAATTCGCCAAGAAGAGCACGAAATCTACAAAATCATGACTTTTTACCAAGATTCAACGGCTGAATTGCAAGAAAACAGCAGAATTCTGCACGAAATCATCAAAATTCTTAGAGAAAACTGCATATTTCGATGCAAAACGACGATTTCTCGCTGATTTTCGTTGTTTTCTATCTTGAATTCGCAAAGAAGAGCACGGAATCTACAAAATCATGACTTTTTACCAAGATTTAACGGCTGAATTGCAAGAAACCAGCAGAATTCTGCACGAAATCATCAAAATTCTTACAGAAAACCGCATTTTTCGATGCAAAACGACGATTTCTCGCCGATTTTTGTTGTTTTCTGGCTTGAATTCGCAAAGAAGAGCACTAAATCTACAAAATCATGACTTTTTACCAAGATTCAACGGCTGAATTGCAAGAAAACAGCAGAATTCTGCACGAAATCATCAAAATTCTTAGAGAAAACTGCATATTACGATGCAAAACAACGATTTCTCGCCGATTTTCGTTGTTTTCTATCTTGAATTCGCCAAGAAGAGCACGAAATCTACAAAATCATGACTTTTTACCTAGATTCTACGGCTGAATTGCAAGAAAACAGCAGAATTCTGCACGAAATCATCAAAATTCTTACAGAAAACCGCATATTTCGATGCAAAACGACGATTTCTCGCCGATTTTCGTTGTTTTCTGGCTTGAATTCGCAAAGAAGAGCACGAAATCTACAAAATCATGACTTTTTACCAAGATTCAACAGCTGAATTGCAAGAAAACAGCAGAATTCTGCACGAAATCATCAAAATTCTTACAGAAAACCGCATATTTCGATGCAAAACGACGATTTCTCGCCGATTTTCGTTGTTTTCTGGCATGAATTTGCAAAGAAGAGCACGAAATCTACAAAATCATGACTTTTTACCAAGATTCAACGTCTGAATTGCAAGAAAACAGCAGAATTCTGCACGAAATCATCAAAATTCTTAGAGAAAACCGCATATTTCGATGCAAAACGACGATTTCTTGCTGATTTTCGTTGTTTTCTATCTTGAATTCGCAAAGAAGAGCACAAAATCTACAAAATCATGACTTTTTACCAAGATTCAACGGATGAATTGCAAGAAAACAGCAGAATTCTGCACGAAATCGTCAAAATTCTTAGAGAAAACCGCATATTTCGATGCAAAACGACGGTTTCTCGCCGATTTTCGTTGTTTTCTAGCTTGAATTCGCCAAGAAGAGCACGAAATCTACAAAATCATGACTTTTTACCTAGATTCAACGGCTGAATTGCAAGAAAACAGCAGAATTCTGCACGAAATCATCAAAATTCTTACAGAAAACCGCATATTTCGATGCAAAACAACGTTTTCTCGCCGATTTTCGTTGTTTTCTGGCTTGAATTCGCAAAGAAGAGCACGAAATCTACAAAATCATGACTTTTTACCAAGATTCAACGGCTGAATTGCAAGAAAACAGCAGAATTCTGCACGAAATCATCAAAATTCTTAGAGAAAACTGCATATTTCGATGCAAAACGACGATTTCTCGCCGATTTTCGTTGTTTTCTGGCTTGAATTTGCAAAGAAGAGCACGAAATCTACAAAATCATGACTTTTTACCAAGATTCAACGGCTGAATTGCAAGAAAACAGCAGAATTCTGCACGAAATCATCAAAATTCTTACAGAAAACCGCATATTTCGATGCAAAGCGACGATTTCTCGCCGATTTTCGTTGTTTTCTGGCATGAATTTGCAAAGAAGAGCACGAAATCTACAAAATCATGACTTTTTACCAAGATTCAACGGCTGAATTGCAAGAAAACAGCAGAATTCTGCACGAAATCATCAAAATTCTTAGAGAAAACCGCATATTTCGATGCAAAACGACGATTTCTCGCTGAATTTCGTTGTTTTCTATCTTGAATTCGCAAAGAAGAGCACAAAATCTACAAAATCATGACTTTTTACCAAGATTCAACGGCTGAATTGCAAGAAAATAGCAGAATTCTGCACGAAATCGTCAAAATTCTTAGAGAAAACCGCATATTTCGATGCAAAACGACGATTTCTCGCCGATTTTCGTTGTTTTCTGGCTTGAATTCGCAAAGAAAAGCACGAAATCTACAAAATCATCACTTTTTACCAAGATTCAACGGCTGAATTGCAAGAAAACAGCAGAATTCTGCACGAAATCATCAAAATTCTTAGAGAAAACCGCATATTTCGATACAAAACGACGATTTCTCGCCGATTTTCGTTGTTTTCTGGCTTGAATTCGCAAAGAAGAGCACGAAATCTACAAAATCATTACTTTTTACCAAGATTCAACGGCTGAATTGCAAGAAAACAGCGGAATTCTGCACGAAATCATCAAAATTCTTAGAGAAAACTGCATATTACGATGCAAAACAACGATTTCTCGCCGATTTTCGTTGTTTTCTATCTTGAATTCGCCAAGAAGAGCACGAAATCTACAAAATCATGACTTTTTACCTAGATTCTACGGCTGAATTGCAAGAAAACAGCAGAATTCTGCACGAAATCATCAAAATTCTTACAGAAAACCGCATATTTCGATGCAAAACGACGATTTCTCGCCGATTTTCGTTGTTTTCTGGCTTGAATTCGCAAAGAAGAGCACGAAATCTACAAAATCATGACTTTTTACCAAGATTCAACGGCTGAATTGCAAGAAAACAACAGAATTCTGCACGAAATCATCAAAATTCTTACAGAAAACCGCATATTTCGATGCAAAACGACGATTTCTCGCCGATTTTCGTTGTTTTCTGGCATGAATTCGCAAAGAAGAGCACGAAATCTACAAAATCATGACTTTTTACCAAGATTCAACGGCTGAATTGCAAGAAAACAGCAGAATTCTGCACGAAATCATCAAAATTCTTACAGAAAACCGCATTTTTCGATGCAAAACGACGATTTCTCGCCGATTTTCGTTGTTTTCTGGCTTGAATTCGCAAAGAAGAGCACGAAATCTACAAAATCATGACTTTTTACCAAGATTCAACGGCTGAATTGCAAGAAAACAGCAGAATTCTGCACGAAATCATCAAAATTCTTACAGAAAACCGCATTTTTCGATGCAAAACGTCGATTTCTCGCCGATTTTCGTTGTTTTCTGGCATGAATTCGCAAAGAAGAGCACGAAATCTACAAAATCATGACTTTTTACCAAGATTCAACGGCTGAATTGCAAGAAAACAGCAGAATTCTGCACGAAATCATCAAAATTCTTAGAGAAAACCGCATATTTCGATGCAAAACGACGATTTCTCGCTGATTTTCGTTGTTTTCTATCTTGAATTTGCAAAGAAGAGCACGAAATCTACAAAATCATGACTTTTTACCAAGATTCAACTGCTGAATTGCAAGAAAACAGCAGAATTCTGCACGAAATCGTCAAAATTCTTAGAGAAAACCGCATATTTCGATGCAAAACGACGATTTCTCGCCGATTTTCGTTGTTTTCTGGCTTGAATTCGCAAAGAAGAGCACGAAATCTACAAAATCATGACTTTTTAACAAGATTCAACGGCTGAATTGCAAGAAAACAGCAGAATTCTGCACGAAATCATCAAAATTCTTACAGAAAACCGCATATTTCGATGCAAAACGACGATTTCTCGCCGATTTTCGTTGTTTTCTGGCATGAATTCGCAAAGAAGAGCACGAAATCTACAAAATCATGACTTTTTACCAAGATTCAACGGCTGAATTGCAAGAAAACAGCAGAATTCTGCACGAAATCATCAAAATTGTTACAGAAAACCGCATTTTTCGATGCAAAACGACGATTTCTCGCCGATTTTCGTTGTTTTCTGGCTTGAATTCGCAAAGAAGAGCACGAAATCTACAAAATCATGACTTTTTACCAAGATTCAACGGCTGAATTGCAAGAAAACAGCAGAATTCTGCACGAAATCATCAAAATTCTTACAGAAAACCGCATTTTTCGATGCAAAACGTCGATTTCTCGCCGATTTTCGTTGTTTTCTGGCATGAATTCGCAAAGAAGAGCACGAAATCCTCAAAATCATGACTTTTTACCAAGATTCAACGGCTGAATTGCAAGAAAACAGCAGAATTCTGCACGAAATCATCAAAATTCTTAGAGAAAACCGCATATTTCGATGCAAAACGACGATTTCTCGCTGATTTTCGTTGTTTTCTATCTTGAATTTGCAAAGAAGAGCACGAAATCTACAAAATCATGACTTTTTACCAAGATTCAACTGCTGAATTGCAAGAAAACAGCAGAATTCTGCACGAAATCGTCAAAATTCTTAGAGAAAACCGCATATTTCGATGCAAAACGACGATTTCTCGCCGATTTTCGTTGTTTTCTGGCTTGAATTCGCAAAGAAGAGCACGAAATCTACAAAATCATGACTTTTTACCAAGATTCAACGGCTGAATTGCAAGAAAACAGCAGAATTCTGCACGAAATCATCAAAATTCTTACAGAAAACCGCATATTTCGATGCAAAACAACGATTTCTCGCCGATTTTCGTTGTTTTCTATCTTGAATTCGCCAAGAAGAGCACGAAATCTACAAAATCATGACTTTTTACCTAGATTCAACGGCTGAATTGCAAGAAAACAGCAGAATTCTGCACGAAATCATCAAAATTCTTAGAGAAAACTGCATATTTCGATGCAAAACGACGATTTCTCGCTGATTTTCGTTGTTTTCTATCTTGAATTCGCAAAGAAGAGCACGGAATCTACAAAATCATGACTTTTTACCAAGATTTAACGGCTGAATTGCAAGAAACCAGCAGAATTCTGCACGAAATCATCAAAATTCTTACAGAAAACCGCATATTTCGATGCAAAACGACGATTTCTCGCCGATTTTCGTTGTTTTCTGGCTTGAATTCGCAAAGAAGAGCACGAAATCTACAAAATCATGACTTTTTACCAAGATTCAACGGCTGAATTGCAAGAAAACAGCAGAATTCTGCACGAAATCATCAAAATTCTTACAGAAAACCGCATTTTTCGATGCAAAACGACGATTTCTCGCCGATTTTTGTTGTTTTCTGGCTTGAATTCGCAAAGAAGAGCACTAAATCTACAAAATCATGACTTTTTACCAAGATTCAACGGCTGAATTGCAAGAAAACAGCAGAATTCTGCACGAAATCATCAAAATTCTTAGAGAAAACTGCATATTACGATGCAAAACAACGATTTCTCGCCGATTTTCGTTGTTTTCTATCTTGAATTCGCCAAGAAGAGCACGAAATCTATAAAATCATGACTTTTTACCTAGATTCTACGGCTGAATTGCAAGAAAACAGCAGAATTCTGCACGAAATCATCAAAATTCTTACAGAAAACCGCATATTTCGATGCAAAACGACGATTTCTCGCCGATTTTCGTTGTTTTCTGGCTTGAATTCGCAAAGAAGAGCACGAAATCTACAAAATCATGACTTTTTACCAAGATTCAACAGCTGAATTGCAAGAAAACAGCAGAATTCTGCACGAAATCATCAAAATTCTTACAGAAAACCGCATATTTCGATGCAAAACGACGATTTCTCGCCGATTTTCGTTGTTTTCTGGCATGAATTTGCAAAGAAGAGCACGAAATCTACAAAATCATGACTTTTTACCAAGATTCAACGTCTGAATTGCAAGAAAACAGCAGAATTCTGCACGAAATCATCAAAATTCTTAGAGAAAACCGCATATTTCGATGCAAAACGACGATTTCTTGCTGATTTTCGTTGTTTTCTATCTTGAATTCGCAAAGAAGAGCACAAAATCTACAAAATCATGACTTTTTACCAAGATTCAACGGATGAATTGCAAGAAAACAGCAGAATTCTGCACGAAATCGTCAAAATTCTTAGAGAAAACCGCATATTTCGATGCAAAACGACGGTTTCTCGCCGATTTTCGTTGTTTTCTAGCTTGAATTCGCCAAGAAGAGCACGAAATCTACAAAATCATGACTTTTTACCTAGATTCAACGGCTGAATTGCAAGAAAACAGCAGAATTCTGCACGAAATCATCAAAATTCTTACAGAAAACCGCATATTTCGATGCAAAACGACGATTTCTCGCCGATTTTCGTTGTTTTCTGGCTTGAATTCGCAAAGAAGAGCACGAAATCTACAAAATCATGACTTTTTACCAAGATTCAACGGCTGAATTGCAAGAAAACAGCAGAATTCTGCACGAAATCATCAAAATTCTTACAGAAAACCGCATTTTTCGATGCAAAACGACGATTTCTCGCCGATTTTTGTTGTTTTCTGGCTTGAATTCGCAAAGAAGAGCACTAAATCTACAAAATCATGACTTTTTACCAAGATTCAACGGCTGAATTGCAAGAAAACAGCAGAATTCTGCACGAAATCATCAAAATTCTTAGAGAAAACTGCATATTACGATGCAAAACAACGATTTCTCGCCGATTTTCGTTGTTTTCTATCTTGAATTCGCCAAGAAGAGCACGAAATCTATAAAATCATGACTTTTTACCTAGATTCTACGGCTGAATTGCAAGAAAACAGCAGAATTCTGCACGAAATCATCAAAATTCTTACAGAAAACCGCATATTTCGATGCAAAACGACGATTTCTCGCCGATTTTCGTTGTTTTCTGGCTTGAATTCGCAAAGAAGAGCACGAAATCTACAAAATCATGACTTTTTACCAAGATTCAACAGCTGAATTGCAAGAAAACAGCAGAATTCTGCACGAAATCATCAAAATTCTTACAGAAAACCGCATATTTCGATGCAAAACGACGATTTCTCGCCGATTTTCGTTGATTTCTGGCATGAATTTGCAAAGAAGAGCACGAAATCTACAAAATCATGACTTTTTACCAAGATTCAACGTCTGAATTGCAAGAAAACAGCAGAATTCTGCACGAAATCATCAAAATTCTTAGAGAAAACCGCATATTTCGATGCAAAACGACGATTTCTTGCTGATTTTCGTTGTTTTCTATCTTGAATTCGCAAAGAAGAGCACAAAATCTACAAAATCATGACTTTTTACCAAGATTCAACGGATGAATTGCAAGAAAACAGCAGAATTCTGCACGAAATCGTCAAAATTCTTAGAGAAAACCGCATATTTCGATGCAAAACGACGGTTTCTCGCCGATTTTCGTTGTTTTCTAGCTTGAATTCGCCAAGAAGAGCACGAAATCTACAAAATCATGACTTTTTACCTAGATTCAACGGCTGAATTGCAAGAAAACAGCAGAATTCTGCACGAAATCATCAAAATTCTTACAGAAAACCGCATATTTCGATGCAAAACAACGTTTTCTCGCCGATTTTCGTTGTTTTCTGGCTTGAATTCGCAAAGAAGAGCACGAAATCTACAAAATCATGACTTTTTACCAAGATTCAACGGCTGAATTGCAAGAAAACAGCAGAATTCTGCACGAAATCATCAAAATTCTTAGAGAAAACTGCATATTTCGATGCAAAACGACGATTTCTCGCCGATTTTCGTTGTTTTCTGGCTTGAATTTGCAAAGAAGAGCACGAAATCTACAAAATCTTGACTTTTTCCCAAGATTCAACGGCTGAATTGCAAGAAAACAGCAGAATTCTGCACGAAATCATCAAAATTCTTACAGAAAACCGCATATTTCGATGCAAAGCGACGATTTCTCGCCGATTTTCGTTGTTTTCTGGCATGAATTTGCAAAGAAGAGCACGAAATCTACAAAATCATGACTTTTTACCAAGATTCAACGGCTGAATTGCAAGAAAACAGCAGAATTCTGCACGAAATCATCAAAATTCTTAGAGAAAACCGCATATTTCGATGCAAAACGACGATTTCTCGCTGAATTTCGTTGTTTT
Organism: Gnatocerus cornutus; assembly: GCA_029298725.1. NCBI lineage: Eukaryota > Metazoa > Arthropoda > Insecta > Coleoptera > Tenebrionidae > Gnatocerus > Gnatocerus cornutus. The sequence goes on from CM055516.1 coordinate 6,527,210, forward strand.
CTATCTTGAATTCGCAAAGAAGAGCACAAAATCTACAAAATCATGACTTTTTTCCAAGATTCAACGGCTGAATTGCAAGAAAACAGCAGAATTCTGCACGAAATCGTCAAAATTCTTAGAGAAAACCGCATATTTCGATGCAAAACGACGATTTCTCGCCGATTTTCGTTGTTTTCTGGCTTGAATTCGCAAAGAAGAGCACGAAATCTACAAAATCATCACTTTTTACCAAGATTCAACGGCTGAATTGCAAGAAAACAGCAGAATTCTGCACGAAATCATCAAAATTCTTAGAGAAAACCGCATATTTCGATGCAAAACGACGATTTCTCGCCGATTTTCGTTGTTTTCTGGCTTGAATTCGCAAAGAAGAGCACGAAATCTACAAAAACATTACTTTTTACCAAGATTCAACGGCTGAATTGCAAGAAAACAGCAGAACTCTGCACGAAATCATCAAAATTCTTAGAGAAAACCGCATATTTCGATGCAAAACGACGATTTCTCGCTGATTTTCGTTGTTTTCTATTTTGAATTCGCAAAGAAGAGCACGGAATCTACAAAATCATGACTTTTTACCAAGATTCAACGGCTGAATTGCAAGAAAACAGCAGAATTCTGCACGAAATCATCAAAATTCTTACAGAAAACCGCATATTTCGATGCAAAACGACGATTTCTCGCCGATTTTCGTTGTTTTCTGGCTTGAATTCGCAAAGAAGAGCACGAAATCTACAAAATCATGACTTTTTACCAAGATTCAACGGCTGAATTGCAAGAAAACAGCAGAATTCTGCACGAAATCATCAAAATTCTTACAGAAAACCGCATTTTTCGATGCAGAACGACGATTTCTCGCCGATTTTCGTTGTTTTCTGGATTGAATTCGCAAAGAAGAGCACTAAATCTACAAAATCATGACTTTTCACCAAGATTCAACGGCTGAATTGCAAGAAAACAGCAGAATTCTGCACGAAATCATCAAAATTCTTAGAGAAAACTGCATATTACGATGCAAAACAACGATTTCTCGCCGATTTTCGTTGTTTTCTATCTTGAATTCGCCAAGAAGAGCACGAAATCTACAAAATCATGACTTTTTACCTAGATTCTACGGCTGAATTGCAAGAAAACAGCAGAATTCTGCACGAAATCATCAAAATTCTTACAGAAAACCGCATATTTCGATGCAAAACGACGATTTCTCGCCGATTTTCGTTGTTTTCTGGCTTGAATTCGCAAAGAAGAGCACGAAATCTACAAAATCATGACTTTTTACCAAGATTCAACGGCTGAATTGCAAGAAAACAGCAGAATTCTGCACGAAATCATCAAAATTCTTACAGAAAACCGCATATTTCGATGCAAAACGACGATTTCTCGCCGATTTTCGTTGTTTTCTGGCATGAATTCGCAAAGAAGAGCACGAAATCTACAAAGTCATGACTTTTTACCAAGATTCAACGGCTGAATTGCAAGAAAACTGCAGAATTCTGCACGAAATCATCAAAATTCTTAGAGAAATCTGCATATTTCGATGCAAAACGACGATTTCTCGCCGATTTTCGTTGTTTTCTGGCTTGAATTTGCAAAGAAGAGCACGAAATCTACAAAATCATGACTTTTCACCAAGATTCAACGGCTGAATTGCAAGAAAACAGCAGAATTCTGCACGAAATCATCAAAATTCTTACAGAAAACCGCATATTTCGATGCAAAGCGACGATTTCTCGCCGATTTTCGTTGTTTTCTGGCATGAATTTGCAAAGAAGAGCACGAAATCTACAAAATCATGACTTTTTACCAAGATTCAACGGCTGAATTGCAAGAAAACTGCAGAATTCTGCACGAAATCATCAAAATTCTTAGAGAAAACAGCATATTTCGATGCAAAACGACGATTTCTCGCTGAATTTCGTTGTTTTCTATCTTGAATTCGCAAAAGAAGAGCACAAAATCTACAAAATCATGACTTTTTACCAAGATTCAACGGCTGAATTGCAAGAAAACAGCAGAATTCTGCACGAAATCGTCAAAATTCTTAGAGAAAACCGCATATTTCGATGCAAAACGACGATTTCTCGCCGATTTTCGTTGTTTTCTGGCTTGAATTCGCAAAGAAGAGCACGAAATCTACAAAATCATCACTTTTTACCAAGATTCAACAGCTGAATTGCAAGAAAACAGCAGAATTCTGCACGAAATCGTCAAAATTCTTAGAGAAAACCGCATATTTCGATGCAAAACGACGGTTTCTCGCCGATTTTCGTTGTTTTCTAGCTTGAATTCGCCAAGAAGAGCACGAAATCTACAAAATCATGACTTTTTACCAAGATTCAACGGCTGAATTGCAAGAAAACAGCAGAATTCTGCACGAAATCATCAAAATTCTTACAGAAAACCGCATATTTCGATGCAAAGCGACGATTTCTCGCCGATTTTCGTTGTTTTCTGGCATGAATTTGCAAAGAAGAGCACGAAATCTACAAAATCATGACTTTTTACCAAGATTCAACGGCTGAATTGCAAGAAAACAGCAGAATTTTGCACGAAATCATCAAAATTCTTAGAGAAAACCGCATATTTCGATGCAAAACGACGATTTCTCGCTGAATTTCGTTGTTTTCTATCTTGAATTTGCAAAGAAGAGCACAAAATCTACAAAATCATGACTTTTTACCAAGATTCAACGGCTGAATTGCAAGAAAACAGCAGAATTCTGCACGAAATCGTCAAAATTCTTAGAGAAAACCGCATATTTCGATGCAAAACGACGATTTCTCGCCGATTTTCGTTGTTTTCTGGCTTGAATTCGCAAAGAAGAGCACGAAATCTACAAAATCATCACTTTTTACCAAGATTCAACGGCTGAATTGCAAGAAAACAGCAGAATTCTGCACGAAATCATCATAATTCTTAGAGAAAACCGCATATTTCGATGCAAAACGACGATTTCTCGCCGATTTTCGTTGTTTTCTGGCTTGAATTCGCAAAGAAGAGCACGGAATCTACAAAATCATGACTTTTTACCAAGATTCAACGGCTGAATTGCAAGAAAACAGCAGAATTCTGCACGAAATCATCAAAATTCTTACAGAAAACCGCATATTTCGATGCAAAACGACGATTTCTCGCCGATTTTCGTTGTTTTCTGGCTTGAATTCGCAAAGAAGAGCACGAAATCTACAAAATCATGACTTTTTACCAAGATTCAACGGCTGAATTGCAAGAAAACAGCAGAATTCTGCACGAAATCATCAAAATTCTTACAGAAAACCGCATTTTTCGATGCAAAACGACGATTTCTCGCCGATTCTCGTTGTTTTCTGGCTTGAATTCGCAAAGAAGAGCACTAAATCTACAAAATCATGACTTTTCACCAAGATTCAACGGCTGAATTGCAAGAAAACAGCAGAATTCTGCACGAAATCATCAAAATTCTTAGAGAAAACTGCATATTACGATGCAAAACAACGATTTCTCGCCGATTTTCGTTGTTTTCTATCTTGAATTCGCCAAGAAGAGCACGAAATCTACAAAATCATGACTTTTTACCTAGATTCAACGGCTGAATTGCAAAAAAACAGCAGAATTCTGCACGAAATCATCAAAATTCTTAGAGAAAACCGCATATTTCGATGCAAAACGACGATTTCTCGCCGATTTTCGTTGTTTTCTGGCTTGAATTCGCAAAGAAGAGCACGAAATCTACAAAATCATGACTTTTTACCAAGATTCAACGACTGAATTGCAAGAAAACAGCAAAATTCTGCACGAAATCATCAAAATTCTTACAGAAAACCGCATATTTCGATGCAAAACGACGATTTCTCGCCGATTTTCGTTGTTTTCTGGCTTGAATTCGCAAAGAAGAGCACGAAATCTACAAAATCATGACTTTTTACCAAGATTCAACGGCTGAATTGCAAGAAAACAGCAGAAGTCTGCACGAAATCATCAAAAGTCTTAGAGAAAACTGCATATTTCGATGCAAAACAACGATTTCTCGCCGATTTTCGTTGTTTTCTATCTTGAATTCGCCAAGAAGAGCACGAAATCTACAAAATCATGACTTTTTACCTAGATTCAACGGCTGAATTGCAAAAAAAACAGCAGAATTCTGCACGAAATCATCAAAATTCTTAGAGAAAACTGCATATTTCGATGCAAAACGACGATTTCTCGCCGATTTTCGTTGTTTTCTATCTTGAATTCGCCAAGAAGAGCACGAAATCTACAAAATCATGACTTTTTACATAGATTCAACGCCTGAATTGCAAGAAAACAGCAGAATTCTACACGAAATCAACAAAATTCTTACAGAAAACCGCATATTTCGATGCAAAACGACGATTTCTCGCTGAATTTCGTTGTTTTCTATCTTGAATTCGCAAAGAAGGGCACAAAATCTACAAAATCATGACTTTTTACCAAGATTCAACGGCTGAATTGCCAGAAAACAGCAGAATTCTGCACGAAATCGTCAAAATTCTTAGAGAAAACCGCATATTTCGATGCAAAACGACGATTTCTCGCCGATTTTCGTTGTTTTCTGGCTTGAATTCGCAAAGAAGAGCACGAAATCTACAAAATCATCACTTTTTACCAAGATTCAACGGCTGAATTGCAAGAAAACAGCAGAATTCTGCACGAAATTATCAAAATTCTTAGAGAAAACCGCATATTTCGATGCAAAACGACGATTTCTCGCTGATTTTCGTTGTTTTCTATCTTGAATTCGCAAAGAAGAGCACGGAATCTACAAAATCATGACTTTTTACCAAGATTCAACGGCTGAATTGCAAGAAAACAGCAGAATTCTGCACGAAATCATCAAAATTCTTACAGAAAACCGCATATTTCGATGCAAAACGACGATTTCTCGCCGATTTTCGTTGTTTTCTGGCTTGAATTCGCAAAGAAGAGCACGAAATCTACAAAATCATGACTTTTTACCAAGATTCAACGGCTGAATTGCAAGAAAACAGCAGAATTCTGCACGAAATCATCAAAATTCTTACAGAAAACCGCATTTTTCGATGCAAAACGACGATTTCTCGCCGATTCTCGTTGTTTTCTGGCTTGAATTCGCAAAGAAGAGCACTAAATCTACAAAATCATGACTTTTCACCAAGATTCAACGGCTGAATTGCAAGAAAACAGCAGAATTCTGCACGAAATCATCAAAATTCTTAGAGAAAACTGCATATTACGATGCAAAACAACGATTTCTCGCCGATTTTCGTTGTTTTCTATCTTGAATTCGCCAAGAAGAGCACGAAATCTACAAAATCATGACTTTTTACCTAGATTCAACGGCTGAATTGCAAAAAAAACAGCAGAATTCTGCACGAAATCATCAAAATTCTTAGAGAAAACCGCATATTTCGATGCAAAACGACGATTTCTCGCCGATTTTCGTTGTTTTCTGGCTTGAATTCGCAAAGAAGAGCACGAAATCTACAAAATCATGACTTTTTACCAAGATTCAACGACTGAATTGCAAGAAAACAGCAAAATTCTGCACGAAATCATCAAAATTCTTACAGAAAACCGCATATTTCGATGCAAAACGACGATTTCTCGCCGATTTTCGTTGTTTTCTGGCTTGAATTCGCAAAGAAGAGCACGAAATCTACAAAATCATGACTTTTTACCAAGATTCAACGGCTGAATTGCAAGAAAACAGCAGAATTCTGCACGAAATCATCAAAATTCTTAGAGAAAACCGCATATTTCGATGCAAAACGACGATTCCTCGCTGATTTTCGTTGTTTTCTATCTTGACTTCGCAAAGAAGAGCACGAAATCTACAAAATCATGACTTTTTACCAAGATTCAACTGCTGAATTGCAAGAAAACAGCAGAATTCTACACGAAATCAACAAAATTCTTACAGAAAACCGCATATTTCGATGCAAAACGACGATTTCTCGCTGAATTTCGTTGTTTTCTATCTTGAATTCGCAAAGAAGGGCACAAAATCTACAAAATCATGACTTTTTACCAAGATTCAACGGCTGAATTGCCAGAAAACAGCAGAATTCTGCACGAAATCGTCAAAATTCTTAGAGAAAACCGCATATTTCGATGCAAAACGACGATTTCTCGCCGATTTTCGTTGTTTTCTGGCTTGAATTCGCAAAGAAGAGCACGAAATCTACAAAATCATCACTTTTTACCAAGATTCAACGGCTGAATTGCAAGAAAACAGCAGAATTCTGCACGAAATTATCAAAATTCTTAGAGAAAACCGCATATTTCGATGCAAAACGACGATTTCTCGCCGATTTTCGTTGTTTTCTGGCTTGAATTCGCAAAGAAGAGCACGAAATCTACAAAATCATTACTTTTTACCAAGATTCAATGGCTGAATTGCAAGAAAACAGCAGAATTCTGCACGAAATCATCAAAATTCTTAGAGAAAACCGCATATTTCGATGCAAAACGACGATTTCTCGCTGATTTTCGTTGTTTTCTATCTTGAATTCGCAAAGAAGAGCACGGAATCTACAAAATCATGACTTTTTACCAAGATTTAACGGCTGAATTGCAAGAAAACAGCAGAATTCTGCACGAAATCATCAAAATTCTTACAGAAAACCGCATTTTTCGATGCAAAACGACGATTTCTCGCCGATTTTCGTTGTTTTCTGGCTTGAATTTGCAAAGAAGAGCACTAAATCTACAAAATCATGACTTTTTACCAAGATTCAACGGCTGAATTGCAAGAAAACAGCAGAATTCTGCACGAAATCATCAAAATTCTTAGAGAAAACTGCATATTTCGATGCAAAACAACGATTTCTCGCCGATTTTCGTTGTTTTCTATCTTGAATTCGCCAAGAAGAGCACGAAATCTACAAAATCATGACTTTTTACATAGATTCAACGGCTGAATTGCAAGAAAACAGCAGAATTCTGCACGAAATCAACAAAATTCTTACAGAAAACCGCATATTTCGATGCAAAACAACGATTTCTCGCCGATTTTCGTTGTTTCCTATCTTGAATTCGCCAAGAAGAGCACGAAATCTACAAAATCATGACTTTTTACCTAGATTCAACGGCTGAATTGCAAGAAAACAGCAGAATTCTGCACGAAATCATCAAAATTCTCACAGAAAACCGGATATTTCGATGCAAAACGACGATTTCTCGCCGATTTTCGTTGTTTTCTGGCTTGAATTCGCAAAGAAGAGCACGAAATCTACAAAATCATGACTTTTTACCAAGATTCATGGCTGAATTGCAAGAAAACAGCAGAATTCTGCACGAAATCATCAAAATTCTTACAGAAAACCGCATATTTCGATGCAAAACGACGATTTCTCGCCGATCTTCGTTGTTTTCTGGCATGAATTTGCAAAGAAGAGCACGAAATCTACAAAATCATGACTTTTTACCAAGATTCAACGGCTGAATTGCAAGAAAACAGCAGAATTCTGCACGAAATCATCAAAATTCTTACAGAAAACCGCATATTTCGATGCAAAACGACAATTTCTCGCCGATTTTCGTTGTTTTCTGGCTTGAATTCGCAAAGAAGAGCACGAAATCTACAAAATCATGACTTTTTACCAAGATTCAACGGCTGAATTGCAAGAAAACAGCAGAATTCTGCACGAAATCATCAAAATTCTTACAGAAAACCGCATATTTCGATGCAAAACGACGATTTCTCGCTGATTTTCGTTGTTTTCTATCTTGAATTCGCAAAGAAGAGAACGAAATCTACAAAATCATGACTTTTTACCAAGATTCAACGGCTGAATTGCAAGAAAACAGCAGAATTTTGCACGAAATCATCAAAATTCTTAGAGAAAACTGCATATTTCGATGCAAAACAACGATTTCTCGCCGATTTTCGATGTTTTCTGGCTTGAATTCGCAAAGAAGAGCACGAAATCTACAAAATCATGACTTTTTCCCAAGATTCAACGGCTGAATTGCAAGAAAACAGCAGAATTCTGCACGAAATCATCAAAATTCTTACAGAAAACCGCATTTTTCGATGCAAAACGATGATTTCTCGCCGATTTTCGTTGTTTTCTGGCTTGAATTCGCAAAGAAGAGCACGAAATCTACAAAATCATGACTTTTTACCAAGATTCAACGGCTGAATTGCAAGAAAACAGCAGAATTCTGCACGAAATCATCAAAATTATTACAGAAAACCGCATATCTCGATGCAAAACAACGATTTCTCGCCGATTTTTGTTGTTTTCTGGCTTGAATTCGCAAAGAAGAGCACGAAATCTACAAAATCATCACTTTTTACCAAGATTGTACGGCTGAATTGCAAGAAAACAGCAGAATTCTGCACGAAATCATCAAAATTCTTACAGAATACCGCATATTTCGATGCAAAACGACGATTTCTCGCCGATTTTCGTTGTTTTCTGGCTTGAATTCGCAAAGAAGAGCACGAAATCTACAAAATCATGACTTTTTACCAAGATTCAACGGCTGAATTGCAAGAAAACAGCAGAATTCTGCACGAAATCATCAAAATTCTTAGAGAAAACTGCATATTTCGATGCAAAACAACGATTTCTCGCCGATTTTCGTTGTTTTCTGTCTTGAATTCGCCAAGAAGAGCACGAAATCTACAAAATCATGACTTTTTACATAGATTCAACGGCTGAATTGCAAGAAAACAGCAGAATTCTGCACGAAATCATCAAAATTCTTACAGAAAACCGCATATTTCGATGCAAAACAACGATTTCTCGCCGATTTTCGTTGTTTTCTATCTTGAATTCGCCAAGAAGAGCACGAAATCTACAAAATCATGACTTTTTACCTAGATTCAACGGCTGAATTGCAAGAAAACAGCAGAATTCTGCACGAAATCATCAAAATTCTTACAGAAAACCGCATATTTCGATGCAAAACGACGATTTCTCGCCGATTTTCGTTGTTTTCTGGCTTGAATTCGCAAAGAAGAGAACGAAATCTACAAAATCATGACTTTTTACCAAGATTCAACGGCTGAATTGCAAGAAAACAGCAGAATTTTGCACGAAATCATCAAAATTCTTAGAGAAAACCGCATATTTCGATGCAAAACGACGATTTCTCGCTGATTTTCGTTGTTTTCTATCTTGAATTCGCAAAGAAGAGCACGAAATCTACAAAATCATGACTTTTTACCAAGATTCAACGGCTGAATTGCAAGAAAACAGCAGAATTCTGCACGAAATCGTCAAAATTCTTAGAGAAAACCGCATATTTCGATGCAAAACGACGATTTCTCGCCGATTTTCGTTGTTTTCTGGCTTGAATTCGCAAAAAAGAGCACGAAATCTACAAAATCATCACTTTTTACCAAGATTCAACGGCTGAATTGCAAGAACACAGCAGAATTCTGCACGAAATCATCAAAATTCTTAGAGAAAACCGCATCTTTCGATGCTAAACGACGATTTCTCGCCGATTTTCGTTGTTTTCTGGCTTGAATTCGCAAAGAAGAGCACAAAATCTACAAAATCATCACTTTTTACCAAGATTCAACGGCTGAATTGCAAGAAAACAGCAGAATTCTGCACGAAATCATCAAAATTCTTAGAGAAAACCCCATATTTCGATGCAAAACGACGATTTCTCGCTGATTTTCGTTGTTTTCTATCTTGAATTCGCAAAGAAGAGCACGCAATCTACAAAATCATGACTTTTTACCAAAATTCAACGGCTGAATTGCAAGAAAACAGCAGAAATCTGCACGAAATCATCAAAATTCTTACAGAAAACCGCATATTTCGATGCAAAACGACGATTTCTCGCCGATTTTCGTTGTTTTCTGGCTTGAATTCGCAAAGAAGAGCACGAAATCTACAAAATCATGACTTTTTACCAAGATTCAACGGCTGAATTGCAAGAAAACAGCAGAATTCTGCACGAAATCATCAAAATTCTTACAGAAAACCGCATATTTCGATGCAAAACGACGATTTCTCGCCAATTTTCGTTGCTTTCTGGCATGAATTCGCAAAGAAGAGCACGAAATCTACAAAATCATGACTTTTTACCAAGATTCAACAGCTGAATTGCAAGAAAACAGCAGAATTCTGCACGAAATAATCAAAATTCTTAGAGAAAACTGCATATTTCGATGCAAAACAACGATTTCTCGCCGATTTTCGTTGTTTTCTATCTTGAATTCGCCAAGAAGAGCACGAAATCTACAAAATCATGACTTTTTACCTAGATTCAACGGCTGAATTGCAAGAAAACAGCAGAATTCTGCACGAAATCATCAAAATTCTTACAGAAAACCGCATATTTCGATGCAAAACGACAATTTCTCGCCGATTTTCGTTGTTTTCTGGCATGAATTCGCAAAGAAGAGCACGAAATCTACAAAATCATGACTTTTTACCAAGATTCAACAGCTGAATTGCAAGAAAACAGCAGAATTCTGCACGAAATCATCAAAATTCTTACAGAAAACCGGATATTTCGATGCAAAACGACGATTTCTCGCCGATTTTCGTTGTTTTCTGGCAAGAATTTGCAAAGTAGAGCACGAAATCTACAAAATCATGACTTTTTACCAAGATTCAACGGCTGAATTGCAAGAAAACAGCAGAATTCTGCACGAAATCATCAAAATTCTTAGAGAAAACCGCATATTTCGATGCAAAACGACGATTTCTCGCTGATTTTCGTTGTTTTCTATCTTGAATTCGCAAAGAAGAGCACGAAATCTACAAAATTATGACTTTTTACCAAGATTCTACGGCTGAATTGCAAGAAAACAGCAGAATTCTGCACGAAATCATCAAAATTCTTACAGAAAACCGCATATTTCGATGCAAAACGACGATTTCTCGCCAATTTTCGTTGTTTTCTGGCATGAATTCGCAAAGAAGAGCACGAAATCTACAAAATCATGACTTTTTACCAAGATTCAACGGCTGAATTGCAAGAAAACAGCAGAATTCTGCACGAAATCATCAATATTCTTAGAGAAAACCGCATATTTCGATGCAAAACGACGATTTCTCGCTGATTTTCGTTGTTTTCTATCTTGAATTCGCAAAGAAGAGCACGAAATCTACAAAATCATGACTTTTTACCAAGATTCAACGGCTGAATTGCAAGAAAACAGCAGAATTCTGCACGAAATTGTCAAAATTCTTAGAGAAAACCGCATATTTCGATGCAAAACGACGATTTCTCGCCGATTTTCGTTGTTTTCTGGCTTGAATTCGCAAAGAAGAGCACGAAATCTACAAAATCATCACTTTTTACCAAGATTCAACGGCTGAATTGCAAGAAAACAGCAGAATTCTGCACGAAATCATCAAAATTCTTAGAGAAAACCGCATATTTCGATGCAAAACGACGATTTCTCGCCGATTTTCGTGGTTTTCTGGCTTGAATTCGCAAAGAAGAGCACGAAATCTACAAAATCATGACTTTCTGCACGAAATCATCAAAATTCTTACAGAAAACCGCATTTTTCGATGCAAAACGACGATTTCTCGCCGATTTTCGTTGTTTTCTGGCTTGAATTTGCAAAGAAGAGCACGAAATCTACAAAATCATGACTTTTTACCAAGATTCAACGGCTGAATTGCAAGAAAACAGCAGAATTCTGCACGAAATCATCAAAATTCTTACAGAAAACCGCATATTTCGATGCAAAACGACAATTTCTCGCCGATTTTCGTTGTTTTCTGGCTTGAATTCGCAAAGAAGAGCACGAAATCTACAAAATCATCACTTTTTACCAAGATTCTACGGCTAAATTGCAAGAAAACAGCAGAATTCTGCACGAAATCATCAAAATTCTTACAGAAAACCGCATATTTCGATGCAAAACGACGATTTCTCGCCGATTTTCGTTGTTTTCTGGCTTGAATTCGCAAAAAAGAGCACGAAATCTATAAAATCATGACTTTTTACCAAGATTCAACGGCTGAATTGCAAGAAAACAGCAGAATTCTGCACGAAATCATCAAAATTCTTAGAGAAAACTGCATATTTCGATGCAAAACGACGATTTCTCGCCGATTTTCGTTGTTTTCTATCTTGAATTCGCCAAGAAGAGCACGAAGTCTACAAAATCATAACTTTTTACATAGATTCAACGGCTGAATTGCAAGAAAACAGCAGAATTCTGCACGAAATCAACAAAATTCTTACAGAAAACCGCATATTTCGATGCAAAACAACGATTTCTCGCCGATTTTTGTTGTTTTCTGGCTTGAATTCGCAAAGAAGAGCACGAAATCTACAAAATCATCACTTTTTACCAAGAATCTACGGCTGAATTGCAAGAAAACAGCAGAATTCTGCACGAAATCATCAAAATTCTTACAGAAAACCGCATATTTCGATGCAAAACGACGATTTCTCGCCGATTTTCGTTGTTTTCTGGCTTGAATTCGCAAAGAAGAGCACGAAATCTACAAAATCATGACTTTTTACCAAGATTCAACGGCTGAATTGCAAGAAAACAGCAGAATTCTGCACGAAATCATCAAAATTCTTAGAGAAAACTGCATATTTCGATGCAAAACAACGATTTCTCGCCGATTTTTGTTGTTTTCTGTCTTGAATTCGCCAAGAAGAGCACGAAATCCACAAAATCATGACTTTATACACAGATTCAACGGCTGAATTGCAAGAAAACAGCAGAATTCTGCACGAAATCATCAAAATTCTTACAGAAAACCGCATATTTCGATGCAAAACAACGATTTCTCGCCGATTTTCGTTGTTTTCTATCTTGAATTCGCCAAGAAGAGCACGAAATCTACAAAATCATGACTTTTTACCTAGATTCAACGGCTGAATTGCAAGAAAACAGCAGAATTCTGCACGAAATCATCAAAATTCTTACAGAAAACCGCATATTTCGATGCAAAACGACGATTTCTCGCCGATTTTCGTTGTTTTCTGGCTTGAATTTGCAAAGAAGAGAACGAAATCTACAAAATCATGACTTTTTACCAAGATTCAACGGCTGAATTGCAAGAAAACAGCAGAATTTTGCACGAAATCATCAAAATTCTTACAGAAAACCGCATATTTCGATGCAAAACGACGATTTCTCGCCGATCTTCGTTGTTTTCTGGCAAGAATTTGCAAAGAAGAGCACGAAATCTACAAAATCATGATTTTTTACCAAGATTCAACGGCTGAATTGCAAGAAAACAGCAGAATTCTGCACGAAATCATCAAAATTCTTAGAGAAAACCGCATATTTCGATGCAAAACGACGATTTCTCGCCGATTTTCGTTGTTTTCTGGCTTGAATTCGCAAAAGAGCACGAAATCTACAAAATCATCACTTTTTACCAAGATTCAACGGCTGAATTGCAAGAACACAGCAGAATTCTGCACGAAATCATCAAAATTCTTACAGAAAACCGCATATTTCGATGCAAAACGACGATTTCTCGCCGATTTTCGATGTTTTCTGGCTTGAATTCGCAAAGAAGAGCACGAAATCTACAAAATCATGACTTTTTACCAAGATTCAACGGCTGAATTGCAAGAAAACAGCAGAATTTTGCACGAAATCATCAAAATTCTTACAGAAAACCGCATTTTTCGATGCAAAACGATGATTTCTCGCCGATTTTCGTTGTTTTCTGGCTTGAATTCGCAAAGAAGAGCACGAAATCTACAAAATCATGACTTTTTACAAAGATTCAACGGCTGAATTGCAAGAAAACAGCAGAATTCTGCACGAAATCATCAAAATTATTACAGAAAACCGCATATCTCGATGCAAAACAACGATTTCTCGCCGATTTTTGTTGTTTTCTGGCTTGAATTCGCAAAGAAGAGAACGAAATCTACAAAATCATCACTTTTTACCAAGATTCTACGGCTGAATTGCAAGAAATCAGCAGAATTCTGCACGAAATCATCAAAATTCTTACAGAATACCGCATATTTCGATGCAAAACGACGATTTCTCGCCGATTTTCGTTGTTTTCTGGCTTGAATTCGCAAAGAAGAGCACGAAATCTACAAAATCATGACTTTTTACCAAGATTCAACGGCTGAATTGCAAGAAAACAGCAGAATTCTGCACGAAATCATCAAAATTCTTAGAGAAAACTGCATATTTCGATGCAAAACAACGATTTCTCGCCGATTTTCGTTGTTTTCTGTCTTGAATTCGCCAAGAAGAGCACGAAATCCACAAAATCATGACTTTTTACATAGATTCAACGGCTGAATTGCAAGAAAACAGCAGAATTCTGCACGAAATCATCAAAATTCTTACAGAAAACCGCATATTTCGATGCAAAACAACGATTTCTCGCCGATTTTCGTTGTTTTCTATCTTGAATTCGCCAAGAAGAGCACGAAATCTACAAAATCATGACTTTTTACCTAGATTCAACGGCTGAATTGCAAGAAAACAGCAGAATTCTGCACGAAATCATCAAAATTCTTACAGAAAACCGCATATTTCGATGCAAAACGACGATTTCTCCCCGATTTTCGTTGTTTTCTGGCTTGAATTCGCAAAGAAGAGAACGAAATCTACAAAATCATGACTTTTTACCAAGATTCAACGGCTGAATTGCAAGAAAACAGCAGAATTTTGCACGAAATCATCAAAATTCTTAGAGAAAACCGCATATTTCGATGCAAAACGACGATTTCTCGCTGATTTTCGTTGTTTTCTATCTTGAATTCGCAAAGAAGAGCACGAAATCTACAAAATCATGACTTTTTACCAAGATTCAACGGCTGAATTGCAAGAAAACAGCAGAATTCTGCACGAAATCGTCAAAATTCTTAGAGAAAACCGCATATTTCGATGCAAAACGACGATTTCTCGCCGATTTTCGTTGTTTTCTGGCTTGAATTCGCAAAAAAGAGCACGAAATCTACAAAATCATCACTTTTTACCAAGATTCAACGGCTGAATTGCAAGAAAACAGCAGAATTCTGCACGAAATCATCAAAATTCTTAGAGAAAACCGCATCTTTCGATGCTAAACGACGATTTCTCGCCGATTTTCGTTGTTTTCTGGCTTGAATTCGCAAAGAAGAGCACAAAATTTACAAAATCATCACTTTTTACCAAGATTCAACGGCTGAATTGCAAGAAAACAGCAGAATTCTGCACGAAATCATCAAAATTCTTAGAGAAAACCCCATATTTCGATGCAAAACGACGATTTCTCGCTGATTTTCGTTGTTTTCTATCTTGAATTCGCAAAGAAGAGCACGCAATCTACAAAATCATGACTTTTTACCAAAATTCAACGGCTGAATTGTAAGAAAACAGCAGAAATCCGCACGAAATCATCAAAATTCTTACAGAAAACCGCATATTTCGATGCAAAACGACGATTTCTCGCCGATTTTCGTTGTTTTCTGGCTTGAATTCGCAAAGAAGAGCACGAAATCTACAAAATCATGACTTTTTACCAAGATTCAACGGCTGAATTGCAAGAAAACAGCAGAATTCTGCACGAAATCATCAAAATTCTTACAGAAAACCGCATTTTTCGATGCAAAACGACGATTTCTCGCCGATTTTCGTTGTTTTCTGGCTTGAATTCGCAAAGAAGAGCACGAAATCTACCAAATCATGACTTTTTACCAAGATTCAACGGCTGAATTGCAAGAAAACAGCAGAATTCTGCACGAAATTATCAAAATTCTTACAGAAAACCGCATATTTCGATGCAAAACAACGATTTCTCGCCGATTTTCGTTGTTTTCTGGCTTGAATTCGCAAAGGAGAGCACGAAATCTACAAAATCATCACTTTTTACCAAGATTCTACGGCTGAATTGCAAGAAAACAGCAGAATTCTACACGAAATCATCAAAATTCTTACAGAAAACCGCATATTTCGATGCAAAACGACGATTTCTCGCCAATTTTCGTTGCTTTCTGGCATGAATTCGCAAAGAAGAGCACGAAATCTACAAAATCATGACTTTTTACCAAGATTCAACAGCTGAATTGCAAGAAAACAGCAGAATTCTGCACGAAATAATCAAAATTCTTAGAGAAAACTGCATATTTCGATGCAAAACAACGATTTCTCGCCGATTTTCGTTGTTTTCTATCTTGAATTCGCCAAGAAGAGCACGAAATCTACAAAATCATGACTTTTTACCTAGATTCAACGGCTGAATTGCAAGAAAACAGCAGAATTCTGCACGAAATCATCAAAATTCTTACAGAAAACCGCATATTTCGATGCAAAACGACAATTTCTCGCCGATTTTCGTTGTTTTCTGGCATGAATTCGCAAAGAAGAGCACGAAATCTACAAAATCATGACTTTTTACCAAGATTCAACAGCTGAATTGCAAGAAAACAGCAGAATTCTGCACGAAATCATCAAAATTCTTACAGAAAACCGGATATTTCGATGCAAAACGACGATTTCTCGCCGATTTTCGTTGTTTTCTGGCAAGAATTTGCAAAGAAGAGCACGAAATCTACAAAATCATGACTTGTTACCAAGATTCAACGGCTGAATTGCAAGAAAACAGCAGAATTCTGCACGAAATCATCAAAATTCTTAGAGAAAACCGCATATTTCGATGCAAAACGACGATTTCTCGCTGATTTTCGTTGTTTTCTATCTTGAATTCGCAAAGAAGAGCACGAAATCTACAAAATCATGACTTTTTACCAAGATTCTACGGCTGAATTGCAAGAAAACAGCAGAATTCTGCACGAAATCATCAAAATTCTTACAGAAAACCGCATATTTCGATGCAAAACGACGATTTCTCGCCAATTTTCGTTGTTTTCTGGCATGAATTTGCAAAGAAGAGCACGAAATCTACAAAATCATGACTTTTTACCAAGATTCAACGGCTGAATTGCAAGAAAACAGCAGAATTCTGCACGAAATCATCAATATTCTTAGAGAAAACCGCATATTTCGATGCAAAACGACGATTTCTCGCTGATTTTCGTTGTTTTCTATCTTGAATTCGCAAAGAAGAGCACGAAATCTACAAAATCATGACTTTTTACCAAGATTCAACGGCTGAATTGCAAGAAAACAGCAGAATTCTGCACGAAATTGTCAAAATTCTTAGAGAAAACCGCATATTTCGATGCAAATCGACGATTTCTCGCCGATTTTCGTTGTTTTCTGGCTTGAATTCGCAAAGAAGAGCACGAAATCTACAAAATCATCACTTTTTACCAAGATTCAACGGCTGAATTGCAAGAAAACAGCAGAATTCTGCACGAAATCATCAAAATTCTTAGAGAAAACCGCATATTTCGATGCAAAACGACGATTTCTCGCCGATTTTCGTGGTTTTCTGGCTTGAATTCGCAAAGAAGAGCACGAAATCTACAAAATCATGACTTTCTGCACGAAATCATCAAAATTCTTACAGAAAACCGCATTTTTCGATGCAAAACGACGATTTCTCGCCGATTTTCGTTGTTTTCTGGCTTGAATTCGCAAAGAAGAGCACGAAATCTACAAAATCATGACTTTTTACCAAGATTCAACGGCTGAATTGCAAGAAAACAGCAGAATTCAGCACGAAATCATCAAAATTCTTACAGAAAACTGCATATTTCGATGCAAAACAACGATTTCTCGCCGATTTTCGTTGTTTTCTATCTTGAATTCGCCAAGAAGAGCACCGAAATCTACAAAATCATGACTTTTTACATAGATTCAACGGCTGAATTGCAAGAAAACAGCAGAATTCTGCACGAAATCAACAAAATTCTTACAGAAAACCGCATATTTCGATGCAAAACAAAGATTTCTCGCCGATTTTCGTTGTTTTCTATCTTGAATTCGCCAAGAAGAGCACGAAATCTACAAAATCATGACTTTTTACCTAGATTCAACGGCTGAATTGCAAGAAAACAGCAGAATTCTGCACGAAATCATCAAAATTCTTACAGAAAACCGGATATTTCGATGCAAAACGACGATTTCTCGCAGATTTTCGTTGTTTTCTGGCTTGAATTCGCAATGAAGAGCACGAAATCTACAAAATCATGACTTTTTACCAAGATTCATGGCTGAATTGCAAGAAAACAGCAGAATTCTGCACGAAATCATCAAAATTCTTACAGAAAACCGCATATTTCGATGCAAAACGACGATTTCGCGCCGATCTTCGTTGTTTTCTCATGAATTTGCAAAGAAGAGCACGAAATCTACAAAATCATGACTTTTTACCAAGATTCAACGGCTGAATTGCAAGAAAACAGCAGAATTCTGCACGAAATCATCAAAATTCTTACAGAAAACCGCATATTTCGATGCAAAACGACGATTTCTCGCCGATTTTCGTGGTTTTCTGGCTTGAATTCGCAAATAGGAGCACGAAATCTACAAAATCATGACTTTTTACCAAGATTCAACGGCTGAATTGCAAGAAAACAGCAGAATTCTGCACGAAATCATCAAAATTCTTACAGAAAACCGCATATTTCGATGCAAAACAACGATTTCTCGCCGATTTTCGTTGTTTTCTGGCTTGAATTCGCAAAGAAGAGCACGAAATCTACAAAATCATCACTTTTTACCAAAATTCTACGGCTAAATTGCAAGAAAACAGCAGAATTCTGCACGAAATCATCAAAATTCTTACAGAAAACCGCATATTTCGATGCAAAACGACGATTTCTCGCCGATTTTCGTTGTTTTCTGGCTTGAATTCGCAAAGAAGAGCACGAAATCTACAAAATCATGACTTTTTACCAAGATTCAACGGCTAAATTGCAAGAAAACAGCAGAATTCTGCACGAAATCATCAAAATTCTTAGAGAAAACTGCATATTTCGATGCAAAACAACGATTTCTCGCCGATTTTCGTTGTTTTCTATCTTGAATTCGCCAAGAAGAGCACGAAATCTACAAAATCATGACTTTTTACATAGATTCAACGGCTGAATTGCAAGAAAACAGCAGAATTCTGCACGAAATCAACAAAATTCTTACAGAAAACCGCATATTTCGATGCAAAACAACGATTTCTCGCCGATTTTCGTTGTTTTCTATCTTGAATTCGCCAAGAAGAGCACGAAATCTACAAAATCATGACTTTTTACCTAGATTCAACGGCTGAATTGCAAGAAAACAGCAGAATTCTGCACGAAATCATCAAAATTCTTACAGAAAACCGCATATTTCGATGCAAAACAACGATTTCTCGCCGATTTTCGTTGTTTTCTGGCTTGAATTCGCAAAGAAGAGCACGAAATCTACAAAATCATCACTTTTTACCAAGATTCTACGGCTAAATTGCAAGAAAACAGCAGAATTCTGCACGAAATCATCAAAATTCTTACAGAAAACCGCATATTTCGATGCAAAACGACGATTTCTCGCCGATTTTCGTGGTTTTCTGGCTTGAATTCGCAAAGAAGAGCACGAAATCTACAAAATCATGACTTTCTGCTCGAAATCATCAAAATTCTTACAGAAAACCGCATTTTTCGATGCAAAACGACGATTTCTCGCCGATTTTCGTTGTTTTCTGGCTTGAATTCGCAAAGAAGAGCACGAAATCTACAAAATCATGACTTTTTACCAAGATTCAACGGCTGAATTGCAAGAAAACAGCAGAATTCTGCACGAAATCATCAAAATTCTTACAGAAAACTGCATATTTCGATGCAAAACAACGATTTCTCGCCGATTTTCGTTGTTTTCTATCTTGAATTCGCCAAGAAGAGCACCGAAATCTACAAAATCATGACTTTTTACATAGATTCAACGGCTGAATTGCAAGAAAACAGCAGAATTCTGCACGAAATCAACAAAATTCTTGCAGAAAACCGCATATTTCGATGCAAAACAAAGATTTCTCGCCGATTTTCGTTGTTTTCTATCTTGAATTCGCCAAGAAGAGCACGAAATCTACAAAATCATGACTTTTTACCTAGATTCAACGGCTGAATTGCAAGAAAACAGCAGAATTCTGCACGAAATCATCAAAATTCTTACAGAAAACCGGATATTTCGATGCAAAACGACGATTTCTCGCAGATTTTCGTTGTTTTCAGGCTTGAATTCGCAATGAAGAGCACGAAATCTACAAAATCATGACTTTTTACCAAGATTCATGGCTGAATTGCAAGAAAACAGCAGAATTCTGCACGAAATCATCAAAATTCTTACAGAAAACCGCATATTTCGATGCAAAACGACGATTTCGCGCCGATCTTCGTTATTTTCTCATGAATTTGCAAAGAAGAGCACGAAATCTACAAAATCATGACTTTTTACCAAGATTCAACATCTGAAATGCAAGAAAACAGCAGAATTCTGCACGAAATCATCAAAATTCTTACAGAAAACCGCATATTTCGATGCAAAACGACGATTTCTCGCCGATTTTCGTGGTTTTCTGGCTTGAATTCGCAAATAGGAGCACGAAATCTACAAAATCATGACTTTTTACCAAGATTCAACGGCTGAATTGCAAGAAAACAGCAGAATTCTGCACGAAATCATCAAAATTCTTACAGAAAACCGCATATTTCGATGCAAAACAACGATTTCTCGCCGATTTTCGTTGTTTTCTGGCTTGAATTCGCAAAGAAGAGCACGAAATCTACAAAATCATCACTTTTTACCAAAATTCTACGGCTAAATTGCAAGAAAACAGCAGAATTCTGCACGAAATCATCAAAATTCTTACAGAAAACCGCATATTTCGATGCAAAACGACGATTTCTCGCCGATTTTCGTTGTTTTCTGGCTTGAATTCGCAAAGAAGAGCACGAAATCTACAAAATCATGACTTTTTACCAAGATTCAACGGCTAAATTGCAAGAAAACAGCAGAATTCTGCACGAAATCATCAAAATTCTTAGAGAAAACTGCATATTTCGATGCAAAACAACGATTTCTCGCCGATTTTCGTTGTTTTCTATCTTGAATTCGCCAAGAAGAGCACGAAATCTACAAAATCATGACTTTTTACATAGATTCAACGGCTGAATTGCAAGAAAACAGCAGAATTCTGCACGAAATCAACAAAATTCTTACAGAAAACCGCATATTTCGATGCAAAACAACGATTTCTCGCCGATTTTCGTTGTTTTCTATCTTGAATTCGCCAAGAAGAGCACGAAATCTACAAAATCATGACTTTTTACCTAGATTCAACGGCTGAATTGCAAGAAAACAGCAGAATTCTGCACGAAATCATCAAAATTCTTACAGAAAACCGCATATTTCGATGCAAAACAACGATTTCTCGCCGATTTTCGTTGTTTTCTGGCTTGAATTCGCAAAGAAGAGCACGAAATCTACAAAATCATCACTTTTTACCAAGATTCTACGGCTAAATTGCAAGAAAACAGCAGAATTCTGCACGAAATCATCAAAATTCTTACAGAAAACCGCATATTTCGATGCAAAACGACGATTTCTCGCCGATTTTCGTTGTTTTCTGGCTTGAATTCGCAAAGAAGAGCACGAAATCTACAAAATCATGACTTTTTACCAAGATTCAACGGCTAAATTGCAAGAAAACAGCAGAATTCTGCACGAAATCATCAAAATTCTTAGAGAAAACTGCATATTTCGATGCAAAACAACGATTTCTCGCCGATTTTCGTTGTTTTCTATCTTGAATTCGCCAAGAAGAGCACGAAATCTACAAAATCATGACTTTTTACATAGACTCAACGGCTGAATTGCAAGAAAACAGCAGAATTCTGCACGAAATCAACAAAATTCTTACAGAAAACCGCATATTTCGATGCAAAACAACGATTTCTCGCCGATTTTCGTTGTTTTCTATCTTGAATTCGCCAAGAAGAGCACGAAATCTACAAAATCATGACTTTTTACCTAGATTCAACGGCTGAATTGCAAGAAAACAGCAGAATTCTGCACGAAATCATCAAAATTCTTACAGAAAACCGGATATTTCGATGCAAAACGACGATTTCTCGCCGATTTTCGTTGTTTTCTGGCTTGAATTCGCAAAGAAGAGCATGAAATCTACAAAATCATGACTTTTTACCAAGATTCATGGCTGAATTGCAAGAAAACAGCAGAATTCTGCACGAAATCATCAAAATTCTTACAGAAAACCGCATATTTCGATGCAAAACGACGATTTCTCGCCGATCTTCGTTGTTTTCTGGCATGAATTTGCAAAGAAAAGCACGAAATCTACAAAATCATGACTTTTTACCTAGATTCAACGGCTGAATTGCAAGAAAACAGCAGAATTCTGCACGAAATCATCAAAATTCTTACAGAAAACCACATATTTCGATGCAAAACGACGATTTCTCGCCGATTTTCGTTGTTTTCTGGCTTGAATTCGCAAAGAAGAGAACGAAATCTACAAAATCATGACTTTTTACCAAGATTCAACGGCTGAATTGCAAGAAAACAGCAGAATTCTGCACGAAATCATCAAAATTCTTACAGAAAACCGCATATTTCGATGCAAAACGACGATTTCTCGCCGATCTTCGTTGTTTTCTGGCAAAAATTTGCAAAGAAGAGCACGAAATCTACAAAATCATGACTTTTTACCAAGATTCAACGGCTGAATTGCAAGAAAACACCAGAATTCTGCACGAGATCATCAAAATTCTTAGAGAAAACCGCATATTTCGATGCAAAACGACGATTTCTCGCTGATTTTCGTTGTTTTCTATCTTGAATTCGCA
Source organism: Gnatocerus cornutus (assembly GCA_029298725.1). Lineage (NCBI taxonomy): Eukaryota > Metazoa > Arthropoda > Insecta > Coleoptera > Tenebrionidae > Gnatocerus > Gnatocerus cornutus. The sequence continues at coordinate 6,549,842 of CM055516.1, forward strand.
AAGAAGAGCACGAAATCTACAAAATCATGACTTTTTACCAAGATTCAACGGCTGAATTGCAAGAAAACAGCAGAATTCTGCACGAAATCGTCAAAATTCTTAGAGAAAACCGCATATTTCGATGCAAAACGACGATTTCTCGCCGATTTTCGTTGTTTTCTGGCTTGAATTCGCAAAAAAGAGCACGAAATATACAAAATCATCACTTTTTACCAAGATTCAACGGCTGAATTGCAAGAAAACAGCAGAATTCTGCACGAAATCATCAAAATTCTTTGAGAGAACCGCATATTCCGATGCAAAACGACGATTTCTCGCCGATTTTCGTTGTTTTCTGGCTTGAATTCGCAAAGAAGAGCACGAAATCTACAAAATCATCACTTTTTACCAAGATTCAACGGCTGAATTGCAAGAAAACAGCAGAATTCTGCACGAAATCATCAAAATTCTTAGAGAAAACCGCATATTTCGATGCAAAACAACGATTTCTCGCTGATTTTCGTTGTTTTCTATCTTGAATTCGCAAAGAAGAGCACGGAATCTACAAAATCATGACTTTTTACCAAGATTCAACGGCTGAATTGCAAGAAAACACCAGAATTCTGCACGAAATCATCAAAATTCTTACAGAAAACCGCATTTTTCGATGCAAAACGACGATTTCTCGCCGATTTTCGTTGTTTTCTGGCTTGAATTCGCAAAGAAGAGCACGAAATCTACCAAATCATGACTTTCTACCAAGATTCAACGGCTGAACTGCAAGAAAACAGCAGAATTCTGCACGAAATCATCAATATTCTTACAGAAAACCGCATATTTCGATGCAAAACAACGATTTCTCGCCGATTTTCGTTGTTTTCTGGCTTGAATTCGCAAAGAAGAGCACGAAATCTACAAAATCATCACTTTTTACCAAGATTCTACGGCTGAATTGCAAGAAAACAGCAGAATTCTGCACGAAATTGTCAAAATTCTTAGAGAAAACCGCATATTTCGATGCAAAACGACGATTTCTCGCCGATTTTCGTTGTTTTCTGGCTTGAATTCGCAAAGAAGAGCACGAAATCTACAAAATCATCACTTTTTACCAAGATTCAACGGCTGAATTGCAAGAAAACAGCAAAATTCTGCACGAAATCATCAAAATTTTTAGAGAAAACCGCATATTTCGATGCAAAACGACGATTTCTCGCCGATTTTCGTGGTTTTCTGGCTTGAATTCGCAAAGAAGAGCACGAAATCTACAAAATCATGACTTTCTGCACGAAATCATCAAAATTCTTACAGAAAACCGCATTTTTCGATGCAAAACGACGATTTCTCGCCGATTTTCGTTGTTTTCTGGCTTGAATTCGCAAAGAAGAGCACGAAATCTACAAAATCAAGACTTTTTACCAAGATTCAACGGCTGAATTGCAAGAAAACAGCAGAATTCTGCACGAAATCATCAAAATTCTTACAGAAAACTGCATATTTCGATGCAAAACAACGATTTCTCGCCGATTTTCGTTGTTTTCTATCTTGAATTCGCCAAGAAGAGCACGAAATCTACAAAATCATGACTTTTTACATAGATTCAACGGCTGAATTGCAAGAAAACAGCAGAATTCTGCACGAAATCAACAAAATTCTTACAGAAAACCGCATATCTCGATGCAAAACAACGATTTCTCGCCGATTTTTGTTGTTTTCTGGCTTGAATTCGCAAAGAAGAGCACGAAATCTACAAAATCATCACTTTTTACCAAGATTCTACGGCTGAATTGCAAGAAAACAGCAGAATTCTGCACGAAATCATCAAAATTCTTACAGAAAACCGCATATCTCGATGCAAAACAACGATTTCTCGCCGATTTTTGTTGTTTTCTGGCTTGAATTCGCAAAGAAGAGCACGAAATCTACAAAATCATCACTTTTTACCAAGATTCTACGGCTGAATTGCAAGAAAACAGCAGAATTCTGCACGAAATCATCAAAATTCTTACAGAAAACCGCATATTTCGATGCAAAACGACGAGTTCTCGCCGATTTTCGTTGTTTTCTGGCTTGAATTCGCAAAGAAGAGCACGAAATCTACAAAATCATGACTTTTTACCAAGATTCAACGGCTGAATTGCAAGAAAACAGCAGAATTCTGCACGAAATCATCAAAATTCTTAGAGAAAACTGCATATTTCGATGCAAAACAACGATTTCTCGCCGATTTTCGTTGTTTTCTATCTTGAATTCGCCAAGAAGAGCACGAAATCTACAAAATCATGACTTTTTACCTAGATTCAACGGCTGAATTGCAAGAAAACAGCAGAATTCTGCACGAAATCATCAAAATTCTTACAGAAAACCGCATATTTCGATGCAAAACGACGATTTCTCGCCGATTTTCGTTGTTTTCTGGCTTAAATTCGCAAAGAAGAGCACGAAATCTACAAAATCATCACTTTTTACCAAGATTCAACGGCTGAATTGCAAGAAAACAGCAGAATTCTGCACGAGATCATCAAAATTCTTACAGAAAACCGCATATTTCGATGCAAAACGACGATTTCTCGCCGATCTTCGTTGTTTTCTGGCAAGAATTTGCAAAGAAGAGCACGAAATCTACAAAATCATGACTTTTTACCAAGATTCAACGGCTGAATTGCAAGAAAACAGCAGAATTCTGCACGAAATCATCAAAATTCTTAGAGAAAACCGCATATTTCGATGCAAAACGACGATTTCTCGCTGATTTTCGTTGTTTTCTATCTTGAATTCGCAAAGAAGAGCACGAAATCTACAAAATCATGACTTTTAACCAAGATTCAACGGCTGAATTGCAAGAAAACAGCAGAATTCTGCACGAAATCGTCAAAATTCTTAGAGAAAACCGCATATTTCGATGCAAAACGACGATTTCTCGCCGATTTTCGTTGTTTTCTGGCTTGAATTCGCAAAAAAGAGCACGAAATCTACAAAATCATCACTTTTTACCAAGATTCAACGGCTGAATTGCAAGAAAACAGCAGAATTCTGCACGAAATCATCAAAATTCTTAGAGAAAACCGCATATTTCGATGCAAAACGACGATTTCTCGCCGATTTTCGTTGTTTTCTGGCATGAATTCGCAAAGAAGAGCACGAAATCTACAAAATCATCACTTTTTACCAAGATTCAACGGCCGAATTGCAAGAAAACAGCAGAATTCTGCACGAAATCATCAAAATTCTTAGAGAAAACCGCATATTTCGATGCAAAACGACGATTTCTCGCTGATTTTCGTTGTTTTCTATCTTGAATTCGCAAAGAAGAGCACGGAATCTACAAAATCAAGACTTTTTACCAAAATTCAACAGCTGAATTGCAAGAAAACAGCAGAAATCTGCACGAAATCATCAAAATTCTTACAGAAAACCGCATATTTCGATGCAAAACAACGATTTCTCGCCGATTTTCGTTGTTTTCTGGCTTGAATTCGCAAAGAAGAGCACGAAATCTACAAAATCATCACTTTTTACCAAGATTTTACGGCTGAATTGCAAGAAAACAGCAGAATTCTGCACGAAATCATCAAAATTCTTACAGAAAACCGCATATTTCGATGCAAAACGACGATTTCTCGCCAATTTTCGTTGTTTTCTGGCATGAATTCGCAAAGAAGAGCACGAAATCTACAAAATCATGACTTTTTACCAAGATTCAACAGCTGAATTGCAAGAAAACAGCAGAATTCTGCACGAAATCATCAAAATTCTTAGAGAAAACTGCATATTTCGATGCAAAACAACGATTTCTCGCCGATTTTCGTTGTTTTCTATCTTGAATTCGCCAAGAAGAGCACGAAATCTACAAAATCATGACTTTTTACCTAGATTCAACGGCTGAATTGCAAGAAAACAGCAGAATTCTGCACGAAATCATCAAAATTCTTACAGAAAATCGCATATTTCGATGCAAAACGACAATTTCTCGCCGATTTTCGTTGTTTTCTGGCATGAATTCGCAAAGAAGAGCACGAAATCTACAAAATCATGACTTTTTACCAAGATTCAACGGCTGAATTGCAAGAAAACAGCAGAATTCTGCACGAAATCATCAATATTCTTAGAGAAAACCGCATATTTCGATGCAAAACGACGATTTCTCGCTAATTTTCGTTGTTTTCTATCTTGAATTCGCAAAGAAGAGCACGAAATCTACAAAATCATGACTTTTTACCAAGATTCAACGGCTGAATTGCAAGAAAACAGCAGAATTCTGCACGAAATTGTCAAAATTCTTAGAGAAAACCGCATATTTCGATGCAAAACGACGATTTCTCGCCGATTTTCGTTGTTTTCTGGCTTGAATTCGCAAAGAAGAGCACGAAATCTACAAAATCATCACTTTTTACCAAGATTCAACGGCTGAATTGCAAAAAAACAGCAGAATTCTGCACGAAATCATCAAAATTCTTAGAGAACACCGCATATTTCGATGCAAAACGACGATTTCTCGCCGATTTTCGTGGTTTTCTGGCTTGAATTCGCAAAGAAGAGCACGAAATCTACAAAATCATGACTTTCTGCACGAAATAATCAAAATTCTAACAGAAAACCGCATTTTTCGATGCAAAACGACGATTTCTCGCCGATTTTCGTTGTTTTCTGGCTTGAATTCGCAAAGAAGAGCACGAAATCTACAAAGTCATGACTTTTTACCAAGATTCAACGGCTGAATTGCAAGAAAACAGCAGAATTCTGCACGAAATCATCAAAATTCTTACAGAAAACCGCATATTTCGATGCAAAACAACGATTTCTCGCCGATTTTCGTTGTTTTCTGGCTTGAATTCGCAAAGAAGAGCACGAAATCTACAAAATCATCCCTTTTTACCAAGATTCTACGGCTGAATTGCAAGAAAACAGCAGAATTCTGCACGAAATCATCAAAATTCTTACAGAAAACCGCATATTTCGATGCAAAACAACAATTTCTCGCCGATTTTCGTTGTTTTCTATCCTGAATTCGCCAAGAAGAGCACGAAATCTACAAAATCATGACTTTTTACCTAGATTCAACGGCTAAATTGCAAGAAAACAGCAGAATTCTGCACGAAATCATCAAAATTCTTACAGAAAACCGCATATTTCGATGCAAAACGACGATTTCTCGACGATCTTCGTTGTTTTCTGGCAAGAATTTGCAAAGAAGAGCACGAAATCTACAAAATCATGACTTTTTACCAAGATTCAACGGCTGAATTGCAAGAAAACAGCAGAATTCTGCACGAAATCGTCAAAATTCTGAGAGAAAACCGCATATTTCGATGCAAAACGACGATTTCTCGCCGATTTTCGTTGTTTTCTGGCTTGAATTCGCAAAGAAGAGCACGAAATCTACAAAATCCTCACTTTTTACCAAGATTCAACAGCTGAATTGCAAGAAAACAGCAGAATTCTGCACGAAATCATCAAAATTCTTAGAGAAAACCGCATATTTCGATGCAAAACGACGATTTCTCGCTGATTTTCGTTGTTTTCTATCTTGAATTCGCAAAGAAGAGCACGAAATCTACCAAATCATGACTTTTTACCAAGATTCAACGGCTGAATTGCAAGAAAACAGCAGAATTCTGCACGAAATTATCAAAATTCTTACAGAAAACAGCATATTTCGATGCAAAACGACGATTTCTCGCCGATTTTCGTTGTTTTAGGGCTTGAATTCGCAAAGAAGAGCACGAAATCTACAAAATCATGACTTTTTACCAAGATTCAACGGCTGAATTGCAAGAAAACAGCAGAATTCTGCACGAAATCATCAATATTCTTAGAGAAAACCGCATATTTCGATGCAAAACGACGATTTCTCGCCGATTTTCGTTATTTTCTGGCTTGAATTCGCAAAGAAGAGCACGAAATCTACAAGAAAGAAAACAGCAGAATTCTGCACGAAATCATCAAAATTCTTACAGAAAACCGCATATTTCGATGCAAAACGACGATTTCTCGCCGATTTTCGTTGTTTTCTGGCATGAATTCGCAAAAAAGAGCACGAAATCTACAAAATCATGACTTTTTACCAAGATTCAACGGCTAAATTGCAAGAAAACAGCAGAATTCTGCACGAAATCATCAATATTCTTAGAGAAAACCGCATATTTCGATGCAAAACGACGATTTCTCGCTGATTTTCGTTGTTTTCTATCTTGAATTCGCAAAGAAAAGCACGAAATCTACAAAATCATGACTTTTTACCAAGATTCAACGGCTGAATTGCAGGAAAACAGTAGAATTCTGCACGAAATTGTCAAAATTCTTAGAGAAAACCGCATATTTCGATGCAAAACGACGATTTCTCGCCGATTTTCGTTGTTTTCTGGCTTGAATTCGCAAAGAAGAGCACGAAATCTACCAGAAAACCGCATATTTCGATGCAAAACGACGATTTCTCGCCGATTTTCGTTGTTTTCTGGCTTGAATTCGCAAAGAAGAGCACGAAATCTACCAGAAAACCGCATATTTCGATGCAAAACAACGATTTCTCGCCGATTTTCGTTGTTTTCTGGCTTGAATTCGCAAAGAAGAGCACGAAATCTACAAAATCATCACTTTTTACCAAGATTCTACGGCTGAATTGCAAGAAAACAGCAGAATTCTGCACGAAATCATCAAAATTCTTACAGAAAACCGCATATTTCGATGCAAAACGACGATTTCTCGCCGATTTTCGTTGTTTTCTGGCATGAATTCGCCAAGAAGAGCACGAAATCTACAAAATCATGACTTTTTACCTAGATTCAACGGCTGAATTGCAAGAAAACAGCAGAATTCTGCACGAAATCATCAAAATTCTTACAGAAAACCGCATATTTCGATGCAAAACGACGATTTCTCGCCGATTTTCGTTGTTTTCTGGCATGAATTCGCAAAAAAGAGCACGAAATCTACAAAATCATGACTTTTTACCAAGATTCAACGGCTAAATTGCAAGAAAACAGCAGAATTCTGCACGAAATCATCAATATTCTTAGAGAAAACCGCATATTTCGATGCAAAACGACGATTTCTCGCTGATTTTCGTTGTTTTCTATCTTGAATTCGCAAAGAAAAGCACGAAATCTACAAAATCATGACTTTTTACCAAGATTCAACGGCTGAATTGCAAGAAAACAGTAGAATTCTGCACGAAATTGTCAAAATTCTTAGAGAAAACCGCATATTTCGATGCAAAACGACGATTTCTCGCCGATTTTCGTTGTTTTCTGGCTTGAATTCGCAAAGAAGAGCACGAAATCTACCAGAAAACCGCATATTTCGATGCAAAACGACGATTTCTCGCCGATTTTCGTTGTTTTCTGGCTTGAATTCGCAAAGAAGAGCACGAAATCTACCAGAAAACCGCATATTTCGATGCAAAACAACGATTTCTCGCCGATTTTCGTTGTTTTCTGGCTTGAATTCGCAAAGAAGAGCACGAAATCTACAAAATCATCACTTTTTACCAAGATTCTACGGCTGAATTGCAAGAAAACAGCAGAATTCTGCACGAAATCATCAAAATTCTTACAGAAAACCGCATATTTCGATGCAAAACGACGATTTCTCGCCGATTTTCGTTGTTTTCTGGCTTGAATTCGCAGAGAAGAGCACGAAATCTACATAATCATGACTTTTTACCAAGATTCAACGGCTGAATTGCAAGAAAACAGCAAAATTCTGCACGAAATCATCAAAATTTTTAGAGAAAACTGCATATTTCGATGCAAAACAACGATTTCTCGCCGATTTTCGTTGTTTTCTATCTTGAATTCGCCAAGAAGAGCACGAAATCTACAAAATCATGACTTTTTACCAAGATTCAACGGCTGAATTGCAAGAAAACAGCAGAATTCTGCACGAAATCGTCAAAATTCTTAGAGAAAACCGCATATTTCGATGCAAAACGACGATTTCTCGCCGATTTTCGTTGTTTTCTGGCTTGAATTCGCAAAGAAGAGCACGAAATCAACAAAATCATTACTTTTTACCAAGATTCAACGGCTGAATTGCAAGAAAACAGCAGAATTCTGCACGAAATCATCAAAATTCTTAGAGAAAACCGCATATTTCGATGCAAAACGACGATTTCTCGCCGATTTTCGTTATTTTCTGGCTTGAATTCGCAAAGAAGAGCACGAAATCTACAAGAAAGAAAACAGCAGAATTCTGCACGAAATCATCAAAATTCTTACAGAAAACCGCATATTTCGATGCAAAACGACGATTTCTCGCCAATTTTCGTTGTTTTCTGGCATGAATTCGCCAAGAAGAGCACGAAATCTACAAAATCATGACTTTTTACCTAGATTCAACGGCTGAATTGCAAGAAAACAGCAGAATTCTGCACGAAATCATCAAAATTCTTACAGAAAACCGCATATTTCGATGCAAAACGACGATTTCTCGCCGATTTTCGTTGTTTTCTGGCATGAATTCGCAAAAAAGAGCACGAAATCTACAAAATCGTGACTTTTTACCAAGATTCAACGGCTAAATTGCAAGAAAACAGCAGAATTCTGCACGAAATCATCAATATTCTTAGAGAAAACCGCATATTTCGATGCAAAACGACGATTTCTCGCTGATTTTCGTTGTTTTCTATCTTGAATTCGCAAAGAAAAGCACGAAATCTACAAAATCATGACTTTTTACCAAGATTCAACGGCTGAATTGCAAGAAAACAGTAGAATTCTGCACGAAATTGTCAAAATTCTTAGAGAAAACCGCATATTTCGATGCAAAACGACGATTTCTCGCCGATTTTCGTTGTTTTCTGGCTTGAATTCGCAAAGAAGAGCACGAAATCAACAAAATCATTACTTTTTACCAAGATTCAACGGCTGAATTGCAAGAAAACAGCAGAATTCTGCACGAAATCATCAAAATTCTTAGAGAAAACCGCATATTTCGATGCAAAACGACGATTTCTCGCCGATTTTCGTTATTTTCTGGCTTGAATTCGCAAAGAAGAGCACGAAATCTACAAGAAAGAAAACAGCAGAATTCTGCACGAAATCATCAAAATTCTTACAGAAAACCGCATATTTCGATGCAAAACGACGATTTCTCGCCAATTTTCGTTGTTTTCTGGCATGAATTCGCCAAGAAGAGCACGAAATCTACAAAATCATGACTTTTTACCTAGATTCAACGGCTGAATTGCAAGAAAACAGCAGAATTCTGCACGAAATCATCAAAATTCTTACAGAAAACCGCATATTTCGATGCAAAACGACGATTTCTCGCCGATTTTCGTTGTTTTCTGGCATGAATTCGCAAAAAAGAGCACGAAATCTACAAAATCATGACTTTTTACCAAGATTCAACGGCTAAATTGCAAGAAAACAGCAGAATTCTGCACGAAATCATCAATATTCTTAGAGAAAACCGCATATTTCGATGCAAAACGACGATTTCTCGCTGATTTTCGTTGTTTTCTATCTTGAATTCGCAAAGAAAAGCACGAAATCTACAAAATCATGACTTTTTACCAAGATTCAACGGCTGAATTGCAAGAAAACAGTAGAATTCTGCACGAAATTGTCAAAATTCTTAGAGAAAACCGCATATTTCGATGCAAAACGACGATTTCTCGCCGATTTTCGTTGTTTTCTGGCTTGAATTCGCAAAGAAGAGCACGAAATCTACAAGAAAGAAAACAGCAGAATTCTGCACGAAATCATCAATATTCTTAGAGAAAACCGCATATTTCGATGCAAAACGACGATTTCTCGCTGATTTTCGTTGTTTTCTATCTTGAATTCGCAAAGAAGAGCACGAAATCTACAAAATCATGACTTTTTACCAAGATTCAACTGCTGAATTGCAAGAAAACAGCAGAATTCTGCACGAAATTGTCAAAATTCTTAGAGAAAACCGCATATTTCGATGCAAAACGACGATTTCTCGCCGATTTTCGTTGTTTTCTGGCTTGAATTCGCAAAGAAGAGCACGAAATCTACCAGAAAACCGCATATTTCGATGCAAAACAACGATTTCTCGCCGATTTTCGTTGTTTTCTGGCTTGAATTCGCAAAGAAGAGCACGAAATCTACAAAATCATCACTTTTTACCAAGATTCTACGGCTGAATTGCAAGAAAACAGCAGAATTCTGCACGAAATCGTCAAAATTCTTAGAGAAAACCGCAGATTTCGATGCAAAACGACGATTTCTCGCCGATTTTCGTTGTTTTCTGGCTTGAATTCGCAAAGAAGAGCACGAAATCAACAAAATCATTACTTTTTACCAAGATTCAACGGCTGAATTGCAAGAAAACAGCAGAATTCTGCACGAAATCATCAAAATTCTTAGAGAAAACCGCATATTTCGATGCAAAACGACGATTTCTCGCCGATTTTCGTTGTTTTCTGGCTTGAATTCGCAAAGAAGAATACGAAATCTACAAAATCATGACATTTTACCAAGATTCAACGGCTGAATTGCAAGAAAACAGCAGAATTCTGCACGAAATCATCAAAATTCTTACAGAAAACCGCATATTTCGATGCAAAACGATTATTTCTCGCCGATTTTCGTTGTTTTCTGGCTTGAATTCGCAAAGAAGAGCACGAAATCTACAAAATCATGACTTTTTACCAAGATTCAACGGCTGAATTGCAAGAAAACAGCAGAATTCTGCACGAAATCATCAAAATTCTTACAGAAAACCGCATATTTCGATGCAAAACGACGATTTCTCGCCGATTTTCGTTGTTTTCTGGCTTGAATTCGCAAAGAAGAGCACGAAATCTACAAAATCATAACTTTTTACCAAGATTCAACGGCTGAATTGCAAGAAAACCGCAGAATTCTGCACGAAATTATCAAAATTCTTACAGAAAACCGCATATTTCGATGCAAAACAAAGATTTCTCGCCGATTTTCGTTGTTTTCTGGCATGAATTCGCAAAGAAGAGCACGAAATCTACAAAATCATGACTTTTTACCAAGATTCAACGGCTGAATTGCAAGAAAACAGCAGAATTCTGCACGAAATCATCTATATTCTTAGAGAAAACCGCATATTTCGATGCAAAACGACGATTTCTCGCTGATTTTCGTTGTTTTCTATCTTGAATTCGCAAAGAAGAGCACGAAATCTACAAAATCATGACTTTTTACCAAGATTCAACGGCTGAATTGCAAGAAAACAGCAGAATTCTGCACGAAATTGTCAAAATTCTTAGAGAAAACCGCATATTTCGATGCAAAACGACGATTTCTCGCCGATTTTCGTTGTTTTCTGGCTTGAATTCGCAAAGAAGAGCACGAAATCTACAAAATCATCACTTTTTACCAAGATTCAACGGCTGAATTGCAAGAAAACAGCAGAATTCTGCACGAAATCATCAAAATTCTTAGAGAAAACCGCATATTTCGATGCAAAACGACGATTTCTCGCCGATTTTCGTGGTTTTCTGGCTTGAATTCGCAAAGAAGAGCACGAAATCTACAAAATCATGACTTTCTGCACGAAATAATCAAAATTCTTACAGAAAACCGCATTTTTCGATGCAAAACGACGATTTCTCGGCGATTTTCGTTGTTTTCTGGCTTGAATTCGCAAAGAAGAGCACGAAATCTACCAGAAAACCGCATATTTCGATGCAAAACAACGATTTCTCGCCGATTTTCGTTGTTTTCTGGCTTGAATTCGCAAAGAAGAGCACGAAATCTACAAAATCATCACTTTTTACCAAGATTCTACGGCTGAATTGCAAGAAAACAGCAGAATTCTGCACGAAATCATCAAAATTTTTACAGAAAACCGCATATTTCGATGCAAAACGACGATTTCTCGCCGATTTTCGTTGTTTTCTGGCTTGAATTCGCAGAGAAGAGCACGAAATCTACATAATCATGACTTTTTACCAAGATTCAACGGCTGAATTGCAAGAAAACAGCAAAATTCTGCACGAAATCATCAAAATTTTTAGAGAAAACTGCATATTTCGATGCAAAACAACGATTTCTCGCCGATTTTCGTTGTTTTCTATCTTGAATTCGCCAAGAAGAGCACGAAATCTACAAAATCATGACTTTTTACCAAGATTCAACGGCTGAATTGCAAGTAAACAGCAGAATTCTGCACGAAATCGTCAAAATTCTTAGAGAAAACCGCATATTTCGATGCAAAACGACGATTTCTCGCCGATTTTCGTTGTTTTCTGGCTTGAATTCGCAAAGAAGAATACGAAATCTACAAAATCATGACATTTTACCAAGATTCAACGGCTGAATTGCAAGAAAACAGCAGAATTCTGCACGAAATCATCAAAATTCTTACAGAAAACCGCATATTTCGATGCAAAACGATTATTTCTCGCCGATTTTCGTTGTTTTCTGGCTTGAATTCGCAAAGAAGAGCACGAAATCTACAAAATCATGACATTTTACCAAGATTCAACGGCTGAATTGCAAGAAAACAGCAGAATTCTGCACGAAATCATCAAAATTCTTACAGAAAACCGCATATTTCGATGCAAAACGATTATTTCTCGCCGATTTTCGTTGTTTTCTGGCTTGAATTCGCAAAGAAGAGCACGAAATCTACAAAATCATGACTTTTTACCAAGATTCAACGGCTGAATTGCAAGAAAACAGCAGAATTCTGCACGAAATCATCAAAATTCTTACAGAAAACCGCATATTTCGATGCAAAACGACGATTTCTCGCCGATTTTCGTTGTTTTCTGGCTTGAATTCGCAAAGAAGAGCACGAAATCTACAAAATCATGACTTTTTACCAAGATTCAACGGCTGAATTGCAAGAAAGCCGCAGAATTCTGCACGAAATTATCAAAATTCTTACAGAAAACCGCATATTTCGATGCAAAACAAAGATTTCTCGCCGATTTTCGTTGTTTTCTGGCATGAATTCGCAAAGAAGAGCACGAAATCTACAAAATCATGACTTTTTACCAAGATTCAACGGCTGAATTGCAAGAAAACAGCAGAATTCTGCACGAAATCATCAATATTCTTAGAGAAAACCGCATATTTCGATGCAAAACGACGATTTCTCGCTGATTTTCGTTGTTTTCTATCTTGAATTCGCAAAGAAGAGCACGAAATCTACAAAATCATGACTTTTTACCAAGATTCAACGGCTGAATTGCAAGAAAACAGCAGAATTCTGCACGAAATTGTCAAAATTCTTAGAGAAAACCGCATATTTCGATGCAAAACGACGATTTCTCGCCGATTTTCGTTGTTTTCTGGCTTGAATTCGCAAAGAAGAGCACGAAATCTACAAAATCATGACTTTTTACCAAGATTCAACGGCTGAATTGCAAGAAAACAGCAGAATTCTGCACGAAATTGTCAAAATTCTTAGAGAAAACCGCATATTTCGATGCAAAACGACGATTTCTCGCCGATTTTCGTTGTTTTCTGGCTTGAATTCGCAGAGAAGAGCACGAAATCTACATAATCATGACTTTTTACCAAGATTCAACGGCTGAATTGCAAGAAAACAGCAAAATTCTGCACGAAATCATCAAAATTTTTAGAGAAAACTGCATATTTCGATGCAAAACAACGATTTCTCGCCGATTTTCGTTGTTTTCTATCTTGAATTCGCCAAGAAGAGCACGAAATCTACAAAATCATGACTTTTTACCAAGATTCAACGGCTGAATTGCAAGTAAACAGCAGAATTCTGCACGAAATCGTCAAAATTCTTAGAGAAAACCGCATATTTCGATGCAAAACGACGATTTCTCGCCGATTTTCGTTGTTTTCTGGCTTGAATTCGCAAAGAAGAGCACGAAATCTACAAAATCATGACTTTTTACCAAGATTCAACGGCTGAATTGCAAGAAAGCCGCAGAATTCTGCACGAAATTATCAAAATTCTTACAGAAAACCGCATATTTCGATGCAAAACAAAGATTTCTCGCCGATTTTCGTTGTTTTCTGGCATGAATTCGCAAAGAAGAGCACGAAATCTACAAAATCATGACTTTTTACCAAGATTCAACGGCTGAATTGCAAGAAAACAGCAGAATTCTGCACGAAATCATCAATATTCTTAGAGAAAACCGCATATTTCGATGCAAAACGACGATTTCTCGCTGATTTTCGTTGTTTTCTATCTTGAATTCGCAAAGAAGAGCACGAAATCTACAAAATCATGACTTTTTACCAAGATTCAACGGCTGAATTGCAAGAAAACAGCAGAATTCTGCACGAAATTGTCAAAATTCTTAGAGAAAACCGCATATTTCGATGCAAAACGACGATTTCTCGCCGATTTTCGTTGTTTTCTGGCTTGAATTCGCAAAGAAGAGCACGAAATCTACAAAATCATCACTTTTTACCAAGATTCAACGGCTGAATTGCAAGAAAACAGCAGAATTCTGCACGAAATCATCAAAATTCTTAGAGAAAACCGCATATTTCGATGCAAAACGACGATTTCTCGCCGATTTTCGTGGTTTTCTGGCTTGAATTCGCAAAGAAGAGCACGAAATCTACAAAATCATGACTTTCTGCACGAAATAATCAAAATTCTTACAGAAAACCGCATTTTTCGATGCAAAACGACGATTTCTCGGCGATTTTCGTTGTTTTCTGGCTTGAATTCGCAAAGAAGAGCACGAAATCTACCAGAAAACCGCATATTTCGATGCAAAACAACGATTTCTCGCCGATTTTCGTTGTTTTCTGGCTTGAATTCGCAAAGAAGAGCACGAAATCTACAAAATCATCACTTTTTACCAAGATTCTACGGCTGAATTGCAAGAAAACAGCAGAATTCTGCACGAAATCATCAAAATTTTTACAGAAAACCGCATATTTCGATGCAAAACGACGATTTCTCGCCGATTTTCGTTGTTTTCTGGCTTGAATTCGCAGAGAAGAGCACGAAATCTACATAATCATGACTTTTTACCAAGATTCAACGGCTGAATTGCAAGAAAACAGCAAAATTCTGCACGAAATCATCAAAATTTTTAGAGAAAACTGCATATTTCGATGCAAAACAACGATTTCTCGCCGATTTTCGTTGTTTTCTATCTTGAATTCGCCAAGAAGAGCACGAAATCTACAAAATCATGACTTTTTACCAAGATTCAACGGCTGAATTGCAAGTAAACAGCAGAATTCTGCACGAAATCGTCAAAATTCTTAGAGAAAACCGCATATTTCGATGCAAAACGACGATTTCTCGCCGATTTTCGTTGTTTTCTGGCTTGAATTCGCAAAGAAGAATACGAAATCTACAAATTCATGACATTTTACCAAGATTCAACGGCTGAATTGCAAGAAAACAGCAGAATTCTGCACGAAATCATCAAAATTCTTACAGAAAACCGCATATTTCGATGCAAAACGATTATTTCTCGCCGATTTTCGTTGTTTTCTGGCTTGAATTCGCAAAGAAGAGCACGAAATCTACAAAATCATGACATTTTACCAAGATTCAACGGCTGAATTGCAAGAAAACAGCAGAATTCTGCACGAAATCATCAAAATTCTTACAGAAAACCGCATATTTCGATGCAAAACGATTATTTCTCGCCGATTTTCGTTGTTTTCTGGCTTGAATTCGCAAAGAAGAGCACGAAATCTACAAAATCATGACATTTTACCAAGATTCAACGGCTGAATTGCAAGAAAACAGCAGAATTCTGCACGAAATCATCAAAATTCTTACAGAAAACCGCATATTTCGATGCAAAACGACGATTTCTCGCCGATTTTCGTTGTTTTCTGGCTTGAATTCGCAAAGAAGAGCACGAAATCTACAAAATCATGACTTTTTACCAAGATTCAACGGCTGAATTGCAAGAAAGCCGCAGAATTCTGCACGAAATTATCAAAATTCTTACAGAAAACCGCATATTTCGATGCAAAACAAAGATTTCTCGCCGATTTTCGTTGTTTTCTGGCATGAATTCGCAAAGAAGAGCACGAAATCTACAAAATCATGACTTTTTACCAAGATTCAACGGCTGAATTGCAAGAAAACAGCAGAATTCTGCACGAAATCATCAATATTCTTAGAGAAAACCGCATATTTCGATGCAAAACGACGATTTCTCGCTGATTTTCGTTGTTTTCTATCTTGAATTCGCAAAGAAGAGCACGAAATCTACAAAATCATGACTTTTTACCAAGATTCAACGGCTGAATTGCAAGAAAACAGCAGAATTCTGCACGAAATTGTCAAAATTCTTAGAGAAAACCGCATATTTCGATGCAAAACGACGATTTCTCGCCGATTTTCGTTGTTTTCTGGCTTGAATTCGCAAAGAAGAGCACGAAATCTACAAAATCATGACTTTTTACCAAGATTCAACGGCTGAATTGCAAGAAAACAGCAGAATTCTGCACGAAATTGTCAAAATTCTTAGAGAAAACCGCATATTTCGATGCAAAACGACGATTTCTCGCCGATTTTCGTTGTTTTCTGGCTTGAATTCGCAGAGAAGAGCACGGAATCTACATAATCATGACTTTTTACCAAGATTCAACGGCTGAATTGCAAGAAAACAGCAAAATTCTGCACGAAATCATCAAAATTTTTAGAGAAAACTGCATATTTCGATGCAAAACAACGATTTCTCGCCGATTTTCGTTGTTTTCTATCTTGAATTCGCCAAGAAGAGCACGAAATCTACAAAATCATGACTTTTTACCAAGATTCAACGGCTGAATTGCAAGTAAACAGCAGAATTCTGCACGAAATCGTCAAAATTCTTAGAGAAAACCGCATATTTCGATGCAAAACGACGATTTCTCGCCGATTTTCGTTGTTTTCTGGCTTGAATTCGCAAAGAAGAGCACGAAATCTACAAAATCATGACTTTTTACCAAGATTCAACGGCTGAATTGCAAGAAAGCCGCAGAATTCTGCACGAAATTATCAAAATTCTTACAGAAAACCGCATATTTCGATGCAAAACAAAGATTTCTCGCCGATTTTCGTTGTTTTCTGGCATGAATTCGCAAAGAAGAGCACGAAATCTACAAAATCATGACTTTTTACCAAGATTCAACGGCTGAATTGCAAGAAAACAGCAGAATTCTGCACGAAATCATCAATATTCTTAGAGAAAACCGCATATTTCGATGCAAAACGACGATTTCTCGCTGATTTTCGTTGTTTTCTATCTTGAATTCGCAAAGAAGAGCACGAAATCTACAAAATCATGACTTTTTACCAAGATTCAACGGCTGAATTGCAAGAAAACAGCAGAATTCTGCACGAAATTGTCAAAATTCTTAGAGAAAACCGCATATTTCGATGCAAAACGACGATTTCTCGCCGATTTTCGTTGTTTTCTGGCTTGAATTCGCAAAGAAGAGCACGAAATCTACAAAATCATGACTTTTTACCAAGATTCAACGGCTGAATTGCAAGAAAACAGCAGAATTCTGCACGAAATTGTCAAAATTCTTAGAGAAAACCGCATATTTCGATGCAAAACGACGATTTCTCGCCGATTTTCGTTGTTTTCTGGCTTGAATTCGCAGAGAAGAGCACGAAATCTACATAATCATGACTTTTTACCAAGATTCAACGGCTGAATTGCAAGAAAACAGCAAAATTCTGCACGAAATCATCAAAATTTTTAGAGAAAACTGCATATTTCGATGCAAAACAACGATTTCTCGCCGATTTTCGTTGTTTTCTATCTTGAATTCGCCAAGAAGAGCACGAAATCTACAAAATCATGACTTTTTACCAAGATTCAACGGCTGAATTGCAAGTAAACAGCAGAATTCTGCACGAAATCGTCAAAATTCTTAGAGAAAACCGCATATTTCGATGCAAAACGACGATTTCTCGCCGATTTTCGTTGTTTTCTGGCTTGAATTCGCAAAGAAGAATACGAAATCTACAAAATCATGACATTTTACCAAGATTCAACGGCTGAATTGCAAGAAAACAGCAGAATTCGGCACGAAATCATCAAAATTCTTACAGAAAACCGCATATTTCGATGCAAAACGATTATTTCTCGCCGATTTTCGTTGTTTTCTGGCTTGAATTCGCAAAGAAGAGCACGAAATCTACAAAATCATGACATTTTACCAAGATTCAACGGCTGAATTGCAAGAAAACAGCAGAATTCTGCACGAAATCATCAAAATTCTTACAGAAAACCGCATATTTCGATGCAAAACGATTATTTCTCGCCGATTTTCGTTGTTTTCTGGCTTGAATTCGCAAAGAAGAGCACGAAATCTACAAAATCATGACTTTTTACCAAGATTCAACGGCTGAATTGCAAGAAAGCCGCAGAATTCTGCACGAAATTATCAAAATTCTTACAGAAAACCGCATATTTCGATGCAAAACAAAGATTTCTCGCCGATTTTCGTTGTTTTCTGGCATGAATTCGCAAAGAAGAGCACGAAATCTACAAAATCATGACTTTTTACCAAGATTCAACGGCTGAATTGCAAGAAAACAGCAGAATTCTGCACGAAATCATCAATATTCTTAGAGAAAACCGCATATTTCGATGCAAAACGACGATTTCTCGCTGATTTTCGTTGTTTTCTATCTTGAATTCGCAAAGAAGAGCACGAAATCTACAAAATCATGACTTTTTACCAAGATTCAACGGCTGAATTGCAAGAAAACAGCAGAATTCTGCACGAAATTGTCAAAATTCTTAGAGAAAACCGCATATTTCGATGCAAAACGACGATTTCTCGCCGATTTTCGTTGTTTTCTGGCTTGAATTCGCAAAGAAGAGCACGAAATCTACAAAATCATCACTTTTTACCAAGATTCAACGGCTGAATTGCAAGAAAACAGCAGAATTCTGCACGAAATCATCAAAATTCTTAGAGAAAACCGCATATTTCGATGCAAAACGACGATTTCTCACCGATTTTCGTGGTTTTCTGGCTTGAATTCGCAAAGAAGAGCACGAAATCTACAAAATCATGACTTTCTGCACGAAATAATCAAAATTCTTACAGAAAACCGCATTTTTCGATGCAAAACGACGATTTCTCGGCGATTTTCGTTGTTTTCTGGCTTGAATTCGCAAAGAAGAGCACGAAATCTACAAAATCATGACTTTTTACCAAGATTCAACGGCTGAATTGCAAGAAAACAGCAGAATTCTGCACGAAATCATCAAAATTCTTACAGAAAACCGCATATTTCGATGCAAAACAACGATTTCTCGCCGATTTTCGTTGTTTTCTAGCTTGAATTCGCAAAGAAGAGCACGAAATCTAAAAATCATCACTTTTTACCAAGATTCTACGGCTGAATTGCAAGAAAACAGCAGAATTCTGCACGAAATCATCAAAATTCTTACAGAAAACCGCATATTTCGATGCAAAACAACGATTTCTCGCCGATTTTCGTTGTTTTCTATCTTGAATTCGCCAAGAAGAGCACGAAATCTACACAATCATGACTTTTTACCTAGATTCAACGGCTGAATTGCAAGCAAACAGCAGAATTCTGCACGAAATCATCAAAATTCTTACAGAAAACCGCATATTTCGATGCAAAACGACGATTTCTCGACGATCTTCGTTGTTTTCTGGCAAGAATTTGCAAAGAAGAGCACGAAATCTACAAAATCATGACTTTTTACCAAGATTCAACGGCTGAATTGCAAGAAAACAGCAGAATTCTGCACGAAATCATCAAAATTCTTAGAGAAAACCGCATATTTCGATGCAAAACGACGATTTCTCGCTGATTTTCGTTGTTTTCTATCTTGAATTCGCAAAGAAGAGCACGAAATCTACAAAATCATGACTTTTTACCAAGATTCAACGGCTGAATTGCAAGAAAACAGCAGAATTCTGCACGAAATCGTCAAAATTCTTAGAGAAAACCGCATATTTCGATGCAAAACGACGATTTCTCGCCGATTTTCGTTGTTTTCTGGCTTGAATTCGCAAAGAAGAGCACGAAATCTACAAAATCCTCACTTTTTACCAAGATTCAACAGCTGAATTGCAAGAAAACAGCAGAATTCTGCACGAAATCATCAAAATTCTTAGAGAAAACCGCATATTTCGATGCAAAACGACGATTTCTCGCCGATTTTCGTTGTTTTCTGGCTTGAGTTCGCAAAGAAGAGCACGAAATCTACAAAATCATCACTTTTTACCAAGATTCAACGGCTGAATTGCAAGAAAACAGCAGAATTCTGCACGAAATCATCAAAATTCTTAGAGAAAACCGCATATTTCGATGCAAAACGACGATTTCTCGCTGATTTTCGTTGTTTTCTATCTTGAATTCGCAAAGAAGAGCACGAAATCTACAAAATCATGACTTTTTACCAAGATTCAACGGCTGAATTGCAAGAAAACAGCAGAATTCTGCACGAAATCATCAATATTCTTAGAGAAAACCGCATATTTCGATGCAAAACGACGATTTCTCGCCGATTTTCGTTATTTTCTGGCTTGAATTCGCAAAGAAGAGCACGAAATCTACAAGAAAGAAAACAGCAGAATTCTGCACGAAATCATCAAAATTCTTACAGAAAACCGCATATTTCGATGCAAAACGACGATTTCTCGCCAATTTTCGTTGTTTTCTGGCATGAATTCGCAAAGAAGAGCACGAAATCTACAAAATCATGACTTTTTACCAAGATTCAACGGCTGAATTGCAAGAAAACAGCAGAATTCTTCACGAAATCATCAAAATTCTTAGAGAAAACTGCATATTTCGATGCAAAACAACGATTTCTCGCCGATTTTCGTTGTTTTCTATCTTGAATTCGCCAAGAAGAGCACGAAATCTACAAAATCATGACTTTTTACGTAGAGTCAACGGCTGAATTGCAAGAAAACAGCAGAATTCTGCACGAAATCATCAAAATTCTTACAGAAAACCGCATATTTCGATGCAAAACGACGATTTCTCGCCGATTTTCGTTGTTTTCTGGCATGAATTCGCAAAAATGAGCACGAAATCTACAAAATCATGACTTTTTACCAAGATTCAACGGCTGAATTGCAAGAAAACAGCAGAATTCTGCACGAAATCGTCAAAATTCTTAGAGAAAACCGCATATTTCGATGCAAAACGACGATTTCTCGCCGATTTTCGTTGTTTTCTGGCTTGAATTCGCAAAGAAGAGCACGACATCAACAAAATCATTACTTTTTACCAAGATTCAACGGCTGAATTGCAAGAAAACAGCAGAATTCTGCACGAAATCATCAAAATTCTTAGAGAAAACCGCATATTTCGATGCAAAACGACGATTTCTCGCCGATTTTCGTGGTTTTCTGGCTTGAATTCGCAAAGAAGAATACGAAATCTACAAAATCATGACATTTTACCAAGATTCAACGGCTGAATTGCAAGAAAACAGCAGAATTCTGCACGAAATCATCAAAATTCTTACAGAAAACCGCTTATTTCGATGCAAAACGACGATTTCTCGCCGATTTTCGTTGTTTTCTGGCTTGAATTCGCAAAGAAGAGCACGAAATCTACAAAATCATGACTTTTTACCAAGATTTAACGGCTGAATTGCAAGAAAACCGCAGAATTCTGCACGAAATTATCAAAATTCTTACAGAAAACCGCATATTTCGATGCAAAACAAAGATTTCTCGCCGATATTCGTTGTTTTCTGGCTTGAATTCGCAAAGAAGAGCACGAAATCTACAAAATCATCACTTTTTACCAAGATTCTACGGCTGAATTGCAAGAAAACAGCAGAATTCTGCACGAAATTATCAAAATTCTTACAGAAAACCGCATATTTCGATGCAAAACAAAGATTTCTCGCCGATTTTCGTTGTTTTCTGGCTGGAATTCGCAAAGAAGAGCACGAAATCTACAAAATCATCACATTTTACCAAGATTCAACGGCTGAATTGCAAGAAAACAGCAGAATTCTGCACGAAATCATTAAAATTCTTACAGAAAACCGCATATTTCGATGCAAGAATTTTGATGATTTCGTGCAGAATTCTGCTGTTTTCTTGCAATTCAGCCGTTCAGCCGCAATTCAATTGGTAATAAGTCATGATTTTGTAGATTTCGTGCTCTTCTTTGCGAATTCAAGCCAGAAAACAACGAAAATCGGCGAGAAATAATCGTTTTGCATCGAAATATGCGGTTTTCTGTAAGAATTTTGATGATTTCGTGCAGAATCCTGCTGTTTTCTTGCAATTCAGCCGTTGAATCTTGGTAAAAAGTGATGATTTTGTAGATTTCGTGCTCTTCTTTGCGAATTCAAGCCAGAAAACAACGAAAATCGGCGAGAAATCGTCGTTTTGCATCGAAATATGCGGTTCTCTCTAAGAATTTTGACGATTTCGTGCAGAATTCTGCTGTTTTCTTGCAATTCAGCCGTTGAATCTTGGTAATAAGTCATGATTTTGAAGATCTCGTGCTCTTCTTTGCGAATGCAAGCCAGAAAACAACAAAAATCGGCGAGAAATCGTTGTTTTGCATCGAAATATGCGGTTTTCTGTAAGAATTTTGATGATTTCGTGCAGAATTCTGCTGTTTTCTTGCAATTCAGCCGTTGAATCTAGGTAAAAAGTCATGATTTTGTAGATTTCGTGCTCTTCTTGGCGAATTCAAGATAGAAAACAACGAAAATCGGCGAGAAATCGTTGTTTTGCATCGAAATATGCAGTTTTCTCTAAGAATTTTGATGATTTCGTGCAGAATTCTGCTGTTTTCTTGCAATTCAGCCGTTGAATCTTGGTAAAAAGTCATGATTTTGTAGATCTCGTGCTCTTCTTGACAAATTCAAGATAGAAAACAACGAAAATCGGCGAGAAATCGTTGTTTTGCATCGAAATATGCAGTTTTCTCTAAAAATTTTGATGATTTCGTGCAGAATTCTGCTGTTTTCTTGCAATTCAGCTGTTGAATCTAGGTAAAAAGTCATGATTTTGTAGATTTCGTGCTCTTCTTGGCAAATTCAAGATAGAAAACAACGAAAATCGGCGAGAAATCGTTGTTTTGCATCGAAATATGCAGTTTTCTCTAAGAATTTTGATGATTTCGTGCAGAATTCTGCTGTTTTCTTGCAATTCAGAAGTTGAATCTTAGTAAAAAGTCATGATTTTGTAGATTTCGTGCTCTTCTTTGCGAATTCAAGCCAGAAAACAACGAAAATCGGCGAGAAATCGTCGTTTTGCAACAAAATATGCGGTTTTCTCTAAGAATTTTGACGATTTCGTGCAGAATTCTGCTGTTTTCTTGCAATTCAGCCGTTGAATCTTGGTAAAAAGTCAAGATTTTGTAGATTTCGTGCTCTTCTTTGCGAATTCAAGATAGAAAACAACGAAAATCAGCGAGAAATAGTCGTTTTGCATCGAAATATGCGGTTTTCTCTAAGAATTTTGATGATTTCGTGCATAATTCTGCTGTTTTCTTGCAATTCAGCCGTTGAATCTTGGTAAAAAGTTATGATTTTGTAGATTTTGTGCTCTTCTTTGCGAATTCATGCCAGAAAACAACGAAAATCGGCGAAAAATCGTCGTTTTGCATCGAAATATGCGGTTTTCTGTCAGAATTTTGATGATTTCGTGCAGAATTCTGCTGTTTTCTTGCAATTCAGCTGTAGAATCTTGGTAAAAAGTGATGATTTTGTAGATTTCGTGCTCTTCTTTGCGAATTCAAGCCAGAAAACAACGAAAATCGGCGAGAAATCGTTGTTTTGCATCGAAATATGCGGTTTTCTGTAAGAATTTTGATGATTTCGTGCAGAATTCTGCTGTTTTCTTGCAATTCAGCCCTTGAATCTTGGTAAAAAGTCATGATTTTTTAGATTTCGTGCTCTTCATTGCGAATTCAAGCCAGAAAACAACGAAAATCGGCGAGAAATCGTCGTTTTGCATCGAAATATGCGGTTTTCTGTAAGAATTTTGATGATTTCGTGCACAATTCTGCTGTTTTCTTGCAATTCAGCTGTTGAATCTAGGTAAAAAGTCATGATTTTGTAGATTTCGTGCTCTTCTTGGCAAATTCAAGATAGAAAACAACGAAAATCGGCGAGAAATCGTTGTTTTGCATCGAAATATGCGGTTTTCTGTAAGAATTTTGATGATTTCGTGCAGAATTCTGCTGTTTTCTTGCAATTCAGCCGTTGAATCTATGTAAAAAGTCATGATTTTGTAGATTTCGTGCTCTTCTTGGCGAATTCAAGATAGAAAACAACGAAAATCGGCGAGAAATCGTTGTTTTGCATCGAAATATGCAGTTTTCTCTAAGAATTTTGATGATTTCGTGCAGAATTCTGCTGTTTTTTTGCAATTCAGCCGTTGAATCTTGGTAAAAAGTCATGATTTTGTAGATTTCGTGCTCTTCTTGGCAAATTCAAGATAGAAAACAACAAAAATCGGCGAGAAATCGTTGTTTTGCATCGAAATATGCGGTTTTCTGTAAGAATTTTGATGATTTCGTGCAGAATTCTGCTGTTTTCTTGCAATTCAGCTGTAGAATCTTGGTAAAAAGTGATGATTTTGTAGATTTCGTGCTCTTCTTTGCGAATTCAAGCCAGAAAACAACGAAAATCGGCGAGAAATCGTTGTTTTGCATCGAAATATGCGGTTTTCTGTAAGAATTTTGATGATTTCGTGCAGAATTCTGCTGTTTTCTTGCAATTCAGCCGTTGAATCTTGGTAAAAAGTCATGGTTTTGTAGATTTCGTGCTCTTCATTGCGAATTCAAGCAAGAAAACAACGAAAATCGGCGAGAAATCGTCGTTTTGCATCGAAATATGCGGTTTTCTGTAAGAATTTTGATGATTTCGTGCAGAATTCTGCTGTTTTCTTGCAATTCAGCCGTTGAATCTAGGTAAAAAGTCATGATTTTGTAGATTTCGTGCTCTCCTTGGCAAATTCAAGATAGAAAACAACGAAAATCGGCGAGAAATCGTTGTTTTGCATCGAAATATGCGGTTTTCTGTAAGAATTTTGATGATTTCGTGCAGAATTCTGCTGTTTTCTTGCAATTCAGCCGTTGAATCTATGTAAAAAGTCATGATTTTGTAGATTTAGTGCTCTTCTTTGCGAATTCAAGCCAGAAAACAACGAAAATCGGCGAGAAATTGTCGTTTTGCATCGAAATATGCGGTTTTCTGTAAGAATTTTGATGATTTCGTGCAGAATTCTGCTGTTTTCTTGCAATTCAGCCGTTGAATCTTGGTAAAAAGTGATGATTTTGTAGATTTTGTGCTCTTCTTTGCGAATTCAAGCCAGAAAACAACGAAAATCGGCGAGAAATCGTCGTTTTGCAACAAAATATGCGGTTTTCTCTTAGAATTTTGACGATTTCGTGCAGAATTCTGCTGTTTTCTTGCAATTCAGCCGTTGAATCTTGGTAAAAAGTCATGATTTTGTAGATTTCGTGCTCTTCTTTGCGAATTCAAGATAGAAAACAACGAAAATCAGCGAGAAATCGTCGTTTTGCATCGAAATATGCGGTTTTTTCTGAGAATTTTGATGATTTCGTGCAGAATTCTGCTGTTTTCTTGCAATTCAGCCGTTGAATCTTGGTAAAAAGTTATGATTTTGTAGATTTCGTGCTCTTCTTTGCAAATTCATGCCAGAAAACAACGAAAATCCGCGAGAAATCGTCGTTTTGCATCGAAATATGCGGATTTCTGTAAGAATTTTGATGATTTCGTGCAGAATTCTGCTGTTTTCTTGCAATTCAGCCGTTGAATCTATGTAAAAAGTCATGATTTTGTAGATTTCGTGCTCTTCTTTGCGAATTCAAGCCAGAAAACAACGAAAATCGGCGAGAAATTGTCGTTTTGCATCGAAATATGCGGTTTTCTGTAAGAATTTTGATGATTTCGTGCAGAATTCTGCTGTTTTCTTGCAATTCAGCCGTTGAATCTTGGTAAAAGTGATGATTTTGTAGATTTCGTGCTCTTCTTTGCGAATTCAAGCCAGAAAACAACGAAAATCGGCGAGAAATCGTCGTTTTGCAACAAAATATGCGGTTTTCTCTTAGAATTTTGACCATTTCGTGCAGAATTCTGCTGTTTTCTTGCAATTCAGCCGTTGAATCTTGGTAAAAAGTCATGATTTTGTAGATTTCGTGCTCTTCTTTGCGAATTCAAGATAGAAAACAACGAAAATCAGCGAGAAATCGTCGTTTTGCATCGAAATATGCGGTTTTTTCTGAGAATTTTGATGATTTCGTGCAGAATTCTGCTGTTTTCTTGCAATTCAGCCGTTGAATCTTGGTAAAAAGTTATGATTTTGTAGATTTCGTGCTCTTCTTTGCGAATTCATGCCAGAAAACAACGAAAATCCGCGAGAAATCGTCGTTTTGCATCGAAATATGCGGATTTCTGTAAGAATTTTGATGATTTCGTGCAGAATTCTGCTGTTTTCTTGCAATTCAGCTGTAGAATCTTGGTAAAAAGTGATGGTTTTGTAGACTTCGTGCTCTTCTTTGCGAATTCAAGCCAGAAAACAACGAAAATCGGCGAGAAATCGTTGTTTTGCATCGAAATATGCGGTTTTCTGTAAGAATTTTGATGATTTCGTGCAGAATTCTGCTGTTTTCTTGCAATTCAGCCGTTGAATCTTGGTAAAAAGTCATGATTTTGTAGATTTCGTGCTCTTCATTGCGAATTCAAGCCAGAAAACAACGAAAATCGGCGAGAAATCGTCGTTTTGCATCGAAATATGCGGTTTTCTGTAAGAATTTTGATGATTTCGTACAGAATTCTGCTGTTTTCTTGCAATTTAGCCGTTGAATCTAGGTAAAAAGTCATGATTTTGTAGATTTCGTGCTCTTCTTGGCAAATTCAAGATAGAAAACAACGAAAATCGGCGAGAAATCGTTGTTTTGCATCGAAATATGCGGTTTTCTGTAAGAATTTTGATGATTTCGTGCAGAATTCTGCTGTTTTCTTGCAATTCAGCCGTTGAATCTATGTAAAAAGTCATGATTTTGTAGATTTCGTGCTCTTCTTGGCGAATTCAAGATAGAAAACAACGAAAATCGGCGAGAAATCGTTGTTTTGCATCGAAATATGCAGTTTTCTCTAAGAATTTTGATGATTTCGTGCAGAATTCTGCTGTTTTTTTGCAATTCAGCCGTTGAATCTTGGTAAAAAGTCATGATTTTGTAGATTTCGTGCTCTTCTTGGCAAATTCAAGATAGAAAACAACAAAAATCGGCGAGAAATCGTTGTTTTGCATCGAAATATGCGGTTTTCTGTAAGAATTTTGATGATTTCGTGCAGAATTCTGCTGTTTTCTTGCAATTCAGCCGTTGAATCTTGTTAAAAAGTCATGGTTTTGTAGATTTCGTGCTCTTCATTGCGAATTCAAGCCAGAAAACAACGAAAATCGGCGAGAAATCGTCGTTTTGCATCGAAATATGCGGTTTTCTGTAAGAATTTTGATGATTTCGTGCAGAATTCTGCTGTTTTCTTGCAATTCAGCCGTTGAATCTAGGTAAAAAGTCATGATTTTGTAGATTTCGTGCTCTCCTTGGCAAATTCAAGATAGAAAACAACGAAAATCGGCGAGAAATCGTTGTTTTGCATCGAAATATGCGGTTTTCTGTAAGAATTTTGATGATTTCGTGCAGAATTCTGCTGTTTTCTTGCAATTCAGCCGTTGAATCTATGTAAAAAGTCATGATTTTGTAGATTTCGTGCTCTTCTTTGCGAATTCAAGCCAGAAAACAACGAAAATCGGCGAGAAATTGTCGTTTTGCATCGAAATATGCGGTTTTCTGTAAGAATTTTGATGATTTCGTGCAGAATTCTGCTGTTTTCTTGCAATTCAGCCGTTGAATCTTGGTAAAAAGTGATGATTTTGTAGATTTCGTGCTCTTCATTGCGAATTCAAGCCAGAAAACAACGAAAATCGGCGAGAAATCGTCGTTTTGCAACAAAATATGCGGTTTTCTCTTAGAATTTTGACGATTTCGTGCAGAATTCTGCTGTTTTCTTGCAATTCAGCCGTTGAATCTTGGTAAAAAGTCATGATTTTGTAGATTTCGTGCTCTTCTTTGCGAATTCAAGATAGAAAACAACGAAAATCAGCGAGAAATCGTCGTTTTGCATCGAAATATGCGGTTTTTTCTAAGAATTTTGATGATTTCGTGCAGAATTCTGCTGTTTTCTTGCAATTCAGCTGTAGAATCTTGGTAAAAAGTGATGATTTTGTAGATTTCGTGCTCTTCTTTGCGAATTCAAGCCAGAAAACAACGAAAATCGGCGAGAAATCGTTGTTTTGCATCGAAATATGCGGTTTTCTGTAAGAATTTTGATGATTTCGTGCAGAATTCTGCTGTTTTCTTGCAATTCAGCCGTTGAATCTTGGTAAAAAGTCATGGTTTTGTAGATTTCGTGCTCTTCATTGCGAATTCAAGCCAGAAAACAACGAAAATCGGCGAGAAATCGTCGTTTTGCATCGAAATATGCGGTTTTCTGTAAGAATTTTGATGATTTCGTGCAGAATTCTGCTGTTTTCTTGCAATTCAGCCGTTGAATCTAGGTAAAAAGTCATGATTTTGTAGATTTCGTGCTCTCCTTGGCAAATTCAAGATAGAAAACAACGAAAATCGGCGAGAAATCGTTGTTTTGCATCGAAATATGCGGTTTTCTGTAAGAATTTTGATGATTTCGTGCTGAATTCTGCTGTTTTCTTGCAATTCAGCCGTTGAATCTATGTAAAAAGTCATGATTTTGTAGATTTCGTGCTCTTCTTTGCGAATTCAAGCCAGAAAACAACGAAAATCGGCGAGAAATTGTCGTTTTGCATCGAAATATGCGGTTTTCTGTAAGAATTTTGATGATTTCGTGCAGAATTCTGCTGTTTTCTTGCAATTCAGCCGTTGAATCTTGGTAAAAAGTGATGATTTTGTAGATTTCGTGCTCTTCTTTGCGAATTCAAGCCAGAAAACAACGAAAATCGGCGAGAAATCGTCGTTTTGCAACAAAATATGCGGTTTTCTCTTAGAATTTTGACGATTTCGTGCAGAATTCTGCTGTTTTCTTGCAATTCAGCCGTTGAATCTTGGTAAAAAGTCATGATTTTGTAGATTTCGTGCTCTTCTTTGCGAATTCAAGATAGAAAACAACGAAAATCAGCGAGAAATCGTCGTTTTGCATCGAAATATGCGGTTTTTTCTGAGAATTTTGATGATTTCGTGCAGAATTCTGCTGTTTTCTTGCAATTCAGCCGTTGAATCTTGGTAAAAAGTTATGATTTTGTAGATTTCGTGCTCTTCTTTGCAAATTCATGCCAGAAAACAACGAAAATCCGCGAGAAATCGTCGTTTTGCATCGAAATATGCGGATTTCTGTAAGAATTTTGATGATTTCGTGCAGAATTCTGCTGTTTTCTTGCAATTCAGCCGTTGAATCTATGTAAAAAGTCATGATTTTGTAGATTTCGTGCTCTTCTTTGCGAATTCAAGCCAGAAAACAACGAAAATCGGCGAGAAATTGTCGTTTTGCATCGAAATATGCGGTTTTCTGTAAGAATTTTGATGATTTCGTGCAGAATTCTGCTGTTTTCTTGCAATTCAGCCGTTGAATCTTGGTAAAAGTGATGATTTTGTAGATTTCGTGCTCTTCTTTGCGAATTCAAGCCAGAAAACAACGAAAATCGGCGAGAAATCGTCGTTTTGCAACAAAATATGCGGTTTTCTCTTAGAATTTTGACGATTTCGTGCAGAATTCTGCTGTTTTCTTGCAATTCAGCCGTTGAATCTTGGTAAAAAGTCATGATTTTGTAGATTTCGTGCTCTTCTTTGCGAATTCAAGATAGAAAACAACGAAAATCAGCGAGAAATCGTCGTTTTGCATCGAAATATGCGGTTTTTTCTGAGAATTTTGATGATTTCGTGCAGAATTCTGCTGTTTTCTTGCAATTCAGCCGTTGAATCTTGGTAAAAAGTTATGATTTTGTAGATTTCGTGCTCTTCTTTGCGAATTCATGCCAGAAAACAACGAAAATCTGCGAGAAATCGTCGTTTTGCATCGAAATATGCGGATTTCTGTAAGAATTTTGATGATTTCGTGCAGAATTCTGCTGTTTTCTTGCAATTCAGCTGTAGAATCTTGGTAAAAAGTGATGATTTTGTAGACTTCGTGCTCTTCTTTGCGAATTCAAGCCAGAAAACAACGAAAATCGGCGAGAAATCGTTGTTTTGCATCGAAATATGCGGTTTTCTGTAAGAATTTTGATGATTTCGTGCAGAATTCTGCTGTTTTCTTGCAATTCAGCCGTTGAATCTTGGTAAAAAGTCATGATTTTGTAGATTTCGTGCTCTTCATTGCGAATTCAAGCCAGAAAACAACGAAAATCGGCGAGAAATCGTCGTTTTGCATCGAAATATGCGGTTTTCTGTAAGAATTTTGATGATTTCGTGCAGAATTCTGCTGTTTTCTTGCAATTTAGCCGTTGAATCTAGGTAAAAAGTCATGATTTTGTAGATTTCGTGCTCTTCTTGGCAAATTCAAGATAGAAAACAACGAAAATCGGCGAGAAATCGTTGTTTTGCATCGAAATATGCGGTTTTCTGTAAGAATTTTGATGATTTCGTGCAGAATTCTGCTGTTTTCTTGCAATTCAGCCGTTGAATCTATGTAAAAAGTCATGATTTTGTAGATTTCGTGCTCTTCTTGGCGAATTCAAGATAGAAAACAACGAAAATCGGCGAGAAATCGTTGTTTTGCATCGAAATATGCAGTTTTCTCTAAGAATTTTGATGATTTCGTGCAGAATTCTGCTGTTTTTTTGCAATTCAGTCGTTGAATCTTGGTAAAAAGTCATGATTTTGTAGATTTCGTGCTCTTCTTGGCAAATTCAAGACAGAAAACAACAAAAATCGGCGAGAAATCGTTGTTTTGCATCGAAATATGCGGTTTTCTGTAAGAATTTTGATGATTTCGTGCAGAATTCTGCTGTTTTCTTGCAATTCAGCCGTTGAATCTTGTGTAAGATATGGACACCCCGTACACCAAAACCACCTAATAGACATAATGTGGGGTCAATGAAATCGATGAACCGTCGTACGATCAGACGATGCAATTCAGCAATAGGAAATGCAACGTCTTGATTTGAGGGGGTTCATCGGCTTCTTGACCAATGGAACTTGGTAAGAAGAGAGTCAGTTGTTAGTTGGTGTTGAAGGTGGTTGTTGGTGTCGGTGGTTGTTGGTGTCGGGGGTTGTTGGTGTAGGAGGCTAGCGGCAGATTGACACGCGGATACCCCTCGAAAATGTAAGTAGGCTTAAGAGTAGAATAAACTGGTAGATGAAACTAAGCGTCTGAATATATACCCCACTCCCTGATCTTACATGGTGGAGGCGCCCTGTTACAATCCCGTAACATTGATTAAGAACGAATGAAAAAAATTTCAAGTAACACTTAAAAACTTAAATTTGAAGGGAGAAGGATATTGCAAGACGTTTAGATAAACTTAGATTACAAACTCTAAAAGTCCTGTAGATGCACGACAAGTCAAATGAATCGTCTGTACTGGTAATCAAAGGTAAAACCGCGTTTGATGCGTCAGCAATTAAAAAATTCGCACTATCACTTACGCTTATACATATGTCATTAAATTAATGTCGAGAAAAGGTAAAAAAGGCGAAAAGGTAACGCAACAAGACAACGAAGTACCACAAGCAGGCACATACAGAACGTTCAGGCCGCCAGTTAGAAGCTCCGAACTTTTTATCCAGGACGTTCAAACGGGTCAGATAACAACTGCAGAATACATAAGAATCGCGGGGACAAAACCAGAATCATCAACGCATGAACTAGAAAAAATCGAAGAATACGAAAAGGAAGACGAGACAATAGATTTTTCAAGTCCAAATTCATCACCGGTAGAATCCGATAAAGAGGAAGAAAATCCAGATAAACATATAAAAGAAGAGCCAGAAAACACAGCAATAATGGCAGACGACACCATTCAGGCGGCGATTCAAAAAACAACATCACCAGCAATACCAAAATTTATTTCACCCCCAATCTTCAATCCTACGGACACGAATCCGACAAAATTTATAAGCAGTTACGAAAGAACAAGCCTGAGCAACGGATGGGATGATGCTTTGAAGATCAAATATATGCCAAATTTCATTGAAGGAGCAGCACTGGTCTGGTATGAGGACTATGTGCAGAACGCCGAAAATTCAACGAAACACTGGAAAGACCTCAAGGTATGTTTTCTAGAGCACTTTGAGGGCCCGGGAACTCAGAAAGCGATTAAAACCAAGTGGCTAACAAGACGACAAGGAAACAACGAAGATGTAAAGTCGTATTTCTTTGACCTCATTTCGATAGCACACGAGTTCGACGCGAAGATGGAGGATGAGACCTTTAATGAACACTTTGAAAGTGGACTGACTGACTCTGTGGCTCAACTGTACACGCTAGTTAAATCACCAACCATGAACAGGGACGATGTTCGAAAGCTAGTTTTTCGTCTGAGCGAAGCACAACAGAAAACCATCAAAAGAGAGACGACTCTGATGTTAACAGAAAACCAAGAAACAACGAGAAACACAAGATTCTATGATGGAAGAGCGCATAGATACAATTACTCTACTCAAAACTGGAACAGTCAGCACAATCAACAGCATAAACGAAACGGGGCTAACACACGCGACAATTCGAACCCGAACAACAACCGTCAAAGATATCAAAACGGGGATGGACCGAACTCAAGTCAAGAAACATCAGCTTTACCGGATACGAGGACAAAGAATATGCGTCCAAGATGCTGGAATTGCGGCAGAGTGGGTCACTATGTAGCAACTTGTTGGTTCAGGGCCCAAAATCGCGACAATAAGCCTAAAGATAACCCAAACGATTCCGGACGGCAGGGTCAGTAGGAAGCTCTGTCACCGTCCTCCAAAATTATCTAAAAATTCCTAACATTCCAAATAGCATTCTCGTGTTGCGTGGTAAGATAAACGGACGTGATGCAGAAATAGCGTTAGATAGCTGCGCGGGGAAAAACATAATAGATTTAGAATTTGCACAGAATATTTCGAAGTCGTCCGCGGTGACCAAATTGCGTACAGCGGGGGGCGTCGTAAAAACTATCGGGGAATGTAGAGTAAATATTAAATTAGGAAAATGTAATTATAGTTGTCAAGCGCTCGTGGTCAAAAATCTCCCAACACCACTGGCCCTTAGTCATACCTTCCTCCATGATAACAAAATAGACTTGATATACTCGGAAGGAAAAGTCCGACTGAATACGGAAATCCAACATCCACAGAATCAGTCTAACGAAGTCGAAGAGATTCCAATGATGATTCATCAACAAAAAGATCAAATAACGCAAGGGAAGATACGTACGCTTAAGGTCGTGAGTACCGACGATTATATCATGCGATCTGGAGAAAAACTGAATATCGGCGTGAAGTTAAAAGGAGAGTCTACACTGATGGATGACAAATACGAATTCGTTCAAAACGATAAGTTTGCAATTCCAAACGGGCTCACTATCGAGCTAAGTAACGTAAACCCACCAGAGGAAAGTCTAGAAGTCACGGCTGAAGCCAGAAAACCTGTGAAAATTTTTAAAGGAACAACACTAGGATTCGTAGAACCAATAGAGGACACTACATCACTAGAAGAAACGTATTTACACATCCAAGTCGATGATGAAATTGAAGATAGCGACCATAATCTCGACGGGGACGTAGAAAACGGCGTAAGAGATCAGCTGCTAAAACTACTACGGAATTATGATGACGTTTACGCAAAAACGACAGCTCAGCTTGGTCGTACAAGTGTCGGTGAATTTGCAATCGACGTAGAAGGACAACGACCGATAAAATGCAGACCACACAGAATTTCCCATACGGAAAGACATTTTATAAAAGAACAAGTAGAGGAAATGAAAAAACACAACATCATCGAATTATCGGACTCAGAGTGGGCGTCACCCATTGTACTCGCCAAAAAAAAAGATGGGAAGTTGAGGTTCTGTGTCGACTATCGGAGATTAAATGACGTTACTAGAAAGACTGTGTACTACAATCCAACGATTGAAGAAATAATGACATACCTCAACGGCTCGAAATGGTTTTCCACAATCGACTTACAAAGCGGATACTGGCAAATTCCAGTTGAACAATCATCAAAAAAGTACACGGCTTTCGTGGCCGGTGATAACCTATATCAATGGAACGTAATGCCATTCGGAGCGTGCAACGCCCCAGCAACGTTTTGTAGGATTATGGATAAGGTGCTAGGTGAAACTAAATTTAAGGACGCTATTATTTATGTAGACGACATCATCATCTATTCTCAAACGATCGAAGAACATTTACAAAAGTTAGAACGGGTCCTAGAAAAATTGAAAAACGCTGGGTTGACGCTAAAACCGGAAAAATGTAAATACTTTCAGAAAGAAGTCGATATTCTAGGATTCCGCGTAAGCGAAGCAGGTCTACGTGTAGATGAAAAAAAACTTGCAGCCGTGAAACAATTTCCAACTCCAAAAACCGTCAAGCAAGTTCAAAGCTTCGTGGGCTTGTGCAACTACTACCGAAAATTTGTAGAAAATTTTTCACGAATAGCGAGACCTTTACACGAACTGACGAATAAAGGAAAAATATTTGAGTGGGAGTCCGCACAGCAATCGGCATTTGAAACTTTAAAGGAAAAACTTACAACGGCTCCAGTTCTAACCCATTACAACCCTCACAAAGAGAGCGAGTTGAGAATCGACGCATCGCGTAGTGGGTTAGGAGCGATTCTGTTACAGGAAGACAAAGAGAAACAACTTCATCCTGTTTGCTACTTGAGCAGAAGCCTAACACAAAACGAAAAAAATATAACTACCATCACCGAACTTGAATGCCTGGCGTGCGTATGGGCCGTAAGCCAGCTGAGATACTTGTTATTTGGAAAAAAAGTGAACATAAAAACAGATCACCATGCACTTTGTTGGCTGAAGTCACTTAAAGATCCCATCGGTAAATTAGGCCGATGGAGCTTAAAGATGTCGGAATACGACTACACGGTAACACACAAACCCGGTGTTCTAAACGGAGATGCTGACGCACTCTCTCGTTGTCCAGCCTTCAATGCAACACAACAAGACGAAGATGACGCACTAGAGATTCCATTCCTACTAATCTCAACACCAGAAGAATGGGGAAACATTCAACGAGATGATGAAGAATGTGCGAAAATAATGAAGTCAATTGAAGAACCTGACGAGGCCGAAGTTACTATCGCGATGCGTCGGAAAGCAAGAAATTTTACAATCATCGACGGGACGCTGTACAAGAAGAATGCAAACGTAACAGGCAACGGTCTTGACTACCTGGTAGTTATCCCAAAGGACAAAATCGGGGAAGTTCTTTTTGCCCACCACACAGAGCCATTGGCGGGACATTTGGGGGTTGTGAAAACCATGCACAAACTCCGAGATCGATATTATTGGCCTACAATGCAAAGAGACATAGAAGAATATGTCAGAGGGTGTCCTGATTGTCAAGCAAGAAAAGGCGACTGGAAAAAACGTGCAGGACTCCTCCAAGAGATCCCTGTAGGACTTGTGGGAGACAAATGGTGCATTGACATTCTGGGACCATTAAAGAAGACGGAAAGAGGAAACACAATCATAGTCGTGGCAACAGACTACGCTAGCAAGTGGGTCACCGCAAAAGCAATGCCAGACGCAACGTCAGCGAGAATAGCGGAATTTATTTTTAAGGAAATTATAACTAAATTTTCCGCACCGAGAGAATTCGTTTCGGATCAAGGTCGAAACTTTATGTCAGACTGCTTGAAGGACTTGGCGCAAATTATGGGCATTGTCCAACGCTTTAGTTCAGCATATAACAGTAAGTCACATGGACTAGTCGAACGATTTAACAGAACCATCGAAGACATGCTGTCAAAATTTACAGATACTGAACACAAACAATGGGATTTATATGTCGACCACGTTGTCTTTGCGTACAACACAAGTGTTCACGCGGCAACAGGGTTCGAGCCATTTAGACTAATGTTTGGAAGACCACCAATTTTACCCACAGAAGCCACGTTGACGAAGCCAGCTAAAACACAGGGCATAATCGAAATGCGTGATAGGGCATTAGCGGTACGAGCAAAAGCAATAGAAAACATCAGTAAACAACACAGATACAACAAACAGATCTTCGACACGAAACACCGTGACGCTACATTTGAAGTCAACGACAAGGTCAAACTGTTCGTCCCAGCAAGCATACCCAACAAAAGTAAAAAATTGCTCCTGTTTTGGAAAGGACCATACAAAATTACTCGGGTAGTGGGACCAGTTAGTTATGAGATCGAGAAGAATACAAGAAAAAGCAAGAACAAAGAAATCGTTCATGTTAGTAGAATTTTACCCTATTTCGACTCTTGGCAGGAACTGCAAGCGCAACGAGCCAAGAGGAAAGAAAATTAAACATAGGCTAATAATAAATATGTATAAGTAGTTTTAGGTTAGACAAACGTTGAACCATTAGAAAACACCACCTACGATCCACAAAATCCACCTAATATCAATTACAAAACTAATAACATTTCATTGCAGGTATAAGCTATTACTTGTTCTTATTATAAAAGCTACCCAAATAGAAATGGTTCAAATAACAACAGGAGCGTTCTGGGAAGGGTTTCCCACAGATACGTTATTTTACGAAGCCACCGTCCCAATCGTGTATAAAGCAGATTTTGTCATGAGAAGCTACGATCAAAAGCAGGAGAAGCAAACAACATGCCCAAACGGATCAACAGAAGAGATCATGCAGTTCAGATGCAGACTTTTAAAATCAATGCAGGAAGTAGGCTCCCGATGTGATGAGGACATTCAGAAATTAAATGAAGAAATAGTGAGTATGTCAAATACGAACCTATCGAATAGTTTCAGGCACGCGAGGTCCATCGAATTTATAGGAAACGCTCTAGAATATTGTTGTAACGTGGCTACAGCCACACAACTGAACAAATTGGCGGTTGATGAAGGAGAACTAGCGGAGAAAATTGAGAAAATTCAATTAGGACTGACTCAAACATTGAAGAACATCGGGGATAGGTCTCAAATGTTTAAGAGTTCTCAAGAAAATATGAAGAAAAACATGCAAGAGTTAGAATATCACATCCATTTAGCTGAAAACAACATAAAGGACGTAACAAATGACATCAAGTTGAACATCGAAAACGAGGACAGGACAATCAACAAGTTACTGATTCAGCAATACTGGGAAACTAAGAGACTTAATAATCTTGTCAAGTCACTGGAACGGAAAGAAATTTTAATGACATGCAAAGCTCACATGATACCGCACGCCATTGTCACCAAGCCAGTTTTAACACACGATCTGAGCAAAATCAGAAAGTACCTTCAAGCCTCTGGAAGGGAATTGGCAATTCCACTTTCAGAAGTGTCAAGATACTACCAACTTCCTCTTGGTGACTGCGCTATCAACGGAGGGATGATCGTCATCCATGTAAGAATCCCAATCACAACAGCAAACCAACTATGGCGACTGTTTAAGTTAATTACCGTTCCATTCGCGTGGCAAGACCAGACTTGTGTAATCCACCAGGCCGCAACGTACATCGCTGTGTCCAACAAAGAAGATATTAGAACAATAACGGGAGCAGCACTTCAGCACTGCAAACCATTGGTGGACTCAATGTGCTTCATCCCGCGAGTCACCACAGACGTTTTTCATGGACCATCATGCGTGAGAAAGCTGTTCCGCAGTTCATCGATTGATGAACTGGCAGAACTCTGCACGATGACGTGCACTCACGGAACAGCGATGCGTCTTACAGAAATTAACAGCGAGACCTTTGCGATTACACACCCCAAGGAGGGCATGCAAATTGAATGCGGGAAAAGAAACATAACTCTTAAACAAAGAAACGAACCAGGAGTGTTAAAGGTGAAGTTACCATGCGGATGTCAATTGAAGGAGCAAGGCGACGTCATCATAAGCAAGCAGTTTCCATGTGACAGCAGCACACTTAACATCCCGACAATAACCCACATTTTGCCAGCAATCTGGTTGAAAACAAAAAATATCATAATTGACTCAATGGACTCTCCCATAGAATTCTCAAATTGGACCGAAATTGTAAATCACAACTGGACCCTTAAAATGATTCATCTGAACTTAACAACAGCGGAGCAAAATCTAGGCGAGATCAAAAGAACAATAGAGCAACGGCAAATAGATGTAAGTACATTCAGTGACAAGTATGGAAGTCATGCAGATGCATTCTTGTGGGGTTGGAACCTCATTATGAGCATCGCAATTGTTTATCTAATTTTTCG
The DNA here is from genome assembly GCA_029298725.1 of Gnatocerus cornutus. Taxonomy (NCBI): domain Eukaryota; kingdom Metazoa; phylum Arthropoda; class Insecta; order Coleoptera; family Tenebrionidae; genus Gnatocerus; species Gnatocerus cornutus. The sequence goes on from CM055516.1 coordinate 6,588,094, forward strand.
AAGAGGACACCAAGAAGTTATGGTGACAGGATTACTTCCGCCAGTAAGAGCGGAGAGTGACGGGACCGCATGGACACATGAGGCCCTATTATTAATAATTGCTGTTACATTTATAATGTTTGTTTCATGTTTATTTTGCAGAATAATAAAAGGTTTAATAGATAAACAAAGGAAAAGGCAAGAAACAAGAAATGAAACAAACAACCCAAAAAGGGAGTCAAGAAAAGCTAAGATGGACGAATTCGAAATGGAAACGGGGGTCTTCGTAAGCGCAGCAGCTGGAAGCAGGTTGAGCCTAAACAGAGAAGGCGGTGGAATCGTTATCACGAAACAAGAACAAGAACCATAAGTTAAGTATAAACGAAAAAAAAAAAAAAAGGGGAGGGGGGAGATGTGTTCAACAGTAAAATAAGTTCGGTGCGTAAGCGAAGCCGACTTAAGTTTCAAATCAGTGTAAACACTTCGCTTACGCACGCATTGCCTCATGACACTTAATACTGCAAACTATGTCATCTTGTAGACACACTGGAACCACAATCGACCAGAGCACGACAACTGCACAAACCAACCATGGCGCCGAAAAAACCAGCCCTTTTCAGACCTTCGGTACGGAACGACTACCGAGATCCGACTAAAAGAGAAGCGAGGACCCAAAAAGTTGTCAAAACAGCATGATCCGGGATAGTGACAAAGGGAGCCCAAGAAGGCCCTACGGTCACGTCCGCCAGTTAAGGTCCCAAGTGGAAGCCATCAACGGACTTCCAGGGTCAGTTTTACAAATGAAAGGCCAACCAACTCACAAAACAGCTGATGTGGCATCAAGAAAACACCAACGCCAGCAAAACAAGGCAAGGTCAGGAGAAAGTGTCACACGAGACAGGACGTAATATGGACTAACATAGGCATGGTCAGGATTCCAAACGTAAACAGCAATGAGTCGTCCGGCGGAGGAACGGGAAGGGCAGAACTGGACAATGAAAAAAAAAAGAGGCGAAAACGTAATCCATGGAAAGGCAGTCGACGGACTCGAGAAGAAGATTCTGTGTAGTGTGTCAAATTTTTGTGAAAGTGTCGTGAGAGCAATATAGACTAAAGGTTAGGTTAGAGTTGTAGAAATTGGACATTTGTAGTCAGGTTAGGGTTGTGTTAGAAATTAAGTTTCATTTCTTATTTTTTGGCAAATGTATACCAAATTGAAAGGGGTGTGTCGTCTGGAAGCCGACCTTGTAACGGGGGGGATGTAAGATATGGACACCCCGTACACCAAAACCACCTAATAGACATAATGTGGGGTCAATGAAATCGATGAACCGTCGTACGATCAGACGATGCAATTCAGCAATAGGAAATGCAACGTCTTGATTTGAGGGGGTTCATCGGCTTCTTGACCAATGGAACTTGGTAAGAAGAGAGTCAGTTGTTAGTTGGTGTTGAAGGTGGTTGTTGGTGTCGGTGGTTGTTGGTGTCGGGGGTTGTTGGTGTAGGAGGCTAGCGGCAGATTGACACGCGGATACCCCTCGAAAATGTAAGTAGGCTTAAGAGTAGAATAAACTGGTAGATGAAACTAAGCGTCTGAATATATACCCCACTCCCTGATCTTACACTTGTTAAAAAGTCATGGTTTTGTAGATTTCGTGCTCTTCATTGCGAATTCAAGCCAGAAAACAACGAAAATCGGCGAGAAATCGTCGTTTTGCATCGAAATATGCGGTTTTCTGTAAGAATTTTGATGATTTCGTGCAGAATTCTGCTGTTTTCTTGCAATTCAGCCGTTGAATCTAGGTAAAAAGTCATGATTTTGTAGATTTCGTGCTCTCCTTGGCAAATTCAAGATAGAAAACAACGAAAATCGGCGAGAAATCGTTGTTTTGCATCGAAATATGCGGTTTTCTGTAAGAATTTTGATGATTTCGTGCAGAATTCTGCTGTTTTCTTGCAATTCAGCCGTTGAATCTATGTAAAAAGTCATGATTTTGTAGATTTCGTGCTCTTCTTTGCGAATTCAAGCCAGAAAACAACGAAAATCGGCGAGAAATTGTCGTTTTGCATCGAAATATGCGGTTTTCTGTAAGAATTTTGATGATTTCGTGCAGAATTCTGCTGTTTTCTTGCAATTCAGCCGTTGAATCTTGGTAAAAAGTGATGATTTTGTAGATTTCGTGCTCTTCATTGCGAATTCAAGCCAGAAAACAACGAAAATCGGCGAGAAATCGTCGTTTTGCAACAAAATATGCGGTTTTCTCTTAGAATTTTGACGATTTCGTGCAGAATTCTGCTGTTTTCTTGCAATTCAGCCGTTGAATCTTGGTAAAAAGTCATGATTTTGTAGATTTCGTGCTCTTCTTTGCGAATTCAAGATAGAAAACAACGAAAATCAGCGAGAAATCGTCGTTTTGCATCGAAATATGCGGTTTTTTCTAAGAATTTTGATGATTTCGTGCAGAATTCTGCTGTTTTCTTGCAATTCAGCCGTTGAATCTTGGTAAAAAGTTATGATTCTGTAGATTTCGTGCTCTTCTTTGCGAATTCATGCCAGAAAACAACGAAAATAGGCGAGAAATCGTCGTTTTGCATCGAAATATGCGGATTTCTGTAAGAATTTTGATGATTTCGTGCAGAATTCTGCTGTTTTCTTGCAATTCAGCTGTAGAATCTTGGTAAAAAGTGATGATTTTGTAGACTTCGTGCTCTTCTTTGCGAATTCAAGCCAGAAAACAACGAAAATCGGCGAGAAATCGTTGTTTTGCATCGAAATATGCGGTTTTCTGTAAGAATTTTGATGATTTCGTGCAGAATTCTGCTGTTTTCTTGCAATTCAGCCGTTGAATCTTGGTAAAAAGTCATGATTTTGTAGATTTCGTGCTCTTCATTGCGAATTCAAGCCAGAAAACAACGAAAATCGGCGAGAAATCGTCGTTTTGCATCGAAATATGCGGTTTTCTGTAAGAATTTTGATGATTTCGTGCAGAATTCTGCTGTTTTCTTGCAATTTAGCCGTTGAATCTAGGTAAAAAGTCATGATTTTGTAGATTTCGTGCTCTTCTTGGCGAATTCAAGATAGAAAACAACGAAAATCGGCGAGAAATCGTTGTTTTGCATCGAAATATGCAGTTTTCTCTAAGAATTTTGATGATTTCGTGCAGAATTCTGCTGTTTTTTTGCAATTCAGCCGTTGAATCTTGGTAAAAAGTTATGATTTTGTAGATTTCGTGCTCTTCTTGGCAAATTCAAGATAGAAAACAACGAAAATCGGCGAGAAATCGTTGTTTTGCATCGAAATATGCGGTTTTCTGTAAGAATTTTGATGATTTCGTGCAGAATTCTGCTGTTTTCTTGCAATTCAGCCGTTGAATCTTGGTAAAAAGTCATGATTTTGTAGATTTCGTGCTCTTCATTGCGAATTCAAGCCAGAAAACAACGAAAATCGGCGAGAAATCGTCGTTTTGCATCGAAATATGCGGTTTTCTGTAAGAATTTTGATGATTTCGTGCAGAATTCTGCTGTTTTCTTGCAATTCAGCCGTTGAATCTAGGTAAAAAGTCATGATTTTGTAGATTTCGTGCTCTTCTTGGCAAATTCAAGATAGAAAACAACGAAAGTTGGCGAGAAATCGTTGTTTTGCATCGAAATATGCGGTTTTCTGTAAGAATTTTGATGATTTCGTGCAGAATTCTGCTGTTTTCTTGCAATTCAGCCGTTGAATCTATGTAAAAAGTCATGATTTTGTAGAGTTCGTGCTTTTCTTGGCGAATTCAAGATAGAAAACAACGAAAATCGCGAGAAATCGTTGTTTTGCATCGAAATATGCAGTTTTCTCTAAGAATTTTGATGATTTTGTGCAGAATTCTGCTGTTTTTTTGCAATTCAGCCGTTGAATCTTGGTAAAAAGTCATGATTTTGTAGATTTCGTGCTCTTCTTGGCAAATTCAAAATAGAAAACAACGAAAATCGGCGAGAAATCGTTGTTTTGCATTGAAATATGCGGTTTTCTGTAAGAATTTTGATGATTTCGTGCAGAATTCTGCTGTTTTCTTGCAATTCAGCCGTTGAATCTTGGTAAAAAGTCATGATTTTGTAGATTTCGTGCTCTTCATTGCGAATTCAAGCCAGAAAACAACGAAAATCAGCGAGAAATCGTCGTTTTGCATCGAAATATGCGGTTTTCTGTAAGAATTTTGATGATTTCGTGCAGAATTCTGCTGTTTTCTTGCAATTCAGCCGTTGAATCTAGGTAAAAAGTCATGATTTTGTAGATTTCGTGCTCTTCTTGGCAAATTCAAGATAGAAAACAACGAAAATCGGCGAGAAATCGTTGTTTTGCATCGAAATATGCGGTTTTCTGTAAGAATTTTGATGATTTCGTGCAGAATTCTGCTGTTTTCTTGCAATTCCGCCGTTGAATCTATGTAAAAAGTCATGATTTTGTAGATTTCGTGCTCTTCTTGGCGAATTCAAGATAGAAAACAACGAAAATCGGCGAGAAATCGTTGTTTTGCATCGAAATATGCAGTTTTCTCTAAGAATTTTGATGATTTCGTGCAGAATTCTGCTGTTTTTTTGCAATTCAGCCGTTGAATCTTGGTAAAAAGTCATGATTTTGTAGATTTCGTGCTCTTCTTTGCGAATTCAAGCCAGAAAACAACTAAAATCGGCGAGAAATCGTCGTTTTGCATCGAAATATGCGGTTTTATGTAAGAATTTTGATGATTTCGTGCAGAATTCTGCTGTTTTCTTGCAATTCAGCCGTAGAATCTTGGTAAAAAGTGATGATTTTGTAAATTTCGTGCTCTTCTTTGCGAATTCAAGCCAGAAAACATCGAAAATCGGCGAGAAATCGTTGTTTTGCATCGAAATATGCGGTTTTCTGTAAGAATTTTGATGATTTCGTGCAGAATTCTGCTGTTTTTTTGCAATTCAGCCGTTGAATCTTGGTAAAATGTCATGATTTTGTAGATTTCGTGCTCTTCTTTGCGAATTCAAGCCAGAATACAACGAAAATCGGCGAGAAATCGTCGTTTTGCATCGAAATATGCGGTTTTCTGTAAGATTTTTGATGATTTCGTGCAGAATTCTGCCGTTTTCTTGCAATTCAGCCGTTGAATCTTGGTAAAAAGTCATGATTTTGTAGATTTCGTGCTCTTCTTTGCAAATTCATGAAAGAAAACAACGAAAATCGGCGAGAAATCGTCGTTTTGCATCGAAATATGCCGTTTTCTGTAAGAATTTTGATGATTTCGTGCAGAATTCTGCTGTTTTCTTGCAATTCAGCCGCTGAATCTTGGTAAAAAGTTATGATTTTGTAGATTTGGTGCTCTTCTTTGCGAATTCAAGCCAGAAAACAGCGAAAATCGGCGAGAAATCGTTGTTTTGCATCGAAATATGCAGTTTTCTCTAAGAATTTTGATGATTTCGTGCAGAATTCTGCTGTTTTCTTGCAATTCAGCCGTTGAATTTTGGTAAAAAGTCATGATTTTGTAGATTTCGTGCTCTTCTTTGCGAATTCAAGCCAGAAAACAACGAAAATCGGCGAGAAATCGTCGTTTTGCATCGAAATATGCGGTTTTCTGTAAGAATTTTGATGATTTCGTGCAGAATTCTGCTGTTTTCTTGCAATTCAGCCGTTGAATCTTGGTAAAAAGTCATGATTTTGTAGATTTTGTGCTCTTCTTTGCGAATTCAAGATAGAAAACAACGAAAATCAGCGAGAAATCGTCGTTTTGCATCGAAACATGCGGTTTTCTCTAAGAATTTTGATGATTTCGTGCAGAATTCAGCTGTTTTCTTGCAATTCAGCCGTTGAATCTTGATAAAAAGTGATGATTTTGTAGATTTTGTGCTCTTCTTTGCGAATTCAAGATAGAAAACAACGAGAATCAGCGAGAAATCGTCGTTTTGCATCGAAATATGCGGTTTTCTCTAAGAATTTTGATGATTTCGTGCAGAATTCTGCTGTTTTCTTGCAATTCAGCCGTTAAATCTTGGTAAAAAGTCATGATTTTGTAGATTTCGTGCTCTTCTTTGCAAATTCATGCTAGAAAACAACGAAAATCGGCGAGAAATCGTCGTTTTGCATCGAAATATGCGGTTTTCTGTAAGAATTTTGATGATTTCGTGCAGAATTCTGCTGTTTTCTTGCAATTCAGCCGTTGAGTCTAGGTAAAAAGTCATGATTTTGTAGATTTCGTGCTCTTCTTGGCGAATTCAAGATAGAAAACAACGAAAATCGGCGAGAAATCGTCGTTTTGCATCGAAATATGCGGTTTTCTCTAAGAATTTTGATGATTTCGTGCAGAATTCTGCTGTTTTCTTGCAATTCAGCCGTTGAATCTTGGTAAAAACTGATGATTTTGTAGATTTCGTGCTCTTCTTTGCAAATTCAAGCCAGAAAACAACGAAAATCGGCGAGAAATCGTCGTTTTGCATCGAAATATGCGGTTTTATGTGAGAATTTTGATGATTTCGTGCAGAATTCTGCTGTTTTCTTGCAATTCAGCCGTTGAATCTTGGTAAAAAGTCATGATTTTGTAGATTTCGTGCTCTTCTTGGCGAATTCAAGATAGAAAACAACGAAAATCGGCGAGAAATCGTTGTTTTGCATCGAAATATGCAGTTTTCTCTAAGAATTTTGATGATTTCGTGCAGAATTCTGCTGTTTTCATGCAATTCAGCCGTTGAATCTTGGTAAAAAGTGATGATTTTGTAGATTTCGTGCTTTTCTTTGCAAATTCATGCTAGAAAACAACGAAAATCGGCGAGAAATCGTCGTTTTGCATCGAAATATGCGGTTTCTGTAAGAATTTTGATGATTTCGTGCAGAATTCTGCTGTTTTCTTGCAATTCAGCCGTTGAGTCTAGGTAAAAAGTCATGAATTTGTAGATTTCGTGCTCTATTTGGCGAATTCAAGATAGAAAACAACAAAAATCGGCGAGAAATCGTCGTTTTGCATCGAAATATGCGGTTTTCTCTAAGAATTTTGATGATTTCGTGCAGAATTCTGCTGTTTTCTTGCAATTCAGCCGTTGAATCTTGGTAAAAAGTGATGATTTTGTAGATTTCGTGCTCTTCTTTGCAAATTCAAGCCAGAAAACAACGAAAATCGGCGAGAAATCGTCGTTTTGCATCGAAATATGCGGTTTTCTGTAAGAATTTTGATGATTTCGTGCAGAATTCTGCTGTTTTCTTGCAATTCAGCCGTTGAATCTTGGTAAAAATTCAAGATTTTGTAGATTTCGTGCTCTTCTTTGCGAATTCAAGATAGAAAACAACGAAAATCAGCGAGAAAACGTCGTTTTGCATCGAAATATGCGGTTTTCTCTAAGAAATTTGATGATTTCGTGCAGAATTCTGCTGTTTTCTTGCAATTCAGCCGTTGAATCTTGGTAAAAAGTCATGATTTTGTAGATTTCGTGCTCTTCTTTGCAAATTCATGCCAGAAAACAACGAAAATCGGCGAGAAATCGTCGTTTTGCATCGAAATATGCGGTTTTCTGTAAGAATTTTGATGATTTCGTGCAGAATTCTGCTGTTTTCTTGCAATTCAGCCGTTGAATCTTGGTAAAAAGTCATGATTTTGTAGATTTCGGGCTCTACTTTGCGAATTCAAGATAGAAAACAACGAAAATCAGCGAGAAAACGTCGTTTTGCATCGAAATATGCGGTTTTCTCTAAGAAATTTGATGATTTCGTGCAGAATTCTGCTGTTTTCTTGCAATTCAGCCGTTGAATCTAGGTAAAAAGTCATGATTTTGTAGATTTCGTGCTCTTCTTTGCAAATTCATGCCAGAAAACAACGAAAATCGGCGAGAAATCGTCGTTTTGCATCGAAATATGCGGTTTTCTGTAAGAATTTTGATGATTTCGTGCAGAATTCTGCTGTTTTCTTGCAATTCAGCCGTTGAATCTTGGTAAAAAGTCATGATTTTGCAGATTTCGGGCTCTACTTTGCGAATTCAAGATAGAAAACAACGAAAATCAGCGAGAAAACGTCGTTTTGGATCGAAATATGCGGTTTTCTGTAAGAATTTTGATGATTTCGTGCAGAATTCTGCTGTTTTCTTACAATTCAGCTGTTGAATCTTGGTAAAAAGTCATGATTTTGTAGATTCCGTGCTCTTCTTTGCGAATTCAAGATAGAAAACAACAAAAATCAGCGAGAAATCGTCGTTTTGCATCGAAATATGCGGTTTTCTCTAAGAATTTTGATGATTTCGTGCAGAATTCTGCTGTTTTCTTGCAATTCAGCCGTTGAATCTTGGTAAAAAGTCATGATTTTGTAGATTTCGTGCTCTTCTTTGCGAATTCAAGCCAGAAAACAACGAAAATCGGCGAGAAATCGTCGTTTTGCATCGAAATATGCGGTTTTCTGTAAGAATTTTGATGATTTCGTGCAGAATTCTGCTGTTTTCTTGCAATTCAGCCGTTGAATCTTGGTAAAAAGTCATGATTTTGTAGATTCCGTGCTCTTCTTTGCGAATTCAAGATAGAAAACAACGAAAATCAGCGAGAAATCGTCGTTTTGCATTGAAATATGCGGTTTTCTCTAAGAATTTTGACGATTTCGTGCAGAATTCTGCTGTTTACTTGCAATTCAGATGTTGAATCTTGGTAAAAAGTCATGATTTTGTAGATTTCGTGCTCTTCTTTGCGAATTCAAGATAGAAAACAACGAAAATCAGCGAGAAATCGTCGTTTTGCATCGAAATATGCGGTTTTCTCTAAGAATTTTGATGACTTTGATGATTTCGTGTAGATTTCGTGCAGAATTCTGCTGTTTTCTTGCAATTCAGCCGTTGAATCTTGGTAAAAAGTTATGATTTTGTAGATTTCGTGCTCTTCTTTGCAAATTCAAGATAGAAAACAACGAAAATCGGCGAGAAATCGTTGTTTTGCATCGAAATATGCGGTTTTCTGTAAGAATTTTGATGATTTCGTGCAGAATTCTGCTGTTTTCTTGCAATTCAGCCGTTGAATCTAGGTAAAAAGTCATGATTTTGTAGATTTCGTGCTCTTCTTGGCGAATTCAAGATAGAAAACAACGAAAATCGGCGAGAAATCGTTGTTTTGCATCGAAATATGCAGTTTTCTCTAAGAATTTTGATGATTTCGTGCAGAATTCTGCTGTTTTCTTGCAATTCAGCCGTTGAATCTTGGTAAAACGTCATGATTTTGTAGATTTCGTGCTCTTCTTTGCGAATTCAAGCTAGAAAACAACGAAAATCGGCGAGAAATCGTCGTTTTGCATCGAAATATGCGGTTTTCTGTAAGAATTTTGATGATTTCGTGCAGAATTCCGCTGTTTTCTTGCAATTCAGCCGTAGAATCTTGGTAAAAAGTGATGATTTTGTAGATTTCGTGCTCTTCTTTGAGAATTCAAGCCAGAAAACAACGAAAATCGGCGAGAAATCGTTGTTTTGCATCGAAATATGCGGTTTTCTGTAAGAATTTTGATGATTTCGTGCAGAATTCTGCTGTTTTCTTGCAATTCAGCCGTTGAATCTTGGTAAAAAGTCATGATTTTGTAGATTTCGTGCTCTTCTTTGCGAATTCAAGCCAGAAAACAACGAAAATCAGCGAGAAATCGTCGATTTGCATCGAAAAATGCGGTTTTCTGTAAGAATTTTGATGATTTCGTGCAGAATTCTGCGGTTTTCTTGCAATTCAGCCGTTGAATCTTGGTAAAAAGTCATGATTTTGTAGATTTCGTGCTCTTTTTTGCGAATTCAAGCCAGAAAACCACAAAAATCGGCGAGAAATCGTCGTTTTGCATCGAAATATGCGGTTTTCTCTAAGAATTTTGATGATTTCGTGCAGAATTCTGCTGTTTTCTTGCAATTCAGCCGTTGAATCTTGGTAAAAAGTGATGATTTTGTAGATTTTGTGCTCTTTTTTGCGAATTCAAGCCAGAAAACCACAAAAATCGGCGAGAAATCGTCGTTTTGCATCGTAATATGCGGTTTTCTCTAAGAATTTTGATGATTTCGTGCAGAATTCTGCTGTTTTCTTGCAATTCAGCCGTTGAATCTTGGTAAAAAGTGATGATTTTGTAGATTTCGTGCTCTTCTTTGCGAATTCAAGCCAGAAAACAACGAAAATCGGCGAGAAATCGTCGTTTTGCATCGAAATATGCGGTTTTCTGTAAGAATTTTGATGATTTCGTGCAGAATTCTGCTGTTTTCTTGCAATTCAGCCGTAGAATCTTGGTAAAAAGTGATGATTTTGTAGATTTCGTGCTCTTCTTTGAGAATTCAAGCCAGAAAACAACGAAAATCGGCGAGAAATCGTTGTTTTGCATCGAAATATGCGGTTTTCTGTAAGAATTTTGATGATTTCGTGCAGAATTCTGCTGTTTTCTTGCAATTCAGCCGTTGAATCTTGGTAAAAAGTCATGATTTTGTAGATTTCGTGCTCTTCTTTGCGAATTCAAGCCAGAAAACAACGAAAATCAGCGAGAAATCGTCGATTTGCATCGAAAAATGCGGTTTTCTGTAAGAATTTTGATGATTTCGTGCAGAATTCTGCGGTTTTCTTGCAATTCAGCCGTTGAATCTTGGTAAAAAGTCATGATTTTGTAGATTTCGTGCTCTTTTTTGCGAATTCAAGCCAGAAAACCACAAAAATCGGCGAGAAATCGTCGTTTTGCATCGAAATATGCGGTTTTCTCTAAGAATTTTGATGATTTCGTGCAGAATTCTGCTGTTTTCTTGCAATTCAGCCGATGAATCTTGGTAAAAAGTGATGATTTTGTAGATTTTGTGCTCTTTTTTGCGAATTCAAGCCAGAAAACCACAAAAATCGGCGAGAAATTGTCGTTTTGCATCGTAATATGCGGTTTTCTCTAAGAATTTTGATGATTTCGTGCAGAATTCTGCTGTTTTCTTGCAATTCAGCCGTTGAATCTTGGTAAAAAGTCATGATTTTGTAGATTTCGTGCTCTTCATGGCGAATTCAAAATAGAAAACAACGAAAATCGGCGAGAAATCGTTGTTTTGCATCGAAATATGCAGTTTTCTCCAAGAATTTTGATGATTTCGTGCAGGATTCTGCCGTTTTCTTGCAATTCAGCCGTTGAATCTTGGTAAAAAGTCATGATTTTGTAGATTTCGTGCTCTTCTTTGCGAATTCAAGCCAGAAAACAACGAAAATCGGCGAGAAATCGTCGTTTTGCATCGAAATATGCGGTTTTCTGTAAGAATTTTGATGATTTCGTGCAGAATTCTGCTGTTTTCTTGCAATTCAGCCGTAGAATCATGGTAAAAAGTGATGATTTTGTAGATTTCGTGCTCTTCTTTGCGAATTCAAGCCAGAAAACAACGAAAATCGGCGAGAAATCGTTGTTTTGCATCGAAATATGCGGTTTTCTGTAAGAATTTTGATGATTTCGTGCAGAATTCTGCTGTTTTCTTGCAATTCAGCCGTTGAATCTTGGTAAAAAGTGATGATTTTGTAGATTTCGTGCTCTTCTTTGCGAATTCAAGCCAGAAAACAACGAAAATCGGCGAGAAATCGTCGTTTTGCATCGAAATATGCGGTTTTCTTTAAGAATTTTGATGATTTCGTGCAGAATTCTGCTGTTTTCTTGCAATTCAGCCGTTGAATCTTGGTAAAAAGTGATGATTTTGTAGATTTCGTGCTCTTCTTTGCAAATTCAAGCCAGAAAACAACGAAAATCGGCGAGAAATCGTCGTTTTGCATCGAAATATGCGGTTTTCTGTAAGAATTTTGATGATTTCGTGCAGAATTCTGCTGTTTTCTTGCAATTCAGCCGTTGAATCTTGGTAAAAAGTCATGATTTTGTAGATTTCGGGCTCTACTTTGCGAATTCAAGATAGAAAACAACGAAAATCAGCGAGAAAACGTCGTTTTGGATCGAAATATGCGGTTTTCTGTAAGAATTTTGATGATTTCGTGCAGAATTCTGCTGTTTTCTTACAATTCAGCTGTTGAATCTTGGTAAAAAGTCATGATTTTGTAGATTCCGTGCTCTTCTTTGCGAATTCAAGATAGAAAACAACAAAAATCAGCGAGAAATCGTCGTTTTGGATCGAAATATGCGGTTTTCTGTAAGAATTTTGATGATTTCGTGCAGAATTCTGCTGTTTTCTTACAATTCAGCTGTTGAATCTTGGTAAAAAGTCATGATTTTGTAGATTCCGTGCTCTTCTTTGCGAATTCAAGATAGAAAACAACAAAAATCAGCGAGAAATCGTCGTTTTGCATCGAAATATGCGGTTTTCTCTAAGAATTTTGATGATTTCGTGCAGAATTCTGCTGTTTTCTTGCAATTCAGCCGTTGAATCTTGGTAAAAAGTCATGATTTTGTAGATTTCGTGCTCTTCTTTGCGAATTCAAGCCAGAAAACAACGAAAATCGGCGAGAAATCGTCGTTTTGCATCGAAATATGCGGTTTTCTGTAAGAATTTTGATGATTTCGTGCAGAATTCTGCTGTTTTCTTGCAATTCAGCCGTTGAATCTTGGTAAAAAGTCATGATTTTGTAGATTCCGTGCTCTTCTTTGCGAATTCAAGATAGAAAACAACGAAAATCAGCGAGAAATCGTCGTTTTGCATTGAAATATGCGGTTTTCTCTAAGAATTTTGACGATTTCGTGCAGAATTCTGCTGTTTACTTGCAATTCAGATGTTGAATCTTGGTAAAAAGTCATGATTTTGTAGATTTCGTGCTCTTCTTTGCGAATTCAAGATAGAAAACAACGAAAATCAGCGAGAAATCGTCGTTTTGCATCGAAATATGCGGTTTTCTCTAAGAATTTTGATGATTTTGATGATTTCGTGTAGATTTCGTGCAGAATTCTGCTGTTTTCTTGCAATTCAGCCGTTGAATCTTGGTAAAAAGTCATGATTTTGTAGATTTCGTGCTCTTCTTTGCAAATTCAAGATAGAAAACAACGAAAATCGGCGAGAAATCGTTGTTTTGCATCGAAATATGCGGTTTTCTGTAAGAATTTTGATGATTTCGTGCAGAATTCTGCTGTTTTCTTGCAATTCAGCCGTTGAATCTAGGTAAAAAGTCATGATTTTGTAGATTTCGTGCTCTTCTTGGCGAATTCAAGATAGAAAACAACGAAAATCGGCGAGAAATCGTTGTTTTGCATCGAAATATGCAGTTTTCTCTAAGAATTTTGATGATTTCGTGCAGAATTCTGCTGTTTTCTTGCAATTCAGCCGTTGAATCTTGGTAAAAAGTCATGATTTTGTAGATTTCGTGCTCTTCTTTGCGAATTCAAGCCAGAAAACAACGAAAATCGGCGAGAAATCGTCGTTTTGCATCGAAATATGCGGTTTTCTTTAAGAATTTTGATGATTTCGTGCAGAATTCTGCTGTTTTCTTGCAATTCAGCCGTTGAATCTTGGTAAAAAGTGATGATTTTGTAGATTTCGTGCTCTTCTTTGCAAATTCAAGCCAGAAAACAACGAAAATCGTCGAGAAATCGTCGTTTTGCATCGAAATATGCGGTTTTCTCTAAGAGTTTTGATGATTTCGTGCAGAATTCTGCTGTTTTCTTGCAATTCAGCCGTTGAATCTAGGTAAAAAGTCATGATTTTATAGATTTCGTGCTCTTCTTGGCGAATTCAAGATAGAAAACAACGAAAATCAGCGAGAAATCGTCGATTTGCATCGAAAAATGCGGTTTTCTGTAAGAATTTTGATGATTTCGTGCAGAATTCTGCTGTTTTCTTGCAATTCAGCCGTAGAATCATGGTAAAAAGTGATGATTTTGTAGATTTCGTGCTCTTCTTTGCGAATTCAAGCCAGAAAACAACGAAAATCGGCGAGAAATCGTTGTTTTGCATCGAAATATGCGGTTTTCTGTAAGAATTTTGATGATTTCGTGCAGAATTCTGCTGTTTTCTTGCAATTCAGCCGTTGAATCTTGGTAAAAAGTGATGATTTTGTAGATTTCGTGCTCTTCTTTGCGAATTCAAGCCAGAAAACAACGAAAATCGGCGAGAAATCGTCGTTTTGCATCGAAATATGCGGTTTTCTTTAAGAATTTTGATGATTTCGTGCAGAATTCTGCTGTTTTCTTGCAATTCAGCCGTTGAATCTTGGTAAAAAGTGATGATTTTGTAGATTTCGTGCTCTTCTTTGCAAATTCAAGCCAGAAAACAACGAAAATCGTCGAGAAATCGTCGTTTTGCATCGAAATATGCGGTTTTCTCTAAGAATTTTGATGATTTCGTGCAGAATTCTGCTGTTTTCTTGCAATTCAGCCGTTGAATCTAGGTAAAAAGTCATGATTTTATAGATTTCGTGCTCTTCTTGGCGAATTCAAGATAGAAAACAACGAAAATCGGCGAGAAATCGTTGTTTTGCATCGAAATATGCGGTTTTCTGTAAGAATTTTGATGATTTCGTGCAGAATTCTGCTGTTTTCTTGCAATTCAGCCGTTGAATCTAGGCAAAAAGTCATGATTTTGTAGTTTTCGTGCTCTTCTTGGCGAATTCAAGATAGAAAACAACGAAAATCGGCGAGAAATCGTTGTTTTGCATCGAAATATGCAGTTTTCTCTAAGAATTTTGATGATTTCGTGCAGAATTCTGCTGTTTTCTTGCAATTCAGCCGTTGAATCTTGGTAAAAAGTCATGATTTTGTAGATTTCGTGCTCTTCTTTGCGAATTCAAGCCAGAAAACAACGAAAATCGGCGAGAAATCGTCGTTTTGCATCGAAATATGCGGTTTTCTGTAAGAATTTTGATGATTTCGTGCAGAATTCTGCTGTTTTCTTGCAATTCAGCCGTTGAATCTTGGTAAAAAGTCATGACTTTGTAGATTTCGTGCTTTTCTTTGCGAATTCAAGCCAGAAAACAACGAAAATCGGCGAGAAATCGTCGTTTTGCATCGAAATATGCGGTTTTCTCTAAGAATTTTGACGATTTCGTGCAGAATTCTGCTGTTTACTTGCAATTCAGCCGTTGAATCTTGGTAAAAAGTCATGATTTTGTAGATTTCGTGCTCTTCTTTGCGAATTCAAGACAGAAAACAACGAAAATCAGCGAGAAATCGTCGTTTTGCATTGAAATATGCGGTTTTCTCTAAGAATTTTGATGATTTCGTGCAGAATTCTGCTGTTTTCTTGCAATTCAGCCGTTGAATCTTGGTAAAAAGTCATGATTTTGTAGATTTCGTGCTCTTCTTTGCGAATTCAAGACAGAAAACAACGAAAATCAGCGAGAAATCGTTGTTTTGCATCGAAATATGCGGTTTTCTCTAAGAATTTTGATGATTTCGTGCAGAATTCTGCTGTTTTCTTGCAATTCAGCCGTTGAATCTTGGTAAAAAGTCATGATTTTGTAGATTTCGTGCTCTTCTTTGCGAATTCAAGCCAGAAAACAACGAAAATCAGCGAGAAATCGTCGATTTGCATCGAAAAATGCGGTTTTCTGTAAGAATTTTGATGATTTCGTGCAGAATTCTGCGGTTTTCTTACAATTCAGCCGTTGAATCTTGGTAAAAAGTCATGATTTTGTAGATTTCGTGCTCTTTTTTGCGAATTCAAGCCAGAAAACCACAAAAATCGGCGAGAAATCGTCGTTTTGCATCGAAATATGCGGTTTTCTCTAAGAATTTTGATGATTTCGTGCAGAATTCTGCTGTTTTCTTGCAATTCAGCCGTTGAATCTTGGTAAAAAGTGATGATTTTGTAGATTTTGTGCTCTTTTTTGCGAATTCAAGCCAGAAAACCACAAAAATCGGCGAGAAATCGTCGTTTTGCATCGTAATATGCGGTTTTCTCTAAGAATTTTGATGATTTCGTGCAGAATTCTGCTGTTTTCTTGCAATTCAGCCGTTGAATCTTGGTAAAAAGTGATGATTTTGTAGATTTCGTGCTCTTATTTGCAAATTCAAGCCAGAAAACAACGAAAATCGCCGAGAAATCGTCGTTTTGCATCGAAATATGAGGTTTTCTCTAAGAATTTTGACGATTTCGTGCAGAATTCTGCTGTTTTCTTGCAATTCAGCCGTTGAATCTTGTTAAAAAGTCATGATTTTGTAGATTTCGTGCTCTTCTTGGCGAATTCAAGATAGAAAACAACGAAAATCGGCGAGAAATCGTTGTTTTGCATCGAAATATGCAGTTTTCTCCAAGAATTTTAATGATTTCGTGCAGAATTCTGCCGTTTTCTTGCAATTCAGCCGTTGAATCTTGGTAAAAAGTCATGATTTTGTAGATTTCGTGCTCTTCTTTGCGAATTCAAGCCAGAAAACAACGAAAATCGGCGAGAAATCGTCGTTTTGCATCGAAATATGCGGTTTTCTGTAAGAATTTTGATGATTTCGTGCAGAATTCTGCTGTTTTCTTGCAATTCAGCCGTAGAATCATGGTAAAAAGTGATGATTTTGTAGATTTCGTGCTCTTCTTTGCAAATTCAAGCCAGAAAACAACGAAAATCGGCGAGAAATCGTTGTTTTGCATCGAAATATGCGGTTTTCTGTAAGAATTTTGATGATTTCGTGCAGAATGCTGCTGTTTTCTTGCAAGTTAGCCGTAGAATCTTGGTAAAAAGTGATGATTTTGTAGATTTCGTGCTCTTCTTTGCGAATTCAAGCCAGAAAACAACGAAAATCGGCGAGAAATCGTCGTTCTGCATCGAAATATGCGGTTTTCTGTAAGAATTTTGATGATTTCGTGCAGAATTCTGCTGTTTTCTTGCAATTCAGCCGTTGAATCTTGGTAAAAATCATGATTTTGTAGATTCCGTGCTCTTCTTTGCGAATTCAAGATAGAAAACAACGAAAATCAGCGAGAAATCGTCGTTTTGCATCGAAATATGCGGTTTTCTCTAAGAATTTTGATGATTTCGTGCAGAATTCTGCTGTTTTCTTGCAATTCAGCCGTTGAATCTTGGTAAAAAGTGATGATTTTGTAGATTTCGTGCTCTTCTTTGCGAATTCAAGCCAGAAAACAACGAAAATCGGCGAGAAATCGTCGTTTTGCATCGAAATATGCGGTTTTCTTTAAGAATTTTGATGATTTCGTGCAGAATTCTGCTGTTTTCTTGCAATTCAGCCGTTGAATCTTGGTAAAAAGTCATGATTTTGTAGATTTCGTGCTCTTCTTTGCAAATTCAAGCCAGAAAACAACGAAAATCGTCGAGAAATCGTCGTTTTGCATCGAAATATGCGGTTTTCTCTAAGAATTTTGATGATTTCGTGCAGAATTCTGCTGTTTTCTTGCAATTCAGCCGTTGAATCTTGGTAAAAAGTCATGATTTTGTAGATTTCGTGCTCTTCTTTGCAAATTCATGCATGAAAACAACGAAAATCGGCGAGAAATCGTCGTTTTGCATCGAAATATGCGGTTTTCTGTAAGAATTTTGATGGTTTCGTGCAGAATTCTGCTGTTTTTTTGCAATTCAGCGGTTGAATCTAGGTAAAAAGTCATGATTTTATAGATTTCGTGCTCTTCTTGGCGAATTCAAGATAGAAAACAACGAAAATCGGCGAGAAATCGTTGTTTTGCATCGAAATATGCGGTTTTCTGTAAGAATTTTGATGATTTCGTGCAGAATTCTGCTGTTTTCTTGCAATTCAGCCGTTGAATCTAGGCAAAAAGTCATGATTTTGTAGTTTTCGTGCTCTTCTTGGCGAATTCAAGATAGAAAACAACGAAAATCGGCGAGAAATCGTTGTTTTGCATCGAAATATGCAGTTTTCTCTAAGAATTTTGATGATTTCGTGCAGAATTCTGCTGTTTTCTTGCAATTCAGCCGTTGAATCTAGGCAAAAAGTCATGATTTTGTAGTTTTCGTGCTCTTCTTTGCGAATTCAAGCCAGAAAACAACGAAAATCGGCGAGAAATCGTCGTTTTGCATCGAAATATGCGGTTTTCTCTAAGAATTTTGACGATTTCGTGCAGAATTCTGCTGTTTACTTGCAATTCAGCCGTTGAATCTTGGTAAAAAGTCATGATTTTGTAGATTTCGTGCTCTTCTTTGCGAATTCAAGACAGAAAACAACGAAAATCAGCGAGAAATCGTCGTTTTGCATCGAAATATGCGGTTTTCTCTAAGAATTTTGATGATTTCGTGCAGAATTCTGCTGTTTTCTTGCAATTCAGCCGTTGAATCTTGGTAAAAAGTGATGATTTTGTAGATTTCGTGCTCTTCTTTGCGAATTCAAGCCTGAAAACAACGAAAATCGGCGAGAAATCGTTGTTTTGCATCGAAATATGCGGTTTTCTGTAAGAATTTTGATGATTTCGTGCAGAATTCTGCGGTTTTCTTACAATTCAGCCGTTGAATCTTGGTAAAAAGTCATGATTTTGTAGATTTCGTGCTCTTTTTTGCGAATTCAAGCCAGAAAACCACAAAAATCGGCGAGAAATCGTCGTTTTGCATCGAAATATGCGGTTTTCTCTAAGAATTTTGATGATTTCGTGCAGAATTCTGCTGTTTTCTTGCAATTCAGCCGTTGAATCTTGGTAAAAAGTGATGATTTTGTAGATTTTGTGCTCTTTTTTGCGAATTCAAGCCAGAAAACCACAAAAATCGGCGAGAAATCGTCGTTTTGCATCGTAATATGCGGTTTTCTCTAAGAATTTTGATGATTTCGTGCAGAATTCTGCTGTTTTCTTGCAATTCAGCCGTTGAATCTTGGTAAAAAGTGATGATTTTGTAGATTTCGTGCTCTTATTTGCAAATTCAAGCCAGAAAACAACGAAAATCGCCGAGAAATCGTCGTTTTGCATCGAAATATGAGGTTTTCTCTAAGAATTTTGACGATTTCGTGCAGAATTCTGCTGTTTTCTTGCAATTCAGCCGTTGAATCTTGTTAAAAAGTCATGATTTTGTAGATTTCGTGCTCTTCTTGGCGAATTCAAGATAGAAAACAACGAAAATCGGCGAGAAATCGTTGTTTTGCATCGAAATATGCAGTTTTCTCCAAGAATTTTAATGATTTCGTGCAGAATTCTGCCGTTTTCTTGCAATTCAGCCGTTGAATCTTGGTAAAAAGTCATGATTTTGTAGATTTCGTGCTCTTCTTTGCGAATTCAAGCCAGAAAACAACGAAAATCGGCGAGAAATCGTCGTTTTGCATCGAAATATGCGGTTTTCTGTAAGAATTTTGATGATTTCGTGCAGAATTCTGCTGTTTTCTTGCAATTCAGCCGTAGAATCATGGTAAAAAGTGATGATTTTGTAGATTTCGTGCTCTTCTTTGCAAATTCAAGCCAGAAAACAACGAAAATCGGCGAGAAATCGTTGTTTTGCATCGAAATATGCGGTTTTCTGTAAGAATTTTGATGATTTCGTGCAGAATGCTGCTGTTTTCTTGCAAGTTAGCCGTAGAATCTTGGTAAAAAGTGATGATTTTGTAGATTTCGTGCTCTTCTTTGCGAATTCAAGCCAGAAAACAACGAAAATCGGCGAGAAATCGTCGTTCTGCATCGAAATATGCGGTTTTCTGTAAGAATTTTGATGATTTCGTGCAGAATTCTGCTGTTTTCTTGCAATTCAGCCGTTGAATCTTGGTAAAAATCATGATTTTGTAGATTCCGTGCTCTTCTTTGCGAATTCAAGATAGAAAACAACGAAAATCAGCGAGAAATCGTCGTTTTGCATCGAAATATGCGGTTTTCTCTAAGAATTTTGATGATTTCGTGCAGAATTCTGCTGTTTTCTTGCAATTCAGCCGTTGAATCTTGGTAAAAAGTGATGATTTTGTAGATTTCGTGCTCTTCTTTGCGAATTCAAGCCAGAAAACAACGAAAATCGGCGAGAAATCGTCGTTTTGCATCGAAATATGCGGTTTTCTTTAAGAATTTTGATGATTTCGTGCAGAATTCTGCTGTTTTCTTGCAATTCAGCCGTTGAATCTTGGTAAAAAGTCATGATTTTGTAGATTTCGTGCTCTTCTTTGCAAATTCAAGCCAGAAAACAACGAAAATCGTCGAGAAATCGTCGTTTTGCATCGAAATATGCGGTTTTCTCTAAGAATTTTGATGATTTCGTGCAGAATTCTGCTGTTTTCTTGCAATTCAGCCGTTGAATCTTGGTAAAAAGTCATGATTTTGTAGATTTCGTGCTCTTCTTTGCAAATTCATGCATGAAAACAACGAAAATCGGCGAGAAATCGTCGTTTTGCATCGAAATATGCGGTTTTCTGTAAGAATTTTGATGGTTTCGTGCAGAATTCTGCTGTTTTTTTGCAATTCAGCGGTTGAATCTAGGTAAAAAGTCATGATTTTATAGATTTCGTGCTCTTCTTGGCGAATTCAAGATAGAAAACAACGAAAATCGGCGAGAAATCGTTGTTTTGCATCGAAATATGCGGTTTTCTGTAAGAATTTTGATGATTTCGTGCAGAATTCTGCTGTTTTCTTGCAATTCAGCCGTTGAATCTAGGCAAAAAGTCATGATTTTGTAGTTTTCGTGCTCTTCTTGGCGAATTCAAGATAGAAAACAACGAAAATCGGCGAGAAATCGTTGTTTTGCATCGAAATATGCAGTTTTCTCTAAGAATTTTGATGATTTCGTGCAGAATTCTGCTGTTTTCTTGCAATTCAGCCGTTGAATCTAGGCAAAAAGTCATGATTTTGTAGTTTTCGTGCTCTTCTTTGCGAATTCAAGCCAGAAAACAACGAAAATCGGCGAGAAATCGTCGTTTTGCATCGAAATATGCGGTTTTCTCTAAGAATTTTGACGATTTCGTGCAGAATTCTGCTGTTTACTTGCAATTCAGCCGTTGAATCTTGGTAAAAAGTCATGATTTTGTAGATTTCGTGCTCTTCTTTGCGAATTCAAGACAGAAAACAACGAAAATCAGCGAGAAATCGTCGTTTTGCATCGAAATATGCGGTTTTCTCTAAGAATTTTGATGATTTCGTGCAGAATTCTGCTGTTTTCTTGCAATTCAGCCGTTGAATCTTGGTAAAAAGTGATGATTTTGTAGATTTCGTGCTCTTCTTTGCGAATTCAAGCCTGAAAACAACGAAAATCGGCGAGAAATCGTTGTTTTGCATCGAAATATGCGGTTTTCTGTAAGAATTTTGATGATTTCGTGCAGAATTCTGCTGTTTTCTTGCAATTCAGCCGTTGAATCTTGGTAAAAAGTCATGATTTTGTAGATTTCGTGCTCTTTTTTGCGAATTCAAGCCAGAAAACAACGAAAATCGGCGAGAAATCGTCGTTTTGCATCGAAAAATGCGGTTTTCTGTAAGAATTTTGATGATTTCGTGCAGAATTCTGCTGTTTTCTTGCAATTCAGCCGTTGAATCTTGGTAAAAAGTCATGATTTTGTAGATTTCGTGCTTTTCTTTGCGAATTCAAGCCAGAAAACAACGAAAATCGGCGAGAAATCGTCGTTTTGCATAGAAATATGCGGTTTTCTGTAAGAATTTTGATGATTTCGTGCAGAATTCTGCTGTTTTCTTGCAATTCAGCTGTTGAATCTTGGTAAAAAGTCATGATTTTGTAGATTCCGTGCTCTTCTTTGCGAATTCAAGATAGAAAACAACAAAAATCAGCGAGAAATCGTCGTTTTGCATCGAAATATGCGGTTTTCTCTATGAATTTTGATGATTTCGTGCAGAATTCTGCTGTTTTCTTGCAATTCAGCCGTTGAATCTTGGTAAAAAGTGATGATTTTGTAGATTTCGTGCCCTTCTTTGCGAATTCAAGCCAGAAAACAACGAAAATCGGCGAGAAATCGTCGTTTTGCATCGAAAAATGCGGTTTTCTGTAAGAATTTTGATGATTTCGTGCAGAATTCTGCTGTTTTCTTGCAATTCAGCCGTTGAATCTTGGCAAAAAGTCATGACTTTGTAGATTTCGTGCTCTTCTTTGCGAATTCAAGCCAGAAAACAACGAAAATCGGCGAGAAATCGTCGTTTTGCATCGAAATATGCGGTTTTCTGTAAGAATTTTGATGATTTCGTGCAGAATTCTGCTGTTTTCTTGCAATTCAGCTGTTGAATCTTAGTAAAAAGTCATGATTTTGTAGATTCCGTGCTCTTCTTTGCGAATTCAAGATAGAAAACAACAAAAATCAGCGAAAAATCGTCGTTTTGCATCGAAATATGCGGTTTTCTCTAAGAATTTTGATGATTTCGTGCAGAATTCTGCTGTTTTCTTGCAATTCAGCCGTTGAATCTTGGTAAAAAGTCATGATTTTGTAGATTTCGTGCTCTTCTTTGCAAATTCAAGCCAGAAAACAACGAAAATCGGCGACAAATCGTCGTTTTGCATCGAAATATGCGGTTTTCTGTAAGAATTTTGATGATTTCGTGCAGAATTCTGCTGTTTTCTTGCAATTCAGCCGTTGAATCTAGGTAAAAAGTCATGATTTTATAGATTTCGTGCTCTTCTTGGCGAATTCAAGATAGAAAACAACACAAATCGGCGAGAAATCGTTGTTTTGCATCGAAATATGCGGTTTTCTGTAAGAATTTTGATGATTTCGTGCAGAATTCTGCTGTTTTCTTGCAATTCAGCCGTTGAATCTAGGTAAAAAGTCATGATTTTGTAGATTTCGTGCTCTTCTTGGCGAATTCAAGATAGAAAACAACGAAAATCGGCGAGAAATCGTTGTTTTGCATCGAAATATGCAGTTTTCTCTAAGAATTTTGATGATTTCGTGCAGAATTCTGCTGTTTTCTTGCAATTCAGCCGTTGAATCTTGGTAAAAAGTCATGATTTTGTAGATTTCGTGCTCTTCTTTGCGAATTCAAGCCAGAAAACAACGAAAATCGGCGAGAAATCGTTGTTTTGCATCGAAATATGCAGTTTTCTCCAAGAATTTTAATGATTTCGTGCAGAATTCTGCCGTTTTCTTGCAATTCAGCCGTTGAATCTTGGTAAAAAGTCATGATTTTGTAGATTTCGTGCTCTTCTTTGCGAATTCAAGCCAGAAAACAACGAAAATCGGCGAGAAATCGTCGTTTTGCATCGAAATATGCGGTTTTCTGTAAGAATTTTGATGATTTCGTGCAGAATGCTGCTGTTTTCTTGCAAGTTAGCCGTAGAATCTTGGTAAAAAGTGATGATTTTGTAGATTTCGTGCTCTTCTTTGCGAATTCAAGCCAGAAAACAACGAAAATCGGCGAGAAATCGTCGTTTTGCATCGAAATATGCGGTTTTCTGTAAGAATTTTGATGATTTCGTGCAGAATTCTGCTGTTTTCTTGCAATTCAGCCGTTGAATCTTGGTAAAAATCATGATTTTGTAGATTCCGTGCTCTTCTTTGCGAATTCAAGATAGAAAACAACGAAAATCAGCGAGAAATCGTCGTTTTGCATCGAAATATGCGGTTTTCTCTAAGAATTTTGATGATTTCGTGCAGAATTCTGCGGTTTTCTTGCAATTCAGCTGTTGAATCTTGGTAAAAAGTCATGATTTTGTAGATTTCGTGCTCTTTTTTGCGAATTCAAGCCAGAAAACCACAAAAATCGGCGAGAAATCGTCGTTTTGCATCGAAATATGCGGTTTTCTCTAAGAATTTTGATGATTTCGTGCAGAATTCTGCTGTTTTCTTGCAATTCAGCTGTTGAATCTTGGTAAAAAGTGATGATTTTGTAGATTTCGTGCTCTTTTTTGCGAATTCAAGCCAGAAAACCACAAAAATCGGCGAGAAATCGTCGTTTTGCATCGTAATATGCGGTTTTCTCTAAGAATTTTGATGATTTCGTGCAGAATTCTGCTGATTTCTTGCAATTCAGCCGTTGAATCTTGGTAAAAAGTGATGATTTTGTAGATTTCGTGCTCTTCTTTGCGAATTCAAGCCAGAAAACAACGAAAATCGGCGAGAAGTCGTCGTTTTGCATCGAAATATGCGGTTTTCTCTAAGAATTTTGACGATTTCGTGCAGAATTCTGCTGTTTTCTTGCAATTCAGCCGTTGAATCTTGGTAAAAAGTCATGATTTTGTAGATTTCGTGCTCTTCTTGGCGAATTCAAGATAGAAAACAACGAAAATCGGCGAGAAATCGTTGTTTTGCATCGAAATATGCGGTTTTCTGTAAGAATTTTGATGATTTCGTGCAGAATTCTGCTGTTTTCTTGCAATTCAGCCGTTGAATCTTGGTAAAAATCATGATTTTGTAGATTCCGTGCTCTTCTTTGCGAATTCAAGATAGAAAACAACGAAAATCAGCGAGAAATCGTCGTTTTGCATCGAAATATGCGGTTTTCTCTAAGAATTTTGATGATTTCGTGCAGAATTCTGCTGTTTTCTTGCAATTCAGCCGTTGAATCTTGGTAAAAAGTGATGATTTTGTAGATTTCGTGCTCTTCTTTGCGAATTCAAGCCAGAAAACAACGAAAATCGGCGAAAAATCGTCGTTTTGCATCGAAATATGCGGTTTTCTGTAAGAATTTTGATGATTTCGTGCAGAATTCTGCTGTTTTCTTGCAATTCAGCCGTTGAATCTTGGTAAAAATCATGATTTTGTAGATTCCGTGCTCTTCTTTGCGAATTCAAGATAGAAAACAACGAAAATCAGCGAGAAATCGTCGTTTTGCATCGAAATATGCGGTTTTCTCTAAGAATTTTGATGATTTCGTGCAGAATTCTGCTGTTTTCTTGCAATTCAGCCGTTGAATCTTGGTAAAAAGTGATGATTTTGTAGATTTCGTGCTCTTCTTTGCGAATTCAAGCCAGAAAACAACGAAAATCGGCGAGAAATCGTCGTTTTGCATCGAAATATGCGGTTTTCTTTAAGAATTTTGATGATTTCGTGCAGAATTCTGCTGTTTTCTTGCAATTCAGCCGTTGAATCTTGGTAAAAAGTGATGATTTTGTAGATTTCGTGCTCTTCTTTGCAAATTCAAGCCAGAAAACAACGAAAATCGTCGAGAAATCGTCGTTTTGCATCGAAATATGCGGTTTTCTCTAAGAATTTTGATGATTTCGTGCAGAATTCTGCTGTTTTCTTGCAATTCAGCCGTTGAGTCTTGGTAAAAAGTCATAATTTTGTAGATTTCGTGCTCTTCTTTGCAAATTCATGCAAGAAAACAACGAAAATCGGCGAGAAATCGTCGTTTTGCATCGAAATATGCGGTTTTCTGTAAGAATTTTGATGATTTCGTGCAGAATTCTGCTGTTTTTTTGCAATTCAGCCGTTGAATCTAGGTAAAAAGTCATGATTTTATAGATTTCGTGCTCTTCTTGGCGAATTCAAGATAGAAAACAACGAAAATCGGCGAGAAATCGTTGTTTTGCATCGAAATATGCGGTTTTCTGTAAGAATTTTGATGATTTCGTGCAGAATTCTGCTGTTTTCTTGCAATTCAGCCGTTGAATCTAGGCAAAAAGTCATGATTTTGTAGTTTTTGTGCTCTTCTTGGCGAATTCAAGATAGAAAACAACGAAAATCGGCGAGAAATCGTTGTTTTGCATCGAAATATGCAGTTTTCTCTAAGAATTTTGATGATTTCGTGCAGAATTCTGCTGTTTTCTTGCAATTCAGCCGTTGAATCTTTGTAAAAAGTCATTTATTTTGTAGATTTCGTGCTCTTCTTTGCGAATTCAAGCCAGAAAACAACGAAAATCGGCGAGAAATCGTCGTTTTGCATCGAAATATGCGGTTTTCTGTAAGAATTTTGATGATTTCGTGCAGAATTCTGCTGTTTTCTTGCAATTCAGCCGTTGAATCTTGGTAAAAAGTCATGACTTTGTAGATTTCGTGCTCTTCTTTGCGAATTCAAGCCAGAAAACAACGAAAATCGGCGAGAAATCGTCGTTTTGCATCGAAATATGCGGTTTTCTCTAAGAATTTTGACGATTTCGTGCAGAATTCTGCTGTTTACTTGCAATTCAGCCGTTGAATCTTGGTAAAAAGTCATGATTTTGTAGATTTCGTGCTCTTCTTTGCGAATTCAAGACAGAAAACAACGAAAATCAGCGAGAAATCGTCGTTTTGCATCGAAATATGCGGTTTTCTCTAAGAATTTTGATGATTTCGTGCAGAATTCTGCTGATTTCTTGCAATTCAGCCGTTGAATCTTGGTAAAAAGTGATGATTTTGTAGATTTCGTGCTCTTCTTTGCGAATTCAAGCCAGAAAACAACGAAAATCGGCGAGAAGTCGTCGTTTTGCATCGAAATATGCGGTTTTCTCTAAGAATTTTGACGATTTCGTGCAGAATTCTGCTGTTTTCTTGCAATTCAGCCGTTGAATCTTGGTAAAAAGTCATGATTTTGTAGATTTCGTGCTCTTCTTGGCGAATTCAAGATAGAAAACAACGAAAATCGGCGAGAAATCGTTGTTTTGCATCGAAATATGCGGTTTTCTGTAAGAATTTTGATGATTTCGTGCAGAATTCTGCTGTTTTCTTGCAATTCAGCCGTTGAATCTTGGTAAAAATCATGATTTTGTAGATTCCGTGCTCTTCTTTGCGAATTCAAGATAGAAAACAACGAAAATCAGCGAGAAATCGTCGTTTTGCATCGAAATATGCGGTTTTCTCTAAGAATTTTGATGATTTCGTGCAGAATTCTGCTGTTTTCTTGCAATTCAGCCGTTGAATCTTGGTAAAAAGTGATGATTTTGTAGATTTCGTGCTCTTCTTTGCGAATTCAAGCCAGAAAACAACGAAAATCGGCGAAAAATCGTCGTTTTGCATCGAAATATGCGGTTTTCTGTAAGAATTTTGATGATTTCGTGCAGAATTCTGCTGTTTTCTTGCAATTCAGCCGTTGAATCTTGGTAAAAATCATGATTTTGTAGATTCCGTGCTCTTCTTTGCGAATTCAAGATAGAAAACAACGAAAATCAGCGAGAAATCGTCGTTTTGCATCGAAATATGCGGTTTTCTCTAAGAATTTTGATGATTTCGTGCAGAATTCTGCTGTTTTCTTGCAATTCAGCCGTTGAATCTTGGTAAAAAGTGATGATTTTGTAGATTTCGTGCTCTTCTTTGCGAATTCAAGCCAGAAAACAACGAAAATCGGCGAGAAATCGTCGTTTTGCATCGAAATATGCGGTTTTCTTTAAGAATTTTGATGATTTCGTGCAGAATTCTGCTGTTTTCTTGCAATTCAGCCGTTGAATCTTGGTAAAAAGTGATGATTTTGTAGATTTCGTGCTCTTCTTTGCAAATTCAAGCCAGAAAACAACGAAAATCGTCGAGAAATCGTCGTTTTGCATCGAAATATGCGGTTTTCTCTAAGAATTTTGATGATTTCGTGCAGAATTCTGCTGTTTTCTTGCAATTCAGCCGTTGAGTCTTGGTAAAAAGTCATAATTTTGTAGATTTCGTGCTCTTCTTTGCAAATTCATGCAAGAAAACAACGAAAATCGGCGAGAAATCGTCGTTTTGCATCGAAATATGCGGTTTTCTGTAAGAATTTTGATGATTTCGTGCAGAATTCTGCTGTTTTTTTGCAATTCAGCCGTTGAATCTAGGTAAAAAGTCATGATTTTATAGATTTCGTGCTCTTCTTGGCGAATTCAAGATAGAAAACAACGAAAATCGGCGAGAAATCGTTGTTTTGCATCGAAATATGCGGTTTTCTGTAAGAATTTTGATGATTTCGTGCAGAATTCTGCTGTTTTCTTGCAATTCAGCCGTTGAATCTAGGCAAAAAGTCATGATTTTGTAGTTTTTGTGCTCTTCTTGGCGAATTCAAGATAGAAAACAACGAAAATCGGCGAGAAATCGTTGTTTTGCATCGAAATATGCAGTTTTCTCTAAGAATTTTGATGATTTCGTGCAGAATTCTGCTGTTTTCTTGCAATTCAGCCGTTGAATCTTTGTAAAAAGTCATTTATTTTGTAGATTTCGTGCTCTTCTTTGCGAATTCAAGCCAGAAAACAACGAAAATCGGCGAGAAATCGTCGTTTTGCATCGAAATATGCGGTTTTCTGTAAGAATTTTGATGATTTCGTGCAGAATTCTGCTGTTTTCTTGCAATTCAGCCGTTGAATCTTGGTAAAAAGTCATGACTTTGTAGATTTCGTGCTCTTCTTTGCGAATTCAAGCCAGAAAACAACGAAAATCGGCGAGAAATCGTCGTTTTGCATCGAAATATGCGGTTTTCTCTAAGAATTTTGACGATTTCGTGCAGAATTCTGCTGTTTACTTGCAATTCAGCCGTTGAATCTTGGTAAAAAGTCATGATTTTGTAGATTTCGTGCTCTTCTTTGCGAATTCAAGACAGAAAACAACGAAAATCAGCGAGAAATCGTCGTTTTGCATCGAAATATGCGGTTTTCTCTAAGAATTTTGATGATTTCGTGCAGAATTCTGCTGTTTTCTTGCAATTCAGTCGTTGAATCTAGGTAAAAAGTCATGAATTTGTAGATTTCGTGCTCTTCTTGGCGAATTCAAGATAGAAAACAACAAAAATCGGCGAGAAATCGTTGTTTTGCATCGAAATATTCAGTTTCCTCTAAGAATTTTGATGATTTCGTGCAGAATTCTGCTGTTTTCTTGCAATTCAGCCGTTGAATCTTGGTAAAAAGTCATGATTTTGTAGATTTCGTGCTCTTCTTTGCGAATTCAAGCCAGAAAACAACGAAAATCGGCGAGAAATCGTCGTTTTGCATCGAAATATGCGGTTTTTTGTAAGAATTTTGATGATTTCGTGCAGAATTCTGCTGTTTTCTTGCAATTCAGCCGTAGAATCTTGGGAAAAGTGATGATTTTGTAGATTTCGTGCTCTTCTTTGCGAATTCAAGCCAGAAAACAACGAAAATCGGCGAGAAATCGTCGTTTTGCATCGAAATATGCGGTTTTCTCTAAGAATTTTGATGATTTCGTGCAGAATTCTGCTGTTTTCTTGCAATTCAGTCGTTGAATCTAGGTAAAAAGTCATGAATTTGTAGATTTCGTGCTCTTCTTGGCGAATTCAAGATAGAAAACAACAAAAATCGGCGAGAAATCGTTGTTTTGCATCGAAATATTCAGTTTCCTCTAAGAATTTTGATGATTTCGTGCAGAATTCTGCTGTTTTCTTGCAATTCAGCCGTTGAATCTTGGTAAAAAGTCATGATTTTGTAGATTTCGTGCTCTTTTTTGCGAATTCAAGCCAGAAAACAACGAAAATCGGCGAGAAATCGTCGTTTTGCATCGAAATATGCGGTTTTTTGTAAGAATTTTGATGATTTCGTGCAGAATTCTGCTGTTTTCTTGCAATTCAGCCGTAGAATCTTGGGAAAAGTGATGATTTTGTAGATTTCGTGCTCTTCTTTGCGAATTCAAGCCAGAAAACAACGAAAATCGGCGAGAAATCGTTGTTTTGCATCGAAATATGCGGTTTTCTGTAAGAATTTTGATGATTTCGTGCAGAATTCTGCTGTTTTCTTGCAATTCAGCCGTTGAATCTTGGTAAAAAGTCATGATTTTGTAGATTTCGTGCTCTTCTTTGCGAATTCAAGCCAGAAAACAACGAAAATCGGCGAGAAATCGTCGATTTGCATAGAAAAATGCGGTTTTCTGTAAGAATTTTGATGATTTCGTGCAGAATTCTGCGGTTTTCTTGCAATTCAGCCGTTAAATCTTGGTAAAAAGTCATGATTTTGTAGATTTCGTGCTCTTCTTTGCGAATTCAAGCCAGAAAACAACGAAAATCGGCGAGAAATCGTCGTTTTGCATCGAAATATGCGGTTTTCTGTAAAAATTTTGATGATTTCGTGCAGAATTCTGCTGATTTCTTGCAATTCAGCCGTTGAATCTTGGTAAAAAGTCATGATTTTGTAGATTTCGTGCTCTTCTTTGCAAATTCAAGCCAGAAAACAACGAAAATCGGCGAGAAATAATCGTTTTGCATCGAAATATGCGGTTTTCTGTAAGAATTTTGATGATTTCGTGCAAAATTCTGCTGTTTTCTTGCAATTCAGCCGTTGAATCTTGGTAAAAAGTCATGATTTTGTAGATTTCGTGCTCTTCTTTGCGAATTCAAGCCAGAAAACCACGAAAATCGGCGAGAAATCGTCGTTTTGCATCGAAATATGCGGTTTTCTCTAAGAATTTTGATGATTTCGTGCAGAATTCTGCTGTTTTCTTGCAATTCAGCCATTGAATCTTGGTAAAAAGTGATGATTTTGTAGATTTCGTGCTCTTCTTTGCGAATTCAAGCCAGAAAACAACGAAAATCGGCGAGAAATCGTCGTTTTGCATCGAAATATGCGGTTTTCTCTTAGAATTTTGACGATTTCGTGCAGAATTCTGCTGTTTTCTTGCAATTCAGCCGTTGAATCTTGGTAAAAAGTCATGATTTTGTAGATTTCGTGCTCTTCTTGGCGAATTCAAGATAGAAAACAACGAAAATCGGCGAGAAATCGTTGTTTTGCATCGAAATATGCAGTTTTCTCTAAGAATTTTGATGATTTCGTGCAGAATACTGCTGTTTTCTTGCAATTCAGCCGTTGAATCTTGGTAAAAAGTCATGATTTTGTAGATTTCGTGCTCTTCTTTGCGAATTCAAGCCAAAAAACAACGAAAATCGGCGAGAAATCGTCGTTTTGCATCGAAATATGCGGTTTTCTGTAAGAATTTTGATGATTTCGTGCAGAATTCTGCTGTTTTCTTGCAATTCAGCTGTAGAATCTTGGTAAAAAGTGATGATTTTGTAGATTTCGTGCTCTTCTTTGCGAATTCAAGCCAGAAAACAACGAAAATCGGCGAGAAATCGTTGTTATGCGTCGAAATATGCGGTTTTCTGTAAGAATTTTGATGATTTCGTGCAGAATTCTGCTGTTTTCTTGCAATTCAGCTGTAGAATCTTGGGAAAAGTGATGATTTTGTAGATTTCGTGCTCTTCTTTGCGAATTCAAGCCAGAAAACAACGAAAATCGGCGAGAAATCGTCGTTTTGCATCGAAATATGCGGTTTTCTCTAAGAATTTTGATAATTTCGTGCAGAGTTCTGCTGTTTTCTTGCAATTCAGCCGTTGAATCTTGGTAAAAAGTCATGATTTTGTAGATTTCGTGCTCTTCTTTGCAAATTCATGCCAGAAAACATCGAAAATCGGCGAGAAATCGTCGTTTTGCATCGAAATATGCGGTTTTCTCTAAGAATTTTGATGATTTCGTGCAGAATTCTGCTGTTTTCTTGCAATTCAGCCGTTGAATCTAGGTAAAAAGTCATGAATTTGTAGATTTCGTGCTCTTCTTGGCGAATTCAAGATAGAAAACAACAAAAATCGGCGAGAAATCGTTGTTTTGCATCGAAATATTCAGTTTTCTCTAAGAATTTTGATGATTTCGTGCAGAATTCTGCTGTTTTCTTGCAATTCAGCCGTTGAATCTTGGTAAAAAGTCATGATTTTGTAGATTTCGTGCTCTTCTTTGCGAATTCAAGCCAGAAAACAACGAAAATCGGCGAGAAATCGTCGTTTTGCATCGAAATATGCGGTTTTCTGTAAGAATTTTGATGATTTTGTGCAGAATTCTGCTGTTTTCTTGCAATTCAGCTGTAGAATCTTGGGAAAAGTGATGATTTTGTAGATTTCGTGCTCTTCTTTGCGAATTCAAGCCAGAAAACAACGAAAATCGGCGAGAAATCGTTGTTTTGCATCGAAATATGCGGTTTTCTGTAAGAATTTTGATGATTTCGTGCAGAATTCTGCTGTTTTCTTGCAATTCAGCCGTTGAATCTTGGTAAAAAGTCATGATTTTGTAGATTTCGTGCTCTTCTTTGCGAATTCAAGCCAGAAAACCACGAAAATCGGCGAGAAATCGTCGATTTGCATAGAAAAATGCGGTTTTCTGTAAGAATTTTGATGATTTCGTGCAGAATTCTGCGGTTTTCTTGCAATTCAGCCGTTGAATCTTGGTAAAAAGTCATGATTTTGTAGATTTCGTGCTCTTCTTTGCGAATTCAAGCCAGAAAACAACGAAAATCGGCGAGAAATCGTCGTTTTGCATCGAAATATGCGGTTTTCTGTAAGAATTTTGATGATTTCGTGCAGAATTCCGCTGTTTTCTTGCAATTCAGCAGTTGAATCTTGGTAAAAAGTCATGATTTTGTAGATTTCGTGCTCTTCTTTGCGAATTCAAGCCAGAAAACAACGAAAATCGGCGAGAAATCGTCGTTTTGCATCGAAATATGCGGTTTTCTGTAAGAATTTTGATGATTTCGTGCAGAATTCCGCTGTTTTCTTGCAATTCAGCAGTTGAATCTTGGTAAAAAGTCATGATTTTGTAGATTTCGTGCTCTTCTTTGCGAATTCAAGCCAGAAAACAACGAAAATCGGCGAGAAATAATCGTTTTGCATCGAAATATGCGGTTTTCTGTAAGAATTTTGATGATTTCGTGCAAAATTCTGCTGTTTTCTTGCAATTCAGCCGTTGAATCTTGGTAAAAAGTCATGATTTTGTAGATTTCGTGCTCTTCTTTGCGAATTCAAGCCAGAAAACCACGAAAATCGGCGAGAAATCGTCGTTTTGCATCGAAATATGCGGTTTTCTCTAAGAATTTTGATGATTTCGTGCAGAATTCTGCTGTTTTCTTGCAATTCAGCCGTAGAATCTTGGTAAAAAGTGATGATTTTGTAGATTTCGTGCTCTTTTTTGCGAATTCAAGCCAGAAAACAACGAAAATCGGCGAGAAATCGTCGTTTTGCATCGAAATATGCGGTTTTCTCTAAGAATTTTGATGATTTCGTGCAGAATTCTGCTGTTTTCTTGCATTCAGCCGTTGAATCTTGGTAAAAAGTGATGATTTTGTAGATTTCGTGCTCTTCTTTGCGAATTCAAGCCAGAAAACAACGAAAATCGGCGAGAAATCGTCGTTTTGCATCGAAATATGCGGTTTTCTCTAAGAATTTTGATAATTTCGTGCAGAATTCTGCTGTTTTCTTGCAATTCAGCCGTTGAATCTTGGTAAAAAGTGATGATTTTGTAGATTTCGTGCTCTTCTTTGCGAATTCAAGCCAGAAAACAACGAAAATCGGCGAGAAATCGTCGTTTTGCATCGAAATATGCGGTTTTCTCTAAGAATTTTGATAATTTCGTGCAGAATTCTGCTGTTTTCTTGCAATTCAGCCGTTGAATCTTGGTAAAAAGTCATGATTTTGTAGATTTCGTGCTCTTCTTTGCAAATTCATGCCAGAAAACATCGAAAATCGGCGAGAAATCGTCGTTTTGCATCGAAATATGCGGTTTTCTGTAAGAATTTTGATGATTTCGTGCAGAATTCTGCTGTTTTCTTGCAATTCAGCCGTTGAATCTTGGTAAAAAGTGATGATTTTGTAGATTTCGTGCTCTTCTTTGCGAATTCAAGATAGGAAACAACAAAATCAGCGAGAAATCGTCGTTTTGCATCGAAATATGCGGTTTTCTCTAAGAATTTTGATGATTTCGTGCAGAATTCTGCTGTTTTCTTGCAATTCAGCCGTTGAATCTTGGTAAAAAGTCATGATTTTGTAGATTTCGTGCTCTTCTTTGCAAATTCACGCCAGAAAACATCGAAAATCGGCGAGAAATCGTCGTTTTGCATCGAAATATGCGGTTTTCTGTAAGAATTTTGATGATTTCGTGCAGAATTCTGCTGTTTTCTTGCAATTCAGCCGTTGAATCTTGGTAAAAAGTCATGATTTTATAGATTTCGTGCTCTTCTTTGCGAATTCAAGCCAGAAAACAACGAAAATCGGCGAGAAATCGTTATTTTGCATCGAAATATGCGGTTTTCTGAAAGAATTTTGATGATTTCGTGCAGAATTCTGCTGTTTTCTTGCAATTCAGCCGTTGAATCTTGGTAAAAAGTCATGATTTTATAGATTTCGTGCTCTTCTTTGCGAATTCAAGCCAGAAAA
Source organism: Gnatocerus cornutus (assembly GCA_029298725.1). NCBI lineage: Eukaryota > Metazoa > Arthropoda > Insecta > Coleoptera > Tenebrionidae > Gnatocerus > Gnatocerus cornutus. The sequence goes on from CM055516.1 coordinate 6,621,811, forward strand.
CAACGAAAATCGGCGAGAAATCGTTGTTTTGCATCGAAATATGCGGTTTTCTGTAAGAATTTTGATGATTTCGTGCAGAATTCTGCTGTTTTCTTGCAATTCAGCCGTTGAATCTTGGTAAAAAGTCATGATTTTGTAGATTTCGTGCTCTTCTTTGCGAATTCAAGACAGAAAACAACGAAAATCAGCGAGAAATCGTCGTTTTGCATCGAAATATGCGGTTTTCTGTAAGAATTTTGATGATTTCGTGCAGAATTCTGCTGTTTTCTTGCAATTCAGCCGTTGAATCTTGGTAAAAAGTCATGATTTTGTAGATTTCGTGCTCTTCTTGGCGAATTCAAGATAGAAAACAACGAAAATCGGCGAGAAATCGTTGTTTTGCATCGAAATATGCAGTTTTCTCTAAGAATTTTGATGATTTCGTGCAGAATTCTCCTGTTTTCTTGCAATTCAGCCGTTGAATCTTGCTAAAAAGTCATGATTTTGTAGATTTCGTGCTCTTCTTTGCGAATTCAAGCCAAAAAAACAACGAAAATCGGCGAGAAATCGTCGTTTTGCATCGAAATATGCGGTTTTCTGTAAGAATTTTGATGATTTCGTGCAGAATTCTGCTGTTTTCTTGCAATTCAGCTGTAGAATCTTGGTAAAAAGTGATGATTTTGTAGATTTCGTGCTCTTCTTTGCGAATTCAAGCCAGAAAACAACGAAAATCGGCGAGAAATCGTTGTTATGCGTCGAAATATGCGGTTTTCTGTAAGAATTTTGATGATTTCGTGCAGATTTCTGCTGTTTTCTTGCAATTCAGCCGTAGAATCTTGGGAAAAGTGATGATTTTGTAGATTTCGTGCTCTTCTTTGCGAATTCAAGCCAGAAAACAACGAAAATCGGCGAGAAATCGTCGTTTTGCATCGAAATATGCGGTTTTCTCTAAGAATTTTGATAATTTCGTGCAGAGTTCTGCTGTTTTCTTGCAATTCAGCCGTTGAATCTTGGTAAAAAGTCATGATTTTGTAGATTTCGTGCTCTTCTTTGCAAATTCATGCCAGAAAACATCGAAAATCGGCTAGAAATCGTCGTTTTACATCGAAATATGCGGTTTTCTGTAAGAATTTTGATGATTTCGTGCAGAATTCTGCTGTTTTCTTGCAATTCAGCCGTTGAATCTTAGTAAAAAGTGATGATTTTGTAGATTTCGTGCTCTTCTTTGCAAATTCAAGCCAGAAAACAACGAAAATCGGCGAGAAATCGTCGTTTTGCATCGAAATATGCGGTTTTCTCTAAGAATTTTGATGATTTCGTGCAGAATTCTGCTGTTTTCTTGCAATTCAGCCGTTGAATCTTGGTAAAAAGTCATGATTTTGTAGATTTCGTGCTCTTCTTTGCAAATTCATGCCAGAAAACAACGAAAATCGGCGAGAAATCGTCGTTTTGCATCGAAATATGCGGTTTTCTGTAAGAATTTTGATGATTTCGTGCAGAATTCTGCTGTTTTCTTGCAATTCAGCCGTTGAATCTTGGTAAAAAGTCATGACTTTGTAGATTTCGTGCTCTTCTTTGCGAATTCAAGCCAGAAAACAACGAAAATCGGCGAGAAATCGTCGTTTTGCATCGAAGTATGCGGTTTTCTCTAAGAATTTTGACGATTTCGTGCAGAATTCTGCTGTTTACTTGCAATTCAGCTGTTGAATCTTGGTAAAAAGTCATAATTTTGTAGATTTCGTGCTCTTCTTTGCGAATTCAAGACAGAAAACAACGAAAATCAGCGAGAAATCGTCGTTTTGCATCGAAATATGCGGTTTTCTCTAAGAATTTTGATGATTTCGTGCAGAATTCTGCTGTTTTCTTGCAATTCAGCCGTTGAATCTAGGTAAAAAGTCATGATTTTGTAGATTTCGTGCTCTTCTTGGCGAATTCAAGATAGAAAACAACGAAAATCGGCGAGAAATCGTTGTTTTGCATCGAAATATTCAGTTTTCTCTAAGAATTTTGATGATATCGTGCAGAATTCTGCTGTTTTCTTGCAATTCAGCCGTTGAATCTTGGTAAAAAGTCATGATTTTGTAGATTTCGTGCTCTTCTTTGCGAATTCAAGCCAGAAAACAACGAAAATCGGCGAGAAATCGTCGTTTTGCATCGAAATATGCGGTTTTCTGTAAGAATTTTGATTATTTCGTGCAGAATTCTGCTGTTTTCTTGCAATTCAGCCGTAGAATCTTGGGAAAAGTGATGATTTTGTAGATTTCGTGCTCTTCTTTGCGAATTCAAGCCAGAAAACAACGAAAATCGGCGAGAAATCGTTGTTTTGCATCAAAATATGCGGTTTTCTGTAAGAATTTTGATGATTTCGTGCAGAATTCTGCTGTTTTCTTGCAATTCAGCCGTTGAATCTTGGTAAAAAGTCATGATTTTGTAGATTTCGTGCTCTTCTTTGCGAATTCAAGCCAGAAAATCACGAAAATCGGCGAGAAATCGTCGATTTGCATAGAAAAATGCGGTTTTCTGTAAGAATTTTGATGATTTCGTGCAGAATTCTGCGGTTTTCTTGCAATTCAGCCGTTGAATCTTGGTAAAAAGTCATGATTTTGTAGATTTCGTGCTCTTCTTTGCGAATTCAAGCCAGAAAACAACGAAAATCGGCGAGAAATCTTCGTTTTGCATCGAAATATGCGGTTTTCTGTAAGAATTTTGATGATTTCGTGTAGAATTCCGCTGTTTTCTTGCAATTTAGCCGTTGAATCGTGGTAAAAAGTCATGATTTTGTAGATTTCGTTCTCTTCTTTGCGAATTCAAGCCAGAAAACAACGAAAATCGGCGAGAAATAATCGTTTTGCATCGAAATATGCGGTTTTCTGTAAGAATTTTGATGATTTCGTGCAAAATTCTGCTGTTTTCTTGCAATTCAGCCGTTGAATCTTGGTAAAAAGTCATGATTTTGTAGATTTCGTGCTCTTCTTTGCGAATTCAAGCCAGAAAACAACGAAAATCGGCGAGAAATCGTCGTTTTGCATCGAAATATGCGGTTTTCTCTAAGAATTTTGATGATTTCGTGCAGAATTCTGCTGTTTTCTTGCAATTCAGCCGTTGAATCTTGGTAAAAAGTGATGATTTTGTAGATTTCGTGCTCTTCTTTGCGAATTCAAGCCAGAAAACAACGAAAATCGGCGAAAAATCGTCGTTTTGCATCGAAATATGCGGTTTTCTCTAAGAATTTTGATAATTTCGTGCAGAATTCTGCTGTTTTCTTGCAATTCAGCCGTTGAATCTTGGTAAAAAGTGATGATTTTGTAGATTTCGTGCTCTTCTTTGCGAATTCAAGCCAGAAAACAACGAAAATCGGCGAGAAATCGTCGTTTTGCATCGAAATATGCGGTTTTCTCTAAGAATTTTGATAATTTCGAGCAGAATTCTGTTGTTTTCTTGCAATTCAGCCGTTGAATCTTGGTAAAAAGTCATGATTTTGTAGATTTCGTGCTCTTCTTTGCAAATTCATGCCAGAAAACATCGAAAATCGGCGAGAAATCGTCGTTTTGCATCGAAATATGCGGTTTTCTGTAAGAATTTTGATGATTTCGTGCAGAATTCTGCTGTTTTCTTGCAATTCAGCCGTTGAATCTTGGTAAAAAGTCATGATTTTATAGATTTCGTGCTCTTCTTTGCGAATTCAAGCCAGAAAACAACGAAAATCGGCGAGAAATCGTTGTTTTGCATCGAAATATGCGGTTTTCTGTAAGAATTTTGATGATTTCGTGCAGAATTCTGCTGTTTTCTTGCAATTCAGCCGTTGAATCTTGGCAAAAAGTCATGATTTTATAGATTTCGTGCTCTTCTTTGCGAATTCAAGCCAGAAAACAACGAAAATCGGCGAGAAATCGTTGTTTTGCATCGAAATATGCGGTTTTCTGTAAGAATTTTGATGATTTCGTGCAGAATTCTGCTGTTTTCTTGCAATTCAGCCGTTGAATCTTGGTAAAAAGTCATGATTTTGTAGATTTCGTGCTCTTCTTTGCGAATTCAAGACAGAAAACAACGAAAATCAGCGAGAAATCGTCGTTTTGCATCGAAATATGCGGTTTTCTGTAAGAATTTTGATGATTTCGTGCAGAATTCTGCTGTTTTCTTGCAATTCAGCCGTTGAATCTTAGTAAAAAGTGATGATTTTGTAGATTTCGTGCTCTTCTTTGCAAATTCAAGCCAGAAAACAACGAAAATCGGCGAGAAATCGTCGTTTTGCATCGAAATATGCGGTTTTCTCTAAGAATTTTGATGATTTCGTGCAGAATTCTGCTGTTTTCTTGCAATTCAGCCGTTGAATCTTGGTAAAAAGTCATGATTTTGTAGATTTCGTGCTCTTCTTTGCAAATTCATGCCAGAAAACAACGAAAATCGGCGAGAAATCGTCGTTTTGCATCGAAATATGCGGTTTTCTGTAAGAATTTTGATGATTTCGTGCAGAATTCTGCTGTTTTCTTGCAATTCAGCCGTTGAATCTAGGTAAAAAGTCATGATTTTATAGATTTCGTGCTCTTTTTGGCGAATTCAAGATAGAAAACAACGAAAATCGGCGAGAAATCGTTGTTTTGCATCGAAATATGCGGTTTTCTGTAAGAATTTTGATGATTTCGTGCAGAATTCTGCTGTTTTCTTGCAATTCAGCCGTTGAATCTAGGCAAAAAGTCATGATTTTGTAGATTTCGTGCTCTTCTTGGCGAATTCAAGATAGAAAACAACGAAAATCGGCGAGAAATCGTTGTTTTGCATCGAAATATGCAGTTTTCTCTAAGAATTTTGATGATTTCGTCCAGAATTCTGCTGTTTTCTTGCAATTCAGCCGTTTAATCTTGGTTAAAAGTCATGATTTTGTAGATTTCGTGCTTTTCTTTGCGAATTCAAGCCAGAAAACAACGAAAATCGGCGAGAAATCGTCGTTTTGCATCGAAGTATGCGGTTTTCTCTAAGAATTTTGACGATTTCGTGCAGAATTCTGCTGTTTACTTGCAATTCAGCTGTTGAATCTTGGTAAAAAGTCATAATTTTGTAGATTTCGTGCTCTTCTTTGCGAATTCAAGACAGAAAACAACGAAAATCAGCGAGAAATCGTCGTTTTGCATCGAAATATGCGGTTTTCTCTAAGAATTTTGATGATTTCGTGCAGAATTCTGCTGTTTTCTTGCAATTCAGCCGTTGAATCTAGGTAAAAAGTCATGATTTTGTAGATTTCGTGCTCTTCTTGGCGAATTCAAGATAGAAAACAACGAAAATCGGCGAGAAATCGTTGTTTTGCATCGAAATATTCAGTTTTCTCTAAGAATTTTGATGATATCGTGCAGAATTCTGCTGTTTTCTTGCAATTCAGCCGTTGAATCTTGGTAAAAAGTCATGATTTTGTAGATTTCGTGCTCTTCTTTGCGAATTCAAGCCAGAAAACAACGAAAATCGGCGAGAAATCGTCGTTTTGCATCGAAATATGCGGTTTTCTGTAAGAATTTTGATTATTTCGTGCAGAATTCTGCTGTTTTCTTGCAATTCAGCCGTAGAATCTTGGGAAAAGTGATGATTTTGTAGATTTCGTGCTCTTCTTTGCGAATTCAAGCCAGAAAACAACGAAAATCGGCGAGAAATCGTTGTTTTGCATCAAAATATGCGGTTTTCTGTAAGAATTTTGATGATTTCGTGCAGAATTCTGCTGTTTTCTTGCAATTCAGCCGTTGAATCTTGGTAAAAAGTCATGATTTTGTAGATTTCGTGCTCTTCTTTGCGAATTCAAGCCAGAAAACAACGAAAATCGGCGAGAAATCGTCGATTTGCATCGAAAAATGCGGTCTTCTGTAAGAATTTTGATGATTTCGTGCAGAATTCTGCGGTTTTCTTGCAACTCAGCCGTTGAATCTTGGTAAAAAGTCATGATTTTGTAGATTTCGTGCTCTTCTTTGCGAATTCAAGCCAGAAAACAACGAAAATCGGCGAGAAATCGTCGTTTTGCATCGAAATATGCGGTTTTCTCTAAGAATTTTGATGATTTCGTGCAGAATTCTGCTGTTTTCTTGCAATTCAGCCGTTGAATCTTGGTAAAAAGTGATGATTTTGTAGATTTCGTGCTCTTCTTTGCGAATTCAAGATAGGAAACAACGAAAATCAGCGAGAAATCGTCGTTTTGCATCGAAATATGCGGTTTTCTCTAAGAATTTTGATGATTTCGTGCAGAATTCGGCTGTTTTCTTGCAATTCAGCCGTTGAATCTTGGTAAAAAGTCATGATTTTGTAGATTTCGTGCTCTTCTTTGCAAATTCATGCCAGAAAACATCGAAAATCGGCGAGAAATCGTCGTTTTGCATCGAAATATGCGGTTTTCTGTAAGAATTTTAATGATTTCGTGCAAAATTCTGCTGTTTTCTTGCAATTCAGCTGTTGAATCTTGGTAAAAAGTCATGATTTTGTAGACTTCGTGCTCTTCTTTGCCAATTCAAGCGAGATAACAACGAAAATCGGCGAGAAATCGTCGTTTTGCATCGAAATATGCGGTTTTCTGTAAGAATTTTGATGATTTCGTGCAAAATTCTGCTGATTTCTTGCAATTCAGCCGTTGAATCTTGGTAAAAAGTGATGATTTTGTAGATTTCGTGCTCTTCTTTGCGAATTCAAGCCAGAAAACAACGAAAATCGGCGAGAAATCGTCGTTTTGCATCGAAATATGCGGTTTTCTCTAAGAATTTTGATGATTTCGTGCAGAATTCTGCTGTTTTCTTGCAATTCAGCCGTTGAATCTTGGTAAAAAGTGATGATTTTGTAGATTTTGTGCTCTTCTTTGCGAATTCAAGCCAGAAAACAACGAAAATCGGCGAGAAATCGTCGTTTTGCATCGAAATATGCGGTTTTCTCTAAGAATTTTGATGATTTCGTGCAGAATTCTGCTGTTTTCTTGCAATTCAGCCGTTGAATCTTGGTAAAAAGTGATGATTTTGTAGATTTCGTGCTCTTCTTTGCAAATTCAAGCCAGAAAACAACGAAAATCGGCGAGAAATCGTCGTTTTGCATCGAAATATGCGGTTTTCTCTAAGAATTTTGATGATTTCGTGCAGAATTCTGCTGTTTTCTTGCAATTCAGCCGTTGAATCTTGGTAAAAAGTCATGATTTTGTAGATTTCGTGCTCTGCTTTGCAAATTCGTGCCAGAAAACAACGAAAATCGGCGAGAAATCGTCGTTTTGCATCGAAATATGCGGTTTTCTGTAAGAATTTTGATGATTTCGTGCAGAATTCTGCTGTTTTCTTGCAATTCAGCCGTTGAATCTTGGTAAAAAGTCATGATTTTGTAGATTTCGTGCTCTTCTTTGCGAATTCAAGCGAGAAAACAACGAAAATCGGCGAGAAATCGTCGTTTTGCATCGAAATATGCGGTTTTCTGTAAGAATTTTGATGATTTTGTGCAGAATTCTGCTGTTTTCTTGCAATTCAGCCGTTGAATCTAGGTAAAAAGTCATGATTTTATAGATTTCGTGCTCCTCTTGGCGAATTCAAGATAGAAAACAACGAAAATCGGCGAGAAATCGTTGTTTTGCATCGAAATATGCGGTTTTCTGTAAGAATTTTGATGATTTCGTGCAGAATTCTGCTGTTTTCTTGCATTCAGCCGTAGAATCTTGGTAAAAAGTGATAATTTTGTAGATTTCGTGCTCTTCTTTGCGAATTCAAGCCAGAAAACAACGAAAATCGGCGAGAAATCGTTGTTTTGCATCGAAATATGCGGTTTCCTGTAAGAATTTTGATAATTTCGTGCAGAATTCTGCGGTTTTCTTGCAATTCAGCCGTTGAATCTTGATAAAAAGTCATGATTTTGTAGATTTCGTGCTCTTCTTTGCGAATTCAAGCCAGAAAACAACGAAAATCGGCGAGAAATCGTCGTTTTGCATCGAAATATGCGGTTTTCTGTAAGAATTTTGATGATTTCGTGCAGAATTCTGCTGTTTTCTTGCAATTCAGCCGTTGAATCTTAGTAAAAAGTCATGATTTTGTAGATTTCGTGCTCTTCTTTGCGAATTCAAGCCAGAAAACAACGAAAATCGGCGAGAAATAATCGTTTTGCATCGAAATATGCGGTTTTCTGTAAGAATTTTGATGATTTCGTGCAGAATTCTGCTGTTTTCTTGCAATTCAGCCGTTGAATCTTGGTAAAATGTCATGACTTTGTAGATTTCGTATTCTTCTTTGCGAATTCAAGCCAGAAAACCACGAAAATCGGCGAGAAATCGTCGTTTTGCATCGAAATATGCGGTTTTCTCTAAGAATTTTGATGATTTCGTGCAGAATTCTGCTGTTTTCTTTCAATTCAGCCGTTGAATCTTGGTAAAAAGTAATGATTTTGTTGATTTCGTGCTCTTCTTTGCGAATTCAAGCCAGAAAACAACGAAAATCGGCGAGAAATCGTCGTTTTGCATCGAAATATGCGGTTTTCTCTAAGAATTTTGACGATTTCGTGCAGAATTCTGCTGTTTTCTTGCAATTCAGTTGTTGAATCTTGGTAAAAAGTCATGATTTTGTAGATTTCGTGCTCTTCTTGGCGAATTCAAGATAGAAAACAACGAAAATCGGCGAAAAATCGTTGTTTTGCATCGAAATATGCAGTTCTCTCTAAGAATTAGAAGAATTACAGAAAACCGCATATTTCGATGCAAAACGACGATTTCTCGCCAATTTTCATTGTTTTCTGGCATGAATTCGCAAAGAAGAGCACGAAATCTACAAAATCATGACTTTTTACCAAGATTCAACGGCTGAATTGCAAGAAAACAGCAGAATTCTGCACGAAATCATCAAAATTCTTAGAGAAAACTGCATATTTCGATGCAAAACAACGATTTCTCGCCGATTTTCGTTGTTTTCTATCTTGAATTCGCCAAGAAGAGCACGAAATCTACAAAATCATGACTTTTTACCTAGATTAAACGGCTGAATTGCAAGAAAACAGCAGAATTCTGCACGAAATCATCAAAATTCTTTTAGAAAACCGCATATTTCGATGCAAAACGACGATTTCTCGCCGATTTTCGTTGTTTTCTGGCATGAGTTCGCAAAGAAGAGCACGAAATCTACAAAATCATGACTTTTTACCAAGATTCAACGGCTGAATTGCAAGAAAACAGCAGAATTCTGCACGAAATCATCAATATTCTTAGAGAAAACCGCATATTTCGATGCAAAACGACGATTTCTCGCTGATTTTCGTTGTTTTCTGGCTTGAATTCGCAAAGAAGAGCACGAAATCTACAAAATCATCACTTTTTACCAAGATTCAACGGCTGAATTGCATGAAAACAGCAGAATTCTGCACGAAATCATCAAAATTCTTAGAGAAAACCGCATATTTCGATGCAAAACGACGATTTCTCGCCGATTTTCGTGGTTTTCTGGCTTGAATTTGCAAAGAAGAGCACGAAATCTACAAAATCATGACTTTCTGCACGAAATCATCAAAATTCTCACAGAAAACCGCATTTTTCGATGCAAAACGACGATTTCTCGCCGATTTTCGTTGTTTTCTGGCTTGAATTCGCAAAGAAGAGCACGAAATCTACAAAATCATTACTTTTTACCAAGATTCAACGGCTGAATTGCAAGAAAACAGCAGAATTCTGCACGAAATCATCAAAATTCTTACAGAAAACCGCATATTTCGATGCAAAACGATTATTTCTCGCCGATTTTCGTTGTTTTCTGGCTTGAATTCGCAAAGAAGAGCACTAAATCTACAAAATCATGACTTTTTACCAAGATTCAACGGCTGAATTGCAAGAAAACAGCAGAATTCTGCACGAAATCATCAAAATTCTTACAGAAAACCGCATATTTCGATGCAAAACGACGATTTCTCGCCGATTTTCGTTGTTTTCTGGCTTGAATTCGCAAAGAAGAGCACGAAATCTACAAAATCATTACTTTTTACCAAGATTCTACGGCTGAATTGCAAGAAAACAGCAGAATTCTGCACGAAATCATCAAAATTCTTACAGAAAACCGCATATTTCGATGCAAAACAACGATTTCTCGCCAATTTTCGTTGTTTTCTGGCTTGAATTCGCAAAGAAGAGCACGAAATCTACAAAATCATCACTTTTTACCAAGATTCTACGGCTGAATTGCAAGAAAACAGCAGACTTCTGCACGAAATCATCAAAATTCTTACAGAAAACCGCATATTTCGATGCAAAACGACGATTTCTCGCCGATTTTCGTTGTTTTCTGGCTTAAATTCGCAAAGAAGAGCACGAAATCTACAAAATCATGACTTTTTACCAAGATTCAACGGCTGAATTGCAAGAAAACAGCAGAATTCTGCACGAAATCATCAAAATTCTTAGAGAAAACTGCATATTTCGATGCAAAGCAACGATTTCTCGTCGATTTTCGTTGTTTTCTATCTTGAATTCGCCAAGAAGAGCACGAAGTCTACAAAATCATGACTTTTTACCAAGATTCAACGTGTGCAATTTCTTGCAGAATTCTGCTGTTTTCTTGCAATTCAGCCGTTGAATCTTGGTAAAAAGTGATGATTTTGTAGATTTCGTGCTCTTCTTTGCGAATTCAAGATAGAAAACAACGAAAATCAGCGAGAAATCGTCGTTTTGCATCGAAATATGCGGTTTTCTCTAAGAATTTTGACGATTTCGTGCAGAATTCTGCTGTTTTCTTGCAATTCAGCTGTTGAATCTTGGTAAAAAGTCATGATTTTGTAGATTTCGTGCTCTTCTTTGCGAATTCAAGCCAGAAAACAACGAAAATCAGCGAGAAATCGTCGTTTTGCATCGAAATATGCGGTTTTCTCTAAGAATTTTGACGATTTCGTGCAGAATTCTGCTGTTTTCTTGCAATTCAGCCGCTGAATCTTGGTAAAAAGTCATGATTTTGTAGATTTCGTGCTCTTCTTTGCGAATTCAAGATAGAAAACAACGAAAATCAGCGAGAAATCGTCGTTTTGCATCGAAATATGCGGTTTTCTCTAAGAATTTTGACGATTTCGTGCAGAATTCTGCTGTTTTCTTGCAATTCAGCTGTTGAATCTTGGTAAAAAGTCATGATTTTGTAGATTTCGTGCTCTTCTTTGCGAATTCAAGCCAGAAAACAACGAAAATCAGCGAGAAATCGTCGTTTTGCATCGAAATATGCGGTTTTCTCTAAGAATTTTGATGATTTCGTGCAGAATTCTGCTGTTTTCTTGCAATTCAGCCGTTGAATCTTGGTAAATAGTCATGATTTTGTAGATTTCGTTCTCTTCTTTGCGAATTCAAGCCAGAAAACAACGAAAATCGGCGAGAAATCGTCGTTTTGCATCGAAATATGCGGTTTTCTGTAAGAATTTTGATGATTTCGTGCAGAATTCTGCTGTTTTCTTGCAATTCAGCCGTTGAATCTAAATAAAAAGTCATGATTTTGTAGATTTCGTGCTCTTCTTGGCGAATTCACGATAGAAAACAACGAAAATCGGCGAGAAATCGTCGTTTTGCATCGAAATATGCAGTTTTCTCTAAGAATTTTGTTGATTTCGTGCAGAATTCTGCTGTTTTCTTGCAATTCAGCCGTTGAATCTTGGTAAAAAGTAATGATTTTGTAGATTTCGTGCTCTTCTTTGCGAATTCATGCCAGAAAACAACGAAAATTGGCGAGAAATCGTCGTTTTGCATCGAAATATGCGGTTTTCTGTAGGAATTTTGATGATTTCGTGCAGAATTCTGCTGTTTTCTTGCAATTCAGCTGTAGAATCTTGGTAAAAAGTGATGATTTTGTAGATTTCGTGCTCTTCTTTGCGAATTCAAGCCAGAAAACAACGAAAATCGGCGAGAAATCGTTGTTTTGCATCGAAATATGCGGTTTTCTGTAAGAATTTTGATGATTTCGTGCAGAATTCTGCTGTTTTCTTGCAATTCAGCCGTTGAATCTTGGTAAAAAGTCATGATTTTGTAGATTTCGTGCACTTCTTTGCGAATTCAAGCCAGAAAACAACGAAAATCGGCGAGAAATCGTCGTTTTGCATCGAAAAATGCGGTTTTCTGTAAGAATTTTGATGATTTCGTGCAGAATTCTGCTGTTTTCTTGCAATTCAGCCGTTGAATCTTGGTAAAAAGTCATGATTTTGTAGATTTCGTGCTCTTCTTTGCGAATTCAAGCCAGAAAACAACGAAAATCGGCGAGAAATCGTCGTTTTGCATCGAAATATGCGGTTTTCTGTAAGAATTTTGATGATTTCGTGCAGATGTCTGCTGTTTTGTTGCAATTCAGCCGTTGAATCTTGGTAAAAAGTCATGATTTTGTAGATTCCGTGCTCTTCTTTGCGAATTCAAGATAGAAAACAACGAAAATCAGCGAGAAATCGTCGTTTTGCATCGAAATATGCGGTTTTCTCTAAGAATTTTGATGATTTCGTGCAGAATTCTGCTGTTTTCTTGCAATTCAGCCGTTGAATCTTGGTAAAAAGTGTTGATTTTGTAGATTTCGTGCTCTTCTTTGCGAATTCAAGCCAGAAAACAACGAAAATCGGCGAGAAATCGTCGTTTTGCATCGAAATATGCGGTTTTCTCTAAGAATTTTGATGATTTCGTGCAGAATTCTGCTGTTTTCTTGCAATTCAGCCGTTGAATCTTGGTAAAAAGTGATGATTTTGTAGATTTCGTGCTCTTCTTTGCGAATTCAAGCCAGAAAACAACGAAAATCGGCGAGAAATCGTTGTTTTGCATCGAAATATGCGGTTTTCTCTAAGAATTTTGACGATTTCGTGCAGAATTCTGCTGTTTTCTTGCAATTCAGCAGTTGAATCTTGGTAAAAAGTCATGGTTTTGTAGATTCCGTGCTCTTCTTTGCGAATTCAAGATAGAAAACAACGAAAATCAGCGAGAAATCGTCGTTTTGCATCGAAATATGCGGTTTTCTCTAAGAATTTTGATGATTTCGTGCAGAATTCTGCTGTTTTCTTGCAATTCAGCCGTTGAATCTTGGTAAAAAGTGTTGATTTTGTAGATTTCGTGCTTTTCTTTGCGAATTCAAGCCAGAAAACAACGAAAATCGGCGAGAAATCGTCGTTTTGCATCGAAATATGCGGTTTTCTCTAAGAATTTTGACGATTTCGTGCAGAATTCTGCTGTTTTCTTGCAATTCAGCCGTTGAATCTTGGTAAAAAGTCATGATTTTGTAGATTTCGTGCTCTTCTTTGCGAATTCAAGATAGAAAACAACGAAAATCAGCGAGAAATCGTTGTTTTGCATCAAAATATGCGGTTTTCTGTAAGAATTTTGATGATTTCGTGCAGAATTCTGCATTTTTCTTGCAATTCAGCCGTTGAATCTATGTAAAGAGTCATGATTTTGTGGATTTCGTGCTCTTCTTGGCGAATTCAAGATAGAAAACAACGAAAATCGGCGAGAAATCGTTGTTTTGCATCGAAATATGCAGTTTTCTCTAAGAATTTTGATGATTTCGTGCAGAATTCTGCTGCTTTCTTGCAATTCAGCCATTGAATCTAGGTAAAAGTCATGATTTTGTAAATTTCGTGCTCGTCTTGGCGAATTCAAGATAGAAAACAACGAAAATCGGCGAGAAATCGTTGTTTTGCATCAAAATATGCGGTTTTCTGTAAGAATTTTGATGATTTCGTGCAGAATTCTGCATTTTTCTTGCAATTCAGCCGTTGAATCTAGGTAAAAAGTCATGATTTTGTAGATTTCGTGCTTTTCTTTGCGAATTCAAGGCAGAAAACAACGAAAATCGGCGAGAAATCGTCGTTTTGCATCGAAATATGCGGTTTTCTCTAAGATTTTTGATGATTTCGTGCAGAATTCTGCTGTTTTCTTGCAATTTAGCCGTTGAATCGTGGTAAAAAGTGATGATTTTGTAGATTTCGTGCTCTTCTTTGCGAATTCAAGCCAGAAAACAACGAAAATCGGCGAGAAATCGTCGTTTTGCATCGAAATATGCGGTTTTCTCTAAGAATTTTGACGATTTCGTGCAGAATTCTGCTGTTTTCTTGCAATTCAGCCGTTGAATCTTGGTAAAAAGTCATGATTTTGTAGATTTCGTTCTCTTCTTTGCGAACTCAAGCCAGAAAAAAACGAAAATCGGCGAGAAATCGTCGTTTTGCATCGACATATGCGGTTTTCTGTAAGAATTTTGATGATTTCGTGCAGAATTCTGCTGTTTTCTTGCAATTCAGCCGTTGAATCTAGGTAAAAAGTCATGATTTTGTAGATTTCGTGCTCTTCTTGGCGAATTCAAGATAGAAAACAACGAAAATCGGCGAGAAATCGTTGTTTTGCATCGAAATATGCGGTTTTCTGTAAGAATTTTGATGATTTCGTGCAGAATTCTGCTGTTTTCTTGCAATTCAGCCGTTGAATCTATGTAAAAAGTCATGATTTTGTGGATTTCGTGCTCTTCTTGGCGAATTCAAGATAGAAACCAACGAAAATCGGCGAGAAATCGTTGTTTTGCATCGAAATATGCAGTTTTCTCTAAGAATTTTGATGATTTCGTGCAGAATTCTGCTGTTTTCTTGCAATTCAGCCGTTGAATCTTGGTAAAAAGTCATGATTTTGTAGATTTCGTGCTCTTATTTGCGAATTTAAGCCAGAAAACAACGAAAATCGGCGAGAAATCGTCGTTTTGCATCGAAATATGCGGTTTTCTGTAAGAATTTTGAAGATTTCGTGCAGAATTCTGCTGTTTTCTTGCAATTCAGCCGTAGAATCTTGGTAAAAAGTGATGATTTTGTAGATTTCGTGCTCTTCTTTGCGAATTCAAGCCAGAAAACAACAAAAATCGGCGAGAAATCGTTGTTTTGCATCGAGATATGCGGTTTTCTGTAAGAATTTTGATGATTTCGTGCAGAATTCTGCTGTTTTCTTGCAATTCAGCCGTTGAATCTTGGTAAAAAGTCATGATTTTGTAGATTTCGTGCTCTTCTTTGCGAATTCAAGCCAGAAAACGAAAATCGGCGAGAAATCGTCGTTTTGCATCGAAATATGCGGTTTTCTGTAAGAATTTTGATGATTTCGTGCAGAATTCTGCTGTTTTCTTGCAATTCAGCCGTTGAATCTTGGTAAAAAGTCATGATTTTGTAGATTTCGTGCTCTTCTTTGCGAATTCAAGCCAGAAAACAACGAAAATCGGCGAGAAATCGTCGTTTTGCATCGAAATATGCGGTTTTCTGTAAGAATTTTGATGATTTCGTGCAGAATTCTGCTGTGTTCTTGCAATTCAGCCGTTGAATCTTGGTAAAAAGTTATGATTTTGTGGATTTCGTTCTCTTCTTTGCAAATTCATGCCAGAAAACAACGAAAATCGGCGCGAAATCGTTGTTTTGCATCGAAATATGCGGTTTTCTGTAAGAATTTTGATGATTTCGTGCAGAATTCTGCTGTTTTCTTGCAATTCAGCCGTTGAATCTTGGTAAAAAGTCATGATTTTGTAGATTCCGTGCTCTTCTTTGCGAATTCAAGCCAGAAAACAACGAAAATCGGCGAGAAATCGTCGTTTTGCATCGAAATATGCGGTTTTCTGTAAGAATTTTGATGATTTCGTGCAGAATTCTGCTGTTTTCTTGCAATTCAGCCGTTGAATCTTGGTAAAAAGTCATGATTTTGTAGATTTCGTGCTCTTCTTTGCGAATTCAAGCCAGAAAACAACGAAAATCGGCGAGAAATCGTCGTTTTGCATCGAAATATGCGGTTTTCTGTAAGAATTTTGATGATTTCCTGCAGAATTCTGCTGTTTTCTTGCAATTCAGCCGTTGAATCTTGGTAAAAAGTCATGATTTTGTAGATTCCGTGCTCTTCTTTGCGAATTCAAGATAGAAAACAACGAAAATCAGCGAGAAATCGTCGTTTTGCATCGAAATGTGCGGTTTTCTCTAAGAATTTTGATGATTTCGTGCAGAATTCTGCTGTTTTCTTGCAATTCAGCCGTTGAATCTTGGTAAAAAGTGTTGATTTTGTAGATTTCGTGCTCTTCTTTGCGAATTCAAGCCAGAAAACAACGAAAATCGGCGAGAAATCGTCGTTTTGCATCGAAATATGCGGTTTTCTCTAAGAATTTTGATGATTTCGTGCAGAATTCTGCTGTTTTCTTGCAATTCAGCCGTTGAATCTTGGTAAAAAGTGATGATTTTGTAGATTTCGTGCTCTTCTTTGCGAATTCAAGCCAGAAAACAACGAAAATCGGCGAGAAATCGTCGTTTTGCATCGAAATATGCGGTTTTCTCTAAGAATTTTGATGATTTCGTGCAGAATTTTGCTGTTTTCTTGCAATTCAGCCGTTGAATCTTGGTAAAAAGTCATGATTTTGTAGATTTCGTGCTCTTCTTTGCAAATTCTTGCCAGAAAACAACGAAGATCGGCGAGAAATCGTCGTTTTGCATCGAAATATGCGGTTTTCTGTAAGAATTTTGATGATTTCGTGCAGAATTCTGCTGTTTTCTTGCAATTCAGCCGTTGAATCTATGTAAAGAGTCATGATTTTGTGGATTTCGTGCTCTTCTTGGCGAATTCAAGATAGAAAACAACGAAAATCGGCGAGAAATCGTTGTTTTGCATCGAAATATGCAGTTTTCTCTAAGAATTTTGATGATTTCGTGCAGAATTCTGCTGCTTTCTTGCAATTCAGCCATTGAATCTAGGTAAAAGTCATGATTTTGTGGATTTCGTGCTCTTCTTGGCGAATTCAAGATAGAAAACAACGAAAATCGGCGAGAAATCGTTGTTTTGCATCGAAATATGCGGTTTTCTGTAAGAATTTTGATGATTTCGTGCAGAATTCTGCATTTTTCTTGCAATTCAGCCGTTGAATCTAGGTAAAAAGTCATGATTTTGTAGATTTCGTGCTCTTCTTTGCGAATTCAAGGCAGAAAACAACGAAAATCGGCGAGAAATCGTCGTTTTGCATCGAAATATGCGGTTTTCTCTAAGATTTTTGATGATTTCGTGCAGAATTCTGCTGTTTTCTTGCAATTTAGCCGTTGAATCTTGGTAAAAAGTGATGATTTGGTAGATTTCGTGCTCTTCTTTGCGAATTCAAGCCAGAAAACAACGAAAATCGGCGAGAAATCGTCGTTTTGCACCGAAATATGCGGTTTTCTCTAAGAATTTTGACGATTTCGTGCAGAATTCTGCTGTTTTCTTGCAATTCAGCCGTTGAATCTTGGTAAAAAGTCATGATTTTGTAGATTTCGTTCTCTTCTTTGCGAACTCAAGCCAGAAAAAAACGAAAATCGGCGAGAAATCGTCGTTTTGCATCGACATATGCGGTTTTCTGTAAGAATTTTGATGATTTCGTGCAGAATTCTGCTGTTTTCTTGCAATTCAGCCGTTGAATCTAGGTAAAATGTCATGATTTTGTAGATTTCGTGCTCTTCTTGGCGAATTCAAGATAGAAAACAACGAAAATCGGCGAGAAATCGTTGTTTTGCATCGAAATATGCGGTTTTCTGTAAGAATTTTGATGATTTCGTGCAGAATTCTGCTGTTTTCTTGCAATTCAGCCGTTGAATCTATGTAAAAAGTCATGATTTTGTGGATTTCGTGCTCTTCTTGGCGAATTCAAGATAGAAAACAACGAAAATCGGCGAGAAATCGTTGTTTTGCATCGAAATATGCAGTTTTCTCTAAGAATTTTGATGATTTCGTGCAGAATTCTGCTGTTTTCTTGCAATTCAGCCGTTGAATCTTGGTAAAAAGTCATGATTTTGTTGATTTCGTGCTCTTATTTGCGAATTTAAGCCAGAAAACAACGAAAATCGGCGAGAAATCGTCGTTTTGCATCGAAATATGCGGTTTTCTGTAAGAGTTTTGAAGATTTCGTGCAGAATTCTGCTGTTTTCTTGCAATTCAGCCGTAGAATCTTGGTAAAAAGTGATGATTTTGTAGATTTCGTGCTCTTCCTTGCGAATTCAAGCCAGAAAACAACAAAAATCGGCGAGAAATCGTTGTTTTGCATCGAGATATGCGGTTTTCTGTAAGAATTTTGATGATTTCGTGCAGAATTCTGCTGTTTTCTTGCAATTCAGCCGTTGAATCTTGGTAAAAAGTCATGATTTTGTAGATTTCGTGCTCTTCTTTGCGAATTCAAGCCAGAAAACGAAAATCGGCGAGAAATCGTCGTTTTGCATCGAAAAATGCGGTTTTCTGTAAGAATTTTGATGATTTCGTGCAGAATTCTGCTGTTTTCTTGCAATTCAGCCGTTGAATCTAGGTAAAAAGTCATGATTTTGTAGATTTCGTGCTCTTCTTTGCGAATTCAAGCCAGAAAACAACGAAAATCGGCGAGAAATCGTCGTTTTGCATCGAAATATGCGGTTTTCTGTAAGAATTTTGATGATTTCGTGAAGAATTCTGCTGTGTTCTTGCAATTCAGCCGTTGAATCTTGGTAAAAAGTTATGATTTTGTGGATTTCGTTCTCTTCTTTGCAAATTCATGCCAGAAAACAACGAAAATCGGCGCGAAATCGTTGTTTTGCATCGAAATATGCGGTTTTCTGTAAGAATTTTGATGATTTCGTGCAGAATTCTGCTGTTTTCTTGCAATTTAGCCGTTGAATCTTGGTAAAAAGTCATGATTTTGTAGATTTCGTGCTCTTCTTTGCGAATTCAAGCCAGAAAACAACGAAAATCGGCGAAAAATCGTCGTTTTGCATCGAAATATGCGGTTTTCTGTAAGAATTTTGATGATTTCGTGCAGAATTCTGCTGTTTTCTTGCAATTCAGCCGTTGAATCTAGGTAAAAAGTCATGATTTTGTAGATTTCGTGTTCTTCTTTGCGAATTCAAGCCAGAAAACAACGAAAATCGGCGAAAAATCGTCGTTTTGCATCGAAATATGCGGTTTTCTGTAAGAATTTTGATGATTTCGTGCAGAATTCTGCTGTTTTCTTGCAATTCAGCCGTTGAATCTAGGTAAAAAGTCATGATTTTGTAGATTTCGTGCTCTTCTTGGCGAATTCAAGATAGAAAACAACGAAAATCGGCGAGAAATCGCTGTTTTGCATCGAAATATGCGGTTTTCTGTAAGAATTTTGATGATTTCGTGCAGAATTCTGCTGTTTTCTTGCAATTCAGCCGTTGAATCTAGGTAAAAAGTCATGATTTTGTAGATTTCGTGCTCTTCTTGGCGAATTCAAGATAGAAAACAACGAAAATCGGCGAGAAATCGTTGTTTTGCATCGAAATATGCAGTTTTCTCTAAGAATTCTGATGATTTCGTGCAGAATTCTGCTGTTTTCTTGCAATTCAGCCGTTGAATCTTGGTAAAAAGTCATGATTTTGTAGATTTCGTGCTCTTCTTTGCGAATTCAAGCCAGAAAACAACGAAAATCGGCGAGAAATCGTCGTTTTGCATCGAAATATGCGGTTTTCTGTAAGAATTTTGATGATTTCGTGCAGAATTCTGCTGTTTTCTTGCAATTTAGCCGTAGAATCTTGGTAAAAAGTGATGATTTTGTAGATTTCGTGCTCTTCTTTGCGAATTCAAGCCAGAAAACAACGAAAATCGGCGAGAAATCGTTGTTTTGCATCGAAATATGCGGTTTTCTGTAAGAATTTTGATGATTTCGTGCAGAATTCTGCTGTTTTCTTCCAATTCAGCCGTTGAATCTTGGTAAAAAGTCATGATTTTGTAGATTTCGTGCTCTTCTTTGCGAATTCAAGCCAGAAAACAACGAAAATCGGCGAGAAATCGTCGTTTTGCATCGAAAAATGCGGTTTTTTGTAAGAATTTTGATGATTTCGTGCAGAATTCTGCTGTTTTCTTGCAATTCAGCCGTTGAATCTTGGTAAAAAGTCATGATTTTGTAGATTTCGTGCTCTTCTTTGCGAATTCAAGCCAGAAAACAACGAAAATCGGCGAGAAATCGTCGTTTTGCATCGAAATATGCGGTTTTCTGTAAGAATTTTGATGATTTCGTGCAGAATTTCTGTTTTCTTGCAATTCAGCCGTTGAATCTTGGTAAAAAGTCATGATTTTGTAGATTCCGTGCTCTTCTTTGCGAATTCAAGATAGAAAACAACGAAAATCAGCGAGAAATCGTCGTTTTGCATCGAAATATGCGGTTTTCTCTAAGAATTTTGATGATTTCGTGCAGAATTCTGCTGTTTTCTTGCAATTCAGCCGTTGAATCTTGGTAAAAAGTCATGATTTTGTAGATTTCGTGCTCTTCTTTGCGAATTCAAGCCAGAAAACAACGAAAATCGGCGAGAAATCGTCGTTTTGCATCGAAATATGCGGTTTTCTCTAAGAATTTTGACGATTTCGTGCAGAATTCTGCTGTTTTCTTGCAATTCAGCAGTTGAATCTTGGTAAAAAGTCATGATTTTGTAGATTTCGTGCTCTTCTTTGCGAATTCAAGATAGAAAACAACGAAAATCAGCGAGAAATCGTCGTTTTGCATCGAAATATGCGGTTTTCTGTAAGAATTTTGATGATTTCGTGCAGAATTCTGCTGTTTTCTTGCAATTCAGCCGTTGAATCTTGGTAAAAAGTCATGATTTTGTAGATTTCGTGCTCTTCTTTGCGAATTCATGCCAGAAAACAACGAAAATCGGCGAGAAATCGTCGTTTTGCATCGAAATATGCGGTTTTCTGTAAGAATTTTGATGATTTCGTGCAGAATTCTGCTGTTTTCTTGCAATTCAGCCGTTGAATCTTGGTAAAAAGTCATG
Organism: Gnatocerus cornutus; assembly: GCA_029298725.1. Taxonomy (NCBI): domain Eukaryota; kingdom Metazoa; phylum Arthropoda; class Insecta; order Coleoptera; family Tenebrionidae; genus Gnatocerus; species Gnatocerus cornutus. Next base: position 6,642,493 of record CM055516.1, read on the forward strand.
ATTTTGTAGATTCCGTGCTCTTCTTTGCGAATTCAAGATAGAAAACAACGAAAATCAGCGAGAAATCGTCGTTTTGCGTCGAAATATGCGGTTTTCTCTAGGAATTTTGATGATTTCGTGCAGAATTCTGCTGTTTTCTTGCAATTCAGCCGTTGAATCTTGGTAAAAAGTAATGATTTTGTAGATTTCGTGCTCTTCTTTGCGAATTCAAGCTAGAAAACAACGAAAATCGGCGAGAAATCGTCGTTTAGCATCGAAATATGCGGTTTTCTCTAAGAATTTTGACGATTTCGTGCAGAATTCTGCTGTTTTCTTGCAATTCAGCCGTTGAATCTTGGTAAAAATTCATGATTTTGTAGATTTCGTGCTCTTCTTTGCGAATTCAAGCCAGAAAACAACGAAAATCGGCGAGAAATCGTCGTTTTGCATCGAAATATGCGGTTTTCTCTAAGAATTTTGACGATTTCGTGCAGAATTCTGCTGTTTTCTTGCAATTCAGCAGTTAAATCTTGGTAAAAAGTCATGATTTTGTAGATTTCGTGCTCTTCTTTGCGAATTCAAGATAGAAAACAACGAAAATCAGCGAGAAATCGTCGTTTTGCATCGAAATATGCGGTTTTCTCTAAGAATTTTGATGATTTCGTGCAGAATTCTGCTGTTTTCTTGCAATTCAGCCGTTGAATCTTGGTAAAAAGTCATGATTTTGTAGATTTCGTGCTCTTCTTTGCGAATTCAAGCCAGAAAACAACGAAAATCGGCGAGAAATCGTCGTTTTGCATCGAAATATGCGGTTTTCTGTAAGAATTTTGATGATTTCGTGCAGAATTCTGCTGTTTTCTTGCAATTCAGCCGTTGAATCTAGGTAAAAAGTCATGATTTTGTAGATTTCGTGCTCTTCTTGGCGAATTCAAGATAGAAAACAACGAAAATCGGCGAGAAATCGTTGTTTTGCATCGTAATATGCAGTTTTCTCTTAGAATTTTGATGATTTCGTTCAGAATTCTGCTGTTTTCTTGCAATTCAGCCGTTGAATCTTGGTAAAAAATCATGATTTTGTAGATTTCGTGCTTTTCTTTGCGAATTCAAGCCAGAAAACAACGAAAATCAGCGAGAAATCGTCGTTTTGCATCGAAATATGCGGTTTTCTGTAAGAATTTTGATGATTTCGTGCAGAATTCTGCTGTTTTCTTGCAATTCATCCGTAGAACCTTGGTAAAAAGTGATGATTTTGTAGATTTCGTGCTCTTCTTTGCGAATTCAAGCCAGAAAACAATGAAAATCGGCGAGAAATCGTTTCATCGAAATATGCGGTTTTCTGTAAGAATTTTGATGATTTCGTGCAGAATTCAGCTGTTTTCTTGCAATTCAGCCGTTGAATTTTGGTAAAAAGTCTTGATTTTGTAGATTTAGTGCTCTTCTTTGCGAATTCAAGCCAGAAAACAACGAAAATCGGCGAGAAATCGTCGTTTTGCATCGAAAAATGCGGTTTTCTGTAAGAATTTTGATAATTTCGTGCAGAATTCTGCTGTTTTCTTGCAATTCAGCCCGTTGAATCTTGGTAAAAAGTCATGATTTTGTAGATTTCGTGCTCTTCTTTGCGAATTCAAGCCAGAAAACAACGAAAATCGGCGAGAAATGGTCGTTTTGCATCGAAATATGCGGTTTTCTGTAAGAATTTTGATGATTTCGTGCAGAATTCTGCTGTTTTCTTGCAATTCAGCTGTTGAATCTTGGTAAAAAGTCATGATTTTGTAGATTCCGTGCTCTTCTTTGCGAATTCATGCCAGAAAACAACGAAAATCAGCGAGAAATCGTCGTTTTGCATCGAAATATGCGGTTTTCTGTAAGAATTTTGATGATTTCGTGCAGAATTCTGCTGTTTTCTTGCAATTCAGCCGTTGAATCTTGGTAAAAAGTCATGATTTTGTAGATTCCGTGCTCTTCTTTGCGAATTCAAGATAGAAAACAACGAAAATCAGCGAGAAATCGTCGTTTTGCGTCGAAATATGCGGTTTTCTGTAAGAATTTTGATGATTTCGTGCAGAATTCTGCTGTTTTCTTGCAATTCAGCCGTTGAATCTTGGTAAAAAGTCATGATTTTGTAGATTCCGTGCTCTTCTTTGCGAATTCAAGATAGAAAACAACGAAAATCAGCGAGAAATCGTCGTTTTTGCGTCGAAATATGCGGTTTTCTCTAGGAATTTTGATGATTTCGTGCAGAATTCTGCTGTTTTCTTGCAATTCAGCCGTTGAATCTTGGTAAAAAGTAATGATTTTGTAGATTTCGTGCTCTTCTTTGCGAATTCAAGCTAGAAAACAACGAAAATCGGCGAGAAATCGTCGTTTAGCATCGAAATATGCGGTTTTCTCTAAGAATTTTGACGATTTCGTGCAGAATTCTGCTGTTTTCTTGCAATTCAGCCGTTGAATCTTGGTAAAAAATTCATGATTTTGTAGATTTCGTGCTCTTCTTTGCGAATTCAAGCCAGAAAACAACGAAAATCGGCGAGAAATCGTCGTTTTGCATCGAAATATGCGGTTTTCTCTAAGAATTTTGACGATTTCGTGCAGAATTCTGCTGTTTTCTTGCAATTCAGCAGTTAAATCTTGGTAAAAAGTCATGATTTTGTAGATTTCGTGCTCTTCTTTGCGAATTCAAGATAGAAAACAACGAAAATCAGCGAGAAATCGTCGTTTTGCATCGAAATATGCGGTTTTCTCTAAGAATTTTGATGATTTCGTGCAGAATTCTGCTGTTTTCTTGCAATTCAGCCGTTGAATCTTGGTAAAAAGTCATGATTTTGTAGATTTCGTGCTCTTCTTTGCGAATTCAAGCCAGAAAACAACGAAAATCGGCGAGAAATCGTCGTTTTGCATCGAAATATGCGGTTTTCTGTAAGAATTTTGATGATTTCGTGCAGAATTCTGCTGTTTTCTTGCAATTCAGCCGTTGAATCTAGGTAAAAGAGTCATGATTTTGTAGATTTCGTGCTCTTCTTGGCGAATTCAAGATAGAAAACAACGAAAAATCGGCGAGACATCGTTGTTTTGCATCGTAATATGCGGTTTTCTGTAAGAATTTTGATGATTTCGTGCAGAATTCTGCTGTTTTCTTGCAATTCATCCGTAGAACCTTGGTAAAAGTGATGATTTTGTAGATTTCGTGCTCTTCTTTGCGAATTCAAGCCAGAAAACAATGAAAATCGGCGAGAAATCGTTGCTTTGCATCGAAATATGCGGTTTTCTGTAAGAATTTTGATGATTTCGTGAAGAATTCTGCTGTGTTCTTGCAATTCAGCCGTTGAATCTTGGTAAAAAGTGATGATTTGGTAGATTTCGTGCTCTTCTTTGCGAATTCAAGCCAGAAAACAACGAAAATCGGCGAGAAATCGTCGTTTTGCACCGAAATATGCGGTTTTCTCTAAGAATTTTGACGATTTCGTGCAGAATTCTGCTGTTTTCTTGCAATTCAGCCGTTGAATCTTGGTAAAAAGTCATGATTTTGTAGATTTCGTTCTCTTCTTTGCGAACTCAAGCCAGAAAAAAACGAAAATCGGCGAGAAATCGTCGTTTTGCATCGACATATGCGGTTTTCTGTAAGAATTTTGATGATTTCGTGCAGAATTCTGCTGTTTTCTTGCAATTCAGCCGTTGAATCTAGGTAAAATGTCATGATTTTGTAGATTTCGTGCTCTTCTTGGCGAATTCAAGATAGAAAACAACGAAAATCGGCGAGAAATCGTTGTTTTGCATCGAAATATGCGGTTTTCTGTAAGAATTTTGATGATTTCGTGCAGAATTCTGCTGTTTTCTTGCAATTCAGCCGTTGAATCTATGTAAAAAGTCATGATTTTGTGGATTTCGTGCTCTTCTTGGCGAATTCAAGATAGAAAACAACGAAAATCGGCGAGAAATCGTTGTTTTGCATCGAAATATGCAGTTTTCTCTAAGAATTTTGATGATTTCGTGCAGAATTCTGCTGTTTTCTTGCAATTCAGCCGTTGAATCTTGGTAAAAAGTCATGATTTTGTTGATTTCGTGCTCTTATTTGCGAATTTAAGCCAGAAAACAACGAAAATCGGCGAGAAATCGTCGTTTTGCATCGAAATATGCGGTTTTCTGTAAGAGTTTTGAAGATTTCGTGCAGAATTCTGCTGTTTTCTTGCAATTCAGCCGTAGAATCTTGGTAAAAAGTGATGATTTTGTAGATTTCGTGCTCTTCCTTGCGAATTCAAGCCAGAAAACAACAAAAATCGGCGAGAAATCGTTGTTTTGCATCGAGATATGCGGTTTTCTGTAAGAATTTTGATGATTTCGTGCAGAATTCTGCTGTTTTCTTGCAATTCAGCCGTTGAATCTTGGTAAAAAGTCATGATTTTGTAGATTTCGTGCTCTTCTTTGCGAATTCAAGCCAGAAAACGAAAATCGGCGAGAAATCGTCGTTTTGCATCGAAAAATGCGGTTTTCTGTAAGAATTTTGATGATTTCGTGCAGAATTCTGCTGTTTTCTTGCAATTCAGCCGTTGAATCTAGGTAAAAAGTCATGATTTTGTAGATTTCGTGCTCTTCTTTGCGAATTCAAGCCAGAAAACAACGAAAATCGGCGAGAAATCGTCGTTTTGCATCGAAATATGCGGTTTTCTGTAAGAATTTTGATGATTTCGTGAAGAATTCTGCTGTGTTCTTGCAATTCAGCCGTTGAATCTTGGTAAAAAGTTATGATTTTGTGGATTTCGTTCTCTTCTTTGCAAATTCATGCCAGAAAACAACGAAAATCGGCGCGAAATCGTTGTTTTGCATCGAAATATGCGGTTTTCTGTAAGAATTTTGATGATTTCGTGCAGAATTCTGCTGTTTTCTTGCAATTTAGCCGTTGAATCTTGGTAAAAAGTCATGATTTTGTAGATTTCGTGCTCTTCTTTGCGAATTCAAGCCAGAAAACAACGAAAATCGGCGAAAAATCGTCGTTTTGCATCGAAATATGCGGTTTTCTGTAAGAATTTTGATGATTTCGTGCAGAATTCTGCTGTTTTCTTGCAATTCAGCCGTTGAATCTAGGTAAAAAGTCATGATTTTGTAGATTTCGTGTTCTTCTTTGCGAATTCAAGCCAGAAAACAACGAAAATCGGCGAAAAATCGTCGTTTTGCATCGAAATATGCGGTTTTCTGTAAGAATTTTGATGATTTCGTGCAGAATTCTGCTGTTTTCTTGCAATTCAGCCGTTGAATCTAGGTAAAAAGTCATGATTTTGTAGATTTCGTGCTCTTCTTGGCGAATTCAAGATAGAAAACAACGAAAATCGGCGAGAAATCGCTGTTTTGCATCGAAATATGCGGTTTTCTGTAAGAATTTTGATGATTTCGTGCAGAATTCTGCTGTTTTCTTGCAATTCAGCCGTTGAATCTAGGTAAAAAGTCATGATTTTGTAGATTTCGTGCTCTTCTTGGCGAATTCAAGATAGAAAACAACGAAAATCGGCGAGAAATCGTTGTTTTGCATCGAAATATGCAGTTTTCTCTAAGAATTCTGATGATTTCGTGCAGAATTCTGCTGTTTTCTTGCAATTCAGCCGTTGAATCTTGGTAAAAAGTCATGATTTTGTAGATTTCGTGCTCTTCTTTGCGAATTCAAGCCAGAAAACAACGAAAATCGGCGAGAAATCGTCGTTTTGCATCGAAATATGCGGTTTTCTGTAAGAATTTTGATGATTTCGTGCAGAATTCTGCTGTTTTCTTGCAATTTAGCCGTAGAATCTTGGTAAAAAGTGATGATTTTGTAGATTTCGTGCTCTTCTTTGCGAATTCAAGCCAGAAAACAACGAAAATCGGCGAGAAATCGTTGTTTTGCATCGAAATATGCGGTTTTCTGTAAGAATTTTGATGATTTCGTGCAGAATTCTGCTGTTTTCTTCCAATTCAGCCGTTGAATCTTGGTAAAAAGTCATGATTTTGTAGATTTCGTGCTCTTCTTTGCGAATTCAAGCCAGAAAACAACGAAAATCGGCGAGAAATCGTCGTTTTGCATCGAAAAATGCGGTTTTTTGTAAGAATTTTGATGATTTCGTGCAGAATTCTGCTGTTTTCTTGCAATTCAGCCGTTGAATCTTGGTAAAAAGTCATGATTTTGTAGATTTCGTGCTCTTCTTTGCGAATTCAAGCCAGAAAACAACGAAAATCGGCGAGAAATCGTCGTTTTGCATCGAAATATGCGGTTTTCTGTAAGAATTTTGATGATTTCGTGCAGAATTTCTGTTTTCTTGCAATTCAGCCGTTGAATCTTGGTAAAAAGTCATGATTTTGTAGATTCCGTGCTCTTCTTTGCGAATTCAAGATAGAAAACAACGAAAATCAGCGAGAAATCGTCGTTTTGCATCGAAATATGCGGTTTTCTCTAAGAATTTTGATGATTTCGTGCAGAATTCTGCTGTTTTCTTGCAATTCAGCCGTTGAATCTTGGTAAAAAGTCATGATTTTGTAGATTTCGTGCTCTTCTTTGCGAATTCAAGCCAGAAAACAACGAAAATCGGCGAGAAATCGTCGTTTTGCATCGAAATATGCGGTTTTCTCTAAGAATTTTGACGATTTCGTGCAGAATTCTGCTGTTTTCTTGCAATTCAGCAGTTGAATCTTGGTAAAAAGTCATGATTTTGTAGATTTCGTGCTCTTCTTTGCGAATTCAAGATAGAAAACAACGAAAATCAGCGAGAAATCGTCGTTTTGCATCGAAATATGCGGTTTTCTGTAAGAATTTTGATGATTTCGTGCAGAATTCTGCTGTTTTCTTGCAATTCAGCCGTTGAATCTTGGTAAAAAGTCATGATTTTGTAGATTTCGTGCTCTTCTTTGCGAATTCATGCCAGAAAACAACGAAAATCGGCGAGAAATCGTCGTTTTGCATCGAAATATGCGGTTTTCTGTAAGAATTTTGATGATTTCGTGCAGAATTCTGCTGTTTTCTTGCAATTCAGCCGTTGAATCTTGGCAAAAAGTCATGATTTTGTAGATTCCGTGCTCTTCTTTGCGAATTCAAGATAGAAAACAACGAAAATCAGCGAGAAATCGTCGTTTTGCGTCGAAATATGCGGTTTTCTCTAGGAATTTTGATGATTTCGTGCAGAATTCTGCTGTTTTCTTGCAATTCAGCCGTTGAATCTTGGTAAAAAGTAATGATTTTGTAGATTTCGTGCTCTTCTTTGCGAATTCAAGCTAGAAAACAACGAAAATCGGCGAGAAATCGTCGTTTAGCATCGAAATATGCGGTTTTCTCTAAGAATTTTGACGATTTCGTGCAGAATTCTGCTGTTTTCTTGCAATTCAGCCGTTGAATCTTGGTAAAAATTCATGATTTTGTAGATTTCGTGCTCTTCTTTGCGAATTCAAGCCAGAAAACAACGAAAATCGGCGAGAAATCGTCGTTTTGCATCGAAATATGCGGTTTTCTCTAAGAATTTTGACGATTTCGTGCAGAATTCTGCTGTTTTCTTGCAATTCAGCAGTTAAATCTTGGTAAAAAGTCATGATTTTGTAGATTTCGTGCTCTTCTTTGCGAATTCAAGATAGAAAACAACGAAAATCAGCGAGAAATCGTCGTTTTGCATCGAAATATGCGGTTTTCTCTAAGAATTTTGATGATTTCGTGCAGAATTCTGCTGTTTTCTTGCAATTCAGCCGTTGAATCTTGGTAAAAAGTCATGATTTTGTAGATTTCGTGCTCTTCTTTGCGAATTCAAGCCAGAAAACAACGAAAATCGGCGAGAAATGGTCGTTTTGCATCGAAATATGCGGTTTTCTGTAAGAATTTTGATGATTTCGTGCAGAATTCTGCTGTTTTCTTGCAATTCAGCTGTTGAATCTTGGTAAAAAGTCATGATTTTGTAGATTCCGTGCTCTTCTTTGCGAATTCATGCCAGAAAACAACGAAAATCAGCGAGAAATCGTCGTTTTGCATCGAAATATGCGGTTTTCTGTAAGAATTTTGATGATTTCGTGCAGAATTCTGCTGTTTTCTTGCAATTCAGCCGTTGAATCTTGGTAAAAAGTCATGATTTTGTAGATTCCGTGCTCTTCTTTGCGAATTCAAGCCAGAAAACAACGAAAATCGGCGAGAAATCGTCGTTTTGCATCGAAAAATGCGGTTTTCTGTAAGAATTTTGATAATTTCGTGCAGAATTCTGCTGTTTTCTTGCAATTCAGCCGTTGAATCTTGGTAAAAAGTCATGATTTTGTAGATTTCGTGCTCTTCTTTGCGAATTCAAGCCAGAAAACAACGAAAATCGGCGAGAAATGGTCGTTTTGCATCGAAATATGCGGTTTTCTGTAAGAATTTTGATGATTTCGTGCAGAATTCTGCTGTTTTCTTGCAATTCAGCTGTTGAATCTTGGTAAAAAGTCATGATTTTGTAGATTCCGTGCTCTTCTTTGCGAATTCATGCCAGAAAACAACGAAAATCAGCGAGAAATCGTCGTTTTGCATCGAAATATGCGGTTTTCTGTAAGAATTTTGATGATTTCGTGCAGAATTCTGCTGTTTTCTTGCAATTCAGCCGTTGAATCTTGGTAAAAAGTCATGATTTTGTAGATTCCGTGCTCTTCTTTGCGAATTCAAGATAGAAAACAACGAAAATCAGCGAGAAATCGTCGTTTTGCGTCGAAATATGCGGTTTTCTGTAAGAATTTTGATGATTTCGTGCAGAATTCTGCTGTTTTCTTGCAATTCAGCCGTTGAATCTTGGTAAAAAGTCATGATTTTGTAGATTCCGTGCTCTTCTTTGCGAATTCAAGATAGAAAACAACGAAAATCAGCGAGAAATCGTCGTTTTGCGTCGAAATATGCGGTTTTCTCTAGGAATTTTGATGATTTCGTGCAGAATTCTGCTGTTTTCTTGCAATTCAGCCGTTGAATCTTGGTAAAAAGTAATGATTTTGTAGATTTCGTGCTCTTCTTTGCGAATTCAAGCTAGAAAACAACGAAAATCGGCGAGAAATCGTCGTTTAGCATCGAAATATGCGGTTTTCTCTAAGAATTTTGACGATTTCGTGCAGAATTCTGCTGTTTTCTTGCAATTCAGCCGTTGAATCTTGGTAAAAATTCATGATTTTGTAGATTTCGTGCTCTTCTTTGCGAATTCAAGCCAGAAAACAACGAAAATCGGCGAGAAATCGTCGTTTTGCATCGAAATATGCGGTTTTCTCTAAGAATTTTGACGATTTCGTGCAGAATTCTGCTGTTTTCTTGCAATTCAGCAGTTAAATCTTGGTAAAAAGTCATGATTTTGTAGATTTCGTGCTCTTCTTTGCGAATTCAAGATAGAAAACAACGAAAATCAGCGAGAAATCGTCGTTTTGCATCGAAATATGCGGTTTTCTCTAAGAATTTTGATGATTTCGTGCAGAATTCTGCTGTTTTCTTGCAATTCAGCCGTTGAATCTTGGTAAAAAGTCATGATTTTGTAGATTTCGTGCTCTTCTTTGCGAATTCAAGCCAGAAAACAACGAAAATCGGCGAGAAATCGTCGTTTTGCATCGAAATATGCGGTTTTCTGTAAGAATTTTGATGATTTCGTGCAGAATTCTGCTGTTTTCTTGCAATTCAGCCGTTGAATCTAGGTAAAAAGTCATGATTTTGTAGATTTCGTGCTCTTCTTGGCGAATTCAAGATAGAAAACAACGAAAATCGGCGAGACATCGTTGTTTTGCATCGTAATATGCGGTTTTCTGTAAGAATTTTGATGATTTCGTGCAGAATTCTGCTGTTTTCTTGCAATTCATCCGTAGAACCTTGGTAAAAGTGATGATTTTGTAGATTTCGTGCTCTTCTTTGCGAATTCAAGCCAGAAAACAATGAAAATCGGCGAGAAATCGTTGCTTTGCATCGAAATATGCGGTTTTCTGTAAGAATTTTGATGATTTCGTGCAGAATTCAGCTGTTTTCTTGCAATTCAGCCGTTGAATTTTGGTAAAAAGTCTTGATTTTGTAGATTTAGTGCTCTTCTTTGCGAATTCAAGCCAGAAAACAACGAAAATCGGCGAGAAATCGTTGTTTTGCACCGAAATATGCGGTTTTCTGTAAGAATTTTGATGATTTCGTGCAGAATTCTGCTGTTTTCTTGCAATTCAGCCGTAGAATCTTGGTAAAAAGTGATGATTTTGTAGATTTCGTGCTCTTCTTTGCAAATTCAAGCCAGAAAACAACGAAAATCGTCGAGAAATTGTCGTTTTGCATCGAAATATGCGGTTTTCTGTAAGAATTTTGATGATTTCGTGCAGAATTCTGCTGTTTTCTTGCAATTCAGCCGTAGAATCTTGGTAAAAAATCATGATTTTGTAGATTTCGTGCTTTTCTTTGCGAATTCAAGCCAGAAAACAACGAAAATCAGCGAGAAATCGTCGTTTTGCATCGAAATATGCGGTTTTCTGTAAGAATTTTGATGATTTCGTGCAGAATTCTGCTGTTTTCTTGCAATTCATCCGTAGAACCTTGGTAAAAGTGATGATTTTGTAGATTTCGTGCTCATCTTTGCGAATTCAAGCCAGAAAACAATGAAAATCGGCGAGAAATCGTTGCTTTGCATCGAAATATGCGGTTTTCTGTAAGAATTTTGATGATTTCGTGCAGAATTCAGCTGTTTTCTTGCAATTCAGCCGTTGAATTTTGGTAAAAAGTCTTGATTTTGTAGATTTAGTGCTCTTCTTTGCGAATTCAAGCCAGAAAACAACGAAAATCGTCGAGAAATCGTCGTTTTGCATCGAAAAATGCGGTTTTCTGTAAGAATTTTGATAATTTCGTGCAGAATTCTGCTGTTTTCTTGCAATTCAGCCGTTGAATCTTGGTAAAAAGTCATGATTTTGTAGATTTCGTGCTCTTCTTTGCGAATTCAAGCCAGAAAACAACGAAAATCGGCGAGAAATGGTCGTTTTGCATCGAAATATGCGGTTTTCTGTAAGAATTTTGATGATTTCGTGCAGAATTCTGCTGTTTTCTTGCAATTCAGCTGTTGAATCTTGGTAAAAAGTCATGATTTTGTAGATTCCGTGCTCTTCTTTGCGAATTCAAGATAGAAAACAACGAAAATCAGCGAGAAATCGTCGTTTTGCAACGAAATATGCGGTTTTCTGTAAGAATTTTGATGATTTCGTGCAGAATTCTGCTGTTTTCTTGCAATTCAGCCGTTGAATCTAGGTAAAAAGTCATGATTTTGTAGATTTCGTGCTCTTCTTGGCGAATTCAAGATAGAAAACAACGAAAATCGGCGAGAAATCGTTGTTTTGCATCGAAATATGTTGTTTTCTGTAAGAATTTTGATGATTTCGTGCAGAATTCTGCTGTTTTCTTGCAATTCAGCCGTTGAATCTAGGTAAAAAGTCATGATTTTGTAGATTTCGTGCACTTCTTGGCGAATTCAAGATAGAAAACAACGAAAATCGGCGAGAAATCGTTGTTTTGCATCGAAATATGCAGTTTTCTCTAAGAATTTTGACGATTTCGTGCAGAATTCTGCTGTTTTCTTGCAATTCAGCCGTTGAATCTTGGTAAAAAGTCATGATTTTGTAGATTTCGTGCTCTTCTTTGCGAATTCAAGCCAGAAAACAACGAAAATCGGCGAGAAATCGTCGTTTTGCATCGAAATATGCGGTTTTCTCTATGAATTTTGACGATTTCGTGCAGAATTCTGCTGTTTTCTTGCAATTCAGCAGTTGAATCTTGGTAAAAAGTCATGATTTTGTAGATTTCGTGCTCTTCTTTGCGAATTCAAGATAGAAAACAACGAAAATCGGCGAGAAATCGTTGTTTTGCATCGAAATATGCAGTTTTCTCTAAGAATTTTGATGATTTCGTGCAGAATTCTGCTGTTTTCTTGCAATTCAGCCGTTGAATCTTGGTAAAAAGTCATGATTTTGTAGATTTCGTGCTCTTCTTTGCGAATTCAAGATAGAAAACAACGAAAATCGGCGAGAAATCGTTGTTTTGCATCGTAATATGCAGTTTTCTCTAAGAATTTTGATGATTTCGTGCAGAATTCTGCTGTTTTCTTGCAATTCAGCCGTTGAATCTTGGTAAAAAATCATGATTTTGTAGATTTCGTGCTTTTCTTTGCGAATTCAAGCCAGAAAACAACGAAAATCAGCGAGAAATCGTCGTTTTGCATCGAAATATGCGGTTTTCTGTAAGAATTTTGATGATTTCGTGCAGAATTCTGCTGTTTTCTTGCAATTCAGCCGTAGAACCTTGGTAAAAAGTGATGATTTTGTAGATTTCGTGCTCTTCTTTGCGAATTCAAGCCAGAAAACAACGAAAATCGGCGAGAAATCGTTGTTTTGCATCGAAATATGCGGTTTTCTGTAAGAATTTTGATGATTTCGTGCAGAATTCTGCTGTTTTCTTGCAATTCAGCCGTTGAATTTTGGTAAAAAGTCTTGATTTTGTAGATTTAGTGCTCTTCTTTGCGAATTCAAGCCAGAAAACAACGAAAATCGGCGAGAAATCGTCGTTTTGCATCGAAAAATGCGGTTTTCTGTAAGAATTTTGATAATTTCGTGCAGAATTCTGCTGTTTTCTTGCAATTCAGCCGTTGAATCTTGGTAAAAAATCATGATTTTGTAGATTCCGTGCTCTTCTTTGCGAATTCAAGATAGAAAACAACGAAAATCAGCGAGAAATCGTCGTTTTGCATCGAAATAAGCGGTTTTCTCTAAGAATTTTGATGATTTCGTGCAGAATTCTGCTGTTTTCTTGCAATTCAGCCGTTGAATCTTGGTAAAAAGTAATGATTTTGTAGATTTCGTGCTCTTCTTTGCGAATTCAAGCCAGAAAACAACAAAAATCGGCGAGAAATCGTCGTTTTGCATCGAAATATGCGGTTTTCTCTAAGAATTTTGATGATTTCGTGCAGAATTCTGCTGTTTTCTTGCAATTCAGCCGTTGAATCTTGGTAAAAAGTGATGATTTTGTAGATTTCGTGCTCTTCTTTGCAAATTCAAGCCAGAAAACAACGAAAATCGGCGAGAAATCGTCGTTTTGCATCGAAATATGCGGTTTTCTCTAAGAATTTTGACGATTTCGTGCAGAATTCTGCTGTTTTCTTGCAATTCAGCCGTTGAATCTTGGTAAAAAGTCATGATTTTGTAGATTTTGTGCTCTTCTTTGCGAATTCAAGATAGAAAACAACGAAAATCAGCGAGAAATCGTCGTTTTGCATCGAAATATGCGGTTTTCTCTAAGAATTTTGATGATTTTGTGCAGAATTCTGCTGTTTTCTTGCAATTCAGCCGTTGAATCTTGGTAAAAAGTCATGATTTTGTAGATTTCGTGCTCTTCTTTGCAAATTCATGCCAGAAAACAACGACAATCGGCGAGAAATCGTCGCTTTGCATCGAAATATGCGGTTTTCTGTAAGAATTTTGATGATTTCGTGCAGAATTCTGCTGTTTTCTTGCAATTCAGCCGTTGAATCTAGGTAAAAAGTCATGATTTTGTAGATTTCGTGCTCTTCTTTGCGAATTCAAGGCAGAAAACAACGAAAATCGGCGAGAAATCGTCGTTTTGCATCGAAATATGCGGTTTTCTCTAAGATTTTTGATGATTTCGTGCAGAATTCTGCTGTTTTCTTGCAATTTAGCCGTTGAATCTTGGTAAAAAGTGATGATTTGGTAGATTTCGTGCTCTTCTTTGCGAATTCAAGCCAGAAAACAACGAAAATCGGCGAGAAATCGTCGTTTTGCATCGAAATATGCGGTTTTCTCTAAGAATTTTGACGATTTCGTGCAGAATTCTGCTGTTTTCTTGCAATTCAGCCGTTGAATCTTGGTAAAAAGTCATGATTTTGTAGATTTCGTTCTCTTCTTTGCGAACTCAAGCCAGAAAAAAACGAAAATCGGCGAGAAATCGTCGTTTTGCATCGACATATGCGGTTTTCTGTAAGAATTTTGATGATTTCGTGCAGAATTCTGCTGTTTTCTTGCAATTCAGCCGTTGAATCTAGATAAAATGTCATGATTTTGTAGATTTCGTGCTCTTCTTGGCGAATTCAAGATAGAAAACAACGAAAATCGGCGAGAAATCGTTGTTTTGCATCGAAATATGCGGTTTTCTGTAAGAATTTTGATGATTTCGTGCAGAATTCTGCTGTTTTCTTGCAATTCAGCCGTTGAATCTATGTAAAAAGTCATGATTTTGTGGATTTCGTGCTCTTCTTGGCGAATTCAAGATAGAAAACAACGAAAATCGGCGAGAAATCGTTGTTTTGCATCGAAATATGCAGTTTTCTCTAAGAATTTTGATGATTTCGTGCAGAATTCTGCTGTTTTCTTGCAATTCAGCCGTTGAATCTTGGTAAAAAGTCATGATTTTGTAGATTTCGTGCTCTTATTTGCGAATTTAAGCCAGAAAACAACGAAAATCGGCGAGAAATCGTCGTTTTGCATCGAAATATGCGATTTTCTGTAAGAGTTTTGAAGATTTCGTGCAGAATTCTGCTGTTTTCTTGCAATTCAGCCGTAGAATCTTGGTAAAAAGTGATGATTTTGTAGATTTCGTGCTCTTCTTTGCGAATTCAAGCCAGAAAACAACAAAAATCGGCGAGAAATCGTTGTTTTGCATCGAGATATGCGGTTTTCTGTAAGAATTTTGATGATTTCGTGCAGAATTCTGCTGTTTTCTTGCAATTCAGCCGTTGAATCTTGGTAAAAAGTCATGATTTTGTAGATTTCGTGCTCTTCTTTGCGAATTCAAGCCAGAAAACGAAAATCGGCGAGAAATCGTCGTTTTGCATCGAAAAATGCGGTTTTCTGTCAGAATTTTGATGATTTCGTGCAGAATTCTGCTGTTTTCTTGCAATTCAGCCGTTGAATCTAGGTAAAAAGTCATGATTTTGTAGATTTCGTGCTCTTCTTTGCGAATTCAAGCCAGAAAACAACGAAAATCGGCGAGAAATCGTCGTTTTGCATCGAAATATGCGGTTTTCTGTAAGAATTTTGATGATTTCGTGCAGAATTCTGCTGTGTTCTTGCAATTCAGCCGTTGAATCTTGGTAAAAAGTTATGATTTTGTGGATTTCGTTCTCTTCTTTGCAAATTCATGCCAGAAAACAACGAAAATCGGCGCGAAATCGTTGTTTTGCATCGAATTATGCGGTTTTGTGTAAGAATTTTGATGATTTCGTGCAGAATTCTGCTGTTTTCTTGCAATTCAGCCGTTGAATCTTGGTAAAAAGTCATGATTTTGTAGATTTCGTGCTCTTCTTTGCGAATTCAAGCCAGAAAACAACGAAAATCGGCGAGAAATCGTCGTTTTGCATCGAAATATGCGGTTTTCTGTAAGAATTTTGATGATTTCGTGCAGAATTCTGCTGTTTTCTTGCAATTCAGCCGTTGAATCTAGGTAAAAAGTCATGATTTTGTAGATTTCGTGTTCTTCTTTGCGAATTCAAGCCAGAAAACAACGAAAATCGGCGAGAAATCGTTGTTTTGCATCGAAATATGCGGTTTTCTGTAAGAATTTTGATGATTTCGTGCAGAATTCTGCTGTTTTCTTGCAATTCAGCCGTTGTATCTTGGTAAAAAGTCATGATTTTGTAGATTTCGTGCTCTTCTTTGCGAATTCAAGCCAGAAAACAACGAAAATCGGCGAAAAATCGTCGTTTTGCATCGAAATATGCGGTTTTCTGTAAGAATTTTGATGATTTCGTGCAGAATTCTGCTGTTTTCTTGCAATTCAGCCGTTGAATCTTGGTAAAAAGTCATGATTTTGTAGATTTCGTGCTCTTCTTTGCGAATTCAAGCCAGAAAACAACGAAAATCGGCGAAAAATCGTCGTTTTGCATCGAAATATGCAGTTTTCTCTAAGAATTCTGATGATTTCGTGCAGAATTCTGCTGTTTTCTTGCAATTCAGCCGTTGAATCTAGGTAAAAAGTCATGATTTTGTAGATTTCGTGCTCTTCTTGGCGAATTCAAGATAGAAAACAACGAAAATCGGCGAGAAATCGCTGTTTTGCATCGAAATATGCGGTTTTCTGTAAGAATTTTGATGATTTCGTGCAGAATTCTGCTGTTTTCTTGCAATTCAGCCGTTGAATCTAGGTAAAAAGTCATGATTTTGTAGATTTCGTGCTCTTCTTGGCGAATTCAAGATAGAAAACAACGAAAATCGGCGAGAAATCGTTGTTTTGCATCGAAATATGCAGTTTTCTCTAAGAATTCTAATGATTTCGTGCAGAATTCTGCTGTTTTCTTGCAATTCAGCCGTTGAATCTTGGTAAAAAGTCATGATTTTGTAGATTTCGTGCTCTTCTTTGCGAATTCAAGCCAGAAAACAACGAAAATCGGCGAGAAATCGTCGTTTTGCATCGAAATATGCGGTTTTCTGTAAGAATTTTGATGATTTCGTGCAGAATTCTGCTGTTTTCTTGCAATTTAGCCGTAGAATCTTGGTAAAAAGTGATGATTTTGTAGATTTCGAGCTCTTCTTTGCGAATTCAAGCCAGAAAACAACGAAAATCGGCGAGAAATCGTTGTTTTGCATCGAAATATGCGGTTTTCGGTAAGAATTTTGATGATTTCGTGCAGAATTCTGCTGTTTTCTTGCAATTCAGCCGTTGAATCTTGGTAAAAAGTCATGATTTTGTAGATTTCGTGCTCTTCTTTGCGAATTCAAGCCAGAAAACAACGAAAATCGGCGAGAAATCGTCGTTTTGCATCGAAAAATGCGGTTTTCTGTAAGAATTTTGATGATTTCGTGCAGAATTCTGCTGTTTTCTTGCAATTCAGCCGTTGAATCTTGGTAAAAAGTCATGATTTTGTAGATTTCGTGCTCTTCTTTGCGAATTCAAGCCAGAAAACAACGAAAATCGGCGAGAAATCGTCGTTTTGCATCGAAATATGCGGTTTTCTGTAAGAATTTTGATGATTTCGTGCAGAATTTCTGTTTTCTTGCAATTCAGCCGTTGAATCTTGGTAAAAAGTCATGATTTTGTAGATTCCGTGCTCTTCTTTGCGAATTCAAGATAGAAAACAACGAAAATCAGCGAGAAATCGTCGTTTTGCATCGAAATATGCGGTTTTCTCTAAGAATTTTGATGATTTCGTGCAGAATTCTGCTGTTTTCTTGCAATTCAGCCGTTGAATCTTGGTAAAAAGTCATGATTTTGTAGATTTCGTGCTCTTCTTTGCGAATTCAAGCCAGAAAACAACGAAAATCGGCGAGAAATCGTCGTTTTGCATCGAAATATGCGGTTTTCTCTAAGAATTTTGACGATTTCGTGCAGAATTCTGCTGTTTTCTTGCAATTCAGCAGTTGAATCTTGGTAAAAAGTCATGATTTTGTAGATTTCGTGCTCTTCTTTGCGAATTCAAGATAGAAAACAACGAAAATCAGCGAGAAATCGTCGTTTTGCATCGAAATATGCGGTTTTCTGTAAGAATTTTGATGATTTCGTGCAGAATTCTGCTGTTTTCTTGCAATTCAGCCGTTGAATCTTGGTAAAAAGTCATGATTTTGTAGATTTCGTGCTCTTCTTTGCGAATTCATGCCAGAAAACAACGAAAATCGGCGAGAAATCGTCGTTTTGCATCGAAATATGCGGTTTTCTGTAAGAATTTTGATGATTTCGTGCAGAATTCTGCTGTTTTCTTGCAATTCAGCCGTTGAATCTTGGTAAAAAGTCATGATTTTGTAGATTCCGTGCTCTTCTTTGCGAATTCAAGATAGAAAACAACGAAAATCAGCGAGAAATCGTCGTTTTGCGTCGAAATATGCGGTTTTCTCTAAGAATTTTGATGATTTCGTGCAGAATTCAGCTGTTTTCTTGCAATTCAGCCGTTGAATCTTGGTAAAAAGTAATGATTTTGTCGATTTCGTGCTCTTCTTTGCGAATTCAAGCTAGAAAACAACGAAAATCGGCGAGAAATCGTCGTTTAGCATCGAAATATGCGGTTTTCTCTAAGAATTTTGACGATTTCGTGCAGAATTCTGCTGTTTTCTTGCAATTCAGCCGTTGAATCTTGGTAAAAATTCATGATTTTGTAGATTTCGTGCTCTTCTTTGCGAATTCAAGCCAGAAAACAACGAAAATCGGCGAGAAATCGTCGTTTTGCATCGAAATATGCGGTTTTCTCTAAGAATTTTGACGATTTCGTGCAGAATTCTGCTGTTTTCTTGCAATTCAGCAGTTAAATCTTGGTAAAAAGTCATGATTTTGTAGATTTCGTGCTCTTCTTTGCGAATTCAAGATAGGAAACAACGAAAATCAGCGAGAAATCGTCGTTTTGCATCGAAATATGCGGTTTTCTCTAAGAATATTGATGATTTCGTGCAGAATTCTGCTGTTTTCTTGCAATTCAGCCGTTGAATCTTGGTAAAAAGTCATGATTTTGTAGATTTCGTGCTCTTCTTTGCGAATTCAAGCCAGAAAACAACGAAAATCGGCGAGAAATCGTCGTTTTGCATCGAAATATGCGGTTTTCTGTAAGAATTTTGATGATTTCGTGCAGAATTCTGCTGTTTTCTTGCAATTCAGCCGTTGAATCTAGGTAAAAAGTCATGATTTTGTAGATTTCGTGCTCTTCTTGGCGAATTCAAGATAGAAAACAACGAAAATCGGCGAGAAATCGTTGTTTTGCATCGTAATATGCAGTTTTCTCTTAGAATTTTGATGATTTCGTTCAGAATTCTGCTGTTTTCTTGCAATTCAGCCGTTGAATCTTGGTAAAAAATCATGATTTTGTAGATTTCGTGCTTTTCTTTGCGAATTCAAGCCAGAAAACAACGAAAATCAGCGAGAAATCGTCGTTTTGCATCGAAATATGCGGTTTTCTGTAAGAATTTTGATGATTTCGTGCAGAATTCTGCTGTTTTCTTGCAATTCATCCGTAAAACCTTGGTAAAAAGTGATGATTTTGTAGATTTCGTGCTCTTCTTTGCGAATTCAAGCCAGAAAACAATGAAAATCGGCGAGAAATCGTTGCTTTGCATCGAAATATGCGGTTTTCTGTAAGAATTTTGATGATTTCGTGCAGAATTCAGCTGTTTTCTTGCAATTCAGCCGTTGAATTTTGGTAAAAAGTCTTGATTTTGTAGATTTAGTGCTCTTCTTTGCGAATTCAAGCCAGAAAACAACGAAAATCGGCGAGAAATGGTCGTTTTGCATCGAAATATGCGGTTTTCTGTAAGAATTTTGATGATTTCGTGCAGAATTCTGCTGTTTTCTTGCAATTCAGCTGTTGAATCTTGGTAAAAAGTCATGATTTTGTAGATTCCGTGCTCTTCTTTGCGAATTCAAGATAGAAAACAACGAAAATCAGCGAGAAATCGTCGTTTTCCATCGAAATATGCGGTTTTCTGTAAGAATTTTGATGATTTCGTGCAGAATTCTGCTGTTTTCTTGCAATTCAGCCGTTGAATCTAGGTAAAAAGTCATGATTTTGTAGATTTCGTGCTCTTCTTGGCGAATTCAAGATAGAAAACAACGAAAATCGGCGAGAAATCGTTGTTTTGCATCGAAATATGCGGTTTTCTGTAAGAATTTTGATGATTTCGTGCAGAATTCTGCTGTTTTCTTGCAATTCAGCCGCTGAATCTTGGTAAAAAGTTATGATTTTGTAGATTTCGTGCTCTTCTTTGCGAATTCAAGCCAGAAAACAACGAAAATCGGCGAGAAATCGTCGTTTTGCATCGAAAAATGCGGTTTTCTGTAAGAATTTTGATGATTTCGTGCAGAATTCTGCTGTTTTCTTGCAATTCAGCCGTTGAATCTTGGTAAAAAGTCATGATTTTGTAGATTTCGTGCTCTTCTTTGCGAATTCAAGCCAGAAAACAACGAAAATCGGCGAGAAATCGTCGTTTTGCATCGAAATATGCGGTTTTCTCTAAGAATTTTGATGATTTCGTGCAGAATTCTGCTGTTTTCTTGCAATTCAGCCGTTGAATCTTGGTAAAAAGTGTTGATTTTGTAGATTTCGTGCTCTTCTTTGCGAATTCAAGCCAGAAAACAACGAAAATCGGCGAGAAATCGTCGTTTTGCATCGAAATATGCGGTTTTCTCTAAGAATTTTGATAATTTCGTGCAGAATTCTGCTGTTTTCTTGCAATTCAGCCGTTGAATCTTGGTAAAAAGTGATGATTTTGTAGATTTCGTGCTCTTCTTTGCGAATTCAAGCCAGAAAACAACGAGAATCGCCGAGAAATCGTCGTTTTGCATCGAAATATGCGGTTTTCTCTAAGAATTTTGATGATTTCGTGCAGAATTCTGCTGTTTTCTTGCAATTCAGCCGTTGAATCTTGGTAAAAAGTCATGATTTTGTAGATTTCGTGCTCTTCTTTGCAAATTCATGCCAGAATACAACGAAAATCGGCGAGAAATCGTCGTTTTGCATCGAAAAATGCGGTTTTCTGTAAGAATTTTGATGATTTCGTGCAGAATTCTGCTGTTTTCTTGCAATTCAGCCGTAGAATCTTGGTAAAAAGTGATGATTTTGTAGATTTCGTGCTCTTCTTTGCGAATTCAAGCCAGAAAACAACAAAAATCGGCGAGAAATCGTTGTTATGCGTCAAAATATGCGGTTTTCTGTAAGAATTTTGATGATTTCGTGCAGAATTCTGCTGTTTTCTTGCAATTCAGCCGTAGAATCTTGGTAAAAAGTGATGATTTTGTAGATTTCGTGCTCTTCTTTGCGAATTCAAGCCAGAAAACAACGAAAATCGTCGAGAAATTGTCGTTTTGCATCGAAATATGCGGTTTTCTGTAAGAATTTTGATGATTTCGTGCAGAATTCTGCTGTTTTCTTGCAATTCAGCCGTAGAATCTTGGTAAAAAGTGATGATTTTGTAGATTTCGTGCTCTTCTTTGCGAATTCAAGCCAGAAAACAACGAAAATCGGCGAGAAATCGTTGTTTTGCATCGAAATATGCGGTTTTCTGTAAGAATTTTGATGATTTCGAGCAGAATTCTGCTGTTTTCTTGCAATTCAGCCGTTGAATCTTGGTAAAAAGTCATGATTTTGTACATTTCGTGCTCTTCTTTGCGAATTCAAGCGAGAAAACAACGAAAATCAGCGAGAAATCGTCGTTTTGCATCGAAATATGCGGTTTTCTCTAAGAATTTTGATGATTTCGTGCAGAATTCTGCTGTTTTCTTGCAATTCAGCCGTTGAATCTTGGTAAAAAGTGATGATTTTGTAGATTTCGTGCTTTTCTGTGCGAATTCAAGCCAGAAAACAACGAAAATCGGCGAGAAATCGTCGTTTTGCATCGAAATATGCGGTTTTCTCTAAGAATTTTGACGATTTCGTGCAGAATTCTGCTGTTTACTTGCAATTCAGCCGTTGAATCTTGGTAAAAAGTCATGATTTTGTAGATTTCGTGCTCTTCTTTGCGAATTCAAGACAGAAAACAACGAAAATCAGCGAGAAATCGTCGTTTTGCATCGAAATATGCGGTTTTCTCTAAGAATTTTGATGATTTCGTGCAGAATTCTGCTGTTTTCTTGCAATTCAGCCGTTGAATCTTGGTAAAAAGTCATGATTTTGTAGATTTCGTGCTCTTCTTTGCAAATTCATGCCAGAAAACAACGAAAATCGGCGAGAAATCGTCGTTTTGCATCGAAATATGCGGTTTTCTGTAAGAATTTTGATGATTTCGTGCAGAATTCTGCTGTTTTCTTGCAATTCAGCCGTTGAATCTTGGTAAAAAGTCATGATTTTGTAGATTTCGTGCTCTTCTTTGCGAATTCAAGCGAGAAAACAACGAAAATCGGCGAGAAATCGTCGTTTTGCATCGAAATATGCGGTTTTCTGTAAGAATTTTGATGATTTCGTGCAGAATTCTGCTGTTTTCTTGCAATTCAGCCGTTGAATCTAGGTAAAAAGTCATGATTTTATAGATTTCGTGCTCTTCTTGGCGAATTCAAGATAGAAAACAACGAAAATCGGCGAGAAATCGTTGTTTTGCATCGAATTATGCGGTTTTCTGTAAGAATTTTGATGATTTCGTGCAGAATTCTGCTGTTTTCTTGCAATTCAGCCGTTGAATCTTGGTAAAAAGTTATGATTTTGTAGATTTCGTGCTCTTCTTTGCGAATTCAAGCCAGAAAACAACGAAAATCGGCGAGAAATCGTCGTTTTGCATCGAAATATGCGGTTTTCTCTAAGAATTTTGACGATTTCGTGCAGAATTCTGCTGTTTACTTGCAATTCAGCCGTTGAATCTTGGTAAAAAGTCTTGATTTTGTAGATTTCGTGCTCTTCTTTGCGAATTCAAGATAGAAAACAACGAAAATCAGCGAGAAATCGTCGTTTTGCATCGAAATATGCGGTTTTCTCTAAGAATTTTGATGATTTCGTGCAGAATTCTGCTGTTTTCTTGCAATTCAGCCGTTGAATCTTGGTAAAAAGTGATGATTTTGTAGATTTCGTGCTCTTCTGTGCGAATTCAAGCCAGAAAACAACGAAAATCGGCGAGAAATCGTCGTTTTGCATCGAAATATGCGGTTTTCTCTAAGAATTTTGACGATTTCGTGCAGAATTCTGCTGTTTACTTGCAATTCAGCCGTTGAATCTTGGTAAAAAGTCATGATTTTGTAGATTTCGTGCTCTTCTTTGCGAATTCAAGATAGAAAACAACGAAAATCAGCGAGAAATCGTCGTTTTGCATCGAAATATGCGGTTTTCTCTAAGAATTTTGATGATTTCGTGCAGAATTCTGCTGTTTTCTTGCAATTCAGCCGTTGAATCTTGGTAAAAAGTCATGATTTTGTAGATTTCGTGCTCTTCTTTGCAAATTCATGCCAGAAAACAACGAAAATCGGCGAGAAATCGTCGTTTTGCATCGAAATATGCGGTTTTCTGTAAGAATTTTGATGATTTCGTGCAGAATTCTGCTGTTTTCTTGCAATTCAGCCGTTGAATCTTGGTAAAAAGTCATGATTTTGTAGATTTTGTGCTCTTCTTCGCGAATTCAAGCGAGAAAACAACGAAAATCGGCGAGAAATCGTCGTTTTGCATCGAAATATGCGGTTTTCTGTAAGAATTTTGATGATTTCGTGCAGACTTCTGCTGTTCAGCCGTAGACTCTTGGTAAAAAGTGATGATTTTGTAGATTTCGTGCACTTCTTTGCGAATTCAAGCCAGAAAACAACGAAAATCGGCGAGAAATCATTGTTTTGCACCGAAATATGCGGTTTTCTGTAAGAATTTTGATGATTTCGTGCAGAATTCTGCTGTTTTCTTGCAATTCAGCCGTAGAATCTTGGTAAAAAGTGATGATTTTGTAGATTTCGTGCTCTTCTTTGCAAATTCAAGCCAGAAAACAACGAAAATCGTCGAGAAATTGTCGTTTTGCATCGAAATATGCGGTTTTCTGTAAGAATTTTGATGATTTCGTGCAGAATTCTGCTGTTTTCTTGCAATTCAGCCGTAGAATCTTGGTAAAAAGTGATGATTTTGTAGATTTCGTGCTCTTCTTTGCGAATTCAAGCCAGAAAACAACGAAAATCGGCGAGAAATCGTTGTTTTGCATCGAAATATGCGGTTTTCTGTAAGAATTTTGATGATTTCGTGCAGAATTCTGCTGTTTTCTTGCAATTCAGCCGTTGAATCTTGGTAAAAAGTTATGATTTTGTAGATTTCGTGCTCTTCGTTGCGAATTCAAGCCAGAAAACAACGAAAATCGGCGAGAAATCGTCGTTTTGCATCGAAATATGCGGTTTTCTGTAAGAATTTTGATGATTTCGTGCAGAATTCTGCTGTTTACTTGCAATTCAGCCGTTGAATCTTGGTAAAAAGTCATGATTTTGTAGATTTCGTGCTCTTCTTTGCAAATTCATGCCAGAAAACAACGAAAATCGGCGAGAAATCGTCGTTTTGCATCGAAATATGCGGTTTTCTGTAAGAATTTTGATGATTTCGAGCAGAATTCTGCTGTTTTCTTGCAATTCAGCCGTTGAATCTTGGTAAAAAGTCATGATTTTGTACATTTCGTGCTCTTCTTTGCGAATTCAAGCGAAAAAACAACGAAAATCAGCGAGAAATCGTCGTTTTGCATCGAAAAATGCGGTTTTCTCTAAGAATTTTGATGATTTCGTGCAGAATTCTGCTGTTTTCTTGCAATTCAGCCGTTGAATCTTGGTAAAAAGTGATGATTTTGTAGATTTCGTGCTCTTCTGTGCGAATTCAAGCCAGAAAACAACGAAAATCGGCGAGAAATCGTCGTTTTGCATCGAAATATGCGGTTTTCTCTAAGAATTTTGACGATTTCGTGCAGAATTCTGCTGTTTACTTGCAATTCAGCCGTTGAATCTTGGTAAAAAGTCATGATTTTGTAGATTTCGTGCTCTTCTTTGCGAATTCAAGATAGAAAACAACGAAAATCAGCGAGAAATCGTCGTTTTGCATCGAAATATGCGGTTTTCTCTAAGAATTTTGATGATTTCGTGCAGAATTCTGCTGTTTTCTTGCAATTCAGCCGTTGAATCTTGGTAAAAAGTCATGATTTTGTAGATTTCGTGCTCTTCTTTGCAAATTCATGCCAGAAAACAACGAAAATCGGCGAGAAATCGTCGTTTTGCATCGAAATATGCGGTTTTCTGTAAGAATTTTGATGATTTCGTGCAGAATTCTGCTGTTTTCTTGCAATTCAGCCGTTGAATCTTGGTAAAAAGTCCTGATTTTGTAGATTTCGTGCTCTTCTTTGCGAATTCAAGCGAGAAAACAACGAAAATCGGCGAGAAATCGTCGTTTTGCATCGAAATATGCGGTTTTCTGTAAGAATTTTGATGATTTCGTGCAGAATTCTGCTGTTTTCTTGCAATTCAGCCGTTGAATCTAGGTAAAAAGTCATGATTTTATAGATTTCGTGCTCTTCTTGGCGAATTCAAGATAGAAAACAACGAAAATCGGCGAGAAATCGTTGTTTTGCATCGAATTATGCGGTTTTCTGTAAGAATTTTGATGATTTCGTGCAGAATTCTGCTGTTTTCTTGCAATTCAGCCGTTGAATCTTGGTAAAAAGTTATGATTTTGTAGATTTCGTGCTCTTCTTTGCGAATTCAAGCCAGAAAACAACGAAAATCGGCGAGAAATCGTCGTTTTGCATCGAAATATGCGGTTTTTTCTAAGAATTTTGACGATTTCGTGCAGAATTCTGCTGTTTACTTGCAATTCAGCCGTTGAATCTTGGTAAAAAGTCATGATTTTGTAGATTTCGTGCTCTTCTTTGCGAATTCAAGATAGAAAACAACGAAAATCAGCGAGAAATCGTCGTTTTGCATCGAAATATGCGGTTTTCTCTAAGAATTTTGATGATTTCGTGCAGAATTCTGCTGTTTTCTTGCAATTCAGCCGTTGAATCTTGGTAAAAAGTCATGATTTTGTAGATTTCGTGCTCTTCTTTGCAAATTCATGCCAGAAAACAACGAAAATCGGCGAGAAATCGTCGATTTGCATCGAAATATGCGGTTTTCTGTAAGAATTTTGATGATTTCGAGCAGAATTCTGCTGTTTTCTTGCAATTCAGCCGTTGAATCTTGGTAAAAAGTCATGATTTTGTACATTTCGTGCTCTTCTTTGCGAATTCAAGCGAGAAAACAACGAAAATCAGCGAGAAATCGTCGTTTTGCATCGAAATATGCGGTTTTCTCTAAGAATTTTGATGATTTCGTGCAGAATTCTGCTGTTTTCTTGCAATTCAGCCGTTGAATCTTGGTAAAAAGTGATGATTTTGTAGATTTCGTGCTCTTCTGTGCGAATTCAAGCCAGAAAACAACGAAAATCGGCGAGAAATCGTCGTTTTGCATCGAAATATGCGGTTTTCTCTAAGAATTTTGACGATTTCGTGCAGAATTCTGCTGTTTACTTGCAATTCAGCCGTTGAATCTTGGTAAAAAGTCATGATTTTGTAGATTTCGTGCTCTTCTTTGCGAATTCAAGATAGAAAACAACGAAAATCAGCGAGAAATCGTCGTTTTGCATCGAAATATGCGGTTTTCTCTAAGAATTTTGATGATTTCGTGCAGAATTCTGCTGTTTTCTTGCAATTCAGCCGTTGAATCTTGGTAAAAAGTCATGATTTTGTAGATTTCGTGCTCTTCTTTGCAAATTCATGCCAGAAAACAACGAAAATCGGCGAGAAATCGTCGTTTTGCATCGAAATATGCGGTTTTCTGTAAGAATTTTGATGATTTCGTGCAGAATTCTGCTGTTTTCTTGCAATTCAGCCGTTGAATCTTGGTAAAAAGTCATGATTTTGTAGATTTCGTGCTCTTCTTTGCGAATTCAAGCGAGAAAACAACGAAAATCGGCGAGAAATCGTCGTTTTGCATCGAAATATGCGGTTTTCTGTAAGAATTTTGATGATTTCGTGCAGAATTCTGCTGTTTTCTTGCAATTCAGCCGTTGAATCTAGGTAAAAAGTCATGATTTTATAGATTTCGTGCTCTTCTTGGCGAATTCAAGATAGAAAACAACGAAAATCGGCGAGAAATCGTTGTTTTGCATCGAATTATGCGGTTTTCTGTAAGAATTTTGATGATTTCGTGCAGAATTCTGCTGTTTTCTTGCAATTCAGCCGTTGAATCTAGGTAAAAAGTCATGATTTTGTAGATTTCGTGCTCTTCTTGGCGAATTCAAGATAGAAAACGACGAAAATCGGCGAGAAATCGTTGTTTTGCATCGAAATATGCAGTTTTCTCTAAGAATTTTGATGATTTCGGGCAGAATTCTGCTGTTTTCTTGCAATTCAGCCGTTGAATCTTGGTAAAAAGTCATGATTTTAAAGATTTCCTGCTCTTCTTTGCGAATTCAAGCCAGAAAACAACGAAAATCGGCGAGAAATCGTCGTTTTGCATCGAAATATGCGGTTTTCTGTAAGAATTTTGATGATTTCGTGCAGAATTCTGCTGTTCAGCCGTAGACTCTTGGTAAAAAGTGATGATTTTGTAGATTTCGTGCTCTTCTTTGCGAATTCAAGCCAGAAAACAACGAAAATCGGCGAGAAATCGTTGTTTTGCACCGAAATATGCGGTTTTCTGTAAGAATTTTGATGATTTCGTGCAGAATTCTGCTGTTTTCCTGCAATTCAGCGGTTGAATCTTGGTAAAAAGTCATGATTTTGTAGATTCCGTGCTCTTCTTTACGAATTCAATCCAGAAAACAACGAAAATCGGTGAGAAATCGTCGATTTGCATCGAAAAATGCGGTTTTCTGTAAGAATTTTGATGATTTCGTGCAGAATTCTGCGGTTTTCTTGCAATTCAGCCGATGAATCTTAGTAAAAAGTCATGATTTTGTAGATTTCGTGCTCATCTTTGCGAATTCAAGCCAGTAAACAACGAAAATCGGCGAGAAATCGTCGTTTTGCATCGAAATATGCGGTTTTCTGTAAGAATTTTGATGATTTCGTGCAGAATTCTGCTGTTTTCTTGCAATTCAGCCGTTGAATCTTGGTAAAAAGTCATGATTTTGTAGATTTCGTGCTCTTCTTTGCGAATTCAAGCCAGAAAACAACGAAAATCGGCGAGAAATCGTTGTTTTGCATCGAAATATGCGGTTTTCTGTAAGAATTTTGATGATTTTGAGCAGAATTCTGCTGTTTTCTTGCAATTCAGCCGTTGAATCTTGGTAAAAAGTCATGATTTTGTAGATTTCGTGCTCTTCTTTGCGAATTCAAGCCAGAAAACAACGAAAATCGGTGAGAAATCGTCGATTTGCATCGAAAAATGCGGTTTTCTGTAAGAATTTTGATGATTTCGTGCAGAATTCTGCGGTTTTCTTGCAATTCAGCCGTTGAATTTTAGTAAAAAGTCATGATTTTGTAGATTTCGTGCTCATCTTTGCGAATTCAAGCCAGAAATCAACGAAAATCGGCGAGAAATCGTCGTTTTGCATCGAAATATGCGGTTTTCTGTAAGAATTTTGATGATTTCGTGCAGAATTCTGCTGTTTTCTTGCAATTCAGCCGTTGAATCTTGGTAAAAAGTCATGATTTTGTAGATTTTGTGCTCTTCTTTGCGAATTCAAGCCAGAAAACAACGAAAATCGGCGAGAAATCGTTGTTTTGCATCGAAATATGCGGTTTTCTGTAAGAATTTTGATGATTTTGTGCAGAATTCAGCTGTTTTCTTGCAATTCAACCGTTGAATCTTGGTAAAAAGTCATGATTTTGTAGATTTCGTGCTTTTCTTTGCGAATTCAAGCCAGAAAACAACGAAAATCGGCGAAAAATCGTCGTTTTGCATCGAAATATGCGGTTTTCTGTAAGAATTTTGATGATTTTGTGCAGAATTCTGCTGTTTTCTTGCAATTCAGCCGTTGAATCTTGGTAAAAAGTCATGATTTTGTAGATTTCGTGCTCTTCTTTGCGAATTCAAGCCAGAAAACCACGAAAATCGGCGAGAAATCGTCGTTTTGCATCGAAATATGCGGTTTTCTCTAAGAATTTTGACGATTTCGTGCAGAATTCTGCTGTTTTCTTGCAATTCAGCCGTTGAATCTTGGTAAAAAGTGATGATTTTGTAGATTTCGTGCTCTTCTTTGCGAATTCAAGCCAGAAAACAACGAAAATCGGCGAGAAATCGTTGTTTTGCATCGAATTATGCGGTTTTCTGTAAGAATTTTGATGATTTCGTGCAGAATTCTGCTGTTTTCTTGCAATTCAGCCGTTGAATCTTGGTAAAAAGTCATGATTTTGTAGATTTTGTGCTCTTCTTTGCGAATTCAAGCCAGAAAACAACGAAAATCGGCGAGAAATCGTTGTTTTGCATCGAAATATGCGGTTTTCTGTAAGAATTTTGATGATTTTGTGCAGAATTCTGCTGTTTTCTTGCAATTCAGCCGTTGAATCTTGGTAAAAAGTCATGATTTTGTAGATTTCGTGCTCTTCTTTGCGAATTCAAGCCAGAAAACAACGAAAATCGGTGAGAAATCGTCGATTTGCATCGAAAAATGCGGTTTTCTGTTAGAATTTTGATGATTTCGTGCAGAATTCTGCGGTTTTCTTGCAATTCAGCAGTTGAATCTTAGTAAAAAGTCATGATTTTGTAGATTTCGTGCTCTTCTTTGCGAATTCAAGCCAGAAAACAACGAAAATCGGCGAGAAATCGTCGTTTTGCATCGAAATATGCGGTTTTCTGTAAGAATTTTGATGATTTCGTGCAGAATTCTGCTGTTTTCTTGCAATTCAGCCGTTGAATCTTGGTAAAAAGTCATGATTTTGTAGATTTCGTGCTCTTCTTTGCGAATTCAAGCCAGAAAACAACGAAAATCGGCGAGAAATAATCGTTTTGCATCGAAATATGCGGTTTTCTGTAAGAATTTTGATGATTTTGTGCAGAATTCTGCTGTTTTCTTGCAATTCAGCCGTTGAATCTTGGTAAAAAGTCATGATTTTGTAGATTTCGTGCTCTTCTTTGCGAATTCAAGCCAGAAAACCGCGAAAATCGGCGAGAAATCGTCGTTTTGCATCGAAATATGCGGTTTTCTCTAAGAATTTTGATGATTTCGTGCAGAATTCTGCTGTTTTCTTGCAATTCAGCCGTTGAATATTGGTAAAAAGTGATGATTTTGTAGATTTCGTGCTCTTCTTTGCGAATTCAAGCCAGAAAACAACGAAAATCGGCGAAAAATCGTCGTTTTGCATCGAAATATGCGGTTTTCTCTAAGAATTTTGACGATTTCGTGCAGAATTCTGCTGTTTTCTTGCAATTCAGCAGTTGAATCTTGGTAAAAAGTCATGATTTTGTAGATTTCGTGCTCTTCTTTGCGAATTCAAGCCAGAAAACAACGAAAATCGGCGAAAAATCGTCGTTTTGCATCGAAATATGCGGTTTTCTCTAAGAATTTTGACGATTTCGTGCAGAATTCTGCTGTTTTCTTGCAATTCAGCAGTTGAATCTTGGTAAAAAGTCATGATTTTGTAGATTTCGTGCTCTTCTTTGCGAATTCAAGATAGAAAACAACGAAAATCGGCGAGAAATCGTCGTTTTGCATCGAAATATGCGGTTTTCTGTAAGAATTTTGATGATTTCGTGCAGAATTCTGCTGTTCAGCCGTAGACTCTTGGTAAAAAGTGATGATTTTGTAGATTTCGTGCTCTTCTTTGCGAATTCAAGCCAGAAAACAACGAAAATCGGCGAGAAATCGTTGTTTTGCACCGAAATATGCGGTTTTCTGTAAGAATTTTGATGATTTCGTGCAGAATTCTGCTGTTTTCTTGCAATTCAGCGGTTGAATCTTGGTAAAAAGTCATGATTTTGTAGATTCCGTGCTCTTCTTTACGAATTCAATCCAGAAAACAACGAAAATCGGTGAGAAATCGTCGATTTGCATCGAAAAATGCGGTTTTCTGTAAGAATTTTGATGATTTCGTGCAGAATTCTGCTGTTTTCTTGCAATTCAGCCGTTGAATCTTGGTAAAAAGTCATGATTTTGTAGATTTCGTGCTCATCTTTGCGAATTCAAGCCAGAAAACAACGAAAATCGGCGAGAAATCGTTGTTTTGCATCGAAATATGCGGTTTTCTGTAAGAATTTTGATGATTTTGTGCAGAATTCTGCTGTTTTCTTGCAATTCAGCCGTTGAATCTTGGTAAAAAGTCATGATTTTGTAGATTTCGTGCTCTTCTTTGCGAATTCAAGCCAGAAAACAACGAAAATCGGTGAGAAATCGTCGATTTGCATCGAAAAATGCGGTTTTCTGTAAGAATTTTGATGATTTCGTGCAGAATTCTGCGGTTTTCTTGCAATTCAGCCGTTGAATCTTAGTAAAAAGTCATGATTTTGTAGATTTCGTGCTCATCTTTGCGAATTCAAGCCAGAAAACAACGAAAATCGGCGAGAAATCGTCGTTTTGCATCGAAATATGCGGTTTTCTGTAAGAATTTTGATGATTTCGTGCAGAATTCTGCTGTTTTCTTGCAATTCAGCCGTTGAATCTTGGTAAAAAGTCATGATTTTGTAGATTTCGTGCTCTTCTTTGCGAATTCAAGCCAGAAAACAACGAAAATCGGCGAGAAATCGTTGTTTTGCATCGAAATATGCGGTTTTCTGTAAGAATTTTGATGATTTTGTGCAGAATTCTGCTGTTTTCTTGCAATTCAGCCGTTGAATCTTGGTAAAAAGTCATGATTTTGTAGATTTCGTGCTCTTCTTTGCGAATTCAAGCCAGAAAACAACGAAAATCGGTGAGAAATCGTCGATTTGCATCGAAAAATGCGGTTTTCTGTTAGAATTTTGATGATTTCGTGCAGAATTCTGCGGTTTTCTTGCAATTCAGCCGTTGAATCTTAGTAAAAAGTCATGATTTTGTAGATTTCGTGCTCTTCTTTGCGAATTCAAGCCAGAAAACAACGAAAATCGGCGAGAAATCGTCGTTTTGCATCGAAATATGCGGTTTTCTGTAAGAATTTTGATGATTTCGTGCAGAATTCTGCTGTTTTCTTGCAATTCAGCCGTTGAATCTTGGTAAAAAGTCATGATTTTGTAGATTTCGTGCTCTTCTTTGCGAATTCAAGCCAGAAAACAACGAAAATCGGCGAGAAATAATCGTTTTGCATCGAAATATGCGGTTTTCTGTAAGAATTTTGATGATTTTGTGCAGAATTCTGCTGTTTTCTTGCAATTCAGCCGTTGAATCTTGGTAAAAAGTCATGATTTTGTAGATTTCGTGCTCTTCTTTGCGAATTCAAGCCAGAAAACCACGAAAATCGACGAGAAATCGTCGTTTTGCATCGAAATATGCGGTTTTCTCTAAGAATTTTGATGATTTCGTGCAGAATTCTGCTGTTTTCTTGCAATTCAGCCGTTGAATCTTGGTAAAAAGTCATGATTTTGTAGATTTCGTGCTCTTCTTTGCGAATTCAAGCCAGAAAACAACGAAAATCGGTGAGAAATCGTCGATTTGCATCGAAAAATGCGGTTTTCTGTTAGAATTTTGATGATTTCGTGCAGAATTCTGCGGTTTTCTTGCAATTCAGCCGTTGAATCTTAGTAAAAAGTCATGATTTTGTAGATTTCGTGCTCTTCTTTGCGAATTCAAGCCAGAAAACAACGAAAATCGGCGAGAAATCGTCGTTTTGCATCGAAATATGCGGTTTTCTGTAAGAATTTTGATGATTTCGTGCAGAATTCTGCTGTTTTCTTGCAATTCAGCCGTTGAATCTTGGTAAAAAGTCATGATTTTGTAGATTTCGTGCTCTTCTTTGCGAATTCAAGCCAGAAAACAACGAAAATCGGCGAGAAATAATCGTTTTGCATCGAAATATGCGGTTTTCTGTAAGAATTTTGATGATTTTGTGCAGAATTCTGCTGTTTTCTTGCAATTCAGCCGTTGAATCTTGGTAAAAAGTCATGATTTTGTAGATTTCGTGCTCTTCTTTGCGAATTCAAGCCAGAAAACAACGAAAATCGGTGAGAAATCGTCGATTTGCATCGAAAAATGCGGTTTTCTGTTGGAATTTTGATGATTTCGTGCAGAATTCTGCGGTTTTCTTGCAATTCAGCCGTTGAATCTTAGTAAAAAGTCATGATTTTGTAGATTTCGTGCTCTTCTTTGCGAATTCAAGCCAGAAAACAACGAAAATCGGCGAGAAATCGTCGTTTTGCATCGAAATATGCGGTTTTCTGTAAGAATTTTGATGATTTCGTGCAGAATTCTGCTGTTTTCTTGCAATTCAGCCGTTGAATCTTGGTAAAAAGTCATGATTTTGTAGATTTCGTGCTCTTCTTTGCGAATTCAAGCCAGAAAACAACGAAAATCGGCGAGAAATAATCGTTTTGCATCGAAATATGCGGTTTTCTGTAAGAATTTTGATGATTTTGTGCAGAATTCTGCTGTTTTCTTGCAATTCAGCCGTTGAATCTTGGTAAAAAGTCATGATTTTGTAGATTTCGTGCTCTTCTTTGCGAATTCAAGCCAGAAAACCACGAAAATCGACGAGAAATCGTCGTTTTGCATCGAAATATGCGGTTTTCTCTAAGAATTTTGACGATTTCGTGCAGAATTCTGCTGTTTTCTTGCAATTCAGCAGTTGAATCTTGGTAGAAAGTCATGATTTTGTAGATTTCGTGCTCTTCTTGGCGAATTCAAGATAGAAAACTACGAAAATCGGCGAGAAATCGTTGTTTTGCATCGAAATATACAGTTTTCTCTAAGAATTTTGATGATTTCGTGCAGAATTCTGCTGTTTTCTTGCAATTCAGCCGTTGAATCTTGGTAAAAAGTCATGATTTTGTAGATTTCGTGCTCTTCTTTGCGAATTCAAGCGAGAAAACAACGAAAATCGGCGAGAAATCGTCGTTTTGCATCGAAATATGCGGTTTTCTGTAAGAATTTTGATGATTTCGTGCAGAATTCTGCTGTTTTCTTGCAATTCAGATGTTGAATCTTGGTAAAAAGTGATGATTTTGTAGATTTCGTGCTCTTCTTTGCGAATTCAAGCCAGAAAACAACGAAAATCGGCGAGAAATCGTCGTTTTGCATCGAAATATGCGGTTTTCTCTAAGAATTTTGATGATTTCGTGCAGAATTCTGCTGTTTTCTTGCAATTCAGCCGTTGAATCTTGGTAAAAAGTGATGATTTTGTAGATTTCGTGCTCTTCTTTGCGAATTCAAGCCAGAAAACAACGAAAATCGGTGAGAAATCGTCGTTTTGCATCGAAATATGCGGTTTTCTCTAAGAATTTTGATGATTTCGTGCAGAATTCTGCTGTTTTCTTGCAATTCAGCCGTTGAATCTTGGTAAAAAGTGATGATTTTGTAGATTTCGTGCTCTTCTTTGCGAATTCAAGCCAGAAAACAACGAAAATCGGCGAGAAATCGTCGTTTTGCATCGAAATATGCGGTTTTCTCTAAGAATTTTGATGATTTCGTGCAGAATTCTGCTGTTTTCTTGCAATTCAGCCGTTGAATCTTGGTAAAAAGTGATGATTTTGTAGATTTCGTGCTCTTCTTTGCGAATTCAAGCCAGAAAACAACGAAAATCGGCGAGAAATCATCGTTTTGCATCGAAATATGCGGTTTTCTCTAAGAATTTTGACGATTTCGTGCAGAATTCTGCTGTTTACTTGCAATTCAGCCATTGAATCTTGGTAAAAAGTCATGGTTTTGTAGATTTCGTGCTCTTCTTGGCGAATTCAAGATAGAAAACAACGAAAATCGGCGAGAAATCGTTGTTTTGCATCGAAATATGCAGTTTTCTCTAAGAATTTTGATGATTTCGTGCAGAATTCTGCTGTTTTCTTGCAATTCAGCCGTTGAATCTTGGTAAAATGTCATGATTTTGTAGATTTTGTGCTCTTCTTTGCGAATTCAAGCCAGAAAACAACGAAAATCGGCGAGAAATCGTCGTTTTGCATCGAAATATGCGGTTTTCTGTAAGAATTTTGATGATTTCGTGCAGAATTCTGCTGTTTTCTGGCAATTCAGCCGTAGAATCTTGGTAAAAAGTGATGATTTTGTAGATTTCGTGCTCTTCTTTGCGAATTCAAGCCAGAAAACAACGAAAATCGGCGAGAAATCGTTGTTTTGCATCGAAATATGCGGTTTTCTGTAAGAATTTTGATGATTTCGTGCAGAATTCTGCTGTTTTCTTGCAATTCAGCCGTAGAATTTTGGTAAAAAGTGATGATTTTGTAGATTTCGTGCTCTTCTTTGCGAATTCAAGCCAGAAAACAACGAAAATCGGCGAGAAATCGTCGTTTTGCATCGAAATATGCGGTTTTCTGTAAGAATTTTGATGATTTCGTGCAGAGTTCTGCTGTTTTCTTGCAATTCAGCCGTTGAATCTTGGTAAAAAGTCATGATTTTGTAGATTTCGTGCTCTTCTTTGCGAATTCAAGCCAGAAAACAACGAAAATCGGCGAGAAATCGTCGTTTTGCATCGAAATATGCGGTTTTCTGTAAGAATTTTGATGATTTCGTGCAGAATTCTGCTGTTTTCTTGCAATTCAGCCGTTGAATCTTGGTAAAAAGTCATGATTTTGTAGATTTCGTGCTCTTCTTTGCGAATTCAAGCCAGAAAACAACGAAAATCGGCGAGAAATCGTCGTTTTGCATCGAAATATGCGGTTTTCTCTAAGAATTTTGATGATTTCGTGCAGAATTCTGCTGTTTTCTTGCAATTCAGCCGTTGAATCTTGGTAAAAAGTGATGATTTTGTAGATTTCGTGCTCTTCTTTGCGAATTCAAGCCAGAAAACAACGAAAATCGGCGAGAAATCGTCGTTTTGCATCGAAATATGCGGTTTTCTCTAAGAATTTTGACGATTTCGAGCAGAATTCTGCTGTTTACTTGCAATTCAGCCGTTGAATCTTGGTAAAAAGTCATGATTTTGTAGATTTCGTGCTCTTCTTTGCGAATTCAAGATAGAAAACAACGAAAATCAGCGAGAAATCGTCGTTTTGCATCGAAATATGCGGTTTTCTCTAAGAATTTTGATGATTTCGTGCAGAATTCTGCTGTTTTCTTGCAATTCAGCAGTTGAATCTTGGTAAAAAGTCAGAATTTTGTAGATTTCGTGCTCTTCTTTGCGAATTCAAGCCAGAAAACAACGAAAATCGGCGAGAAATCGTCGTTTTGCATCGAAATATGCGGTTTTCTCTAAGAATTTTGACGATTTCGTGCAGAATTCTGCTGTTTTCTTGCAATTCAGCCGTTGAATCTTGGTAAAAAGTCATGATTTTGTAGATTTCGTGCTCTTGGCGAATTCAAGATAGAAAACAACGAAAATCGGCGAGAAATCGTTGTTTTGCATCGAAATATGCAGTTTTCTCTAAGAATTTTGATGATTTCGTGCAGAATTCTGCTGTTTTCTTGCAATTCAGCCGTTGAATCTTGGTAAAATGTGATGATTTAGTAGATTTCGTGATCTTCTTGGCGAATTCAAGATAGAAAACAACGAAAATCGGCGAGAAATCGTTGTTTTGCATCGAAATATGCAGTTTTCTCTAAGAATTTTGATGATTTCGTGCAGATTTCTGCTGTTTTCTTGCAATTCAGATGTTGAATCTTGGTAAAAAGTGATGATTTTGTAGATTTCGTGCTCTTCTTCGCGAATTCAAGCCAGAAAACAACGAAAATCGGCGAGAAATCGTCGTTTTGCGTCGAAATATGCGGTTTTCTCTAAGAATTTTGATGATTTCGTGCAGAATTCTGCTGTTTTCTTGCAATTCAGCCGTTGAATCTTGGTAAAATGTGATGATTTAGTAGATTTCGTGATCTTCTTGGCGAATTCAAGATAGAAAACAACGAAAATCGGCGAGAAATCGTTGTTTTGCATCGAAATATGCAGTTTTCTCTAAGAATTTTGATGATTTCGTGCAGAATTCTGCTGTTTTCTTGCAATTCAGCCGTTGAATCTTGGTAAAAAGTCATGATTTTGTAGATTTCGTGCTCTTCTTTGCGAATTCAAGCCAGAAAACAACGAAAATCGGCGAGAAATCGTTGTTTTGCATCGAAATATGCGGTTTTCTGTAAGAATTTTGATGATTTCGTGCAGAATTCTGCTGTTTTCTTGCAATTCAGCCGTAGAATCTTGGTAAAAAGTGATGATTTTGTAGATTTCGTGCTCTTCTTTGCGAATTCAAGCCAGAAAACAACGAAAATCGGCGAGAAATCGTCGTTTTGCATCGAAATATGCGGTTTTCTGTAAGAATTTTGATGATTTCGTGCAGAATTCTGCTGTTTTCTTGCAATTCAGCCGTTGAATCTTGGTAAAAAGTCATGATTTTGTAGATTTCGTGCTCTTCTTTGCGAATTCAAGCCAGAAAACAACGAAAATCGGCGAGAAATCGTCGTTTTGCATCGAAATATGCGGTTTTCTGTAAGAATTTTGATGATTTCGTGCAGAATTCTGCTGTTTTCTTGCAATTCAGCCGTTGAATCTTGGTAAAAAGTCATGATTTTGTAGATTTCGTGCTCTTCTTTGCGAATTCAAGCCAGAAAACAACGAAAATCGCCGAGAAATCGTCGTTTTGCATCGAAATATGCGGTTTTCTCTACGAATTTTGACGATTTCGTGCAGAATTCTGCTGTTTACTTGCAATTCAGCCGTTGAATCTTGGTAAAAAGTCATGATTTTGTAGATTTCGTGCTCTTCTTTGCGAATTCAAGATAGAAAGCAACGAAAATCAGCGAGAAATCGTCGTTTTGCATCGAAATATGCGGTTTTCTCTAAGAATTTTGATGATTTCGTGCAGAATTCTGCTGTTTTCTTGCAATTCAGCAGTTGAATCTTGGTAAAAAGTCATGATTTTGTAGATTTCGTGCTCTTCTTTGCGAATTCAAGCCAGAAAACAACGAAAATCGGCGAGAAATCGTCGTTTTGCATCGAAATATGCGGTTTCTGTAAGAATTTTGATGATTTCCTGCAGAATTCTGCTGTTATCTTGCAATTCAGCCGTTGAATCTTGGTAAAAAGTCATGATTTTGTAGATTTCGTGCTCTTCTTTGCGAATTCAAGCCAGAAAACAACGAAAATCGGCGAGAAATAATCGTTTTGCATCGAAATATGCGGTTTTCTGTAAGAATTTTGACGATTTCGTGCAGAATTCTGCTGTTTTCTTGCAATTCAGCCGTTGAATCTTGGTAAAAAGTCATGATTTTGTAGATTTCGTGCTCTTTTTTGCGAATTCAAGCCAGAAAAACCACAAAAATCGGCGAGAAATCGTCGTTTTGCATCAAAATATGCGGTTTTCTCTAAGAATTTTGATGATTTCGTGCAGAATTCTGCTGTTTTCTTGCAATTCAGCTGTTGAATCTTGGTAAAAAGTGATGATTTTGTAGATTTCGTGCTCTTCTTTGCAAATTCAAGCCAGAAAACAACGAAAATCGGCGAGAAATCGTCGTTTTGCATCGAAATATGCGGTTTTCTCTAAGAATTTTGACGATTTCGTGCAGAATTCTGCTGTTTTCTTGCAATTCAGCTGTTGAATCTTGGTAAAAAGTCATGATTTTGTAGATTTCGTGCTTTTCTTGGCGAATTCAAGATAGAAAACAACGAAAATCGGCGAGAAATCGTTGTTTTGCATCGAAATATGCAGTTTTCTCTAAGAATTTTGATGATTTCGTGCAGAATTCTGCTGTTTTCTTGCAATTCAGCCGTTGAATCTTGGTAAAAAGTCATGATTTTGTAGATTTCGTGCCCTTCTTTGCGAATTCAAGCCAGAAAACAACGAAAATCGGCGAGAAATCGTCGTTTTGCATCGAAATATGCGGTTTTCTGTTAGAATTTTGATGATTTCGTGCAGAATTCTGCTGTTTTCTTGCAATTCAGCCGTAGAATCTTGGTAAAAAGTGATGATTTTGTAGATTTCGTTCTCTTCTTTGCGAATTCAAGCCAGATAACAACGAAAATCGGCGAGAAATTGTTGTTTTGCATCGAAATATGCGGTTTTCTGTAAGAATTTTGATGATTTCGTGCAGAATTCTGCTGTTTTCTTGCAATTCAGCCGTTGAATCTTGGTAAAAAGTGATGATTTTGTAGATTTCGTGCTCTTCTTTGCGAATTCAAGATAGAAAACAACGAAAATCAGCGAGAAATCGTCGTTTTGCATCGAAATATGCGGTTTTCTCTAAGAATTTTGATGATTTCGTGCAGAATTCTGCTGTTTTCTTGCAATTCAGCAGTTGAATCTTGGTAAAAAGTCATGATTTTGTAGATTTCGTGCTCTTCTTTGCGAATTCAAGCCAGAAAACAACGAAAATCGGCGAGAAATCGTCGTTTTGCATCGAAATATGCGGTTTTCTGTAAAAATTTTGATGATTTCGTGCAGAATTCTGCTGTTATCTTGCAATTCAGCCGTTGAATCTTGGTAAAAAGTCATGATTTTGTAGATTTCGTGCTCTGCTTTGCGAATTCAAGCCAGAAAACAACGAAAATCGGCGAGAAATAATCGTTTTGCATCGAAATATGCGGTTTTCTGTAAGAATTTTGATGATTTCGTGCAGAATTCTGCTGTTTTCTTGCAATTCAGCCGTTGAATCTTGGTAAAAAGTCATGATTTTGTAGATTTCGTGCTCTTTTTTGCGAATTCAAGCCAGAAAACCACAAAAATCGGCGAGAAATCGTCGTTTTGCATCGAATTATGCGGTTTTCTCTAAGAATTTTGATGATTTCGTGCAGAATTCTGCTGTTTTCTTGCAATTCAGCCGTTGAATCTTGGTAAAAAGTGATGATTTTGTAGATTTCGTGCTCTTCTTTGCGAATTCAAGCCAGAAAACAACGAAAATCGGCGAGAAATCGTCGTTTTGCATCGAAATATGCGGTTTTCTCTAAGAATTTTGACGATTTCGTGCAGAATTCTGCTGTTTTCTTGCAATTCAGCCGTTGAATCTTGGTAAAAAGTCATGATTTTGTAGATTTCGTGCTCTTCTTTGCAAATTCAAGCCAGAAAACAACGAAAATCGGCGAGAAATCGTCGTTTTGCATCGAAATATGCGGTTTTCTCTAAGAATTTTGACGATTTCGTGCAGAATTCTGCTGTTTTCTTGCAATTCAGCCGTTGAATCTTGGTAAAAAGTCATGATTTTGTAGATTTCGTGCTCTTCTTGGCGAATTCAAGATAGAAAACAACGAAAATCGGCGAGAAATCGTTGTTTTGCATCGAAATATGCAGTTTGCTCTAAGAATTTTGATGATTTCGTGCAGAATTCTGCTGTTTTCTTGCAATTCAGCCGTTGAATCTTGGTAAAAAGTCATGATTTTGTAGATTTCGTGCCCTTCTTTGCGAATTCAAGCCAGAAAACAACGAAAATCGGCGAGAAATCGTCGTTTTGCATCGAAATATGCGGTTTTCTGTAAGAATTTTGATGATTTCGTGCAGAATTCTGCTGTTTTCTTGCAATTCAGCCGTAGAATCTTGGTAAAAAGTGATGATTTTGTAGATTTCGTGCTCTTCTTTGCGAATTCAAGCCAGAAAACAACGAAAATCGGCAAGAAATCGTTGTTTTGCATCGAAATATGCGGTTTTCTGTAAGAATTTTGATGATTTCGTGCAGAATCCTGCTGTTTTCTTGCAATTCAGCCGTAGAATCTTGGTAAAAAGTGATGATTTTGTAGATTTCGTGCTCTTCTTTGCGAATTCAAGCCAGAAAACAACGAAAATCGGCGAGAAATCGTCGTTTTGCATCGAAATATGCGGTTTTCTGTAAGAATTTTGATGATTTCGTGCAGAATTCTGCTGTTTTCTTGCAATTCAGCTGTAGAATCTTGGTAAAAAGTGATGATTTTGTAGATTTCGTGCTCTTCTTTGCGAATTCAAGCCAGAAAACAACGAAAATCGGCGAGAAATCGTTGTTTTGCATCGAAATATGCGGTTTTCTGTAAGAATTTTGATGATTTCGTGCAGAATCCTGCTGTTTTCTTGCAATTCAGCCGTAGAATCTTGGTAAAAAGTGATGATTTTGTAGATTTCGTGCTCTTCTTTGCGAATTCAAGCCAGAAAACAACGAAAATCGGCGAGAAATCGTCGTTTTGCATCGAAATATGCGGTTTTCTGTAAGAATTTTGATGATTTCGTGCAGAATTCTGCTGTTTTCTTGCAATTCAGCCGTAGAATCTTGGTAAAGAGTGATGATTTTGTAGATTTCGTGCTCTTCTTTGCGAATTCAAGCCAGAAAACAACGAAAATCGGCAAGAAATCGTTGTTTTGCATTGAAATATGCGGTTTTCTGTAAGAATTTTGATGATTTCGTGCAGAATTCTGCTGTTTTCTTGCATTCAGCCGTTGAATCTTGGTAAAAAGTCATGATTTTGTAGATTTCGTGCTCTTCTTTGCGAATTCAAGCCAGAAAACAACGAAAATCGGCGAGAAATCGTCGTTTTGCATCGAAATATGCGGTTTTCTGTAAGAATTTTGATGATTTCGTGCAGAATTCTGCTGTTATCTTGCAATTCAGCCGTTGAATCTTGGTAAAAAGTCATGATTTTGTAGATTTCGTGCTCTTCTTTGCGAATTCAAGCCAGAAAACAACGAAAATCGGCGAGAAATCGTCGTTTTGCATCGAAAAATGCGGTTTTCTGTAAGAATTTTGATGATTTCGTGCAGAATTCTGCTGTTTTCTTGCAATTCAGCCGTTGAATCTTGGTAAAAAGTCATGATTTTGTAGATTTCGTGCTCTTCTTTGCGAATTCAAGCCAGAAAACAACGAAAATCGGCGAGAAATCGTCGTTTTGCATCGAAATATGCGGTTTTCTGTAAGAATTTTGATGATTTCGTGCAGAATTCTGCTGTTTTCTTGCAATTCAGCCGTAGAATCTTGGTAAAAAGTGATGATTTTGTAGATTTCGTGCTCTTCTTTGCGAATTCAAGCCAGAAAACAACGAAAATCGGCGAGAAATCGTTGTTTTGCATCGAAATATGCGGTTTTCTGTAAGAATTTTGATGATTTCGTGCAGAATTCTGCTGTTTTCTTGCATTCAGCCGTTGAATCTTGGTAAAAAGTCATGATTTTTTAGATTTCGTGCTCCTCTTTGCGAATTCAAGCCAGAAAACAACGAAAATCGGCGAGAATTCGTCGTTTTGCATCGAAATATGCGGTTTTCTGTAAGAATTTTGATGATTTCGTGCAGAATTCTGCTGTTATCTTGCAATTCAGCCGTTGACTCTTGGTAAAAAGTCATGATTTTGTAGATTTCGTGCTCTTCTTTGCGAATTCAAGCCAGAAAACAACGAAAATCGGCGAGAAATAATCGTTTTGCATCGAAATATGCGGTTTTCTGTAAGAATTTTGATGATTTCGTGCAGAATTCTGCTGTTTTCTTGCAATTCAGCCGTTGAATTTTGGTAAAAAGTCATGATTTTGTAGATTTCGTGCTCTTCTTTGCGAATTCAAGCCAGAAAACAACGAAAATCTGCGAGAAATCGTCGTTTTGCATCGAAATATGCGGTTTTCTGTAAGAATTTTGATGATTTCGTGCAGAATTCTGCTGTTATCTTGCAATTCAGCCGTTGAAGCTTGGTAAAAAGTCATGATTTTGTAGATTTCGTGCTCTTCTTTGCGAATTCAAGCCAGAAAACAACGAAAATCGGCGAGAAATAATCGTTTTGCATCGAAATATGCGGTTTTCTGTAAGAATTTTGATGATTTCGTGCAGAATTCTGCTGTTTTCTTGCAATTCAGCCGTTGAATCTTGGTAAAAAGTGATGATTTTATAGATTTCGTGCTCTTCTTTGCGAATTCAAGCCAGAAAACAACGAAAATCGGCGAGAAATCGTCGTTTTGCATCGAAATATGCGGTTTTCTCTAAGAATTTTGACGATTTCGTGCAGAATTCTGCTGTTTTCTTGCAATTCAGCCGTAGAATCTTGGTAAAAAGTGATGATTTTGTAGATTTCGTGCTCTTCTTTGCGAATTCAAGCCAGAAAACAACGAAAATCGGCGAGAAATCGTCGTTTTGCATCGAAATATGCGGTTTTCTCTAAGAATTTTGACGATTTCGTGCAGAATTCTGCTGTTTTCTTGCAATTCAGCCGTTGAATCTTGGTAAAAAGTCATGATTTTGTAGATTTCGTGCTCTTCTTGGCGAATTCAAGATAGAAAACAACGAAAATCGGCGAGAAATCGTTGTTTTGCATCGAAATATGCAGTTTCCTCTAAGAATTTTGATGATTTCGTGCAGAATTCTGCTGTTTTCTTGCAATTCAGCCGTTGAATCTTGGTAAAAAGTCATGATTTTGTAGATTTCGTGCTCTTCTTTGCGAATTCAAGCCAGAAAACAACTAAAATCGGCGAGAAATCGTCGTTTTGCATCGACATATGCGGTTTTCTGTAAGAATTTTGATGATTTCGTGCAGAATTCTGCTGTTTTCTTGCAATTCAGCCGTAGAATCTTGGTAAAAAGTGATGATTTTGTAGATTTCTTGCTCTTCTTTGCGAATTCAAGCCAGAAAACAACGAAAATCGGCGAGAAATCGTTGTTTTGCATCGAAATATGCGGTTTTCTGTAAGAATTTTGATGATTTCGTGCAGAATTCTGCTGTTTCCTTGCTGCAGAATTCTGCTGTTTTCTTGCAATTCAGCCGTTGAATCTTGGTAAAAAGTCATGATTTTGTAGATTTCGTGCTCTTCTTGGCGAATTCAAGATAGAAAACACCGAAAATCGGCGAGAAATCGTTGTTTTGCATCGAAATATGCAGTTTTCTCTAAGAATTTTGATGATTTCGTGCAGAATTCTGCTGTTTTCTTGCAATTCAGTCGTTGAATCTTGGTAAAAAGTCATGATTTTGTAGATTTCGTGCTCTTCTTTGCGAATTCAAGCCAGAAAACAACGAAAATCGGCGAGAAATCGTCGTTTTGCATCGAAATATGCGGTTTTCTGTAAGAATTTTGATGATTTCGTGCAGAATTCTGCTGTTTTCTTGCAATTCAGCCGTAGAATCTTGGTAAAAAGTGATGATTTTGTAGATTTCGTGCTCTTCTTTGCGAATTCAAGCCAGAAAACAACGAAAATCGGCGAGAAATCGTTGTTTTGCATCGAAATATGCGGTTTTCTGTAAGAATTTTGATGATTTCGTGCAGAATTCTGCTGTTTTCTTGCAATTCAGCCGTAGAAATTTGGTAAAAAGTGATGATTTTGTAGATTTCGTGCTCTTCTTTGCGAATTCAAGCCAGAAAACAACGAAAATCGGCGAGAAATCGTCGTTTTGCATCGAAATATGCGGTTTTCTGTAAGAATTTTGATGATTTCGTGCAGAATTCTGCTGTTTTCTTGCAATTCAGCCGTAGAATCTTGGTAAAAAGTGATGATTTTGTAGATTTCGTGCTCTTCTTTGCGAGTTCAAGCCAGAAAACAACGAAAATCGGCAAGAAATCGTTGTTTTGCATCGATATATGCGGTTTTCTGTAAGAATTTTGATGATTTCGTGCAGAATTTTGCTGTTTTCTTGCAATTCAGCCGTTGAATCTTGGTAAAAAGTCATGATTTTGTAGATTTCGTGCTCTTCTTTGCGAATTCAAGCCAGAAAACAACGAAAATCGGCGAGAAATCGTCGTTTTGCATCGAAAAATGCGGTTTTCTGTAAGAATTTTGATGATTTCGTGCAGAATTCTGCTGTTTTCTTGCAATTCAGCCGTTGAATCTTGGTAAAAAGTCATGATTTTGTAGATTTCGTGCTCTTCTTTGCGAATTCAAGCCAGAAAACAACGAAAATCGGCGAAAAATCGTCGTTTTGCATCGAAATATGCGGTTTTCTCTAAGAATTTTGATGATTTCG
Source organism: Gnatocerus cornutus (assembly GCA_029298725.1). Lineage (NCBI taxonomy): Eukaryota > Metazoa > Arthropoda > Insecta > Coleoptera > Tenebrionidae > Gnatocerus > Gnatocerus cornutus. The sequence goes on from CM055516.1 coordinate 6,686,684, forward strand.
TGCAGAATTCTGCTGTTTTCTTGCAATTCAGCCGTTGAATCTTGGTGAAAAGTCATGATTTTGTAGATTTCGTGCTCTTCTTTGCGAATTCAAGGCAGAAAACAACGAAAATCGGCGTGAAATCGTCGTTTTGCATCGAAATATGCGGTTTTCTGTAAGAATTTTGATGATTTCGTGCAGAATTCTGCTGTTTTCTTGCAATTCAGCCGTTAAATCTTGGTAAAAAGTCATGATTTTGTAGATTTCGTGCTCTTCTTTGCGAATTCAAGCCAGAAAACAACGAAAATCGGCGAGAAATCGTCGTTTTGCATCGAAATATGCGGTTTTCTGTAAGAATTTTGATGATTTCGTGCAGAATTCTGCTGTTTTCTTGCAATTCAGCCGTTAAATCTTGGTAAAAAGTCATGATTTTGTAGATTTCGTGCTCTTCTTTGCGAATTCAAGCCAGAAAACAACGAAAATCGGCGAGAAATCGTCGTTTTGCATCGAAATATGCGGTTTTCTGTAAGAATTTTGATGATTTCGTGCAGAATTCTGCTGTTTTCTTGCAATTCAGCAGTTGAATCTTGGTAAAAAGTCATGATTTTGTAGATTTCGTGCTCTTCTTTGCGAATTCAAGCCAGAAAACAACGAAAATCGGCGAGAAATCGTCGTTTTGCATCGAAATATGCGGTTTTCTGTAAGAATTTTGATGATTTCGTGCAGAATTCTGCTGTTTTCTTGCAATTCAGCCGTTAAATCTTGGTAAAAAGTCATGATTTTGTAGATTTCGTGCTCTTCTTTGCGAATTCAAGCCAGAAAACAACGAAAATCGGCGAGAAATCGTCGTTTTGCATCGAAATATGCGGTTTTCTGTAAGAATTTTGATGATTTCGTGCAGAATTCTGCTGTTTTCTTGCAATTCAGCAGTTGAATCTTGGTAAAAAGTCATGATTTTGTAGATTTCGTGCTCTTCTTTGCGAATTCAAGATAGAAAACAACGAAAATCAGCGAGAAATCGTCGTTTTGCATCGAAATATGCGGTTTTCTCTAAGAATTTTGATGATTTCGTGCAGAATTCTGCTGTCTTCTTGCAATTCAGCAGTTGAATCTTGGTAAAAAGTCATGATTTTGTAGATTTCGTGCTCTTCTTTGCGAATTCAAGCCAGAAAACAACGAAAATCGGCGAGAAATCGTCGTTTTGCATCGAAATATGCGGTTTTCTGTAAGAATTTTGATGATTTCGTGCAGAATTCTGCTGTTATCTTGCAATTCAGCCGTTGAATCTTGGTAAAAAGTCATGATTTTGTAGATTTCGTGCTCTTCTTTGCGAATTCAAGCCAGAAAACAACGAAAATCGGCGAGAAATAATCGTTTTGCATCGAAATATGCGGTTTTCTGTAAGAATTTTGATGATTTCGTGCAGAATTCTGCTGTTTTCTTGCAATTCAGCCGTTGAATCTTGGTAAAAAGTCATGATTTTGTAGATTTCGTGCTCTTCTTGGCGAATTCAAGATAGAAAGCACCGAAAATCGGCGAGAAATCGTTGTTTTGCATCGAAATATGCAGTTTTCTCTAAGAATTTTGATGATTTCGTGCAGAATTCTGCTGTTTTCTTGCAATTCAGTCGTTGAATCTTGGTAAAAAGTCATGATTTTGTAGATTTCGTGCTCTTCTTTGCGAATTCAAGCCAGAAAACAACGAAAATCGGCGAGAAATCGTCGTTTTGCATCGAAATATGCGGTTTTCTGTAAGAATTTTGATGATTTCGTGCAGAATTCTGCTGTTTTCTTGCAATTCAGCCGTAGAATCTTGGTAAAAAGTGATGATTTTGTAGATTTCGTGCTCTTCTTTGCGAATTCAAGCCAGAAAACAACGAAAATCGGCGAGAAATCGTTGTTTTGCATCGAAATATGCGGTTTTCTGTAAGAATTTTGATGATTTCGTGCAGAATTCTGCTGTTTTCTTGCAATTCAGCCGTAGAAATTTGGTAAAAAGTGATGATTTTGTAGATTTCGTGCTCTTCTTTGCGAATTCAAGCCAGAAAACAACGAAAATCGACGAGAAATCGTCGTTTTGCATCGAAATATGCGGTTTTCTGTAAGAATTTTGATGATTTCGTGCAGAATTCTGCTGTTTTCTTGCAATTCAGCCGTAGAATCTTGGTAAAAAGTGATGATTTTGTAGATTTCGTGCTCTTCTTTGCGAATTCAAGCCAGAAAACAACGAAAATCGGCAAGAAATCGTTGTTTTGCATCGATATATGCGGTTTTCTGTAAGAATTTTGATGATTTCGTGCAGAATTTTGCTGTTTTCTTGCAATTCAGCCGTTGAATCTTGGTAAAAAGTCATGATTTTGTAGATTTCGTGCTCTTCTTTGCGAATTCAAGCCAGAAAACAACGAAAATCGGCGAGAAATCGTCGTTTTGCATCGAAAAATGCGGTTTTCTGTAAGAATTTTGATGATTTCGTGCAGAATTCTGCTGTTTTCTTGCAATTCAGCCGTTGAATCTTGGTAAAAAGTCATGATTTTGTAGATTTCGTGCTCTTCTTTGCGAATTCAAGCCAGAAAACAACGAAAATCGGCGAAAAATCGTCGTTTTGCATCGAAATATGCGGTTTTCTCTAAGAATTTTGATGATTTCGTGCAGAATTCTGCTGTTTTCTTGCAATTCAGCCGTTGAATCTTGGTGAAAAGTCATGATTTTGTAGATTTCGTGCTCTTCTTTGCGAATTCAAGGCAGAAAACAACGAAAATCGGCGTGAAATCGTCGTTTTGCATCGAAATATGCGGTTTTCTGTAAGAATTTTGATGATTTCGTGCAGAATTCTGCTGTTTTCTTGCAATTCAGCCGTTAAATCTTGGTAAAAAGTCATGATTTTGTAGATTTCGTGCTCTTCTTTGCGAATTCAAGCCAGAAAACAACGAAAATCGGCGAGAAATCGTCGTTTTGCATCGAAATATGCGGTTTTCTGTAAGAATTTTGATGATTTCGTGCAGAATTCTGCTGTTATCTTGCAATTCAGCCGTTGAAGCTTGGCAAAAAGTCATGATTTTGTAGATTTCGTGCTCTTCTTTGCGAATTCAAGCCAGAAAACAACGAAAATCGGCGAGAAATCGTCGTTTTGCATCGAAATATGCGGTTTTCTGTAAGAATTTTGATGATTTCGTGCAGAATTCTGCTGTTTTCTTGCAATTCAGCCGTAGAATCTTGGTAAAAAGTGATGATTTTGTAGATTTCGTGCTCTTCTTTGCGAATTCAAGCCAGAAAACAACGAAAATCGGCGAGAAATCGTCGTTTTGCATCGAAATATGCGGTTTTCTCTAAGAATATTGATGATTTCGTGCAGAATTCTGCTGTTTTCTTGCAATTCAGCCGTTGAATCTTGGTAAAAAGTGATGATTTTGTAGATTTCGTGCTCTTCTTTGCGAATTCAAGCCAGAAAACAACGAAAATCGGCGAGAAATAGTCGTTTTGCATCGAAATATGCGGTTTTCTCTAAGAATTTTGACGATTTCGTGCAGAATTCTGCTGTTTACTTGCAATTCAGCCGTTGAATCTTGGTAAAAAGTCATGATTTTGTAGATTTCGTGCTCTTCTTTGCGAATTCAAGATAGAAAACAACGAAAATCAGCGAGAAATCGTCGTTTTGCATCGAAATATGCGGTTTTCTCTAAGAATTTTGATAATTTAGTGCAGAATTCTGCTGTTTTCTTGCAATTCAGCAGTTGAATCTTGGTAAAAAGTCATGATTTTGTAGATTTTGTGCTCTTCTTTGCGAATTCAAGCCAGAAAACAACGAAAATCGGCGAGAAATCGTCGTTTTGCATCGAAATATGCGGTTTTCTCTAAGAATTTTGACGATTTCGTGCAGAATTCTGCTGTTTTCTTGCAATTCAGCCGTTGAATCTTGGTAAAAAGTCATGATTTTGTAGATTTCGTGCTCTTCTTGGCGAATTCAAGATAGAAAACAACGAAAATCGGCGAGAAATCGTTGTTTTGCATCTAAATATGCAGTTTTCTCTAAGAATTTTGATGATTTCGTGCAGAATTCTGCTGTTTTCTTGCAATTCAGCCGTTGAATCTTGGTAAAAAGTCATGATTTTGTAGATTTCGTGCTCTTTGCGAATTCAAGCCAGAAAACAACGAAAATCGGCGAGAAATCGTCGTTTTGCATCGAAATATGCGGTTTTCTGTAAGAATTTTGATGATTTCGTGCAGAATTCTGCTGTTTTCTTGCAATTCAGCCGTTGAATCTTGGTAAAAATCATGATTTTGTAGATTCCGTGCTCTTCTTTGCGAATTCAAGATAGAAAACAACGAAAATCAGCGAGAAATCGTCGTTTTGCATCGAAATATGCGGTTTTCTCTAAGAATTTTGATGATTTCGTGCAGAATTCTGCTGTTTTCTTGCAATTCAGCCGTTGAATCTTGGTAAAAAGTGATGATTTTGTAGATTTCGTGCTCTTCTTTGCGAATTCAAGCCAGAAAACAACGAAAATCGGCGAGAAATCGTCGTTTTGCATCGAAATATGCGGTTTTCTGTAAGAATTTTGATGATTTCGTGCAGAATTCTGCTGTTTTCTTGCAATTCAGCCGTAGAATCTTGGTAAAAAGTGATGATTTTGTAGATTTCGTGCTCTTCTTTGCGAATTCAAGCCAAAAAACAACGAAAATCGGCGAGAAATCGTTGTTTTGCATCGAAATATGCGGTTTTCTGTAAGAATTTTGATGATTTCGTGCAGAATTCTGCTGTTTTCTTGCAATTCAGCCGTTAAATCTTGGTAAAAAGTCATGATTTTGTAGATTTCGCGCTCTTCTTTGCGAATTCAAGCCAGAAAACAACGAAAATCGGCGAGAAATCGTCGTTTTGCATCGAAATATGCGGTTTTCTGTAAGAATTTTGATGATTTCGTGCAGAATTCTGCTGTTTTCTTGCAATTCAGCCGTAGAATCTTGGTAAAAAGTGATGATTTTCTAGATTTCGTGCTCTTCTTTGCAAATTCAAGCCAGAAAACAACAAAAATCGGCGAGAAATCGTCGTTTTGCATCGAAATATGCGGTTTTCTGTAAGAATTTTGATGATTTCGTGCAGAATTCTGCTGTTTTCTTGCAATTCAGCCGTAGAATCTTAGTAAAAAGTGATGATTTTGTAGATTTCGTGCTCTTCTTTGCGAATTCAAGCCAGAAAACAACGAAAATCGGCAAGAAATCGTTGTTTTGCATCGAAATATGCGGTTTTCTGTAAGAATTTTGATGATTTCGTGCAGAATTTTGCTGTTTTCTTGCAATTCAGCCGTTGAATCTTGGTAAAAAGTGATGATTTTGTAGATTTCGTGCTCTTCTTTGCGAATTCAAGCCAGAAAACAACGAAAATCGGCGAGAAATCGTCGTTTTGCATCGAAATATGCGGTTTTCTGTAAGAATTTTGATGATTTCGTGCAGAATTCTGCTGTTTTCTTGCAATTCAGCCGTAGAATCTTGGTAAAAAGTCATGATTTTGTAGATTTCGTGCTCTTCTTTGCGAATTCAAGCCAAAAAACAACGAAAATCGGCGAGAAATCGTTGTTTTGCATCGAAATATGCGGTTTTCTGTAAGAATTTTGATGATTTCGTGCAGAATTCTGCTGTTTTCTTGCAATTCAGCCGTTAAATCTTGGTAAAAAGTCATGATTTTGTAGATTTCGCGCTCTTCTTTGCGAATTCAAGCCAGAAAACAACGAAAATCGGCGAGAAATCGTCGTTTTGCATCGAAATATGCGGTTTTCTGTAAGAATTTTGATGATTTCGTGCAGAATTCTGCTGTTTTCTTGCAATTCAGCCGTAGAATCTTGGTAAAAAGTGATGATTTTCTAGATTTCGTGCTCTTCTTTGCAAATTCAAGCCAGAAAACAACAAAAATCGGCGAGAAATCGTCGTTTTGCATCGAAATATGCGGTTTTCTGTAAGAATTTTGATGATTTCGTGCAGAATTCTGCTGTTTTCTTGCAATTCAGCCGTAGAATCTTAGTAAAAAGTGATGATTTTGTAGATTTCGTGCTCTTCTTTGCGAATTCAAGCCAGAAAACAACGAAAATCGGCAAGAAATCGTTGTTTTGCATCGAAATATGCGGTTTTCTGTAAGAATTTTGATGATTTCGTGCAGAATTTTGCTGTTTTCTTGCAATTCAGCCGTTGAATCTTGGTAAAAAGTCATGATTTTGTAGATTTCGTGCTCTTCTTTGCGAATTCAAGCCAGAAAACAACGAAAATCGGCGAGAAATCGTCGTTTTGCATCGAAAAATGCGGTTTTCTGTAAGAGTTTTGATGATTTCGTGCAGAATTCTGCTGTTTTCTTGCAATTCAGCCGTTGAATCTTGGTAAAAAGTCATGATTTTGTAGATTTCGTGCTCTTCTTTGCGAATTCAAGCCAGAAAACAACGAAAATCGGCGAGAAATCGTCGTTTTGCATCGAAATATGCGGTTTTCTGTAAGAATTTTGATGATTTCGTGCAGAATTCTGCTGTTTTCTTGCATTCAGCCGTTGAATCTTGGTAAAAAGTCATGATTTTGTAGATTTCGTGCTCTTCTTTGCGAATTCAAGATAGAAAACAACGAAAATCAGCGAGAAATCGTCGTTTTGCATCGAAATATGCGGTTTTCTCTAAAAATTTTGATAATTTAGTGCAGAATTCTGCTGTTTTCTTGCAATTCAGCAGTTGAATCTTGGTAAAAAGTCATGATTTTGTAGATTTTGTGCTCTTCTTTGCAAATTCATGCCAGAAAACAACGAAAATCGCCGAGAAATCGTCGTTTTGCATCGAAATATGCGGTTTTCTGTAAGAATTTTGATGATTTCGTGCAGAATTCTGCTGTTTTCTTGCAATTCAGCCGTTGAATCTTGGTAAAAAGTCATGATTTTGTAGATTTCGTGCTCTTCTTTGCGAATTCAAGCCAGAAAACAACGAAAATCGGCGAGAAATCGTCGTTTTGCATCGAAATATGCGGTTTTCTGTAAGAATTTTGATGATTTCGTGCAGAATTCTGCTGTTTTCTTGCAATTCAGCCGTAGAATCTTGGTAAAAAGTGATGATTTTGTAGATTTCGTGCTCTTCTTTGCGAATTCAAGCCAGAAAACAACGAAAATCGGCGAGAAATCGTTGTTTTGCATCGAAATATGCGGTTTTCTGTAAGAATTTTGATGATTTCGTGCAGAATTCTGCTGTTTTCTTGCAATTCAGCCGTAGAAATTTGGTAAAAAGTGATGATTTTGTAGATTTCGTGCTCTTCTTTGCGAATTCAAGCCAGAAAACAACGAAAATCGGCGAGAAATCGTCGTTTTGCATCGAAATATGCGGTTTTCTGTAAGAATTTTGATGATTTCGTGCAGAATTCTGCTGTTTTCTTGCAATTCAGCCGTAGAATCTTGGTAAAAAGTGATGATTTTGTAGATTTCGTGCTCTTCTTTGCGAATTCAAGCCAGAAAACAACGAAAATCGGCAAGAAATCGTTGTTTTGCATCGATATATGCGGTTTTCTGTAAGAATTTTGATGATTTCGTGCAGAATTTTGCTGTTTTCTTGCAATTCAGCCGTTGAATCTTGGTAAAAAGTCATGATTTTGTAGATTTCGTGCTCTTCTTTGCGAATTCAAGCCAGAAAACAACGAAAATCGGCGAGAAATCGTCGTTTTGCATCGAAAAATGCGGTTTTCTGTAAGAATTTTGATGATTTCGTGCAGAATTCTGCTGTTTTCTTGCAATTCAGCCGTTGAATCTTGGTAAAAAGTCATGATTTTGTAGATTTCGTGCTCTTCTTTGCGAATTCAAGCCAGAAAACAACGAAAATCGGCGAAAAATCGTCGTTTTGCATCGAAATATGCGGTTTTCTCTAAGAATTTTGATGATTTCGTGCAGAATTCTGCTGTTTTCTTGCAATTCAGCCGTTGAATCTTGGTGAAAAGTCATGATTTTGTAGATTTCGTGCTCTTCTTTGCGAATTCAAGGCAGAAAACAACGAAAATCGGCGTGAAATCGTCGTTTTGCATCGAAATATGCGGTTTTCTGTAAGAATTTTGATGATTTCGTGCAGAATTCTGCTGTTTTCTTGCAATTCAGCCGTTAAATCTTGGTAAAAAGTCATGATTTTGTAGATTTCGTGCTCTTCTTTGCGAATTCAAGCCAGAAAACAACGAAAATCGGCGAGAAATCGTCGTTTTGCATCGAAATATGCGGTTTTCTGTAAGAATTTTGATGATTTCGTGCAGAATTCTGCTGTTATCTTGCAATTCAGCCGTTGAAGCTTGGCAAAAAGTCATGATTTTGTAGATTTCGTGCTCTTCTTTGCGAATTCAAGCCAGAAAACAACGAAAATCGGCGAGAAATCGTCGTTTTGCATCGAAATATGCGGTTTTCTGTAAGAATTTTGATGATTTCGTGCAGAATTCTGCTGTTTTCTTGCAATTCAGCCGTAGAATCTTGGTAAAAAGTGATGATTTTGTAGATTTCGTGCTCTTCTTTGCGAATTCAAGCCAGAAAACAACGAAAATCGGCGAGAAATCGTCGTTTTGCATCGAAATATGCGGTTTTCTCTAAGAATATTGATGATTTCGTGCAGAATTCTGCTGTTTTCTTGCAATTCAGCCGTTGAATCTTGGTAAAAAGTGATGATTTTGTAGATTTCGTGCTCTTCTTTGCGAATTCAAGCCAGAAAACAACGAAAATCGGCGAGAAATAGTCGTTTTGCATCGAAATATGCGGTTTTCTCTAAGAATTTTGACGATTTCGTGCAGAATTCTGCTGTTTACTTGCAATTCAGCCGTTGAATCTTGGTAAAAAGTCATGATTTTGTAGATTTCGTGCTCTTCTTTGCGAATTCAAGATAGAAAACAACGAAAATCAGCGAGAAATCGTCGTTTTGCATCGAAATATGCGGTTTTCTCTAAGAATTTTGATAATTTAGTGCAGAATTCTGCTGTTTTCTTGCAATTCAGCAGTTGAATCTTGGTAAAAAGTCATGATTTTGTAGATTTTGTGCTCTTCTTTGCGAATTCAAGCCAGAAAACAACGAAAATCGGCGAGAAATCGTCGTTTTGCATCGAAATATGCGGTTTTCTCTAAGAATTTTGACGATTTCGTGCAGAATTCTGCTGTTTTCTTGCAATTCAGCCGTTGAATCTTGGTAAAAAGTCATGATTTTGTAGATTTCGTGCTCTTCTTGGCGAATTCAAGATAGAAAACAACGAAAATCGGCGAGAAATCGTTGTTTTGCATCTAAATATGCAGTTTTCTCTAAGAATTTTGATGATTTCGTGCAGAATTCTGCTGTTTTCTTGCAATTCAGCCGTTGAATCTTGGTAAAAAGTCATGATTTTGTAGATTTCGTGCTCTTTGCGAATTCAAGCCAGAAAACAACGAAAATCGGCGAGAAATCGTCGTTTTGCATCGAAATATGCGGTTTTCTGTAAGAATTTTGATGATTTCGTGCAGAATTCTGCTGTTTTCTTGCAATTCAGCCGTTGAATCTTGGTAAAAATCATGATTTTGTAGATTCCGTGCTCTTCTTTGCGAATTCAAGATAGAAAACAACGAAAATCAGCGAGAAATCGTCGTTTTGCATCGAAATATGCGGTTTTCTCTAAGAATTTTGATGATTTCGTGCAGAATTCTGCTGTTTTCTTGCAATTCAGCCGTTGAATCTTGGTAAAAAGTGATGATTTTGTAGATTTCGTGCTCTTCTTTGCGAATTCAAGCCAGAAAACAACGAAAATCGGCGAGAAATCGTCGTTTTGCATCGAAATATGCGGTTTTCTGTAAGAATTTTGATGATTTCGTGCAGAATTCTGCTGTTTTCTTGCAATTCAGCCGTAGAATCTTGGTAAAAAGTGATGATTTTGTAGATTTCGTGCTCTTCTTTGCGAATTCAAGCCAAAAAACAACGAAAATCGGCGAGAAATCGTTGTTTTGCATCGAAATATGAGGTTTTCTGTAAGAATTTTGATGATTTCGTGCAGAATTCTGCTGTTTTCTTGCAATTCAGCCGTTAAATCTTGGTAAAAAGTCATGATTTTGTAGATTTCGCGCTCTTCTTTGCGAATTCAAGCCAGAAAACAACGAAAATCGGCGAGAAATCGTCGTTTTGCATCGAAATATGCGGTTTTCTGTAAGAATTTTGATGATTTCGTGCAGAATTCTGCTGTTATCTTGCAATTCAGCCGTTGAAGCTTGGCAAAAAGTCATGATTTTGTAGATTTCGTGCTCTTCTTTGCGAATTCAAGCCAGAAAATAACGAAAATCGGCGAGAAATCGTCGTTTTGCATCGAAATATGCGGTTTTCTGTAAGAATTTTGATGATTTCGTGCAGAATTCTGCTGCTTTCTTGCAATTCAGCCGTAGAATCTTGGTAAAAAGTGATGATTTTGTAGATTTCGTGCTCTTCTTTGCGAATTCAAGCCAGAAAACAACGAAAATCGGCGAGAAATCGTTGTTTTGCATCGAAATATGCGGTTTTCTGTAAGAATTTTGATGATTTCGTGCAGAATTCTGCTGTTTTCTTGCAATTCAGCCGTAGAATCTTGGTAAAAAGTGATGATTTTCTAGATTTCGTGCTCTTCTTTGCAAATTCAAGCCAGAAAACAACAAAAATCGGCGAGAAATCGTCGTTTTGCATCGAAATATGCGGTTTTCTGTAAGAATTTTGATGATTTCGTGCAGAATTCTGCTGTTTTCTTGCAATTCAGCCGTAGAATCTTAGTAAAAAGTGATGATTTTGTAGATTTCGTGCTCTTCTTTGCGAATTCAAGCCAGAAAACAACGAAAATCGGCAAGAAATCGTTGTTTTGCATCGAAATATGCGGTTTTCTGTAAGAATTTTGATGATTTCGTGCAGAATTTTGCTGTTTTCTTGCAATTCAGCCGTTGAATCTTGGTAAAAAGTCATGATTTTGTAGATTTCGTGCTCTTCTTTGCGAATTCAAGCCAGAAAACAACGAAAATCGGCGAGAAATCGTCGTTTTGCATCGAAAAATGCGGTTTTCTGTAAGAGTTTTGATGATTTCGTGCAGAATTCTGCTGTTTTCTTGCAATTCAGCCGTTGAATCTTGGTAAAAAGTCATGATTTTGTAGATTTCGTGCTCTTCTTTGCGAATTCAAGCCAGAAAACAACGAAAATCGGCGAGAAATCGTCGTTTTGCATCGAAATATGCGGTTTTCTGTAAGAATTTTGATGATTTCGTGCAGAATTCTGCTGTTTTCTTGCATTCAGCCGTTGAATCTTGGTAAAAAGTCATGATTTTGTAGATTTCGTGCTCTTCTTTGCGAATTCAAGATAGAAAACAACGAAAATCAGCGAGAAATCGTCGTTTTGCATCGAAATATGCGGTTTTCTCTAAAAATTTTGATAATTTAGTGCAGAATTCTGCTGTTTTCTTGCAATTCAGCAGTTGAATCTTGGTAAAAAGTCATGATTTTGTAGATTTTGTGCTCTTCTTTGCAAATTCATGCCAGAAAACAACGAAAATCGCCGAGAAATCGTCGTTTTGCATCGAAATATGCGGTTTTCTGTAAGAATTTTGATGATTTCGTGCAGAATTCTGCTGTTTTCTTGCAATTCAGCCGTTGAATCTTGGTAAAAAGTCATGATTTTGTATATTTTGTGCTCTTCTTTGCAAATTCAAGCCAGAAAACAACGAAAATCGGCGAGAAATCGTCGTTTTGCATCGAAATATGCGATTTTCTGTAAGAATTTTGATGATTTCGTGCAGAATTCTGCTGTTTTCTTGCAATTCAGCCGTTGAATCTAGGTAAAAAGTCATGATTTTATAGATTTCGTGCTTTTCTTGGCGAATTCAAGATAGAAAACAACGAAAATCGGCGAGAAATCGTTGTTTTGCATTGAAATATGCGGTTTTCTGTAAGAATTTTGATGATTTCGTGCAGAATTCTGCTGTTTTCTTGCAATTCAGCCGTTGAATCTAGGTAAAAAGTCATGATTTTGTAGATTTCGTGCTCTTCTTGGCGAATTCAAGATAGAAAACAACGAAAATCGGCGAGAAATCGTTGTTTTGCATCGAAATATGCAGTTTTCTCTAAGAATTTTGATGATTTCGTGCAGAATTCTGCTGTTTTCTTGCAATTCAGTTGTTGAATCTTGGTAAAAAGTCATGATTTTGTAGATTTTGTGCTCTTCTTTGCGAATTCAAGCCAGAAAACAATGAAAATCGGCGAGAAATCGTCGTTTTGCATCGAAATATGCGGTTTTCTGTAAGAATTTTGATGATTTCGTGCAGAATTTTGCTGTTTTCTTGCAATTCAGCCGTAGAATCTTGGTAAAAAGTGATGATTTTGTAGATTTCGTGCTCTTCTTTGCGAATTCAAGCCAGAAAACAACGAAAATCGGCGAGAAATCGTTGTTTTGCATCGAAATATGCGGATTTCTGTAAGAATTTTGATGATTTCGTGCAGAATTCTGCTGTTTTCTTGCAATTCAGCCGTTGAATCTTGGTAAAAAGTCATGATTTTGTAGATTTTGTGCTCTTCTTTGCAAATTCAAGCCAGAAAACAACGAAAATCGGCGAGAAATCGTCGTTTTGCATCGAAATATGCGATTTTCTGTAAGAATTTTGATGATTTCGTGCAGAATTCTGCTGTTTTCTTGCAATTCAGCCGTTGAATCTAGGTAAAAAGTCATGATTTTATAGATTTCGTGCTCTTCTTGGCGAATTCAAGATAGAAAACTACGAAAATCGGCGAGAAATCGTTGTTTTGCATCGAAATATGCGGTTTTCTGTAAGAATTTTGATGATTTCGTGCAGAATTCTGCTGTTTTCTTGCAATTCAGCCGTTGAATCTAGGTAAAAAGTCATGATTTTGTAGATTTCGTGCTCTTCTTGGCGAATTCAAATTAGAAAACAACGAAAATCGGCGAGAAATCGTTGTTTTGCATCGAAATATGCAGTTTTCTCTAAGAATTTTGATGATTTCGTGCAGAATTCTGCTGTTTTCTTGCAATTCAGTTGTTGAATCTTGGTAAAAAGTCATGATTTTGTAGATTTTGTGCTCTTCTTTGCGAATTCAAGCCAGAAAACAACGAAAATCGGCGAGAAATCGTCGTTTTGCATCGAAATATGCGGTTTTCTGTAAGAATTTTGATGATTTCGTGCAGAATTCTGCTGTTTTCTTGCAATTCAGCCGTAGAATCTTGGTAAAAAGTGATGATTTTGTAGATTTCGTGCTCTCCTTTGCGAATTCAAGCCAGAAGACAACGAAAATCGGCGAGAAATAATCGTTTTGCATCGAAATATGCGGTTTTCTGTAAGAATTTTGATCATTTCGTGCAGAATTCTGCTGTTTTCTTGCAATTCAGCCGTTGAATCTTGGTAAAAAGTCATGATTTTGTAGATTTCGTGCTCTTCTTTGCGAATTCAAGCCAGAAAACAACGAAAATCGGCGAGAAATCGTCGTTTTGCATCGAAATATGCGGTTTTCTCTACGAATTTTGACGATTTCGTGCAGAATTCTGCTGTTTTCTTGCAATTCAGCCGTTGAAGCTTGGCAAAAAGTCATGATTTTGTAGATTTCGTGCTCTTCTTTGCGAATTCAAGCCAGAAAACAACGAAAATCGGCGAGAAATCGTCGTTTTGCATCGAAATATGCGGTTTTCTGTAAGAATTTTGATGATTTCGTGCAGAATTCTGCTGTTTTCTTGCAATTCAGCCGTAGAATCTTGGTAAAAAGTGATGATTTTGTAGATTTCGTGCTCTTCTTTGCGAATTCAAGCCAGAAAACAACGAAAATCAGCGAGAAATCGTCGTTTTGCATCGAAATATGCGGTTTTCTCTAAGAATATTGATGATTTCGTGCAGAATTCTGCTGTTTTCTTGCAATTCAGCCGTTGAATCTTGGTAAAAAGTGATGATTTTGTAGATTTCGTGCTCTTCTTTGCGAATTCAAGCCAGAAAACAACGAAAATCGGCGAGAAATAGTCGTTTTGCATCGAAATATGCGGTTTTCTCTAAGAATTTTGACGATTTCGTGCAGAATTCTGCTATTTACTTGCAATTCAGCCGTTGAATCTTGGTAAAAAGTCATGATTTTGTAGATTTCGTGCTCTTCTTTGCGAATTCAAGATAGAAAACAACGAAAATCAGCGAGAAATCGTCGTTTTGCATCGAAATATGCGGTTTTCTCTAAGAATTTTGATAATTTAGTGCAGAATTCTGCTGTTTTCTTGCAATTCAGCCGTTGAATCTTGGTAAAAAGTCATGATTTTGTAGATTTCGTGCTCTTTGCGAATTCAAGCCAGAAAACAACGAAAATCGGCGATAAATCGTCGTTTTGCATCGAAATATGCGGTTTTCTGTAAGAATTTTGATGATTTCGTGCAGAATTCTGCTGTTTTCTTGCAATTCAGCCGTTGAATCTTGGTAAAAATCATGATTTTGTAGATTCCGTGCTCTTCTTTGCGAATTCAAGATAGAAAACAACGAAAATCAGCGAGAAATCGTCGTTTTGCATCGAAATATGCGGTTTTCTCTAAGAATTTTGATGATTTCGTGCAGAATTCTGCTGTTTTCTTGCAATTCAGCCGTTGAATCTTGGTAAAAAGTGATGATTTTGTAGATTTCGTGCTCTTCTTTGCGAATTCAAGCCAGAAAACAACGAAAATCGGCGAGAAATCGTCGTTTTGCATCGAAATATGCGGTTTTCTGTAAGAATTTTGATGATTTCGTGCAGAATTCTGCTGTTTTCTTGCAATTCAGCCGTAGAATCTTGGTAAAAAGTGATGATTTTGTAGATTTCGTGCTCTTCTTTGCGAATTCAAGCCAAAAAACAACGAAAATCGGCGAGAAATCGTCGTTTTGCATCGAAATATGCGATTTTCTGTAAGAATTTTGATGATTTCGTGCAGAATTCTGCTGTTTTCTTGCAATTCAGCCGTTGAATCTAGGTAAAAAGTCATGATTTTATAGATTTCGTGCTCTTCTTGGCGAATTCAAGATAGAAAACTACGAAAATCGGCGAGAAATCGTTGTTTTGCATCGAAATATGCGGTTTTCTGTAAGAATTTTGATGATTTCGTGCAGAATTCTGCTGTTTTCTTGCAATTCAGCCGTTGAATCTAGGTAAAAAGTCATGATTTTGTAGATTTCGTGCTCTTCTTGGCGAATTCAAATTAGAAAACAACGAAAATCGGCGAGAAATCGTTGTTTTGCATCGAAATATGCAGTTTTCTCTAAGAATTTTGATGATTTCGTGCAGAATTCTGCTGTTTTCTTGCAATTCAGTTGTTGAATCTTGGTAAAAAGTCATGATTTTGTAGATTTTGTGCTCTTCTTTGCGAATTCAAGCCAGAAAACAACGAAAATCGGCGAGAAATCGTCGTTTTGCATCGAAATATGCGGTTTTCTGTAAGAATTTTGATGATTTCGTGCAGAATTCTGCTGTTTTCTTGCAATTCAGCCGTAGAATCTTGGTAAAAAGTGATGATTTTGTAGATTTCGTGCTCTCCTTTGCGAATTCAAGCCAGAAGACAACGAAAATCGGCGAGAAATAATCGTTTTGCATCGAAATATGCGGTTTTCTGTAAGAATTTTGATCATTTCGTGCAGAATTCTGCTGTTTTCTTGCAATTCAGCCGTTGAATCTTGGTAAAAAGTCATGATTTTGTAGATTTCGTGCTCTTCTTTGCGAATTCAAGCCAGAAAACAACGAAAATCGGCGAGAAATCGTCGTTTTGCATCGAAATATGCGGTTTTCTCTACGAATTTTGACGATTTCGTGCAGAATTCTGCTGTTTTCTTGCAATTCAGCCGTTGAAGCTTGGCAAAAAGTCATGATTTTGTAGATTTCGTGCTCTTCTTTGCGAATTCAAGCCAGAAAACAACGAAAATCGGCGAGAAATCGTCGTTTTGCATCGAAATATGCGGTTTTCTGTAAGAATTTTGATGATTTCGTGCAGAATTCTGCTGTTTTCTTGCAATTCAGCCGTAGAATCTTGGTAAAAAGTGATGATTTTGTAGATTTCGTGCTCTTCTTTGCGAATTCAAGCCAGAAAACAACGAAAATCGGCGAGAAATCGTCGTTTTGCATCGAAATATGCGGTTTTCTCTAAGAATATTGATGATTTCGTGCAGAATTCTGCTGTTTTCTTGCAATTCAGCCGTTGAATCTTGGTAAAAAGTGATGATTTTGTAGATTTCGTGCTCTTCTTTGCGAATTCAAGCCAGAAAACAACGAAAATCGGCGAGAAATAGTCGTTTTGCATCGAAATATGCGGTTTTCTCTAAGAATTTT
Organism: Gnatocerus cornutus; assembly: GCA_029298725.1. Taxonomy (NCBI): domain Eukaryota; kingdom Metazoa; phylum Arthropoda; class Insecta; order Coleoptera; family Tenebrionidae; genus Gnatocerus; species Gnatocerus cornutus. The sequence continues at coordinate 6,702,935 of CM055516.1, forward strand.
GACGATTTCGTGCAGAATTCTGCTATTTACTTGCAATTCAGCCGTTGAATCTTGGTAAAAAGTCATGATTTTGTAGATTTCGTGCTCTTCTTTGCGAATTCAAGATAGAAAACAACGAAAATCAGCGAGAAATCGTCGTTTTGCATCGAAATATGCGGTTTTCTCTAAGAATTTTGATAATTTAGTGCAGAATTCTGCTGTTTTCTTGCAATTCAGCCGTTGAATCTTGGTAAAAAGTCATGATTTTGTAGATTTCGTGCTCTTTGCGAATTCAAGCCAGAAAACAACGAAAATCGGCGATAAATCGTCGTTTTGCATCGAAATATGCGGTTTTCTGTAAGAATTTTGATGATTTCGTGCAGAATTCTGCTGTTTTCTTGCAATTCAGCCGTTGAATCTTGGTAAAAATCATGATTTTGTAGATTCCGTGCTCTTCTTTGCGAATTCAAGATAGAAAACAACGAAAATCAGCGAGAAATCGTCGTTTTGCATCGAAATATGCGGTTTTCTCTAAGAATTTTGATGATTTCGTGCAGAATTCTGCTGTTTTCTTGCAATTCAGCCGTTGAATCTTGGTAAAAAGTGATGATTTTGTAGATTTCGTGCTCTTCTTTGCGAATTCAAGCCAGAAAACAACGAAAATCGGCGAGAAATCGTCGTTTTGCATCGAAATATGCGGTTTTCTGTAAGAATTTTGATGATTTCGTGCAGAATTCTGCTGTTTTCTTGCAATTCAGCCGTAGAATCTTGGTAAAAAGTGATGATTTTGTAGATTTCGTGCTCTTCTTTGCGAATTCAAGCCAAAAAACAACGAAAATCGGCGAGAAATCGTTGTTTTGCATCGAAATATGCGGTTTTCTGTAAGAATGTTGATGATTTCGTGCAGAATTCTGCTGTTTTCTTGCAATTCAGCCGTTAAATCTTGGTAAAAAGTCATGATTTTGTAGATTTCGCGCTCTTCTTTGCGAATTCAAGCCAGAAAACAACGAAAATCGGCAAGAAATCGTCGTTTTGCATCGAAATATGCGGTTTTCTGTAAGAATTTTGATGATTTCGTGCAGAATTCTGCTGTTATCTTGCAATGCAGCCGTTGAAGCTTGGCAAAAAGTCATGATTTTGTAGATTTCGTGCTCTTCCTTGCGAATTCAAGCCAGAAAACAACGAAAATCGGCGAGAAATCGTCGTTTTGCATCGAAATATGCGGTTTTCTGTAAGAATTTTGATGATTTCGTGCAGAATTCTGCTGCTTTCTTGCAATTCAGCCGTAGAATCTTGGTAAAAAGTGATGATTTTGTAGATTTCGTGCTCTTCTTTGCGAATTCAAGCCAGAAAACAACGAAAATCGGCGAGAAATCGTTGTTTTGCATCGAAATATGCGGTTTTCTGTAAGAATTTTGATGATTTCGTGCAGAATTTTGCTGTTTTCTTGCAATTCAGCCGTAGAATCTTGGTAAAAAGTGATGATTTTCTAGATTTCGTGCTCTTCTTTGCAAATTCAAGCCAGAAAACAACAAAAATCGGCGAGAAATCGTCGTTTTGCATCGAAATATGCGGTTTTCTGTAAGAATTTTGATGATTTCGTGTAGAATTCTGCTGTTTTCTTGCAATTCAGCCGTAGAATCTTAGTAAAAAGTGATGATTTTGTAGATTTCGTGCTCTTCTTTGCGAATTCAAGCCAGAAAACAACGAAAATCGGCAAGAAATCGTTGTTTTGCATCGAAATATGCGGTTTTCTGTAAGAATTTTGATGATTTCGTGCAGAATTTTGCTGTTTTCTTGCAATTCAGCCGTTGAATCTTGGTAAAAAGTCATGATTTTGTAGATTTCGTGCTCTTCTTTGCGAATTCAAGCCAGAAAACAACGAAAATCGGCGAGAAATCGTCGTTTTGCATCGAAAAATGCGGTTTTCTGTAAGAGTTTTGATGATTTCGTGCAGAATTCTGCTGTTTTCTTGCAATTCAGCCGTTGAATCTTGGTAAAAAGTCATGATTTTGTAGATTTCGTGCTCTTCTTTGCGAATTCAAGCCAGAAAACAACGAAAATCGGCGAGAAATCGTCGTTTTGCATCGAAATATGCGGTTTTCTGTAAGAATTTTGATGATTTCGTGCAGAATTCTGCTGTTTTCTTGCATTCAGCCGTTGAATCTTGGTAAAAAGTCATGATTTTGTAGATTTCGTGCTCTTCTTTGCGAATTCAAGATAGAAAACAACGAAAATCAGCGAGAAATCGTCGTTTTGCATCGAAATATGCGGTTTTCTCTAAAAATTTTGATAATTTAGTGCAGAATTCTGCTGTTTTCTTGCAATTCAGCAGTTGAATCTTGGTAAAAAGTCATGATTTTGTAGATTTTGTGCTCTTCTTTGCAAATTCATGCCAGAAAACAACGAAAATCGCCGAGAAATCGTCGTTTTGCATCGAAATATGCGGTTTTCTGTAAGAATTTTGATGATTTCGTGCAGAATTCTGCTGTTTTCTTGCAATTCAGCCGTTGAATCTTGGTAAAAAGTCATGATTTTGTATATTTTGTGCTCTTCTTTGCAAATTCAAGCCAGAAAACAACGAAAATCGGCGAGAAATCGTCGTTTTGCATCGAAATATGCGATTTTCTGTAAGAATTTTGATGATTTCGTGCAGAATTCTGCTGTTTTCTTGCAATTCAGCCGTTGAATCTAGGTAAAAAGTCATGATTTTATAGATTTCGTGCTTTTCTTGGCGAATTCAAGATAGAAAACAACGAAAATCGGCGAGAAATCGTTGTTTTGCATCGAAATATGCGGTTTTCTGTAAGAATTTTGATGATTTCGTGCAGAATTCTGCTGTTTTCTTGCAATTCAGCCGTTGAATCTAGGTAAAAAGTCATGATTTTGTAGATTTCGTGCTCTTCTTGGCGAATTCAAGATAGAAAACAACGAAAATCGGCGAGAAATCGTTGTTTTGCATCGAAATATGCAGTTTTCTCTAAGAATTTTGATGATTTCGTGCAGAATTCTGCTGTTTTCTTGCAATTCAGTTGTTGAATCTTGGTAAAAAGTCATGATTTTGTAGATTTTGTGCTCTTCTTTGCGAATTCAAGCCAGAAAACAATGAAAATCGGCGAGAAATCGTCGTTTTGCATCGAAATATGCGGTTTTCTGTAAGAATTTTGATGATTTCGTGCAGAATTTTGCTGTTTTCTTGCAATTCAGCCGTAGAATCTTGGTAAAAAGTGATGATTTTGTAGATTTCGTGCTCTTCTTTGCGAATTCAAGCCAGAAAACAACGAAAATCGGCGAGAAATCGTTGTTTTGCATCGAAATATGCGGTTTTCTGTAAGAATTTTGATGATTTCGTGCAGAATTCTGCTGTTTTCTTGCAATTCAGCCGTTGAATCTTGGTAAAAAGTCATGATTTTGTAGATTTTGTGCTCTTCTTTGCGAATTCAAGCCAGAAAACAACGAAAATCGGCGAGAAATCGTCGTTTTGCATCGAAATATGCGGTTTTCTGTAAGAATTTTGATGATTTCGTGCAGAATTCTGCTGTTTTCTTGCAATTCAGCCGTAGAATCTTGGTAAAAAGTGATGATTTTGTAGATTTCGTGCTCTCCTTTGCGAATTCAAGCCAGAAGACAACGAAAATCGGCGAGAAATAATCGTTTTGCATCGAAATATGCGGTTTTCTGTAAGAATTTTGATGATTTCGTGCAGAATTCTGCTGTTTTCTTGCAATTCAGCCGTTGAATCTAGGTAAAAAGTCATGATTTTATAGATTTCGTGCTCTTCTTGGCGAATTCAAGATAGAAAACAACGAAAATCGGCGAGAAATCGTTGTTTTGCATCGAAATATGCGGTTTTCTGTAAGAATTTTGATGATTTCGTGCAGAATTCTGCTGTTTTCTTGCAATTCAGCCGTTGAATCTAGGTAAAAAGTCATGATTTTGTAGATTTCGTGCTCTTCTTGGCGAATTCAAGATAGAAAACAACGAAAATCGGCGAGAAATCGTTGTTTTGCATCGAAATATGCAGTATTCTCTAAGAATTTTGATGATTTCGTGCAGAATTCTGCTGTTTTCTTGCAATTCAGTTGTTGAATCTTGGTAAAAAGTCATGATTTTGTAGATTTTGTGCTCTTCTTTGCGAATTCAAGCCAGAAAACAACGAAAATCGGCGAGAAATCGTCGTTTTGCATCGAAATATGCGGTTTTCTGTAAGAATTTTGATGATTTCGTGCAGAATTCTGCTGTTTTCTTGCAATTCAGACGTAGAATCTTGGTAAAAAGTGATGATTTTGTAGATTTCGTGCTCTTCTTTGCGAATTCAAGCCAGAAAACAACGAAAATCGGCGAGAAATCGTTGTTTTGCATCGAAATATGCGGTTTTCTGTAAGAATTTTGATGATTTCGTGCAGAATTCTGCTGTTTTCTTGCAATTCAGACGTAGAATCTTGGTAAAAAGTGATGATTTTGTAGATTTCGTGCTCTTCTTTGCGAATTCAAGCCAGAAAACAACGAAAATCGGCGAGAAATCGTCGTTTTGCATCGAAATATGCGATTTTCTGTAAGAATTTTGATGATTTCGTGCAGAATTCTGCTATTTTCTTGCAATTCAGCCGTTGAATCTAGGTAAAAAGTCATGATTTTATAGATTTCGTGCTCTTCTTGGCGAATTCAAGATAGAAAACAACGAAAATCGGCGAGAAATCGTTGTTTTGCATCGAAATATGCGGTTTTCTGTAAGAATTTTGATGATTTCGTGCAGAATTCTGCTGTTTTCTTGCAATTCAGCCGTTGAATCTAGGTAAAAAGTCATGATTTTGTAGATTTCGTGCTCTTCTTGGCGAATTCAAGATAGAAAACAACGAAAATCGGCGAGAAATCGTTGTTCTGCATCGAAATATGCAGTTTTCTCTAAGAATTTTGATGATTTCGTGCAGAATTCTGCTGTTTTCTTGCAATTCAGTTGTTGAATCTTGGTAAAAAGTCATGATTTTGTAGATTTTGTGCTCTTCTTTGCGAATTCAAGCCAGAAAACAACAAAAATCGGCGAGAAATCGTCGTTTTGCATCGAAATATGCGGTTTTCTGTAAGAATTTTGATGATTTCGTGCAGAATTCTGCTGTTTTCTTGCAATTCAGCCGTAGAATCTTGGTAAAAAGTGATGATTTTGTAGATTTCGTGCTCTTCTTTGCGAATTCAAGCCAGAAAACAACGAAAATCGGCGAGAAATCGTTGTTTTGCATCGAAATATGCGGTTTTCTGTAAGAATTTTGATGATTTCGTGCAGAATTCTGCTGTTTTCTTGCAATTCAGTTGTTGAATCTTGGTAAAAAGTCATGATTTTGTAGATTTTGTGCTCTTCTTTGCGAATTCAAGCCAGAAAACAATGAAAATCGGCGAGAAATCGTCGTTTTGCATCGAAATATGCGGTTTTCTGTAAGAATTTTGATGATTTCGTGCAGAATTTTGCTGTTTTCTTGCAATTCAGCCGTAGAATCTTGGTAAAAAGTGATGATTTTGTAGATTTCGTGCTCTTCTTTGCGAATTCAAGCCAGAAAACAACGAAAATCGGCGAGAAATCGTTGTTTTGCATCGAAATATGCGGTTTTCTGTAAGAATTTTGATGATTTCGTGCAGAATTCTGCTGTTTTCTTGCAATTCAGCCGTTGAATCTTGGTAAAAAGTCATGATTTTGTAGATTTTGTGCTCTTCTTTGCGAATTCAAGCCAGAAAACAACGAAAATCGGCGAGAAATCGTCGTTTTGCATCGAAATATGCGGTTTTCTGTAAGAATTTTGATGATTTCGTGCAGAATTCTGCTGTTTTCTTGCAATTCAGCCGTAGAATCTTGGTAAAAAGTGATGATTTTGTAGATTTCGTGCTCTCCTTTGCGAATTCAAGCCAGAAGACAACGAAAATCGGCGAGAAATAATCGTTTTGCATCGAAATATGCGGTTTTCTGTAAGAATTTTGATGATTTCGTGCAGAATTCTGCTGTTTTCTTGCAATTCAGCCGTTGAATCTAGGTAAAAAGTCATGATTTTATAGATTTCGTGCTCTTCTTGGCGAATTCAAGATAGAAAACAACGAAAATCGGCGAGAAATCGTTGTTTTGCATCGAAATATGCGGTTTTCTGTAAGAATTTTGATGATTTCGTGCAGAATTCTGCTGTTTTCTTGCAATTCAGCCGTTGAATCTAGGTAAAAAGTCATGATTTTGTAGATTTCGTGCTCTTCTTGGCGAATTCAAGATAGAAAACAACGAAAATCGGCGAGAAATCGTTGTTTTGCATCGAAATATGCAGTTTTCTCTAAGAATTTTGATGATTTCGTGCAGAATTCTGCTGTTTTCTTGCAATTCAGTTGTTGAATCTTGGTAAAAAGTCATGATTTTGTAGATTTTGTGCTCTTCTTTGCGAATTCAAGCCAGAAAACAACGAAAATCGGCGAGAAATCGTCGTTTTGCATCGAAATATGCGGTTTTCTGTAAGAATTTTGATGATTTCGTGCAGAATTCTGCTGTTTTCTTGCAATTCAGACGTAGAATCTTGGTAAAAAGTGATGATTTTGTAGATTTCGTGCTCTTCTTTGCGAATTCAAGCCAGAAAACAACGAAAATCGGCGAGAAATCGTTGTTTTGCATCGAAATATGCGGTTTTCTGTAAGAATTTTGATGATTTCGTGCAGAATTCTGCTGTTTTCTTGCAATTCAGACGTAGAATCTAGGTAAAAAGTCATGATTTTATAGATTTCGTGCTCTTCTTGGCGAATTCAAGATAGAAAACAACGAAAATCGGCGAGAAATCGTTGTTTTGCATCGAAATATGCGGTTTTCTGTAAGAATTTTGATGATTTCGTGCAGAATTCTGCTGTTTTCTTGCAATTCAGCCGTTGAATCTAGGTAAAAAGTCATGATTTTGTAGATTTCGTGCTCTTCTTGGCGAATTCAAGATAGAAAACAACGAAAATCGGCGAGAAATCGTTGTTCTGCATCGAAATATGCAGTTTTCTCTAAGAATTTTGATGATTTCGTGCAGAATTCTGCTGTTTTCTTGCAATTCAGTTGTTGAATCTTGGTAAAAAGTCATGATTTTGTAGATTTTGTGCTCTTCTTTGCGAATTCAAGCCAGAAAACAACAAAAATCGGCGAGAAATCGTCGTTTTGCATCGAAATATGCGGTTTTCTGTAAGAATTTTGATGATTTCGTGCAGAATTCTGCTGTTTTCTTGCAATTCAGCCGTAGAATCTTGGTAAAAAGTGATGATTTTGTAGATTTCGTGCTCTTCTTTGCGAATTCAAGCCAGAAAACAACGAAAATCGGCGAGAAATCGTTGTTTTGCATCGAAATATGCGGTTTTCTGTAAGAATTTTGATGATTTCGTGCAGAATTCTGCTGTTTTCTTGCAATTCAGTTGTTGAATCTTGGTAAAAAGTCATGATTTTGTAGATTTTGTGCTCTTCTTTGCGAATTCAAGCCAGAAAACAATGAAAATCGGCGAGAAATCGTCGTTTTGCATCGAAATATGCGGTTTTCTGTAAGAATTTTGATGATTTCGTGCAGAATTTTGCTGTTTTCTTGCAATTCAGCCGTAGAATCTTGGTAAAAAGTGATGATTTTGTAGATTTCGTGCTCTTCTTTGCGAATTCAAGCCAGAAAACAACGAAAATCGGCGAGAAATCGTTGTTTTGCATCGAAATATGCGGTTTTCTGTAAGAATTTTGATGATTTCGTGCAGAATTCTGCTGTTTTCTTGCAATTCAGCCGTTGAATCTTGGTAAAAAGTCATGATTTTGTAGATTTTGTGCTCTTCTTTGCGAATTCAAGCCAGAAAACAACGAAAATCGGCGAGAAATCGTCGTTTTGCATCGAAATATGCGGTTTTCTGTAAGAATTTTGATGATTTCGTGCAGAATTCTGCTGTTTTCTTGCAATTCAGCCGTAGAATCTTGGTAAAAAGTGATGATTTTGTAGATTTCGTGCTCTCCTTTGCGAATTCAAGCCAGAAGACAACGAAAATCGGCGAGAAATAATCGTTTTGCATCGAAATATGCGGTTTTCTGTAAGAATTTTGATGATTTCGTGCAGAATTCTGCTGTTTTCTTGCAATTCAGCCGTTGAATCTAGGTAAAAAGTCATGATTTTATAGATTTCGTGCTCTTCTTGGCGAATTCAAGATAGAAAACAACGAAAATCGGCGAGAAATCGTTGTTTTGCATCGAAATATGCGGTTTTCTGTAAGAATTTTGATGATTTCGTGCAGAATTCTGCTGTTTTCTTGCAATTCAGCCGTTGAATCTAGGTAAAAAGTCATGATTTTGTAGATTTCGTGCTCTTCTTGGCGAATTCAAGATAGAAAACAACGAAAATCGGCGAGAAATCGTTGTTTTGCATCGAAATATGCAGTTTTCTCTAAGAATTTTGATGATTTCGTGCAGAATTCTGCTGTTTTCTTGCAATTCAGTTGTTGAATCTTGGTAAAAAGTCATGATTTTGTAGATTTTGTGCTCTTCTTTGCGAATTCAAGCCAGAAAACAACGAAAATCGGCGAGAAATCGTCGTTTTGCATCGAAATATGCGGTTTTCTGTAAGAATTTTGATGATTTCGTGCAGAATTCTGCTGTTTTCTTGCAATTCAGACGTAGAATCTTGGTAAAAAGTGATGATTTTGTAGATTTCGTGCTCTTCTTTGCGAATTCAAGCCAGAAAACAACGAAAATCGGCGAGAAATCGTTGTTTTGCATCGAAATATGCGGTTTTCTGTAAGAATTTTGATGATTTCGTGCAGAATTCTGCTGTTTTCTTGCAATTCAGACGTAGAATCTTGGTAAAAAGTGATGATTTTGTAGATTTCGTGCTCTTCTTTGCGAATTCAAGCCAGAAAACAACGAAAATCGGCGAGAAATCGTCGTTTTGCATCGAAATATGCGATTTTCTGTAAGAATTTTGATGATTTCGTGCAGAATTCTGCTATTTTCTTGCAATTCAGCCGTTGAATCTAGGTAAAAAGTCATGATTTTATAGATTTCGTGCTCTTCTTGGCGAATTCAAGATAGAAAACAACGAAAATCGGCGAGAAATCGTTGTTTTGCATCGAAATATGCGGTTTTCTGTAAGAATTTTGATGATTTCGTGCAGAATTCTGCTGTTTTCTTGCAATTCAGCCGTTGAATCTAGGTAAAAAGTCATGATTTTGTAGATTTCGTGCTCTTCTTGGCGAATTCAAGATAGAAAACAACGAAAATCGGCGAGAAATCGTTGTTCTGCATCGAAATATGCAGTTTTCTCTAAGAATTTTGATGATTTCGTGCAGAATTCTGCTGTTTTCTTGCAATTCAGTTGTTGAATCTTGGTAAAAAGTCATGATTTTGTAGATTTTGTGCTCTTCTTTGCGAATTCAAGCCAGAAAACAACAAAAATCGGCGAGAAATCGTCGTTTTGCATCGAAATATGCGGTTTTCTGTAAGAATTTTGATGATTTCGTGCAGAATTCTGCTGTTTTCTTGCAATTCAGCCGTAGAATCTTGGTAAAAAGTGATGATTTTGTAGATTTCGTGCTCTTCTTTGCGAATTCAAGCCAGAAAACAACGAAAATCGGCGAGAAATCGTTGTTTTGCATCGAAATATGCGGTTTTCTGTAAGAATTTTGATGATTTCGTGCAGAATTCTGCTGTTTTCTTGCAATTCAGCCGTTGAATCTTGGTAAAAAGTCATGATTTTGTAGATTTCGTGCTCTCCTTTGCGAATTCAAGCCAGAAACAACGAAAATCGGCGAGAAATAATCGTTTTGCATCGAAATATGCGGTTTTCTGTAAGAATTTTGATGATTTCGTGCAGAATTCTGCTGTTTTCTTGCAATTCAGCCGTTGAATCTTGGTAAAAAGTCATGATTTTGTAGATTTCGTGCTCTTCTTTGCGAATTCAAGCCAGAAAACAACGAAAATCGGCGAGAAATCGTCGTTTTGCATCGAAATATGCGATTTTCTGTAAGAATTTTGATGATTTCGTGCAGAATTCTGCTGTTATCTTGCAATTCAGCCGTTGAATCTTGGTAAAAAGTCATGATTTTGTAGATTTCGTGCTCTTCTTGGCGAATTCAAGATAGAAAACAACGAAAATCGGCGAGAAATCGTCGTTTTGCATCGAAATATGCGGTTTTCTGTAAGAATTTTGATGATTTCGTGCAGAATTCTGCTGTTTTCTTGCAATTCAGCCGTAGAATCTTGGTAAAAAGTGATGATTTTGTAGATTTCGTGCTCTTCTTTGCGAATTCAAGCCAGAAAACAACGAAAATCGGCGAGAAATCGTCGTTTTGCATCGAAATATGCGGATTTCTCTAAGAATTTTGACGATTTCGTGCAGAATTCTGCTGTTTTCTTGCAATTCAGCCGTAGAATCTTGGTAAAAAGTGATGATTTTGTAGATTTCGTGCTCTTCTTTGCGAATTGAAGCCAGAAAACAACGAAAATCGGCGAGAAATCGTCGTTTTGCATCGAAATATGCGGTTTTCTGTAAGAATTTTGATGACTTCGTGCAGAATTCTGCTGTTTTCTTGCAACTCAGCCGTAGAATCTTGGTAAAAAGTGATGATTTGTAGATTTCGTGCTCATCTTTGCGAATTCAAGCCAGAAAACAACGAAAATCGGCAAGAAATCGTTGTTTTGCATCGAAATATGCGGTTTTCTGTAAGAATTTTGATGATTTCGTGCAGAATTTTGCTGTTTTCTTGCAATTCAGCCGTTGAATCTTGATAAAAAGTCATGATTTTGTAGATTTCGTGCTCTTCTTTGCGAATTCAAGCCAGAAAACAACGAAAATCGGCGAGAAATCGTCGTTTTGCATCGAAAAATGCGGTTTTCTGTAAGAATTTTGATGATTTCGTGCAGAATTCTGCTGTTTTCTTGCAATTCAGCTGTTGAATCTTGGTAAAAAGTCATGATTTTGTAGATTTCGTGCTTTTCTTTGCGAATTCAAGCCAGAAAACAACGAAAATCGGCGAGAAATCGTCGTTTTGCATCGAAATATGCGGTTTTCTGTAAGAATTTTGATGATTTCGTGCAGAGTTCTGCTGTTTTCTTGCAATTCAGCCGTAGAATCTTGGTAAAAAGTGATAATTTTGTGGATTTCGTGCTCTTCTTTGCGAATTCAAGCCAGAAAACAACGAAAATCGGCGAGAAATCGTTGTTTTGCATCGAAATATGCGGTTTTCTGTAAGAATTTTGATGATTTCGTGCAGAATTCTGCTGTTTTCTTGCAATTCAGCCGTAGAATCTTGGTACAATGTGATGATTTTGTAGATTTCGTGCTCTTCTTTGCGAATTCAAGCCAGAAAACAACGAAAATCGGCGAGAAATCGTCGTTTTGCATCGAAATATGCGGTTTTCTGTAAGAATTTTGATGATTTCGTGCAGAATTCTGCTGTTTTCTTGCAATTCAGCCGTAGAATCTTGGTAAAAAGTGATGATTTTGTAGATCTCGTGCTCTTCTTTGCGAATTCAAGCCAGAAAACAACGAAAATCGGCGAGAAATCGTCGTTTTGCATCGAAATATGCGGTTTTCTTTGGGAATTTTGATGATTTCGTGCAGAATTCTGCTGTTTTCTTGCAATTCAGCCGTGGAATCTTGGTAAAAAGTGATGATTTTGTAGATTTCGTGCTCTTCTTTGCGAATTCAAGCCAGAAAACAACGAAAATCGGCGAGAAATCGTCGTTTTTTATCGAAATATGCGGTTTTCTCTAAGAATTTTGACGATTTCGTGCAGAATTCTGCTGTTTACTTGCAATTCAGCCGTTGAATCTAGGTAAAAAGTCACGATTTTGTAGATTTCGTGCTCTTCTTTGCGAATTCAAGATAGAAAACAACGAAAATCAGCGAGAAATCGTCGTTTTGCATCGAAATATGCGGTTTTCTCTAAGAATTTTGATGATTTCGTGCAGAATTCTGCTGTTTTCTTGCAATTCAGCCGTTGAATCTTGGTAAAAAGTCATGATTTTGTAGATTTCGTGCTCTTCTTTGCGAATTCAAGCCAGAAAACAACGAAAATCGGCGAGAAATCGTCGTTTTGCATCGAAATATGCGGTTTTCTGTAAGAATTTTGATGATTTCGTGCAGAATTCTGCTGTTTTCTTGCAATTCAGCCGTTGAATCTTGGTAAAAAGTCATGATTTTGTAGATTTCGTGCTCTTCTTTGCGAATTCAAGCCAGAAAACAACGAAAATCGGCGAGAAATCGTCGTTTTGCATCGAAATATGCGGTTTTCTGTGAGAATTTTGATGATTTCGTGCAGAATTCTGCTGTTTTCTTGCAATTCAGCCGTTGAATCTAGGTAAAAAGTCATGCTTTTGTAGATTTCGTGCTCTTCTTGGCGAATTCAAGATAGAAAACAACGAAAATCGGCGAGAAATCGTTGTTTTGCATCGAAATATGCAGTTTTGTCTAAGAATTTTGATGATTTCGTGCAGAATTCTGCTGTTTTCTTGCAATTCAGCCGTTGAATCTTGGTAAAAAGTCATGATTTTGTAGATTTCGTGCTCTTCTTTGCGAATTCAAGCCAGAAAACAACGAAAATCGGCGAGAAATCGTCGTTTTGCATCGAAATATGCGGTTTTCTGTAAGAATTTTGATGATTTCGTGCAGAATTCTGCTGTTTTCTTGCAATTCAGCCGTTGAATCTTGGTAAAAAGTCATGATTTTGTAGATTTCGTGCTCTTCTTTGCGAATTCAAGCCAGAAAACAACGAAAATCGGCGAGAAATCGTCGTTTTGCATCGAAATATGCGGTTTTCTCTAAGAATTTTGACGATTTCGTGCAGAATTCTGCTGTTTACTTGCAATTCAGCCGTTGAATCTTGGTAAAAAGTCATGATTTTGTAGATTTCGTGCTCTTCTTTGCGAATTCAAGACAGAAAACAACGAAAATCAACGAGAAATCATCGTTTTGCATCGAAATATGCGGTTTTCTCTAAGAATTTTGATGATTTCGTGCAGAATTCTGCTGTTTTCTTGCAATTCAGCAGTTGAATCTTGGTAAAAAGTCATGATTTTGTAGAATTCGTGCTCTTCTTTGCAAATTCATGCCAGAAAACAACGAAAATCGCCGAGAAATCGTCGTTTTGCATCGAAATATGCGGTTTTCTGTAAGAATTTTGATGATTTCGTGCAGAATTCTGCTGTTTTCTTGCAATTCAGCCGTTGAATCTTGGTAAAAAGTCATGATTTTGTAGATTTCGTGCTCTTCTTTGCGAATTCAAGCCAGAAAACAACGAAAATCGGCGAGAAATCGTCGATTTGCCTCGAAAAATGCGGTATTCTGTAAGAATTTTGATGATTTCGTGCAGAATTCTGCGGTTTTCTTGCAATTCAGCCGTTGAATCATGGTAAAAAGTCATGATTTTGTAGATTTCGTGCTCTTCTTTGCGAATTCAAGCCAGAAAACAACGAAAATCGGCGAGAAATTGTCGTTTTGCATCGAAATATGCGGTTTTCTGTAAGAATTTTGATGATTTCGTGCAGAATTCTGCTGTTTTCTTGCAATTCAGCCGTTGAATCTTGGTAAAAAGTCATGATTTTGTAGATTTCGTGCTCTTCTTTGCGAATTCAAGCCAGAAAACAACGAAAATCGGCGAGAAATAATCGTTTTGCATCGAAATATGCGGTTTTCTGTAAGAATTTTGATGATTTCGTGCAAAATTCTGCTGTTTTCTTGCAATTCAGCCGTTGAATCTTGGAAAAAAGTCATGATTTTGTAGATTTCGTGCTCTTTTTTGCGAATTCAAGCCAGAAAACCACGAAAATCGGCGAAAAATCGTCGTTTTGCATCGAAATATGCGGTTTTCTCTAAGAATTTTGATGATTTCGTGCAGAATTCTGCTGTTTTCTTGCAATTCAGCTGTTGAATCTTGGTAAAAAGTGATGATTTTGTAGATTTCGTGCTCTTCTTTGCGAATTCAAGCCAGAAAACAACGAAAATCGGCGAGAAATCGTCGTTTTGCATCGAAATATGCGGTTTTCTCTAAGAATTTTGACGATTTCGTGCAGAATTCTGCTGTTTTCTTGCAATTCAGCCGTTGAATCTTGGTAAAAAGTCATGATTTCGTAGATCTCGTGCTCTTCTTGGCGAATTCAAGATAGAAAACAACGAAAATCGGCGAGAAATCGTTGTTTTGCATCGAAATATGCAGTTTTCTCTAAGAATTTTGATGATTTCGTGCAGAATTATGCTGTTTTCTTGCAATTCAGCCGTTGAATCTTGGTAAAAAGTCATGATTTTGTAGATTTCGTGCTCTTCTTTGCGAATTCACGCCAGAAAACAACGAAAATCGGCGAGAAATCGTTGTTATGCGTCGAAATATGCGGTTTTCTGTAAGAATTTTGATGATTTCGTGCAGAATTCTGCTGTTTTCTTGCAATTCAGCCGTAGAATCTTGGTAAAAAGTGATGATTTTGTAGATTTCGTGCTCTTCTTTGCGAATTCAAGCCAGAAAACAACGAAAATCGGCGAAAAATCGTCGTTTTGCATCGAAATATGCGGTTTTCTGTAAGAATTTTGATGATTTTGAACAGAATTCTGCTGTTTTCTTGCAATTCAGCCGTAGAATCTTGGTAAAAAGTGATGATTTTCGTTGTTTTCTATCTTGAATTCGCAAAGAAGAGCACGGAATCTACAAAATCATAATTTTTACCAAGATTCAATAGCTGAATTGCAAGAAAACAGCAGAATTCTGCATGAAATCATCAAAATTCTTACAGAAAACCGCATATTTCGATGCAAAACGATTATTTCTCGCCGATTTTTGTGGTTTTCTGGCTTGAATTCGCAAAAAAGAGCACAAAATCTACAAAATCATGACTTTTTACCAAGATTCAACGGCTGCATTGCAAGAAAACAGCAGAATTCTGCACGAAATCATCAAAATTCTTACAGAAAACCGCATATTTCGATGCAAAACGATTATTTCTCGCCGATTTTCGTTGTTTTCTGGCTTGAATTCGCAAAGAAGAGCACGAAATCTACAAAATCATGACTTTTTACCAAGATTCAACGGCTGAATTGCAAGATAACAGCAGAATTCTGCACGAAATCATCAAAATTCTTACAGAAAACCGCATATTTCGATGCAAAACGACGATTTCTCGCCGATTTTCGTTGTTTTCTGGCTTGAATTCGCAAAGAAGAGCACGAAATCTACAAAATCATCACTTTTTACCAAGATTCAACGGCTGAATTGCAAGAAAACAGCAGAATTCTGCACGAAATCGTCAAAATTCTTACAGAAAACCGCATATTTCGATGCAAAACGACGATTTCTCGCCGATTTTCGTTGTTTTCTGGCTTGAATTCGCAAAGAAAAGCACGAAATCTACAAAATCATGACTTTTTACCAAGATTCAACGGCTGAATTGCAAGAAAACAGCAGAATTCTGAACGAAATCGTCAAAATTCTTACAGAAAACCGCATTTTTCGATGCAAAACGACGATTTCTCGCCGATTTTCGTTGTTTTCTGACTTGAATTCGCAAAGAAGAGCACGAAATCTACAAAATCATGACTTTTTACCAAGATTCAACGGCTGAATTGCAAGAAAACAGCAAAATTCTGCACGAAATCATCAAAATTCTTACAGAAAACCGCATATTTCGATGCAAAACAACGATTTCTTGCCGATTTTCGTTGTTTTCTGACTTGAATTCGCAAAGAAGAGCACGAAATCTACAAAATCATCACTTTTTACCAAGATTCTACGGCTGAATTGCAAGAAAACAGCAGAATTCTGCACGAAATCATCAAAATTCTTACAGAAAACCGCATATTTCGATGCAAAACGACGATTTCTCGCCGATTTTCGTTGTTTTCTGGCTTGAATTCGCAAAGAAGAGCACGAAATCTACAAAATCATCACTTTTTACCAAGATTCAACGGCTGAATTGCAAGAAAACAGCAGAATTCTGCACGAAATCATCAAAATTCTTACAGAAAACCGCATATTTCGATGCAAAACAACGATTTCTCGCCGATTTTCGTTGTTTTCTGGCTTGAATTCGCAAAGAAGAGCACGAAATCTACAAAATCATCACTTTTTACCAAGATTCTACGGCTGAATTGCAAGAAAACAGCAGAATTCTGCACGAAATCATCAAAATTCTTACAGAAAACCGCATATTTCGATGCAAAACGACGATTTCTCGGCGATTTTCGTTGTTTTCTGGCATGAATTTGCAAAGAAGAGCACGACATCTACAAAATCATGACTTTTTACCAAGATTCAACGGCTGAATTGCAAGAAAACAGCAGAATTCTGCACGAAATCATCAAAATTCTTAGAGAAAACCGCATATTTCGATGCAAAACGACGATTTCTCGCTGATTTTCGTTGTTTTCTATCTTGAATTCGCCAAGAAGAGCACGAAATCTACAAAATCATGACTTTTTACCTAGATTCAACGGCTGAATTGCAAGAAAACAGCAGAATTCTGCACGAAATCATCAAAATTCTTACAGAAAACCGCATATTTCGATGCAAAACAACGATTTCTCGCCGATTTTCGTTGTTTTCTATCTTGAATTCGCAAAGAAGAGCACGAAATCTACAAAATCATGACTTTTTACCAAGATTCAACGGCTGAATTGCAAGAAAACAGCAGAATTCTGCACGAAATCATCAAAATTCTCACAGAAAACCGCGTATTTCGATGCAAAACGACGATTTCTCGCCGATTTTCGTTGTTTTCTGGCTTGAATTCGCAAAAAAGAGCACGAAATCTACAAAATCATCACTTTTTACCAAGATTCTACGGCTGAATTGGAAGAAAACAGCAGAATTCTGCACGAAATCATCAAAATTCTTACAGAAAACCGCATATTTCGATGCAAAACAACGATTTCTCGCCGATTTTCGTTGTTTTCTGGCTTGAATTCGCAAAGAAGAGCACGAAATCTACAAAATCATCACTTTTTACCAAGATTCTACGGCTGAATTGCAAGAAAACAGCAGAATTCTGCACGAAATCATCAAAATTCTTACAGAAAACCGCATATTTCGATGCAAAACGACGATTTCTCGCCGATTTTCGTTGTTTTCTGGCTTGAATTCGCAAAGAAGAGCACGAAATCTACAAAATCATGACTTTTTACCAAGATTCAACGGCTGAATTGCAAGAAAACAGCAGAATTCTGCACGAAATCATCAAAATTCTTAGAGAAAACTGCATATTTCGATGCAAAACAACGATTTCTCGCCGATTTTCGTTGTTTTCTATCTTGAATTCGCCAAGAAGAGCACGAAATCTACAAAATCATGACTTTTTACCAAGATTCAACAGCTGAATTGCAAGAAAACAGCAGAATTCTGCACGAAATCATCAAAATTCTTAGAGAAAACCGCATATTTCGATGCAAAACGACGATTTCTCGCCGATTTTTGTGGTTTTCTGGCTTGAATTCGCAAAAAAGAGCACGAAATCTACAAAATCATGACTTTTTACCAAGATTCAACGGCTGAATTGCAAGAAAACAGCAGAATTCTGCACGAAATCATCAAAATTCTTACAGAAAACCGCATATTTCGATGCAAAACGATTATTTCTCGCCGATTTTCGTTGTTTTCTGGCTTGAATTCGCAAAGAAGAGCACGAAATCTACAAAATCATGACTTTTTACCAAGATTCAACGGCTGAATTGCAAGAAAACAGCAGAATTCTGCACGAAATCATCAAAATTCTTACAGAAAACCGCATATTTCGATGCAAAACGACGATTTCTCGCTGATTTTCGTTGTTTTCTATCTTGAATTCGCCAAGAAGAGCACGAAATCTACAAAATCATGACTTTTTACCAAGATTCAACGGCTGAATTGCAAGAAAACAGCAGAATTCTGCACGAAATCATCAAAATTCTTACAGAAAACCGCATATTTCGATGCAAAACGATTATTTCTCGCCGATTTTCGTTGTTTTCTGGCTTGAATTCGCAAAGAAGAGCACGAAATCTACAAAATCATGACTTTTTACCAAGATTCAACGGCTGAATTGCAAGAAAACAGCAGAATTCTGCACGAAATCATCAAAATTCTTACAGAAAACCGCATATTTCGATGCAAAACGACGATTTCTCGCTGATTTTCGTTGTTTTCTATCTTGAATTCGCCAAGAAGAGCACGAAATCTACAAAATCATGACTTTTTACCAAGATTCAACGGCTGAATTGCAAGAAAACAGCAGAATTCTGCACGAAATCATCAAAATTCTTACAGAAAACCGCATATTTCGATGCAAAACGATTATTTCTCGCCGATTTTCGTTGTTTTCTGGCTTGAATTCGCAAAGAAGAGCACGAAATCTACAAAATCATGACTTTTTACCAAGATTCAACGGCTGAATTGCAAGATAACAGCAGAATTCTGCACGAAATCATCAAAATTCTTACAGAAAACCGCATATTTCGATGCAAAACGACGATTTCTCGCCGATTTTCGTTGTTTTCTGGCTTGAATTCGCAAAGAAGAGCACGAAATCTACAAAATCATCACTTTTTACCAAGATTCTACGGCTGAATTGCAAGAAAACAGCAGAATTCTGCACGAAATCATCAAAATTCTTACAGAAAACCGCATATTTCGATGCAAAACGACGATTTCTCGCCGATTTTCGTTGTTTTCTGGCTTGAATTCGCAAAGAAAACCACGAAATCTACAAAATCATGACTTTTTACCAAGATTCAACGGATGAATTGCAAGAAAACAGCAGAATTCTGAACGAAATCGTCAAAATTCTTACAGAAAACCGCATTTTTCGATGCAAAACGACGATTTCTCGCCGATTTTCGTTGTTTTCTGACTTGAATTCGCAAAGAAGAGCACGAAATCTACAAAATCATGACTTTTTACCAAGATTCAACGGCTGAATTGCAAGAAAACAGCAGAATTCTGCACGAAATCATCAAAATTCTTAGAGAAAACTGCATATTTCGATGCAAAACAACGATTTCTCGCCGATTTTCGTTGTTTTCTATCTTGAATTCGCCAAGAAGAGCACGAAATCTACAAAATCATGACTTTTTACCAAGATTCAACAGCTGAATTGCAAGAAAACAGCAGAATTCTGCACGAAATCATCAAAATTCTTAGAGAAAACCGCATATTTCGATGCAAAACGACGATTTCTCGCCGATTTTTGTGGTTTTCTGGCTTGAATTCGCAAAAAAGAGCACGAAATCTACAAAATCATGACTTTTTACCAAGATTCAACGGCTGAATTGCAAGAAAACAGCAGAATTCTGCACGAAATCATCAAAATTCTTACAGAAAACCGCATATTTCGATGCAAAACGATTATTTCTCGCCGATTTTCGTTGTTTTCTGGCTTGAATTCGCAAAGAAGAGCACGAAATCTACAAAATCATGACTTTTTACCAAGATTCAACGGCTGAATTGCAAGAAAACAGCAGAATTCTGCACGAAATCATCAAAATTCTTACAGAAAACCGCATATTTCGATGCAAAACGACGATTTCTCGCTGATTTTCGTTGTTTTCTATCTTGAATTCGCCAAGAAGAGCACGAAATCTACAAAATCATGACTTTTTACCAAGATTCAACGGCTGAATTGCAAGAAAACAGCAGAATTCTGCACGAAATCATCAAAATTCTTACAGAAAACCGCATATTTCGATGCAAAACGATTATTTCTCGCCGATTTTCGTTGTTTTCTGGCTTGAATTCGCAAAGAAGAGCACGAAATCTACAAAATCATGACTTTTTACTAAGATTCAACAGCTGAATTGCAAGATAACAGCAGAATTCTGCACGAAATCATCAAAATTCTTACAGAAAACCGCATATTTCGATGCAAAACGATTATTTCTCGCCGATTTTCGTTGTTTTCTGGCTTGAATTCGCAAAGAAGAGCACGAAATCTACAAAATCATGACTTTTTACCAAGATTCAACGGCTGAATTGCAAGATAACAGCAGAATTCTGCACGAAATCATCAAAATTCTTACAGAAAACCGCATATTTCGATGCAAAACGACGATTTCTCGCCGATTTTCGTTGTTTTCTGGCTTGAATTCGCAAAGAAGAGCACGAAATCTACAAAATCATCACTTTTTACCAAGATTCTACGGCTGAATTGCAAGAAAACAGCAGAATTCTGCACGAAATCATCAAAATTCTTACAGAAAGCCGCATATTTCGATGCAAAACGACGATTTCTCGCCGATTTTCGTTGTTTTCTGGCTTGAATTCGCAAAGAAAACCACAAAATCTACAAAATCATGACTTTTTACCAAGATTCAACGGCTGAATTGCAAGAAAACAGCAGAATTCTGAACGAAATCGTCAAAATTCTTACAGAAAACCGCATTTTTCGATGCAAAACGACGATTTCTCGCCGATTTTCGTTGTTTTCTGACTTGAATTCGCAAAGAAGAGCACGAAATCTACAAAATCATGACTTTTTACCAAGATTCAACGGCTGAATTGCAAGAAAACAGCAAAATTCTGCACGAAATCATCAAAATTCTTACAGAAAACCGCATATTTCGATGCAAAACAACGATTTCTTGCCGATTTTCGTTGTTTTCTGGCTTGAATTCGCAAAGAAGAGCACGAAATCTACAAAATCATCACTTTTTACCAAGATTCAACGGCTGAATTGCAAGAAAACAGCAGAATTCTGCACGAAATCATCAAAATTCTCACAGAAAACCGCGTATTTCGATGCAAAACGACGATTTCTCGGCGATTTTCGTTGTTTTCTGGCATGAATTTGCAAAGAAGAGCACGACATCTACAAAATCATGACTTTTTACCAAGATTCAACGGCTGAATTGCAAGAAAACAGCAGAATTCTGCACGAAATCATCAAAATTCTTACAGAAAACCGCATATTTCGATGCAAAACGACGATTTCTCGCCGATTTTCGTTGTTTTCTGGCTTGAATTCGCAAAGAAGAGCACGAAATCTACAAAATCATCACTTTTTACCAAGATTCTACGGCTGAATTGCAAGAAAACAGCAGAATTCTGCACGAAATCATCAAAATTCTTACAGAAAACCGCATATTTTGATGCAAAACGACGATTTCTCGCCGATTTTCGTTGTTTTCTGGCTTGAATTCGCAAAGAAGAGCACGAAATCTACAAAATCATCACTTTTTACCAAGATTCAACGGCTGAATTGCAAGAAAACAGCAGAATTCTGCACGAAATCATCAAAATTCTTTGAGAAAACCGCATATTTCGATGCAAAACGACGATTTCTCGCTGATTTTCGTTGTTTTCTATCTTGAATTCGCCAAGAAGAGCACGAAATCTACAAAATCATGACTTTTTACCTAGATTCAACGGCTGAATTGCAAGAAAACAGCAGAATTCTGCACGAAATCATCAAAATTCTTACAGAAAACCGCATATTTCGATGCAAAACAACGATTTCTCGCCGATTTTCGTTGTTTTCTATCTTGAATTCGCAAAGAAGAGCACGAAATCTACAAAATCATGACTTTTTACCAAGATTCAACGGCTGAATTGCAAGAAAACAGCAGAATTCTGCACGAAATCATCAAAATTCTCACAGAAAACCGCGTATTTCGATGCAAATCGACGATTTCTCGCCGATTTTCGTTGTTTTCTAGCTTGAATTCGCAAAAAAGAGCACGAAATCTACAAAATCATCACTTTTTACCAAGATTCTACGGCTGAATTGGAAGAAAACAGCAGAATTCTGCACGAAATCATCAAAATTCTTACAGAAAACCGCATATTTCGATGCAAAACAACGATTTCTCGCCGATTTTCGTTGTTTTCTGGCTTGAATTCGCAAAGAAGAGCACGAAATCTACAAAATCATCACATTTTACCAAGATTCTACGGCTGAATTGCAAGAAAACAGCAGAATTCTGCACGAAATCATCAAAATTCTTACAGAAAACCGCATATTTCGATGCAAAACGACGATTTCTCGCCGATTTTCGTTGTTTTCTGGCTTGAATTCGCAAAGAAGAGCACGAAATCTACAAAATCATGACTTTTTACCAAGATTCAACGGCTGAATTGCAAGAAAACAGCAGAATTCTGCACGAAATCATCAAAATTCTTAGAGAAAACTGCATATTTCGATGCAAAACAACGATTTCTCGCCGATTTTCGTTGTTTTCTATCTTGAATTCGCCAAGAAGAGCACGAAATCTACAAAATCATGACTTTTTACCAAGATTCAACAGCTGAATTGCAAGAAAACAGCAGAATTCTGCACGAAATCATCAAAATTCTTAGAGAAAACCGCATATTTCGATGCAAAACGACGATTTCTCGCCGATTTTTGTGGTTTTCTGGCTTGAATTCGCAAAAAAGAGCACGAAATCTACAAAATCATGACTTTTTACCAAGATTCAACGGCTGAATTGCAAGAAAACACCAGAATTCTGCACGAAATCATCAAAATTCTTACAGAAAACCGCATATTTCGATGCAAAACGATTATTTCTCGCCGATTTTCGTTGTTTTCTGGCTTGAATTCGCAAAGAAGAGCACGAAATCTACAAAATCATGACTTTTTACCAAGATTCAACGGCTGAATTGCAAGAAAACAGCAGAATTCTGCACGAAATCATCAAAATTCTTACAGAAAACCGCATATTTCGATGCAAAACGACGATTTCTCGCCGATTTTCGTTGTTTTCTGGCTTGAATTTGCAAAGAAGAGCACGAAATCTACAAAATCATCACTTTTTACCAAGATTCAACGGCTGAATTGCAAGAAAACAGCAGAATTCTGCACGAAATCATCAAAATTCTTAGAGAAAACCGCATATTTCGATGCAAAACGACGATTTCTCGCCAATTTTCGTTGTTTTCTATCTTGAATTCGCCAAGAAGAGCACGAAATCTACAAAATCATGACTTTTTACCTAGATTCAACGGCTGAATTGCAAGAAAACAGCAGAATTCTGCACGAAATCATCAAAATTCTTAGAGAAAACTGCATATTTCGATGCAAAACAACGATTTCTCGCCGATTTTCGTTGTTTTCTATCTTGAATTTGCCAAGAAGAGCACGAAATCTACAAAATCATGACTTTTTACATAGATTCAACGGCTGAATTGCAAGAAAACAGCAGAATTCTGCACGAAATCATCAAAATTCTTAGAGAAAACCGCTTTTTTCGATGCAAAACGACGATTTCTCGCTGATTTTCGTTGTTTTCTATCTTGAATTCGCAAAGAAGAGCACGGAATCTACAAAATCATGACTTTTTACCAAGATTCAACGGCTGAATTGCAAGAAAACAGCAGTATTCTGCACGAAATCATCAAAATTCTTACAGAAAACCGCATATTTCGATGCAAAACAACGATTTCTCGCCGATTTTCGTCGTTTTCTATCTTGAATTTGCCAAGAAGAGCACGAAATCTACAAAATCATGACTTTTTACATAGATTCAACGGCTGAATTGCAAGAAAACAGCAGAATTCTGCACGAAATCATCAAAATTCTTACAGAAAACCGCATATTTCGATGCAAAACAACGATTTCTCGCCGATTTTCGTTGTTTTCTATCTTGAATTCGCCAAGAAGAGCACGAAATCTACAAAATCATGACTTTTTACCTAGATTCAACGGCTGAATTGCAAGAAAACAGCAGAATTCTGCACGAAATCATCAAAATTCTTACAGAAAACCGCATATCTCGATGCAAAACGACGATTTCTCGCCGATTTTCGTTGTTTTCTGGCTTGAATTCGCAAAAAAGAGCACGAAATCTACAAAATCATGTCTTTTTACCAAGATTCAACGGCTGAATTGCAAGAAAACAGCAGAATTCTGCACGAAATCATCAAAATTCTTACAGAAAACCGCATATTTCGATGCAAAACGACGAATTCTCGCTGATTTTCGTTGTTTTCTATCTTGAATTCGCAAAGAATAGCACGAAATCTACAAAATCATGACTTTTTACCAAGATTCAACGGCTGAATTGCAAGAAAACAGCAGAATTCTGCACGAAATCGTCAAAACTCTTAGAGAAAACCGCATATTTCGATGCAAAACGACGATTTCTCGCCGATTTTCGTTGTTTTCTGGCTTGAATTCGCAAAAAAGAGCACGAAATCTACAAAATCATCACTTTTTACCAAGATTCAACGGCTGAATTGCAAGAAAACAGCAGAATTCTGCACGAAATCATCAAAATTCTTACAGAAAACCGCATATTTCGATGCAAAACGACGATTTCTCGCCGATTTTCGTTGTTTTCTGGCTTGAATTCGCAAAGAAGAGCACGAAATCTACAAAATCATGACTTTCTACCAAGATTCAACGGCTGAATTGCAAGAAAACAGCAGAATTCTGCACGAAATCATCAAAATTCTTAGAGAAAACTGCATATTTCGATGCAAAACAACGATTTCTCGCCGATTTTCGTTGTTTTCTATCTTGAATTCGCCAAGAAGAGCACGAAATCTACAAAATCATGACTTTTTACCAAGATTCAACAGCTGAATTGCAAGAAAACAGCAGAATTCTGCACGAAATCATCAAAATTCTTAGAGAAAACCGCATATTTCGATGCAAAACGACGATTTCTCGCCGATTTTTGTGGTTTTCTGGCTTGAATTCGCAAAAAAGAGCACGAAATCTACAAAATCATGACTTTTTACCAAGATTCAACGGCTGAATTGCAAGAAAACAGCAGAATTCTGCACGAAATCATCAAAATTCTTACAGAAAACCGCATATTTCGATGCAAAACGATTATTTCTCGCCGATTTTCGTTGTTTTCTGGCTTGAATTCGCAAAGAAGAGCACGAAATCTACAAAATCATGACTTTTTACCAAGATTCAACGGCTGAATTGCAAGAAAACAGCAGAATTCTGCACGAAATCATCAAAATTCTTACAGAAAACCGCATATTTCGATGCAAAACGACGATTTCTCGCTGATTTTCGTTGTTTTCTATCTTGAATTCGCCAAGAAGAGCACGAAATCTACAAAATCATGACTTTTTACCAAGATTCAACGGCTGAATTGCAAGAAAACAGCAGAATTCTGCACGAAATCATCAAAATTCTTACAGAAAACCGCATATTTCGATGCAAAACGATTATTTCTCGCCGATTTTCGTTGTTTTCTGGCTTGAATTCGCAAAGAAGAGCACGAAATCTACAAAATCATGACTTTTTACTAAGATTCAACAGCTGAATTGCAAGATAACAGCAGAATTCTGCACGAAATCATCAAAATTCTTACAGAAAACCGCATATTTCGATGCAAAACGATTATTTCTCGCCGATTTTCGTTGTTTTCTGGCTTGAATTCGCAAAGAAGAGCACGAAATCTACAAAATCATGACTTTTTACCAAGATTCAACGGCTGAATTGCAAGATAACAGCAGAATTCTGCACGAAATCATCAAAATTCTTACAGAAAACCGCATATTTCGATGCAAAACGACGATTTCTCGCCGATTTTCGTTGTTTTCTGGCTTGAATTCGCAAAGAAGAGCACGAAATCTACAAAATCATCAATTTTTACCAAGATTCTACGGCTGAATTGCAAGAAAACAGCAGAATTCTGCACGAAATCATCAAAATTCTTACAGAAAGCCGCATATTTCGATGCAAAACGACGATTTCTCGCCGATTTTCGTTGTTTTCTGGCTTGAATTCGCAAAGAAAACCACGAAATCTACAAAATCATGACTTTTTACCAAGATTCAACGGCTGAATTGCAAGAAAACAGCAGAATTCTGAACGAAATCGTCAAAATTCTTACAGAAAACCGCATTTTTCGATGCAAAACGACGATTTCTCGCCGATTTTCGTTGTTTTCTGACTTGAATTCGCAAAGAAGAGCACGAAATCTACAAAATCATGACTTTTTACCAAGATTCAACGGCTGAATTGCAAGAAAACAGCAAAATTCTGCACGAAATCATCAAAATTCTTACAGAAAACCGCATATTTCGATGCAAAACAACGATTTCTTGCCGATTTTCGTTGTTTTCTGGCTTGAATTCGCAAAGAAGAGCACGAAATCTACAAAATCATCACTTTTTACCAAGATTCAACGGCTGAATTGCAAGAAAACAGCAGAATTCTGCACGAAATCATCAAAATTCTCACAGAAAACCGCGTATTTCGATGCAAAACGACGATTTCTCGGCGATTTTCGTTGTTTTCTGGCATGAATTTGCAAAGAAGAGCACGACATCTACAAAATCATGACTTTTTACCAAGATTCAACGGCTGAATTGCAAGAAAACAGCAGAATTCTGCACGAAATCATCAAAATTCTTACAGAAAACCGCATATTTCGATGCAAAACGACGATTTCTCGCCGATTTTCGTTGTTTTCTGGCTTGAATTCGCAAAGAAGAGCACGAAATCTACAAAATCATCACTTTTTACCAAGATTCTACGGCTGAATTGCAAGAAAACAGCAGAATTCTGCACGAAATCATCAAAATTCTTACAGAAAACCGCATATTTCGATGCAAAACGACGATTTCTCGCCGATTTTCGTTGTTTTCTGGCTTGAATTCGCAAAGAAGAGCACGAAATCTACAAAATCATCACTTTTTACCAAGATTCAACGGCTGAATTGCAAGAAAACAGCAGAATTCTGCACGAAATCATCAAAATTCTTTGAGAAAACCGCATATTTCGATGCAAAACGACGATTTCTCGCTGATTTTCGTTGTTTTCTATCTTGAATTCGCCAAGAAGAGCACGAAATCTACAAAATCATGACTTTTTACCTAGATTCAACGGCTGAATTGCAAGAAAACAGCAGAATTCTGCACGAAATCATCAAAATTCTTACAGAAAACCGCATATTTCGATGCAAAACAACGATTTCTCGCCGATTTTCGTTGTTTTCTATCTTGAATTCGCAAAGAAGAGCACGAAATCTACAAAATCATGACTTTTTACCAAGATTCAACGGCTGAATTGCAAGAAAACAGCAGAATTCTGCACGAAATCATCAAAATTCTCACAGAAAACCGCGTATTTCGATGCAAATCGACGATTTCTCGCCGATTTTCGTTGTTTTCTAGCTTGAATTCGCAAAAAAGAGCACGAAATCTACAAAATCATCACTTTTTACCAAGATTCTACGGCTGAATTGGAAGAAAACAGCAGAATTCTGCACGAAATCATCAAAATTCTTACAGAAAACCGCATATTTCGATGCAAAACAACGATTTCTCGCCGATTTTCGTTGTTTTCTGGCTTGAATTCGCAAAGAAGAGCACGAAATCTACAAAATCATCACATTTTACCAAGATTCTACGGCTGAATTGCAAGAAAACAGCAGAATTCTGCACGAAATCATCAAAATTCTTACAGAAAACCGCATATTTCGATGCAAAACGACGATTTCTCGCCGATTTTCGTTGTTTTCTGGCTTGAATTCGCAAAGAAGAGCACGAAATCTACAAAATCATGACTTTTTACCAAGATTCAACGGCTGAATTGCAAGAAAACAGCAGAATTCTGCACGAAATCATCAAAATTCTTAGAGAAAACTGCATATTTCGATGCAAAACAACGATTTCTCGCCGATTTTCGTTGTTTTCTATCTTGAATTCGCCAAGAAGAGCACGAAATCTACAAAATCATGACTTTTTACCAAGATTCAACAGCTGAATTGCAAGAAAACAGCAGAATTCTGCACGAAATCATCAAAATTCTTAGAGAAAACCGCATATTTCGATGCAAAACGACGATTTCTCGCCGATTTTTGTGGTTTTCTGGCTTGAATTCGCAAAAAAGAGCACGAAATCTACAAAATCATGACTTTTTACCAAGATTCAACGGCTGAATTGCAAGAAAACACCAGAATTCTGCACGAAATCATCAAAATTCTTACAGAAAACCGCATATTTCGATGCAAAACGATTATTTCTCGCCGATTTTCGTTGTTTTCTGGCTTGAATTCGCAAAGAAGAGCACGAAATCTACAAAATCATGACTTTTTACCAAGATTCAACGGCTGAATTGCAAGAAAACAGCAGAATTCTGCACGAAATCATCAAAATTCTTACAGAAAACCGCATATTTCGATGCAAAACGACGATTTCTCGCCGATTTTCGTTGTTTTCTGGCTTGAATTTGCAAAGAAGAGCACGAAATCTACAAAATCATCACTTTTTACCAAGATTCAACGGCTGAATTGCAAGAAAACAGCAGAATTCTGCACGAAATCATCAAAATTCTTAGAGAAAACCGCATATTTCGATGCAAAACGACGATTTCTCGCCAATTTTCGTTGTTTTCTATCTTGAATTCGCCAAGAAGAGCACGAAATCTACAAAATCATGACTTTTTACCTAGATTCAACGGCTGAATTGCAAGAAAACAGCAGAATTCTGCACGAAATCATCAAAATTCTTACAGAAAACCGCATATTTCGATGCAAAACGACGATTTCTCGCCGATTTTCGTTGTTTTCTGGCTTGAATTCGCAAAGAAGAGCACGAAATCTACAAAATCATGACTTTTTACCAAGATTCAACGGCTGAATTGCAAGAAAACAGCAGAATTCTGCACGAAATCATCAAAATTCTTAGAGAAAACTGCATATTTCGATGCAAAACAACGATTTCTCGCCGATTTTCGTTGTTTTCTATCTTGAATTTGCCAAGAAGAGCACGAAATCTACAAAATCATGACTTTTTACACAGATTCAACGGCTGAATTGCAAGAAAACAGCAGAATTCTGCACGAAATCATCAAAATTCTTAGAGAAAACCGCTTTTTTCGATGCAAAACGACGATTTCTCGCTGATTTTCGTTGTTTTCTATCTTGAATTCGCAAAGAAGAGCACGGAATCTACAAAATCATGACTTTTTACCAAGATTCAACGGCTGAATTGCAAGAAAACAGCAGTATTCTGCACGAAATCATCAAAATTCTTAGAGAAAACTGCATATTTCGATGCAAAACAACGATTTCTCGCCGATTTTCGTCGTTTTCTATCTTGAATTCGCCAAGAAGAGCACGAAATCTACAAAATCATGACTTTTTACATAGATTCAACGGCTGAATTGCAAGAAAACAGCAGAATTCTGCACGAAATCATCAAAATTCTTACAGAAAACCGCATATTTCGATGCAAAACAACGATTTCTCGCCGATTTTCGTTGTTTTCTATCTTGAATTCGCCAAGAAGAGCACGAAATCTACAAAATCATGACTTTTTACCTAGATTCAACGGCTGAATTGCAAGAAAACAGCAGAATTCTGCACGAAATCATCAAAATTCTTACAGAAAACCGCATATCTCGATGCAAAACGACGATTTCTCGCCGATTTTCGTTGTTTTCTGGCTTGAATTCGCAAAAAAGAGCACGAAATCTACAAAATCATGTCTTTTTACCAAGATTCAACGGCTGAATTGCAAGAAAACAGCAGAATTCTGCACGAAATCATCAAAATTCTTACAGAAAACCGCATATTTCGATGCAAAACGACGAATTCTCGCTGATTTTCGTTGTTTTCTATCTTGAATTCGCAAAGAATAGCACGAAATCTACAAAATCATGACTTTTTACCAAGATTCAACGGCTGAATTGCAAGAAAACAGCAGAATTCTGCACGAAATCGTCAAAACTCTTAGAGAAAACCGCATATTTCGATGCAAAACGACGATTTCTCGCCGATTTTCGTTGTTTTCTGGCTTGAATTCGCAAAAAAGAGCACGAAATCTACAAAATCATCACTTTTTACCAAGATTCAACGGCTGAATTGCAAGAAAACAGCAGAATTCTGCACGAAATCATCAAAATTCTTACAGAAAACCGCATATTTCGATGCAAAACGACGATTTCTCGCCGATTTTCGTTGTTTTCTGGCTTGAATTCGCAAAGAAGAGCACGAAATCTACAAAATCATGACTTTCTACCAAGATTCAACGGCTGAATTGCAAGAAAACAGCAGAATTCTGCACGAAATCATCAAAATTCTTAGAGAAAACCGCATATTTCGATGCAAAACGACGATTTCTCGCTGATTTTCGTTGTTTTCTATTTTGAATTCGCAAAGAAGAGCACAAAATCTACAAAATCATGACTTTTTACCAAGATTCAACGGCTGAATTGCAAGAAAACAGCAGAATTCTGCACGAAATCGTCAAAATTCTTTGAGAAAACCGCATATTTCGATGCAAAACGACGATTTCTCGCCGATTTTCGTTGTTTTCTGGCTTGAATTTGCAAAGAAGAGCACGAAATCTACAAAATTATTACTTTTTACCAAGATTCAACGGCTGAATTGCAAGAAAACAGCAGAATTCTGCACGAAATCATCAAAATTCTTACAGAAAACCGCATTTTTCGATGCAAAACGACGATTTTTCGCCGATTTTCGTTGTTTTCTGGCTTGAATTCGCAAAGAAGAGCACGAAATCTACAAAATCATGACTTTTTACCAAGATTCAACGGCTGAATTGCAAGAAAACAGCAGAATTCTGCACGAAATCATCAAAATTCTTACAGAAAACCGCATTTTTCGATGCAAAACGACGATTTCTCGCCGATTTTCGTTGTTTTCTGGCTTGAATTCGCAAAGAAGAGCACGAAATCTACAAAATCATGACTTTTTACCAAGATTCAACGGCTGAATTGCAAGAAAACAGCAGAATTCTGCACGAAATCATCAAAATTCTTACAGAAAACCGCATATTTCGATGCAAAACAACGATTTCTCGCCGATTTTCGTTGTTTTCTGGCTTGAATTCGCAAAGAAGAGCACGAAATCTACAAAATCATGACTTTTTACCAAGATTCAACGGCTGAATTGCAAGAAAACAGCAGAATTCTGCACGAAATCATCAAAATTCTTAGAGAAAACTGCACATTTCGATGCAAAACAACGATTTCTCGCCGATTTTCGTTGTTTTCTATCTTCAATTCGCCAAGAAGAGCACGAAATCTACAAAATCATGACTTTTTACATAGATTTAACGGCTGAATTGCAAGAAAACAGCAGAATTCTGCTCGAAATCATCAAAATTCTTACAGAAAACCGCATATTTCGATGCAAAACAACGATTTTTCGCCGATTTTCGTTGTTTTCAATCTTGAATTCGCCAAGAAGAGCACGAAATCTACAAAATCATGACTTTTTACCTAGATTCAACAGCTGAATTGCAAGAAAACAGCAGAATTCTGCACGAAATCATCAAAATTCTTACAGAAAACCGCATATTTCGATGCAAAACGACGATTTCTCGCCGATTTTCGTTGTTTTCTGGCTTGAATTCGCAAAGAAGAGCACGAAATCTACAAAATCATGACTTTTTACCAAGATTCAACGGCTAAATTGCAAGAAAACAGCAGAATTCTGCACGAAATCATCAAAATTCTTAGAGAAAACTGCATATTTTGATGCAAAACAACGATTTCTCGCCGATTTTCGTTGTTTTCAATCTTGAATTCGCCAAGAAGAGCACGAAATCTACAAAATCATGACTTTTTACCTAGATTCAACAGCTGAATTGCAAGAAAACAGCAGAATTCTGCACGAAATCATCAAAATTCTTACAGAAAACCGCATATCTCGATGCAAAACGACGATTTCTCGCCGATTTTCGTTGTTTTCTGGCTTGAACTCGCAAAGAAGAGCACGAAATCTACAAAATCATCACTTTTTACCAAGATTCAACGGCTGAATTGCATGCAAACAGCAGAATTCTGCACGAAATCATCAAAATTCTTAGAGAAAACTGCATATTTCGATGCAAAACAACGATTTCTCGCCGATTTTCGTTGTTTTCTATCTTGAATTCGCCAAGAAGAGCACAAAATCTACAAAATCATGACTTTTTACCAAGATTCAACGGCTAAATTGCAAGAAAACAGCAGAATTCTGCACGAAATCATCAAAATTCTTAGAGAAAACTGCATATTTTGATGCAAAACAACGATTTTTCGCCGATTTTCGTTGTTTTCTATCTTGAATTTGCCAAGAAGAGCACGAAATCTACAAAATCATGACTTTTTACATAGATTCAACGGCTGAATTGCAAGAAAACAGCAGAATTCTGCACGAAATCATCAAAATTCTTACAGAAAACCGCATATTTCGATGCAAAACAACGATTTCTCGCCGATTTTCGTTGTTTTCTATCTTGAATTCGCCAAGAAGAGCACGAAATCTACAAAATCATGACTTTTTACCTAGATTCAACGGCTGAATTGCAAGAGAACAGCAGAATTCTGCACGAAATCATCAAAATTCTTACAGAAAACCGCATTTTTCGATGCAAAACGACGATTTCTCGCTGATTTTCGTTGTTTTCTATCTTGAATTCGCAAAGAAGAGCACGGAATCTACAAAATCATGACTTTTTACCAAGATTCAACGGCTGAATTGCAAGAAAACAGCAGAATTCTGCACGAAATCATCAAAATTCTTACAGAAAACCGCATATTTCGATGCAAAACGACGATTTCTCGCCGATTTTCGTTGTTTTCTGGCTTGAATTCGCAAAGAAGAGAACGAAATCTACAAAATCATGACTTTTTACCAAGATTCAACGGCTGAATTGCAAGAAAACAGCAGAATTCTGCACGAAATCATCAAAATTCTTAGAGAAAACCGCATTTTTCGATGCAAAACGACGATTTCTCGCTGATTTTCGTTGTTTTCTATCTTGAATTCGCAAAGAAGAGCACGAAATCTACAAAATCATGACTTTTTACCAAGATTCAACGGCTAAATTGCAATAAAACAGCAGAATTCTGCACGAAATCATCAAAACTCTTAGAGAAAACCGCATATTTCGATGCAAAACGACGATTTCTCACCGATTTTCGTTGTTTTCTGGCTTGAATTCGCAAAAAAGAGCACGAAATCTACAAAATCATCACTTTTTACTAAGATTCAACGGCTGAATTGCAAGAAAACAGCAGAATTCTGCACGAAATCATCAAAATTCTTAGAGAAAACCGCATATTTCGATGCAAAACGACGATTTCTCGCCGATTTTCGTTGTTTTCTGGCTTGAATTCGCAAAGAAGAGCACGAAATCTACAAAATCATCACTTTTTACCAAGATTCAACGGCTGAATTGCATGAAAACAGCAGAATTCTGCACGAAATCATCAAAATTCTTAGAGAAAACTGCATATTTCGATGCAAAACAACGATTTCTCGCCGATTTTCGTTGTTTTCTATCTTGAATTCGCCAAGAAGAGCACGAAATCTACAAAATCATGACTTTTTACCTAGATTCAACGGCTGAATTGCAAGAAAACAGCAGAATTCTGCACGAAATCATCAAAATTCTTACAGAAAACCACATATTTCGATGCAAAACAACGATTTCTCGCCGATTTTCGTTGTTTTCTATCTTGAATTCGCCAAGAAGAGCACGAAATCTACAAAATCATGACTTTTTACCTAGATTCAACGGCTGAATTGCAAGAAAACAGCAGAATTCTGCACGAAATCATCAAAATTCTTACAGAAAACCGCATATTTCGATGCAAAACGACGATTTCTCGCCGATTTTCGTTGTTTTCTGGCTTGAATTCGCAAAGAGGAGCACGAAATCTACAAAATCATGACTTTTTACCAAGATTCAACGGCTGAATTGCAAGAAAACAGCAGAATTCTGCACGAAATCATCAAAATTCTTAGAGAAAACCGCATATTTCGATGCAAAACGACGATTTCTCGCTGATTTTCGTTGTTTTCTATCTTGAATTCGCAAAGAAGAGCACAAAATCTACAAAATCATGACTTTTTACCAAGATTCAACGGCTGAATTGCAAGAAAACAGCAGAATTCTGCACGAAATCGTCAAAATTCTTTGAGAAATCCGCATATTTCGATGCAAAACGACGATTTCTCGCCGATTTTCGTTGTTTTCTGGCTTGAATTTGCAAAGAAGAGCACGAAATCTACAAAATCATTACTTTTTACCAAGATTCAACGGCTGAATTGCAAGAAAACAGCAGAATTCTGCACGAAATCATCAAAATTCTTACAGAAAACCGCATTTTTCGATGCAAAACGACGATTTCTCGCCGATTTTCGTTGTTTTCTGGCTTGAATTCGCAAAGAAGAGCACGAAATCTACAAAATCATGACTTTTTACCAAGATTCAACGGCTGAATTGCAAGAAAACAGCAGAATTCTGCACGAAATCATCAAAATTCTTACAGAAAACCGCATTTTTCGATGCAAAACGACGATTTCTCGCCGATTTTCGTTGTTTTCTGGCTTGAATTCGCAAAGAAAAGCACGAAATCTACAAAATCATGACTTTTTACCAAGATTCAACGGCTGAATTGCAAGAAAACAGCAGAATTCTGCACGAAATCATCAAAATTCTTACAGAAAACCGCATATTTCGATGCAAAACAACGATTTCTCGCCGATTTTCGTTATTTTCTGGCTTGAATTCGCAAAGAAGAGCACGAAATCAACAAAATCATCACTTTTTACCAAGATTCTACGGCTGAATTGCAAGAAAACAGCAGAATTCTGCACGAAATCATCAAAATTCTTACAGAAAACCGCATATTTCGATGCAAAACGACGATTTTTCGCCGATTTTCGTTGTTTTCTGGCTTGAATTCGCAAAGAAGAGCACGAAATCTACAAAATCATGACTTTTTACCAAGATTCAACGGCTGAATTGCAAGAAAACAGCAGAATTCTGCACGAAATCATCAAAATTCTTAGAGAAAACTGCATATTTCGATGCAAAACGACGATTTCTCGCCGATTTTCGTTGTTTTCTGGCTTAAATTCGCAAAGAAGAGCACGAAATCTACAAAATCATGACTTTTTACCAAGATTCAACGGCTGAATTGCAAGAAAACAGCAAAATTCTGCACGAAATCATCAAAATTCTTAGAGAAAACCGCATATTTCGATGCAAAACGACGATTTCTCGCTGATTTTCGTTGTTTTCTATCTTGAATTCGCAAAGAAGAGCACAAAATCTACAAAATCATGACTTTTTACCAAGATTCAACGGCTGAATTGCAAGAAAACAGCAGAATTCTGCACGAAATCGTCAAAATTCTTTGAGAAAACCGCATATTTCGATGCAAAACGACGATTTCTCGCCGATTTTCGTTGTTTTCTGGCTTGAATTTGCAAAGAAGAGCACGAAATCTACAAAATCATTACTTTTTACCAAGATTCAACGGCTGAATTGCAAGAAAACAGCAGAATTCTGCACGAAATCATCAAAATTCTTACAGAAAACCGCATTTTGCGATGCAAAACGACGATTTCTCGCCGATTTTCGTTGTTTTCTGGCTTGAATTCGCAAAGAAGAGCACGAAATCTACAAAATCATGACTTTTTACCAAGATTCAACGGCTGAATTGCAAGAAAACAGCAGAATTCTGCACGAAATCATCAAAATTCTTACAGAAAACCGCATTTTTCGATGCAAAACGACGATTTCTCGCCGATTTTCGTTGTTTTCTGGCTTGAATTCGCAAAGAAGAGCACGAAATCTACAAAATCATGACTTTTTACCAAGATTCAACGGCTGAATTGCAAGAAAACAGCAGAATTCAGCACGAAATCATCAAAATTCTTACAGAAAACCGCATATTTCGATGCAAAACAACGATTTCTCGCCGATTTTCGTTGTTTTCTGGCTTGAATTCGCAAAGAAGAGCACGAAATCTACAAAATCATCACTTTTTACCAAGTTTCTACGGCTGAATTGCAAGAAAACAGCAGAATTCTGCACGAAATCATCAAAATTCTTACAGAAAACCGCATATTTCGATGCAAAACGACGATTTCTCGCCGATTTTCGTTGTTTTCTGGCTTGAATTCGCAAAGAAGAGAACGAAATCTACAAAATCATGACTTTTTACCAAGATTCAACGGCTGAATTGCAAGAAAACAGCAGAATTCTGCACAAAATCATCAAAATTCTTACAGAAAACCGCATATTTCGATGCAAAACGACGATTTCTCGCCGATTTTCGTTGTTTTCTGGCTTGAATTCGCAAAGAAGAGCACGAAATCTACAAAATCATGACTTTTTACCAAGATTCAACGGCTGAATTGCAAGAAAACAGCAGAATTCTGCACGAAATCGTCAAAATTCTAAGAGAAAACCGCATATTTCGATGCAAAACGACGATTTCTCGCCGATTTTCGTTGTTTTCTGGCTTGAATTCGCAAAGAAGAGCACGAAATCTACAAAATCATCACTTTTTACCAAGATTCAACGGCTGAATTGCAAGAAAACAGCAGAATTCTGCACGAAATCATCAAAATTCTTACAGAAAACCGCATATTTCGATGCAAAACGACGATTTCTCGCCGATTTTCGTTGTATTCTAGCTTGAATTCGCAAAGAAGAGCACGAAATCTACAAAATCATGACTTTTTACCAAGATTCAACGACTGAATTGCAAGAAAACAGCGGAATTCTGCACGAAATCATCAAAATTCTTAGAGAAAACCGCATTTTTCGATGCAAAACGACGATTTCTCGCCGATTTTCGTTGCTTTCTGGCTTGAATTCGCAAAGAAGAGCACGAAATCTACAAAATCATGACTTTTTACCAAGATTCAACGGCTGAATTGCAAGAAAACAGCAGAATTCAGCACGAAATCATAAAAATTCTTACAGAAAACCGCATATTTCGATGCAAAACAACGATTTCTCGCCGATTTTCGTTGTTTTCTGGCTTGAATTTGCAAAGAAGAGCACGAAATCTACAAAATCATTACTTTTTACCAAGATTCAACGGCTGAATTGCAAGAAAACAGCAGAATTCTGCACGAAATCATCAAAATTCTTACAGAAAACCGCATTTTGCGATGCAAAACGACGATTTCTCGCCGATTTTCGTTGTTTTCTGGCTTGAATTCGCAAAGAAGAGCACGAAATCTACAAAATCATGACTTTTTACCAAGATTCAACGGCTGAATTGCAAGAAAACAGCAGAATTCTGCACGAAATCATCAAAATTCTTACAGAAAACCGCATTTTTCGATGCAAAACGACGATTTCTCGCCGATTTTCGTTGTTTTCTGGCTTGAATTCGCAAAGAAGAGCACGAAATCTACAAAATCATGACTTTTTACCAAGATTCAACGGCTGAATTGCAAGAAAACAGCAGAATTCAGCACGAAATCATCAAAATTCTTACAGAAAACCGCATATTTCGATGCAAAACAACGATTTCTCGCCGATTTTCGTTGTTTTCTGGCTTGAATTCGCAAAGAAGAGCACGAAATCTACAAAATCATCACTTTTTACCAAGTTTCTACGGCTGAATTGCAAGAAAACAGCAGAATTCTGCACGAAATCATCAAAATTCTTACAGAAAACCGCATATTTCGATGCAAAACGACGATTTCTCGCCGATTTTCGTTGTTTTCTGGCTTGAATTCGCAAAGAAGAGAACGAAATCTACAAAATCATGACTTTTTACCAAGATTCAACGGCTGAATTGCAAGAAAACAGCAGAATTCTGCACAAAATCATCAAAATTCTTACAGAAAACCGCATATTTCGATGCAAAACGACGATTTCTCGCCGATTTTCGTTGTTTTCTGGCTTGAATTCGCAAAGAAGAGCACGAAATCTACAAAATCATGACTTTTTACCAAGATTCAACGGCTGAATTGCAAGAAAACAGCAGAATTCTGCACGAAATCGTCAAAATTCTAAGAGAAAACCGCATATTTCGATGCAAAACGACGATTTCTCGCCGATTTTCGTTGTTTTCTGGCTTGAATTCGCAAAGAAGAGCACGAAATCTACAAAATCATCACTTTTTACCAAGATTCAACGGCTGAATTGCAAGAAAACAGCAGAATTCTGCACGAAATCATCAAAATTCTTACAGAAAACCGCATATTTCGATGCAAAACGACGATTTCTCGCCGATTTTCGTTGTATTCTAGCTTGAATTCGCAAAGAAGAGCACGAAATCTACAAAATCATGACTTTTTACCAAGATTCAACGACTGAATTGCAAGAAAACAGCGGAATTCTGCACGAAATCATCAAAATTCTTAGAGAAAACCGCATTTTTCGATGCAAAACGACGATTTCTCGCCGATTTTCGTTGCTTTCTGGCTTGAATTCGCAAAGAAGAGCACGAAATCTACAAAATCATGACTTTTTACCAAGATTCAACGGCTGAATTGCAAGAAAACAGCAGAATTCAGCACGAAATCATAAAAATTCTTACAGAAAACCGCATATTTCGATGCAAAACAACGATTTCTCGCCGATTTTCGTTGTTTTCTGGCTTGAATTCGCAAAGAAGAGCACGAAATCTACAAAATCATCACTTTTTACCAATATTCTACGGCTGAATTGCAAGAAAACAGCAGAATTCTGCACGAAATCATCAAAATTCTTACAGAAAACCGCATATTTCGATGCAAAACGACGATTTCTCGCCGATTTTCGTTGTTTTCTGGCTTGAATTCGCAAAGAAGAGCACGAAATCTACAAAATCATGACTTTTTACCAAAATTCAACGGCTGAATTGCAAGAAAACAGCAGAATTCTGCACGAAATCATCAAAATTCTTAGAGAAAACCGCATATTTCGATGCAAAACGACGATTTTTCGCTGATTTTCGTTGTTTTCTATCTTTAATTCGCAAGAAAGAGCACGAAATCTACAAAATCATGACTTTTTACCAAGATTCAACGGCTGAATTGCAAGAAAACAGCAGAATTCTGCACGAAATCATCAAAATTCTTAGAGAAAACCGCATATTTGGATGCAAAACGACGATTTCTCGCCGATTTTCGTTGTTTTCTGGCTTGAATTTGCAAAGAAGAGCACGAAATCTACAAAATCATCACTTTTTACCAAGATTCAACGGCTGAATTGCATGAAAACAGCAGAATTCTGCACGAAATCATCAAAATTCTTAGAGAAAACTGCATATTTCGATGCAAAACAACGATTTCTCGCCGATTTTCGTTGTTTTCTATCTTGAATTCGTAAAGAAGAGCACGAAATCTACAAAATCATGACTTTTTACCTAGATTCAACGGCTGAATTGCAAGAAAACAGCAGAATTTTGCACGAAATCATCAAAATTCTTACAGAAAACCGCATATTTCGATGCAAAACAACGATTTCTCGCCGATTTTCGTTGTTTTCTATCTTGAATTCGCCAAGAAGAGCACGAAATCTACAAAATCATGACTTTTTACCTAGATTCAACGGCTGAATTGCAAGAAAACAGCAGAATTCTGCACGAAATTATCAAAATTCTTAGAGAAAACTGCATATTTCGATGCAAAACAACGATTTCTCGCCGATTTTCGTTGTTTTCTAACTTGAATTCGCCAAGAAGAGCACGAAATCTACAAAATCATGACTTTTTACATAGATTCAACGGCTGAATTGCAAGAGAACAGCAGAATTCTGCACTAAATCATCAATATTCTTACAGAAAACCGCATATTTCGATGCAAAACGACGATTTCTCGCCGATTTTCGTTGTTTTCTGGCTTGAATTCGCAAAGAAGAGAACGAAATCTACAAAATCATGACTTTTTACCAAGATTCAACGGCTGAATTGCAAGAAAACAGCAGAATTCTGCACGAACTCATCAAAATTCTTAGAGAAAACCGCATTTTTCGATGCAAAACGACGATTTCTCGCTGATTTTCGTTGTTTTCTATCTTGAATTCGCAAAGAAGAGCACGGAATCTACAAAATCATGACTTTTTACCAAGATTCAACGGCTGAATTGCAAGAAAACAGCAGAATTCTGCACGAAATCATCAAAATTCTTACAGAAAACCGCATATTTCGATGCAAAACGACGATTTCTCGCCGATTTTCGTTGTTTTCTGGCTTGAATTCGCAAAGAAGAGAACGAAATCTACAAAATCATGACTTTTTACCAAGATTCAACGGCTGAATTGCAAGAAATCAGCAGAATTCTGCACGAAATCATCAAAATTCTTAGAGAAAACCGCATTTTTCGATGCAAAACGACGATTTCTCGCTGATTTTCGTTGTTTTCTATCTTGAATTCGCAAAGAAGAGCACGAAATCTACAAAATCATGACTTTTTACCAAGATTCAACGGCTGAATTGCAAGAAAACAGCAGAATTCTGCACGAAATCGTCAAAACTCTTAGAGAAAACCGCATATTTGGATGCAAAACGACGATTTCTCGCCGATTTTCGTTGTTTTCTATCTTGAATTCGCCAAGAAGAGCACGAAATCTACAAAATCATGACTTTTTACCTAGATTCAACGGCTGAATTGCAAGAAAACAGCAGAATTCTGCACGAAATTATCAAAATTCTTAGAGAAAACTGCATATTTCGATGCAAAACAACGATTTCTCGCCGATTTTCGTTGTTTTCTATCTTGAATTCGCCAAGAAGAGCACGAAATCTACAAAATCATGACTTTTTACATAGATTCAACGGCTGAATTGCAAGAAAACAGCAGAATTCTGCACGAAATCATCAAAATTCTCACAGAAAACCGCATATTTTGATGCAAAACAACGATTTCTCGCCGATTTTCGTTGTTTTCTATCTTGAATTCGCCAAGAAGAGCACGAAATCTACAAAATCATGACTTTTTACCTAGATTCAACGGCTGAATTGCAAGAGAACAGCAGAATTCTGCACTAAATCATCAATATTCTTACAGAAAACCGCATATTTCGATGCAAAACGACGATTTCTCGCCGATTTTCGTTGTTTTCTGGCTTGAATTCGCAAAGAAGAGAACGAAATCTACAAAATCATGACTTTTTACCAAGATTCAACGGCTGAATTGCAAGAAAACAGCAGAATTCTGCACGAACTCATCAAAATTCTTAGAGAAAACCGCATTTTTCGATGCAAAACGACGATTTCTCGCTGATTTTCGTTGTTTTCTATCTTGAATTCGCAAAGAAGAGCACGGAATCTACAAAATCATGACTTTTTACCAAGATTCAACGGCTGAATTGCAAGAAAACAGCAGAATTCTGCACGAAATCATCAAAATTCTTACAGAAAACCGCATATTTCGATGCAAAACGACGATTTCTCGCCGATTTTCGTTGTTTTCTGGCTTGAATTCGCAAAGAAGAGAACGAAATCTACAAAATCATGACTTTTTACCAAGATTCAACGGCTGAATTGCAAGAAAACAGCAGAATTCTGCACGAAATCATCAAAATTCTTAGAGAAAACCGCATTTTTCGATGCAAAACGACGATTTCTCGCTGATTTTCGTTGTTTTCTATCTTGAATTCGCAAAGAAGAGCACGAAATCTACAAAATCATGACTTTTTACCAAGATTCAACGGCTGAATTGCAAGAAAACAGCAGAATTCTGCACGAAATCGTCAAAACTCTTAGAGAAAACCGCATATTTCGATGCAAAACGACGATTTCTCGCCGATTTTCGTTGTTTTCTGGCTTGAATTCGCAAAAAAGAGCACGAAATCTACAAAATCATCACTTTTTACCAAGATTCAACGGCTGAATTGCAAGAAAACAGCAGAATTCTGCACGAAATCATCAAAATTCTTAGAGAAAACCGCATATTTCGATGCAAAACGACGATTTCTCGCCGATTTTCGTTGTTTTCTGGCTTGAATTCGCAAAGAAGAGCACGAAATCTACAAAATCATCACTTTTTACCAAGATTCAACGGCTGAATTGCATGAAAACAGCAGAATTCTGCACGAAATCATCAAAATTCTTAGAGAAAACTGCATATTTCGATGCAAATCAACGATTTCTCGCCGATTTTTGTTGTTTTCTATCTTGAATTCGCCAAGAAGAGCACGAAATCTACAAAATCATGACTTTTTACCTAGATTCAACGGCTGAATTGCAAGAAAACAGCAGAATTCTGCACGAAATCATCAAAATTCTTACAGAAAACCACATATTTCGATGCAAAACAACGATTTCTCGCCGATTTTCGTTGTTTTCTATCTTGAATTCGCCAAGAAGAGCACGAAATTTACAAAATCATGACTTTTTACCTAGATTCAACGGCTGAATTGCAAGAAAACAGCAGAATTCTGCACGAAATCATCAAAATTCTTACAGAAAACCGCATATTTCGATGCAAAACGACGATTTCTCGCCGATTTTCGTTGTTTTCTGGCTTGAATTCGCAATGAAGAGCACGAAATCTACAAAATCATGACTTTTTACCAAGATTCAACGGCAGAATTGCAAGAAAACAGCAGAATTCTGCACGAAATCATCAAAATTCTTAGAGAAAACCGCATATTTCGATGCAAAACGACGACTTCTCGCTGATTTTCGTTGTTTTCTATCTTGAATTCGCAAAGAAGAGCACAAAATCTACAAAATCATGACTTTTCACCAAGACTCAACGGCTGAATTGCAAGAAAACAGCAGAATACTGCACGAAATCGTCAAAATTCTTTGAGAAAACCGCATATTTCGAAGCAAAACGACGATTTCTCGCCGATTTTCGTTGTTTTCTGGCTTGAATTTGCAAAGAAGAGCACGAAATCTACAAAATCATTACTTTTTACCAAGATTCAACGGCTGAATTGCAAGAAAACAGCAGCATTCTGCACGAAATCATCAAAATTCTTACAGAAAACCGCATTTTTCGATGCAAAACGACGATTTCTCGCCGATTTTCGTTGTTTTCTGGCTTGAATTCGCAAAGAAGAGCACGAAATCTACAAAATCATGACTTTTTACCAAGATTCAACAGCTGAATTGCAAGAAAACAGCAGAATTCTGCACGAAATCATCAAAATTCTTACAGAAAACCGCATTTTTCGATGCAAAACGACGATTTCTCGCCGATTTTCGTTGTTTTCTGGCTTGAATTCGCAAAGAAGAGCACGAAATCTACAAAATCATGACTTTTTACCAAGATTCAACGGCTGAATTGCAAGAAAACAGCAGAATTCTGCACGAAATCATCAAAATTCTTACAGAAAACCGCATATTTCGATGCAAAACAACGATTTCTCGCCGATTTTCGTTGTTTTCTGGCTTGAATTCGCAAAGAAGAGCACGAAATCTACAAAATCATCACTTTTTACCAAGATTCTACGGCTGAATTGCAAGAAAACAGCAGAATTCTGCACGAAATTATCAAAATTCTTACAGAAAACCGCATATTTCGATGCAAAACGACGATTTCTCGCCGATTTTCGTTGTTTTCTGGCTTGAATTCGCAAAGAAGAGCACGAAATCTACAAAATCATGACTTTTTACCAAGATTCAACGGCTGAATTGCAAGAAAACAGCAGAATTCTGCACGAAGTCATCAAAATTCTTAGAGAAAACTGCATATTTCGATGCAAAACGACGATTTCTCGCCGATTTTCGTTGTTTTCTGGCTTGAATTCGCAAAGAAGAGCACGAAATCTACAAAATCATGACTTTTTACCAAGATTCAACGGTTGAATTGCAAGAAAACAGCAGAATTCTGCACGAAATCATCAAAATTCTTAGAG
The DNA here is from genome assembly GCA_029298725.1 of Gnatocerus cornutus. Taxonomy (NCBI): domain Eukaryota; kingdom Metazoa; phylum Arthropoda; class Insecta; order Coleoptera; family Tenebrionidae; genus Gnatocerus; species Gnatocerus cornutus. Next base: position 6,746,354 of record CM055516.1, read on the forward strand.
AAAACCGCATATTTCGATGCAAAACGACGATTTCTCGCTGATTTTCGTTGTTTTCTATCTTGAATTCGCAAAGAAGAGCACAAAATCTACAAAATCATGACTTTTTACCAAGATTCAACGGCTGAATTGCAAGAAAACAGCAGAATTCTGAACGAAATCGTCAAAATTCTTTGAGAAAACCGCATATTTCGATGCAAAACGACGATTTCTCGCCGATTTTCGTTGTTTTCTGGCTTGAATTTGCAAAGAAGAGCACGAAATCTACAAAATCATTACTTTTTACCAAGATTCAACGGCTGAATTGCAAGAAAACAGCAGAATTCTGCACGAAATCATCAAAATTCTTACAGAAAACCGCATTTTTCGATGCAAAACGACGATTTCTCGCCGATTTTCGTTGTTTTCTGGCTTGAATTCGCAAAGAAGAGCACGAAATCTACAAAATCATGACTTTTTACCAAGATTCAACGGCTGAATTGCAAGAAAACAGCAGAATTCTGCACGAAATCATCAAAATTCTTACAGAAAACCGCATTTTTCGATGCAAAACGACGATTTCTCGCCGATTTTCGTTGTTTTCTGGCTTGAATTCGCAAAGAAGAGCACGAAATCTACAAAATCATGACTTTTTACCAAGATTCAACGGCTGAATTGCAAGAAAACAGCAGAATTCTGCACGAAATTATCAAAATTCTTACAGAAAACCGCATATTTCGATGCAAAACGACGATTTCTCGCCGATTTTCGTTGTTTTCTGGCTTGAATTCGCAAAGAAGAGCACGAAATCTACAAAATCATCACTTTTTACCAAGATTCAACGGCTGAATTGCATGAAAACAGCAGAATTCTGCACGAAATCATCAAAATTCTTAGAGAAAACTGCATATTTCGATGCAAATCAACGATTTCTCGCCGATTTTCGTTGTTTTCTATCTTGAATTCGCCAAGAAGAGCACGAAATCTACAAAATCATGACTTTTTACCTAGATTCAACGGCTGAATTGCAAGAAAACAGCAGAATTCTGCACGAAATCATCAAAATTCTTACAGAAAACCACATATTTCGATGCAAAACAACGATTTCTCGCCGATTTTCGTTGTTTTCTATCTTGAATTCGCCAAGAAGAGCACGAAATCTACAAAATCATGACTTTTTACTTAGATTCAACGGCTGAATTGCAAGAAAACAGCAGAATTCTGCACGAAATCATCAAAATTCTTACAGAAAACCGCATATTTCGATGCAAAACGACGATTTCTCGCCGATTTTCGTTGTTTTCTGGCTTGAATTCGCAAAGAAGAGCACGAAATCTACAAAATCATGACTTTTTACCAAGATTCAACGGCTGAATTGCAAGAAAACAGCCGAATTCTGCACGAAATCATCAAAATTCTTTGAGAAAACCGCATATTTCGATGCAAAACGACGATTTCACGCCGATTTTCGTTGTTTTCTGGCTTGAATTTGCAAAGAAGAGCACGAAATCTACAAAATCATTACTTTTTACCAAGATTCATCGGCTGAATTGCAAGAAAACAGCAGAATTCTGCACGAAATCATCAAAATTCTTACAGAAAACCGCATTTTTCGATGCAAAACGACGATTTCTCGCCGATTTTCGTTGTTTTCTGGCTTGAATTCGCAAAGAAGAGCACGAAATCTACAAAATCATGACTTATTACCAAGATTCAACAGCTGAATTGCAAGAAAACAGCAGAATTCTGCACGAAATCATCAAAATTCTTACAGAAAACCGCATTTTTCGATGCAAAACGACGATTTCTCGCCGATTTTTGTTGTTTTCTGGCTTGAATTCGCAAAGAAGAGCACGAAATCTACAAAATCATGACTTTTTACCAAGATTCAACGGCTGAATTGCAAGAAAACAGCAGAATTCTGCACGAAATCATCAAAATTCTTACAGAAAACCGCATATTTCGATGCAAAACAACGATTTCTCGCCGATTTTCGTTGTTTTCTGGCTTGAATTCGCAAAGAAGAGCACGAAATCTACAAAATCATCACTTTTTACCAAGATTCTACGGCTGAATTGCAAGAAAACAGCAGAATTCTGCACGAAATCATCAAAATTCTTACAGAAAACCGCATATTTCGATGCAAAACGACGATTTCTCGCCGATTTTCGTTGTTTTCTGGCTTGAATTCGCAAAGAAGAGCACGAAATCTACAAAATCATGACTTTTTACCAAGATTCAACGGCTGAATTGCAAGAAAACAGCAGAATTCTGCACGAAATCATCAAAATTCTTAGAGAAAACTGCATATTTCGATGCAAAACAACGATTTCTCGCCGATTTTCGTTGTTTTCTATCTTGAATTCGCCAAGAAGAGCACGAAATCTACAAAATCATGACTTTTTACATAGATTCAACGGCTGAATTGCAAGAAAACAGCAGAATTCTGCACGAAATCATCAAAATTCTTACAGAAAACCGCATATTTTGATGCAAAACGACGATTTCTCGCCGATTTTCTTTGTTTTCTGGCTTGAATTCGCAAAGAAGAGCACGAAATCTACAAAATCATGACTTTTTACCAAGATTCAACAGCTGAATTGCAAGAAAACAGCAGAATTCTGCACGAAATCATCAAAATTCTTACAGAAAACCGCATATTTCGATGCAAAACGACGATTTCTCGCCGATCTTTGCTGTTTTCTGGCATGAATTTGCAAAGAAGAGCACGAAATCTACAAAATCATGACTTTTTACCAAGATTCAACGGCTGAATTGCAAGAAAACAGCAGAATTCTGCACGAAATCATAAAAATTCTTAGAGAAAACCGCATATTTCGATGCAAAACGACGATTTCTCGCTGATTTTCGTTGTTTTCTATCTTTAATTCGCAAGAAAGAGCACGAAATCTACAAAATCATGACTTTTTACCAAGATTCAACGGCTGAATTGCAAGAAAACAGCAGAATTCTGCACGAAATCATCAAAATTCTTAGAGAAAACCGCATATTTCGATGCAAAACGACGATTTCTCGCCGATTTTCGTTGTTTTCTGGCTTGAATTTGCAAAGAAGAGCACGAAATCTACAAAATCATCACTTTTTACCAAGATTCAACGGCTGAATTGCATGAAAACAGCAGAATTCTGCACGAAATCATCAAAATTCTTAGAGAAAACTGCATATTTCGATGCAAAACAACGATTTCTCGCCGATTTTCGTTGTTTTCTATCTTGAATTCGCCAAGAAGAGCACGAAATCTACAAAATCATGGCTTTTTACCTAGATTCAACGGCTGAATTGCAAGAAAACAGCAGAATTTTGCACGAAATCATCAAAATTCTTACAGAAAACCGCATATTTCGATGCAAAACAACGATTTCTCGCCGATTTTCGTTGTTTTCTATCATGAATTCGCCAAGAAGAGCACGAAATCTACAAAATCATGACTTTTTACCTCGATTCAACGGCTGAAATGCAAGAAAACAGCAGAATTCTGCACGAAATCATCAAAATTCTTACAGAAAACCGCATATTTCGATGCAAAACGACAATTTCTCGCCGATTTTCGTTGTTTTCTGGCTTGAATTCGCAAAGAAGAGCACGAAATCTACAAAATCATCACTTTTTACCAATATTCTACGGCTGAATTGCAAGAAAACAGCAGAATTCTGCACGAAATCATCAAAATTCTTAGAGAAAACTGCATATTTCGATGCAAAACGACGATTTCTCGCCGATTTTCGTTGTTTTCTGGCTTGAATTCGCAAAGAAGAGCACGAAATCTACAAAATCATGACTTTTTACCAAGATTCAACGGCTGAATTGCAAGAAAACAGCAGAATTCTGCACGAAATCATCAAAATTCTTAGAGAAAACCGCATATTTCGATGCAAAACGACGATTTCTCGCTGATTTTCGTTGTTTTCTATCTTGAATTCGCAAAAAAGAGCACAAAATCTACAAAATCATGACTTTTTACCAAGATTCAACGGCTGAATTGCAAGAAAACAGCAGAATTCTGCACGAAATCGTCAAAATTCTTTGAGAAAACCGCATATTTCGATGCAAAACGACGATTTCTCGCCGATTTTCGTTGTTTTCTGGCTTGAATTTGCAAAGAAGAGCACGAAATCTACAAAATCATTACTTTTTACCAAGATTCAACGGCTGAATTGCAAGAAAACAGCAGAATTCTGCACGAAATCATCAAAATTCTTACAGAAAACCGCATTTTTCGATGCAAAACGACGATTTCTCGCCGATTTTCGTTGTTTTCTGGCTTGAATTCGCAAAGAAGAGCACGAAATCTACAAAATCATGACTTTTTACCAAGATTCAACGGCTGAATTGCAAGAAAACAGCAGAATTCTGCACGAAATCATCAAAATTCTTACAGAAAACCGCATTTTTCGATGCAAAACGACGATTTCTCGCCGATTTTCGTTGTTTTCTGGCTTGAATTCGCAAAGAAGAGCACGAAATCTACAAAATCATGACTTTTTACCAAGATTCAACGGCTGAATTGCAAGAAAACAGCAGAATTCTGCACGAAATTATCAAAATTCTTACAGAAAACCGCATATTTCGATGCAAAACGACGATTTCTCGCCGATTTTCGTTGTTTTCTGGCTTGAATTCGCAAAGAAGAGCACGAAATCTACAAAATCATCACTTTTTACCAAGATTCAACGGCTGAATTGCATGAAAACAGCAGAATTCTGCACGAAATCATCAAAATTCTTAGAGAAAACTGCATATTTCGATGCAAATCATCGATTTCTCGCCGATTTTCGTTGTTTTCTATCTTGAATTCGCCAAGAAGAGCACGAAATCTACAAAATCATGACTTTTTACCTAGATTCACAGGCTGAATTGCAAGAAAACAGCTGAATTCTGCACGAAATCATCAAAATTCTTACAGAAAACCGCATATTTCGATGCAAAACGACGATTTCTCGCCGATTTTCGTTGTTTTCTGGCTTGAATTCGCAAAGAAGAGCACGAAATCTACAAAATCATGACTTTTTACCAAGATTCAACGGCTGAATTGCAAGAAAACAGCAGAATTCTGCACGAAATCATCAAAATTCTTAGAGAAAACCGCATATTTCGATGCAAAACGACGACTTCTCGCTGATTTTCGTTGTTTTCTATCTTGAATTCGCGAAGAAGAGCACAAAATCTACAAAATCATGACTTTTTACCAAGATTCAACGGCTGAATTGCAAGAAAACAGCAGAATTCTGCACGAAATCGTCAAAATTCTTTGAGAAAACCGCATATTTCGATGCAAAACGACGATTTCTCGCCGATTTTCGTTGTTTTCTGGCTTGAATTTGCAAAGAAGAGCACGAAATCTACAAAATCATTACTTTTTACCAAGATTCATCGGCTGAATTGCAAGAAAACAGCAGAATTCTGCACGAAATCATCAAAATTCTTACAGAAAACCGCATTTTTCGATGCAAAACGACGATTTCTCGCCGATTTTCGTTGTTTTCTGGCTTGAATTCGCAAAGAAGAGCACGAAATCTACAAAATCATGACTTTTTACCAAGATTCAACAGCTGAATTGCAAGAAAACAGCAGAATTCTGCACGAAATCATCAAAATTCTTACAGAAAACCGCATTTTTCGATGCAAAACGACGATTTCTCGCCGATTTTCGTTGTTTTCTGGCTTGAATTCGCAAAGAAGAGCACGAAATCTACAAAATCATGACTTTTTACCAAGATTCAACGGCTGAATTGCAAGAAAACAGCAGAATTCTGCACGAAATCATCAAAATTCTTACAGAAAACCGCATATTTCGATGCAAAACAACGATTTCTCGCCGATTTTCGTTGTTTTCTGGCTTGAATTCGCAAAGAAGAGCACGAAATCTACAAAATCATCACTTTTTACCAAGATTCTACGGCTGAATTGCAAGAAAACAGCAGAATTCTGCACGAAATTATCAAAATTCTTACAGAAAACCGCATATTTCGATGCAAAACGACGATTTCTCGCCGATTTTCGTTGTTTTCTGGCTTGAATTCGCAAAGAAGAGCACGAAATCTACAAAATCATGACTTTTTACCAAGATTCAACGGCTGAATTGCAAGAAAACAGCAGAATTCTGCACGAAATCATCAAAATTCTTAGAGAAAACTGCATATTTCGATGCAAAACGACGATTTCTCGCCGATTTTCGTTGTTTTCTGGCTTGAATTCGCAAAGAAGAGCACGAAATCTACAAAATCATGACTTTTTACCAAGATTCAACGGCTGAATTGCAAGAAAACAGCAGAATTCTGCACGAAATCATCAAAATTCTTAGAGAAAACCGCATATTTCGATGCAAAACGACGATTTCTCGCTGATTTTCGTTGTTTTCAATCTTGAATTCGCAAAGAAGAGCACGAAATCTACAAAATCATTACTTTTTACCAAGATTCTACGGCTGAATTGCATGAAAACAGCAGAATTCTGCACGAAATCATCAAAATTCTTAGAGAAAACTGCATATTTCGATGCAAAACAACGATTTGTTCTTTTCTATCTTGAATTCGCCAAGAAGAGCACGAAATCTACAAAATCATGGCTTTTTACCTAGATTCAACGGCTGAATTGCAAGAAAACAGCAGAATTTTGCACGAAATCATCAAAATTCTTACAGAAAACCGCATATTTCGATGCAAAACAACGATTTCTCGCCGATTTTCGTTGTTTTCTATCTTGAATTCGCCAAGAAGAGCACGAAATCTACAAAATAATGACTTTTTACCTAGATTCAACGGCTGAATTGCAAGAAAACAGCAGAATTCTGCACGAAATCATCAAAATTCTTACAGAAAACCGCATATTTCGATGCAAAACGACAATTTCTCGCCGATTTTCGTTGTTTTCTGGCTTGAATTCGCAAAGAAGAGCACGAAATCTACAAAATCATCACTTTTTACCAATATTCTACGGCTGAATTGCAAGAAAACAGCAGAATTCTGCACGAAATCATCAAAATTCTTGCAGAAAACCGCATATTTCGATGCAAAACGACGATTTCTCGCCGATTTTCGTTGTTTTCTGGCTTGAATTCGCAAAGAAGAGCACGAAATCTACAAAATCATGACTTTTTACCAAGATTCAACGGCTGAATTGCAAGAAAACAGCAGAATTCTGCACGAAATCATCAAAATTCTTAGAGAAAACTGCATATTTCGATGCAAAACAACGATTTCTCGCCGATTTTCGTTGTTTTCTATCTTGAATTCGCCAAGAAGAGCACGAAATCTACAAAATCATGACTTTTTACATAGATTCAACGGCTGAAATGCAAGAAAACAGCAGAATTCTGCACGAAATCATCAAAATTCTTACAGAAAACCGCATATTTCGATGCAAAACAACGATTTCTCGCCGATTTTCGTTGTTTTCTATCTTGAATTCGCCAAGAAGAGCACGAAATCTACAAAATCATAACTTTTTACCTAGATTCAACGGCTGAATTGCAAGAGAACAGCAGAATTCTGCACGAAATCATCAAAATTCTTACAGAAAACCGCATATTTCGATGCAAAACGACGATTTCTCGCCGATTTTCGTTGTTTTCTGGCTTGAATTCGAAAAGAAGAGAACGAAATCTACAAAATCATGACTTTTTACCAAGATTCAACGGCTGAATTGCAAGAAAACAGCAGAATTCTGCACGAAATCATCAAAATTCTTAGAGAAAACCGCATTTTTCGATGCAAAACGACGATTTCTCGCTGATTATCGTTGTTTTCTATCTTGAATTCGCAAAGAACAGCACGGAATCTACAAAATCATGACTTTTTACCAAGATTCAACGGCTGAATTGCAAGAAAACAGCAGAATTCTGCACGAAATCATCAAAATTCTTACAGAAAACCGCATATTTCGATGCAAAACGACGATTTCTCGCCGATTTTCGTTGTTTTCTGGCTTGAATTCGCAAAGAAGAGAACGAAATCTACAAAATCATGACTTTTTACCAAGATTCAACAGCTGAATTGCAAGAAAACAGCAGAATTCTGCACGAAATCATCAAAATTCTTAGAGAAAACCGCATTTTTCGATGCAAAACGACGATTTCTCGCTGATTTTCGTTGTTTTCTATCTTGAATTCGCAAAGAAGAGCACGAAATCTACAAAATCATGACTTTTTACCAAGATTCAACGGCTGAATTGCAAGAAAACAGCAGAATTCTGCACGAAATCGTCAAAACTCTTAGAGAAAACCGCATATTTCGATGCAAAACGACGATTTCTCGCCGATTTTCGTTGTTTTCTGGCTTGAATTCGCAAAAAAGAGCACGAAATCTACAAAATCATCACTTTTTACCAAGATTCAACGGCTGAATTGCAAGAAAACAGCAGAATTCTGCACGAAATCATCAAAATTCTTAGAGAAAACCGCATATTTCGATGCATAACGACGATTTCTCGCCGATTTTCGTTGTTTTCTGGCTTGAATTCGCAAAAAAGAGCACGAAATCTACAAAATCATCACTTTTTACCAAGATTCAACGGCTGAATTGCATGAAAACAGCAGAATTCTGCACGAAATCATCAAAATTCTTAGAGAAAACTGCATATTTCGATCCAAAACAACGATTTCTCGCCGATTTTCGTTGTTTTCTATCTTGAATTCGCCAAGAAGAGCACGAAATCTACAAAATCATGACTTTTTACCTAGATTCAACGGCTGAATTGCAAGAAAACAACAGAATTCTGCACGAAATCATCAAAATTCTTACAGAAAACCACATATTTCGATGCAAAACAACGATTTCTCGCCGATTTTCGTTGTTTTCTATCTTGAATTCGCCAAGAAGAGCACGAAATCTACAAAATCATGACTTTTTACCTAGATTCAACGGCTGAATTGCAAGAAAACAGCAGAATTCTGCACGAAATCATCAAAATTCTTACAGAAAACCGCATATTTCGATGCAAAACGACGATTTCTCGCCGATTTTCGTTGTTTTCTGGCTTGAATTCGCAAAGAAGAGCACGAAATCTACAAAATCATGACTTTTTACCAAGATTCAACGGCTGAATTGCAAGAAAACAGCAGAATTCTGCACGAAAACATCAAAATTCTTAGAGAAAACCGCATATTTCGATGCAAAACGACGATTTCTCGCTGATTTTCGTTGTTTTCTATCTTGAATTCGCAAAGAAGAGCACAAAATCTACAAAATCATGACTTTTTACCAAGTTTCAACGGCTGAATTGCAAGAAAACAGCAGAATTCTGCACGAAATCGTCAAAATTCTTTGAGAAAACCGCATATTTCGATGCAAAACGACGATTTCTCGCCGATTTTCGTTGTTTTCTGGCTTGAATTTGCAAAGAAGAGCACGAAATCTACAAAATCATTACTTTTTACCAAGATTCAACGGCTGAATTGCAAGAAAACAGCAGAATTCTGCACGAAATCATCAAAATTCTTACAGAAAACCGCATTTTTCGATGCAAAACGACGATTTCTCGCCGATTTTCGTTGTTTTCTGGCTTGAATTCGCAAAGAAGAGCACGAAATCTACAAAATCATGACTTTTTACCAAGATTCAACGGCTGAATTGCAAGAAAACAGCTGAATTCTGCACGAAATCATCAAAATTCTTACAGAAAACCGCATTTTTCGATGCAAAACGACGATTTCTCGCCGATTTTCGTTGTTTTCTGGCTTGAATTCGCAAAGAAGAGCACGAAATCTACAAAATCATGACTTTTTACCAAGATTCAACGGCTGAATTGCAAGAAAACAGCAGAATTCTGCACGAAATCATCAAAATTCTTACAGAAAACCGCATATTTCGATGCAAAATAACGATTTCTCGCCGATTTTCGTTGTTTTCTGGCTTGAATTCGCAAAGAAGAGCACGAAATCTACAAAATCATCACTTTTTACCAAGATTCTACGGCTGAATTGCAAGAAAACAGCAGAATTCTGCACGAAATCATCAAAATTCTTACAGAAAACCGCATATTTCGATGCAAAACGACGATTTCTCGCCGATTTTCGTTGTTTTCTGGCTTGAATTCGCAAAGAAGAGCACGAAATCTACAAAATCATGACTTTTTACCAAGATTCAACGGCTGAATTGCAAGAAAACAGCAGAATTCTGCACGAAATCATCAAAATTCTTAGAGAAAACTGCATATTTCGATGCAAAACGACGATTTCTCGCCGATTTTCGTTGTTTTCTGGCTTGAATTCGCAAAGAAGAGCACGAAATCTACAAAATCATGACTTTTTACCAAGATTCAACGGCTGAATTGCAAGAAAACAGCAGAATTCTGCACGAAATCATCAAAATTCTTAGAGAAAACCGCATATTTCGATGCAAAACGACGATTTCTCGCTGATTTTCGTTGTTTTCTATCTTGAATTCGCAAAGAAGAGCACAAAATCTACAAAATCATGACATTTTACCAAGATTCAACGGCTGAATTGCAAGAAAACAGCAGAATTCTGCACGAAATCGTCAAAATTCTTTGAGAAAACCGCATATTTCGATGCAAAACGACGATTTCTCGCCGATTTTCGTTGTTTTCTGGCTTGAATTTGCAAAGAAGAGCACGAAATCTACAAAATCATTACTTTTTACCAAGATTCAACGGCTGAATTGCAAGAAAACAGCAGAATTCTGCACGAAATCATCAAAATTCTTACAGAAACCGCATTTTTCGATGCAAAACGACGATTTCTCGCCGATTTTCGTTGTTTTCTGGCTTGAATTCGCAAAGAAGAGCACGAAATCTACAAAATCATGACTTTTTACCAAGATTCAACGGCTGAATTGCAAGAAAACAGCAGAATTCTGCACGAAATCATCAAAATTCTTACAGAAACCGCATTTTTCGATGCAAAACGACGATTTCTCGCCGATTTTCGTTGTTTTCTGGCTTGAATTCGCAAAGAAGAGCACGAAATCTACAAAATCATGACTTTTTACCAAGATTCAACGGCTGAATTGCAAGAAAACAGCAGAATTCTGCACGAAATCATCAAAATTCTTACAGAAAACCGCATATTTCGATGCAAAACAACGATTTCTCGCCGATTTTCGTTGTTTTCTGGCTTGAATTCGCAAAGAAGAGCACGAAATCTACAAAATCATCACTTTTTACCAAGATTCTACGGCTGAATTGCAAGAAAACAGCAGAATTCTGCACGAAATCATCAAAATTCTTACAGAAAACCGCATATTTTGATGCAAAACGACGATTTCTCGCCGATTTTCGTTGTTTTCTGGCTTGAATTCGCAAAGAAGAGCACGAAATCTACAAAATCATGACTTTTTACCAAGATTCAACGGCTGAATTGCAAGAAAACAGCAGAATTCTGCACGAAATCATCAAAATTCTTACAGAAAACCGCATATTTCGATGCAAAACAACGATTTCTCGCCGATTTTCGTTGTTTTCTATCTTGAATTCGCCAAGAAGAGCACGAAATCTACAAAATCATGACTTTTTACCTAGATTCAACGGCTGAATTGCAAGAAAACAGCAGAATTCTGCACGAAATCATCAAAATTCTTACAGAAAACCGCATATTTCGATGCAAAACGACGATTTCTCGACGATTTTCGTTGTTTTCTGGCTTGAATTCGCAAAGAAGAGAACGAAATCTACAAAATCATGACTTTTTACCAAGATTCAACGGCTGAATTGCAAGAAAACAGCAGAATTCTGCACAAAATCATCAAAATTCTTACAGAAAACCGCATATTTCGATGCAAAACGACGATTTCTCGCCGATCTTCGTTGTTTTCTGGCATGAATGTGCAAAGAAAAGCACGAAATCTACAAAATCATGACTTTTTACCAAGATTCAACGGCTGAATTGCAAGAAAACAGCAGAATTCTGCACGAAATCATCAAAATTCTTAGAGAAAACCGCATATTTCGATGCAAAACGACGATTTCTCGCTGATTTTCGTTGTTTTCTATCTTGAATTTGCAAAGAGCACGAAATCTACAATATCATGACTTTTTACCAAGATTCAACGGCTGAATTGCAAGAAAACAGCAGAATTCTGCACGAAATCGTCAAAATTCTAAGAGAAAACCGCATATTTCGATGCAAAACGACGATTTCTCGCCGATTTTCGTTGTTTTCTGGCTTGAATTCGCAAAGAAGAGCACGAAATCTACAAAATCATCACTTTTTACCAAGATTCAACGGCTGAATTGCAAGAAAACAGCAGAATTCTGCACGAAATCATCAAAATTCTTACAGAAAACCGCATATTTCGATGCAAAACGACGATTTCTCGCCGATTTTCGTTGTATTCTAGCTTGAATTCGCAAAGAAGAGCACGAAATCTACAAAATCAAGACTTTTTACCAAGATTCAACGACTGAATTGCAAGAAAACAGCGGAATTCTGCACGAAATCATCAAAATTCTTAGAGAAAACCGCATTTTTCGATGCAAAACGACGATTTCTCGCCGATTTTCGTTGCTTTCTGGCTTGAATTCGCAAAGAAGAGCACGAAATCTACAAAATCATGACTTTTTACCAAGATTCAACGGCTGAATTGCAAGAAAACAGCAGAATTCTGCACGAAATCATAAAAATTCTTACAGAAAACCGCATATTTCGATGCAAAACAACGATTTCTCGCCGATTTTCGTTGTTTTCTGGCTTGAATTCGCAAAGAAGAGCACGAAATCTACAAAATCATCACTTTTTACCAATATTCTACGGCTGAATTGCAAGAAAACAGCAGAATTTTGCACGAAATCATCAAAATTCTTACAGAAAACCGCATATTTCGATGCAAAACGACGATTTCTCGCCGATTTTCGTTGTTTTCTGGCTTGAATTCGCAAAGAAGAGCACGAAATCTACAAAATCATGACTTTTTACCAAGATTCAACGGCTGAATTGCAAGAAAACAGCAGAATTCTGCACGAAATCATCAAAATTCTTACAGAAAACCGCATATTTCGATGCAAAACAACGATTTCTCGCCGATTTTCGTTGTTTTCTATCTTGAATTCGCCAAGAAGAGCACGAAATCTACAAAATCATGACTTTTTACCTAGATTCAACGGCTGAATTGCAAGAAAACAGCAGAATTCTGCACGAAATCATCAAAATTCTTACAGAAAACCGCATATTTCGATGCGAAACGACGATTTCTCGCCGATTTTCGTTGTTTTCTGGCTTGAATTCGCAAAGAAGAGAACGAAATCTACAAAATCATGACTTTTTACCAAGATTCAACGGCTGAATTGCAAGAAAACAGCAGAATTCTGCACAAAATCATCAAAATTCTTACAGAAAACCGCATATTTCGATGCAAAACGACGATTTCTCGCCGATCTTCGTTGTTTTCTGGCATGAATGTGCAAAGAAAAGCACGAAATCTACAAAATCATGACTTTTTACCAAGATTCAACGGCTGAATTGCAAGAAAACAGCAGAATTCTGCACGAAATCATCAAAATTCTTAAAGAAAACCGCATATTTCGATGCAAAACGACGATTTCTCGCTGATTTTCGTTGTTTTCTATCTTGAATTTGCAAAGAGCACGAAATCTACAAAATCATGACTTTTTACCAAGATTCAACGGCTGAATTGCAAGAAAACAGCAGAATTCTGCACGAAATCGTCAAAATTCTAAGAGAAAACCGCATATTTCGATGCAAAACGACGATTTCTCGCCGATTTTCGTTGTTTTCTGGCTTGAATTCGCAAAGAAGAGCACGAAATCTACAAAATCATCACTTTTTACCAAGATTCAACGGCTGAATTGCAAGAAAACAGCAGAATTCTGCACGAAATCATCAAAATTCTTACAGAAAACCGCATATTTCGATGCAAAACGACGATTTCTCGCCGATTTTCGTTGTATTCTAGCTTGAATTCGCAAAGAAGAGCACGAAATCTACAAAATCATGACTTTTTACCAAGATTCAACGACTGAATTGCAAGAAAACAGCGGAATTCTGCACGAAATCATCAAAATTCTTAGAGAAAACCGCATTTTTCGATGCAAAACGACGATTTCTCGCCGATTTTCGTTGCTTTCTGGCTCGAATTCGCAAAGAAGAGCACGAAATCTACAAAATCATGACTTTTTACCAAGATTCAACGGCTGAATTGCAAGAAAACAGCAGAATTCTGCACGAAATCATAAAAATTCTTACAGAAAACCGCATATTTCGATGCAAAACAACGATTTCTCGCCGCTTTTCGTTGTTTTCTGGCTTGAATTCGCAAAGAAGAGCACGAAATCTACAAAATCATCACTTTTTACCAATATTCTACGGCTGAATTGCAAGAAAACAGCAGAATTCTGCACGAAATCATCAAAATTCTTACAGAAAACCGCATATTTCGATGCAAAACGACGATTTCTCGCCGATTTTCGTTGTTTTCTGGCTTGAATTCGCAAAGAAGAGCACGAAATCTACAAAATCATGACTTTTTACCAAGATTCAACGGCTGAATTGCAAGAAAACAGCAGAATTCTGCACGAAATCATCAAAATTCTTAGAGAAAACTGCATATTTCGATGCAAAACAACGATTTCTCGCCGATTTTCGTTGTTTTCTATCTTGAATTCGCCAAGAAGAGCACGAAATCTACAAAATCATGACTTTTTACATAGATTCAACGGCTGAATTGCAAGAAAACAGCAGAATTCTGCACGAAATCATCAAAATTCTTACAGAAAACCGCATATTTTGATGCAAAACGACGATTTCTCGCCGATTTTCTTTGTTTTCTGGCTTGAATTCGCAAAGAAGAGCACGAAATCTACAAAATCATGACTTTTTACCAATATTCTACGGCTGAATTGCAAGAAAACAGCAGAATTCTGCACGAAATCATCAAAATTCTTACAGAAAACCGCATATTTCGATGCAAAACGACGATTTCTCGCCGATCTTCGCTGTTTTCTGGCATGAATTTGCAAAAAGAAGAGCACGAAATCTACAAAATCATGACTTTTTACCAAGATTCAACGGCTGAATTGCAAGAAAACAGCAGAATTCTGCACGAAATCATCAAAATTCTTAGAGAAAACCGCATATTTCGATGCAAAACGACGATTTCTCGCTGATTTTCGTTGTTTTCTATCTTTAATTCGCAAGAAAGAGCACGAAATCTACAAAATCATGACTTTTTACCAAGATTCAACGGCTGAATTGCAAGAAAACAGCAGAATTCTGCACGAAATCATTAAAATTCTTAGAGAAAACCGCATATTTCGATGCAAAACGACGATTTCTCGCCGATTTTCGTTGTTTTCTGGCTTGAATTTGCAAAGAAGAGCACGAAATCTACAAAATCATCACTTTTTACCAAGATTCAACGGCTGAATTGCATGAAAACAGCAGAATTCTGCACGAAATCATCAAAATTCTTAGAGAAAACTGCATATTTCGATGCAAAACAACGATTTCTCGCCGATTT
This sequence comes from Gnatocerus cornutus, assembly GCA_029298725.1. NCBI lineage: Eukaryota > Metazoa > Arthropoda > Insecta > Coleoptera > Tenebrionidae > Gnatocerus > Gnatocerus cornutus. The sequence continues at coordinate 6,761,779 of CM055516.1, forward strand.
TCGTTGTTTTCTATCTTGAATTCGCCAAGAAGAGCACGAAATCTACAAAATCATGACTTTTTACCTAGATTCAACGGCTGAATTGCAAGAAAACAGCAGAATTTTGCACGAAATCATCAAAATTCTTACAGAAAACCGCATATTTCGATGCAAAACGACGATTTCTCGCCGATTTTCGTTGTTTTCTGGCTTGAATTCGCAAAGAAGAGCACGAAATCTACAAAATCATAACTTTTTACCAAAATTCAACGGCTGAATTGCAAGAAAACAGCAGAATTCTGCACGAAATCATCAAAATTCTTACAGAAAACCGCATATTTCGATGCAAAACGACGATTTCTCGCCGATTTTCGTTGTTTTCTTTCATGAATTTGCAAAGAAGAGCACGAAATCTACAAAATCATGATTTTATACCAAGATTCAACGGCTGAATTGCAAGAAAACAGCAGAATTCTGCACGAAATCATCAAAATTCTTAGAGAAAACCGCATATTTCGATGCAAAACGACGATTTCTCGCTGATTTTCGTTGTTTTCTATCTTGAATTCGAAAAGAAGAGCACAAAATCTACAAAATCATGACTTTTTACCAAGATTCAACGGCTGAATTGCAAGAAAACAGCAGAATTCTGCACGAAATCATCAAAATTCTTACAGAAAACCGCATATTTCGATGCAAAACGACGATTTCTCGCCGATTTTCGTTGTATTCTAGCTTGAATTCGCAAAGAAGAGCACGAAATCTACAAAATCAAGACTTTTTACCAAGATTCAACGACTGAATTGCAAGAAAACAGCGGAATTCTGCACGAAATCATCAAAATTCTTAGAGAAAACCGCATTTTTCGATGCAAAACGACGATTTCTCGCCGATTTTCGTTGCTTTCTGGCTTGAATTCGCAAAGAAGAGCACGAAATCTACAAAATCATGACTTTTTACCAAGATTCAACGGCTGAATTGCAAGAAAACAGCAGAATTCTGCACGAAATCATAAAAATTCTTACAGAAAACCGCATATTTCGATGCAAAACAACGATTTCTCGCCGATTTTCGTTGTTTTCTGGCTTGAATTCGCAAAGAAGAGCACGAAATCTACAAAATCATCACTTTTTACCAATATTCTACCGCTGAATTGCAAGAAAACAGCAGAATTTTGCACGAAATCATCAAAATTCTTACAGAAAACCGCATATTTCGATGCAAAACGACGATTTCTCGCCGATTTTCGTTGTTTTCTGGCTTGAATTCGCAAAGAAGAGCACGAAATCTACAAAATCATGACTTTTTACCAAGATTCAACGGCTGAATTGCAAGAAAACAGCAGAATTCTGCACGAAATCATCAAAATTCTTACAGAAAACCGCATATTTCGATGCAAAACAACGATTTCTCGCCGATTTTCGTTGTTTTCTATCTTGAATTCGCCAAGAAGAGCACGAAATCTACAAAATCATGACTTTTTACCTAGATTCAACGGCTGAATTGCAAGAAAACAGCAGAATTCTGCACGAAATCATCAAAATTCTTACAGAAAACCGCATATTTCGATGCAAAACGACGATTTCTCGCCGATTTTCGTTGTTTTCTGGCTTGAATTCGCAAAGAAGAGAACGAAATCTACAAAATCATGACTTTTTACCAAGATTCAACGGCTGAATTGCAAGAAAACAGCAGAATTCTGCACAAAATCATCAAAATTCTTACAGAAAACCGCATATTTCGATGCAAAACGACGATTTCTCGCCGATCTTCGTTGTTTTCTGGCATGAATGTGCAAAGAAAAGCACGAAATCTACAAAATCATGACTTTTTACCAAGATTCAACGGCTGAATTGCAAGAAAACAGCAGAATTCTGCACGAAATCATCAAAATTCTTAAAGAAAACCGCATATTTCGATGCAAAACGACGATTTCTCGCTGATTTTCGTTGTTTTCTATCTTGAATTTGCAAAGAGCACGAAATCTACAAAATCATGACTTTTTACCAAGATTCAACGGCTGAATTGCAAGAAAACAGCAGAATTCTGCACGAAATCGTCAAAATTCTAAGAGAAAACCGCATATTTCGATGCAAAACGACGATTTCTCGCCGATTTTCGTTGTTTTCTGGCTTGAATTCGCAAAGAAGAGCACGAAATCTACAAAATCATCACTTTTTACCAAGATTCAACGGCTGAATTGCAAGAAAACAGCAGAATTCTGCACGAAATCATCAAAATTCTTACAGAAAACCGCATATTTCGATGCAAAACGACGATTTCTCGCCGATTTTCGTTGTATTCTAGCTTGAATTCGCAAAGAAGAGCACGAAATCTACAAAATCATGACTTTTTACCAAGATTCAACGACTGAATTGCAAGAAAACAGCGGAATTCTGCACGAAATCATCAAAATTCTTAGAGAAAACCGCATTTTTCGATGCAAAACGACGATTTCTCGCCGATTTTCGTTGCTTTCTGGCTCGAATTCGCAAAGAAGAGCACGAAATCTACAAAATCATGACTTTTTACCAAGATTCAACGGCTGAATTGCAAGAAAACAGCAGAATTCTGCACGAAATCATAAAAATTCTTACAGAAAACCGCATATTTCGATGCAAAACAACGATTTCTCGCCGCTTTTCGTTGTTTTCTGGCTTGAATTCGCAAAGAAGAGCACGAAATCTACAAAATCATCACTTTTTACCAATATTCTACGGCTGAATTGCAAGAAAACAGCAGAATTCTGCACGAAATCATCAAAATTCTTACAGAAAACCGCATATTTCGATGCAAAACGACGATTTCTCGCCGATTTTCGTTGTTTTCTGGCTTGAATTCGCAAAGAAGAGCACGAAATCTACAAAATCATGACTTTTTACCAAGATTCAACGGCTGAATTGCAAGAAAACAGCAGAATTCTGCACGAAATCATCAAAATTCTTAGAGAAAACTGCATATTTCGATGCAAAACAACGATTTCTCGCCGATTTTCGTTGTTTTCTATCTTGAATTCGCCAAGAAGAGCACGAAATCTACAAAATCATGACTTTTTACATAGATTCAACGGCTGAATTGCAAGAAAACAGCAGAATTCTGCACGAAATCATCAAAATTCTTACAGAAAACCGCATATTTTGATGCAAAACGACGATTTCTCGCCGATTTTCTTTGTTTTCTGGCTTGAATTCGCAAAGAAGAGCACGAAATCTACAAAATCATGACTTTTTACCAATATTCTACGGCTGAATTGCAAGAAAACAGCAGAATTCTGCACGAAATCATCAAAATTCTTACAGAAAACCGCATATTTCGATGCAAAACGACGATTTCTCGCCGATCTTCGCTGTTTTCTGGCATGAATTTGCAAAAAGAAGAGCACGAAATCTACAAAATCATGACTTTTTACCAAGATTCAACGGCTGAATTGCAAGAAAACAGCAGAATTCTGCACGAAATCATCAAAATTCTTAGAGAAAACCGCATATTTCGATGCAAAACGACGATTTCTCGCTGATTTTCGTTGTTTTCTATCTTTAATTCGCAAGAAAGAGCACGAAATCTACAAAATCATGACTTTTTACCAAGATTCAACGGCTGAATTGCAAGAAAACAGCAGAATTCTGCACGAAATCATTAAAATTCTTAGAGAAAACCGCATATTTCGATGCAAAACGACGATTTCTCGCCGATTTTCGTTGTTTTCTGGCTTGAATTTGCAAAGAAGAGCACGAAATCTACAAAATCATCACTTTTTACCAAGATTCAACGGCTGAATTGCATGAAAACAGCAGAATTCTGCACGAAATCATCAAAATTCTTAGAGAAAACTGCATATTTCGATGCAAAACAACGATTTCTCGCCGATTTTCGTTGTTTTCTATCTTGAATTCGCCAAGAAGAGCACGAAATCTACAAAATCATGACTTTTTACCTAGATTCAACGGCTGAATTGCAAGAAAACAGCAGAATTTTGCACGAAATCATCAAAATTCTTACAGAAAACCGCATATTTCGATGCAAAACGACGATTTCTCGCCGATTTTCGTTGTTTTCTGGCTTGAATTCGCAAAGAAGAGCACGAAATCTACAAAATCATAACTTTTTACCAAAATTCAACGGCTGAATTGCAAGAAAACAGCAGAATTCTGCACGAAATCATCAAAATTCTTACAGAAAACCGCATATTTCGATGCAAAACGACGATTTCTCGCCGATTTTCGTTGTTTTCTTTCATGAATTTGCAAAGAAGAGCACGAAATCTACAAAATCATGATTTTATACCAAGATTCAACGGCTGAATTGCAAGAAAACAGCAGAATTCTGCACGAAATCATCAAAATTCTTAGAGAAAACCGCATATTTCGATGCAAAACGACGATTTCTCGCTGATTTTCGTTGTTTTCTATCTTGAATTCGAAAAGAAGAGCACAAAATCTACAAAATCATGACTTTTTACCAAGATTCAACGGCTGAATTGCAAGAAAACAGCAGAATTCTGCACGAAATCGTCAAAATTCTTAGAGAAAACCGCATATTTCGATGCAAAACGACGATTTCTCGCCGATTTTCGTTGTTTTCTGGCTTGAATTCGCAAAGATGAGCACGAAATCTACAAAATCATTACTTTTTACCAAGATTCAACGGCTGAATTGCAAGAAAACAGCAGAATTCTGCACGAAATCATCAAAATTCTTACAGAAAACCGCATTTTTCGATGCAAAACGACGATTTCTCGCCGATTTTCGTTGTTTTCTGGCTTGAATTCGCAAAGAAGAGCACGAAATCTACAAAATCATGACTTTTCACCAAGATTCAACGGCTGAATTGCAAGGAAACAGCAGAATTCTGCACGAAATCATCAAAATTCTTACAGAAAACCGCATTTTTCGATGCAAAACGAAGATTTCTCGCCGATTTTCGTCGTTTTCTGGCTTGAATTCGCAAAGAAGAGCACGAAATCTACAAAATCATGACTTTTTACCAAGATTCAACGGCTGAATTGCAAGAAAACATCAGAATTCTGCACGAAATCATCAAAATTCTTACATAAAACCGCATATTTCGATGCAAAACAACGATTTCTCGCCGATTTTCGTTGTTTTCTGGCTTGAATTCGCAAAGAAGAGCACGAAATCTACAAAATCATCACTTTTTACCAAGATTCTACGGCTGAATTGCAAGAAAACAGCAGAATTCTGCACGAAAGCATCAAAATTCTTACAGAAAACCGCATATTTCGATGCAAAACGACGATTTCTCGCCGATTTTCGTTGTTTTCTGGCTTGAATTCGCAAAGAAGAGCACGAAATCTACAAAATCATGACTTTTTACCAAGATTCAACGGCTGAATTTGCCAAGAAGAGCACGAAATCTACAAAATTATGACTTTTTACATAGATTCAACGGCTGAATTGCAAGAAAACAGCAGAATTCTGCACGAAATCATCAAAATTCTTACAGAAAACCGCATATTTCGATGCAAAACAACGATTTCTCGCCGATTTTCGTTGTTTTCTGGCTTGAATTCGCAAAGAAGAGCACGAAATCTACAAAATCATCACTTTTTACCAAGATTCTACGGCTGAATTGCAAGAAAACAGCAGAATTCTGCACGAAATCATCAAAATTCTTAGAGAAAACCGCATATTTCGATGCAAAACGACGATTTCTCGCTGATTTTCGTTGTTTTCTATCTTGAATTCGCAAAGAAGAGCACGAAATCTACAAAATCATGACTTTTTACCAAGACTCAACGGCTGAATTGCAAGAAAACAGCAGAATTCTGCACGAAATCGTCAAAATTCTTAGAGAAAACCGCATATTTCGATGCAAAACGACGATTTCTCGCCGATTTTCGTTGTTTTCTGGCTTGAATTCGCAAAGAAGAGCACGAAATCTACAAAATCATCACTTTTTACCAAGATTCAACGCTGAATTGCAAGAAAACAGCAGAATTCTGCACGAAATCTTCAAAATTCTTAGAGAAAACCGCATATTTCGATGCAAAACGACGATTTCTCGCCGATTTTCGTTGTTTTCTGGCTTGAATTCGCAAAGAAGAGCACGAAATCTACAAAATCATCACTTTTTACCAAGATTCAACGCTGAATTGCAAGAAAACAACAGAATTCTGCACGAAATCTTCAAAATTCTTAGAGAAAACCGCATATTTCGATGCAAAACGACGATTTCTCGCCGATTTTCGTTGTTTTCTAGCTTGAATTTGCAAAAAAGAGCACGAAATCTACAAAATCATGACTTTTTACAAGATTCAACGGCTGAATTGCAAGAAAACAGCAGAATTCTGCACGAAATCATCAAAATTCTTACAGAAAACCGCATTTTTCGATGCAAAACGACGATTTCTCGCCGATTTTCGTTGTTTTCTGGCTTGAATTCGCAAAGAAGAGCACGAAATCTACAAAATCATGACTTTTTACCAAGATTCAACGGCTGAATTGCAAGAAAACATCAGAATTCTGCACGAAATCATCAAAATTCTTACAGAAAACCGCATATTTCGATGCAAAACGACGATTTCTCGCCGATTTTCGTTGTTTTCTGGCTTGAATTCGCAAAGAAGAGCACGAAATCTACAAAATCATGACTTTTTACCAAGATTCAACGGCTGAATTGCAAGAAAACAGCTGAATTCTCCACGAAATCATCAAAATTCTTAGAGAAAACTGCATATTTCGATGCAAAACAACGCTTTCTCGCCGATTTTCGTTGTTTTCTATCTTGAATTTGCCAAGAAGAGCACGAAATCCACAAACTCATGACTTTTTACATAGATTCAACGGCTGAATTGCAAGAAAACAGCAGAATTCTGCACGAAATCATCAAAATTCTTACAGAAAACCGCATATTTCGATGCAAAACAACGATTTCTCGCCGATTTTCGTTGTTTTCTATTTTGAATTCGCCAAGAAGAGCACGAAATCTACAAAATCATGACTTTTTACCAAGATTCAACGGCTGAATTGCAAGAAAACAGCAGAATTCTGCACGAAATCGTCAAAATTCTTAGAGAAAACCGCATATTTCGATGAAAAACGACGATTTTTCGCGGATTTTCGTTGTTTTCTGGCTTGAATTCGCAAAGAAGAGCACGAAATCTACAAAATCATGACTTTTTACCAAGATTCAACAGCTGAATTGCAAGAAAACAGCAGAATTCTGCACGAAATCATCAAAATTCTTAGAGAAAACTGCATATTTCGATGCAAAACAACGATTTCTCGCCGATTTTCGTTGTTTTCTATCTTGAATTCGCCAAGAAGAGCACGAAATCTACAAAATCATGACTTTTTACCTAGATTCAACGGCTGAATTGCAAGAAAACAGCAGAATTCTGCACGAAATCATCAAAATTCTTACAGAAAACCGCATATTTCGATGCAAAACGAAGATTTCTCGCCGATTTTCGTTGTTTTCTGGCATAAATTTGCAAAGAAGAGCACGAAATCTACAAAATCATGACTTTTTACCAAGATTCAACGGCTGAATTGCAAGAAAACAGCAGAATTCTGCACGAAATCATCAAAATTCTTAGAGAAAACCGCATATTTCGAGGCAAAACGACGATTTCTCGCCGATTTTCGTTGTTTTCTATCTTGAATTCGCAAAAAGCAAGAAATCTACAAAATCATGACTTTTTACCAAGATTCAACGGCTGAATTGCAAGAAAACAGCAGAATTCTGCACGAAATCATCAAAATTCTTACAGAAAGCCGCTTTTTTCGATGCAAAACGACGATTTCTCGCCGATTTTCGTTGTTTTCTGGCTTGAATTCGCAAAGAAGAGCACGAAATCTACAAAATCATGACTTTTTACCAAGATTCAACGGCTGAATTGCAAGAAAACAGCAGAATTATGCTCGAAATCATCAAAATTCTTACAGAAAACCGCATATTTCGATGCAAAACAACGATTTCTCGCCGATTTTCGTTGTTTTCTGGCTTGAATTCGCAATGAAGAGCACGAAATCTACAAAATCATCACTTTTTACCAAGATTCAACGGCTGAATTGCAAGAAAACAGCAGAATTCTGCACGAAATCATCAAAATTCTTAGAGAAAACCGCATATTTCGATGCAAAACGACGATTTCTTGCTGATTTTCGTTGTTTTCTATCTTGAATTCGCAAAAAGCACGAAATCTACAAAATCATGACTTTTTACCAAGATTCAACGGCTGAATTGCAAGAAAACAGCAGAATTCTGCACGAAATCGTCAAAATTCTTAGAGAAAACCGCATATTTCGATGCAAAACGACAATTTCTCGCCGATTTTCGTTGTTTTCTGGCTTGAATTCGCAAAGAAGAGCACGGAATCTACAAAATCATGACTTTTTACCAAGATTCAACGGCTGAATTGCAAGAAAACAGCAGAATTCTGCACGAAATCATCAAAATTCTTACAGAAAACCGCATTTTTCGATGCAAAACGACGATTTCTCGCCGATTTTCGTTGTTTTCTGGCTTAAATTCGCAAAGAAGAGCACGAAATCTACAAAATCATGACTTTTTACCAAGATTCAACGGCTGAATTGCAAGAAAACAGCAGAATTATGCACGAAATCATCAAAATTCTTACAGAAAACCGCATATTTCGATGCAAAACAACGATTTCTCGCCGATTTTCGTTGTTTTCTGGCTTGAATTCGCAAAGAAGAGCACGAAATCTACAAAATCATCACTTTTTACCAAGATTCTACGGCTGAATTGCAAGAAAACAGTAGAATTCTGCACGAAATCATCAAAATTCTTACAGAAAACCGCATATTTCGATGCAAAACGACGATTTCTCGCCGATTTTCGTTGTTTTCTGGCTTGAATTCGCAAAGAAGAGCACGAAATCTACAAAATCATGACTTTTTACCAAGATTCAACGGCTGAATTGCAAGAAAACAGCAGAATTATGCACGAAATCATCAAAATTCTTACAGAAAACCGCCTATTTCGATGCAAAACAACGATTTCTCGCCGATTTTCGTTGTTTTCTGGCTTGAATTCGCAAAGAAGAGCACGAAATCTACAAAATCATCACTTTTTACCAAGATTCAACGGCTGAATTGCAAGAAAACAGCAGAATTCTGCACGAAATCATCAAAATTCTTACAGAAAACCGCCTATTTCGATGCAAAACAACGATTTCTCGCCGATTTTCGTTGTTTTCTGGCTTGAATTCGCAAAGAAGAGCACGAAATCTACAAAATCATGACTTTTTACCAAGATTCAACGGCTGAATTGCAAGAAAACAGCAGAATTATGCACGAAATCATCAAAATTCTTACAGAAAACCGCCTATTTCGATGCAAAACAACGATTTCTCGCCGATTTTCGTTGTTTTCTGGCTTGAATTCGCAAAGAAGAGCACGAAATCTACAAAATCATCACTTTTTACCAAGATTCAACGGCTGAATTGCAAGAAAACAGCAGAATTCTGCACGAAATCATCAAAATTCTTACAGAAAACCGCATTTTTCGATGCAAAACGACGATTTCTCGCCGATTTTCGTTGTTTTCTGGCTTAAATTTGCAAAGAAGAGCACGAAATCTACAAAATCATGACTTTTTACCAAGATTCAACGGCTGAATTGCAAGAAAACAGCAGAATTATGCACGAAATCATCAAAATTCTTACAGAAAACCGCATATTTCGATGCAAAACAACGATTTCTCGCCGATTTTCGTTGTTTTCTGGCTTGAATTCGCAAAGAAGAGCACGAAATCTACAAAATCATCACTTTTTACCAAGATTCTACGGCTGAATTGCAAGAAAACAGTAGAATTCTGCACGAAATTATCAAAATTCTTACAGAAAACCGCATATTTCGATGCAAAACGACGATTTCTCGCCGATTTTCGTTGTTTTCTGGCTTGAATTCGCAAAGAAGAGCACGAAATCTACAAAATCATGACTTTTTACCAAGATTCAACGGCTGAATTGCAAGAAAACAGCAGAATTCTGCACGAAATCATCAAAATTCTTAGAGAAAACTGCATATTTCGATGCAAAACAACGATTTCTCGCCGATTTTCGTTGTTTTCTATCTTGAATTCGCCAAGAAGAGCACGAAATCTACAAAATCATAACTTTTTACATAGATTCAACGGCTGAATTACAAGAAAACAGCAGAATTCTGCACGAAATCATCAAAATTCTTACAGAAAACGGCATATTTCGATGCAAAACAACGATTTCACGCCGATTTTCGTTGTTTTCTATCTTGAATTCGCCAAGACGACCACGAAATCTAAAAAATCATGACATTTTACCTAGATTCAACGGCTGAATTGCAAGAAAACAGCAGAATTCTGCACGAAATCATCAAAATTCTTACAGAAAACCGCATATTTCGATGCAAAACGACGATTTCTCGCCGATTTTCGTTGTTTTCTGGCTTGAATTCGCAAAGAAGAGCACGAAATCTACAAAACCATGACTTTTTACCAAGATTCAACGGCTGAATTGCAAGAAAACAGCAGAATTCTGCACGAAATCATCAAAATTCTTACAGAAAACCGCATATTTCGATGCAAAACAACGATTTCTCGCCGATTTTCGTTGTTTTCTGGCTTGAATTCGCAAAGAAGAGCACGAAATCTACAAAATCATCACTTTTTACCAAGATTCTACGGCTGAATTGCAAGAAAACAGCAGAATTCTGCACGAAATCATCAAAATTCTTAGAGAAAACCGCATATTTCGATGCAAAACGACGATTTCTCGCTGATTTTCGTTGTTTTCTACCTTGAATTCGCAAAGAAGAGCACGAAATCTACAAAATCATGACTTTTTACCAAGATTCAACGGCTGAATTGCAAGAAAACAGCAGAATTCTGCACGAAATCATCAAAATTCTTACAGAAAACCGCATATTTCGATGCAAAACGACGATTTCTCGCCGATTTTCGTTGTTTTCTGGCTTGAATTCGCAAAGAAGAGCACGAAATCTACAAAATCATGACTTTATACAAGATTCAACGGCTGAATTGCAAGAAAACAGCAGAATTCTGCACGAAATCATCAAAATTATTACAGAAAGCTTTGATGATTTCGTGCAGAATTCTGCTGTTTTCTTGCAATTCAGCCGTTGAATCTAGGTGAAAAGTCATGATTTTGTAGATTTCGTGCTCTTCTTTGCGAATTCAAGCCAGAAAACCACGAAAATCGGCGAGAAATCGTCGTTTTGCATCGAAATATGCGGTTTTCTCTAAGTATTTTGATGATTTCGTGCAGAATTCTGCTGTTTTCTTGCAATTCAGCCGTTGAATCTTGGTAAAAAGTGATGATTTTGTAGATTTCGTGCTCTTTTTTGCGAATTCATGCCAGAAAACAACGAAAATCGGCGAGAAATCATCGTTTTGCATCGAAATATGCGGTTTTCTGTAAGAATTTTGATGATTTCGTGCAGAATTCTGCTGTTTTCTTGCAATTCAGCCGTTAAATCTTGGTAAAAAGTCATGATTTTGTAGATTTCGTGCTCTTCTTTGCGAATTCAAGCCAGAAAACAACGAAAATCGGCGAGAAATCGTCGTTTTGCATCGAAATATGCGGTTTTCTGTGAGAATTTTGATGATTTCGTGCAGAATTCTGCCGTTTTCTTGCAATTCAGCCGTTGAATCTTGGTAAAAAGTGATGATTTTGTAGATTTCGTGCTCTTCTTTGCGAATTCAAGCCAGAAAACAACGAAAATCGGCGAGAAATCGTCGTTTTGCATCGAAATATGCGGTTTTCTCTAAGAATTTTGATGATTTCGTGCAGAATTCTGCTGTTTTCTTGCAATTCAGCCGTTGAATCTTGATAAAAAGTCATGATTTTGTAGATTTCGTGCTCTTCTTTGCGAATTCAAGCCAGAAAACAACGAAAATCGGCGAGAAATCGTCGTTTTGCATCGAAATATGCGGTTTTCTGTAAGAATTTTGATGATTTCGTGCAGAATTCTGCTGTTTTCTTGCAATTCAGCCGTTGAATCTTGGTAAAAAGTCATGATTTTGTAGATTTCGTGCTCTTCTTTGCGAATTCATGCCAGAAAACAACGAAAATCGGCGAGAAATCATCGTTTTGCATCGAAATATGCGATTTTCTGTAAGAATTTTGATGATTTCCTGCAGAATTCTGCTGTTTTCTTGCAATTCAGCCGTTGAATCTTGGTAAAAAGTCATGATTTTGTAGATTTCGTGCTCTTCTTTGCGAATTCAAGCCAGAAAACAACGAAAATCGGCGAGAAATCGTCGTTTTGCATCGAAAAATGCAGTTTTCTGTAAGAATTTTGATGATTTCGTGAAGAATTCTGCTGTTTTCTTGCAATTCAGCCGTTGAATCTTGGTAGAAAATCATGATTTTGTAGATTTCGTGCTCTTCTTTGCGAATTCAAGCCAGAAAACAACGAAAATCGGCGAGAAATCGTCGTTTTGCATTGAAATATGCGGTTTTCTGTAAGAATTTTGATGATTTCGTGCAGAATTCTGCTGTTTTCTTGCAATTCAGCCGTTGAATCTTGGTAAAAAGTCAAAATTTTGTAGATTTTGTGCTCTTCTTTGCGAATTCAAGCCAGAAAACAACGAAAATCGGCGAGAAATCGTCGTTTTGCATCGAAATATGCGGTTTTCTGTAAGAATTTTGATGATTTCGTGCAGAATTCTGCTGTTTTCTTGCAATTCAGCCGTTGAATTTTGGTAAAAAAGTCATGATTTTGTAGATTTCGTGCTCTTCCTTGCGAATTCAAGCCAGAAAACAACGAAAATCGGCGAGAAATCGTCGTTTTGCATCGAAATATGCGGTTTTCTGAAAGAATTTTGATGATTTCGTGCAGAATTCTGCTGTTTTCTTGCAATTCAGCCGTTGAATCTTGGTAAAAAGTCATGATTTTGTAGATTTCGTGCTCTTCTTTGCGAATTCAAGCCAGAAAACAACGAAGATCGGCGAGAAATCGTCGTTTTGCATCGAAATATGCGGTTTTCTGAAAGAATTTTGATGATTTCGTGCAGAATTCTGCTGTTTTCTTGCAATTCAGCCGTTGAATCTTGGTAAAAAGTCATGATTTTGTAGATTTCGTGCTCTTCTTGGCGAATTCAAGATAGAAAACAACGAAAATCGGCGAGAAATCGTTGTTTTGCATCGAAATATGCAGTTTTCTCTAAGAATTTTGATGATTTCGTGCACAATTCTGCTGTTTTCTTGCAATTCAGCCGTTGAATCTTGGTAAAAAGTCATGATTTTGTAGATTTCGTGCTTTTCTTTGCGAATTCAAGATAGAAAACAACGAAAATCAGCGAGAAATCGTCGTTTTGCATCGAAATATGCGGTTTTCTCTAAGAATTTTGATGATTTCGTGCAGAATTCTGCTGTTTTCTTGCAATTCAGCCGTTGAATCTTGGTAAAAAGTGATGATTTTGTAGATTTCGTGCTCTTCTTTGCGAATTCAAGCCAGAAAACAACGAAAATCGGCGAGAAATCGTTGTTTTGCATCGAAATATGCGGTTTTCTGTAAGAATTTTGATGATTTCCTGCCGAATTCTGCTGTTTTCTTGCAATTCAGCCGTTGAATCTTGGTAAAAAGTCATGATTTTGTAGATTTCGTGCTCTTCTTTGCGAATTCAAGCCAGAAAACAACGAAAATCGGCCAGAAATCGTCGTTTTGCATCGAAAAGTGCAGTTTTCTGTAAGAATTTTGATGATTTCGTGAAGAATTCTGCTGTTTTCTTGCAATTCAGCCGTTGAATCTTGGTAGAAAGTCATGATTTTGTAGATTTCGTGCTCTTCTTTGCGAATTCAAGCCAGAAAACAACGAAAATCGGCGAGAAATCGTCGTTTTGCATTGAAATATGCGGTTTTCTGTAAGAATTTTGATGATTTCGTGCAGAATTCTGCTGTTTTCTTGCAATTCAGCCGTTGAATCTTGGTAAAAAGTCATAATTTTGTAGATTTTGTGCTCTTCTTTGCGAATTCAAGCCAGAAAACAACGAAAATCGGCGAGAAATCGTCGTTTTGCATCGAAATATGCGGTTTTCTGTAAGAATTTTGATGATTTCGTGCAGAATTCTGCTGTTTTCTTGCAATTTAGCCGTTGAATCTTGGTAAAAAGTCATGATTTTGTAGATTTCGTGCTCTTCTTTGCGAATTCAAGCCAGAAAACAACGAAAATCGGCGAGAAATTGTCGTTTTGCATCGAAATATGCGGTTTTCTGAAAGAATTTTGATGATTTCGTGCAGAATTCTGCTGTTTTCTTGCAATTCAGCCGTTGAATCTTGGTAAAAAGTCATAATTTTGTAGATTTTGTGCTCTTCTTTGCGAATTCAAGCCAGAAAACAACGAAAATCGGCGAGAAATCGTCGTTTTGCATCGAAATATGCGGTTTTCTGTAAGAATTTTGATGATTTCGTGCAGAATTCTGTTGTTTTCTTGCAATTCAGCCGTTGAATTGTGGTAAAAAGTCATGATTTTGTAGATTTCGTGCTCTTCTTTGCGAATTCAAGCCAGAAAACAACGAAAATCGGCGAGAAATCGTCGTTTTGCATCGAAATATGCGGTTTTCTGAAAGAATTTTGATGATTTCGTGCAGAATTCTGCTGTTTTCTTGCAATTCAGCCGTTGAATCTTGGTAAAAAGTCATGATTTTGTAGATTTCGTGCTCTTCTTTGCGAATTCAAGCCAGAAAACAACGAAAATCGGCGAGAAATCGTCGTTTTGCATCGAAATATGCGGTTTTCTGAAAGAATTTTGATGATTTCGTGCAGAATTCTGCTGTTTTCTTGCAATTCAGCCGTTGAATCTTGGTAAAAAGTCATGATTTTGTAGATTTCGTGCTCTTCTTGGCGAATTCAAGATAGAAAACAACGAAAATCGGCGAGAAATCGTTGTTTTGCATCGAAATATGCAGTTTTCTCTAAGAATTTTGATGATTTCGTGCAGAATTCTGCTGTTTTCTTGCAATTCAGCCGTTGAATCTTGGTAAAAAGTCATGATTTTGTAGATTTCGTGCTCTTCTTTGCGAATTCAAGATAGAAAACAACGAAAATCAGCGAGAAATCGTCGTTTTGCATCGAAATATGCGGTTTTCTCTAAGAATTTTGATGATTTCGTGCAGAATTCTGCCGTTTTCTTGCAATTCAGCCGTTGAATCTTGGTAAAAATCATGATTTTGTAGATTTCGTGCTCTTCTTTGCGAATTCAAGCCAGAAAACAACGAAAATCGGCGAGAAATCGTCGTTTTGCATCGAAATATGCGGTTTTCTGTAAGAATTTTGATGATTTCGTGAAGAATTCTGCTGTTTTCTTGCAATTCAGCCGTTGAATCATGGTAGAAAGTCATGATTTTGTAGATTTCGTGCTCTTCTTTGCGAATTCAAGCCAGAAAACAACGAAAATCGGCGAGAAATCGTCGTTTTGCATGGAAATATGCGGTTTTCTGTAAGAATTTTGATGATTTCGTGCAGAATTCTGCTGTTTTCTTGCAATTCAGCCGTTGAATCTTGGTAAAAAGTCATGATTTTGTAGATTTCGTGCTCTTCTTTGCGAATTCAAGCCAGAAAACAACGAAAATCGGCGAGAAATCGTCGTTTTGCATCGAAATATGCGGTTTTCTGAAAGAATTTTGATGATTTCGTGCAGAATTTTGCTGTTTTCTTGCAATTCAGCCGTTGAATCTTGGTAAAAAGTCATGATTTTGTAGATTCCGTGCTCTTCTTTGCGAATTCAAGATAGAAAACAACGAAAATCAGCGAGAAATCGTCGTTTTGCATCGAAATATGCGGTTTTCTCTAAGAATTTTGATGATTTCGTGCAGAATTCTGCTGTTTTCTTGCAATTCAGCCGTTGAATCTTGGTAAAAAGTCATGATTTTGTAGATTCCGTGCTCTTCTTTGCGAATTCAAGATAGAAAACAACGAAAATCAGCGAGAAATCGTCGTTTTGCATCGAAATATGCGGTTTTCTCTAAGAATTTTGATGATTTCGTGCAGAATTCTGCTGTTTTCTTGCAATTCAGCCGTTGAATCTTGGTAAAAAGTGATGATTTTGTAGATTTCGTGCTCTTCTTTGCGAATTCAAGCCAGAAAACAACGAAAATCGGCGAGAAATCGTCGTTTTGCATCGAAATATGCGGTTTTCTCTAAGAATTTTGACGATTTCGTGCAGAATTCTGCTGTTTTCTTGCAATTCAGCCGTTGAATCTTGGTAAAAAGTCATGATTTTGTAGATTTCGTGCTCTTCTTGGCGAATTAAAGATAGAAAACAACGAAAATCGGCGAGAAATCGTTGTTTTGCATCGAAATATGCGGTTTTCTGTAAGAATTTTGATGATTTCGTGCAGAATTCTGCTGTTTTCTTGCAATTCAGCCGTTGAATCTTGGTAAAAAGTCATGATTTTGTAGATTTCGTGCTCTTCTTGGCGAATTCAAGATAGAAAACAACGAAAATCAGCGAGAAATCGTCGTTTTGCATCGAAATATGCGGTTTTCTCTAAGAATTTTGATGATTTCGTGCAGAATTCTGCTGTTTTCTTGCAATTCAGCCGTTGAATCTTGGTAAAAAGTGATGATTTTGTAGATTTCGTGCTCTTCTTTGCGAATTCAAGCCAGAAAACAACGAAAATCGGCGAGAAATCGTCGTTTTGCATCGAAATATGCGGTTTTCTGCAAGAATTTTGATGATTTCGTGCAGAATTCTGCTGTTTTCTTGCAATTCAGCCGTTGAATCTTGGTAAAAAGTCATGATTTTGTAGATTTCGTGCTCTTCTTTGCGACTTCAAGCCAGAAAACAACGAAAATCGGCGAGAAATCGTCGTTTTGCATCGAAATATGCGGTTTTCTGTATAAATTTTGATGATTTCGTGCAGAATTCTGCTGTTTTCTTGCAATTCAGCCGTTGAATCTTGGTAAAAAGTCATGATTTTGTAGATTCCGTGCTCTTCTTTGCAAATTCAAGATAGAAAACAACGAAAATCAGCGAGAAATCGTCGTTTTGCATCGAAATATGCGGTTTTCTCTAAGAATTTTGATGATTTCGTGCAGAATTCTGCTGTTTTCTTGCAATTCAGCCGTTGAATCTTGGTAAAAAGTGATGATTTTGTAGATTTCGTGCTCTTTTTTGCGAATTCAAGCCACAAAACAACGAAAATCGGCGAGAAATCGTCGTTTTGCATCGAAATATGCGGTTTTCTCTAAGAATTTTGATGATTTCGTGCAGAATTCTGCTGTTTTCTCGCAATTCAGCCGTTGAATCTTGGTAAAAAGTCATGATTTTGTAGATTTCGTGTTCCACTTTGCGAATTCAAGCCAGAAAACCACGAAAATCGGCGAGGAAAACGTCGTTTTGCATCGAAATATGCGGTTTTTTTCTAAGAATTTTGATGATTTCGTGCAGAATTCTGCTGTTTTCTTGCAATTCAGCCGTTGAATCTTGGTAAAAAGTCATGATTTTGTAGATTTCGTGCTCTTCTTGGCGAATTCAAGATAGAAAACAACGAAAACCGGCGAGAAATCGTTGTTTTGCATCGAAATATGCGGTTTTCTGTAAGAATTTTGATGATTTCGTGCAGGATTCTGCTGTTTTCTTGCAATTCAGCCGTTGAATCTTGGTAAAAAGTCATGATTTTGTAGATTCCGTGCTCTTCTTTGCGAATTCAAGATAGAAAACAACGAAAATCAGCGAGAAATCGTCGTTTTGCATCGAAATATGCGGTTTTCTCTAAGAATTTTGATGATTTCGTGCAGAGTTCTGCTGTTTTCTTGCAATTCAGCCGTTGAATCTTGGTAAAAAGTGATGATTTTGTAGATTTCGTGCTCTTCTTTGCGAATTCAAGCCAGAAAACAACGAAAATCGGCGAGAAATCGTCGTTTTGCATCGAAATATGCGGTTTTCTGCAAGAATTTTGATGATTTCGTGCAGAATTCTGCTGTTTTCTTGCAATTCAGCCGTTGAATCTTGGTAAAAAGTCATGATTTTGTAGATTCCGTGCTCTTCTTTGCAAATTCAAGATAGAAAACAACGAAAATCAGCGAGAAATCGTCGTTTTGCATCGAAATATGCGGTTTTCTCTAAGAATTTTGATGATTTCGTGCAGAATTCTGCTGTTTTCTTGCAATTCAGCCGTTGAATCTTGGTAAAAAGTGATGATTTTGTAGATTTCGTGCTCTTTTTTGCGAATTCAAGCCACAAAACAACGAAAATCGGCGAGAAATCGTCGTTTTGCATCGAAATATGCGGTTTTCTCTAAGAATTTTGATGATTTCGTGCAGAATTCTGCTGTTTTCTCGCAATTCAGCCGTTGAATCTTGGTAAAAAGTGATGATTTTGTAGATTTCGTGCTCTTCTTTGCCAAGCCAGAAAACTACGAAAATCGGCGAGAAATCGTCGTTTTGCATCGAAATATGCGGTTTTCTCTAAGAATTTTGATGATTTCGTGCAGAATTCTGCTGTTTTCTTGCAATTCAGCCGTTGAATCTTGGTAAAAAGTCATGATTTTGTAGATTTCGTGCTCTCCTTTGCGAATTCAAGCCAGAAAACCACGAAAATCGGCGAGAAAACGTCGTTTTGCATCGAAATATGCGGTTTTTTCTAAGAATTTTGATGATTTCGTGCAGAATTCTGCTGTTTTCTTGCAATTCAGCCGTTGAATCTTGGTAAAAAGTCATGATTTTGTAGATTTCGTGCTCTTCTTGGCGAATTCAAGATAGAAAACAACGAAAACCGGCGAGAAATCGTTGTTTTGCATCGAAATATGCGGTTTTCTGTAAGAATTTTGATGATTTCGTGCAGGATTCTGCTGTTTTCTTGCAATTCAGCCGTTGAATCTTGGTAAAAAGTCATGATTTTGTAGATTCCGTGCTCTTCTTTGCGAATTCAAGATAGAAAACAACGAAAATCAGCGAGAAATCGTCGTTTTGCATCGAAATATGCGGTTTTCTCTAAGAATTTTGATGATTTCGTGCAGAATTCTGCTGTTTTCTTGCAATTCAGCCGTTGAATCTTGGTGAAAAGTGATGATTTTGTAGATTTCGTGCTCTTCTTTGCGAATTCAAGCCAGAAAACAAC
The DNA here is from genome assembly GCA_029298725.1 of Gnatocerus cornutus. Lineage (NCBI taxonomy): Eukaryota > Metazoa > Arthropoda > Insecta > Coleoptera > Tenebrionidae > Gnatocerus > Gnatocerus cornutus. The sequence continues at coordinate 6,780,807 of CM055516.1, forward strand.
GAAAATCGGCGAGAAATCGTCGTTTTGCATCGAAATATGCGGTTTTCTGCAAGAATTTTGATGATTTCGTGCAGAATTCTGCTGTTTTCTTGCAATTCAGCCGTTGAATCTTGGTAAAAAGTCATGATTTTGTAGATTCCGTGCTCTTCTTTGCAAATTCAAGATAGAAAACAACGAAAATCAGCGAGAAATCGTCGTTTTGCATCGAAATATGCGGTTTTCTCTAAGAATTTTGATGATTTCGTGCAGAATTCTGCTGTTTTCTTGCAATTCAGCCGTTGAATCTTGGTAAAAAGTGATGATTTTGTAGATTTCGTGCTCTTTTTTGCGAATTCAAGCCACAAAACAACGAAAATCGGCGAGAAATCGTCGTTTTGCATCGAAATATGCGGTTTTCTCTAAGAATTTTGATGATTTCGTGCAGAATTTTGCTGTTTTCTCGCAATTCAGCCGTTGAATCTTGGTAAAAAGTGATGATTTTGTAGATTTCGTGCTCTTCTTTGCCAAGCCAGAAAACAACGAGAATCGGCGAGAAAACGTCGTTTTGCATCGAAATATGCGGTTTTTTCTAAGAATTTTGATGATTTCGTGCAGAATTCTGCTGTTTTCTTGCAATTCAGCCGTTGAATCTTGGTAAAAAGTGATAATTTTGTAGATTTCGTGCTCTTCTTTGCGAATTCAAGCCAGAAAAAAACGAAAATCGGCGAAAAATCGTCGTTTTGCATCGAAATATGCGGTTTTCTCTAAGAATTTTGACGATTTCGTGCAGAATTCTGCTGTTTTCTTGCAATTCAGCTGTTGAATCTAGGTAAAAAGTCATGATTTTGTAGATTTCGTGCTCTTCTTGGCGAATTCAAGATAGAAAACAACGAAAATCGGCGAGAAATCGTCGTTTTGCATCGAAATATGCGGTTTTCTGCAAGAATTTTGATGATTTCGTGCAGAATTCTGCTGTTTTCTTGCAATTTAGCTGTTGAATCTTGGTAAAAAGTCATGATTTTGTAGATTTCGTTCTCTTCTTTGCGAATTCAAGCCAGAAAACAACGAAAATCGGCGAGAAATCGTCGTTTTGCATCGAAATATGCGGTTTTCTGCAAGAATTTTGATGATTTCGTGCAGAATTCTGCTGTTTTCTTGCAATTCAGCCGTTGAATCTTGGTAAAAAGTGATGATTTTGTAGATTTCGTGCTCTTCTTTGCGACTTCAAGCCAGAAAACAACGAAAATCGGCGAGAAATCGTCGTTTTGCATCGAAATATGCGGTTTTCTCTAAGAATTTTGACGATTTCGTGCAGAATTCTGCTGTTTTCTTGCAATTCAGCCGTTGAATCTTGGTAAAAAGTCATGATTTTGTAGATTTCGTGCTCTCCTTTGCGAATTCAAGATAGAAAACAACGAAAATCAGCATGAAATCGTCGTTTTGCACCGAAATATGCGGTTTCCTTTAAGAATTTTGATGATTTCGTGCAGAATTCTGCTGTTTTCTTGCAATTCAGCCGTTGAATCTTGGTAAAAAGTCATGATTTTGTAGATTTCGTGCTCTTCTTGGCGAATTCAAGATAGAAAACAACGAAAATCGGCGAGAAATCGTTGTTTTGCATCGAAATATGCGGTTTTCTGTGAGAATTTTGATGATTTCGTGCAGAATTCTGCTGTTTTCTTGCAATTCAGCCGTTGAATCTTGGTAAATAGTCATGATTTTGTAGATTTCGTGCTCTTCTTTGCGAATTCAGGCCAGAAAACAACGAAAATCTGCGAGAAATCGTCGTTTTGCATCGAAATATGCGGTTTTCTGTAAGAATTTTGATGATTTCGTGCAGAATTCTGCTGTTTTCTTGCAATTCAGCCGTTGAATCTAGGTAAAAAGTCATGATTTTGTAAATTTCGTGCTCTTCTTGGCGAATTCAAGATAAAAAACAACGAAAATCGGCGAGAAATCGTTGTTTTGCATCGAAATATGCGGTTTTCTGTAAGAATTTTGATGATTTCGTGCAGAATTCTGCTGTTTTCTTGCAATTCAGCCGTTGAATCTTGGTAAAAAGTCATGATTTTGTAGATTTCGTGCTCTTCTTTGCAAATTCAAGCCAGAAAACAACGAAAATCGGCGAGAAATCGAAGTTTTGCATCGAAATATGCGGTTTTCTGTAAGAATTTTGATGATCTCGTGCAGAATTCTGCTGTTTTCTTGCAATTCAGCCGTTGAATCTTGGTAAAAAGTGATTATTTAGTAGATTTCGTTCTCTTCTTTGCGAATTCAAGCCAGAAAACAACGAAAATCGGCGAGAAATCGTCGTTTTGCTTCGAAATATGCGGTTTTCTGTAAGAATTTTGATGATTTCGTGCAGAATTCTGCTGTTTTCTTCCAATTCAGCCGTTGAATCTTGGTAAAAAGTCATGATTTTGTAGATTTTGTGCTCTTCTTTGCGAATTCAAGCCAGAAAACAACGAAAATCGGCGAGAAATCGTCGTTTTACATCGAAATATGCGGTTTTCTGTAAGAATTTTGATGATTTCGTGCAGAATTCTGCTGTATTCTTGCAATTCAGCCGTTGAATCTTGGTAAAAAGTCATGATTTTGTAAATTTCGTGCTCTTCTTTGCAAATTCAAGCCAGAAAACAACGAAAATCGGCGAGAAATCGTCGTTTTGCATAGAAATATGCGGTTTTCTGTAAGAATTTTGATGATTTCGTGCAGAATTCTGCTGTTTTCTTGCATTTCAGCCGTTGAATCTTGGTAAAAAGTCATGATTTTGTAGACTTCGTGCACTTCTTTGTGAATTCAAGATAGAAAACAACGAAAATCAATGAGAAATCGTCGTTTTGCAACGAAATATGCGGTTTTCTCTAAGAATTCTGATGATTTCGTGCAGAATTCTGCTGTTTTCTTGCAATTCAGCCGTTGAATCTTGGTAAAAAGTCATGATTTTGTAGATTTTGTGCTCTTCTTTGCGAATTCAAGCCAGAAAACAACGAAAATCGGCGAGAAATCGTCGTTTTGCATCGAAATATGCGGTTTTCTGTAAGATTTTTGATGATTTCGTGCAGAATTCTGCTGTTTTCTTGCAATTCAGCCGTTGAATCTTGGTAAAAAGTCATGATTTTGTAGATTTCGTGCTCTTCTTTGCGAATTCAAGCCAGAAAACAACGAAAATCGGCGAGAAATCGTCGTTTTGCATCGAAATATGCGGTTTTCTCTAAGAATTTTGACGATTTCGTGCAAAATTCTGCTGTTTTCTTGCAATTCAGCCGTTGAATCTTGGTAAAAAGTGAGTATTTTGTAGATTTCGTGCTCTTCTTTGCGAATTCAAGCCAGAAAACAACGAAAATCGGCGAGAAATCGTCGTTTTGCATCGAAATATGCGGTTTTCTCTAAGAATTTTGACGATTTCGTGCAGAATTCTGCTGTTTTCTTGCAATTCAGCCGTTGAATCTTGGTAAAAAGTGATTATTTAGTAGATTTCGTGCTCTTCTTTGCGAATTCAAACCAGAAAACAACGAAAATCGGCGAGAAATCGTCGTTTTGCATCGAAATATGCGGTTTTCTGTAAGAATTTTGATGATTTCGTGCAGAATTCTGCTGTTTTCTTGCAATTCAGCCGTTGAATCTTGGTAAAAAGTCTTGATTTTGTAGATTTCGTGCTCTTCTTTTTGAATTCAAGCCAGAAAACAACGAAAATCGGCGAGAAATCGTCGTTTTGCATCGAAATATGCGGTTTTCTGTACGAATTTTGACGATTTCGTGCAGAATTCTGCTGTTTTCTTGCAATTCAGCCGTTGAATCTTGGTAAAAAGTGATTATTTTGTAGATTTCGTACTCTTCTTTGCGAATTCAAGCCAGAAAACAACGAAAATCGGCGAGAAATCGTCGTTTTGCATCGAAATATGCGGTTTTCTCTAAGAATTTTGACGATTTCGTGCAGAATTCTGCTGTTTTCTTGCAATTCAGCCGTTGAATCTTGGTAAAAAGTGATTATTTAGTAGATTTCGTGCTCTTCTTTGCGAATTCAAGCTTGAAAACAACGAAAATCGGCGAGAAATCGTCGCTTTGCATCGAAATATGCGGTTTTCTGCAAGAATTTTTATGATTTCGTGCAGAATTCTGCTGTTTTCTTGTAATTCAGCCGTTGAATTTTGGTAAAAAGTCATGATTTTGTAGATTTCGTGCTCTTCATTGCGAATTCAAGCCAGAAAACAACGAAAATCGGCGAGAAATTGTCGTTTTGCTTCGAAATATGCGGTTTTCTGTAAGAATTTTGATGATTTCGTGCAGAATTCTGCTGTTTTCTTCCAATTCAGCCGTTGAATCTTGGTTAAAAGTCATGATTTTGTAGATTTTGTGCTCTTCTTTGCGAATTCAAGCCAGAAAACAACGAAAATCGGCGAGAAATCGTCGTTTTACATCGAAATATGCGGTTTTCTGTAAGAATTTTGATGATTTCGTGCAGAATTCTGCTGTATTCTTGCAATTCAGCCGTTGAATCTTGGTAAAAAGTCATGATTTTGTAAATTTCGTGCTCTTCTTTGCAAATTCAAGCCAGAAAACAACGAAAATCGGCGAGAAATCGTCGTTTTGCATCGAAATATGCGGTTTTCTGTAAGAATTTTGATGATTTCGTGCAGAATTCTGCTGTATTCTTGCAATTCAGCCGTTGAATCTTGGTAAAAAGTCATGATTTTGTAAATTTCGTGCTCTTCTTTGCAAATTCAAGCCAGAAAACAACAAAAATCGGCGAGAAATCGTCGTTTTGCATAGAAATATGCGGTTTTCTGTAAGAATTTTGATGATTTCGTGCAGAATTCTGCTGTTTTCTTGCATTTCAGCCGTTGAATCTTGGTAAAAAGTCATGATTTTGTAGATTTCGTGCTCTTCTTTGCGAATTCAAGATAGAAAACAACGAAAATCAGCGAGAAATCGTCGTTTTGCATCAAAATATGCGGTTTTCTGTAAGAATTTTGATGATTTCGTGGATAATTTTGCTGTTCTGCTGTTTTCTTGCAATTCAGCCGTTGAATCTTGGTAAAAAGTCATGATTTTGTAGACTTCGTGCTCTTCTTTGTGAATTCAAGATAGAAAACAACGAAAATCAGCGAGAAATCGTCGTTTTGCATCGAAATATGCGGTTTTCTGCAAGAATTTTGATGATTTCGTGCAGAATTCTGCTGTTTTCCTTGCAATTCAGCCGTTGAATCTTGGTAAAAAGTCATGATTTTGTAGATTTCGTGCTCTTCTTTGCAAATTCAAGCCAGAAAACAACGAAAATCGGCGAGAAATCGTCGTTTTGCATCGAAATATGCGGTTTTCTCTAAGAATTTTGACGATTTCGTGCAGAATTCTGCTGTTTTCTTGCAATTCAGCCGTTGAATCTTGGTAAAAAGTGATTATTTTGTAGATTTCGTGCTCTTCTTTGCGAATTCAAGCTTGAAAACAACGAAAATCGGCGAGAAATCGTCGTTTTGCATCGAAATATGCGGTTTTCTGCAAGAATTTTGATGATTTCGTGCAGAATTCTGCTGTTTTCTTGCAATTCAGCCGTTGAATTTTGGTAAAAAGTCATGATTTTGTAGATTTCGTGCTCTTCATTGCGAATTCAAGCCAGAAAACAACGAAAATCGGCGAGAAATCGTCGTTTTGCTTCGAAATATGCGGTTTTCTGTAAGAATTTTGATGATTTCATGCAGAAATTTGCTGTTTTCTTCCAATTCAGCCGTTGAACCTTGGTAAAAAGTCATGATTTTGTAGATTTTGTGCTCTTCTTTGCGAATTCAAGCCAGAAAACAACGAAAATCGGCGAAAAATCGTCGTTTTACATCGAAATATGCGGTTTTCTGTAAGAATTTTGATGATTTCGTGCAGAATTCTGCTGTTTTCTTGCAATTCAGCCGTTGAATCTTGGTAAAAAGTCATGATTTTGTAAATTTCGTGCTCTTCTTTGCAAATTCAAGCCAGAAAACAACGAAAATCGGCGAGAAATCGTCGTTTTGCATAGAAATATGCGGTTTTCTGTAAGAATTTTGATGATTTCGTGCAGAATTCTGCTGTTTATTTGCAATTCAGCCGTTGAATCTTGGTAAAAAGTCATGATTTTGTAGATTTCGTGCTCAACTTTGCGAATTCAAGCCAGAAAACAACGAAAATCGGCGAGAAATCGTCGTTTTACATCGAAACATGCGGTTTTCTGTACGAATTTTGATGATTTCGTGCAGAATTCTGCTGTTTTCTTGCATTTCAGCCGTTGAATCTTGGTAAAAAGTCATGATTTTGTAGATTTCGTGCTCTTCTTTGCGAATTCAAGATAGAAAACAACGAAAATCAGCGAGAAATCGTCGTTTTGCATCAAAATATGCGGTTTTCTGTAAGAATTTTGATGATTTCGTGGATAATTTTGCTGTTCTGCTGTTTTCTTGCAATTCAGCCGTTGAATCTTGGTAAAAAGTCATGATTTTGTAGACTTTGTGCTCTTCTTTGTGAATTCAAGACAGAAAACAACGAAAATCAGCGAGAAATCGTCGTTTTGCATCGAAATATGCGGTTTTCTGTAAGAATTTTGATGATTTCGTGCAGAATTCTGCTGTTTTCTTGCAATTCAGCCGTTGAATCTTGGTAAAAAGTGATTATTTTGTAGATTTCGTGCTCTTCTTTGCGAATTCAAGCCAGAAAACAACGAAAATCGGCGAGAAATCGTCGTTTTGCATCGAAATATGCGGTTTTCTCTAAGAATTTTGACGATTTCGTGCAGAATTCTGCTGTTTTCTTGCAATTCAGCCGTTGAATCTTGGTAAAAAGTGATTATTTAGTAGATTTCGTGCTCTTCTTTGCGAATTCAAGCTTGAAAACAACGAAAATCGGCGAGAAATCGTCGTTTTGCATCGAAATATGCGGTTTTCTGTAAGAATTTTGATGATTTCGTGCAGAATTCTGCTGTTTTCTTCCAATTCAGCCGTTGAATCTTGGTAAAAAGTCATGATTTTGTAGATTTTGTGCTCTTCTTTGCAAATTCAAGCCAGAAAACAACGAAAATCGGCGAGAAATCGTCGTTTTACATCGAAATATGCGGTTTTCTGTAAGAATTTTAATGATTTCGTGCAGAATTCTGCTGTTTTTTTGCAATTCAGCCGTTGAATCTTGGTTAAAAGTCATGTTTTTGTAAATTTCGTGCTCTTCTTTGCAAATTCAAGCCAGAAAACAACGAAAATCGGCGAGAAATCGTCGTTTTGCATCGAAATATGCGGTTTTCTGTAAGAATTTTGATGATTTCGTGCAGAATTCTGCTGTTTACTTGCAATTCAGCCGTTGAATCTTGGTAAAAAGTCATGATTTTGTAGATTTCGTGCTCTACTTTGCGAATTCAAGCCAGAAAACAACGAAAATCGGCGAGAAATCGTCGTTTTGCATCGAAATATGCGGTTTTCTGTAAGAATTTTGATGATTTCGTGCAGAATTCTGCTGTTTTCTTGCAATTCAGCCGTTGAATCTTGGTAAAAAGTCATGATTTTGTAGATTTCGTGCTCTTCTTTGCGAATTCAAGCCAGAAAACAACGAAAATCGGCGAGAAATCGTCGTTTTGCATCGAAATATGCGGTTTTCTCTAAGAATTTTGACGATTTCGTGCAGAATTCTGCTGTTTTCTTGCAATTCAGCCGTTGAATCTTGGTAAAAAGTGATTATTTAGTAGATTTCGTGCTCTTCTTTGCGAATTCAAGCTTGAAAACAACGAAAATCGGCGAGAAATCGTCGTTTTGCATCGAAATATGTGGCTTTCTGCAAGAATTTTGATGATATCGTGCAGAATTCTGCTGTTTTCTTGCAATTCAGCCGTTGAATTTTGGTAAAAAGTCATGATTTTGTAGATTTCGTGCTCTTCTTTGCGAATTCAAGCCAGAAAACAACGAAAATCGGCGAGAAATCGTCGTTTTGCATCGAAATATGCGGTTTTCTCTAAAAATTTTGACGATTTCGTGCAGAATTCTGCTGTTTTCTTGCAATTCAGCCGTTGAATCTTGGTAAAAAGTCATGATTTTGTAGACTTCGTGCTCTTCTTTGTGAATTCAAGATAGAAAACAACGAAAATCAGTGAGAAATCGTCGTTTTGCATCGAAATATGCGGTTTTCTGTAAGAATTTTGATGATTTCGTGCAGAATTTTGCTGTTTTCTTGCAATTCAGCCGTTGAATCTTGGTAAAAAGTCATGATTTTGTAGATTTCGTGCTCTTCTTTGCGAATTCAAGCCAGAAAACAACGAAAATCGGCGAGAAATCGTCGTTTTGCATCGAAATATGCGGTTTTCTGCAAGAATTTTGATGATTTCATGCAGAACTCTGCTGTTTTCTTGCAATTCAGCCGTTGAATCTTGGTAAAAAGTCATGATTTTGTAGATTTCGTGCTCTTCTTTGCGAATTCAAGCCAGAAAACAACGAAAATCGGCGAGAAATCGTCGTTTTGCATCGAAATATGCGGTTTTCTGTAAGAATTTTGATGATTTCATGCAGAACTCTGCTGTTTTCTTGCAATTCAGCCGTTGAATCTTGGTAAAAAGTCATGATTTTGTAGATTTCGTGCTCTTCTTTGCGAATTCAAGCCAGAAAACAACGAAAATCGGCGAGAAATCGTCGTTTTGCATCGAAATATGCGGTTTTCTGTAAGAATTTTGATGATTTCGTGCAGAATTCTGCTGTTTTCTTGCAATTCAGCCGTTGAATCTTGGTAAAAAGTCATGATTTTGTAGATTTCGTGCTCTTCTTTGCGAATTCAAGCCAGAAAACAACGAAAATCGGCGAGAAATCGTCGTTTTGCATCGAGATATGCGGTTTTCTCTAAGAATTTTGACGATTTCGTGCAGAATTCTGCTGTTTTCTTGCAATTCAGCCGTTGAATCATGGTAAAAAGTGATTATTTCGTAGATTTCGTGCTCTTCTTTGCGAATTCAAGCCAGAAAACAATAAAAATCTGCGAGAAATCGTCGTTTTGCATCGAAATATGCGGTTTTCTCTAAGAATTTTGACGATTTCGTGCAGAATTCTGCTGTTTTCTTGCAATTCAGCCGTTGAATCTTGGTAAAAAGTGATTATTTAGTAGATTTTGTGCTCTTCTTTGCGAATTCAAGCTTGAAAACAACGAAAATCGGCGAGAAATCGTCGTTTTGCATCGAAATATGCGGTTTTCTGCAAGAATTTTGATGATATCGTGCAGAATTCTGCTGTTTTCTTGCAATTCAGCCGTTGAATTTTGGTAAAAAGTCATGATTTTGTAGATTTCGTGCTCTTCTTTGCGAATTCAAGCCAGAAAACAACGAAAATCGGCGAGAAATCGTCGTTTTGCTTCGAAATATGCGGTTTTCTGTAAGAATTTTGATGATTTCGTGCAGAATTCTGCTGTTTTCTTCCAATTCAGCCGTTGAATCTTGGTAAAAAGTCATGATTTTTTAGATTTTGTGCTCTTCTTTGCGAATTCAAGCCAGAAAACAACGAAAATCGGCGAGAAATCGTCGTTTTACATCGAAATATGCGGTTTTCTGTTGGAATTTTGATGATTTCGTGCAGAATTCTGCTGTTTTCTTGCAATTCAGCCGTTGAATCTTGGTAAAAGGTCATGATTTTGTAAATTTCGTGCTCTTCTTTGCAAATTCAAGCCAGAAAACAACGAAAATCGGCGAGAAATCGTCGTTTTGCATCGAAATATGCGGTTTTCTGTAAGAATTTTGATGATTTCGTGCAGAATTCTGCTGTTTACTTGCAATTCAGCCGTTGAATCTTGGTAAAAAGTCATGATTTTGTAGATTTCGTGCTCTACTTTGCGAATTCAAGCCAGAAAACAACGAAAATCGGCGAGAAATCGTCGTTTTACATCGAAATATGCGGTTTTCTGTACGAATTTTGATGATTTCGTGCAGAATTCTGCTGTTTTCTTGCTTTTCAGCCGTTGAATCTTGGTAAAAAGTTATGATTTTGTAGATTTCGTGCTCTTCTTTGCGAATTCATGATAGAAAATAACGAAAATCAGCGAGAAATCGTCGTTTTGCATCAAAATATGCGGTTTTCTCTAACAATTTTGATGATTTCGTGGATAATTCTGCTGTTTTCTTGCAATTCAGATGTTGAATCTTGGTAAAAAGTCATGATTTTGTAGATTTCGTGCTCTTCTTTGCGAAATCAAGATAGAAAACAACGAAAATCAGCGAGAAATCGTCGTTTTGCATCAAAATATGCGGTTTTCTCTAACAATTTTGAAGATTTGGTGGATAATTCTGCTGTTTTCTTGCAATTCAGATATTGAATCTTGGTAAAAAGTCATGATTTTGTAGATTTCGTGCTCTTCTTTGCGAATTCAAGCCAGAAAACAACGAAAATCGGCGAGAAATCGTCGTTTTACATCGAAATATGCGGTTTTCTGTTGGAATTTTGATGATTTCGTGCAGAATTCTGCTGTTTTCTTGCAATTCAGCCGTTGAATCTTGGTAAAAGGTCATGATTTTGTAAATTTCGTGCTCTTCTTTGCAAATTCAAGCCAGAAAACAACGAAAATCAGCGAGAAATCGTCGTTTTGCATCGAAATATGCGGTTTTCTGCAAGAATTTTGATGATTTCGTGCAGAATTCTGCTGTTTTCTTGCAATTCAGCCGTTGAATCTTGGTAAAAAGTCATGATTTTGTAGATTTCGTGCTCTTCTTTGCAAATTCAAGCCAGAAAACAACGAAAATCGGCGAGAAATCGTCGTTTTGCATCGAAATATGCGGTTTTCTCTAAGAATTTTGACGATTTCGTGCAGAATTCTGCTGTTTTCTTGCAATTCAGCCGTTGAATCTTGGTAAAAAGTGATTATTTTGTAGATTTCGTGCTCTTCTTTGCGAATTCAAGCTTGAAAACAACGAAAATCGGCGAGAAATCGTCGTTTTGCATCGAAATATGCGGTTTTCTGCAAGAATTTTGATGATTTCGTGCAGAATTCTGCTGTTTTCTTGCAATTCAGCCGTTGAATTTTGGTAAAAAGTCATGATTTTGTAGATTTCGTGCTCTTCATTGCGAATTCAAGCCAGAAAACAACGAAAATCGGCGAGAAATCGTCGTTTTGCTTCGAAATATGCGGTTTTCTGTAAGAATTTTGATGATTTCATGCAGAATTTTGCTGTTTTCTTCCAATTCAGCCGTTGAACCTTGGTAAAAAGTCATGATTTTGTAGATTTTGTGCTCTTCTTTGCGAATTCAAGCCAGAAAACAACGAAAATCGGCGAAAAATCGTCGTTTTACATCGAAATATGCGGTTTTCTGCAAGAATTTTGATGATTTCGTGCAGAATTCTGCTGTTTTCTTGCAATTCAGCCGTTGAATCTTGGTAAAAAGTCATGATTTTGTAAATTTCGTGCTCTTCTTTGCAAATTCAAGCCAGAAAACAACGAAAATCGGCGAGAAATCGTCGTTTTGCATAGAAATATGCGGTTTTCTGTAAGAATTTTGATGATTTCGTGCAGAATTCTGCTGTTTATTTGCAATTCAGCCGTTGAATCTTGGTAAAAAGTCATGATTTTGTAGATTTCGTGCTCAACTTTGCGAATTCAAGCCAGAAAACAACGAAAATCGGCGAGAAATCGTCGTTTTACATCGAAACATGCGGTTTTCTGTACGAATTTTGATGATTTCGTGCAGAATTCTGCTGTTTTCTTGCATTTCAGCCGTTGAATCTTGGTAAAAAGTCATGATTTTGTAGATTTCGTGCTCTTCTTTGCGAATTCAAGATAGAAAACAACGAAAATCAGCGAGAAATCGTCGTTTTGCATCAAAATATGCGGTTTTCTGTAAGAATTTTGATGATTTCGTGGATAATTTTGCTGTTCTGCTGTTTTCTTGCAATTCAGCCGTTGAATCTTGGTAAAAAGTCATGATTTTGTAGACTTCGTGCTCTTCTTTGTGAATTCAAGACAGAAAACAACGAAAATCAGCGAGAAATCGTCGTTTTGCATCGAAATATGCGGTTTTCTGTAAGAATTTTGATGATTTCGTGCAGAATTCTGCTGTTTTCTTGCAATTCAGCCGTTGAATCTTGGTAAAAAGTGATTATTTTGTAGATTTCGTGCTCTTCTTTGCGAATTCAAGCCAGAAAACAACGAAAATCGGCGAGAAATCGTCGTTTTGCATCGAAATATGCGGTTTTCTCTAAGAATTTTGACGATTTCGTGCAGAATTCTGCTGTTTTCTTGCAATTCAGCCGTTGAATCTTGGTAAAAAGTGATTATTTAGTAGATTTCGTGCTCTTCTTTGCGAAATCAAGCTTGAAAACAACGAAAATCGGCGAGAAATCGTCGTTTTGCATCGAAATATGCGGTTTTCTGCAAGAATTTTGATGATTTCGTGCAGAATTCTGCTGTTTTCTTGCAATTCAGCCGTTGAATTTTGGTAAAAAGTCATGATTTTGTAGATTTCGTGCTCTTCTTTGCGAATTCAAGCCAGAAAACAACGAAAATCGGCGAGAAATCGTCGTTTTGCTTCGAAATATGCGGTTTTCTGTAAGAATTTTGATGATTTCGTGCAGAATTCTGCTGTTTTCTTCCAATTCAGCCGTTGAATCTTGGTAAAAAGTCATGATTTTGTAGATTTTGTGCTCTTCTTTGCAAATTCAAGCCAGAAAACAACGAAAATCGGCGAGAAATCGTCGTTTTACATCGAAATATGCGGTTTTCTGTAAGAATTTTAATGATTTCGTGCAGAATTCTGCTGTTTTTTTGCAATTCAGCCGTTGAATCTTGGTTAAAAGTCATGTTTTTGTAAATTTCGTGCTCTTCTTTGCAAATTCAAGCCAGAAAACAACGAAAATCGGCGAGAAATCGTCGTTTTGCATCGAAATATGCGGTTTTCTGTAAGAATTTTGATGATTTCGTGCAGAATTCTGCTGTTTACTTGCAATTCAGCCGTTGAATCTTGGTAAAAAGTCATGATTTTGTAGATTTCGTGCTCTACTTTGCGAATTCAAGCCAGAAAACAACGAAAATCGGCGAGAAATCGTCGTTTTGCATCGAAATATGCGGTTTTCTGTAAGAATTTTGATGATTTCGTGCAGAATTCTGCTGTTTTCTTGCAATTCAGCCGTTGAATCTTGGTAAAAAGTCATGATTTTGTAGATTTCGTGCTCTTCTTTGCGAATTCAAGCCAGAAAACAACGAAAATCGGCGAGAAATCGTCGTTTTGCATCGAAATATGCGGTTTTCTCTAAGAATTTTGACGATTTCGTGCAGAATTCTGCTGTTTTCTTGCAATTCAGCCGTTGAATCTTGGTAAAAAGTGATTATTTAGTAGATTTCGTGCTCTTCTTTGCGAATTCAAGCTTGAAAACAACGAAAATCGGCGAGAAATCGTCGTTTTGCATCGAAATATGTGGCTTTCTGCAAGAATTTTGATGATATCGTGCAGAATTCTGCTGTTTTCTTGCAATTCAGCCGTTGAATTTTGGTAAAAAGTCATGATTTTGTAGATTTCGTGCTCTTCTTTGCGAATTCAAGCCAGAAAACAACGAAAATCGGCGAGAAATCGTCGTTTTGCATCGAAATATGCGGTTTTCTCTAAAAATTTTGACGATTTCGTGCAGAATTCTGCTGTTTTCTTGCAATTCAGCCGTTGAATCTTGGTAAAAAGTCATGATTTTGTAGACTTCGTGCTCTTCTTTGTGAATTCAAGATAGAAAACAACGAAAATCAGTGAGAAATCGTCGTTTTGCATCGAAATATGCGGTTTTCTGTAAGAATTTTGATGATTTCGTGCAGAATTTTGCTGTTTTCTTGCAATTCAGCCGTTGAATCTTGGTAAAAAGTCATGATTTTGTAGATTTCGTGCTCTTCTTTGCGAATTCAAGCCAGAAAACAACGAAAATCGGCGAGAAATCGTCGTTTTGCATCGAAATATGCGGTTTTCTGCAAGAATTTTGATGATTTCATGCAGAACTCTGCTGTTTTCTTGCAATTCAGCCGTTGAATCTTGGTAAAAAGTCATGATTTTGTAGATTTCGTGCTCTTCTTTGCGAATTCAAGCCAGAAAACAACGAAAATCGGCGAGAAATCGTCGTTTTGCATCGAAATATGCGGTTTTCTGTAAGAATTTTGATGATTTCATGCAGAACTCTGCTGTTTTCTTGCAATTCAGCCGTTGAATCTTGGTAAAAAGTCATGATTTTGTAGATTTCGTGCTCTTCTTTGCGAATTCAAGCCAGAAAACAACGAAAATCGGCGAGAAATCGTCGTTTTGCATCGAAATATGCGGTTTTCTGTAAGAATTTTGATGATTTCGTGCAGAATTCTGCTGTTTTCTTGCAATTCAGCCGTTGAATCTTGGTAAAAAGTCATGATTTTGTAGATTTCGTGCTCTTCTTTGCGAATTCAAGCCAGAAAACAACGAAAATCGGCGAGAAATCGTCGTTTTGCATCGAGATATGCGGTTTTCTCTAAGAATTTTGACGATTTCGTGCAGAATTCTGCTGTTTTCTTGCAATTCAGCCGTTGAATCATGGTAAAAAGTGATTATTTCGTAGATTTCGTGCTCTTCTTTGCGAATTCAAGCCAGAAAACAATAAAAATCTGCGAGAAATCGTCGTTTTGCATCGAAATATGCGGTTTTCTCTAAGAATTTTGACGATTTCGTGCAGAATTCTGCTGTTTTCTTGCAATTCAGCCGTTGAATCTTGGTAAAAAGTGATTATTTAGTAGATTTTGTGCTCTTCTTTGCGAATTCAAGCTTGAAAACAACGAAAATCGGCGAGAAATCGTCGTTTTGCATCGAAATATGCGGTTTTCTGCAAGAATTTTGATGATATCGTGCAGAATTCTGCTGTTTTCTTGCAATTCAGCCGTTGAATTTTGGTAAAAAGTCATGATTTTGTAGATTTCGTGCTCTTCTTTGCGAATTCAAGCCAGAAAACAACGAAAATCGGCGAGAAATCGTCGTTTTGCTTCGAAATATGCGGTTTTCTGTAAGAATTTTGATGATTTCGTGCAGAATTCTGCTGTTTTCTTCCAATTCAGCCGTTGAATCTTGGTAAAAAGTCATGATTTTTTAGATTTTGTGCTCTTCTTTGCGAATTCAAGCCAGAAAACAACGAAAATCGGCGAGAAATCGTCGTTTTACATCGAAATATGCGGTTTTCTGTTGGAATTTTGATGATTTCGTGCAGAATTCTGCTGTTTTCTTGCAATTCAGCCGTTGAATCTTGGTAAAAGGTCATGATTTTGTAAATTTCGTGCTCTTCTTTGCAAATTCAAGCCAGAAAACAACGAAAATCGGCGAGAAATCGTCGTTTTGCATCGAAATATGCGGTTTTCTGTAAGAATTTTGATGATTTCGTGCAGAATTCTGCTGTTTACTTGCAATTCAGCCGTTGAATCTTGGTAAAAAGTCATGATTTTGTAGATTTCGTGCTCTACTTTGCGAATTCAAGCCAGAAAACAACGAAAATCGGCGAGAAATCGTCGTTTTACATCGAAATATGCGGTTTTCTGTACGAATTTTGATGATTTCGTGCAGAATTCTGCTGTTTTCTTGCTTTTCAGCCGTTGAATCTTGGTAAAAAGTTATGATTTTGTAGATTTCGTGCTCTTCTTTGCGAATTCATGATAGAAAATAACGAAAATCAGCGAGAAATCGTCGTTTTGCATCAAAATATGCGGTTTTCTCTAACAATTTTGATGATTTCGTGGATAATTCTGCTGTTTTCTTGCAATTCAGATGTTGAATCTTGGTAAAAAGTCATGATTTTGTAGATTTCGTGCTCTTCTTTGCGAAATCAAGATAGAAAACAACGAAAATCAGCGAGAAATCGTCGTTTTGCATCAAAATATGCGGTTTTCTCTAACAATTTTGAAGATTTGGTGGATAATTCTGCTGTTTTCTTGCAATTCAGATATTGAATCTTGGTAAAAAGTCATGATTTTGTAGATTTCGTGCTCTTCTTTGCGAATTCAAGCCAGAAAACAACGAAAATCAGCGAGAAATCGTCGTTTTGCATCAAAATATGCGGTTTTCTGTAAGAATTTTGATGATTTCGTGGATAATTTTGCTGTTCTGCTGTTTTCTTGCAATTCAGCCGTTGAATCTTGGTAAAAAGTCATGATTTTGTAGACTTCGTGCTCTTCTTTGTGAATTCAAGGTAGAAAACAACGAAAATCAGCGAGAAATCGTCGTTTTGCATCGAAATATGCGGTTTTCTCTAAGAATTCTGATGATTACGTGCAGAATTCTGCTGTTTTCTTGCAATTCAGCCGTTGAATCTTGGTAAAAAGTGATGAGTTTGTGGATTTCGTGCTCTTCTCTGCGAATTCAAGCCAGAAAACAACGAAAATCGGCGAGAAATCGTCGTTTTGCATCGAAATATGCGGTTATCTATAAGAATTTTGATGATTTCGTGGATAATTCTGCTGTTTTCTTGCAATTCAGATGTTGAGTTTTGGTAAAAAGTCATGATTTTGTAGATTTCGTGCTCTTCTTTGCAAATTCAAGCCAGAAAACAACGAAAATCGGCGAGAAATCGTCGTTTTGCATCGAAATATGCGGTTTTCTCTAAGAATTATGACGATTTCGTGCAGAATTCTGCTGTTTTCTTGCAATTCAGCCGTTGAATCTTGGTAAAAAGTGATTATTTTGTAGATTTCGTGCTCTTCTTTGCGAATTCAAGCCAGAAAACAGCGAAAATCGGCGAGAAATCGTCGTTTTGCATCGAAATATGCGGTTTTCTCTAAGAATTTTGACGATTTCGTGCAGAATTCTGCTGTTTTCTTGCAATTCAGCCGTTGAATCTTGGTAAAAAGTGATTATTTAGTAGATTTCGTGCTCTTCTTTGCGAATTCAAGCTTGAAAACAACGAAAATCGGCGAGAAATCGTCGTTTTGCATCGAAATATGCGGTTTTCTGCAAGAATTTTGATGATTTCGTGCAGAATTCTGCTGTTTTCTTGCAATTCAGCCGTTGAATTTTGGTAAAAAGTCATGATTTTGTAGATTTCGTGCTCTTCTTTGCGAATTCAAGCCAGAAAACAACAAAAATCGGCGAGAAATCGTCGTTTTGCTTCGAAATATGCGGTTTTCTGTAAGAATTTTGATGATTTCGTGCAGAATTCTGCTGTTTTCTTCCAATTCAGCCGTTGAATCTTGGTAAAAAGTCATGATTTTGTAGATTTTGTGCTCATCTTTGCGAATTCAAGCCAGAAGACAACGAAAATCGGCGAGAAATCGTCGTTTTACATCGAAATATGCGGTTTTCTGTAAGAATTTTGATGATTTCGTGCAGAATTCTGCTGTTTTCTTGCAATTCAGCCGTTGAATCTTGGTAAAAAGTCATGATTTTGTAAATTTCGTGCTCTTCTTTGCAAATTCAAGCCAGAAAACAACGAAAATCGGCGAAAAATCGTCGTTTTGCATCGAAATATGCGGTTTTCTGTAAGAATTTTGATGATTTCGTGCAGAATTCTGCTGTTTACTTGCAATTCAGTCGTTGAATCTTGGTAAAAAGTCATGATTTTGTAGATTTCGTGCTCTACTTTGCGAATTCAAGCCAGAAAACAACGAAAATCGGCGAGAAATCGTCGTTTTTCATCGAAATATGCTGTTTTCTGTAAGAATTTTGATGATTTCGTGCAGAATTCTGCTGTTTTCTTGCAATTCAGCCGTTGAATCTTGGTAAAAAGTCATGATTTTGTAGATTTCGTGCTCTTCTTTGCGAATTCAAGCCAGAAAACAACGAAAATCGGCGAGAAATCGTCGTTTTGCATCGAAATATGCGGTTTTCTCTAAGAATTTTGACGATTTCGTGCAGAATTCTGCTGTTTTCTTGCAATTCAGCCGTTGAATCTTGGTAAAAAGTGATTAAATAGTAGATTTCGTGCTCTTCTTTGCGAATTCAAGCTTGGAAACAACGAAAATCGGCGAGAAATCGTCGTTTTGCATCGAAATATGCGGTTTTCTGCAAGAATTTTGATGATTTCGTGCAAAATTCTGCTGTTTTCTTGCAATTCAGCCGTTGAATTTTGGTAAAAAGTCATGATTTTGTAGATTTCGTGCTCTTCTTTGCGAATTCAAGCCAGAAAACAACGAAAATCGGCGAGAAATCGTCGTTTTGCTTCGAAATATGCGGTTTTCTGTAAGAATTTTGATGATTTCGTGCAGAATTCTGCTGTTTTCTTCCAATTCAGCCGTTGAATCTTGGTAAAAAGTCATGATTTTGAAGATTTTGTGCTCTTCTTTGCGAATTCAAGCCAGAAAACAACGAAAATCGGCGAGAAATCGTCGTTTTACATCGAAATATGCGGTTTTCTGTAAGAATTTTGATGATTTCGAGCAGAATTCTGCTGTTTTCTTGCAATTCAGCCGTTGAATCTTGGTAAAAAGTCATGATTTTGTAGATTTTGTGCTCTTCTTTGCGAACTCAAGCCAGAAAACAACGAAAATTGGCGAGAAATCGTCGTTTTACATCAAAATATGCGGTTTTGTGTAAGAATTTTGATGATTTCGTGCAGAATTCTGCTGTTTTCTTGCAATTCAGCCGTTGAATCTTGGTAAAAAGTCATGATTTTGTAAATTTCGTGCTCTACTTTGCGAATTCAAGCCAGAAAACAACGAAAATCGGCGAGAAATCGTCGTTTTACATCGAAATATGCGGTTTTCTGTAAGAATTTTGATGATTTCGTGCAAAATTCTGCTGTTTTCTTGCATTTCAGCCGTTGAATCTTGGTAAAAAGTCATGATTTTGTAGATTTCGTGCTCTTCTTTGCGAATTCATGATAGAAAACAACGAAAATCAGCGAGAAATCGTCGTTTTGCATAAAAATATGCGGTTTTCTCTAACAATTTTGATGATTTCGTGGATAATTCTGCTGTTTTCTTGCAATTCAGATGTTGAATCTTGGTAAAAAGTCATGATTTTGTAGATTTCGTGCTCTTCTTTGCGAAATCAAGATAGAAAACAACGAAAATCAGCGAGAAATCGTCGTTTTGCATCAAAATATGCGGTTTTCTCTAACAATTTTGATGATTTCGTGGATAATTCTGCTGTTTTCTTGCAATTCAGATGTTGAATCTTGGTAAAAAGTCATGATTTTGTAGATTTCGTGCTCTTCTTTGCGAATTCAAGATAGAAAACAACGAAAATCAGCGAGAAATCGTCGTTTTGCATCAAAATATGCGGTTTTCTGTAAGAATTTTGATGATTTCGTGGATAATTTTGCTGTTCTGCTGTTTTCTTGCAATTCAGCCGTTGAATCTTGGTAAAAAGTCATGATTTTGTAGACTTCGTGCTCTTCTTTGTGAATTCAAGATAGAAAACAACGAAAATCAGTGAGAAATCGTCGTTTTGCATCGAAATATGCGATTTCTGTAAGAATTTTGATGATTTCGTGCAGAATTCTGCTGTTTTCTTGCAATTCAGCCGTTGAATCTTGGTAAAAATTCATGATTTTGTAGATTTCGTGCTCTTCTTTGCGAATTCAAGCCAGAAAACAACGAAAATCGGCGAGAAATCGTCGTTTTGCATCGAAATATTCGGTTTTCTCTAAGAATTTTGACGATTTCGTGCAGAATTCTGCTGTTTTCTTGCAATTCAGCCGTTGAATCTTGGTAAAAAGCAATTATTTTGTAGATTTCGTGCTCTTCTTTGCGAATTCAAGCCAGAAAACAACGAAAATCGGCGAGAAATCGTCGTTTTGCATCGAAATATGCGGTTTTCTCTAAGAATTTTGACGATTTCGTGCAGAATTCTGCTGTTTTCTTGCAATTTAGCCGTTGAATCTTGGTAAAAAGTGATAATTTAGTAGATTTCGTGCTCTTCTTTGCGAATTCAAGCTTGAAAACAACGAAAATCGGCGAGAAATCGTCGTTTTGCATCGAAATATGCGGTTTTCTGCAAGAATTTTGATGATTTCGTGCAGAATTCTGCTGTTTTCTTGCAAATCAGCCGTTGAATTTTGGTAAAAAGTCATGATTTTGTAGATTTCGTGCTCTTCTTTGCGAATTCAAGCCAGAAAACAACGAAAATCGGCGAGAAATCGTCGTTTTGCTTCGAAAAATGCGGTTTTCTGTAAGAATTTTGATGATTTCGTGCAGAATTCTGCTGTTTTCTTCCAATTCAGCCGTTGAATCTTGGTAAAAAGTCATGATTTTGTAGATTTTGTGCTCTTCTTTGCAAATTCAAGCCAGAAAACAACGAAAATCGGCGAGAAATCGTCGTTTTACATCGAAATATGCGGTTTTTTGTAAGAATTTTGATGATTTCGTGCAGAATTCTGCTGTTTTTTTGCAATTCAGCCGTTGAATCTTGGTAAAAAGTCATGATTTTGTAAATTTCGTGCTCTTCTTTGCAAATTCAAGCCAGAAAACAACGAAAATCGGCGAGAAATCGTCGTTTTGCATCGAAATATGCGGTTTTCTGTAAGAATTTTGATGATTTCGTGCAGAATTCTGCTGTTTATTTGCAATTCAGCCGTTGAATCTTGGTAAAAAGTCATGATTTTGTAGAATTCGTGCTCTACTTTGCGAATTCAAGCCAGAAAACAACGAAAATCGGCGAGAAATCGTCGTTTTGCTTCGAAATATGCGGTTTTCTGTAAGAATTTTGATGATTTCGTGCAGAATTCTGCTGTTTTCTTCCAATTCAGCCGTTGAATCTTGGTAAAAAGTCATGATTTTGTTGATTTTGTGCTCTTCTTTGCAAATTCAAGCCAGAAAACAACGAAAATCGGCGAGAAATCGTCGTTTTACATCGAAATATGCGGTTTTTTGTAAGAATTTTGATGATTTCGTGCAGAATTCTGCTGTTTTTTTGCAATTCAGCCGTTGAATCTTGGTAAAAAGTCATGATTTTGTAAATTTCGTGCTCTTCTTTGCAAATTCAAGCCAGAAAACAACGAAAATCGGCGAGAAATCGTCGTTTTGCATCGAAATATGCGGTTTTCTGTAAGAATTTTGATGATTTCGTGCAGAATTCTGCTGTTTATTTGCAATTCAGCCGTTGAATCTTGGTAAAAAGTCATGATTTTGTAGAATTCGTGCTCTACTTTGCGAATTCAAGCCAGAAAACAACGAAAATCGGCGAGAAATCGTCGTTTTACATCGAAATATGCGGTTTTCTGTAAGAATTTTGATGATTTCGTGCAGAATTCTGCTGTTTTCTTGCAATTCAGCTGTTGAATCTTGGTAAAAAGTCATGATTTTGTAGATTTCGTGCTCTTCTTTGCGAATTCAAGCCAGAAAACAACGAAAATCGGCGAGAAATCGTCGTTTTGCATCGAAATATGCGGTTTTCTGTAAGAATTTTGATGATTTCGTGCAGAACTCTGCTGTTTTCTTGCAATTCAGCCGTTGAATCTTGGTAAAAAGTCATGATTTTGTAGATTTCGTGCTCTTCTTTGCGAATTCAAGCCAGAAAACAACGAAAATCGGCGAGAAATCGTCGTTTTGCATCGAAATATGCGGTTTTCTGTAAGAATTTTGATGATTTCGTGCAGAATTCTGCTGTTTTCTTGCAATTCAGCCGTTGAATCTTGGTAAAAAGTCATGATTTTGTAGATTTCGAGCTCTTCTTTGCGAATTCAAGCCAGAAAACAACGAAAATCGGCGAGAAATCGTCGTTTTGCATCGAAATATGCGGTTTTCTCTAAGAATTTTGACGATTTCGTGCAGAATTCTGCTGTTTTCTTGCAATTCAGCCGTTGAATCTTGGTAAAAAGTGATTATTTCGTAGATTTCGTGCTCTTCTTTGCGAATTCAAGCCAGAAAACAATGAAAATCGGCGAGAAATCGTCGTTTTGCATCGAAATATGCGGTTTTCTCTAAGAATTTTGACGATTTCGTGCAGAATTCTGCTGTTTTCTTGCAATTCAGCCGTTGAATCTTGGTAAAAAGTGATTATTTAGTAGATTTTGTGCTCTTCTTTGCGAATTCAAGCTTGAAAACAACGAAAATCGGCGAGAAATCGTCGCTTTGCATCGAAGTATGCGGTTTTTCTGCAAGAATTTTGATGATATCGTGCAGAATTCTGCTGTTTTCTTGCAATTCAGCCGTTGAATTTTGGTAAAAAGTCATGATTTTGTAGATTTCGTGCTCTTCTTTGCGAATTCAAGCCAGAAAACAACGAAAATCGGCGAGAAATCGTCGTTTTGCTTCGAAATATGCGGTTTTCTGTAAGAATTTTGATGATTTCGTGCAGAATTCTGCTGTTCTCTTCCAATTCAGCCGTTGAATCTTGGTAAAAAGTCATGTTTTTTTAGATTTTGTGCTCTTCTTTGCGAATTCAAGACAGAAAACAACGAAAATCGGCGAGAAATCGTCGTTTTACATCGAAATATGCGGTTTTCTGTTAGAATTTTGATGATTTCGTGCAGAATTCTGCTGCTTTCTTGCAATTCAGCCGTTGAATCTTGGTAAAAGGTCATGATTTTGTAAATTTCGTGCTCTTCTTTGCAAATTCAAGCCAGAAAACAACGAAAATCGGCGAGAAATCGTCGTTTTGCATCGAATTATGCGGTTTTCTGTAAGAATTTTGATGATTTCGTGCAGAATTCTGCTGTTTACTTGCAATTCAGCCGTTGAATCTTGGTAAAAAGTCATGATTTTGTAGATTTCGTGCTCTACTTTGCGAATTCAAGCCAGAAAACAACGAAAATCGGCGAGAAATCGTCGTTTTACATCGAAATATGCGGTTTTCTGTACGAATTTTGATGATTTCGTGCAGAATTCTGCTGTTTTCTTGCTTTTCAGCCGTTGAATCTTGGTAAAAAGTCATGATTTTGTAGATTTCGTGCTCTTCTTTGCGAATTCATGATAGAAAATAACCAAAATCAGCGAGAAATCGTCGTTTTGCATCAAAATATGCGGTTTTCTCTAACAATTTTGATGATTTCGTGGATAATTCTGCTGTTTTCTTGCAATTCAGATGTTGAATCTTGGTAAAAAGTCATGATTTTGTAGATTTCGTGCTCTTCTTTGCGAAATCAAGATAGAAAACAACGAAAATCAGCGAGAAATCGTCGTTTTGCATCAAAATATGCGGTTTTCTCTAACAATTTTGATGATTTGGTGGATAATTCTGCTGTTTTCTTGCAATTCAGATGTTGAATCTTGGTAAAAAGTCATGATTTTGTAGATTTCGTGCTCTTCTTTGCGAATTCAAGCCAGAAAACAACGAAAATCGGCGAGAAATCGTCGTTTTGCATCGAAATATGCGGTTTTCTGTAAGAATTTTGGTGATTTCGTGGATAATTTTGCTGTTCTGCTGTTTGCTTGCAATTCAGCCGTTGAATCTTGGTAAAAAGTCATGATTTTGTAGATTTCGTGCTCTTCTTTGCGAATTCAAGCCAGAAAACAACGAAAATCAGCGAGAAATCGTCGTTTTGCATCAAAATATGCGGTTTTCTGTAAGAATTTTGATGATTTCGTGGATAATTTTGCTGTTCTGCTGTTTTCTTGCAATTCAGCCGTTGAATCTTGGTAAAAAGTCATGATTTTGTAGACTTCGTGCTCTTCTTTGTGAATTCAAGATAGAAAACAACGAAAATCAGCGAGAAATCGTCGTTTTGCATCGAAATATGCGGTTTTCTCTAAGAATTCTGATGATTTCGTGCAGAATTCTGCTGTTTTCTTGCAATTCAGCCGTTGAATCTTGGTAAAAAGTGATGAGTTTGTGGATTTCGTGCTCTTCTTTCCGAATTCAAGCCAGAAAACAACGAAAATCGGCGAGAAATCGTCGTTTTGCTTCGAAATATGCGGTTTTCTGTAAGAATTTTGATGATTTCGTGCAGAATTCTGCTGTTTTCTTCCAATTCAGCCGTTGAATCTTGGTAAAAAGTCATGATTTTGTAAATTTCGTGCTCCACTTTGCGAATTCAAGCCAGAAAACAACGAAAATCGGCGAGAAATCGTCGTTTTACATCGAAATATGCGGTTTTCTGTAAGAATTTTGATGATTTCGTGCAAAATTCTGCTGTTTTCTTGCATTTCAGCCGTTGAATCTTGGTAAAAAGTCATGATTTTGTAGATTTGGTGCTCTTCTTTGCGAATTCATGATAGAAAACAACGAAAATCAGCGAGAAATCGTCGTTTTGCATAAAAATATGCGGTTTTCTCTAACAATTTTGATGATTTCGTGGATAATTCTGCTGTTTTCTTGCAATTCAGATGTTGAATCTTGGTAAAAAGTCATGATTTTGTAGATTTCGTGCTCTTCTTTGCAAATTCAAGCCAGAAAATAACGAAAATCGGCGAGAAATCGTCGTTTTGCATCGAAATATGCGGTTTTCTCTAAGAATTTTGACGATTTCGTGCAGAATTCTGCTGTTTTCTTGCAATTCAGCCGTTGAATCTTGGTAAAAAGTCATGATTTTGTAGATTTCGTGTTCTTCTTTGCGATTTCATGATAGAAAACAACGAAAATCGGCGAGAAATCGTCGTTTTGCATCGAAATATGCGGTTTTCTCTAAGAATTTTGACGATTTCGTGCAGAATTCTGCTGTTTTCTTGCAATTCAGCCGTTGAATTTTGGTAAAAAGTCATGATTTTGTAGATTTCGTGCTTTTCTTTGCGAATTCAAGCCAGAAAACAACGAAAATCGGCGAGAAATCGTCGTTTTGCTTCGAAATATGCGGTTTTCTGTAAGAATTTTGATGATTTCGTGCAGAATTCTGCTGTTTTCTTCCAATTCAGCCGTTGAATCTTGGTAAAAAGTCATGATTTTGTAGATTTTGTGCTCTTCTTTGCGAACTCAAGCCAGAAAACAACGAAAATTGGCGAGAAATCGTCGTTTTACATCAAAATATGCGGTTTTCTGTAAGAATTTTGATGATTTCGTGCAGAATTCTGCTGTTTTCTTGCAATTCAGCCGTTGAATCTTGGTAAAAAGTCATGATTTTGTAAATTTCGTGCTCCACTTTGCGAATTCAAGCCAGAAAACAACGAAAATCGGCGAGAAATCGTCGTTTTACATCGAAATATGCGGTTTTCTGTAAGAATTTTGATGATTTCGTGCAAAATTCTGCTGTTTTCTTGCATTTCAGCCGTTGAATCTTGGTAAAAAGTCATGATTTTGTAGATTTCGTGCTCTTCTTTGCGAATTCATGATAGAAAACAACGAAAATCAGCGAGAAATCGTCGTTTTGCATAAAAATATGCGGTTTTCTCTAACAATTTTGATGATTTCGTGGATAATTCTGCTGTTTTCTTGCAATTCAGATGTTGAATCTTGGTAAAAAGTCATGATTTTGTAGATTTCGTGCTCTTCTTTGCGAAATCAAGATAGAAAACAACGAAAATCAGCGAGAAATCGTCGTTTTGCATCAAAATATGCGGTTTTCTCTAACAATTTTGATGATTTCGTGGATAATTCTGCTGTTTTCTTGCAATTCAGATGTTGAATCTTGGTAAAAAGTCATGATTTTGTAGATTTCGTGCTCTTCTTTGCGAATTCAAGCCAGAAAACAACGAAAATCGTCGAGAAATCGTCGTTTTGCATCGAAATATGCGGTTTTCTGTAAGAATTTTGATGATTTCGTGCAGAATTCTGCTGTTTTCTTGCAATTCAGCCGTTGAATCTTGGTAAAAAGTCATGATTTTGTAAATTTCGTGCTCTACTTTGCGAATTCAAGCCAGAAAACAACGAAAATCGGCGAGAAATCGTCGTTTTGCATCGAAATATGCGGTTTTCTGTAAGAATTTTGATGATTTCGTGCAGAATTCTGCTGTTTTCTTGCAATTCAGCCGTTGAGTCTTAGTAAAAAGTGATGATTTTGTGGATTTCGTGCTCTTCTTTGCGAATTCAAGCCTGAAAACAACGAAAATCGGCGAGAAATCGTCGTTTTGCATCGAAACATGCGGTTTTCTCTAAGAATTTTGACGATTTCGTGCAGAATTCTGCTGTTTTCTTGCAATTCAGCCGTTGAATCTTGGTAAAAAGTGATTATTTAGTAGATTTCGTGCTCTTCTTCGCGAATTCATGCCAGAAAACAACGAAAATCGGCGAGAAATCGTCGTTTTGCATCGAAATATGCGGTTTTCTCTAAGAATTTTGACGATTTCGTGCAGAATTCCGCTGTTTTCTTGCAATTCAGCCGTTGAATCTTGGTAAAAAGTGATTATTTAGTAGATTTCGTGCTCTTCTTTGCAAATTCAAGCTTGAAAACAACGAAAATCGGCGAGAAATCGTCGTTTTGCATCGAAATATGCGGTTTTCTGCAAGAATTTTGATGATTTCGTGCAGAATTCTGCTGTTTTCTTGCAATTCAGCCGTTGAATTTTGGTAAAAAGTCATGATCTTGTCGATTTCGTGCTCTTCTTTGCGAATTCAAGCCAGAAAACAACGAAAATCGGCGAGAAATCGTCGTTTTGCTTCGAAATATGCGGTTTTCTATAAGAATTTTGATGATTTCGTGCAGAATTCTGCTGTTTTCTTCCAATTCAGCCGTTGAATCTTGGTAAAAAGTCATGATTTTGTAGATTTTGTGCTCTTCTTTGCGAACTCAAGCCAGAAAACAACGAAAATCGGCGAGAAATCGTCGTTTTACATCAAAATATGCGGTTTTCTGTGAGAATTTTGATGACTTCGTGCAGAATTCTGCTGTTTTCTTGCAATTCAGCCGTTGAATCTTGGTAAAAAGTCATGATTTTGTAAATTTCGTGCTCTACTTTGCGAATTCAAGCCAGAAAACAACGAAAATCGGCGAGAAATCGTCGTTTTACATCGAAATATGCGGTTTTCTGCAAGAATTTTGATGATTTCGTGCAGAATTCTGCTGTTTTCTTGCATTTCAGCCGTTGAATCTTGGTAAAAAGTCATGATTTTGTAGATTTCGTGCTCTTCTTTGCGAATTCATGATAGAAAACAACGAAAATCGGCGAGAAATCGTCGTTTTACATCAAAATATGCGGTTTTCTGTAAGAATTTTGATGATTTCGTGCAGAATTCTGCTGTTTTCTTGCAATTCAGCCGTTGAATTTTGGTAAAAAGTCATGATTTTGTAGATTTCGTGCTCTTCTTTGCGAATTCAAGCCAGAAAACAACGAAAATCGGCGAGAAATCGTCGTTTTGCATCGAAATATGCGGTTTTCTGTAAGAATTTTGATGATTTCGTGCAGAATTCTGCTGTTTTCTTGCAATTCAGCCGTTGAGTCTTAGTAAAAAGTGATGATTTTGTGGATTTCGTGCTCTTCTTTGCGAATTCAAGCCTGAAAACAACGAAAATCGGCGAGAAATCGTCGTTTGGCATCGAAACATGCGGTTTTCTCTAAGAATTTTGACGATTTCGTGCAGAATTCTGCTGTTTTCTTGCAATTCAGCCGTTGAATCTTGGTAAAAAGTGATTATTTAGTAGATTTCGTGCTCTTCTTCGCGAATTCATGCCAGAAAACAACGAAAATCGGCGAGAAATCGTCGTTTTGCATCGAAATATGCGGTTTTCTCTAAGAATTTTGACGATTTCGTGCAGAATTCCGCTGTTTTCTTGCAATTCAGCCGTTGAATTTTGGTAAAAAGTGATTATTTAGTAGATTTCGTGCTCTTCTTTGCAAATTCAAGCTTGAAAACAACGAAAATCGGCGAGAAATCGTCGTTTTGCATCGAAATATGCGGTTTTCTCTAAGAATTCTGATGATTTCGTGCAGAATTCTGCTGTTTTCTTGCAATTCAGCCGTTGAATCTTGGTAAAAAGTCATGATTTTGTAAATTTCGTGCTCTACTTTGCGAATTCAAGCCAGAAAACAACGAAAATCGGCGAGAAATCGTCGTTTTGCATCGAAATATGCGGTTTTCTGTAAGAATTTTGATGATTTCGAGCAGAATTCTGCTGTTTTCTTGCAATTCAGCCGTTGAATCTTGGTAAAAAGTCATGATTTTGTAAATTTCGTGCTCTACTTTGCGAATTCAAGCCAGAAAACAACGAAAATCGGCGAGAAATCGTCGGTTTGCATCGAAATATGCGGTTTTCTGTAAGAATTTTGATGATTTCGTGCAGAATTCTGCTGTTTTCTTGCAATTCAGCCGTTGAGTCTTAGTAAAAAGTGATGATTTTGTGGATTTCGTGCTCTTCTTTGCGAATTCAAGCCTGAAAACAACGAAAATCGGCGAGAAATCGTCGTTTTGCATCGAAACATGCGGTTTTCTCTAAGAATTTTGACGATTTCGTGCAGAATTCTGCTGTTTTCTTGCAATTCAGCCGTTGAATCTTGGTAAAAAGTGATTATTTAGTAGATTTCGTGCTCTTCTTCGCGAATTCATGCCAGAAAACAACGAAAATCGGCGAGAAATCGTCGTTTTGCATCGAAATATGCGGTTTTCTCTAAGAATTTTGACGATTTCGTGCAGAATTCCGCTGTTTTCTTGCAATTCAGCCGTTGAATCTTGGTAAAAAGTGATTATTTAGTAGATTTCGTGCTCTTCTTTGCAAATTCAAGCTTGAAAACAACGAAAATCGGCGAGAAATCGTCGTTTTGCATCGAAATATGCGGTTTTCTGCAAGAATTTTGATGATTTCGTGCAGAATTCTGCTGTTTTCTTGCAATTCAGCCGTTGAATTTTGGTAAAAAGTCATGATTTTGTCGATTTCGTGCTCTTCTTTGCGAATTCAAGCCAGAAAACAACGAAAATCGGCGAGAAATCGTCGTTTTGCTTCGAAATATGCGGTTTTCTATAAGAATTTTGATGATTTCGTGCAGAATTCTGCTGTTTTCTTCCAATTCAGCCGTTGAATCTTGGTAAAAAGTCATGATTTTGTAGATTTTGTGCTCTTCTTTGCGAACTCAAGCCAGAAAACAACGAAAATCGGCGAGAAATCGTCGTTTTACATCAAAATATGCGGTTTTCTGTGAGAATTTTGATGACTTCGTGCAGAATTCTGCTGTTTTCTTGCAATTCAGCCGTTGAATCTTGGTAAAAAGTCATGATTTTGTAAATTTCGTGCTCTACTTTGCGAATTCAAGCCAGAAAACAACGAAAATCGGCGAGAAATCGTCGTTTTACATCGAAATATGCGGTTTTCTGCAAGAATTTTGATGATTTCGTGCAGAATTCTGCTGTTTTCTTGCATTTCAGCCGTTGAATCTTGGTAAAAAGTCATGATTTTGTAGATTTCGTGCTCTTCTTTGCGAATTCATGATAGAAAACAACGAAAATCGGCGAGAAATCGTCGTTTTACATCAAAATATGCGGTTTTCTGTAAGAATTTTGATGATTTCGTGCAGAATTCTGCTGTTTTCTTGCAATTCAGCCGTTGAATTTTGGTAAAAAGTCATGATTTTGTAGATTTCGTGCTCTTCTTTGCGAATTCAAGCCAGAAAACAACGAAAATCGGCGAAAAATCGTCGTTTTGCATCGAAATATGCGGTTTTCTGTAAGAAGTTTGATGATTTCGTGCAGAATTCTGCTGTTTTCTTGCAATTCAGCCTTTGAATCTTGGTAAAAAGTCATGATTTTGTAGATTTCGTGCTGTTCTTTGCGAATTCAAGATAGAAAACAAGGAAAATCAGCGAGAAATCGTCGTTTTGCATCGAAATATGCGGTTTTCTCTAAGAATTCTGATGATTTCGTGCAGAATTCTGCTGTTTTCTTGCAATTCAGCCGTTAAATCTTGGTAAAAAGTCATGATTTTGTGGATTTTGTGCTCTTCTTTGCAAATTCAAGATAGAAAACAACGAAAATCAGCGAGAAATTGTCGTTTTGCATCGAAATATGCGGTTTTCTCTAAGAATTCTTATGATTTCGTGCAGAATTCTGCTGTTTTCTTGCAATTCAGCCGTTGAATCTTAGTAAAAAGTGATGATTTTGTGGATTTCGTGCTCTTCTTTGCGAATTCAAGCCTGAAAACAACGAAAATCGGCGAGAAATCGTCGTTTTGCATCGAAACATGCGGTTTTCTCTAAGAATTTTGACGATTTCGTGCAGAATTCTGCTGTTTTCTTGCAATTCAGCCGTTGAATCTTGGTAAAAAGTCATGATTTTGTAAATTTCGTGCTCTACTTTGCGAATTCAAGCCAAAAAACAACGAAAATCGGCGAGAAATCGTCGTTTTACATCGAAATATGCGGTTTTCTGTAAGAATTTTGATGATTTCGTGCAGAATTCTGCTGTTTTCTTGCATTTCAGCCGTTGAATCTTGGTAAAAAGTCATGATTTTGTAGATTTCGTGCTCTTCTTTGCGAATTCATGATAGAAAACAACGAAAATCGGCGAGAAATCGTCGTTTTACATCAAAATATGCGGTTTTCTGTAAGAATTTTGATGATTTCGTGCAGATTTCTGCTGTTTTCTTGCAATTCAGCCGTTGAATTTTGGTAAAAAGTCATGATTTTGTAGATTTCGTGCTCTTCTTTGCGAATTCAAGCCAGAAAACAACGAAAATCGGCGAAAAATCGTCGTTTTGCATCGAAATATGCGGTTTTCTGTAAGAATTTTGATGATTTCGTGCAGAATTCTGCTGTTTTCTTGCAATTCAGCCTTTGAATCTTGGTAAAAAGTCATGATTTTGTAGATTTCGTGCTGTTCTTTGCGAATTCAAGATAGAAAACAAGGAAAATCAGCGAGAAATCGTCGATTTGCATCGAAATATGCGGTTTTCTCTAAGAATTCTGATGATTTCGTGCAGAATTCTGCTGTTTTCTTGCAATTCAGCCGTTAAATCTTGGTAAAAAGTCATGATTTTGTGGATTTTGTGCTCTTCTTTGCAAATTCAAGATAGAAAACAACGAAAATCAGCGAGGAATTGTCGTTTTGCATCGAAATATGCGGTTTTCTCTATGAATTCTGATGATTTCGTGCAGAATTCTGCTGTTTTCTTGCAATTCAGCCGTTGAATCTTAGTAAAAAGTGATGATTTTGTGGATTTCGTGCTCTTCTTTGCGAATTCAAGCCTGAAAACAACGAAAATCGGCGAGAAATCGTCGTTTTGCATCGAAACATGCGGTTTTCTCTAAGAATTTTGACGATTTCGTGCAGAATTCTGCTGTTTTCTTGCAATTCAGCCGTTGAATCTTGGTAAAAAGTGATTATTTAGTAGATTTCGTGCTCTTCTTTGCGAATTCAAGCCAGAAAACAACGAAAATCGGCGGAAAATCGTCGTTTTGCATCGATATATGCGGTTTTCTGTAAGAATTTTGATGATTTCGTGCAGAATTCTGCTGTTTTCTTGCAATTCAGCCGTTGAATCTTGGTAAAAAGTCATGATTTTGTAGATTTCGTGCTCTTCTTTGCGAATTCAAGCCAGAAAACAACGAAAATCGGCGAGAAATCGTCGTTTTGCATCGAAATATGCGGTTTTCTCTAAGAATTTTGACGATTTCGTGCAGAATTCTGCTGTTTTCTTGCAATTCAGCCGTTGAATCTTGGTAAAAAGTGATTATTTTGTAGATTTCGTGCTCTTCTTTGCGAATTCAAGCCAGAAAACAACGAAAATCGGCGAGAAATCGTCGTTTTGCATCGAAATATGCGGTTTTCTGTGAGAATTTTGATGATTTCGTGCAGAATTCTGCTGTTTTCTTGCAATTCAGCCGTTGAATCTTGGTAAAAAGTCATGATTTTGTAGATTTCGTGCTCTTCTTTGCGAATTCAAGCCAGAAAACAACGAAAATCGGCGAGAAATCGTCGTTTTGCATCGAAATATGCGGTTTTCTGCTAGAATTTTGATGATTTCGTGCAGAATTCTGCTGTTTTCTTGCAATTCAGCCGCTGAATCTTGGTAAAAAGTCATGATTTTGTAGATATCGTGCTCTTCTTTGCGAATTCAAGCCAGAAAACAACGAAAATCGGCGAGAAATCGTCGTTTTGCATCGAAATATGCGGTTTTCTCTAAGAATTCTGATGATTTCGTGCAGAATTCTGCTGTTTTCTTGCAATTCAGCCGTTGAATCTTGGTAAAAAGTGATGATTTTGTAGATTTCGTGCTCTTCTTTGCGAATTCAAGCCAGAAAACAACGAAAATCGGCGAGAAATCGTCGTTTTGCATCGAAATATGCGGTTTTCTCTAAGAATTTTGACGATTTCGTGCAGAATTCTGCTGTTTTCTTGCAATTCAGCCGTTGAATCTTGGTAAAAAGTGATTATTTAGTAAATTTCGTGCTCTTCTTTGCGAATTAAAGCCTGAAAAAACGAAAATCGGCGGGAAATCGTCGTTTTGCATCGAAATATGCGGTTTTCTGTAAAAATTTTGATGATTTCGTGCAGAATTCTGCTGTTTTCTTGCAATTCAGCCGTTGAATCTTGGTAAAAAGTCATGATTTTGTCGATTTCGTGCTCTTCTTTGCGAATTCAAGCCAGAAAACAACGAAAATCGGCGAGAAATCGTCGTTTTGCATCGAAATATGCGGTTTTCTGTAAGAATTTTGATGATTTCGTGGATAATTCTGCTGTTTTCTTACAATTCAGATATTGAATCTTAGTAAAAAGTCATGATTTTGTAGATTTCGTGCTCTTCTTTGCGAATATAAGCCAGAAAACAACGAAAATCGGCGAGAAATCGTCGTTTTGCATCGAAATATGCGGTTTTCTGTAAGAATTTTGATGATTTCGTGCAGAATTCTGCTGTTTTCATGCAATTCAGCCGTTGAATCTTGGTAAAAAGTCATGATTTTGTAGATTTCGTGCTCTTCTTTGTGAATTCAAGCCAGAAAACAACGAAAATCGGCGAGAAATCGTCGCTTTGCATCGAAATATGCGGTTTTCTGTAAGAATTTTGATGATTTCGTGCAGAATTCTGCTGTTTTCTTGCAATTCAGCCGTTGATTCTTGGTAAAAAATCATGATTTTGTAGATTTCGTGCTCTTCTTTGCGAATTCAAGCCAGAAAACAACGAAAATCGGCGAGAAATCGTCGTTTTGCATCGAAATATGCGGTTTTCTCTAAGAATTTTGACGATTTCGTGCAGAATTCTGCTGTTTTCTTGCAATTCAGCCGTTGAATCTTGGTAAAAAGTGATTATTTAGTAGATTTCGTGCTTTTCTTTGCGAATTCAAGCCTGAAAACAACGAAAATCGGCGAGAAATCGTCGTTTTGCATCGAAATATGCGGTTTTCTGTAAGAATTTTGATGATTTCGTGCAGAATTCTGCTGTTTTCTTGCAATTCAGCCGTTGAATCTTGGTAAAAAGTCTTGATTTTGTAGATTTCGTGCTCTTCTTTGCGAATTCAAGCCAGAAAACAACGAAAATCGGCGAGAAATCGTCGTTTTACATCGAAATATGCGGTTTCCTGTAAGAATTTTGATGATTTCGTGCAGAATTCTGCTGTTTTCTTGCAATTCAGCCGTTGAATCTTGGTAAAAAGTCATGATTTTGTAGATTTCGTGCTCTTCTTTGCGAATTCAAGACAGAAAACAACGAAAATCGGCGAGAAATCGTCGTTTTGCATCAAAATATGCGGTTTTCTGTAAGAATTTTGATGATTTCGTGCAGAATTCTGCTGTTTTCTTGCAATTCAGCCGTTGAATCTTGGTAAAAAGTGATTATTTAGTAAATTTCGTGCTCTTCTTTGCGAATTAAAGCCTGAAAACAACGAAAATCGGCGGGAAATCGTCGTTTTGCATCGAAATATGCGGTTTTCTGTAAAAATTTTGATGATTTCGTGCAGAATTCTGCTGTTTTCTTGCAATTCAGCCGTTGAATCTTGGTAAAAAGTCATGATTTTGTCGATTTCGTGCTCTTCTTTGCGAATTCAAGCCAGAAAACAACGAAAATCGGCGAGAAATCGTCGTTTTGCATCGAAATATGCGGTTTTCTGTAAGAATTTTGATGATTTCGTGCAGAATTCTGCTGTTTTCTTGCAATTCAGCCGTTGATTCTTGGTAAAAAATCATGATTTTGTAGATTTCGTGCTCTTCTTTGCGAATTCAAGCCAGAAAACAACGAAAATCGGCGAGAAATCGTCGTTTTGCATCGAAATATGCGGTTTTCTCTAAGAATTTTGACGATTTCGTGCAGAATTCTGCTGTTTTCTTGCAATTCAGCCGTTGAATCTTGGTAAAAAGTGATTATTTAGTAGATTTCGTGCTCTTCTTTGCAAATTCAAGCTTGAAAACAACGAAAATCGGCGAGAAATCGTCGTTTTGCATCGAAATATGCGGTTTTCTGCAAGAATTTTGATGATTTCGTGCAGAATTCTGCTGTTTTCTTGCAATTCAGCCGTTGAATTTTGGTAAAAAGTAATGATTTTGTAGATTTCGTGCTCTTCTTTGCGAATTCAAGCCAGAAAACAACTAAAATCGGCGAGAAATCGTCGTTTTGCTTCGAAATATGCGGTTTTCTATAAGAATTTTGATGATTTCGTGCAGAA
This sequence comes from Gnatocerus cornutus, assembly GCA_029298725.1. NCBI lineage: Eukaryota > Metazoa > Arthropoda > Insecta > Coleoptera > Tenebrionidae > Gnatocerus > Gnatocerus cornutus. The sequence continues at coordinate 6,815,059 of CM055516.1, forward strand.
TTCTGCTGTTTTCTTCCAATTCAGCCGTTGAATCTTGGTAAAAAGTCATGATTTTGTAGATTTTGTGCTCTTCTTTGCGAACTCAAGCCAGAAAACAACGAAAATCGGCGAGAAATCGTCGTTTTACATCAAAATATGCGGTTTTCTGTGAGAATTTTGATGACTTCGTGCAGAATTCTGCTGTTTTCTTGCAATTCAGCCGTTGAATCTTGGTAAAAAGTCATGATTTTGTAAATTTCGTGCTCTACTTTGCGAATTCAAGCCAGAAAACAACGAAAATCGGCGAGAAATCGTCGTTTTACATCGAAATATGCGGTTTTCTGTAAGAATTTTGATGATTTCGTGCAGAATTCTGCTGTTTTCTTGCATTTCAGCCGTTGAATCTTGGTAAAAAGTCATGATTTTGTAGATTTCGTGCTCTTCTTTGCGAATTCAAGCCAGAAAACAACTAAAATCGGCGAGAAATCGTCGTTTTGCTTCGAAATATGCGGTTTTCTATAAGAATTTTGATGATTTCGTGCAGAATTCTGCTGTTTTCTTCCAATTCAGCCGTTGAATCTTGGTAAAAAGTCATGATTTTGTAGATTTTGTGCTCTTCTTTGCGAACTCAAGCCAGAAAACAACGAAAATCGGCGAGAAATCGTCGTTTTACATCAAAATATGCGGTTTTCTGTAAGAATTTTGATGATTTCGTGCAGAATTCTGCTGTTTTCTTGCAATTCAGCCGTTGAATTTTGGTAAAAAGTCATGATTTTGTAGATTTCGTGCTCTTCTTTGCGAATTCAAGCCAGAAAACAACGAAAATCGGCGAAAAATCGTCGTTTTGCATCGAAATATGCGGTTTTCTGTAAGAATTTTGATGATTTCGTGCAGAATTCTGCTGTTTTCTTGCAATTCAGCCTTTGAATCTTGGTAAAAAGTCATGATTTTGTAGATTTCGTGCTGTTCTTTGCGAATTCAAGATAGAAAACAAGGAAAATCAGCGAGAAATCGTCGTTTTGCATCGAAATATGCGGTTTTCTCTAAGAATTCTGATGATTTCGTGCAGAATTCTGCTGTTTTCTTGCAATTCAGCCGTTAAATCTTGGTAAAAAGTCATGATTTTGTGGATTTTGTGCTCTTCTTTGCAAATTCAAGATAGAAAACAACGAAAATCAGCGAGAAATTGTCGTTTTGCATCGAAATATGCGGTTTTCTCTAAGAATTCTGATGATTTCGTGCAGAATTCTGCTGTTTTCTTGCAATTCAGCCGTTGAATCTTAGTAAAAAGTGATGATTTTGTGGATTTCGTGCTCTTCTTTGCGAATTCAAGCCTGAAAACAACGAAAATCGGCGAGAAATCGTCGTTTTGCATCGAAACATGCGGTTTTCTCTAAGAATTTTGACGATTTCGTGCGGAATTCTGCTGTTTTCTTGCAATTCAGCCGTTGAATCTTGGTAAAAAGTGATTATTTAGTAGATTTCGTGCTCTTCTTGCGAACTCAAGCCAGAAAACAACGAAAATCGGCGAAAAATCGTCGTTTTGCATCGAAATATGCGGTTTTCTGTAAGAATTTTGATGATTTCGTGCAGAATTCTGCTGTTTTCTTGCAATTCAGCCGTTGAATCTTGGTAAAAAGTCATGATTTTGTAGATTTCGTGCTCTTCTTTGCGAATTCAAGCCAGAAAACAACGAAAATCGGCGAGAAATCGTCGTTTTGCATCGAAATATGCGGTTTTCTCTAAGAATTTTGACGATTTCGTGCAGAATTCTGCTGTTTTCTTGCAATTCAGCCGTTGAATCTTGGTAAAAAGTGATTATTTTGTAGATTTCGTGCTCTTCTTTGCGAATTCAAGCCAGAAAACAACGAAAATCGGCGAGAAATCGTCGTTTTGCATCGAAATATGCGGTTTTCTGTGAGAATTTTGATGATTTCGTGCAGAATTCTGCTGTTTTCTTGCAATTCAGCCGTTGAATCTTGGTAAAAAGTCATGATTTTGTAGATTTCGTGCTCTTCTTTGCGAATTCAACCCAGAAAACAACGAAAATCGGCGAGAAATCGTCGTTTTGCATCGAAATATGCGGTTTTCTGCTAGAATTTTGATGATTTCGTGCAGAATTCTGCTGTTTTCTTGCAATTCAGCCGTTGAATCTTGGTAAAAAGTGATTATTTAGTAAATTTCGTGCTCTTCTTTGCGAATTAAAGCCTGAAAAAACGAAAATCGGCGGGAAATCGTCGTTTTGCATCGAAATATGCGGTTTTCTGTAAAAATTTTGATGATTTCGTGCAGAATTCTGCTGTTTTCTTGCAATTCAGCCGTTGAATCTTGGTAAAAAGTCATGATTTTGTCGATTTCGTGCTCTTCTTTGCGAATTCAAGCCAGAAAACAACGAAAATCGGCGAGAAATCGTCGTTTTGCATCGAAATATGCGGTTTTCTGTAAGAATTTTGATGATTTCGTGGATAATTCTGCTGTTTTCTTACAATTCAGATATTGAATCTTAGTAAAAAGTCATGATTTTGTAGATTTCGTGCTCTTCTTTGCGAATATAAGCCAGAAAACAACGAAAATCGGCGAGAAATCGTCGTTTTGCATCGAAATATGCGGTTTTCTGTAAGAATTTTGATGATTTCGTGCAGAATTCTGCTGTTTTCATGCAATTCAGCCGTTGAATCTTGGTAAAAAGTCATGATTTTGTAGATTTCGTGCTCTTCTTTGTGAATTCAAGCCAGAAAACAACGAAAATCGGCGAGAAATCGTCGCTTTGCATCGAAATATGCGGTTTTCTGTAAGAATTTTGATGATTTCGTGCAGAATTCTGCTGTTTTCTTGCAATTCAGCCGTTGATTCTTGGTAAAAAATCATGATTTTGTAGATTTCGTGCTCTTCTTTGCGAATTCAAGCCAGAAAACAACGAAAATCGGCGAGAAATCGTCGTTTTGCATCGAAATATGCGATTTTCTCTAAGAATTTTGACGATTTCGTGCAGAATTCTGCTGTTTTCTTGCAATTCAGCCGTTGAATCTTGGTAAAAAGTGATTATTTAGTAGATTTCGTGCTTTTCTTTGCGAATTCAAGCCTGAAAACAACGAAAATCGGCGAGAAATCGTCGTTTTGCATCGAAATATGCGGTTTTCTGTAAGAATTTTGATGATTTCGTGCAGAATTCTGCTGTTTTCTTGCAATTCAGCCGTTGAATCTTGGTAAAAAGTCTTGATTTTGTAGATTTCGTGCTCTTCTTTGCGAATTCAAGCCAGAAAACAACGAAAATCGGCGAGAAATCGTCGCTTTACATCGAAATATGCGGTTTTCTGTAAGAATTTTGATGATTTCGTGCAGAATTCTGCTGTTTTCTTGCAATTCAGCCGTTGAATCTTGGTAAAAAGTCATGATTTTGTAGATTTCGTGCTCTTCTTTGCGAATTCAAGACAGAAAACAACGAAAATCGGCGAGAAATCGTCGTTTTGCATCAAAATATGCGGTTTTCTGTAAGAATTTTGATGATTTCGTGCAGAATTCTGCTGTTTTCTTGCAATTCAGCCGTTGAATCTTGGTAAAAAGTGATTATTTAGTAAATTTCGTGCTCTTCTTTGCGAATTAAAGCCTGAAAACAACGAAAATCGGCGGGAAATCGTCGTTTTGCATCGAAATATGCGGTTTTCTGTAAAAATTTTGATGATTTCGTGCAGAATTCTGCTGTTTTCTTGCAATTCAGCCGTTGAATCTTGGTAAAAAGTCATGATTTTGTCGATTTCGTGCTCTTCTTTGCGAATTCAAGCCAGAAAACAACGAAAATCGGCGAGAAATCGTCGTTTTGCATCGAAATATGCGGTTTTCTGTAAGAATTTTGATGATTTCGTGGATACTTCTGCTGTTTTCTTAAAATTCAGATATTGAATCTTAGTTAAAAGTCATGATTTTGTAGATTTCGTGCTCTTCTTTGCGAATATAAGCCAGAAAACAACGAAAATCGGCGAGAAATCGTCGCTTTGCATCGAAATATGCGGTTTTCTCTAAGAATTTTGACGATTTCGTGCAGAATTCTGCTGTTTTCTTGCAATTCAGCCGTTGAATCTTGGAAAAAAGTGATTATTTAGTAGATTTCGTGCTTTTCTTTGCGAATTCAAGCCTGAAAACAACGAAAATCGGCGAGAAATCGTCGTTTTGCATCGAAATATGCGGTTTTCTGTAAGAATTTTGATGATTTCGTGCAGAATTCTGCTGTTTTCTTGCAATTCAGCCGTTGAATCTTGGTAAAAAGTCTTGATTTTGTAGATTTCGTGCTCTTCTTTGCGAATTCAAGCCAGAAAACAACGAAAATCGGCGAGAAATCGTCGTTTTACATCGAAATATGCGGTTTTCTGTAAGAATTTTGATGATTTCGTGCAGAATTCTGCTGTTTTCTTGCAATTCAGCCGTTGAATCTTGGTAAAAAGTCATGATTTTGTAGATTTCGTGCTCTTCTTTGCAAATTCAAGGCAGAAAACAACGAAAATCGGCGAGAAATCGTCGTTTTGCATCAAAATATGCGGTTTTCTGTAAGAATTTTGATGATTTCGTGCAGAATTCTGCTGTTTTCTTGCATTTCAGCCGTTGAATCTTGGTAAAAAGTCATGATTTTGTAAATTTCGTGCTCTTCTTTGCGAATTCATGATAGAAAACAACGAAAATCAGCGAGAAATCGTCGTTTTGCATCAAAATATGCGGATTCTCTAACAACTTTGATGATTTCGTGGATAATTCTGCTGTTTTCTTGCAATTCAGATGTTGAATCTTGGTAAAAAGTCATGATTTTGTAAATTTCGTGTTCTTCTTTGCGAAATCAAGATAGAAAACAACGAAAATCGGCGAGAAATCGTCGTTTTTCATCGAAATATGCGGTTTTCTGTAAGAATTTTGATGATTTCGTGCAGAATTCTGCTGTTTTCTTGCAATTCAGTCGTTGAATCTTGGTAAAAAGTAATGATTTTGTAGATTTCGTGCTCTTCTTTGCGAATTCAAGCCAGAAAACAACGAAAATTGGCGAGAAATCGTCGTTTTGCATCGAAATATGCGGTTTTCTGTAAGAATTTTGATGATTTCGTGCAGAATTCTGCTGTTTTCTTGCAATTCAGCCGTTGAATCTTGGTAAAAAGTGATTATTTAGTAAATTTCGTGCTCTTCTTTGTGAATTCAAGCCAGAAAACAACGAAAATCGGCGAGAAATCGTCGCTTTGCATCGAAATATGCGGTTTTCTGTAAGAATTTTGATGATTTCGTGCAGAATTCTGCTGTTTTCTTGCAATTCAGCCGTTGATTCTTGGTAAAAAATCATGATTTTGTAGATTTCGTGCTCTTCTTTGCGAATTCAAGCCAGAAAACAACCAAAATCGGCCAGAAATCGTCGTTTTGCATCGAAATATGCGGTTTTCTCTAAGAATTTTGACGATTTCGTGCAGAATTCTGCTGTTTTCTTGCAATTCAGCCGTTGAATCTTGGTAAAAAGTGATTATTTAGTAGATTTCGTGCTTTTCTTTGCGAATTCAAGCCTGAAAACAACGAAAATCGGCGAGAAATCGTCGTTTTGCATCGAAATATGCGGTTTTCTGTAAGAATTTTGATGATTTCGTGCAGAATTCTGCTGTTTTCTTGCAATTCAGCCGTTGAATCTTGGTAAAAAGTCTTGATTTTGTAGATTTCGTGCTCTTCTTTGCGAATTCAAGCCAGAAAACAACGAAAATCGGCGAGAAATCGTCGTTTTACATCGAAATATGCGGTTTTCTGTAAGAATTTTGATGATTTCGTGCAGAATTCTGCTGTTTTCTTGCAATTCAGCCGTTGAATCTTGGTAAAAAGTCATGATTTTGTAGATTTCGTGCTCTTCTTTGCGAATTCAAGACAGAAAACAACGAAAATCGGCGAGAAATCGTCGTTTTGCATCAAAATATGCGGTTTTCTGTAAGAATTTTGATGATTCCGTGCAGAATTCTGCTGTTTTCTTGCAATTCAGCCGTTGAATCTTGGTAAAAAGTGATTATTTAGTAAATTTCGTGCTCTTCTTTGCGAATTAAAGCCTGAAAACAACGAAAATCGGCGGAAAATCGTCGTTTTGCATCGAAATATGCGGTTTTCTGTAAAAATTTTGATGATTTCGTGCAGAATTCTGCTGTTTTCTTGCAATTCAGCCGTTGAATCTTGGTAAAAAAACATGATTTTGTCGATTTCGTGCTCTTCTTTGCGAATTCAAGCCAGAAAACAACGAAAATCGGCGAGAAATCGTCGTTTTGCATCGAAATATGCGGTTTTCTGTAAGAATTTTGATGATTTCGTGGATAATTCTGCTGTTTTCTTGCAATTCAGCCGTTGAATCTTGGTAAAAAGTCATGATTTTGTAGATTTCGTGCTCTTCTTTGCGAATTCAAGACAGAAAACAACGAAAATCGGCGAGAAATCGTCGTTTTGCATCAAAATATGCGGTTTTCTGTAAGAATTTTGATGATTCCGTGCAGAATTCTGCTGTTTTCTTGCAATTCAGCCGTTGAATCTTGGTAAAAAGTGATTATTTAGTAAATTTCGTGCTCTTCTTTGCGAATTAAAGCCTGAAAACAACGAAAATCGGCGGAAAATCGTCGTTTTGCATCGAAATATGCGGTTTTCTGTAAAAATTTTGATGATTTCGTGCAGAATTCTGCTGTTTTCTTGCAATTCAGCCGTTGAATCTTGGTAAAAAGTCATGATTTTGTCGATTTCGTGCTCTTCTTTGCGAATTCAAGCCAGAAAACAACGAAAATCGGCGAGAAATCGTCGTTTTGCATCGAAATATGCGGTTTTCTGTAAGAATTTTGATGATTTCGTGGATAATTCTGCTGTTTTCTTACAATTCAGATATTGAATCTTAGTAAAAAGTCATGATTTTGTAGATTTCGTGCTCTTCTTTGCGAATATAAGCCAGAAAACAACGAAAATCGGCGAGAAATCGTCGTTTTGCATCGAAATATGCGGTTTTCTGTAAGAATTTTGATTATTTCGTGCAGAATTCTGCTGTTTTCATGCAATTCAGCCGTTGAATCTTGGTAAAAAGTCATGATTTTGTAGATTTCGTGCTCTTCTTTGCAAATTCAAGACAGAAAACAACGAAAATCGGCGAGAAATCGTCGTTTTGCATCGAAATATGCGGTTTTCTGTAAGAATTTTGATGATTTCGTGCAGAATTCTGCTGTTTTCTTGCAATTCAGCCGTTGAATCTTGGTAAAAAGTGATTATTTAGTAAATTTCGTGCTCTTCTTTGTGAATTCAAGCCAGAAAACAACGAAAATCGGCGAGAAATCGTCGCTTTGCATCGAAATATGCGGTTTTCTGTAAGAATTTTGATGATTTCGTGCAGAATTCTGCTGTTTTCTTGCAATTCAGCCGTTGATTCTTGGTAAAAAATCATGATTTTGTAGATTTCGTGCTCTTCTTTGCGAATTCAAGCCAGAAAACAACCAAAATCGGCCAGAAATCGTCGTTTTGCATCGAAATATGCGGTTTTCTCTAAGAATTTTGACGATTTCGTGCAGAATTCTGCTGTTTTCTTGCAATTCAGCCGTTGAATCTTGGTAAAAAGTGATTATTTAGTAGATTTCGTGCTTTTCTTTGCGAATTCAAGCCTGAAAACAACGAAAATCGGCGAGAAATCGTCGTTTTGCATCGAAATATGCGGTTTTCTGTAAGAATTTTGATGATTTCGTGCAGAATTCTGCTGTTTTCTTGCAATTCAGCCGTTGAATCTTGGTAAAAAGTCTTGATTTTGTAGATTTCGTGCTCTTCTTTGCGAATTCAAGCCAGAAAACAACGAAAATCGGCGAGAAATCGTCGTTTTACATCGAAATATGCGGTTTTCTGTAAGAATTTTGATGATTTCGTGCAGAATTCTGCTGTTTTCTTGCAATTCAGCCGTTGAATCTTGGTAAAAAGTCATGATTTTGTAGATTTCGTGCTCTTCTTTGCGAATTCAAGACAGAAAACAACGAAAATCGGCGAGAAATCGTCGTTTTGCATCAAAATATGCGGTTTTCTGTAAGAATTTTGATGATTCCGTGCAGAATTCTGCTGTTTTCTTGCAATTCAGCCGTTGAATCTTGGTAAAAAGTGATTATTTAGTAAATTTCGTGCTCTTCTTTGCGAATTAAAGCCTGAAAACAACGAAAATCGGCGGAAAATCGTCGTTTTGCATCGAAATATGCGGTTTTCTGTAAAAATTTTGATGATTTCGTGCAGAATTCTGCTGTTTTCTTGCAATTCAGCCGTTGAATCTTGGTAAAAAAACATGATTTTGTCGATTTCGTGCTCTTCTTTGCGAATTCAAGCCAGAAAACAACGAAAATCGGCGAGAAATCGTCGTTTTGCATCGAAATATGCGGTTTTCTGTAAGAATTTTGATGATTTCGTGGATAATTCTGCTGTTTTCTTGCAATTCAGCCGTTGAATCTTGGTAAAAAGTCATGATTTTGTAGATTTCGTGCTCTTCTTTGCGAATTCAAGACAGAAAACAACGAAAATCGGCGAGAAATCGTCGTTTTGCATCAAAATATGCGGTTTTCTGTAAGAATTTTGATGATTCCGTGCAGAATTCTGCTGTTTTCTTGCAATTCAGCCGTTGAATCTTGGTAAAAAGTGATTATTTAGTAAATTTCGTGCTCTTCTTTGCGAATTAAAGCCTGAAAACAACGAAAATCGGCGGAAAATCGTCGTTTTGCATCGAAATATGCGGTTTTCTGTAAAAATTTTGATGATTTCGTGCAGAATTCTGCTGTTTTCTTGCAATTCAGCCGTTGAATCTTGGTAAAAAGTCATGATTTTGTCGATTTCGTGCTCTTCTTTGCGAATTCAAGCCAGAAAACAACGAAAATCGGCGAGAAATCGTCGTTTTGCATCGAAATATGCGGTTTTCTGTAAGAATTTTGATGATTTCGTGGATAATTCTGCTGTTTTCTTACAATTCAGATATTGAATCTTAGTAAAAAGTCATGATTTTGTAGATTTCGTGCTCTTCTTTGCGAATATAAGCCAGAAAACAACGAAAATCGGCGAGAAATCGTCGTTTTGCATCGAAATATGCGGTTTTCTGTAAGAATTTTGATTATTTCGTGCAGAATTCTGCTGTTTTCATGCAATTCAGCCGTTGAATCTTGGTAAAAAGTCATGATTTTGTAGATTTCGTGCTCTTCTTTGCAAATTCAAGACAGAAAACAACGAAAATCGGCGAGAAATCGTCGTTTTGCATCGAAATATGCGGTTTTCTGTAAGAATTTTGATTATTTCGTGCAGAATTCTGCTGTTATCATGCAATTCAGCCGTTGAATCTTGGTAAAAAGTCATGATTTTGTAGATTTCGTGCTCTTCTTTGCAAATTCAAGACTGAAAACAACGAAAATCTGCGAGAAATCGTCGTTTTGCATCAAAATATGCGGTTTTCTGTAAGAATTTTGATGATTTCGTGCAGAATTCTGCTGTTTTCTTGCAATTCAGCCGTTGAATCTTGGTAAAAAAACATGATTTTGTCGATTTCGTGCTCTTCTTTGCGAATTCAAGCCAGAAAACAACGAAAATCGGCGAGAAATCGTCGCATTGCATCGAAATATGCGGTTTTCTCTAAGAATTTTGACGATTTCGTGCAGAATTCTGCTGTTTTCTTGCAATTCAGCCGTTGAATCTTGGTAAAAAGTGATTATTCAGTAGATTTCGTGCTTTTCTTTGCGAATTCAAGCCTGAAAACAACGAAAATCGGCGAGAAATCGTCGTTTTGCATCGAAATATGCGGTTTTCTGTAAGAATTTTGATGATTTCGTGCAGAATTCTGCTGTTTTCTTGCAATTCAGCCGTTGAATCTTGGTAAAAAGTCTTGATTTTGTAGATTTCGTGCTCTTCTTTGCGAATTCAAGCCAAAAAACAACGAAAATCGGCGAGAAATCGTCGTTTTACATCGAAATATGCGGTTTTCTGTAAGAATTTTGATGATTTCGTGCAGAATTCTGCTGTTTTCTTGCAATTCAGCCGTTGAATCTTGGTAAAAAGTCATGATTTTGTAGATTTCGTGCTCTTCTTTGCAAATTCAAGACAGAAAACAACGAAAATCGGCGAGAAATCGTCGTTTTGCATCAAAATATGCGGTTTTCTGTAAGAATTTTGATGATTTCGTGCAGAATTCTGCTGTTTTCTTGCATTTCAGCCGTTGAATCTTGGTAAAAAGTCATGATTTAGTAAATTTCGTGCTCTTCTTTGCGAATTCATGATAGAAAACAACGAAAATCAGCGAGAAATCGTCGTTTTGCATCAAAATATGCGGATTCTCTAACAACTTTGATGATTTCGTGGATAATTCTGCTGTTTTCTTGCAATTCAGATGTTGAATCTTGGTAAAAAGTCATGATTTTGTAAATTTCGTGTTCTTCTTTGCGAAATCAAGATAGAAAACAACGAAAATCGGCGAGAAATCGTCGTTTTTCATCGAAATATGCGGTTTTCTGTAAGAATTTTGATGATTTCGTGCAGAATTCTGCTGTTTTTTTGCAATTCAGCCGTTGAATCTTGGTAAAAAGTGATGATTTTGTAGATTTCGTGCTCTTCTTTGCGAATTCAAGCCAGAAAACAACGAAAATCAGCGAGAAATCGGCGTTTTGCATCGAAATATGCGGTTTTCTCTAGGAATTTTGATGATTTCGTGCAGAATTCTGCTGTTTTCTTGCAATTCAGCCGTTGAATCTTGGTAAAAAGTCATGATTTTGTAGATTTCGTGCTCTTCTTTGCGAATTCAAGATAGAAAACAACGAAAATCAGCGAGAAATCGTCGTTTTGCATCGAAATATGCGGTTTTCTCTAAGAATTGTGATGATTTCGTGCAGAATTCTGCTGTTTTTTTGCAATTCTGCCGTTGAATCTTGGTAAAAAGTGATGATTTTGTAGATTTCGTGCTCTTCTTTGCGAATTCAAGCCAGAAAACAACGAAAATCAGCGAGAAATCGGCGTTTTGCATCGAAATATGCGGTTTTCTCTAGGAATTTTGATGATTTCGTGCAGAATTCTGCTGTTTTCTTGCAATTCAGCCGTTGAATCTTGGTAAAAAGTCATGATTTTGTAGATTTCGTGCTCTTCTTTGCAAATTCAAGATAGAAAACAACGAAAATCAGCGAGAAATCGTCGTTTTGCATCGAAATATGCGGTTTTCTGTAAGAATTTTGATGATTTCGTGCAGAATTCTGCTGTTTTCTTGCAATTCAGTCGTTGAATCTTGGTAAAAAGTCATGATTTTGTAGATTTCGTGCTCTTCTTTGCGAATTCAAGATAGAAAACAACGAAAATCAGCGAGAAATCGTCGTTTTGCATCGAAATATGCGGTTTTCTCTAAGAATTCTGATGATTTCGTGCAGAATTCTGCTGTTTTCTTGCAATTCAGCCGTTGAGTTTTGGTAAAAAGTGATGATATTGTGGATTTCGTGCTCTTCTTTGCGAATTCAAGCCTGAAAACAACGAAAATCGGCGAGAAATCGTCGTTTTGCATCGAAATATGCGGTTTTCTCTAAGAATTTTGACGATTTCGTGCAGAATTCTGCTCTTTTCTTGCATTTCAGCCGTTGAATCTTGGTAAAAAGTCATTATTTTGTAGATTTCGTGCTCTTCTTTGCGAATTCATGATAGAAAACAACGAAAATCAGCGAGAAATCGTCGTTTTGCATCGAAATATGCGGTTTTCTCTAAGAATTCTGATGATTTCGTGCAGAATTCTGCTGTTTTTTTGCAATTCAGCCGTTGAATCTTGGTAAAAAGTGATGATTTTGTAGATTTCGTGCTCTTCTTTGCGAATTCAAGCCAGAAAACAACGAAAATCAGCGAGAAATCGGCGTTTTGCATCGAAATATGCGGTTTTCTCTAAGAATTTTGATGATTTCGTGCAGAATTCTGCTGTTTTCTTGCAATTCAGCCGTTGAATCTTGGTAAAAAGTCATGATTTTGTAGATTTCGTGCTCTTCTTTGCGAATTCAAGATAGAAAACAACGAAAATCAGCGAGAAATCGTCGTTTTGCATCGAAATATGCGGTTTTCTGTAAGAATTTTGATGATTTCGTGCAGAATTCTGCTGTTTTCTTGCAATTCAGTCGTTGAATATTGGTAAAAAGTCATGATTTTGTCGATTTCGTGCTCTTCTTTGCGAATTCAAGCCAGAAAACAACGAAAATCGGCGAGAAATCGTCGTTTTGCATCGAAATATGCGGTTTTCTGTACGAATATTGATGATTTCGTGCAGAATTCTGCTGTTTTCTTGCAATTCAGCCGTTGAATCTTGGTAAAAAGTCATGATTTTGTAGATTTCGTACTCTTTTTTGCGAATTCAAGCCAGAAAACAACGAAAATCGGCGAAAAATTGTCGTTTTGCATCGAAATATGCGGTTTTCTGTACGAATTTTGATTATTTCGTGCAGAATTCTGCTGTTTTCTTGCAATTCAGCCGTTGAATCTTGGTAAAAAGTCATGATTTTGTAGATTTCGTGCTCTTCTTTGCGAATTCAAGCCAGAAAACGACGAAAATCGGCGAGAAATCGTCGTTTTGCATCGAAATATGCGGTTTTCTCTAAGAATTTTGACGATTTCGTGCAGAATTCTGCTGATTTCTTGCAATTCAGCCGTTGAATCTTGGTAAAAAGTGATTATTTAGTAGATTTCGTGCTCTTCTTTGCGAATTCAAGCCAGAAAACAACGAAAATCGGCGAGAAATCGTCGTTTTGCATCGAAATATGCGGTTTTCTGTACGAATATTGATGATTTCGTGCAGAATTCTGCTGTTTTCTTGCAATTCAGCAGTTGAATGTTGGTAAAAAGTCATGATTTTGTAGATTTCGTACTCTTCTTTGCGAATTCAAGCCAGAAAACAACGAAAATCGGCGAAAAATTGTCGTTTTGCATCGAAATATGCGGTTTTCTGTACGAATTTTGATGATTTCGTGCAGAATTCTGCTGTTTTCTTGCAATTCAGCCGTTGAATCTTGGTAAAAAGTCATGATTTTGTAGATTTCGTGCTCTTCTTTGCGAATTCAAGCCAGAAAACAACGAAAATCGGCGAGAAATCGTCGTTTTGCATCGAAATATGCGGTTTTCTCTAAGAATTTTGACGATTTCGTGCAGAATTCTGCTGATTTCTTGCAATTCAGCCGTTGAATCTTGGTAAAAAGTGATTATTTAGTAGATTTCGTGCTCTTCTTTGCGAATTCAAGCCTGAAAACAACGAAAATCGGCGAGAAATCGTTGTTTTGCATCGAAATATGCGGTTTTCTGTAAGAATTTTGATGATTTCGTGCAGAATTCTGCTGTTTTCTTGCAATTCAGCCGTTGAATCTTGGTAAAAAGTCTTGATTTTGTAGATTTCGTGCTCTTCTTTGCGAATTCAAGCCAGAAAACAAGGAAAATCGGCCAGAAATCGTCGTTTTGCATCGAAATATGCGGTTTTCTGTAAGAATTTTGATGATTTCGTGGATAATTCTGCTGTTTTCTTGCAATTCAGCCGTTGAATCTTGGTAAAAAGTCATGATTTTGTAGATTTCGTGCTCTTCTTTGCGAATTCAAGCCAGAAAACAACGAAAATCGGCGAAAAATCGTCGTTTTGCATCGAAATATGCGGTTTTCTGTAAGAATTTTGATGATTTCGTGCAGAATTTTGCTGTTTTCTTGCAATTCAGCCGTTGAATCTTGGTAAAAAGTCATGATTTTGTAGATTTCGTGCTCTTCTTTGCGAATTCAAGATAGAAAACAACGAAAATAAGCGAAAAATCGTCGTTTTGCATCGAGATATGCGGTTTTCTCTAAGAATTTTGACGATTTCGTGCAGAATTCTGCTGTTTTCTTGCAATTCAGCCGATGAATCTTGGTAAAAAGTGATTATTTAGTAGATTTTGTGCTTTTATTTGCGAATTCAAGCCAGAAAACAACAAAAATCGGCGAAAAATCGTCGTTTTGCATCGAAATATGCGGTTTTTTGTAAGAATATTGATGATTTCGTGCAGAATTCTGCTGTTTTCTTGCAATTCAGCCGTTGAATCTTGGTAAAAAGTCATGATTTTGTAGATTTCGTGCTCTTCTTTGCGAATTCAAGCCAGAAAACAACAAAAATCGGCGAGAAATCGTCGTTTTGCATCGAAATATGCGGTTTTCTGTAAGAATTTTGATGATTTCGTGCAGAATTCTGCTGTTTTCTTGCATTTCAGCCGTTGAATCTTGGTAAAAAGTCATTATTTTGTAGATTTCGTGCTCTTCTTTGCGAATTCATGATAGAAAACAACGAAAATCAGCGAGAAATCGTCGTTTTGCATCGAAATATGCGGTTTTCTCTAAGAATTCTGATGATTTCGTGCAGAATTCTGCTGTTTTTTTGCAATTCAGCTGTTGAATCTTGGTAAAAAGTGATGATTTTGTAGATTTCGTGCTCTTCTTTGCGAATTCAAGCCAGAAAACAACGAAAATCAGCGAGAAATCGGCGTTTTGCATCGAAATATGCGGTTTTCTCTAAGAATTTTGATGATTTCGTGCAGAATTCTGCTGTTTTCTTGCAATTCAGCCGTTGAATCTTGGTAAAAAGTCATGATTTTGTAGATTTCGTGCTCTTCTTTGCGAATTCAAGCCAGAAAACAACGAAAATCGGCGAGAAATCGTCGTTTTGCATCGAAATATGCGGTTTTCTCTAAGAATTCTGATGATTTCGTGCAGAATTCTGCTGTTTTCTTGCAATTCAGCCGTTGAATCTTGGTAAAAAGTAATTATTTAGTAGATTTCGTGCTCTTCTTTGCGAATTCAAGCCAGAAAACAACGAAAATCGGCGAGAAATCGTCGTTTTGCATCGAAATATGCGGTTTTCTGTACGAATATTGATGATTTCGTGCAGAATTCTGCTGTTTTCTTGCAATTCAGCCGTTGAATCTTGGTAAAAAGTCATGATTTTGTAGATTTCGTACTCTTTTTTGCGAATTCAAGCCAGAAAACAACGAAAATCGGCGAAAAATTGTCGTTTTGCATCGAAATATGCGGTTTTCTGTACGAATTTTGATGATTTCGTGCAGAATTCTGCTGTTTTCTTGCAATTCAGCCGTTGAATCTTGGTAAAAAGTCATGATTTTGTAGATTTCGTGCTCTTCTTTGCGAATTCAAGCCAGAAAACAACGAAAATCGGCGAGAAATCGTCGTTTTGCATCGAAATATGCGGTTTTCTCTAAGAATTTTGACGATTTCGTGCAGAATTCTGCTGATTTCTTGCAATTCAGCCGTTGAATCTTGGTAAAAAGTGATTATTTAGTAGATTTCGTGCTCTTCTTTGCGAATTCAAGCCAGAAAACAACGAAAATCGGCGAGAAATCGTCGTTTTGCATCGAAATATGCGGTTTTCTGTACGAATATTGATGATTTCGTGCAGAATTCTGCTGTTTTCTTGCAATTCAGCTGTTGAATCTTGGTAAAAAGTCATGATTTTGTAGATTTCGTACTCTTCTTTGCGAATTCAAGCCAGAAAACAACGAAAATCGGCGAAAAATTGTCGTTTTGCATCGAAATATGCGGTTTTCTGTACAAATTTTGATGATTTCGTGCAGAATTCTGCTGTTTTCTTGCAATTCAGCCGTTGAATCTTGGTAAAAAGTCATGATTTTGTAGATTTCGTGCTCTTCTTTGCGAATTCAAGCCAGAAAACAACGAAAATCGGCGAGAAATCGTCGTTTTGCATCGAAATATGCGGTTTTCTCTAAGAATTTTGATGATTTCGTGCAGAATTCTGCTGATTTCTTGCAATTCAGCCGTTGAATCTTGGAAAAAAGTGATTATTTAGTAGATTTCGTGCTCTTCTTTGCGAATTCAAGCCTGAAAACAACGAAAATCGGCGAGAAATCGTTGTTTTGCATCGAAATATGCGGTTTTCTGTAAGAATTTTGATGATTTCGTGCAGAATTCTGCTGTTTTCTTGCAATTCAGCCGTTGAATCTTGGTAAAAAGTCTTGATTTTGTAGATTTCGTGCTCTTCTTTGCGAATTCAAGCCAGAAAACAAGGAAAATCGGCCAGAAATCGTCGTTTTGCATCGAAATATGCGGTTTTCTGTAAGAATTTTGATGATTTCGTGGATAATTCTGCTGTTTTCTTGCAATTCAGCCGTTGAATCTTGGTAAAAAGTCATGATTTTGTAGATTTCGTGCTCTTCTTTGCGAATTCAAGCCAGAAAACAACGAAAATCGGCGAAAAATCGTCGTTTTGCATCGAAATATGCGGTTTTCTGTAAGAATTTTGATGATTTCGTGCAGAATTTTGCTGTTTTCTCGCAATTCAGCCGTTGAATCTTGGTAAAAAGTCATGATTTTGTAGATTTCGTGCTCTTCTTTGCGAATTCAAGATAGAAAACAACGAAAATAAGCGAAAAATCGTCGTTTTGCATCGAAATATGCGGTTTACTCTAAGAATTCTGATGATTTCGTGCAGAATTCTGCTGTTTTTTTGCAATTCAGCCGTTGAATCTTGGTAAAAAGTGATGATTTTGTAGATTTCGTGCTCTTCATTGCGAATTCAAGCCAGAAAACAACGAAAATCGGCGAGAAATCGTCGTTTTGCATCGAAATATGCGGTTTTCTTTAAGAATTTTGACGATTTCGTGCAGAATTCTGCTGCTTTCTTGCAATTCAGCCGTTGAATCTTGGTAAAAAGTGATTATTTAGTATATTTCGTGCTCTTCTTTGCGAAAAAAAGCCTGAAAACAACGAAGATCGGCGAGAAATCGTCGTTTTGCATCGAAATATGCGGTTTTCTGTAAGAATTTTGATGATTTCGTGCAGAATTCTGCTGTTTTCTTGCAATTCAGTCGTTGAATCTTGGTAAAAAGTCATGATTTTGTCGATTTCGTGCACTTCTTTGCAAATTCAAGCCAGAAAACAACGAAAATCGGCGAGAAATCGTCGTTTTGCATCGAAATATGCGGTTTTCTGTAAGAATTTTGATGATTTCGTGCAGAATTCTGCTGTTTTCTTGCAATTCAGCCGTTGAATCTTGGTAAAAAGTGATGATTTTGTAGATTTCGTGCTCTTCTTTGCGAATTCAAGATAGAAAACAACGAAAATCAGCGAGAAATCGTCGTTTTGCATCGAAATATGCGGTTTTCTCTAAGAATTCTGATGATTTTGTGCAGAATTCTGCTGTTTTCTTGCAATTCAGCCGTTGAATCTTGGTAAAAAGTGATGATTTTGTAGATTTCGTGCTCTTCATTGCGAATTCAAGCCAGAAAACAACGAAAATCGGCGAGAAATCGTCGTTTTGCATCGAAATATGCGGTTTTCTTTAAGAATTTTGACGATTTCGTGCAGAATTCTGCTGCTTTCTTGCAATTCAGCCGTTGAATCTTGGTAAAAAGTGATTGTTTAGTAGATTTCGTGCTCTTCTTTGCGAAAAAATGCCTGAAAACAACGAAAATCGGCGAGAAATCGTCGTTTTGCATCGAAATATGCGGTTTTCTGTAAGAATTTTGATGATTTCGTGCAGAATTCTGCTGTTTTCTTGCAATTCAGCCGTTGAATCTTGGTAAAAAGTGATGATTTTGTAGATTTCGTGCTCTTCATTGCGAATTCAAGCCAGAAAACAACGAAAATCGGCGAGAAATCGTCGTTTTGCATCGAAATATGCGGTTTTCTTTAAGAATTTTGACGACTTCGTGCAGAATTCTGCTGTTTTCTTGCAATTCAGCCGTTGAATCCTGGTAAAAAGTGATTATTTAGTAGATTTCGTGCTCTTCTTTGCGAAAAAAAGCCTGAAAACAACGAAAATCGGCGAGAAATCGTCGTTTTGCATCGAAATATGCGGTTTTCTGTAAGAATTTTGATGATTTCGTGCAGAATTCTGCTGTTTTCTTGCAATTCAGTCGTTGAATCTTGGTAAAAAGTCATGATTTTGTCGATTTCGTGCACTTCTTTGCGAATTCAAGCCAGAAAACAACGAAAATCGGCGAGAAATCGTCGTTTTGCATCGAAATATGCGGTTTTCTGTAAGAATTTTGATGATTTCGTGGATAATTCTGCTGTTTTCTTGCAATTCAGCCGTTGAATCTTAGTAAAAAGTCATGATTTTGTAGATTTCGTGCTCTTCTTTGCGAATTCAAGCCAGAAAACAACGAAAATCGGCGAGAAATCGTCGTTTTGCATCGAAATATGCGGTTTTCTGTGAGAATTTTGATGATTTCGTGCAGAATTCTGCGGTTTTCTTGAAATTCAGCTGTTGAATCTTGGTAAAAAGTCATGATTTTGTAGATTTCGTGCTCCTCTTTGCGAATTCAAGATAGAAAACAACGAAAATCAGCGAGAAATCGTCGTTTTGCATCGAAATATGCGGTTTTCTCTAAGAATTCTGATGATTTCGTGCAGAATTCTGCCGTTTTCTTGCATTCAGCCGTTGAATCTTGGTAAAAAGTCATGATTTTGTAGATTTCGTGCTCTTCTTTGCGAATTCAAGCCAGAAAACAACGAAAATCGGCGAGAAATCGTCGTTTTGCATCGAAATATGCGGTTTTCTTTAAGAATTTTGACGATTTCGTGCAGAATTCTGCTGTTTTCTTGCAATTCAGCCGTTGAATCTTGCTAAAAAGTGATTATTTAGTAGATTTCGTGCTCTTCTTTGCGAAAAAAAGCCTGAAAACAACGAAAATCGGCGAGAAATCGTCGTTTTGCATCGAAATATGCGGTTTTCTGTAAAAATTTTGATGATTTCGTGCAGAATTCTGCTGTTTTCTTGCAATTCAGTCGTTGAATCTTGGTAAAAAGTCATGATTTTGTCGATTTCGTGCACTTCTTTGCGAATTCAAGCCAGAAAACAACGAAAATCGGCGAGAAATCGTCGTTTTGCATCGAAATATGCGGTTTTCTGTAAGAATTTTGATGATTTCGTGGATAATTCTGCTGTTTTCTTGCAATTCAGCCGTTGAATCTTAGTAAAAAGTCATAATTTTGTAGATTTCGTGCTCTTCTTTGCGAATTCAAGCCAGAAAACAACGAAAATCGGCGAGAAATCGTCGTTTTGCATCGAAATATGCGGTTTTCTGTGAGAATTTTGATGATTTCGTGCAGAATTCTGCTGTTTTCTTGCAATTCAGCCGTTGAATCTTGGTAAAAAGTCATGATTTTGTAGATTTCGTGCTCTTCTTTGCGAATTCAAGCCAGAAAACAACGAAAATCGGCGAGAAATCGTCGTTTTGCATCGAAATATGCGGTTTTCTCTAAGAATTTTGACGATTTCGTGCAAAATTCTGCTGATTTCTTGCAATTCAGCCGTTCAATCTTGGTAAAAAGTGATTATTTAGTAGATTTCGTGCTCTTCTTTGCGAATTCAAGCCTGAAAACAACGAAAATCGGCGAGAAATCGTCGTTTTGCATCGAAATATGCGGTTTTCTGTAAGAATTTTGATGATTTCGTGCAGAATTCTGCTGTTTTCTTGCAATTCAGCTGTTGAATCTTGGTAAAAAGTCATGATTTTGTAGATTTTGTGCTCTTCTTTGCGAATTCAAGCCAGAAAACAACGAAAATCGGCGAGAAATCGTCGTTTTGCATCGAATTATGCGGTTTTCTGTAAGAATTTTGATGATTTCGTGAATAATTCTGCTGTTTTCTTGCAATTCAGCCGTTGAATCTTGGTAAAAAGTCATGATTTTGTAGATTTCGTGCTCTTCTTTGCGAATTCCAGCCAGAAAACAACGAAAATCGGCGAGAAATCGTCGTTTTGCATCGAAATATGCGGTTTTCTGTAAGAATTTTGATGATTTCGTGCAGAATTCTGCTGTTTTCTTGCAATTCAGCCGTTGAATCTTGGTAAAAAGTGATGATTTTGTGGATTTCGTGCTCTTCTTTGCGAATTCAAGCCTGAAAACAACGAAAATCGGCGAGAAATCGTCGTTTTGCATCGAAATATGCGGTTTTCTGTAAGAATTTTGATGATTTCGTGGAAAATTCTGCTGTTTTCTTGCAATTCAGCCGTTGAATCTTGGTAAAAAGTCATGATTTTGTGGATTTCGTGCTCTTCTTTGCGAATTCAAGCCAGAATACAACGAAAATCGGCGAGAAATCGTCGTTTTGCATCGAAATATGCGGTTTTCTGTAAGAATTTTGATGATTTCGTGCAGAATTCTGCTGTTTTCTTGCAATTCAGCCGTTGAATCTTGGTAAAAAGTGATTATTTAGTAGATTTCGTGCTCTTCTTTGCGAATTCAAGCCTGAAAACAACGAAAATCGGCGAGAAATCGTCGTTTTGCATCGAAATATGCGGTTTTCTGTAAGAATTTTGATGATTTCGTGCAGAATTCTGCTGTTTTCTTGCAATTCAGCCGTTGAATCTTGGTAAAAAGTGATTATTTCGTAGATTTCGTGCTCTTCTTTGCGAATTCAAGCCAGAAAACAACGAAAATCGGCGAAAAATCGTCGTTTTGCATCGAAATATGCGGTTTTCTGTAAGAATTTTGATGATTTCGTGCAGAATTCTGCTGTTTTCTTGCAATTCTGCCGTTGAATCTTGGTAAAAAGTCATGATTTTGTAGATTTCGTGCTCTTTTTTGCGAATTCAAGATAGAAAACAACGAAAATCAGCGAGAAATCGTCGCTTTGCATCAAAATATGCGGTTTTCTCTAAGAAGTTTGATGATTTCGTGCAGAATTCTGCTGTTTTTTTGCAATTCAGCCGTTGAATCTTGGTAAAAAGTGATGATTTTGTAGATTTCGTGCTCTTCTTTGCGAATTCAAGCCAGAAAACAACGAAAATCGGCGAGAAATCGTCGTTTTGCATCGAAATATGCGGTTTTCTGTAAGAATTTTGATGATTTCGTGGATAATTCTGCTGTTTTCTTGCAATTCAGCCGTTGAATATTGGTAAAAAGTCATGATTTTGTAGATTTCGTGCTCTTCTTTGCGAATTCAAGCCAGAATACAACGAAAATCGGCGAAGAATCGTCGTTTTGCATCGAAATATGCGGTTTTCTGTAAGAATTTTGATGATTTCGTGCAGAATTCTGCTGTTTTCTTGCAATTCAGCCGTTGAATCTTGGTAAAAAGTGATTATTTAGTAGATTTCGTGCTCTTCTTTGCGAATTCAAGCCTGAAAACAACGAAAATCGGCGAGAAATCGTCGTTTTGCATCGAAATATGCGGTTTTCTGTAAGAATTTTGATGATTTCGTGCAGAATTCTGCTGTTTTCTTGCAATTCAGCCGTTGAATCTTGGTAAAAAGTGATTATTTAGTAGATTTCGTGCTCTTCTTTGCGAATTCAAGTCAGAAAACAACGAAAATCGGCGAGAAATCGTCGTTTTGCATCGAAATATGCGGTTTTCTGTAAGAATTTTGATGATTTCGTGCAGAATTCTGCTGTTTTCTTGCAATTTAGCCGTTGAATCTTGGTAAAAAGTGATGATTTTGTGGATTTCGTGCTCTTCTTTGCGAATTCAAGCCAGAAAACAACGAAAATCGGCGAGAAATTGTCGTTTTGCATCGAAATATGCGGTTTTCTGTAAGAATTTTGATGATTTCGTGGATAATTCAGCTGTTTTTTTGCAATTCAGCCGTTGAATCTAGGTAAAAAGTGATGATTTTGTAGATTTCGTGCTCTTCTTTGCGAATTCAAGCCAGAAAACAACGAAAATCGGCGAGAAATCGTCGTTTTGCATCGAAATATGCGGTTTTCTGTAAGAATTTTGATGATTTCGTGCAGAATTCTGCAGTTTTCTTGCAATTCGGCCGTTGAATCTTGGTAAAAAGTCATGATTTTGTAGATTTCGTGCTCTTCTTTGCGAATTCCAGCCAGAAAACAACGAAAATCGGCGAGAAATCGTCGTTTTGCATCGAAATATGCGGTTTTCTGTGAGAATTTTGATGATTTCGTGCAGAATTCTGCTGTTTTCTTGCAATTCAGCCGTTGAATCTTGGTAAAAATTCATGATTTTGTAGATTTCGTGCTCTTCTTTGCGAATTCAATATAGAAAACAACGAAAATCAGCGAGAAATCGTCGTTTTGCATCGAAATATGCGGTTTTTTCTAAGAATTCTGATGATTTCGTGCAGAATTCTGCTGTTTTCTTGCAATTCAGCCGTTGAATCTTGGTAAAAAGTGATGATTTTGTGGATTTCGTGCTCTTCTTTGCGAATTCAAGATAGAAAACAACGAAAATCGGCGAGAAATCGTCGTTTTGCATCGAAATATGCGGTTTTCTGTAAGAATTTTGATGATTTCGTGCAGAATTCTGCTGTTTTCTTGCAATTCAGCTGTTGAATCTTGGTAAAAAGTGATTATTTAGTAGATTTCGTGCTCTTCTTTGCGAATTCAAGCCAGAAAACAACGAAAATCGGCGAAAAATCGTCGTTTTGCATCGAAATATGCGGTTTTTTGTAAGAATTTTGATGATTTCGTGCAGAATTCTGCTTTTTTCTTGCAATTCTGCCGTTGAATCTTGGTAAAAAGTCATGATTTTGTAGATTTCGTGCTCTTCTTTGCGAATTCAAGATAGAAAACAACGAAAATCAGCGAGAAATCGTCGTTTTGCATCAAAATATGCGGTTTTCTCTAAGAATTTTGATGATTTCGTGCAGAATTCTGCTGTTTTTTTGCAATTCAGCCGTTGAATCTTGGTAAAAAGTGATGATTTAGTAGATTTCGTGCTCTTCTTTGCGAATTCAAGCCAGAAAACAACGAAAATCGGCGAGCAATCGTCGTTTTGCATCGAAATATGCGGTTTTCTGTTAGAATTTTGATGATTTCGTGGATAATTCTGTTGTTTTCTTGCAATTCAGCCGTTGAATATTGGTAAAAAGTCATGATTTTGTAGATTTCGTGCTCTTCTTCGCGAATTCAAGCCAGAAAACAACGAAAATCGGCGAGAAATCGTCGTTTTGCATCGAAATATGCGGTTTTCTGTAAGAATTTTGATGATTTCGTGCAGAATTCTGCTGGTTTCTTGCAATTCAGCCGTTGAATCTTGGTAAAAAATCATGATTGTGTAGATTTCGTGCCCTTGTTTGCGAATTCAAGCCAGAAAACAACGAAAATCGGCGAGAAATCGTCGTTTTGCATCGAAATATGCGGTTTTCTGTAAGAATTTTGATGATTTCGTGCAGAATTCTGCTGTTTTCTTGCAATTCAGCTGTTGAATCTTGGTAAAAAGTGATTATTTAGTAGATTTCGTGCTCTTCTTTGCGAATTCAAGCCAGAAAACAACGAAAATCGGCGAAAAATCGTCGTTTTGCATCGAAATATGCGGTTTTTTGTAAGAATTTTGATGATTTCGTGCAGAATTCTGCTTTTTTCTTGCAATTCTGCCGTTGAATCTTGGTAAAAAGTCATGATTTTGTAGATTTCGTGCTCTTCTTTGCGAATTCAAGATAGAAAACAACGAAAATCGGCGAGAAATCGTCGTTTTGCATCGAAATATGCGGTTTTCTGTAAGAATTTTGATGATTTCGTGCAGAATTCTGCTGTTTTCTTGCAATTCAGCCGTTGAATCTTGGTAAAAAGTCATTTATTTGTAGATTTTGTGCTCTTCTTTGCGAATTCAAGATAGAAAACAACGAAACTCAGCGAGAAATCGTCGTTTTGCATCAAAATATGCGGTTTTCTCTAAGAATTTTGATGATTTCGTGCAGAATTCTGCTGTTTTTTTGCAATTCAGCCGTTGAATCTTGGTAAAAAGTGATGATTTTGTAGATTTCGTGCTCTTCTTTGCGAATTCAAGCCAGAAAACAACGAAAATCAGCGAGCAATCGTCGTTTTGCATCGAAATATGCGGTTTTCTGTAAGAATTTTGATGATTTCGTGCAGAATTCTGCTGTTTTCTTGCAATTCAGCCGTTGAATCTTGGTAAAAAGTGATTATTTAGTAGATTTCGTGCTCTTCTTTGCGAATTCAAGCCAGAAAACAACGAAAATCGGCGAAAAATCGTCGTTTTGCATCGAAATATGCGGTTTTCTGTAAGAATTTTGATGATTTCGTGCAGAATTCTGCTGTTTTCTTGCAATTCTGCCGTTGAATCTTGGTAAAAAGTCATGATTTTGTAGATTTCGTGCTCTTTTTTGCGAATTCAAGATAGAAAACAACGAAAATCAGCGAGAAATCGTCGCTTTGCATCAAAATATGCGGTTTTCTCTAAGAAGTTTGATGATTTCGTGCAGAATTCTGCTGTTTTTTTGCAATTCAGCCGTTGAATCTTCGTAAAAAGTGATGATTTTGTAGATTTCGTGCTCTTCTTTGCGAATTCAAGCCAGAAAACAACGAAAATCGGCGAGAAATCGTCGTTTTGCATCGAAATATGCGGTTTTCTGTAAGAATTTTGATGATTTCGTGGATAATTCTGCTGTTTTCTTGCAATTCAGCCGTTGAATCTTGGTAAAAAGTCATGATTTTGTAGATTTCGTGCTCTTCTTTGCGAATTCAAGCCAGAATACAACGAAAATCGGCGAAGAATCGTCGTTTTGCATCGAAATATGCGGTTTTCTGTAAGAATTTTGATGATTTCGTGCAGAATTCTGCTGTTTTCTTGCAATTCAGCCGTTGAATCTTGGTAAAAAGTGATTATTTAGTAGATTTCGTGCTCTTCTTTGCGAATTCAAGCCTGAAAACAACGAAAATCGGCGAGAAATCGTCGTTTTGCATCGAAATATGCGGTTTTCTGTAAGAATATTGATGATTTCGTGCAGAATTCTGCTGTTTTCTTGCAATTCAGCCGTTGAATCTTGGTAAAAAGTGATTATTTAGTAGATTTCGTGCTCTTCTTTGCGAATTCAAGTCAGAAAACAACGAAAATCGGCGAGAAATCGTCGTTTTGCATCGAAATATGCGGTTTTCTGTAAGAATTTTGATGATTTCGTGCAGAATTCTGCTGTTTTCTTGCAATTTAGCCGTTAAATCTTGGTAAAAAGTGATGATTTTGTGGATTTCGTGCTCTTCTTTGCGAATTCAAGCCAGAAAACAACGAAAATCGGCGAGAAATTGTCGTTTTGCATCGAAATATGCGGTTTTCTGTAAGAATTTTGATGATTTCGTGGATAATTCAGCTGTTTTTTTTGCAATTCAGCCGTTGAATCTAGGTAAAAAGTGATGATTTTGTAGATTTCGTGCTCTTCTTTGCGAATTCAAGCCAGAAAACAACGAAAATCGGCGAGAAATCGTCGTTTTGCATCGAAATATGCGGTTTTCTGTAAGAATTTTGATGATTTCGTGCAGAATTCTGCTGTTTTCTTGCAATTCGGCCGTTGAATCTTGGTAAAAAGTCATGATTTTGTAGATTTCGTGCTCTTCTTTGCGAATTCCAGCCAGAAAACAACGAAAATCGGCGAGAAATCGTCGTTTTGCATCGAAATATGCGGTTTTCTGTGAGAATTTTGATGATTTCGTGCAGAATTCTGCTGTTTTCTTGCAATTCAGCCGTTGAATCTTGGTAAAAATTCATGATTTTGTAGATTTCGTGCTCTTCTTTGCGAATTCAATATAGAAAACAACGAAAATCAGCGAGAAATCGTCGTTTTGCATCGAAATATGCGGTTTTTTCTAAGAATTCTGATGATTTCGTGCAGAATTCTGCTGTTTTCTTGCAATTCAGCCGTTGAATCTTGGTAAAAAGTCATGATTTTGTAGATTTCGTGCTCTTCTTTGCGAATTCAAGATAGAAAACAACGAAAATCAGCGAGAAATCGTCGTTTTGCATCAAAATATGCGGTTTTCTCTAAGAATTTTGATGATTTCGTGCAGAATTCTGCTGTTTTTTTGCAATTCAGCCGTTGAATCTAGGTAAAAAGTGATGATTTTGTGGATTTCGTGCTCTTCTTTGCGAATTCAAGATAGAAAACAACGAAAATCGGCGAGAAATCGTCGTTTTGCATCGAAATATGCGGTTTTCTGTAAGAATTTTGATGATTTCGTGCAGAATTCTGCTGTTTTCTTGCAATTCAGCTGTTGAATCTTGGTAAAAAGTGATTATTTAGTAGATTTCGTGCTCTTCTTTGCGAATTCAAGCCAGAAAACAACGAAAATCGGCGAAAAATCGTCGTTTTGCATCGAAATATGCGGTTTTTTGTAAGAATTTTGATGATTTCGTGCAGAATTCTGCTTTTTTCTTGCAATTCTGCCGTTGAATCTTGGTAAAAAGTCATGATTTTGTAGATTTCGTGCTCTTCTTTGCGAATTCAAGATAGAAAACAACGAAAATCAGCGAGAAATCGTCGTTTTGCATCAAAATATGCGGTTTTCTCTAAGAATTTTGATGATTTCGTGCAGAATTCTGCTGTTTTTTTGCAATTCAGCCGTTGAATCTTGGTAAAAAGTGATGATTTAATAGATTTCGTGCTCTTCTTTGCGAATTCAAGCCAGAAAACAACGAAAATCGGCGAGCAATCGTCGTTTTGCATCGAAATATGCGGTTTTCTGTTAGAATTTTGATGATTTCGTGGATAATTCTGTTGTTTTCTTGCAATTCAGCCGTTGAATATTGGTAAAAAGTCATGATTTTGTAGATTTCGTGCTCTTCTTCGCGAATTCAAGCCAGAAAACAACGAAAATCGGCGAGAAATCGTCGTTTTGCATCGAAATATGCGGTTTTCTGTAAGAATTTTGATGATTTCGTGCAGAATTCTGCTGGTTTCTTGCAATTCAGCCGTTGAATCTTGGTAAAAAATCATGATTGTGTAGATTTCGTGCCCTTGTTTGCGAATTCAAGCCAGAAAACAACGAAAATCGGCGAGAAATCGTCGTTTTGCATCGAAATATGCGGTTTTCTGTAAGAATTTTGATGATTTCGTGCAGAATTCTGCTGTTTTCTTGCAATTCAGCTGTTGAATCTTGGTAAAAAGTGATTATTTAGTAGATTTCGTGCTCTTCTTTGCGAATTCAAGCCAGAAAACAACGAAAATCGTCGAAAAATCGTCGTTTTGCATCGAAATATGCGGTTTTTTGTAAGAATTTTGATGATTTCGTGCAGAATTCTGCTTTTTTCTTGCAATTCTGCCGTTGAATCTTGGTAAAAAGTCATGATTTTGTAGATTTCGTGCTCTTCTTTGCGAATTCAAGATAGAAAACAACGAAAATCGGCGAGAAATCGTCGTTTTGCATCGAAATATGCGGTTTTCTGTAAGAATTTTGATGATTTCGTGCAGAATTCTGCTGTTTTCTTGCAATTCAGCCGTTGAATCTTGGTAAAAAGTCATTTATTTGTAGATTTTGTGCTCTTCTTTGCGAATTCAAGATAGAAAACAACGAAAATCAGCGTGAAATCGTCGTTTTGCATCAAAATATGCGGTTTTCTCTAAGAATTTTGATGATTTCGTGCAGAATTCTGCTGTTTTTTTGCAATTCAGCCGTTGAATCTTGGTAAAAAGTGATGATTTTGTAGATTTCGTGCTCTTCTTTGCGAATTCAAGCCAGAAAACAACGAAAATCGGCGAGCAATCGTCGTTTTGCATCGAAATATGCGGTTTTCTGTAAGAATTTTGATGATTTCGTGGATAATTCTGTTGTTTTCTTGCAATTCAGCCGTTGAATATTGGTAAAAAGTCATGATTTTGTAGATTTCGTGCTCTTCTTTGCGAATTCAAGCCAGAAAACAACGAAAATCGGCGAGAAATCGTCGTTTTGCATCGAAATATGCGGTTTTCTGTAAGAATTTTGATGATTTCGTGCAGAATTCTGCTGTTTTCTTGCAATTCAGCCGTTGAATCTTGGTAAAAAGTGATTATTTAGTAGATTTCGTGCTCTTCTTTGCGAATTCAAGCCTGAAAACAACTAAAATCGGCGAGAAATCGTCGTTTTGCATCGAAATATGCGGTTTTCTGTAAGAATTTTGATGATTTCGTGCAGAATTCTGCTGGTTTCTTGCAATTCAGCCGTTGAATCTTGGTAAAAAATCATGATTTTGTAGATTTCGTGCCCTTGTTTGCGAATTCAAGCCAGAAAACAACGAAAATCGGCGAGAAATCGTCGTTTAGCATCGAAATATGCGGTTTTCTGTAAGAATTTTGATGATTTCGTGCAGAATTCTGCTGTTTTCTTGCAATTCAGCCGTTGAATCTTGGTAAAAAGTGATTATTTAGTAGATTTCGTGCTCTTCTTAGCAAATTCAAGCCAGAAAACAACGAAGATCGGCGAAAAATCATCGTTTTGCATCGAAATATGCGGTTTCTGTAAGAATTTTGATGATTTCGTGCAGAATTCTGCTGTTTTCTTGCAATTCTGCCGTTGAATCTTGGTAAAAAGTCATGATTTTGTAGATTTCGTGCTCTTTTTTGCGAATTCAAGATAGAAAACAACGAAAATCAGCGAGAAATCATCGCTTTGCATCAAAATATGCGGTTTTCTCTAAGAAGTTTGATGATTTCGTGCAGAATTCTGCTGTTTTCTTGCACTTCAGCCGTTGAATCTTGGTAAAAAGTCATGATTTTGTAGATTTCGTGCTCTTCTTTGCGAATTCCAGCCAGAAAACAACGAAAATCGGCGAGAAATCGTCGTTTTGCATCGAAATATGCGGTTTTCTGTGAGAATTTTGATGATTTCGTGCAGAATTCTGCTGTTTTCTTGCAATTCAGCCGTTGAATCTTGGTAAAAAGTCATGATTTTGTAGATTTCGTGCTCTTCTTTGCGAATTCAATATAAAAAACAACGAAAATCAGCGAGAAATCGTCGTTTTGCATCGAAATATGCGGTTTTTTCTAAGAATTCTGATGATTTCGTGCAGAATTCTGCTGTTTTCTTGCAATTCAGCCGTTGAATCTTGGTAAAAAGTGATGATTTTGTGGATTTCGTGCTCTTCTCTGCGAATTCAAGCCTGAAAACAACGAAAATCGGCGAGAAATCGTCGTTTTGCATCGAAATATGCGGTTTTTTGTAAGAATTTTGATGATTTCGTGCAGAATTCTGCTTTTTTCTTGCAATTCTGCCGTTGAATCTTGGTAAAAAGTCATGATTTTGTAGATTTCGTGCTCTTCTTTGCGAATTCAAGATAGAAAACAACGAAAATCGGCGATAAATCGTCGTTTTGCATCGAAATATGCGGTTTTCTGTAAGAATTTTGATGATTTCGTGCAGAATTCTGCTGTTTTCTTGCAATTCAGCTGTTGAATCTTGGTAAAAAGTGATTATTTAGTAGATTTCGTGCTCTTCTTTGCGAATTCAAGCCAGAAAACAACGAAAATCGGCGAAAAATCGTCGTTTTGCATCGAAATATGCGGTTTTTTGTAAGAATTTTGATGATTTCGTGCAGAATTCTGCTTTTTTCTTGCAATTCTGCCATTGAATCTTGGTAAAAAGTCATGATTTTGTAGATTTCGTGCTCTTCTTTGCGAATTCAAGATAGAAAACAACGAAAATCGGCGAGAAATCGTCGTTTTGCATCGAAATATGCGGTTTTCTGTAAGAATTCTGATGATTTCGTGCAGAATTCTGCTGTTTTCTTGCAATTCAGCCGTTGAATCTTGGTAAAAAGTCATTTATTTGTAGATTTTGTGCTCTTCTTTGCGAATTCAAGATAGAAAACAACGAAAATCAGCGAGAAATCGTCGTTTTGCATCAAAATATGCGGTTTTCTGTAAGAATTTTGATGATTTCGTGGATAATTCTGTTGTTTTCTTGCAATTCAGCCGTTGAATATTGGTAAAAAGTCATGATTTTGTAGATTTCGTGCTCTTCTTTGCGAATTCAAGCCAGAAAACAACGAAAATCGGCGAGAAATCGTCGTTTTGCATCGAAATATGCGGTTTTCTGTAAGAATTTTGATGATTTCGTGCAGAATTCTGCTGTTTTCTTGCAATTCAGCCGTTGAATCTTGGTAAAAAGTGATTATTTAGTAGATTTCGTGCTCTTCTTTGCGAATTTGAGCCTGAAAACAACTGAAATCGGCGAGAAATCGTCGTTTTGCATCGAAATATGCGGTTTTCTGTAAGAATTTTGATGATTTCGTGCAGAATTCTGCTGGTTTCTTGCAATTCAGCCGTTGAATCTTGGTAAAAAATCATGATTTTGTAGATTTCGTGCCCTTGTTTGCGAATTCAAGCCAGAAAACAACGAAAATCGGCGAGAAATCGTCGTTTTGCATCGAAATATGCGGTTTTCTGTAAGAATTTTGATGATTTCGTGCAGAATTCTGCTGTTTTCTTGCAATTCAGCCGTTGAATCTTGGTAAAAAGTGATTATTTAGTAGATTTCGTGCTCTTCTTTGCAAATTCAAGCCAGAAAACAACTAAAATCGGCGAGAAATCGTCGTTTTGCATCGAAATATGCGGTTTTCTGTGAGAATTTTGATGATTTCGTGCAGAATTCTGCTGTTTTCTTGCAATTCAGCCGTTGAATCTTGGTAAAAAGTCATGATTTTGTAGATTTCGTGCTCTTCTTTGCGAATTCAAGCCAGAAAACAACGAAAATCGGCGAGAAATCGTCGTTTTGCATCGAAATATGCGGTTTTCTGTAAGAATTTTGATGATTTCGTGGATAATTCTGCTGTTTTCTTGCAATTCAGCCGTTGAATCTTGGTAAAAAGTCATGATTTTGTAGATTTCGTGCTCTTCTTTGCGAATTCAAGCCAGAATACAACGAAAATCGCCGAGGAATCGTCGTTTTGCATCGAAATATGCGGTTTTCTGTAAGAATTTTGATGATTTCGTGCAGAATTCTGCTGTTTTCTTGCAATTCAGCCGTTGAATCTTGGTAAAAAGTGATTATTTAGTAGATTTCGTGCTCTTCTTTGCGAATTTAAGCCTGAAAACAACTAAAATCGGCGAGAAATCGTCGTTTTGCATCGAAATATGCGGTTTTCTGTAAGAATTTTGATGATTTCGTGCAGAATTCTGCTGGTTTCTTGCAATTCAGCCGTTGAATCTTGGTAAAAAATCATGATTTTGTAGATTTCGTGCCCTTGTTTGCGAATTCAAGCCAGAAAACAACGAAAATCGGCGAGAAATCGTCGTTTTGCATCGAAATATGCGGTTTTCTGTAAGAATTTTGATGATTTCGTGCAGAATTCTGCTGTTTTCTTGCAATTCAGCCGTTGAATCTTGGTAAAAAGTGATTATTTAGTAGATTTCGTGCTCTTCCTTGCGAATTCAAGCCAGAAAACAACTAAAATCGGCGAGAAATCGTCGTTTTGCATCGAAATATGCGGTTTTCTGTGAGAATTTTGATGATTTCGTGCAGAATTCTGCTGTTTTCTTGCAATTCAGCCGTTGAATCTTGGTAAAAAGTCATGATTCTGTAGATTTCGTGCTCTTCTTTGCGAATTCAAGCCAGAAAACAACGAAAATCGGCGAGAAATCGTCGTTTTGCATCGAAATATGCGGTTTTCTGTAAGAATTTTGATGATTTCGTGCAGAATTCTGCTGTTTTCTTGCAATTCAGCCGTTGAATCTTGGTAAAAAGTGATTATTTAGTAGATTTCGTGCTCTTCTTTGCGAATTCAAGCCTGAAAACAACGAAAATCGGCGAGAAATCGTCGTTTTGCATCGAAATATGCGGTTTTCTGTAAGAATTTTGATGATTTCGTGCAGAATTCTGCTGTTTTCTTGCAATTCAGCCGTTGAATCTTGGTAAAAAGTCATGATTTTGTAGATTTCGTGCTCTTCTTTGCAAATTCAAGCCAGAAAACAACAAAAATCGGCGAGAAATCGTCGTTTTACATCGAAATATGCGGTTTTCTCTAAGAATTTTGACGATTTCGTGCAGAATTCTGCTGTTTTCTTGCAATTCAGCCGTTGAATCTTGGTAAAAAGTGATTATTTTGTAGATTTCGTGCTCTTCTTTGCGAATTCAAGCCAGAAAACAACGAAAATCGGCGAAAAATCGTCGTTCTGCATCGAAATATGCGGTTTTCTGTAAGAATTTTGATGATTTCGTGCAGAATTCTGCTGTTTTCTTGCAATTCAGCCGTTGAATCTTGGTAAAAAGTCATGATTTTGTAGATTTCGTGCTCTTCTTTGCGAATTCAAGCCAGAAAACAACGAAAATCGGCGAGAAATCGTCGTTTTGCATCGAAATATGCGGTTTTCTCTAAGAATTTTGACGATTTCGTGCAGAATTCTGCTGTTTTCTTGCAATTCAGCCGTTGAATCTTGGTAAAAAGTGATTATTTTGTAGATTTCGTGCTCTTCTTTGCGAACTCAAGCCAAAAAACAACGAAAATCGGCGAGAAATCGTCGTTTTGCATCGAAATATGCGGTTTTCTGTGAGAATTTTGATGATTTCGTGCAGAATTCTGCTGTTTTCTTGCAATTCAGCCGTTGAATCTTGGTAAAAAGTCATGATTTTGTAGATTTCGTGCTCTTCTTTGCGAATTCAAGCCAGAAAACAACGAAAATCGGCGAAAAATCGTCGTTTTGCATCGAAATATGCGGTTTTCTCTAAGAATTTTGACGATTTCGTGCAGAATTCTGCTGATTTCTTGCAATTCAGCCGTTGAATCTTGGTAAAAAGTGATTATTTAGTAGATTTCGTGCTCTTCTTTGCGAATTCAAGCCTGAAAACAACGAAAATCGGCAAGAAATCGTCGTTTTGCATCGAAATATGCGGTTTTCTGTAAGAATTTTGATGATTTCGTGCAAAATTCTGCTGTTTTTTTGCAATTCAGCCGTTGAATCTTGGTAAAAAGTCATGATTTTGTAGATTTCGTGCTCTTCTTTGCGAATTCAAGATAGAAAACAACGAAAATCAGCGAGAAATCGTCGTTTTGCATCGAAATATGCGGTTTTTTCTAAGAATTCTGATGATTTCGTGCAGAATTCTGCTGTTTTCTTGCAATTCAGCCGTTGAATCTTGGCAAAAAGTGATGATTTTGTGGATTTCGTGCTCTTCTTTGCGAATTCAAGCCTGAAAACAACGAAAATCGGCGAGAAATTGTCGTTTTGCATCGAAATATGCGGTTCTCTCTAAGAATTTTGACGATTTCGTGCAGAATTCTGCTGTTTTCTTGCAATTCAGCCGTTGAATCTTGGTAAAATGTGATTATTTAGTAGATTTCGTGCTCTTCTTTGCGAATTCAAGCCAGAAAACAACGAAAATCGGCGAAAAATCGTCGTTTTGCATCGAAATATGCGGTTTTTTGAAAGAATTTTGATGATTTCGTGCAGAATTCTGCTTTTTTCTTGCAATTCTGCCGTTGAATCTTGGTAAAAAGTCATGATTTTGTAGATTTCGTGCTCTTCTTTGCGAATTCAAGATAGAAAACAACGAAAATCGGCGAGAAATCGTCGTTTTGCATCGAAATATGCGGTTTTCTGTGAGAATTTTGATGATTTCGTGCAGAATTCTGCTGTTTTCTTGCAATTCAGCCGTTGAATCTTGGTAAAAAGTCATGATTTTGTAGATTTCGTGCTCTTCTCTGCGAATTCAAGCCAGAAAACAACGAAAATCGGCGAGAAATCGTCGTTTTGCATCGAAATATGCGGTTTTCTGTAAGAATTTTGATGATTTCGTGCAGAATTCTGCTGTTTTCTTGCAATTCAGCCGTTGAATCTTGGTAAAAAGCCATGATTTTGTAGATTTCGTGCCCTTGTTTGTGAATTCAAGCCAGAAAACAACGAAAATCGGCGAGAAATCTTCGTTTTGCATCGAAATATGCGGTTTTCTGTGAGAATTTTTATGATTTCGTGAATAATTCTGCTGTTTTCTTGCAATTCAGCCGTTGAATCTTGGTAAAAAGTCATGATTTTGTAGATTTCGTGCTCTTCTTTGCGAATTCCAGCAAGAAAACAACGAAAATCGGCGAGAAATCGTCGTTTTGCATCGAAATATGCGGTTTTCTGTGAGAATTTTGATGATTTCGTGCAGAATTCTGCTGTTTTCTTGCAATTCAGCCGTTGAATCTTGGTAAAAAGTCATGATTTTGTAGATTTCGTGCTCTTCTTTGAGAATTCAAGATAGAAAACAACGAAAATCAGCGAGAAATCGTCGTTTTGCATCGAAATATGCGGTTTTTTCTAAGAATTCTGATGATTTCGTGCAGAATTCTGCTGTTTTCTTGCAATTCAACCGTTGAATCTTGGTAAAAAGTCATGATTTTGTAGATTTCGTGCTCTTCTTTGCGAATTCCAGCCAGAAAACAACGAAAATCGGCGAGAAATCGTCGTTTTGCATCGAAATATGCGGTTTTCTGTGAGAATTTTGATGATTTCGTGCAGAATTCTGCTGTTTTCTTGCAATTCAGCCGTTGAATCTTGGTAAAAAGTCATGATTTTGTAGATTTCGTGCTCTTCTTTGAGAATTCAAGATAGAAAACAACGAAAATCAGCGAGAAATCGTCGTTTTGCATCGAAATATGCGGTTTTTTCTAAGAATTCTGATGATTTCGTGCAGAATTCTGCTGTTTTCTTGCAATTCAGCCGTTGAATCTTGGTAAAAAGTGATGATTTTGTGGATTTTGTGCTCTTCTTTGCGAATTCAAGCCTAAAAACAACGAAAATCGGCGAGAAATCGTCGTTTTGCATCGAAATATGCGGTTTTCTCTAAGAATTTTGACGATTTCGTGCAGAATTCTGCTGTTTTCTTGCAATTCAGCCGTTGAATCTTGGTAAAAAGTGATTATTTAGTAGATTTCGTGCTCTTCTTTGCGAATTCAAGCCAGAAAACAACGAAAATCGGCGAAAAATCGTCGTTTTGCATCGAAATATGCGGTTTTTTGTAAGAATTTTGATGATTTCGTGCAGAATTCTGCTGTTTTCTTGCAATTCAGCCGTTGAATCTTGGTAAAAACTCATTTATTTGTAGATTTCGTGCTCTTCTTTGCGAATTCAAGATAGAAAACAACGAAAATCGGCGAGAAATCGTCGTTTTGCATCGAAATATGCGGTTTTCTGTAAGAATTTTGATGATTTCGTGCAGAATTCTGCTGTTTTCTTGCAATTCAGCCGTTGAATCTTGGTAAAAAGTCATTTATTTGTAGATTTTGTGCTCTTCTTTGCGAATTCAAGATAGAAAACAACGAAAATCAGCGAGAAATCGTCGTTTTGCATCAAAATATGCGGTTTTCTCTAAGAATTTTGATGATTTCGTGCAGAATTCTGCTGTTTTTTAGCAATTCAGCCGTTGAATCTTGGTAAAAAGTGATGATTTTGTAGATTTCGTGCTCTTCTTTGCGAATTCAAGCCAGAAAACAACGAAAATCGGCGAGCAATCGTCGTTTTGCATCGAAATATGCGGTTTTCTGTAAGAATTTTGATGATTTCGTGGATAATTCTGTTGTTTTCTTGCAATTCAGCCGATGAATCTTGGTAAAAAGTCATGATTTTGTAGATTTCGTGCTCTTCTTTGCGAATTCAAGCCAGAAAACAACGAAAATCGGCGAGAAATCGTCGTTTTGCATCGAAATATGCGGTTTTCTGTAAGAATTTTGATGATTTCGTGCAGAATTCTGCTGTTTTCTTGCAATTCTGCCGTTGAATCTTGGTAAAAAGTGATTATTTAGTAGATTTCGTGCTCATCTTTGCGAATTCAAGCCTGAAAACAACGAAAATCGGCGAGAAATCGTCGTTTTGCATCGAAATATGCGGTTTTCTGTAAGAATTTTGATGATTTCGTGCAGAATTCTGCTGTTTTCTATCAATTCAGCTGTTGAATCTTGGTAAAAAGTCATGATTTTGTAGATTTCGTGCCCTTGTTTGTGAATTCAAGCCAGAAAACAACGAAAATCGGCGAGAAATCGTCGTTTTGCATCGAAATATGCGGTTTTCTGTAAGAATTTTGATGATTTCGTGCAGAATTCTGCTGTTTTCTTGCAATTCAGCCGTTGAATCTTGGTAAAAAATCAAGATTTTGTAGATTTCGTGCTCTTCTTTGTGAATTCAAGCCAGAAAACAACGAAAATCGGCGAAAAATCGTCGTTTTGCATCGAAATATGCGGTTTTCTGTGAGAATTTTGATGATTTCGTGCAAAATTCTGCTGTTTTCTTGCAATTCAGCCGTTGAATCTTGGTAAAAAGTCATGATTTTGTAGATTTCGTGCTCTTCTTTGCGAATTCAAGATAGAAAACCACGAAAATCAGCGAAAAATCGTCGTTTTGCATCGAAATATGCGGTTTTCTCTAAGAATTCTGATGATTTCGTGCAGAATTCTGCTGTTTTCTTGCAATTCAGCCGTTGAATCTTGGTAAAAAGTGATTATTTAGTAGATTTCGTGCTCTTCTTTGCGAATTCAAGCCAGAAAACAACGAAAATCGGCGAAAAATCGTCGTTTTGCATCGAAATATGCGGTTTTCTCTAAGAATTTTGATGATTTCGTGCAGAATTCTGCTGTTTTCTTGCAATTCTGCCGTTGAATCTTGGTAAAAAGTCATGATTTTGTAGATTTCGTGCTCTTCTTTGCAAATTCGAGATAGAAAACAACGAAAATCGGCGAGAAATCGTCGTTTTGCATCGAAATATGCGGTTTTCTGTAAGAATTTTGATGATTTCGTGCAGAATTCTGCTGTTTTCTTGCAATTCAGCCGTTGAATCTTGGTAAAAAGTCATTATTTTGTAGATTTTGTGCTCTTTTTTGCGAATTCAAGATAGAAAACAACGAAAATCAGCGAGAAATCGTCGCTTTGCATCAAAATATGCGGTTTTCCCTAAGAATTTTGATGATTTCGTGCAGAATTCTGCTGTTTTTTTGCAATTCAGCCGTTGAATCTTGGTAAAAAGTGATGATTTTGTAGATTTCGTGCTCTCCTTTACGAATTCAAGCCAGAAAACAACGAAAATCGGGGAGAAATCGTCGTTTTGCATCGAAATATGCGGTTTTCTGTTAGAATTTTGATGATTTCGTGGATAATTCTGCTGTTTTCTTGCAATTCAGCCGTTGAATCTTGGTAAAAAGTCATGATTTTGTAGATTTCGTGCTCTTCTTTGCGAATTCAAGCCAGAATACAACGAAAATCGCCGAGGAATCGTCGTTTTGCATCGAAATATGCGGTTTTCTGTAAGACTTTTGATGATTTCGTGCAGAATTCTGCTGTTTTCTTGCAATTCAGCCGTTGAATCTTGGTAAAAAGTGATTATTTAGTAGATTTCGTGCTCTTCTTTGCGAATTCAAGCCTGAAAACAACGAAAATCGGCGAGAAATCGTCGTTTTGCATCGAAATATGCGGTTTTCTGAAAGAATTTTGATGATTTCGTGCAGAATTCTGCTGTTTTCTTGCAATTCAGCCGTTGAATCTTGGTAAAAAGCCATGATTTTGTAGATTTCGTGCCCTTGTTTGTGAATTCAAGCCAGAAAGCAACGAAAATCGGCGAGAAATCTTCGTTTTGCATCGAAATATGCGGTTTTCTGTGAGAATTTTGATGATTTCGTGAATAATTCTGCTGTTTTCTTGCAATTCAGCCGTTGAATCTTGGTAAAAAGTCATGATTTTGTGGATTTCGTGCTCTTCTTTGCGAATTCCAGCCAGAAAACAACGAAAATCGGCGAG
Organism: Gnatocerus cornutus; assembly: GCA_029298725.1. Classification (NCBI taxonomy): domain Eukaryota; kingdom Metazoa; phylum Arthropoda; class Insecta; order Coleoptera; family Tenebrionidae; genus Gnatocerus; species Gnatocerus cornutus. The sequence continues at coordinate 6,852,441 of CM055516.1, forward strand.
AAATCGTCGTTTTGCATCGAAATATGCGGTTTTCTGTGAGAATTTTGATGATTTCGTGCAGAATTCTGCTGTTTTCTTGCAATTCAGCCGTTGAATCTTGGTAAAAAGTCATGATTTTGTAGATTTCGTGCTCTTCTTTGCGAATTCCAGCCAGAAAACAACGAAAATCGGGGAGAAATCGTCGTTTTGCATCGAAATATGCGGTTTTCTGTAAGAATTTTGATGATTTCGTGGATAATTCTGCTGTTTTCTTGCAATTCAGCCGTTGAATCTTGGTAAAAAGTCATGATTTTGTAGATTTCGTGCTCTTCTTTGCGAATTCAAGCCAGAATACAACGAAAATCGGCGAGGAATCGTCGTTTTGCATCGAAAAATGCGGTTTTCTGTAAGAATTTTGATGATTTCGTGCAGAATTCTGCTGTTTTCTTGCAATTCAGCCGTTGAATCTTGGTAAAAAGTGATTATTTAGTAGATTTCGTGCTCTTCTTTGCGAATTCAAGCCAGAAAACAACGAAAATCGGCGAGAAATCGTCGTTTTGCATCGAAATATGCGGTTTTCTGTAAGAATTTTGATGATTTCGTGCAGAATTCTGCTGTTTTCTTGCAATTCAGCCGTTGAATCTTGGTAAAAAGTCATGATTTTGTAGATTTCGTGCTCTTCTTTGTAAATTCAAGCCAGAAAGCAACGAAAATCGGCGAGAAATCGTCGTTTTACATCGAAATATGCGGTTTTCTGTAAGAATTTTGATGATTTCGTGCATAATTCTGCTGTTTTCTTGCAATTCAGCCGTTGAATCTTGGTAAAAAGTCATGATTTTGTAGATTTCGTGCTCTTCTTTGCGAATTCAAGCCAGAAAACAACGAAGGTTGGCGAGAAATCGTCGTTTTGCATCGAAATATGCGGTTTTCTGTAAGAATTTTGATGATTTTGTGCAGAATTCTACTGTTTTCTTGCAATTCAGCCGTTGAATCTTGGTAAAAAGTCATGATTTTGTAGATTTCGTGCTCTTCTTTGCAAATTCAAGCCAGAAAACAACGAAAATCGGCGAGAAATCGTCGTTTTACATCGAAATATGCGGTTTTCTGTAAGAATTTTGATGATTTCGTGCATAATTCTGCTGTTTTCTTGCAATTCAGCCGTTGAATCTTGGTAAAAAGTGATGATTTTGTAGATTTCGTGCTCTTCTTTGCGAATTCAAGCCAGAAAACAACGAAAATCGGCGAGAAATCGTCGTTTTGCATCGAAATATACGGTTTTCTCTAAGAATTTTGATGATTTCGTGCAGAATTATGCTGTTTTCTTACAATTCAGCCGTTGAATCTTGGTAAAAAGTCATGATTTTGTAGATTTCGTGCTCTTCTTTGCGAATTCAAGATAGAAAACAACGAAAATCGGCGAGAAATCGTCGTTTTGCATCGAAATATGCGGTTTTCAGTAAGAATTTTGATGATTTCGTGCAGAATTCTGCTGTTTCCTTGCAATTCAGCCGTTGAATCTTAGTATAAAGTCATGATTTTGTAGATTTCGTGCTCTTCTTTGCGAATTCAAGATAGAAAACAACAAAAAACAGCGAGAAATCGTCGTTTTGCATCGAAAAATGCGGTTTTCTCTTAGTATTCTGATGATTTCGTGCAGAATTTTGCTGTTTTCTTGCAATTCAGCCGTTGAATCTTGGTAAAAAGTGATGATTTTGTAGATTTCGTGCTCTTCTTTGCGAATTCAAGCCAGAAAACAACGAAAATCGGCGAGGAATCGTCGTTTTGCATCGAAATATGCGGTTTTCTCTAAGAATTTTGACGATTTCGTGCAGAATTTTGCTGTTTTCTAGCAATTCAGCGGTTGAATCTTGGTAAAAAGTGATTATTTAGTAGATTTCGTGCTCTTCTTTCCGAATTCAAACCAGAAAACAACGAAAATCGGCGAGAAATCGTCGTTTTGCATCGCAATATGCGGTTTTCTGTAAGAATTTTGATGATTTCGTGCAGAATTCTGCTGTTTCCTTGCAATTCAGCCGTTGAATCTTGGTAAAAAGTCATGATTTTGTAGATTTCGTGCTCTCCTTTGCGAATTCAAGCCAGAAAACAACGAAAATCGGCGAGAAATCGTCGTTTTGCATCGAAATATGCGGTTTTCTGTGAGAATTTTGATGATTTCGTGCAGAATTCTGCTGTTTTCTTGCAATTCAGCCGTTGAATCTTGGTAAAAAGTGATTATTTAGTAGATTTCGTGCTCTTCTTTGCGAATTCAAGCCTGAAAACAACGAAAATCGGCGAGAAATCGTCGTTTTGCATCGAAATATGCGGTTTTCTGTAAGAATTCTGATAATTTCGTGCAGAATTCTACTGTTTTTTTGCAATTCAGCCGTTGAATCTTGGTAAAAAGTGATGATTTTGTAGATTTCGTGCTCTTCTTTGCGAATTCAAGCCAGAAAACAACGAAAATCGGCGAGAAATCGTCGTTTTGCATCGAAATATGCGGTTTTCTGTAAGAATTTTGATGATTTCGTGGATAATTCTGCTGTTTTTTTGCAATTCAGCCGTTGAATCTTGGTAAAAAGTGATGATTTTGTAGATTTCGTGCTCTTCTTTGCGAATTCAAGCCAGAAAACAACGAAAATCGGCGAGAAATCGTCGTTTTGCATCGAATTATGCGGTTTTCTGTAAGAATTTTGATGATTTCGTGCAGAATTCTGCTGTTTCCTTGCAATTCAGCCGTTGAATCTTGGTAAAAAGTCATGATTTTGTAGATTTCGTGCCCTTGTTTGTGAATTCAAGCCAGAAAACAACGAAAATCGGCGAGAAATCGTCGTTTTGCATCGAAATATGCGGTTTTCTGTAAGAATTTTGATGATTTCGTGCAGAATTCTGCTGTTTTCTTGCAATTCAGCCGTTGAATCTTGGTAAAAAGTGATTATTTAGTAGATTTCGTGCTCTTCTTTGCGAATTCAAGCCTGAAAACAACGAAAATCGGCGAAAAATCGTCGTTTTGCATCGAAATATGCGGTTTTCTGTGAGAATTTTGATGATTTCGTGCAGAATTCTGCTGTTTTCTTACAATTCAGCCGTTGAATCTTGGTAAAAAGTCATGATTTTGTAGATTTCGTGCTCTTCTCTGCGAATTCAAGCCAGAAAACAACGAAAATCGGCGAGAAATCGTCGTTTTGCATCGAAATATGCGGTTTTCTGTAAGAATTTTGATAATTTCGTGCAGAATTCTGCTGTTTTTTTGCAATTCAGCCGTTGAATCTTGGTAAAAAGTGATGATTTTGTAGATTTCGTGCTCTCCTTTGCGAATTCAAGCCAGAAAACAACGAAAATCGGCGAGAAATCGTCGTTTTGCATCGAAATATGCGGTTTTCTGTAAGAATTTTGATGATTTCGTGGATAATTCTGCTGTTTTCTTACAATTCAGCCGTTGAATCTTGGTAAAAAGTCATGATTTTGTAGATTTCGTGCTCTTCTCTGCGAATTCAAGCCAGAAAACAACTAAAATCGGCGAGAAATCGACGTTTTGCATCGAAATATGCGGTTTTCTGTGAGAATTTTGATGATTTCGTGCAGAATTCTGCTGTTTTCTTGCAATTCAGATGTTGAATCTTGGTAAGAAGTCATGATTTTGTAGATTTCGTGCTCTTCTCTGCGAATTCAAGCCAGAAAACAACGAAAATCGGCGAGAAATCGTCGTTTTGCATCGAAATATGCGGTTTTCTGTAAGAATTTTGATGATTTCGTGCAGAATTCTGCTGTTTTCTTACAATTCAGCCGTTGAATCTTGGTAAAAAGTCATGATTTTGTAGATTTCGTGCTCTTCTCTGCGAATTCAAGCCAGAAAACAACTAAAATCGGCGAGAAATCGACGTTTTGCATCGAAATATGCGGTTTTCTGTGAGAATTTTGATGATTTCGTGCAGAATTCTGCTGTTTTCTTGCAATTCAGATGTTGAATCTTGGTAAAAAGTGATGATTTTGTAGATTTCGTGCTCTCCTTTGCGAATTCAAGCCAGAAAACAACGAAAATCGGCGAGAAATCGTCGTTTTGCATCGAAATATGCGGTTTTCTGTAAGAATTTTGATGATTTTGTGCAGAATTCTGCTGTTTTCTTGCAATTCAGCCGTTGAATCTTGGTAAAAAGTCATGATTTTGTAGATTTCGTGCTCTTCTTTGCAAATTCAAGCCAGAAAACAACGAAAATCGGCGAGAAATCGTCGTTTTGCATCGAAATATGCGGTTTTCTGTAAAAATTCTGATGATTTCGTGCAGAATTCTACTGTTTTTTTGCAATTCAGCTGTTGAATCTTGGTAAAAAATCATGATTTTGTAGATTTCGTGCTCCTCTTTGCGAATTCAAGATAGAAAACAACGAAAATCAGCGAGAAATCGTCGTTTTGCATCGAAATATGCGGTTTTCTCTAAGAATTCTGATGATTTCGTGCAGAATTCTGCTGTTTTCTTGCAATTCAGCCGTTGAGTCTTGGTAAAAAGTGATGATTTTGTGGATTTCGTGCTCTTCTTTGCGAATTCAAGTCTGAAAACAACGAAAATCGGCGAGAAATCGTCGTTTTGCATAGAAATATGCGGTTTTCTCTAAGAATTTTGACGATTTCGTGCAGAATTCTGCTGTTTTCTTGTAATTCAGCCGTTGAATCTTGGTAAAAAGTGATTATTTAGTAAATTTCGTGCTTTTCTTTGCGAATTCAAGCCAGAAAACAACGAAAGTTGGCGAGAAATCGTCGTTTTGCATCGAAATTTGCGGTTTTCTGTGAGAATTTTGATGATTTCGTGCAGAATTCTGCTGTTTTCTTGCAATTCAGCCGTTGAATCTTTGTAAAAAGTCATGATTTTGTAGATTTCGTGCTCTTCTTTGCGAATTCAAGCCAGAAAACAACGAAAATCGGCGAAAAATCGTCGTTTTGCATCGAAATATGCGGTTTTCTCTAAGAATTTTGACGATTTCGTGCAGAATTCTGCTGATTTCTTGCAATTCAGCCGTTGAATCTTGGTAAAAAGTGATTATTTAGTAGATTTCGTGCTCTTCTTTGCGAATTCAAGCCTGAAAATAACGAAAATCGGCGAGAAATCGTCGTTTTGCATCGAAATATGCGGTTTTCTGTAAGAATTTTGATGATTTCGTGCAGAATTCTGCTGTTTTCTTGCAATTCAGCTGTTGAATCTTGGTAAAAAGTCATGATTTTGTAGATTTCGTGCTCTTATTTGCGTATTCAAGCCAGAAAACAACGAAAATCGGCGAGAAATCGTCGTTTTGCATCGAAATATGCGGTTTTCTGTAAGAATTTTGATGATTTCGTGAATAATTCTGCTGTTTTCTTGCAATTCAGCCGTTGAATCTTGGTAAAAAGTCATGATTTTGTAGATTTCGTGCTCTTCTTTGCGAATTCCAGCCAGAAAACAACGAAAATCGGCGAGAAATCGTCGTTTTGCATCGAAATATGCGGTTTTCTGTGAGAATTTTGATGATTTCGTGCAGAATTCTGCTGTTTTCTTGCAATTCAGCCGTTGAATCTTGGTAAAAAGTCATGATTTTGTAGATTTCGTGCTCTTCTTTGAGAATTCAAGATAGAAAACAACGAAAATCAGCGAGAAATCGTCGTTTTGCATCGAAATATGCGGTTTTTTCTAAGAATTCTGATGATTTCGTGCAGAATTCTGCTGTTTTCTTGCAATTCAGCCGTTGAATCTTGGTAAAAAGTGATGATTTTGTGGATTTCGTGCTCTTCTTTGCGAATTCAAGCCTGAAAACAACGAAAATCGGCGAGAAATCGTCGTTTTGCATCGAAATATGAGGTTTTCTCTAAGAATTTTGACGATTTCGTGCAGAATTCTGCTGTTTTCTTGCAATTCAGCCGTTGAATCTTGGTAAAAAGTGATTATTTAGTAGATTTCGTGCTCTTCTTTGCGAATTCAAGCCAGAAAACAACGAAAATCGGCGAAAAATCGTCGTTTTGCATCGAAATATGCGGTTTTTTGTTAGAATTTTGATGATTTCGTGCAGAATTCTGCTATTTTCTTGCAATTCTGCCGTTGAATCTTGGTAAAAAGTCATGATTTTGTAGATTTCGTGCTCTTCTTTGCGAATTCAAGATAGAAAACAACGAAAATCGGCGAGAAATCGTCGTTTTGCATCGAAATATGCGGTTTTCTGTAAGAATTTTGATGATTTCGTGCAGAATTCTGCTGTTTTCTTGCAATTCAGCCGTTGAATCTTGGTAAAAAGTCATCTATTTGTAGATTTCGTGCTCTTCTTTGCGAATTCAAGATAGAAAACAACGAAAATCGGCGAGAAATCGTCGTTTTGCATCGAAATATGCGGTTTTCTGTAAGAATTTTGATGATTTCGTGCAGAATTCTGCTGTTTTCTTGCAATTCAGCCGTTGAATCTTGGTAAAAAGTCATTTATTTGTAGATTTTGTGCTCTTCTTTGCGAATTCAAGATAGAAAACAACGAAAATCAGCGAGAAATCGTCGTTTTGCATCAAAATATGCGGTTTTCTCTAAGAATTTTGATGATTTCGTGCAGAATTCTGCTGTTTTTTTGCAATTCAGCCGTTGAATCTTGGTAAAAAGTGATGATTTTGTAGATTTCGTGCTCTTCTTTGCGAATTCAAGCCAGAAAACAACGAAAATCAGCGAGCAATCGTCGTTTTGCATCGAAATATGCGGTTTTCTGTAAGAATTTTGATGATTTCGTGCAGAATTCTGCTGTTTTCTTGCAATTCAGCCGTTGAATCTTGGTAAAAAGTCATGATTTTGTAGATTTCGTGCTCTTCTTTGCAAATTCAAGCCAGAAAACAACGAAAATCGGCGAGAAATCGTCGTTTTACATCGAAATATGCGGTTTTCTGTAAGAATTTTGATGATTTCGTGCAGAATTCTGCTGTTTTCTTGCAATTCAGCCGTTGAATCTTGGTAAAAAGTCATGATTTTGTAGATTTCGTGCTCTTCTTTGCGAATTCAAGATAGAAAACAACGAAAATCGGCGAGAAATCGTCGTTTTGCATCGTAATATGCGGTTTTCAGTAAGAATTTTGATGATTTCGTGCAGAATTCTGCTGTTTTCTTGCAATTCAGCTGTTGAATCTTAGTAAAAAGTCATGATTTTGTAGATTTCGTGCTCTTCTTTGCGAATTCAAGATAGAAAACAACGAAAATCAGCGAGAAATCGTCGTTTTGCATCGAAAAATGCGGTTTTCTCTTAGAATTCTGATGATTTCGTGCAGAATTCTGCTGTTTTCTTGCAATTCAGCCGTTGAATCTTGGTAAAAAGTGATGATTTTGTAGATTTCGTGCCCTTCTTTGCGAATTCAAGCCAGAAAACCACGAAAATCGGCGAGGAATCGTCGTTTTGCATCGAAATATGCGGTTTTCTCTAAGAATTTTGACGATTTCGTGCAGAATTCTGCTGTTTTCTTGCAATTCAGCAGTTGAATCTTGGTAAAAAGTGATTATTTAGTAGATTTCGTGCTCTTCTTTCCGAATTCAAGCCAGAAAACAACGAAAATCGGCGAGAAATCGTCGTTTTGCATCGAAATATGCGGTTTTCTGTAAGAATTTTGATGATTTCGTGCAGAATTCTGCTGTTTCCTTGCAATTCAGCCGTTGAATCTTGGTATAAAGTCATGATTTTGTAGATTTCGTGCTCTCCTTTGCGAATTCAAGCCAGAAAACAACGAAAATCGGCGAGAAATCGTCGTTTTGCATCGAAATATGCGGTTTTCTGAGAGAATTTTGATGATTTCGTGCAGAATTCTGCGGTTTTCTTGCAATTCAGCCGTTGAATCTTGGTAAAAAGTCATGATTTTGTAGATTTCGTGCTCTTCTTTGCGATTTCAAGATAGAAAACAACGAAAATCAGCGAGAAATCGTCGTTTTGCATCGAAATATGCGGTTTTCTCTAAGAATTCTGATGATTTCGTGCAGAATTCTGCTGTTTTCTTGCAATTCAGCCGTTGAGTCTTGGTAAAAAGTGATGATTTTGTGGATTTCGTGCTCTTCTTTGCGAATTCAAGATAGAAAACAACAAAAATCAGCGAGAAATCGTCGTTTTGCATCGAAATATGCGGTTTTCTCTAAGAATTCTGATGATTTCGTGCAGAATTCTGCTGTTTTCTTGCAATTCAGGCGTTGAATCTTGGTAAAAAGTGATTATTTAATAGATTTCGTGCTCTTCTTTGCGAATTCAAGCCAGAAAACAACGAAAATCGGCGAAAAATCGTCGTTTTGCATCGAAATATGCGGTTTTCTGTAAGAATTTTGATGATTTCGTGCAGAATTCTGCTGTTTTCTTGCAATTCAGCCGTTGAATCTTGGTAAAAAGTCATGATTTTGTAGATTTCGTGCTCTTCTTTGCGAATTCAAGCCAGAAAACAACGAAAATCGGCGAGAAATCGTCGTTTTGCATCGAAATATGCGGTTTTCTCTAAGAATTTTGACGATTTCGTGCAGAATTCTGCTGTTTTCTTGCAATTCAGCCGTTGAATCTTGGTAAAAAGTGATTATTTTGTAGATTTCGTGCTCTTCTTTCCGAATTCAAGCCAGAAAACAACGAAAATCGGCGAGAAATCGTCGTTTTGCATCGAAATATGCGGTTTTCTGTAAGAATTTTGATGATTTCGTGCAGAATTCTGCTGTTTCCTTGCAATTCAGCCGTTGAATCTTGGTAAAAAGTCATGATTTTGTAGATTTCGTGCTCTCCTTTGCGAATTCAAGCCAGAAAACAACGAAAATCTCCGAGAAATCGTCGTTTTGCATCGAAATATGCGGTTTTCTGTGAGAATTTTGATGATTTCGTGCAGAATTCTGCGGTTTTCTTGCAATTCAGCCGTTGAATCTTGGTAAAAGGTCATGATTTTGTAGATTTCGTGCTCTTCTTTGCGAATTCAAGCCAGAAAACAACGAAAATCGGCGAAAAATCGTCGTTTTGCATCGAAATATGCGGTTTTCTGTAAGAATTTTGATGATTTCGTGCAGAATTCTGCTGTTTTCTTGCAATTCAGCCGTTGAATCTTGGTAAAAAGTCATGATTTTGTAGATTTCGTGCTCTTCTTTGCGAATTCAAGCCAGAAAACAACGAAAATCGGCGAGAAATCGTCGTTTTGCATCGAAATATGCGGTTTTCTCTAAGAATTTTGACGATTTCGTGCAGAATTCTGCTGTTTTCTTGCAATTCAGCCGTTGAATCTTGGTAAAAAGTGATTATTTTGTAGATTTCGTGCTCTTCTTTCCGAATTCAAGCCAGAAAACAACGAAAATCGGCGAGAAATCGTCGTTTTGCATCGAAATATGCGGTTTTTTCTAAGAATTCTGATGATTTCGTGCAGAATTCTGCTGTTTTCTTGCAATTCAGCCGTTGAATCTTGGTAAAAAGTGATGATTTTGTGGATTTCGTGCTCTTCTTTGCGAATTCAAGCCTGAAAACAACGAAAATCGGCGAGAAATCGTCGTTTTGCATCGAAATATGCGGTTTTCTCTAAGAATTTTGACGATTTCGTGCAGAATTCTGCTGTTTTCTTGCAATTCAGCCGCTGAATCTTGGTAAAAAGTGATTATTTAGTAGATTTCGTGCTCTTCTTTGCGAATTCAAGCCAGAAAACAACGAAAATCGGCGAAAAATCGTCGTTTTGCATCGAAATATGCGGTTTTTTGTAAGAATTTTGATGATTTCGTGCAGAATTCTGCTTTTTTCTTGCAATTCTGCCGTTGAATCTTGGTAAAAAGTCATGATTTTGTAGATTTCGTGCTCTTCTTTGCGAATTCAAGATAGAAAACAACGAAAATCGGCGAGAAATCGTCGTTTTGCATCGAAATATGCGGTTTTCTGTAAGAATTTTGATGATTTCGTGCAGAATTCTGCTGTTTTCTTGCAATTCAGCCGTTGAATCTTGGTAAAAAGTCATTTATTTGTAGATTTTGTGCTCTTCTTTGCAAATTCAAGATAGAAAACAACGAAAATCAGCGAGAAATCGTCGTTTTGCATCAAAATATGCGGTTTTCTCTAAGAATTTTGATGATTTCGTGCAGAATTCTGCTGTTTTTTTGCAATTCAGCCGTTGAATCTTGGTAAAAAGTGATTATTTAGTAGATTTCGTGCTCTTCTTTGCGAATTCAAGCCAGAAAACAACGAAAATCGGCGAAAAATCGTCGTTTTGCATCGAAATATGCGGTTTTTTGTAAGAATTTTGATGATTTCGTGCAGAATTCTGCTGTTTTCTTGCAATTCAGCCGTTGAAACTTTGGTAAAAAGTCATTCATTTGTAGATTTCGTGCTCTTCTTTGCGAATTCAAGATAGAAAACAACGAAAATCGGCGAGAAATCGTCGTTTTGCATCGAAATATGCGGTTTTCTCTAAGAATTTTGACGATTTCGTGCAGAATTCTGCTGTTTTCTTGCAATTCAGCCGTTGAATCTTGGTAAAAAGTGATTATTTAGTAGATTTCGTGCTCTTCTTTGCGAATTCAAGCCAGAAAACAACGAAAATCGGCGAGAAATCGTCGTTTTGCATCGAAATATGCGGTTTTCTGTGAGAATTTTGATGATTTCGTGCAGAATTCTGCGGTTTTCTTGCAATTCAGCCGTTGAATCTTGGTAAAAAGTCATGATTTTGTAGATTTCGTGCTCTTCTTTGCGAATTCAAGATAGAAAACAACGAAAATCAGCGAGAAATCGTCGTTTTGCATCGAAATATGCGGTTTTTTCTAAGAATTCTGATGATTTCGTGCAGAATTCTGCTGTTTTCTTGCAATTCAGCCGTTGAATCTTGGTAAAAAGTGATGATTTTGTGGATTTCGTGCTCTTCTTTGCGAATTCAAGCCTGAAAACAACGAAAATCGGCGAGAAATCGTCGTTTTGCATCGAAATATGCGGTTTTCTCTAAGAATTTTGACGATTTCGTGCAGAATTCTGCTGTTTTCTTGCAATTCAGCCGTTGAATCTTGGTAAAAAGTGATAATTTAGTAGATTTCGTGTTCTTCTTTCCGAATTCAAGCCAGAAAACAACGAAAATCGGCGAGAAATCGTCGTTTTGCATCGAAATATGCGGTTTTCTGTAAGAATTTTGATGATTTCGTGCAGAATTCTGCTGTTTCCTTGCAATTCAGCCGTTGAATCTTGGTAAAAAGTCATGATTTTGTAGATTTCGTGCTCTCCTTTGCGAATTCAAGCCAGAAAACAACGAAAATCGGCGAGAAATCGTCGTTTTGCATCGAAATATGCGGTTTTCTGTGAGAATTTTGATGATTTCGTGCAGAATTCTGCGGTTTTCTTGCAATTCAGCCGTTGAATCTTGGTAAAAAGTCATGATTTTGTAGATTTCGTGCTCTTCTTTGCGAATTCAAGCCAGAAAACAACGAAAATCGGCGAAAAATCGTCGTTTTGCATCGAAATATGCGGTTTTTTGTAAGAATTTTGATGATTTCGTGCAGAATTCTGCTTTTTTCTTGCAATTCTGCCGTTGAATCTTGGTAAAAAGTCATGATTTTGTAGATTTCGTGCTCTTCTTTGCGAATTCAAGATAGAAAACAACGAAAATCGGCGAGAAATCGTCGTTTTGCATCGAAATATGCGGTTTTCTGTAAGAATTTTGATGATTTCGTGCAGAATTCTGCTGTTTTCTTGCAATTCAGCCGTTGAATCTTGGTAAAAAGTCATTTATTTGTAGATTTTGTGCTCTTCTTTGCAAATTCAAGATAGAAAACAACGAAAATCAGCGAGAAATCGTCGTTTTGCATCAAAATATGCGGTTTTCTCTAAGAATTTTGATGATTTCGTGCAGAATTCTGCTGTTTTTTTGCAATTCAGCCGTTGAATCTTGGTAAAAAGTGATTATTTAGTAGATTTCGTGCTCTTCTTTGCGAATTCAAGCCAGAAAACAACGAAAATCGGCGAAAAATCGTCGTTTTGCATCGAAATATGCGGTTTTTTGTAAGAATTTTGATGATTTCGTGCAGAATTCTGCTGTTTTCTTGCAATTCAGCCGTTGAAACTTTGGTAAAAAGTCATTCATTTGTAGATTTCGTGCTCTTCTTTGCGAATTCAAGATAGAAAACAACGAAAATCGGCGAGAAATCGTCGTTTTGCATCGAAATATGCGGTTTTCTCTAAGAATTTTGACGATTTCGTGCAGAATTCTGCTGTTTTCTTGCAATTCAGCCGTTGAATCTTGGTAAAAAGTGATTATTTAGTAGATTTCGTGCTCTTCTTTGCGAATTCAAGCCAGAAAACAACGAAAATCGGCGAGAAATCGTCGTTTTGCATCGAAATATGCGGTTTTCTGTGAGAATTTTGATGATTTCGTGCAGAATTCTGCGGTTTTCTTGCAATTCAGCCGTTGAATCTTGGTAAAAAGTCATGATTTTGTAGATTTCGTGCTCTTCTTTGCGAATTCAAGATAGAAAACAACGAAAATCAGCGAGAAATCGTCGTTTTGCATCGAAATATGCGGTTTTTTCTAAGAATTCTGATGATTTCGTGCAGAATTCTGCTGTTTTCTTGCAATTCAGCCGTTGAATCTTGGTAAAAAGTGATGATTTTGTGGATTTCGTGCTCTTCTTTGCGAATTCAAGCCTGAAAACAACGAAAATCGGCGAGAAATCGTCGTTTTGCATCGAAATATGCGGTTTTCTCTAAGAATTTTGACGATTTCGTGCAGAATTCTGCTGTTTTCTTGCAATTCAGCCGTTGAATCTTGGTAAAAAGTGATAATTTAGTAGATTTCGTGTTCTTCTTTCCGAATTCAAGCCAGAAAACAACGAAAATCGGCGAGAAATCGTCGTTTTGCATCGAAATATGCGGTTTTCTGTAAGAATTTTGATGATTTCGTGCAGAATTCTGCTGTTTCCTTGCAATTCAGCCGTTGAATCTTGGTAAAAAGTCATGATTTTGTAGATTTCGTGCTCTCCTTTGCGAATTCAAGCCAGAAAACAACGAAAATCGGCGAGAAATCGTCGTTTTGCATCGAAATATGCGGTTTTCTGTGAGAATTTTGATGATTTCGTGCAGAATTCTGCGGTTTTCTTGCAATTCAGCCGTTGAATCTTGGTAAAAAGTCATGATTTTGTAGATTTCGTGCTCTTCTTTGCGAATTCAAGATAGAAAACAACGAAAATCTGCGAGAAATCGTCGTTTTGCATCGAAATATGCGGTTTTCTGTGAGAATTTTGATGATTTCGTGCAGAATTCTGCTGTTTTCTTGCAATTCAGCCGTTGAATCTTGGTAAAAAGTGATTATTTAGTAGATTTCGTGCTCTTCTTTGCGAATTCAAGCCTGAAAACAACGAAAATCGGCGAGAAATCGTCGTTTTGCATCGAAATATGCGGTTTTCTGTAAGAATTCTGATAATTTCGTGCAGAATTCTACTGTTTTTTTGCAATTCAGCCGTTGAATCTTGGTAAAAAGTGATGATTTTGTAGATTTCGTGCTCTTCTTTGCGAATTCAAGCCAGAAAACAACGAAAATCGGCGAGAAATCGTCGTTTTGCATCGAAATATGCGGTTTTCTGTAAGAATTTTGATGATTTCGTGCAGAATTCTGCTGTTTTCTTGCAATTCAGCCGTTGAATCTTGGTAAAAAATCATGATTTTGTAGATTTCGTGCTCTTCTTTGTGAATTCAAGCCAGAAAACAACGAAAATCGGCGAGAAATCGTCGTTTTGCATCGAAATATGCGGTTTTCTGTAAGAATTTTGATGATTTCGTGGATAATTCTGCTGTTTTTTTGCAATTCAGCCGTTGAATCTTGGTAAAAAGTGATGATTTTGTAGATTTCGTGCTCTTCTTTGCGAATTCAAGCCAGAAAACAACGAAAATCGGCGAGAAATCGTCGTTTTGCATCGAATTATGCGGTTTTCTGTAAGAATTTTGATGATTTCGTGCAGAATTCTGCTGTTTCCTTGCAATTCAGCCGTTGAATCTTGGTAAAAAGTCATGATTTTGTAGATTTCGTGCCCTTGTTTGTGAATTCAAGCCAGAAAACAACGAAAATCGGCGAGAAATCGTCGTTTTGCATCGAAATATGCGGTTTTCTGTAAGAATTTTGATGATTTCGTGCAGAATTCTGCTGTTTTCTTGCAATTCAGCCGTTGAATCTTGGTAAAAAGTGATTATTTAGTAGATTTCGTGCTCTTCTTTGCGAATTCAAGCCTGAAAACAACGAAAATCGGCGAAAAATCGTCGTTTTGCATCGAAATATGCGGTTTTCTGTGAGAATTTTGATGATTTCGTGCAGAATTCTGCTGTTTTCTTACAATTCAGCCGTTGAATCTTGGTAAAAAGTCATGATTTTGTAGATTTCGTGCTCTTCTCTGCGAATTCAAGCCAGAAAACAACGAAAATCGGCGAGAAATCGTCGTTTTGCATCGAAATATGCGGTTTTCTGTAAGAATTTTGATAATTTCGTGCAGAATTCTGCTGTTTTTTTGCAATTCAGCCGTTGAATCTTGGTAAAAAGTGATGATTTTGTAGATTTCGTGCTCTCCTTTGCGAATTCAAGCCAGAAAACAACGAAAATCGGCGAGAAATCGTCGTTTTGCATCGAAATATGCGGTTTTCTGTAAGAATTTTGATGATTTCGTGGATAATTCTGCTGTTTTCTTACAATTCAGCCGTTGAATCTTGGTAAAAAGTCATGATTTTGTAGATTTCGTGCTCTTCTCTGCGAATTCAAGCCAGAAAACAACTAAAATCGGCGAGAAATCGACGTTTTGCATCGAAATATGCGGTTTTCTGTGAGAATTTTGATTATTTCGTGCAGAATTCTGCTGTTTTCTTGCAATTCAGATGTTGAATCTTGGTAAGAAGTCATGATTTTGTAGATTTCGTGCTCTTCTCTGCGAATTCAAGCCAGAAAACAACGAAAATCGGCGAGAAATCGTCGTTTTGCATCGAAATATGCGGTTTTCTGTAAGAATTTTGATGATTTCGTGCAGAATTCTGCTGTTTTCTTACAATTCAGCCGTTGAATCTTGGTAAAAAGTCATGATTTTGTAGATTTCGTGCTCTTCTCTGCGAATTCAAGCCAGAAAACAACTAAAATCGGCGAGAAATCGACGTTTTGCATCGAAATATGCGGTTTTCTGTGAGAATTTTGATGATTTCGTGCAGAATTCTGCTGTTTTCTTGCAATTCAGATGTTGAATCTTGGTAAAAAGTGATGATTTTGTAGATTTCGTGCTCTCCTTTGCGAATTCAAGCCAGAAAACAACGAAAATCGGCGAGAAATCGTCGTTTTGCATCGAAATATGCGGTTTTCTGTAAGAATTTTGATGATTTTGTGCAGAATTCTGCTGTTTTCTTGCAATTCAGCCGTTGAATCTTGGTAAAAAGTCATGATTTTGTAGATTTCGTGCTCTTCTTTGCAAATTCAAGCCAGAAAACAACGAAAATCGGCGAGAAATCGTCGTTTTGCATCGAAATATGCGGTTTTCTGTAAAAATTCTGATGATTTCGTGCAGAATTCTACTGTTTTTTTGCAATTCAGCTGTTGAATCTTGGTAAAAAGTCATGATTTTGTAGATTTCGTGCTCCTCTTTGCGAATTCAAGATAGAAAACAACGAAAATCAGCGAGAAATCGTCGTTTTGCATCGAAATATGCGGTTTTCTCTAAGAATTCTGATGATTTCGTGCAGAATTCTGCTGTTTTCTTGCAATTCAGCCGTTGAGTCTTGGTAAAAAGTGATGATTTTGTGGATTTCGTGCTCTTCTTTGCGAATTCAAGTCTGAAAACAACGAAAATCGGCGAGAAATCGTCGTTTTGCATAGAAATATGCGGTTTTCTCTAAGAATTTTGACGATTTCGTGCAGAATTCTGCTGTTTTCTTGTAATTCAGCCGTTGAATCTTGGTAAAAAGTGATTATTTAGTAAATTTCGTGCTTTTCTTTGCGAATTCAAGCCAGAAAACAACGAAAGTTGGCGAGAAATCGTCGTTTTGCATCGAAATTTGCGGTTTTCTGTGAGAATTTTGATGATTTCGTGCAGAATTCTGCTGTTTTCTTGCAATTCAGCCGTTGAATCTTGGTAAAAAGTCATGATTTTGTAGATTTCGTGCTCTTCTTTGCGAATTCAAGCCAGAAAACAACGAAAATCGGCGAAAAATCGTCGTTTTGCATCGAAATATGCGGTTTTCTCTAAGAATTTTGACGATTTCGTGCAGAATTCTGCTGATTTCTTGCAATTCAGCCGTTGAATCTTGGTAAAAAGTGATTATTTAGTAGATTTCGTGCTCTTCTTTGCGAATTCAAGCCTGAAAATAACGAAAATCGGCGAGAAATCGTCGTTTTGCATCGAAATATGCGGTTTTCTGTAAGAATTTTGATGATTTCGTGCAGAATTCTGCTGTTTTCTTGCAATTCAGCTGTTGAATCTTGGTAAAAAGTCATGATTTTGTAGATTTCGTGCTCTTATTTGCGTATTCAAGCCAGAAAACAACGAAAATCGGCGAGAAATCGTCGTTTTGCATCGAAATATGCGGTTTTCTGTAAGAATTTTGATGATTTCGTGAATAATTCTGCTGTTTTCTTGCAATTCAGCCGTTGAATCTTGGTAAAAAGTCATGATTTTGTAGATTTCGTGCTCTTCTTTGCGAATTCCAGCCAGAAAACAACGAAAATCGGCGAGAAATCGTCGTTTTGCATCGAAATATGCGGTTTTCTGTGAGAATTTTGATGATTTCGTGCAGAATTCTGCTGTTTTCTTGCAATTCAGCCGTTGAATCTTGGTAAAAAGTCATGATTTTGTAGATTTCGTGCTCTTCTTTGAGAATTCAAGATAGAAAACAACGAAAATCAGCGAGAAATCGTCGTTTTGCATCGAAATATGCGGTTTTTTCTAAGAATTCTGATGATTTCGTGCAGAATTCTGCTGTTTTCTTGCAATTCAGCCGTTGAATCTTGGTAAAAAGTGATGATTTTGTGGATTTCGTGCTCTTCTTTGCGAATTCAAGCCTGAAAACAACGAAAATCGGCGAGAAATCGTCGTTTTGCATCGAAATATGAGGTTTTCTCTAAGAATTTTGACGATTTCGTGCAGAATTCTGCTGTTTTCTTGCAATTCAGCCGTTGAATCTTGGTAAAAAGTGATTATTTAGTAGATTTCGTGCTCTTCTTTGCGAATTCAAGCCAGAAAACAACGAAAATCGGCGAAAAATCGTCGTTTTGCATCGAAATATGCGGTTTTTTGTTAGAATTTTGATGATTTCGTGCAGAATTCTGCTATTTTCTTGCAATTCTGCCGTTGAATCTTGGTAAAAAGTCATGATTTTGTAGATTTCGTGCTCTTCTTTGCGAATTCAAGATAGAAAACAACGAAAATCGGCGAGAAATCGTCGTTTTGCATCGAAATATGCGGTTTTCTGTAAGAGTTTTGATGATTTCGTGCAGAATTCTGCTGTTTTCTTGCAATTCAGCCGTTGAATCTTGGTAAAAAGTCATCTATTTGTAGATTTCGTGCTCTTCTTTGCGAATTCAAGATAGAAAACAACGAAAATCGGCGAGAAATCGTCGTTTTGCATCGAAATATGCGGTTTTCTGTAAGAATTTTGATGATTTCGTGCAGAATTCTGCTGTTTTCTTGCAATTCAGCCGTTGAATCTTGGTAAAAAGTCATTTATTTGTAGATTTTGTGCTCTTCTTTGCGAATTCAAGATAGAAAACAACGAAAATCAGCGAGAAATCGTCGTTTTGCATCAAAATATGCGGTTTTCTCTAAGAATTTTGATGATTTCGTGCAGAATTCTGCTGTTTTTTTGCAATTCAGCCGTTGAATCTTGGTAAAAAGTGATTATTTTGTAGATTTCGTGCTCTTCTTTGCGAATTCAAGCCAGAAAACAACGAAAATCAGCGAGCAATCGTCGTTTTGCATCGAAATATGCGGTTTTCTGTAAGAATTTTGATGATTTCGTGCAGAATTCTGCTGTTTTCTTGCAATTCAGCCGTTGAATCTTGGTAAAAAGTCATGATTTTGTAGATTTCGTGCTCTTCTTTGCAAATTCAAGCCAGAAAACAACGAAAATCGGCGAGAAATCGTCGTTTTACATCGAAATATGCGGTTTTCTGTAAGAATTTTGATGATTTCGTGCAGAATTCTGCTGTTTTCTTGCAATTCAGCCGTTGAATCTTGGTAAAAAGTCATGATTTTGTAGATTTCGTGCTCTTCTTTGCGAATTCAAGATAGAAAACAACGAAAATCGGCGAGAAATCGTCGTTTTGCATCGTAATATGCGGTTTTCAGTAAGAATTTTGATGATTTCGTGCAGAATTCTGCTGTTTTCTTGCAATTCAGCTGTTGAATCTTAGTAAAAAGTCATGATTTTGTAGATTTCGTGCTCTTCTTTGCGAATTCAAGATAGAAAACAACGAAAATCAGCGAGAAATCGTCGTTTTGCATCGAAAAATGCGGTTTTCTCTTAGAATTCTGATGATTTCGTGCAGAATTCTGCTGTTTTCTTGCAATTCAGCCGTTGAATCTTGGTAAAAAGTGATGATTTTGTAGATTTCGTGCCCTTCTTTGCGAATTCAAGCCAGAAAACCACGAAAATCGGCGAGGAATCGTCGTTTTGCATCGAAATATGCGGTTTTCTCTAAGAATTTTGACGATTTCGTGCAGAATTCTGCTGTTTTCTTGCAATTCAGCAGTTGAATCTTGGTAAAAAGTGATTATTTAGTAGATTTCGTGCTCTTCTTTCCGAATTCAAGCCAGAAAACAACGAAAATCGGCGAGAAATCGTCGTTTTGCATCGAAATATGCGGTTTTCTGTAAGAATTTTGATGATTTCGTGCAGAATTCTGCTGTTTCCTTGCAATTCAGCCGTTGAATCTTGGTATAAAGTCATGATTTTGTAGATTTCGTGCTCTCCTTTGCGAATTCAAGCCAGAAAACAACGAAAATCGGCGAGAAATCGTCGTTTTGCATCGAAATATGCGGTTTTCTGAGAGAATTTTGATGATTTCGTGCAGAATTCTGCGGTTTTCTTGCAATTCAGCCGTTGAATCTTGGTAAAAAGTCATGATTTTGTAGATTTCGTGCTCTTCTTTGCGATTTCAAGATAGAAAACAACGAAAATCAGCGAGAAATCGTCGTTTTGCATCGAAATATGCGGTTTTCTCTAAGAATTCTGATGATTTCGTGCAGAATTCTGCTGTTTTCTTGCAATTCAGCCGTTGAGTCTTGGTAAAAAGTGATGATTTTGTGGATTTCGTGCTCTTCTTTGCGAATTCAAGATAGAAAACAACAAAAATCAGCGAGAAATCGTCGTTTTGCATCGAAATATGCGGTTTTCTCTAAGAATTCTGATGATTTCGTGCAGAATTCTGCTGTTTTCTTGCAATTCAGGCGTTGAATCTTGGTAAAAAGTGATTATTTAATAGATTTCGTGCTCTTCTTTGCGAATTCAAGCCAGAAAACAACGAAAATCGGCGAAAAATCGTCGTTTTGCATCGAAATATGCGGTTTTCTGTAAGAATTTTGATGATTTCGTGCAGAATTCTGCTGTTTTCTTGCAATTCAGCCGTTGAATCTTGGTAAAAAGTCATGATTTTGTAGATTTCGTGCTCTTCTTTGCGAATTCAAGCCAGAAAACAACGAAAATCGGCGAGAAATCGTCGTTTTGCATCGAAATATGCGGTTTTCTCTAAGAATTTTGACGATTTCGTGCAGAATTCTGCTGTTTTCTTGCAATTCAGCCGTTGAATCTTGGTAAAAAGTGATTATTTTGTAGATTTCGTGCTCTTCTTTCCGAATTCAAGCCAGAAAACAACGAAAATCGGCGAGAAATCGTCGTTTTGCATCGAAATATGCGGTTTTCTGTAAGAATTTTGATGATTTCGTGCAGAATTCTGCTGTTTCCTTGCAATTCAGCCGTTGAATCTTGGTAAAAAGTCATGATTTTGTAGATTTCGTGCTCTCCTTTGCGAATTCAAGCCAGAAAACAACGAAAATCTCCGAGAAATCGTCGTTTTGCATCGAAATATGCGGTTTTCTGTGAGAATTTTGATGATTTCGTGCAGAATTCTGCGGTTTTCTTGCAATTCAGCCGTTGAATCTTGGTAAAAGGTCATGATTTTGTAGATTTCGTGCTCTTCTTTGCGAATTCAAGCCAGAAAACAACGAAAATCGGCGAAAAATCGTCGTTTTGCATCGAAATATGCGGTTTTCTGTAAGAATTTTGATGATTTCGTGCAGAATTCTGCTGTTTTCTTGCAATTCAGCCGTTGAATCTTGGTAAAAAGTCATGATTTTGTAGATTTCGTGCTCTTCTTTGCGAATTCAAGCCAGAAAACAACGAAAATCGGCGAGAAATCGTCGTTTTGCATCGAAATATGCGGTTTTCTCTAAGAATTTTGACGATTTCGTGCAGAATTCTGCTGTTTTCTTGCAATTCAGCCGTTGAATCTTGGTAAAAAGTGATTATTTTGTAGATTTCGTGCTCTTCTTTCCGAATTCAAGCCAGAAAACAACGAAAATCGGCGAGAAATCGTCGTTTTGCATCGAAATATGCGGTTTTCTGTAAGAATTTTGATGATTTCGTGCAGAATTCTGCTGTTTCCTTGCAATTCAGCCGTTGAATCTTGGTAAAAAGTCATGATTTTGTAGATTTCGTGCTCTCCTTTGCGAATTCAAGCCAGAAAACAACGAAAATCTCCGAGAAATCGTCGTTTTGCATCGAAATATGCGGTTTTCTGTGAGAATTTTGATGATTTCGTGCAGAATTCTGCGGTTTTCTTGCAATTCAGCCGTTGAATCTTGGTAAAAAGTCATGATTTTGTAGATTTCGTGCTCTTCTTTGCGAATTCAAGATAGAAAACAACGAAAATCAGCGAGAAATCGTCGTTTTGCATCGAAATATGCGGTTTTTTCTAAGAATTCTGATGATTTCGTGCAGAATTCTGCTGTTTTCTTGCAATTCAGCCGTTGAATCTTGGTAAAAAGTGATGATTTTGTGGATTTCGTGCTCTTCTTTGCGAATTCAAGCCTGAAAACAACGAAAATCGGCGAGAAATCGTCGTTTTGCATCGAAATATGCGGTTTTCTATAAGAATTTTGACGATTTCGTGCAGAATTCTGCTGTTTTCTTGCAATTCAGCCGCTGAATCTTGGTAAAAAGTGATTATTTAGTAGATTTCGTGCTCTTCTTTGCGAATTCAAGCCAGAAAACAACGAAAATCGGCGAAAAATCGTCGTTTTGCATCGAAATATGCGGTTTTTTGTAAGAATTTTGATGATTTCGTGCAGAATTCTGCTTTTTTCTTGCAATTCTGCCGTTGAATCTTGGTAAAAAGTCATGATTTTGTAGATTTCGTGCTCTTCTTTGCGAATTCAAGATAGAAAACAACGAAAATCGGCGAGAAATCGTCGTTTTGCATCGAAATATGCGGTTTTCTGTAAGAATTTTGATGATTTCGTGCAGAATTCTGCTGTTTTCTTGCAATTCAGCCGTTGAATCTTGGTAAAAAGTCATTTATTTGTAGATTTTGTGCTCTTCTTTGCAAATTCAAGATAGAAAACAACGAAAATCAGCGAGAAATCGTCGTTTTGCATCAAAATATGCGGTTTTCTCTAAGAATTTTGATGATTTCGTGCAGAATTCTGCTGTTTTTTGCAATTCAGCCGTTGAATCTTGGTAAAAAGTGATTATTTAGTAGATTTCGTGCTCTTCTTTGCGAATTCAAGCCAGAAAACAACGAAAATCGGCGAAAAATCGTCGTTTTGCATCGAAATATGCGGTTTTTTGTAAGAATTTTGATGATTTCGTGCAGAATTCTGCTGTTTTCTTGCAATTCAGCCGTTGAAACTTTGGTAAAAAGTCATTCATTTGTAGATTTCGTGCTCTTCTTTGCGAATTCAAGATAGAAAACAACGAAAATCGGCGAGAAATCGTCGTTTTGCATCGAAATATGCGGTTTTCTCTAAGAATTTTGACGATTTCGTGCAGAATTCTGCTGTTTTCTTGCAATTCAGCCGTTGAATCTTGGTAAAAAGTGATTATTTAGTAGATTTCGTGCTCTTCTTTGCGAATTCAAGCCAGAAAACAACGAAAATCGGCGAGAAATCGTCGTTTTGCATCGAAATATGCGGTTTTCTGTGAGAATTTTGATGATTTCGTGCAGAATTCTGCGGTTTTCTTGCAATTCAGCCGTTGAATCTTGGTAAAAAGTCATGATTTTGTAGATTTCGTGCTCTTCTTTGCGAATTCAAGATAGAAAACAACGAAAATCAGCGAGAAATCGTCGTTTTGCATCGAAATATGCGGTTTTTTCTAAGAATTCTGATGATTTCGTGCAGAATTCTGCTGTTTTCTTGCAATTCAGCCGTTGAATCTTGGTAAAAAGTGATGATTTTGTGGATTTCGTGCTCTTCTTTGCGAATTCAAGCCTGAAAACAACGAAAATCGGCGAGAAATCGTCGTTTTGCATCGAAATATGCGGTTTTCTCTAAGAATTTTGACGATTTCGTGCAGAATTCTGCTGTTTTCTTGCAATTCAGCCGTTGAATCTTGGTAAAAAGTGATAATTTAGTAGATTTCGTGTTCTTCTTTCCGAATTCAAGCCAGAAAACAACGAAAATCGGCGAGAAATCGTCGTTTTGCATCGAAATATGCGGTTTTCTGTAAGAATTTTGATGATTTCGTGCAGAATTCTGCTGTTTCCTTGCAATTCAGCCGTTGAATCTTGGTAAAAAGTCATGATTTTGTAGATTTCGTGCTCTCCTTTGCGAATTCAAGCCAGAAAACAACGAAAATCGGCGAGAAATCGTCGTTTTGCATCGAAATATGCGGTTTTCTGTGAGAATTTTGATGATTTCGTGCAGAATTCTGCGGTTTTCTTGCAATTCAGCCGTTGAATCTTGGTAAAAAGTCATGATTTTGTAGATTTCGTGCTCTTCTTTGCGAATTCAAGATAGAAAACAACGAAAATCTGCGAGAAATCGTCGTTTTGCATCGAAATATGCGGTTTCCTCTAAGAATTCTGATGATTTCGTGCAGAATTCTGCTGTTTTCTTGCAATTCAGCCGTTGAGTCTTGGTAAAAAGTGATGATTTTGTGGATTTCGTGCTCTTCTTTGCGAATTCAAGATAGAAAACAACAAAAATCAGCGAGAAATCGTCGTTTTGCATCGAAATATGCGGTTTTCTCTAAGAATTCTGATGATTTCGTGCAGAATTCTGCTGTTTTCTTGCAATTCAGCCGTTGAATCTTGGTAAAAAGTGATTATTTAATAGATTTCGTGCTCTTCTTTGCGAATTCAAGCCAGAAAACAACGAAAATCGGCGAAAAATCGTCGTTTTGCATCGAAATATGCGGTTTTCTGTAAGAATTTTGATGATTTCGTGCAGAATTCTGCTGTTTTCTTGCAATTCAGCCGTTGAATCTTGGTAAAAAGTCATGATTTTGTAGATTTCGTGCTCTTCTTTGCGAATTCAAGCCAGAAAACAACGAAAATCGGCGAGAAATCGTCGTTTTGCTACGAAATATGCGGTTTTCTCTAAGAATTTTGACGATTTCGTGCAGAATTCTGCTGTTTTCTTGCAATTCAGCCGTTGAATCTTGGTAAAAAGTGATTATTTTGTAGATTTCGTGCTCTTCTTTCCGAATTCAAGCCAGAAAACAACGAAAATCGGCGAGAAATCGTCGTTTTGCATCGAAATATGCGGTTTTCTGTGAGAATTTTGATGATTTCGTGCAGAATTCTGCGGTTTTCTTGCAATTCAGCCGTTGAATCTTGGTAAAAAGTCATGATTTTGTAGATTTCGTGCTCTTCTTTGCGAATTCAAGATAGAAAACAACGAAAATCAGCGAGAAATCGTCGTTTTGCATCGAAATATGCGGTTTTTTCTAAGAATTCTGATGATTTCGTGCAGAATTCTGCTGTTTTCTTGCAATTCAGCCGTTGAATCTTGGTAAAAAGTGATGATTTTGTGGATTTCGTGCTCTTCTTTGAGAATTCAAGCCTGAAAACAACGAAAATCGGCGAGAAATCGTCGTTTTGCATCGAAATATGCGGTTTTCTCTTAGAATTTTGACGATTTCGTGCAGAATTCTGCTGTTTTCTTGCAATTCAGCCGTTGAATCTTGGTAAAAACTG
Organism: Gnatocerus cornutus; assembly: GCA_029298725.1. Lineage (NCBI taxonomy): Eukaryota > Metazoa > Arthropoda > Insecta > Coleoptera > Tenebrionidae > Gnatocerus > Gnatocerus cornutus. The sequence goes on from CM055516.1 coordinate 6,876,528, forward strand.
ATTATTTAGTAGATTTCGTGCTCTTCTTTGCGAATTCAAGCCAGAAAACAACGAAAATCGGCGAAAAATCGTCGTTTTGCATCGAAATATGCGGTTTTTTGTAAGAATTTTGATGATTTCGTGCAGAATTCTGCTTTTTTCTTGCGATTCTGCCGTTGAATCTTGGTAAAAAGTCATGATTTTGTAGATTTCGTGCTCTTCTTTGCGAATTCAAGATAGAAAACAACGAAAATCGGCGAGAAATCGTCGTTTTGCATCGAAATATGCGGTTTTCTGTAAGAATTTTGATGATTTCGTGCAGAATTCTGCTGTTTTCTTGCAATTCAGCCGTTGAATCTTGGTAAAAAGTCATTTATTTGTAGATTTTGTGCTCTTCATTGCAAATTCAAGATAGAAAACAACGAAAATCAGCGAGAAATCGTCGTTTTGCATCAAAATATGCGGTTTTCTCTAAGAATTTTGATGATTTCGTGCAGAATTCTGCTGTTTTTTTGCAATTCAGCCGTTGAATCTTGGTAAAAAGTGATTATTTAGTAGATTTCGTGCTCTTCTTTGCGAATTCAAGCCAGAAAACAACGAAAATCGGCGAAAAATCGTCGTTTTGCATCGAAATATGCGGTTTTTTGTAAGAATTTTGATGATTTCGTGCAGAATTCTGCTGTTTGCTTGCAATTCAGCCGTTGAAACTTTGGTAAAAAGTCATTTATTTGTAGATTTCGTGCTCTTCTTTGCGAATTCAAGATAGAAAACAACGAAAATCGGCGAGAAATCGTCGTTTTGCATCGAAATATGCGGTTTTCTCTAAGAATTTTGACGATTTCGTGCAGAATTCTGCTGTTTTCTTGCAATTCAGCCGTTGAATCTTGGTAAAAAGTGATTATTTAGTAGATTTCGTGCTCTTCTTTGCGAATTCAAGCCAGAAAACAACGAAAATCGGCGAGAAATCGTCGTTTTGCATCGAAATATGCGGTTTTCTGTAAGAATTTTGGTGATTTCGTGCAGAATTCTGCTGTTTTCTTGCAATTCAGCCGTTGAATCTTGGTAAAAAGTCATTTATTTGTAGATTTTGTGCTCTTCATTGCAAATTCAAGATAGAAAACAACGAAAATCAGCGAGAAATCGTCGTTTTGCATCAAAATATGCGGTTTTCTCTAAGAATTTTGATGATTTCGTGCAGAATTCTGCTGTTTTTTTGCAATTCAGCCGTTGAATCTTGGTAAAAAGTGATTATTTAGTAGATTTCGTGCTCTTCTTTGCGAATTCAAGCCAGAAAACAACGAAAATCGGCGAAAAATCGTCGTTTTGCATCGAAATATGCGGTTTTTTGTAAGAATTTTGATGATTTCGTGCAGAATTCTGCTGTTTGCTTGCAATTCAGCCGTTGAAACTTTGGTAAAAAGTCATTTATTTGTAGATTTCGTGCTCTTCTTTGCGAATTCAAGATAGAAAACAACGAAAATCGGCGAGAAATCGTCGTTTTGCATCGAAATATGCGGTTTTCTCTAAGAATTTTGACGATTTCGTGCAGAATTCTGCTGTTTTTTTGCAATTCAGCCGTTGAATCTTGGTAAAAACTGATGATTTTGTAGATTTCGTGCTCTTCTTTGCGAATTCAAGCCAGAAAACAACGAAAATCGGCGAGAAATCGTCGTTTTGCATCGAAATATGCGGTTTTCTGTAAGAATTTTGATGATTTCGTGCAGAATTCTGCTGTTTTCTTGCAATTCAGCCGTTGAATCTTGGTAAAAAGTCATGATTTTGTAGATTTCGTGCTCTTCTTTGCGAATTCAAGCCAGAAAACAACGAAAGTTGGCGAGAAATCGTCGTTTTGCATCGAAATATGCGGTTTTCTGTAAGAATTTTGATGATTTTGTGCAGAATTCTGCTGTTTTCTTGCAATTCAGCCGTTGAATTTTGGTAAAAAGTCATGATTTTGTAGATTTCGTGCTCTTCTTTGCAAATTCAAGCCAGAAAACAACGAAAATCGGCGAGAAATCGTCGTTTTACATCGAAATATGCGGTTTTCTGTAAGAATTTTGATGATTTCGTGCAGAATTCTGCTGTTTTCTTGCAATTCAGTCGTTGAATCTTGGTAAAAAGTCATGATTTTGTCGATTTCGTGCTCTTCTTTGCGAATTCAAGCCAGAAAACAACAAATATCGGCGAGAAATCGTCGTTTTGCATCGAAATATGCAGTTTTCTGTAAGAATTCTGATGATTTCGTGCAGAATTCTACTGTTTTTTTGCAATTCAGCCGTTGAATCTTGGTAAAAAGTGATGATTTGGTAGATTTCGTGCTCTTCTTTGCGAATTCAAGCCAGAAAACAACGAAAATCGGCGAGAAATCGTCGTTTTGCATCGAAATATACGGTTTTCTCTAAGAATTTTGATGATTTCGTGCAGAATTATGCTGTTTTCTTACAATTCAGCCGTTGAATCTTGGTAAAAAGTCATGATTTTGTAGATTTCGTGCTCTTCTTTGCGAATTCAAGATAGAAAACAACGAAAATCGGCGAGAAATCGTCGTTTTGCATCGAAATATGCGGTTTTCAGTAAGAATTTTGATGATTTCGTGCAGAATTCTGCTGTTTCCTTGCAATTCAGCCGTTGAATCTTAGTAAAAAGTCATGATTTTGTAGATTTCGTGCTCTTCTTTGCGAATTCAAGATAGAAAACAACAAAAATCAGCGAGAAATCGTCGTTTTGCATCGAAAAATGCGGTTTTCTCTTAGAATTCTGATGATTTCGTGCAGAATTTTGCTGTTTTCTTGCAATTCAACCGTTGAATCTTGGTAAAAAGTGATGATTTTGTAGATTTCGTGCTCTTCTTTGCGAATTCAAGCCAGAAAACAACGAAAATCGGCGAGGAATCGTCGTTTTGCATCGAAATATGCGGTTTTCTCTAAGAATTTTGACGATTTCGTGCAGAATTTTGCTGTTTCCTTGCAATTCAGCGGTTGAATCTTGGTAAAAAGTGATTATTTAGTAGATTTCGTGCTCTTCTTTCCGAATTCAAACCAGAAAACAACGAAAATCGGCGAGAAATCGTCGTTTTGCATCGAAATATGAGGTTTTCTGTAAGAATTCTGATAATTTCGTGCAGAATTCTACTGTTTTTTTGCAATTCAGCCGTTGAATCTTGGTAAAAAGTGATGATTTTGTAGATTTCGTGCTCTTCTTTGCGAATTCAAGCCAGAAAACAACGAAAATCGGCGAAAAATCGTCGTTTTGCATCGAAATATGCGGTTTTCAGTAAAAATTTTGATGATTTCGTGCAGAATTCTGCTGTTTTCTTGCAATTCAGCCGTTGAATCTTAGTAAAAAGTCATGATTTTGTAGATTTCGTGCTCTTCTTTGCAAATTCGAGATAGAAAACAACGAAAATCGGCGAGAAATCGTCGTTTTGCATCGAAATATGCGGTTTTCTGTAAGAATTTTGATGATTTCGTGCAGAATTCTGCTGTTTTCTTGCAATTCAGCCCTTGAATCTTGGTAAAAAGTCATTATTTTGTAGATTTTGTGCTCTTTTTTGCGAATTCAAGATAGAAAACAACGAAAATCAGCGAGAAATCGTCGCTTTGCATCAAAATATGCGGTTTTCTCTAAGAATTTTGATGATTTCGTGCAGAATTCTGCTGTTTTTTTGCAATTCAGCCGTTGAATCTTGGTAAAAAGTGATGATTTTGTAGATTTCGTGCTCTTCTTTGCGAATTCAAGCCAGAAAACAACGAAAATCGGCGAGAAATCGTCGTTTTGCATCGAAATATGCGGTTTTCTGTAAGAATTTTGATGATTTCGTGGATAATTCTGCTGTTTTCTTGCAATTCAGCCGTTGAATCTTGGTAAAAAGTCATGATTTTGTAGATTTCGTGCTCTTCTTTGCGAATTCAAGCCAGAATACAACGAAAATCGGCGAGGAATCGTCGTTTTGCATCGAAATATGCGGTTTTCTGTAAGAATTTTGATGATTTCGTGCAGAATTCTGCTGTTTTCTTGCAATTCAGCCGTTGAATCTTGGTAAAAAGTGATTATTTAGTAGATTTCGTGCTCTTCTTTGCGAATTCAAGTCTGAAAACAACGAAAATCGGCGAGAAATCGTCGTTTTGCATCGAAATATGCGGTTTTCTGTAAGAATTTTGATGATTTCGTGCAGAATTCTGCTGTTTTCTTGCAATTCAGCCGTTGAATCTTGGTAAAAAGTCATGATTTTGTAGATTTCGTGCCCTTGTTTGTGAATTCAAGCCAGAAAACAACGAAAATCGGCGAGAAATCGTCGTTTTGCATCGAAATATGCGGTTTTCTGTAAGAATTTTGATGATTTCGTGCAGAATTCTGCTGTTTTCTTGCAATTCAGCCGTTGAATCTTGGTAAAAAATCATGATTTTGTAGATTTCGTGCTCTTCTTTGTGAATTCAAGCCAGAAAACAACGAAAATCGGCGAGAAATCGTCGTTTTGCATCGAAATATGCGGTTTTCTGTAAGAATTTTGATGATTTCGTGGATAATTCTGCTGTTTTTTTGCAATTCAGCCGTTGAATCTTGGTAAAAAGTGATGATTTTGTAGATTTCGTGCTCTTCTTTACGAATTCAAGCCAGAAAACAACGAAAATCGGCGAGAAATCGTCGTTTTGCATCGAATTATGCGGTTTTCTGTAAGAATTTTGATGATTTCTTGCAGAATTCTGCTGTTTCCTGGCAATTCAGCCGTTGAATCTTGGTAAAAAGTCATGATTTTGTAGATTTCGTGCCCTTGTTTGTGAATTCAAGCCAGAAAACAACGAAAATCGGCGAGAAATCGTCGTTTTGCATCGAAATATGCGGTTTTCTGTAAGAATTTTGATGATTTCGTGCAGAATTCTGCTGTTTTCTTGCAATTCAGCCGTTGAATCTTGGTAAAAAGTGATTATTTAGTAGATTTCGTGCTCTTCTTTGCGAATTCAAGCCTGAAAACAACGAAAATCGGCGAGAAATCGTCGTTTTGCATCGAAATATGCGGTTTTCTGTAAGAATTTTGATGATTTCGTGCAGAATTCTGCTGTTTTCTTGCAATTCAGCCGTTGAATCTTGGTAAAAAGTCATGATTTTGTAGATTTCGTGCCCTTGTTTGTGAATTCAAGCCAGAAAACAACGAAAATCGGCGAGAAATCGTCGTTTTGCATCGAAATATGCGGTTTTCTGTAAGAATTTTGATGATTTCGTGCAGAATTCTGCTGTTTTCTTGCAATTCAGCCGTTGAATCTTGGTAAAAAATCATGATTTTGTAGATTTCGTGCTCTTCTTTGTGAATTCAAGCCAGAAAACAACGAAAATCGGCGAGAAATCGTCGTTTTGCATCGAAATATGCGGTTTTCTGTAAGAATTTTGATGATTTCGTGGATAATTCTGCTGTTTTTTTGCAATTCAGCCGTTGAATCTTGGTAAAAAGTGATGATTTTGTAGATTTCGTGCTCTTCTTTGCGAATTCAAGCCAGAAAACAACGAAAATCGGCGAGAAATCGTCGTTTTGCATCGAAATATGCGGTTTTCTGTAAGAATTTTGATGATTTCGTGGATAATTCTGCTGTTTTCTTGCAATTCAGCCGTTGAATCTTGGTAAAAAGTCATGATTTTGTAGATTTCGTGCTCTTCTTTGCGAATTCAAGCCAGAATACAACGAAAATCGGCGAGGAATCGTCGTTTTGCATCGAAATATGCGGTTTTCTGTAAGAATTTTGATGATTTCGTGCAGAATTCTGCTGTTTTCTTGCAATTCAGCCGTTGAATCTTGGTAAAAAGTGATTATTTAGTAGATTTCGTGCTCTTCTTTGCGAATTCAAGCCTGAAAACAACGAAAATCGGCGAGAAATCGTCGTTTTGCATCGAAATATGCGGTTTTCTGTAAGAATTTTGATGATTTCGTGCAGAATTCTGCTGTTTTCTTGCAATTCAGCCGTTGAATCTTGGTAAAAAGACATGATTTTGTAGATTTCGTGCTCTTCTTTGTGAATTCAAGCCAGAAAACAACGAAAATCGGCGAGAAATCGTCGTTTTGCATCGAAATATGCGGTTTTCTGTAAGAATTTTGATGATTTCGTGGATAATTCTGCTGTTTTTTTGCAATTCAGCCGTTGAATCTTGGTAAAAAGTGATGATTTTGTAGATTTCGTGCTCTTCTTTGCGAATTCAAGCCAGAAAACAACGAAAATCGGCGAGAAATCGTCGTTTTGCATCGAAATATGCGGTTTTCTGTAAGAATTTTGATGATTTCGTGGATAATTCTGCTGTTTTCTTACAATTCAGCCGTTGAATCTTGGTAAAAAGTCATGATTTTGTAGATTTCGTGCTCTTCTTTGCGAATTCAAGCCAGAAAACAACTAAAATCGGCGAGAAATCGTCGTTTTGCATCGAAATATGCGGTTTTCTGTGAGAATTTTGATGATTTCGTGCAGAATTCTGCTGTTTTCTTGCAATTCAGCCGTTGAATCTTGGTAAAAAGTCATGATTTTGTAGATTTCGTGCTCTTCTCTGCGAATTCAAGCCAGAAAACAACGAAAATCGGCGAGAAATCGTCGTTTTGCATCGAAATATGCGGTTTTCTGTAAGAATTTTGATGATTTCGTGCAGAATTTTGCTGTTTTCTTGCAATTCAGCCGTTGAATCTTGGTAAAAAGTCATGATTTTGTAGATTTCGTGCTCTTCTTTGCGAATTCAAGATAGAAAACAACGAAAATCAGCGAGAAATCGTCGCTTTGCATCAAAATATGCGGTTTTCTCTAAGAATTTTGATAATTTCGTGCAGAATTCTGCTGTTTTTTTGCAATTCAGCCGTTGAATCTTGGTAAAAAGTGATGATTTTGTAGATTTCGTGCTCTCCTTTGCGAATTCAAGCCAGAAAACAACGAAAATCGGCGAGAAATCGTCGTTTTGCATCGAAATATGCGGTTTTCTGTAAGAATTTTGATGATTTCGTGGATAATTCTGCTGTTTTCTTGCAATTCAGCCGTTGAATCTTGGTAAAAAGTCATGATTTTGTAGATTTCGTGCTCTTCTTTGCGAATTCAAGCCAGAATACAACGAAAATCGCCGAGGAATCGTCGTTTTGCATCGAAATATGCGGTTTTCTGTAAGAATTTTGATGATATCGTGCAGAATTCTGCTGTTTTCTTGCAATTCAGCCGTTGAATCTTGGTAAAAAGTCATGATTTTGTAGATTTCGTGCTCTTCTTTGTGAATTCAAGCCAGAAAACAACGAAAATCGGCGAGAAATCTTCGTTTTACATCGAAATATGCGGTTTTCTGTAAGAATTTTGATGATTTCGTGCAGAATTCTGCTGTTTTCTTGCAATTCAGCCGTTGAATCTTGGTAAAAAGTCATGATTTTGTAGATTTCGTGCTCTTCTTTGCGAATTCAAGCCAGAAAACAACGAAAGTTGGCGAGAAATCGTCGTTTTGCATCGAAATATGCGGTTTCCTGTAAGAATTTTGATGATTTCGTGCAGAATTCTGCTGTTTTCTTGCAATTCAGCCGTTGAATCTTGGTAAAAAGTCATGATTTTGTAGATTTCGTGCTCTTCTTTGCAAATTCAAGCCAGAAAACAACGAAAATCGGCGAGAAATCGTCGTTTTACATCGAAATATGCGGTTTCCTGTAAGAATTTTGATGATTTCGTGCAGAATTCTGCTGTTTTCTTGCATTCAGTCGTTGAATCTTGGTAAAAAGTCATGATTTTGTCGATTTCGTGCTCTTCTTTGCGAATTCAAGCCAGAAAACAACGAAAATCGGCGAGAAATCGTCGTTTTGCATCGAAATATGCGGTTTTCTGTAAGAATTCTGATGATTTCGTGCAGAATTCTACTGTTTTTTTGCAATTCAGCTGTTGAATCTTGGTAAAAAGTCATGATTTTGTAGATTTCGTGCTCCTCTTTGCGAATTCAAGATAGAAAACAACGAAAATCAGCGAGAAATCGTCGTTTTGCATCGAAATATGCGGTTTTCTCTAAGAATTCTGATGATTTCGTGCAGAATTCTGCTATTTTCTTGCAATTCAGCCGTTGAGTCTTGGTAAAAAGTGATGATTTTGTGGATTTCGTGCTCTTCTCTGCGAATTCAAGTCTGAAAACAACGAAAATCGGCGAGAAATCGTCGTTTTGCATAGAAATATGCGGTTTTCTCTAAGAATTTTGACGATTTCGTGCAGAATTCTGCTGTTTTCTTGTAATTCAGCCGTTGAATCTTGGTAAAAAGTGATTATTTAGTAGATTTCGTGCTCTTCTTTGCGAATTCAAGCCTGAAAATAACGAAAATCGGCGAGAAATCGTCGTTTTGCATCGAAATATGCGGTTTTCTGTAAGAATTTTGATGATTTCGTGAATAATTCTGCTGTTTTCTTGCAATTCAGCCGTTGAATCTTGGTAAAAAGTCATGATTTTGTAGATTTCGTGCTCTTCTTTGCGAATTCCAGCCAGAAAACAACGAAAATCGGCGAGAAATCGTCGTTTTGCATCGAAATATGCGGTTTTCTGTGAGAATTTTGATGATTTCGTGCAGAATTCTGCTGTTTTCTTGCAATTCAGCCGTTGAATCTTGGTAAAAAGTCATGATTTTGTAGATTTCGTGCTCTTCTTTGAGAATTCAAGATAGAAAACAACGAAAATCAGCGAGAAATCGTCGTTTTGCATCGAAATAAGCGGTTTTTTCTAAGAATTCTGATGATTTCGTGCAGAATTCTGCTGTTTTCTTGCAATTCAGCCGTTGAATCTTGGTAAAAAGTGATGATTTTGTGGATTTCGTGCTCTTCTTTGCGAATTCAAGCCTGAAAACAACGAAAATCGGCGAGAAATCGTCGTTTTGCATCGACATATGCGGTTTTCTCTAAGAATTTTGACGATTTCGTGCAGAATTCTGCTGTTTTCTTGCAATTCAGCCGTTGAATCTTGGTAAAAAGTGATTATTTAGTAAATTTCGTGCTTTTCTTTGCGAATTCAAGCCAGAAAACAACGAAAGTTGGCGAGAAATCGTCGTTTTGCATCGAAATATGCGGTTTTCTGTGAGAATTTTGATGATTTCGTGCAGAATTCTGCTGTTTTCTTGCAATTTAGCCGTTGAATCTTGGTAAAAAGTCATGATTTTGTAGATTTCGTGCTCTTCTTTGCGAATTCAAGCCAGAAAACAACGAAAATCGGCGAAAAATCGTCGTTTTGCATCGACATATGCGGTTTTCTCTAAGAATTTTGACGATTTCGTGCAGAATTCTGCTGATTTCTTGCAATTCAGCCGTTGAATCTTGGTAAAAAGTGATTATTAAGTAGATTTCGTGCTCTTCTTTGCGAATTCAAGCCTGAAAATAACGAAAATCGGCGAGAAATCGTCGTTTTGCATCGAAATATGCGGTTTTCTGTAAGAATTTTGATGATTTCGTGAATAATTCTGCTGTTTTCTTGCAATTCAGCCGTTGAATCTTGGTAAAAAGTTATGATTTTGTAGATTTCGTGCTCTTCTTTGCGAATTCCAGCCAGAAAACAACGAAAATCGGCGAGAAATCGTCGTTTTGCATCGAAATATGCGGTTTTCTGTGAGAATTTTGATGATTTCGTGCAGAATTCTGCTGTTTTCTTGCAATTCAGCCGTTGAATCTTGGTAAAAAGTCATGATTTTGTAGATTTCGTGCTCTTCTTTGAGAATTCAAGATAGAAATCAACGAAAATCAGCGAGAAATCGTCGTTTTGCATCGAAATATGCGGTTTTTTCTAAAAATTCTGATGATTTCGTGCAGAATTCTGCTGTTTTCTTGCAATTCAGCCGTTGAATCTTGGTAAAAAGTGATGATTTTGTGGATTTCGTGCTCTTCTTTGCGAATTCAAGCCTGAAAACAACGAAAATCGGCGAGAAATCGTCGTTTTGCATCGAAATATGCGGTTTTCTCTAAGAATTTTGACGATTTCGTGCAGAATTCTGCTGTTTTCTTGCAATTCAGCCGTTGAATCTTGGTAAAAAGTGATTATTTAGTAGATTTCGTGCTCTTCTTTGCGAATTCAAGCCAGAAAACAACGGAAATCGGCGAAAAATCGTCGTTTTGCATCGAAATATGCGGTTTTTTCTAAGAATTCTGATGATTTCGTGCAGAATTCTGCTGTTTTCTTGCAATTCAGCCGTTGAATCTTGGTAAAAAGTGATGATTTTGTGGATTTCGTGCTCTTCTTTGCGAATTCAAGCCTGAAAACAACGAAAATCGGCGAGAAATCGTCGTTTTGCATCGACATATGCGGTTTTTTCTAAGAATTCTGATGATTTCGTGCAGAATTCTGCTGTTTTCTTGCAATTCAGCCGTTGAATCTTGGTAAAAAGTGATGATTTTGTAGATTTCGTGCTCTTCTTTGCGAATTCAAGCCAGAAAACAACGAAAATCAGCGAGCAATCGTCGTTTTGCATCGAAATATGCGGTTTTCTGTAAGAATTTTGATGATTTCGTCCAGAATTCTGCTGTTTTCTTGCAATTCAGCCGTTGAATCTTGGTAAAAAATCATGATTTTGTAGATTTCGTGCTCTTCTTTGCGAATTCAAGATAGAAAACTACGAAAATCGGCGAGAAATCGTCGTTTTGCATCGAAATATGCGGTTTTCTGTAAGAATTTTGATGATTTCGTGCAGAATTCTGCTGTTTTCTTGCAATTCAGCCGTTGAATCTTGGTAAAAAGTCATTTATTTGTAGATTTTGTGCTCTTCTTTGCGAATTCAAGATAGAAAACAACGAAAATCAGCGAGAAATCGTCGTTTTGCATCAAAATATGCGGTTTTCTCTAAGAATTTTGATGATTTCGTGCAGAATTCTGCTGTTTTTTTGCAATTCAGCCGTTGAATCTTGGTAAAAAGTGATGATTTTGTAGATTTCGTGCTCTTCATTGCGAATTCAAGCCAGAAAACAACGAAAATCAGCGAGCAATCGTCGTTTTGCATCGAAATATGCGGTTTTCTGTAAGAATTTTGATGATTTCGTGCAGAATTCTGCTGTTTTCTTGCAATTCAGCCGTTGAATCTTGGTAAAAAGTCATGAATTTGTAGATTTCGTGCTCTTCTTTGCAAATTCAAGCCAGAAAACAACGAAAATCGGCGAGAAATCGTCGTTTTACATCGAAATATGCGGTTTTCTGTAAGAATTTTGATGATTTCGTGCAGAATTCTGCTGTTTTCTTGCAATTCAGCCGTTGAATCTTGGTAAAAAGTCATGATTTTGTAGATTTCGTGCCCTTCTTTGCGAATTCAAGATAGAAAACAACGAAAATCGGCGAGAAATCGTCGTTTTGCATCGAAATATGCGGTTTTCAGTAAGAATTTTGATGATTTCGTGCAGAATTCTGCTGTTTTCTTGCAATTCAGCTGTTGAATCTTAGTAAAAAGTCATGATTTTGTAGATTTCGTGCTCTTCTTTGCGAATTCAAGATAGAAAACAACGAAAATCAGCGAGAAATCGTCGTTTTGCATCGAAAAATGCGGTTTTCTCTTAGAATTCTGATGATTTCGTGCAGAATTCTGCTGTTTTCTTGCAATTCAGCCGTTGAATCTTGGTAAAAAGTGATGATTTTGTAGATTTCGTGCCCTTCTTTGCGAATTCAAGCCAGAAAACCACGAAAATCGGCGAGGAATCGTCGTTTTGCATCGAAATATGCGGATTTCTCTAAGAATTTTGACGATTTCGTGCAGAATTCTGCTGTTTTCTTGCAATTCAGCCGTTGAATCTTGGTAAAAAGTGATTATTTAGTAGATTTCGTGCTCTTCTTTCCGAATTCAAGCCAGAAAACAACGAAAATCGGCGAGAAATCGTCGTTTTGCATCGAAATATGCGGTTTTCTGTAAGAATTTTGATGATTTCGTGCAGAATTCTGCTGTTTCCTTGCAATTCAGCCGTTGAATCTTGGTAAAAAGTCACGATTTTGTAGATTTCGTTCTCTCCTTTGCGAATTCAAGCCAGAAAACAACGAAAATCGGCGAGAAATCGTCGTTTTGCATCGAAATATGCGGTTTTCTGTGAGAATTTTGATGATTTCGTGCAGAATTCTGCGGTTTTCTTGCAATTCAGCCGTTGAATCTTGGTAAAAAGTCATGATTTTGTAGATTTCGTGCTATTCTTTGCGAATTCAAGATAGAAAACAACGAAAATCAGCGAGAAATCGTCGTTTTGCATCGAAATATGCGGTTTTCTCTAAGAATTCTGATGATTTCGTGCAGAATTCTGCTGTTTTCTTGCAATTCAGCCGTTGAGTCTTGGTAAAAAGTGATGATTTTGTGGATTTCGTGCTCTTCTTTGCGAATTCAAGATAGAAAACAACAAAAATCAGCGAGAAATCGTCGTTTTGCATCGAAATATGCGGTTTTCTCTAAGAATTCTGATGATTTCGTGCAGAATTCTGCTGTTTTCTTGCAATTCAGCCGTTGAATCTTGGTAAAAAGTGATTATTTAATAGATTTCGTGCTCTTCTTTGCGAATTCAAGCCAGAAAACAACAAAAATCGGCGAAAAATCGTCGTTTTGCATCGAAATTTGCGGTTTTCTGTAAGAATTTTGATGATTTCGTGCAGAATTCTGCTGTTTTCTTGCAATTCAGCCGTTGAATCTTGGTAAAAAGTCATGATTTTGTAGATTTCGTGCTCTTCTTTGCGAATTCAAGCCAGAAAACAACGAAAATCGGCGAGAAATCGTCGTTTTGCATCGAAATATGCGGTTTTCTCTAAGAATTTTGACGATTTCGTGCAGAATTCTGCTGTTTTCTTGCAATTCAGCCGTTGAATCTTGGTAAAAAGTGATTATTTTGTAGATTTCGTGCTCTTCTTTCCGAATTCAAGCCAGAAAACAACGAAAATCGGCGAGAAATCGTCGTTTTGCATCGAAATATGCGGTTTTCTGTAAGAATTTTGATGATTTCGTGCAGAATTCTGCTGTTTCCTTGCAATTCAGCCGTTGAATCTTGGTAAAAAGTCATGATTTTGTAGATTTCGTGCTCTCCTTTGCGAATTCAAGCCAGAAAACAACGAAAATCGGCGAGAAATCGTCGTTTTGCATCGAAATATGCGGTTTTCTGTGAGAATTTTGATGATTTCGTGCAGAATTCTGCGGTTTTCTTGCAATTCAGCCGTTGAATCTTGGTAAAAAGTCATGATTTTGTAGATTTCGTGCTCTTCTTTGCGAATTCAAGATAGAAAACAACGAAAATCAGCGAGAAATCGTCGTTTTGCATCGAAATATGCGGTTTTCTCTAAGAATTCTGATGATTTCGTGCAGAATTCTGCTGTTTTCTTGCAATTCAGCCGTTGAGTCTTGGTAAAAAGTGATGATTTTGTGGATTTCGTGCTCTTCTTTGCGAATTCAAGATAGAAAACAACGAAAATCAGCGAGAAATCGTCGTTTTGCATCGAAATATGCGGTTTTCTCTAAGAATTCTCATGATTTCGTGCAGAATTCTGCTGTTTTCTTGCAATTCAGCCGTTGAATTTTGGTAAAAAGTGATTATTTAATAGATTTCGTGCTCTTCTTTGCGAATTCAAGCCAGAAAACAACGAAAATCGGCGAAAAATCGTCGTTTTGCATCGAAATATGCGGTTTTCTGTAAGAATTTTGATGATTTCGTGGATAATTCTGCTGTTTTCTTGCAATTCAGCTGTTGAATCTTGGTAAAAAGTCATGATTTTGTAGATTTCGTGCTCTTCTTTGCGAATTCAAGCCAGAAAACAACGAAAATCGGCGAGAAATCGTCGTTTTGCATCGAAATATGCGGTTTTCTGTAAGAATTTTGATGATTTCGTGCAGAATTCTGCTGTTTTCTTGCAATTCAGCCGTTGAATCTTGGTTAAAAGTCATTCATGATTTTGTAGATTTCGTGCTCTTCTTTGCGAATTCAAGCCAGAAAACAACAATAATCGGCGAAAAATCGTCGTTTTGCATCGAAATATGCGGTTTTCTGTGAGAATTTTGATGATTTCGTGCAGAATTCTGCTGTTTTCTTGCAATTCAGCCGTTGAATCTTGGTAAAAAGTGATTATTTAGTAGATTTCGTGTTCTTCTTTGCGAATTAAAGCCTGAAAACAACGAAAATCGGCGGGAAATCGTCGTTTTGCATCGAAAAATGCGGTTTTCTGTAAGAATTTTGATGATTTCGTGCAGAATTCTGCTGTTTTCTTGCAATTCAGCCGTTGAATCTTGGTAAAAAGTCATGATTTTGTCGATTTCGTGCTCTTCTTTGCGAATTCAAGCCAGAAAACAACAAAAAGCGGCGAAAAATCGTCGTTTTGCATCGAAATATGCGGTTTTCTGTAAGAATTTTGATGATTTCGTGGATAATTCTGCTGTTTTCTTGCAATTCAGCCGTTGAATCTTAGTAAAAAGTCATGATTTTGTAGATTTCGTGCTCTTCTTTGCGAATTCAAGCCAGAAAACAACGAAAATCGGCGAGAAATCGTCGTTTTGCATCGAAATATGCGGTTTTCTGTAAGAATTTTGATGATTTCGTGCAGAATTCTGCTGTTTTCTTGCAATTCAGCCGTTGAATCTTGGTTAAAAGTCATTCTTGATTTTGTAGATTTCGTGCTCTTCTTTGCAAATTCAAGCCAGAAAACAACGAAAATCGTCGAGAAATCGTCGTTTTGCATCGAAATATACGGTTTTCTGTAAGAATTTTGATGATTTCGTGCAGAATTCTGCTGTTTTCTGGCAATTCAGCCGTTGAATCTTGGTAAAAAGGCATGATTTTGTAGATTTCGTGCTCTTCTTTGCGAATTCAAGCCAGAAAACAACGAAAATCGGCGAGAAATCGTCGTTTTGCATCGAAATATGCGGTTTTCTGTAAGAATTTTGATGATTTCGTGCAGAATTTTGCTGTTTTCTTGCAATTCAGCCGTTGAATCTTGGTAAAAAGTCATGATTTTGTAGATTTCGTGCTCTTCTTTGCGAATTCAAGATACAAAACAACGAAAATCAGCGAGAAATCGTCGTTTTGCATCGAAATATGCGGTTTTCTCTAAGAATTCTGATGATTTCGTGCAGAATTCTGCTGTTTTCTTGCGATTCAGCCGTTGAATCTTGGTAAAAAGTGATGATTTTGTAGATTTCGTGCTCTTCTTTGCGTATTCAAGCCAGAAAACAACGAAAATCGGCGAGAAATCGTCGTTTTGCATCGAAATATGCGGTTTTCTCTAAGAATTCTAATGATTTCGTGCAGAATTCTGCTGTTTTCTTGCAATTCAGCCGTTGAATCTTGGTAAAAAGTGATTATTTAGTAGATTTCGTGCTCTTCTTTGCGAATTAATTCCTGAAAACAACGAAAATCGGCGGGAAATCGTCGTTTTGCATCGAAATATGCGGTTTTCTGTAAGAATTTTGATGATTTCGTGCAGAATTCTGCTGTTTTCTTGCAATTCAGCCGTTGAATCTTGGTAAAAAGTCATGATTTTGTAGATTTCGTGCTCTTCTTTGCGAATTCAAGACAGAAAACAACGAAAATCGGCGAGAAATCGTCGTTTTGCATCGAAATATGCGGTTTTCTCTAAGAATTCTGATGATTTCGTGCAGAATTCTGCTGTTTTCTTGCAATTCAGCCGTTGAATCTTGGTAAAAAGTCATGATTTTGTAGATTTCGTGCTCTTCTTTGCGAATTCAAGCCAGAAAACAACGAAAATCGGCGAGAAATCGTCGTTTTGCATCGAAATATGCGGTTTTCTCTAAGAATTTTGATGATTTCGTGCAGAATTCTGCTGTTTTCTTGCAATTCAGCCGTTGAATCTTGGTAAAAAGTCATGATTTTGTAGATTTCCTGCTCTCCTTTGCGAATTCAAGCCAGAAAACAACGAAAATCGGCGAGAAATCGTCGTTTTGCATCGAAATATGCGGTTTTCTGTGAGAATTTTGATGATTTCGTGCAGAATTCTGCGGTTTTCTTGCAATTCAGCTGTTGAATCTTGGTAAAATGTCGTGATTTTGTAGATTTCGTGCTCTTCTTTGCGAATTCAAGATAGAAAACAACGAAAATCAGCGAGAAATCGTCGTTTTGCATCGAAATATGCGGTTTTCTCTAAGAATTCTGATGATTTCGTGCAGAATTCTGCTGTTTTCTTGCAATTCAGCCGTTGAATCTTGGTAAAAAGTGAGGATTTTGTAGATTTCGTGCTCTTCTTTCCGAATTCAAGCCAGAAAACAACGAAAATCGGCGAGAAATCGTCGTTTTGCATCGAAATATGCGGTTTTCTGTAAGAATTTTGATGATTTCGTGCAGAATTCTGCTGTTTTCTTGCAATTCAGCCGTTGAATCTTGGTAAAAAGTCATGATTTTGTAGATTTCCTGCTCTCCTTTGCGAATTCAAGCCAGAAAACAACGAAAATCGGCGAGAAATCGTCGTTTTGCATCGAAATATGCGGTTTTCTGTGAGAATTTTGATGATTTCGTGCAGAATTCTGCGGTTTTCTTGCAATTCAGCTGTTGAATCTTGGTAAAAAGTCATGATTTTGTAGATTTCGTGTTCTTCTTTGCGAATTCAAGATAGAAAACAACGAAAATCAGCGAGAAATCGTCGTTTTGCATCGAAATATGCGGTTTTCTCTTAGAATTCTGATGATTTCGTGCAGAATTCTGCTGTTTTCTTGCAATTCAGCCGTTGAATCTTGGTAAAAAGTGATGATTTTGTGGATTTCGTGCTCTTCTTTGCGAATTCAAGCCAGAAAACAACGAAAATCGGCGAGGAATCGTCGTTTTGCATCGAAATATGCGGTTTTCTCTAAGAATTTTGACAATTTCGTGCAGAATTCTGCTGTTTTCTTGCAATTCAGCCGTTGAATCTTGGTAAAAAGTGATTATTTAGTAGATTTCGTGCTCTTCTTTGCGAATTCAAGCCAGAAAACAACGAAAATCGGCGAGAAATCGTCGTTTTGCATCAAAATATGCGGTTTTCTCTAAGAATTTTGATGATTTCGTGGATAATTCTGCTGTTTTCTTGCAATTCAGCCGTTGAATTTTGGTAAAAAGTGATGATTTTGTGGATTTCGTGCTCTTCTTTGCGAATACAAGCCAGAAAACGACGAAAATCGGCGAGGAATCGTCGTTTTGCATCGAAATATGCGGTTTTCTCTAAGAATTTTGACGATTTCGTGCAGAATTCTGCTGTTTTTTGCAATTCAGCCGTTGAATCTTGGTAAAAAGTGATTATTTAGTAGATTTCGTGCTCTTCTTTCCGAATTCAAGCCAGAAAACATCGAAAATCAGCGAGAAATCGTCGTTTTGCATCGAAATATGCGGTTTTCTGTAAGAATTTTGATGATTTCGTGCAGAATTCTGCTGTTTCCTTGCAATTCAGCCGTTGAATCTTGATAAAAAGTCATGATCTTGTAGATTTCGTGCTCTTCTTTGCGAATTCAAGCCAGAAAACAACGAAAATCGGCGAGAAATCGTCGTTTTGCATCGAAATATGCGGTTTTCTCTAAGAATTTTGACGATTTCGTGCAGAATTCTGCTGTTTTCTTGCAATTCAGCCGTTGAATCTTGGTAAAAAGTGATTATTTAGTAGATTTCATGCTCTTCTTTGCGAATTAAAGCCTGAAAACAACGAAAATCGGCGGGAAATCGTCGTTTTGCATCGAAATATGCGGTTTTCTGTAAGACTTTTGATGATTTCGTGCAGAATTTTGCTGTTTTCTTGCAATTCAGCCGTTGAATCTTGGTAAAATGTCATGATTTTGTCGATTTCGTGCTCTTTTTTGCGAATTCAAGCCAGAAAACAACGAAAATCGGCGAGAAATCGTCGTTTTGCATCGAAATATGCGGTTTTCTCTAAGAATTTTGACGATTTCGTGCAGAATTCTGCTGTTTTCTTGCAATTCAGCCGTTGAATCTTGGTAAAAAGTGATTATTTAGTTGATTTTGTGCTCTTCTATGCGAATTCAAGCCAGAAAACAACGAAAATCGTCGAGAAATCGTCGTTTTGCATCAAAATATGCGGTTTTCTCTAAGAATTTTGATGATTTCGTGGATAATTCTGCTGTTTTCTTGCAATTCAGCCGTTGAATTTTGGTAAAAAGTGATGATTTTGTGGATTTCGTGCTCTTCTTTGCGAATACAACCCAGAAAACGACGAAAATCGGCGAGGAATCGTCGTTTTGCATCGAAATATGCGGTTTTCTCTAAGAATTTTGACGATTTCGTGCAGAATTCTGCTGTTTTTTGCAATTCAGCCGTTGAATCTTGGTAAAAAGTGATTATTTAGTAGATTTCGTGCTCTTCTTTCCGAATTCAAGCCAGAAAACATCGAAAATCAGCGAGAAATCGTCGTTTTGCATCGAAATATGCGGTTTTCTGTAAGAATTTTGATGATTTCGTGCAGAATTCTGCTGTTTCCTTGCAATTCAGCTGTTGAATCTTGGTAAAAAGTCATGATTTTATAGATTTCGTGCTCTCCTTTGCGAATTCGAGCCAGAAAACAACGAAAATCGGCGAGAAATCGTCGTTTTGCATCAAAATATGCGGTTTTCTCTAAGAATTTTGATGATTTCGTGGATAATTCTGCTGTTTTCTTGCAATTCAGCCGTTGAATTTTGGTAAAACGTGATGATTTTGTGGATTTCGTGCTCTTCGTTGCGAATTCAAGCCAGAAAACAACGAAAATCGGCGACGAATCGTCGTTTTGCATCGAAATATGCGGTTTTCTCTAAGAATTTTGACGATTTCGTGGATAATTCTGCTGTTTTCTTGCAATTCAGCCGTTGAATCTTGGTAAAAAGTGATTAATTAGTAGATTTCGTGCCCTTCTTTCCGAGTTCAAGCCAGAAAACATCGAAAATCAGCGAGAAATCGTCGTTTTGCATCGAAATATGCGGTTTTCTGGAAGAATTTTGATGATTTCGTGCAGAATTCTGCTGTTTTCTTGCAATTCAGCCGTTAAATCTTGGTAAAATGTCATGATTTTGTAGATTTTGTGCTCTTCTTTGCGAATTCAAGATAGAAAACAACGAAAATCAGCGAGAAATCGTCGTTTTGCATCGAAATATGCGGTTTTCTCTAAGAATTTTGACGATTTCGTGCAGAATTCTGCTGTTTTCTTGCAATTCAGCCGTTGAATCTTGGTAAAAAGTGATTATTTAGTAGATTTCATGCTCTTCTTTGCGAATTAAAGCCTGAAAACAACGAAAATCGGCGGGAAATCGTCGTTTTGCATCGAAATATGCGGTTTTCTGTAAGACTTTTGATGATTTCGTGCAGAATTTTGCTGTTTTCTTGCAATTCAGCCGTTGAATCTTGGTAAAATGTCATGATTTTGTCGATTTCGTGCTCTTTTTTGCGAATTCAAGCCAGAAAACAACGAAAATCGGCGAGAAATCGTCGTTTTGCATCGAAATATGCGGTTTTCTCTAAGAATTTTGACGATTTCGTGCAGAATTCTGCTGTTTTTTGCAATTCAGCCGTTGAATCTTGGTAAAAAGTGATTATTTAGTAGATTTCGTGCTCTTCTTTGCGAATTCAAGCCAGAAAACAACGAAAATCGTCGAGAAATCGTCGTTTTGCATCAAAATATGCGGTTTTCTCTAAGAATTTTGATGATTTCGTGGATAATTCTGCTGTTTTCTTGCAATTCAGCCGTTGAATTTTGGTAAAAAGTGATGATTTTGTGGATTTCGTGCTCTTCTTTGCGAATACAACCCAGAAAACAACGAAAATCGGCGAGGAATCGACGTTTTGCATCGAAATATGCGGTTTTCTCTAAGAATTTTGACGATTTCGTGCAGAATTCTGCTGTTTTTTGCAATTCAGCCGTTGAATCTTGGTAAAAAGTGATTATTTAGTAGATTTCGTGCTCTTCTTTCCGAATTCAAGCCAGAAAACATCGAAAATCAGCGAGAAATCGTCGTTTTGCATCGAAATATGCGGTTTTCTGTAAGAATTTTGATGATTTCGTGCAGAATTCTGCTGTTTCCTTGCAATTCAGCTGTTGAATCTTGGTAAAAAGTCATGATTTTGTAGATTTCGTGCTCTCCTTTGCGAATTCGAGCCAGAAAACAACGAAAATCGGCGAGAAATCGTCGTTTTGCATCAAAATATGCGGTTTTCTCTAAGAATTTTGATGATTTCGTGGATAATTCTGCTGTTTTCTTGCAATTCAGCCGTTGAATTTTGGTAAAAAGTGATGATTTTGTGGATTTCGTGCTCTTCGTTGCGAATTCAAGCCAGAAAACAACGAAAATCGGCGACGAATCGTCGTTTTGCATCGAAATATGCGGTTTTCTCTAAGAATTTTGTCGATTTCGTGGATAATTCTGCTGTTTTCTTGCAATTCAGCCGTTGAATCTTGGTAAAAAGTGATTAATTAGTAGATTTCGTGCCCTTCTTTCCGAATTCAAGCCAGAAAACATCGAAAATCAGCGAGAAATCGTCGTTTTGCATCGAAATATGCGGTTTTCTGGAAGAATTTTGATGATTTCGTGCAGAATTCTGCTGTTTTCTTGCAATTCAGCCGTTAAATCTTGGTAAAATGTCATGATTTTGTAGATTTCGTGCTCTTCTTTGCGAATTCAAGATAGAAAACAACGAAAATCAGCGAGAAATCGTCGTTTTGCATCGAAATATGCGGTTTTCTCTAAGAATTCTGATGATTTCGTGCAGAATTCTGCTGTTTTCTTGCAATTCAGCCGTTGAATCTTGGTAAAAAGTGATTATTTAGTAGATTTCGTGCTCTTTGCGAATTCAAGCCAGAAAACAACGAAAATCGGCGAGAAATCGTCGTTTTGCATCGAAATATGCGGTTTTCTCTAAGAATTTTGATGATTTCGTGCAGAATTCTGCTGTTTTCTGGCAATTCAGCCGTTGAATCTTGGTAAAATGTCATGATTTTGTAGATTTCGTGCTCTTCTTTGCGAATTCAAGATAGAAAACAACGAAAATCAGCGAGAAATCGTCGTTTTGCATCGAAAAATGCGGTTTTCTCTAAGAATTCTGATGATTTCGTGCAGAATTCTGCTGTTTTCTTGCAATTCAGCCGTCGAATCTTGGTAAAAAGTCATGATTTTGTAGATTTCGTGCTCTTCTTTGCGAATTCAAGATAGAAAACAACGTAAATCAGCGAGAAATCGTCGATTTGAATCAAAATATGCGGTTTTCTGTAAGAATTTTGATGATTTCGTGGATAATTCTGCTGTTCTGCTGTTTTCTTGCAATTCAGCCGTTGAATCTTGGTATAAAGTGATGATTTTGTAGATTTCGTGCTCTTCTTTGCGAATTCAAGCCAGAAAACAACGAAAATCGGCGAGAAATCGTCGTTTTGCATCGAAATATGCGGTTTTCTCTAAGAATTTTGACGATTTCGTGCAGAATTCTGCTGTTTTCTTGCAATTCAGCCGTAGAATCTTGGTAAAAAGTGATGATTTTGTAGATTTCGTGCTCTTCTTTGCGAATTCAAGCCAGAAAACAACGAAAATCGGCGAGAAATCGTCGTTTTGCATCGAAATATGCGGTTTTCTCTAAGAATTTTGACGATTTCGTGCAGAATTCTGCTGTTTTCTTGCAATTCAGCCGTTGAATCTTGGTAAAAAGTCATGATTTTGTAGATTTCGTGCTCTTCTTTGCGAATTCAAGCCAGAAAACAACGAAAATCGGCGAGAAATCGTCGTTTTGCATCGAAATATGCGGTTTTCTGTAAGAATTTTGATGATTTCGTGCAGAATTCTGCTGTTTTCTTGCAATTCAGCCGTAGAATCTTGGTAAAAAGTGATGATTTTGTAGATTTCGTGCTCTTCTTTGCGAATTCAAGCCAGAAAACAACGAAAATCGGCAAGAAATCGTTGTTTTGCATCGAAATATGCGGTTTTCTGTAAGAATTTTGATGATTTCGTGCAGAATTTTGCTGTTTTCTTGCAATTCAGCCGTTGAATCTTGGTAAAAAGTCATGATTTTGTAGATTTCGTGCTCTTCTTTGCGAATTCAAGCCAGAAAACAACAAAAATCGGCGAGAAATCGTCGTTTTGCATCGAAATATGCGATTTTCTCTAAGAATTTTGACGATTTCGTGCAGAATTCTGCTGTTTACTTGCAATTCAGCCGTTGAATCTTGGTAAAAAGTCATGATTTTGTAGATTTCGGGCTCGTCTTTGCGAATTCAAGATAGAAAACAACGAAAATCAGCGAGAAATCGTCGTTTTGCATCGAAATATGCGGTTTTCTCTAAGAATTTTGATGATTTCGTGCAGAATTCTGCTGTTTACTTGCAATTCAGCAGTTGAATCTTGGTAAAAAGTCATGATTTTGTAGATTTCGTGCTCCTCTTTGCGAATTCAAGCCAGAAAACAACGAAAATCGGCGAGAAATCGTCGTTTTGCATCGAAATATGCGGTTTTCTGTAACAATTTTGATGATTTCGTGCAGAATTCTGCTGTTATCTTGCAATTCAGCCGTTGAATCTTGGTAAAAAGTCATGATTTTGTAGATTTCGTGCTCTGCTTTGCGAATTCAAGCCAGAAAACAACGAAAATCGGCGAGAAATCGTTGTTTTGCATCGAAATATGCGGTTTTCTGTAAGAATTTTGATGATTTCGTGCAGAATTCTGCTGTTTCCTTGCAATTCAGCCGTAGAATCTTGGTAAAAAGTGATGATTTTGTAGATTTCGTGCTCTTCTTTGCGAATTCAAGCCAGAAAACAACGAAAATCGGCGAGAAATCGTCGTTTTGCATCGAAATATGCGGTTTTCTGTAAGAATTTTGATGATTTCGTGCTGAATTCTGCTGTTTTCTTGCAATTCAGCTGTAGAATCTTGGTAAAAAGTGATGATTTTGTAGATTTCGTGCTCTTCTTTGCGAATTCAAGCCAGAAAACAACGAAAATCGGCAAGAAATCGTTGTTTTGCATCGGAATATGCGGTTTTCTGTAAGAATTTTGATGATTTCGTGCAGAATTTTGCTGTTTTCTTGCAATTCAGCCGTTGAATCTTGGTAAAAAGTCATGATTTTGTAGATTTCGTGCTCTTCTTTGCGAATTCAAGCCAGAAAACAACGAAAATCGGCGAGAAATCGTCGTTTTGCATCGAAATATGCGATTTTCTCTAAGAATTTTGACGATTTCGTGCAGAATTCTGCTGTTTATTTGCAATTCAGCCGTTGAATCTTGGTAAAAAGTCATGATTTTGTAGATTTCGTGCTCGTCTTTGCGAATTCAAGATAGAAAACAACGAAAATCAGCGAGAAATCGTCGTTTTGCATCGAAATATGCGGTTTTCTCTAAGAATTTTGATGATTTCGTGCAGAATTCTGCTGTTTTCTTGCAATTCAGCAGTTGAATCTTGGTAAAAAGTCATGATTTTGTAGATTTCGTGCTCTTCTTTGCGAATTCAAGCCAGAAAACAACGAAAATCGGCGAGAAATCGTCGTTTTCCATAGAAATATGCGGTTTTCTGTAAAAATTTTGATGATTTCGTGCAGAATTCTGCTGTTATCTTGCAATTCAGCCGTTGAATCTTGGTAAAAAGTCATGATTTTGTAGATTTCGTGCTCTGCTTTGCGAATTCAAGCCAGAAAACAACGAAAATCGGCGAGAAATAATCGTTTTGCATCGAAATATGCAGTTTTCTCTAAGAATTTTGATGATTTCGTGCAGAATTCTGCGGTTTTCTTGCAATTCAGCCGTTGAATCTTGGTAAAAAGTCATGATTTTGTAGATTTCGTGCTCTTCTTTGCGAATTCAAGCCAGAAAACAACGAAAATCGGCGAGAAATCGTCGTTTTGCATCGAAATATGCGATTTTCTCTAAGAATTTTGACGATTTCGTGCAGAATTCTGCTGTTTACTTGCAATTCAGCCGTTAAATCTTGGTAAAAAGTCATGATTTTGTAGATTTCGTGCTCGTCTTTGCGAATTCAAGATAGAAAACAACGAAAATCAGCGAGAAATCGTCGTTTTGCATCGAAATATGCGGTTTTCTCTAAGAATTTTGATGATTTCGTGCAGAATTCTGCTGTTTACTTGCAATTCAGCAGTTGAATCTTGGTAAAAAGTCATGATTTTGTAGATTTCGTGCTCTTCTTTGCGAATTCAAGATAGAAAACAACGAAAATCAGCGAGAAATCGTCGATTTGAATCAAAATATGCGGTTTTCTGTAAGAATTTTGATGATTTCGTGGATAATTCTGCTGTTCTGCTGTTTTCTTGCAATTCAGCCGTTGAATCTTGGTAAAAAGTCATGATTTTGTACACTTCGTGCTCTTCTTTGCAAATTCAAGATAGAAAACAACGAAAATCAGCGAGAAATCGTCGTTTTGCATCGAAATATGCGGTTTTCTCTAAGAATTCTGATGATTTCGTGCAGAATTCTGCTGTTTTCTTGCAATTCAGCCGTTGAATCTTGGTAAAAAGTCATGATTTTGTAGACTTCGTGCTTTTCTTTGCAAATTCAAGATAGAAAACAACGAAAATCAGCGAGAAATCGTTGTTTTGCATCGAAATATGCGGTTTTCTGTAAGAATTTTGATGATTTCGTGCAGAATTCTGCTGTTTTCTTGCAATTCAGCCGTTGAATCTTGGTAAAAAGTCATGATTTTGTAGATTTCGTGCTCGTCTTTGCGAATTCAAGATAGAAAACAACGAAAATCAGCAAGAAATCGTCGTTTTGCATCGAAATATGCGGTTTTCTCTAAGAATTTTGATGATTTCGTGCAGAATTCTGCTGTTTCCTTGCAATTCAGCCGTAGAATCTTGGTAAAAAGTCATGATTTTGTAGATTTCGTGCTCTTCTTTGCGAATTCAAGCCAGAAAACAACGAAAATCGGCGAGAAATCGTCGTTTTGCATCGAAATATGCGGTTTTCTGTAAGAATTTTGATGATTTCGTGCAGAATTCTGCTGTTTTCTTGCAATTCAGCTGTAGAATCTTGGTAAAAAGTGATGATTTTGTAGATTTCGTGCTCTTCTTTGCGAATTCAAGCCAGAAAACAACGAAAATCGGCAAGAAATCGTTGTTTTGCATCGAAATATGCGGTTTTCTGTAAGAATTTTGATGATTTCGTGCAGAATTTTGCTGTTTTCTTGCAATTCAGCCGTTGAATCTTGGTAAAAAGTCATGATTTTGTAGATTTCGTGCTCTTCTTTGCGAATTCAAGCCAGAAAACAACGAAAATCGGCGAGAAATCGTCGTTTTGCATCGAAATATGCGATTTTCTCTAAGAATTTTGACGATTTCGTGCAGAATTCTGCTGTTTACTTGCAATTCAGCCGTTGAATCTTGGTAAAAAGTCATGATTTTGTAGATTTCGTGCTCGTCTTTGCGAATTCAAGATAGAAAACAACGAAAATCAGCGAGAAATCGTCGTTTTGCATCGAAATATGCGGTTTTCTCTAAGAATTTTGATGATTTCGTGCAGAATTCTGCTGTTTACTTGCAATTCAGCAGTTGAATCTTGGTAAAAAGTCATGATTTTGTAGATTTCGTGCTCCTCTTTGCGAATTCAAGCCAGAAAACAACGAAAATCGGCGAGAAATCGTCGTTTTGCATCGAAATATGCGATTTTCTCTAAGAATTTTGACGATTTCGTGCAGAATTCTGCTGTTTACTTGCAATTCAGCCGTTGAATCTTGGTAAAAAGTCATGATTTTGTAGATTTCGTGCTCGTCTTTGCGAATTCAAGATAGAAAACAACGAAAATCAGCGAGAAATCGTCGTTTTGCATCGAAATATGCGGTTTTCTCTAAGAATTTTGATGATTTCGTGCAGAATTCTGCTGTTTACTTGCAATTCAGCAGTTGAATCTTGGTAAAAAGTCATGATTTTGTAGATTTCGTGCTCTGCTTTGCGAATTCAAGCCAGAAAACAACGAAAATCGGCGAGAAATCGTTGTTTTGCATCGAAATATGCGGTTTTCTGTAAGAATTTTGATGATTTCGTGCAGAATTCTGCTGTTTTCTTGCAATTCAGCCGTTGAATCTTGGTAAAAAGTCATGATTTTGTAGATTTCGTGCTCGTCTTTGCGAATTCAAGATAGAAAACAACGAAAATCAGCAAGAAATCGTCGTTTTGCATCGAAATATGCGGTTTTCTCTAAGAATTTTGATGATTTCGTGCAGAATTCTGCTGTTTCCTTGCAATTCAGCCGTAGAATCTTGGTAAAAAGTCATGATTTTGTAGATTTCGTGCTCTTCTTTGCGAATTCAAGCCAGAAAACAACGAAAATCGGCGAGAAATCGTCGTTTTGCATCGAAATATGCGGTTTTCTGTAAGAATTTTGATGATTTCGTGCAGAATTCTGCTGTTTTCTTGCAATTCAGCTGTAGAATCTTGGTAAAAAGTGATGATTTTGTAGATTTCGTGCTCTTCTTTGCGAATTCAAGCCAGAAAACAACGAAAATCGGCAAGAAATCGTTGTTTTGCATCGAAATATGCGGTTTTCTGTAAGAATTTTGATGATTTCGTGCAGAATTTTGCTGTTTTCTTGCAATTCAGCCGTTGAATCTTGGTAAAAAGTCATGATTTTGTAGATTTCGTGCTCTTCTTTGCGAATTCAAGCCAGAAAACAACGAAAATCGGCGAGAAATCGTCGTTTTGCATCGAAATATGCGATTTTCTCTAAGAATTTTGACGATTTCGTGCAGAATTCTGCTGTTTACTTGCAATTCAGCCGTTGAATCTTGGTAAAAAGTCATGATTTTGTAGATTTCGTGCTCGTCTTTGCGAATTCAAGATAGAAAACAACGAAAATCAGCAAGAAATCGTCGTTTTGCATCGAAATATGCGGTTTTCTCTAAGAATTTTGATGATTTCGTGCAGAATTCTGCTGTTTCCTTGCAATTCAGCCGTAGAATCTTGGTAAAAAGTGATGATTTTGTAGATTTCGTGCTCTTCTTTGCGAATTCAAGCCAGAAAACAACGAAAATCGGCGAGAAATCGTCGTTTTGCATCGAAATATGCGGTTTTCTGTAAGAATTTTGATGATTTCGTGCAGAATTCTGCTGTTTTCTTGCAATTCAGCTGTAGAATCTTGGTAAAAAGTGATGATTTTGTAGATTTCGTGCTCTTCTTTGCGAATTCAAGCCAGAAAACAACGAAAATCGGCAAGAAATCGTTGTTTTGCATCGAAATATGCGGTTTTCTGTAAGAATTTTGATGATTTCGTGCAGAATTTTGCTGTTTTCTTGCAATTCAGCCGTTGAATCTTGGTAAAAAGTCATGATTTTGTAGATTTCGTGCTCTTCTTTGCGAATTCAAGCCAGAAAACAACGAAAATCGGCGAGAAATCGTCGTTTTGCATCGAAATATGCGATTTTCTCTAAGAATTTTGACGATTTCGTGCAGAATTCTGCTGTTTACTTGCAATTCAGCCGTTGAATCTTGGTAAAAAGTCATGATTTTGTAGATTTCGTGCTCGTCTTTGCGAATTCAAGATAGAAAACAACGAAAATCAGCGAGAAATCGTCGTTTTGCATCGAAATATGCGGTTTTCTGTAAAAATTTTGATGATTTCGTGCAGAATTCTGCTGTTATCTTGCAATTCAGCCGTTGAATCTTGGTAAAAAGTCATGATTTTGTAGATTTCGTGCTCTGCTTTGCGAATTCAAGCCAGAAAACAACGAAAATCGGCGAGAAATAATCGTTTTGCATCGAAATATGCAGTTTTCTCTAAGAATTTTGATGATTTCGTGCAGAATTCTGCGGTTTTCTTGCAATTCAGCCGTTGAATCTTGGTAAAAAGTCATGATTTTGTAGATTTCGTGCTCTTCTTTGCGAATTCAAGCCAGAAAACAACGAAAATCGGCGAGAAATCGTCGTTTTGCATCGAAATATGCGATTTTCTGTAAAAATTTTGATGATTTCGTGCAGAATTCTGCTGTTTTCTTGCAATTCAACAGTTGAATCTTGGTAAAAAGTCATGATTTTGTAGATTTCGTGCTCTTCTTTGCGAATTCAAGCCAGAAAACAACGAAAATCGGCGAGAAATCGTCGTTTTGCATCGAAATATGCGGTTTTCTGTAAAAATTTTGATGATTTCGTGCAGAATTCTGCTGTTATCTTGCAATTCAGCCGTTGAATCTTGGTAAAAAGTCATGATTTTGTAGATTTCGTGCTCTGCTTTGCGAATTCAAGCCAGAAAACAACGAAAATCGGCGAGAAATAATCGTTTTGCATCGAAATATGCAGTTTTCTCTAAGAATTTTGATGATTTCGTGCAGAATTCTGCGGTTTTCTTGCAATTCAGCCGTTGAATCTTGGTAAAAAGTCATGATTTTGTAGATTTCGTGCTCTTCTTTGCGAATTCAAGCCAGAAAACAACGAAAATCGGCGAGAAATCGTCGTTTTGCATCGAAATATGCGATTTTCTCTAAGAATTTTGACGATTTCGTGCAGAATTCTGCTGTTTACTTGCAATTCAGCCGTTAAATCTTGGTAAAAAGTCATGATTTTGTAGATTTCGTGCTCGTCTTTGCGAATTCAAGATAGAAAACAACGAAAATCAGCGAGAAATCGTCGTTTTGCATCGAAATATGCGGTTTTCTCTAAGAATTTTGATGATTTCGTGCAGAATTCTGCTGTTTACTTGCAATTCAGCAGTTGAATCTTGGTAAAAAGTCATGATTTTGTAGATTTCGTGCTCTTCTTTGCGAATTCAAGATAGAAAACAACGAAAATCAGCGAGAAATCGTCGATTTGAATCAAAATATGCGGTTTTCTGTAAGAATTTTGATGATTTCGTGGATAATTCTGCTGTTCTGCTGTTTTCTTGCAATTCAGCCGTTGAATCTTGGTAAAAAGTCATGATTTTGTACACTTCGTGCTCTTCTTTGCAAATTCAAGATAGAAAACAACGAAAATCAGCGAGAAATCGTCGTTTTGCATCGAAATATGCGGTTTTCTCTAAGAATTCTGATGATTTCGTGCAGAATTCTGCTGTTTTCTTGCAATTCAGCCGTTGAATCTTGGTAAAAAGTCATGATTTTGTAGACTTCGTGCTTTTCTTTGCAAATTCAAGATAGAAAACAACGAAAATCAGCGAGAAATCGTTGTTTTGCATCGAAATATGCGGTTTTCTGTAAGAATTTTGATGATTTCGTGCAGAATTCTGCTGTTTTCTTGCAATTCAGCCGTTGAATCTTGGTAAAAAGTCATGATTTTGTAGATTTCGTGCTCGTCTTTGCGAATTCAAGATAGAAAACAACGAAAATCAGCAAGAAATCGTCGTTTTGCATCGAAATATGCGGTTTTCTCTAAGAATTTTGATGATTTCGTGCAGAATTCTGCTGTTTTCTTGCAATTGAGCAGTTGAATCTTGGTAAAAAGTCATGATTTTGTAGATTTCGTGCTCTTCTTTGCGAATTCAAGCTAGAAAACAACGAAAATCGGCGAGAAATCGTCGTTTTGCATCGAAATATGCGGTTTTCTGTAAAAATTTTGAGGATTTCGTGCAGAATTCTGCTGTTTTCTTGCAATTCAGCCGTTGAATCTTGGTAAAAAGTCATGATTTTGTAGATTTCGTGCTCTTCTTTGCGAATTCAAGCCAGAAAACAACGAAAATCGGCAAGAAATCGTTGTTTTGCATCGAAATATGCGGTTTTCTCTAAGAATTCTGATGATTTCGTGCAGAATTCTGCTGTTTTCTTGCAATTCAGCCGTTGAATCTTGGTAAAAAGTGATGATTTTGTAGATTTCGTGCTCTTCTTTGCGAATTCAAGCCAGAAAACAACGAAAATCGGCGAGAAATCGTCGTTTTGCATCGAAATATGCGGTTTTCTGTAAGAATTTTGATGATTTCGTGCAGAATTCTGCTGTTTTCTTGCAATTCAGCCGTTGAATCTTGGTAAAAAGTGATGATTTTGTAGATTTCGTGCTCTTCTTTGCGAATTCAAGCCAGAAAACAACGAAAATCGGCGAGAAATCGTCGTTTTGCATCGAAATATGCGGTTTTCTGTAAAAATTTTGAGGATTTCGTGCAGAATTCTGCTGTTATCTTGCAATTCAGCCGTTGAATCTTGGTAAAAAGTCATGATTTTGTAGATTTCGTGCTCTGCTTTGCTAATTCAAGCCAGAAAACAACGAAAATCGGCGAGAAATAATCGTTTTGCATCGAAATATGCGGTTTTCTGTAAGAATTTTGATGATTTCGTGCAGAATTCTGCTGTTTTCTTGCAATTCAGCCGTTGAATCTTGGTAAAAAGTCATGATTTTGTAGATTTCGTGCTCTTTTTTGCGAATTCAAGCCAGAAAACCACAAAAATCGGCGAGAAATCGTCGTTTTGCATCGAAATATGCGGTTTTCTCTAAGAATTTTGATGATTTCGTGCAGAATTCTGCTGTTTTCTTGCAATTCAGCCGTTGAATCTTGGTAAAAAGTGATGATTTTGTAGATTTCGTGCTCTTCTTTGCGAATTCAAGCCAGAAAACAACGAAAATCGGCGAGAAATCGTCGTTTTGCATCGAAATATGCGGTTTTCTGTAAGAATTTTGATGATTTCGTGCAGAATTCTGCTGTTTTCTTGCAATTCAGCCGTAGAATCTTGGTAAAAAGTGATGATTTTGTAGATTTCGTGCTCTTCTTTGCGAATTCAAGCCAGAAAACAACGAAAATCGGCAAGAAATCGTTGTTTTGCATCGAAATATGCGGTTTTCTCTAAGAATTCTGATGATTTCGTGCAGAATTCTGCTGTTTTCTTGCAATTCAGCCGTAGAATCTTGGTAAAAAGTGATGATTTTGTAGATTTCGTGCTCTTCTTTGCGAATTCAAGCCAGAAAACAACGAAAATCGGCAAGAAATCGTTGTTTTGCATCGAAATATGCGGTTTTCTGTAAGAATTTTGATGATTTCGTGCAGAATTCTGCTGTTTTCTTGCAATTCAGCCGTTGAATCTTGGTAAAAAGTCATGATTTTGTAGATTTCGTGCTCTTCTTTGCGAATTCAAGCCAGAAAACAACGAAAATCGGCGAAAAATCGTCGTTTTGCATCGAAATATGCGGTTTTCTGTAAGAATTTTGATGATTTCGTGCAGAATTCTGCTGTTTTCTTGCAATTCAGCAGTAGAATCTTGGTAAAAAGTGATGATTTTGTAGATTTCGTGCTCTTCTTTGCGAATTCAAGCCAGAAAACAACGAAAATCGGCGAGAGATCGTTGTTTTGCATCGAAATATGCGGTTTTCTGTAAGAATTTTGATGATTTCGTGCAGAATTCTGCTGTTTTCTTGCATTCAGCCGTTGAATCTTGGTAAAAAGTCATGATTTTGTAGATTTCGTGCTCCTCTTTGCGAATTCAAGCCAGAAAACAACGAAAATCGGCGAGAAATCGTCGTTTTGCATCGAAATATGCGGTTTTCTGTAAGAATTTTGATGATTTCGTGCAGAATTCTGCTGTTTTCTTGCAATTCAGCCGTTGAATCTTGGTAAAAAGTTATGATTTTGTAGATTTCGTGCTCTTCTTTGCGAATTCAAGCCAGAAAACAACGAAAATCGGCGAGAAATCGTCGTTTTGCATCGAAATATGCGGTTTTCTGTAAGAATTTTGATGATTTCGTGCAGAATTCTGCTGTTATCTTGCAATTCAGCCGTTGAAGCTTGGTAAAAAGTCATGATTTTGTAGATTTCGTGCTCTTCTTTGCGAATTCAAGCCAGAAAACAACGAAAATCGGCAAGAAATCGTTGTTTTGCATCGAAATATGCGGTTTTCTGTAAGAATTTTGATGATTTCGTGCAGAATTTTGCTGTTTTCTTGCAATTCAGCCGTTGAATCTTGGTAAAAAGTCATGATTTTGTAGATTTCGTGCTCTTCTTTGCGAATTCAAGCCAGAAAACAACGAAAATCGGCGAGAAATCGTCGTTTTGCATCGAAAAATGCGGTTTTCTGTAAGAATTTTGATGATTTCGTGCAGAATTCTGCTGTTTTCTTGCAATTCAGCCGTTGAATCTTGGTAAAAAGTCATGATTTTGTAGATTTCGTGCTCTTCTTTGCGAATTCAAGCCAGAAAACAACGAAAATCGGCGAGAAATCGTCGTTTTGCATCGAAATATGCGGTTTTCTGTAAGAATTTTGATGATTTCGTGCAGAATTCTGCTGTTTTCTTGCAATTCAGCCGTAGAATCTTGGTAAAAAGTGATGATTTTGTAGATTTCGTGCTCTTCTTTGCGAATTCAAGCCAGAAAACAACGAAAATCGGCGAGAAATCGTTGTTTTGCATCGAAATATGCGGTTTTCTGTAAGAATTTTGATGATTTCGGGCAGAATTCTGCTGTTTTCTTGCATTCAGCCGTTGAATCTTGGTAAAAAGTCATGATTTTTTAGATTTCGTGCTCCTCTTTGTGAATTCAAGCCAGAAAACAACGAAAATCGGCGAGAATTCGTCGTTTTGCATCGAAATATGCGGTTTTCTGTAAGAATTTTGATGATTTCGTGCAGAATTCTGCTGTTATCTTGCAATTCAGCCGTTGACTCTTGGTAAAAGGTCATGATTTTGTAGATTTCGTGCTCTTCTTTGCGAATTCAAGCCAGAAAACAACGAAAATCGGCGAGAAATCGTCGTTTTGCATCGAAAAATGCGGTTTTCTGTAAGAATTTTGATGATTTCGTGCAGAATTCTGCTGTTTTCTTGCAATTCAGCCGTTGAATCTTGGTAAAAAGTCATGATTTTGTAGATTTCGTGCTCTTCTTTGCGAATTCAAGCCAGAAAACAACGAAAATCGGCGAGAAATAATCGTTTTGCATCGAAATATGCGGTTTTCTGTAAGAATTTTGATGATTTCGTGCAGAATTCTGCTGTTTTCTTGCAATTCAGCCGTTGAATTTTGGTAAAAAGTCATGATTTTGTAGATTTCGTGCTCTTCTTTGCGAATTCAAGCCAGAAAACAACGAAAATCTGCGAGAAATCGTCGTTTTGCATCGAAATATGCGGTTTTCTGTAAGAATTTTGATGATTTCGTGCAGAATTCTGCTGTTATCTTGCAATTCAGCCGTTGAAGCTTGGTAAAAAGTCATGATTTTGTAGATTTCGTGCTCTTCTTTGCGAATTCAAGCCAGAAAACAACGAAAATCGGCGAGAAATAATCGTTTTGCATCGAAATATGCGGTTTTCTGTAAGAATTTTGATGATTTCGTGCAGAATTCTGCTGTTTTTTTGCAAATAAGCCGTTGAATCTTGGTAAAAAGTGATGATTTTGTAGATTTCGTGCTCTTCTTTGCGAATTCAAGCCAGAAAACAACGAAAATCGGCGAGAAATCGTCGTTTTGCATCGAAATATGCGGTTTTCTCTAAGAATTTTGACGATTTCGTGCAGAATTCTGCTGTTTTCTTGCAATTCAGCCGTAGAATCTTGGTAAAAAGTGATGATTTTGTAGATTTCGTGCTCTTCTTTGCGAATTCAAGCCAGAAAACAACGAAAATCGGCGAGAAATCGTCGTTTTGCATCGAAATATGCGGTTTTCTCTAAGAATTTTGACGATTTCGTGCAGAATTCTGCTGTTTTCTTGCAATTCAGCCGTTGAATCTTGGTAAAAAGTCATGATTTTGTAGATTTCGTGCTCTTCTTGGCGAATTCAAGATAGAAAACAACGAAAATCGGCGAGAAATCGTTGTTTTGCATCGAAATATGCAGTTTTCTCTAAGAATTTTGATGATTTCGTGCAGAATTCTGCTGTTTTCTTGCAATTCAGCCGTTGAATCTTGGTAAAAAGTCATGATTTTGTAGATTTCGTGCTCTTCTTTGCGAATTCAAGCCAGAAAACAACGAAAATCGGCGAGAAATCGTCGTTTTGCATCGACATATGCGGTTTTCTGTAAGAATTTTGATGATTTCGTGCAGAATTCTGCTGTTTTCTTGCAATTCAGCCGTAGAATCTTGGTAAAAAGTGATGATTTTGTAGATTTCGTGCTCTTCTTTGCGAATTCAAGCCAGAAAACAACGAAAATCGGCGAGAAATCGTTGTTGTGCATCGAAATATGCGGTTTTCTGTAAGAATTTTGATGATTTCGTGCAGAATTCTGCTGTTTCCTTGCAATTCAGCCGTAGAATCTTGGTAAAAAGTGATGATTTTGTAGTTTTCGTGCTCTTCTTTGCGAATTCAAGCCAGAAAACAACGAAAATCGGCGAGAAATCGTCGTTTTGCATCGAAATATGCGGTTTTCTGTAAGAATTTTGATGATTTCGTGCAGAATTCTGCTGTTTTCTTGCAATTCAGCCGTAGAATCTTGGTAAAAAGTGATGATTTTGTAGATTTCGTGCTCTTCTTTGCGAATTCAAGCCAGAAAACAACGAAAATCGGCAAGAAATCGTTGTTTTGCATCGAAATATGCGGTTTTCTGTAAGAATTTTGATGATTTCGTGCAGAATTTTGCTGTTTTCTTGCAATTCAGCCGTTGAATCTTGGTAAAAAGTCATGATTTTGTAGATTTCGTGCTCTTCTTTGCGAATTCAAGCCAGAAAACAACGAAAATCGGCGAGAAATCGTCGTTTTGCATCGAAATATGCGATTTTCTCTAAGAATTTTGACGATTTCGTGCAGAATTCTGCTGTTTACTTGCAATTCAGCCGTTGAATCTTGGTAAAAAGTCATGATTTTGTAGATTTCGTGCTCGTCTTTGCGAATTCAAGATAGAAAACAACGAAAATCAGCGAGAAATCGTCGTTTTGCATCGAAATATGCGGTTTTCTCTAAGAATTTTGATGATTTCGTGCAGAATTCTGCTGTTTACTTGCAATTCAGCAGTTGAATCTTGGTAAAAAGTCATGATTTTGTAGATTTCGTGCTCTTCTTTGCGAATTCAAGCCAGAAAACAACGAAAATCGGCGAGAAATCGTCGTTTTGCATCGAAATATGCGGTTTTCTGTAAAAATTTTGATGATTTCGTGCAGAATTCTGCTGTTATCTTGCAATTCAGCCCTTGAATCTTGGTAAAAAGTCATGATTTTGTAGATTTCGTGCTCTGCTTTGCGAATTCAAGCCAGAAAACAACGAAAATCGGCGAGAAATCGTTGTTTTGCATCGAAATATGCGGTTTTCTGTAAGAATTTTGATGATTTCGTGCAGAATTCTGCTGTTTCCTTGCAATTCAGCCGTAGAATCTTGGTAAAAAGTGATGATTTTGTAGATTTCGTGCTCTTCTTTGCGAATTCAAGCCAGAAAACAACGAAAATCGGCGAGAAATCGTCGTTTTGCATCGAAATATGCGGTTTTCTGTAAGAATTTTGATGATTTCGTGCAGAATTCTGCTGTTTTCTTGCAATTCAGCTGTAGAATCTTGGTAAAAAGTGATGATTTTGTAGATTTCGTGCTCTTCTTTGCGAATTCAAGCCAGAAAACAACGAATATCGGCGAGAAATCGTCGTTTTGCATCGAAATATGCGATTTTCTCTAAGAATTTTGACGATTTCGTGCAGAATTCTGCTGTTTACTTGCAATTCAGCCGTTGAATCTTGGTAAAAAGTCATGATTTTGTAGATTTCGTGCTCGTCTTTGCGAATTCAAGATAGAAAACAACGAAAATCAGCGAGAAATCGTCGTTTTGCATCGAAATATCCGGTTTTCTCTAAGAATTTTGATGATTTCGTGCAGAATTCTGCTGTTTTCTTGCAATTCAGCAGTTGAATCTTGGTAAAAAGTCATGATTTTGTAGATTTCGTGCTCTTCTTTGCGAATTCAAGCCAGAAAACAACGAAAATCGGCGAGAAATCGTCGTTTTGCATCGAAATATGCGGTTTTCTGTAAAAATTTTGATGATTTCGTGCAGAATTCTGCTGTTATCTTGCAATTCAGCCGTTGAATCTTGGTAAAAAGTCATGATTTTGTAGATTTCGTGCTCTGCTTTGCGAATTCAAGCCAGAAAACAACGAAAATCGGCGAGAAATAATCGTTTTGCATCGAAATATGCAGTTTTCTCTAAGAATTTTGATGATTTCGTGCAGAATTCTGCGGTTTTCTTGCAATTCAGCCGTTGAATCTTAGTAAAAAGTCATGATTTTGTAGATTTCGTGCTCTTCTTTGCGAATTCAAGCCAGAAAACAACGAAAATCGGCGAGAAATCGTCGATTTGCATCGAAAAATGCGGTTTTCTGTAAGAATTTTGATGATTTCGTGCAGAATTCTGCGGTTTTCTTGCAATTCAGCCGTTGAATCTTAGTAAAAAGTCATGATTTTGTAGATTTCGTGCTCTTCTTTGCGAATTCAAGCCAGAAAACCACGAAAATCGGGAGAAATCGTCGTTTTGCATCGAAATATGCGGTTTTCTCTAAGAATTTTGATGATTTCGTGCAGAATTCTGCTGTTTTCTTGCAATTCAGCCGTTGAATCTTGGTAAAAAGTGATGATTTTGTAGATTTCGTGCTCTTCTTTGCGAATTCAAGCCAGAAAACAACGAAAATCGGCGAGAAATCGTCGTTTTGCATCGAAATATGCGGTTTTCTCTAAGAATTTTGACGATTTCGTGCAGAATTCTGCTGTTTTCTTGCAATTCAGCCGTTGAATCTTGGTAAAAAGTCATGATTTTGTGGATTTCGTGCTCTTCTTGGCGAATTCAAGATAGAAAACAACGAAAATCGGCGAGAAATCGTTGTTTTGCATCGAAATATGCAGTTTTCTCTAAGAATTTTGATGATTTCGTGCAGAATTCTGCTGTTATCTTGCAATTCAGCCGTTGAATCTTGGTAAAAAGTCATGATTTTGTAGATTTCGTGCTCTTCTTTGCGAATTCAAGCCAGAAAACAACGAAAATCGGCGAGAAATCGTCGTTTTGCATCGAAATATGCGGTTTTCTGTAAAAATTTTGATGATTTCGTGCAGAATTCTGCTGTTATCTTGCAATTCAGCCGTTGAATCTTGGTAAAAAGTCATGATTTTGTAGATTTCGTGCTCTGCTTTGCGAATTCAAGCCAGAAAACAACGAAAATCGGCGAGAAATAATCGTTTTGCATCGAAATATGCAGTTTTCTCTAAGAATTTTGATGATTTCGTGCAGAATTCTGCGGTTTTCTTGCAATTCAGCCGTTGAATCTTAGTAAAAAGTCATGATTTTGTAGATTTCGTGCTCTTCTTTGCAAATTCAAGCGAGAAAACAACGAAAATCGGCGAGAAATCGTCGTTTTGCATCGAAATATGCGGTTTTCTGTAAGAATTTTGATGATTTCGTGCAGAATTCTGCTGTTTTCTTGCAATTCAGATGTTGAATCTTGGTAAAAAGTGATGATTTTGTAGATTTCGTGCTCTTCTTTGCGAATTCAAGCCAGAAAACCACGAAAATCGGCGAGAAATCGTAGATTTGCATCGAAATATGCGGTTTTCTCTAAGAATTTTGATGATTTCGTGCAGAATTCTGCTGTTTTCTTGCAATTCAGCCGTTGAATCTTGGTAAAAAGTCATGATTTTGTAGATTTCGTGCTCTTCTTTGCGAATTCAAGCCAGAAAACAACGAAAATCGGTGAGAAATCGTCGTTTTGCATCGAAATATGCGGTTTTCTCTAAGAATTTTGATGATTTCGTGCAGAATTCTGCTGTTTTCTTGCAATTCAGCCGTTGAATCTTGGTAAAAAGTGATGATTTTGTAGATTTCGTGCTCTTCTTTGCGAATTCAAGCCAGAAAACAACGAAAATCGGCGAGAAATCCTCGTTTTGCATCGAAATATGCGGTTTTCTCTAAGAATTTTGACGATTTCGTGCAGAATTCTGCTGTTTACTTGCAATTCAGCCGTTGAATCTTGGTAAAAAGTCATGATTTTGTAGATTTCGTGCTCTTCTTGGCGAATTCAAGATAGAAAACAACTAAAATCAGCGAGAAATCGTTGTTTTGCATCGAATTATGCAGTTTTCTCTAAGAATTTTGATGATTTCGTGCAGAATTCTGCTGTTTTCTTGCAATTCAGCCGTTGAATCTTGGTAAAAAGTCATGATTTTGTAGATTTCGTGCTCTTCTTTGCGAATTCAAGCCAGAAAACAACGAAAATCGGCGAGAAATCGTCGTTTTGCATCGAAATATGCGGTTTTCTGTAAGAATTTTGATGATTTCGTGCAGAATTCTGCTGTTTTCTTGCAATTCAGCCGTTGAATCTTGGTAAAAAGTCATGATTTTGTAGATTTCGTGCTCTTCTTTGCGAATTCAAGCCAGAAAACAACGAAAATCGGCGAGAAATAATCGTTTTGCATCGAAATATGCGGTTTTCTTTAAGAATTTTGATGATTTTGTGCAGAATTCTGCTGTTTTCTTGCAATTCAGCCGTTAAATCTTGGTAAAAAGTCATGATTTTGTAGATTTCGTGCTCTTCTTTGCGAATTCAAGCCAGAAAACCACGAAAATCGGCGGGAAATCGTCGTTTTGCATCGAAATATGCGGTTTTCTCTAAGAATTTTGATGATTTCGTGCAGAATTCTGCTGTTTTCTTGCAATTCAGCCGTTGAATCTTGGTAAAAAGTGATGATTTTGTAGATTTCGTGCTCTTCTTTGCGAATTCAAGCCAGAAAACAACGAAAATCGGTGAGAAATCGTCGTTTTGCATCGAAATATGCGGTTTTCTCTAAGAATTTTGATGATTTCGTGCAGAATTCTGCTGATTTCTTGCAATTCAGCCGTTGAATCTTGGTAAAAAGTGATGATTTTGTAGATTTCGTGCTCTTCTTTGCGAATTCAAGCCAGAAAACAACGAAAATCGGCGAGAAATCGTCGTTTTGCATCGAAATATGCGGTTTTCTCTAAGAATTTTGATGATTTCGTGCAGAATTCTGCTGTTTTCTTGCAATTCAGCCGTTGAATCTTGGTAAAAAGTGATGATTTTGTAGATTTCGTGCTCTTCTTTGCGAATTAAAGCCAGAAAACAACGAAAATCGGTGAGAAATCGTCGTTTTGCATCGAAATATGCGGTTTTCTCTAAGAATTTTGATGATTTCGTGCAGAATTCTGCTGTTTTCTTGCAATTCAGCCGTTGAATCTTGGTAAAAAGTGATGATTTTGTAGATTTCGTGCTCTTCTTTGCGAATTAAAGCCAGAAAACAACGAAAATCGGTGAGAAATCGTCGTTTTGCATCGAAATATGCGGTTTTCTCTAAGAATTTTGATGATTTCGTGCAGAATTCTGCTGTTTTCTTGCAATTCAGCCGTTGAATCTTGGTAAAAAGTGATGATTTTGTAGATTTCGTGCTCTTCTTTGCGAATTCAAGCCAGAAAACAACGAAAATCGGCGAGAAATCGTCGTTTTGCATCGAAATATGCGGTTTTCTGTAAGAATTTTGATGATTTCGTGCAGAATTCTGCTGTTTTCTTGCAATTCAGCCGTTGAATCTTGGTAAAAAGTCATGATTTTGTAGATTTCGTGCTCTTCTTTGCGAATTCAAGCCAGAAAACAACGAAAATCGGCGAGAAATCGTCGTTTTGCATCGAAATATGCGGTTTTCTGTAAGAATTTTGATGATTTCGTGCAGAATTCTGCTGTTTTCTTGCAATTCAGCCGTTGAATCTTGGTAAAAAGTCATGATTTTGTAGATTTCGTGCTCTTCTTTGCGAATTCAAGCCAGAAAACAACGAGAATCGGTGAGAAATCGTCGTTTTGCATCGAAATATGCGGTTTTCTCTAAGAATTTTGATGATTTCGTGCAGAATTCTGCTGTTTTCTTGCAATTCAGCCGTTGAATCTTGGTAAAAAGTGTTGATTTTGTAGATTTCGTGCTCTTCTTTGCGAATTCAAGCCAGAAAACAACGAAAATCGGCGAGAAATCGTCGTTTTGCATCGAAATATGCGGTTTTCTCTAAGAATTTTGATGATTTCGTGCAGAATTCTGCTGTTTTCTTGCAATTCAGCCGTTGAATCTTGGTAAAAAGTGATGATTTTGTAGATTTCGTGCTCTTCTTTGCGAATTCAAGCCAGAAAACAACGAAAATCGGCGAGAAATCCTCGTTTTGCATCGAAATATGCGGTTTTCTCTAAGAATTTTGACGATTTCGTGCAGAATTCTGCTGTTTACTTGCAATTCAGCCGTTGAATCTTGGTAAAAAGTCATGATTTTGTAGATTTCGTGCTCTTCTTGGCGAATTCAAGATAGAAAACAACTAAAATCAGCGAGAAATCGTTGTTTTGCATCGAATTATGCAGTTTTCTCTAAGAATTTTGATGATTTCGTGCAGAATTCTGCTGTTTTCTTGCAATTCAGCCGTTGAATCTTGGTAAAAAGTCATGATTTTGTAGATTTCGTGCTCTTCTTTGCGAATTCAAGCCAGAAAACAACGAAAATCGGCGAGAAATCGTCGTTTTGCATCGAAATATGCGGTTTTCTGTAAGAATTTTGATGATTTCGTGCAGAATTCTGCTGTTTTCTTGCAATTCAGCCGTTGAATCTTGGTAAAAAGTCATGATTTTGTAGATTTCGTGCTCTTCTTTGCGAATTCAAGCCAGAAAACAACGAAAATCGGCGAGAAATAATCGTTTTGCATCGAAATATGCGGTTTTCTGTAAGAATTTTGATGATTTTGTGCAGAATTCAGCTGTTTTCTTGCAATTCAGCCGTTAAATCTTGGTAAAAAGTCATGATTTTGTAGATTTCGTGCTCTTCTTTGCGAATTCAAGCCAGAAAACCACGAAAATCGGCGGAAAATCGTCGTTTTGCATCGAAATATGCGGTTTTCTCTAAGAATTTTGATGATTTCGTGCAGAATTCTGCTGTTTTCTTGCAATTCAGCCGTTGAATCTTGGTGAAAAGTGATGATTTTGTAGATTTCGTGCTCTTCTTTGCGAATTCAAGCCAGAAAACAACGAAAATCGGCGAGAAATCGTCGTTTTGCATCGAAATATGCGGTTTTCTCTAAGAATTTTGACGATTTCGTGCAGAATTCTGCTGTTTTCTTGCAATTCAGCCGTTGAATCTTGGAAAAAAGTCATGATTTTGTGGATTTCGTGCTCTTCTTGGCGAATTCAAGATAGAAAACAACGAAAATCGGCGAGAAATCGTTGTTTTGCATCGAAATATGCAGTTTTCTCTAAAAATTTTGATGATTTCGTGAAGAATTCTGCTGTTATCTTGCAATTCAGCCGTTGAATCTTGGTAAAAAGTCATGATTTTGTAGATTTCGTGCTCTTCTTTGCGAATTCAAGCGAGAAAACAACGAAAATCGGCGAGAAATCGTCGTTTTGCATCGAAATATGCGGTTTTCTGTAAGAATTTTGATGATTTCGTGCAGAATTCTGCTGTTTTCTTGCAATTCAGATGTTGAATCTTGGTAAAAAGTGATGATTTTGTAGATTTCGTGCTCTTCTTTGCGAATTCAAGCCAGAAAACCACGAAAATCGGCGAGAAATCGTCGTTTTGCATCGAAATATGCGGTTTTCTCTAAGAATTTTGATGATTTCGTGCAGAATTCTGCTGTTTTCTTGCAATTCAGCCGTTGAATCTTGGTAAAAAGTGATGATTTTGTAGATTTCGTGCTCTTCTTTGCGAATTCAAGCCAGAAAACAACGAAAATCGGTGAGAAATCGTCGTTTTGCATCGAAATATGCGGTTTTCTCTAAGAATTTTGATGATTTCGTGCAGAATTCTGCTGATTTCTTGCAATTCAGCCGTTGAATCTTGGTAAAAAGTGATGATTTTGTAGATTTCGTGCTCTTCTTTGCGAATTCAAGCCAGAAAACAACGAAAATCGGCGAGAAATCGTCGTTTTGCATCGAAATATGCGGTTTTCTCTAAGAATTTTGATGATTTCGTGCAGAATTCTGCTGTTTTCTTGCAATTCAGCCGTTGAATCTTGGTAAAAAGTGATGATTTTGTAGATTTCGTGCTCTTCTTTGCGAATTAAAGCCAGAAAACAACGAAAATCGGTGAGAAATCGTCGTTTTGCATCGAAATATGCGGTTTTCTCTAAGAATTTTGATGATTTCGTGCAGAATTCTGCTGTTTTCTTGCAATTCAGCCGTTGAATCTTGGTAAAAAGTGATGATTTTGTAGATTTCGTGCTCTTCTTTGCGAATTCAAGCCAGAAAACAACGAAAATCGGCGAGAAATCCTCGTTTTGCATCGAAATATGCGGTTTTCTCTAAGAATTTTGACGATTTCGTGCAAAATTCTGCTGTTTACTTGTAATTCAGCCGTTGAATCTTGGTAAGAAGTCATGATTTTGTAGATTTCGTGCTCTTCTTGGCGAATTCAAGATAGAAAACAACGAAAATCGGCGAGAAATCGTTGTTTTGCATCGAAATATGCAGTTTTCTCTAAAAATTTTGATGATTTCGTGCAGAATTCTGCTGTTTTCTTGCAATGCAGCCGTTGAATCTTGGTAAAATGTGATGATTTTGTAGATTTCGTGCTCTTCTTTGCGAATTCAAGCCAGAAAACAACGAAAATCGGCGAGAAATCGTCGTTTTGCATCGAAATATGCGGTTTTCTCTAAGAATTTTGACGATTTCGTGCAGAATTCTGCTGTTTTCTTGCAATTCAGCCGTTGAATCTTGGTAAAAAGTCATGATTTTGTAGATTTCGTGCTCTTCTTGGCGAATTCAAGATAGAAAACAACGAAAATCGGCGAGAAATCGTTGTTTTGCATCGAAATATGCACTTTTCTCTAAGAATTTTGATGATTTCGTGCAGAATTCTGCTGTTTTCTTGCAATTCAGCCGTTGAATCTTGGTAAAAAGTGATGATTTTGTAGATTTCGTGCTCTTCTTTGCGAATTCAAGCCAGAATACAACGAAAATCGGCGAGAAATCGTCGTTTTGCATCGAAATATGCGGTTTTCTGTAAGAATTTTGATGATTTCGTGCAGAATTCTGCTGTTTTCTTGCAATTCAGCCGTTGAATCTTGGTAAAAAGTCATGATTTTGTAGATTTCGTGCTCTTCTTTGCGAATTCAAGCCAGAAAACAACGAAAATCGGCGAGAAATCGTCGTTTTGCATCGAAATATGCGGTTTTCTGTAAGAATTTTGATGATTTCGTGCAGAATTCTGCTGTTTTCTTGCAATTCAGCCGTTGAATCTTGGTAAAAAGTCATGATTTTGTAGATTTCGTGCTCTTCTTTGCGAATTCAAGCCAGAAAACCACAAAAATCGGCGAGAAATCGTCGTTTTGCATCGAAATATGCGGTTTTCTCTAAGAATTTTGATGATTTCGTGCAGAATTCTGCTGTTTTCTTGCAATTCAGCCGTTGAATCTTTGTAAAAAGTGATGATTTTGTAGATTTCGT
Source organism: Gnatocerus cornutus (assembly GCA_029298725.1). Lineage (NCBI taxonomy): Eukaryota > Metazoa > Arthropoda > Insecta > Coleoptera > Tenebrionidae > Gnatocerus > Gnatocerus cornutus. The sequence goes on from CM055516.1 coordinate 6,919,620, forward strand.
GCTCTTCTTTGCGAATTCAAGCCAGAAAACAACGAAAATCGGCGAGAAATCGTCGTTTTGCATCGAAATATGCGATTTTCTCTAAGAATTTTGACGATTTCGTGCAGAATTCTGCTGTTTACTTGCAATTCAGCCGTTGAGTCTTGGTAAAAAGTCATGATTTTGTAGATTTCGTGCTCTTCTTTGCTAATTCAAGATAGAAAACAACGAAAATCAGCGAGAAATCGTCGTTTTGCATCGAAATATGCGGTTTTCTCTAAGAATTTTGATGATTTCGTGCAGAATTCTGCTGTTTTCTTGCAATTCAGCAGTTGAATTTTGGTAAAAAGTCATGATTTTGTAGATTTCGTGCTCTTCTTTGCGAATTCAAGCCAGAAAACAACGAAAATCGGCGAGAAATCGTCGTTTTGCATCGAAATATGCGGTTTTCTGTAAGAATTTTGATGATTTCGTGCAGAATTCTGCTGTTATCTTGCAATTCAGCCGTTGAATCTTGGTAAAAAGTCATGATTTTGTAGATTTCGTGCTCTTCTTTGCGAATTCAAGCCAGAAAACAACGAAAATCGGTGAGAAATCGTCGTTTTGCATCGAAATATGCGGTTTTCTGTAAGAATTTTGATGATTTCGTGCAGAATTCTGCTGTTTTCTTGCAATTCAGCCGTTGAATCTTGGTAAAAAGTCATGATTTTGTAGATTTCGTGCTCTTTTTTGCGAATTCAAGCCAGAAAACCACAAAAATCGGCGAGAAATCGTCGTTTTGCATCGAAATATGCGGTTTTCTCTAAGAATTTTGATGATTTCGTGCAGAATTCTGCTGTTTTCTTGCAATTCAGCCGTTGAATCTTGGTAAAAAGTGATGATTTTGTAGATTTCGTGCTCTTCTTTGCGAATTCAAGCCAGAAAACAACGAAAATCGGCGAGAAATCGTCGTTTTGCATCGAAATATGTGATTTTCTCTAAGAATTTTGACGATTTCGTGCAGAATTCTGCTGTTTACTTGCAATTCAGCCGTTGAGTCTTGGTAAAAAGTTATGATTTTGTAGATTTCGTGCTCTTCTTTGCGAATTCAAGATAGAAAACAACGAAAATCAGCGAGAAATCGTCGTTTTGCATCGAAATATGCGGTTTTCTCTAAGAATTTTGATGATTTCGTGCAGAATTCTGCTGTTTTCTTGCAATTCAGCAGTTGAATCTTGGTAAAAAGTCATGATTTTGTAGATTTCGTGCTCTTCTTTGCGAATTCAAGCCAGAAAACAACGAAAATCGGCGAGAAATCGTCGTTTTGCATCGAAATATGCGGTTTTCTGTAAGAATTTTGATGATTTCGTGCAGAATTCTGCTGTTATCTTGCAATTCAGCCGTTGAATCTTGGTAAAAAGTCATGATTTTGTAGATTTCGTGCTCTTCTTTGCGAATTCAAGCCAGAAAACAACGAAAATCGGAGAGAAATAATCGTTTTGCATCGAAATATGCGGTTTTCTGTAAGAATTTTGATGATTTCGTGCAGAATTCTGCTGTTTTCTTGCAATTCAGCCGTTGAATCTTGGTAAAAAGTCATGATTTTGTAGATTTCGTGCTCTTTTTTGCGAATTCAAGCCAGAAAACCACAAAAATCGGCGAGAAATCGTCGTTTTGCATCGAAATATGCGGTTTTCTCTATGAATTTTGATGATTTCGTGCAGAATTCTGCTGTTTTCTTGCAATTCAGCCGTTGAATCTTGGTAAAAAGTGATGATTTTGTAGATTTCGTGCTCTTCTTTGCGAATTCAAGCCAGAAAACAACGAAAATCGGCGAGAAATCGTCGTTTTGCATCGAAATATGCGGTTTTCTCTAAGAATTTTGACGATTTCGTGCAGAATTCTGCTGTTTTCTTGCAATTCAGCCGTTGAATCTTGGTAAAAAGTCATGATTTTGTAGATTTCGTGCTCTTCTTGGCGAATTCAAGATAGAAAACACCGAAAATCGGCGAGAAATCGTGGTTTTGCATCGAAATATGCAGTTTTCTCTAAGAATTTTGATGATTTCGTGCAGAATTCTGCTGTTTTCTTGCAATTCAGCCGTTGAATCTTGGTAAAAAGTCATGATTTTGTAGATTTCGTGCTCTTCTTTGCAAATTCAAGCCAGAAAACAACGAAAATCGGCGAGAAATCGTCGTTTTGCATCGAAATATGCGGTTTTCTGTAAGAATTTTGATGATTTCGTGCAGAATTCTGCTGTTTTCTTGCAATTCAGCCGTAGAATCTTGGTAAAAAGTGATGATTTTGTAGATTTCGTGCTCTTCTTTGCGAATTCAAGCCAGAAAACAACGAAAATCGGCGAGAAATCGTTGTTTTGCATCGAAATATGCGGTTTTCTGTAAGAATTTTGATGATTTCGTGCAGAATTCTGCTGTTTTCTTGCAATTCAGCCGTAGAAATTTGGTAAAAAGTGATGATTTTGTAGATTTCGTGCTCTTCTTTGCGAATTCAAGCCAGAAAACAACGAAAATCGGCGAGAAATCGTCGTTTTGCATCGAAATATGCGGTTTTCTGTAAGAATTTTGATGATTTCGTGCAGAATTCTGCTGTTTTCTTGCAATTCAGCCGTAGAATCTTGGTAAAAAGTGATGATTTTGTAGATTTCGTGCTCTTCTTTGCGAATTCAAGCCAGAAAACAACGAAAATCGGCAAGAAATCGTTGTTTTGCATCGATATATGCGGTTTTCTGTAAGAATTTTGATGATTTCGTGCAGAATTTTGCTGTTTTCTTGCAATTCAGCCGTTGAATCTTGGTAAAAAGTCATGATTTTGTAGATTTCGTGCTCATCTTTGCGAATTCAAGCCAGAAAACAACGAAAATCGGCGAGAAATCGTCGTTTTGCATCGAAAAATGCGGTTTTCTGTAAGAATTTTGATGATTTCGTGCAGAATTCTGCTGTTTTCTTGCAATTCAGCTGTTGAATCTTGGTAAAAAGTCATGATTTTGTAGACTTCGTGCTCTTCTTTGCGAATTCAAGCCAGAAAACAACGAAAATCGGCGAGAAATCGTCGTTTTGCATCGAAATATGCGGTTTTCTCTAAGAATTTTGATGATTTCGTGCAGAATTCTGCTGTTTTCTTGCAATTCAGCCGTTGAATCTTGGTAAAAAGTGATGATTTTGTAGATTTCGTGCTCTTCTTTGCGAATTCAAGCCAGAAAACAACGAAAATCGGCGAGAAATCGTCGTTTTGCATCGAGATATGCGGTTTTCTCTAAGAATTTTGACGATTTCGTGCAGAATTCTGCTGTTTTCTTGCAATTCAGCCGTTGAATCTTGGTAAAAAGTCATGATTTTGTAGATTTCGTGCTCTTCTTGGCGAATTCAAGATAGAAAACAACGAAAATCGGCGAGAAATCGTTGTTTTGCATCGAAATATGCAGTTTTCTCTAAGAATTTTGATGATTTCGTGCAGAATTCTGCTGTTTTCTTGCAATTCAGCCGTTGAATCTTGGTAAAAAGTCATGATTTTGTAGATTTCGTGCTCTTCTTTGCGAATTCAAGCCAGAAAACAACGAAAATCGGCGTGAAATCGTCGTTTTGCATCGAAATATGCGGTTTTCTGTAAGAATTTTGATGATTTCGTGCAGAATTCTGCTGTTTTCTTGCAATTCAGCCTTTAAATCTTGGTAAAAAGTCATGATTTTGTAGATTTCGTGCTCTTCTTTGCGAATTCAAGCCAGAAAACAACGAAAATCGGCGAGAAATCGTCGTTTTGCATCGAAATATGCGGTTTTCTGTAAGAATTTTGATGATTTCGTGCAGAATTCTGCTGTTATCTTGCAATTCAGCCGTTGAAGCTTGGCAAAAAGTCATGATTTTGTAGATTTCGTGCTCTTCTTTGCGAATTCAAGCCAGAAAACAACGAAAATCGGCGAGAAATCGTCGTTTTGCATCGAAATATGCGGTTTTCTGTAAGAATTTTGATGATTTCGTGCAGAATTCTGCTGTTTTCTTGCAATTCAGCCGTAGAATCTTGGTAAACAGTGATGATTTTGTAGATTTCGTGCTCTTCTTTGCGAATTCAAGCCAGAAAACAACGAAAATCGGCGAGAAATCGTTGTTTTGCATCGAAATATGCGGTTTTCTGTAAGAATTTTGATGATTTCGTGCAGAATTCTGCTGTTTTCTTGCAATTCAGCCGTAGAATCTTGGTAAAAAGTGATGATTTTGTAGATTTCGTGCTCTTCTTTGCGAATTCAAGCCAGAAAACAACGAAAATCGGCGAGAAATCGTCGTTTTGCATCAAAATATGCGGTTTTCTGTAAGAATTTTGATGATTTCGTGCAGAATTCTGCTGTTTTCTTGCAATTCAGCCGTAGAATCTTGGTAAAAAGTGATGATTTTGTAGATTTCGTGCTCTTCTTTGCGAATTCAAGCCAGAAAACAACGAAAATCGGCAAGAAATCGTTGTTTTGCATCGAAATATGCGGTTTTCTGTAAGAATTTTGATGATTTCGTGCAGAATTTTGCTGTTTTCTTGCAATTCAGCCGTTGAATCTTGGTAAAAAGTCATGATTTTGTAGATTTCGTGCTCTTCTTTGCGAATTCAAGCCAGAAAACAACGAAAATCGGCGAGAAATCGTCGTTTTGCATCGAAAAATGCGGTTTTCTGTAAGAATTTTGATGATTTCGTGCAGAATTCTGCTGTTTTCTTGCAATTCAGCCGTTGAATCTTGGTAAAAAGTCATGATTTTGTAGATTTCGTGCTCTTCTTTGCGAATTCAAGCCAGAAAACAACGGAAATCGGCAGAAATCGTCGTTTTGCATCGAAATATGCGGTTTTCTGTAAGAATTTTGATGATTTCGTGCAGAATTCTGCTGTTATCTTGCAATTCAGCCGTTGAATCTTGGTAAAAAGGATGATTTTGTAGATTTCGTGCTCTTCTTTGCGAATTCAAGCCAGAAAACAACGAAAATCGGCAAGAAATCGTTGTTTTGCATCGAAATATGCGGTTTTCTGTAAGAATCTTGATGATTTCGTGCAGAATTTTGCTGTTTTCTTGCAATTCAGCCGTTGAATCTTGGTAAAAAGTCACGATTTTGTAGATTTCGTGCTCTTCTTTGCGAATTCAAGCCAGAAAACAACGAAAATCGGCGAGAAATAGTCGTTTTGCATCGAAATATGCGGTTTTCTCTAAGAATTTTGACGATTTCGTGCAGAATTCTGCTGTTTACTTGCAATTCAGCCGTTGAATCTTGGTAAAAAGTCATGATTTTGTAGATTTCGTGCTCTTCTTTGCGAATTCAAGATAGAAAACAACGAAAATCAGCGAGAAATCGTCGTTTTGCATCGAAATATGCGGTTTTCTCTAAGAATTTTGATAATTTAGTGCAGAATTCTGCTGTTTTCTTGCAATTCAGCAGTTGAATCTTGGTAAATAGTCATGATTTTGTAGATTTTGTGCTCTTCTTTGCGAATTCAAGCCAGAAAACAACGAAAATCGGCGAGAAATCGTCGTTTTGCATCGAAATATGCGGTTTTCTCTAAGAATTTTGACGATTTCGTGCAGAATTCTGCTGTTTTCTTGCAATTCAGCCGTTGAATCTTGGTAAAAAGTCATGATTTTGTAGATTTCGTGCTCTTCTTTGCGAATTCAAGCCAGAAAACAACGAAAATCGGCGAGAAATCGTCGTTTTGCATCGAAATATGCGGTTTTCTGTAAGAATTTTGATGATTTCGTGCAGAATTCTGCTGTTTTCTTGCAATTCAGCCGTTGAATCTTGGTAAAAATCATGACTTTGTAGATTTCGTGCTCTTCTTTGCGAATTCAAGATAGAAAACAACGAAAATCAGCGAGAAATCGTCGTTTTGCATCGAAATATGCGGTTTTCTCTAAGAATTTTGATGATTTCGTGCAGAATTCTGCTGTTTTCTTGCAATTCAGCCGTTGAATCTTGGTAAAAAGTGATGATTTTGTAGATTTCGTGCTCTTCTTTGCGAATTCAAGCCAGAAAACAACGAAAATCGGCGAGAAATCGTCGTTTTGCATCGAAATATGCGGTTTTCTGTAAGAATTTTGATGATTTCGTGCAGAATTCTGCTGTTTTCTTGCAATTCAGCCGTAGAATCTTGGTAAAAAGTGATGATTTTGTAGATTTCGTGCTCTTCTTTGCGAATTCAAGCCAAAAAACAACGAAAATCGGCGAGAAATCGTTGTTTTGCATCGAAATATGCGGTTTTCTGTAAGAATTTTGATGATTTCGTGCAGAATTCTGCTGTTTTCTTGCAATTCTGCCGTTAAATCTTGGTAAAAAGTCATGATTTTGTAGATTTCGCGCTCTCCTTTGCGAATTCAAGCCAGAAAACAACGAAAATCGGCGAGAAATCGTCGTTTTGCATCGAAATATGCGGTTTTCTGTAAGAATTTTGATGATTTCGTGCAGAATTCTGCTGTTATCTTGCAATTCAGCCGTTGAAGCTTGGCAAAAAGTCATGATTTTGTAGATTTCGTGCTCTTCTTTGCGAATTCAAGCCAGAAAACAACGAAAATCGGCGAGAAATCGTCGTTTTGCATCGAAATATGCGGTTTTCTGTAAGAATTTTGATGATTTCGTGCAGAATTCTGCTGTTATCTTGCAATTCAGCCGTTGAAGCTTGGCAAAAAGTCATGATTTTGTAGATTTCGTGCTCTTCTTTGCGAATTCAAGCCAGAAAACAACGAAAATCGGCGAGAAATCGTCGTTTTGCATCGAAATATGCGGTTTTCTGTAAGAATTTTGATGATTTCGTGCAGAATTCTGCTGTTTTCTTGCAATTCGGCCGTAGAATCTTGGTAAAAAGTGATGATTTTGTAGATTTCGTGCTCTTCTTTGCGAATTCAAGATAGAAAACAACGAAAATCAGCGAGAAATCGTCGTTTTGCATGGAAATATGCGGTTTTCTCTAAGAATTTTGATGATTTCGTGCAGAATTCTGCTGTTTTCTTGCAATTCAGCAGTTGAATCTTGGTAAAAAGTCATGATTTTGTAGATTTCGTGCTCTTCTTTGCGAATTCAAGCCAGAAAACAACGAAAATCGGCGAGAAATCGTCGTTTTGCATCGAAATATGCGGTTTTCTGTAAGAATTTTGATGATTTCGTGCAGAATTCTGCTGTTATCTTGCAATTCAGCCGTTGAATCTTGGTAAAAAGTCATGATTTTGTAGATTTCGTGCTCTTCTTTGCGAATTCAAGCCAGAAAACAACGAAAATCGGCGAGAAATCGTCGTTTTGCATCGAAATATGCGGTTTTCTCTAAGAATTTTGATGATTTCGTGCAGAATTCTGCTGTTTTCTTGCAATTCAGCCGTTGAATCTTGGTAAAAAGTGATGATTTTGTAGATTTCGTGCTCTTCTTTGCGAATTTAAGCCAGAAAACAACGAAAATCGGCGAGAAATCGTCGTTTTGCATCGAAATATGCGGTTTTCTCTAAGAATTTTGACGATTTCGTGCAGAATTCTGCTGTTTTCTTGCAATTCAGCCGTTGAATCTTGGTAAAAAGTCATGATTTTGTAGATTTCGTGCTCTTCTTGGCGAATTCAAGATAGAAAACACCGAAAATCGGCGAGAAATCGTGGTTTTGCATCGAAATATGCAGTTTTCTCTAAGAATTTTGATGATTTCGTGCAGAATTCTGCTGTTTTCTTGCAATTCAGCCGTTGAATCTTGGTAAAAAGTCATGATTTTGTAGATTTCGTGCTCTTCTTTGCAAATTCAAGCCAGAAAACAACGAAAATCGGCGAGAAATCGTCGTTTTGCATCGAAATATGCGGTTTTCTGTAAGAATTTTGATGATTTCGTGCAGAATTCTGCTGTTTTCTTGCAATTCAGCCGTAGAATCTTGCTAAAAAGTGATGATTTTGTAGATTTCGTGCTCTTCTTTGCGAATTCAAGCCAGAAAACAACGAAAATCGGCGAGAAATCGTTGTTTTGCATCGAAATATGCGGTTTTCTGTAAGAATTTTGATGATTTCGTGCAGAATTCTGCTGTTTTCTTGCAATTCAGCCGTAGAAATTTGGTAAAAAGTGATGATTTTGTAGATTTCGTGCTCTCCTTTGCGAATTCAAGCCAGAAAACAACGAAAATTGGCGAGAAATCGTCGTTTTGCATCGAAATATGCGGTTTTCTGTAAGAATTTTGATGATTTCGTGCAGAATTCTGCTGTTTTCTTGCAATTCAGCCGTAGAATCTTGGTAAAAAGTGATGATTTTGTAGATTTCGTGCTCTTCTTTGCGAATTCAAGCCAGAAAACAACGAAAATCGGCAAGAAATCGTTGTTTTGCATCGATATATGCGGTTTTCTGTAAGAATTTTGATGATTTCGTGCAGAATTTTGCTGTTTTCTTGCAATTCAGCCGTTGAATCTTGGTAAAAAGTCATGATTTTGTAGATTTCGTGCTCTTCTTTGCGAATTCAAGCCAGAAAACAACGAAAATCGGCGAGAAATCGTCGTTTTGCATCGAAAAATGCGGTTTTCTGTAAGAATTTTGATGATTTCGTGCAGAATTCTGCTGTTTTCTTGCAATTCAGCCGTTGAATCTTGGTAAAAAGTCATGATTTTGTAGATTTCGTGCTCTTTTTTGCGAATTCAAGCCAGAAAACAACGAAAATCGGCGAGAAATCGTCGTTTTGCATCGAAATATGCGGTTTTCTCTAAGAATTTTGATGATTTCGTGCAGAATTCTGCTGTTTTCTTGCAATTCAGCCGTTGAATCTTGGTAAAAAGTGATGATTTTGTAGATTTCGTGCTCTTCTTTGCGAATTCAAGCCAGAAAACAACGAAAATCGGCGAGAAATCGTCGTTTTGCATCGAGATATGCGGTTTTCTCTAAGAATTTTGACGATTTCGTGCAGAATTCTGCTGTTTTCTTGCAATTCAGCCGTTGAATCTTGGTAAAAAGTCATGATTTTGTAGATTTCGTGCTCTTCTTGGCGAATTCAAGATAGAAAACAACGAAAATCGGCGAGAAATCGTTGTTTTGCATCGAAATATGCAGTTTTCTCTAAGAATTTTGATGATTTCGTGCAGAATTCTGCTGTTTTCTTGCAATTCAGCCGTTGAATCTTGGTAAAAAGTCATGATTTTGTAGATTTCGTGCTCTTCTTTGCGAATTCAAGCCAGAAAACAACGAAAATCGGCGTGAAATCGTCGTTTTGCATCGAAATATGCGGTTTTCTGTAAGAAGCTTGATGATTTCGTGCAGAATTCTGCTGTTTTCTTGCAATTCAGCCGTTAAATCTTGGTAAAAAGTCATGATTTTGTAGATTTCGTGCTCTTCTTTGCAAATTCAAGCCAGAAAACAACGAAAATCGGCGAGAAATCGTCGTTTTGCATCGAAATATGCGGTTTTCTGTAAGAATTTTGATGATTTCGTGCAGAATTCTGCTGTTATCTTGCAATTCAGCCGTTGAAGCTTGGCAAAAAGTCATGATTTTGTAGATTTCGTGCTCTTCTTTGCGAATTCAAGCCAGAAAACAACGAAAATCGGCGAGAAATCGTCGTTTTGCATCGAAATATGCGGTTTTCTGTAAGAATTTTGATGATTTCGTGCAGAATTCTGCTGTTTTCTTGCAATTCAGCCGTGGAATCTTGGTAAAAAGTGATGATTTTGTAGATTTCGTGCTCTTCTTTGCGAATTCAAGCCAGAAAACAACGAAAATCGGCGAGAAATCGTTGTTTTGCATCGAAATATGCGGTTTTCTGTAAGAATTTTGATGATTTCGTGCAGAATTCTGCTGTTTTCTTGCAATTCAGCCGTAGAATCTTGGTAAAAAGTGATGATTTTGTAGATTTCGTGCTATTCTTTGCGAATTCAAGCCAGAAAACAACGAAAATCGGCGAGAAATCGTCGTTTTGCATCAAAATATGCGGTTTTCTGTAAGAATTTTGATGATTTCGTGCAGAATTCTGCTGTTTTCTTGCAATTCAGCCGTAGAATCTTGGTAAAAAGTGATGATTTTGTAGATTTCGTGCTCTTCTTTGCGAATTCAAGTCAGAAAACAACGAAAATCGGCAAGAAATCGTTGTTTTGCATCGAAATATGCGGTTTTCTGTAAGAATTTTGATGATTTCGTGCAGAATTCTGCTGTTTTCTTGCAATTCAGCCGTAGAATCTTGGTAAAAAGTGATGATTTTGTAGATTTCGTGCTCTTCTTGGCGAATTCAAGATAGAAAACACCGAAAATCGGCGAGAAATCGTTGTTTTGCATCGAAATATGCAGTTTTCTCTAAGAATTTTGATGATTTCGTGGAGAATTCTGCTGTTTTCTTGCAATTCAGCCGTTGAATCTTGGTAAAAAGTCATGATTTTGTAGACTTCGTGCTCTTCTTTGCGAATTCAAGCCAGAAAACAACGAAAATCGGCGAGAAATCGTCGTTTTGCATCGAAATATGCGGTTTTCTGTAAGAATTTTGATGATTTCGTGCAGAATTCTGCTGTTTTCTTGCAATTCAGCCGTAGAATCTTGGTAAAAAGTGATGATTTTGTAGATTTCGTGCTCTTCTTTGCGAATTCAAGCCAGAAAACAACGAAAATCGGCGAGAAATCGTTGTTTTGCATCGAAATATGCGGTTTTCTGTAAGAATTTTGATGATTTCGTGCAGAATTCTGCTGTTTTCTTGCAATTCAGCCGTAGAAATTTGGTAAAAAGTGATGATTTTGTAGATTTCGTGCTCTTCTTTGCGAATTCAAGCCAGAAAACAACGAAAATCGGCGAGAAATCGTCGTTTTGCATCGAAATATGCGGTTTTCTGTAAGAATTTTGATGATTTCGTGCAGAATTCTGCTGTTTTCTTGCAATTCAGCCGTAGAATCTTGGTAAAAAGTGATGATTTTGTAGATTTCGTGCTCTTCTTTGCGAATTCAAGCCAGAAAACAACGAAAATCGGCAAGAAATCGTTGTTTTGCATCGATATATGCGGTTTTCTGTAAGAATTTTGATGATTTCGTGCAGAATTTTGCTGTTTTCTTGCAATTCAGCCGTTGAATCTTGGTAAAAAGTCATGATTTTGTAGATTTCGTGCTCTTCTTTGCGAATTCAAGCCAGAAAACAACGAAAATCGGCGAGAAATCGTCGTTTTGCATCGAAAAATGCGGTTTTCTGTAAGAATTTTGATGATTTCGTGCAGAATTCTGCTGTTTTCTTGCAATTCAGCCGTTGAATCTTGGTAAAAAGTCATGATTTTGTAGATTTCGTGCTCTTCTTTGCGAATTCAAGCCAGAAAACAACGAAAATCGGCGAGAAATCGTCGTTTTGCATCGAAATATGCGGTTTTCTCTAAGAATTTTGATGATTTCGTGCAGAATTCTGCTGTTTTCTTGCAATTCAGCCGTTGAATCTTGGTAAAAAGTGATGATTTTGTAGATTTCGTGCTCTTCTTTGCGAATTCAAGCCAGAAAACAACGAAAATCGGCGAGAAATCGTCGTTTTGCATCGAGATATGCGGTTTTCTCTAAGAATTTTGACGATTTCGTGCAGAATTCTGCTGTTTTCTTGCAATTCAGCCGTTGAATCTTGGTAAAAAGTCATGATTTTGTAGATTTCGTGCTCTTCTTGGCGAATTCAAGATAGAAAACAACGAAAATCGGCGAGAAATCGTTGTTTTGCATCGAAATATGCAGTTTTCTCTAAGAATTTTGATGCTTTCGTGCAGAATTCTGCTGTTTTCTTGCAATTCAGCCGTTGAATCTTGGTAAAAAGTCATGATTTTGTAGATTTGGTGCTCTTCTTTGCGAATTCAAGCCAGAAAACAACGAAAATCGGCGAGAAATCGTCGTTTTGCATCGAAAAATGCGGTTTTCTGTAAGAATTTTGATGATTTCGTGCAGAATTCTGCTGTTTTCTTGCAATTCAGCCGTTGAATCTTGGTAAAAAGTCATGATTTTGTAGATTTCGTGCTCTTCTTTGCGAATTCAAGCCAGAAAACAACGGAAATCGGCAGAAATCGTCGTTTTGCATCGAAATATGCGGTTTTCTGTAAGAATTTTGATGATTTCGTGCAGAATTCTGCTGTTTTCTTGCATTCAGCCGTTGAATCTTGGTAAAAAGTCATGATTTTGTAGATTTCGTGCTCCTCTTTGCGAATTCAAGCCAGAAAACAACGAAAATCGGCGAGAAATTGTCGTTTTGCATCGAAATATGCGGTTTTCTGTAAGAATTTTGATGATTTCGTGCAGAATTCTGCTGTTTTCTTGCAATTCAGCCGTTGAATCTTGGTAAAAAGTCATGATTTTGTAGATTTCGTGCTCTTCTTTGCGAATTCAAGCCAGAAAACAACGAAAATCGGCGAGAAATCGTCGTTTTGCATCGAAATATGCGGTTTTCTGTAAGAATTTTGATGATTTCGTGCAGAATTCTGCTGTTATCTTGCAATTCAGCCGTTGAATCTTGGTAAAAAGTGATGATTTTGTAGATTTCGTGCTCTTCTTTGCGAATTCAAGCCAGAAAACAACGAAAATCGGCAAGAAATCGTTGTTTTGCATCGAAATATGCGGTTTTCTGTAAGAATCTTGATGATTTCGTGCAGAATTTTGCTGTTTTCTTGCAATTCAGCCGTTGAATCTTGGTAAAAAGTCACGATTTTGTAGATTTCGTGCTCTTCTTTGCGAATTCAAGCCAGAAAACAACGAAAATCGGCGAGAAATCGTCGTTTTGCATCGAAATATGCGGTTTTCTCTAAGAATATTGATGATTTCGTGCAGAATTCTGCTGTTTTCTTGCAATTCAGCCGTTGAATCTTGGTAAAAAGTGATGATTTTGTAGATTTCGTGCTCTTCTTTGCGAATTCAAGCCAGAAAACAACGAAAATCGGCGAGAAATAGTCGTTTTGCATCGAAATATGCGGTTTTCTCTAAGAATTTTGACGATTTCGTGCAGAATTCTGCTGTTTACTTGCAATTCAGCCGTTGAATCTTGGTAAAAAGTCATGATTTTGTAGATTTCGTGCTCTTCTTTGCGAATTCAAGATAGAAAACAACGAAAATCAGCGAGAAATCGTCGTTTTGCATCGAAATATGCGGTTTTCTCTAAGAATTTTGATAATTTAGTGCAGAATTCTGCTGTTTTCTTGCAATTCAGCAGTTGAATCTTGGTAAAAAGTCATGATTTTGTAGATTTTGTGCTCTTCTTTGCGAATTCAAGCCAGAAAACAACGAAAATCGGCGAGAAATCGTCGTTTTGCATCGAAATATGCGGTTTTCTCTAAGAATTTTGATGATTTCGTGCAGAATTCTGCTGTTTTCTTGCAATTCAGCCGTTGAATCTTGGTAAAAAGTGATGATTTTGTAGATTTCGTGCTCTTCTTTGCGAATTCAAGCCAGAAAACAACGAAAATCGGCGAGAAATCGTCGTTTTGCATCGAGATATGCGGTTTTCTCTAAGAATTTTGACGATTTCGTGCAGAATTCTGCTGTTTTCTTGCAATTCAGCCGTTGAATCTTGGTAAAAAGTCATGATTTTGTAGATTTCGTGCTCTTCTTGGCGAATTCAAGATAGAAAACAACGAAAATCGGCGAGAAATCGTTGTTTTGCTTCGAAATATGCAGTTTTCTCTAAGAATTTTGATGCTTTCGTGCAGAATTCTGCTGTTTTCTTGCAATTCAGCCGTTGAATCTTGGTAAAAAGTCATGATTTTGTAGATTTCGTGCTCTTCTTTGCGAATTCAAGCCAGAAAACAACGAAAATCGGCGAGAAATCGTCGTTTTGCATCGAAAAATGCGGTTTTCTGTAAGAATTTTGATGATTTCGTGCAGAATTCTGCTGTTTTCTTGCAATTCAGCCGTTGAATCTTGGTAAAAAGTCATGATTTTGTAGATTTCGTGCTCTTCTTTGCGAATTCAAGCCAGAAAACAACGGAAATCGGCAGAAATCGTCGTTTTGCATCGAAATATGCGGTTTTCTGTAAGAATTTTGATGATTTCGTGCAGAATTCTGCTGTTTTCTTGCATTCAGCCGTTGAATCTTGGTAAAAAGTCATGATTTTGTAGATTTCGTGCTCCTCTTTGAGAATTCAAGCCAGAAAACAACGAAAATCGGCGAGAAATCGTCGTTTTGCATCGAAATATGCGGTTTTCTGTAAGAATTTTGATGATTTCGTGCAGAATTCTGCTGTTTTCTTGCAATTCAGCCGTTGAATCTTGGTAAAAAGTCATGATTTTGTAGATTTCGTGCTCTTCTTTGCGAATTCAAGCCAGAAAACAACGAAAATCGGCGAGAAATCGTCGTTTTGCATCGAAATATGCGGTTTTCTGTAAGAATTTTGATGATTTCGTGCAGAATTCTGCTGTTATCTTGCAATTCAGCCGTTGAATCTTGGTAAAAAGTGATGATTTTGTAGATTTCGTGCTCTTCTTTGCGAATTCAAGCCAGAAAACAACGAAAATCGGCAAGAAATCGTTGTTTTGCATCGAAATATGCGGTTTTCTGTAAGAATCTTGATGATTTCGTGCAGAATTTTGCTGTTTTCTTGCAATTCAGCCGTTGAATCTTGGTAAAAAGTCACGATTTTGTAGATTTCGTGCTCTTCTTTGCGAATTCAAGCCAGAAAACAACGAAAATCGGCGAGAAATCGTCGTTTTGCATCGAAATATGCGGTTTTCTCTAAGAATATTGATGATTTCGTGCAGAATTCTGCTGTTTTCTTGCAATTCAGCCGTTGAATCTTGGTAAAAAGTGATGATTTTGTAGATTTCGTGCTCTTCTTTGCGAATTCAAGCCAGAAAACAACGAAAATCGGCGAGAAATAGTCGTTTTGCATCGAAATATGCGGTTTTCTCTAAGAATTTTGACGATTTCGTGCAGAATTCTGCTGTTTACTTGCAATTCAGCCGTTGAATCTTGGTAAAAAGTCATGATTTTGTAGATTTCGTGCTCTTCTTTGCGAATTCAAGATAGAAAACAACGAAAATCAGCGAGAAATCGTCGTTTTGCATCGAAATATGCGGTTTTCTCTAAGAATTTTGATAATTTAGTGCAGAATTCTGCTGTTTTCTTGCAATTCAGCAGTTGAATCTTGGTAAAAAGTCATGATTTTGTAGATTTTGTGCTCTTCTTTGCGAATTCAAGCCAGAAAACAACGAAAATCGGCGAGAAATCGTCGTTTTGCATCGAATTATGCGGTTTTCTGTAAGAATTTTGATGATTTCGTGAATAATTCTGCTGTTTTCTTGCAATTCAGCCGTTGAATCTTGGTAAAAAGTCATGATTTTGTAGATTTCGTGCTCTTCTTTGCGAATTCAAGCCAGAAAACAACGAAAATCGGCGAGAAATCGTCGTTTTGCATCGAAATATGCGGTTTTCTGTAAGAATTTTGATGATTTCGTGCAGAATTCTGCTGTTTTCTTGCAATTCAGCCTTTGAATCTTGGTAAAAATCATGATTTTGTAGATTCCGTGCTCTTCTTTGCGAATTCAAGATAGGAAACAACGAAAATCAGCGAGAAATCGTCGTTTTGCATCGAAATATGCGGTTTTCTCTAAGAATTTTGATGATTTCGTGCAGAATTCTGCTGTTTTCTTGCAATTCAGCCGTTGAATCTTGGTAAAAAGTGATGATTTTGTAGATTTCGTGCTCTTCTTTGCGAATTCAAGCCAGAAAACAACGAAAATCGGCGAGAAATCGTCGTTTTGCATCGAAATATGCGGTTTTCTGTAAGAATTTTGATGATTTCGTGCAGAATTCTGCTGTTTTCTTGCAATTCAGCCGTAGAATCTTGGTAAAAAGTGATGATTTTGTAGATTTCGTGCTCTTCTTTGCGAATTCAAGCCAGAAAACAACGAAAATCGGCGAGAAATCGTCGTTTTGCATCGAAATATGCGGTTTTCTGTAAGAATTTTGATGATTTCGTGCAGAATTCTGCTGTTTTCTTGCAATTCAGCCGTTGAAGCTTGGCAAAAAGTCATGATTTTGTAGATTTCGTGCTCTTCTTTGCAAATTCAAGCCAGAAAACAACGAAAATCGGCGAGATATCGTCGTTTTGCATCGAAATATGCGGTTTTCTGTAAGAATTTTGATGATTTCGTGCAGAATTCTGCTGTTTTCTTGCAATTCAGCCGTAGAATCTTGGTAAAAAGTGATGATTTTGTAGATTTTGTGCTCTTCTTTGCGAATTCAAGCCAGAAAACAACGAAAATCGGCGAGAAATCGTTGTTTTGCATCGAAATATGCGGTTTTCTGTAAGAATTTTGATGATTTCGTGCAGAATTCTGCTGTTTTCTTGCAATTCAGCCGTAGAATCTTGGTAAAAAGTGATGATTTTCTAGATTTCGTGCTCTTCTTTGCGAATTCAAGCCAGAAAACTACAAAAATCGGCGAGAAATCGTCGTTTTGCATCGAAATATGCGGTTTTCTGTAAGAATTTTGATGATTTCGTGCAGAATTCTGCTGTTTTCTTGCAATTCAGCCGTAGAATCTTGGTAAAAAGTGATGATTTTGTAGATTTCGTGCTCTTCTTTGCGAATTCAAGCCAGAAAACAACGAAAATCGGCAAGAAATCGTTGTTTTGCATCGAAATATGCGGTTTTCTGTAAGAATTTTGATGATTTCGTGCAGAATTTTGCTGTTTTCTTGCAATTCAGCCGTTGAATCTTGGTAAAAAGTCATGATTTTGTAGATTTCGTGCTCTTCTTTGCGAATTCAAGCCAGAAAACAACGAAAATCGGCGAGAAATCGTCGTTTTGCATCGAAAAATGCGGTTTTCTGTAAGAATTTTGATGATTTCGTGCAGAATTCTGCTGTTTTCTTGCAATTCAGCCGTTGAATCTTGGTAAAAAGTCATGATTTTGTAGATTTC
Organism: Gnatocerus cornutus; assembly: GCA_029298725.1. Lineage (NCBI taxonomy): Eukaryota > Metazoa > Arthropoda > Insecta > Coleoptera > Tenebrionidae > Gnatocerus > Gnatocerus cornutus. The sequence continues at coordinate 6,936,410 of CM055516.1, forward strand.
GTGCTCTTCTTTGCGAATTCAAGCCAGAAAACAACGAAAATCGGCGAGAAATCGTCGTTTTGCATCGAAATATGCGGTTTTCTGTAAGAATTTTGATGATTTCGTGCAGAATTCTGCTGTTTTCTTGCATTCAGCCGTTGAATCTTGGTAAAAAGTCATGATTTTGTAGATTTTGTGCTCTTCTTTGCAAATTCATGCCAGAAAACAACGAAAATCGCCGAGAAATCGTCGTTTTGCATCGAAATATGCGGTTTTCTGTAAGAATTTTGATGATTTAGTGCAGAATTCTGCTGTTTTCTTGCAATTCAGCCGTTGAATCTTGGTAAAAAGTCATGATTTTGTATAATTTGTGCTCTTCTTTGCAAATTCAAGCCAGAAAACAACGAAAATCGGCGAGAAATCGTCGTTTTGCATCGAAATATGCGATTTTCTGTAAGAATTTTGATGATTTCGTGCAGAATTCTGCTGTTTTCTTGCAATTCAGCCGTTGAATCTAGGTAAAAAGTCATGATTTTATAGATTTCGTGCTTTTCTTGGCGAATTCAAGATAGAAAACAACGAAAATCGGCGAGAAATCGTTGTTTTGCATCGAAATATGCGGTTTTCTGTAAGAATTTTGATGATTTCGTGCAGAATTCTGCTGTTTTCTTGCAATTCAGCCGTTGAATCTAGGTAAAAAGTCATGATTTTGTAGATTTCGTGCTCTTCTTGGCGAATTCAAGATAGAAAACAACGAAAATCGGCGAGAAATCGTTGTTTTGCATCGAAATATGCAGTTTTCTCTAAGAATTTTGATGATTTCGTGCAGAATTCTGCTGTTTTCTTGCAATTCAGTTGTTGAATCTTGGTAAAAAGTCATGATTTTGTAGATTTTGTGCTCTTCTTTGCGAATTCAAGCCAGAAAACAACGAAAATCGGCGAGAAATCGTCGTTTTGCATCGAAATATGCGGTTTTCTGTAAGAATTTTGATGATTTCGTGCAGAATTCTGCTGTTTTCTTGCAATTCAGCCGTAGAATCTTGGTAAAAAGTCATGATTTTGTAGATTTCGTGCTCTTCTTTGCGAATTCAAGCCAGAAAACAACGAAAATCGGCGAGAAATCGTCGTTTTGCATCGAAAAATGCGGTTTTCTGTAAGAATTTTGATGATTTCGTGCAGAATTCTGCTGTTTTCTTGCAATTCAGCCGTTGAATCTTGGTAAAAAGTCATGATTTTGTAGATTTCGTGCTCTTCTTTGCGAATTCAAGCCAGAAAACAACGGAAATCGGCAGAAATCGTCGTTTTGCATCGAAATATGCGGTTTTCTGTAAGAATTTTGATGATTTCGTGCAGAATTCTGCTGTTTTCTTGCATTCAGCCGTTGAATCTTGGTAAAAAGTCATGATTTTGTAGATTTCGTGCTCCTCTTTGCGAATTCAAGCCAGAAAACAACGAAAATCGGCGAGAAATCGTCGTTTTGCATCGAAATATGCGGTTTTCTGTAAGAATTTTGATGATTTCGTGCAGAATTCTGCTGTTTTCTTGCAATTCAGCCGTTGAATCTTGGTAAAAAGTCATGATTTTGTAGATTTCGTGCTCTTCTTTGCGAATTCAAGCCAGAAAACAACGAAAATCGGCGAGAAATCGTCGTTTTGCATCGAAATATGCGGTTTTCTGTAAGAATTTTGATGATTTCGTGCAGAATTCTGCTGTTATCTTGCAATTCAGCCGTTGAATCTTGGTAAAAAGTGATGATTTTGTAGATTTCGTGCTCTTCTTTGCGAATTCAAGCCAGAAAACAACGAAAATCGGCAAGAAATCGTTGTTTTGCATCGAAATATGCGGTTTTCTGTAAGAATCTTGATGATTTCGTGCAGAATTTTGCTGTTTTCTTGCAATTCAGCCGTTGAATCTTGGTAAAAAGTCACGATTTTGTAGATTTCGTGCTCTTCTTTGCGAATTCAAGCCAGAAAACAACGAAAATCGGCGAGAAATCGTCGTTTTGCATCGAAATATGCGGTTTTCTCTAAGAATATTGATGATTTCGTGCAGAATTCTGCTGTTTTCTTGCAATTCAGCCGTTGAATCTTGGTAAAAAGTGATGATTTTGTAGATTTCGTGCTCTTCTTTGCGAATTCAAGCCAGAAAACAACGAAAATCGGCGAGAAATAGTCGTTTTGCATCGAAATATGCGGTTTTCTCTAAGAATTTTGACGATTTCGTGCAGAATTCTGCTGTTTACTTGCAATTCAGCCGTTGAATCTTGGTAAAAAGTCATGATTTTGTAGATTTCGTGCTCTTCTTTGCGAATTCAAGATAGAAAACAACGAAAATCAGCGAGAAATCGTCGTTTTGCATCGAAATATGCGGTTTTCTCTAAGAATTTTGATAATTTAGTGCAGAATTCTGCTGTTTTCTTGCAATTCAGCAGTTGAATCTTGGTAAAAAGTCATGATTTTGTAGATTTTGTGCTCTTCTTTGCGAATTCAAGCCAGAAAACAACGAAAATCGGCGAGAAATCGTCGTTTTGCATCGAATTATGCGGTTTTCTGTAAGAATTTTGATGATTTCGTGAATAATTCTGCTGTTTTCTTGCAATTCAGCCGTTGAATCTTGGTAAAAAGTCATGATTTTGTAGATTTCGTGCTCTTCTTTGCGAATTCAAGCCAGAAAACAACGAAAATCGGCGAGAAATCGTCGTTTTGCATCGAAATATGCGGTTTTCTGTAAGAATTTTGATGATTTCGTGCAGAATTCTGCTGTTTTCTTGCAATTCAGCCTTTGAATCTTGGTAAAAATCATGATTTTGTAGATTCCGTGCTCTTCTTTGCGAATTCAAGATAGAAAACAACGAAAATCAGCGAGAAATCGTCGTTTTGCATCGAAATATGCGGTTTTCTCTAAGAATTTTGATGATTTCGTGCAGAATTCTGCTGTTTTCTTGCAATTCAGCCGTTGAATCTTGGTAAAAAGTGATGATTTTGTAGATTTCGTGCTCTTCTTTGCGAATTCAAGCCAGAAAACAACGAAAATCGGCGAGAAATCGTCGTTTTGCATCGAAATATGCGGTTTTCTGTAAGAATTTTGATGATTTCGTGCAGAATTCTGCTGTTTTCTTGCAATTCAGCCGTAGAATCTTGGTAAAAAGTGATGATTTTGTAGATTTCGTGCTCTTCTTTGCGAATTCAAGCCAGAAAACAACGAAAATCGGCGAGAAATCGTCGTTTTGCATCGAAATATGCGGTTTTCTGTAAGAATTTTGATGATTTCGTGCAGAATTCTGCTGTTTTCTTGCAATTCAGCCGTTGAAGCTTGGCAAAAAGTCATGATTTTGTAGATTTCGTGCTCTTCTTTGCAAATTCAAGCCAGAAAACAACGAAAATCGGCGAGATATCGTCGTTTTGCATCGAAATATGCGGTTTTCTGTAAGAATTTTGATGATTTCGTGCAGAATTCTGCTGTTTTCTTGCAATTCAGCCGTAGAATCTTGGTAAAAAGTGATGATTTTGTAGATTTTGTGCTCTTCTTTGCGAATTCAAGCCAGAAAACAACGAAAATCGGCGAGAAATCGTTGTTTTGCATCGAAATATGCGGTTTTCTGTAAGAATTTTGATGATTTCGTGCAGAATTCTGCTGTTTTCTTGCAATTCAGCCGTAGAATCTTGGTAAAAAGTGATGATTTTCTAGATTTCGTGCTCTTCTTTGCGAATTCAAGCCAGAAAACTACAAAAATCGGCGAGAAATCGTCGTTTTGCATCGAAATATGCGGTTTTCTGTAAGAATTTTGATGATTTCGTGCAGAATTCTGCTGTTTTCTTGCAATTCAGCCGTAGAATCTTGGTAAAAAGTGATGATTTTGTAGATTTCGTGCTCTTCTTTGCGAATTCAAGCCAGAAAACAACGAAAATCGGCAAGAAATCGTTGTTTTGCATCGAAATATGCGGTTTTCTGTAAGAATTTTGATGATTTCGTGCAGAATTTTGCTGTTTTCTTGCAATTCAGCCGTTGAATCTTGGTAAAAAGTCATGATTTTGTAGATTTCGTGCTCTTCTTTGCGAATTCAAGCCAGAAAACAACGAAAATCGGCGAGAAATCGTCGTTTTGCATCGAAAAATGCGGTTTTCTGTAAGAATTTTGATGATTTCGTGCAGAATTCTGCTGTTTTCTTGCAATTCAGCCGTTGAATCTTGGTAAAAAGTCATGATTTTGTAGATTTCGTGCTCTTCTTTGCGAATTCAAGCCAGAAAACAACGAAAATCGGCGAGAAATCGTCGTTTTGCATCGAAATATGCGGTTTTCTGTAAGAATTTTGATGATTTCGTGCAGAATTCTGCTGTTTTCTTGCATTCAGCCGTTGAATCTTGGTAAAAAGTCATGATTTTGTAGATTTTGTGCTCTTCTTTGCAAATTCATGCCAGAAAACAACGAAAATCGCCGAGAAATCGTCGTTTTGCATCGAAATATGCGGTTTTCTGTAAGAATTTTGATGATTTAGTGCAGAATTCTGCTGTTTTCTTGCAATTCAGCCGTTGAATCTTGGTAAAAAGTCATGATTTTGTATATTTTGTGCTCTTCTTTGCAAATTCAAGCCAGAAAACAACGAAAATCGGCGAGAAATCGTCGTTTTGCATCGAAATATGCGATTTTCTGTAAGAATTTTGATGATTTCGTGCAGAATTCTGCTGTTTTCTTGCAATTCAGCCGTTGAATCTAGGTAAAAAGTCATGATTTTATAGATTTCGTGCTTTTCTTGGCGAATTCAAGATAGAAAACAACGAAAATCGGCGAGAAATCGTTGTTTTGCATCGAAATATGCGGTTTTCTGTAAGAATTTTGATGATTTCGTGCAGAATTCTGCTGTTTTCTTGCAATTCAGCCGTTGAATCTAGGTAAAAAGTCATGATTTTGTAGATTTCGTGCTCTTCTTGGCGAATTCAAGATAGAAAACAACGAAAATCGGCGAGAAATCGTTGTTTTGCATCGAAATATGCAGTTTTCTCTAAGAATTTTGATGATTTCGTGCAGAATTCTGCTGTTTTCTTGCAATTCAGTTGTTGAATCTTGGTAAAAAGTCATGATTTTGTAGATTTTGTGCTCTTCTTTGCGAATTCAAGCCAGAAAACAACGAAAATCGGCGAGAAATCGTCGTTTTGCATCGAAATATGCGGTTTTCTGTAAGAATTTTGATGATTTCGTGCAGAATTCTGCTGTTTTCTTGCAATTCAGCCGTAGAATCTTGGTAAAAAGTGATGATTTTGTAGATTTCGTGCTCTTCTTTGCGAATTCAAGCCAGAAAACAACGAAAATCGGCGAGAAATCGTTGTTTTGCATCGAAATATGCGGTTTTCTGTAAGAATTTTGATGATTTCGTGCAGAATTCTGCTGTTTTCTTGCAATTCAGCCGTTGAATCTTGGTAAAAAGTCATGATTTTGTAGATTTCGAGCTCTTCTTTGCGAATTCAAGCCAGAAAACAACGAAAATCGGCGAGAAATAATCGTTTTGCATCGAAATATGCGGTTTTCTGTAAGAATTTTGATGATTTCGTGCAGAATTCTGCTGTTTTCTTGCAATTCAGCCGTTGAATCTTGGTAAAAAGTCATGATTTTGTAGATTTCGTGCTCTTCTTTGCGAATTCAAGCCAGAAAACAACGAAAATCGGCGAGAAATAATCGTTTTGCATCGATATATGCGGTTTATTGTAAGAATTTTGATGATTTCGTGCAGAATTCTGCTGTTTTCTTGCAATTCAGCCGTTGAATCTTGGTAAAAAGTGATGGTTTTGTAAATTTCGTGCGCTTCTTTGCGAATTCAAGCCAGAAAACAACGAAAATCGGCGAGAAATCGTCGTTTTGCATCGAAATATGCGGTTTTCTCTAAGAATTTTGACGATTTCGTGCAGAATTCTGCTGTTTTCTTGCAATTCAGCCGTTGAATCTTGGTAAAAAGTCATGATTTTGTAGATTTCGTGCTCTTCTTGGCGAATTCAAGATAGAAAACAACGAAAATCGGCGAGAAATCGTTGTTTTGCATCGAAATATGCAGTTTTCTCTAAGAATTTTGATGATTTCGTGCAGAATTCTGCTGTTTTCTTGCAATTCAGCCGTTGAATCTTGGTAAAAAGTCATGATTTTGTAGATTTCGTGCTCTTCTTGGCGAATTCAAGATAGAAAACAACGAAAATCGGCGAGAAATCGTTGTTTTGCATCGAAATATGCAGTTTTCTCTAAGAATTTTGATGATTTCGTGCAGAATTCTGCTGTTTTCTTGCAATTCAGCCGTTGAATCTTGGTAAAAAGTCATGATTTTGTAGATTTCGTGTTCTTCTTTGCGAATTCAAGCCAGAAAACAACGAAAATCGGCGAGAAATCGTCGTTTTGCATCGAAATATGCGTTTTTCTGTAAGAATATTGATGATTTCGTGCAGAATTCTGCTGTTTTCTTGCAATTCAGCCGTAGAATCTTGGTAAAAAGTGATGATTTTGTAGATTTCGTGCTCTTCTTTGCGAATTCAAGCCAGAAAACAACGAAAATCGGCGAGAAATCGTTGTTTTGCATCGAAATATGCGGTTTTCTGTAAGAATTTTGATGATTTCGTGCAGAATTCTGCTGTTTTCTTGCAATTCAGCGGTTGAATCTTGGTAAAAAGTCATGATTTTGTAGATTTCGTGCTCTTCTTTGCGAATTCAAGCCAGAAAACAACGAAAATCGGTGAGAAATCGTCGATTTGCATCGAAAAATGCGGTTTTCTGTAAGAATTTTGATGATTTCGTGCAGAATTCTGCGGTTTTCTTGCAATTCCGCCGTTGAATCTTAGTGAAAAGTCATGATTTTGTAGATTTCGTGCTCTTCTTTGCGAATTCAAGCCAGAAAACAACGAAAATCGGCGAGAAATCGTCGTTTTGCATCGAAATATGCGGTTTTCTGTAAGAATTTTGATGATTTCGTGCAGAATTCTGCTGTTTTCTTGCAATTCAGCCGTTGAATCTTGGTAAAAAGTCATGATTTTGTAGATTTCGTGCTCTTCTTTGCGAATTCAAGCCAGAAAACAACGAAAATCGGCGAGAAATCGTTGTTTAGCATCGAAATATGCGGTTTTCTGTAAGAATTTTGATGATTTTGTGCAGAATTCTGCTGTTTTCTTGCAATTCAGCCGTTGAATCTTGGTAAAAAGTCATGATTTTGTAGATTTCGTGCTCTTCTTTGCGAATTCAAGCCAGAAAACAACGAAAATCGGTGAGAAATCGTCGATTGGCATCGAAAAATGCGGTTTTCTGTAAGAATTTTGATGATTTCGTGCAGAATTCTGCGGTTTTCTTGGCTTGAATTCGCAAAGAAGAGCACGAAATCTACAAAATCATCACTTTTTACCAAGATTCTACGGCTGAATTGCCAGAAAACAGCAGAATTCTGCACGAAATCATCAAAATTCTTACAGAAAACCGCATATTTCGATGCAAAACGACGATTTCTCGCCGATTTTCGTTGTTTTCTGGCTTGAATTCGCAAAGAAGAGCACGAAATCTACAAAAACAACGAAAATCGGCGAGAAATCGTTGTTTTGCATCGAAATATGCGGTTTTCTGTGAGAATTTTGATGATTTCGTGCAGAATTCTGCTGTTTTCTTGCAATTCAGCCGTTGAATCTTGGTAAAAAGTGATGATTTTGTAGATTTCGTGCTCTTCTTTGCGAATTCAAGCCAGAAAACAACGAAAATCGGCGAGAAATAGTCGTTTTGCATCGAAATATGCGGTTTTCTCTAAGAATTTTGACGATTTCGTGCAGAATTCTGCTGTTTACTTGCAATTCAGCCGTTGAATCTTGGTAAAAAGTCATGATTTTGTAGATTTCGTGCTCTTCTTTGCGAATTCAAGATAGAAAACAACGAAAATCAGCGAGAAATCGTCGTTTTGCATCGAAATATGCGGTTTTCTCTAAGAATTTTGATAATTTAGTGCAGAATTCTGCTGTTTTCTTGCAATTCAGCAGATGAATCTTGGTAAAAAGTCATGATTTTGTAGATTTTGTGCTCTTCTTTGCAAATTCATGCCAGAAAACAACGAAAATCGCCGAGAAATCGTCGTTTTGCATCGAAATATGCGGTTTTCTGTAAGAATTTTGATGATTTCGTGCAGAATTCTGCTGTTTTCTTGCAATTCAGCCGTTGAATCTTGGTAAAAAGTCATGATTTTGTATATTTTGTGCTCTTCTTTGCAAATTCAAGCCAGAAAACAACGAAAATCGGCGAGAAATCGTCGTTTTGCATCGAAATATGCGATTTTCTGTAAGAATTTTGATGATTTCGTTCAGAATTCTGCTGTTTTCTTGCAATTCAGCCGTTGAATCTTGGTAAAAAGTCATGATTTTGTAGATTTCGTGCTCTTCTTGGCGAATTCAAGATAGAAAACAACGAAAATCGGCGAGAAATCGTTGTTTTGCATCGAAATATGCAGTTTTCTCTAAGAATTTTGATGATTTCGTGCAGAATTCTGCTGTTTTCTTGCAATTCAGTTGTTGAATCTTGGTAAAAAGTCATGATTTTGTAGATTTTGTGCTCTTCTTTGCGAATTCAAGCCAGAAAACAACGAAAATCGGCGAGAAATCGTCGTTTTGCATCGAAATATGCGGTTTTCTGTAAGAATTTTGATGATTTCGTGCAGAATTCTGCTGTTTTCTTGCAATTCAGACGTAGAATCTTGGTAAAAGGTGATGATTTTGTAGATTTCGTGCTCTTCTTTGCGAATTCAAGCCAGAAAACAACGAAAATCGGCGAGAAATCGTTGTTTTGCATCGAAATATGCGGTTTTCTGTAAGAATTTTGATGATTTCGTGCAGAATTCTGCTGTTTTCTTGCAATTCAGCCGTTGAATCTTGGTAAAAAGTCATGATTTTGTAGATTTTGTGCTCTTCTTTGCAAATTCAAGCCAAAAAACAACGAAAATCGGCGAGAAATCGTCGTTTTGCATCGAAATATGCGATTTTCTGTAAGAATTTTGATGATTTCGTGCAAAATTCTGCTGTTTTCTTGCAATTCAGCCGTTGAATCTAGGTAAAAAGTCATGATTTTATAGATTTCGTGCTCTTCTTGGCGAATTCAAGATAGAAAACAACGAAAATCGGCGAGAAATCGTTGTACTGCATCGAAATATGCGGTTTTCTGTAAGAATTTTGATGATTTCGTGCAGAATTCTGCTGTTTTCTTGCAATTCAGCCGTTGAATCTAGGTAAAAAGTCATGATTTTGTAGATTTCGTGCTCTTCTTGGCGAATTCAAGGTAGAAAACAACGAAAATCTGCGAGAAATCGTTGTTTTGCATCGAAATATGCAGTTTTCTCTAAGAATTTTGATGATTTTGTGCAGAATTCTGCTGTTTTCTTGCAATTCAGTTGTTGAATCTTGGTAAAAAGTCATGATTTTGTAGATTTTGTGCTCTTCTTTGCCAATTCAAGCCAGAAAACAACGAAAATCGGCGAGAAATCGTCGTTTTGCATCGAAATATGCGGTTTTCTGTAAGAATTTTGATGATTTCGTGCAGAATTCTGCTGTTTTCTTGCAATTCAGCCGTAGAATCTTGGTAAAAAGTGATGATTTTGTAGATTTCGTGCTCTTCTTTGCGAATTCAAGCCAGAAAACAACGAAAATCGGCGAGAAATCGTTGTTTTGCATCGAAATATGCGGTTTTCTGTAAGAATTTTGATGATTTCGTGCAGAATTCTGCTGTTTTCTTGCAATTCAGCCGTTGAATCTTGGTAAAAAGTCATGATTTTGTAGATTTCGTGCTCTCCTTTGCGAATTCAAGCCAGAAAACAACGAAAATCGGCGAGAAATAATCGTTTTGCATCGAAATATGCGGTTTTCTGTAAGAATTTTGATGATTTCGTGCAGAATTCTGCTGTTTTCTTGCAATTCAGCCGTTGAATCTTGGTAAAAAGTCATGATTTTGTAGATTTCGTGCTCTTCTTTGCGAATTCAAGCCAGAAAACAACGAAAATCGGCGAGAAATCGTCGTTTTGCATCGAAATATGCGGTTTTCTGTAAGAATTTTGATGATTTCGTGCAGAATTCTGCTGTTATCTTGCAATTCAGCCGTTGAATCTTGGTAAAAAGTCATGATTTTGTAGATTTCGTGCTCTTCTTGGCGAATTCAAGATAGAAAACAACGAAAATCGGCGAGAAATCGTCGTTTTGCATCGAAATATGCGGTTTTCTGTAAGAATTTTGATGATTTCGTGCAGAATTCTGCTGTTTTCTTGCAATTCAGCCGTAGAATCTTGGTAAAAAGTGATGATTTTGTAGATTTCGTGCTCTTCTTTGCGAATTCAAGCCAGAAAACAACGAAAATCGGCGAGAAATCGTCGTTTTGCATCGAAATATGCGGTTTTCTGTAAGAATTTTGATGATTTCGTGCAGAATTCTGCTGTTTTCTTGCAATTCAGCCGTAGAATCTTGGTAAAAAGTGATGATTTGTAGATTTCGTGCTCATCTTTGCGAATTCAAGCCAGAAAACAACGAAAATCGGCAAGAAATCGTTGTTTTGCATCGAAATATGCGGTTTTCTGTAAGAATTTTGATGATTTCGTGCAGAATTTTGCTGTTTTCTTGCAATTCAGCCGTTGAATCTTGATAAAAAGTCATGATTTTGTAGATTTCGTGCTCTTCTTTGCGAATTCAAGCCAGAAAACAACGAAAATCGGCGAGAAATCGTCGTTTTGCATCGAAATATGCGGTTTTCTGTAAGAATTTTGATGATTTCGTGCAGAATTCTGCTGTTATCTTGCAATTCAGCCGTTGAATCTTGGTAAAAAGTCATGATTTTGTAGATTTCGTGCTCTTCTTGGCGAATTCAAGATAGAAAACAACGAAAATCGGCGAGAAATCGTCGTTTTGCATCGAAATATGCGGTTTTCTGTAAGAATTTTGATGATTTCGTGCAGAATTCTGCTGTTTTCTTGCAATTCAGCCGTAGAATCTTGGTAAAAAGTGATGATTTTGTAGATTTCGTGCTCTTCTTTGCGAATTCAAGCCAGAAAACAACGAAAATCGGCGAGAAATCGTCGTTTTGCATCGAAATATGCGGTTTTCTGTAAGAATTTTGATGATTTCGTGCAGAATTCTGCTGTTTTCTTGCAATTCAGCCGTAGAATCTTGGTAAAAAGTGATGATTTGTAGATTTCGTGCTCATCTTTGCGAATTCAAGCCAGAAAACAACGAAAATCGGCAAGAAATCGTTGTTTTGCATCGAAATATGCGGTTTTCTGTAAGAATTTTGATGATTTCGTGCAGAATTTTGCTGTTTTCTTGCAATTCAGCCGTTGAATCTTGATAAAAAGTCATGATTTTGTAGATTTCGTGCTCTTCTTTGCGAATTCAAGCCAGAAAACAACGAAAATCGGCGAGAAATCGTCGTTTTGCATCGAAAAATGCGGTTTTCTGTAAGAAATTTGATGATTTCGTGCAGAATTCTGCTGTTTTCTTGCAATTCAGCTGTTGAATCTTGGTAAAAAGTCATGATTTTGTAGATTTCGTGCTTTTCTTTGCGAATTCAAGCCAGAAAACAACGAAAATCGGCGAGAAATCGTCGTTTTGCATTGAAATATGCGGTTTTCTGTAAGAATTTTGATGATTTCGTGCACAATTCTGCTGTTTACTTGCAATTCAGCCGTAGAATCTTGGTAAAAAGTGATAATTTTGTGGATTTCGTGCTCTTCTTTGCGAATTCAAGCCAGAAAACAACGAAAATCGGCGAGAAATCGTTGTTTTGCATCGAAATATGCGGTTTTCTGTAAGAATTTTGATGATTTCGTGCAGAATTCTGCTGTTTTCTTGCAATTCAGCCGTTGAATCTTGGTAAAAAGTCATGATTTTGTAGATTTCGTGCTCCTCTTTGCGAATTCAAGCCAGAAAACAACGAAAATCGGCGAGAAATCGTCGCTTTGCATCGAAATATGCGGTTTTCTGTAAGAATTTTGATGATTTCGTGCAGAATTCTGCTGTTTTCTTGCAATTCAGCCGTTGAATCTTGGTAAAAAGTCATGATTTTGTAGATTTTGTGCTTTTCTTTGCGAATTCAAGCCAGAAAACAACGAAAATCGGCGAGAAATAATCGTTTTGCATCGAAATATGCGGTTTTCTGTAAGAATTTTGATGATTTCCTGCAGAATTCTGCTGTTTTATTGCAATTCAGCCGTTGAATCTTGGTAAAAAGTCATGATTTAGTAGATTTCGTGCTCTTCTTTGCGAATTCAAGCCAGAAAACAACGAAAATCGGCGAGAAATCGTCGTTTTGCATCGAAATATGCGATTTTCTGTAAGAATTTTGATGATTTCGTGCAGAATTCTGATGTTTTCTTGCAATTCAGCCGTTGAATCTAGGTAAAAAGTCATGATTTTATAGATTTCGTGCTTTTCTTGGCGAATTCAAGATAGAAAACAACGAAAATCGGCGAGAAATCGTTGTTTTGCATCGAAATATGCGGTTTTCTGCAAGAATTTTGATGATTTCGTGCAGAATTCTGCTGTTTTTTTGCAATTCAGCCGTTGAATCTAGGTAAAAAGTCATGATTTTGTAGATTTCGTGCTCTTCTTGGCGAATTCAAGATAGAAAACAACGAAAATCGGCGAGAAATCGTTGTTTTGCATCGAAATATGCAGTTTTCTCTAAGAATTTTGATGATTTCGTGCAGAATTCTGCTGTTTTCTTGCAATTCAGTTGTTGAATCTTGGTAAAAAGTCATGATTTTGTAGATTTTGTGCTCTTCTTTGCGAATTCAAGCCAGAAAACAACGAAAATCGGCGAGAAATCGTCGTTTTGCATCGAAATATGCGGTTTTCTGTAAGAATTTTGATGATTTCGTGCAGAATTCTGCTGTTTTCTTGCAATTCAGACGTAGAATCTTGGTAAAAAGTGATGATTTTGTAGATTTCGTGCTCTTCTTTGCGAATTCAAGCCAGAAAACAACGAAAATCGGCGAGAAATCGTTGTTTTGCATCGAACTATGCGGTTTTCTGTAAGAATTTTGATGATTTCGTGCAGAATTCTGCTGTTTTCTTGCAATTCAGCCGTTGAATCTTGGTAAAAAGTCATGATTTTGTAGATTTTGTGCTCTTCTTTGCAAATTCAAGCCAGAAAACAACGAAAATCGGCGAGAAATCGTCGTTTTGCATCGAAATATGCGATTTTCTGTAAGAATTTTGATGATTTCGTGCAGAATTCTGCTGTTTTCTTGCAATTCAGCCGTTGAATCTAGGTAAAAAGTCATGATTTTATAGATTTCGTGCTCTTCTTGGCGAATTCAAGATAGAAAACAACGAAAATCGGCGAGAAATCGTTGTTTTGCATCGAAATATGCGATTTTCTGTAAGAATTTTGATGATTTCGTGCAGAATTCTGCTGTTTTCTTGCAATTCAGCCGTTGAATCTAGGTAAAAAGTCATGATTTTATAGATTTCGTGCTCTTCTTGGCGAATTCAAGATAGAAAACAACGAAAATCGGCGAGAAATCGTTGTTTTGCATCGAAATATGCGGTTTTCTGTAAGAATTTTGATGATTTCGTGCAGAATTCTGCTGTTTTCTTGCAATTCAGCCGTTGAATCTAGGTAAAAAGTCATGATTTTGTAGATTTCGTGCTCTCCTTTGCGAATTCAAGCCAGAAAACAACGAAAATCGGCGAGAAATAATCGTTTTGCATCGAAATATGCGGTTTTCTGTAAGAATTTTGATGATTTCGTGCAGAATTCTGCTGTTTTCTTGCAATTCAGCCGTTGAATCTTGGTAAAAAGTCATGATTTTGTAGATTTCGTGCTCTCCTTTGCGAATTCAAGCCAGAAAACAACGAAAATCGGCGAGAAATAATCGTTTTGCATCGAAATATGCGGTTTTCTGTAAGAATTTTGATGATTTCGTGCAGAATTCTGCTGTTTTCTTGCAATTCAGCCGTTGAATCTTGGTAAAAAGTCATGATTTTGTAGAGTTCGTGCTCTTCTTTGCGAATTCAAGCCAGAAAACAACGAAAATCGGCGAGAAATCGTCGTTTTGCATCGAAATATGCGGTTTTCTGTAAGAATTTTGATGATTTCGTGCAGAATTCTGCTGTTATCTTGCAATTCAGCCGTTGAATCTTGGTAAAAAGTCATGATTTTGTAGATTTCGTGCTCTTCTTGGCGAATTCAAGATAGAAAACAACGAAAATCGGCGAGAAATCGTCGTTTTGCATCGAAATATGCGGTTTTCTGTAAGAATTTTGATGATTTCGTGCAGAATTCTGCTGTTTTCTTGCAATTCAGCCGTTGAATCTTGGTAAAAAGTCATGATTTTGTAGATTTCGTGCTCTTCTTAGCAAATTCATGCTAGAAAACAACGAAAATCGGCGAGAAATCGTCGTTTTGCATCGAAATATGCGGTTTTCTGTAAGAATTTTGATGATTTCGTGCAGAATTCTGCTGTTTTCTTGCAATTCAGCCGTAGAATCTTGGTAGAAAGTGATGCTTTTGTAGATTTCGTGCTCTTCTTTGCGAATTCAAGCCAGAAAACAACGATAATCGGCGAGAAATCGTCGTTTTGCATCGAAAAATGCGGTTTTCTGTAAGAAATTTGATGATTTCGTGCAGAATTCTGCTGTTTTCTTGCAATTCAGCTGTTGAATCTTGGTAAAAAGTCATGATTTTGTAGATTTCGTGCTTTTCTTTGCGAATTCAAGCCAGAAAACAACGAAAATCGGCGAGAAATCGTCGTTTTGCATCGAAATATGCGGTTTTCTGTAAGAATTTTGATGATTTCGTGCAGAATTCTGCTGTTTTCTTGCAATTCAGCCGTAGAATCTTGGTAAAAAGTGATAATTTTGTGGATTTCGTGCTCTTCTTTGCGAATTCAAGCCAGAAAACAACGAAAATCGGCGAGAAATCGTTGTTTTGCATCGAAATATGCGGTTTTCTGTAAGAATTTTGATGATTTCGTGCAGAATTCTGCTGTTTTCTTGCAATTCAGCCGTTGAATCTTGGTAAAAAGTCATGATTTTGTAGATTTCGTGCTCCTCTTTGCGAATTCAAGCCAGAAAACAACGAAAATCGGCGAGAAATCGTCGTTTTGCATCGAAATATGCGGTTTTCTGTAAGAATTTTGATGATTTCGTGCAGAATTCTGCTGATTTCTTGCAATTCAGCCGTTGAATCTTGGTAAAAAGTCATGATTTTGTAGATTTTGTGCTTTTCTTTGCGAATTCAAGCCAGAAAACATCGAAAATCGGCGAGAAATAATCGTTTTGCATCGAAATATGCGGTTTTCTGTAAGAATTTTGATGATTTCCTGCAGAATTCTGCTGTTTTCTTGCAATTCAGCCGTTGAATCTTGGTAAAAAGTCATGATTTAGTAGATTTCGTGCTCTTCTTTGCGAATTCAAGCCAGAAAACAACGAAAATCGGCGAGAAATCGTCGTTTTGCATCGAAATATGCGGTTTTCTGTAAGAATTTTGATGATTTCGTGCAGAATTCTGCTGTTATCTTGCAATTCAGCCGTTGAATCTTGGTAAAAAGTCATGATTTAGTAGATTTCGTGCTCTTCTTTGCGAATTCAAGCCAGAAAACAACGAAAATCGGCAAGGAATAATCGTTTTGCATCGAAATATGCGGTTTTCTGTAAGAATTTTGATGATTTCGTGCAGAATTCTGCTGTTTTCTTGCAATTCAGCCGTTGAATCTTGGTAAAAAGTCATGATTTTGTAGATTTCGTGCTCTTTTTTGCGAATTCACGCCAGAAAACCACAAAAATCGGCGAGAAATCGTCGTTTTGCATCGAAATATGCGGTTTTCTCTAAGAATTTTGATGATTGCGTTCAAAATTCTGCTGTTTTCTTGCAATTCTGCCGTAGAATCTTGGTAAAAAGTGATGATTTTGTAGATTTCGTGCTCTTCTTTGCGAATTCAAGCCAGAAAACAACGAAAATCGGCGAGAAATCGTCGTTTTGCATCGAAATATGCGGTTTTCTCTAAGAATTTTGACGATTTCGTGCAGAATTCTGCTGTTTTCTTGCAATTCAGCCGTTGAATCTTGGTAAAAAGTCATGATTGTGTAGATTTCGTCCTCTTCTTTGCGAATTCAAGCCAGAAAACAACGAAAATCGGCGAGAAATCGTCGTTTTGCATCGAAATATGCGGTTTTCTGTAAGAATTTTGATGATTTCGTGCAGAATTCTGCTGTTTTCTTGCAATTCAGCGGTAGAATCTTGGTAGAAAGTGATGCTTTTGTAGATTTCGTGCTCCTCTTTGCGAATTCAAGCCAGAAAACAACGAAAATCGGCGAGAAATCGTTGTTTTGCATCGAAATATGCGGTTTTCTGTAAGAATTTTGATGATTTCGTGCAGAATTCTGCTGTTTTCTTGCAATTCAGCCGTAGAATCTTGGTAAAATGTGATGATTTTGTAGATTTCGTGCTCTTCTTTGCGAATTCAAGCCAGAAAACAACGAAAATCGGCGAGAAATCGTCGTTTTGCATCGAAATATGCGGTTTTCTGTAAGAATTTTGATGATTTCGTGCAGAATTCTGCTGTTTTCTTGCAATTCAGCCGTAGAATCTTGGTAAAAAGTGATGATTTTGTAGATCTCGTGCTCTTCTTTGCGAATTCAAGCCAGAAAACAACGAAAATCGGCGAGAAATTGTCGTTTTGCATCGAAATATGCGGTTTTCTTTGGGAATTTTGATGATTTCGTGCAGAATTCTGCTGTTTTCTTGCAATTCAGCCGTGGAATCTTGGTAAAAAGTGATGATTTTGTAGATTTCGTGCTCTTCTTTGCGAATTCAAGCCAGAAAACAACGAAAATCGGCGAGAAATCGTCGTTTTTCATCGAAATATGCGGTTTTCTCTAAGAATTTTGACGATTTCGTGCAGAATTCTGCTGTTTACTTGCAATTCAGCCGTTGAATCTTGGTAAAAAGTCATGATTTTGTAGATTTCGTGCTCTTCTTTGCGAATTCAAGATAGAAAACAACGAAAATCAGCGAGAAATCGTCGTTTTGCATCGAAATATGCGGTTTTCTCTAAGAATTTTGATAATTTCGTGCAGAATTCTGCTGTTTTCTTGCAATTCAGCCGTTGAATCTTGGTAAAAAGTCATGATTTTGTAGATTTCGTGCTCTTCTTTGCGAATTCAAGCCAGAAAACAACGAAAATCGGCGAGAAATCGTCGTTTTGCATCGAAATATGCGGTTTTCTGTAAGAATTTTGATGATTTCGTGCAGAATTCTGCTGTTTTCTTGCATTCAGCCGTTGAATCTTGGTAAAAAGTCATGATTTTGTAGATTTCGTGCTCTTCTTTGCGAATTCAAGCCAGAAAACAACGAAAATCGGCGAGAAATCGTCGTTTTGCATCGAAATATGCGGTTTTCTGTAAGAATTTTGATGATTTCGTGCAGAATTCTGCTGTTTTCTTGCAATTCAGCCGTTGAATCTAGGTAAAAAGTCATGATTTTGTAGATTTCGTGCTCTTCTTGGCGAATTCAAGATAGAAAACAACGAAAATCTCGGCGAGAAATCGTTGTTTTGCATCGAAATATGCAGTTTTCTCTAAGAATTTTGATGATTTCGTGCAGAATTCTGCTGTTTTCTTGCAATTCAGCCGTTGAATCTTAGTAAAAAGTCATGATTTTGTAGATTTCGTGCTCTTCTTTGCGAATTCAAGCCAGAAAACAACAAAAATCGGCGAGAAATCGTCGTTTTGCATCGAAATATGCGGTTTTCTGTAAGAATTTTGATGATTTCGTGCAGAATTCTGCTGTTTTCTTGCAATTCAGCCGTTGAATCTTGGTTAAAAGTGATGATTTTGTAGATTTCGTGCTCTTCTTTGCGAATTCAAGCCAGAAAACAACGAAAATCGGCCAGAAATCGTCGTTTTGCATCGAAATATGCGGTTTTCTCTAAGAATTTTGACGATTTCGTGCAGAATTCTGCTGTTTTCTTGCAATTCAGCCGTTGAATCTTGGTAAAAAGTCATGATTTTGTAGATTTCGTGCTCTTCTTGGCGAACTCAAGATGGAAAACAACGAAAATCGGCGAGAAATCGTTGTTTTGCATCGAAATATGCAGTTTTCTCTAAGAATTTTGATGATTTCGTGCAGAATTCTGCTGTTTTCTTGCAATTCAGCCGTTGAATCTTGGTAAAAAGTCATGATTTTGTAGATTTCGTGCTCTTCTTTGCGAATTCAAGCCAGAAAACAACGAAAATCGGCGAGAAATCGTCGTTTTGCATCGAAATATGCGGTTTTCTCTAAGAATTTTGACGATTTCGTGCAGAATTCTGCTGTTTACTTGCAATTCAGCCGTTGAATCTTGGTAAAAAGTCATGATTTTGTAGATTTTGTGCTCTTCTTTGCGAATTCAAGACAGAAAACAACGAAAATCAGCGAGAAATCATCGTTTTGCATCGAAATATGCGGTTTTCTCTAAGAATTTTGATGATTTCGTGCAGAATTCTGCTGTTTTCTTGCAATTCAGCAGTTGAATCTTGGTAAAAAGTCATGATTTTGTAGATTTCGTGCTCTTCTTTGCAAATTCATGCCAGAAAACAACGAAAATCGCCGAGAAATCGTCGTTTTGCATCGAAATATGCGGTTTTCTGTAAGAATTTTGATGATTTCGTGCAGAATTCTGCTGTTTTCTTGCAATTCAGCCGTTGAATCTTGGTAAAAAGTCATGATTTTGTAGATTTCGTGCTCTTCTTTGCGAATTCAAGCCAGAAAACAACGAAAATCGGCGAGAAATCGTCGATTTGCCTCGAAAAATGCGGTTTTCTGTAAGAATTTTGATGATTTCGTGCAGAATTCTGCGGTTTTCTTGCAATTCAGCCGTTGAATCTTGGTAAAAAGTCATGATTTTGTAGATTTCGTGCTCTTCTTTGCGAATTCAAGCCAGAAAACAACGAAAATCGGCGAGAAATTGTCGTTTTGCATCGAAATATGCGGTTTTCTGTAAGAATTTTGATGATTTCGTGCAGAATTCTGCTGTTTTCTTGCAATTCAGCCGTTGAATCTTGGAAAAAAGTCATGATTTTGTAGATTTCGTGCTCTTTTTTGCGAATTCAAGCCAGAAAACCACGAAAATCGGCGAAAAATCGTCGTTTTGCATCGAAATATGCGGTTTTCTCTAAGAATTTTGATGATTTCGTGCAGAATTCTGCTGTTTTCTTGCAATTCAGCTGTTGAATCTTGGTAAAAAGTGATGATTTTGTAGATTTCGTGCTCTTCTTTGCGAATTCAAGCCAGAAAACAACGAAAATCGGCGAGAAATCGTCGTTTTGCATCGAAATATGCGGTTTTCTCTAAGAATTTTGACGATTTCGTGCAGAATTCTGCTGTTTTCTTGCAATTCAGCCGTTGAATCTTGGTAAAAAGTCATGATTTTGTAGATCTCGTGCTCTTCTTGGCGAATTCAAGATAGAAAACAACGAAAATCGGCGAGAAATCGTTGTTTTGCATCGAAATATGCAGTTTTCTCTAAGAATGTTGATGATTTCGTGCAGAATTATGCTGTTTTCTTGCAATTCAGCCGTTGAATCTTGGTAAAAAGTCATGATTTTGTAGATTTCGTGCTCTTCTTTGCGAATTCAAGCCAGAAAACAACGAAAATCGGCGAGAAATCGTCGTTTTGCATCGAAATATGCGGTTTTCTGTAAGAATTTTGATGATTTCGTGTAGAATTCTGCTGATTTCTTGCAATTCAGCCGTAGAATCTTGGTAAAAAGTGATGATTTTGTAGATTTCGTTCTCTTCTTTGCGAATTCACGCCAGAAAACAACGAAAATCGGCGAGAAATCGTTGTTATGCGTCGAAATATGCGGTTTTCTGTAAGAATTTTGATGATTTCGTGCAGAATTCTGCTGTTTACTTGCAATTCAGCCGTAGAATCTTGGTAAAAAGTGATGATTTTGTAGATTTCGTGCTCTTCTTTGCGAATTCAAGCCAGAAAACAACGAAAATCGGCGAAAAAAAACGTCGTTTTGCATCGAAATATGCGGTTTTCTGTAAGAATTTTGATGATTTTGAACAGAATTCTGCTGTTTTCTTGCAATTCAGCCGTAGAATCTTGGTAAAAAGTGATGATTTTCGTTGTTTTCTATCTTGAATTCGCAAAGAAGAGCACGGAATCTACAAAATCATAATTTTTACCAAGATTCAACAGCTGAATTGCAAGAAAACAGCAGAATTCTGCATGAAATCATCAAAATTCTTACAGAAAACCGCATATTTCGATGCAAAACGACGATTTCTCGCCGATTTTCGTTGTTTTCTGGCTTGAATTCGCAAAGAAGAGCACGAAATCTACAAAATCATCACTTTCTACCAAGATTCTACGGCTGAATTGCAAGAAAACAGCAAAATTCTGCACGAAATCATCAAAATTCTTACAGAAAACCGCATATTTCGATGCAAAACGACGATTTCTCGCCGATTTTCGTTGTTTTCTGGCTTGAATTCGCAAAGAAGAGCACGAAATCTACAAAATCATCACTTTCTACCAAGATTCTACGGCTGAATTGCAAGAAAACAGCAGAATTCTGCACGAAATCATCAAAATTCTTACAGAAAACCGCATATTTCGATGCAAAACGACGATTTCTCGCCGATTTTCGTTGTTTTCTGGCTTGAATTCGCAAAGAAGAGCACGGAATCTACAAAATCATGACTTTTTACCAAGATTCTACGGCTGAATTGCAAGAAAACAGCAGAATTCTGCACGAAATCATCAAAATTCTTACAGAAAACCGCATATTTCGATGCAAAACAACGATTTCTCGCCGATTTTCGTTGTTTTCTGGCTTGAATTCGCAAAGAAGAGCACGAAATCTACAAAATCATCACTTTCTACCAAGATTCTACGGCTGAATTGCAAGAAAACAGCAGAATTCTGCACGAAATCATCAAAATTCTTACAGAAAACCGCATATTTCGATGCAAAACGACGATTTCTCGCCGATTTTCGTTGTTTTCTGGCTTGAATTCGCAAAGAAGAGCACGAAATCTACAAAATCATGACTTTTTACCAAGATTCAACGGCTGAATTGCAAGAAAACAGCAGAATTCTGCACGAAATCATCAAAATTCTTAGAGAAAACTGCATATTTCGATGCAAAACAACGATTTCTCGCCGATTTTCGTTGTTTTCCATCTTGAATTCGCCAAGAAGAGCACGAAATCTACAAAATCATGACTTTTTACCAAGATTCAACGGCTGAATTGCAAGAAAACAGCAGAATTCTGCACGAAATCGTCAAAATTCTTAGAGAAAACCGCATATTTCGATGCAAAACGACGATTTCTCGCCGATTTTCGTTGTTTTCTGGCTTGAATTCGCAAAGAAGAGCACGAAATCTACAAAATCATCACTTTTAACCAAGATTCAACGGCTGAATTGCAAGAAAACAGCAGAATTCTGCAGGAAATCATCAAAATTCTTAGAGAAAACCGCATATTTCGATGCAAAACGACGATTTCTCGCCGATTTTTGTGGTTTTCTGGCTAGAATTCGCAAAAAAGAGCACGAAATCTACAAAATCATGACTTTTTACCAAGATTCAACGGCTGAATTGCAAGAAAACAGCAGAATTCTGCACGAAATCATCAAAATTCTTACAGAAAACCGCATATTTCGATGCAAAACGATTATTTCTCGCCGATTTTCGTTGTTTTCTGGCTTGAATTCGCAAAGAAGAGCACGAAGTCTACAAAATCATGACTTTTTACCAAGATTCAACGGCTGAATTGCAAGATAACAGCAGAATTCTGCACGAAATCATCAAAATTCTTACAGAAAACCGCATATTTCGATGCAAAACGACGATTTCTCGCCGATTTTCGTTGTTTTCTGGCTTGAATTCGCAAAGAAGAGCACGAAATCTACAAAATCATGACTTTTTACTAAGATTCAACGGCTGAATTGCAAGAAAACAGCAGAATTCTGCACGAAATCATCAAAATTCTTACAGAAAACCGCATATTTCGATGCAAAACGATTATTTCTCGCCGATTTTCGTTGTTTTCTGGCTTGAATTCGCAAAGAAGAGCACGAAATCTACAAAATCATGACTTTTTACCAAGATTCAACAGCTGAATTGCAAGATAACAGCAGAATTCTGCACGAAATCATTAAAATTCTTACAGAAAACCGCATATTTCGACGCAAAACAACGATTTCTCGCCGATTTTCGTTGTTTTCCATCTTGAATTCGCCAACAAGAGCACGAAATCTACAAAATCATGACTTTTTACCAAGATTCAACGGCTGAATTGCAAGAAAACAGCAGAATTCTGCACGAAATCGTCAAAATTCTTAGAGAAAACCGCATATTTCGATGCAAAACGACGATTTCTCGCCGATTTTCGTTGTTTTCTGGCTTGAATTCGCAAAGAAGAGCACGAAATCTACAAAATCATCACTTTTTACCAAGATTCAACGGCTGAATTGCAAGAAAAGAGCAGAATTCTGCAGGAAATCATCAAAATTCTTAGAGAAAACCGCATATTTCGATGCAAAACGACGATTTCTCGCCGATTTTTGTGGTTTTCTGGCTTGAATTCGCAAAAAAGAGCACAAAATCTACAAAATCATGACTTTTTACCAAGATTCAACGGCTGAATTGCAAGAAAACAGCAGAATTCTGCACGAAATCATCAAAATTCTTACAGAAAACCGCATATTTCGATGCAAAACGATTATTTCTCGCCGATTTTCGTTGTTTTCTGGCTTGAATTCGCAAAGAAGAGCACGAAATCTACAAAATCATGACTTTTTACCAAGATTCAACGGCTGAATTGCAAGATAACAGCAGAATTCTGCACGAAATCATCAAAATTCTTACAGAAAACCGCATATTTCGATGCAAAACGACGATTTCTCGCCGATTTTCGTTGTTTTCTGGCTTGAATTCGCAAAGAAGAGCACAAAATCTACAAAATCATGACTTTTTACCAAGATTCAACGGCTGAATTGCAAGAAAACAGCAGAATTCTGCACGAAATCATCAAAATTCTCACAGAAAACCGCATATTTCGACACAAAACGACGATTTCTCGCCGATTTTCGTTGTTTTCTGGCTTGAATTCGCAAAGAGGAGCACGAAATCTACAAAATCATGACATTTTACCAAGATTCAACAGCTGAATTGCAAGAAAACAGCAGGATTCTGCACGAAATCATCAAAATTCTTACAGAAAACCGCATATTTCGATGCAAAACAACGATTTCTCGCCGATTTTCGTTGTTTTCTAGCTTGAATTCGCAAAGAAGAGCACGAAATCTACAAAATCATCACTTTTTACCAAGATTCTACGGCTGAATTGCAAGAAAACAGCAGAATTCTGCACGAAATCATCAAAATTCTTACAGAAAACCGCATATTTCGATGCAAAACGACGATTTCTCGCCGATTTTCGTTGTTTTCTGGCTTGAATTCGCAAAGAAAAGCACGAAATCTACAAAATCATGACTTTTTACCAAGATTCAACGGCTGAATTGCAAGAAAACAGCAGAATTCTGCACGAAATCATCAAAATTCTTACAGAAAACCGCATTTTTCGATGCAAAACGACGATTTCTCGCCGATTTTCGTTGTTTTCTGACTTGAATTCGCAAAGAAGAGCACGAAATCTACAAAATCATGACTTTTTACCAAGATTCAACGGCTGAATTGCAAGAAAACAGCAAAATTCTGCACGTAATCATCAAAATTCATACAGAAAACCGCATATTTCGATGCAAAACAACGATTTCTTGCCGATTTTCGTTGTTTTCTGGCTTGAATTCGCAAAGAAGAGCACGAAATCTACAAAACCATCACTTTTTACCAAGATTCTACGGCTGAATTGCAAGAAAACAGCAGAATTCTGCACGAAATCATCAAAATTCTTACAGAAAACCGCATATTTCGATGCAAAACGACGATTTCTCGCCGATTTTCGTTGTTTTCTGGCTTGAATTCGCAAAGAAGAGCACGAAATCTACAAAATCATCACTTTTTACCAAGATTCTACGGCTGAATTAGAAGAAAACAGCAGAATTCTGCACGAAATCATCAAAATTCTTACAGAAAACCGCATATTTCGATGCAAAACAACGATTTCTCGCCGATTTTCGTTGTTTTCTGGCTTGAATTCGCAAAGAAGAGCACGAAATCTACAAAATCATCACTTTTTACCAAGATTCTACGGCTGAATTGCAAGAAAACAGCAGAATTCTGCACGAAATCATCAAAATTCTTAAAGAAAACCGCATATTTCGATGCAAAACGACGATTTCTCGCCGATTTTCGTTGTTTTCTGGCTTGAATTCGCAAAGAAGAGCACGAAATCTACAAAATCATGACTTTTTACCAAGATTCAACGGCTGAATTGCAAGAAAACAGCAGAATTCTGCACGAAATCATCAAAATTCTTAGAGAAAACTGCATATTTCGATGCAAAACAACGATTTCTCGCCGATTTTCGTTGTTTTCTATCTTGAATTCGCCAAGAAGAGCACGAAATCTACAAAATCATGACTTTTTACCAAGATTCAACGGCTGAATTGCAAGAAAACAGCAGAATTCTGCACGAAATCATCAAAATTCTTAGAGAAAACCGCATATTTCGATGCAAAACGACGATTTCTCGCCGATTTTTGTGGTTTTCTGGCTTGAATTCGCAAAAAAGAGCACGAAATCTACAAAATCATGACTTTATACCAAGATTCAACGGCTGAATTGCAAGAAAACAGCAGAATTCTGCACGAAATCATCAAAATTCTTACAGAAAACCGCATATTTCGATGCAAAACGATTATTTCTCGCCGATTTTCGTTGTTTTCTGGCTTGAATTCGCAAAGAAGAGCACGAAATCTACAAAATCATGACTTTTTACCAAGATTCAACGGCTGAATTGCAAGATAACAGCAGAATTCTGCACGAAATCATCAAAATTCTTACAGAAAACCGCATATTTCGATGCAAAACGACGATTTCTCGCCGATTTTCGTTGTTTTCTAGCATGAATTTGCTAAGAAGAGCACGAAATCTACAAAATCATGACTTTTTACCAAGATTCAACGGCTGAATTGCAAGAAAACAGCAGAATTCTGCACGAAATCATCAAAATTCTTACAGAAAACCGCATATTTTGATGCAAAACGACGATTTCTCGCCGATTTTCGTTGTTTTCTGGCTTGAATTTGCAAAGACGAGCACGAAATCTACAAAATCATCACTTTTTACCAAGATTCAACGGCTGAATTGCAAGAAAACAGCAGAATTCTGCACGAAATCATCAAAATTCTTAGAGAAAACCGCATATTTCGATGCAAAACGACGATTTCTCGCCAATTTTCGTTGTTTTCTATCTTGAATTCGCCAAGAAGAGCACGAAATCTACAAAATCATGACTTTTTACCTAGATTCAACGGCTGAATTGCAAGAAAACAGCAGAATTCTGCACGAAATCATCAAAATTCTTACAGAAAACCGCATATTTCGATGCAAAACGACGATTTCTCGCCGATTTTCGTTGTTTTCTGGCTTGAATTCGCAAAGAAGAGCACGAAATCTACAAAATCATGACTTTTTACCAAGATTCAACGGCTGAATTGCAAGAAAACAGCAGAATTCTGCACGAAATCATCAAAATTCTTATAGAAAACTGCATATTTCGATGCAAAACAACGATTTCTCGCCGATTTTCGTTGTTTTTTATCTTGAATTCGCCAAGAAGAGCACGAAATCTACAAAATCATGACTTTTTACATAGATTCAACGGCTGAATTGCAAGAAAACAGCAGAATTCTGCTCGAAATCATCAAAATTCTTACAGAAAACCGCATATTTCGATGCAAAACAACGATTTTTCGCCGATTTTCGTTGTTTTCAATCTTGAATTCGCCAAGAAGAGCACGAAATCTACAAAATCATGACTTTTTACCAAGATTCAACGGCTGAATTGCAAGAAAACAGCAGAATTCTGCACGAAATCATCAAAATTCTCACAGAAAACCGCGTATTTCGATGCAAAACGACGATTTCTCGCCGATTTTCGTTGTTTTCTGGCTTGAATTCGCAAAAAAGAGCACGAAATCTACAAAATCATCAGTTTTTACCAAGATTCTACGGCTGAATTAGAAGAAAATAGCAGAATTCTGCACGAAATCATCAAAATTCTTACAGAAAACCGCATATTTCGATGCAAAACAACGATTTCTCGCCGATTTTCGTTGTTTTCTGGCTTGAATTCGCAAAGAAGAGCACGAAATCTACAAAATCATCACTTTTTACCAAGATTCTACGGCTGAATTGCAAGAAAACAGCAGAATTCTGCACGAAATCATCAAAATTCTTAAAGAAAACCGCATATTTCGATGCAAAACGACGATTTCTCGCCGATTTTCGTTGTTTTCTGGCTTGAATTCGCAAAGAAGAGCACGAAATCTACAAAATCATGACTTTTTACCAAGATTCAACGGCTGAATTGCAAGAAAACAGCAGAATTCTGCACGAAATCATCAAAATTCTTAGAGAAAACTGCATATTTCGATGCAAAACAACGATTTCTCGCCGATTTTCGTTGTTTTCTATCTTGAATTCGCCAAGAAGAGCACGAAATCTACAAAATCATGACTTTTTACCAAGATTCAACGGCTGAATTGCAAGAAAACAGCAGAATTCTGCACGAAATCATCAAAATTCTTACAGAAAACCGCATATTTCGATGCAAAACGATTATTTCTCGCCGATTTTCGTTGTTTTCTGGCTTGAATTCGCAAAGAAGAGCACGAAATCTACAAAATCATGACTTTTTACCAAGATTCAACGGCTGAATTGCAAGATAACAGCAGAATTCTGCAC
The DNA here is from genome assembly GCA_029298725.1 of Gnatocerus cornutus. Taxonomy (NCBI): domain Eukaryota; kingdom Metazoa; phylum Arthropoda; class Insecta; order Coleoptera; family Tenebrionidae; genus Gnatocerus; species Gnatocerus cornutus. Next base: position 6,963,238 of record CM055516.1, read on the forward strand.
GAAATCATCAAAATTCTTACAGAAAACCGCATATTTCGATGCAAAACGACGATTTCTCGCCGATTTTCGTTGTTTTCTAGCATGAATTTGCTAAGAAGAGCACGAAATCTACAAAATCATGACTTTTTACCAAGATTCAACGGCTGAATTGCAAGAAAACAGCAGAATTCTGCACGAAATCATCAAAATTCTTACAGAAAACCGCATATTTTGATGCAAAACGACGATTTCTCGCCGATTTTCGTTGTTTTCTGGCTTGAATTTGCAAAGAAGAGCACGAAATCTACAAAATCATCACTTTTTACCAAGATTCAACGGCTGAATTGCAAGAAAACAGCAGAATTCTGCACGAAATCATCAAAATTCTTAGAGAAAACCGCATATTTCGAAGCAAAACGACGATTTCTCGCCAATTTTCGTTGTTGTCTATCTTGAATTCGCCAAGAAGAGCACGAAATCTACAAAATCATGACTTTTTACCTAGATTCAACGGCTGAATTGCAAGAAAACAGCAGAATTCTGCACGAAATCATCAAAATTCTTACAGAAAACCGCATATTTCGATGCAAAACGACGATTTCTCGCCGATTTTCGTTGTTTTCTGGCTTGAATTCGCAAAGAAGAGCACGAAATCTACAAAATCATGACTTTTTACATAGATTCAACGGCTGAATTGCAAGAAAACAGCAGAATTCTGCTCGAAATCATCAAAATTCTTACAGAAAACCGCATATTTCGATGCAAAACAACGATTTTTCGCCGATTTTCGTTGTTTTCAATCTTGAATTCGCCAAGAAGTGCACGAAATCTACAAAATCATGACTTTTTACCTAGATTCAACAGCTGAATTGCAAGAAAACAGCAGAATTCTGCACGAAATCATCAAAATTCTTACAGAAAACCGCATATCTCGATGCAAAACGACGATTTCTCGCCGATTTTCGTTGTTTTCTGGCTTGAACTCGCAAAGAAGAGCACGAAATCTACAAAATCATCACTTTTTACCAAGATTCAACCGCTGAATTGCATGCAAACAGCAGAATTCTGCACGAAATCATCAAAATTCTTAGAGAAAACTGCATATTTCGATGCAAAACAACGATTTCTCGCCGATTTTCGTTGTTTTCTATCTTGAATTCGCCAAGAAGAGCACGAAATCTACAAAATCATGACTTTTTACGTAGATTCAACGGCTGAATTGCAAGAAAACAGCAGAATTCTGCACGAAATCATCAAAATTCTTACAGAAAACCGCATATTTCGATGCAAAACGACGATTTCTCGCCGATTTTCGTTGTTTTCTGGCTTGAATTCGCAAAGAAGAGCACGAAATCTACAAAATCATGACTTTTTACCAAGATTCAACGGCTAAATTGCAAGAAAACAGCAGAATTCTGCACGAAATCATCAAAATTCTTAGAGAAAACTGCATATTTCGATGCAAAACAACGATTTCTCGCCGATTTTCGTTGTTTTCTATCTTGAATTTGCCAAGAAGAGCACGAAATCTACAAAATCATGACTTTTTACCAAGATTCAACGGCTGAATTGCAAGAAAACAGCAGAATTCTGCACGAAATCATCAAAATTCTTAGAGAAAACCACATTTTTCGATGCAAAACGACGATTTCTCGCTGATTTTCGTTGTTTTCTATCTTGAATTCGCAAAGAAGAGCACGGAATCTACAAAATCATGACTTTTTACCAAGATTCAACGGCTGAATTGCAAGAAAACAGCAGAATTCTGCACGAAATCATCAAAATTCTTACAGAAAACCGCATATTTCGATGCAAAACGACGATTTCTCGCCGATTTTCGTTGTTTTCTGGCTTGAATTCGCAAAGTAGAGCACGAAATCTACAAAATCATGACTTTTTACCAAAATTCAACGGCTGAATTGCAAGAAAACAGCAGAATTCTGCACGAAATCATCAAAATTCTTAGAGAAAACTGCATATTTCGATGCAAAACAATGATTTCTCGCCGATTTTCGTTGTTTTCTATCTTGAATTCGCCAAGAAGAGCACGAAATCTACAAAATCATGACTTTTTACCAAGATTCAACTACTGAATTGCAAGAAAACAGCAGAATTCTGCACGAAATCATCAAAATTCTTACAGAAAACCGCATATTTCGATGCAAAACGACGATTTCTCGCCGATCTTCGCTGTTTTCTGGCATGAATTTGCAAAGAAGAGCACGAAATCTACAAAATCATGACTTTTTACCAAGATTCAACGGCTGAATTGCAAGAAAACAGCAGAATTCTGCACGAAATCATCAAAATTCTTAGAGAAAACCGCATATTTCGATGCAAAACGACGATTTCTCGCCGATTTTCGTTGTTTTCTGGCTTGAATTCGCAAAGAAGAGAACGAAATCTACAAAATCATGACTTTTTACCAAGATTCAACGGCTGAATTGCAAGAAAACAGCAGAATTCTGCACGAAATCATCAAAATTCTTAGAGAAAACCGCATTTTTCGATGCAAAACGACGATTTCGCGCTGATTTTCGTTGTTTTCTATCTTGAATTCGCAAAGAAGAGCACGAAATCTACAAAATCATGACTTTTTACCAAAATTCAACGGCTGAATTGCAAGAAAACAGCAGAATTCTGCACGAAATCATCAAAATTCTTAGAGAAAACTGCATATTTCGATGCAAAACAACGATTTCTCGCCGATTTTCGTTGTTTTCTATCTTGAATTCGCCAAGAAGAGCACGAAATCTACAAAATCATGACTTTTTACCAAGATTCAACGGCTGAATTGCAAGAAAACAGCAGAATTCTGCACGAAATCGTCAAAATTCTTTGAGAAAACCGCATATTTCGATGCAAAACGACGATTTCTCGCCGATTTTAGTTGTTTTCTGGCTTGAATTTGCAAAGAAGAGCACGAAATCTACAAAATCATTACTTTTTACCAAGATTCAACGGCTGAATTGCAAGAAAACAGCAGAATTCTGCACGAAATCATCAAAATTCTTACAGAAAACCGCATTTTTCGATGCAAAACGACGATTTCTCGCCGATTTTCGTTGTTTTCTGGCTTGAATTCGCAAAGAAGAGCACGAAATCTACAAAATCATGACTTTTTACCAAGATTCAACGGCTGAATTGCAAGAAAACAGCAGAATTCTGCACGAAATCATCAAAATTCTTACAGAAAACCGCATTTTTCGATGCAAAACGACGATTTCTCGACGATTTTCGTTGTTTTCTGGCTTGAATTCGCAAAGAAGAGCACGAAATCTACAAAATCATGACTTTTTACCAAGATTCAACGGCTGAATTGCAAGAAAACAGCAGAATTCTGCACGAAATCATCAAAATTCTTACAGAAAACCGCATATTTCGATGCAAAACAACGATTTCTCGCCGATTTTCGTTGTTTTCTGGCTTGAATTCGCAAAGAAGAGCACGAAATCTACAAAATCATCACTTTTTACCAAGATTCTACAGCTGAATTGCAAGAAAACAGCAGAATTCTGCACGAAATCATCAAAATTCTTACAGAAAACCGCATATTTCGATGCAAAACGACGATTTCTCGCCGATTTTCGTTGTTTTCTGGCTTAAATTCGCAAAGAAGAGAACGAAATCTACAAAATCCTGACTTTTTACCAAGATTCAACGGCTGAATTGCAAGAAAACAGCTGAATTCTGCACAAAATCATCAAAAATCTTACAGAAAACCGCATATTTCGATGCAAAACGACGATTTCTCGCCGATCTTCGTTGTTTTCTGGCATGAATTTGCAAAGAAAAGCACGAAATCTACAAAATCATGACTTTTTACCAAGATTCAACGGCTGAATTGCAAGAAAACAGCAGAATTCTGCACGAAATCATCAAAATTCTTAGAGAAAACCGCATATTTCGATGCAAAACGACGATTTCTCGCTGATTTTCGTTGTTTTCTATCTTGAATTTGCAAAGAGCACGAAATCTACAAAATCATGACTTTTTACCAAGATTCAACGGCTGAATTGCAAGAAAACAGCAGAATTCTGCACGAAATCGTCAAAATTCTAAGAGAAAACCGCATATTTCGATGCAAAACGACGATTTCTCGCCGATTTTCGTTGTTTTCTGGCTTGAATTCGCAAAGAAGAGCACGAAATCTACAAAATCATGACTTTTTACCAAGATTCAACGGCTGAATTGCAAGAAAACAGCAGAATTCTGCACGAAATCATCAAAATTCTTACAGAAAACCGCATATTTCGATGCAAAACGACGATTTCTCGCCGATTTTCGTTGTATTCTAGCTTGAATTCGCAAAGAAGAGCACGAAATCTACAAAATCATGACTTTTTACCAAGACTCAACGACTGAATTGCAAGAAAACAGCGGAATTCTGCACGAAATCATCAAAATTCTTAGAGAAAACCGCATTTTTCGATGCAAAACGACGATTTCTCGCCGATTTTCGTTGCTTTCTGGCTTGAATTCGCAAAGAAGAGCACGAAATCTACAAAATCATGACTTTTTACCAAGATTCAACGGCTGAATTGCAAGAAAACAGCAGAATTCTGCACGAAATCATCAAAATTCTTACAGAAAACCGCATTTTTCGATGCAAAACGACGATTTCTCGACGATTTTCGTTGTTTTCTGGCTTGAATTCGCAAAGAAGAGCACGAAATCTACAAAATCATCACTTTTTACCAAGATTCTACAGCTGAATTGCAAGAAAACAGCAGAATTCTGCACGAAATCATCAAAATTCTTACAGAAAACCGCATATTTCGATGCAAAACGACGATTTCTCGCCGATTTTCGTTGTTTTCTGGCTTAAATTCGCAAAGAAGAGAACGAAATCTACAAAATCCTGACTTTTTACCAAGATTCAACGGCTGAATTGCAAGAAAACAGCTAAATTCTGCACAAAATCATCAAAAATCTTACAGAAAACCGCATATTTCGATGCAAAACGACGATTTCTCGCCGATCTTCGTTGTTTTCTGGCATGAATTTGCAAAGAAAAGCACGAAATCTACAAAATCATGACTTTTTACCAAGATTCAACGGCTGAATTGCAAGAAAACAGCAGAATTCTGCACGAAATCATCAAAATTCTTAGAGAAAACCGCATATTTCGATGCAAAACGACGATTTCTCGCTGATTTTCGTTGTTTTCTATCTTGAATTTGCAAAGAGCACGAAATCTACAAAATCATCACTTTTTACCAAGATTCAACGGCTGAATTGCAAGAAAACAGCAGAATTCTGCACGAAATCATCAAAATTCTTACAGAAAACCGCATATTTCGATGCAAAACGACGATTTCTCGCCGATTTTCGTTGTATTCTAGCTTGAATTCGCAAAGAAGAGCACGAAATCTACAAAATCATGACTTTTTACCAAGACTCAACGACTGAATTGCAAGAAAACAGCGGAATTCTGCACGAAATCATCAAAATTCTTAGAGAAAACCGCATTTTTCGATGCAAAACGACGATTTCTCGCCGATTTTCGTTGCTTTCTGGCTTGAATTCGCAAAGAAGAGCACGAAATCTACAAAATCATGACTTTTTACCAAGATTCAACGGCTGAATTGCAAGAAAACAGCAGAATTCTGCACGAAATCATAAAAATTCTCACAGAAAACCGCATATTTCGATGCAAAACAACGATTTCTCGCCGATTTTCGTTGTTTTCTGGCTTGAATTCGCAAAGAAGAGCACGAAATCCACAAAATCATGACTTTTTACCAAAATTCAACGGCTGAATTGCAAGAAAACAGCAGAATTCTGCACGAAATCATCAAAATTCTTAGAGAAAACTGCATATTTCGATGCAAAACAACGATTTCTCGCCGATTTTCGTTGTTTTCTATCTTGAATTCGCCAAGAAGAGCACGAAATCTACAAAATCATGACTTTTTACCAAGATTCAACGGCTGAATTGCAAGAAAACAGCAGAATTCTGCATGAAATCATCAAAATTCTTACAGAAAACCGCATATTTCGATGCAAAACGACGATTTCTCGCCGATCTTCGCTGTTTTCTGGCATGAATTTGCAAAGAAGAGCACGAAATCTACAAAATCATGACTTTTTACCAAGATTCAACGGCTGAATTGCAAGAAAACAGCAGAATTCTGCACGAAATCATCAAAATTCTTAGAGAAAACCGCATTTTTCGATGCAAAACGACGATTTCTCGCTGATTTTCGTTGTTTTCTATCTTGAATTCGCAAAGAAGAGCACGGAATCTACAAAATCATGACTTTTTACCAAGATTCAACGGCTGAATTGCAAGAAAACAGCAGAATTCTGCACGAAATCATCAAAATTCTTACAGAAAACCGCATATTTCGATGCAAAACGACGATTTATCGCCGATCTTCGCTGTTTTCTGGCATGAATTTGCAAAGAAGAGCACGAAATCTACAAAATCATGACTTTTTACCAAGATTCAACGGCTGAATTGCAAGAAAACAGCAGAATTCTGCACGAAATCATCAAAATTCTTAGAGAAAACCGCATTTTTCGATGCAAAACGACGATTTCTCGCTGATTTTCGTTGTTTTCTATCTTGAATTCGCAAAGAAGAGCACGGAATCTACAAAATCATGACTTTTTACCAAGATTCAACGGCTGAATTGCAAGAAAACAGCAGAATTCTGCACGAAATCATCAAAATTCTTACAGAAAACCGCATATTTCGATGCAAAACGACGATTTCTCGCCGATTTTCGTTGTTTTCTGGCTTGAATTCGCAAAGTAGAGCACGAAATCTACAAAATCATGACTTTTTACCAAAATTCAACGGCTGAATTGCAAGAAAACAGCAGAATTCTGCACGAAATCATCAAAATTCTTAGAGAAAACTGCATATTTCGATGCAAAACAATGATTTCTCGCCGATTTTCGTTGTTTTCTATCTTGAATTCGCCAAGAAGAGCACGAAATCTACAAAATCATGACTTTTTACCAAGATTCAACTTCTGAATTGCAAGAAAACAGCAGAATTCTGCACGAAATCATCAAAATTCTTACAGAAAACCGCATATTTCGATGCAAAACGACGATTTATCGCCGATCTTCGCTGTTTTCTGGCATGAATTTGCAAAGAAGAGCACGAAATCTACAAAATCATGACTTTTTACCAAGATTCAACGGCTGAATTGCAAGAAAACAGCAGAATTCTGCACGAAATCATCAAAATTCTTAGAGAAAACCGCATATTTCGATGCAAAACGACGATTTCTCGCCGATTTTCGTTGTTTTCTGGCTTGAATTCGCAAAGAAGAGAACGAAATCTACAAAATCATGACTTTTTACCAAGATTCAACGGCTGAATTGCAAGAAAACAGCAGAATTCTGCACGAAATCATCAAAATTCTTAGAGAAAACCGCATTTTTCGATGCAAAACGACGATTTCGCGCTGATTTTCGTTGTTTTCTATCTTGAATTCGCAAAGAAGAGCACGAAATCTACAAAATCATGACTTTTTACCAAAATTCAACGGCTGAATTGCAAGAAAACAGCAGAATTCTGCACGAAATCATCAAAATTCTTAGAGAAAACTGCATATTTCGATGAAAAACAACGATTTCTCGCCGATTTTCGTTGTTTTCTATCTTGAATTCGCCAAGAAGAGCACGAAATCTACAAAATCATGACTTTTTACCAAGATTCAACGGCTGAATTGCAAGAAAACAGCAGAATTCTGCACGAAATCATCAAAATTCTTACAGAAAACCGCATATTTTGATGCAAAACGACGATTTCTCGCCGATTTTCTTTGTTTTCAGGCTTGAATTCGCAAAGAAGAGCACGAAATCTACAAAATCATGACTTTTTACCAAGATTCAACAGCTGAATTGCAAGAAAACAGCAAAATTCTGCACGAAATCATCAAAATTCTTACAGAAAACCGCATATTTCGATGCAAAACGACGATTTCTCGCCGATCTTCGCTGTTTTCTGGCATGAATTTGCAAAGAAGAGCACGAAATCTACAAAATCATGACTTTTTACCAAGATTCAACGGCTGAATTGCAAGAAAACAGCAGAATTCTGCACGAAATCGTCAAAATTCTTTGAGAAAACCGCATATTTCGATGCAAAACGACGATTTCTCGCCGATTTTCATTGTTTTCTATCTTGAATTCGCCAAGAAGAGCACGAAATCTACAAAATCATGACTTTTTACCTAGATTCAACGGCTGAATTGCAAGAGAACAGCAGAATTCTGCACTAAATCATCAAAATTCTTACAGAAAACCGCATATTTCGATGCAAAACGACGATTTCTCGCCGATTTTCGTTGTTTTCTGGCTTGAATTCGCAAAGAAGAGAACGAAATCTACAAAATCATGACTTTTTACCAAGATTCAACGGCTGAATTGCAAGAAAACAGCAGAATTCTGCACGAACTCATCAAAATTCTTAGAGAAAACCGCATTTTTCGATGCAAAACGACGATTTCTCGCTGATTTTCGTTGTTTTCTATCTTGAATTCGCAAAGAAGAGCACGAAATCTACAAAATCATAACTTTTTACCAAGATTCAACGGCTGAATTGCAAGAAAACAGCAGAATTCTGCACGAAATCGTCAAAACTCTTAGAGAAAACCGCATATTTCGATGCAAAACGACGATTTCTCGCCGATTTTCGTTGTTTTCTGGCTTGAATTCGCAAAAAAGAGCACGAAATCTACAAAATCATCACGTTTTACCAAGATTCAACGGCTGAATTGCAAGAAAACAGCAGAATTCTGCACGAAATCATCAAAATTCTTAGAGAAAACCGCATATTTCGATGCAAAACGACGATTTCTCGCCGATTTTCGTTGTTTTCTGGCTTGAATTCGCAAAGAAGAGCACGAAATCTACAAAATCATCACTTTTTACGAAGATTCAACGGCTGAATTGCATGAAAACAGCAGAATTCTGCACGAAATCATCAAAATTCTTAGAGAAAACTGCATATTTCGATGCAAAACAACGATTTCTCGCCGATTTTCGTTGTTTTCTATCTTGAATTCGCCAAGAAGAGCACGAAATCTACAAAATCATGACTTTTTACCTAGATTCAACGGCTGAATTGCAAGAAAACAGCAGAATTCTGCACGAAATCATCAAAATTCTTACAGAAAACCACATATTTCGATGCAAAACAACGATTTCTCGCCGATTTTCGTTGTTTTCTGGCTTGAATTCGCAAAGAAGAGCACGAAATCTACAAAATCATGACTTTTTACCAAGATTCAACGGCTGAATTGCAAGAAAACAGCAGAATTCTGCACGAAATCATCAAAATTCTTAGAGAAAACCGCATATTTCGATGCAAAACGACGACTTCTCGCTGATTTTCGTTGTTTTCTATCTTGAATTCGCAAAGAAGAGCACAAAATCTACAAAATCATGACTTTTTACCAAGATTCAACGGCTGAATTGCAAGAAAACAGCAGAATTCTGCACGAAATCGTCAACATTCTTTGAGAAAACCGCATATTTCGATGCAAAACGACGATTTCTCGCCGATTTTCGTTGTTTTCTGGCTTGAATTTGCAAAGAAGAGCACGAAATCTACAAAATCATTACTTATTACCAAGATTCAACGGCTGAATTGCAAGAAAACAGCAGAATTCTGCACGAAATCATCAAAATTCTTACAGAAAACCGCATTTTTCGATGCAAAACGACGATTTCTCGCCGATTTTCGTTGTTTTCTGGCTTGAATTCGCAAAGAAGAGCACGAAATCTACAAAATCATGACTTTTTACCAAGATTCAACGGCTGAATTGCAAGAAAACAGCAGAATTCTGCACGAAATCATCGAAATTCTTACAGAAAACCGCATTTTTCGATGCAAAACGACGATTTCTCGCCGATTTTCGTTGTTTTCTGGCTTGAATTCGCAAAGAAGAGCACGAAATCTACAAAATCATGACTTTTTACCAAGATTCAACGGCTGAATTGCAAGAAAACAGCAGAATTCTGCACAAAATCATCAAAATTCTTACAGAAAACCGCATATTTCGATGCAAAACAACGATTTCTCGCCGATTTTCGTTGTTTTCTGGCTTGAATTTGCAAAGAAGAGCACGAAATCTACAAAATCATCACTTTTTACCAAGATTCTACGGCTGAATTGCAAGAAAACAGCAGAATTCTGCACGAAATTATCAAAATTCTCACAGAAAACCGCATATTTCGATGCAAAACGACGATTTCTCGCCGATTTTCGTTGTTTTCTGGCTTGAATTCGCAAAGAAGAGCACGAAATCTACAAAATCATGACTTTTTACCAAGATTCAACGGCTGAATTGCAAGAAAACAGCAGAATTCTGCACGAAATCATCAAAATTCTTAGAGAAAACTGCATATTTCGATGCAAAACGACAATTTCTCGCCGATTTTCGTTGTTTTCTGGCTTGAATTCGCAAAGAAGAGCACGAAATCTACAAAATCATGACTTTTTACCAAGATTCAACGGCTGAATTGCAAGAAAACAGCAGAATTCTGCACGAAATCATCAAAATTCTTAGAGAAAACCGCATATTTCGATGCAAAACGACGATTTCTCGCTGATTTTCGTTGCTTTCTATCTTGAATTCGCAAAGAAGAGCACAAAATCTACAAAATCATGACTTTTTACCAAGATTCAACGGCTGAATTGCAAGAAAACAGCAGAATTCTGCACGAAATCGTCAAAATTCTTTGAGAAAACCGCATATTTCGATGCAAAACGACGATTTCTCGCCGATTTTCGTTGTTTTCTGGCTTGAATTTGCAAAGAAGAGCACGAAATCTACAAAATCATGACTTTTTACCAAGATTCAACGGCTGAATTGCAAGAAAACAGCAGAATTCTGCACGAAATCATCAAAATTCTTACAGAAAACCGCATATTTCGATGCAAAACAACGATTTCTCGCCGATTTTCGTTGTTTTCTGGCTTGAATTCGCAAAGAAGAGCACGAAATCTACAAAATCATGACTTTTTACATAGATTCAACGGCTGAATTGCAAGAAAACAGCAGAATTCTGCACGAAATCATCAAAATTCTTACAGAAAACAGCATATTTTGATGCAAAACGACGATTTCTCGCCGATTTTCTTTGTTTTCTGGCTTGAATTCGCAAAGAAGAGCACGAAATCTACAAAATCATCACTTTTTACCAAGATTCTACGGCTGAATTGCAAGAAAACAGCAGAATTCTGCACGAAATCATCAAAATTCTTACAGAAAACCGCATATTTCGATGCAAAACGACGATTTCTCGCCGATTTTCGTTGTTTTCTGGCTTGAATTCGCAAAGAAGAGCACGAAATCTACAAAATCATGACTTTTTACCAAGATTCAACGGCTGAATTGCAAGAAAACAGCAGAATTCTGCACGAAATCATCAAAATTCTTAGAGAAAACTGCATATTTCGATGCAAAACAACGATTTCTCGCCGATTTTCGTTGTTTTCTATCTTGAATTCGCCAAGAAGAGCACGAAATCTACAAAATCATGACTTTTTACATAGATTCAACGGCTGAATTGCAAGAAAACAGCAGAATTCTGCACGAAATCATCAAAATTCTTACAGAAAACCGCATATTTTGATGCAAAACGACGATTTCTCGCCGATTTTCTTTGTTTTCTGGCTTGAATTCGCAAAGAAGTGCACGAAATCTACAAAATCATGACTTTTTACCAAGATTCAACAGCTGAATTGCAAGAAAACAGCAGAATTCTGCACGAAATCATCAAAATTCTTACAGAAAACCGCATATTTCGATGCAAAACGACGATTTCTCGCCGATCTTCGCTGTTTTCTGGCATGAATTTGCAGAGAAGAGCACGAAATCTACAAAATCATGACTTTTTACCAAGATTCAACGGCTGAATTGCAAGAAAACAGCAGAATTCTGCACGAAATCATAAAAATTCTTAGAGAAAACCGCATATTTCGATGCAAAACGACGATTTCTCGCTGATTTTCGTTGTTTTCTATCTTTAATTCGCAAGAAAGAGCACGAAATCTACAAAATCATGACTTTTTACCAAGATTCAACGGCTGAATTGCAAGAAAACAGCAGAATTCTGCACGAAATCATCAAAATTCTTAGAGAAAACCGCATATTTCGATACAAAACGACGATTTCTCGCCGATTTTCGTTGTTTTCTGGCTCGAATTTGCAAAGAAGAGCACGAAATCTACAAAATCATCACTTTTTACCAAGATTCAACGGCTGAATTGCATGAAAACAGCAGAATTCTGCACGAAATCATCAAAATTCTTAGAGAAAACTGCATATTTCGATGCAAAACAACGATTTCTCGCCGATTTTCGTTGTTTTCTATCTTGAATTCGCCAAGAAGAGCACGAAATCTACAAAATCATGACTTTTTACCTAGATTCAACGGCTGAATTGCAAGAAAACTGCAGAATTCTGCACGAAATCATCAAAATTCTTACAGAAAACCGCATATTTCGATGCAAAACGACGATTTCTCGCCGATTTTCGTTGTTTTCTGGCTTGAATTCGCAAAGAAGAGCACGAAATCTACAAAATCATCACTTTTTACCAATATTCTACGGCTGAATTGCAAGAAAACAGCAGAATTCTGCACGAAATCATCAAAATTCTTACAGAAAACCGCATATTTCGATGCAAAACGACGATTTCTCGCCGATTTTCGTTGTTTTCTGGCTTGAATTTGCAAAGAAGAGCACGAAATCTACAAAATCATGACTTTTTACCAAGATTCAACGGCTGAATTGCAAGAAAACAGCAGAATTCTGCACGAAATCATCAAAATTCTTAGAGAAAACTGCATATTTCGATGCAAAACAACGATTTCTCGCCGATTTTCGTTGTTTTCTATCTTGAATTCGCCAAGAAGAGCACGAAATCTACAAAATCATGACTTTTTACATAGATTCAACGGCTGAATTGCAAGAAAACAGCAGAATTCTGCACGAAATCATCAAAATTCTTACAGAAAACCGCATATTTCGATGCAAAACGACGATTTCTCGCCGATTTTCGTTGTTTTCTGGCTTGAATTCGCAAAGAAGAGAACGAAATCTACAAAATCATGACTTTTTACCAAGATTCAACGGCTGAATTGCAAGAAAACAGCAGAATTCTGCACGAAATCATCAAAATTCTTAGAGAAAACCGCATTTTTCGATGCAAAACGACGATTTCTCGCTGATTTTCGTTGTTTTCTATCTTGAATTCGCAAACAAGAGCACGGAATCTACAAAATCATGACTTTTTACCAAGATTCAACGGCTGAATTGCAAGAAAACAGCAGAATTCTGCACGAAATCATCAAAATTCTTACAGAAAACCGCATATTTCGATGCAAAACGACAATTTCTCGCCGATTTTCGTTGTTTTCTGGCTTGAATTCGCAAAGAAGAGAACGAAATCTACAAAATCATGACTTTTTACCAAGATTCAACGGCTGAATTGCAAGAAAACAGCAGAATTCTGCACGAAATCATCAAAATTCTTAGAGAAAACCGCATTTTTCGATGCAAAACGACGATTTCCCGCTGATTTTCGTTGTTTTCTATCTTGAATTCGCAAAGAAGAGCACGAAATCTACAAAATCATGACTTTTTACCAAGATTCAACGGCTGAATTGCAAGAAAACAGCAGAATTCTGCACGAAATCGTCAAAACTCTTAGAGAAAACCGCATATTTCGATGCAAAACGACGATTTCTCGCCGATTTTCGTTGTTTTCTATCTTGAATTCGCAAAGAAGAGCACGAAATCTACAAAATCATGACTTTTTACCAAGATTCAACGGCTGAATTGCAAGAAAACAGCAGAATTCTGCACGAAATCGTCAAAACTCTTAGTGAAAACCGCATATTTCGATGCATAACGACGATTTCTCGCCGATTTTCGTTGTTTTCTGGCTTGAATTCGCAAAAAAGAGCACGAAATCTACAAAATCATCACTTTTTACCAAGATTCAACGGCTGAATTGCATGAAAACAGCAGAATTCTGCACGAAATCATCAAAATTCTTAGAGAAAACTGCATATTTCGATGCAAAACAACGATTTCTCGCCGATTTTCGTTGTTTTCTATCTTGATTTCGCCAAGAAGAGCACGAAATCTACAAAATCATGACTTTTTACCTAGATTCAACGGCTGAATTGCAAGAAAACAACAGAATTCTGCACGAAATCATCAAAATTCTTACAGAAAACCACATATTTCGATGCAAAACAACGATTTCTCGCCGATTTTCGTTGTTTTCTATCTTGAATTCGCAAAGAAGAGCACGAAATCTACAAAATCATAACTTTTTACCAAGATTCAACGGCTGAATTGCAAGAAAACAGCAGAATTCTGCACGAAATCGTCAAAACTCTTAGAGAAAACCGCATATTTCGATGCAAAACGACGATTTCTCGCCGATTTTCGTTGTTTTCTGGCTTGAATTCGCAAAAAAGAGCACGAAATCTACAAAATCATCACTTTTTACCAAGATTCAACGGCTGAATTGCAAGAAAACAGCAGAATTCTGCACGAAATCATCAAAATTCTTAGAGAAAACCGCATATTTCGATGCAAAACGACGATTTCTCGCCGATTTTCGTTGTTTTCTGGCTTGAATTCGCAAAGAAGAGCACGAAATCTACAAAATCATCACTTTTTACCAAGATTCAACGGCTGAATTGCATGAAAACAGCAGAATTCTGCACGAAATCATCAAAATTCTTAGAGAAAACTGCATATTTCGATGCAAAACAACGATTTCTCGCCGATTTTCGTTGTTTTCTATCTTGAATTCGCCAAGAAGAGCACGAAATCTACAAAATCATGACTTTTTACCTAGATTCAACGGCTGAATTGCAAGAAAACAGCAGAATTCTGCACGAAATCATCAAAATTCTTACAGAAAACCACATATTTCGATGCAAAACAACGATTTCTCGCCGATTTTCGTTGTTTTCTGGCTTGAATTCGCAAAGAAGAGCACGAAATCTACAAAATCATGACTTTTTACCAAGATTCAACGGCTGAATTGCAAGAAAACAGCAGAATTCTGCACGAAATCATCAAAATTCTTAGAGAAAACCGCATATTTCGATGCAAAACGACGACTTCTCGCTGATTTTCGTTGTTTTCTATCTTGAATTCGCAAAGAAGAGCACAAAATCTACAAAATCATGACTTTTTACCAAGATTCAACGGCTGAATTGCAAGAAAACAGCAGAATTCTGCACGAAATCGTCAAAATTCTTTGAGAAAACCGCATATTTCGATGCAAAACGACGATTTCTCGCCGATTTTCGTTGTTTTCTGGCTTGAATTTGAAAAGAAGAGCACGAAATCTACAAAATCATTACTTTTTACCAAGATTCAACGGCTGAATTGCAAGAAAACAGCAGAATTCTGCACGAAATCATCAAAATTCTTACAGAAAACCGCATTTTTCGATGCAAAACGACGATTTCTCGCCGATTTTCGTTGTTTTCTGGCTTGAATTCGCAAAGAAGAGCACGAAATCTACAAAATCATGACTTTTTACCAAGATTCAACGGCTGAATTGCAAGAAAACAGCAGAATTCTGCACGAAATCATCGAAATTCTTACAGAAAACCGCATTTTTCGATGCAAAACGACGATTTCTCGCCGATTTTCGTTGTTTTCTGGCTTGAATTCGCAAAGAAGAGCACGAAATCTACAAAATCATGACTTTTTACCAAGATTCAACGGCTGAATTGCAAGAAAACAGCAGAATTCTGCACAAAATCATCAAAATTCTTACAGAAAACCGCATATTTCGATGCAAAACAACGATTTCTCGCCGATTTTCGTTGTTTTCTGGCTTGAATTCGCAAAGAAGAGCACGAAATCTACAAAATCATCACTTTTTACCAAGATTCTACGGCTGAATTGCAAGAAAACAGCAGAATTCTGCACGAAATTATCAAAATTCTTACAGAAAACCGCATATTTCGATGCAAAACGACGATTTCTCGCCGATTTTCGTTGTTTTCTGGCTTGAATTCGCAAAGAAGAGCACGAAATCTACAAAATCATGACTTTTTACCAAGATTCAACGGCTGAATTGCAAGAAAACAGCAGAATTCTGCACGAAATCATCAAAATTCTTAGAGAAAACTGCATATTTCGATGCAAAACGACGATTTCTCGCCGATTTTCGTTGTTTTCTGGCTTGAATTCGCAAAGAAGAGCACGAAATCTACAAAATCATGACTTTTTACCAAGATTCAACGGCTGAATTGCAAGAAAACAGCAGAATTCTGCACGAAATCATCAAAATTCTTAGAGAAAACCGCATATTTCGATGCAAAACGACGATTTCTCGCTGATTTTCGTTGTTTTCTATCTTGAATTCGCAAAGAAGAGCACAAAATCTACAAAATCATGACTTTTTACCAAGATTCAACGGCTGAATTGCAAGAAAACAGCAGAATTCTGCACGAAATCGTCAAAATTCTTTGAGAAAACCGCATATTTCGATGCAAAACGACGATTTCTCGCCGATTTTCGTTGTTTTCTGGCTTGAATTTGCAAAGAAGAGCACGAAATCTACAAAATCATTACTTTTTACCAAGATTCAACGGCTGAATTGCAAGAAAACAGCAGAATTCTGCACGAAATCATCAAAATTCTTACAGAAAACCGCATTTTTCGATGCAAAACGACGATTTCTCGCCGATTTTCGTTGTTTTCTGGCTTGAATTCGCAAAGAAGAGCACGAAATCTACAAAATCATGACTTTTTACCAAGATTCAACGGCTGAATTGCAAGAAAACAGCAGAATTCTGCACGAAATCATCAAAATTCTTACAGAAAACCGCATATTTCGATGCAAAACAACGATTTCTCGCCGATTTTCGTTGTTTTCTGGCTTGAATTCGCAAAGAAGAGCACGAAATCTACAAAATCATCAATTTTTACCAAGATTCTACGGCTGAATTGCAAGAAAACAGCAGAATTCTGCACGAAATCATCAAAATTCTTACAGAAAACCGCATATTTCGATGCAAAACGACGATTTCTCGCCGATTTTCGTTGTTTTCTGGCTTGAATTCGCAAAGAAGAGCACGAAATCTACAAAATCATGACTTTTTACCAAGATTCAACGGCTGAATTGCAAGAAAACAGCAGAATTCTGCACGAAATCATAAAAATTCTTAGAGAAAACTGCATATTTCGATGCAAAACAACGATTTCTCGCCGATTTTCGTTGTTTTCTATCTTGAATTCGCCAAGAAGAGCACGAAATCTACAAAATCATGACTTTTTACATAGATTCAACGGCTGAATTGCAAGAAAACAGCAGAATTCTGCACGAAATCATCAAAATTCTTACAGAAAACAGCATATTTTGATGCAAAACGACGATTTCTCGCCGATTTTCTTTGTTTTCTGGCTTGAATTCGCAAAGAAGTGCACGAAATCTACAAAATCATGACTTTTTACCAAGATTCAACAGCTGAATTGCAAGAAAACAGCAGAATTCTGCACGAAATCATCAAAATTCTTACAGAAAACCGCATATTTCGATGCAAAACGACGATTTCTCGCCGATCTTCGCTGTTTTCTGGCATGAATTTGCAAAGAAGAGCACGAAATCTACAAAATCATGACTTTTTACCAAGATTCAACGGCTGAATTGCAAGAAAACAGCAGAATTCTGCACGAAATCATAAAAATTCTTAGAGAAAACCGCATATTTCGATGCAAAACGACGATTTCTCGCTGATTTTCGTTGTTTTCTATCTTTAATTCGCAAGAAAGAGCACGAAATCTACAAAATCATGACTTTTTACCAAGATTCAACGGCTGAATTGCAAGAAAACAGCAGAATTCTGCACGAAATCATAAAAATTCTTAGAGAAAACCGCATATTTCGATGCAAAACGACGATTTCTCGCTGATTTTCGTTGTTTTCTATCTTTAATTCGCAAGAAAGAGCACGAAATCTACAAAATCATCACTTTTTACCAAGATTCAACGGCTGAATTGCATGAAAACAGCAGAATTCTGCACGAAATCATCAAAATTCTTAGAGAAAACTGCATATTTCGATGCAAAACAACGATTTCTCGCCGATTTTCGTTGTTTTCTATCTTGAATTCGCCAAGAAAAGCACGAAATCTACAAAATCATGGCTTTTTACCTAGATTCAACGGCTGAATTGCAAGAAAACAGCAGAATTTTGCACGAAATCATCAAAATTCTTACAGAAAACCGCATATTTCGATGCAAAACAACGATTTCTCGCCGATTTTCGTTGTTTTCTATCTTGAATTCGCCAAGAAGAGCACGAAATCTACAAAATCATGACTTTTTACCTAGATTCAACGGCTGAATTGCAAGAAAACAGCAGAATTCTGCACGAAATCATCAAAATTCTTACAGAAAACCGCATATTTCGATGCAAAACGACGATTTCTCGCCGATTTTCGTTGTTTTCTGGCTTGAATTCGCAAAGAAGAGCACGAAATCTACAAAATCATCACTTTTTACCAATATTCTACGGCTGAATTGCAAGAAAACAGCAGAATTCTGCACGAAATCATCAAAATTCTTACAGAAAACCGCATATTTCGATGCAAAACGACGATTTCTCGCCGATTTTCGTTGTTTTCTGGCTTGAATTCGCAAAGAAGAGCACGAAATCTACAAAATCATGACTTTTTACCAAGATTCAACGGCTGAATTGCAAGAAAACAGCAGAATTCTGCACGAAATCATCAAAATTCTTAGAGAAAACTGCATATTTCGATGCAAAACAACGATTTCTCGCCGATTTTCGTTGTTTTCTATCTTGAATTCGCCAAGAAGAGCACGAAATCTACAAAATCATGACTTTTTACATAGATTCAACGGCTGAATTGCAAGAAAACAGCAGAATTCTGCACGAAATCATCAAAATTCTTAGAGAAAACCGCATTTTTCGATGCAAAACGACGATTTCTCGCTGATTTTCGTTGTTTTCTATCTTGAATTCGCAAACAAGAGCACGGAATCTACAAAATCATGACTTTTTACCAAGATTCAACGGCTGAATTGCAAGAAAACAGCAGAATTCTGCACGAAATCATCAAAATTCTTACAGAAAACCGCATATTTCGATGCAAAACGACGATTTCTCGCCGATTTTCGTTGTTTTCTGGCTTGAATTCGCAAAGAAGAGAACGAAATCTACAAAATCATGACTTTTTACCAAGATTCAACGGCTGAATTGCAAGAAAACAGCAGAATTCTGCACGAAATCATCAAAATTCTTAGAGAAAACCGCATTTTTCGATGCAAAACGACGATTTCCCGCTGATTTTCGTTGTTTTCTATCTTGAATTCGCAAAGAAGAGCACGAAATCTACAAAATCATGACTTTTTACCAAGATTCAACGGCTGAATTGCAAGAAAACAGCAGAATTCTGCACGAAATCGTCAAAACTCTTAGAGAAAACCGCATATTTCGATGCAAAACGACGATTTCTCGCCGATTTTCGTTGTTTTCTGGCTTGAATTCGCAAAAAAGAGCACGAAATCTACAAAATCATCACTTTTTACCAAGATTCAACGGCTGAAATGCAAGAAAACAGCAGAATTCTGCACGAAATCATCAAAATTCTTAGAGAAAACCGCATATTTCGATGCATAACGACGATTTCTCGCCGATTTTCGTTGTTTTCTGGCTTGAATTCGCAAAAAAGAGCACGAAATCTACAAAATCATCACTTTTTACCAAGATTCAACGGCTGAATTGCATGAAAACAGCAGAATTCTGCACGAAATCATCAAAATTCTTAGAGAAAACTGCATATTTCGATGCAAAACAACGATTTCTCGCCGATTTTCGTTGTTTTCTATCTTGATTTCGCCAAGAAGAGCACGAAATCTACAAAATCATGACTTTTTACCTAGATTCAACGGCTGAATTGCAAGAAAACAACAGAATTCTGCACGAAATCATCAAAATTCTTACAGAAAACCACATATTTCGATGCAAAACAACGATTTCTCGCCGATTTTCGTTGTTTTCTATCTTGAATTCGCCAAGAAGAGCACGAAATCCACAAAATCATGACTTTTTACCTAGATTCAACGGCTGAATTGCAAGAAAACAGCAGAATTCTGCACGAAAACATCAAAATTCTTAGAGAAAACCGCATATTTCGATGCAAAACGACGATTTCTCGCTGATTTTCGTTGTTTTCTATCTTGAATTCGCAAAGAAGAGCACAAAATCTACAAAATCATGACTTTTTACCAAGATTCAACGGCTGAATTGCAAGAAAACAGCAGAATTCTGCACGAAATCATCAAAATTCTTAGAGAAAACCGCATATTTCGATGCATAACGACGATATCTCGCCGATTTTCGTTGTTTTCTGGCTTGAATTCGCAAAAAAGAGCACGAAATCTACAAAATCATGACTTTTTACCAAGATTCAACGGCTGAATTGCAAGAAAACAGCAGAATTCTGCACGAAATCATCAAAATTCTTAGAGAAAACTGCATATTTCGATGCAAAACAACGATTTCTCGCCGATTTTCGTTGTTTTCTATCTTGAATTCGCCAAGAAGAGCCCGAAATCTACAAAATCATGACTTCTTACATAGATTCAACGGCTGAATTGCAAGAAAACAGCAGATTTCTGCACGAAATCATCAAAATTCTTACAGAAAACCGCATATTTTGATGCAAAACGACGATTTCTCGCTGATTTTCTTTGTTTTCTGGCTTGAATTCGCAAAGAAGTGCACGAAATCTACAAAATCATGACTTTTTACCAAGATTCAACAGCTGAATTGCAAGAAAACAGCAGAATTCTGCACGAAATCATCAAAATTCTTACAGAAAACCGCATATTTCGATGCAAAACGACGATTTCTCGCCGATCTTCGCTGTTTTCTGGCATGAATTTGCAAAGAAGAGCACGAAATCTACAAAATCATGACTTTTTACCAAGATTCAACGGCTGAATTGCAAGAAAACAGCAGAATTCTGCACGAAATCATAAAAATTCTTAGAGAAAACCGCATATTTCGATGCAAAACGACGATTTCTCGCTGATTTTCGTTGTTTTCTATCTTTAATTCGCAAGAAAGAGCACGAAATCTACAAAATCATGACTTTTTACCAAGATTCAACGGCTGAATTGCAAGAAAACAGCAGAATTCTGCACGAAATTATCAAAATTCTTAGAGAAAACCGCATATTTCGATGCAAAACGACGATTTCTCGCCGATTTTCGTTGTTTTCTGGCTTGAATTTGCAAAAAAGAGCACGAAATCTACAAAATCATCACTTTTTACCAAGATTCAACGGCTGAATTGCATGAAAACAGCAGAATTCTGCACGAAATCATCAAAATTCTTAGAGAAAACTGCATATTTCGATGCAAAACAACGATTTCTCGCCGATTTTCGTTGTTTTCTATCTTGAATTCGCCAAGAAGAGCACGAAATCTACAAAATCATGGCTTTTTACCTAGATTCAACGGCTGAATTGCAAGAAAACAGCAGAATTTTGCACGAAATCATCAAAATTCTTACAGAAAACCGCATATTTCGATGCAAAACAACGATTTCTCGCCGATTTTCGTTGTTTTCTATCTTGAATTCGCCAAGAAGAGCACGAAATCTACAAAATCATGACTTTTTACCTAGATTCAACGGCTGAATTGCAAGAAAACAGCAGAATTCTGCACGAAATCATCAAAATTCTTACAGAAAACCGCATATTTCGATGCAAAACGACGATTTCTCGCCGATTTTCGTTGTTTTCTGGCTTGAATTCGCAAAGAAGAGCACGAAATCTACAAAATCATCACTTTTTACCAATATTCTACGGCTGAATTGCAAGAAAACAGCAGAATTCTGCACGAAATCATCAAAATTCTTACAGAAAACCGCATATTTCGATGCAAAACGACGATTTCTCGCCGATTTTCGTTGTTTTCTGGCTTGAATTCGCAAAGAAGAGCACGAAATCTACAAAATCATAACTTTTTACCAAGATTCAACGGCTGAATTGCAAGAAAACAGCAGAATTCTGCACGAAATCATCAAAATTCTTAGAGAAAACTGCATATTTCGATGCAAAACATCGATTTCTCGCCGATTTTCGTTGTTTTCTATCTTGAATTCGCCAAGAAGAGCACGAAATCTACAAAATCATGACTTTTTACATAGATTCAACGGCTGAATTGCAAGAAAACAGCAGAATTCTGCACGAAATCATCAAAATTCTTACAGAAAACCGCATATTTCGATGCAAAACAACGATTTCTCGCCGATTTTCGTTGTTTTCTATCTTGAATTCGCCAAGAAGAGCACGAAATCTACAAAATCATGACCTTTTACCTAGATTCAACGGCTGAATTGCAAGAGAACAGCAGAATTCTGCACGAAATCATCAAAATTCTTACAGAAAACCGCATATTTCGATGCAAAACGACGATTTCTCGCCGATTTTCGTTGTTTTCTGGCTTGAATTCGCAAAGAAGAGAACGAAATCTACAAAATCATGACTTTTTACCAAGATTCAACGGCTGAATTGCAAGAAAACAGCAGAATTCTGCACGAAATCATCAAAATTCTTAGAGAAAACCGCATTTTTCGATGCAAAACGACGATTTCTCGCTGATTTTCGTTGTTTTCTATCTTGAATTCGCAAAGAAGAGCACGGAATCTACAAAATCATGACTTTTTACCAAGATTCAACGGCTGAATTGCAAGAAAACAGCAGAATTCTGCACGAAATCATCAAAATTCTTACAGAAAACCGCATATTTCGATGCAAAACGACGATTTCTCGCCGATTTTCGTTGTTTTCTGGCTTGAATTCGCAAAGAAGAGAACGAAATCTACAAAATCATGACTTTTTACCAAGATTCAACGGCTGAATTGCAAGAAAACAGCAGAATTCTGCACGAAATCATCAAAATTCTTAGAGAAAACCGCATTTTTCGATGCAAAACGACGATTTCCCGCTGATTTTCGTTGTTTTCTATCTTGAATTCGCAAAGAAGAGCACGAAATCTACAAAGTCATGACTTTTTACCAAGATTCAACGGCTGAATTGCAAGAAAACAGCAGAATTCTGCACGAAATCGTCAAAACTCTTAGAGAAAACCGCATATTTCGATGCAAAACGACGATTTCTCGCCGATTTTCGTTGTTTTCTGGCTTGAATTCGCAAAAAAGAGCACGAAATCTACAAAATCATCACTTTTTACCAAGATTCAACGGCTGAATTGCAAGAAAACAGCAGAATTCTGCACGAAATCATCAAAATTCTTAGAGAAAACCGCATATTTCGATGCATAACGACGATTTCTCGCCGATTTTCGTTGTTTTCTGGCTTGAATTCGCAAAAAAGAGCACGAAATCTACAAAATCATCACTTTTTACCAAGATTCAACGGCTGAATTGCATGAAAACAGCAGAATTCTGCACGAAATCATCAAAATTCTTAGAGAAAACTGCATATTTCGATGCAAAACAACGATTTCTCGCCGATTTTCGTTGTTTTCTATCTTGAATTCGCCAAGAAGAGCACGAAATCTACAAAATCATGACTTTTTACCTAGATTCAACGGCTGAATTGCAAGAAAACAACAGAATTCTGCACGAAATCATCAAAATTCTTACAGAAAACCACATATTTCGATGCAAAACAACGATTTCTCGCCGATTTTCGTTGTTTTCTATCTTGAATTCGCCAAGAAAAGCACGAAATCTACAAAATCATGACTTTTTACCTAGATTCAACGGCTGAATTGCAAGAAAACAGCAGAATTCTGCACGAAATCATCAAAATTCTTACAGAAAACCGCATATTTCGATGCAAAACGACGATTTCTCGCCGATTTTCGTTGTTTTCTGGCTTGAATTCGCAAAGAAGAGCTCGAAATCTGCAAAATCATGACTTTTTACCAAGATTCAACGGCTGAATTGCAAGAAAACAGCAGAATTCTGCACGAAATCATCAAAATTCTTAGAGAAAACTGCATATTTCGATGCAAAACGACGATTTCTCGCCGATTTTCGTTGTTTTCTGGCTTGAATTCGCAAAGAAGAGCACGAAATCTACAAAATCATGACTTTTTACCAAGATTCAACGGCTGAATTGCAAGAAAACAGCAGAATTCTGCACGAAATCATCAAAATTCTTAGAGAAAACCGCATATTTCGATGCAAAACGACGATTTCTCGCTGATTTTCGTTGTTTTCTATCTTGAATTCGCAAAGAAGAGCACAAAATCTACAAAATCATGACTTTTTACCAAGATTCAACGGCTGAATTGCAAGAAAACAGCAGAATTCTGCACGAAATCGTCAAAATTCTTTGAGAAAACCGCATATTTCGATGTAAAACGACGATTTCTCGCCGATTTTCGTTGTTTTCTGGCTTGAATTTGCAAAGAAGAGCACGAAATCTACAAAATCATTACTTTTTACCAAGATTCAACGGCTGAATTGCAAGAAAACAGCAGAATTCTGCACGAAATCATCAAAATTCTTACAGAAAACCGCATTTTTCGATGCAAAACGACGATTTCTCGCCGATTTTCGTTGTTTTCTGGCTTGAATTCGCAAAGAAGAGCACGAAATCTACAAAATCATGACTTTTTACCTAGATTCAACAGCTGAATTGCAAGAAAACAGCAGAATTCTGCACGAAATCATCAAAATTCTTACAGAAAACCGCATATTTCGATGCAAAACGACGATTTCTCGCCGATTTTCGTTGTTTTCTGGCTTGAATTCGCAAAGAAGAGAACGAAATCTACAAAATCATGACTTTTTACCAAGATTCAACGGCTGAATTGCAAGAAAACAGCAGAATTCTGCACAAAATCATCAAAATTCTTACAGAAAACCGCATATTTCGATGCAAAACGACGATTTCTCGCCGATTTTCGTTGTTTTCTGGCTTGAATTTGCAAAGAAGAGCACGAAATCTACAAAATCATGACTTTTTACCAAGATTCAACGGCTGAATTGCAAGAAAACAGCAGAATTCTGCACAAAATCATCAAAATTCTTACAGAAAACCGCATATTTCGATGCAAAACGACGATTTCTCGCCGATTTTCGTTGTTTTCTGGCTTGAATTTGCAAAGAAGAGCACGAAATCTACAAAATCATTACTTTTTACCAAGATTCAACGGCTGAATTGCAAGAAAACAGCAGAATTCTGCACGAAATCATCAAAATTCTTACAGAAAACCGCATTTTTCGATGCAAAACGACGATTTCTCGCCGATTTTCGTTGTTTTCTGGCTTGAATTCGCAAAGAAGAGCACGAAATCTACAAAATCATGACTTTTTACCTAGATTCAACAGCTGAATTGCAAGAAAACAGCAGAATTCTGCACGAAATCATCAAAATTCTTACAGAAAACCGCATATTTCGATGCAAAACGACGATTTCTCGCCGATTTTCGTTGTTTTCTGGCTTGAATTCGCAAAGAAGAGAACGAAATCTACAAAATCATGACTTTTTACCAAGATTCAACGGCTGAATTGCAAGAAAACAGCAGAATTCTGCACAAAATCATCAAAATTCTTACAGAAAACCGCATATTTCGATGCAAAACGACGATTTCTCGCCGATTTTCGTTGTTTTCTGGCTTGAATTTGCAAAGAAGAGCACGAAATCTACAAAATCATTACTTTTTACCAAGATTCAACGGCTGAATTGCAAGAAAACAGCAGAATTCTGCACGAAATCATCAAAATTCTTACAGAAAACCGCATTTTTCGATGCAAAACGACGATTTCTCGCCGATTTTCGTTGTTTTCTGGCTTGAATTCGCAAAGAAGAGCACGAAATCTACAAAATCATCACTTTTTACCAAGATTCTACGGCTGAATTGCAAGAAAACAGCAGAATTCTGCACGAAATTATCAAAATTCTTACAGAAAACCGCATATTTCGATGCAAAACGACGATTTCTCGCCGATTTTCGTTGTTTTCTGGCTTGAATTCGCAAAGAAGAGCACGAAATCTACAAAATCATGACTTTTTACCAAGATTCAACGGCTGAATTGCAAGAAAACAGCAGAATTCTGCACGAAATCATCAAAATTCTTAGAGAAAACTGCATATTTCGATGCAAAACGACGATTTCTCGCCGATTTTCGTTGTTTTCTGGCTTGAATTCGCAAAGAAGAGCACGAAATCTACAAAATCATGACTTTTTACCAAGATTCAACGGCTGAATTGCAAGAAAACAGCAGAATTCTGCACGAAATCATCAAAATTCTTAGAGAAAACCGCATATTTCGATGCAAAACGACGATTTCTCGCTGATTTTCGTTGTTTTCTATCTTGAATTCGCAAAGAAGAGCACAAAATCTACAAAATCATGACTTTTTACCAAGATTCAACGGCTGAATTGCAAGAAAACAGCAGAATTCTGCACGAAATCGTCAAAATTCTTTGAGAAAACCGCATATTTCGATGCAAAACGACGATTTCTCGCCGATTTTCGTTGTTTTCTGGCTTGAATTTGCAAAGAAGAGCACGAAATCTACAAAATCATTACTTTTTACCAAGATTCAACGGCTGAATTGCAAGAAAACAGCAGAATTCTGCACGAAATCATCAAAATTCTTACAGAAAACCGCATTTTTCGATGCAAAACGACGATTTCTCGCCGATTTTCGTTGTTTTCTGGCTTGAATTCGCAAAGAAGAGCACGAAATCTACAAAATCATGACTTTTTACCAAGATTCAACGGCTGAATTGCAAGAAAACAGCAGAATTCTGCACGAAATCATCAAAATTCTTACAGAAAACCGCATATTTCGATGCAAAACAACGATTTCTCGCCGATTTTCGTTGTTTTCTGGCTTGAATTCGCAAAGAAGAGCACGAAATCTACAAAATCATCACTTTTTACCAAGATTCTACGGCTGAATTGCAAGAAAACAGCAGAATTCTGCACGAAATCATCAAAATTCTTAGAGAAAACCGCATATTTCGATGCAAAACGACGATTTCTCGCCGATTTTCGTTGTTTTCTGGCTTGAATTCGCAAAGAAGAGCACGAAATCTACAAAATCATGACTTTTTACCAAGATTCAACGGCTGAATTGCAAGAAAACAGCAGAATTCTGCACGAAATCATCAAAATTCTTAGAGAAAACTGCATATTTCGATGCAAAACAACGATTTCTCGCCGATTTTCGTTGTTTTCTATCTTGAATTCGCCAAGAAGAGCACGAAATCTACAAAATCATGACTTTTTACATAGATTCAACGGCTGAATTGCAAGAAAACAGCAGAATTCTGCACGAAATCATCAAAATTCTTACAGAAAACCGCATATTTTGATGCAAAACGACGATTTCTCGCCGATTTTCTTTGTTTTCTGGCTTGAATTCGCAAAGAAGAGCACGAAATCTACAAAATCATCACTTTTTACCAAGATTCTACGGCTGAATTGCAAGAAAACAGCAGAATTCTGCACGAAATCATCAAAATTCTTACAGAAAACCGCATATTTCGATGCAAAACGACGATTTCTCGCCGATTTTCGTTGTTTTCTGGCTTGAATTCGCAAAGAAGAGCACGAAATCTACAAAATCATGACTTTTTACCAAGATTCAACGGCTGAATTGCAAGAAAACAGCAGAATTCTGCACGAAATCATCAAAATTCTTAGAGAAAACTGCATATTTCGATGCAAAACAACGATTTCTCGCCGATTTTCGTTGTTTTCTATCTTGAATTCGCCAAGAAGAGCACGAAATCTACAAAATCATGACTTTTTACATAGATTCAACGGCTGAATTGCAAGAAAACAGCAGAATTCTGCACGAAATCATCAAAATTCTTACAGAAAACCGCATATTTTGATGCAAAACGACGATTTCTCGCCGATTTTCTTTGTTTTCTGGCTTGAATTCGCAAAGAAGTGCACGAAATCTACAAAATCATGACTTTTTACCAAGATTCAACAGCTGAATTGCAAGAAAACAGCAGAATTCTGCACGAAATCATCAAAATTCTTACAGAAAACCGCATATTTCGATGCAAAACGACGATTTCTCGCCGATCTTCGCTGTTTTCTGGCATGAATTTGCAAAGAAGAGCACGAAATTTACAAAATCATGACTTTTTACCAAGATTCAACGGCTGAATTGCAAGAAAACAGCAGAATTCTGCACGAAATCATAAAAATTCTTAGAGAAAACCGCATATTTCGATGCAAAACGACGATTTCTCGCTGATTTTCGTTGTTTTCTATCTTTAATTCGCAAGAAAGAGCACGAAATCTACAAAATCATGACTTTTTACCAAGATTCAACGGCTGAATTGCAAGAAAACAGCAGAATTCTGCACGAAATCATCAAAATTCTTAGAGAAAACCGCATATTTCGATGCAAAACGACGATTTCTCGCCGATTTTCGTTGTTTTCTGGCTTGAATTTGCAAAGAAGAGCACGAAATCTACAAAATCATCACTTTTTACCAAGATTCAACGGCTGAATTGCATGAAAACAGCAGAATTCTGCACAAAATCATCAAAATTCTTACAGAAAACCGCATATTTCGATGCAAAACGACGATTTCTCGCCGATTTTCGTTGTTTTCTGGCTTGAATTTGCAAAGAAGAGCACGAAATCTACAAAATCATGACTTTTTACCAAGATTCAACGGCTGAATTGCAAGAAAACAGCAGAATTCTGCACAAAATCATCAAAATTCTTACAGAAAACCGCATATTTCGATGCAAAACGACGATTTCTCGCCGATTTTCGTTGTTTTCTGGCTTGAATTTGCAAAGAAGAGCACGAAATCTACAAAATCATTACTTTTTACCAAGATTCAACGGCTGAATTGCAAGAAAACAGCAGAATTCTGCACGAAATCATCAAAATTCTTACAGAAAACCGCATTTTTCGATGCAAAACGACGATTTCTCGCCGATTTTCGTTGTTTTCTGGCTTGAATTCGCAAAGAAGAGCACGAAATCTACAAAATCATGACTTTTTACCTAGATTCAACAGCTGAATTGCAAGAAAACAGCAGAATTCTGCACGAAATCATCAAAATTCTTACAGAAAACCGCATATTTCGATGCAAAACGACGATTTCTCGCCGATTTTCGTTGTTTTCTGGCTTGAATTCGCAAAGAAGAGAACGAAATCTACAAAATCATGACTTTTTACCAAGATTCAACGGCTGAATTGCAAGAAAACAGCAGAATTCTGCACAAAATCATCAAAATTCTTACAGAAAACCGCATATTTCGATGCAAAACGACGATTTCTCGCCGATTTTCGTTGTTTTCTGGCTTGAATTTGCAAAGAAGAGCACGAAATCTACAAAATCATTACTTTTTACCAAGATTCAACGGCTGAATTGCAAGAAAACAGCAGAATTCTGCACGAAATCATCAAAATTCTTACAGAAAACCGCATTTTTCGATGCAAAACGACGATTTCTCGCCGATTTTCGTTGTTTTCTGGCTTGAATTCGCAAAGAAGAGCACGAAATCTACAAAATCATCACTTTTTACCAAGATTCTACGGCTGAATTGCAAGAAAACAGCAGAATTCTGCACGAAATTATCAAAATTCTTACAGAAAACCGCATATTTCGATGCAAAACGACGATTTCTCGCCGATTTTCGTTGTTTTCTGGCTTGAATTCGCAAAGAAGAGCACGAAATCTACAAAATCATGACTTTTTACCAAGATTCAACGGCTGAATTGCAAGAAAACAGCAGAATTCTGCACGAAATCATCAAAATTCTTAGAGAAAACTGCATATTTCGATGCAAAACGACGATTTCTCGCCGATTTTCGTTGTTTTCTGGCTTGAATTCGCAAAGAAGAGCACGAAATCTACAAAATCATGACTTTTTACCAAGATTCAACGGCTGAATTGCAAGAAAACAGCAGAATTCTGCACGAAATCATCAAAATTCTTAGAGAAAACCGCATATTTCGATGCAAAACGACGATTTCTCGCTGATTTTCGTTGTTTTCTATCTTGAATTCGCAAAGAAGAGCACAAAATCTACAAAATCATGACTTTTTACCAAGATTCAACGGCTGAATTGCAAGAAAACAGCAGAATTCTGCACGAAATCGTCAAAATTCTTTGAGAAAACCGCATATTTCGATGCAAAACGACGATTTCTCGCCGATTTTCGTTGTTTTCTGGCTTGAATTTGCAAAGAAGAGCACGAAATCTACAAAATCATTACTTTTTACCAAGATTCAACGGCTGAATTGCAAGAAAACAGCAGAATTCTGCACGAAATCATCAAAATTCTTACAGAAAACCGCATTTTTCGATGCAAAACGACGATTTCTCGCCGATTTTCGTTGTTTTCTGGCTTGAATTCGCAAAGAAGAGCACGAAATCTACAAAATCATGACTTTTTACCAAGATTCAACGGCTGAATTGCAAGAAAACAGCAGAATTCTGCACGAAATCATCAAAATTCTTACAGAAAACCGCATATTTCGATGCAAAACAACGATTTCTCGCCGATTTTCGTTGTTTTCTGGCTTGAATTCGCAAAGAAGAGCACGAAATCTACAAAATCATCACTTTTTACCAAGATTCTACGGCTGAATTGCAAGAAAACAGCAGAATTCTGCACGAAATCATCAAAATTCTTAGAGAAAACCGCATATTTCGATGCAAAACGACGATTTCTCGCCGATTTTCGTTGTTTTCTGGCTTGAATTCGCAAAGAAGAGCACGAAATCTACAAAATCATGACTTTTTACCAAGATTCAACGGCTGAATTGCAAGAAAACAGCAGAATTCTGCACGAAATCATCAAAATTCTTAGAGAAAACTGCATATTTCGATGCAAAACAACGATTTCTCGCCGATTTTCGTTGTTTTCTATCTTGAATTCGCCAAGAAGAGCACGAAATCTACAAAATCATGACTTTTTACATAGATTCAACGGCTGAATTGCAAGAAAACAGCAGAATTCTGCACGAAATCATCAAAATTCTTACAGAAAACCGCATATTTTGATGCAAAACGACGATTTCTCGCCGATTTTCTTTGTTTTCTGGCTTGAATTCGCAAAGAAGAGCACGAAATCTACAAAATCATCACTTTTTACCAAGATTCTACGGCTGAATTGCAAGAAAACAGCAGAATTCTGCACGAAATCATCAAAATTCTTACAGAAAACCGCATATTTCGATGCAAAACGACGATTTCTCGCCGATTTTCGTTGTTTTCTGGCTTGAATTCGCAAAGAAGAGCACGAAATCTACAAAATCATGACTTTTTACCAAGATTCAACGGCTGAATTGCAAGAAAACAGCAGAATTCTGCACGAAATCATCAAAATTCTTAGAGAAAACTGCATATTTCGATGCAAAACAACGATTTCTCGCCGATTTTCGTTGTTTTCTATCTTGAATTCGCCAAGAAGAGCACGAAATCTACAAAATCATGACTTTTTACATAGATTCAACGGCTGAATTGCAAGAAAACAGCAGAATTCTGCACGAAATCATCAAAATTCTTACAGAAAACCGCATATTTTGATGCAAAACGACGATTTCTCGCCGATTTTCTTTGTTTTCTGGCTTGAATTCGCAAAGAAGTGCACGAAATCTACAAAATCATGACTTTTTACCAAGATTCAACAGCTGAATTGCAAGAAAACAGCAGAATTCTGCACGAAATCATCAAAATTCTTACAGAAAACCGCATATTTCGATGCAAAACGACGATTTCTCGCCGATCTTCGCTGTTTTCTGGCATGAATTTGCAAAGAAGAGCACGAAATTTACAAAATCATGACTTTTTACCAAGATTCAACGGCTGAATTGCAAGAAAACAGCAGAATTCTGCACGAAATCATAAAAATTCTTAGAGAAAACCGCATATTTCGATGCAAAACGACGATTTCTCGCTGATTTTCGTTGTTTTCTATCTTTAATTCGCAAGAAAGAGCACGAAATCTACAAAATCATGACTTTTTACCAAGATTCAACGGCTGAATTGCAAGAAAACAGCAGAATTCTGCACGAAATCATCAAAATTCTTAGAGAAAACCGCATATTTCGATGCAAAACGACGATTTCTCGCCGATTTTCGTTGTTTTCTGGCTTGAATTTGCAAAGAAGAGCACGAAATCTACAAAATCATCACTTTTTACCAAGATTCAACGGCTGAATTGCATGAAAACAGCAGAATTCTGCACGAAATCATCAAAATTCTTAGAGAAAACTGCATATTTCGATTCAAAACAACGATTTCTCGCCGATTTTCGTTGTTTTCTATCTTGAATTCGTCAAGAAGAGCACGAAATCTACAAAATCATGGCTTTTTACCTAGATTCAACGGCTGAATTGCAAGAAAACAGCAGAATTTTGCACGAAATCATCAAAATTCTTACAGAAAACCGCATATTTCGATGCAAAACAACGATTTCTCGCCGATTTTCGTTGTTTTCTATCTTGAATTCGCCAAGAAGAGCACGAAATCTACAAAATCATGACTTTTTACCTAGATTCAACGGCTAAATTGCAAGAAAACAGCAGAATTCTGCACGAAATCATCAAAATTCTTACAGAAAACCGCATATTTCGATGCAAAACGACGATTTCTCGCCGATTTTCGTTGTTTTCTGGCTTGAATTCGCAAAGAAGAGCACGAAATCTACAAAATCATCACTTTTTACCAATATTCTACGGCTGAATTGCAAGAAAACAGCAGAATTCTGCACGAAATCATCAAAATTCTTACAGAAAACCGCATATTTCGATGCAAAACGACGATTTCTCGCCGATTTTCGTTGTTTTCTGGCTTGAATTCGCAAAGAAGAGCACGAAATCTACAAAATCATGACTTTTTACCAAGATTCAACGGCTGAATTGCAAGAAAACAGCAGAATTCTGCACGAAATCATCAAAATTCTTAGAGAAAACTGCATATTTCGATGCAAAACAACGATTTCTCGCCGATTTTCGTTGTTTTCTATCTTGAATTCGCCAAGAAGAGCACGAAATCTACAAAATCATGACTTTTTACATAGATTCAACGGCTGAATTGCAAGAAAACAGCAGAATTCTGCACGAAATCATCAAAATTCTTACAGAAAACCGCATATTTCGATGCAAAACAACGATTTCTCGCCGATTTTCGTTGTTTTCTATCTTGAATTCGCCAAGAAGAGCACGAAATCTACAAAATCATGACTTTTTACCTAGATTCAACGGCTGAATTGCAAGAGAACAGCAGAATTCTGCACGAAATCATCAAAATTCTTACAGAAAACCGCATATTTCGATGCAAAACGACGATTTCTCGCCGATTTTCGTTGTTTTCTGGCTTGAATTCGCAAAGAAGAGAACGAAATCTACAAAATCATGACTTTTTACCAAGATTCAACGGCTGAATTGCAAGAAAACAGCAGAATTCTGCACGAAATCATCAAAATTCTTAGAGAAAACCGCATTTTTCGATGCAAAACGACGATTTCTCGCTGATTTTCGTTGTTTTCTATCTTGAATTCGCAAAGAGGAGCACGGAATCTACAAAATCATGACTTTTTACCAAGATTCAACGGCTGAATTGCAAGAAAACAGCAGAATTCTGCACGAAATCATCAAAATTCTTACAGAAAACCGCATATTTCGATGCAAAACGACGATTTCTCGCCGATTTTCGTTGTTTTCTGGCTTGAATTCGCAAAGAAGAGAACGAAATCTACAAAATCATGACTTTTTACCAAGATTCAACGGCTGAATTGCAAGAAAACAGCAGAATTCTGCACGAAATCATCAAAATTCTTAGAGAAAACCGCATTTTTCGATGCAAAACGACGATTTCCCGCTGATTTTCGTTGTTTTCTATCTTGAATTCGCAAAGAAGAGCACGAAATCTACAAAATCATGACTTTTTACCAAGATTCAACGGCTGAATTGCAAGAAAACAGCAGAATTCTGCACGAAATCGTCAAAACTCTTAGCGAAAACCGCATATTTCGATGCAAAACGACGATTTCTCGCCGATTTTCGTTGTTTTCTGGCTTGAATTCGCAAAAAAGAGCACGAAATCTACAAAATCATCACTTTTTACCAAGATTCAACGGCTGAATTGCAAGAAAACAGCAGAATTCTGCACGAAATCATCAAAATTCTTAGAGAAAACCGCATATTTCGATGCATAACGACGATTTCTCGCCGATTTTCGTTGTTTTCTGGCTTGAATTCGCAAAAAAGAGCACGAAATCTACAAAATCATCACTTTTTACCAAGATTCAACGGCTGAATTGCATGAAAACAGCAGAATTCTGCACGAAATCATCAAAATTCTTAGAGACAACCGCATATTTCGATGCAAAACAACGATTTCTCGCCGATTTTCGTTGTTTTCTATCTTGAATTCGCCAAGAAGAGCACGAAATCTACAAAATCATGACTTTTTACCTAGATTCAACGGCTGAATTGCAAGAAAACAGCAGAATTCTGCACGAAATCATCAAAATTCTTACAGAAAACCGCATATTTCGATGCAAAACGACGATTTCTCGCCGATTTTCGTTGTTTTCTGGCTTGAATTCGCAAAGAAGAGCACGAAATCTACAAAATCATGACTTTTTACCAAGATTCAACGGCTGAATTGCAAGAAAACAGCAGAATTCTGCACGAAAACATCAAAATTCTTAGAGAAAACCGCATATTTCGATGCAAAACGACGATTTCTCGCTGATTTTCGTTGTTTTCTATCTTGAATTCGCAAAGAAGAGCACAAAATCTACAAAATCATGACTTTTTACCAAGACTCAACGGCTGAATTGCAAGAAAACAGCAGAATTCTGCACGAAATCGTCAAAATTCTTTGAGAAAACCGCATATTTCGATGCAAAACGACGATTTCTCGCCGATTTTCGTTGTTTTCTGGCTTGAATTTGCAAAGAAGAGCACGAAATCTACAAAATCATTACTTTATACCAAGATTCAACGGCTGAATTGCAAGAAAACAGCAGAATTCTGCACGAAATCATCAAAATTCTTACAGAAAACCGCATTTTTCGATGCAAAACGACGATTTCTCGCCGATTTTCGTTGTTTTCTGGCTTGAATTCGCAAAGAAGAGCACGAAATCTACAAAATCATGACTTTTTACCAAGATTCAACGGCTGAATTGCAAGAAAACAGCAGAATTCTGCACGAAATCATCAAAATTCTTACAGAAAACCGCATTTTTCGATGCAAAACGACGATTTCTCGCCGATTTTCGTTGTTTTCTGGCTTGAATTCGCAAAGAAGAGCACGAAATCTACAAAATCATGACTTTTTACCAAGATTCAACGGCTGAATTGCAAGAAAACAGCAGAATTCTGCACGAAATCATCAAAATTCTTACAGAAAACCGCATATTTCGATGCAAAACAACGATTTCTCGCCGATTTTCGTTGTTTTCTGGCTTGAATTCGCAAAGAAGAGCACGAAATCTACAAAATCATCACTTGTTACCAAGATTCAACGGCTGAATTGCAAGAAAACAGCAGAATTCTGCACGAAATCATCAAAATTCTTACAGAAAACCGCATTTTTCGATGCAAAACGACGATTTCTCGCCGATTTTCGTTGTTTTCCGGCTTGAATTCGCAAAGAAGAGCACGAAATCTACAAAATCATGACTTTTTACCAAGATTCAACGGCTGAATTGCAAGAAAACAGCAGAATTCTGCACGAAATCATCAAAATTCTTACAGAAAACCGCATATTTCGATGCAAAACGACGATTTCTCGCCGATTTTCGTTGTTTTCTGGCTTGAATTCGCAAAGAAGAGCACGAAATCTACAAAATCATGACTTTTTACCAAGATTCAACGGCTGAATTGCAAGAAAACAGCAGAATTCTGCACGAAATCATCAAAATTCTTAGAGAAAACTGCATATTTCGATGCAAAACGACGATTTCTCGCCGATTTTCGTTGTTTTCTGGCTTGAATTCGCAAAGAAGAGCACGAAATCTACAAAATCATGACTTTTTACCAAGATTCAACGGCTGAATTGCAAGAAAACAGCAGAATTCTGCACGAAATCATCAAAATTCTTGGAGAAAACCGCATATTTCGATGCAAAACGACGATTTCTCGCTGATTTTCGTTGTTTTCTATCTTGAATTCGCAAAGAAGAGCACAAAATCTACAAAATCATGACTTTTTACCAAGATTCAACGGCTGAATTGCAAGAAAACAGCAGAATTCTCCACGAAATCATCAAAATTCTTACAGAAAACCGCATATTTCGATGCAAAACGACGATTTCTCGATGATTTTCGTTGTTTTCTGGCTTGAATTCGCAAAGAAGAGCACGAAATCTACAAAATCATGACTTTTTACCAAGATTCAACGGCTGAATTGCAAGAAAACAGCAGAATTCTGCACGAAATCATCAAAATTCTTACAGAAAACCGCATATTTCGATGCAAAACAACGATTTCTCGCCGATTTTCGTTGTTTTCTATCTTGAATTCGCCAAGAAGAGCACGAAATCTACAAAATCATGACTTTTTACCTAGATTCAACAGCTGAATTGCAAGAAAACAGCAGAATTCTGCACGAAATCATCAAAATTCTTACAGAAAACCGCATATTTCGATGCAAAACGACGATTTCTCGCCGATTTTCGTTGTTTTCTGGCTTAAATTCGCAAAGAAGAGAACGAAATCTACAAAATCATGACTTTTTACCAAGATTCAACGGCTGAATTGCAAGAAAACAGCAGAATTCTGCACAAAATCATCAAAATTCTTACAGAAAACCGCATATTTCGATGCAAAACGACGATTTCTCGCTGATTTTCGTTGTTTTCTATCTTGAATTTGCAAAGAAGAGCACGAAATCTACAAAATCATGACTTTTTACCAAGATTCAACGGCTGAATTGCAAGAAAACAGCAGAATTCTGCACGAAATCGTCAAAACTCTTAGCGAAAACCGCATATTTCGATGCAAAACGACGATTTCTCGCCGATTTTCGTTGTTTTCTGGCTTGAATTCGCAAAAAAGAGCACGAAATCTACAAAATCATCACTTTTTACCAAGATTCAACGGCTGAATTGCAAGAAAACAGCAGAATTCTGCACGAAATCATCAAAATTCTTAGAGAAAACCGCATATTTCGATGCATAACGACGATTTCTCGCCGATTTTCGTTGTTTTCTGGCTTGAATTCGCAAAAAAGAGCACGAAATCTACAAAATCATCACTTTTTACCAAGATTCAACGGCTGAATTGCATGAAAACAGCAGAATTCTGCACGAAATCATCAAAATTCTTAGAGACAACCGCATATTTCGATGCAAAACAACGATTTCTCGCCGATTTTCGTTGTTTTCTATCTTGAATTCGCCAAGAAGAGCACGAAATCTACAAAATCATGACTTTTTACCTAG
Source organism: Gnatocerus cornutus (assembly GCA_029298725.1). Classification (NCBI taxonomy): domain Eukaryota; kingdom Metazoa; phylum Arthropoda; class Insecta; order Coleoptera; family Tenebrionidae; genus Gnatocerus; species Gnatocerus cornutus. Next base: position 7,000,641 of record CM055516.1, read on the forward strand.
ATTCAACGGCTGAATTGCAAGAAAACAGCAGAATTCTGCACGAAATCATCAAAATTCTTACAGAAAACCGCATATTTCGATGCAAAACGACGATTTCTCGCCGATTTTCGTTGTTTTCTGGCTTGAATTCGCAAAGAAGAGCACGAAATCTACAAAATCATGACTTTTTACCAAGATTCAACGGCTGAATTGCAAGAAAACAGCAGAATTCTGCACGAAAACATCAAAATTCTTAGAGAAAACCGCATATTTCGATGCAAAACGACGATTTCTCGCTGATTTTCGTTGTTTTCTATCTTGAATTCGCAAAGAAGAGCACAAAATCTACAAAATCATGACTTTTTACCAAGACTCAACGGCTGAATTGCAAGAAAACAGCAGAATTCTGCACGAAATCGTCAAAATTCTTTGAGAAAACCGCATATTTCGATGCAAAACGACGATTTCTCGCCGATTTTCGTTGTTTTCTGGCTTGAATTTGCAAAGAAGAGCACGAAATCTACAAAATCATTACTTTATACCAAGATTCAACGGCTGAATTGCAAGAAAACAGCAGAATTCTGCACGAAATCATCAAAATTCTTACAGAAAACCGCATTTTTCGATGCAAAACGACGATTTCTCGCCGATTTTCGTTGTTTTCTGGCTTGAATTCGCAAAGAAGAGCACGAAATCTACAAAATCATGACTTTTTACCAAGATTCAACGGCTGAATTGCAAGAAAACAGCAGAATTCTGCACGAAATCATCAAAATTCTTACAGAAAACCGCATTTTTCGATGCAAAACGACGATTTCTCGCCGATTTTCGTTGTTTTCTGGCTTGAATTCGCAAAGAAGAGCACGAAATCTACAAAATCATGACTTTTTACCAAGATTCAACGGCTGAATTGCAAGAAAACAGCAGAATTCTGCACGAAATCATCAAAATTCTTAGAGAAAACCGCATATTTCGATGCAAAACGACGATTTCTCGCTGATTTTCGTTGTTTTCTATCTTGAATTCGCAAAGAAGAGCACAAAATCTACAAAATCATGACTTTTTACCAAGATTCAACGGCTGAATTGCAAGAAAACAGCAGAATTCTCCACGAAATCATCAAAATTCTTACAGAAAACCGCATATTTCGATGCAAAACGACGATTTCTCGATGATTTTCGTTGTTTTCTGGCTTGAATTCGCAAAGAAGAGCACGAAATCTACAAAATCATGACTTTTTACCAAGATTCAACGGCTGAATTGCAAGAAAACAGCAGAATTCTGCACGAAATCATCAAAATTCTTACAGAAAACCGCATATTTCGATGCAAAACAACGATTTCTCGCCGATTTTCGTTGTTTTCTATCTTGAATTCGCCAAGAAGAGCACGAAATCTACAAAATCATGACTTTTTACCTAGATTCAACAGCTGAATTGCAAGAAAACAGCAGAATTCTGCACGAAATCATCAAAATTCTTACAGAAAACCGCATATTTCGATGCAAAACGACGATTTCTCGCCGATTTTCGTTGTTTTCTGGCTTAAATTCGCAAAGAAGAGAACGAAATCTACAAAATCATGACTTTTTACCAAGATTCAACGGCTGAATTGCAAGAAAACAGCAGAATTCTGCACAAAATCATCAAAATTCTTACAGAAAACCGCATATTTCGATGCAAAACGACGATTTCTCGCTGATTTTCGTTGTTTTCTATCTTGAATTTGCAAAGAAGAGCACGAAATCTACAAAATCATGACTTTTTACCAAGATTCAACGGCTGAATTGCAAGAAAACAGCAGAATTCTGCACGAAATCGTCAAAACTCTTAGCGAAAACCGCATATTTCGATGCAAAACGACGATTTCTCGCCGATTTTCGTTGTTTTCTGGCTTGAATTCGCAAAAAAGAGCACGAAATCTACAAAATCATCACTTTTTACCAAGATTCAACGGCTGAATTGCAAGAAAACAGCAGAATTCTGCACGAAATCATCAAAATTCTTAGAGAAAACCGCATATTTCGATGCATAACGACGATTTCTCGCCGATTTTCGTTGTTTTCTGGCTTGAATTCGCAAAAAAGAGCACGAAATCTACAAAATCATCACTTTTTACCAAGATTCAACGGCTGAATTGCATGAAAACAGCAGAATTCTGCACGAAATCATCAAAATTCTTAGAGACAACCGCATATTTCGATGCAAAACAACGATTTCTCGCCGATTTTCGTTGTTTTCTATCTTGAATTCGCCAAGAAGAGCACGAAATCTACAAAATCATGACTTTTTACCTAGATTCAACGGCTGAATTGCAAGAAAACAGCAGAATTCTGCACGAAATCATCAAAATTCTTACAGAAAACCGCATATTTCGATGCAAAACGACGATTTCTCGCCGATTTTCGTTGTTTTCTGGCTTGAATTCGCAAAGAAGAGCACGAAATCTACAAAATCATGACTTTTTACCAAGATTCAACGGCTGAATTGCAAGAAAACAGCAGAATTCTGCACGAAAACATCAAAATTCTTAGAGAAAACCGCATATTTCGATGCAAAACGACGATTTCTCGCTGATTTTCGTTGTTTTCTATCTTGAATTCGCAAAGAAGAGCACAAAATCTACAAAATCATGACTTTTTACCAAGACTCAACGGCTGAATTGCAAGAAAACAGCAGAATTCTGCACGAAATCGTCAAAATTCTTTGAGAAAACCGCATATTTCGATGCAAAACGACGATTTCTCGCCGATTTTCGTTGTTTTCTGGCTTGAATTTGCAAAGAAGAGCACGAAATCTACAAAATCATTACTTTATACCAAGATTCAACGGCTGAATTGCAAGAAAACAGCAGAATTCTGCACGAAATCATCAAAATTCTTACAGAAAACCGCATATTTCGATGCAAAACAACGATTTCTCGCCGATTTTCGTTGTTTTCTGGCTTGAATTCGCAAAGAAGAGCACGAAATCTACAAAATCATCACTTGTTACCAAGATTCAACGGCTGAATTGCAAGAAAACAGCAGAATTCTGCACGAAATCATCAAAATTCTTACAGAAAACCGCATTTTTCGATGCAAAACGACGATTTCTCGCCGATTTTCGTTGTTTTCCGGCTTGAATTCGCAAAGAAGAGCACGAAATCTACAAAATCATGACTTTTTACCAAGATTCAACGGCTGAATTGCAAGAAAACAGCAGAATTCTGCACGAAATCATCAAAATTCTTACAGAAAACCGCATATTTCGATGCAAAACGACGATTTCTCGCCGATTTTCGTTGTTTTCTGGCTTGAATTCGCAAAGAAGAGCACGAAATCTACAAAATCATGACTTTTTACCAAGATTCAACGGCTGAATTGCAAGAAAACAGCAGAATTCTGCACGAAATCATCAAAATTCTTAGAGAAAACTGCATATTTCGATGCAAAACGACGATTTCTCGCCGATTTTCGTTGTTTTCTGGCTTGAATTCGCAAAGAAGAGCACGAAATCTACAAAATCATGACTTTTTACCAAGATTCAACGGCTGAATTGCAAGAAAACAGCAGAATTCTGCACGAAATCATCAAAATTCTTAGAGAAAACCGCATATTTCGATGCAAAACGACGATTTCTCGCTGATTTTCGTTGTTTTCTATCTTGAATTCGCAAAGAAGAGCACAAAATCTACAAAATCATGACTTTTTACCAAGATTCAACGGCTGAATTGCAAGAAAACAGCAGAATTCTCCACGAAATCATCAAAATTCTTACAGAAAACCGCATATTTCGATGCAAAACGACGATTTCTCGATGATTTTCGTTGTTTTCTGGCTTGAATTCGCAAAGAAGAGCACGAAATCTACAAAATCATGACTTTTTACCAAGATTCAACGGCTGAATTGCAAGAAAACAGCAGAATTCTGCACGAAATCATCAAAATTCTTACAGAAAACCGCATATTTCGATGCAAAACAACGATTTCTCGCCGATTTTCGTTGTTTTCTATCTTGAATTCGCCAAGAAGAGCACGAAATCTACAAAATCATGACTTTTTACCTAGATTCAACAGCTGAATTGCAAGAAAACAGCAGAATTCTGCACGAAATCATCAAAATTCTTACAGAAAACCGCATATTTCGATGCAAAACGACGATTTCTCGCCGATTTTCGTTGTTTTCTGGCTTAAATTCGCAAAGAAGAGAACGAAATCTACAAAATCATGACTTTTTACCAAGATTCAACGGCTGAATTGCAAGAAAACAGCAGAATTCTGCACAAAATCATCAAAATTCTTACAGAAAACCGCATATTTCGATGCAAAACGACGATTTCTCGCTGATTTTCGTTGTTTTCTATCTTGAATTTGCAAAGAGCACGAAATCTACAAAATCATGACTTTTTACCAAGATTCAACGGCTGAATTGCAAGAAAACAGCAGAATTCTGCACGAAATCGTCAAAATTCTAAGAGAAAACCGCATATTTCGATGCAAAACGACGATTTCTCGCCGATTTTCGTGTTTTTCTGGCTTGAATTCGCAAAGAAGAGCACGAAATCTACAAAATCATCACATTTTACCAAGATTCAACGGCTGAATTGCAAGAAAACAGCGGAATTCTGCACGAAATCATCAAAATTCTTAGAGAAAACAGCATTTTTCGATGCAAAGCGACGATTTCTCGCCGATTTTCGTTGCTTTCTGGCTTGAATTCGCAAAGAAGAGCACGAAATCTACAAAATCATGACTTTTTACCAAGATTCAACGGCTGAATTGCAAGAAAACAGCAGAATTCTGCACGAAATCATCAAAATTCTTAGAGAAAACTGCATATTTCGATGCAAAACAACGATTTCTCGCCGATTTTCGTTGTTTTCTATCTTGAATTCGCCAAGAAGAGCACGAAATCTACAAAATCATGACTTTTTACATAGATTCAACGGCTGAATTGCAAGAAAACAGCAGAATTCTGCACGAAATCATCAAAATTCTTACAGAAAACCGCATATTTTGATGCAAAACGACGATTTCTCGCCGATTTTCTTTGTTTTCTGGCTTGAATTCGCAAAGAAGAGCACGAAATCTACAAAATCATGACTTTTTACCAATATTCTACGGCTGAATTGCAAGAAAACAGCAGAATTCTGCACGAAATCATCAAAATTCTTACAGAAAACCGCATATTTCGATGCAAAACGACGATTTCTCGCCGATCTTCGCTGTTTTCTGGCATGAATTTGCAAAGAAGAGCACGAAATCTACAAAATCATGACTTTTTACTAAGATTCAACGGCTGAATTGCAAGAAAACAGCAGAATTCTGCACGAAATCATCAAAATTCTTAGAGAAAACCGCATATTTCGATGCAAAACGACGATTTCTCGCTGATTTTCGTTGTTTTCTATCTTTAATTCGCAAGAAAGAGCACGAAATCTACAAAATCATGACTTTTTACCAAGATTCAACGGCTGAATTGCAAGAAAACAGCAGAATTCTGCACGAAATCATCAAAATTCTTAGAGAAAACCGCATATTTCGATGCAAAACGACGATTTCTCGCCGATTTTCGTTGTTTTCTGGCTTGAATTTGCAAAGAAGAGCACGAAATCTACAAAATCATCACTTTTTACCAAGATTCAACGGCTGAATTGCATGAAAACAGCAGAATTCTGCACGAAATCATCAAAATTCTTAGAGAAAACTGCATATTTCGATGCAAAACAACGATTTCTCGCCGATTTTCGTTGTTTTCTATCTTGAATTCGCCAAGAAGAGCACGAAATCTACAAAATCATGACTTTTTACCAAAATTCAACGGCTGAATTGCAAGAAAACAGCAGAATTCTGCACGAAATCATCAAAATTCTTAGAGAAAACCGCATATTTCGATGCAAAACGACGATTTCTCGCCGATTTTCGTTGTTTTCTTTCATGAATTTGCAAAGAAGAGCACGAAATCTACAAAATCATGATTTTATACCAAGATTCAACGGCTGAATTGCAAGAAAACAGCAGAATTCTGCACGAAATCATCAAAATTCTTACAGAAAACCGCATATTTCGATGCAAAACAACGATTTCTCGCCGATTTTCGTTGTTTTCTGGCTTGAATTCGCAAAGAAGAGCACGAAATCTACAAAATCGTCACTTTTTACCAAGATTCTACGGCTGAATTGCAAGAAAACAGCAGAATTCTGCACGAAATCATCAAAATTCTTAGAGAAAACCGCATATTTCGATGCAAAACGACGATTTCTCGCTGATTTTCGTTGTTTTCTATCTTGAATTCGCAAAGAAGAGCACAAAATCTACAAAATCATGACTTTTTACCAAGATTCAACGGCTGAATTGCAAGAAAACAGCAGAATTCTGCACGAAATCGTCAAAATTCTTAGAGAAAACCGCATATTTCGATGCAAAACGACGATTTCTCGCCGATTTTCGTTGTTTTCTGGCTTGAATTCGCAAAGAAGAGCACGAAATCTACAAAATCATTACTTTTTACCAACATTCAACGGCTGAATTGCAAGAAAACAGCAGAATTCTGCACGAAATCATCAAAATTCTTACAGAAAACCGCATTTTTCGATGCAAAACGACGATTTCTCGCCGATTTTCGTTGTTTTCTGGCTTGAATTCGCAAAGAAGAGCACGAAATCTACAAAATCATGACTTTTCACCAAGATTCAACGGCTGAATTGCAAGAAAACAGCAGAATTCTGCACGAAATCATCAAAATTCTTACAGAAAACCGCATTTTTCGATGCAAAACGAAGATTTCTCGCCGATTTTCGTTGTTTTCTGGCTTGAATTCGCAAAGAAGAGCACGAAATCTACAAAATCATGACTTTTTACCAAGATTCAACGGCTGAATTGCAAGAAAACATCAGAATTCTGCACGAAATCATCAAAATTCTTACAGAAAACCGCATATTTCGATGCAAAACAACGATTTCTCGCCGATTTTCGTTGTTTTCTGGCTTGAATTCGCAAAGAAGAGCACGAAATCTACAAAATCGTCACTTTTTACCAAGATTCTACGGCTGAATTGCAAGAAAACAGCAGAATTCTGCACGAAATCATCAAAATTCTTACAGAAAACCGCATATTTCGATGCAAAGCGACGATTTCTCGCCGATTTTCGTTGTTTTCTGGCTTGAATTCGCAAAGAAGAGCACGAAATCTACAAAATCATGACTTTTTACCAAGATTCAACGGCTGAATTTGCCAAGAAGAGCACGAAATCTACGAAATCATGACTTTTTACATAGATTCAACGGCTGAATTGCAAGAAAACAGCAGAATTCTGCACGAAATCATCAAAATTCTTAGAGAAAACCGCATATTTCGATGCAAAACGACGATTTCTCGCTGATTTTCGTTGTTTTCTATCTTGAATTCGCAAAGAAGAGCACGAAATCTACAAAATCATGACTTTTCACCAAGACTCAACGGCTGAATTGCAAGAAAACAGCAGAATTCTGCACGAAATCGTCAAAATTCTTAGAGAAAACCGCATATTTCGATGCAAAACGACGATTTCTCGCCGATTTTCGTTGTTTTCTGGCTTGAATTCGCAAAGAAGTGCACGAAATCTACAAAATCATCACTTTTTACCAAGATTCAACGCTGAATTGCAAGAAAACAGCAGAATTCTGCACGAAATCTTCAAAATTCTTAGAGAAAACCGCATATTTCGATGCAAAACGACGATTTCTCGCCGATTTTCGTTGTTTTCTGGCTTGAATTCGCAAAGAAGAGCACGAAATCTACAAAATCATCACTTTTTACCAAGATTCAACGCTGAATTGCAAGAAAACAGCAGAATTCTGCACGAAATCTTCAAAATTCTTAGAGAAAACCGCATATTTCGATGCAAAACGACGATTTCTCGCCGATTTTCGTTGTTTTCTGGCTTGAATTTGCAAAGAAGAGCACGAAATCTACAAAATCATGACTTTTTACAAGATTCAACGGCTGAATTGCAAGAAAACAGCAGAATTCTGCACGAAATAATCAAAATTCTTACAGAAAACCGCATTTTTCGATGCAAAACGACGATTTCTCGCCGATTTTCGTTGTTTTCTGGCTTGAATTCGCAAAGAAGAGCACGAAATCTACAAAATCATGACTTTTTACCAAGATTCAACGGCTGAATTGCAAAAAAACATCAGAATTCTGCACGAAATCATCAAAATTCTTACAGAAAACCGCATATTTCGATGCAAAACGACGATTTCTCGCCGATTTTCGTTGTTTTCTGGCTTGAATTCGCAAAGAAGAGCACGAAATCTACAAAATCATGACTTTTTACAAAGATTCAACGGCTGAATTGCAAGAAAACAGCAGAATTCTCCACGAAATCATCAAAATTCTTAGAGAAAACTGCATATTTCGATGCAAAACAACGCTTTCTCGCCAATTTTCGTTGTTTTCTATCTTGAATTTGCCAAGAAGAGCACGAAATCTACAAAATCATGACTTTTTACATAGATTCAACGGCTGAATTGCAAGAAAACAGCAGAATTCTGCACGAAATCATCAAGATTCTTACAGAAAACCGCATATTTCGATGCAAAACAACGATTTCTCGCCGATTTTCGTTGTTTTCTATTTTGAATTCGCCAAGAAGAGCACGAAATCTACAAAATCATGACTTTTTACCAAGATTCAACGGCTGAATTGCAAGAAAACAGCAGAATTCTGCACGAAATCGTCAAAATTCTTAGAGAAAACCGCATATTTCGATGAAAAACGACGATTTTTCGCCGATTTTCGTTGTTTTCTGGCTTGAATTCGCAAAGAAGAGCACGAAATCAACAAAATCATGACTTTTTACCAAGATTCAACAGCTGAATTGCAAGAAAACAGCAGAATTCTGCACGAAATCATCAAAATTCTTACAGAAAACCGCATTTTTCGATGCAAAACGACGATTTCTCGCCGATTTTCGTTGTTTTCTGGCTTGAATTCGCAAAGAAGAGCACGAAATCAACAAAATCATGACTTTTTACCAAGATTCAACGGCTGAATTGCAATAAAACAGCAGAATTATGCACGAAATCATCAAAATTCTTACAGAAAACCGCCTATTTCGATGCAAAACAACGATTTCTCGCCGATTTTCGTTGTTTACTGGCTTGAATTCGCAAAGAAGAGCACGAAATCTACAAAATCATCACTTTTTACCAAGATTCTACGGCTGAATTGCAAGAAAACAGCAGAATTCTGCACGAAATCATCAAAATTCTTACAGAAAACCGCATATTTCGATGCAAAACGACGATTTCTCGCCGATTTTCGTTGTTTTCTGGCTTGAATTCGCAAAGAAGAGCACGAAATCTACAAAATCATGACTTTTTACCAAGATTCAACGGCTGAATTGCAAGAAAACAGCAGAATTCTGCACGAAATCATCAAAATTCTTAGAGAAAACTGCATATTTCGATGCAAAACAACGATTTCTCGCCGATTTTCGTTGTTTTCTATCTTGAATTCGCCAAGAAGAGCACGAAATCTACAAAATCATGACTTTTTACCTAGATTCAACGGCTGAATTGCAAGAAAACAGCAGAATTCTGCACGAAATCATCAAAATTCTTAGAGAAAACCGCATATTTCGATGCAAAACGACGATTTCTCGCTGATTTTCGTTGTTTTCTATCTTGAATTCGCAAAAAGCACGAAATCTACAAAATCATGACTTTTTACCAAGATTCAACGGCTGAATTGCAAGAAAACAGCAGAATTCTGCACGACATCATCAAAATTCTTACAGAAAACCGCTTTTTTCGATGCAAAACGAAGATTTCTCGCCGATTTTCGTTGTTTTCTGGCATGAATTTGCAAAGAAGAGCACGAAATCTACAAAATCATGACTTTTTACCAAGATTCAACGGCTGAATTGCAAGAAAACAGCAAAATTCTGCACGAAATCATCAAAATTCTTAGAGAAAACCGCATATTTCGATGCAAAACGACGATTTCTTGCTGATTTTCGTTGTTTTCTATCTTGAATTCGCAAAAAGCACGAAATCTACAAAATCATGACTTTTTACCAAGATTCAACGGCTGAATTGCAAGAAAACAGCAGAATTCTGCACGAAATCGTCAAAATTCTTAGAGAAAACCGCATATTTCGAAGCAAAACGACGATTTCTCGCCGATTTTCGTTGTTTTCTGGCTTGAATTCGCAAAGAAGAGCACGGAATCTACAAAATCATGACTTTTTACCAAGATTCAACGGCTGAATTGCAAGAAAACAGCAGAATTCTGCACGAAATCATCAAAATTCTTACAGAAAACCGCATTTTTCGATGCAAAACGACGATTTCTCGCCGATTTTCGTTGTTTTCTGGCTTGAATTCGCAAAGAAGAGCACGAAATCTACAAAATCATGACTTTTTACCAAGATTCAACGGCTGAATTGCAAGAAAACAGCAGAATTATGCACGAAATCATCAAAATTCTTACAGAAAACCGCATATTTCGATGCAAAACAACGATTTCTCGCCGATTTTCGTTGTTTTCTGGCTTGAATTCGCAAAGAAGAGCACGAAATCTACAAAATCATCACTTTTTACCAAGATTCTACGGCTGAATTGCAAGAAAACAGCAGAATTCTGCACGAAATCATCAAAATTCTTACAGAAAACCGCATATTTCGATGCAAAACGACGATTTCTCGCCGATTTTCGTTGTTTTCTGGCTTGAATTCGCAAAGAAGAGCACGAAATCTACAAAATCATGACTTTTTACCAAGATTCAACGGCTGAATTGCAAGAAAACAGCAGAATTCTGCACGAAATCATCAAAATTCTTAGAGAAAACTGCATATTTCGATGCAAAACAACGATTTCTCGCCGATTTTCGTTGCTTTCTATCTTGAATTCGCCAAGAAGAGCACGAAATCTACAAAATCATAACTTTTTACATAGATTCAACGGCTGAATTACAAGAAAACAGCAGAATTCTGCACGAAATCATCAAAATTCTTACAGAAAACGGCATATTTCGATGCAAAACAACGATTTCTCGCCGATTTTCGTTGTTTTCTATCTTGAATTCGCCAAGACGACCACGAAATCTAAAAAATCATGACATTTTACCTAGATTCAACGGCTGAATTGCAAGAAAACAGCAGAATTCTGCACGAAATCATCAAAATTCTTACAGAAAACCGCATATTTCGATGCAAAACGACGATTTCTCGCCGATTTTCGTTGTTTTCTGGCTTGAATTTGCAAAGAAGAGCACGAAATCTACAAAACCATGACTTTTTACCAAGATTCAACGGCTGAATTGCAAGAAAACAGCAGAATTCTGCACGAAATCATCAAAATTCTTACAGAAAACCGCATATTTCGATGCAAAACAACGATTTCTCGCCGATTTTCGTTGTTTTCTGGCTTGAATTCGCAAAGAAGAGCACGAAATCTACAAAATCATCACTTTTTACCAAGATTCTACGGCTGAATTGCAAGAAAACAGCAGAATTCTGCACGAAATCATCAAAATTCTTAGAGAAAACCGCATATTTCGATGCAAAACGACGATTTCTCGCTGATTTTCGTTGTTTTCTATCTTGAATTCGCAAAGAAGAGCACGAAATCTACAAAATCATGACTTTTTACCAAGATTCAACGGCTGAATTGCAAGAAAACAGCAGAATTCTGCACGAAATCATCAAAATTCTTACAGAAAACCGCATATTTCGATGCAAAACGACGATTTCTCGCCGATTTTCGTTGTTTTCTGGCTTGAATTCGCAAAGAAGAGCACGAAATCTACAAAATCATGACTTTTTACAAGATTCAACGGCTGAATTGCAAGAAAACAGCAGAATTCTGCACGAAATCATCAAAATTATTACAGAAAACTTTGATGATTTCGTGCAGAATTCTGCTGTCTTCTTGCAATTCAGCCGTTGAATCTTGGTAAAAAGTGATGATTTTGTAGATTTCGTGCTCTTCTTTGCGAATTCAAGCCAGAAAACAACGAAAATCGGCGAGAAATCGTCGTTTTGCATCGAAATATGCGGTTTTCTCTAAGAATTTTGATGATTTCGTGCAGAATTCTGCTGTTTTCTTGCAATTCAGCCGTTGAATCTTGGTAAAAAGTCATGATTTTGTAGATTTCGTGCTCTTCTTTGCGAATTCATGCCAGAAAACAACGAAAATCGGCGAGAAATCATCGTATTGCATCGAAATATGCGGTTTTCTGTAAGAATTTTGATGATTTCGTGCATAATTCTGCTGTTTTCTTGCAATTCAGCCGTTGAATCTTGGTAAAAAGTCATGATTTTGTAGATTTCGTGCTCTTCTTTGCGAATTCAAGCCAGAAAACAACGAAAATCGGCGAGAAATCGTCGTTTTGCATCGAAATATGCGGTTTTCTGTAAGAATTTTGATGATTTCGTGCAGAATTCTGCTGTTTTCTTGCAATTCAGCCGTTGAATCTTGGTAAAAAGTCATGATTTTGTAGATTTCGTGCTCTTCTTTGCGAATTCAAGCCAGAAAACAACGAAAATCGGCGAGAAATAATCGTTTTGCATCGAAATATGCGGTTTTCTGTAAGAATTTTGACGATTTCGTGCAGAATTCTGCTGTTTTCTTGCAATTCAGCCGTTGAATCAAGGTAAAAAGTCATGATTTTGTAGATTTCGTGCTGTTCTTGGCGAATTCAAGATAGAAAACAACGAAAATCGGCGAGAAATCGTCGTTTTGCATTGAAATATGCGGTTTTCTGTAAGAATTTTGATGATTTCGTGCAGAATTCTGCTGTTTTCTTGCAATTCAGCCGTTGAATCTTGATAAAAAGTCATGATTTTGTAGATTTCGTGCTCTTCTTTGCGAATTCAAGCCAGAAAACAACGAAAATCGGCGAGAAATCGTCGTTTTGCATCGAAATATGCGGTTTTCTGTAAGAATTTTAATGATTTCGTGCAGAATTCTGCTGTTTTCTTGCAATTCAGCCGTTGAATTTTGGTAAAATGTCATGATTTTGTAGATTTCGTGCTCTTCTTTGCGAATTCAAGCCAGAAAACAACGAAAATCGGCGAGAAATCGTCGTTTTGCATCGAAATATGCGGTTTTTTGAAAGAATTTTGATGATTTCGTGCAGAATTCTGCTGTTTTCTTGCAATTCAGCCGTTGAATCTTGGTAAAAAGTCATGATTTTGTAGCTTTCGTGCTCTTCTATGCGAATTCAAGCCAGAAAACAACGAAAATCGGCGAGAAATCGTCGTTTTGCATCGAAATATGCGGTTTTCTGAAAGAATTTTGATGATTTCGTGCAGAATTCTGCTGTTTTCTTGCAATTCAGCCGTTGAATCTTGGTAAAAAGTCATGATTTTGTAGATTTCGTGCTTTTCTTGGCGAATTCAAGATAGAAAACAACGAAAATCGGCGAGAAATTGTTGTTTTGCATCGAAATATGCAGTTTTCTCTAAGAATTTTGATGATTTCGTGCAGAATTCTGCTGTTTTCTTGCAATTCAGCCGTTGAATCTTGGTAAAAAGTGATGATTTTGTAGATTTCGTGCTCTTCTTTGCGAATTCAAGCCAGAAAACAACGAAAATCGGCGAGAAATCGTCGTTTTGCATCAAAATATGCGGTTTTCTCTAAGAATTTTGATGATTTCGTGCAGAATTCTGCTGTTTTCTTGCAATTCAGCCGTTGAATCTTGGTAAAAAGTGATGATTTTGTAGATTTCGTGCTCTTCTTTGCGAATTCAAGCCAGAAAACAACGAAAATCGGCGAGAAATCGTCGTTTTGCATCGAAATATGCGGTTTTCTCTAAGAATTTTGATGATTTCGTGCAGAATTCTGCTGTTTTCTTGCAATTCAGCAGTTGAGTCTTGGTAAAAAGTCATGATTTTGTAAATTTCGTGCTCTTCTTTGCGAATTCAAGCCAGAAAACCACGAAAATCGGCGAGAAATCGTCGTTTTGCATCGAAATATGCGGTTTTCTCTAAGAATTTTGATGATTTCGTGCAGAATTCTGCTGTTTTCTTGCAATTCAGCGGTTGAATCTTGGTAAAAAGTCATGATTTTGTAGATTTCGTGCTCTTCTTTGCGAATTCATGCCAGAAAACAACGAAAATCGGCGAGAAATCATCGTTTTGCATCGAAATATGCGGTTTTCTGTAAGAATTTTGATGATTTCGTGCATAATTCTGCTGTTTTCTTGCAATTCAGCCGTTGAATCTTGGTAAAAAGTCATGATTTTGTAGATTTCGTGCTCTTCTTTGCGAATTCAAGCCAGAAAACAACGAAAATCGGCGAGAAATCGTCGTTTTGCATCGAAATATGCGGTTTTCTGTAAGAATTTTGATGATTTCGTGCAGAATTCTGCTGTTTTCTTGCAATTCAGCCGTTGAATCTTGGTAAAAAGTCATGATTTTGTAGATTTCGTGCTCTTCTTTGCGAATTCAAGCCAGAAAACAACGAAAATCGGCGAGAAATAATCGTTTTGCATCGAAATATGCGGTATTCTGTAAGAATTTTGATGATTTCGTGCAGAATTCTGCTGTTTTCTTGCAATTCTGCCGTTGAATCTTGGTAAAAAGTCATGATTTTGTAGATTTCGTGCTCTTCTTTGCGAATTCAAGCCAGAAAACCACGAAAATCGGCGAGAAATCGTCGTTTTGCATCGAAATATGCGGTTTTCTCTAAGAATTTTGATGATTTCGTGCAGAATTCGGCTGTTTTCTTGCAATTCAGCCGTTGAATCTTGGCAAAAAGTGATGATTTTGTAGATTTCGTGCTCTTCTTTGCGAATTCAAGCCAGAAAACAACGAAAATCGGCGAGAAATCGTCGTTTTGCATCGAAATATGCGGTTTTCTGTAAGAATTTTGATGATTTCGTGCAGAATTCTGCTGTTTTCTTGCAATTCAGCCGTTGAATCTTGGTAAAAAGTCATGATTTTGTAGATTTCGTGCTCTTCTTTGCGAATTCAAGCCAGAAAACAACGAAAATCGGCGAGAAATAATCGTTTTGCATCGAAATATGCGGTATTCTGTAAGAATTTTGATGATTTCGTGCAGAATTCTGCTGTTTTCTTGCAATTCTGCCGTTGAATCTTGGTAAAAAGTCATGATTTTGTAGATTTCGTGCTCTTCTTTGCGAATTCAAGCCAGAAAACCACGAAAATCGGCGAGAAATCGTCGTTTTGCATCGAAATATGCGGTTTTCTCTAAGAATTTTGATGATTTCGTGCAGAATTCGGCTGTTTTCTTGCAATTCAGCCGTTGAATCTAGGTAAAAAGTCATGATTTTGTAGATTTCGTGCTCTTCTTGGCGAATTCAAGATAGAAAACAACGAAAATCGGCGAGAAATCGTTGTTTTGCATCGAAATATGCAGTTTTCTCTAAGAATTTTGATGATTTCGTGCAGAATTCTGCTGTTTTCTTGCAATTCAGCCGTTGAATCTTGATAAAAAGTCGTGATTTAGTAGATTTCGTGCTCTTCTTTGCGAATTCAAGCCAGAAAACAACGAAAATCGGCGAGAAATCGTCGTTTTGCATCGAAATATGCGGTTTTCTGTAAGAATTTTGATGATTTCGTGCAGAATTCTGCTGTTTTCTTGCAATTCAGCCGTTGAATCTTGGTAAAAAGTCATGATTTTGTAGATTTTGTGCTCTTCTTTGCGAATTCAAGCCAGAAAACAACGAAAATCGGCGAGAAATCATCGTTTTGCATCGAAATATGCGGTTTTCTCTAAGAATTTTGATGATTTCGTGCAGAATTCTGCTGTTTTCTTGCAATTCAGCCGTTGAATCTTGGTAAAAAGTCATGATTTTGTAGATTTCGTGCTCTTCTTTGCGAATTCAAGCCAGAAAACAACGAAAATCGGCGAGAAATCGTCGTTTTGCATCGAAAAATGCAGTTTTCTGTAAGAATTTTGATGATTTCGTGAAGAATTCTGCTGTTTTCTTGCAATTCAGCCGTTGAATCTTGGTAGAAAATCATGATTTTGTAGATTTCGTGCTCTTCTTTGCGAATTCAAGCCAGAAAACAACGAAAATCGGCGAGAAATCGTCGTTTTGCATTGAAATATGCGGTTTTCTGTAAGAATTTTGATGATTTCGTGCAGAATTCTGCTGTTTTCTTGCAATTCAGCCGTTGAATCTTGGTAAAAAGTCAAAATTTTGTAGATTTTGTGCTCTTCTTTGCGAATTCAAGCCAGAAAACAACGAAAATCGGCGAGAAATCGTCGTTTTGCATCGAAATATGCGGTTTTCTGTAAGAATTTTGATGATTTCGTGCAGAATTCTGCTGTTTTCTTGCAATTCAGCCGTTGAATCTTGGTAAAAAGTCATGATTTTGTAGATTTCGTGCTCTTCTTTGCGAATTCAAGCCAGAAAACAACGAAAATCGGCGAGAAATCGTCGTTTTGCATCGAAATATGCGGTTTTCTGAAAGAATTTTGATGATTTCGTGCAGAATTCTGCTGTTTTCTTGCAATTCAGCCGTTGAATCTTGGTAAAAAGTCATGATTTTGTAGATTTCGTGCTCTTCTTGGCGAATTCAAGATAGAAAACAACGAAAATCGGCGAGAAATCGTTGTTTTGCATCGAAATATGCAGTTTTCTCTAAGAATTTTGATGATTTCGTGCAGAATTCTGCTGTTTTCTTGCAATTCAGCCGTTGAATCTTGGTAAAAAGTCAAAATTTTGTAGATTTTGTGCTCTTCTTTGCGAATTCAAGCCAGAAAACAACGAAAATCGGCGAGAAATCGTCGTTTTGCATCGAAATATGCGGTATTCTGTAAGAATTTTGATGATTTCGTGCAGAATTCTGCTGTTTTCTTGCAATTCTGCCGTTGAATCTTGGTAAAAAGTCATGATTTTGTAGATTTCGTGCTCTTCTTTGCGAATTCAAGCCAGAAAACCACGAAAATCGGCGAGAAATCGTCGTTTTGCATCGAAATATGCGGTTTTCTCTAAGAATTTTGATGATTTCGTGCAGAATTCGGCTGTTTTCTTGCAATTCAGCCGTTGAATCTTGGCAAAAAGTGATGATTTTGTAGATTTCGTGCTCTTCTTTGCGAATTCAAGCCAGAAAACAACGAAAATCGGCGAGAAATCGTCGTTTTGCATCGAAATATGCGGTTTCCTCTAAGAATTTTGACGATTTCGTGCAGAATTCTGCTGTTTTCTTGCAATTCAGCCGTTGAATCTAGGTAAAAAGTCATGATTTTGTAGATTTCGTGCTCTTCTTGGCGAATTCAAGATAGAAAACAACGAAAATCGGCGAGAAATCGTTGTTTTGCATCGAAATATGCAGTTTTCTCTAAGAATTTTGATGATTTCGTGCAGAATTCTGCTGTTTTCTTGCAATTCAGCCGTTGAATCTTGATAAAAAGTCATGATTTTGTAGATTTCGTGCTCTTCTTTGCGAATTCAAGCCAGAAAACAACGAAAATCGGCGAGAAATCGTCGTTTTGCATCGAAATATGCGGTTTTCTGTAAGAATTTTGATGATTTCGTGCAGAATTCTGCTGTTTTCTTGCAATTCAGCCGTTGAATCTTGGTAAAAAGTCATAATTTTGTAGATTTTGTGCTCTTCTTTGCGAATTCAAGCCAGAAAACAACGAAAATCGGCGAGAAATCATCGTTTTGCATCGAAATATGCGGTTTTCTCTAAGAATTTTGATGATTTCGTGCAGAATTCTGCTGTTTTCTTGCAATTCAGCCGTTGAATCTTGGTAAAAAGTCATGATTTTGTAGATTTCGTGCTCTTCTTTGCGAATTCAAGCCAGAAAACAACGAAAATCGGCGAGAAATCGTCGTTTTGCATCGAAAAATGCAGTTTTCTGTAAGAATTTTGATGATTTCGTGAAGAATTCTGCTGTTTTCTTGCAATTCAGCCGTTGAATCTTGGTAGAAAATCATGATTTTGTAGATTTCGTGCTCTTCTTTGCGAATTCAAGCCAGAAAACAACGAAAATCGGCGAGAAATCGTCGTTTTGCATTGAAATATGCGGTTTTCTGTAAGAATTTTGATGATTTCGTGCAGAATTCTGCTGTTTTCTTGCAATTCAGCCGTTGAATCTTGGTAAAAAGTCAAAATTTTGTAGATTTTGTGCTCTTCTTTGCGAATTCAAGCCAGAAAACAACGAAAATCGGCGAGAAATCGTCGTTTTGCATCGAAATATGCGGTTTTCTGTAAGAATTTTGATGATTTCGTGCAGAATTCTGCTGTTTTCTTGCAATTCAGCCGTTGAATCTTGGTAAAAAGTCATGATTTTGTAGATTTCGTGCTCTTCTTTGCGAATTCAAGCCAGAAAACAACGAAAATCGGCGAGAAATCGTCGTTTTGCATCGAAATGTGCGGTTTTCTGAAAGAATTTTGATGATTTCGTGCAGAATTCTGCTGTTTTCTTGCAATTCAGCCGTTGAATCTTGGTAAAAAGTCATGATTTTGTAGATTTCGTGCTCTTCTTGGCGAATTCAAGATAGAAAACAACGAAAATCGGCGAGAAATCGTTGTTTTGCATCGAAATATGCAGTTTTCTCTAAGAATTTTGATGATTTCGTGCAGAATTCTGCTGTTTTCTTGCAATTCAGCCGTTGAATGTTGGTAAAAAGTCATGATTTTGTAGATTTCGTGCTCTTCTTTGCGAATTCAAGATAGAAAACAACGAAAATCAGCGAGAAATTGTCGTTTTGCATCGAAATATCGGTTTTCTCTAAGAATTTTGATGATTTCGTGCAGAATTCTGCTGTTTTCTTGCAATTCAGCTGTAGAATCTTGGTAAAAAGTGATGATTTTGTAGATTTCGTGCTCTTCTTTGCGAATTCAAGCCAGAAAACAACGAAAATCGGCGAGAAATCGTCGTTTTGCATCGAAAAATGCAGTTTTCTGTAAGAATTTTGATGATTTCGTGAAGAATTCTGCTGTTTTCTTGCAATTCAGCCGTTGAATCTTGGTAAAAAGTCAAAATTTTGTAGATTTTGTGCTCTTCTTTGCGAATTCAAGCCAGAAAACAACGAAAATCGGCGAGAAATCGTCGTTTTGCATCGAAATATGCGGTTTTCTGTAAGAATTTTGATGATTTCGTGCAGAATTCTGCTGTTTTCTTGCAATTCAGCCGTTGAATTTTGGTAAAAAGTCATGATTTTGTAGATTTCGTGCTCTTCTTTGCAAATTCAAGCCAGAAAACAACGAAAATCGGCGAGAAATCGTCGATTTGCATCGAAAAATGCAGTTTTCTGTAAGAATTTTGATGATTTCGTGAAGAATTCTGCTGTTTTCTTGCAATTCAGCCGTTGAATCTTGGTAGAAAATCATGATTTTGTAGATTTCGTGCTCTTCTTTGCGAATTCAAGCCAGAAAACAACGAAAATCGGCGAGAAATCGTCGTTTTGCATTGAAATATGCGGTTTTCTGTAAGAATTTTGATGATTTCGTGCAGAATTCTGCTGTTTTCTTGCAATTCAGCCGTTGAATCTTGGTAAAAAGTCAAAATTTTGTAGATTTTGTGCTCTTCTTTGCGAATTCAAGCCAGAAAACAACGAAAATCGGCGAGAAATCGTCGTTTTGCATCGAAATATGCGGTTTTCTGTAAGAATTTTGATGATTTCGTGCAGAATTCTGCTGTTTTCTTGCAATTCAGCCGTTGAATCTTGGTAAAAAGTCATAATTTTGTAGATTTTGTGCTCTTCTTTGCGAATTCAAGCCAGAAAACAACGAAAATCGGCGAGAAATCATCGTTTTGCATCGAAATATGCGGTTTTCTCTAAGAATTTTGATGATTTCGTGCAGAATTCTGCTGTTTTCTTGCAATTCAGCCGTTGAATCTTGGTAAAAAGTCATGATTTTGTAGATTTCGTGCTCTTCTTTGCGAATTCAAGCCAGAAAACAACGAAAATCGGCGAGAAATCGTCGTTTTGCATCGAAAAATGCAGTTTTCTGTAAGAATTTTGATGATTTCGTGAAGAATTCTGCTGTTTTCTTGCAATTCAGCCGTTGAATCTTGGTAGAAAATCATGATTTTGTAGATTTCGTGCTCTTCTTTGCGAATTCAAGCCAGAAAACAACGAAAATCGGCGAGAAATCGTCGTTTTGCATTGAAATATGCGGTTTTCTGTAAGAATTTTGATGATTTCGTGCAGAATTCTGCTGTTTTCTTGCAATTCAGCCGTTGAATCTTGGTAAAAAGTCAAAATTTTGTAGATTTTGTGCTCTTCTTTGCGAATTCAAGCCAGAAAACAACGAAAATCGGCGAGAAATCGTCGTTTTGCATCGAAATATGCGGTTTTCTGTAAGAATTTTGATGATTTCGTGCAGAATTCTGCTGTTTTCTTGCAATTCAGCCGTTGAATCTTGGTAAAAAGTCATGATTTTGTAGATTTCGTGCTCTTCTTTGCGAATTCAAGCCAGAAAACAACGAAAATCGGCGAGAAATCGTCGTTTTGCATCGAAATATGCGGTTTTCTGAAAGAATTTTGATGATTTCGTGCAGAATTCTGCTGTTTTCTTGCAATTCAGCCGTTGAATCTTGGTAAAAAGTCATGATTTTGTAGATTTCGTGCTCTTCTTGGCGAATTCAAGATAGAAAACAACGAAAATCGGCGAGAAATCGTTGTTTTGCATCGAAATATGCAGTTTTCTCTAAGAATTTTGATGATTTCGTGCAGAATTCTGCTGTTTTCTTGCAATTCAGCCGTTGAATGTTGGTAAAAAGTCATGATTTTGTAGATTTCGTGCTCTTCTTTGCGAATTCAAGATAGAAAACAACGAAAATCAGCGAGAAATTGTCGTTTTGCATCGAAATATCGGTTTTCTCTAAGAATTTTGATGATTTCGTGCAGAATTCTGCTGTTTTCTTGCAATTCAGCCGTTGAATCTTGGTAAAAAGTCATGATTTTGTAGATTTCGTGCTCTTCTTTGCGAATTCAAGCCAGAAAACAACGAAAATCGGCGAGAAATCGTCGTTTTGCATCGAAATATGCGGTTTTCTGTAAGAATTTTGATGATTTCGTGCAGAATTCTGCTGTTTTCTTGCAATTCAGCTGTAGAATCTTGGTAAAAAGTGATGATTTTGTAGATTTCGTGCTCTTCTTTGCGAATTCAAGCCAGAAAACAACGAAAATCGGCGAGAAATCGTCGTTTTGCATCGAAAAATGCAGTTTTCTGTAAGAATTTTGATGATTTCGTGAAGAATTCTGCTGTTTTCTTGCAATTCAGCCGTTGAATCTTGGTAAAAAGTCAAAATTTTGTAGATTTTGTGCTCTTCTTTGCGAATTCAAGCCAGAAAACAACGAAAATCGGCGAGAAATCGTCGTTTTGCATCGAAATATGCGGTTTTCTGTAAGAATTTTGATGATTTCGTGCAGAATTCTGCTGTTTTCTTGCAATTCAGCCGTTGAATTTTGGTAAAAAGTCATGGTTTTGTAGATTTCGTGCTCTTCTTTGCAAATTCAAGCCAGAAAACAACGAAAATCGGCGAGAAATCGTCGATTTGCATCGAAAAATGCAGTTTTCTGTAAGAATTTTGATGATTTCGTGAAGAATTCTGCTGTTTTCTTGCAATTCAGCCGTTGAATCTTGGTAGAAAATCATGATTTTGTAGATTTCGTGCTCTTCTTTGCGAATTCAAGCCAGAAAACAACGAAAATCGGCGAGAAATCGTCGTTTTGCATTGAAATATGCGGTTTTCTGTAAGAATTTTGATGATTTCGTGCAGAATTCTGCTGTTTTCTTGCAATTCAGCCGTTGAATCTTGGTAAAAAGTCAAAATTTTGTAGATTTTGTGCTCTTCTTTGCGAATTCAAGCCAGAAAACAACGAAAATCGGCGAGAAATCGTCGTTTTGCATCGAAATATGCGGTTTTCTGTAAGAATTTTGATGATTTCGTGCAGAATTCTGCTGTTTTCTTGCAATTCAGCCGTTGAATCTTGGTAAAAAGTCATGATTTTGTAGATTTCGTGCTCTTCTTTGCGAATTCAAGCCAGAAAACAACGAAAATCGGCGAGAAATCGTCGTTTTGCATCGAAATATGCGGTTTTCTGAAAGAATTTTGATGATTTCGTGCAGAATTCTGCTGTTTTCTTGCAATTCAGCCGTTGAATCTTGGTAAAAAGTCATGATTTTGTAGATTTCGTGCTCTTCTTGGCGAATTCAAGATAGAAAACAACGAAAATCGGCGAGAAATCGTTGTTTTGCATCGAAATATGCAGTTTTCTCTAAGAATTTTGATGATTTCGTGCAGAATTCTGCTGTTTTCTTGCAATTCAGCCGTTGAATCTTGGTAAAAAGTCAAAATTTTGTAGATTTTGTGCTCTTCTTTGCGAATTCAAGCCAGAAAACAACGAAAATCGGCGAGAAATCGTCGTTTTGCATCGAAATATGCGGTATTGTGTAAGAATTTTGATGATTTCGTGCAGAATTCTGCTGTTTTCTTGCAATTCTGCCGTTGAATCTTGGTAAAAAGTCATGATTTTGTAGATTTCGTGCTCTTCTTTGCGAATTCAAGCCAGAAAACCACGAAAATCGGCGAGAAATCGTCGTTTTGCATCGAAATATGCGGTTTTCTCTAAGAATTTTGATGATTTCGTGCAGAATTCGGCTGTTTTCTTGCAATTCAGCCGTTGAATCTTGGCAAAAAGTGATGATTTTGTAGATTTCGTGCTCTTCTTTGCGAATTCAAGCCAGAAAACAACGAAAATCGGCGAGAAATCGTCGTTTTGCATCGAAATATGCGGTTTCCTCTAAAAATTTTGACGATTTCGTGCAGAATTCTGCTGTTTTCTTGCAATTCAGCCGTTGAATCTTGATAAAAAGTCATGATTTTGTAGATTTCGTGCTCTTCTTTGCGAATTCAAGCCAGAAAACAACGAAAATCGGCGAGAAATCGTCGTTTTGCATCGAAATATGCGGTTTTCTGTAAGAATTTTGATGATTTCGTGCAGAATTCTGCTGTTTTCTTGCAATTCAGCCGTTGAATCTTGGTAAAAAGTCATAATTTTGTAGATTTTGTGCTCTTCTTTGCGAATTCAAGCCAGAAAACAACGAAAATCGGCGAGAAATCATCGTTTTGCATCGAAATATGCGGTTTTCTCTAAGAATTTTGATGATTTCGTGCAGAATTCTGCTGTTTTCTTGCAATTCAGCCGTTGAATCTTGGTAAAAAGTCATGATTTTGTAGATTTCGTGCTCTTCTTTGCGAATTCAAGCCAGAAAACAACGAAAATCGGCGAGAAATCGTCGTTTTGCATCGAAAAATGCAGTTTTCTGTAAGAATTTTGATGATTTCGTGAAGAATTCTGCTGTTTTCTTGCAATTCAGCCGTTGAATCTTGGTAGAAAATCATGATTTTGTAGATTTCGTGCTCTTCTTTGCGAATTCAAGCCAGAAAACAACGAAAATCGGCGAGAAATCGTCGTTTTGCATTGAAATATGCGGTTTTCTGTAAGAATTTTGATGATTTCGTGCAGAATTCGGCTGTTTTCTTGCAATTCAGCCGTTGAATCTTGGTAAAAAGTCAAAATTTTGTAGATTTTGTGCTCTTCTTTGCGAATTCAAGCCAGAAAACAACGAAAATCGGCGAGAAATCGTCGTTTTGCATCGAAATATGCGGTTTTCTGTAAGAATTTTGATGATTTCGTGCAGAATTCTGCTGTTTTCTTGCAATTCAGCCGTTGAATCTTGGTAAAAAGTCATGATTTTGTAGATTTCGTGCTCTTCTTTGCGAATTCAAGCCAGAAAACAACGAAAATCGGCGAGAAATCGTCGTTTTGCATCGAAATATGCGGTTTTCTGAAAGAATTTTGATGATTTCGTGCAGAATTCTGCTGTTTTCTTGCAATTCAGCCGTTGAATCTTGGTAAAAAGTCATGATTTTGTAGATTTCGTGCTCTTCTTGGCGAATTCAAGATAGAAAACAACGAAAATCGGCGAGAAATCGTTGTTTTGCATCGAAATATGCAGTTTTCTCTAAGAATTTTGATGATTTCGTGCAGAATTCTGCTGTTTTCTTGCAATTCAGCAGTTGAATCTTGGTAAAAAGTCATGATTTTGTAGATTTCGTGCTCTTCTTTGCGAATTCAAGATAGAAAACAACGAAAATCAGCGAGAAATTGTCGTTTTGCATCGAAATATCGGTTTTCTCTAAGAATTTTGATAATTTCGTGCAGAATTCTGCTGTTTTCTTGCAATTCAGCCGTTGAATCTTGGTAAAAAGTCATGATTTTGTAGATTTCGTGCTCTTCTTTGCGAATTCAAGCCAGAAAACAACGAAAATCGGCGAGAAATCGTCGTTTTGCATCGAAATATGCGGTTTTCTGTAAGAATTTTGATGATTTCGTGCAGAATTCTGCTGTTTTCTTGCAATTCAGCTGTAGAATCTTGGTAAAAAGTGATGATTTTGTAGATTTCGTGCTCTTCTTTGCGAATTCAAGCCAGAAAACAACGAAAATCGGCGAGAAATCGTCGTTTTGCATCGAAAAATGCAGTTTTCTGTAAGAATTTTGATGATTTCGTGAAGAATTTTGCTGTTTTCTTGCAATTCAGCCGTTGAATCTTGGTAAAAAGTCAAAATTTTGTAGATTTTGTGCTCTTCTTTGCGAATTCAAGCCAGAAAACAACGAAAATCGGCGAGAAATCGTCGTTTTGCATCGAAATATGCGGTTTTCTCTAAGAATTTTGATGATTTCGTGCAGAATTCTGCTGTTTTCTTGCAATTCAGCCGTTGAATTTTGGTAAAAAGTCATGATTTTGTAGATTTCGTGCTCTTCTTTGCAAATTCAAGCCAGAAAACAACGAAAATCGGCGAGAAATCGTCGTTTTGCATCGAAATATGCGGTTTTCTGAAAGAATTTTGATGATTTCGTGCAGAATTCTGCTGTTTTCTTGCAATTCAGCCGTTGAATCTTGGTAAAAAGTCATGATTTTGTAGATTTCGTGCTCTTCTTTGCGAATTCAAGCCAGAAAACAACGAAAATCGGCGAGAAATCGTCGTTTTGCATCGAAATATGCGGTTTTCTGTAAGAATTTTGATGATTTCGTGCAGAATTCTGCTGTTTTCTTGCAATTCAGCCGTTGAATCTTGGTAAAAAGTCATGATTTTGTAGATTTCGTGCTCTTCTTTGCGAATTCAAGCCAGAAGACAACGAAAATCGGCGAGAAATTGTCGTTTTGCATCGAAATATGCGGTTTTCTGAAAGAATTTTGATGATTTCGTGCAGAATTCTGCTGTTTTCTTGCAATTCAGCCGTTGAATCTTGGTAAAAAGTCATGATTTTGTAGATTCCGTGCTCTTCTTTGCGAATTCAAGATAGAAAACAACGAAAATCAGCGAGAAATCGTCGTTTTGCATCGAAATATGCGGTTTTCTCTAAGAATTTTGATGATTTCGTGCAGAATTCTGTTGTTTTCTTGTAATTCAGCCGTTGAATCTTTTTAAAAAGTCATGATTTTGTAGATTTCGTGCTCTTCGTTGCGAATTCAAGCCAGAAACAACGAAAATCGGCGAGAAATAATCGTTTTGCATCGAAATATGCGGTTTTCTGTAAGAATTTTGATGATTTCGTGCAGAATTCTGCTGTTTTCTTGCAATTCAGCCGTTGAATCTTGGTAAAAAGTCATGATTTTGTAGATTTCGTGCTCCTCTTTGCGAATTCAAGCCAGAAAACCACGAAAATCGGCGAGAAAACGTCGTTTTGCATCGAAATATGCGGTTTTTTCTAAGAATTTTGATGATTTCGTGCAGAATTCTGCTGTTTTCTTGCAATTCAGCCGTTGAATCTTGGTAAAAAGTGATAATTTTGTAGATTTCGTGCTCTTCTTTGCGAATTCAAGCCAGAAAAAAACGAAAATCGGCGAAAAATCGTCGTTTTGCATCGAAATATGCGGTTTTCTCTAAGAATTTTGACGATTTCGTGCAGAATTCTGCTGTTTTCTTGCAATTCAGCCGTTGAATCTTGGTAAGAAGTCATGATTTTGTAGATTCCGTGCTCTTCTTTGCGAATTCAAGATAGAAAACAACGAAAATCGGCGAGAAATCGTCGTTTTGCATCAAAATATGCGGTTTTCTCTAAGAATTTTGATGATTTCGTGCAGAATTCTGCTGTTTTCTTGCAATTCAGCCGTTGAATCTTGGTAAAAAGTCATGATTTTGTAGATTTCGTGCTCTTCTTTGCGAATTCAAGCCAGAAAACAACGAAAATCGGCGAGAAATCGTCGTTTTGCATCGAAATATGCGGTTTTCTGAAAGAATTTTGATGATTTCGTGCA
Organism: Gnatocerus cornutus; assembly: GCA_029298725.1. Lineage (NCBI taxonomy): Eukaryota > Metazoa > Arthropoda > Insecta > Coleoptera > Tenebrionidae > Gnatocerus > Gnatocerus cornutus. The sequence goes on from CM055516.1 coordinate 7,026,846, forward strand.
GAATTCTGCTGTTTTCTTGCAATTCAGCCGTTGAATCTTGGTAAAAAGTCATGATTTTGTAGATTTCGTGCTCTTCTTGGCGAATTCAAGATAGAAAACAACGAAAATCGGCGAGAAATCGTCGTTTTGCATCGAAATATGCGGTTTTCTCTAAGAATTTTGATGATTTCGTGCAGAATTCTGCTGTTTTCTTCCAATTTAGCTGTTGAATCTTGGTAAAAAGTCATGATTTTGTAGATTTCGTGCTCTTCTTTGCGAATTCAAGCCAGAAAACAACGAAAATCGGCGAGAAATCGTCGTTTTGCATCGAAATATGCGGTTTTCTGCAAGAATTTTGATGATTTCGTGCAGAATTCTGCTGTTTTCTTGCAATTCAGCCGTTGAATCTTGGTAAAAAGTCATGATTTTGTAGATTTCGTGCTCTTCTTTGCGACTTCAAGCCAGAAAACAACGAAAATCGGCGAGAAATCGTCGTTTTGCATCGAAATATGCGGTTTTCTGTATAAATTTTGATGATTTCGTGCAGAATTCTGCTGTTTTCTTCCAATTTAGCTGTTGAATCTTGGTAAAAAGTCATGATTTTGTAGATTCCGTGCTCTTCTTTGCGAATTCAAGATAGAAAACAACGAAAATCAGCGAGAAATCGTCGTTTTGCATCGAAATATGCGGTTTTCTCTAAGAATTTTGATGATTTCGTGCAGAATTCTGCTGTTTTCTTGCAATTCAGCCGTTGAATCTTGGTAAAAAGTCATGATTTTGTAGATTTCGTGCTCTTCTTTGCGAATTCAAGCCAGAAAACAACGATAATCGGCGAGAAATCGTCGTTTTGCATCGAAATATGCGGTTTTCTGTAAGAATTTTGATGATTTCGTGCAGAATTCTGCTGTTTTCTTGCAATTCAGCTGTAGAATCTTGGTAAAAAGTGATGATTTTGTAGATTTCGTGCTCTTCTTTGCGAATTCAAGCCAGAAAACAACGAAAATCGGCGAGAAATCGTTGTTTTGCATCGAAATATGCGGTTTTCTGTAAGAATTTTGATGATTTCCTGCAGAATTCTGGTTTTCTTGCAATTCAGCCGTTGAATCTTGGTAAAAAGTCATGATTTTGTAGATTTCGTGCTCTTCTTTGCGAATTCAAGCCAGAAAACAACGAAAATCGGCGAGAAATCGTCGTTTTGCATCGAAAAATGCAGTTTTCTGTAAGAATTTTGATGATTTCGTGAAGAATTCTGCTGTTTTCTTGCAATTCAGCCGTTGAATCTTGGTAGAAAGTCATGATTTTGTAGATTTCGTGCTCGTCTTTGCGAATTCAAGCCAGAAAACAACGAAAATCGGCGAGAAATCGTCGTTTTGCATTGAAATATGCGGTTTTCTGTAAGAATTTTGATGATTTCGTGCAGAATTCTGCTGTTTTCTTGCAATTCAGCCGTTGAATCTTGGTAAAAAGTCATAATTTTGTAGATTTTGTGCTCTTCTTTGCGAATTCAAGCCAGAAAACAACGAAAATCGGCGAGAAATCGTCGTTTTGCATCGAAATATGCGGTTTTCTGTAAGAATTTTGATGATTTCGTGCAGAATTCTGTTGTTTTCTTGCAATTCAGCCGTTGAATTTTGGTAAAAAGTCATGATTTTGTAGATTTCGTGCTCTTCTTTGCGAATTCAAGCCAGAAAACAACGAAAATCGGCGAGAAATCGTCGTTTTGCATCGAAATATGCGGTTTTCTGAAAGAATTTTGATGATTTCGTGCAGAATTCTGCTGTTTTCTTGCAATTCAGCCGTTGAATCTTGGTAAAAAGTCATGATTTTGTAGATTTCGTGCTCTTCTTTGCGAATTCAAGCCAGAAAACAACGAAAATCGGCGAGAAGTCGTCGTTTTGCATCGAAATATGCGGTTTTCTGAAAGAATTTTGATGATTTCGTGCAGAATTCTGCTGTTTTCTTGCAATTCAGCCGTTGAATCTTGGTAAAAAGTCATGATTTTGTAGATTTCGTGCTCTTCCTGGCGAATTCAAGATAGAAAACAACGAAAATCGGCGAGAAATCGTTGTTTTGCATCGAAATATGCAGTTTTCTCTAAGAATTTTGATGATTTCGTGCAGAATTCTGCTGTTTTCTTGCAATTCAGCCGTTGAATCTTGGTAAAAAGTCATGATTTTGTAGATTTCGTGCTGTTCTTTGCGAATTCAAGCCAGAAAACAACGAAAATCGGCGAGAAATCGTCGTTTTGCATCGAAATATGCGGTTTTCTGTAAGAATTTTGATGATTTCGTGCAGAATTCTGCTGTTTTCTTGCAATTCAGCTGTAGAATCTTGGTAAAAAGTGATGATTTTGTAGATTTCGTGCTGTTCTTTGCGAATTCAAGCCAGAAAACAACGAAAATCGGCGAGAAATCGTCGTTTTGCATCGAAATATGCGGTTTTCTGTAAGAATTTTGATGATTTCGTGCAGAATTCTGCTGTTTTCTTGCAATTCAGCCGTTGAATCTTGGTAAAAAGTCATGATTTTGTAGATTTCGTGCTGTTCTTTGCGAATTCAAGCCAGAAAACAACGAAAATCGGCGAGAAATCGTCGTTTTGCATCAAAATATGCGGTTTTCTGTAAGAATTTTGATGATTTCCTGCAGAATTCTGCTGTTTTCTTGCAATTCAGCCGTTGAATCTTGGTAAAAAGTCATGATTTTGTAGATTTCGTGCTCTTCTTTGCGAATTCAAGCCAGAAAACAACGAAAATCGGCGAGAAATCGTCGTTTTGCATCGAAAAATGCAGTTTTCTGTAAGAATTTTGATGATTTCGTGAAGAATTCTGCTGTTTTCTTGCAATTCAGCCGTTGAATCTTGGTAGAAAGTCATGATTTTGTAGATTTCGTGCTCTTCTTTGCGAATTCAAGCCAGAAAACAACGAAAATCGGCGAGAAATCGTCGTTTTGCATGGAAATATGCGGTTTTCTGTAAGAATTTTGATGATTTCGTGCAGAATTCTGCTGTTTTCTTGCAATTCAGCCGTTGAATCTTGGTAAAAAGTCATGATTTTGTAGATTTCGTGCTCTTCTTTGCGAATTCAAGCCAGAAAACAACGAAAATCGGCGAGAAATCGTCGTTTTGCATCGAAATATGCGGTTTTCTGAAAGAATTTTGATGATTTCGTGCAGAATTCTGCTGTTTTCTTGCAATTCAGCCGTTGAATCTTGGTAAAAAGTCATGATTTTGTAGATTCCGTGCTCTTCCTTGCGAATTCAAGATAGAAAACAACGAAAATCAGCGAGAAATCGTCGTTTTGCATCGAAATATGCGGTTTTCTCTAAGAATTTTGATGATTTCGTGCAGAATTCTGCTGTTTTCTTGCAATTCAGCCGTTGAATCTTGGTAAAAAGTGATGATTTTGTAGATTTCGTGCTCTTCTTTGCGAATTCAAGCCAGAAAACAACGAAAATCGGCGAGAAATCGTCGTTTTGCATCGAAATATGCGGTTTTCTGCAAGAATTTTGATGATTTCGTGCAGAAATCTGCTGTTTTCTTGCAATTCAGCCGTTGAATCTTGGTAAAAAGTCATGATTTTGTAGATTTCGTGCTCTTCTTTGCGACTTCAAGCCAGAAAACAACGAAAATCGGCGAGAAATCGTCGTTTTGCATCGAAATATGCGGTTTTCTGTATAAATTTTGATGATTTCGTGCAGAATTCTGCTGTTTTCTTGCAATTCAGCCGTTGAATCTTGGTAAAAAGTCATGATTTTGTAGATTCCGTGCTCTTCTTTGCAAATTCAAGATAGAAAACAACGAAAATCAGCGAGAAATCGTCGTTTTGCATCGAAATATGCGGTTTTCTCTAAGAATTTTGATGATTTCGTGCAGAATTCTGCTGTTTTCTTGCAATTCAGCCGTTGAATCTTGGTAAAAAGTGATGATTTTGTAGATTTCGTGCTCTTCTTTGCGAATTCAAGCCACAAAACAACGAAAATCGGCGAGAAATCGTCGTTTTGCATCGAAATATGCGGTTTTCTCTAAGAATTTTGATGATTTCGTGCAGAATTCTGCTGTTTTCTCGCAATTCAGCCGTTGAATCTTGGTAAAAAGTGATGATTTTGTAGATTTCGTGCTCTTCTTTGCCAAGCCAGAAAACAACGAAAATCGGCGAGAAATCGTCGTTTTGCATCGAAATATGCGGTTTTCTCTAAGAATTTTGACGATTTCGTGCAGAATTCTGCTGTTTTCTTGCAATTCAGCCGTTGAATTTTGGTAAAAAGTCATGATTTTGTAGATTTCGTGCTCTCCTTTGCGAATTCAAGATAGAAAACAACGAAAATCAGCGAGAAATCGTCGTTTTGCAACGAAATATGCGGTTTTCTTTAAGAATTTTGATGATTTCGTGCAGAATTCTGCTGTTTTCTTGCAATTCAGCCGTTGAATCTTGGTAAAAAGTCATGATTTTGTAGATTTCGTGCTCTTCGTTGCGAATTCAAGCCAGAAACAACGAAAATCGGCGAGAAATAATAGTTTTGCATCGAAATATGCGGTTTTCTGTAAGAATTTTGATGATTTCGTGCAGAATTCTGCTGTTTTCTCGCAATTCAGCCGTTGAATCTTGGTAAAAAGTCATGATTTTGTAGATTTCGTGCTCCTCTTTGCGAATTCAAGCCAGAAAACCACGAAAATCGGCGAGAAAACGTCGTTTTGCATCGAAATATGCGGTTTTTTCTAAGAATTTTGATGATTTCATGCAGAATTCTGCTGTTTTCTTGCAATTCAGCCGTTGAATCTTGGTAAAAAGTGATAATTTTGTAGATTTCGTGCTCTTCTTTGCGAATTCAAGCCAGAAAAAAACGAAAATCGGCGAAAAATCGTCGTTTTGCATCGAAATATGCGGTTTTCTCTAAGAATTTTGACGATTTCGTGCAGAATTCTGCTGTTTTCTTGCAATTCAGCTGTTGAATCTAGGTAAATAGTCATGATTTTGTAGATTTCGTGCTCTTCTTGGCGAATTCAAGATAGAAAACAACGAAAATCGGCGAGAAATCGTCGTTTTGCATCGAAATATGCGGTTTTCTGCAAGAATTTTGATGATTTCGTGCAGAATTCTGCTGTTTTCTTGCAATTTAGCTGTTGAATCTTGGTAAAAAGTCATGATTTTGTAGATTTCGTGCTCTTCTTTGCGAATTCAAGCCAGAAAACAACGAAAATCGGCGAGAAATCGTCGTTTTGCATCGAAATATGCGGTTTTCTGCAAGAATTTTGATGATTTCGTGCAGAATTCTGCTGTTTTCTTGCAATTCAGCCGTTGAATCTTGGTAAAAAGTGATGATTTTGTAGATTTCGTGCTCTTCTGTGCGACTTCAAGCCAGAAAACAACGAAAATCGGCGAGAAATCGTCGTTTTGCATCGAAATATGCGGTTTTCTCTAAGAATTTTGACGATTTCGTGCAGAATTCTGCTGTTTTCTTGCAATTCAGCCGTTGAATCTTGGTAAAAAGTCATGATTTTGTAGATTTCGTGCTCTTCTTGGCGAATTCAAGATAGAAAACAACGAAAATCGGCGAGAAATCGTTGTTTTGCATCGAAATATGCGGTTTTCTGTGAGAATTTTGATGATTTCGTGCAGAATTCTGCTGTTTTCTTGCAATTCAGCCGTTGAATCTTGGTAAAAAGTCATGATTTTGTAGATTTTGTGCTCTTCTTGGCGAATTCAAGATAGAAAACAACGAAAATCGGCGAGAAATCGTTGTTTTGCATCGAAATATGCGGTTTTCTGTGAGAATTTTGATGATTTCGTGCAGAATTCTGCTGTTTTCTTGCAATTCAGCCGTTGAATCTTGGTAAAAAGTCATGATTTTGTAGATTTCGTGCTCTTCTTTGCGAATTCAAGCCAGAAAACAACGAAAATCGGCGAGAAATCGTCGTTTTGCATCGAAATATGCGGTTTTCTGTAAGAATTTTGATGATTTCGTGCAGAATTCTGCTGTTTTCTTGCAATTCAGCCGTTGAATCTAGGTAAAAAGTCATGATTTTGTAGATTTCGTGCTCTTCTTGGCGAATTCAAGATAGAAAACAACGAAAATCGGCGAGAAATCGTTGTTTTGCATCGAAATATGCGGTTTTCTGTGAGAATTTTGATGATTTCGTGCAGAATTCTGCTGTTTTCTTGCAATTCAGCCGTTGAATCTTGGTAAAAAGTCATGATTTTGTAGATTTCGTGCTCTTCTTTGCGAATTCAAGCCAGAAAACAACGAAAATCGGCGAGAAATCGTCGTTTTGCATCGAAATATGCGGTTTTCTGTAAGAATTTTGATGATTTCGCGCAGAATTCTGCTGTTTTCTTGCAATTCAGCCGTTGAATCTAGGTAAAAAGTCATGATTTTGTAAATTTCGTGCTCTTCTTGGCGAATTCAAGATAAAAAACAACGAAAATCGGCGAGAAATCGTTGTTTTGCATCGAAATATGCGGTTTTCTGTAAGAATTTTGATGATTTCGTGCAGAATTCTGCTGTTTTCTTGCAATTCAGCCGTTGAATCTAGGTAAAAAGTCATGATTTTGTAGATTTCGTGCTCTTCTTGGCGAATTCAAGATAGAACACAACGAAAATCGGCGAGAAATCGTTGTTTTGCATCGAAATATGCAGTTTTCTCTAAGAATTTTGATGATTTCGTGCAGAATTCTGCTGTTTTCTTGCAATTCAGCCGTTGAATCTTGGTAAAAAGTCATGATTTTGTAGATTTCGTGCTCTTCTTTGCAAATTCAAGCCAGAAAACAACGAAAATTGGCGAGAAATCGTCGTTTTGCATCGAAATATGCGGTTTTCTGTAAGAATTTTGATGATCTCGTGCAGAATTCTGCTGTTTTCTTGCAATTCAGCCGTTGAATCTTAGTAAAAAGTCATGATTTTGTAGATTTCGTGCTCTTCTTTGCGAATTCAAGCCAGAAAACAACGAAAATCGGCGAGAAATCGTCGTTTTGCATCGAAATATGCGGTTTTCTGTACGAATTTTGATGATTTCGTACAGAATTCTGCTGTTTTCTTGCAATTCAGCCGTTGAATCTTGGTAAAAAGTGATTATTTAGTAGATTTCGTGCTCTTCTTTGCGAATTCAAGCTTGAAAACAACGAAAATCGGCGAGAAATCGTCGATTTGCATCGAAATATGCGGTTTTCTCTAAGAATTTTGACGATTTCGTGCAGAATTCTGCTGTTTTCTTGCAATTCAGCCGTTGAATCTTGGTAAAAAGTGATTATTTAGTAGATTTCGTGCTCTTCTTTGCGAATTCAAGCTTGAAAACAACGAAAATCGGCGAGAAATCGTCGATTTGCATCGAAATATGCGGTTTTCTGCTGGAATTTTTATGATTTCGTGCAGAATTCTGCTGTTTTCTTGCAATTCAGCCGTTGAATTTTGGTAAAAAGTCATGATTTTGTAGATTTCGTGCTCTTCATTGCGAATTCAAGCCAGAAAACAACGAAAATCGGCGAGAAATCGTCGTTTTGCTTCGAAATATGCGGTTTTCTGTAAGAATTTTGATGATTTCGTGCAGAATTCTGCTGTTTTCTTCCAATTCAGCCGTTGAATCTTGGTAAAAAGTCATGATTTTGTAGATTTTGTGCTCTTCTTTGCGAATTCAAGCCAGAAAACAACGAAAATCGGCGAGAAATCGTCGTTTTACATCGAAATATGCGGTTTTCTGTAAGAATTTTGATGATTTCGTGCAGAATTCTGCTGTATTCTTGCAATTCAGCCGTTGAATCTTGGTAAAAAGTCATGATTTTGTAAATTTCGTGCTCTTCTTTGCAAATTCAAGCCAGAAAACAACGAAAATCGGCGAGAAATCGTCGTTTTGCATAGAAATATGCGGTTTTCTGTAAGAATTTTGATGATTTCGTGCAGAATTCTGCTGTTTTTTTGCAATTCAGCCGTTGAATCTTGGTAAAAAGTCATGATTTTGTAGATTTCGTGCTCTTCTTTGCGAATTCAAGCCAGAAAACAACGAAAATCGGCGAGAAATCGTCGTTTTGCATCGAAATATGCGGTTTTCTCTAAGAATTTTGACGATTTCGTGCAGAATTCTGCTGTTTTCTTGCATTTCAGCCGTTGAATCTTGGTAAAAAGTCATGATTTTGTAGACTTCGTGCTCTTCTTTGTGAATTCAAGATAGAAAACAATGAAAATCAGCGAGAAATCGTCGTTTTGCATCGAAATATGCGGTTTTCTCTAAGAATTCTGATGATTTCGTGCAGAATTCTGCTGTTTTCTTGCAATTCAGCCGTTGAATCTTGGTAAAAAGTCATGATTTTGTAGATTTCGTGCTCTTCTTTGCGAATTCAAGCCAGAAAACAACGAAAATCGGCGAGAAATCGTCGTTTTGCATCGAAATATGCGGTTTTCTGTAAGAATTTTGATGATTTCGTGCAGAATTCTGCTGTTTTCTTGCAATTCAGCCGTTGAATCTTGGTAAAAAGTCATGATTTTGTAGATTTCGTGCTCTTCTTTGCGAATTCAAGCCAGAAAACAACGAAAATCGGCGAGAAATCGTCGTTTTGCATCGAAATATGCGGTTTTCTGTACGAATTTTGATGATTTCGTACAGAATTCTGCTGTTTTCTTGCAATTCAGCCGTTGAATCTTGGTAAAAAGTCATGATTTTGTAAATTTCGTGCTCTTCTTTGCAAATTCAAGCCAGAAAACAACGAAAATCGGCGAGAAATCGTCGTTTTGCATCGAAATATGCGGTTTTCTCTAAGAATTTTGACGATTTCGTGCAGAATTCTGCTGTTTTCTTGCAATTCAGCCGTTGAATCTTGGTAAAAAGTGATTATTTAGTAGATTTCGTGCTCTTCATTGCGAATTCAAGCTTGAAAACAACGAAAATCGGCGAGAAATCGTCGCTTTGCATCGAAATATGCGGTTTTCTGCAAGAATTTTTATGATTTCGTGCAGAATTCTGCTGTTTTCTTGCAATTCAGCCGTTGAATTTTGGTAAAAAGTCATGATTTTGTAGATTTCGTGCTCTTCATTGCGAATTCAAGCCAGAAAACAACGAAAATCGGCGAGAAATCGTCGTTTTGCTTCGAAATATGCGGTTTTCTGTAAGAATTTTGATGATTTCGTGCAGAATTCTGCTGTTTTCTTCCAATTCAGCCGTTGAATCTTGGTAAAAAGTCATGATTTTGTAGATTTTGTGCTCTTCTTTGCGAATTCAAGCCAGAAAACAACGAAAATCGGCGAGAAATCGCCGTTTTACATCGAAATATGCGGTTTTCTGTAAGAATTTTGATGATTTCGTGCAGAATTCTGCTGTATTCTTGCAATTCAGCCGTTGAATCTTGGTAAAAAGTCATGATTTTGTAAATTTCGTGCTCTTCTTTGCAAATTCAAGCCAGAAAACAACGAAAATCGGCGAGAAATCGTCGTTTTGCATAGAAATATGCGGTTTTCTGTAAGAATTTTGATGATTTCGTGCAGAATTCTGCTGTTTTCTTGCATTTCAGCCGTTGAATCTTGGTAAAAAGTCATGATTTTGTAGATTTCGTGCTCTTCTTTGCGAATTCAAGATAGAAAACAACGAAAATCAGCGAGAAATCGTCGTTTTGCATCAAAATATGCGGTTTTCTGTAAGAATTTTGATGATTTCGTGGATAATTTTGCTGTTCTGCTGTTTTCTTGCAATTTAGCCGTTGAATCTTGGTAAAAAGTCATGATTTTGTAGACTTCGTGCTCTTCTTTGTGAATTCAAGATAGAAAACAACGAAAATCAGCGAGAAATCGTCGTTTTGCATCGAAATATGCGGTTTTCTGCAAGAATTTTGATGATTTCGTGAAAAATTCTGCTGTTTTCTTGCAATTCAGCCGTTGAATCTTGGTAAAAAGTCATGATTTTGTAGATTTCGTGCTCTTCTTTGCAAATTCAAGCCAGAAAACAACGAAAATCGGCGAGAAATCGTCGTTTTGCATCGAAATATGCGGTTTTCTCTAAGAATTTTGACGATTTCGTGCAGAATTCTGCTGTTTTCTTGCAATTCAGCTGTTGAATCTTGGTAAAAAGTGATTATTTTGTAGATTTCGTGCTCTTCTTTGCGAATTCAAGCTTGAAAACAACGAAAATCGGCGAGAAATCGTCGTTTTCCATCGAAATATGCGGTTTTCTGCAAGAATTTTGATGATTTCGTGCAGAATTCTGCTGTTTTCTTGCAATTCAGCCGTTGAATTTTGGTAAAAAGTCATGATTTTGTAGATTTCGTTCTCTTCATTGCGAATTCAAGCCAGAAAACAACGAAAATCGGCGAGAAATCGTCGTTTTGCTTCGAAATATGCGGTTTTCTGTAAGAATTTTGATGATTTCATGCAGAATTCTGCTGTTTTCTTCCAATTCAGCCGTTGAACCTTGGTAAAAAGTCATGATTTTGTAGATTTTGTGCTTTTCTTTGCGAATTCAAGCCAGAAAACAACGAAAATCGGCGAAAAATCGTCGTTTTACATCGAAATATGCGGTTTTCTGTAAGAATTTTGATGATTTCGTACAGAATTCTGCTGTTTTTTTGCAATTCAGCCGTTGAATCTTGGTAAAAAGTCATGATTTTGTAAATTTCGTGCTCTTCTTTGCAAATTCAAGCCAGAAAACAACGAAAATCGGCGAGAAATCGTCGTTTTGCATAGAAATATGCGGTTTTCTGTAAGAATTTTGATGATTTCGTGCAGAATTCTGCTGGTTATTTGCAATTCTGCCGTTGAATCTTGGTAAAAAGTCATGATTTTGTAGATTTCGTGCTCAACTTTGCGAATTCAAGTCAGAAAACAACGAAAATCGGCGAGAAATCGTCGTTTTACATCGAAATATGCGGTTTTCTGTACGAATTTTGATGATTTCGTGCAGAATTCTGCTGTTTTCTTGCATTTCAGCCGTTGAATCTTGGTAAAAAGTCATGTTTTTGTAGATTTCGTGCTCTTCTTTGCGAATTCAAGATAGAAAACAACGAAAATCAGCGAGAAATCGTCGTTTTGCATCAAAATATGCGGTTTTCTGTAAGAATTTTGATGATTTCGTGGATAATTTTGCTGTTCTGCTGTTTTCTTGCAATTCAGCCGTTGAATCTTGGTAAAAAGTCATGATTTTGTAGACTTCGTGCTCTTCTTTGTGAATTCAAGATAGAAAACAACGAAAATCAGCGAGAAATCGTCGTTTTGCATCGAAATATGCGGTTTTCTGTAAGAATTTTGATGATTTCGTGCAGAATTCTGCTGTTTTCTTGCAATTCAGCCGTTGAATCTTGGTAAAAAGTCATGATTTTGTAGATTTCGTGCTCTTCTTTGCGAATTCAAGCCAGAAAACAACGAAAATCGGCGAGAAATCGTCGTTTTGCATCGAAATATGCGGTTTTCTCTAAGAATTTTGACGATTTCGTGCAGAATTCTGCTGTTTTCTTGCAATTCAGCCGTTGAATCTTGGTAAAATGTGATTATTTTGTAGATTTCGTGCTCTTCTTTGCGAATTCAAGCCAGAAAACAACGAAAATCGGCGAGAAATCGTCGTTTTGCATCGAAATATGCGGTTTTCTCTAAGAATTTTGACGATTTCGTGCAGAATTCTGCTGTTTTCTTGCAATTCAGCCGTTGAATCTTGGTAAAAAGTGATTATTTAGTAGATTTCGTGCTCTTCTTTGCGAATTCAAGCTTGAAAACAACGAAAATCGGCGAGAAATCGTCGTTTTGCATCGAAATATGCGGTTTTCTGCAAGAATTTTGATGATTTCGTGCAGAATTCTGCTGTTTTCTTGCAATTCAGCCGTTGAATTTTGGTAAAAAGTCATGATTTTGTAGATTTCGTGCTCTTCTTTGCGAATTCAAGCCAGAAAACAACGAAAATCGGCGAGAAATTGTCGTTTTGCTTCGAAATATGCGGTTTTCTGTAAGAATTTTGATGATTTCGTGCAGAATTCTGCTGTTTTCTTCCAATTCAGCCGTTGAATCTTGGTAAAAAGTCATGATTTTGTAGATTTTGTGCTCTTCTTTGCAAATTCAAGCCAGAAAACAACGAAAATCGGCGAGAAATCGTCGTTTTACATCGAAATATGCGGTTTTCTGTAAGAATTTTGATGATTTCGTGCAGAATTCTGCTGTTTTCTTGCAATTCAGCCGTTGAATCTTGGTAAAAAGTGAGTATTTTGTAGATTTCGTGCTCTTCTTTGCGAATTCAAGCCAGAAAACAACGAAAATCGGCGAGAAATCGTCGTTTTGCATCGAAATATGCGGTTTTCTCTAAGAATTTTGACGATTTCGTGCAGAATTCTGCTGTTTTCTTGCAATTCAGCCGTTGAATCTTGGTAAAAAGTGATTATTTAGTAGATTTCGTGCTCTTCTTTGCGAATTCAAGATAGAAAACAACGAAAATCAGCGAGAAATCGTCGTTTTGCATCGAAATATGCGGTTTTCTGCAAGAATTTTGATGATTTCGTGCAGAATTCTGCTGTTTTCTTGCAATTCAGCCGTTGAATCTTGGTAAAAAGTCATGATTTTGTAGATTTCGTGCTCTTCTTTGCAAATTCAAGCCAGAAAACAACGAAAATCGGCGAGAAATCGTCGTTTTGCATCGAAATATGCGGTTTTCTCTAAGAATTTTGAGGATTTCGTGCAGAATTCTGCTGTTTTCTTGCAATTCAGCCGTTGAATCTTGGTAAAAAGTGATTATTTTGTAGATTTCGTCCTCTTCTTTGCGAATTCAAGCTTGAAAACAACGACAATCGGCGAGAAATCGTCGTTTTGCATCGAAATATGCGGTTTTCTGCAAGAATTTTGATGATTTCGTGCAGAATTCTGCTGTTTTCTTCCAATTCAGCCGTTGAACCTTGGTAAAAAGTCATGATTTTGTAGATTTTGTGCTCTTCTTTGCGAATTCAAGCCAGAAAACAACGAAAATCGGCGAAAAATCGTCGTTTTGCATCGAAATATGCGGTTTTCTCTAAGAATTCTGATGATTTCGTGCAGAATTCTGCTGTTTTCTTGCAATTCAGCCGTTGAATCTTGGTAAAAAGTCATGATTTTGTAAATTTCGTGCTCTTCTTTGCAAATTCAAGCCAGAAAACAACGAAAATCGGCGAGAAATCGTCGTTTTGCATAGAAATATGCGGTTTTCTGTAAAAATTTTGATGATTTCGTGCAGAATTCTGCTGTTTATTTGCAATTCTGCCGTTGAATCTTGGTAAAAAGTCATGATTTTGTAGATTTCGTGCTCAACTTTGCGAATTCAAGTCAGAAAACAACGAAAATCGGCGAGAAATCGTCGTTTTACATCGAAATATGCGGTTTTCTGTACGAATTTTGATGATTTCGTGCAGAATTCTGCTGTTTTCTTGCATTTCAGCCGTTGAATCTTGGTAAAAAGTCATGTTTTTGTAGATTTCGTGCTCTTCTTTGCGAATTCAAGATAGAAAACAACGAAAATCAGCGAGAAATCGTCGTTTTGCATCAAAATATGCGGTTTTCTGTAAGAATTTTGATGATTTCGTGGATAATTTTGCTGTTCTGCTGTTTTCTTGCAATTCAGCCGTTGAATCTTGGTAAAAAGTCATGATTTTGTAGACTTCGTGCTCTTCTTTGTGAATTCAAGATAGAAAACAACGAAAATCAGCGAGAAATCGTCGTTTTGCATCGAAATATGCGGTTTTCTGTAAGAATTTTGATGATTTCGTGCAGAATTCTGCTGTTTTCTTGCAATTCAGCCGTTGAATCTTGGTAAAAAGTCATGATTTTGTAGATTTCGTGCTCTTCTTTGCGAATTCAAGCCAGAAAACAACGAAAATCGGCGAGAAATCGTCGTTTTGCATCGAAATATGCGGTTTTCTCTAAGAATTTTGACGATTTCGTGCAGAATTCTGCTGTTTTCTTGCAATTCAGCCGTTGAATCTTGGTAAAAAGTGGTTATTTTGTAGATTTCGTGCTCTTCTTTGCGAATTCAAGCCAGAAAACAACGAAAATCGGCGAGAAATCGTCGTTTTGCATCGAAATATGCGGTTTTCTCTAAGAATTTTGACGATTTCGTGCAGAATTCTGCTGTTTTCTTGCAATTCAGCCGTTGAATCTTGGTAAAAAGTGATTATTTTGTAGATTTCGTGCTCTTCTTTGCGAATTCAAGCCAGAAAACAACGAAAATCGGCGAGAAATCGTCGTTTTGCATCGAAATATGCGGTTTTCTCTAAGAATTTTGACGATTTCGTGCAGAATTCTGCTGTTTTCTTGCAATTCAGCCGTTGAATCTTGGTAAAAAGTGATTATTTAGTAGATTTCGTGCTCTTCTTTGCGAATTCAAGCTTGAAAACAACGAAAATCGGCGAGAAATCGTCGTTTTGCATCGAAATATGCGGTTTTCTGCAAGAATTTTGATGATTTCGTGCAGAATTCTGCTGTTTTCTTGCAATTCAGCCGTTGAATTTTGGTAAAAAGTCATGATTTTGTAGATTTCGTGCTCTTCTTTGCGAATTCAAGCCAGAAAACAACGAAAATCGGCGAGAAATTGTCGTTTTGCTTCGAAATATGCGGTTTTCTGTAAGAATTTTGATGATTTCGTGCAGAATTCTGCTGTTTTCTTCCAATTCAGCCGTTGAATCTTGGTAAAAAGTCATGATTTTGTAGATTTTGTGCTCTTCTTTGCAAATTCAAGCCAGAAAACAACGAAAATCGGCGAGAAATCGTCGTTTTACATCGAAATATGCGGTTTTCTGTAAGAATTTTGATGATTTCGTGCAGAATTCTGCTGTTTTTTTGCAATTCAGCCGTTGAATCTTGGTAAAAAGTCATGATTTTGTAAATTTCGTGCTCTTCTTTGCAAATTCAAGCCAGAAAACAACGAAAATCGGCGAGAAATCGTCGTTTTGCATCGAAATATGCGGTTTTCTGTAAGAATTTTGATGATTTCGTGCAGAATTCTGCTGTTTACTTGCAATTCAGCCGTTGAATCTTGGTAAAAAGTCATGATTTTGTAGATTTCGTGCTCTACTTTGCGAATTCAAGCCAGAAAACAACGAAAATCGGCGAGAAATCGTCGTTTTGCATCGAAATATGCGGTTTTCTGTAAGAATTTTGATGATTTCGTGCAGAATTCTGCTGTTTTCTTGCAATTCAGCCGTTGAATCTTGGTAAAAAGTGATTATTTCGTAGATTTCGTGCTCTTCTTTGCGAATTCAAGCCAGAAAACAATGAAAATCGGCGAGAAATCGTCGTTTTGCATCGAAATATGCGGTTTTCTCTAAGAATTTTGACGATTTCGTGCAGAATTCTGCTGTTTTCTTGCAATTCAGCCGTTGAATCTTGGTAAAAAGTGATTATTTAGTAGATTTTGTGCTCTTCTTTGCGAATTCAAGCTTGAAAACAACGAAAATCGGCGAGAAATCGTCGTTTTGCATCGAAATATGCGGTTTTCTGCAAGAATTTTGATGATATCGTGCAGAATTCTGCTGTTTTCTTGCAATTCAGCCGTTGAATTTTGGTAAAAAGTCATGATTTTGTAGATTTCGTGCTCTTCTTTGCGAATTCAAGCCAGAAAACAACGAAAATCGGCGAGAAATCGTCGTTTTGCTTCGAAATATGCGGTTTTCTGTTAGAATTTTGATGATTTCGTGCAGAATTCTGCTGTTTTCTTCCAATTCAGCCGTTGAATCTTGGTAAAAAGTCATGATTTTTTAGATTTTGTGCTCTTCTTTGCGAATTCAAGCCAGAAAACAACGAAAATCGGCGAGAAATCGTCGTTTTACATCGAAATATGCGGTTTTCTGTTAGAATTTTGATGATTTCGTGCAGAATTCTGCTGTTTTCTTGCAATTCAGCCGTTGAATCTTGGTAAAAGGTCATGATTTTTTAAATTTCGTGCTCTTCTTTGCAAATTCAAGCCAGAAAACAACGAAAATCGGCGAGAAATCGTCGTTTTGCATCGAAATATGCGGTTTTCTGTAAGAATTTTGATGATTTCGTGCAGAATTCTGCTGTTTACTTGCAATTCAGCCGTTGAATCTTGGTAAAAAGTCATGATTTTGTAGATTTCGTGCTCTACTTTGCGAATTCAAGCCAGAAAACAACGAAAATCGGCGAGAAATCGTCGTTTTACATCGAAATAGGCGGTTTTCTGTACGAATTTTGATGATTTCGTGCAGAATTCTGCTGTTTTCTTGCTTTTCAGCCGTTGAATCTTGGTAAAAAGTCATGATTTTGTAGATTTCGTGCTCTTCTTTGCGAATTCATGATAGAAAATAACGAAAATCAGCGAGAAATCGTCGTTTTGCATCAAAATATGCGGTTTTCTCTAACAATTTTGATGATTTCGGGGATAATTCTGCTGTTTTCTTGCAATTCAGATGTTGAATCTTGGTAAAAAGTCATGATTTTGTAGATTTCGTGCTCTTCTTTGCGAAATCAAGATAGAAAACAACGAAAATCAGCGAGAAATCGTCGTTTTGCATCAAAATATGCGGTTTTCTCTAACAATTTTGATGATTTGGTGGATAATTCTGCTGTTTTCTTGCAATTCAGATGTTGAATCTTGGTAAAAAGTCATGATTTTGTAGATTTCGTGCTCTTCTTTGCGAATTCAAGCCAGAAAACAACGAAAATCAGCGAGAAATCGTCGTTTTGCATCAAAATATGCGGTTTTCTGTAAGAATTTTGATGATTTCGTGGATAATTTTGCTGTTCTGCTGTTTTCTTGCAATTCAGCCGTTGAATCTTGGTAAAAAGTCATGATTTTGTAGACTTCGTGCTCTTCTTTGTGAATTCAAGATAGAAAACAACGAAAATCAGCGAGAAATCGTCGTTTTGCATCGAAATATGCGGTTTTCTCTAAGAATTCTGATGATTTCGTGCAGAATTCTGCTGTTTTCTTGCAATTCAGCCGTTGAATCTTGGTAAAAAGTGATGAGTTTGTGGATTTCGTGCTCTTCTTTGCGAATTCAAGCCAGAAAACAACGAAAATCGGCGAGAAATCGTCGTTTTGCATCGAAATATGCGGTTATCTATAAGAATTTTGATGATTTCGTGGATAATTCTGCTGTTTTCTTGCAATTCAGATGTTGAATCTTGGTAAAAAGTCATGATTTTGTAGATTTCGTGCTCTTCTTTGCAAATTCAAGCCAGAAAACAACGAAAATCGGCGAGAAATCGTCGTTTTGCATCGAAATATGCGGTTTTCTCTAAGAATTTTGACGATTTCGTGCAGAATTCTGCTGTTTTCTTGCAATTCAGCCGTTGAATCTTGGTAAAAAGTGATTATTTTGTAGATTTCGTGCTCTTCTTTGCGAATTCAAGCCAGAAAACAGCGAAAATCGGCGAGAAATCGTCGTTTTGCATCGAAATATGCGGTTTTCTCTAAGAATTTTGACGATTTCGTGCAGAATTCTGCTGTTTTCTTGCAATTCAGCCGTTGAATCTTGGTAAAAAGTGATTATTTAGTAGATTTCGTGCTCTTCTTTGCGAATTCAAGCTTGAAAACAACGAAAATCGGCGAGAAATCGTCGTTTTGCATCGAAATATGCGGTTTTCTGCAAGAATTTTGATGATTTCGTGCAGAATTCTGCTGTTTTCTTGCAATTCAGCCGTTGAATTTTGGTAAAAAGTCATGATTTTGTAGATTTCGTGCTCTTCTTTGCGAATTCAAGCCAGAAAACAACGAAAATCGGCGAGAAATAGTCGTTTTACATCGAAATATGCGGTTTTCTGTAAGAATTTTGATGATTTCGTGCAGAATTCTGCTGTTTTCTTGCAATTCAGCCGTTGAATCTTGGTAAAAAGTCATGATTTTGTAAATTTCGTGCTCTTCTTTGCAAATTCAAGCCAGAAAACAACGAAAATCGGCGAAAAATCGTCGTTTTGCATCGAAATATGCGGTTTTCTGTAAGAATTTTGATGATTTCGTGCAGAATTCTGCTGTTTACTTGCAATTCAGTCATTGAATCTTGGTAAAAAGTCATGATTTTGTAGATTTCGTGCTCTACTTTGCGAATTCAAGCCAGAAAACAACGAAAATCGGCGAGAAATCGTCGTTTTTCATCGAAATATGCTGTTTTCTGTAAGAATTTTGATGATTTCGTGCAGAATTCTGCTGTTTTCTTGCAATTCAGCCGTTGAATCTTGGTAAAAAGTCATGATTTTGTAGATTTCGTGCTTTTCTTTGCGAATTCAAGCCAGAAAACAACGAAAATCGGCGAGAAATCGTCGTTTTGCATCGAAATATGCGGTTTTCTCTAAGAATTTTGACGATTTCGTGCAGAATTCTGCTGTTTTCTTGCAATTCAGCCGTTGAATCTTGGTAAAAAGTGATTATATAGTAGATTTCGTGCTCTTCTTTGCGAATTCAAGCTTGAAAACAACGAAAATCGGCGAGAAATCGTCGTTTTGCATCGAAATATGCGGTTTTCTGCAAGAATTTTGATGATTTCGTGCAAAATTCTGCTGTTTTCTTGCAATTCAGCCGTTGAATTTTGGTAAAAAGTCATGATTTTGTAGATTTCGTGCTCTTCTTTGCGAATTCAAGCCAGAAAACAACGAAAATCGGCGAGAAATCGTCGTTTTGCTTCGAAATATGCGGTTTTCTGTAAGAATTTTGATGATTTCGTGCAGAATTCTGCTGTTTTCTTCCAATTCAGCCGTTGAATCTTGGTAAAAAGTCATGATTTTGTAGATTTTGTGCTCTTCTTTGCGAATTCAAGCCAGAAAACAACGAAAATCGGCGAGAAATCGTCGTTTTACATCGAAATATGCGGTTTTCTGTAAGAATTTTGATGATTTCGTGCAGAATTCTGCTGTTTTCTTGCAATTCAGCCGTTGAATCTTGGTAAAAAGTCATGATTTTGTAGATTTTGTGCTCTTCTTTGCGAACTCAAGCCAGAAAACAACGAAAATTGGCGAGAAATCGTCGTTTTACATCAAAATATGCGGTTTTCTGTAAGAATTTTGATGATTTCGTGCAGAATTCTGCTGTTTTCTTGCAATTCAGCCGTTGAATCTTGGTAAAAAGTCATGATTTTGTAAATTTCGTGCTCTACTTTGCGAATTCAAGCCAGAAAACAACGAAAATCGGCGAGAAATCGTCGTTTTACATCGAAATATGCGGTTTTCTGTAAGAATTTTGATGATTTCGTGCAAAATTCTGCTGTTTTCTTGCATTTCAGCCGTTGAATCTTGGTAAAAAGTCATGATTTTGTAGATTTCGTGCTCTTCTTTGCGAATTCATGATAGAAAACAACGAAAATCAGCGAGAAATCGTCGTTTTGCATCGAAATATGCGGTTTTCTCTAAGAATTTTGATGATTTCGTGGATAATTCTGCTGTTTTCTTGCAATTCAGATGTTGAATCTTGGTAAAAAGTCATGATTTTGTAGATTTCGTGCTCTTCTTTGCGAATTCAAGATAGAAAACAACGAAAATCAGCGAGAAATCGTCGTTTTGCATCAAAATATGCGGTTTTCTCTAACAATTTTGATGATTTCGTGGATAATTCTGCTGTTTTCTTGCAATTCAGATGTTGAATCTTGGTAAAAAGTCATGATTTTGTAGATTTCGTGCTCTTCTTTGCGAATTCAAGATAGAAAACAACGAAAATCAGCGAGAAATCGTCGTTTTGCATCAAAATATGCGGTTTTCTGTAAGAATTTTGATGATTTCGTGGATAATTTTGCTGTTCTGCTGTTTTCTTGCAATTCAACCGTTGAATCTTGGTAAAAAGTCATGATTTTGTAGACTTCGTGCTCTTCTTTGTGAATTCAAGATAGAAAACAACGAAAATCAGTGAGAAATCGTCGTTTTGCATCGAAATATGCGGTTTTCTGTAAGAATTTTGATGATTTCGTGCAGAATTCTGCTGTTTTCTTGCAATTCAGCCGTTGAATCTTGGTAAAAAGTCATGATTTTGTAGATTTCGTGCTCTTCTTTGCGAAATCAAGATAGAAAACAACGAAAATCAGCGAGAAATCGTCGTTTTGCATCAAAATATGCGGTTTTCTCTAACAATTTTGGTGATTTCGTGGATAATTCTGCTGTTTTCTTGCAATTCAGATGTTGAATCTTGGTAAAAAGTCATGATTTTGTAGATTTCGTGCTCTTCTTTGCGAATTCAAGATAGAAAACAACGAAAATCAGCGAGAAATCGTCGTTTTGCATCAAAATATGCGGTTTTCTGTAAGAATTTTGATGATTTCGTGGATAATTTTGCTGTTCTGCTGTTTTCTTGCAATTCAGCCGTTGAATCTTGGTAAAAAGTCATGATTTTGTAGACTTCGTGCTCTTCTTTGTGAATTCAAGATAGAAAACAACGAAAATCAGTGAGAAATCGTCGTTTTGCATCGAAATATGCGGTTTTCTGTAAGAATTTTGATGATTTCGTGCAGAATTCTGCTGTTTTCTTGCAATTCAGCCGTTGAATCTTGGTAAAAAGTCATGATTTTGTAGATTTCGTGCTCTTCTTTGCGAAATCAAGATAGAAAACAACGAAAATCAGCGAGAAATCGTCGTTTTGCATAAAAATATGCGGTTTTCTCTAA
Organism: Gnatocerus cornutus; assembly: GCA_029298725.1. NCBI lineage: Eukaryota > Metazoa > Arthropoda > Insecta > Coleoptera > Tenebrionidae > Gnatocerus > Gnatocerus cornutus. The sequence goes on from CM055516.1 coordinate 7,047,340, forward strand.
CAATTTTGATGATTTCGTGGATAATTCTGCTGTTTTCTTGCAATTCAGATGTTGAATCTTGGTAAAAAGTCATGATTTTGTAGATTTCGTGCTCTTCTTTGCAAAATCAAGATAGAAAACAACGAAAATCAGCGAGAAATCGTCGTGTTGCATCAAAATATGCGGTTTTCTCTAACAATTTTGATGATTTCGTGGATAATTCTGCTGTTTTCTTGCAATTCAGATGTTGAATCTTGGTAAAAAGTCATGATTTTGTAGATTTCGTGCTCTTCTTTGCGAATTCAAGATAGAAAACAACGAAAATCAGCGAGAAATCGTCGTTTTGCATCAAAATATGCGGTTTTCTGTAAGAATTTTGATGATTTCGTGGATAATTTTGCTGTTCTGCTGTTTTCTTGCAATTCAGCCGTTGAATCTTGGTAAAAAGTCATGATTTTGTAGACTTCGTGCTCTTATTTGTGAATTCAAGATAGAAAACAACGAAAATCAGTGAGAAATCGTCGTTTTGCATCGAAATATGCGGTTTTCTGTAAGAATTTTGATGATTTCGTGCAGAATTCTGCTGTTTTCTTGCAATTCAGCCGTTGAATCTTGGTAAAAAGTCATGATTTTGTAGATTTCGTGCTCTTCTTTGCGAATTCAAGCCAGAAAACAACGAAAATCGGCGAGAAATCGTCGTTTTGCATCGAAATATGCGGTTTTCTCTGAGAATTTTGACGATTTCGTGCAGAATTCTGCTGTTTTCTTGCAATTCAGCCGTTGAATCTTGGTAAAAAGTGATTATTTAGTAGATTTCGTGCTCTTCTTTGCGAATTCAAGCTTGAAAACAACGAAAATCGGCGAGAAATCGTCGTTTTGCATCGAAATATGCGGTTTTCTGCAAGAATTTTGATGATTTCGTGCAGAATTCTGCTGTTTTCTTGCAATTCAGCCGTTGAATTTTGGTAAAAAGTCATGATTTTGTAGATTTCGTGCTCTTCTTTGCGAATTCAAGCCAGAAAACAACGAAAATCGGCGAGAAATCGTCGTTTTGCTTCGAAATATGCGGTTTTCTGTAAGAATTTTGATGATTTCGTGCAGAATTCTGCTGTTTTCTTCCAATTCAGCCGTTGAATCTTGGTAAAAAGTCATGATTATGTAGATTTTGTGCTCTTCTTTGCAAATTCAAGCCAGAAAACAACGAAAATCTGCGAGAAATCGTCGTTTTACATCGAAATATGCGGTTTTCTGTAAGAATTTTGATGATTTCGTGCAGAATTCTGCTGTTTTTTTGCAATTCAGCCGTTGAATCTTGGTAAAAAGTCATGATTTTGTAAATTTCGTGCTCTTCTTTGCAAATTCAAGCCAGAAAACAACGAAAATCGGCGAGAAATCGTCGTTTTGCATCGAAATATGCGGTTTTCTGTAAGAATTTTGATGATTTCGTGCAGAATTCTGCTGTTTTCTTGCAATTCAGCCGTTGAATCTTGGTAAAAAGTCATGATTTTGTAAATTTCGTGCTCCACTTTGCGAATTCAAGCCAGAAAACAACGAAAATCGGCGAGAAATCGTCGTTTTACATCGAAATATGCGGTTTTCTATAAGAATTTTGATGATTTCGTGCAGAATTCTGCTGTTTTCTTGCAATTCAGCCGTTGAATCTTGGTAAAAAGTCATGATTTTGTAAATTTCGTGCTCCACTTTGCGAATTCAAGCCAGAAAACAACGAAAATCGGCGAGAAATCGTCGTTTTGCATCGAAATATGCGGTTTTCTCTAAGAATTTTGACGATTTCGTGCAGAATTCTGCTGTTTTCTTGCAATTCAGCCGTTGAATCTTGGTAAAAAGTCATGATTTTGTAGATTTCGTGTTCTTCTTTGCGATTTCATGATAGAAAACAACGAAAATCGGCGAGAAATCGTCGTTTTGCATCGAAATATGCGGTTTTCTCTAAGAATTTTGACGATTTCGTGCAGAATTCTGCTGTTTTCTTGCAATTCAGCCGTTGAATTTTGGTAAAAAGTCATGATTTTGTAGATTTCGTGCTCTTCTTTGCGAACTCAAGCCAGAAAACAACGAAAATCGGCGAGAAATCGTCGTTTTGCTTCGAAATATGCGGTTTTCTGTAAGAATTTTGATGATTTCGTGCAGAATTCTGCTGTTTTCTTCCAATTCAGCCGTTGAATCTTGGTAAAAAGTCATGATTTTGTAGATTTTGTGCTCTTCTTTGCGAACTCAAGCCAGAAAACAACGAAAATTGGCGAGAAATCGTCGTTTTACATCAAAATATGCAGTTTTCTGTAAGAATTTTGATGATTTCGTGCAGAATTCTGCTGTTTTCTTGCAATTCAGCCGTTGAATCTTGGTAAAAAGTCATGATTTTGTAAATTTCGTGCTCCACTTTGCGAATTCAAGCCAGAAAACAACGAAAATCGGCGAGAAATCGTCGTTTTACATCGAAATATGCGGTTTTCTGTAAGAATTTTGATGATTTCGTGCAAAATTCTGCTGTTTTCTTGCATTTCAGCCGTTGAATCTTGGTAAAAAGTCATGATTTTGTAGATTTCGTGCTCTTCTTTGCGAATTCATGATAGAAAACAACGAAAATCAGCGAGAAATCGTCGTTTTGCATAAAAATATGCGGTTTTCTCTAACAATTTTGATGATTTCGTGGATAATTCTGCTGTTTTCTTGCAATTCAGATGTTGAATCTTGGTAAAAAGTCATGATTTTGTAGATTTCGTGCTCTTCTTTGCGAAATCAAGATAGAAAACAACGAAAATCAGCGAGAAATCGTCGTTTTGCATCAAAATATGCGGTTTTCTCTAACAATTTTGATGATTTCGTGGATAATTCTGCTGTTTTCTTGCAATTCAGATGTTGAATCTTGGTAAAAAGTCATGATTTTGTAGATTTCGTGCTCTTCTTTGCGAATTCAAGCCAGAAAACAACGAAAATCGTCGAGAAATCGTCGTTTTGCATCGAAATATGCGGTTTTCTGTAAGAATTTTGATGATTTCGTGCAGAATTCTGCTGTTTTCTTGCAATTCAGCCGTTGAATCTTGGTAAAAAGTCATGATTTTGTAGATTTCGTGCTGTTCTTTGCGAATTCAAGATAGAAAACAACGAAAATCAGCGAGAAATCGTCGTTTTGCATCGAAATATGCGGTTTTCTCTAAGAATTCTGATGATTTCGTGCAGAATTCTGCTGTTTTCTTGCAATTCAGCCGTTGAATCTTGGTAAAAAGTCATGATTTTGTAAATTTCGTGCTCTACTTTGCGAATTCAAGCCAGAAAACAACGAAAATCGGCGAGAAATCGTCGTTTTGCATCGAAATATGCGGTTTTCTGTAAGAATTTTGATGATTTCGTGCAGAATTCTGCTGTTTTCTTGCAATTCAGCCGTTGAATCTTAGTAAAAAGTCATGATTTTGTAAATTTCGTGCTCTACTTTGCGAATTCAAGCCAGAAAACAACGAAAATCGGCGAGAAATCGTCGTTTTGCATCGAAATATGCGGTTTTCTCTAAGAATTTTGACGATTTCGTGCAGAATTCCGCTGTTTTCTTGCAATTCAGCCGTTGAATCTTGGTAAAAAGTGATTATTTAGTAGATTTCGTGCTCTTCTTTGCAAATTCAAGCTTGAAAACAACGAAAATCGGCGAGAAATCGTCGTTTTGCATCGAAATATGCGGTTTTCTGCAAGAATTTTGATGATTTCGTGCAGAATTCTGCTGTTTTCTTGCAATTCAGCCGTTGAATTTTGGTAAAAAGTCATGATTTTGTAGATTTCGTGCTCTTCTTTGCGAATTCAAGCCAGAAAACAACGAAAATCGGCGAGAAATCGTCGTTTTGCTTCGAAATATGCGGTTTTCTATAAGAATTTTGATGATTTCGTGCAGAATTCTGCTGTTTTCTTCCAATTCAGCCGTTGAATCTTGGTAAAAAGTCATGATTTTGTAGATTTTGTGCTCTTCTTTGCGAACTCAAGCCAGAAAACAACGAAAATAGGCGAGAAATCGTCGTTTTACATCAAAATATGCGGTTTTCTGTAAGAATTTTGATGATTTCGTGCAGAATTCTGCTGTTTTCTTGCAATTCAGCCGTTGAATCTTGGTAAAAAGTCATGATTTTTTAGATTTCGTGCTCTTCATTGCGAATTCAAGCCAGAAAACAACGAAAATCGGCGAGAAATCGTCGTTTTGCATCGAAATATGCGGTTTTCTCTAAGAATTTTGACGATTTCGTGCAGAATTCTGCTGTTTTCTTGCAATTCAGCCGCTGAATCTTGGTAAAAAGTCATGATTTTGTAGATTTCGTGCTCTACTTTGCGAATTCAAGCCAGAAAACAACGAAAATCGGCGAGAAATCGTCGTTTTACATCGAAATATGCGGTTTTCTGTAAGAATTTTGATGATTTCGTGCAGAATTCTGCTGTTTTCTTGCATTTCAGCCGTTGAATCTTGGTAAAAAGTCATGATTTTGTAGATTTCGTGCTCTTCTTTGCGAATTCATGATAGAAAACAACGAAAATCGGCGAGAAATCGTCGTTTTACATCAAAATATGCGGTTTTCTGTAAGAATTTTGATGATTTCGTGCAGAATTCTGCTGTTTTCTTGCAATTCAGCCGTTGAATTTTGGTAAAAAGTCATGATTTTGTAGATTTCGTGCTCTTCTTTGCGAATTCAAGCCAGAAAACAACGAAAATCGGCGAAAAATCGTCGTTTTGCATCGAAATATGCGGTTTTCTGTAAGAATTTTGATGATTTCGTGCAGAATTCTGCTGTTTTCTTGCAATTCAGCCTTTGAATCTTGGAAAAAAGTCATGATTTTGTAGATTTCGTGCTGTTCTTTGCGAATTCAAGATAGAAAACAACGAAAATCAGCGAGAAATCGTCGTTTTGCATCGAAATATGCGGTTTTCTCTAAGAATTCTGATGATTTCGTGCAGAATTCTGCTGTTTTCTTGCAATTCAGCCGTTAAATCTTGGTAAAAAGTCATGATTTTGTGGATTTTGTGCTCTTCTTTGCAAATTCAAGATAGAAAACAACGAAAATCAGCGAGAAATTGTCGTTTTGCATCAAAATATGCGGTTTTCTCTAAGAATTCTGATGATTTCGTGCAGAATTCTGCTGTTTTCTTGCAATTCAGCCGTTGAATCTTAGTAAAAAGTGATGATTTTGTGGATTTCGTGCTCTTCTTTGCGAATTCAAGCCTGAAAACAACGAAAATCGGCGAGAAATCGTCGTTTTGCATCGAAACATGCGGTTTTCTCTAAGAATTTTGACGATTTCGTGCAGAATTCTGCTGTTTTCTTGCAATTCAGCCGTTGAATCTTGGTAAAAAGTGATTATTTAGTAGATTTCGTGCTCTTCTTTGCGAATTCAAGCCAGAAAACAACGAAAATCGGCGAAAAATCGTCGTTTTGCATCGAAATATGCGGTTTTCTGTAAGAATTTTGATGATTTCGTGCAGAATTCTGCTGTTTTCTTGCAATTCAGCCGTTGAATCTTGGTAAAAAGTCATGATTTTGTAGATTTCGTGCTCTTCTTTGCGAATTCAAGCCAGAAAACAACGAAAATCGGCGAGAAATCGTCGTTTTGCATCGAAATATGCGGTTTTCTCTAAGAATTTTGACGATTTCGTGCAGAATTCTGCTGTTTTCTTGCAATTCAGCCGCTGAATCTTGGTAAAAAGTCATGATTTTGTATATTTCGTGCTCTTCTTTGCGAATTCAAGATAGAAAACAACGAAAATCAGCGAGAAATCGTCGTTTTGCATCGAAATATGCGGTTTTCTCTAAGAATTCTGATGATTTCGTGCAGAATTCTGCTGTTTTCTTGCAATTCAGCCGTTGAATCTTGGTAAAAAGTGATTATTTTGTAGATTTCGTGCTCTTCTTTGCGAATTCAAGCCAGAAAACAACGAAAATCGGCGAGAAATCGTCGTTTTGCATCGAAATATGCGGTTTTCTGTGAGAATTTTGATGATTTCGTGCAGAATTCTGCTGTTTTCTTGCAATTCAGCCGTTGAATCTTGGTAAAAAGTCATGATTTTGTAGATTTCGTGCTCTTCTTTGCGAATTCAAGCCAGAAAACAACGAAAATCGGCGAGAAATCGTCGTTTTGCATCGAAATATGCGGTTTTCTGTAAGAATTTTGATGATTTCGTGCAGAATGCTGCTGTTTTCTTGCAATTCAGCCGCTGAATCTTGGTAAAAAGTCATGATTTTGTAGATTTCGTGCTCTTCTTTGCGAATTCAAGATAGAAAACAACGAAAATCAGCGAGAAATCGTCGTTTTGCATCGAAATATGCGGTTTTCTCTAAGAATTCTGATAATTTCGTGCAGAATTCTGCTGTTTTCTTGCAATTCAGCCGTTGAATCTTGGTAAAAAGTGATGATTTTGTAGATTTCGTGCTCTTCTTTGCGAATTCAAGCCAGAAAACAACGAAAATCGGCGAGAAATCGTCGTTTTGCATCGAAATATGCGGTTTTCTCTAAGAATTTTGACGATTTCGTGCAGAATTCTGCTGTTTTCTTGCAATTCAGCCGTTGAATTTTGGTAAAAAGTGATTATTTAGTAAATTTCGTGCTCTTCTTTGCGAATTAAAGCCTGAAAACAACGAAAATCGGCGGGAAATCGTCGTTTTGCATCGAAATATGCGGTTTTCTGTAAAAATTTTGATGATTTCGTGCAGAATTCTGCTGTTTTCTTGCAAATCAGCCGTTGAATCTTGGTAAAAAGTCATGATTTTGTCGATTTCGTGCTCTTCTTTGCGAATTCAAGCCAGAAAACAACGAAAATCGGCGAGAAATCGTCGTTTTGCATCGAAATATGCGGTTTTCTGTAAGAATTTTGATGATTTCGTGGATAATTCTGCTGTTTTCTTACAATTCAGATATTGAATCTTAGTAAAAAGTCATGATTTTGTAGATTTCGTGCTCTTCTTTGCGAATATAAGCCAGAAAACAACGAAAATCGGCGAGAAATCGTCGTTTTGCATCGAAATATGCGGTTTTCTGTAAGAATTTTGATGATTTCGTGCAGAATTCTGCTGTTTTCATGCAATTCAGCCGTTGAATCTTGGTAAAAAGTCATGATTTTGTAGATTTCGTGCTCTTCTTTGTGAATTCAAGCCAGAAAACAACGAAAATCGGCGAGAAATCGTCGCTTTGCATCGAAATATGCGGTTTTCTGTAAGAATTTTGATGATTTCGTGCAGAATTCTGCTGTTTTCTTGCAATTCAGCCGTTGATTCTTGGTAAAAAATCATGATTTTGTAGATTTCGTGCTCTTCTGTGCGAATTCAAGCCAGAAAACAACGAAAATCGGCGAGAAATCGTCGTTTTGCATCGAAATATGCGGTTTTCTCTAAGAATTTTGACGATTTCGTGCAGAATTCTGCTGTTTTCTTGCAATTCAGCCGTTGAATCTTGGTAAAAAGTGATTATTTAGTAGATTTCGTGCTTTTCTTTGCGAATTCAAGCCTGAAAACAACGAAAATCGGCGAGAAATCGTCGTTTTGCATCGAAATATGCGGTTTTCTGTAAGAATTTTGATGATTTCGTGCAGAATTCTGCTGTTTTCTTGCAATTCAGCCGTTGAATCTTGGTAAAAAGTCTTGATTTTGTAGATTTCGTGCTCTTCTTTGCGAATTCAAGCCAGAAAACAACGAAAATCGGCGAGAAATCGTCGTTTTACATCGAAATATGCGGTTTTCTGTAAGAATTTTGATGATTTCGTGCAGAATTCTGCTGTTTTCTTGCAATTCAGCCGTTGAATCTTGGTAAAAAGTCATGATTTTGTAGATTTCGTGCTCTTCTTTGCGAATTCAAGACAGAAAACAACGAAAATCGGCGAGAAATCGTCGTTTTGCATCAAAATATGCGGTTTTCTGTAAGAATTTTGATGATTTCGTGCAGAATTCTGCTGTTTTCTTGCAATTCAGCCGTTGAATCTTGGTAAAAAGTGATTATTTAGTAAATGTCGTGCTCTTCTTTGCGAATTAAAGCCTGAAAACAACGAAAATCGGCGGGAAATCGTCGTTTTGCATCGAAATATGCGGTTTTCTGTAAAAATTTTGATGATTTCGTGCAGAATTCTGCTGTTTTCTTGCAATTCAGCCGTTGAATCTTGGTAAAAAGTCATGATTTTGTCGATTTCGTGCTCTTCTTTGCGAATTCAAGCCAGAAAACAACGAAAATCGGCGAGAAATCGTCGTTTTGCATCGAAATATGCGGTTTTCTGTAAGAATTTTGATGATTTCGTGGATAATTCTGCTGTTTTCTTACAATTCAGATATTGAATCTTAGTAAAAAGTCATGATTTTGTAGATTTCGTGCTCTTCTTTGCGAATATAAGCCAGAAAACAACGAAAATCGGCGAGAAATCGTCGTTTTGCATCGAAATATGCGGTTTTCTGTAAGAATTTTGATGATTTCGTGCAGAATTCTGCTGTTTTCATGCAATTCAGCCGTTGAATCTTGGTAAAAAGTCATGATTTTGTAGATTTCGTGCTCTTCTTTGTGAATTCAAGCCAGAAAACAACGAAAATCGGCGAGAAATCGTCGCTTTGCATCGAAATATGCGGTTTTCTGTAAGAATTTTGATGATTTCGTGCAGAATTCTGCTGTTTTCTTGCAATTCAGCCGTTGATTCTTGGTAAAAAATCATGATTTTGTAGATTTCGTGCTCTTCTGTGCGAATTCAAGCCAGAAAACAACGAAAATCGGCGAGAAATCGTCGTTTTGCATCGAAATATGCGGTTTTCTCTAAGAATTTTGACGATTTCGTGCAGAATTCTGCTGTTTTCTTGCAATTCAGCCGTTGAATCTTGGTAAAAAGTGATTATTTAGTAGATTTCGTGCTTTTCTTTGCGAATTCAAGCCTGAAAACAACGAAAATCGGCGAGAAATCGTCGTTTTGCATCGAAATATGCGGTTTTCTGTAAGAATTTTGATGATTTCGTGCAGAATTCTGCTGTTTTCTTGCAATTCAGCCGTTGAATCTTGGTAAAAAGTCTTGATTTTGTAGATTTCGTGCTCTTCTTTGCGAATTCAAGCCAGAAAACAACGAAAATCGGCGAGAAATCGTCGTTTTACATCGAAATATGCGGTTTTCTGTAAGAATTTTGATGATTTCGTGCAGAATTCTGCTGTTTTCTTGCAATTCAGCCGTTGAATCTTGGTAAAAAGTCATGATTTTGTAGATTTCGTGCTCTTCTTTGCGAATTCAAGACAGAAAACAACGAAAATCGGCGAGAAATCGTCGTTTTGCATCAAAATATGCGGTTTTCTGTAAGAATTTTGATGATTTCGTGCAGAATTCTGCTGTTTTCTTGCAATTCAGCCGTTGAATCTTGGTAAAAAGTGATTATTTAGTAAATGTCGTGCTCTTCTTTGCGAATTAAAGCCTGAAAACAACGAAAATCGGCGGGAAATCGTCGTTTTGCATCGAAATATGCGGTTTTCTGTAAAAATTTTGATGATTTCGTGCAGAATTCTGCTGTTTTCTTGCAATTCAGCCGTTGAATCTTGGTAAAAAGTCATGATTTTGTCGATTTCGTGCTCTTCTTTGCGAATTCAAGCCAGAAAACAACGAAAATCGGCGAGAAATCGTCGTTTTGCATCGAAATATGCGGTTTTCTGTAAGAATTTTGATGATTTCGTGGATAATTCTGCTGTTTTCTTACAATTCAGATATTGAATCTTAGTAAAAAGTCATGATTTTGTAGATTTCGTGCTCTTCTTTGCGAATATAAGCCAGAAAACAACGAAAATCGGCGAGAAATCGTCGTTTTGCATCGAAATATGCGGTTTTCTGTAAGAATTTTGATTATTTCGTGCAGAATTCTGCTGTTTTCATGCAATTCAGCCGTTGAATCTTGGTAAAAAGTCATGATTTTGTAGATTTCGTGCTCTTCTTTGCGAATTCAAGCCAGAAAACAACGAAAATCGGCGGGAAATCGTCGTTTTGCATCGAAATATGCGGTTTTCTGTAAGAATTTTGATGATTTCGTGCAGAATTCTGCTGTTTTCTTGCAATTCAGCCTTTGAATCTTGGAAAAAAGTCATGATTTTGTAGATTTCGTGCTGTTCTTTGCGAATTCAAGATAGAAAACAACGAAAATCAGCGAGAAATCGTCGTTTTGCATCGAAATATGCGGTTTTCTCTAAGAATTCTGATGATTTCGTGCAGAATTCTGCTGTTTTCTTGCAATTCAGCCGTTAAATCTTGGTAAAAAGTCATGATTTTGTGGATTTTGTGCTCTTCTTTGCAAATTCAAGATAGAAAACAACGAAAATCAGCGAGAAATTGTCGTTTTGCATCGAAATATGCGGTTTTCTCTAAGAATTCTGATGATTTCGTGCAGAATTCTGCTGTTTTCTTGCAATTCAGCCGTTGAATCTTAGTAAAAAGTGATGATTTTGTGGATTTCGTGCTCTTCTTTGCGAATTCAAGCCTGAAAACAACGAAAATCGGCGAGAAATCGTCGTTTTGCATCGAAACATGCGGTTTTCTCGAAGAATTTTGACGATTTCGTGCAGAATTCTGCTGTTTTCTTGCAATTCAGCCGTTGAATCTTGGTAAAAAGTGATTATTTAGTAGATTTCGTGCTCTTCTTTGCGAATTCAAGCCAGAAAACAACGAAAATCGGCGAAAAATCGTCGTTTTGCATCGAAATATGCGGTTTTCTGTAAGAATTTTGATGATTTCGTGCAGAATTCTGCTGTTTTCTTGCAATTCAGCCGTTGAATCTTGGTAAAAAGTCATGATTTTGTAGATTTCGTGCTCTTCTTTGCGAATTCAAGCCAGAAAACAACGAAAATCGGCGAGAAATCGTCGTTTTGCATCGAAATATGCGGTTTTCTCTAAGAATTTTGACGATTTCGTGCAGAATTCTGCTGTTTTCTTGCAATTCAGCCGCTGAATCTTGGTAAAAAGTCATGATTTTGTAGATTTCGTGCTCTTCTTTGCGAATTCAAGATAGAAAACAACGAAAATCAGCGAGAAATCGTCGTTTTGCATCGAAATATGCGGTTTTCTCTAAGAATTCTGATGATTTCGTGCAGAATTCTGCTGTTTTCTTGCAATTCAGCCGTTGAATCTTGGTAAAAAGTGATTATTTTGTAGATTTCGTGCTCTTCTTTGCGAATTCAAGCCAGAAAACAACGAAAATCGGCGAGAAATCGTCGTTTTGCATCGAAATATGCGGTTTTCTGTGAGAATTTTGATGATTTCGTGCAGAATTCTGCTGTTTTCTTGCAATTCAGCCGTTGAATCTTGGTAAAAAGTCATGATTTTGTAGATTTCGTGCTCTTCTTTGCGAATTCAAGCCAGAAAACAACGAAAATCGGCGAGAAATCGTCGTTTTGCATCGAAATATGCGGTTTTCTGTAAGAATTTTGATGATTTCGTGCAGAATGCTGCTGTTTTCTTGCAATTCAGCCGCTGAATCTTGGTAAAAAGTCATGATTTTGTAGATTTCGTGCTCTTCTTTGCGAATTCAAGATAGAAAACAACGAAAATCAGCGAGAAATCGTCGTTTTGCATCGAAATATGCGGTTTTCTCTAAGAATTCTGATAATTTCGTGCAGAATTCTGCTGTTTTCTTGCAATTCAGCCGTTGAATCTTGGTAAAAAGTGATGATTTTGTAGATTTCGTGCTCTTCTTTGCGAATTCAAGCCAGAAAACAACGAAAATCGGCGAGAAATCGTCGTTTTGCATCGAAATATGCGGTTTTCTCTAAGAATTTTGACGATTTCGTGCAGAATTCTGCTGTTTTCTTGCAATTCAGCCGTTGAATTTTGGTAAAAAGTGATTATTTAGTAAATTTCGTGCTCTTCTTTGCGAATTAAAGCCTGAAAACAACGAAAATCGGCGGGAAATCGTCGTTTTGCATCGAAATATGCGGTTTTCTGTAAAAATTTTGATGATTTCGTGCAGAATTCTGCTGTTTTCTTGCAAATCAGCCGTTGAATCTTGGTAAAAAGTCATGATTTTGTCGATTTCGTGCTCTTCTTTGCGAATTCAAGCCAGAAAACAACGAAAATCGGCGAGAAATCGTCGTTTTGCATCGAAATATGCGGTTTTCTGTAAGAATTTTGATGATTTCGTGGATAATTCTGCTGTTTTCTTACAATTCAGATATTGAATCTTAGTAAAAAGTCATGATTTTGTAGATTTCGTGCTCTTCTTTGCGAATATAAGCCAGAAAACAACGAAAATCGGCGAGAAATCGTCGTTTTGCATCGAAATATGCGGTTTTCTGTAAGAATTTTGATGATTTCGTGCAGAATTCTGCTGTTTTCATGCAATTCAGCCGTTGAATCTTGGTAAAAAGTCATGATTTTGTAGATTTCGTGCTCTTCTTTGTGAATTCAAGCCAGAAAACAACGAAAATCGGCGAGAAATCGTCGCTTTGCATCGAAATATGCGGTTTTCTGTAAGAATTTTGATGATTTCGTGCAGAATTCTGCTGTTTTCTTGCAATTCAGCCGTTGATTCTTGGTAAAAAATCATGATTTTGTAGATTTCGTGCTCTTCTGTGCGAATTCAAGCCAGAAAACAACGAAAATCGGCGAGAAATCGTCGTTTTGCATCGAAATATGCGGTTTTCTCTAAGAATTTTGATGATTTCGTGCAGAATTCTGCTGTTTTCTTGCAATTCAGCCGTTGAATCTTGGTAAAAAGTCTTGATTTTGTAGATTTCGTGCTCTTCTTTGCGAATTCAAGCCAGAAAACAACGAAAATCGGCGAGAAATCGTCGTTTTACATCGAAATATGCGGTTTTCTGTAAGAATTTTGATGATTTCGTGCAGAATTCTGCTGTTTTCTTGCAATTCAGCCGTTGAATCTTGGTAAAAAGTCATGATTTTGTAGATTTCGTGCTCTTCTTTGCGAATTCAAGACAGAAAACAACGAAAATCGGCGAGAAATCGTCGTTTTGCATCAAAATATGCGGTTTTCTGTAAGAATTTTGATGATTTCGTGCAGAATTCTGCTGTTTTCTTGCAATTCAGCCGTTGAATCTTGGTAAAAAGTGATTATTTAGTAAATGTCGTGCTCTTCTTTGCGAATTAAAGTCTGAAAACAACGAAAATCGGCGGGAAATCGTCGTTTTGCATCGAAATATGCGGTTTTCTGTAAAAATTTTGATGATTTCGTGCAGAATTTTGCTGTTTTCTTGCAATTCAGCCGTTGAATCTTGGTAAAAAGTCATGATTTTGTCGATTTCGTGCTCTTCTTTGCGAATTCAAGCCAGAAAACAACGAAAATCGGCGAGAAATCGTCGTTTTGCATCGAAATATGCGGTTTTCTGTAAGAATTTTGATGATTTCGTGGATAATTCTGCTGTTTTCTTACAATTCAGATATTGAATCTTAGTAAAAAGTCATGATTTTGTAGATTTCGTGCTCTTCTTTGCGAATATAAGCCAGAAAACAACGAAAATCGGCGGGAAATCGTCGTTTTGCATCGAAATATGCGGTTTTCTGTAAAAATTTTGATGATTTCGTGCAGAATTCTGCTGTTTTCTTGCAAATCAGCCGTTGAATCTTGGTAAAAAGTCATGATTTTGTCGATTTCGTGCTCTTCTTTGCGAATTCAAGCCAGAAAACAACGAAAATCGGCGAGAAATCGTCGTTTTGCATCGAAATATGCGGTTTTCTGTAAGAATTTTGATGATTTCGTGGATAATTCTGCTGTTTTCTTACAATTCAGATATTGAATCTTAGTAAAAAGTCATGATTTTGTAGATTTCGTGCTCTTCTTTGCGAATATAAGCCAGAAAACAACGAAAATCGGCGAGAAATCGTCGTTTTGCATCGAAATATGCGGTTTTCTGTAAGAATTTTGATGATTTCGTGCAGAATTCTGCTGTTTTCATGCAATTCAGCCGTTGAATCTTGGTAAAAAGTCATGATTTTGTAGATTTCGTGCTCTTCTTTGTGAATTCAAGCCAGAAAACAACGAAAATCGGCGAGAAATCGTCGCTTTGCATCGAAATATGCGGTTTTCTGTAAGAATTTTGATGATTTCGTGCAGAATTCTGCTGTTTTCTTGCAATTCAGCCGTTGATTCTTGGTAAAAAATCATGATTTTGTAGATTTCGTGCTCTTCTGTGCGAATTCAAGCCAGAAAACAACGAAAATCGGCGAGAAATCGTCGTTTTGCATCGAAATATGCGGTTTTCTCTAAGAATTTTGATGATTTCGTGCAGAATTCTGCTGTTTTCTTGCAATTCAGCCGTTGAATCTTGGTAAAAAGTCTTGATTTTGTAGATTTCGTGCTCTTCTTTGCGAATTCAAGCCAGAAAACAACGAAAATCGGCGAGAAATCGTCGTTTTACATCGAAATATGCGGTTTTCTGTAAGAATTTTGATGATTTCGTGCAGAATTCTGCTGTTTTCTTGCAATTCAGCCGTTGAATCTTGGTAAAAAGTCATGATTTTGTAGATTTCGTGCTCTTCTTTGCGAATTCAAGACAGAAAACAACGAAAATCGGCGAGAAATCGTCGTTTTGCATCAAAATATGCGGTTTTCTGTAAGAATTTTGATGATTTCGTGCAGAATTCTGCTGTTTTCTTGCAATTCAGCCGTTGAATCTTGGTAAAAAGTGATTATTTAGTAAATGTCGTGCTCTTCTTTGCGAATTAAAGTCTGAAAACAACGAAAATCGGCGGGAAATCGTCGTTTTGCATCGAAATATGCGGTTTTCTGTAAAAATTTTGATGATTTCGTGCAGAATTCTGCTGTTTTCTTGCAATTCAGCCGTTGAATCTTGGTAAAAAGTCATGATTTTGTCGATTTCGTGCTCTTCTTTGCGAATTCAAGCCAGAAAACAACGAAAATCGGCGAGAAATCGTCGTTTTGCATCGAAATATGCGGTTTTCTGTAAGAATTTTGATGATTTCGTGGATAATTCTGCTGTTTTCTTACAATTCAGATATTGAATCTTAGTAAAAAGTCATGATTTTGTAGATTTCGTGCTCTTCTTTGCGAATATAAGCCAGAAAACAACGAAAATCGGCGAGAAATCGTCGTTTTGCATCGAAATATGCGGTTTTCTGTAAGAATTTTGATTATTTCGTGCAGAATTCTGCTGTTTTCATGCAATTCAGCCGTTGAATCTTGGTAAAAAGTCATGATTTTGTAGATTTCGTGCTCTTCTTTGCGAATTCAAGCCAGAAAACAACGAAAATCGGCGAGAAATCGTCGCTTTGCATCGAAATATGCGGTTTTCTCTAAGAATTTTGACGATTTCGTGCAGAATTCTGCTGTTTTCTTGCAATTCAGCCGTTGAATCTTGGTAAAAAGTGATTATTTAGTAGATTTCGTGCTTTTCTTTGCGAATTCAAGCCTGAAAACAACGAAAATCGGCGAGAAATCGTCGTTTTGCATCGAAATATGCGGTTTTCTGTAAGAATTTTGATGATTTCGTGCAGAATTCTGCTGTTTTCTTGCAATTCAGCCGTTGAATCTTGGTAAAAAGTCTTGATTTTGTAGATTTCGTGCTCTTCTTTGCGAATTCAAGCCAGAAAACAACGAAAATCGGCGAGAAATCGTCGATTTACATCGAAATATGCGGTTTTCTGTAAGAATTTTGATGATTTCGTGCAGAATTCTGCTGTTTTCTTGCAATTCAGCCGTTGAATCTTGGTAAAAAGTCATGATTTTGTAGATTTCGTGTTCTTCTTTGCGAATTCAAGACAGAAAACAACGAAAATCGGCGAGAAATCGTCGTTTTGCATCAAAATATGCGGTTTTCTGTAAGAATTTTGATGATTTCGTGCAGAATTCTGCTGTTTTCTTGCAATTCAGCCGTTGAATCTTGGTAAAAAGTGATTATTTAGTAAATGTCGTGCTCTTCTTTGCGAATTAAAGCCTGAAAACAACGAAAATCGGCGGGAAATCGTCGTTTTGCATCGAAATATGCGGTTTTCTGTAAAAATTTTGATGATTTCGTGCAGAATTCTGCTGTTTTCTTGCAATTCAGCCGTTGAATCTTGGTAAAAAGTCATGATTTTGTCGATTTCGTGCTCTTCTTTGCGAATTCAAGCCAGAAAACAAAGAAAATCGGCGAGAAATCGTCGTTTTGCATCGAAATATGCGGTTTTATGTAAGAATTTTGATGATTTCGTGGATAATTCTGCTGTTTTCTTACAATTCAGATATTGAATCTTAGTAAAAAGTCATGATTTTGTAGATTTCGTGCTCTTCTTTGCGAATATAAGCCAGAAAACAACGAAAATCGGCGAGAAATCGTCGTTTTGCATCGAAATATGCGGTTTTCTGTAAGAATTTTGATTATTTCGTGCAGAATTCTGCTGTTTTCATGCAATTCAGCCGTTGAATCTTGGTAAAAAGTCATGATTTTGTAGATTTCGTGCTCTTCTTTGCGAATTCAAGCCAGAAAACAACGAAAATCGGCGAGAAATCGTCGCTTTGCATCGAAATATGCGGTTTTCTCTAAGAATTTTGACGATTTCGTGCAGAATTCTGCTGTTTTCTTGCAATTCAGCCGTTGAATCTTGGTAAAAAGTGATTATTTAGTAGATTTCGTGCTTTTCTTTGCGAATTCAAGCCTGAAAACAACGAAAATCGGCGAGAAATCGTCGTTTTGCATCGAAATATGCGGTTTTCTGTAAGAATTTTGATGATTTCGTGCAGAATTCTGCTGTTTTCTTGCAATTCAGCCGTTGAATCTTGGTAAAAAGTCATGATTTTGTAAATTTCGTGCTCTTCTTTGCAAATTCATGATAGAAAACAACGAAAATCAGCGAGAAATCGTCGTTTTGCATCAAAATATGCGGATTCTCTAACAACTTTGATGATTTCGTGGATAATTCTGCTGTTTTCTTGCAATTCAGATGTTGAATCTTGGTAAAAAGTCATGATATTGTAAATTTCGTGTTCTTCTTTGCGAAATCAAGATAGAAAACAACGAAAATCGGCGAGAAATCGTCGTTTTTCATCGAAATATGCGGTTTTCTGTAAGAATTTTGATGATTTCGTGCAGAATTCTGCTGTTTTCTTGCAATTCAGTCGTTGAATTTTGGTAAAAAGTAATGATTTTGTAGATTTCGTGCTCTTCTTTGCGAATTCAAGCCAGAAAACAACGAAAATCGGCGAGAAATCGTCGTTTTGCATCGAAATATGCGGTTTTCTGTAAGAATTTTGATGATTTCGTGCAGAATTCTGCTGTTTTCTTGCAATTCAGCCGTTGAATCTTGGTAAAAAGTGATTATTTAGTAAATTTCGTGCTCTTCTTTGTGAATTCAAGCCAGAAAACAACGAAAATCGGCGAGAAATCGTCGCTTTGCATCGAAATATGCGGTTTTCTGTAAGAATTTTGATGATTTCGTGCAGAATTCTGCTGTTTTCTTGCAATTCAGCCGTTGATTCTTGGTAAAAAATCATGATTTTGTAGATTTCGTGCTCTTCTTTGCGAATTCAAGCCAGAAAACAACGAAAATCGGCCAGAAATCGTCGTTTTGCATCGAAATATGCGGTTTTCTCTAAGAATTTTGACGATTTCGTGCAGAATTCTGCTGTTTTCTTGCAATTCAGCCGTTGAATCTTGGTAAAAAGTGATTATTTAGTAGATTTCGTGCTTTTCATTGCGAATTCAAGCCTGAAAACAACGAAAATCGGCGAGAAATCGTCGTTTTGCATCGAAATATGCGGTTTTCTGTAAGAATTTTGATGATTTCGTGCAGAATTCTGCTGTTTTCTTGCAATTCAGCCGTTGAATCTTGGTAAAAAGTCTTGATTTTGTAGATTTCGTGCTCTTCTTTGCGAATTCAAGCCAGAAAACAACGAAAATCGGCGAGAAATCGTCGTTTTACATCGAAATATGCGGTTTTCTGTAAGAATTTTGATGATTTCGTGCAGAATTCTGCTGTTTTCTTGCAATTCAGCCGTTGAATCTTGGTAAAAAGTGATTATTTAGTAGATTTCGTGCTTTTCTTTGCGAATTCAAGCCTGAAAACAACGAAAATCGGCGAGAAATCGTCGTTTTGCATCGAAATATGCGGTTTTCTGTAAGAATTTTGATGATTTCGTGCAGAATTCTGCTGTTTTCTTGCAATTCAGCCGTTGAATCTTGGTAAAAAGTCTTGATTTTGTAGATTTCGTGCTCTTCTTTGAGAATTCAAGCCAGAAAACAACGAAAATCGGCGAGAAATCGTCGTTTTACATCGAAATATGCGGTTTTCTGTAAGAATTTTGATGATTTCGTGCAGAATTCTGCTGTTTTCTTGCAATTCAGCCGTTGAATCTTGGTAAAAAGTCATGATTTTGTAGATTTCGTGCTCTTCTTTGCGAATTCAAGACAGAAAACAACGAAAATCGGCGAGAAATCGTCGTTTTGCATCAAAATATGCGGATTCTCTAACAACTTTGATGATTTCGTGGATAATTCTGCTGTTTTCTTGCAATTCAGATGTTGAATCTTGGTAAAAAGTCATGATATTGTAAATTTCGTGTTCTTCTTTGCGAAATCAAGATAGAAAACAACGAAAATCGGCGAGAAATCGTCGTTTTTCATCGAAATATGCGGTTTTCTGTAAGAATTTTGATGATTTCGTGCAGAATTCTGCTGTTTTCTTGCAATTCAGTCGTTGAATTTTGGTAAAAAGTAATGATTTTGTAGATTTCGTGCTCTTCTTTGCGAATTCAAGCCAGAAAACAACGAAAATCGGCGAGAAATCGTCGCTTTGCATCGAAATATGCGGTTTTCTCTAAGAATTTTGACGATTTCGTGCAGAATTCTGCTGTTTTCTTGCAATTCAGCCGTTGAATCTTGGTAAAAAGTGATTATTTAGTAGATTTCGTGCTTTTCTTTGCGAATTCAAGCCTGAAAACAACGAAAATCGGCGAGAAATCGTCGTTTTGCATCGAAATATGCGGTTTTCTGTAAGAATTTTGATGATTTCGTGCAGAATTCTGCTGTTTTCTTGCAATTCAGCCGTTGAATCTTGGTAAAAAGTCATGATTTTGTAAATTTCGTGCTCTTCTTTGCAAATTTATGATAGAAAACAACGAAAATCAGCGAGAAATCGTCGTTTTGCATCAAAATATGCGGATTCTCTAACAACTTTGATGATTTCGTGGATAATTCTGCTGTTTTCTTGCAATTCAGATGTTGAATCTTGGTAAAAAGTCATGATATTGTAAATTTCGTGTTCTTCTTTGCGAAATCAAGATAGAAAACAACGAAAATCGGCGAGAAATCGTCGTTTTTCATCGAAATATGCGGTTTTCTGTAAGAATTTTGATGATTTCGTGCAGAATTCTGCTGTTTTCTTGCAATTCAGTCGTTGAATTTTGGTAAAAAGTAATGATTTTGTAGATTTCGTGCTCTTCTTTGCGAATTCAAGCCAGAAAACAACGAAAATCGGCGAGAAATCGTCGTTTTGCATCGAAATATGCGGTTTTCTGTAAGAATTTTGATGATTTCGTGCAGAATTCTGCTGTTTTCTTGCAATTCAGCCGTTGAATCTTGGTAAAAAGTGATTATTTAGTAAATTTCGTGCTCTTCTTTGTGAATTCAAGCCAGAAAACAACGAAAATCGGCGAGAAATCGTCGCTTTGCATCGAAATATGCGGTTTTCTGTAAGAATTTTGATGATTTCGTGCAGAATTCTGCTGTTTTCTTGCAATTCAGCCGTTGATTCTTGGTAAAAAATCATGATTTTGTAGATTTCGTGCTCTTCTTTGCGAATTCAAGCCAGAAAACAACGAAAATCGGCCAGAAATCGTCGTTTTGCATCGAAATATGCGGTTTTCTCTAAGAATTTTGACGATTTCGTGCAGAATTCTGCTGTTTTCTTGCAATTCAGCCGTTGAATCTTGGTAAAAAGTGATTATTTAGTAGATTTCGTGCTTTTCTTTGCGAATTCAAGCCTGAAAACAACGAAAATCGGCGAGAAATCGTCGTTTTGCATCGAAATATGCGGTTTTCTGTAAGAATTTTGATGATTTCGTGCAGAATTCTGCTGTTTTCTTGCAATTCAGCCGTTGAATCTTGGTAAAAAGTCTTGATTTTGTAGATTTCGTGCTCTTCTTTGCGAATTCAAGCCAGAAAACAACGAAAATCGGCGAGAAATCGTCGTTTTACATCGAAATATGCGGTTTTCTGTAAGAATTTTGATGATTTCGTGCAGAATTCTGCTGTTTTCTTGCAATTCAGCCGTTGAATCTTGGTAAAAAGTGATTATTTAGTAGATTTCGTGCTTTTCTTTGCGAATTCAAGCCTGAAAACAACGAAAATCGGCGAGAAATCGTCGTTTTGCATCGAAATATGCGGTTTTCTGTAAGAATTTTGATGATTTCGTGCAGAATTCTGCTGTTTTCTTGCAATTCAGCCGTTGAATCTTGGTAAAAAGTCTTGATTTTGTAGATTTCGTGCTCTTCTTTGAGAATTCAAGCCAGAAAACAACGAAAATCGGCGAGAAATCGTCGTTTTACATCGAAATATGCGGTTTTCTGTAAGAATTTTGATGATTTCGTGCAGAATTCTGCTGTTTTCTTGCAATTCAGCCGTTGAATCTTGGTAAAAAGTCATGATTTTGTAGATTTCGTGCTCTTCTTTGCGAATTCAAGACAAAAAACAACGAAAATCGGCGAGAAATCGTCGTTTTGCATCAAAATATGCGGTTTTCTGTAAGAATTTTGATGATTTCGTGCAGAATTCTGCTGTTTTCTTGCAATTCAGCCGTTGAATCTTGGTAAAAAGTCATGATTTTGTAGATTTCGTGCTCTTCTTTGCGAATTCAAGACAGAAAACAACGAAAATCGGCGAGAAATCGTCGTTTTGCATCAAAATATGCGGTTTTCTGTAAGAATTTTGATGATTTCGTGCAGAATTCTGCTGTTTTCTTGCAATTCAGCCGTTGAATCTTGGTAAAAAGTCATGATTTTGTAGATTTCGTGCTCTTCTTTGCGAATTCAAGACAGAAAACAACGAAAATCGGCGAGAAATCGTCGTTTTGCATCAAAATATGCGGTTTTCTGTAAGAATTTTGATGATTTCGTGCAGCATTCTGCTGTTTTCTTGCAATTCAGCCGTTGAATCTTGGTAAAAAGTGATTATTTAGTAAATTTCGTGCTCTTCTTTGCGAATTCAAGCCAGAAAACAACGAAAATCGGCGAGAAATCGTCGTTTTGCATCGAAATATGCGGTTTTCTGTAAAAATTTTGATGATTTCGTGCAGAATTCTGCTGTTTTCTAGCAATTCAGCCGTTGAATATTGGTAAAAAGTCATGATTTTGTCGATTTCGTGCTCTTCTTTGCGAATTCAAGCCAGAAAACAACGAAAATCGGCGAGAAATCGTCGTTTTGCATCGAAATATGCGGTTTTCTGTAAGAATTTTGATGATTTCGTGGATAATTCTGCTGTTTTCTTACAATTCAGATATTGAATCTTAGTAAAAAGTCATGATTTTGTAGATTTCGTGCTCTTCTTTGCGAATATAAGCCAGAAAACAACGAAAATCGGCGAGAAATCGTCGTTTTGCATCGAAATATGCGGTTTTCTGTAAGAATTTTGATTATTTCGTGCAGAATTCTGCTGTTTTCATGCAATTCAGCCGTTGAATCTTGGTAAAAAGTCATGATTTTGTAGATTTCGTGCTCTTCTTTGCGAATTCAAGCCAGAAAACAACGAAAATCGGCGAGAAATCGTCGCTTTGCATCGAAATATGCGGTTTTCTCTAAGAATTTTGACGATTTCGTGCAGAATTCTGCTGTTTTCTTGCAATTCAGCCGTTGAATCTTGGTAAAAAGTGATTATTTAGTAGATTTCGTGCTTTTCTTTGCGAATTCAAGCCTGAAAACAACGAAAATCGGCGAGAAATCGTCGTTTTGCATCGAAATAAGCGGTTTTCTGTAAGAATTTTGATGATTTCGTGCAGAATTCTGCTGTTTTCTTGCAATTCAGCCGTTGAATCTTGGTAAAAAGTCTTGATTTTGTAGATTTCGTGCTCTTCTTTGCGAATTCAAGCCAGAAAACAACGAAAATCGGCGAGAAATCGTCGTTTTACATCGAAATATGCGGTTTTCTGTAAGAATTTTGATGATTTCGTGCAGAATTCTGCTGTTTTCTTGCAATTCAGCCGTTGAATCTTGGTAAAAAGTCATGATTTTGTAGATTTCGTGCTCTTCTTTGCAAATTCAAGACAGAAAACAACGAAAATCGGCGAGAAATCGTCGTTTTGCATCAAAATATGCGGTTTTCTGTAAGAATTTTGATGATTTCGTGCAGAATTCTGCTGTTTTCTTGCATTTCAGCCTTTGAATCTTGGTAAAAAGTCATGATTTTGTAAATTTCGTGCTCTTCTTTGCGAATTCATGATAGAAAACAACGAAAATCAGCGAGAAATCGTCGTTTTGCATCAAAATATGCGGATTCTCTAACAACTTTGATGATTTCGTGGATAATTCTGCTGTTTTCTTGCAATTCAGATGTTGAATCTTGGTAAAAAGTCATGATTTTGTAAATCTCGTGTTCTTCTTTGCGAAATCAAGATAGAAAACAACGAAAATCGGCGAGAAATCGTCGTTTTTCATCGAAATATGCGGTTTTCTGTAAGAATTTTGATGATTTCGTGCAGAATTCTGCTGTTTTCTTGCAATTCAGTCGTTGAATCTTGGTAAAAAGTAATGATTTTGTAGATTTCGTGCTCTTCTTTGCGAATTCAAGCCAGAAAACAACGAAAATCGGCGAGAAATCGTCGTTTTGCATCAAAATGCGGTTTTCTCTAAGAATTTTGATGATTTCGTGCAGAATTCTGCTGTTTTCTTGCAATTCAGCCGTTGAATCTTGGTAAAAAGTCATGATTTTGTAGATTTCGTGCTCTTCTTTGCAAATTCAAGATAGAAAACAACGAAAATCAGCGAGAAATCGTCGTTTTGCATCGAAATATGCGGTTTTCTGTAAGAATTTTGATGATTTCGTGCAGAATTCTGCTGTTTTCTTGCAATTCAGTCGTTGAATCTTGGTAAAAAGTCATGATTTTGTAGATTTCGTGCTCTTCTTTGCGAATTCAAGATAGAAAACAACGAAAATCAGCGAGAAATCGTCGTTTTGCATCGAAATATGCGGTTTTCTGTAAGAATTTTGATGATTTTGTGCAGAATTCTGCTGTTTTCTTGCAATTCAGCCGTTGAATCTTGGTAAAAAGTAATAATTTTGTCGATTTCGTGCACTTCTTTGCGAATTCAAGCCAGAAAACAACGAAAATCGGCGAGAAATCGTCGTTTTGCATCGAAATATGCGGTTTTCTGTAAGAATTTTGATGATTTCGTGGA
Organism: Gnatocerus cornutus; assembly: GCA_029298725.1. NCBI lineage: Eukaryota > Metazoa > Arthropoda > Insecta > Coleoptera > Tenebrionidae > Gnatocerus > Gnatocerus cornutus. The sequence continues at coordinate 7,070,638 of CM055516.1, forward strand.
TAATTCTGCTGTTTTCTTGCAATTCAGCCGTTGAATCTTAGTAAAAAGTCATCATTTTGTAGATTTCGTGCTCTGCTTTGCGAATTCAAGCCAGAAAACAACGAAAATCGGCGAGAAATCGTCGTTTTGCATCGAAATATGCGGTTTTCTGTAAGAATTTTGATGATTTCGTGCAGAATTCTGCTGTTTTCTTGCAATTCAGCCGTTGAATCTTGGTAAAAAGTCATGATTTTGTAGATTTCGTGCTCTTCTTTGCGAATTCAAGATAGAAAACAACGAAAATCAGCGAGAAATCGTCGTTTTGCATCGAAATATGCGGTTTTCTCTTAGAATTCTGATGATTTCGTGCAGAATTCTGCTGTTTTCTTGCAATTCAGCCGTTGAATCTTGGTAAAAATTGATGATTTTGTGGATTTCGTGCTCTTCTTTGCGAATTCAAGCCAGAAAACAACGAAAATCGGCGAGGAATCGGCGTTTTGCATCGAAATATGCGGTTTTCTCTAAGAATTTTGACGATTTCGTGCAGAATTCTGCTGTTTTCTTGCAATTCAGCAGTTGAATCTTGGTAAAAAGTGATTATTTAGTAGATTTCGTGCTCTTCTTTCCAAATTCAAGCCAGAAAACAACGAAAATCGGCGAGAAATCGTCGTTTTGCATCGAAATATGCGGTTTTCTGTAAGAATATTGATGATTTCGTGCAGAATTCTGCTGTTTCCTTGCAATTCAGCCGTTGAATCTTGGTAAAAAGTCATGATTTTGTAGATTTCGTGCTCTCCTTTGCGAATTCAGGCCAGAAAACAACGAAAATCGGCGAGAAATCGTCGTTTTGCATCGAAATATGCGGTTTTCTGTGAGAATTTTGATGATTTCGTGCAGAATTCTGCTGTTTTCTTGCAATTCAGCCGTTGAGTTTTGGTAAAAAGTGATGATTTTGTGGATATCGTGCTCTTCTTTGCGAATTCAAGCCTGAAAACAACGAAAATCGGCGAGAAATCGTCGTTTTGCATCGAAATATGCGGTTTTCTCTAAGAATTTTGACGATTTCGTGCAGAATTCTGCTGTTTTCTTGCAATTCAGCCGTTGAATCTTGGTAAAAAGTCATGATTTTGTAAATTTCGTGCTCTTCTTTGCAAATTCAAGACAGAAAACAACGAAAATCGGCGAGAAATCGTCGTTTTACATCGAAATATGCGGTTTTCTGTAAGAATTTTGATGATTTCGTGCAGAATTCTGCTGTTTTCTTGCAATTCAGCCGTTGAATCTTGGTAAAAAGTCATGATTTTGTAGATTTCGTGCTCTTCTTTGCAAATTCAAGACAGAAAACAACGAAAATCGGCGAGAAATCGTCGTTTTGCATCAAAATATGCGGTTTTCTGTAAGAATTTTGATGATTTCGTGCAGAATTCTGCTGTTTTCTTGCATTTCAGCCGTTGAATCTTGGTAAAAAGTCATGATTTTGTAAATTTCGTGCTCTTCTTTGCGAATTCATGATAGAAAACAACGAAAATCAGCGAGAAATCGTCGTTTTGCATCAAAATATGCGGATTCTCTAACAACTTTGATGATTTCGTGGATAATTCTGCTGTTTTCTTGCAATTCAGATGTTGAATCTTGGTAAAAAGTCATGATTTTGTAAATCTCGTGTTCTTCTTTGCGAAATCAAGATAGAAAACAACGAAAATCGGCGAGAAATCGTCGTTTTTCATCGAAATATGCGGTTTTCTGTAAGAATTTTGATGATTTCGTGCAGAATTCTGCTGTTTTCTTGCAATTCAGTCGTTGAATCTTGGTAAAAAGTAATGATTTTGTAGATTTCGTGCTCTTCTTTGCGAATTCAAGCCAGAAAACAACGAAAATCGGCGAGAAATCGTCGTTTTGCATCAAAATGCGGTTTTCTCTAAGAATTTTGATGATTTCGTGCAGAATTCTGCTGTTTTCTTGCAATTCAGCCGTTGAATCTTGGTAAAAAGTCATGATTTTGTAGATTTCGTGCTCTTCTTTGCAAATTCAAGATAGAAAACAACGAAAATCAGCGAGAAATCGTCGTTTTGCATCGAAATATGCGGTTTTCTGTAAGAATTTTGATGATTTCGTGCAGAATTCTGCTGTTTTCTTGCAATTCAGTCGTTGAATCTTGGTAAAAAGTCATGATTTTGTAGATTTCGTGCTCTTCTTTGCGAATTCAAGATAGAAAACAACGAAAATCAGCGAGAAATCGTCGTTTTGCATCGAAATATGCGGTTTTCTGTAAGAATTTTGATGATTTTGTGCAGAATTCTGCTGTTTTCTTGCAATTCAGCCGTTGAATCTTGGTAAAAAGTAATAATTTTGTCGATTTCGTGCACTTCTTTGCGAATTCAAGCCAGAAAACAACGAAAATCGGCGAGAAATCGTCGTTTTGCATCGAAATATGCGGTTTTCTGTAAGAATTTTGATGATTTCGTGGATAATTCTGCTGTTTTCTTGCAATTCAGCCGTTGAATCTTAGTAAAAAGTCATCATTTTGTAGATTTCGTGCTCTGCTTTGCGAATTCAAGCCAGAAAACAACGAAAATCGGCGAGAAATCGTCGTTTTGCATCGAAATATGCGGTTTTCTGTAAGAATTTTGATGATTTCGTGCAGAATTCTGCTGTTTTCTTGCAATTCAGCCGTTGAATCTTGGTAAAAAGTCATGATTTTGTAGATTTCGTGCTCTTCTTTGCGAATTCAAGATAGAAAACAACGAAAATCAGCGAGAAATCGTCGTTTTGCATCGAAATATGCGGTTTTCTCTTAGAATTCTGATGATTTCGTGCAGAATTCTGCTGTTTTCTTGCAATTCAGCCGTTGAATCTTGGTAAAAATTGATGATTTTGTGGATTTCGTGCTCTTCTTTGCGAATTCAAGCCAGAAAACAACGAAAATCGGCGAGGAATCGGCGTTTTGCATCGAAATATGCGGTTTTCTCTAAGAATTTTGACGATTTCGTGCAGAATTCTGCTGTTTTCTTGCAATTCAGCAGTTGAATCTTGGTAAAAAGTGATTATTTAGTAGATTTCGTGCTCTTCTTTCCAAATTCAAGCCAGAAAACAACGAAAATCGGCGAGAAATCGTCGTTTTGCATCGAAATATGCGGTTTTCTGTAAGAATATTGATGATTTCGTGCAGAATTCTGCTGTTTCCTTGCAATTCAGCCGTTGAATCTTGGTAAAAAGTCATGATTTTGTAGATTTCGTGCTCTCCTTTGCGAATTCAGGCCAGAAAACAACGAAAATCGGCGAGAAATCGTCGTTTTGCATCGAAATATGCGGTTTTCTGTGAGAATTTTGATGATTTCGTGCAGAATTCTGCTGTTTTCTTGCAATTCAGCCGTTGAGTTTTGGTAAAAAGTGATGATTTTGTGGATATCGTGCTCTTCTTTGCGAATTCAAGCCTGAAAACAACGAAAATCGGCGAGAAATCGTCGTTTTGCATCGAAATATGCGGTTTTCTCTAAGAATTTTGACGATTTCGTGCAGAATTCTGCTGTTTTCTTGCAATTCAGCCGTTGAATCTTGGTAAAAAGTGATTATTTAGTAGATTTTGTGCTCTTATTTGCGAATTCAAGCCAGAAAACAACGAAAATCGGCGAAAAATCGTCGTTTTGCATCGAAATATGCGGTTTTTTGTAAGAATATTGATGATTTCGTGCAGAATTCTGCTGTTTTCTTGCAATTCAGCCGTTGAATCTTGGTAAAAAGTCATGATTTTGTAGATTTCGTGCTCTTCTTTGCGAATTCAAGCCAGAAAACAACGAAAATCGGCGAAAAATCGTCGTTTTGCATCGAAATATGCGGTTTTCTGTAAGAATTTTGATGATTTCGTGCAGAATTTTGCTGTTTTCTTGCAATTCAGCCGTTGAATCTTGGTAAAAAGTCATGATTTTGTAGATTTCGTGCTCTTCTTTGCGAATTCAAGATAGAAAACAACGAAAATAAGCGAAAAATCGTCGTTTTGCATCGAGATATGCGGTTTTCTGTAAGAATTTTGATGATTTTGTGCAGAATTCTGCGGTTTTCTTGCAATTCAGCCGTTGAATCTTGGTAAAAAGTCATGATTTTGTAGATTTCGTGCTCTTCTTTGCGAATTCAAGATAGAAAACAACGAAAATAAGCGAGTAATCGTCGTTTTGCATCGAAATATGCGGTTTTCTCTAAGAATTCTGATGATTTCGTTCAGAATTCTGCTGTTTTTTTGCAATTCAGCCGTTGAATCTTGGTAAAAAGTGATGATTTTGTAGATTTCGTGCTCTTCTTTGCGAATTCAAGCCAGAAAACAACGAAAATCAGCGAGAAATCGGCGTTTTGCATCGAAATATGCGGTTTTCTCTAAGAATTTTGATGATTTCGTGCAGAATTCTGCTGCTTTCTTGCAATTCAGCCGTTGAATCTTGGTAAAAAGTCATGATTTTGTAGATTTCGTGCTCTTCTTTGCGAATTCAAGATAGAAAACAACGAAAATCAGCGAGAAATCGTCGTTTTGCATCGAAATATGCGGTTTTCTCTAAGAATTCTGATGATTTCGTGCAGAATTCTGCTGTTTTCTTGCAATTCAGCCGTTGAATCTTGGTAAAAAGTGATGATTTTGTAGATTTCGTGCTCTTCATTGCGAATTCAAGCCAGAAAACAACGAAAATCGGCGAGAAATCGTCGTTTTGCATCGAAATATGCGGTTTTCTTTAAGAATTTTGACGATTTCGTGCAGAATTCTGCTGTTTTCTTGCAATTCAGCCGTTGAATCTTGGTAAAAAGTGATTATTTAGTAGATTTCGTGCTCTTCTTTGCGAAAAAAAGCCTGAAAACAACGAAAATCGGCGAGAAATCGTCGTTTTGCATCGAAATATGCGGTTTTCTGTAAGAATTTTGATGATTTCGTGCAGAATTCTGCTGTTTTCTTGCAATTCAGTTGTTGAATCTTGGTAAAAAGTCATGATTTTGTCGATTTCGTGCACTTCTTTGCGAATTCAAGCCAGAAAACAACGAAAATCGGCGAGAAATCGTCGTTTTGCATCGAAATATGCGGTTTTCTGTAAGAATTTTGATGATTTCGTGGATAATTCTGCTGTTTTCTTGCAATTCAGCCGTTGAATCTTAGTAAAAAGTCATGATTTTGTAGATTTCGTGCTCTTCTTTGCGAATTCAAGCCAGAAAACAACGAAAATCGGCGAGAAATCGTCGTTTTGCATCGAAATATGCGGTTTTCTGTGAGAATTTTGATGATTTCGTGCAGAATTCTGCTGTTTTCTTGCAATTCAGCCGTTGAATCTTGGTAAAAAGTCATGATTTTGTAGATTTCGTGCTCTTCTTTGCGAATTCAAGCCAGAAAACAACGAAAATCGGCGAGAAATCGTCGTTTTGCATCGAAATATGCGGTTTTCTCTAAGAATTTTGACGATTTCGTGCAAAATTCTGCTGATTTCTTGCAATTCAGCCGTGGAATCTTGGTAAAAAGTGATTATTTAGTAGATTTCGTGCTCTTCTTTGCGAATTCAAGCCTGAAAACAACGAAAATCGGCGAGAAATCGTCGTTTTGCATCGAAATATGCGGTTTTCTGTAAGAATTTTGATGATTTCGTGCAGAATTCTGCTGTTTTCTTGCAATTCAGCTGTTGAATCTTGGTAAAAAGTCATGATTTTGTAGATTTTGTGCTCTTCTTTGCGAATTCAAGCCAGAAAACAACGAAAATCGGCGAGAAATCGTCGTTTTGCATCGAATTATGCGGTTTTCTGTAAGAATTTTGATGATTTCGTGAATAATTCTGCTGTTTTCTTGCAATTCAGCCGTTGAATCTTGGTAAAAAGTCATGATTTTGTAGATTTCGTGCTCTTCTTTGCGAATTCCAACCAGAAAACAACGAAAATCGGCGAGAAATCGTCGTTTTGCATCGAAATATGCGGTTTTCTGTAAGAATTTTGATGATTTCGTGCAGAATTTTGCTGTTTTCTTGCAATGCAGCCGTTGAATCTTGGTAAAAAGTCATGATTTTGTAGATTTCGTGCTCTTCTTTGCGAATTCAAGATAGAAAACAACGAAAATCAGCGAAAAATCGTCGTTTTGCATCGAAATATGCGGTTTTTTCTAAGAATTCTGATGATTTCGTGCAGTATTCTGCTGTTTTCTTGCAATTCAGCCGTTGAATCTTGGTAAAAAGTGATGATTTTGTGGATTTCGTGCTCTTCTTTGCGAATCCAAGCCTGAAAACAACGAAAATCGGCGAGAAATCGTCGTTTTGCATCGAAATATGCGGTTTTCTCTAAGAATTTTGAAGATTTCGTGCAAAATTCTGCTGTTTTCTTGCAATTCATCCGTTGAATCTTGGAAAAAAGTGATTATTTAGTAGATTTCGTGCTCTTTTTTGCGAATTCAAGCCAAAAAACAACGAAAATCAGCGAGAAATCGGCGTTTTGCATCGAAATATGCGGTTTTCTCTAAGAATTTTGATGATTTCGTGCAGAATTCTGCTGCTTTCTTGCAATTCAGCCGTTGAATCTTGGTAAAAAGTCATGATTTTGTAGATTTCGTGCTCTTCTTTGCGAATTCAAGATAAAAAACAACGAAAATCAGCGAGAAATCGTCGTTTTGCATCGAAATATGCGGTTTTCTCTAAGAATTCTGATGATTTCGTGCAGAATTCTGCTGTTTTCTTGCAATTCAGCCGTTGAATCTTAGTAAAAAGTCATGATTTTGTAGATTTCGTGCTCTTCTTTGCGAATTCAAGCCAGAAAACAACGAAAATCGGCGAGAAATCGTCGTTTTGCATCGAAATATGCGGTTTTCTGTGAGAATTTTGATGATTTCGTGCAGAATTCTGCTGTTTTCTTGCAATTCAGCCGTTGAATCTTGGTAAAAAGTCATGATTTTGTAGATTTCGTGCTCTTCTTTGCGAATTCAAGCCAGAAAACAACGAAAATCGGCGAGAAATCGTCGTTTTGCATCGAAATATGCGGTTTTCTCTAAGAATTTTGACGATTTCGTGCAAAATTCTGCTGATTTCTTGCAATTCAGCCGTTGAATCTTGGTAAAAAGTGATTATTTAGTAGATTTCGTGCTCTTCTTTGCGAATTCAAGCCTGAAAACAACGAAAATCGGCGAGAAATCGTCGTTTTGCATCGAAATATGCGGTTTTCTGTAAGAATTTTGATGATTTCGTGCAGAATTCTGCTGTTTTCTTGCAATTCAGCTGTTGAATCTTGGTAAAAAGTCATGATTTTGTAGATTTTGTGCTCTTCTTTGCGAATTCAAGCCAGAAAACAACGAAAATCGGCGAGAAATCGTCGTTTTGCATCGAATTATGCGGTTTTCTGTAAGAATTTTGATGATTTCGTGAATAATTCTGCTGTTTTCTTGCAATTCAGCCGTTGAATCTTGGTAAAAAGTCATGATTTTGTAGATTTCGTGCTCTTCTTTGCGAATTCCAACCAGAAAACAACGAAAATCGGCGAGAAATCGTCGTTTTGCATCGAAATATGCGGTTTTCTGTAAGAATTTTGATGATTTCGTGCAGAATTTTGCTGTTTTCTTGCAATGCAGCCGTTGAATCTTGGTAAAAAGTCATGATTTTGTAGATTTCGTGCTCTTCTTTGCGAATTCAAGATAGAAAACAACGAAAATCAGCGAAAAATCGTCGTTTTGCATCGAAATATGCGGTTTTTTCTAAGAATTCTGATGATTTCGTGCAGTATTCTGCTGTTTTCTTGCAATTCAGCCGTTGAATCTTGGTAAAAAGTGATGATTTTGTGGATTTCGTGCTCTTCTTTGCGAATCCAAGCCTGAAAACAACGAAAATCGGCGAGAAATCGTCGTTTTGCATCGAAATATGCGGTTTTCTCTAAGAATTTTGAAGATTTCGTGCAAAATTCTGCTGTTTTCTTGCAATTCATCCGTTGAATCTTGGAAAAAAGTGATTATTTAGTAGATTTCGTGCTCTTTTTTGCGAATTCAAGCCAAAAAACAACGAAAATCAGCGAGAAATCGGCGTTTTGCATCGAAATATGCGGTTTTCTCTAAGAATTTTGATGATTTCGTGCAGAATTCTGCTGCTTTCTTGCAATTCAGCCGTTGAATCTTGGTAAAAAGTCATGATTTTGTAGATTTCGTGCTCTTCTTTGCGAATTCAAGATAAAAAACAACGAAAATCAGCGAGAAATCGTCGTTTTGCATCGAAATATGCGGTTTTCTCTAAGAATTCTGATGATTTCGTGCAGAATTCTGCTGTTTTCTTGCAATTCAGCCGTTGAATCTTGGTAAAAAGTGATGATTTTGTAGATTTCGTGCTCTTCATTGCGAATTCAAGCCAGAAAACAACGAAAATCGGCGAGAAATCGTCGTTTTGCATCGAAATATGCGGTTTTCTTTAAGAATTTTGACGATTTCGTGCAGAATTCTGCTGTTTTCTTGCAATTCAGCCGTTGAATCTTGGTAAAAAGTGATTATTTAGTAGATTTCGTGCTCTTCTTTGCGAAAAAAAGCCTGAAAACAACGAAAATCGGCGAGAAATCGTCGTTTTGCATCGAAATATGCGGTTTTCTGTAAGAATTTTGATGATTTCGTGCAGAATTCTGCTGTTTTCTTGCAATTCAGTCGTTGAATCTTGGTAAAAAGTCATGATTTTGTCGATTTCGTGCACTTCTTTGCGAATTCAAGCCAGAAAACAACGAAAATCGGCGAGAAATCGTCGTTTTGCATCGAAATATGCGGTTTTCTGTAAGAATTTTGATGATTTCGTGGATAATTCTGCTGTTTTTTTGCAATTCAGCCGTTGAATCTTAGTAAAAAGTCATGATTTTGTAGATTTCGTGCTCTTCTTTGCGAATTCAAGCCAGAAAACAACGAAAATCGGCGAGAAATCGTCGTTTTGCACGAAATATGCGGTTTTCTGTGAGAATTTTGATGATTTCGTGCAGAATTCTGCGGTTTTCTTGAAATTCAGCTGTTGAATCTTGGTAAAAAGTCATGATTTTGTAGATTTCGTGCTCCTCTTTGCGAATTCAAGATAGAAAACAACGAAAATCAGCGAGAAATCGTCGTTTTGCATCGAAATATGCGGTTTTCACTAAGAATTCTGATGATTTCGTGCAGAATTCTGCCGTTTTCTTGCATTCAGCCGTTGAATCTTGGTAAAAAGTCATGATTTTGTAGATTTCGTGCTCTTCTTTGCGAATTCAAGATAGAAAACAACGAAAATCAGCGAGAAATCGTCGTTTTGCATCGAAATATGCGGTTTTCTCTAAGAATTCTGATGATTTCGTGCAGAATTCTGCTGTTTTCTTGCAATTCAGCCGTTGAATCTTGGTAAAAAGTGATGATTTTGTAGATTTCGTGCTCTTCATTGCGAATTCAAGCCAGAAAACAACGAAAATCGGCGAGAAATCGTCGTTTTGCATCGAAATATGCGGTTTTCTTTAAGAATTTTGACGATTTCGTGCAGAATTCTGCTGTTTTCTTGCAATTCAGCCGTTGAATCTTGGTAAAAAGTGATTATTTAGTAGATTTCGTGCTCTTCTTTGCGAGAAAAAGCCTGAAAACAACGAAAATCGGCGAGAAATCGTCGTTTTGCATCGAAATATGCGGTTTTCTGTAAGAATTTTGATGATTTCGTGCAGAATTCTGCTGTTTTCTTGCAATTCAGTCGTTGAATCTTGGTAAAAAGTCATGATTTTGTCGATTTCGTGCTCTTCTTTGCGAATTCAAGCCAGAAAACAACGAAAATCGGCGAGAAATCGTCGTTTTGCATCGAAATATGCGGTTTTCTGTGAGAATTTTGATGATTTCGTGCAGAATTCTGCTGTTTTCTTGCAATTCAGCCGTTGAATCTTGGTAAAAAGTCATGATTTTGTAGATTTCGTGCTCTTCTTTGCGAATTCAAGCCAGAAAACAACGAAAATCGGCGAGAAATCGTCGTTTTGCATCGAAATATGCGGTTTTCTCTAAGAATTTTGATGATTTCGTGCAGAATTCTGCTGTTTTCTTGCAATTCAGCCGTTGAATCTTGGTAAAAAGTGATTATTTAGTAGATTTCGTGCTCTTCTTTGCGAATTCAAGCCTGAAAACAACGAAAATCGGCGAGAAATCGTCGTTTTGCATCGAAATATGCGGTTTTCTGTAAGAATTTTGATGATTTCGTGCAGAATTCTGCTGTTTTCTTGCAATTCAGCTGTTGAATCTTGGTAAAAAGTCATGATTTTGTAGATTTTGTGCTCTTCTTTGCGAATTCAAGCCAGAAAACAACGAAAATCGGCGAGAAATCGTCGTTTTGCATCGAATTATGCGGTTTTCTGAAAGAATTTTGATGATTTCGTGAATAATTCTGCTGTTTTCTTGCAATTCAGCCGTTGAATCTTGGTAAAAAGTCATGATTTTGTAGATTTCGTGCTCTTCTTTGCGAATTCCAGCCAGAAAACAACGAAAATCGGCGAGAAATCGTCGTTTTGCATCGAAATATGCGGTTTTCTGTAAGAATTTTGATGATTTCGTGCAGAATTTTGCTGTTTTCTTGCAATTCAGCCGTTGAATCTTGGTAAAAAGTCATGATTTTGTAGATTTCGTGCTCTTCTTTGCGAATTCAAGATAGAAAACAACGAAAATCAGCGAAAAATCGTCGTTTTGCATCGAAATATGCGTTTTTTTCTAAGAATTCTGATGATTTCGTGCAGTATTCTGCTGTTTTCTTGCAATTCAGCCGTTGAATCTTGGTAAAAAGTGATGATTTTGTGGATTTCGTGCTCTTCTTTGCGAATCCAAGGCTGAAAACAACGAAAATCGGCGAGAAATCGTCGTTTTGCATCGAAATATGCGGTTTTCTCTAAGAATTTTGAAGATTTCGTGCAAAATTCTGCTGTTTTCTTGCAATTCATCCGTTGAATCTTGGTAAAAAGTGATTATTTAGTAGATTTCGTGCTCTTTTTTGCGAATTCAAGCCAAAAAACAACGAAAATCGGCGAAAAATCGTCGTTTTGCATCGAAATATGCGGTTTTCTGTGAGAATTTTGATGATTTCGTGCAGAATTCTGCTTTTTTCTTGCAATTCTGCCGTTGAATCTTGGTAAAAAGTCATGATTTTGTAGATTTCGTGCTCTTCTTTGCGAATTCAAGATAGAAAACAACGAAAATCGGCGAGAAATCGTCGTTTTGCATCGAAATATGCGGTTTTCTGTAAGAATTTTGATGATTTCGTGCAGAATTCTGCTGTTTTCTTGCAATTCAGCCGTTGAATCTTGGTAAAAAGTCATTTATTTGTAGATTTTGTGCTCTTCTTTGCGAATTCAAGATAGAAAACAACGAAAATCGGCGTGAAATCGTCGTTTTGCATCGAAATATGCGGTTTTCTGTAAGAATTTTGATGATTTCGTGCAGAATTCTGCTGTTTTCTTGCAATTCAGCCGTTGAATCTTGGTAAAAAGTTATGATTTTGTAGATTTCGTGCTCTTCTTTGCGAATTCAAGCCAGAAAACAACGAAAATCGGCGAGAAATCGTCGTTTTACATCGAAATATGCGGTTTTCTGTAAGAATTTTGATGATTTCGTGCAGAATTCTGCTGTTTTCTTGCAATTCAGCCGTTGAATCTTGGTAAAAAGTGATGATTTTGTGGATTTCGTGCTCTTCTTTGCGAATACAAGCCTGAAAACAACGAAAATCGGCGAGAAATCGTCGTTTTGCATCGAAATATGCGGTTTTCTGTAAGAATTTTGATGATTTCGTGCAGAATTCTGCTGTTTTCTTGCAATTCAGCCGTTGAATCTTGGTAAAAAGTGATTATTTAGTAGATTTCGTGCTCTTCTTAGCGAATTCAAGCCAGAAAACAACGAAAATCGGCGAAAAATCGTCGTTTTGCATCGAAATATGCGGTTTTCTGTAAGAAATTTGATGATTTCGTGCAGAATTCTGCTGTTTTCTTGTAATTCTGCCGTTGAATCTTGGTAAATAGTCATGATTTTGTAGATTTCGTGCTCTTTTTTGCGAATTCAAGATAGAAAACAACGAAAATCAGCGAGAAATCGTCGCTTTGCATCAAAATATGCGGTTTTCTCTAAGAAGTTTGATGATTTCGTGCAGAATTCTGCTGTTTTTTTGCAATTCAGCAGTTGAATCTTGGTAAAAAGTGATGATTTTGTAGATTTCGTGCTCTTCTTTGCGAATTCAAGCCAGAAAACAACGAAAATCGGCGAGAAATCGTCGTTTTGCATCGAAATATGCGGTTTTCTGTAAGAATTTTGATGATTTCGTGGATAATTCTGCTGTTTTCTTGCAATTCAGCCGTTGAATCTTGGTAAAAAGTCATGATTTTGTAGATTTCGTGCTCTTCTTTGCGAATTCAAGCCAGAAAACAACGAAAATCGGCGAGAAATCGTCGTTTTGCATCGAAATATGCGGTTTTCTGTAAGAATTTTGATGATTTCGTGCAGAATTCTGCTGTTTTCTTGCAATTCAGCTGTTGAATCTTGGTAGAAAGTGATTATTTAGTAGATTTCGTGCTCTTCTTTGCGAATTCAAGCCTGAAAACAACGAAAATCGGCGAGAAATCGTCGTTTTGCATCGAAATATGCGGTTTTCTGTAAGAATTTTGATGATTTCGTGGATAATTCTGCTGTTTTCTTGCAATTCAGCCGTTGAATCTTGGTAAAAAGTCATGATTTTGTAGATTTCGTGCTCTTCTTTGCGAATTCAAGCCAGAAAACAACGAAAATCGGCGAGAAATCGTCGTTTTGCATCGAAATATGCGGTTTTCTGTAAGAATTTTGATGATTTCGTGCAGAATTCTGCTGTTTTCTTGCAATTCAGCTGTTGAATCTTGGTAGAAAGTGATTATTTAGTAGATTTCGTGCTCTTCTTTGCGAATCCAAGCCTGAAAACAACGAAAATCGGCGAGAAATCGTCGTTTTGCATCGAAATATGCGGTTTTCTCTAAGAATTTTGAAGATTTCGTGCAAAATTCTGCTGTTTTCTTGCAATTCAGCCGTTGAATCTTGGTAAAATGTGATTATTTAGTAGATTTCGTGCTCTTTTTTGCGAATTCAAGCCAAAAAACAACGAAAATCGGCGAAAAATCGTCGTTTTGCATCGAAATATGCGGTTTTCTGTGAGAATTTTGATGATTTCGTGCAGAATTCTGCTTTTTTCTTGCAATTCTGCCGTTGAATCTTGGTAAAAAGTCATGATTTTGTAGATTTCGTGCTCTTCTTTGCGAATTCAAGATAGAAAACAACGAAAATCGGCGAGAAATCGTCGTTTTGCATCGAAATATGCGGTTTTCTGTAAGAATTTTGATGATTTCGTGCAGAATTCTGCTGTTTTCTTGCAATTCATCCGTTGAATCTTGGTAAAAAGTGATTATTTAGTAGATTTCGTGCTCTTTTTTGCGAATTCAAGCCAAAAAACAACGAAAATCGGCGAAAAATCGTCGTTTTGCATCGAAATATGCGGTTTTCTGTGAGAATTTTGATGATTTCGTGCAGAATTCTGCTTTTTTCTTGCAATTCTGCCGTTGAATCTTGGTAAAAAGTCATGATTTTGTAGATTTCGTGCTCTTCTTTGCGAATTCAAGATAGAAAACAACGAAAATCGGCGAGAAATCGTCGTTTTGCATCGAAATATGCGGTTTTCTGTAAGAATTTTGATGATTTCGTGCAGAATTCTGCTGTTTTCTTGCAATTCAGCCGTTGAATCTTGGTAAAAAGTGATGATTTTGTGGATTTCGTGCTCTTCTTTGCGAATACAAGCCTGAAAACAACGAAAATCGGCGAGAAATCGTCGTTTTGCATCGAAATATGCGGTTTTCTGTAAGAATTTTGATGATTTCGTGCAGAATTCTGCTGTTTTCTTGCAATTCAGCCGTTGAATCTTGGTAAAAAGTGATTATTTAGTAGATTTCGTGCTCTTCTTAGCGAATTCAAGCCAGAAAACAACGAAAATCGGCGAAAAATCGTCGTTTTGCATCGAAATATGCGGTTTTCTGTAAGAAATTTGATGATTTCGTGCAGAATTCTGCTGTTTTCTTGTAATTCTGCCGTTGAATCTTGGTAAATAGTCATGATTTTGTAGATTTCGTGCTCTTTTTTGCGAATTCAAGATAGAAAACAACGAAAATCAGCGAGAAATCGTCGCTTTGCATCAAAATATGCGGTTTTCTCTAAGAAGTTTGATGATTTCGTGCAGAATTCTGCTGTTTTTTTGCAATTCAGCCGTTGAATCTTGGTAAAAAGTGATGATTTTGTAGATTTCGTGCTCTTCTTTGCGAATTCAAGCCAGAAAACAACGAAAATCGGCGAGAAATCGTCGTTTTGCATCGAAATATGCGGTTTTCTGTAAGAATTTTGATGATTTCGTGGATAATTCTGCTGTTTTCTTGCAATTCAGCCGTTGAATCTTGGTAAAAAGTCATGATTTTGTAGATTTCGTGCTCTTCTTTGCGAATTCAAGCCAGAAAACAACGAAAATCGGCGAGAAATCGTCGTTTTGCATCGAAATATGCGGTTTTCTGTAAGAATTTTGATGATTTCGTGCAGAATTCTGCTGTTTTCTTGCAATTCAGCTGTTGAATCTTGGTAGAAAGTGATTATTTAGTAGATTTCGTGCTCTTCTTTGCGAATTCAAGCCTGAAAACAACGAAAATCGGCGAGAAATCGTCGTTTTGCATCGAAATATGCGGTTTTCTGTAAGAATTTTGATGATTTCGTCGATAATTCTGCTGTTTTCTTGCAATTCAGCCGTTGAATCTTGGTAAAAAGTCATGATTTTGTAGATTTCGTGCTCTTCTTTGCGAATTCAAGCCAGAAAACAACGAAAATCGGCGAGAAATCGTCGTTTTGCATCGAAATATGCGGTTTTCTGTAAGAATTTTGATGATTTCGTGCAGAATTCTGCTGTTTTCTTGCAATTCAGCTGTTGAATCTTGGTAGAAAGTGATTATTTAGTAGATTTCGTGCTCTTCTTTGCGAATCCAAGCCTGAAAACAACGAAAATCGGCGAGAAATCGTCGTTTTGCATCGAAATATGCGGTTTTCTCTAAGAATTTTGAAGATTTCGTGCAAAATTCTGCTGTTTTCTTGCAATTCAGCCGTTGAATCTTGGTAAAATGTGATTATTTAGTAGATTTCGTGCTCTTCTTTGCGAATCCAAGCCTGAAAACAACGAAAATCGGCGAGAAATCGTCGTTTTGCATCGAAATATGCGGTTTTCTGTAAGAATTTTGATGATTTCGTGCAGAATTCTGCTGTTTTCTTGCAATTCAGCCGTTGAATCTTGGTAAAAAGTCATTTATTTGTAGATTTTGTGCTCTTCTTTGCGAATTCAAGCCAGAAAACAACGAAAATCGGCGAGAAATCGTCGTTTTGCATCGAAATATGCGGTTTTCTGTAAGAATTTTGATGATTTCGTGCAGAATTCTGCTGTTTTCTTGCAATTCAGCTGTTGAATCTTGGTAGAAAGTGATTATTTAGTAGATTTCGTGCTCTTCTTTGCGAATTCAAGCCTGAAAACAACGAAAATCGGCGAGAAATCGTCGTTTTGCATCGAAATATGCGGTTTTCTGTAAGAATTTTGATGATTTCGTCGATAATTCTGCTGTTTTCTTGCAATTCAGCCGTTGAATCTTGGTAAAAAGTCATGATTTTGTAGATTTCGTGCTCTTCTTTGCGAATTCAAGCCAGAAAACAACGAAAATCGGCGAGCAATCGTCGTTTTGCATCGAAATATGCGGTTTTCTGTAAGAATTTTGATGATTTCGTGCAGAATTCTGCTGTTTTCTTGCAATTCAGCCGTTGAATCTTGGTAAAAAGTGATGATTTTGTGGATTTCGTGCTCTTCTTTGCGAATACAAGCCTGAAAACAACGAAAATCGGCGAGAAATCGTCGTTTTGCATCGAAATATGCGGTTTTCTGTAAGAATTTTGATGATTTCGTGCAGAATTCTGCTGTTTTCTTGCAATTCAGCCGTTGAATCTTGGTAAAAAGTGATTATTTAGTAGATTTCGTGCTCTTCTTAGCGAATTCAAGCCAGAAAACAACGAAAATCGGCGAAAAATCGTCGTTTTGCATCGAAATATGCGGTTTTCTGTAAGAAATTTGATGATTTCGTGCAGAATTCTGCTGTTTTCTTGTAATTCTGCCGTTGAATCTTGGTAAATAGTCATGATTTTGTAGATTTCGTGCTCTTTTTTGCGAATTCAAGATAGAAAACAACGAAAATCAGCGAGAAATCGTCGCTTTGCATCAAAATATGCGGTTTTCTCTAAGAAGTTTGATGATTTCGTGCAGAATTCTGCTGTTTTTTTGCAATTCAGCCGTTGAATCTTGGTAAAAAGTGATGATTTTGTAGATTTCGTGCTCTTCTTTGCGAATTCAAGCCAGAAAACAACGAAAATCGGCGAGAAATCGTCGTTTTGCATCGAAATATGCGGTTTTCTGTAAGAATTTTGATGATTTCGTGGATAATTCTGCTGTTTTCTTGCAATTCAGCCGTTGAATCTTGGTAAAAAGTCATGATTTTGTAGATTTCGTGCTCTTCTTTGCGAATTCAAGCCAGAAAACAACGACAATCGGCGAGAAATCGTCGTTTTGCATCGAAATATGCGGTTTTCTCTAAGAATTTTGATGATTTCGTGCAGAATTCTGCTGTTTTCTTGCAATTCAGCTGTTGAATCTTGGTAGAAAGTGATTATTTAGTAGATTTCGTGCTCTTCTTTGCGAATTCAAGCCTGAAAACAACGAAAATCGGCGAGAAATCGTCGTTTTGCATCGAAATATGCGGTTTTCTGTAAGAATTTTGATGATTTCGTCGATAATTCTGCTGTTTTCTTGCAATTCAGCCGTTGAATCTTGGTAAAAAGTCATGATTTTGTAGATTTCGTGCTCTTCTTTGCGAATTCAAGCCAGAAAACAACGAAAATCGGCGAGAAATCGTCGTTTTGCATCGAAATATGCGGTTTTCTCTAAGAATTTTGACGATTTCGTGCAGAATTCTGCTGTTTTCTTGCAATTCAGCCGTTGAATCTTGGTAAAAAGTGATTATTTAGTAGATTTCGTGCTCTTCTTTGCGAATTCAAGCCTGAAAACAACGAAAATCGGCGAGAAATCGTCGTTTTGCATCGAAATATGCGGTTTTCTGTAAGAATTTTGATGATTTCGTGCAGAATTCTGCTGTTTTCTTGCAATTCAGCTGTTGAATCTTGGTAAAAAGTCATGATTTTGTAGATTTTGTGCTCTTCTTTGCGAATTCAAGCCAGAAAACAACGAAAATCGGCGAGAAATCGTCGTTTTGCATCGAATTATGCGGTTTTCTGAAAGAATTTTGATGATTTCGTGAATAATTCTGCTGTTTTCTTGCAATTCAGCCGTTGAATCTTGGTAAAAAGTCATGATTTTGTAGATTTCGTGCTCTTCTTTGCGAATTCCAGCCAGAAAACAACGAAAATCGGCGAGAAATCGTCGTTTTGCATCGAAATATGCGGTTTTCTGTAAGAATTTTGATGATTTCGTGCAGAATTTTGCTGTTTTCTTGCAATTCAGCCGTTGAATCTTGGTAAAAAGTCATGATTTTGTAGATTTCGTGCTCTTCTTTGCGAATTCAAGATAGAAAACAACGAAAATCAGCGAAAAATCGTCGTTTTGCATCGAAATATGCGTTTTTTTCTAAGAATTCTGATGATTTCGTGCAGTATTCTGCTGTTTTCTTGCAATTCAGCCGTTGAATCTTGGTAAAAAGTGATGATTTTGTGGATTTCGTGCTCTTCTTTGCGAATCCAAGGCTGAAAACAACGAAAATCGGCGAGAAATCGTCGTTTTGCATCGAAATATGCGGTTTTCTCTAAGAATTTTGAAGATTTCGTGCAAAATTCTGCTGTTTTCTTGCAATTCATCCGTTGAATCTTGGTAAAAAGTGATTATTTAGTAGATTTCGTGCTCTTTTTTGCGAATTCAAGCCAAAAAACAACGAAAATCGGCGAAAAATCGTCGTTTTGCATCGAAATATGCGGTTTTCTGTGAGAATTTTGATGATTTCGTGCAGAATTCTGCTTTTTTCTTGCAATTCTGCCGTTGAATCTTGGTAAAAAGTCATGATTTTGTAGATTTCGTGCTCTTCTTTGCGAATTCAAGATAGAAAACAACGAAAATCGGCGAGAAATCGTCGTTTTGCATCGAAATATGCGGTTTTCTGTAAGAATTTTGATGATTTCGTGCAGAATTCTGCTGTTTTCTTGCAATTCAGCCGTTGAATCTTGGTAAAAAGTCATTTATTTGTAGATTTTGTGCTCTTCTTTGCGAATTCAAGATAGAAAACAACGAAAATCGGCGTGAAATCGTCGTTTTGCATCGAAATATGCGGTTTTCTGTAAGAATTTTGATGATTTCGTGCAGAATTCTGCTGTTTTCTTGCAATTCAGCCGTTGAATCTTGGTAAAAAGTTATGATTTTGTAGATTTCGTGCTCTTCTTTGCGAATTCAAGCCAGAAAACAACGAAAATCGGCGAGAAATCGTCGTTTTACATCGAAATATGCGGTTTTCTGTAAGAATTTTGATGATTTCGTGCAGAATTCTGCTGTTTTCTTGCAATTCAGCCGTTGAATCTTGGTAAAAAGTGATGATTTTGTGGATTTCGTGCTCTTCTTTGCGAATACAAGCCTGAAAACAACGAAAATCGGCGAGAAATCGTCGTTTTGCATCGAAATATGCGGTTTTCTGTAAGAATTTTGATGATTTCGTGCAGAATTCTGCTGTTTTCTTGCAATTCAGCCGTTGAATCTTGGTAAAAAGTGATTATTTAGTAGATTTCGTGCTCTTCTTAGCGAATTCAAGCCAGAAAACAACGAAAATCGGCGAAAAATCGTCGTTTTGCATCGAAATATGCGGTTTTCTGTAAGAAATTTGATGATTTCGTGCAGAATTCTGCTGTTTTCTTGTAATTCTGCCGTTGAATCTTGGTAAATAGTCATGATTTTGTAGATTTCGTGCTCTTTTTTGCGAATTCAAGATAGAAAACAACGAAAATCAGCGAGAAATCGTCGCTTTGCATCAAAATATGCGGTTTTCTCTAAGAAGTTTGATGATTTCGTGCAGAATTCTGCTGTTTTTTTGCAATTCAGCAGTTGAATCTTGGTAAAAAGTGATGATTTTGTAGATTTCGTGCTCTTCTTTGCGAATTCAAGCCAGAAAACAACGAAAATCGGCGAGAAATCGTCGTTTTGCATCGAAATATGCGGTTTTCTGTAAGAATTTTGATGATTTCGTGGATAATTCTGCTGTTTTCTTGCAATTCAGCCGTTGAATCTTGGTAAAAAGTCATGATTTTGTAGATTTCGTGCTCTTCTTTGCGAATTCAAGCCAGAAAACAACGAAAATCGGCGAGAAATCGTCGTTTTGCATCGAAATATGCGGTTTTCTGTAAGAATTTTGATGATTTCGTGCAGAATTCTGCTGTTTTCTTGCAATTCAGCTGTTGAATCTTGGTAGAAAGTGATTATTTAGTAGATTTCGTGCTCTTCTTTGCGAATTCAAGCCTGAAAACAACGAAAATCGGCGAGAAATCGTCGTTTTGCATCGAAATATGCGGTTTTCTGTAAGAATTTTGATGATTTCGTGGATAATTCTGCTGTTTTCTTGCAATTCAGCCGTTGAATCTTGGTAAAAAGTCATGATTTTGTAGATTTCGTGCTCTTCTTTGCGAATTCAAGCCAGAAAACAACGAAAATCGGCGAGAAATCGTCGTTTTGCATCGAAATATGCGGTTTTCTGTAAGAATTTTGATGATTTCGTGCAGAATTCTGCTGTTTTCTTGCAATTCAGCTGTTGAATCTTGGTAGAAAGTGATTATTTAGTAGATTTCGTGCTCTTCTTTGCGAATCCAAGCCTGAAAACAACGAAAATCGGCGAGAAATCGTCGTTTTGCATCGAAATATGCGGTTTTCTCTAAGAATTTTGAAGATTTCGTGCAAAATTCTGCTGTTTTCTTGCAATTCAGCCGTTGAATCTTGGTAAAATGTGATTATTTAGTAGATTTCGTGCTCTTTTTTGCGAATTCAAGCCAAAAAACAACGAAAATCGGCGAAAAATCGTCGTTTTGCATCGAAATATGCGGTTTTCTGTGAGAATTTTGATGATTTCGTGCAGAATTCTGCTTTTTTCTTGCAATTCTGCCGTTGAATCTTGGTAAAAAGTCATGATTTTGTAGATTTCGTGCTCTTCTTTGCGAATTCAAGATAGAAAACAACGAAAATCGGCGAGAAATCGTCGTTTTGCATCGAAATATGCGGTTTTCTGTAAGAATTTTGATGATTTCGTGCAGAATTCTGCTGTTTTCTTGCAATTCATCCGTTGAATCTTGGTAAAAAGTGATTATTTAGTAGATTTCGTGCTCTTTTTTGCGAATTCAAGCCAAAAAACAACGAAAATCGGCGAAAAATCGTCGTTTTGCATCGAAACATGCGGTTTTCTGTGAGAATTTTGATGATTTCGTGCAGAATTCTGCTTTTTTCTTGCAATTCTGCCGTTGAATCTTGGTAAAAAGTCATGATTTTGTAGATTTCGTGCTCTTCTTTGCGAATTCAAGATAGAAAACAACGAAAATCGGCGAGAAATCGTCGTTTTGCATCGAAATATGCGGTTTTCTGTAAGAATTTTGATGATTTCGTGCAGAATTCTGCTGTTTTCTTGCAATTCAGCCGTTGAATCTTGGTAAAAAGTGATGATTTTGTGGATTTCGTGCTCTTCTTTGCGAATACAAGCCTGAAAACAACGAAAATCGGCGAGAAATCGTCGTTTTGCATCGAAATATGCGGTTTTCTGTAAGAATTTTGATGATTTCGTGCAGAATTCTGCTGTTTTCTTGCAATTCAGCCGTTGAATCTTGGTAAAAAGTGATTATTTAGTAGATTTCGTGCTCTTCTTAGCGAATTCAAGCCAGAAAACAACGAAAATCGGCGAAAAATCGTCGTTTTGCATCGAAATATGCGGTTTTCTGTAAGAAATTTGATGATTTCGTGCAGAATTCTGCTGTTTTCTTGTAATTCTGCCGTTGAATCTTGGTAAATAGTCATGATTTTGTAGATTTCGTGCTCTTTTTTGCGAATTCAAGATAGAAAACAACGAAAATCAGCGAGAAATCGTCGCTTTGCATCAAAATATGCGGTTTTCTCTAAGAAGTTTGATGATTTCGTGCAGAATTCTGCTGTTTTTTTGCAATTCAGCCGTTGAATCTTGGTAAAAAGTGATGATTTTGTAGATTTCGTGCTCTTCTTTGCGAATTCAAGCCAGAAAACAACGAAAATCGGCGAGAAATCGTCGTTTTGCATCGAAATATGCGGTTTTCTGTAAGAATTTTGATGATTTCGTGGATAATTCTGCTGTTTTCTTGCAATTCAGCCGTTGAATCTTGGTAAAAAGTCATGATTTTGTAGATTTCGTGCTCTTCTTTGCGAATTCAAGCCAGAAAACAACGAAAATCGGCGAGAAATCGTCGTTTTGCATCGAAATATGCGGTTTTCTGTAAGAATTTTGATGATTTCGTGCAGAATTCTGCTGTTTTCTTGCAATTCAGCTGTTGAATCTTGGTAGAAAGTGATTATTTAGTAGATTTCGTGCTCTTCTTTGCGAATTCAAGCCTGAAAACAACGAAAATCGGCGAGAAATCGTCGTTTTGCATCGAAATATGCGGTTTTCTGTAAGAATTTTGATGATTTCGTCGATAATTCTGCTGTTTTCTTGCAATTCAGCCGTTGAATCTTGGTAAAAAGTCATGATTTTGTAGATTTCGTGCTCTTCTTTGCGAATTCAAGCCAGAAAACAACGAAAATCGGCGAGAAATCGTCGTTTTGCATCGAAATATGCGGTTTTCTGTAAGAATTTTGATGATTTCGT
The DNA here is from genome assembly GCA_029298725.1 of Gnatocerus cornutus. Lineage (NCBI taxonomy): Eukaryota > Metazoa > Arthropoda > Insecta > Coleoptera > Tenebrionidae > Gnatocerus > Gnatocerus cornutus. The sequence continues at coordinate 7,092,505 of CM055516.1, forward strand.
GCAGAATTCTGCTGTTTTCTTGCAATTCAGCTGTTGAATCTTGGTAGAAAGTGATTATTTAGTAGATTTCGTGCTCTTCTTTGCGAATCCAAGCCTGAAAACAACAAAAATCGGCGAGAAATCGTCGTTTTGCATCGAAATATGCGGTTTTCTCTAAGAATTTTGAAGATTTCGTGCAAAATTCTGCTGTTTTCTTGCAATTCAGCCGTTGAATCTTGGTAAAATGTGATTATTTAGTAGATTTCGTGCTCTTCTTTGCGAATCCAAGCCTGAAAACAACGAAAATCGGCGAGAAATCGTCGTTTTGCATCGAAATATGCGGTTTTCTGTAAGAATTTTGATGATTTCGTGCAGAATTCTGCTGTTTTCTTGCAATTCAGCCGTTGAATCTTAGTAAAAAGTCATTTATTTGTAGATTTTGTGCTCTTCTTTGCGAATTCAAGCCAGAAAACAACGAAAATCGGCGAGAAATCGTCGTTTTGCATCGAAATATGCGGTTTTCTGTAAGAATTTTGATGATTTCGTGCAGAATTCTGCTGTTTTCTTGCAATTCAGCTGTTGAATCTTGGTAGAAAGTGATTATTTAGTAGATTTCGTGCTCTTCTTTGCGAATTCAAGCCTGAAAACAACGAAAATCGGCGAGAAATCGTCGTTTTGCATCGAAATATGCGGTTTTCTGTAAGAATTTTGATGATTTCGTCGATAATTCTGCTGTTTTCTTGCAATTCAGCCGTTGAATCTTGGTAAAAAGTCATGATTTTGTAGATTTCGTGCTCTTCTTTGCGAATTCAAGCCAGAAAACAACGAAAATCGGCGAGCAATCGTCGTTTTGCATCGAAATATGCGGTTTTCTGTAAGAATTTTGATGATTTCGTGCAGAATTCTGCTGTTTTCTTGCAATTCAGCCGTTGAATCTTGGTAAAAAGTGATGATTTTGTGGATTTCGTGCTCTTCTTTGCGAATACAAGCCTGAAAACAACGAAAATCGGCGAGAAATCGTCGTTTTGCATCGAAATATGCGGTTTTCTGTAAGAATTTTGATGATTTCGTGCAGAATTCTGCTGTTTTCTTGCAATTCAGCCGTTGAATCTTGGTAAAAAGTGATTATTTAGTAGATTTCGTGCTCTTCTTAGCGAATTCAAGCCAGAAAACAACGAAAATCGGCGAAAAATCGTCGTTTTGCATCGAAATATGCGGTTTTCTGTAAGAAATTTGATGATTTCGTGCAGAATTCTGCTGTTTTCTTGTAATTCTGCCGTTGAATCTTGGTAAATAGTCATGATTTTGTAGATTTCGTGCTCTTTTTTGCGAATTCAAGATAGAAAACAACGAAAATCAGCGAGAAATCGTCGCTTTGCATCAAAATATGCGGTTTTCTCTAAGAAGTTTGATGATTTCGTGCAGAATTCTGCTGTTTTTTTGCAATTCAGCCGTTGAATCTTGGTAAAAAGTGATGATTTTGTAGATTTCGTGCTCTTCTTTGCGAATTCAAGCCAGAAAACAACGAAAATCGGCGAGAAATCGTCGTTTTGCATCGAAATATGCGGTTTTCTGTAAGAATTTTGATGATTTCGTGGATAATTCTGCTGTTTTCTTGCAATTCAGCCGTTGAATCTTGGTAAAAAGTCATGATTTTGTAGATTTCGTGCTCTTCTTTGCGAATTCAAGCCAGAAAACAACGAAAATCGGCGAGAAATCGTCGTTTTGCATCGAAATATGCGGTTTTCTGTAAGAATTTTGATGATTTCGTGCAGAATTCTGCTGTTTTCTTGCAATTCAGCTGTTGAATCTTGGTAGAAAGTGATTATTTAGTAGATTTCGTGCTCTTCTTTGCGAATTCAAGCCTGAAAACAACGAAAATCGGCGAGAAATCGTCGTTTTGCATCGAAATATGCGGTTTTCTGTAAGAATTTTGATGATTTCGTCGATAATTCTGCTGTTTTCTTGCAATTCAGCCGTTGAATCTTGGTAAAAAGTCATGATTTTGTAGATTTCGTGCTCTTCTTTGCGAATTCAAGCCAGAAAACAACGAAAATCGGCGAGAAATCGTCGTTTTGCATCGAAATATGCGGTTTTCTGTAAGAATTTTGATGATTTCGTGCAGAATTCTGCTGTTTTCTTGCAATTCAGCTGTTGAATCTTGGTAGAAAGTGATTATTTAGTAGATTTCGTGCTCTTCTTTGCGAATCCAAGCCTGAAAACAACGAAAATCGGCGAGAAATCGTCGTTTTGCATCGAAATATGCGGTTTTCTCTAAGAATTTTGAAGATTTCGTGCAAAATTCTGCTGTTTTCTTGCAATTCAGCCGTTGAATCTTGGTAAAATGTGATTATTTAGTAGATTTCGTGCTCTTCTTTGCGAATCCAAGCCTGAAAACAACGAAAATCGGCGAGAAATCGTCGTTTTGCATCGAAATATGCGGTTTTCTGTAAGAATTTTGATGATTTCGTGCAGAATTCTGCTGTTTTCTTGCAATTCAGCCGTTGAATCTTGGTAAAAAGTCATTTATTTGTAGATTTTGTGCTCTTCTTTGCGAATTCAAGATAGAAAACAACGAAAATCAGCGAGAAATCGTCGTTTTGCATCAAAATATGCGGTTTTCTCAAAGAATTTTGATGATTTCGTGCAGAATTCTGCTGTTTTTTTTGCAATTCAGCCGTTGAATCTTGGTAAAAAGTGATGATTTTGTAGATTTCGTGCTCTTCTTTGCGAATTCAAGCCAGAAAACAACGAAAATCGGCGAGCAATCGTCGTTTTGCATCGAAATATGCGGTTTTCTGTGAGAATTTTGATGATTTCGTGGATAATTCTGTTGTTTTCTTGCAATTCAGCAGTTGAATCTTGGTAAAAAGTCATGATTTTGTAGATTTCGTGCTCTTCTTTGCGAATTCAAGCCAGAAAACAACGAAAATCGGCGAGAAATCGTCGTTTTGCATCGAAATATGCGGTTTTCTGTAAGAATTTTGATGATTTCGTCCAGAATTTTGCTGTTTTCTTGCAATTCAGCTGTTGAATCTTGGTAAAGAGTGATTATTTAGTAGATTTCGTGCTCTTCTTTGCGAATTCAAGCCTGAAAACAACGAAAATCGGCGAGAAATCGTCGTTTTGCATCGAAATATACGGTTTTCTCAAAGAATTTTGATGATTTCGTGCAGAATTATGCTGTTTTCTTACAATTCAGCCGTTGAATCTTGGTAAAAAGTCATGATTTTGTAGATTTCGTGCTCTTCTTTGCGAATTCAAGATAGAAAACAACGAAAATCGGCGAGAAATCGTCGTTTTGCATCGAAATATGCGGTTTTCAGTAAGAATTTTGATGATTTCGTGCAGAATTCTGCCGTTTTCTTGCATTCAGCCGTTGAATCTTGGTAAAAAGTCATGATTTTGTAGATTTCGTGCTCTTCTTTGCGAATTCAAGATAGAAAACAACGAAAATCAGCGAGAAATCGTCGTTTTGCATCGAAATATGCGGTTTTCTGTGAGAATTTTGATGATTTCGTGCAGAATTCTGCGGTTTTCTTGAAATTCAGCTGTTGAATCTTGGTAAAAAGTCATGATTTTGTAGATTTCGTGCTCCTCTTTGCGAATTCAAGATAGAAAACAACGAAAATCAGCGAGAAATCGTCGTTTTGCATCGAAATATGCGGTTTTCACTAAGAATTCTGATGATTTCGTGCAGAATTCTGCCGTTTTCTTGCATTCAGCCGTTGAATCTTGGTAAAAAGTCATGATTTTGTAGATTTCGTGCTCTTCTTTGCGAATTCAAGATAGAAAACAACGAAAATCAGCGAGAAATCGTCGTTTTGCATCGAAATATGCGGTTTTCTCTAAGAATTCTGATGATTTCGTGCAGAATTCTGCTGTTTTCTTGCAATTCAGCCGTTGAATCTTGGTAAAAAGTGATGATTTTGTAGATTTCGTGCTCTTCATTGCGAATTCAAGCCAGAAAACAACGAAAATCGGCGAGAAATCGTCGTTTTGCATCGAAATATGCGGTTTTCTTTAAGAATTTTGACGATTTCGTGCAGAATTCTGCTGTTTTCTTGCAATTCAGCCGTTGAATCTTGGTAAAAAGTGATTATTTAGTAGATTTCGTGCTCTTCTTTGCGAGAAAAAGCCTGAAAACAACGAAAATCGGCGAGAAATCGTCGTTTTGCATCGAAATATGCGGTTTTCTGTAAGAATTTTGATGATTTCGTGCAGAATTCTGCTGTTTTCTTGCAATTCAGTCGTTGAATCTTGGTAAAAAGTCATGATTTTGTCGATTTCGTGCACTTCTTTGCGAATTCAAGCCAGAAAACAACGAAAATCGGCGAGAAATCGTCGTTTTGCATCGAAATATGCGGTTTTCTGTAAGAATTTTGATGATTTCGTGGATAATTCTGCTGTTTTCTTGCAATTCAGCCGTTGAATCTTAGTAAAAAGTCATGATTTTGTAGATTTCGTGCTCTTCTTTGCGAATTCAAGCCAGAAAACAACGAAAATCGGCGAGAAATCGTCGTTTTGCATCGAAATATGCGGTTTTCTGTGAGAATTTTGATGATTTCGTGCAGAATTCTGCTGTTTTCTTGCAATTCAGCCGTTGAATCTTGGTAAAAAGTCATGATTTTGTAGATTTCGTGCTCTTCTTTGCGAATTCAAGCCAGAAAACAACGAAAATCGGCGAGAAATCGTCGTTTTGCATCGAAATATGCGGTTTTCTCTAAGAATTTTGACGATTTCGTGCAAAATTCTGCTGATTTCTTGCAATTCAGCCGTTGAATCTTGGTAAAAAGTGATTATTTAGTAGATTTCGTGCTCTTCTTTGCGAATTCAAGCCTGAAAACAACGAAAATCGGCGAGAAATCGTCGTTTTGCATCGAAATATGCGGTTTTCTGTAAGAATTTTGATGATTTCGTGCAGAATTCTGCTGTTTTCTTGCAATTCAGCTGTTGAATCTTGGTAAAAAGTCATGATTTTGTAGATTTTGTGCTCTTCTTTGCGAATATAAGCCAGAAAACAACGAAAATCGGCGAGAAATCGTCGTTTTGCATCGAATTATGCGGTTTTCTGAAAGAATTTTGATGATTTCGTGAATAATTCTGCTGTTTTCTTGCAATTCAGCCGTTGAATCTTGGTAAATAGTCATGATTTTGTAGATTTCGTGCTCTTCTTTGCGAATTCCAGCCAGAAAACAACGAAAATCGGCGAGAAATCGTCGTTTTGCATCGAAATATGCGGTTTTCTGTAAGAATTTTGATGATTTCGTGCAGAATTTTGCTGTTTTCTTGCAATTCAGCCGTTGAATCTTGGTAAAAAGTCATGATTTTGTAGATTTCGTGCTCTTCTTTGCGAATTCAAGATAGAAAACAACGAAAATCAGCGAAAAATCGTCGTTTTGCATCGAAATATGCGGTTTTTTCTAAGAATTCTGATGATTTCGTGCAGTATTCTGCTGTTTTCTTGCAATTCAGCCGTTGAATCTTGGTAAAAAGTGATGATTTTGTGGATTTCGTGCTCTTCTTTGCGAATCCAAGGCTGAAAACAACGAAAATCGGCGAGAAATCGTCGTTTTGCATCGAAATATGCGGTTTTCTCTAAGAATTTTGAAGATTTCGTGCAAAATTCTGCTGTTTTCTTGCAATTCATCCGTTGAATCTTGGTAAAAAGTGATTATTTAGTAGATTTCGTGCTCTTTTTTGCGAATTCAAGCCAAAAAACAACGAAAATCGGCGAAAAATCGTCGTTTTGCATCGAAATATGCGGTTTTCTGTGAGAATTTTGATGATTTTGTGCAGAATTCTGCTTTTTTCTTGCAATTCTGCCGTTGAATCTTGGTAAAAAGTCATGATTTTGTAGATTTCGTGCTCTTCTTTGCGAATTCAAGCCAGAAAACAACGAAAATCGGCGAGAAATCGTCGTTTTGCATCGAAATATGCGGTTTTCTGTAAGAATTTTGATGATTTCGTGCAGAATTCTGCTGTTTTCTTGCAATTCAGCCGTTGAATCTTGGTAAAAAGTCATTTATTTGTAGATTTTGTGCTCTTCTTTGCGAATTCAAGATAGAAAACAACGAAAATCGGCGTGAAATCGTCGTTTTGCATCGAAATATGCGGTTTTCTGTAAGAATTTTGATGATTTCGTGCAGAATTCTGCTGTTTTCTTGCAATTCAGCCGTTGAATCTTGGTAAAAAGTTATGATTTTGTAGATTTCGTGCTCTTCTTTGCGAATTCAAGCCAGAAAACAACGAAAATCGGCGAGAAATCGTCGTTTTACATCGAAATATGCGGTTTTCTGTAAGAATTTTGATGATTTCGTGCAGAATTCTGCTGTTTTCTTGCAATTCAGCCGTTGAATCTTGGTAAAAAGTGATGATTTTGTGGATTTCGTGCTCTTCTTTGCGAATTCAAGCCTGAAAACAACGAAAATCGGCGAGAAATCGTCGTTTTGCATCGAAATATGCGGTTTTCTGTAAGAATTTTGATGATTTCGTGCAGAATTCTGCTGTTTTCTTGCAATTCAGCCGTTGAATCTTGGTAAAAAGTGATTATTTAGTAGATTTCGTGCTCTTCTTAGCGAATTCAAGCCAGAAAACAACGAAAATCGGCGAAAAATCGTCGTTTTGCATCGAAATATGCGGTTTTCTGTAAGAAATTTGATGATTTCGTGCAGAATTCTGCTGTTTTCTTGCAATTCTGCCGTTGAATCTTGGTAAATAGTCATGATTTTGTAGATTTTGTGCTCTTTTTTGCGAATTCAAGATAGAAAACAACGAAAATCAGCGAGAAATCGTCGCTTTGCATCAAAATATGCGGTTTTCTCTAAGAAGTTTGATGATTTCGTGCAGAATTCTGCTGTTTTTTGGCAATTCAGCCGTTGAATCTTGGTAAAAAGTGATGATTTTGTAGATTTCGTGCTCTTCTTTGCGAATTCAAGCCAGAAAACAACGAAAATCGGCGAGAAATCGTCGTTTTGCATCGAAATATGCGGTTTTCTGTAAGAATTTTGATGATTTCGTGGATAATTCTGCTGTTTTCTTGCAATTCAGCCGTTGAATCTTGGTAAAAAGTCATGATTTTGTAGATTTCGTGCTCTTCTTTGCGAATTCAAGCCAGAATACAACGAAAATCGGCGAGGAATCGTCGTTTTGCATCGAAATATGCGGTTTTCTGTAAGAATTTTGATGATTTCGTGCAGAATTCTGCTGTTTTCTTGCAATTCAGCTGTTGAATCTTGGTAGAAAGTGATTATTTAGTAGATTTCGTGCTCTTCTTTGCGAATTCAAGCCTGAAAACAACGAAAATCGGCGAGAAATCGTCGTTTTGCATCGAAATATGCGGTTTTCTGTAAGAATTTTGATGATTTCGTGCAGAATTCTGCTGTTTTCTTGCAATTCAGCCGTTGAATCTTGGTAAAAAGTCATGATTTTGTGGATTTCGTGCTCTTCTTTGCGAATCCAAGCCTGAAAACAACGAAAATCGGCGAGAAATCGTCGTTTTGCATCGAAATATGCGGTTTTCTCTAAGAATTTTGAAGATTTCGTGCAAAATTCTGCTGTTTTCTTGCAATTCAGCCGTTGAATCTTGGTAAAATGTGATTATTTAGTAGATTTCGTGCTCTTTTTTGCGAATTCAAGCCAAAAAACAACGAAAATCGGCGAAAAATCGTCGTTTTGCATCGAAATATGCGGTTTTCTGTGAGAATTTTGATGATTTCGTGCAGAATTCTGCTTTTTTCTTGCAATTCTGCCGTTGAATCTTGGTAAAAAGTCATGATTTTGTAGATTTCGTGCTCTTCTTTGCGAATTCAAGATAGAAAACAACGAAAATCGGCGAGAAATCGTCTTTTTGCATCGAAATATGCGGTTTTCTGTAAGAATTTTGATGATTTCGTGCAGAATTCTGCTGTTTTCTTGCAATTCAGCCGTTGAATCTTGGTAAAATGTGATTATTTAGTAGATTTCGTGCTCTTTTTTGCGAATTCAAGCCAAAAAACAACGAAAATCGGCGAAAAATCGTCGTTTTGCATCGAAATATGCGGTTTTCTGTGAGAATTTTGATGATTTCGTGCAGAATTCTGCTTTTTTCTTGCAATTCTGCCGTTGAATCTTGGTAAAAAGTCATGATTTTGTAGATTTCGTGCTCTTCTTTGCGAATTCAAGATAGAAAACAACGAAAATCAGCGAGAAATCGTCGTTTTGCATCAAAATATGCGGTTTTCTCTAAGAATTTTGATGATTTCGTGCAGAATTCTGCTGTTTTTTTGCAATTCAGCCGTTGAATCTTGGTAAAAAGTGATGATTTTGTAGATTTCGTGCTCTTCTTTGCGAATTCAAGCCAGAAAACAACGAAAATCGGCGAGCAATCGTCGTTTTGCATCGAAATATGCGGTTTTCTGTGAGAATTTTGATGATTTCGTGGATAATTCTGTTGTTTTCTTGCAATTCAGCAGTTGAATCTTGGTAAAAAGTCATGATTTTGTAGATTTCGTGCTCTTCTTTGCGAATTCAAGCCAGAAAACAACGAAAATCGGCGAGAAATCGTCGTTTTGCATCGAAATATGCGGTTTTCTGTAAGAATTTTGATGATTTCGTGCAGAATTTTGCTGTTTTCTTGCAATTCAGCTGTTGAATCTTGGTAAAGAGTGATTATTTAGTAGATTTCGTGCTCTTCTTTGCGAATTCAAGCCTGAAAACAACGAAAATCGGCGAGAAATCGTCGTTTTGCATCGAAATATGCGGTTTTCTGTAAGAATTTTGATGATTTCGTGCAGAATTCTGCTGGTTTCTTGCAATTCAGCCGTTGAATCTTGGTAAAAAATCATGATTTTGTAGATTTCGTGCCCTTGTTTGCGAATTCAAGCCAGAAAACATCGAAAATCGGCGAGAAATCGTCGTTTTGCATCGAAATATGCGGTTTTCTATAAAAATTTTGATGATTTCGTGGATAATTCTGCTGTTTTCTTGCAATTCAGCCGTTGAATCTTGGTAAAAAGTCATGATTTTGTAGATTGCGTGCTCTTCTTTGCGAATTCAAGCCAGAAAACAACGAAAATCGGCGTGAAATCGTCGTTTTGCATCGAAATATGCGGTTTTCTGTAAGAATTTTGATGATTTCGTGCAGAATTCTGCTGTTTTCTTGCAATTCAGCCGTTGAATCTTGGTAAAAAGTTATGCTTTTGTAGATTTCGTGCTCTTCTTTGCGAATTCAAGCCAGAAAACAACGAAAATCGGCGAGAAATCGTCGTTTTACATCGAAATATGCGGTTTTCTGTAAGAATTTTGATGATTTCGTGCAGAATTCTGCTGTTTTCTTGCAATTCAGCCGTTGAATCTTGGTAAAAAGTGATGATTTTGTGGATTTCGTGCTCTTCTTTGCGAATTCAAGCCTGAAAACAACGAAAATCGGCGAGAAATCGTCGTTTTGCATCGAAATATGCGGTTTTCTGTAAGATTTTTGATGATTTCGTGCAGAATTCTGCTGTTTTCTTGCAATTCAGCCGTTGAATCTTGGTAAAAAGTGATTATTTAGTAGATTTCGTGCTCTTCTTTGCGAATTCAAGCCTGAAAACAACGAAAATCGGCGAGAAATCGTCGTTTTGCATCGAAATATGCGGTTTTCTGTAAGAATTTTGATGATTTCGTGCAGAATTCTGCTGTTTTCTTGCAATTCAGCCGTCGAATCTTGGTAAAAAGTGATGATTTTGTGGATTTCGTGCTCTTCTTTGCGAATTCAAGCCTGAAAACAACGAAAATCGGCGAGAAATCGTCGTTTTGCATCGAAATATGCGGTTTTCTGTAAGAATTTTGATGATTTCGTGCAGAATTCTGCTGTTTTCTTGCAATTCAGCCGTTGAATCTTGGTAAAAAGTGATTATTTAGTAGATTTCGTGCTCTTCTTTGCGAATTCAAGCCTGAAAACAACGAAAATCGGCGAGAAATCGTCGTTTTGCATCGAAATATGCGGTTTTCTGTAAGAATTTTGATGATTTCGTGCAGAATTCTGCTGTTTTCTTGCAATTCAGCCGTCGAATCTTGGTAAAAAGTGATGATTTTGTGGATTTCGTGCTCTTCTTTGCGAATTCAAGCCTGAAAACAACGAAAATCGGCGAGAAATCGTCGTTTTGCATCGAAATATGCGGTTTTCTGTAAGAATTTTGATGATTTCGTGCAGAATTCTGCTGTTTTCTTGCAATTCAGCCGTTGAATCTTGGTAAAAAGTGATGATTTTGTGGATTTCGTGCTCTTCTTTGCGAATTCAAGCCTGAAAACAACGAAAATCGGCGAGAAATCGTCGTTTTGCATCGAAATATGCGGTTTTCTGTAAGAATTTTGATGATTTCGTGCAGAATTCTGCTGTTTTCTTGCAATTCAGCCGTTGAATCTTGGTAAAAAGTGATTATTTAGTAGATTTCGTGCTCTTCTTTGCGAATTCAAGCCTGAAAACAACGAAAATCGGCGAGAAATCGTCGTTTTGCATCGAAATATGCGGTTTTCTGTAAGAATTTTGATGATTTCGTGCAGAATTCTGCTGTTTTCTTGCAATTCAGCCGTCGAATCTTGGTAAAAAGTGATTATTTAGTAGATTTCGTGCTCTTCTTAGCGAATTCAAGCCAGAAAACAACGAAAATCGGCGAAAAATCGTGGTTTTGCATCGAAATATGCGGTTTTCTGTAAGAATTTTGATGATTTCGTGCAGAATTCTGCTGTTTTCTTGCAATTCTGCCGTTGAATCTTGGTAAAAAGTCATGATTTTGTAGATTTCGTGCTCTTTTTTGCGAATTCAAGATAGAAAACAACGAAAATCAGCGAGAAATCGTCGCTTTGCATCAAAATATGCGGTTTTCTCTAAGAAGTTTGATGATTTCGTGCAGAATTCTGCTGTTTTTTTGCAATTCAGCCGTTGAATCTTGGTAAAAAGTGATGATTTTGTAGATTTCGTGCTCTTCTTTGCGAATTCAAGCCAGAAAACAACGAAAATCGGCGAGAAATCGTCGTTTTGCATCGAAATATGCGGTTTTCTGTAAGAATTTTGATGATTTCGTGGATAATTCTGCTGTTTTCTTGCAATTCAGCCGTTGAATCTTGGTAAAAAGTCATGATTTTGTAGATTTCGTGCTTTTCTTTGCGAATTCAAGCCAGAATACAACGAAAATCGGCGAAGAATCGTCGTTTTGCATCGAAATATGCGGTTTTCTGTAAGAATTTTGATGATTTCGTGCAGAATTCTGCTGTTTTCTTGCAATTCAGCCGTTGAATCTTGGTAAAAAGTGATTATTTAGTAGATTTCGTGCTCTTCTTTGCGAATTCAAGCCTGAAAACAACGAAAATCGGCGAGAAATCGTCGTTTTGCATCGAAATATGCGGTTTTCTGTAAGAATTTTGATGATTTCGTGCAGAATTCTGCTGTTTTCTTGCAATTCAGCCGTTGAATCTTGGTAAAAAATCATGATTTTGTAGATTTCGTGCTCTTCTTTGTAAATTCAAGCCAGAAAACAACGAAAATCGGCGAGAAATCGTCGTTTTGCATCGAAATATGCGGTTTTCTGTAAGAATTTTGATGATTTCGTGGATAATTCTGCTGTTTTTTTGCAATTCAGCCGTGGAATCTTGGTAAAAAGTGATGATTTTGTAGATTTCGTGCTCTTCTTTGCGAATTCAAGCCAGAAAACAACGAAAATCGGCGAGAAATCATCGTTTTGCATCGAAATATGCGGTTTTCTGTAAGAATTTTGATGATTTCGTGCAGAATTCTGCTGTTTTCTTGCAATTCAGCCGTTGAATCTTGGTAAAAAGTCATGATTTTGTAGATTTCGTGCTCTTCTTTGCGAATTCAAGCCAGAAAACAACGAAAATCGGCGAGAAATCGTCGTTTTGCATCGAAATATGCGGTTTTCTGTAAGAATTTTGATGATTTCGTGCAGAATTCTGCTGTTTTCTTGCAATTCAGCCGTTGAATCTTGGTAAAAAGTGATGATTTTGTGGATTTCGTGCTCTTCTTTGCGAATTCAAGCCAGAAAACAACGAAAATTGGCGAGGAATCGTCGATTTGCATCGAAATATGCGGTTTTCTGTAAGAATTTTGATGATTTCGTGCAGAATTCTGCTGTTTTCTTGCAATTCAGCTGTTGAATCTTGGTAAAAAGTCATGATTTTGTAGATTTCGTGCTCTTCTTTGCGAATTCAAGTCAGAAAACAACGAAAATCGGCGAGAAATCGTCGTTTTGCATCGAAATATGCGGTTTTCTGTAAGAATTTTGATGATTTCGTGCAGAATTCTGCTGTTTTCTTGCAATTTAGCCGTTGAATCTTGGTAAAAAGTGATGATTTTGTGGATTTCGTGCTCTTCTTTGCGAATTCAAGCCTGAAAACAACGAAAATCTTCGAGAAATCGTCGTTTTGCATCGAAAAATGCGGTTTTCTGTAAGAATTTTGATGATTTCGTGCAGAATTCTGCTGTTTTCTTGCAATTCAGCCGTTGAATCTTGGTAAAAAGTGAATATTTAGTAGATTTCGTGCTCTTCTTAGCGAATTCAAGCCAGAAAACAACGAAAATCGGCGAAAAATCGTCGTTTTGCATCGAAATATGCGGTTTTCTGTAAGAATTTTGATGATTTCGTGCAGAATTCTGCTGTTTTCTTGCAATTCTGCCGTTGAATCTTGGTAAAAAGTCATGATTTTGTAGATTTCGTGCTCTTTTTTGCGAATTCAAGATAGAAAACAACGAAAATCAGCGAGAAATCGTCGCTTTGCATCAAAATATGCGGTTTTCTCTAAGAAGTTTGATGATTTCGTGCAGAATTCTGCTGTTTTTTTGCAATTCAGCCGTTGAATCTTGGTAAAAAGTGATGATTTTGTAGATTTCGTGCTCTTCTTTGCGAATTCAAGCCAGAAAACAACGAAAATCGGCGAGAAATCGTCGTTTTGCATCGAAATATGCGGTTTTCTGTAAGAATTTTGATGATTTCGTGGATAATTCTGCTGTTTTCTTGCAATTCAGCCGTTGAATCTTGGTAAAAAGTCATGATTTTGTAGATTTCGTGCTCTTCTTTGCGAATTCAAGCCAGAATACAACGAAAATCGGCGAGAAATCGTCGTTTTGCATCGAAATATGCGGTTTTCTGTAAGAATTTTGATGATTTCGTGGATAATTCAGCTGTTTTTTTGCAATTCAGCCGTTGAATCTAGGTAAAAAGTGATGATTTTGTAGATTTCGTGCTCTTCTTTGCGAATTCAAGCCAGAAAACAACGAAAATCGGCGAGAAATCGTCGTTTTGCATCGAAATATGCGGTTTTCTGTGAGAATTTTGATGATTTCGTGCAGAATTCTGCTGTATTCTTGCAATTCAGCCGTTGAATCTTGGTAAAAAGTGATTATTTAGTAGATTTCGTGCTCTTCTTTGCGAATTCAAGCCTGAAAACAACGAAAATCGGCGAGAAATCGTCGTTTTGCATCGAAATATGCGGTTTTCTGTAAGAATTTTGATGATTTCGTGCAGAATTCTGCTGTTTTCTTGCAATTCAGCCGTTGAATCTTGGTAAAAAGTGATTATTTAGTAGATATAGTGCTCTTCTTTGCGAATTCAAGCCTGAAAACAACGAAAATCGGCGAGAAATCGTCGTTTTGCATCGAAATATGCGGTTTTCTGTAAGAATTTTGATGATTTCGTGCAGAATTCTGCTGTTTTCTTGCAATTCAGCCGTTTAATCTTGGTAAAAAATCATGATTTTGTAGATTTCGTGCTCTTCTTTGTGAATTCAAGCCAGAAAACAACGAAAATCGGCGAGAAATCGTCGTTTTGCATCGAAATATGCGGTTTTCTGTAAGAATTTTGATGATTTCGTGGATAATTCAGCTGTTTTTTTGCAATTCAGCCGTTGAATCTAGGTAAAAAGTGATGATTTTGTAGATTTCGTGCTCTTCTTTGCAAATTCAAGCCAGAAAACAACGAAAATCGGCGAGAAATCGTCGTTTTGCATCGAAATATGCGGTTTTCTGTAAGAATTTTGATGATTTCGTGCAGAATTCTGCTGTTTTCTTGCAATTCAGCCGTTGAATCTTGGTAAAAAGTGATTATTTAGTAGATTTCGTGCTCTTCTTTGCGAATTCAAGCCTGAAAACAACGAAAATCGGCGAGAAATCGTCGTTTTGCATCGAAATATGCGGTTTTCTGTAAGAATTTTGATGATTTCGTGGATAATTCAGCTGTTTTTTTGCAATTCAGCCGTTGAATCTAGGTAAAAAGTGATGATTTTGTAGATTTCGTGCTCTTCTTTGCGAATTCAAGCCAGAAGACAACGAAAATCGGCGAGAAATCGTCGTTTTGCATCGAAATATGCGGTTTTCTGTAAGAATTTTGATGATTTCGTGCAGAATTCTGCTGTTTTCTTGCAATTCAGCCGTTGAATCTTGGTAAAAAGTGATTATTTAGTAGATTTCGTGCTCTTCTTTGCGAATTCAAGCCTGAAAACAACGAAAATCGGCGAGAAATCGTCGTTTTGCATCGAAATATGCGGTTTTCTGTAAGAATTTTGATGATTTCGTGCAGAATTCTGCTGTTTTCTTGCAATTCAGCCGTTGAATCTTGGTAAAAAGTCATGATTTTGTAGATTTCGTGCTCTTCTTTGCGAATTCAAGTCAGAAAACAACGAAAATCGGCGAGAAATCGTCGTTTTGCATCGAAATATGCGGTTTTCTGTAAGAATTTTGATGATTTCGTGAAGAATTCTGCTGTTTTCTTGTAATTCAGCCGTTGAATCTTGGTAAAAAGTGATAATTTTGTGGATTTCGTGCTCTTCTTTGCGAATTCAAGCCTGAAAACAACGAAAATCGGCGAGAAATCGTCGTTTTGCATCGAAATATGCGGTTTTCTGTAAGAATTTTGATGATCTCGTGCAGAATTCTGCTGTTTTCTTGCAATTCAGCCGTTGAATCTTGGTAAAAAGTGATTATTTAGTAGATTTCGTGCTCTTCTTAGCAAATTCAAGCCAGAAAACAACGAAAGTCGGCGAAAAATCGTCGTTTTGCATCGAAATATGCGGTTTCTGTAAGAATTTTGATGATTTCGTGCTGAATTCTGCTGTTTTCTTGCAATTCTGCCGTTGAATCTTGGTAAAAAGTCATGATTTTGTAGATTTCGTGCTCTTTTTTGCGAATTCAAGATAGAAAACAACGAAAATCAGCGAGAAATCATCGCTTTGCATCAAAATATGCGGTTTTCTCTAAGAAGTTTGATGATTTCGTGCAGACTTCTGCTGTTTTCTTGCAATTCAGCCGTTGAATCTTGGTAAAAAGTCATGATTTTGTAGATTTCGTGCTCTTCTTTGCGAATTCAATATAGAAAACAACGAAAATCAGCGAGAAATCGTCGTTTTGCATCGAAATATGCGGTTTTTTCTAAGAATTCTGATGATTTCGTGCAGAATTCTGCTGTTTTCTTGTAATTCAGCCGTTGAATCTTGGTAAAAAGTCATGATTTTGTAGATTTCGTGCTCTTCTTTGCGAATTCAATATAGAAAACAACGAAAATCAGCGAGAAATCGTCGTTTTGCATCGAAATATGCGGTTTTTTCTAAGAATTCTGATGATTTCGTGCAGAATTCTGCTGTTTTCTTGTAATTCAGCCGTTGAATCTTGGTAAAAAGTGATGATTTTGTGGATTTCGTGCTCTTCTTTGCGAATTCAAGCCAGAAAACAACGAAAATCGGCGAGGAATCGTCGTTTTGCATCGAAATATGCGGTTTTCTGTAAGAATTTTGATGATTTCGTTCAGAATTCTGCTGTTTTCTTGCAATTCAGCCGTTGAATCTTGGTAAAAAGTGATTATTTAGTAGATTTCGTGCTCTTCTTAGCAAATTCAAGCCAGAAAACAACGAAAGTCGGCGAAAAATCGTCGTTTTGCATCGAAATATGCGGTTTCTGTAAGAATTTTGATAATTTCGTGCTGAATTCTGCTGTTTTCTTGCAATTCTGCCGTTGAATCTTGGTAAAAAGTCATGATTTTGTAGATTTCGTGCTCTTTTTTGCGAATTCAAGATAGAAAACAACGAAAATCAGCGAGAAATCATCGCTTTGCATCAAAATATGCGGTTTTCTCTAAGAAGTTTGATGATTTCGTGCAGACTTCTGCTGTTTTCTTGCAATTCAGCCGTTGAATCTTGGTAAAAAGTCATGATTTTGTAGATTTCGTGCTCTTCTTTGCGAATTCCAGCCAGAAAACAACGAAAATCGGCGAGAAATCGTCGTTTTGCATCGAAATATGCGGTTTTCTGTGAGAATTTTGATGATTTCGTGCAGAATTCTGCTGTTTTCTTGCAATTCAGCCGTTGAATCTTGGTAAAAAGTGATAATTTTGTGGATTTCGTGCTCTTCTTTGCGAATTCAAGCCTGAAAACAACGAAAATCGGCGAGAAATCGTCGTTTTGCATCGAAATATGCGGTTTTCTGTAAGAATTTTGATGATCTCGTGCAGAATTCTGCTGTTTTCTTGCAATTCAGCCGTTGAATCTTGGTAAAAAGTGATTATTTAGTAGATTTCGTGCTCTTCTTAGCAAATTCAAGCCAGAAAACAACGAAAGTCGGCGAAAAATCGTCGTTTTGCATCGAAATATGCGGTTTCTGTAAGAATTTTGATGATTTCGTGCTGAATTCTGCTGTTTTCTTGCAATTCTGCCGTTGAATCTTGGTAAAAAGTCATGATTTTGTAGATTTCGTGCTCTTTTTTGCGAATTCAAGATAGAAAACAACGAAAATCAGCGAGAAATCATCGCTTTGCATCAAAATATGCGGTTTTCTCTAAGAAGTTTGATGATTTCGTGCAGACTTCTGCTGTTTTCTTGCAATTCAGCCGTTGAATCTTGGTAAAAAGTCATGATTTTGTAGATTTCGTGCTCTTCTTTGCGAATTCAATATAGAAAACAACGAAAATCAGCGAGAAATCGTCGTTTTGCATCGAAATATGCGGTTTTTTCTAAGAATTCTGATGATTTCGTGCAGAATTCTGCTGTTTTCTTGTAATTCAGCCGTTGAATCTTGGTAAAAAGTCATGATTTTGTAGATTTCGTGCTCTTCTTTGCGAATTCAATATAGAAAACAACGAAAATCAGCGAGAAATCGTCGTTTTGCATCGAAATATGCGGTTTTTTCTAAGAATTCTGATGATTTCGTGCAGAATTCTGCTGTTTTCTTGTAATTCAGCCGTTGAATCTTGGTAAAAAGTGATGATTTTGTGGATTTCGTGCTCTTCTTTGCGAATTCAAGCCAGAAAACAACGAAAATCGGCGAGGAATCGTCGTTTTGCATCGAAATATGCGGTTTTCTGTAAGAATTTTGATGATTTCGTTCAGAATTCTGCTGTTTTCTTGCAATTCAGCCGTTGAATCTTGGTAAAAAGTGATTATTTAGTAGATTTCGTGCTCTTCTTAGCAAATTCAAGCCAGAAAACAACGAAAGTCGGCGAAAAATCGTCGTTTTGCATCGAAATATGCGGTTTCTGTAAGAATTTTGATAATTTCGTGCTGAATTCTGCTGTTTTCTTGCAATTCTGCCGTTGAATCTTGGTAAAAAGTCATGATTTTGTAGATTTCGTGCTCTTTTTTGCGAATTCAAGATAGAAAACAACGAAAATCAGCGAGAAATCATCGCTTTGCATCAAAATATGCGGTTTTCTCTAAGAAGTTTGATGATTTCGTGCAGACTTCTGCTGTTTTCTTGCAATTCAGCCGTTGAATCTTGGTAAAAAGTCATGATTTTGTAGATTTCGTGCTCTTCTTTGCGAATTCCAGCCAGAAAACAACGAAAATCGGCGAGAAATCGTCGTTTTGCATCGAAATATGCGGTTTTCTGTGAGAATTTTGATGATTTCGTGCAGAATTCTGCTGTTTTCTTGCAATTCAGCCGTTGAATCTTGGTAAAAAGTCATGATTTTGTAGATTTCGTGCTCTTCTTTGCGAATTCAATATAGAAAACAACGAAAATCAGCGAGAAATCGTCGTTTTGCATCGAAATATGCGGTTTTTTCTAAGAATTCTGATGATTTCGTGCAGAATTCTGCTGTTTTCTTGCAATTCAGCCGTTGAATCTTGGTAAAAAGTGATGATTTTGTGGATTTCGTGCTCTTCTTTGCGAATTCAAGCCTGAAAACAACGAAAATCGGCGAGAAATCGTCGTTTTGCATCGAAATATGCGGTTTTTTGTAAGAATTTTGATGATTTCGTGCAGAATTCTGCTGTATTCTTGCAATTCAGCCGTTGAATCTTGGTAAAAAGTGATTATTTAGTAGATTTCGTGCTCTTCTTTGCGAATTCAAGCCAGAATACAACGAAAATCGGCGAGAAATCGTCGTTTTGCATCGAAATATGCGGTTTTCTGTAAGAATTTTGATGATTTCGTGGATAATTCAGCTGTTTTTTTGCAATTCAGCCGTTGAATCTAGGTAAAAAGTGATGATTTTGTAGATTTCGTGCTCTTCTTTGCGAATTCAAGCCAGAAAACAACGAAAATCGGCGAGTAATCGTCGTTTTGCATCGAAATATGCGGTTTTCTGTGAGAATTTTGATGATTTCGTGCAGAATTCTGCTGTATTCTTGCAATTCAGCCGTTGAATCTTGGTAAAAAGTGATTATTTAGTAGATTTCGTGCTCTTCTATGCGAATTCAAGCCTGAAAACAACGAAAATCGGCGAGAAATCGTCGTTTTGCATCGAAATATGCGGTTTTCTGTAAGAATTTTGATGATTTCGTGCAGAATTCTGCTGTTTTCTTGCAATTCAGCCGTTGAATCTTGGTAAAAAGTGATTATTTAGTAGATATAGTGCTCTTCTTTGCGAATTCAAGCCTGAAAACAACGAAAATCGGCGAGAAATCGTCGTTTTGCATCGAAATATGCGGTTTTCTGTAAGAATTTTGATGATTTCGTGCAGAATTCTGCTGTTTTCTTGCAATTCAGCCGTTTAATCTTGGTAAAAAATCATGATTTTGTAGATTTCGTGCTCTTCTTTGTGAATTCAAGCCAGAAAACAACGAAAATCGGCGAGAAATCGTCGTTTTGCATCGAAATATGCGGTTTTCTGTAAGAATTTTGATGATTTCGTGGATAATTCAGCTGTTTTTTTGCAATTCAGCCGTTGAATCTAGGTAAAAAGTGATGATTTTGTAGATTTCGTGCTCTTCTTTGCAAATTCAAGCCAGAAAACAACGAAAATCGGCGAGAAATCGTCGTTTTGCATCGAAATATGCGGTTTTCTGTAAGAATTTTGATGATTTCGTGCAGAATTCTGCTGTTTTCTTGCAATTCAGCCGTTGAATCTTGGTAAAAAGTGATTATTTAGTAGATTTCGTGCTCTTCTTTGCGAATTCAAGCCTGAAAACAACGAAAATCGGCGAGAAATCGTCGTTTTGCATCGAAATATGCGGTTTTCTGTAAGAATTTTGATGATTTCGTGGATAATTCAGCTGTTTTTTTTGCAATTCAGCCGTTGAATCTAGGTAAAAAGTGATGATTTTGTAGATTTCGTGCTCTTCTTTGCGAATTCAAGCCAGAAGACAACGAAAATCGGCGAGAAATCGTCGTTTTGCATCGAAATATGCGGTTTTCTGTAAGAATTTTGATGATTTCGTGCAGAATTCTGCTGTTTTCTTGCAATTCAGCCGTTGAATCTTGGTAAAAAGTGATTATTTAGTAGATTTCGTGCTCTTCTTTGCGAATTCAAGCCTGAAAACAACGAAAATCGGCGAGAAATCGTCGTTTTGCATCGAAATATGCGGTTTTCTGTAAGAATTTTGATGATTTCGTGCAGAATTCTGCTGTTTTCTTGCAATTCAGCCGTTGAATCTTGGTAAAAAGTCATGATTTTGTAGATTTCGTGCTCTTCTTTGCGAATTCAAGCCAGAAAACAACGAAAATCGGCGAGAAATCGTCGTTTTGCATCGAAATATGCGGTTTTCTGTAAGAATTTTGATGATCTCGTGCAGAATTCTGCTGTTTTCTTGCAATTCAGCCGTTGAATCTTGGTAAAAAGTGATGATTTTGTGGATTTCGTGCTCTTCTTTGCGAATTCAAGCCAGAAAACAACGAAAATCGGCGAGGAATCGTCGTTATGCATCGAAATATGCGGTTTTCTGTAAGAATTTTGATGATTTCGTGCAGAATTCTGCTGTTTTCTTGCAATTCAGCTGTTGAATCTTGGTAAAAAGTCATGATTTTGTAGATTTCGTGCTCTTCTTTGCGAATTCAAGTCAGAAAACAACGAAAATCGGCGAGAAATCGTCGTTTTGCATCGAAATATGCGGTTTTCTGTAAGAATTTTGATGATTTCGTGCAGAATTCTGCTGTTTTCTTGTAATTCAGCCGTTGAATCTTGGTAAAAAGTGATAATTTTGTGGATTTCGTGCTCTTCTTTGCGAATTCAAGCCTGAAAACAACGAAAATCGGCGAGAAATCGTCGTTTTGCATCGAAATATGCGATTTTCTGTAAGAATTTTGATGATCTCGTGCAGAATTCTGCTGTTTTCTTGCAATTCAGCCGTTGAATCTTGGTAAAAAGTGATGATTTTGTGGATTTCGTGCTCTTCTTTGCGAATTCAAGCCAGAAAACAACGAAAATCGGCGAGGAATCGTCGTTTTGCATCGAAATATGCGGTTTTCTGTAAGAATTTTGATGATTTCGTGCAGAATTCTGCTGTTTTCTTGCAATTCAGCTGTTGAATCTTGGTAAAAAGTCATGATTTTGTAGATTTCGTGCTCTTCTTTGCGAATTCAAGTCAGAAAACAACGAAAATCGGCGAGAAATCGTCGTTTTGCATCGAAATATGCGGTTTTCTGTAAGAATTTTGATGATTTCGTGAAGAATTCTGCTGTTTTCTTGTAATTCAGCCGTTGAATCTTGGTAAAAAGTGATAATTTTGTGGATTTCGTGCTCTTCTTTGCGAATTCAAGCCTGAAAACAACGAAAATCGGCGAGAAATCGTCGTTTTGCATCGAAATATGCGGTTTTCTGTAAGAATTTTGATGATCTCGTGCAGAATTCTGCTGTTTTCTTGCAATTCAGCCGTTGAATCTTGGTAAAAAGTGATTATTTAGTAGATTTCGTGCTCTTCTTAGCAAATTCAAGCCAGAAAACAACGAAAGTCGGCGAAAAATCGTCGTTTTGCATCGAAATATGCGGTTTCTGTAAGAATTTTGATGATTTCGTGCTGAATTCTGCTGTTTTCTTGCAATTCTGCCGTTGAATCTTGGTAAAAAGTCATGATTTTGTAGATTTCGTGCTCTTTTTTGCGAATTCAAGATAGAAAACAACGAAAATCAGCGAGAAATCATCGCTTTGCATCAAAATATGCGGTTTTCTCTAAGAAGTTTGATGATTTCGTGCAGACTTCTGCTGTTTTCATGCAATTCAGCCGTTGAATCTTGGTAAAAAGTCATGATTTTGTAGATTTCGTGCTCTTCTTTGCGAATTCAATATAGAAAACAACGAAAATCAGCGAGAAATCGTCGTTTTGCATCGAAATATGCGGTTTTTTCTAAGAATTCTGATGATTTCGTGCAGAATTCTGCTGTTTTCTTGTAATTCAGCCGTTGAATCTTGGTAAAAAGTCATGATTTTGTAGATTTCGTGCTCTTCTTTGCGAATTCAATATAGAAAACAACGAAAATCAGCGAGAAATCGTCGTTTTGCATCGAAATATGCGGTTTTTTCTAAGAATTCTGATGATTTCGTGCAGAATTCTGCTGTTTTCTTGTAATTCAGCCGTTGAATCTTGGTAAAAAGTGATGATTTTGTGGATTTCGTGCTCTTCTTTGCGAATTCAAGCCAGAAAACAACGAAAATCGGCGAGGAATCGTCGTTTTGCATCGAAATATGCGGTTTTCTGTAAGAATTTTGATGATTTCGTTCAGAATTCTGCTGTTTTCTTGCAATTCAGCCGTTGAATCTTGGTAAAAAGTGATTATTTAGTAGATTTCGTGCTCTTCTTAGCAAATTCAAGCCAGAAAACAACGAAAGTCGGCGAAAAATCGTCGTTTTGCATCGAAATATGCGGTTTCTGTAAGAATTTTGATAATTTCGTGCTGAATTCTGCTGTTTTCTTGCAATTCTGCCGTTGAATCTTGGTAAAAAGTCATGATTTTGTAGATTTCGTGCTCTTTTTTGCGAATTCAAGATAGAAAACAACGAAAATCAGCGAGAAATCATCGCTTTGCATCAAAATATGCGGTTTTCTCTAAGAAGTTTGATGATTTCGTGCAGACTTCTGCTGTTTTCTTGCAATTCAGCCGTTGAATCTTGGTAAAAAGTCATGATTTTGTAGATTTCGTGCTCTTCTTTGCGAATTCCAGCCAGAAAACAACGAAAATCGGCGAGAAATCGTCGTTTTGCATCGAAATATGCGGTTTTCTGTGAGAATTTTGATGATTTCGTGCAGAATTCTGCTGTTTTCTTGCAATTCAGCCGTTGAATCTTGGTAAAAAGTCATGATTTTGTAGATTTCGTGCTCTTCTTTGCGAATTCAATATAGAAAACAACGAAAATCAGCGAGAAATCGTCGTTTTGCATCGAAATATGCGGTTTTTTTCTAAGAATTCTGATGATTTCGTGCAGAATTCTGCTGTTTTCTTGCAATTCAGCCGTTGAATCTTGGTAAAAAGTGATGATTTTGTGGATTTCGTGCTCTTCTTTGCGAATTCAAGCCTGAAAACAACGAAAATCGGCGAGAAATCGTCGTTTTGCATCGAAATATGCGGTTTTTTGTAAGAATTTTGATGATTTCGTGCAGAATTCTGCTTTTTTCTTGCAATTCTGCCGTTGAATCTTGGTAAAAAGTCATGATTTTGTAGATTGCGTGCTCTTCTTTGCGAATTCAAGATAGAAAACAACGAAAATCGGCGAGAAATCGTCGTTTTGCATCGAAATATGCGGTTTTCTGTAAGAATTTTGATGATTTCGTGCAGAATTCTGCTGTTTTCTTGCAATTCAGCTGTTGAATCTTGGTAAAAAGTGATTATTTAGTAGATTTCGTGCTCTTCTTTGCGAATTCAAGCCAGAAAACAACGAAAATCGGCGAAAAATCGTCGTTTTGCATCGAAATATGCGGTTTTTTGTAAGAATTTTGATGATTTCGTGCAGAATTCTGCTTTTTTCTTGCAATTCTGCCGTTGAATCTTGGTAAAAAGTCATGATTTTGTAGATTTCGTGCTCTTCTTTGCGAATTCAAGATAGAAAACAACGAAAATCGGCGAGAAATCGTCGTTTTGCATCGAAATATGCGGTTTTCTGTAAGAATTTTGATGATTTCGTGCAGAATTCTGCTGTTTTCTTGCAATTCAGCCGTTGAATCTTGGTAAAAAGTGATTATTTAGTAGATTTTGTGCTCTTCTTTGCGAATTCAAGATAGAAAACAACGAAAATCAGCGAGAAATCGTCGTTTTGCATCAAAATATGCGGTTTTCTCTAAGAATTCTGATGATTTCGTGCAGAATTCTGCTGTTTTCTTGCAATTCAGCCGTTGAATCTTGGTAAAAAGTGATGATTTTGTGGATTTCGTGCTCTTCTTTGCGAATTCAAGCCTGAAAACAACGAAAATCGGCGAGAAATCGTCGTTTTGCATCGAAATATGCGGTTTTTTGTAAGAATTTTGATGATTTCGTGCAGAATTCTGCTGTTTTTTTTGCAATTCAGCCGTTGAATCTTGGTAAAAAGTGATGATTTTGTAGATTTCGTGCTCTTCTTTGCGAATTCAAGCCAGAAAACAACGAAAATCGGCGAGCAATCATCGTTTTGCATCGAAATATGCGGTTTTCTGTAAGAATTTTGATGATTTCGTGAATAATTCTGTTGTTTTCTTGCAATTCAGCCGTTGAATATTGGTAAAAAGTCATGATTTTGTAGATTTCGTGCTCTTCTTTGCGAATTCAAGCCAGAAAACAACGAAAATCGGCGAGAAATCGTCGTTTTGCATCGAAATATGCGGTTTTCTGTGAGAATTTTGATGATTTCGTGCAGAATTCTGCTGTTTTCTTGCAATTCAGCCGTTGAATCTTGGTAAAAAGTGATTATTTAGTAGATTTCGTGCTCTTCTTTGCGAATTCAAGCCTGAAAACAACTAAAATCGGCGAGAAATCGTCGTTTTGCATCGAAATATGCGGTTTTCTGTAAGAATTTTGATGATTTCGTGCAGAATTCTGCTGGTTTCTTGCAATTCAGCCGTTGAATCTTGGTAAAAAATCATGATTTTGTAGATTTCGTGCCCTTGTTTGCGAATTCAAGCCAGAAAACAACGAAAATCGGCGAGAAATCGTCGTTTAGCATCGAAATATGCGGTTTTCTGTAAGAATTTTGATGATTTCGTGCAGAATTCTGCTGTTTTCTTGCAATTCAGCCGTTGAATCTTGGTAAAAAGTGATTATTTAGTAGATTTCGTGCTCTTCTTTGCGAATTCAAGCCAGAAAACAACTAAAATCGGCGAGAAATCGTCGTTTTGCATCGAAATATGCGGTTTTCTGTGAGAATTTTGATGATTTCGTGCAGAATTCTGCTGTTTTCTTGCAATTCAGCCGTTGAATCTTGGTAAAAAGTGATTATTTAGTAGATTTCGTGCTCTTCTTTGCGAATTCAAGCCTGAAAACAACGAAAATCGGCGAGAAATCGTCGTTTTGCATCGAAATATGCGGTTTTCTGTAAGAATTTTGATGATTTCGTGCAGAATTCTGCTGTTTTCTTGCAATTCAGCCGTTGAATCTTGGTAAAAAGTCATGATTTAGTAGATTTCGTGCTCTTATTTGCGAATTCAAGCCAGAAAACAACGAAAATCGGCGAAAAATCGTCGTTTTGCATCGAAATATGCGGTTTTTTGTAAGAATTTTGATGATTTCGTTCAGAATTCTGCTTTTTTCTTGCAATTCTGCCGTTGAATCTTGGTAAAAAGTCATGATTTTGTAGATTTCGTGCTCTTCTTTGCGAATTCAAGATAGAAAACAACGAAAATCGGCGAGAAATCGTCGTTTTGCATCGAAATATGCGGTTTTCTCTAAGAATTTTGATGATTTCGTGCAGAATTCTGCTGTTTTCTTGCAATTCAGCCGTTGAAACTTGGTAAAAAGTCATTTATTTGTAGATTTTGTGCTCTTCTTTGCGAATTCAAGATAGAAAACAACGAAAATCAGCGAGAAATCGTCGTTTTGCATCAAAATATGCGGTTTTCTCTAAGAATTTTGATGATTTCGTGCAGAATTCTGCTGTTTTTTAGCAATTCAGCCGTTGAATCTTGGTAAAAAGTGATGATTTTGTAGATTTCGTGCTCTTCTTTGCGAATTCAAGCCAGAAAACAACGAAAATCGGCGAGCAATCGTCGTTTTGCATCGAAATATGCGGTTTTCTGTAAGAATTTTGATGATTTCGTGGATAATTCTGTTGTTTTCTTGCAATTCAGCCGATGAATCTTGGTAAAAAGTCATGATTTTGTAGATTTCGTGCCCTTGTTTGTGAATTCAAGCCAGAAAACAACGAAAATCGGCGAGAAATCGTCGTTTTGCATCGAAATATGCGGTTTTCTGTAAGAATTTTGATGATTTCGTGCAGAATTCTGCTGTTTTCTTGCAATTCTGCCGTTGAATCTTGGTAAAAAGTGATTATTTAGTAGATTTCGTGCTCTTCTTTGCGAATTTAAGCCTGAAAACAACGAAAATCGGCGAGAAATCGTCGTTTTGCATCGAAATATGCGGTTTTCTGTAAGAATTTTGATGATTTCGTGCAGAATTCTGCTGTTTTCTTGCAATTCAGCTGTTGAATCTTGGTAAAAAGTCATGATTTTGTAGATTTCGTGCCCTTGTTTGTGAATTCAAGCCAGAAAACAACGAAAATCGGCGAGAAATCGTCGTTTTGCATCGAAATATGCGGTTTTCTGTAAGAATTTTGATGATTTCGTGCAAAATTCTGCTGTTTTCTTGCAATTCAGCCGTTGAATCTTGGTAAAAAATCAAGATTTTGTAGATTTCGTGCTCTTTGTGAATTCAAGCCAGAAAACAACGAGAATCGGCGAGAAATCGTCGTTTTGCATCGAAATATGCGGTTTTCTGTGAGAATTTTGATGATTTCGTGCAAAATTCTGCTGTTTTCTTGCAATTCAGCCGTTGAATCTTGGTAAAAAGTCATGATTTTGTAGATTTCGTGCTCTTCTTTGCGAATTCAAGCCAGAAAACAACGAAAATCGGCGAGAAATTGTCGTTTTACATCGAAATATGCGGTTTTCTGTAAGAATTTTGATGATTTCGTGCAAAATTCTGCTGTTTTCTTGCAATTCAGCCGTTGAATCTTGGTAAAAAGTCATGATTTTGTAGATTTCGTGCTCTTCTTTGCGAATTCAAGCCAGAAAACAACGAGAATCGGCGAGAAATCGTCGTTTTGCATCGAAATATGCGGTTTTCTGTGAGAATTTTGATGATTTCGTGCAAAATTCTGCTGTTTTCTTGCAATTCAGCCGTTGAATCTTGGTAAAAAGTCATGATTTTGTAGATTTCGTGCTCTTCTTTGCGAATTCAAGCCAGAAAACAACGAAAATCGGCGAGAAATTGTCGTTTTACATCGAAATATGCGGTTTTCTGTAAGAATTTTGATGATTTCGTGCAAAATTCTGCTGTTTTCTTGCAATTCAGCCGTTGAATCTTGGTAAAAAGTCATGATTTTGTAGATTTCGTGCTCTTCTTAGCGAATTCAAGCCAGAAAACAACGAAAATCGGCGAGAAATCGTCGTTTTGCATCGAAATATGCGGTTTTCTGTAAGAATTTTGATGATTTCGTGCAGAATTTTGCTGTTTTCTTGCAATTCAGCCGTTGAATCTTGGTAAAAAGTCATGATTTTGTAGATTTCGTGCTCTTCTTTGCGAATTCAAGATAGAAAACAACGAAAATCAGCGAAAAATCGTCGTTTTGCATCGAAATATGCGGTTTTCTCTAAGAATTCTGATGATTTCGTGCAGAATTCTGCTGTTTTCTTGCAATTCAGCCGTTGAATCTTGGTAAAAAGTGATTATTTAGTAGATTTCGTGCTCTTCTTTGCGAATTCAAGCCAGAAAACAACGAAAATCGGCGAAAAATCGCCGTTTTGCATCGAAATATGCGGTTTTCTGTAAGAATTTTGATGATTTCGTGCAGAATTCTGCTGTTTTCTTGCAATTCTGCCGTTGAATCTTGGTAAAAAGTCATGATTTTGTAGATTTCGTGCTCTTCTTTGCAAATTCGAGATAGAAAACAACGAAAATCGGCGAGAAATTGTCGTTTTGCATCGAAATATGCGGTTTTCTCTAAGAATTCTGATGATTTCGTGCAGAATTCTGCTGTTTTCTTGCAATTCAGCCGTTGAATCTTGGTAAAAAGTGATTATTTAGTAGATTTCGTGCTCTTCTTTGCGAATTCAAGCCAGAAAACAACGAAAATCGGCGAAAAATCGTCGTTTTGCATCGAAATATGCGGTTTTCTCTAAGAATTCTGATGATTTCGTGCAGAATTCTGCTGTTTTCTTGCAATTCAGCCGTTGAATCTTGGTAAAAAGTGATTATTTAGTAGATTTCGTGCTCTTCTTTGCGAATTCAAGCCAGAAAACAACGAAAATCGGCGAAAAATCGTCGTTTTGCATCGAAATATGCGGTTTTCTGTAAGAATTTTGATGATTTCGTGCAGAATTCTGCTGTTTTCTTGCAATTCTGCCGTTGAATCTTGGTAAAAAGTCATGATTTTGTAGATTTCGTGCTCTTCTTTGCAAATTCGAGATAGAAAACAACGAAAATCGGCGAGAAATCGTCGTTTTGCATCGAAATATGCGGTTTTCTGTAAGAATTTTGATGATTTCGTGCAGAATTCTGCTGTTTTCTTGCAATTCAGCCGTTGAATCTTGGTAAAAAGTCATGATTTTGTAGATTTCGTGCTCTTCTTTGCGAATTCAAGCCAGAAAACAACGAAAATCGGCGAGAAATTGTCGTTTTACATCGAAATATGCGGTTTTCTGTAAGAATTTTGATGATTTCGTGCAAAATTCTGCTGTTTTCTTGCAATTCAGCCGTTGAATCTTGGTAAAAAGTCATGATTTTGTTGATTTCGTGCTCTTCTTTGCAAATTCGAGATAGAAAACAACGAAAATCGGCGAGAAATCGTCGTTTTGCATCGAAATATGCGGTTTTCTCTAAGAATTTTGATGATTTCGTGCAGAATTCTGCTGTTTTTTTGCAATTCAGCAGTTGAATCTTGGTAAAAAGTGATGATTTTGTAGATTTCGTGCTCTTCTTTGCGAATTCAAGCCAGAAAACAACGAAAATCGAGAAATCGTCGTTTTGCATCGAAATATGCGGTTTTCTGTAAGAATTTTGATGATTTCGTGGATAATTCTGCTGTTTTCTTGCAATTCAGCCGTTGAATCTTGGTAAAAAGTCATGATTTTGTAGATTTCGTGCTCTTCTTTGCGAATTCAAGCCAGAATACAACGAAAATCGGCGAGGAATCGTCGTTTTGCATCGAAAAATGCGGTTTTCTGTAAGAATTTTGATGATTTCGTGCAGAATTCTGCTGTTTTCTTGCAATTCAGCCGTTGAATCTTGGTAAAAAGTGATTATTTAGTAGATTTCGTGCTCTTCTTTGCGAATTCAAGCCAGAAAACAACGAAAATCGGCGAGAAATCGTCGTTTTGCATCGAAATATGCGGTTTTCTGTAAGAATTTTGATGATTTCGTGCAGAATTCTGCTGTTTTCTTGCAATTCAGCCGTTGAATCTTGGTAAAAAGTCATGATTTTGTAGATTTCGTGCCCTTGTTTGTGAATTCAAGCCAGAAAACAACGAAAATCGGCGAGAAATCGTCGTTTTGCATCGAAATATGCGGTTTTCTGTAAGAATTTTGATGATTTCGTGCAGAATTCTGCTGTTTTCTTGCAATTCAGCCGTTGAATCTTGGTAAAAAATCAAGATTTTGTAGATTTCGTGCTCTTCTTTGTGAATTCAAGCCAGAAAACAACGAAAATCGGCGAGAAATCGTCGTTTTGCATCGAAATATGCGGTTTTCTGTAAGAATTTTGATGATTTCGTGGATAATTCTACTGTTTTTTTGCAATTCAGCCGTTGAATCTTGGTAAAAACTGATGATTTTGTAGATTTCGTGCTCTTCTTTGCGAATTCAAGCCAGAAAACAACGAAAATCGGCGAGAAATCGTCGTTTTGCATCGAAATATGCGGTTTTCTGTAAGAATTTTGATGATTTCGTGCAGAATTCTGCTGTTTTCTTGCAATTCAGCCGTTGAATCTTGGTAAAAAGTCATGATTTTGTAGATTTCGTGCTCTTCTTTGTAAATTCAAGCCAGAAAACAACGAAAATCGGCGAGAAATCGTCGTTTTACATCGAAATATGCGGTTTTCTGTAAGAATTTTGATGATTTCGTGCAGAATTCTGCTGTTTTCTTGCAATTCAGCCGTTGAATCTTGGTAAAAAGTCATGATTTTGTAGATTTCGTGCTCTTCTTTGCGAATTCAAGCCAGAAAACAACGAAAGTTGGCGAGAAATCGTCGTTTTGCATCGAAATATGCGGTTTTCTGTAAGAATTTTGATGATTTTGTGCAGAATTCTGCTGTTTTCTTGCAATTCAGCCGTTGAATCTTGGTAAAAAGTCATGATTTTGTAGATTTCGTGCTCTTCTTTGCAAATTCAAGCCAGAAAACAACGAAAATCGGCGAGAAATCGTCGTTTTACATCGAAATATGCGGTTTTCTGTAAGAATTTTGATGATTTCGTGCAGAATTCTGCTGTTTTCTTGCAATTCAGTCGTTGAATCTTGGTAAAAAGTCATGATTTTGTCGATTTCGTGCTCTTCTTTGCGAATTCAAGCCAGAAAACAACAAATATCGGCGAGAAATCGTCGTTTTGCATCGAAATATGCGGTTTTCTGTAAGAATTCTGATGATTTCGTGCAGAATTCTACTGTTTTTTTGCAATTCAGCTGTTGAATCTTGGTATAAAGTGATGATTTTGTAGATTTCGTGTTCTTCTTTGCGAGTTCAAGCCAGAAAACAACGAAAATCGGCGAGAAATCGTCGTTTTGCATCGAAATATACGGTTTTCTCTAAGAATTTTGATGATTTCGTGCAGAATTATGCTGTTTTCTTACAATTCAGCCGTTGAATCTTGGTAAAAAGTCATGATTTTGTAGATTTCGTGCTCTTCTTTGCGAATTCAAGATAGAAAACAACGAAAATCGGCGAGAAATCGTCGTTTTGCATCAAAATATGCGGTTTTCAGTAAGAATTTTGATGATTTCGTGCAGAATTCTGCTGTTTCCTTGCAATTCAGCCGTTGAATCTTAGTAAAAAGTCATGATTTTGTAGATTTCGTGCTCTTCTTTGCGAATTCAAGATAGAAAACAACAAAAATCAGCGAGAAATCGTCGTTTTGCATCGAAAAATGCGGTTTTCTCTTAGAATTCTGATGATTTCGTGCAGAATTTTGCTGTTTTCTTGCAATTCAGCCGTTGAATCTTGGTAAAAAGTGATGATTTTGTAGATTTCGTGCTCTTCTTTGCGAATTCAAGCCATAAAACAACGAAAATCGGCGAGGAATCGTCGTTTTGCATCGAAATATGCGGTTTTCTGTGAGAATTTTGATGATTTCGTGCAGAATTCTGCTGTTTTCTTGCAATTCAGCCGTTGAATCTTGGTAAAAAGTGATTATTTAGTAGATTTCGTGCTCTTCTTTGCGAATTCAAGCCTGAAAACAACGAAAATCGGCGAGAAATCGTCGTTTTGCATCGAAATATGCGGTTTTCTGTAAGAATTTTGATGATTTCGTGCAGAATTCTGCTGTTTTCTTGCAATTCAGCCGTTGAATCTTGGTAAAAAGTGATTATTTAGTAGATTTCGTGCTCTTCTTTGCGAATTCAAGCCAGAAAACAACGAAAATCGGCGAGAAATCGTCGTTTTGCATCGAAATATGCGGTTTTCTGTAAGAATTTTGATGATTTCGTGCAGAATTCTGCTGTTTTCTTGCAATTCAGCCGTTGAATCTTGGTAAAAAGTCATGATTTTGTAGATTTCGTGCCCTTGTTTGTGAATTCAAGCCAGAAAACAACGAAAATCGGCGAGAAATCGTCGTTTTGCATCGAAATATGCGGTTTTCTGTAAGAATTTTGATGATTTCGTGCAGAATTCTGCTGTTTTCTTGCAATTCAGCCGTTGAATCTTGGTAAAAAATCAAGATTTTGTAGATTTCGTGCTCTTCTTTGTGAATTCAAGCCAGAAAACAACGAAAATCGGCGAGAAATCGTCGTTTTGCATCGAAATATGCGGTTTTCTGTAAGAATTTTGATGATTTCGTGGATAATTCTACTGTTTTTTTTGCAATTCAGCCGTTGAATCTTGGTAAAAACTGATGATTTTGTAGATTTCGTGCTCTTCTTTGCGAATTCAAGCCAGAAAACAACGAAAATCGGCGAGAAATCGTCGTTTTGCATCGAAATATGCGGTTTTCTGTAAGAATTTTGATGATTTCGTGCAGAATTCTGCTGTTTTCTTGCAATTCAGCCGTTGAATCTTGGTAAAAAGTCATGATTTTGTAGATTTCGTGCTCTTCTTTGTAAATTCAAGCCAGAAAACAACGAAAATCGGCGAGAAATCGTCGTTTTACATCGAAATATGCGGTTTTCTGTAAGAATTTTGATGATTTCGTGCAGAATTCTGCTGTTTTCTTGCAATTCAGCCGTTGAATCTTGGTAAAAAGTCATGATTTTGTAGATTTCGTGCTCTTCTTTGCGAATTCAAGCCAGAAAACAACGAAAGTTGGCGAGAAATCGTCGTTTTGCATCGAAATATGCGGTTTTCTGTAAGAATTCTGATGATTTCGTGCAGAATTCTACTGTTTTTTTGCAATTCAGCTGTTGAATCTTGGTATAAAGTGATGATTTTGTAGATTTCGTGTTCTTCTTTGCGAGTTCAAGCCAGAAAACAACGAAAATCGGCGAGAAATCGTCGTTTTGCATCGAAATATACGGTTTTCTCTAAGAATTTTGATGATTTCGTGCAGAATTATGCTGTTTTCTTACAATTCAGCCGTTGAATCTTGGTAAAAAGTCATGATTTTGTAGATTTCGTGCTCTTCTTTGCGAATTCAAGATAGAAAACAACGAAAATCGGCGAGAAATCGTCGTTTTGCATCAAAATATGCGGTTTTCAGTAAGAATTTTGATGATTTCGTGCAGAATTCTGCTGTTTCCTTGCAATTCAGCCGTTGAATCTTAGTAAAAAGTCATGATTTTGTAGATTTCGTGCTCTTCTTTGCGAATTCAAGATAGAAAACAACAAAAATCAGCGAGAAATCGTCGTTTTGCATCGAAAAATGCGGTTTTCTCTTAGAATTCTGATGATTTCGTGCAGAATTTTGCTGTTTTCTTGCAATTCAGTCGTTGAATCTTGGTAAAAAGTCATGATTTTGTAGATTTCGTGCTCTTCTTTGCAAATTCAAGCCAGAAAACAACGAAAATCGGCGAGAAATCGTCGTTTTACATCGAAATATGCGGTTTTCTGTAAGAATTTTGATGATTTCGTGCAGAATTCTGCTGTTTTCTTGCAATTCAGTCGTTGAATCTTGGTAAAAAGTCATGATTTTGTCGATTTCGTGCTCTTCTTTGCGAATTCAAGCCAGAAAACAACAAATATCGGCGAGAAATCGTCGTTTTGCATCGAAATATGCGGTTTTCTGTAAGAATTCTGATGATTTCGTGCAGAATTCTACTGTTTTTTTGCAATTCAGCTGTTGAATCTTGGTATAAAGTGATGATTTTGTAGATTTCGTGTTCTTCTTTGCGAGTTCAAGCCAGAAAACAACGAAAATCGGCGAGAAATCGTCGTTTTGCATCGAAATATACGGTTTTCTCTAAGAATTTTGATGATTTCGTGCAGAATTATGCTGTTTTCTTACAATTCAGCCGTTGAATCTTGGTAAAAAGTCATGATTTTGTAGATTTCGTGCTCTTCTTTGCGAATTCAAGATAGAAAACAACGAAAATCGGCGAGAAATCGTCGTTTTGCATCAAAATATGCGGTTTTCAGTAAGAATTTTGATGATTTCGTGCAGAATTCTGCTGTTTCCTTGCAATTCAGCCGTTGAATCTTAGTAAAAAGTCATGATTTTGTAGATTTCGTGCTCTTCTTTGCGAATTCAAGATAGAAAACAACAAAAATCAGCGAGAAATCGTCGTTTTGCATCGAAAAATGCGGTTTTCTCTTAGAATTCTGATGATTTCGTGCAGAATTTTGCTGTTTTCTTGCAATTCAGCCGTTGAATCTTGGTAAAAAGTGATGATTTTGTAGATTTCGTGCTCTTCTTTGCGAATTCAAGCCATAAAACAACGAAAATCGGCGAGGAATCGTCGTTTTGCATCGAAATATGCGGTTTTCTGTGAGAATTTTGATGATTTCGTGCAGAATTCTGCTGTTTTCTTGCAATTCAGCCGTTGAATCTTGGTAAAAAGTGATTATTTAGTAGATTTCGTGCTCTTCTTTGCGAATTCAAGCCTGAAAACAACGAAAATCGGCGAGAAATCGTCGTTTTGCATCGAAATATGCGGTTTTCTGTAAGAATTTTGATGATTTCGTGCAGAATTCTGCTGTTTTCTTGCAATTCAGCCGTTGAATCTTGGTAAAAAGTCATGATTTTGTAGATTTCGTGCCCTTGTTTGTGAATTCAAGCCAGAAAACAACGAAAATCGGCGAGAAATCGTCGTTTTGCATCGAAATATGCGGTTTTCTGTAAGAATTTTGATGATTTCGTGCAGAATTCTGCTGTTTTCTTGCAATTCAGCCGTTGAATCTTGGTAAAAAATCATGATTTTGTAGATTTCGTGCTCTTCTTTGTGAATTCAAGCCAGAAAACAACGAAAATCGGCGAGAAATCGTCGTTTTGCATCGAAATATGCGGTTTTCTGTAAGAATTTTGATGATTTCGTGGATAATTCTGCTGTTTTTTTGCAATTCAGCCGTTGAATCTTGGTAAAAAGTGATGATTTTGTAGATTTCGTGCTCTTCTTTGCGAATTCAAGCCAGAAAACAACGAAAATCGGCGAGAAATCGTCGTTTTGCATCGAATTATGCGGTTTTCTGTAAGAATTTTGATGATTTCGTGCAGAATTCTGCTGTTTCCTTGCAATTCAGCCGTTGAATCTTGGTAAAAAGTCATGATTTTGTAGATTTCGTGCCCTTGTTTGTGAATTCAAGCCAGAAAACAACGAAAATCGGCGAGAAATCGTCGTTTTGCATCGAAATATGCGGTTTTCTGTAAGAATTTTGATGATTTCGTGCAGAATTCTGCTGTTTTCTTGCAATTCAGCCGTTGAATCTTGGTAAAAAGTGATTATTTAGTAGATTTCGTGCTCTTCTTTGCGAATTCAAGCCTGAAAACAACGAAAATCGGCGAGAAATCGTCGTTTTGCATCGAAATATGCGGTTTTCTGTAAGAATTTTGATGATTTCGTGCAGAATTCTGCTGTTTTCTTGCAATTCAGCCGTTGAATCTTGGTAAAAAGTCATGATTTTGTAGATTTCGTGCTCTTCTTTGTGAATTCAAGCCAGAAAACAACGAAAATCGGCGAGAAATCTTCGTTTTACATCGAAATATGCGGTTTTCTGTGAGAATTTTGATGATTTCGTGCAGAATTCTGCTGTTTTCTTGCAATTCAGCTGTTGAAACTTGGTAAAAAATCATGATTTTGTAAATTTCGTGCTCTTCTTTCCGAATTCAAGCCAGAAAACAACGAAAATCGGCGAGAAATCGTCGTTTTGCATCGAAATATGCGGTTTTCTGTAAGAATTTTGATGATTTCGTGCAGAATTCTGCTGTTTTCTTGCAATTCAGCCGTTGAATCTTGGTAAAAAGTCATGATTTTGTTGATTTCGTGCTCTTCTTTGTGAATTCAAGCCAGAAAACAACGAAAATCGGCGAGAAATCTTCGTTTTACATCGAAATATGCGGTTTTCTGTAAGAATTTTGATGATTTCGTGCAGAATTCTGCTGTTTTCTTGCAATTCAGCCGTTGAATCTTGGTAAAAAGTCATGATTTTGTAGATTTCGTGCTCTTCTTTGCGAATTCAAGCCAGAAAACAACGAAAGTTGGCGAGAAATCGTCGTTTTGCATCGAAATATGCGGTTTTCTGTAAGAATTTTGATGATTTTGTGCAGAATTCTGCTGTTTTCTTGCAATTCAGCCGTTGAATCTTGGTAAAAAGTCATGATTTTGTAGATTTCGTGCTCTTCTTTGCAAATTCAAGCCAGAAAACAACGAAAATCGGCGAGAAATCGTCGTTTTGCATCGAAATATGCGGTTTTCTGTAAGAATTTTGATGATTTCGTGCAGAATTCTGCTGTTTTCTTGCAATTCAGCCGTTGAATCTTGGTAAAAAGTCATGATTTTGTAGATTTCGTGCTCTTCTTTGCGAATTCAAGCCAGAAAACAACGAAAATCGGCGAAAAATCGTCGTTTTGCATCGAAATATGCGGTTTTCTCTAAGAATTTTGACGATTTCGTGCAGAATTCTGCTGATTTCTTGCAATTCAGCCGTTGAATCTTGGTAAAAAGTGATTATTTAGTAGATTTCGTGCTCTTCTTTGCGAATTCAAGCCTGAAAATAACGAAAATCGGCGAGAAATCGTCGTTTTGCATCGAAATATGCGGTTTTCTGTAAGAATTTTGATGATTTCGTGCAGAATTCTGCTGTTTTCTTGCAATTCAGCTGTTGAATCTTGGTAAAAAGTCATGATTTTGTAGATTTCGTGCTCTTCTTTGCGTATTCAAGCCAGAAAACAACGAAAATCGGCGAGAAATCGTCGTTTTGCATCGAAATATGCGGTTTTCTGTAAGAATTTTGATGATTTCGTGAATAATTCTGCTGTTTTCTTGCAATTCAGCCGTTGAATCTTGGTAAAAAGTCATGATTTTGTAGATTTCGTGCTCTTCTTTGCGAATTCCAGCCAGAAAACAACGAAAATCGGCGAGAAATCGTCGTTTTGCATCGAAATATGCGGTTTTCTGTGAGAATTTTGATGATTTCGTGCAGAATTCTGCTGTTTTCTTGCAATTCAGCCGTTGAATCTTGGTAAAAAGTCATGATTTTGTAGATTTCGTGCTCTTCTTTGAGAATTCAAGATAGAAAACAACGAAAATCAGCGAGAAATCGTCGTTTTGCATCGAAATATGCTGTTTTTTCTAAGAATTCTGATGATTTCGTGCAGAATTCTGCTGTTTTCTTGCAATTCAGCCGTTGAATCTTGGTAAAAAGTGATGATTTTGTGGATTTCGTGCTCTTCTTTGCGAATTCAAGCCTGAAAACAACGAAAATCGGCGAGAAATCGTCGTTTTGCATCGAAATATGCGGTTTTCTCTAAGAATTTTGACGATTTCGTGCAGAATTCTGCTGTTTTCTTGCAATTCAGCCGTTGAATCTTGGTAAAAAGTGATTATTTAGTAGATTTCGTGCTCTTCTTTGCGAATTCAAGCCAGAAAACAACGAAAATCGGCGAAAAATCGTCGTTTTGCATCGAAATATGCGGTTTTTTGTAAGAATTTTGATGATTTCGTGCAGAATTCTGCTTTTTTCTTGCAATTCTGCCGTTGAATCTTGGTAAAAAATCATGATTTTGTAGATTTCGTGCTCTTCTTTGCGAATTCAAGATAGAAAACAACGAAAATCGGCGAGAAATCGTCGTTTTGCATCGAAATATGCGGTTTTCTGTAAGAATTTTGATGATTTCGTGCAGAATTCTGCTGTTTTCTTGCAATTCAGCCGTTGAATCTTGGTAAAAAGTCATTTATTTGTAGATTTTGTGCTCTTCTTTGCGAATTCAAGATAGAAAACAACGAAAATCAGCGAGAAATCGTCGTTTTGCATCAAAATATGCGGTTTTCTCTAAGAATTTTGATGATTTCGTGCAGAATTCTGCTGTTTTTTTGCAATTCAGCCGTTGAATCTTGGTAAAAAGTGATGATTTTGTAGATTTCGTGCTCTTCTTTGCGAATTCAAGCCAGAAAACAACGAAAATCAGCGAGCAATCGTCGTTTTGCATCGAAATATGCGGTTTTCTGTAAGAATTTTGATGATTTCGTGCAGAATTCTGCTGTTTTCTTGCAATTCAGCCGTTGAATCTTGGTAAAAAGTCATGATTTTGTAGATTTCGTGCTCTTCTTTGCGAATTCAAGCCAGAAAACAACGAAAATCAGCGAGCAATCGTCGTTTTGCATCGAAATATGCGGTTTTCTGTAAAAATTTTGATGATTTCGTGCAGAATTCTGCTGTTTTCTTGCAATTCAGCCGTTGAATCTTGGTAAAAAGTCATGATTTTGTAGATTTCGTGCTCTTCTTTGCAAATTCAAGCCAGAAAACAACGAAAATCGGCGAGAAATCGTCGTTTTACATCGAAATATGCGGTTTTCTGTAAGAATTTTGATGATTTCGTGCAGAATTCTGCTGTTTTCTTGCAATTCAGCCGTTGAATCTTGGTAAAAAGTCATTTATTTGTAGATTTTGTGCTCTTCTTTGCGAATTCAAGATAGAAAACAACGAAAATCAGCGAGAAATCGTCGTTTTGCATCAAAATATGCGGTTTTCTCTAAGAATTTTGATGATTTCGTGCAGAATTCTGCTGTTTTTTTGCAATTCAGCCGTTGAATCTTGGTAAAAAGTGATGATTTTGTAGATTTCGTGCCCTTCTTTGCGAATTCAAGCCAGAAAACCACGAAAATCGGCGAGGAATCGTCGTTTTGCATCGAAATATGCGGTTTTCTCTAAGAATTTTGACGATTTCGTGCAGAATTCTGCTGTTTTCTTGCAATTCAGCCTTTGAATCTTGGTAAAAAGTGATTATTTAGTAGATTTCGTGCTCTTCTTTCCGAATTCAAGCCAGAAAACAACGAAAATCGGCGAGAAATCGTCGTTTTGCATCGAAATATGCGGTTTTCTGTAAGAATTTTGATGATTTCGTGCAGAATTCTGCTGTTTCCTTGCAATTCAGCCGTTGAATCTTGGTAAAAAGTCATGATTTTGTAGATTTCGTGCTCTCCTTTGCGAATTCAAGCCAGAAAACAACGAAAATCGGCGAGAAATCGTCGTTTTGCATCGAAATATGCGGTTTTCTGTGAGAATTTTGATGATTTCGTGCAGAATTCTGCGGTTTTCCTGCAATTCAGCCGTTGAATCTTGGTAAAAAGTCATGATTTTGTAGATTTCGTGCTCTTCTTTGCGAATTCAAGATAGAAAACAACGAAAATCAGCGAGAAATCGTCGTTTTGCATCGAAATATGCGGTTTTCTCTAAGAATTCTGATGATTTCGTGCAGAATTCTGCTGTTTTCTTGCAATTCAGCCGTTGAATCTTGGTAAAAAGTGATTATTTAATAGATTTCGTGCTCTTCTTTGCGCATTCAAGCCAGAAAACAACGAAAATCGGCGAAAAATCGTCGTTTTGCATCGAAATATGCGGTTTTCTGTAAGAATTTTGATGATTTCGTGCAGAATTCTGCTGTTTTCTTGCAATTCAGCCGTTGAATCTTGGTAAAAAGTCATGATTTTGTAGATTTCGTGCTCTTCTTTGCGAATTCAAGCCAGAAAACAACGAAAATCGGCGAGAAATCGTCGTTTTGCATCGAAATATGCGGTTTTCTCTAAGAATTTTGACGATTTCGTGCAGAATTCTGCTGTTTTCTTGCAATTCAGCCGTTGAATCTTGGTAAAAAGTGATTATTTTGTAGATTTCGTGCTCTTCTTTCCGAATTCAAGCCAGAAAACAACGAAAATCGGCGAGAAATCGTCGTTTTGCATCGAAATATGCGGTTTTCTGTAAGAATTTTGATGATTTTGTGCAGAATTCTGCTGTTTCCTTGCAATTCAGCCGTTGAATCTTGGTAAAAAGTCATGATTTTGTAGATTTCGTGCTCTCCTTTGCGAATTCAAGCCGGAAAACAACGAAAATCGGCGAGAAATCGTCGTTTTGCATCGAAATATGCGGTTTTCGGTGAGAATTTTGATGATTTCGTGCAGAATTCTGCGGTTTTCTTGCAATTCAGCCGTTGAATCTTGGTAAAAAGTCATGATTTTGTAGATTTCGTGCTCTTCTTTGCGAATTCAAGATAGAAAACAACGAAAATCAGCGAGAAATCGTCGTTTTGCATCGAAATATGCGGTTTTCTCTAAGAATTCTGATGATTTCGTGCAGAATTCTGCTGTTTTCTTGCAATTCAGCCGTTGAGTCTTGGTAAAAAGTGATGATTTTGTGGATTTCGTGCTCTTCTTTGCGAATTCAAGATAGAAAACAATGAAAATCAGCGAGAAATCGTCGTTTTGCATCGAAATATGCGGTTATCTCTAAGAATTCTGATGATTTCGTGCAGAATTCTGCTGTTTTCTTGCAATTCAGCCGTTGAATCTTGGTTAAAAGTCATTCATGATTTTGTAGATTTCGTGCTCTTCTTTGCGAATTCAAGCCAGAAAACAACAATAATCGGCGAAAAATCGTCGTTTTGCATCGAAATATGCGGTTTTCTGTGAGAATTTTGATGATTTCGTGCAGAATTCTGCTGTTTTCTTGCAATTCAGCCGTTGAATCTTGGTAAAAAGTGATTATTTAGTAGATTTCGTGTTCTTCTTTGCGAATTAAAGCCTGAAAACAACGAAAATCGGCGGGAAATCGTCGTTTTGCATCGAAAAATGCGGTTTTCTGTAAGAATTTTGATGATTTCGTGCAGAATTCTGCTGTTTTCTTGCAATTCAGCCGTTGAATCTTGGTAAAAAGTCATGATTTTGTCGATTTCGTGCTCTTCTTTGCGAATTCAAGCCAGAAAACAACAAAAATCGGCGAAAAATCGTCGTTTTGCATCGAAATATGCGGTTTTCTGTAAGAATTTTGATGATTTCGTGGATAATTCTGCTGTTTTCTTGCAATTCAGCCGTTGAATCTTAGTAAAAAGTCATGATTTTGTAGATTTCGTGCTCTTCTTTGCGAATTCAAGCCAGAAAACAACGAAAATCGGCGAGAAATCGTCGTTTTGCATCGAAATATGCGGTTTTCTGTAAGAATTTTGATGATTTCGTGCAGAATTCTGCTGTTTTCTTGCAATTCAGCCGTTGAATCTTGGTTAAAAGTCATTCATGATTTTGTAGATTTCGTGCTCTTCTTTGCGAATTCAAGATACAAAACAACGAAAATCAGCGAGAAATCGTCGTTTTGCATCGAAATATGCGGTTTTCTCTAAGAATTCTGATGATTTCGTGCAGAATTCTGCTGTTTTCTTGCGATTCAGCCGTTGAATCTTGGTAAAAAGTGATGATTTTGTAGATTTCGTGCTCTTCTTTGCGTATTCAAGCCAGAAAACAACGAAAATCGGCGAGAAATCGTCGTTTTGCATCGAAATATGCGGTTTTCTGTAAGAATTTTGATGATTTCGTGCAGAATTCTGCTGTTTTCTTGCAATTCAGCCGTTGAATCTTGGTAAAAAGTTATGATTTTGTAGATTTCGTGCTCTTCTTTGCGAATTCAAGATAGAAAACAACGAAAATCAGCGAGAAATCGTCGTTTTGCATCGAAATATGCGGTTTTCTGTAAGAATTTTGATGATTTCGTGCAGAATTCTGCTGTTTTCTTGCAATTCAGCCGTTGAATCTTGGTAAAAAGTGATGATTTTGTAGATTTCGTGCTCTTCTTTGCGAACTCAAGCCAGAAAACAACGAAAATCGGCGAGAAATCGTCGTTTTGCATCGAAATATGCGTTTTTCTCTAAGAATTTTGATGATTTGTGCAGAATTCTGCTGTTTTCTTGCAATTCAGCCGTTGAATCTTGGTAAAAAGTGATTATTTAGTAGATTTCGTGCTCTTCTTTGCGAATTAATTCCTGAAAACAACGAAAATCGGCGGGAAATCGTCGTTTTGCATCGAAATATGCGGTTTTCTGTAAGAATTTTGATGATTTCGTGCAGAATTCTGCTGTTTTCTTGCAATTCAGCCGTTGAATCTTGGTAAAAAGTCATGATTTTGTCGATTTCGTGCTCTTCTTTGCGAATTCAAGCCAGAAAACAACGAAAATCGGCGAGAAATCGTCGTTTTGCATCGAAATATGCGGTTTTCTGTAAGAATTTTGATGATTTCGTGCAGAATTCTGCTGTTTTCTTGCAATTCAGCCGTTGAATCTTGGTAAAAAGTCATGATTTTGTAGATTTCGTGCTCTTCTTTGCGAATTCAAGACAGAAAACAACGAAAATCGGCGAGAAATCGTCGTTTTGCATCGAAATATGCGATTTTCTCTAAGAATTCTGATGATTTCGTGCAGAATTCTGCTGTTTTCTTGCAATTCAGCCGTTGAATCTTGGTAAAAAGTCATGATTTTGTAGATTTCGTGCTCTTCTTTGCGAATTCAAGCCAGAAAACAACGAAAATCGGCGAGAAATCGTCGTTTTGCATCGAAATATGCGGTTTTCTCTAAGAATTTTGATGATTTCGTGCAGAATTCTGCTGTTTTCTTGCAATTCAGCCGTTGAATCTTGGTAAAAAGTCATGATTTTGTAGATTTCGTGCTCTTCTTTGCAAATTCAAGATAGAAAACAACGAAAATCAGCGAGAAATCGTCGTTTTGCATCGAAATATGCGGTTTTTTCTAAGAATTCTGATGATTTCGTGCAGAATTCTGCTGTTTTCTTGCAATTCAGCCGTTGAATCTTGGTAAAAAGTGATGATTTTGTAGATTTCGTGCTCTTCTTTCCGAATTCAAGCCAGAAAACAACGAAAATCGGCGAGAAATCGTCGTTTTGCATCGAAATATGCGGTTTTCTGTAAGAATTTTGATGATTTCGTGCAGAATTCTGCTGTTTTCTTGCAATTCAGCCGTTCAATCTTGGTAAAAAGTTATGATTTTGTAGATTTCGTGCTCTCCTTTGCGAATTCAAGCCAGAAAACAACGAAAATCGGCGAGAAATCGTCGTTTTGCATCGAAATATGCGGTTTTCTGTGAGAATTTTGATGATTTCGTGCAGAATTCTGCGGTTTTCTTGCAATTCAGCTGTTGAATCTTGGTAAAAAGTCATGATTTTGTAGATTTCGTGCTCTTCTTTGCGAATTCAAGATAGAAAACAACGAAAATCAGCGAGAAATCGTCGTTTTGCATCGAAATATGCGGTTTTCTTTTAGAATTCTGATGATTTCGTGCAGAATTCTGCTGTTTTCTTGCAATTCAGCCGTTGAATTTTGGTAAAAAGTGATGATTTTGTGGATTTCGTGCTCTTCTTTGCGAATTCAAGCCAGAAAACAACGAAAATCGGCGAAAAATCGTCGTTTTGCATCGAAATATGCGGTTTTCTGTAAGAATTTTGATGATTTCGTGCAGAATTCTGCTGTTTTCTTGCAATTCAGCCGTTGAATCTTGGTAAAAAGTCATGATTTTGTAGATTTCGTGCTCTTCTTTGCGAATTCAAGCCAGAAAACAACGAAAATCGGCGAGAAATCGTCGTTTTGCATCGAAATATGCGGTTTTCTCTAAGAATTTTGACGATTTCGTGCAGAATTCTGCTGTTTTCTTGCAATTCAGCCGTTGAATCTTGGTAAAAAGTGATTATTTATTAGATTTCATGCTCTTCTTTGCGAATTAAAGCCTGAAAACAACGAAAATCGGCGGGAAATCGTCGTTTTGCATCGAAATATGCGGTTTTCTGTAAGACTTTTGATGATTTCGTGCAGAATTTTGCTGTTTTCTTGCAATTCAGCCGTTGAATCTTGGTAAAAAGTCATGATTTTGTCGATTTCGTGCTCTTTTTTGCGAATTCAAGCCAGAAAACAACGAAAATCGGCGAGAAATCGTCGTTTTGCATCGAAATATGCGGTTTTCTCTAAGAATTTTGACGATTTCGTGCAGAATTCTGCTGTTTTCTTGCAATTCAGCTGTTGAATCTTGGTAAAAAGTGATTATTTAGTAGATTTCGTGCTCTTCTTTGCGAATTCAAGCCAGAAAACAACGAAAATCGGCGAGAAATCGTCGTTTTGCATCAAAATATGCGGTTTTCTCTAAGAATTTTGATGATTTCGTGGATAATTCTGCTGTTTTCTTGCAATTCAGCCGTTGAATTTTGGTAAAAAGTGATGATTTTGTGGATTTCGTGCTCTTCTTTGCGAATACAACCCAGAAAACAACGAAAATCGGCGAGGAATCGTCGTTTTGCATCGAAATATGCGGTTTTCTCTAAGAATTTTGACGATTTCGTGCAGAATTCTGCTGTTTTTTGCAATTCAGCCGTTGAATCCTGGTAAAAAGTGATTATTTAGTAGATTTCGTGCTCTTCTTTCCGAATTCAAGCCAGAAAACATCGAAAATCAGCGAGAAATCGTCGTTTTGCATCGAAATATGCGGTTTTCTGTAAGAATTTTGATGATTTCGTGCAGAATTCTGCTGTTTCCTTGCAATTCAGCCGTTGAATCTTGGTAAAAAGTCATGATTTTGTAGATTTCGTGCTCTCCTTTGCGAATTCAAGCCAGAAAACAACGAAAATCGGCGAGAAATCCTCGTTTTGCATCAAAATATGCGGTTTTCTCTAAGAATTTTGATGATTTCGTGGATAATTCTGCTGTTTTCTTGCAATTCAGCCGTTGAATTTTGGTAAAAAGTGATGATTTTGTGGATTTCGTGCTCTTCTTTGCGAATTCAAGCCAGAAAACAACGAAAATCGGCGACGAATCGTCGTTTTGCATCGAAATATGCGGTTTTCTCTAAGAATTTTGACGATTTCGTGGATAATTCTGCTGTTTTCTTGCAATTCAGCTGTTGAATCTTGGTAAAAAGTGATTAATTAGTAGATTTCGTGCTCTTCTTTCCGAATTCAAGCCAGAAAACATCGAAAATCAGCGAGAAATCGTCGTTTTGCATCGAAATATGCGGTTTTCTGGAAGAATTTTGATGATTTCGTGCAGAATTCTGCTGTTTTCTTGCAATTCAGCCGTTAAATCTTGGTAAAATGTCATGATTTTGTAGATTTCGTGCTCTTCTTTGCGAATTCAAGATAGAAAACAACGAAAATCAGCGAGAAATCGTCGTTTTGCATCGAAATATGCGGTTTTCTCTAAGAATTCTGATGATTTCGTGCAGAATTCTGCTGTTTTCTTGCAATTCAGCCGTTGAATCTTGGTAAAAAGTGATTATTTAGTAGATTTCGTGCTCTTTGCGAATTCAAGCCAGAAAACAACGAAAATCGGCGAGAAATCGTCGTTTTGCATCGAAATATGCGGTTTTCTCTAAGAATTTTGACGATTTCGTGCAGAATTCTGCTGTTTTCTTGCAATTCAGCCGTTGAATCTTGGTAAAAAGTCATGATTTTGTAGATTTCGTGCTCTTCTTTGCGAATTAAAGCCTGAAAACAACGAAAATCGGCGAGAAATCGTCGTTTTGCATCGAAATATGCGGTTTTCTGTAAGAATTTTGATGATTTCGTGC
The DNA here is from genome assembly GCA_029298725.1 of Gnatocerus cornutus. Taxonomy (NCBI): domain Eukaryota; kingdom Metazoa; phylum Arthropoda; class Insecta; order Coleoptera; family Tenebrionidae; genus Gnatocerus; species Gnatocerus cornutus. The sequence goes on from CM055516.1 coordinate 7,136,951, forward strand.
AGAATTCTGCTGTTTTCTGGCAATTCAGCCGTTGAATCTTGGTAAAATGTCATGATTTTGTAGATTTCGTGCTCTTCTTTGCGAATTCAAGATAGAAAACAACGAAAATCAGCGAGAAATCGTCGTTTTGCATCGAAATATGCGGTTTTCTCTAAGAATTCTGATGATTTCGTGCAGAATTCTGCTGTTTTCTTGCAATTCAGCCGTTGAATTTTGGTAAAAAGTCATGATTTTGTAGAGTTCGTGCTCTTCTTTGCGAATTCAAGATAGAAAACAACGAAAATCAGCGAGAAATCGTCGATTTGAATCAAAATATGCGGTTTTCTGTAAGAATTTTGATGATTTCGTGGATAATTCTGCTGTTCTGCTGTTTTCTTGCAATTCAGCCGTTGAATCTTGGTAAAAAGTCATGATTTTGTACACTTCGTGCTCTTCTTTGCGAATTCAAGATAGAAAACAACGAAAATCAGCGAGAAATCGTCGTTTTGCATCGAAATATGCGGTTTTATCTAAGAATTCTGATGATTTCGTGCAGAATTCTGCTGTTTTCTTGCAATTCAGCCGTTGAATCTTGGTAAAAAGTGATGATTTTGTAGATTGCGTGCTCTTCTTTGCGAATTCAAGCCAGAAAACAACGAAAATCAGCGAGCAATCGTCGTTTTGCATCAAAATATGCGGTTTTCTCTAAGAATTTTGATGATTTCGTGCAGAATTCTGCTGTTTTTTTTGCAATTCAGCCGTTGAATCTTGGTAAAAAGTGATGATTTTGTAGATTTCGTGCTCTTCTTTGCGAATTCAAGCCAGAAAACAACGAAAATCAGCGAGCAATCGTCGTTTTGCATCGAAATATGCGGTTTTCTGTAAGAATTTTGATGATTTCGTGCAGAATTCTGCTGTTTTCTTGCAATTCAGCCGTTGAATCTTGGTAAAAAGTCATGATTTTGTAGATTTCGTGCTCTTCTTTGCAAATTCAAGCCAGAAAACAACGAAAATCGGCGAGAAATCGTCGTTTTACATCGAAATATGCGGTTTTCTGTAAGAATTTTGATGATTTCGTGCAGAATTCTGCTGTTTTCTTGCAATTCAGCTGTTGAATCTTAGTAAAAAGTCATGATTTTGTAGATTTCGTGCTCTTCTTTGCGAATTCAAGATAGAAAACAACGAAAATCAGCGAGAAATCGTCGTTTTGCATCGAAAAATGCGGTTTTCTCTTAGAATTCTGATGATTTCGTGCAGAATTCTGCTGTTTTCTTGCAATTCAGCCGTTGAATCTTGGTAAAAAGTGATGATTTTGTAGATTTCGTGCCCTTCTTTGCGAATTCAAGCCAGAAAACCACGAAAATCGGCGAGGAATCGTCGTTTTGCATCGAAATATGCGGTTTTCTCTAAGAATTTTGACGATTTCGTGCAGAATTCTGCTGTTTTCTTGCAATTCAGCCGTTGAATCTTGGTAAAAAGTGATTATTTAGTAGATTTCGTGCTCTTCTTTCCGAATTCAAGCCAGAAAACAACGAAAATCGGCGAGAAATCGTCGTTTTGCATCGAAATATGCGGTTTTCTGTAAGAATTTTGATGATTTCGTGCAGAATTCTGCTGTTTCCTTGCAATTCAGCCGTTGAATCTTGGTAAAAAGTCATGATTTTGTAGATTTCGTGCTCTCCTTTGCGAATTCAAGCCAGAAAACAACGAAAATCGGCGAGAAATCGTCGTTTTGCATCGAAATATGCGGTTTTCTGTGAGAGTTTTGATGATTTCGTGCAGAATTCTGCGGTTTTCTTGCAATTCAGCCGTTGAATCTTGGTAAAAAGTCATGATTTTGTAGATTTCGTGCTCTTCTTTGCGAATTCAAGATAGAAAACAACGAAAATCAGCGAGAAATCGTCGTTTTGCATCGAAATATGCGGTTTTCTCTAAGAATTCTGATGATTTCGTGCAGAATTCTGCTGTTTTCTTGCAATTCAGCCGGTGAGTCTTGGTAAAAAGTGATGATTTTGTGGATTTCGTGCTCTTCTTTGCGAATTCAAGATAGAAAACAACAAAAATCAGCGAGAAATCGTCGTTTTGCATCGAAATATGCGGTTTTCTCTAAGAATTCTGATGATTTCGTGCAGAATTCTGCTGTTTTCTTGCAATTCAGCCGTTGAATCTTGGTAAAAAGTGATTATTTAATAGATTTCGTGCTCTTCTTTGCGAATTCAAGCCAGAAAACAACGAAAATCGGCGAAAAATCGTCGTTTTGCATCGAAATATGCGGTTTTCTGTAAGAATTTTGATGATTTCGTGCAGAATTCTGCTGTTTTCTTGCAATTCAGCCGTTGAATCTTGGTAAAAAGTCATGATTTTGTCGATTTCGTGCTCTTCTTTGCGAATTCAAGCCAGAAAACAACGAAAATCGGCGAGAAATCGTCGTTTTGCATCGAAATATGCGGTTTTCTCTAAGAATTTTGACGATTTCGTGCAGAATTCTGCTGTTTTCTTGCAATTCAGCCGTTGAATCTTGGTAAAAAGTGATTATTTTGTAGATTTCGTGCTCTTCTTTCCGAATTCAAGCCAGAAAACAACGAAAATCGGCGAGAAATCGTCGTTTTGCATCGAAATATGCGGTTTTCTGTAAGAATTTTGATGATTTCGTGCAGAATTCTGCTGTTTCCTTGCAATTCAGCCGTTGAATCTTGGTAAAAAGTCATGATTTTGTAGATTTCGTGCTCTCCTTTGCGAATTCAAGCCAGAAAACAACGAAAATCGGCGAGAAATCGTCGTTTTGCATCGAAATATGCGGTTTTCTGTGAGAATTTTGATGATTTCGTGCAGAATTCTGCGGTTTTCTTGCAATTCAGCCGTTGAGTCTTGGTAAAAAGTGATGATTTTGTGGATTTCGTGCTCTTCTTTGCGAATTCAAGATAGAAAACAACGAAAATCAGCGAGAAATCGTCGTTTTGCATCGAAATATGCGGTTTTCTCTAAGAATTCTGATGATTTCGTGCAGAATTCTGCTGTTTTCTTGCAATTCAGCCGTTGAATCTTGGTAAAAAGTGATTATTTAATAGATTTCGTGCTCTTCTTTGCGAATTCAAGCCAGAAAACAACGAAAATCGGCGAAAAATCGTCGTTTTGCATCGAAATATGCGGTTTTCTATAAGAATTTTGATGATTTCGTGGATAATTCTGCTGTTTTCTTGCAATTCAGCCGTTGAATCTTGGTAAAAAGTCATGATTTTGTAGATTTCGTGCTCTTCTTTGCGAATTCAAGCCAGAAAACAACGAAAATCGGCGAGAAATCGTCGTTTTGCATCGAAATATGCGGTTTTCTGTAAGAATTTTGATGATTTCGTGCAGAATTCTGCTGTTTCCTTGCAATTCAGCCGTTGAATCTTGGTTAAAAGTCATTCATGATTTTGTAGATTTCGTGCTCTTCTTTGCGAATTCAAGCCAGAAAACAACAATAATCGGCGAAAAATCGTCGTTTTGCATCGAAATATGCGGTTTTCTGTGAGAATTTTGATGATTTCGTGCAGAATTCTGCTGTTTTCTTGCAATTCAGCCGTTGAATCTTGGTAAAAAGTGATTATTTAGTAGATTTCGTGTTCTTCTTTGCGAATTAAAGCCTGAAAACAACGAAAATCGGCGGGAAATCGTCGTTTTGCATCGAAAAATGCGGTTTTCTGTAAGAATTTTGATGATTTCGTGCAGAATTCTGCTGTTTTCTTGCAATTCAGCCGTTGAATCTTAGTAAAAAGTCATGATTTTGTAGATTTCGTGCTCTTCTTTGCGAATTCAAGCCAGAAAACAACGAAAATCGGCGAGAAATCGTCGTTTTGCATCGAAATATGCGGTTTTCTGTAAGAATTTTGATGATTTCGTGCAGAATTCTGCTGTTTTCTTGCAATTCAGCCGTTGAATCTTGGTTAAAAGTCATTCATGATTTTGTAGATTTCGTGCTCTTCTTTGCGAATTCAAGCCAGAAAACAACGAAAATCGTCGAGAAATCGTCGTTTTGCATCGAAATATACGGTTTTCTGTAAGAATTTTGATGATTTCGTGCAGAATTCTGCTGTTTTCTGGCAATTCAGCCGTTGAATCTTGGTAAAAAGTCATGATTTTGTAGATTTCGTGCTCTTCTTTGCGAATTCAAGATACAAAACAACGAAAATCAGCGAGAAATCGTCGTTTTGCATCGAAATATGCGGTTTTCTCTAAGAATTCTGATGATTTCGTGCAGAATTCTGCTGTTTTCTTGCAATTCAGCCGTTGAATCTTGGTAAAAAGTGATGATTTTGTAGATTTCGTGCTCTTCTTTGCGAACTCAAGCCAGAAAACAACGAAAATCGGCGAGAAATCGTCGTTTTGCATCGAAATATGCGGTTTTCTGTAAGAATTTTGATGATTTCGTGCAGAATTTTGCTGTTTTCTTGCAATTCAGCCGTTGAATCTTGGTAAAAAGTCATGATTTTGTAGATTTCGTGCTCTTCTTTGCGAATTCAAGATACAAAACAACGAAAATCAGCGAGAAATCGTCGTTTTGCATCGAAATATGCGGTTTTCTCTAAGAATTCTGATGATTTCGTGCAGAATTCTGCTGTTTTCTTGCGATTCAGCCGTTGAATCTTGGTTAAAAGTGATGATTTTGTAGATTTCGTGCTCTTCTTTGCGTATTCAAGCCAGAAAACAACGAAAATCGGCGAGAAATTGTCGTTTTGCATCGAAATATGCGGTTTTCTGTAAGAATTTTGATGATTTCGTGCAGAATTCTGCTGTTTTCTTGCAATTCAGCCGTTGAATCTTGGTAAAAAGTCATGATTTTGTAGATTTCGTGCTCTTCTTTGCGAATTCAAGATAGAAAACAACGAAAATCAGCGAGAAATCGTCGTTTTGCATCGAAATATGCGGTTTTCTCTAAGAATTCTAATGATTTCGTGCAGAATTCTGCTGTTTTCTTGCAATTCAGCCGTTGAATCTTGGTAAAAAGTGATGATTTTGTAGATTTCGTGCTCTTCTTTGCGAACTCAAGCCAGAAGACAACGAAAATCGGCGAGAAATCGTCGTTTTGCATCGAAATATGCGTTTTTCTCTAAGAATTTTGATGATTTGTGCAGAATTCTGCTGTTTTCTTGCAATTCAGCCGTTGAATCTTGGTAAAAAGTGATTATTTAGTAGATTTCGTGCTCTTCTTTGCGAATTAATTCCTGAAAACAACGAAAATCGGCGGGAAATCGTCGTTTTGCATCGAAATATGCGGTTTTCTGTAAGAATTTTGATGATTTCGTGCAGAATTCTGCTGTTTTCTTGCAATTCAGCCGTTGAATCTTGGTAAAAAGTCATGATTTTGTCGATTTCGTGCTCTTCTTTGCGAATTCAAGCCAGAAAACAACGAAAATCGGCGAAAAATCGTCGTTTTGCATCGAAATATGCGGTTTTCTGTAAGAATTTTGATGATTTCGTGCAGAATTCTGCTGTTTTCTTGCAATTCAGCCGTTGAATCTTGGTAAAAAGTCATGATTTTGTAGATTTCGTGCTCTTCTTTGCGAATTCAAGACAGAAAACAACGAAAATCGGCGAGAAATCGTCGTTTTGCATCGAAATATGCGGTTTTCTCTAAGAATTCTGATGATTTCGTGCAGAATTCTGCTGTTTTCTTGCAATTCAGCCGTTGAATCTTGGTAAAAAGTCATGATTTTGTAGATTTCGTGCTCTTCTTTGCGAATTCAAGCCAGAAAACAACGAAAATCAGCGAGAAATCGTCGTTTTGCATCGAAATATGCGGTTTTCTCTAAGAATTTTGATGATTTCGTGCAGAATTCTGCTGTTTTCTTGCAATTGAGCTGTTGAATCTTGGTAAAAAGTCATGATTTTGTAGATTTCGTGCTCTTCTTTGCAAATTCAAGATAGAAAACAACGAAAATCAGCGAGAAATCGTCGTTTTGCATCGAAATATGCGGTTTTCTCTAAGAATTCTGATGATTTCGTGCAGAATTCTGCTGTTTTCTTGCAATTCAGCCGTTGAATCTTGGTAAAAAGTGATGATTTTGTAGATTTCGTGCTCTTCTTTCCGAATTCAAGCCAGAAAACAACGAAAATCGGCGAGAAATCGTCGTTTTGCATCGAAATATGCGGTTTTCTGTAAGAATTTTGATGATTTCGTGCAGAATTCTGCTGTTTTCTTGCAATTCAGTCGTTGAATCTTGGTAAAAAGTCATGATTTTGTAGATTTCGTGCTCTCCTTTGCGAATTCAAGCCAGAAAACAACGGAAATCGGCGAGAAATCGTCGTTTTGCATCGAAATATGCGGTTTTCTGTGAGAATTTTGATGATTTCGTGCAGAATTCTGCGGTTTTCTTGCAATTCAGCCGTTGAATCTTGGTAAAAAGTCATGATTTTGTAGATTTCGTGCTCTTCTTTGCAAATTCAAGATAGAAAACAACGAAAATCAGCGAGAAATCGTCGTTTTGCATCGAAATATGCGGTTTTCTCTAAGAATTCTGATGATTTCATGCAGAATTCTGCTGTTTTCTTGCAATTCAGCTGTTGAATCTTGGTAAAAAGTGATGATTTTGTAGATTTCGTGCTCTTCTTTCCGAATTCAAGCCAGAAAACAACGAAAATCGGCGAGAAATCGTCGTTTTGCATCGAAATATGCGGTTTTCTGTAAGAATTTTGATGATTTCGTCCAGAATTCTGCTGTTTTCTTGCAATTCAGCCGTTGAATCTTGGTAAAAAGTCATGATTTTGTAGATTTCGTGCTCTCCTTTGCGAATTCAAGCCAGAAAACAACGAAAATCGGCGAGAAATCGTCGTTTTGCATCGAAATATGCGGTTTTCTGTGAGAATTTTGATGATTTCGTGCAGAATTCTGCGGTTTTCTTGCAATTCAGCTGTTGAATCTTGGTAAAAAGTCATGATTTTGTAGATTTCGTGCTCTTCTTTGCGAATTCAAGATAGAAAACAACGAAAATCAGCGAGAAATCGTCGTTTTGCATCGAAATATGCGGTTTTCTCTAAGAATTCTGATGATTTCGTGCAGAATTCTGCTGTTTTCTTGCAATTCAGCCGTTGAATTTTGGTAAAAAGTGATGATTCTGTGGATTTCGTGCTCTTCTTTGCGAATACAAGCCAGAAAACGACGAAAATCGGCGAGGAATCGTCGTTTTGCATCGAAATATGCGGTTTTCTCTAAGAATTTTGACGATTTCGTGCAGAATTCTGCTGTTTTTTGCAATTCAGCCGTTGAATCTTGGTAAAAAGTGATTATTTAGTAGATTTCGTGCTCTTCTTTCCGAATTCAAGCCAGAAAACATCGAAAATCAGCGAGAAATCGTCGTTTTGCATCGAAATATGCGGTTTTCTGTAAGAATTTTGATGATTTCGTGCAGAATTCTGCTGTTTCCTTGCAATTCAGCCGTTGAGTCTTGGTAAAAAGTCATGATTTTGTAGATTTCGTGCTCTTCTTTGCGAATTCAAGCCAGAAAACAACGAAAATCGGCGAGAAATCGTCGTTTTGCATCGAAATATGCGGTTTTCTGTAAGAATTTTGATGATTTCGTGGATAATTCTGCTGTTTTCTTGCAATTCAGCCGTTGAATTTTGGTAAAAAGTGATGATTTTGTGGACTTCGTGCTCTTCTTTGCGAATTCAAGCCAGAAAACAACGAAAATCGGCGACGAATCGTCGTTTTGCATCGAAATATGCGGTTTTCTCTAAGAATTTTGACGATTTCGTGCAGAATTCTGCTGTTTTCTTGCAATTTAGCCGTTGAATCTTGGTAAAAAGTGATTATTTAGTAAATTTCGTGCTCTTCTTTCCGAATTCAAGCCAGAAAACATCGAAAATCAGCGAGAAATCGTCGTTTTGCATCGAAATATGCGGTTTTCTGGAAGAATTTTGATGATTTCGTGCAGAATTCTGCTGTTTTCTTGCAATTCAGCCGTTGAATCTTGGTAAAAAGTGATGATTTTGTGGATTTCGTGCTCTTCTTTGCGAATTCAAGCCAGAAAACAACGAAAATCGGCGAAAAATCGTCGTTTTGCATCGAAATATGCGGTTTTCTGTAAGAATTTTGATGATTTCGTGCAGAATTCTGCTGTTTTCTTGCAATTCAGCCGTTGAATCTTGGTAAAAAGTCATGATTTTGTAGATTTCGTGCTCTTCTTTGCGAATTCAAGCCAGAAAACAACGAAAATCGGCGAGAAATCGTCGTTTTGCATCGAAATATGCGGTTTTCTCTAGGAATTTTGATGATTTCGTGCAGAATTCTGCTGTTTTCTTGAAATTCAGCCGTTGAATCTTGGTAAAAAGTGATTATTTAGTAGATTTCATGCTCTTCTTTGCGAATTAAAGCCTGAAAACAACGAAAATCGGCGGGAAATCGTCGTTTTGCATCGAAATATGCGGTTTTCTGTAAGACTTTTGATGATTTCGTGCAGAATTTTGCTGTTTTCTTGCAATTCAGCCGTTGAATCTTGGTAAAAAGTCATGATTTTGTCGATTTCGTGCTCTTTTTTGCGAATTCAAGCCAGAAAACAACGAAAATCGGCGAGAAATCGTCGTTTTGCATCGAAATATGCGGTTTTCTCTAAGAATTTTGACGATTTCGTGCAGAATTCTGCTGTTTTCTTGCAATTCAGCCGTTGAATCTTGGTAAAAAGTGATTATTTAGTAGATTTCGTGCTCTTCTTTCCGAATTCAAGCCAGAAAACATCGAAAATCAGCGAGAAATCGTCGTTTTGCATCGAAATATGCGGTTTTCTGTAAGAATTTTGATGATTTCGTGCAGAATTCTGCTGTTTCCTTGCAATTCAGCCGTTGAATCTTGGTAAAAAGTCATGATTTTGTAGATTTCGTGCTCTCCTTTGCGAATTCAAGCCAGAAAACAACGAAAATCGGCGAGAAATCGTCGTTTTGCATCAAAATATGCGGTTTTCTCTAAGAATTTTGATGATTTCGTGGATAATTCTGCTGTTTTCTTGCAATTCAGCCGTTGAATTTTGGTAAAAAGTGATGATTTTGTGGACTTCGTGCTCTTCTTTGCGAATTCAAGCCAGAAAACAACGAAAATCGGCGACGAATCGTCGTTTTGCATCGAAATATGCGGTTTTCTCTAAGAATTTTGACGATTTCGTGGATAATTCTGCTGTTTTCTTGCAATTCAGCCGTTGAATCTTGGTAAAAAGTGATTAATTAGTAGATTTCGTGCTCTTCTTTCCGAATTCAAGCCAGAAAACATCGAAAATCAGCGAGAAATCGTCGTTTTGCATCGAAATATGCGGTTTTCTGGAAGAATTTTGATGATTTCGTGCAGAATTCTGCTGTTTTCTTGCAATTCAGCCGTTAAATCTTGGTAAAATGTCATGATTTTGTAGATTTCGTGCTCTTCTTTGCGAATTCAAGATAGAAAACAACGAAAATCAGCGAGAAATCATCGTTTTGCATCGAAATATGCGGTTTTCTCTAAGAATTTTGACGATTTCGTGCAGAATTCTGCTGTTTTCTTGCAATTCAGCCGTTGAATCTTGGTAAAAAGTCATGATTTTGTAGATTTCGTGCTCTTCTTTGCGAATTAAAGCCTGAAAACAACGAAAATCGGCGAGAAATCGTCGTTTTGCATCGAAATATGCGGTTTTCTGTAAGAATTTTGATGATTTCGTGCAGAATTCTGCTGTTTTCTGGCAATTCAGCCGTTGAATCTTGGTAAAATGTCATGATTTTGTAGATTTCGTGCTCTTCTTTGCGAATTCAAGATAGAAAACAACGAAAATCAGCGAGAAATCGTCGTTTTGCATCGAAATATGCGGTTTTCTCTAAGAATTCTGATGATTTCGTGCAGAATTCTGCTGTTTTCTTGCAATTCAGCCGTTGAATCTTGGTAAAAAGTCATGATTTTGTAGATTTCGTGCTCTTCTTTGCGAATTCAAGATAGAAAACAACGAAAATCAGCGAGAAATCGTCGATTTGAATCAAAATATGCGGTTTTCTGTAAGAATTTTGATGATTTCGTGGATAATTCTGCTGTTTTCTTGCAATTTAGCCGTTGAATCTTGATAAAAAGTGATGATTTTGTGGATTTCGTGCAATTCTTTGCGAATTCAAGCCTGAAAACAACGAAAATCGGCGAGAAATCGTCGTTTTGCATCGAAATATGCGGTTTTCTCTAAGAATTTTGACGATTTCGTGCAGAATTCTGCTGTTTTCTTGCAATTCAGCCGTTGAATCTTGGTAAAAAGTGATTATTTAGTAGATTTCGTGCTCTTCTTTGCGAATTCAAGCCAGAAAACAACGAAAATCGGCGAGAAATCGTCGTTTTGCATCGAAATATGCGGTTATCTGTAAGAAATCTGATGATTTCGTGCAGAATTCTGCTGTTTTCTTGCAATTCAGCCGTTGAATTTTGGTAAAAAGTGATGATTCTGTGGATTTCGTGCTCTTCTTTGCGAATACAAGCCAGAAAACGACGAAAATCGGCGAGGAATCGTCGTTTTGCATCGAAATATGCGGTTTTCTCTAAGAATTTTGACGATTTCGTGCAGAATTCTGCTGTTTTTTGCAATTCAGCCGTTGAATCTTGGTAAAAAGTGATTATTTAGTAGATTTCGTGCTCTTCTTTCCGAATTCAAGCCAGAAAACATCGAAAATCAGCGAGAAATCGTCGTTTTGCATCGAAATATGCGGTTTTCTGTAAGAATTTTGATGATTTCGTGCAGAATTCTGCTGTTTCCTTGCAATTCAGCCGTTGAATCTTGGTAAAAAGTCATGATTTTGTAGATTTCGTGCTTTCCTTTGCGAATTCAAGCCAGAAAACAACGAAAATCGGCGAGAAATCGTCGTTTTGCATCAAAATATGCGGTTTTCTCTAAGAATTTTGATGATTTCGTGGATAATTCTGCTGTTTTCTTGCAATTCAGCCGTTGAATTTTGGTAAAAAGTGATGATTTTGTGGATTTCGTGCTCTTCTTTGCGAATTCAAGCCAGAAAACAACGAAAATCGGCGACGAATCGTCGTTTTGCATCGAAATATGCGGTTTTCTCTAAGAATTTTGACGATTTCGTGGATAATTCTGCTGTTTTCTTGCAATTCAGCCGTTGAATCTTGGTAAAAAGTGATTAATTAGTAGATTTCGTGCTCTTCTTTCCGAATTCAAGCCAGAAAACATCGAAAATCAGCGAGAAATCGTCGTTTTGCATCGAAATATGCGGTTTTCTGGAAGAATTTTGATGATTTCGTGCAGAATTCTGCTGTTTTCTTGCAATTCAGCCGTTAAATCTTGGTAAAATGTCATGATTTTGTAGATTTCGTGCTCTTCTTTGCGAATTCAAGATAGAAAACAACGAAAATCAGCGAGAAATCGTCGTTTTGCATCGAAATATGCGGTTTTCTCTAAGAATTCTGATGATTTCGTGCAGAATTCTGCTGTTTTCTTGCAATTCAGCCGTTGAATCTTGGTAAAAAGTGATTATTTAGTAGATTTCGTGCTCTTTGCGAATTCAAGCCAGAAAACAACGAAAATCGGCGAGAAATCGTCGTTTTGCATCGAAATATGCGGTTTTCTCTAAGAATTTTGACGATTTCGTGCAGAATTCTGCTGTTTTCTTGCAATTCAGCCGTTGAATCTTGGTAAAAAGTCATGATTTTGTAGATTTCGTGCTCTTCTTTGCGAATTAAAGCCTGAAAACAACGAAAATCGGCGAGAAATCGTCGTTTTGCATCGAAATATGCGGTTTTCTGTAAGAATTTTGATGATTTCGTGCAGAATTCTGCTGTTTTCTGGCAATTCAGCCGTTGAATCTTGGTAAAATGTCATGATTTTGTAGATTTCGTGCTCTTCTTTGCGAATTCAAGATAGAAAACAACGAAAATCAGCGAGAAATCGTCGTTTTGCATCGAAATATGCGGTTTTCTCTAAGAATTCTGATGATTTCGTGCAGAATTCTGCTGTTTTCTTGCAATTCAGCCGTTGAATCTTGGTAAAAAGTCATGATTTTGTAGATTTCGTGCTCTTCTTTGCGAATTCAAGATAGAAAACAACGAAAATCAGCGAGAAATCGTCGATTTGAATCAAAATATGCGGTTTTCTGTAAGAATTTTGATGATTTCGTGGATAATTCTGCTGTTCTGCTGTTTTCTTGCAATTCAGCCGTTGAATCTTGGTAAAAAGTCATGATTTTGTACACTTCGTGCTCTTCTTTGCGAATTCAAGATAGAAAACAACGAAAATCAGCGAGAAATCGTCGTTTTGCATCGAAATATGCGGTTTTCTCAAAGAATTCTGATGATTTCGTGCAGAATTCTACTGTTTTCTTGCAATTCAGTCGTTGAATCTTGGTAAAAAGTCATGATTTTGTAGATTTCGTGCTCTTCTCTGCGAATTCAAGCCAGAAAACAACGAAAATCGGCGAGAAATCGTAGTTTTGCATCGAAATATGCGGTTTTCTGTAAGAATTTTGATGATTTCGTGCAGAATTCTGCTGTTTTCTTGCAATTCAGCCGTTGAATCTTGGTAAAAAGTCATAATTTTGTAGATTTCGTGCTCTTCTTTGCGAATTCAAGATACAAAACAACGAAAATCAGCGAGAAATCGTCGTTTTGCATCGAAATATGCGGTTTTCTCTAAGAATTCTGATGATATCGTGCAGAATTCTGCTGTTTTCTTGCAATTCAGCCGTTGAATCTTGGTAAAAAGTGATGATTTTGTAGATTTCGTGCTCTTCTTTGCGAATTCAAGCCAGAAAACAACGAAAATCGGCGAGAAATCGTCGTTTTGCATCGAAATATGCGGTTTTCTCTAAGAATTTTGACGATTTCGTGCAGAATTCTGCTGTTTTCTTGCAATTCAGCCGTTGAATCTTGGTAAAAAGTGATTATTTAGTAGATTTCGTGCTCTTCATTATGAATTCAAGCCAGAAAACAACGAAAATCGGCGAGAAATCGTCGTTTTGCATCGAAATATGCGGTTTTCTCTAAGAATTTTGACGATTTCGTGCAGAATTCTGCTGTTTTCTTGCAATTCAGCCGTTGAATCTTGGTAAAAAGTGATTATTTAGTAGATTTCGTGCTCTTCATTATGAATTCAAGCCAGAAAACATCGAAAATCGGCGAGAAATCGTCGTTTTGCATCGAAATATGCGGTTTTCTGTAAGAATTTTGATGATTTCGTGCAGAATTCTGCTGTTTTCTTGCAATTCAGTCGTTGAATCTTGGTAAAAAGTGATGATTTTGTAGATTTCGTGCTCTTCTTTATGAATTCAAGCCAGAAAACATCGAAAATCGGCGAGAAATCGTCGTTTTGCGTCAAAATATGCGGTTTTCTGTAAGAATTTTGATGATTTCGTGCAGAATTCTGCTGTTTTCTTGCAATTCAGTTGTTGAATCTTGGTAAAAAGTGATGATTTTGTAGATTTCGTGCTCTTCTTTGCGAATTCAAACCAGAAAACATCGAAAATCGGCGAGAAATCGTCGTTTTGCATCGAAATATGCGGTTTTCTCTAAGAATTTTGACGATTTCGTGCAGAATTCTGCTGTTTTCTTGCAATTCAGCCGTTGAATCTTGGTAAAAAGTGATTATTTAGTAGATTTCGTGCTCTTCATTATGAATTCAAGCCAGAAAACAACGAAAATCGGCGAGAAATCGTCGTTTTGCATCGAAATATGCGGTTTTCTCTAAGAATTTTGACGATTTCGTGCAGAATTCTGCTGTTTTCTTGCAATTAAGCCGTTGAATCTTGGTAAAAAGTGATTATTTAGTAGATTTCGTGCTCTTCATTATGAATTCAAGCCAGAAAACATCGAAAATCGGCGAGAAATCGTCGTTTTGCATCGAAATATGCGGTTTTCTGTAAGAATTTTGATGATTTCGTGCAGAATTCTGCTGTTTTCTTGCAATTCAGTCGTTGAATCTTGGTAAAAAGTGATGATTTTGTAGATTTCGTGCTCTTCTTTATGAATTCAAGCCAGAAAACATCGAAAATCGGCGAGAAATCGTCGTTTTGCGTCAAAATATGCGGTTTTCTGTAAGAATTTTGATGATTTCGTGCAGAATTCTGCTGTTTTCTTGCAATTCAGTTGTTGAATCTTGGTAAAAAGTGATGATTTTGTAGATTTCGTGCTCTTCTTTGCGAATTCAAGCCAGAAAACATCGAAAATCGGCGAGAAAGCGTCGTTTTGCATCGAAATATGCGGTTTTCTGTAAGAATTTTGATGATTTCGTGCAGAATTCTGCTGTTTTCTTGCAATTCAGCCGTTGAATCTTGGTAAAATGTCATGATTTTGTAGATTTCGTGCTCTTCTTTGCGAATTCAAGATAGAAAACAACGAAAATCAGCGAGAAATCGTCGTTTTGCATCGAAATATGCGGTTTTCTCTAAGAATTCTGATGATTTCGTGCAGAATTCTGCTGTTTTCTTGCAATTCAGCCGTTGAATCTTGGTAAAAAGTCATGATTTTGTAGATTTCGTGCTCTTCTTTGCGAATTCAAACCAGAAAACAACGAAAATCGGCGAGAAATCGTCGTTTTGCGTCGAAATATGCGGTTTTCTCTAAGAATTTTGACGATTTCGTGCAGAATTCTGCTGTTTTCTTGCAATTCAGCCGTTGAATCTTGGTAAAAAGTCATGATTTTGTAGATTTCGTGCTCTCCTTTGCGAATTCAAGCCAGAAAACAACGAAAATCGGCGAAAAATTGTCGTTTTGCATCGAAATATGCGGTTTTCTGTGAGAATTTTGATGATTTCGTGCAGAATTCTGCGGTTTTCTTGCAATTCAGCTGTTGAATCTTGGTAAAAAGTCATGATTTTGTAGATTTCGTGCTCTTCTTTGCGAACTAAAGCCTGAAAACAACGAAAATCGGCGAGAAATCGTCGTTTTGCATCGAAATATGCGGTTTTCTGTAAGAATTTTGATGATTTCGTGCAGAATTCTGCTGTTTTCTTGCAATTCAGCCGTTGAATCTTGGTAAAATGTCATGATTTTGTAGATTTCGTGCTCTTCTTTGCGAATTCAAGATAGAAAACAACGAAAATCGGCGAGAAATCGTCGTTTTGCATCGAAATATGCGGTTTTCTCTAAGAATTTTGACGATTTCGTGCAGAATTCTGCTGTTTTCTTGCAATTCAGCCGTTGAATCTTGGTAAAAAGTCATGATTTTGTAGATTTCGTGCTCTTCTTTGCGAATTAAAGCCTGAAAACAACGAAAATCGGCGAGAAATCGTCGTTTTGTATCGAAATATGCGGTTTTCTCTAAGAATTCTGATGATTTCGTGCAGAATTCTGCTGTTTTCTTGCAATTCAGCCGTTGAATCTTGGTAAAAAGTCATGATTTTGTAGATTTCGTGCTCTTCTTTGCGAATTCAAGATAGAAAACAACGAAAATCAGCGAGAAATCGTCGTTTTGCATCAAAATATGCGGTTTTCTGTAAGAATTTTGATGATTTCGTGGATAATTCTGCTGTTCTGCTGTTTTCTTGCAATTCAGCCGTTGAATCTTGGTAAAAAGTAATGATTTTGTAGATTTCGTGCTCTTCTTTGCGAATTCAAGCCAGAAAACAACGAAAATCGGCGAGAAATCGTCGTTTTGCATCGAAATATGCGGTTTTCTGTAAGAATTTTGATGATTTCGTGCAGAATTCTGCTGTTTTCTTGCAATTCAGCTGTTGAATCTTGGTAAAAAGTCATGATTTTGTAGATTTCGTGCTCTTCTTTGCGAATTCAAGCCAGAAAACAACGAAAATCGGCGAGAAATCGTCGTTTTGCGTCGAAATATGCGGTTTTCTGTAAGAATTTTGATGATTTCGTGCAGAATTCTGCTGTTTTCTTGCAATTCAGCCGTTGAATCTTGGTAAAAAGTCATGATTTTGTAGATTTCGTGCTCTTCTTTGCGAACTAAAGCCTGAAAACAACGAAAATCGGCGAGAAATCGTCGTTTTGCATCGAAATATGCGGTTTTCTGTAAGAATTTTGATGATTTCGTGCAGAATTCTGCTGTTTTCTTGCAATTCAGCCGTTGAATCTTGGTAAAATGTCATGATTTTGTAGATTTCGTGCTCTTCTTTGCGAATTCAAGATAGAAAACAACGAAAATCAGCGAGAAATCGTCGTTTTGCATCGAAATATGCGGTTTTCTCTAAGAATTCTGATGATTTCGTGCAGAATTCTGCTGTTTTCTTGCAATTCAGCCGTTGAATCTTGGTAAAAAGTCATGATTTTGTAGATTTCGTGCTCTTCTTTGCGAATTCAAGCCAGAAAACAACGAAAATCGGCGAGAAATCGTCGTTTTGCATCGAAATATGCGGTTTTCTCTAAGAATTTTG
This sequence comes from Gnatocerus cornutus, assembly GCA_029298725.1. Lineage (NCBI taxonomy): Eukaryota > Metazoa > Arthropoda > Insecta > Coleoptera > Tenebrionidae > Gnatocerus > Gnatocerus cornutus. The sequence goes on from CM055516.1 coordinate 7,153,241, forward strand.
ACGATTTCGTGCAGAATTCTGCTGTTTTCTTGCAATTCAGCCGTTGAATCTTGGTAAAAAGTCATGATTTTGTAGATTTCGTGCTCTTCTTTGCGAATTAAAGCCTGAAAACAACGAAAATCGGCGAGAAATCGTCGTTTTGCATCGAAATATGCGGTTTTCTGTAAGAATTTTGATGATTTCGTGCAGAATTCTGCTGTTTTCTTGCAATTCAGGCGTTGAATCTTGGTAAAATGTCATGATTTTGTAGATTTCGTGCTCTTCTTTGCGAATTCAAGATAGAAAACAACGAAAATCAGCGAGAAATCGTCGTTTTGTATCGAAATATGCGGTTTTCTCTAAGAATTCTGATGATTTCGTGCAGAATTCTGCTGTTTTCTTGCAATTCAGCCGTTGAATCTTGGTAAAAAGTCATGATTTTGTAGATTTCGTGCTCTTCTTTGCGAATTCAAGATAGAAAACAACGAAAATCAGCGAGAAATCGTCGTTTTGCATCAAAATATGCGGTTTTCTGTAAGAATTTTGATGATTTCGTGGATAATTCTGCTGTTCTGCTGTTTTCTTGCAATTCAGCCGTTGAATCTTGGTAAAAAGTCATGATTTTGTAGATTTCGTGCTCTTCTTTGCGAATTCAAGCCAGAAAACAACGAAAATCGGCGAGAAATCGTCGTTTTGCATCGAAATATGCGGTTTTCTGTAAGAATTTTGATGATTTCGTGCAGAATTCTGCTGTTTTCTTGCAATTCAGTCGTTGAATCTTTGTAAAAAGTCATGATTTTGTAGATTTCGTGCTCTTCTTTGCGAATTCAAGCCAGAAAACAACGAAAATTGGCGAGAAATCGTCGTTTTGCATCGAAATATGCGGTTTTCTGTAAGAATTTTGATGATTTCGTGCAGAATTCTGCTGTTTTCTTGCAATTCAGCCGTTGAATCTTGGTAAAAAGTCATGATTTTGTAGATTTCGTGCTCTTCTTTGCGAATTCAAGATACAAAACAACGAAAATCAGCGAGAAATCATCGTTTTGCATCGAAATATGCGGTTTTCTCTAAGAATTCTGATGATTTCGTGCAGAATTCTGCTGTTTTCTTGCAATTCAGCCGTTGAATCTTGGTAAAAAGTCATGATTTTGTAGATTTCGTGCTCTTCTTTGCGAATTCAAGCCAGAAAACAACGAAAATCGGCGAGAAATCGTCGTTTTGCATCGAAATATGCGGTTTTCTGTAAGAATTTTGATGATTTCGTGCAGAATTCTGCTGTTTTCTTGCAATTCAGCTGTTGAATCTTGGTAAAAAGTCATGATTTTGTAGATTTCGTGCTCTTCTTTGCGAATTCAAGACAGAAAACAACGAAAATCGGCGAGAAATCGTCGTTTTGCATCGAAATATGCGGTTTTCTGTAAGAATTTTGATGATTTCGTGAATAATTCTGCTGTTTTCTTGCAACTCAGCCGTTGAATCTTAGTAAAAAGTCATGATTTTGTGATTTCGTGCTCTTCTTTGCAAATTCAAGCCAGAAAACAACGGAAATCGGCGAGAAATCGTCTTTTTGCATCGAAATATGCGGTTTTCTGTAAGAATTTTGATGATTTCGTGCAGAATTCTGCTGTTTTCTTGCAATTCAGCCGTTGAATCTTGGTAAAAAGTCATGATTTTGTAGATTTCGTGCTCTTCTTTGCGAATTCAAGCCAGAAAACAACGAAAATCGGCGAGAAATCGTCGTTTTGCATCGAAATATGCGGTTTTCTGTAAGAATTTTGATGATTTCGTGCAGAATTCTGCTGTTTTCTTGCAATTCAGTCGTTGAATCTTGGTAAAAAGTCATGATTTTGTAGATTTCGTGCTCTTCTTTGCGAATTCAAGCCAGAAAACATCGAAAATCGGCGAGAAATCGTCGTTTTGCATCGAAATATGCGGTTTTCTGTAAGAATTTTGATGATTTCGTGCAGAATTCTGCTGTTTTCTTGCAATTCAGCCGTTGAATCTTGGTAAAAAGTCATGATTTTGTAGATTTCGTGCTTTTCTTTGCGAATTCAAGCCAGAAAACAACGAAAATCGGCGAGAAATCGTCGTTTTGCATCGAAATATGCGGTTTTCTGTAAGAATTTTGATGATTTCGTGCAGAATTCTGCTGTTTTCTTGCAATTCAGTCGTTGAATCTTGGTAAAAAGTCATGATTTTGTAGATTTCGTGCTCTTCTTTGCGAATTCAAGCCAGAAAACATCGAAAATCGGCGAGAAATCGTCGTTTTGCATCGAAATATGCGGTTTTCTGTAAGAATTTTGATGATTTCGTGCAGAATTCTGCTGTTTTCTTGCAATTCAGCCGTTGAATCTTGGTAAAAAGTCATGATTTTGTAGATTTCGTGCTTTTCTTTGCGAATTCAAGCCAGAAAACAACGAAAATCGGCGAGAAATCGTCGTTTTGCATCGAAATATGCGGTTTTCTGTAAGAATTTTGATGATTTCGTGCAGAATTCTGCTGTTTTCTTGCAATTCAGCCGTTGAATTTTGGTAAAAAGTCATGATTTTGTAGATTTCGTGCTTTTCTTTGCGAATTCAAGCCAGAAAACAACGAAAATCGGCGAGAAATCGTCGTTTTGCATCGAAATATGCGGTTTTCTGTAAGAATTTTGATGATTTCGTGCAGAATTCTGCTGTTTTCTTGCAATTCAGCCGTTGAATCTTGGTAAAAAGTCATGATTTTGTAGATTTCGTGCTTTTCTTTGCGAATTCAAGCCAGAAAACAACGAAAATCGGCGAGAAATCGTCGTTTTGCATCGAAATATGCGGTTTTCTGTAAGAATTTTGATGATTTCGCGCTGAATTCTGCTGTTTTCTTGCAATTCAGCCGTTGAATCTTGGTAAAAAGTCATGACTTTGTAGATTTCGTGCTTTTCTTTGCGAATTCAAGAAAGAAAACAACGAAAATCAGCGAGAAATCGTCGTTTTGCATCGAAATATGCGGTTTTCTCTAAGAATTCTGATGATTTCGTGCAGAATTCTGCTGTTTTCTTGCAATTCAGCCGTTGAATCTTGGTAAAAAGTGATGATTTTGTGGATTTCGTGCTCTTCTTTGCGAATTCTAGCCTGAAAACAACGAAAATCAGCGAGAAATCGTCGTTTTGCATCGAAATATGCGGTTTTCTCTAAGAATTTTGACGATTTCGTGAAGAATTCTGCTGTTTTCTTGCAATTCAGCCGTTGAATCTTGGCAAAAAGTGATTATTTAGTAGATTTCGTGCTCTTCTTTGCGAATTCAAGCCAGAAAACAACGAAAATCGGCGAAAAATCGTCGTTTTGCATCGAAATATGCGGTTTTCTGTAAGAATTTTGATGATTTCGTGCAGAATTCTGCTGTTTTCTTGCAATTCAGCCGTTGAATCTTGGTAAAAAGTCATGATTTTGTAGATTTTGTGCTCTTCTTTGCGAATTCAAGCCAGAAAACAATGAAAATCGGCGAGAAATCGTCGATTTGCATCGAAATATGCGGTTTTCTGTGAGAATTTTGATAATTTCGTGCAAAATTCTGCTGTTTTCTTGCAATTCAGCTGTTGAATCTTGGTAAAAAGTCATGATTTTGTAGATTTCGTGCTCTTCTTTGCGAATTCAAGCCAGAAAACAACGAAAATCGGCGAGCAATCGTCGTTTTGCATCGAAATATGCGGTTTTCTCTAAGAATTCTGATGATTTCGTGCAGAATTCTGCTGTTTTCTTGCAATTCAGCCGTTGAATCTTGGCAAAAAGTGATTATTTAGTAGATTTCGTGCTCTTCTTTGCGAATTCAAGCCAGAAAACAACGAAAATCGGCGAAAAATCGTCGTTTTGCATCGAAATATGCGGTTTTCTGTAAGAATTTTGATGATTTTGTGCAGAATTCTGCTGTTTTCTTGCAATTCAGTCGTTGAATCTTTGTAAAAAGTCATGATTTTGTAGATTTCGTGCTCTTCTTTGCGAATTCAAGCCAGAAAACAACGAAAATCGGCGAGAAATCGTCGTTTTGCATCGAAATGTGCGGTTTTCTGTAAGAATTTTGATGATTTTGTGCAGAATTCTGCTGTTTTCTTGCAATTCAGTCGTTGAATCTTTGTAAAAAGTCATGATTTTGTAGATTTCGTGCTCTTCTTTGCGAATTCAAGCCAGAAAACAACGAAAATCGGCGAGAAATCGTCGTTTTGCATCGAAATATGCGGTTTTCTGTAAGAATTTTGATGATTTCGTGCAGAATTCTGCTGTTTTCTTGCAATTCAGCCGTTGAATCTTGGTAAAAAGTCATGATTTTGTAGATTTCGTGCTTTTCTTTGCGAATTCAAGCCAGAAAACAACGAAAATCAGCGAGAAATCGTCGTTTTGCATCGAAATATGCGGTTTTCTCTAAAAATTCTGATGATTTCGTGCAGAATTCTGCTGTTTTCTTGCAATTCAGCCGTTGAATCTTGGTAAAAAGTGATGATTTTGTGGATTTCGTGCTCTTCTTTGCGAATTCTAGCCTGAAAACAACGAAAATCGGCGAGAAATCGTCGTTTTGCATCGAAATATGCGGTTTTCTCTAAGAATTTTAACGATTTCGTGCAGAATTCTGCTGTTTTCTTGCAATTCAGCCGTTGAATCTTGGTAAAAAGTGATTATTTAGTAGATTTCGTGCTCTTCTTTGCGAATTCAAGCCAGAAAACAACGAAAATCGGCGAAAAATCGTCGTTTTGCATCGAAATTTGCGGTTTTCTGTAAGAATTTTGATGATTTCGTGCAGAATTCTGCTGTTTTCTTGCAATTCAGCCGTTGAATCTTGGTAAAAAGTCATGATTTTGTAGATTTCGTGCTCTTCTTTGCGAATTCAAGCCAGAAAACAACGAAAATCGGCGAGAAATCGTCGTTTTGCATCGAAATGTGCGGTTTTCTGTAAGAATTTTGATGATTTTGTGCAGAATTCTGCTGTTTTCTTGCAATTCAGTCGTTGAATCTTTGTAAAAAGTCATGATTTTGTAGATTTCGTGCTCTTCTTTGCGAATTCAAGCCAGAAAACAACGAAAATCGGCGAGAAATCGTCGTTTTGCATCGAAATATGCGGTTTTCTGTAAGAATTTTGATGATTTCGTGCAGAATTCTGCTGTTTTCTTGCAATTCAGCCGTTGAATCTTGGTAAAAAGTCATGATTTTGTAGATTTCGTGCTCTTCTTTGCGAATTCAAGATACAAAACAACGAAAATCAGCGAGAAATCGTCGTTTTGCATCGAAATATGCGGTTTTCTCTAAGAATTCTGATGATTTCGTGCAGAATTCTGCTGTTTTCTTGCAATTCAGCCGTTGAATCTTGTAAAAAGGGATGATTTTGTAGATTTCGTGCTCTTCTTTGCGAATTCAAGCCAGAAAACAACGAAAATCGGCGAGAAATCGTCGTTTTGCATCGAAATATGCGGTTTTCTGTAAGAATTTTGATGATTTCGTGAATAATTCTGCTGTTTTCTTGCAACTCAGCCGTTGAATCTTAGTAAAAAGTCATGATTTTGTAGATTTCGTGCTCTTCTTTGCGAATTCAAGCCAGAAAACAACGAAAATCGGCGAGAAATCGTCGTTTTGCATCGAAATTTGCGGTTTTCTGTAAGAATTTTGATGATTTCGTGCAGAATTCTGCTGTTTTCTTGCAATTCAGTCGTTGAATCTTTGTAAAAAGTCATGATTTTGTAGATTTCGTGCTCTTCTTTGCGAATTCAAGCCAGAAAACAACGAAAATCGACGAGAAATCGTCGTTTTGCATCGAAATATGCGGTTTTCTGTAAGAATTTTGATGATTTTGTGCAGAATTCTGCTGTTTTCTTGCAATTCAGCCGTTGAATCTTGGTAAAAAGTCATGATTTTGTAGATTTCGTGCTCTTCTTTGCAAATTCAAGATACAAAACAACGAAAATCAGCGAGAAATCGTCGTTTTGCATCGAAATATGCGGTTTTCTCTAAGAATTCTGATGATTTCGTGCAGAATTCTGCTGTTTTCTTGCAATTCAGCCGTTGAATCTTGGTAAAAAGTGATGATTTTGTAGATTTCGTGCTCTTCTTTGCGAATTCAAGCCAGAAAACAACGAAAATCGGCGAGAAATGGTCGTTTTGCATCGAAATATGCGGTTTTCTCTAAGAATTTTGACGATTTCGTGCAGAATTCTGCTGTTTTCTTGCAATTCAGCCGTTGAATCTTGGTAAAAAGTGATTATTTAGTAGATTTCGTGCTCTTCTTTGCGAATTCAAGCCAGAAAAGAACGAAAATCGGCGAAAAATCGTCGTTTTGCATCGAAATATGCGGTTTTCTGTAAGAATTTTGATGATTTCGTGCAGAATTCTGCTGTTTTTTTGCAATTCAGCCGTTGAATCTTGGTAAAAGGTGATTATTTAGTAGATTTCGTGCTCTTCTTTGCGAATTCAAGCCAGAAAAGAACGAAAATCGGCGAGAAATCGTCGTTTTGCATCGAAATATGCGGTTTTCTGTAAGAATTTTGATGATTTCGTGCAGAATTCTGCTGTTTTCTTGCAATTCAGTCGTTGAATCTTGGTAAAGTCATGATTTTGTAGATTTCGTGCTCTTCTTTGCGAATTCAAGCCAGAAAAGAACGAAAATCGGCGAGAAATCGTCGTTTTGCATCGAAATATGCGGTTTTCTGCAAGAATTTTGATGATTTCGTAGATAATTCTGCTGTTTTCTTGCAATTCAGCCGTTGATTCTTAGTAAAAAGTCATAATTTTGTAGATTTCGTGCTCTTCTTTGCGAATTCAAGCCAGAAAACAACGAAAATCGGCGAGAAATCGTCGTTTTGCATCGAAATATGCGGTTTTCTGTAAGAATATTGATGATTAGTAGTAAGGGGGGCCCATTAGTGATTAATCAAAGGTCAATCAAAGGTCAATCAAAGGTCAATTAAAGGTCAATTAATTAATTAATTAATAATTAATTAATTAGTCGATTAATTGACCTAATGACTTTTTAATTGCTTTTTAATGGGATATTAATTAGATATCAAAGTGAAAGTGTAAATTAATTATATTGATTAATTAATCAATTAAGTAATTAATTAATTAACAAATTAATTAAGTCAATTAAAATAATTACTCGATTAATTAATTAATTGGTAAAATCAATTAAATAATTAATTAATTAATTTTTTAATTAAATATCAAAATGAAAGTTTTGATAATGACTCATTAAAAATTTGATATAAAAAGTGAAACTTTTAATTGATGAAACTTTCTAATTACATCTTAATGATGCTATAATTAGTTTTCCAAGGGAACGTTTTAATTGATGGAACTTTCTAATTACCTCTTAATGATGTCATAATTGCATATAAAAAGGGAAAGTTTTAATTTATTCAATTAGAAATTAAATCAGGCTCGTTATGACATTAATTAACGGTCAAATAATGATATATAAATATAAAATTAATATGACATCAAATTAGAAAGTCGTAATTAATGAAATTAGAAACTCAATTAAATAGATAATTGCATTGACTAACGAAAAGTTAATGTGAAATTAAATGAAAATAAAAGAGAAACTTCTTTTGGTTTCTACATATATATTGTGACTGTTTGTGGGGTCCCTTCAGTTTCCAAAGTCCGTTTGTGCTACGAAGAAGTCCCCGAAGTGTTTTAGTGTCTTTTGTGTTTGTGCCTGTGAGAAGAAGAAGAAGAAGAAGACTGCTACTATGGCCATGCCTAAGATTTCTGTTAGACGCAGGTCTGCAGGTCAAGATTTAACTATACTTCAACACATTCCAACACAGCCACCACCACCTCCACCACCTGCAGCAGCAAAACATCAAATGAAAGACTTAGACGAAGGCGTCGAAGAAGCTATGGTTGCAAAAGCCGATGAAGTTGAGTTACAGTTTAAAGCCGTAGAAAACAGAAAACTTGTAAATGAAAAATATCGTCTGCTGAACGAAACTACGCTGCCAATAACCAAGTCCAGCTCGAAGTTCATTACCGTTGGTGTTTTGCCGTTGAAAGATTTTGAAGTGTGTGTGAGAATCCATAACTTTAATCTTACATCAGCTGCATGTTTCACCATACGGGAATATTGCGAATTCATAATGAAAAGCAAGGAAAATCTTATTGACGTTCCGGAGGTGGTTAAAACATCGCTTTTGTTCAACCTAGAGAAGTACAGCGTGTTTTTGCTACCCAACAAGGTCGTACAATTTAAGTCCGTAAATCCAGACGTCTATAATTCACTGTACCTCAAAACAGACACAGTCAACCTAATTTTAAAACTGGACGAATTTTTAACAAGTTTACTACAAGAAGTCAATGTGAGGACCAACTTCTACCCTGATTACAACATGTTTGTGATGGGTGTAGCAATGAGTATTCACAAGAATTCTCTCGTATCATATGAAAACGCTGTTCTATCACTCATACAAAAGGAGTACGAATGCAAACCCATTCTCTACGAGGTATTTTTAAAACTACCTTGTACGCTAGCCCGTGATGTGCGTAACAAGATACAGTATTTTGAAGAATTTAATAGATACGTTTAAAAACTGTTTCAACAATGTAAATAAATAAATGTATTAAGAATTTATTTTTTATGACCCCCTTCACTCATTTGTCAAATGACATGCGCTGAAACAACACTAACACAAATCAGAAATAATAATAACAACAGCATGGTCAGTCGTCGGGTCAGTTATTAGCAACTGCTGTTCGCTCTGCTACCATTTGCTAAAAAAAATCATGGACTTACGGTTTAAAACTCCTTTTACAGCGATTGTTGCTGGACCAACTGCCTGTGGAAAATCTTATTTCATAAAACGTTTTCTAAAATATTGTGATTCAATGTGTGATTCAGATTTTGAAGAAATTATATGGTGTTACGATGAATGGCAGCCTCTATATGAAGTAGAAGAAGAAGAAGCGACCATGTCGATAAAGTATTACCAAGGAATTCCTAATTTAAATGCATTTGACGATGTGAAACCGAGATTGATAATTATCGATGATTTGATGAGAGAAACCAATGGTAATGTCGTGGATATTTTCACTAAAGGAAGTCATCACCGAAACCTCAGCGTTTTCTATATAACACAAAATCTGTTTCATCAAGGCAAAGGCCAAAGAGATATATCGTTGAACGCTAATTACATTGTGTATTTTAAAAATCCTAGAGATAAGGCACAAATCAATTTTCTGGCTCGACAAATATACCCTGAAAACGTTAAGTATATTCAAGAGGCATACAAGGATGCAACCTCTAAACCTCACGGTTACTTATTATTCGATTTAAAACAAAGCACACCCGAGTCGGTTCGCATTCGTACAAACATTCTACCTGATGAACAACCAGCCATTGCTTATATTCCTAAAAGAAAAGTATAAATAGAAAGACAAACAATATCTTAATCAGTTACCAAAGCGATGTCACGAAAGATTGAACAAAACGCTGCGCTTCTAAAATTTTTGCATAAATCAAAACCGGAATATCGAAAATCTATTTTAAATTCGGCTGACAAAAATTTAGTTCATTGCATTTGCGAGTGCGCGTACAACACTTTATCGGGTAAAGTTCTTTTGAATCGCTCACAAAAAACTAAATTGCAGAGACATAAGAAATTACTTCGCGATTTGGTTAATCGTCAGATACCTGCACATAAGAAGAAAAAAATACTTATTCAAAAAGGTGGAGCTTTTCTTCCATTGTTGTTAGGAGCAATAATATCCGGTGTTTTGGGGAGTTTGTTTAATAATAAATAGACAATGGAGCACGCTAAGAAGATGATCCTAGTTGACCCTTCTGTTTTCGAACGGACCCAGAATAATAATAACAATCAACAAAACATGGTCAGCCACATCGATAGTGAAATGAAAAAAATACTTGACATGAAGAATATTGACGACAACGAAAAATGGACTCTTTATAATCAAATACTGCGAAAATATTTAAACGTTATGAGTCGTGCACGTGAGCCAATTGCTTTACCAATAATTGAACAACAAGAAGTACGTAAAATTAAGGATGAGAAGTACAAAGAAGCTGATGCAAACATAGCAAAAATAGAGCCGAATTCTAATAACTTTTCAAACATTTTAGAAACGATTCCAAAAAGAACACAAAAGAAAGCGAAATCTTTACTTGACGTTTTAATAAACAATCAAGTTACATGGGATGATAAAGGCATTGTATCTTATAACGGTAACACCATTCAAAATTCCAATATAGTTAATTTAATCGACGACATCATGCGACCTAGTAGTAGTGTCAAATCATCCACTGCACCGGACGGTTGGGAGGATTTTGCAATTGTGTTGAAGAAAATAAATGTCCCGCGTACATTTATCGTAAATTCTCAGAGATTAAAACATATAAACGAAGAAGAAACGGCAGCAGCAGCAGTAGAAAGCGAGGAAATTGAAGGCTCACCGAATTCTAAACAGAGCATGGAGACACCTACGAGAAACGATTATGAAGAACCGTTAAGCAGAACGCAAAGAAGGAGAAGAAACAAGCAGCAAACACCTAATTCGGTATCGCCTTCAAATAAACGTCGATTCTGGTTACCATATTAGATTGAGTGATTAATAAAATGAACTTTATAAAAGACCGATACTTTACTCTTGCGGATCCTCTAAGTTTTTCCGGTGTCACTAAATTAGCCAAGGAATCAGATGTCCCCAAACAAGAAGTTCAACACTGGTTGGAAGGTGAAGATTCCTACACTCTACACAAGCAGGTTTATAGAAAGTTTTCCAGAAATAGATATCATGTAACATTGATGATCTTTTTCAAGCAGATTTAATTGATATACGTAACATTGCAAAATATAACAAAGGCATAAACTATCTTCTAAGTGTGATAGACGTGTTTTCAAAATTTGCATGGGTTAAACCTTTACGCACGAAAACAGGCAAAGAAGTAGCTGACGCATTTGCTGAAATTTTCAGTGAACGTGTACCTGTAAGTATTCAAACGGACAACGGTAAAGAATTTCTTGCTAAAAATGTGCAAAAACTGTTCAAACAACACGATGTAAACTTCTATACAGCAAATAATCCTGATGTAAAGGCTGCAGTCGTAGAAAGATTTAATAAAACGTTAAAAACAAAAATGTACAAGTACTTCACTTACTCGAACAGTTTTGAGTATATAAACGTATTACAAGACCTTGTGAAATCCTATAACAGCGCTTATCACTCGACAATCAAAATGTCCCCTAACGAAGTAAACAGAGATAATGTTTTAACCGTATATAATAATATTATGAACGGTCGTCTAAAATTAAAAAATGAAAGTAAGAGAACAATTTTATACAAAGTTGGTGATTACGTAAGAATAAGCAGGTACAAACATGTTTTTGAAAAAGGTTATGTGAACAATTGGAGTGGTGAAATATTTAAAATTACACACGTAATAAGACGAGAGCCAGTTGTGTATAAGATCTGCGACTTGTTGGACGAACCTGTAGACGGAGTCTTTTATCAGCCGGAACTTCAGCGCGTAACGTACGACCCCGAAAATACATTTAAAATTGAGAAAGTATTAAAAAAGAGACACAAAAAAGGCAACTGTGAAGCATTTGTACAGTGGAGGGATTACCCAACAAAGTTCAATTCTTGGATTCCGTGCGACGCGTTAACAACGATATGAATCAGAATAAGGATTTTTATTTATCACTGGTGTCAAACAGCTCTACCGAATATTTTCCTAATAACACAACTGCGAATTTTTACACTCAGTTACCAAAAACTATTCATTTAGATGGCGAATGGTGCGTGGGTTTAACGGAAATTCAGTATCCTTGCTCCTTTATGAGTGTCAACAAGGGCGAAAATGTTATATACTGCATCTACAAATTTAACATGAAAACACTGATAACTGCTGGTGGTAATTCTATCGGTGATGTGAAGTGTAATGAACGCTGTGCCATGTTATCGAGTGATGTAATTTTGCGGGGAGAATGTAAATCTTTTGAAAATCTACTGAAAGCTATCAAAAATGGTCAGCACCAAATATTGAACGATGAAATTACTGGAGATTACAAATCTAGAATAGAAACTGGAAACTACGATTCGATAGAAGATATTTTACATGCTCTAAACACAATAGAAACTCTGAAGATGGAAAAGGTGTTATTTAAGTTTGACAGTATCTCAAAAAAAGTACATGTCGCTTGTGGTAGCAAAGAATTAGTATCACTGGTGCTTTCGCCAAAACTTAGTCTACAGTTGGGATTTGAGCCCGAGACAAACGTGTTAAATAAGAGATCATCACACCCCGCAAATGTTATGCTGGGTATGCCATCACATCTTTTTATATATAGTGACATTGTTGAGCCACAGTTAATTGGTGATACGCTTGCAAAAGTGTTGCGAGTAGTAGTTATTGACAATCAACGTTACATTTACGGCACTCATAATACTCAAGAATTTTCACACCCTCACTATATACCTGTATTGAGGAGAGAGTTTGAAAATATCGAAATTGATATAAGAAGTGTGACGGGTGAAAAAGTGCCATTCCAGTTTGGGACCGTGTGCGTTAAACTTCACTTTAGAAAAATTTCATAATGAACGCTTGTCATTATCACGACTATTACATCAACCAAGCCGGCTCAGGTATAGGTTCAATTTATAAAGGTGCTAGTTATCAAAGAGGTTATGGTTTCGGGAGTTTTTTAAAAGGTCTTTTTCGTACCGTTTTGCCATTTTTAAAAAGCGGCATAAAGACTATCGGTAAAGAAACACTGCTTAGTGGATCAAACTTTCTTAGTGACGTCGTTAATAAGGTGCCCGCAAAAGAGGCGTTTAAAACACGTTTCAACCAGTCAGTTCAAAATTTAAAACGTAAAGCTGAGGATAAAGTCAATAATCTAATTGGTTCAGGCAGTATAAAAAGAAAGCGCATGAGGAATAAAGTTCAGAAGCAGTTAACAGCTCATCGTGTAAAGAAGTCTAAGCGTAAAAGTGCAACAGCAAAATATCAGGATATTTTCACATAAGCGAGTATAGTATAGAGAAAATACAAAATGTCTTTCCTACACCCAAACAGTTGCGAGTGTGCCAAGAGTGAACTCGATCTTTTCGCATTACCACCGACACAAACGAGTATTGAGTCAGGTCAGTGGGTTCACTATAAAACAGTGTCCAGCATATCGGAAAATAGCCCCCTTGAATTTGTTGCAACCGGGTGTGACGATTATATAGACCTTTCTCAGACCTTACTTTCGGTCACTGTAAATATTGTCAAAGAAGATGGAACCAAGTTCGTCGAAGCTGATAAAATAGCACCAATTAATAATCTTTTGCACTCGATGTTTAGCCAAGTTGACGTGTACTTGAATCAAAAACTCATCTCACCTCCTAACAACACATACGCTTACAAAAGTTATCTGGAGACTCTTTTAAATTACGATGCTGGCGCAAAGAACTCGCATCTTACATGCGGATTATGGTACCAAGATACAGCTGGAAAAATGAACACCATCGGTGACGCAAACGCTGGATATGCTAAGAGACGAAAGTTAACATCGGCAAGTAAAGAAATCGATCTCATAGGACACTTGAACTGTGATATATTTAACCAAGAAAAATTTTTAATGAACGGTGTAGAGTTGCGTTTAAAGTTTGTGCGATCACGGGAAAGTTTTGTGTTGATGGCCGATGGTGTAGTTGGAAAATTACATATTAAAGATGCAACTTTGCTGATTAGAAGAAATAAAATAAATCCAACAGTCCTGCTTGCGCATACAAAAGCTTTGGAAATATCTTCGGCAAAGTATCCCATAACTCGAACTGAATTAAAAGTTCTAACGATACCGCAAGGCGTACAAGGAAAATCTTTGGATAACGTTTATTTAGGGCAATTGCCAAAACGATGCGCCGTGTGTTTTGTTACTAATAAAGCATTTATTGGCGATTATACATTAAATCCGTTCAATTTTCAAAATTTTGGTTTGAACTATTTATCACTCTACGTGGATGGAAATCAAATTCCTAGTAAACCGCTACAGCCAATTTTTGATGGTGCTAGTAAGAATTTTGTGTCGATGTATCACACTCTTTTTTCGGGAACGGGAATACACTTTTTGAACACTGGCAACAACATTTCCAGGGAAAACTACGCTGAAGGATTTTCAATTGCTGTTTTTGATTTAACACCTGATTTGTCAGCGCATAACAATCTCTCGTGGAATTTGATAAAAAACGGAAGTTTACGAATAGAAGTTGCGTTTAACACACCTCTCGAAGAAACTGTCAACTGTTTGGTGTATGGGGAATTTGACAGTGTAATTGAAATTGATAAAAAACGTAATGTAATTGTGGATTATAGCAGTTAATTTTGTATTTGATTATAAATAAACAAATAAAATGTGAAAAAACAAAAATTTGTCAGTCTTATTTCGAACGTCCAACAAGATGGTTGTCTTCATCGACTACCAGTGTTTCAGCTTTGGGGGCTCGGATAAAAATCTGATCATAAAAGAGTTGGCGATTTTAAATTGTTGTGGTAAAAGTGCGCCAATGCATTTTCTGCTTAAACCACCGGAAGATATTCCTACATTACCGCACAATTATCAAAAGCAGGCTGATTGGTTAACCTACAATTTTCACGGTCTTTGTTGGTCAACGGGTGATACATTGTATGAAAACTTGGATAAAATATTGCAAAAAGCAACCGAAAACTCAACTTGCATCTATGTAAAAGGTATAGAGAAGAAACGTTTTTTAGCCAAGCGTCTACCAGAATGTAATATTCTGAATATTGAGAACTTGGATTGTCCGTCGTTTCGAAATTTAAGAAAGAATTTTGACACACAGTGTTGCAAACATCATTTATTTAGAAAAGCAATGTGCGCGTTGCGAAATGTTCACAACTTGAAAAGCTGGTACGATGAACACAGTGCAACTGAAAAACTGTCTGGAGAAAATATCTACGAAGAAGAGGAAATATCATGTTCTTGTTTCGGCCTATAACACACTACCACGTTTTGTTAGTAAACCGTCACTAATAATTTTCAACAGCGACCCCGACTATATGCCCGGTACTCACTGGATGGCCATTTACATCGATAAATTTGGATTTGCGTATTTCTTTGACAGTTTTGGAAGGCGTCCATCTAAAAAAATTTCAAGTTTTCTTCAAAGAAATTGTTTAATGTGGTCTTACAACTCGCATCAAATTCAAGATGTAACATCAACCCTTTGCGGACAGTACTGTCTTTTGTTTCTTTTCAACTACGCTATGGGAAATCCAATTGAGACATTTCTAAACACGTATGACTATGATTTCAAAAACAACGATACAATTTGCAATAATCTCTTTAATAAGTATTTCTCATAAATACACAAAGACGCATACAAAACCACTTGTTTTCTTTTACCTTTTATACCTAAACGACATTCTTTTGATGGTGTACGGGGTGATGCGGGCGGCGGCCGGGAACGCGCACCGGGAAAACGCGCCGGGAAACGCGCCGGGAAACGCGCCGGGAAACGCGCCGGGAAACGCGCCGGGAAACGCGCCGGGAAACGCGCCGGGAAACGCGCCGGGAAACGCGGCCGGGAACGCGCGCCGGGAAACGCGGCCGGGAACGGGCACCGAAAACGCTGGCTTGGAACACTCCCAAAAAACGTGCACTTCACTTGTTTGTAATGCTAAGATACTGTAACCGTTATTTATTTATTTTAATATGGGACTAACAACCAAACAAAAGTGTAAGAGGTAAATATGTACATTTATTCACAAAAATGTATGCCTATGTTATTATTAAAACAAATTTACATAGACACACACACATACACAAACATATATAAAATAAAATTTTTACACACAATACAAAAAAAAAAAATAAATAAATAAAAATAAAAATACATGTCACTCGAAGCCGTACGGTAAAGTGTCAAATTTGTTATCGTTTAAACGGCGCCTTTTGGTATAATTTATCCTGTACAGCTTCGAGCTGTTCTTAGTCAAAACTTCGTAAGTCTTACTTCTAACAATTACCCTGTCCTCTAAATGTATTTCCTGTCCTGTATTGTTGCACACCATATCTCTCATTTTTGAAAAATTTATATGCTGAAGATTTTGGTAATTCAACGTGATTCCTTTAATTTTACAAACATAGTCAATTTTATTTTCTTTCGAGTTCAAAAATTTATAACTATAGTTTTTCGGCCCCCCGCTGACAAATTCTAAGATATAACTCTCCGGACCGTAATCGGTCATTTCATTAGTTAAATCTCCCAAAAAATCGCCCGTTGGTGGTAACCATTCATCATTTTTATGCGTGAAGATGACACTATCTGTATCATAGTATAATACTCGTTCGTTAAGCTGCTCTAAGTATTAGTATAATTGTAGACGTGCGTTTGCCGTAGTGTATGCAGCGATAGCGACGTTAACTGTTTTTGACGGCTTCACATCCTCAGCACATCTGTCCCAGGTAGCCATAACTGTGTCGGGATTAATTATCGTAATGTCATGTACCACCGCTGAAGGGTTCGTAACTAGTTTAAACAAATCAGATGGATTGCTGATTATCTCTGTTTGTTGCAAATTCTCCCGCTGACCGAATTTCCCCCAAAACGAATTCAACATTAGTTTCGATAAATACCGCATACCGGGATTTTTAGCGATTTTAGCTCGGTCTAATTGAACCCCTTCGCGTGCGTAATATTCTTCAACATACCGGGACTTATCCGCATCCGTTAGACACCACGATGGCCAATCTGAGCACTCCTGTTTTATTTTCAAAAAATTATTTACGTAACCTGTGAATAGACCACCAATTTTCGAAGCTGGATCGTACATCGTGACATCATACTCCCATATTTCATGGTATTCTATAATTTTGTACTCCTTTTCCAAAGCTTTTCTTAGTTCATCAGCTATAAATGTACCCGTAAATTGACGCTCCGTACCTGAGTGCTGACAACGGTTTTGATTCGATGATTCGACACATACGCGACACAGCGGAAACGTCAATTTTCCGTTACATCTATAAGGAAGTACCGGGTGATATAGACCTCTGGGTGGTTCAACGACGCATTTAATTATACCTTCAATCGTACCTATATCAACCTGATTACAGTTTTCAGACCCTACATAAATTTTCTTAGGGTGACACGATGGATATTTTCCGTACTTGTTGACGAAAGGGTAAAGACTGCAAACGTCGTAGTACATTATCTTCTCACCCGGTATACATTTGTGATACAATTTGCACGCGTTTGTTCTGCCGCCGTAAATAGCATCGCGCGGATTTAGTGGTGTTGTCCGGTTAACATTTTGTGAAGCTAAAAATGGGATTATTAGTGGATTCTCATTTTTCAATTTGTTAAAAGCACATTCCCAGATGGTCACGAGATTGTACCCCGCATTTCTAATACGGTTTTCTTTGTATAAGGTGTTTTCACGACGCGAAAACAACGAATCGTCTTTCGTGGATAGTTTGGCCGTTTGATTGGGAAAACAACTTTCGCATCCGTGCCACCAACATCCGTGAAATTCAAACACAGTGTTTGTAGCTGCGCAAAAACCGTCAACCAACAAACCTTCTTTTAAGCGAACTTCGCGATCATTGCCGACATGTATAATGGTGATATTTTCGCTATGGGCCATCCACGTAAGCCATTGCAGTGCAGAATAGGATTGATTTTCACATCTTCGATACCCGTTACGCGGTATGACGGCAATACTATCTTCTTTTAAAAAGTTCCGACGAAACACAAGATTGCACGCCGAAGCTATAGTTATGCATTCTAAAAACGGATCAACGCGATTTGTTTCTAAAAAGTTGAGCCTTAATTTTACGCAACTTCGCCGTAAAATATCAACGTCTGATATACAATATTTAACTATCTCATCCTTCATGTTAAAAACATAACCGTTTGCTATTTGTGCATCATACCATTTGAAGAATGTAACTCTATCATCAGGCTTCATCATGTCACAACCGTAATGCTTTGCATCAGGTAATGGCCCTACGTATTCACTGTTTTGATTCGTGTTGAAAAAATGGGGAAAATAACCTTTACAGCCTGAAATTTTGAATGTAGTCGGAAATTTTGACAATGGTAGTTAAATGAAGTTTAAGCTATCAATGAAGCGAATTGATTCACCGCATTTAATTGACATTAACTTAGCCCCGGTTCGAATAACAGATGGCTGCCATCTCGAAAAGTTGTTAAACAGAAATTGCAAAATAAAGCAACCGTCATAGCCTTTCAAGTTATGGGCTATGGCTGTAACTTTAATTTTTTTTGACATGTTTGATACATGTTCTAACAAGTTTTCTATTGGATTGTCTAAAAAAATGTGTTGCCGGATTCCGCAGAACGAACATTCGTCTGAAATGTCATCTTTTGAAATGCACTGGTGACAGACTTGCTGTACCACGCATACATTTGGTACATGTAAATAGTTGTCGTCTTGAACAACCGTATCTTGGGTCGTTTCTAAATCAAAAAATAATAACAAAAACATGGAATTATTATCAATAACTTTTTGACTCAGTTTGTTTGTTCGTATATAGCACAAATGTCTAATTGGTTTCTTTTCACCGCATACATCGCAAAACTTAATACCGCAAACATGAGTTTCTTTGCGTTTTATCCAAATATTTTGAAAACAATCTCTACACTTTTGTAATTTTTCACATATCTTTAGTTTTTCGTGTTTGGCCAGACAATTACCGCCGCGGAAAAATCGGTTACACTTAGTACATTCAATTTGATTGTTTTCAATTAATTCACATGGTGGACTTGAATGACAACATGGGCAGATGTAGGGACAATTTTTATGTCTACTGTTATCTCTACTTCGGACACGGCATCTCTCGCAGAAATAGCTCGTCGCAAACACCCCTGTTAAACTTAATATCACATTATAATGACCATTTTCCATGATTAAATTTAAGCACGGCCGACCTGTAAGTCGAGCACCCTCGAAATAAACAGTTCTCCCTTTTCGACTATTGTAAACAACTATAGTGTAATCATTCAAATATTCTTGGAGAATATTAATGTGTCTGTAATCGCCGCCATTTGATAAATCTATATCCGCTGCAATGCATAAACTCTCCGCCAAATCTGATAAAAGTTGTCTACCGTGAGTGCCTTTGAAAATTTCCAAACTTTTTTTCAGAAAACCCGAATCGCAAAAATGTTTTGCAACCACAACGGCTCTCGCTAAGCATCTGTTATCAGCGTCATTTTCTATACAATAAACACTGTTTTTACGTAATGAAAATTCGTTAAACCCAACAGTTAGAGCATCTGATGCGGATGGCGTACCTTTTCCCAAAGGTGGTCTTATGCAGTCAACTCGTACACTCAACACACCATCAACGAAAAAGGATGCGTTACTTTGGAGTACCTTTGCGATAAGATCCATTATCACATGGTTGCTGTATTGCGCCAAATTTCGGAATGAAACGTAGAGTGGTTTGTCGGGGTGTTCATGATTCTCGAGTACCACGCCTACAATATCCGTCTGTGCAAAACCTCTGCACATGTGCTTGAGAAGCTCATCAGTAGCATTCTGAAAATTCAGGATTTATTTAGCGATACATGTTTTTTTTATTTACTTATTTATTCTGACCTGCAACCAGACAATAGGATCGCCCGTACATGTTTCTTTTTTAAACTGAAATCTCATACGGCGACCTGTGAGAGCGAATTTTGTCAACGTACACTCACTTTCGCCCATACTCTCCAGATAAGTATGTGGTGGTATATCTAAACAAAAAAAAATAATAGAAAATTTCTTAACATACTGCTCGCACTCACCTAAATTTTCCAAGTAAGTAGGCGAATTTTCCTCGCTTGCATATGGTTTCCATTCTGTTTTACATAAAAAAAAAAAAACAAAAAAAAAGTTTATATTACCACTTAAACGGATAACAAAGTTACTTTACCTGAACTAGCATCTTTTGATGTTGAAGGTTGAGGATTAGTATAAGGATTAAATGCCACAAAGTGCGAAATGATATTTACCGGGTCTGAAAACCGTAAAATTAAAGTGATGAATGAAAAAATATATTTAGGTACCTTTAGTTGTTAATTTGTTTTTATTTATTTCGTCACCAGCTTGTGTTCTTTCTGTTTTTACAGCGTCATCATCGCTGTCAGGAATTTCTATGATCTTGCAATCGTCGTCGTCATCCTTGTTGCTCTTTTTTCCACTTGCGATATGTTGAGCAGCAACTGTACCTCATATAACATTAGAATAATAAATAAATAAATAAATAAATAAATAAATAGTTAATCTCTCACCGTTTTTTAAGTTTGATGCTGAGACAGAAGCCTTGTCGCTATTTGTTAAATCACTAGTTTCAGTCCCCAATGGTGTTTTTCTCTTCATTTCTAATATTTAACAAAATTCGGAAATTATCACCTTTAAATTAATATTTAAATACACTTACCGAGCGATGCAGTAACTGAACGTCGTAATTGAACATAGCTGTCAATGTCAACTTCACTTTTTGGGCGATCATTTTGTAATAATTTGTAATCAATAAATGATAAAGCCGCTTTTTTTATCTCGCTAGTGTTGAGCAAACCGCATTTAAACATTAATAAAATGTTATCTATGGATAGCGAAGCAAGCAGAACTTTGAAAGATTCCATTTTCGATGTCACCAAAGAAACTAACACAATTCAGGCGAAACACACACTGTGAAAAATTTTTTCAACTGAGAACATATGACTCGGTGGTAGCAGCTTTTAATACTGAGTGTGAAAGTTTTGAAAGTATGAAGAAAGGGGTAGGTAATTAACATTATTTTCTGTTTCTAAACCCCGACGCCTGAGTTGACCGACCGGAAGACAACCTTAGCGCTACCGGCACCAGCTTTTCTAATCTCTTAGTCAAGAAATACAATGCCTAATATTCACTAGCGCAGTCATTAGCCAGAGAAAATCATAATTCACCATTGTTTGTTTGCCAAAACACCCTCATCATCATCAGCATCATCACCATCATCATCGCAGATCCATACTTACGATGGGAAGTGTACGGAGCCGATTTCCCGAAAGACAACCTTGTTTCTAGCGACAATAGTTTTCTAATCCGCAGTAAATACATTGTCTAATATTCACTGACGACGTCTATTAGTCAAAAAAAAAATAAAAATAAATTACCATTGTTTAATTGTCAAAATATCCTCATCACATCCGATATGCTTACGATGTTAAGTTAAGAATTTATGTGCTTAATGAAATTGCACTTGTCACACAAAAACACTCATCCTTAACCGCTCATTTTTGCGAAACTCTTTTTTTTCTTTCTTGGTTAAATGCGGTGGGACTTCTTTAATGATGTCCCCTCGAATAACGGGAGTATATCCACCGTGATTATCGTCATCCCAAGACTCTTCATCTTCTGCTTCTTCTCCTTCTTTCTTATGTATCAGCATTTCTTGATTCTGGTCGGCTTTACAATTTCTCTCCGTATGTTGAGCATGTGGAACGGGAAACGTTGGTTGCATCCGTCGCTGACATTTATACTTGTGCATCCACATCCTGCTAGCTTTCACCCAATGATCTTTGATAAATGGACACTGAACCAATTCTGTTAAAAAAAAATGTTTAATTTCGTAGATATGATTAAAGTTATGGAAATAATAAATAAATAATTTCTTACCATCATCCATGTTTAATAACGGCGCGTTAATTGAAAAAACAATTGAAGATCTATTTTCTTTTACTTCTTCTTGTTCTTCCTCTAACCAACACACACAAAGTCACTAAGACACTTGGGGGACTTCTTCGTAGCACCAACGAACTTAGACAATGAAGGGCTCTATCAGAAGGCAGTAATTTATGTAGAAATAAAAACAAGTTTCTCTTTTATTTTCATTTAATTTTACATTAACTTATCGTTAGTCAATGCAATTATATATTTAATTAAGTTTCTAATTTCACTAATTAGACTTTCTAATTTGATGTCAAATTAATTTCACATTATTATATCGTTATTTAACCGTTAATTATTGTCATAACGATTAAGAGGTAATTAGAAAGTTTCATCAATTAAACTTTCTCATTGATAACTAATTATTGCGTCATTAAGATGCAATTAGAAAGTTTCATCAATTAAAACTTTTACTTTAATATCAATTTTTTAATGAGTCATTAATAAAACTTTCCATTTGATATCTAATTAAAAATTAATTAATTAGTTATTTAATTAAATAATTAAGTAATTAATTAATTAAGTAATTAATTAATTAAGTAATTAATTAATTGAGTAATTGATTTAATTGATCTAATTAATTTACACTTTCACTTCGATATCTAATTAATATCCAATTAAAAAACAATTAAAAATTCATTAGCCTAATTAAAGCGCTAATTAATTAATTAATTAATTAATTAATTAATTGACCTTTGATTGACCTTTGATTGACCTTTGATTGACCTTTGATTAATCACTAATGGGCCCCCCTTACTACTATGATTTCGTGCAGAATTCTGCTGTTTTCTTGCAATTCAGCCGTTGAATCTTGGTAAAAAGTTATGATTTTGTAGATTTCGTGCTCTTCTTTGCGAATTCAAGATAGAAAACAACGAAAATCAGCGAGAAATCGTCGTATTGCATCAAAATATGCGGTTTTCTCTTAGAATTCTGTTGATTTCGTGCAGAATTCTGCTGTTTTCTTGCAATTCAGCCGTTGAATCTTGGTAAAAAGTGATGATTTTGTGGATTTCGTGCTCTTCTTTGCAAATTCAAGCCAGAAAACAACGAAAATCGGCGAGGAATCGTCGTCTTGCATCGAAATATGCGGTTTTCTCTAAGAATTTTGATGATTTCGTGCAGAATTCTGCTGTTTTCTTGCAATTCAGCCGTTGAATCTTGGTAAAAAGTCATGATTTTGTAGATTTCGTGCTCTTCTTTGCGAATTCAAGCCAGAAAACAACGAAAATCGGCGAGAAATCGTCGTTTTGCATCGAAAAATGCGGTTTTCTGTAAGAATTTTGATGATTTCGTGCAGAATTCTGCTGTTTTCTTGCAATTCAGCCGTTGAATCTTGGTAAAAAGTCATGATTTAGTAGATTTCGTGCTCTTCTATGCGAATTCAAGATAGAAAACAACGAAAATCAGCGAGAAATCGTCGTTTTGCATCAAAATATGCGGTTTTCTCTAAGAATATTGATGATTTCGTGCAGAATTTGGCTGTTTTCTTGCAATTCAGCCGTTGAATCTTGGTAAAAAGTCAAGATTTTGTAGATTTCGTGCTCTTCTTTGCGAATTCAAGCCAGAAAACAACGAAAATCGGCGAGAAATCGTCGTTTTGCATCGAAATATGCGGTTTTCTGTAAGAATTTTGATGATTTCGTGCAGAATTCTGCTGTTTTCTTGCAATTCAGCCGTTGAATCTTGGTAAAAAGTCATGATTTAGTAGATTTCGTGCTCTTCTATGCGAATTCAAGATAGAAAACAACGAAAATCAGCGAGAAATCGTCGTTTTGCATCAAAATATGCGGTTTTCTCTAAGAATATTGATGATTTCGTGCAGAATTTGGCTGTTTTCTTGCAATTCAGCCGTTGAATCTAGGTAAAAAGTCATGATTTTGTAGATTTCGTGCTCTTCTTTGCGAATTCAAGCCAGAAAACAACGAAAATCGGCGAGGAATCGTCGTTTTGCATCGAAACATGCGGTTTTCTGTAAGAATTTTGATGATTTCGTGATAATTCTGCTGTTTTCTTGCAATTCAGCTGTTGAATCTTGGTAAAAAGTCATGATTTTGTAGATTTCGTGCTCTTCTTTGCGAATTCAAGATAGAAAACAACGAAAATCAGCGAGAAATCGTCGTTTTGCATCGAAATATGCGGTTTTCTCTAAGAATTCTGATGATTTCGTGCAGAATTCTGCTGTTTTCTTGCAATTCAGCCGTTGAATCTTGGTAAAAAGTGATTATTTAGTAGATTTCGTGCTCTTCTTTGCGAATTCAAACCAGAAAACAACGAAAATCGGCGAGAAATCGTCGTTTTGCATCAAAATATGCGGTTTTCTGTAAAAATTTTGATGATTTCGTGCAGAATTCTGCTGTTTTCTTGCAATTCAGCCGTTGAATCTTGGTAAAAAGTGATGATTTTGTAGATTTCGCGGTCTTCTTTGCGAATTCAAGCCAGAAAACAACGAAAATCGGCAAAAAATCGTCGTTTTGCATCGAAAAATGCGGTTTTCTGTAAGAATTTTGATGATTTCGTGCAGCATTCTGCTGTTTTCTTGCAATTCAGCCGTTGAATCTTGGTAAAAAGTCATGATTTTGTAGACTTCGTGCTCTTCTTTGCGAATTCAAGATAGAAAACAACGAAAATCAGCGAGAAATCGTCGTTTTGCATCGAAATATGCGGTTTTCTCTAAGAATTCTGATGATTTCGTGCAGAATTCTGCTGTTTTCTTGCAATGCAGCCGTTGAATCTTGGTAAAAAGTGATGATTTTGTGGATTTCGTGCTCTTCTTTGCGAATTCAAGCCAGAAAACAACGAAAATCGGCGAGAAATCGTCGTTTTGCATCGAAATATGCGGTTTTCTCTAAGAATTTTGACGATTTCGTGCAGAATTCTGCTGTTTTTTTGCAATTCAGCCGTTGAATCTTGGTAAAAAGTCATGATTTTGTAGATTTCGTGCTCTTCTTTGCGAATTCAAGCCAGAAAACAACGAAAATCGGCGAGAAATCGTCGTTTTGCATCGAAATATGCGGTTTTCTGTAAGAATTTTGATGATTTCGTGCAGCATTCTGCTGTTTTCTTGCAATTCAGCCGTTGAATCTTGGTAAAAAGTCATGATTTTGTAGATTTCGTGCTCTTCTTTGCGAATTCAAGCCAGAAAACAACGAAAATCGGCGAGAAATCGTCGTTTTGCATCGAAATATGCGGTTTTCTGTAAGAATTTTGATGATTTCGTGCAGAATTCTGCTGTTTTCTTGCAATTCAGCCGTTGAATCTTGGTAAAAAGTCATGATTTTGTAGATTTCGTGCTCTTCTTTGCGAATTCAAGCCAGAAAACAACGAAAATCGGCGAGAAATCGTCGTTTTGCATCGAAATATGCGGTTTTCTGTAAGAATTTTGATGATTTCGTGCAGCATTCTGCTGTTTTCTTGCAATTCAGCCGTTGAATCTTGGTAAAAAGTCATGATTTTGTAGATTTCGTGCTCTTCTTTGCGAATTCAAGCCAGAAAACAACGAAAATCGGCGAGAAATCGTCGTTTTGCATCGAAATATGCGGTTTTCTGTAAGAATTTTGATGATTTCGTGCAGAATTCTGCTGTTTTCTTGCAATTCAGCCGTTGAATCTTGGTAAAAAGTCATGATTTTGTAGACTTCGTGCTCTTCTTTGCGAATTCAAGCCAGAAAATAACGAAAATCGGCGAGAAATCGTCGTTTTGCATCGAAATATGCGGTTTTCTGTAAGAATTTTGATGATTTCGTGCAGAATTCTGCTGTTTTCTTGCAATTCAGCCGTTGAATCTTGGTAAAAAGTCATGATTTTGTAGATTTCGTGCTCTTCTTTGCGAATTCAAGCCAGAAAACAACGAAAATCGGCGAGAAATCGTCGTTTTGCATCGAAATATGCGGTTTTCTGTAAGAATTTTGATGATTTCGTGCAGAATTCTGCTGTTCTCTTGCAATTCAGCCGTTGAATCTTGGTAAAAAGTCATGAATTTGTAGATTTCGTGCTCTTCTTTGCGAATTCAAGCCAGAAAACAACGAAAATCGGCGAGAAATCGTCGTTTTGCATCGAAATATGCGGTTTTCTGTAAGAATTTTGACGATTTCGTGCAGAATTCTGCTGTTTTCTTGCAATTCAGCCGTTGAATCTTGGTAAAAAGTCATGATTTTGTAGATTTCCTGCTCTTCTTTGCGAATTCAAGCCAGGAAACAACGAAAATTGGCGAGAAATCGTCGTTTTGCATCGAAAAATGCGGTTTTCTGTAAGAATTTTGATGATTTCGTGCAGATTTCTGCTGTTTTCTTGCAATTCAGCCGTTGAATCTTGGTAAAAAGTCATGATTTTGTAGATTTCGTGCTCTTCTTTGCGAACTCAAGCCAGAAAACAACGAAAATCGGCGAGACATCGTCGTTTTGCATTGAAATATGCGGTTTTCTGTAAGAATTTTGATGATTTCAAGGACAATTCTGCTGTTTTCTTGCAATTCAGCCGTTGAATCTAAGTAAAAAGTCATAATTTTGTAGATTTCGTGCTCTTCATTGCGAATTCAAGCCAGAAAACAACGAAAATCGGCGAGAAATCGTCGATTTGCATCGAAATATGCGGTTTTCTGTAAGAATTTTGATGATTTCGTGCAGAATTCTGCTGTTTTCTTGCAATTCAGCCGTTGAATCTTGGTAAAAAGTCATGATTTTGTAGATTTCGTGCTCTTCTTTGCGAATTCAAGATAGAAAACAAGGAAAATCAGCGAGAAATCGTCGTTTTGCATCGAAATATGCGGTTTTCTCTTAGAATTCTGATGATTTCGTGCAGAATTCTGCTGTTTTCTTGCAATTCAGCCGTTGAATCTTGGTAAAAAGTGATAATTTTGTGGATTTCGTGCTCTTCTTTGCGAATTCAAGCCAGAAAACAACGAAAATTGGCGAGAAATCGTCGTTTTGCATCGAAATATGCGGTTTTCTGTAAGAATTTTGAAGATTTCGTGCGGCATTCTGCTGTTTTCTTGCAATTCAGCCGTTGAATCTTGGTAAAAAGTCATGATTTTGTAGACTTCGTGCTCTTCTTTGCGAATTCAAGATAGAAAACAACGAAAATCAGCGAGAAATCGTCGTTTTGCATCGAAATATGCGGTTTTCTCTTAGAATTCTGATGATTTCGTGCAGAATTCTGCTGTTTTCTTGCAATGCAGCCGTTGAATTTTGGTAAAAAGTGATGATTTTGTGGATTTCGTGCTCTTCTTTGCGAATTCAAGCCAGAAAACAACTAAAATCGGCGAGACATCGTCGTTTTGCATTGAAATATGCGGTTTTCTGTAAGAATTTTGATGATTTCGAGGACAATTCTGCTGTTTTCTTGCAATTCAGCCGTTGAATCTAAATAAAAAGTCATAATTTTGTAGATTTCGTGCTCTTCATTGCGAATTCAAGCCAGAAAACAACGAAAATCGGCGAGAAATCGTCGTTTTGCATCGAAATATGCGGTTTTCTGTAAGAATTTTGATGATTTCGTGCTGAATTCTGCTGTTTTCTTGCAATTCAGCCGTTGAATCTTGGTAAAAAGTCATGATTTTGTAAATTTCGTGCTCTTCTTTGCGAATTCAAGCCAGAAAACAACGAAAATCGGCGAGAAATCGTCGTTTTGCATCGAAATATGCGGTTTTCTGTAAGAATTTTGATGATTTCGTGCAGAATTCTGCTGTTTTCTTGCAATTCAGCCGCTGAATCTTGGTAAAAAGTCGTGAATTTGTAGATTTCGTGCTCTTCTTTGCGAATTCAAGCCAGAAAACAACAAAAATCGGCGAGAAATCGTCGTTTTGCATCGAAATATGCGGTTTTCTGTAAGAATTTTGACGATTTCGTGCAGAATTCTGCTGTTTTCTTGCAATTCAGCCGTTGAATCTTGGTAAAAAGTCATGATTTTGTAGATTTCGTGCTCTTCTTTGCAAATTCAAGCCAGAAAACAACGAAAATCGGCGAGAAATCGTCGTTTTGCATCGAAAAATGCGGTTTTCTGTAAGAATTTTGATGATTTCGTGCAGATTTCTGCTGTTTTCTTGCAATTCAGCCGTTGAATCTTGGTGAAAAGTCATGATTTTGTAGATTTCGTGCTCTTCTTTGCGAATTCAAGCCAGAAAACAACGAAAATCGGCGAGACATCGTCGTTTTGCATTGAAATATGCGGTTTTCTGTAAGAATTTTGATGATTTCGAGGACAATTCTGCTGTTTTCTTGCAATTCAGCCGTTGAATCTAAATAAAAAGTCATAATTTTGTAGATATCGTGCTCTTCATTGCGAATTCAAGCCAGAAAACAACGAAAATCGGCGAGAAATCGTCGTTTTGCATCGAAATATGCGGTTTTCTGTAAGAATTTTGATGATTTCGTGCAGAATTCTGCTGTTTTCTTGCAATTCAGCCGTTGAATCTTGTTAAAAAGTGATTATTTAGTAGATTTCGTGCTCTTCTTTGCGAATTCAAGCCAGAAAACAACGAAAATCGGCAAGAAATCGTCGTTTTGCATCGAAAAATGCGGTTTTCTGTAAGAATTTTGATGATTTCGTGCAGATTTCTGCTGTTTTCTTGCAATTCAGCCGTTGAATCTCTGTAAAAAGTCATGATTTTGTAGATTTCGTGCCCTTCTATGCGAATTCAAGCCAGAAAACAACGAAAATCGGCGAGACATCGTCGTTTTGCATCGAAATATGCGGTTTTCTGTAAGAATTTTGATGATTTCGTGCAGAATTCTGCTGTTTTCTTGCAATTCAGCCGTTGAATCTTGGTAAAAAGTGATAATTTTGTGGATTTCGTGCTCTTCTTTGCGAATTCAAGCCAGAAAACAACGAAAATTGGCGAGAAATCGTCGTTTTGCATCGAAATATGCGGTTTTCTGTAAGAATTTTGATGATTTCGTGCAGCATTCTGCTGTTTTCTTGCAATTCAGCCGTTGAATCTTGGTAAAAAGTCATGATTTTGTAGATTTCGTGCCCTTCTTTGCGAATTCAAGCCAGAAAACAACGAAAATCGGCGAGAAATCGTCGTTTTGCATCGAAATATGCGGTTTTCTCTAAGAATTCTGATGATTTCGTGCAGAATTCTGCTGTTTTCTTGCAATGCAGCCGTTGAATTTTGGTAAAAAGTGATGATTTTGTGGATTTCGTGCTCTTCTTTGCGAATTCAAGCCAGAAAACAACTAAAATCGGCGAGACATCGTCGTTTTGCATTGAAATATGCGGTTTTCTGTAAGAATTTTGATGATTTCGAGGACAATTCTGCTGTTTTCTTGCAATTCAGCCGTTGAATCTAAATAAAAACTCATAATTTTGTAGATTTCGTGCTCTTCATTGCGAATTCAAGCCAGAAAACAACGAAAATCGGCGAGAAATCGTCGTTTTGCATCGAAATATGCGGTTTTCTGTAAGAATTTTGATGATTTCGTGCAGAATTCTGCTGTTTTCTTGCAATTCAGCCGTTGAATCTTGGTAAAAAGTCATGAATTTGTAGATTTCGTGCTCTTCTTTGCGAATTAAAGCCAGAAAACAACGAAAATCGGCGAGAAATCGTCGTTTTGCATCGAAATATGCGGTTTTCTGTAAGAATTTTGATGATTTCGTGCAGAATTCTGCTGTTTTCTTGCAATTCAGCCGTTGAATCTTGGTAAAAAGTCATGAATTTGTAGATTTCGTGCTCTTCTTTGCGAATTAAAGCCAGAAAACAACGAAAATCGACGAGAAATCGTCGTTTTGCATCGAAATATGCGGTTTTCTGTAAGAATTTTGACGATTTCGTGCAGAATTCTGCTGTTTTCTTGCAATTCAGCCGTTGAATCTTGGTAAAAAGTCATGATTTTGTAGATTTCGTGCTCTTCTTTGCGAATTCAAGCCAGAAAACAACGAAAATCGGCGAGAAATCGTCGTTTTGCATCGAAAAATGCGGTTTTCTGTATGAATTTTGATGATTTCGTGCAGATTTCTGCTGTTTTCTTGCAATTCAGCCGTTGAATCTTGGTGAAAAGTCATGATTTTGTAGATTTCGTGCTCTTCTTTGCGAATTCAAGCCAGAAAACAACGAAAATCGGCGAGACATCGTCGTTTTGCATTGAAATATGCGGTTTTCTGTAAGAATTTTGATGATTTCGAGGACAATTCTGCTGTTTTCTTGCAATTCAGCCGTTGAATCTAAATAAAAAGTCATAATTTTGTAGATATCGTGCTCTTCATTGCGAATTCAAGCCAGAAAACAACGAAAATCGGCGAGAAATCGTCGTTTTCCATCGAAATATGCGGTTTTCTGTAAGAATTTTGATGATTTCGTGCAGAATTCTGCTGTTTTCTTGCAATTCAGCCGTTAAATCTTGTTAAAAAGTGATTATTTAGTAGATTTCGTGCTCTTCTTTGCGAATTCAAGCCAGAAAACAACGAAAATCGGCGAGAAATCGTCGTTTTGCATCGAAAAATGCGGTTTTCTGTAAGAATTTTGATGATTTCGTGCAGAATTCTGCTGTTTTCTTGCAATTCAGCCGTTGAATTTTAGTAAAAAGTCATAATTTTGTAGATTTCGTGCTCTTCTTTGCAAATTCAAGCCAGAAAACAACGAAAATCGGCGAGAAATCGTCGTTTTGCATCGAAATATGCGGTTTTCTGTAAGAATTTTGATGATTTCGTGCAGAATTCTGCTGTTTTCTTGCAATTCAGCCGTTGAATCTTGGTAAAAAGTGATGATTTTATGGATTTCGTGCTCTTCTTTGCAAATTAAAGCAGAAAACAACGAAAATCGGCGAGGAATCGTCGTTTTGCATCGAAAAATGCGGTTTTCTGTAAGAATTTTGATGATTTCGTGCAGATTTCTGCTGTTTTCTTGCAATTCAGCCGTTGAATCTTGGTGAAAAGTCATGATTTTGTAGATTTCGTGCTCTTCTTTGCGAATTCAAGCCAGAAAACAACGAAAATCGGCGAGACATCGTCGTTTTGCATTGAAATATGCGGTTTTCTGTAAGAATTTTGATGATTTCGAGGACAATTCTGCTGTTTTCTTGCAATTCAGCCGTTGAATCTAAATAAAAAGTCATAATTTTGTAGATATCGTGCTCTTCATTGCGAATTCAAGCCAGAAAACAACGAAAATCGGCGAGAAATCGTCGTTTTGCATCGAAATATGCGGTTTTCTGTAAGAATTTTGATGATTTCGTGCAGAATTCTGCTGTTTTCTTGCAATTCAGCCGTTGAATCTTGTTAAAAAGTGATTATTTAGTAGATTTCGTGCTCTTCTTTGCGAATTCAAGCCAGAAAACAACGAAAATCGGCGAGAAATCGTCGTTTTGCATCGAAAAATGCGGTTTTCTGTAAGAATTTTGATGATTTCGTGCAGATTTCTGCTGTTTTCTTGCAATTCAGCCGTTGAATCTCTGTAAAAAGTCATGATTTTGTAGATTTCGTGCCCTTCTTTGCGAATTCAAGCCAGAAAACAACGAAAATCGGCGAGACATCGTCGTTTTGCATCGAAATATGCGGTTTTCTGTAAGAATTTTGATGATTTCGTGCAGAATTCTGCTGTTTTCTTGCAATTCAGCCGTTGAATCTTGGTAAAAAGTGATAATTTTGTGGATTTCGTGCTCTTCTTTGCGAATTCAAGCCAGAAAACAACGAAAATTGGCGAGAAATCGTCGTTTTGCATCGAAATATGCGGTTTTCTGTAAGAATTTTGATGATTTCGTGCAGCATTCTGCTGTTTTCTTGCAATTCAGCCGTTGAATCTTGGTAAAAAGTCATGATTTTGTAGACTTCGTGCTCTTCTTTGCGAATTCAAGATAGAAAACAACGAAAATCAGCGAGAAATTGTCGTTTTGCATCGAAATATGCGGTTTTCTCTAAGAATTCTGATGATTTCGTGCAGAATTCTGCTGTTTTCTTGCAATGCAGCCGTTGAATTTTGGTAAAAAGTGATGATTTTGTGGATTTCGTGCTCTTCTTTGCGAATTCAAGCCAGAAAACAACTAAAATCGGCGAGACATCGTCGTTTTGCATTGAAA
This sequence comes from Gnatocerus cornutus, assembly GCA_029298725.1. Classification (NCBI taxonomy): domain Eukaryota; kingdom Metazoa; phylum Arthropoda; class Insecta; order Coleoptera; family Tenebrionidae; genus Gnatocerus; species Gnatocerus cornutus. Next base: position 7,184,919 of record CM055516.1, read on the forward strand.
TATGCGGTTTTCTGTAAGAATTTTGATGATTTCGAGGACAATTCTGCTGTTTTCTTGCAATTCAGACGTTGAATCTAAATAAAAAGTCATAATTTTGTAGATTTCGTGCTCTTCATTGCGAATTCAAGCCAGAAAACAACGAAAATCGGCGAGAAATCGTCGTTTTGCATCGAAATATGCGGTTTTCTGTAAGAATTTTGATGATTTCGTGCAGAATTCTGCTGTTTTCTTGCAATTCAGCCGTTGAATCTAGGTAAAAAGTCATGAATTTGTAGATTTCGTGCTCTTCTTTGCGAATTAAAGCCAGAAAACAACGAAAATCGGCGAGAAATCGTCGTTTTGCATCGAAATATGCGGTTTTCTGTAAGAATTTTGATGATTTCGTGCAGAATTCTGCTGTTTTCTTGCAATTCAGCCGTTGAATCTTGGTAAAAAGTCATGAATTTGTAGATTTCGTGCTCTTCTTTGCGAATTAAAGCCAGAAAACAACGAAAATCGGCGAGAAATCGTCGTTTTGCATCGAAATATGCGGTTTTCTGTAAGAATTTTGACGATTTCGTGCAGAATTCTGCTGTTTTCTTGCAATTCAGCCGTTGAATCTTGGTAAAAAGTCATGATTTTGTAGATTTCGTGCTCTTCTTTGCGAATTCAAGCCAGAAAACAACGAAAATCGGCGAGAAATCGTCGTTTTGCATCGAAAAATGCGGTTTTCTGTATGAATTTTGATGATTTCGTGCAGATTTCTGCTGTTTTCTTGCAATTCAGCCGTTGAATCTTGGTGAAAAGTCATGATTTTGTAGATTTCGTGCTCTTCTTTGCGAATTCAAGCCAGAAAACAACGAAAATCGGCGAGACATCGTCGTTTTGCATTGAAATATGCGGTTTTCTGTAAGAATTTTGATGATTTCGAGGACAATTCTGCTGTTTTCTTGCAATTCAGCCGTTGAATCTAAATAAAAAGTCATAATTTTGTAGATATCGTGCTCTTCATTGCGAATTCAAGCCAGAAAACAACGAAAATCGGCGAGAAATCGTCGTTTTGCATCGAAATATGCGGTTTTCTGTAAGAATTTTGATGATTTCGTGCAGAATTCTGCTGTTTTCTTGCAATTCAGCCGTTGAATCTTGTTAAAAAGTGATTATTTAGTAGATTTCGTGCTCTTCTTTGCGAATTCAAGCCAGAAAACAACGAAAATCGGCGAGAAATCGTCGTTTTGCATCGAAAAATGCGGTTTTCTGTAAGAATTTTGATGATTTCGTGCAGATTTCTGCTGTTTTCTTGCAATTCAGCCGTTGAATCTCTGTAAAAAGTCATGATTTTGTAGATTTCGTGCCCTTCTTTGCGAATTCAAGCCAGAAAACAACGAAAATCGGCGAGACATCGTCGTTTTGCATCGAAATATGCGGTTTTCTGTAAGAATTTTGATGATTTCGTGCAGAATTCTGCTGTTTTCTTGCAATTCAGCCGTTGAATTTTAGTAAAAAGTCATAATTTTGTAGATTTCGTGCTCTTCTTTGCAAATTCAAGCCAGAAAACAACGAAAATCGGCGAGAAATCGTCGTTTTGCATCGAAATATGCGGTTTTCTGTAAGAATTTTGATGATTTCGTGCAGAATTCTGCTGTTTTCTTGCAATTCAGCCGTTGAATCTTGGTAAAAAGTGATGATTTTATGGATTTCGTGCTCTTCTTTGCAAATTCAAGCCAGAAAACAACGAAAATCGGCGAGGAATCGTCGTTTTGCATCGAAATATGCGGTTTTCTCTAAGAATTTTGACGATTTCGTGCAGAATTCTGCTGTTTTCTTGCAATTCAGGCGTTGAATCTTGGTAAAAAGTCATGATTTTGTAGATCTCGTGCTCTTCTTTGCGAATTCAAGATAGAAAACAACGAAAATCAGCGAGAAATCGTCGTTTTGCATCGAAATATGCGGTTTTCTGTAAGAATTTTGATGATTTCGTGCAGAATTCTGCTGTTTTCTTGCAATTCAGCTGTTGAATCTTGGTAAAATGTCATGATTTTGTAGATTCCGTGCTCTTCTTTGGGAATTCAAGCCAGAAAACAACGAAAATCGGCGAGAAATCGTTGTTTTGCATCGAAATATGCGGTTTTCTGTAAAAATTTTGATGATTTCGTGCTGAATTCTGCTGTTTTCTTGCAATTCAGCCGTTGAATCTTGGTAAATAGTGATTATTTAGTAGATTTCGTGCTCTTCTTTGCGAATTAAAGCCTGAAAACAACGAAAATCGGCGAGAAATCGTCGTTTTGCATCGAAATATGCGGTTTTCTGTAAGAATTTTGATGATTTCGTGCAGAATTCTGCTGTTTTCTTGCAATTCAGCCGTTGAATCTTGGTAAAATGTCATGATTTTGTAGATTTCGTGCTCTTCTTTGCGAATTCAAGATAGAAAACAACGAAAATCAGCGAGAAATCGTCGTTTTGCATCGAAATATGCGGTTTTCTGTAAGAATTTTGATGATTTCGTGCAGAATTCTGCTGTTTTCTTGCAATTCAGCCGTTGAATCTTGGTAAAAAGTCATGATTTTGTAGATTTCGTGCTCTTCTTTGCGAATTCAAGCCAGAAAACAACGAAAATCGGCGAGAAATCGTCGTTTTACATCGAAATATGCGGTTTTCCTTAAGAATTTTGATGATTTCGTGCAGAATTCTGCTGTTTTCTTGCAATTCAGCCGTTGAATCTTGGTAAAAAGTCATGATTTTGTAGATTTCGTGCTCTTCTTTGCAAATTCAAGCCAGAAAACAACGAAAATCGGCGAGAAATCGTCGTTTTGCATCGAAATATGCGGTTTTCTGTAAGAATTTTGATGATTTCGTGGATAATTCTGCTGTTTTCTTGCAATTCAGCCGTTAAATTTTGGTAAAAAGTCATGATTTTGTAGATTTCGTGCTCTTCTTTGCAAATTCAAGCCAGAAAACAACGAAAATCGGCGAGAAATCGTCGTTTTGCATCGAAATATGCGGTTTTCTGTAAGAATTTTGATGATTTCGTGGATAATTCTGCTGTTTTCTTGCAATTCAGCCGTTGAATCTTGGTAAAAAGTCATGATTTTGTAGATTTCGTGCTCTTCTTTGCGAACTCAAGCCAGAAAACAACGAAAATCGGCGAGACATCGTCGTTTTGCATTGAAATATGCGGTTTTCTGTAAGAATTTTGATGATTTCAAGGACAATTCTGCTGTTTTCTTGCAATTCAGCCGTTGAATCTAAGTAAAAAGTCATAATTTTGTAGATTTCGTGCTCTTCATTGCGAATTCAAGCCAGAAAACAACGAAAATCGGCGAGAAATCGTCGATTTGCATCGAAATATGCGGTTTTCTGTAAGAATTTTGATGATTTCGTGCAGAATTCTGCTGTTTTCTTGCAATTCAGCCGTTGAATCTTGGTAAAAAGTCATGATTTTGTAGATTTCGTGCTCTTCTTTGCGAATTCAAGATAGAAAACAAGGAAAATCAGCGAGAAATCGTCGTTTTGCATCGAAATATGCGGTTTTCTCTTAGAATTCTGAGGATTTCGTGCAGAATTCTGCTGTTTTCTTGCAATTCAGCCGTTGAATCTTGGTAAAAAGTGATAATTTTGTGGATTTCGTGCTCTTCTTTGCGAATTCAAGCCAGAAAACAACGAAAATTGGCGAGAAATCGTCGTTTTGCATCGAAATATGCGGTTTTCTGTAAGAATTTTGAAGATTTCGTGCGGCATTCTGCTGTTTTCTTGCAATTCAGCCGTTGAATCTTGGTAAAAAGTCATGATTTTGTAGACTTCGTGCTCTTCTTTGCGAATTCAAGATAGAAAACAACGAAAATCAGCGAGAAATCGTCGTTTTGCATCGAAATATGCGGTTTTCTCCTAGAATTCTGATGATTTCGTGCAGAATTCTGCTGTTTTCTTGCAATGCAGCCGTTGAATTTTGGTAAAAAGTGATGATTTTGTGGATTTCGTGCTCTTCTTTGCGAATTCAAGCCAGAAAACAACTAAAATCGGCGAGACATCGTCGTTTTGCATTGAAATATGCGGTTTTCTGTAAGAATTTTGATGATTTCGAGGACAATTCTGCTGTTTTCTTGCAATTCAGCCGTTGAATCTAAATAAAAAGTCATAATTTTGTAGATTTCGTGCTCTTCATTGCGAATTCAAGCCAGAAAACAACGAAAATCGGCGAGAAATCGTCGTTTTGCATCGAAATATGCGGTTTTCTGTAAGAATTTTGATGATTTCGTGCTGAATTCTGCTGTTTTCTTGCAATTCAGCCGTTGAATCTTGGTAAAAAGTCATGATTTTGTAGATTTCGTGCTCTTCTTTGCGAATTCAAGCCAGAAAACAACGAAAATCGGCGAGAAATCGTCGTTTTGCATCGAAATATGCGGTTTTCTGTAAGAATTTTGATGATTTCGTGCAGAATTCTGCTGTTTTCTTGCAATTCAGCCGCTGAATCTTGGTAAAAAGTCGTGAATTTGTAGATTTCGTGCTCTTCTTTGCGAATTCAAGCCAGAAAACAACGAAAATCGGCGAGAAATCGTCGTTTTGCATCGAAATATGCGGTTTTCTGTAAGAATTTTGACGATTTCGTGCAGAATTCTGCTGTTTTCTTGCAATTCAGCCGTTGAATCTTGGTAAAAAGTCATGATTTTGTAGATTTCGTGCTCTTCTTTGCAAATTCAAGCCAGAAAACAACGAAAATCGGCGAGAAATCGTCGTTTTGCATCGAAAAATGCGGTTTTCTGTAAGAATTTTGATGATTTCGTGCAGATTTCTGCTGTTTTCTTGCAATTCAGCCGTTGAATCTTGGTGAAAAGTCATGATTTTGTAGATTTCGTGCTCTTCTTTGCGAATTCAAGCCAGAAAACAACGAAAATCGGCGAGACATCGTCGTTTTGCATTGAAATATGCGGTTTTCTGTAAGAATTTTGATGATTTCGAGGACAATTCTGCTGTTTTCTTGCAAGTCAGCCGTTGAATCTAAATAAAAAGTCATAATTTTGTAGATATCGTGCTCTTCATTGCGAATTCAAGCCAGAAAACAACGAAAATCGGCGAGAAATCGTCGTTTTGCATCGAAATATGCGGTTTTCTGTAAGAATTTTGATGATTTCGTGCAGAATTCTGCTGTTTTCTTGCAATTCAGCCGTTGAATCTTGTTAAAAAGTGATTATTTAGTAGATTTCGTGCCCTTCTTTGCGAATTCAAGCCAGAAAACAACGAAAATCGGCAAGAAATCGTCGTTTTGCATCGAAAAATGCGGTTTTCTGTAAGAATTTTGATGATTTCGTGCAGATTTCTGCTGTTTTCTTGCAATTCAGCCGTTGAATCTCTGTAAAAAGTCATGATTTTGTAGATTTCGTGCCCTTCTATGCGAATTCAAGCCAGAAAACAACGAAAATCGGCGAGACATCGTCGTTTTGCATCGAAATATGCGGTTTTCTGTAAGAATTTTGATGATTTCGTGCAGAATTCTGCTGTTTTCTTGCAATTCAGCCGTTGAATCTTGGTAAAAAGTGATAATTTTGTGGATTTCGTGCTCTTCTTTGCGAATTCAAGCCAGAAAACAACGAAAATTGGCGAGAAATCGTCGTTTTGCATCGAAATATGCGGTTTTCTGTAAGAATTTTGATGATTTCGTGCAGCATTCTGCTGTTTTCTTGCAATTCAGCCGTTGAATCTTGGTAAAAAGTCATGATTTTGTAGATTTCGTGCCCTTCTTTGCGAATTCAAGCCAGAAAACAACGAAAATCGGCGAGAAATCGTCGTTTTGCATCGAAATATGCGGTTTTCTCTAAGAATTCTGATGATTTCGTGCAGAATTCTGCTGTTTTCTTGCAATGCAGCCGTTGAATTTTGGTAAAAAGTGATGATTTTGTGGATTTCGTGCTCTTCTTTGCGAATTCAAGCCAGAAAACAACTAAAATCGGCGAGACATCGTCGTTTTGCATTGAAATATGCGGTTTTCTGTAAGAATTTTGATGATTTCGAGGACAATTCTGCTGTTTTCTTGCAATTCAGCCGTTGAATCTAAATAAAAACTCATTATTTTGTAGATTTCGTGCTCTTCATTGCGAATTCAAGCCAGAAAACAACGAAAATCGGCGAGAAATCGTCGTTTTGCATCGAAATATGCGGTTTTCTGTAAGAATTTTGATGATTTCGTGCAGAATTCTGCTGTTTTCTTGCAATTCAGCCGTTGAATCTTGGTAAAAAGTCATGAATTTGTAGATTTCGTGCTCTTCTTTGCGAATTAAAGCCAGAAAACAACGAAAATCGGCGAGAAATCGTCGTTTTGCATCGAAATATGCGGTTTTCTGTAAGAATTTTGATGATTTCGTGCAGAATTCTGCTGTTTTCTTGCAATTCAGCCGTTGAATCTTGGTAAAAAGTCATGAATTTGTAGATTTCGTGCTCTTCTTTGCGAATTAAAGCCAGAAAACAACGAAAATCGACGAGAAATCGTCGTTTTGCATCGAAATATGCGGTTTTCTGTAAGAATTTTGACGATTTCGTGCAGAATTCTGCTGTTTTCTTGCAATTCAGCCGTTGAATCTTGGTAAAAAGTCATGATTTTGTAGATTTCGTGCTCTTCTTTGCGAATTCAAGCCAGAAAACAACGAAAATCGGCGAGAAATCGTCGTTTTGCATCGAAAAATGCGGTTTTCTGTATGAATTTTGATGATTTCGTGCAGATTTCTGCTGTTTTCTTGCAATTCAGCCGTTGAATCTTGGTGAAAAGTCATGATTTTGTAGATTTCGTGCTCTTCTTTGCGAATTCAAGCCAGAAAACAACGAAAATCGGCGAGACATCGTCGTTTTGCATTGAAATATGCGGTTTTCTGTAAGAATTTTGATGATTTCGAGGACAATTCTGCTGTTTTCTTGCAATTCAGCCGTTGAATCTAAATAAAAAGTCATAATTTTGTAGATATCGTGCTCTTCATTGCGAATTCAAGCCAGAAAACAACGAAAATCGGCGAGAAATCGTCGTTTTCCATCGAAATATGCGGTTTTCTGTAAGAATTTTGATGATTTCGTGCAGAATTCTGCTGTTTTCTTGCAATTCAGCCGTTAAATCTTGTTAAAAAGTGATTATTTAGTAGATTTCGTGCTCTTCTTTGCGAATTCAAGCCAGAAAACAACGAAAATCGGCGAGAAATCGTCGTTTTGCATCGAAAAATGCGGTTTTCTGTAAGAATTTTGATGATTTCGTGCAGAATTCTGCTGTTTTCTTGCAATTCAGCCGTTGAATTTTAGTAAAAAGTCATAATTTTGTAGATTTCGTGCTCTTCTTTGCAAATTCAAGCCAGAAAACAACGAAAATCGGCGAGAAATCGTCGTTTTGCATCGAAATATGCGGTTTTCTGTAAGAATTTTGATGATTTCGTGCAGAATTCTGCTGTTTTCTTGCAATTCAGCCGTTGAATCTTGGTAAAAAGTGATGATTTTATGGATTTCGTGCTCTTCTTTGCAAATTAAAGCAGAAAACAACGAAAATCGGCGAGGAATCGTCGTTTTGCATCGAAAAATTCGGTTTTCTGTAAGAATTTTGATGATTTCGTGCAGATTTCTGCTGTTTTCTTGCAATTCAGCCGTTGAATCTTGGTGAAAAGTCATGATTTTGTAGATTTCGTGCTCTTCTTTGCGAATTCAAGCCAGAAAACAACGAAAATCGGCGAGACATCGTCGTTTTGCATTGAAATATGCGGTTTTCTGTAAGAATTTTGATGATTTCGAGGACAATTCTGCTGTTTTCTTGCAATTCAGCCGTTGAATCTAAATAAAAAGTCATAATTTTGTAGATATCGTGCTCTTCATTGCGAATTCAAGCCAGAAAACAACGAAAATCGGCGAGAAATCGTCGTTTTGCATCGAAATATGCGGTTTTCTGTAAGAATTTTGATGATTTCGTGCAGAATTCTGCTGTTTTCTTGCAATTCAGCCGTTGAATCTTGTTAAAAAGTGATTATTTAGTAGATTTCGTGCTCTTCTTTGCGAATTCAAGCCAGAAAACAACGAAAATCGGCGAGAAATCGTCGTTTTGCATCGAAAAATGCGGTTTTCTGTAAGAATTTTGATGATTTCGTGCAGATTTCTGCTGTTTTCTTGCAATTCAGCCGTTGAATCTCTGTAAAAAGTCATGATTTTGTAGATTTCGTGCCCTTCTTTGCGAATTCAAGCCAGAAAACAACGAAAATCGGCGAGACATCGTCGTTTTGCATCGAAATATGCGGTTTTCTGTAAGAATTTTGATGATTTCGTGCAGAATTCTGCTGTTTTCTTGCAATTCAGCCGTTGAATCTTGGTAAAAAGTGATAATTTTGTGGATTTCGTGCTCTTCTTTGCGAATTCAAGCCAGAAAACAACGAAAATTGGCGAGAAATCGTCGTTTTGCATCGAAATATGCGGTTTTCTGTAAGAATTTTGATGATTTCGTGCAGCATTCTGCTGTTTTCTTGCAATTCAGCCGTTGAATCTTGGTAAAAAGTCATGATTTTGTAGACTTCGTGCTCTTCTTTGCGAATTCAAGATAGAAAACAACGAAAATCAGCGAGAAATTGTCGTTTTGCATCGAAATATGCGGTTTTCTCTAAGAATTCTGATGATTTCGTGCAGAATTCTGCTGTTTTCTTGCAATGCAGCCGTTGAATTTTGGTAAAAAGTGATGATTTTGTGGATTTCGTGCTCTTCTTTGCGAATTCAAGCCAGAAAACAACTAAAATCGGCGAGACATCGTCGTTTTGCATTGAAATATGCGGTTTTCTGTAAGAATTTTGATGATTTCGAGGACAATTCTGCTGTTTTCTTGCAATTCAGACGTTGAATCTAAATAAAAAGTCATAATTTTGTAGATTTCGTGCTCTTCATTGCGAATTCAAGCCAGAAAACAACGAAAATCGGCGAGAAATCGTCGTTTTGCATCGAAATATGCGGTTTTCTGTAAGAATTTTGATGATTTCGTGCAGAATTCTGCTGTTTTCTTGCAATTCAGCCGTTGAATCTAGGTAAAAAGTCATGAATTTGTAGATTTCGTGCTCTTCTTTGCGAATTAAAGCCAGAAAACAACGAAAATCGGCGAGAAATCGTCGTTTTGCATCGAAATATGCGGTTTTCTGTAAGAATTTTGATGATTTCGTGCAGAATTCTGCTGTTTTCTTGCAATTCAGCCGTTGAATCTTGGTAAAAAGTCATGAATTTGTAGATTTCGTGCTCTTCTTTGCGAATTAAAGCCAGAAAACAACGAAAATCGGCGAGAAATCGTCGTTTTGCATCGAAATATGCGGTTTTCTGTAAGAATTTTGACGATTTCGTGCAGAATTCTGCTGTTTTCTTGCAATTCAGCCGTTGAATCTTGGTAAAAAGTCATGATTTTGTAGATTTCGTGCTCTTCTTTGCGAATTCAAGCCAGAAAACAACGAAAATCGGCGAGAAATCGTCGTTTTGCATCGAAAAATGCGGTTTTCTGTATGAATTTTGATGATTTCGTGCAGATTTCTGCTGTTTTCTTGCAATTCAGCCGTTGAATCTTGGTGAAAAGTCATGATTTTGTAGATTTCGTGCTCTTCTTTGCGAATTCAAGCCAGAAAACAACGAAAATCGGCGAGACATCGTCGTTTTGCATTGAAATATGCGGTTTTCTGTAAGAATTTTGATGATTTCGAGGACAATTCTGCTGTTTTCTTGCAATTCAGCCGTTGAATCTAAATAAAAAGTCATAATTTTGTAGATATCGTGCTCTTCATTGCGAATTCAAGCCAGAAAACAACGAAAATCGGCGAGAAATCGTCGTTTTGCATCGAAATATGCGGTTTTCTGTAAGAATTTTGATGATTTCGTGCAGAATTCTGCTGTTTTCTTGCAATTCAGCCGTTGAATCTTGTTAAAAAGTGATTATTTAGTAGATTTCGTGCTCTTCTTTGCGAATTCAAGCCAGAAAACAACGAAAATCGGCGAGAAATCGTCGTTTTGCATCGAAAAATGCGGTTTTCTGTAAGAATTTTGATGATTTCGTGCAGATTTCTGCTGTTTTCTTGCAATTCAGCCGTTGAATCTCTGTAAAAAGTCATGATTTTGTAGATTTCGTGCCCTTCTTTGCGAATTCAAGCCAGAAAACAACGAAAATCGGCGAGACATCGTCGTTTTGCATCGAAATATGCGGTTTTCTGTAAGAATTTTGATGATTTCGTGCAGAATTCTGCTGTTTTCTTGCAATTCAGCCGTTGAATTTTAGTAAAAAGTCATAATTTTGTAGATTTCGTGCTCTTCTTTGCAAATTCAAGCCAGAAAACAACGAAAATCGGCGAGAAATCGTCGTTTTGCATCGAAATATGCGGTTTTCTGTAAGAATTTTGATGATTTCGTGCAGAATTCTGCTGTTTTCTTGCAATTCAGCCGTTGAATCTTGGTAAAAAGTGATGATTTTATGGATTTCGTGCTCTTCTTTGCAAATTCAAGCCAGAAAACAACGAAAATCGGCGAGGAATCGTCGTTTTGCATCGAAATATGCGGTTTTCTCTAAGAATTTTGACGATTTCGTGCAGAATTCTGCTGTTTTCTTGCAATTCAGGCGTTGAATCTTGGTAAAAAGTCATGATTTTGTAGATCTCGTGCTCTTCTTTGCGAATTCAAGATAGAAAACAACGAAAATCAGCGAGAAATCGTCGTTTTGCATCGAAATATGCGGTTTTCTGTAAGAATTTTGATGATTTCGTGCAGAATTCTGCTGTTTTCTTGCAATTCAGCTGTTGAATCTTGGTAAAATGTCATGATTTTGTAGATTCCGTGCTCTTCTTTGGGAATTCAAGCCAGAAAACAACGAAAATCGGCGAGAAATCGTTGTTTTGCATCGAAATATGCGGTTTTCTGTAAAAATTTTGATGATTTCGTGCTGAATTCTGCTGTTTTCTTGCAATTCAGCCGTTGAATCTTGGTAAATAGTGATTATTTAGTAGATTTCGTGCTCTTCTTTGCGAATTAAAGCCTGAAAACAACGAAAATCGGCGAGAAATCGTCGTTTTGCATCGAAATATGCGGTTTTCTGTAAGAATTTTGATGATTTCGTGCAGAATTCTGCTGTTTTCTTGCAATTCAGCCGTTGAATCTTGGTAAAATGTCATGATTTTGTAGATTTCGTGCTCTTCTTTGCGAATTCAAGATAGAAAACAACGAAAATCAGCGAGAAATCGTCGTTTTGCATCGAAATATGCGGTTTTCTGTAAGAATTTTGATGATTTCGTGCAGAATTCTGCTGTTTTCTTGCAATTCAGCCGTTGAATCTTGGTAAAAAGTCATGATTTTGTAGATTTCGTGCTCTTCTTTGCGAATTCAAGCCAGAAAACAACGAAAATCGGCGAGAAATCGTCGTTTTACATCGAAATATGCGGTTTTCCTTAAGAATTTTGATGATTTCGTGCAGAATTCTGCTGTTTTCTTGCAATTCAGCCGTTGAATCTTGGTAAAAAGTCATGATTTTGTAGATTTCGTGCTCTTCTTTGCAAATTCAAGCCAGAAAACAACGAAAATCGGCGAGAAATCGTCGTTTTGCATCGAAATATGCGGTTTTCTGTAAGAATTTTGATGATTTCGTGGATAATTCTGCTGTTTTCTTGCAATTCAGCCGTTAAATTTTGGTAAAAAGTCATGATTTTGTAGATTTCGTGCTCTTCTTTGCGAATTCAAGATAAAAAACAACGAAAATCAGCGAGAAATCGTCGTTATGCATCAAAATATACGGTTTTCTCTAAGAATTTTGATGATTTCGTGGAAAATTCTGCTGTTTTCTTGCAATTCAGCCGTTGAATCTTGGTAAAAAGTCATAATTTTGTAGATTTCGTGCTCTTCTTTGCGAATTCAAGCCAGAAAACAACTAAAATCGGCGAGAAATCGTCGTTTTACATCAAAATATGCGGTTTTCTCTAAGAATTTTGATGATTTCGTGGATAATTCTGCTGTTTTCTTGCAATTCAGACGTTGAATCTTGGTAAAAAGTCATGATTTTGTAGATTTCGTGCTCTTCTTGGCGAATTCAAGATAGAAAACAACGAAAATCAGCGAGAAATCGTCGTTTTGCATCAAAATATGCGGTTTTCTCTAAGAATTTTGATGATTTCGTGGATAATTCTGCTGTTTTCTTGCAATTCAGCCGTTGAATCTTGGTAAATAGTCATGATTTTGTAGATTTCGTGCTCTTCTTTGCGAATTCAAGCCAGAAAACAACTAAAATCGGCGAGAAATCGTCGTTTTACATCGAAATATGCGGTTTTCTGTAAGAATTTTGATGATTTCGTGCAGAATTCTGCTGTTTTCTTGCAATTCAGCCGTTGAATCTTGGTAAAAAGTCATGATCTTGTAGATTTCGTGCTCTTCTTTGCGAATTCAAGCAAGAAAACAACGAAAATCGGCCGAGAAATCGTCGTTCTACATCGAAATATGCGGTTTTCCTTAAGAATTTTGATGATTTCGTGCAGAATTCTGCTGTTTTCTTGCAATTCAGCCGTTGAATCTTGGTAAATAGTCATGATTTTGTAGATTTCGTGCTCTTCTTTGCGAATTCAAGCCAGAAAACAACTAAAATCGGCGAGAAATCGTCGTTTTACATCGAAATATGCGGTTTTCTGTAAGAATTTTGATGATTTCGTGCAGAATTCTGCTGTTTTCTTGCAATTCAGCCGTTGAATCTTGGTAAAAAGTCATGATTTTGTAGATTTCGTGCTCTTCTTTGCGAATTCAAGCCAGAAAACAACGATAATCGGCGAGAAATCGTCGTTTTACATCGAAATATGCGGTTTTCCTTAAGAATTTTGATGATTTCGTGCAGAATTCTGCTGTTTTCTTGCAATTCAGCCGTTGAATCTTGGTAAAAAGTCATGATTTTGTAGATTTCGTGCTCTTCTTTGCAAATTCAAGCCAGAAAACAACGAAAATCGGCGAGAAATCGTCGTTTTGCATCGAAATATGCGGTTTTCTGTAAGAATTTTGATGATTTCGTGGATAATTCTGCTGTTTTCTTGCAATTCAGCCGTTAAATTTTGGTAAAAAGTCAAGATTTTGTAGATTTCGTGCTCTTCTTTGCGAATTCAAGATAAAAAACAACGAAAATCAGCGAGAAATCGTCGTTTTGCATCAAAATATGCGGTTTTCTCTAAGAAATTTGATGATTTTGTGGATAATTCTGCTGTTTTCTTGCAATTCAGCTGTTGAATCTTGGTAAAATGTCATGATTTTGTAGATTTCGTGCTCTTCTTGGCGAATTCAAGATAGAAAACAACGAAAATCAGCGAGAAATCGTCGTTTTGCATCAAAATATGCGGTTTTCTCTAAGAATTTTGATGATTTCGTGGAAAATTCTGCTGTTTTCTTGCAATTCAGCCGTTGAATCTTGGTAAAAAGTCATGATTTTGTAGATTTCGTGCTCTTCTTTGCGAATTCAAGCCAGAAAACAACTAAAATCGGCGAGAAATCGTCGTTTTACATCAAAATATGCGGTTTTCTCTAAGAATTTTGATGATTTCGTGGAAAATTCTGCTGTTTTCTTGCAATTCAGCCGTTGAATCTTGGTAAAAAGTCATGATTTTGTAGATTTCGTGCTCTTCTTTGCGAATTCAAGCCAGAAAACAACTAAAATCGGCGAGAAATCGTCGTTTTACATCAAAATATGCGGTTTTCTCTAAGAATTTTGATGATTTCGTGGATAATTCTGCTGTTTTCTTGCAATTCAGACGTTGAATCTTGGTAAAAAGTCATGATTTTGTAGATTTCGTGCTCTTCTTGGCGAATTCAAGATAGAAAACAACGAAAATCAGCGAGAAATCGTCGTTTTACATCGAAATATGCGGTTTTCTGTAAGAATTTTGATGATTTCGTGCAGAATTCTGCTGTTTTCTTGCAATTCAGCCGTTGAATCTTGGTAAAATGTCATGATTTTGTAGATTTCGTGCTCTTCTTGGCGAATTCAAGATAGAAAACAACGAAAATCAGCGAGAAATCGTCGTTTTACATCGAAATATGCGGTTTTCTGTAAGAATTTTGATGATTTCGTGCAGAATTCTGCTGTTTTCTTGCAATTCAGCCGTTGAATCTTGGTAAAATGTCATGATTTTGTAGATTTCGTGCTCTTCTTTGCGAATTCAAGATAGAAAACAACGAAAATCAGCGAGAAATCGTCGTTTTGCATCGAAATATGCGGTTTTCTGTAAGAATTTTGATGATTTCGTGCAGAATTCTGCTGTTTTCTTGCAATTCAGCCGTTGAATCTTGGTAAAAAGTCATGATTTTGTAGATTTCGTGCTCTTCTTTGCGAATTCAAGCCAGAAAACAACGAAAATCGGCGAGAAATCGTCGTTTTACATCGAAATATGCGGTTTTCCTTAAGAATTTTGATGATTTCGTGCAGAATTCTGCTGTTTTCTTGCAATTCAGCCGTTGAATCTTGGTAAAAAGTCATGATTTTGTAGATTTCGTGCTCTTCTTTGCAAATTCAAGCCAGAAAACAACGAAAATCGGCGAGAAATCGTCGTTTTGCATCGAAATATGCGGTTTTCTGTAAGAATTTTGATGATTTCGTGGATAATTCTGCTGTTTTCTTGCAATTCAGCCGTTAAATTTTGGTAAAAAGTCATGATTTTGTAGATTTCGTGCTCTTCTTTGCGAATTCAAGATAAAAAACAATGAAAATCAGCGAGAAATCGTCGTTATGCATCAAAATATACGGTTTTCTCTAAGAATTTTGATGATTTCGTGCAGAATTCTGCTGTTTTCTTGCAATTCAGCCGTTGAATCTTGGTAAAATGTCATGATTTTGTAGATTTCGTGCTCTTCTTGGCGAATTCAAGATAGAAAACAACGAAAATCAGCGAGAAATCGTCGTTTTGCATCGAAATATGCGGTTTTCTGTAAGAATTTTGATGATTTCGTGCAGAATTCTGCTGTTTTCTTGCAATTCAGCCGTTGAATCTTGGTAAAATGTCATGATTTTGTAGATTTCGTGCTCTTCTTGGCGAATTCAAGATAGAAAACAACGAAAATCAGCGAGAAATCGTCGTTTTACATCGAAATATGCGGTTTTCTGTAAGAATTTTGATGATTTCGTGCAGAATTCTGCTGTTTTCTTGCAATTCAGCCGTTGAATCTTGGTAAAATGTCATGATTTTGTAGATTTCGTGCTCTTCTTTGCGAATTCAAGATAGAAAACAACGAAAATCAGCGAGAAATCGTCGTTTTGCATCGAAATATGCGGTTTTCTGTAAGAATTTTGATGATTTCGTGGATAATTCTGCTGTTTTCTTGCAATTCAGCCGTTGAATCTTGGTAAAAAGTCATGATTTTGTAGATTTCGTGCTCTTCTTTGCGAATTCAAGCCAGAAAACAACTAAAATCGGCGAGAAATCGTCGTTTTACATCAAAATATGCGGTTTTCTCTAAGAATTTTGATGATTTCGTGGATAATTCTGCTGTTTTCTTGCAATTCAGACGTTGAATCTTGGTAAAAAGTCATGATTTTGTAGATTTCGTGCTCTTCTTTGCGAATTCAAGCCAGAAAACAACGAAAATCGGCGAGAAATCGTCGTTTTACATCGAAATATGCGGTTTTCTGTTAGAATTTTGATGATTTCGTGCAGAATTCTGCGGTTTTCTTGCAATTCAGCCCTTGAATCTTGGTAAAAAGTCATGATTTTGTAGATTTCGTGCTCTTCTTTGCGAATTCAAGCCAGAAAACAACGAAAATCGGCGAGAAATCGTCGTTTTACATCGAAATATGCGGTTTTCCTTAAGAATTTTGATGATTTCGTGCAGAATTCTGCTGTTTTCTTGCAATTCAGCCGTTGAATCTTGGTAAAAAGTCATGATTTTGTAGATTTCGTGCTCTTCTTTGCGAATTCAAGCCAGAAAACAACGAAAATCGGCGAGAAATCGTCGTTTTGCATCGAAATATGCGGTTTTCTGTAAGAATTTTGATGATTTCGTGGATAATTCTGCTGTTTTCTTGCAATTCAGCCGTTAAATTTTGGTAAAAAGTCATGATTTTGTAGATTTCGTGCTCTTCTTTGCGAATTCAAGATAAAAAACAACGAAAATCAGCGAGAAATCGTCGTTTTGCATCAAAATAAGCGGTTTTCTCTAAGAATTTTGATGATTTTGTGGATAATTCTGCTGTTTTCTTGCAATTCAGCCGTTCAATCTTGGTAAAATGTCATGATTTTGTAGATTTCGTGCTCTTCTTGGCGAATTCAAGATAGAAAACAACGAAAATCAGCGAGAAATCGTCGTTTTGCATCAAAATATGCGGTTTTCTCTAAGAATTTTGATGATTTCGTAGATAATTCTGCTGTTTTCTTGCAATTCAGCCGTTGAATCTTGGTAAAAAGTCATGATTTTGTAGACTTCGTGCTCTTCTTTGCGAATTCAAGATAGAAAACAACGAAAATCAGCGAGAAATCGTCGTTTTACATCAAAATATGCGGTTTTCTCTAAGAATTTTGATGATTTCGTGGATAATTCTGCTGTTTTCTTGCAATTCAGACGTTGAATCTTGGTAAAAAGTCATGATTTTGTAGATTTCGTGCTCTTCTTGGCGAATTCAAGATAGAAAACAACGAAAATCAGCGAGAAATCGTCGTTTTGCATCAAAATATGCGGTTTTCTCTAAGAATTTTGATGATTTCGTGGATAATTCTGCTGTTTTCTTGCAATTCAGCCGTTGAATCTTGGTAAATAGTCATGATTTTGTAGATTTCGTGCTCTTCTTTGCGAATTCAAGCCAGAAAACAACTAAAATCGGCGAGAAATCGTCGTTTTACGTCGAAATATGCGGTTTTCTGTAAGAATTTTGATGATTTCGTGCAGAATTCTGCTGTTTTCTTGCAATTCAGCCGTTAAATTTTGGTAAAAAGTCAAGATTTTGTAGATTTCGTGCTCTTCTTTGCGAATTCAAGATAAAAAACAACGAAAATCAGCGAGAAATCGTCGTTTTGCATCAAAATATGCGGTTTTCTCTAAGAATTTTGATGATTTTGTGGATAATTCTGCTGTTTTCTTGCAATTCAGCCGTTGAATCTTGGTAAAATGTCATGATTTTGTAGATTTCGTGCTCTTCTTGGCGAATTCAAGATAGAAAACAACGAAAATCAGCGAGAAATCGTCGTTTTGCATCAAAATATGCGGTTTTCTCTAAGAATTTTGATGATTTCGTAGATAATTCTGCTGTTTTCTTGCAATTCAGCCGTTGAATCTTGGTAAAAAGTCATGATTTTGTAGACTTCGTGCTCTTCTTTGCGAATTCAAGATAGAAAACAACGAAAATCAGCGAGAAATCGTCGTTTTACATCAAAATATGCGGTTTTCTCTAAGAATTTTGATGATTTCGTGGATAATTCTGCTGTTTTCTTGCAATTCAGACGTTGAATCTTGGTAAAAAGTCATGATTTTGTAGATTTCGTGCTCTTCTTGGCGAATTCAAGATAGAAAACAACGAAAATCAGCGAGAAATCGTCGTTTTGCATCAAAATATGCGGTTTTCTCTAAGAATTTTGATGATTTCGTGGATAATTCTGCTGTTTTCTTGCAATTCAGCCGTTGAATCTTGGTAAATAGTCATGATTTTGTAGATTTCGTGCTCTTCTTTGCGAATTCAAGCCAGAAATCAACTAAAATCGGCGAGAAATCGTCGTTTTACGTCGAAATATGCGGTTTTCTGTAAGAATTTTGATGATTTCGTGCAGAATTCTGCTGTTTTCTTGCAATTCAGCCGTTGAATCTTGGTAAAAAGTCATGATCTTGTAGATTTCGTGCTCTTCTTTGCGAATTCAAGCAAGAAAACAACGAAAATCGGCGAGAAATCGTCGTTCTACATCGAAATATGCGGTTTTCCTTAAGAATTTTGATGATTTCGTGCAGAATTCTGCTGTTTTCTTGCAATTCAGCCGTTGAATCTTGGTAAATAGTCATGATTTTGTAGATTTCGTGCTCTTCTTTGCGAATTCAAGCCAGAAAACAACTAAAATCGGCGAGAAATCGTCGTTTTACATCGAAATATGCGGTTTTCTGTAAGAATTTTGATGATTTCGTGCAGAATTCTGCTGTTTTCTTGCAATTCAGCCGTTGAATCTTGGTAAAAAGTCATGATTTTGTAGATTTCGTGCTCTTCTTTGCAAATTCAAGCCAGAAAACAACGAAAATCGGCGAGAAATCGTCGTTTTGCATCGAAATATGCGGTTTTCTGTAAGAATTTTGATGATTTCGTGGATAATTCTGCTGTTTTCTTGCAATTCAGCCGTTAAATTTTGGTAAAAAGTCAAGATTTTGTAGATTTCGTGCTCTTCTTTGCGAATTCAAGATAAAAAACAACGAAAATCAGCGAGAAATCGTCGTTTTGCATCAAAATATGCGGTTTTCTCTAAGAATTTTGATGATTTTGTGGATAATTCTGCTGTTTTCTTGCAATTCAGCTGTTGAATCTTGGTAAAATGTCATGATTTTGTAGATTTCGTGCTCTTCTTGGCGAATTCAAGATAGAAAACAACGAAAATCAGCGAGAAATCGTCGTTTTGCATCAAAATATGCGGTTTTCTCTAAGAATTTTGATGATTTCGTGGAAAATTCTGCTGTTTTCTTGCAATTCAGCCGTTGAATCTTGGTAAAAAGTCATGATTTTGTAGATTTCGTGCTCTTCTTTGCGAATTCAAGCCAGAAAACAACTAAAATCGGCGAGAAATCGTCGTTTTACATCAAAATATGCGGTTTTCTCTAAGAATTTTGATGATTTCGTGGAAAATTCTGCTGTTTTCTTGCAATTCAGCCGTTGAATCTTGGTAAAAAGTCATGATTTTGTAGATTTCGTGCTCTTCTTTGCGAATTCAAGCCAGAAAACAACTAAAATCGGCGAGAAATCGTCGTTTTACATCAAAATATGCGGTTTTCTCTAAGAATTTTGATGATTTCGTGGATAATTCTGCTGTTTTCTTGCAATTCAGACGTTGAATCTTGGTAAAAAGTCATGATTTTGTAGATTTCGTGCTCTTCTTGGCGAATTCAAGATAGAAAACAACGAAAATCAGCGAGAAATCGTCGTTTTGCATCAAAATATGCGGTTTTCTCTAAGAATTTTGATGATTTCGTAGATAATTCTGCTGTTTTCTTGCAATTCAGCCGTTGAATCTTGGTAAAAAGTCATGATTTTGTAGACTTCGTGCTCTTCTTTGCGAATTCAAGATAGAAAACAACGAAAATCAGCGAGAAATCGTCGTTTTGCATCAAAATATGCGGTTTTCTCTAAGAATTTTGATGATTTCGTAGATAATTCTGCTGTTTTCTTGCAATTCAGCCGTTGAATCTTGGTAAAAAGTCATGATTTTGTAGATTGCGTGCTCTTCTTTGCGAATTCAAGCCAGAAAACAACGAAAATAGGCGAGAAATCGTCGTTTTGCATCGAAATATGCGGTTTTCTGTAAGAATTCTGATGATTTCGTGGATAATTCTGCTGTTTTCTTGCAATTCAGCCGTTAAATTTTGGTAAAAAGTCATGATTTTGTAGATTTCGTGCTCTTCTTTGCGAATTCAAGATAAAAAACAACGAAAATCAGCGAGAAATCGTCGTTTTGCATCAAAATATGCGGTTTTCTCTAAGAATTTTGATGATTTTGTAGATAATTCTGCTGTTTTCTTGCAATTCAGCCGTTGAAGCTTGGTAAAAAGTCATGATTTTGTAGATTTCGTGCTCTTCTTTGCGAATTCAAGCCAGAAAACAACGAAAATCGGCGAGAAATCGTCGTTTTGCATCGAAATATGCGGTTTTCTGTAAGAATTCTGATGATTTCGTGGATAATTCTGCTGTTTTCTTGCAATTCAGCCGTTAAATTTTGGTAAAAAGTCATGATTTTGTAGATTTCGTGCTCTTCTTTGCGAATTCAAGATAAAAAACAACGAAAATCAGCGAGAAATCGTCGTTTTGCATCAAAATATGCGGTTTTCTCTAAGAATTTTGATGATTTTGTGGATAATTCTGCTGTTTTCTTGCAATTCAGCCGTTGAATCTTGGTAAAAAGTCATGATTTTGTAGATTGCGTGCTCTTCTTTGCGAATTCAAGCCAGAAAACAACGAAAATTGGCGAGAAATCGTCGTTTTGCATCGAAATATGCGGTTTTCTGTAAGAATTTTGATGATTTCGTGGATAATTCTGCTGTTTTCTTGCAATTCAGCCGTTGAATTTTGGTAAAAAGTCATTATTTTGTAGATTTCGTGCTCTTCTTTGCGAATTCAAGATAAAAAACAACGAAAATCAGCGAGAAATCGTCGTTTTGCATCAAAATATGCGGTTTTCTCTAAGAATTTTGATGATTTCGTAGATAATTCTGCTGTTTTCTTGCAATTCAGCCGTTGAATCTTGGTAAAAAGTCATGATTTTGTAGACTTCGTGCTCTTCTTTGCGAATTCAAGATAGAAAACAACGAAAATCAGCGAGAAATCGTCGTTTTGCATCAAAATATGCGGTTTTCTCTAAGAATTTTGATGATTTCGTGGATAATTCTGCTGTTTTCTTGCAATTCAGCCGTTGAATCTTGGTAAAAAGTGATGATTTTGTGGATTTCGTGCTCTTCTTTGCGAATTCAAGCCAGAAAACAACGAAAATCGGCGAGAAATCGTCGTTTTGCATCGAAATATGCGGTTTTCTGTAAGAATTTTGATGATTTCGTGCAGAATTCTGCTGTTTTCTTGCAATTCAGCCGTTGAATCTTGGTAAAAAGTCATGAATTTGTAGATTTCGTGCTCTTCTTTGCGAATTCAAGCCAGAAAACAACGAAAATCGGCGAGAAATCGTCGTTTTGCATCGAAATATGCGGTTTTCTGTTAGAATTTTGATAATTTTGTGGATAGTTCTGCTGTTTTCTTGCAATTCAGCCGTTGAATCTTGGTAAAAAGTCATGATTTTGTAGATTTCGTGCTCTTCCTTGCGAATTCTAGATAGAAAACAACGAAAATCAGCGAAAAATCGTCGTTTTGCATCAAAATATGCGGTTTTCTCTAAGAATTTTGACGATTTCGTGCAGAATTCTGCTGTTTTCTTGCAATTCAGCCGTTGAATCTTGTTAAAAAGTGATTATTTAGTAGATTTCGTGCTCTTCTTTGCGAATTCTAGCCAGAAAACAACGAAAATCGGCGAGAAATCGTCGTTTTGCATCGAAATATGCGGTTTTCTGTGAGAATTTTGATGATTACGTAGATAATTCTGCTGTTTTCTTGCAATTCAGCCGTTGAATCTTGGTAAAAAGTCATGATTTTGTAGATTTCGTGCTCTTCTTTGCGAATTCAAGATAGAAAACAACGAAAATCGGCGAGAAATCGTCGTTTTGCATCGAAATATGCGGTTTTCTCTAAGAATTTTGATGATTTCGTGCAGAATTCTGCTGTTTTCTTGCAATTCAGCCGTTGAATCTTGGTAAAAAGTGATGATTTTGTGGATTTCGTGCTCTTCTTTGCGAATTCAAGCCTGAAAACAACGAAAATCGGCGAGAAATCGTCGTTTTGCATCGAAATATGCGGTTTTCTCTAAGAATTTTGACGATTTCGTGCAGAATTCTGCTGTTTTCTTGCGATTCAGCCGTTGAATCTTGGTAAAAAGTGATTATTTAGTAGATTTCGTGCTCTTCTTTGCGAATTCTAGCCAGAAAACAACGAAAATCGGCGAGAAATCGTCGTTTTGCATCGAAATATGCGGTTTTCTGTGAGAATTTTGATGATTTCGTAGATAATTCTGCTGTTTTCTTGCAATTCAGCCGTTGAATCTTGGTAAAAAGTCATGATTTTGTAGATTTCGTGCTCTTCTTTGCGAATTCAAGATAGAAAACAACGAAAATCGGCGAGAAATCGTCGTTTTGCATCGAAATATGCGGTTTTCTCTAAGAATTTTGATGATTTCGTGCAGAATTCTGCTGTTTTCTTGCAATTCAGCCGTTGAATCTTGGTAAAAAGTGATGATTTTGTAGATTTCGCGCTCTTCTTTGCGAATTCAAGCTAGAAAACAACGAAAATCGGCGAGAAATCGTCGTTTTGCATCGAAATATGCGGTTTTCTGTAAGAATTTTGATGATTTCGTGCAGAATTCTGCTGTTTTCTTGCAATTCAGCCGTTGAATCTTGGTAAAAAGTCATGAATTTGTAGATTTCGTGCTCTTCTTTGCGAATTCAAGCCAGAAAACAACGAAAATCGGCGAGAAATCGTCGTTTTGCATCGAAATATGCGGTTTTCTGTAAGAATTCTGATGATTTCGTGGATAATTCTGCTGTTTTCTTGCAATTCAGCCGTTAAATTTTGGTAAAAAGTCATGATTTTGTAGATTTCGTGCTCTTCTTTGCGAATTCAAGATAAAAAACAACGAAAATCAGCGAGAAATCGTCGTTTTGCATCAAAATATGCGGTTTTCTCTAAGAATTTTGATGATTTTGTGGATAATTCTGCTGTTTTCTTGCAATTCAGCCGTTGAATCTTGGTAAAAAGTCATGATTTTGTAGATTGCGTGCTCTTCTTTGCGAATTCAAGCCAGAAAACAACGAAAATCGGCGAGAAATCGTCGTTTTGCATCGAAATATGCGGTTTTCTGTAAGAATTTTGATGATTTCGTGGATAATTCTGCTGTTTTCTTGCAATTCAGCCGTTGAATTTTGGTAAAAAGTCATTATTTTGTAGATTTCGTGCTCTTCTTTGCGAATTCAAGATAAAAAACAACGAAAATCAGCGAGAAATCGTCGTTTTGCATCAAAATATGCGGTTTTCTCTAAGAATTTTGATGATTTCGTAGATAATTCTGCTGTTTTCTTGCAATTCAGCCGTTGAATCTTGGTAAAAAGTCATGATTTTGTAGACTTCGTGCTCTTCTTTGCGAATTCAAGATAGAAAACAACGAAAATCAGCGAGAAATCGTCGTTTTGCATCAAAATATGCGGTTTTCTCTAAGAATTTTGATGATTTCGTGGATAATTCTGCTGTTTTCTTGCAATTCAGCCGTTGAATCTTGGTAAAAAGTGATGATTTTGTGGATTTCGTGCTCTTCTTTGCGAATTCAAGCCAGAAAACAACGAAAATCGGCGAGAAATCGTCGTTTTGCATCGAAATATGCGGTTTTCTGTAAGAATTTTGATGATTTCGTGCAGAATTCTGCTGTTTTCTTGCAATTCAGCCGTTGAATCTTGGTAAAAAGTCATGAATTTGTAGATTTCGTGCTCTTCTTTGCGAATTCAAGCCAGAAAACAACGAAAATCGGCGAGAAATCGTCGTTTTGCATCGAAATATGCGGTTTTCTGTTAGAATTTTGATAATTTTGTGGATAGTTCTGCTGTTTTCTTGCAATTCAGCCGTTGAATCTTGGTAAAAAGTCATGATTTTGTAGATTTCGTGCTCTTCCTTGCGAATTCTAGATAGAAAACAACGAAAATCAGCGAAAAATCGTCGTTTTGCATCAAAATATGCGGTTTTCTCTAAGAATTTTGACGATTTCGTGCAGAATTCTGCTGTTTTCTTGCAATTCAGCCGTTGAATCTTGTTAAAAAGTGATTATTTAGTAGATTTCGTGCTCTTCTTTGCGAATTCTAGCCAGAAAACAACGAAAATCGGCGAGAAATCGTCGTTTTGCATCGAAATATGCGGTTTTCTGTGAGAATTTTGATGATTACGTAGATAATTCTGCTGTTTTCTTGCAATTCAGCCGTTGAATCTTGGTAAAAAGTCATGATTTTGTAGATTTCGTGCTCTTCTTTGCGAATTCAAGATAGAAAACAACGAAAATCGGCGAGAAATCGTCGTTTTGCATCGAAATATGCGGTTTGCTCTAAGAATTTTGATGATTTCGTGCAGAATTCTGCTGTTTTCTTGCAATTCAGCCGTTGAATCTTGGTAAAAAGTGATGATTTTGTGGATTTCGTGCTCTTCTTTGCGAATTCAAGCCTGAAAACAACGAAAATCGGCGAGAAATCGTCGTTTTGCATCGAAATATGCGGTTTTCTCTAAGAATTTTGACGATTTCGTGCAGAATTCTGCTGTTTTCTTGCGATTCAGCCGTTGAATCTTGGTAAAAAGTGATTATTTAGTAGATTTCGTGCTCTTCTTTGCGAATTCTAGCCAGAAAACAACGAAAATCGGCGAGAAATCGTCGTTTTGCATCGAAATATGCGGTTTTCTGTGAGAATTTTGATGATTTCGTAGATAATTCTGCTGTTTTCTTGCAATTCAGCCGTTGAATCTTGGTAAAAAGTCATGATTTTGTAGATTTCGTGCTCTTCTTTGCGAATTCAAGATAGAAAACAACGAAAATCGGCGAGAAATCGTCGTTTTGCATCGAAATATGCGGTTTTCTCTAAGAATTTTGATGATTTCGTGCAGAATTCTGCTGTTTTCTTGCAATTCAGCCGTTGAATCTTGGTAAAAAGTGATGATTTTGTAGATTTCGCGCTCTTCTTTGCGAATTCAAGCTAGAAAACAACGAAAATCGGCGAGAAATCGTCGTTTTGCATCGAAATATGCGGTTTTCTGTAAGAATTTTGATGATTTCGTGCAGAATTCTGCTGTTTTCTTGCAATTCAGCCGTTGAATCTTGGTAAAAAGTCATGAATTTGTAGATTTCGTGCTCTTCTTTGCGAATTCAAGCCAGAAAACAACGAAAATCGGCGAGAAATCGTCGTTTTGCATCGAAATATGCGGTTTTCTGTTAGAATTTTGATAATTTTGTGGATAGTTCTGCTGTTTTCTTGCAATTCAGCCGTTGAATCTTGGTAAAAAGTCATGATTTTGTAGATTTCGTGCTCTTCCTTGCGAATTCTAGATAGAAAACAACGAAAATCAGCGAAAAATCGTCGTTTTGCATCAAAATATGCGGTTTTCTCTAAGAATTTTGACGATTTCGTGCAGAATTCTGCTGTTTTCTTGCAATTCAGCCGTTGAATCTTGGTAAAAAGTGATTATTTAGTAGATTTCGTGCTCTTCTTTGCGAATTCTAGCCAGAAAACAACGAAAATCGGCGAGAAATCGTCGTTTTGCATCGAAATATGCGGTTTTCTGTGAGAATTTTGATGATTACGTAGATAATTCTGCTGTTTTCTTGCAATTCAGCCGTTGTATCTTGGTAAAAAGTCATGATTTTGTAGATTTCGTGCTCTTCTTTGCGAATTCAAGATAGAAAACAACGAAAATCGGCGAGAAATCGTCGTTTTGCATCGAAATATGCGGTTTTCTCTAAGAATTTTGATGATTTCGTGCAGAATTCTGCTGTTTTCTTGCAATTCAGCCGTTGAATCTTGGTAAAAAGTGATGATTTTGTGGATTTCGTGCTCTTCTTTGCGAATTCAAGCCTGAAAGCAACGAAAATCGGCGAGAAATCGTCGTTTTGCATCGAAATATGCGGTTTTCTCTAAGAATTTTGACGATTTCGTGCAGAATTCTGCTGTTTTCTTGCGATTCAGCCGTTGAATCTTGGTAAAAAGTGATTATTTAGTAGATTTCGTGCTCTTCTTTGCGAATTCTAGCCAGAAAACAACGAAAATCGGCGAGAAATCGTCGTTTTGCATCGAAATATGCGGTTTTCTGTGAGAATTTTGATGATTTCGTAGATAATTCTGCTGTTTTCTTGCAATTCAGCCGTTGAATCTTGGTAAAAAGTCATGATTTTGTAGATTTCGTGCTCTTCTTTGCGAATTCAAGATAGAAAACAACGAAAATCG
Source organism: Gnatocerus cornutus (assembly GCA_029298725.1). NCBI lineage: Eukaryota > Metazoa > Arthropoda > Insecta > Coleoptera > Tenebrionidae > Gnatocerus > Gnatocerus cornutus. Next base: position 7,210,617 of record CM055516.1, read on the forward strand.
GCGAGAAATCGTCGTTTTGCATCGAAATATGCGGTTTTCTCTAAGAATTTTGATGATTTCGTGCAGAATTCTGCTGTTTTCTTGCAATTCAGCCGTTGAATCTTGGTAAAAAGTGATGATTTTGTAGATTTCGCGCTCTTCTTTGCGAATTCAAGCTAGAAAACAACGAAAATCGGCGAGAAATCGTCGTTTTGCATCGAAATATGCGGTTTTCTGTAAGAATTTTGTTGATTTCGTGCAGCATTCTGCTGTTTTCTTGCAATTCAGCCGTTGAATCTTGGTAAAAAGTCATGATTTTGTAGACTTCGTGGTCTTCTTTGCAAATTCAAGATTGAAAACAACGAAAATCAGCGAGAAATCGTCGTTTTGCATCGAAATATGCGGTTTTCTCTAAGAATTCTGATGATTTCGTGCAGAATTCTGCTGTTTTCTTGCAATGCAGCCGTTGAATCTTGGTAAAAAGTGATGATTTTGTGGATTTCGTGCTCTTCTTTGCGAATTCAAGCCTGAAAACAACGAAAATCGGCGAGAAATCGTCGTTTTGCATCGAAATATGCGGTTTTCTCTAAGAATTTTGACGATTTCGTGCAGAATTCTGCTGTTTTCTTGCAATTCAGCCGTTGAATCTTGGTAAAAAGTGATTATTTAGTAGATTTCGTGCTCTTCTTTGCGAATTCAAGCCAGAAAACAACGAAAATCGGCGAAAAATCGTCGTTTTGCATCGAAATATGCGGTTTTCTGTAAGAATTTTGATGATTTCGTGCAGAATTCTGCTGTTTTCTTGCAATTCAGCCGTTGAATCTTGGTAAAAAGTCATGATTTTGTAGATTTCGTGCTCTTCTTTGCGAATTCAAGATAGAAAACAACGAAAATCGGCGAGAAATCGTCGTTTTGCATCGAAATATGCGGTTTTCTCTAAGAATTTTGATGATTTCGTGCAGAATTCTGCTGTTTTCTTGCAATTCAGCCGTTGAATCTTGGTAAAAAGTCATGATTTTGTAGATTTCGTGCTCTTCCTTGCGAATTCTAGATAGAAAACAACGAAAATCAGCGAAATATCGTCGTTTTGCATCAAAATATGCGGTTTCTTTAAGAATTCTGATGATTTCGTGCAGAATTCTGCTGTTTTCTTGTAATTCAGCTGTTGAATCTTGGTAAAAAGTGATGATTTTGTGGATTTCGTGCTCTTCTTTGCGAATTCAAGCCTGAAAACAACGAAAATCGGCGAGAAATCGTCGTTTTGCATCGAAATATGCGGTTTTCTCTAAGAATTTTGACGATTTCGTGCAGAATTCTGCTGTTTTCTTGCAATTCAACCGTTGAATCTTGGTAAAAAGTGATTATTTAGTAGATTTCGTGCTCTTCTTTGCGAATTCAAGCCAGAAAACAACGAAAATCGGCGAAAAATCGTCGTTTTGCATCAAAATATGCGGTTTTCTGTAAGAATTTTGATGATTTCGTGCAGAATTCTGCTGTTTTCTTGCAATTCAGCTGTTGAATCTTGGTAAAAAGTCATGATTTTGTAGATTTCGTGCTCTTCTTTGCGAATTCAAGCCAGAAAACAACGAAAGTCGGCGAGAAATCGTCGTTTTGCATCGAAATATGCGTTTTTCTGTGAGAATTTTGATGATTTCGTAGATAATTTTGCTGTTTTCTTGCAATTCGGCCGTTGAATCTTGGTAAAAAGACATGATTTTGTAGATTTCGTGCTCTTCTTTGCGAATTCAAGATAGAAAACAACAAAAATCGGCGAGAAATCGTCGTTTTGCATCGAAATATGCGGTTTTCTCTAAGAATTCTGATGATTTCGTGCAGAATTCTGCTGTTTTCTTGCAATGCAGCCGTTGAATCTTGGTAAAAAGTGATGATTTTGTAGATTTCGTGCTCTTCTTTGCAAATTCAAGCCAGAAATCAACGAAAATCGGCGAGAAATCGTCGTTTTGCATCGAATTATGCGGTTTTCTGTAAGAATTTTGATGATTTCGTGCAGAATTCTGCTGTTTTCTTGTAATTCAGCCGTTGAATCTTGGTAAAAGGTCATGATTTTGTAGATTTCGTGCTCTTCTTTGCGAATTCAAGATAGGAAACAACGAAAATCGGCGAGAAATCGTCGTTTTGCATCGAAATATGCGGTTTTCTCTAAGAATTCTGATGATTTCGTGCAGAATTCTGCTGTTTTCTTGCAATTCAGCCGTTGAATCTTGGTAAAAAGTCATGATTTTGTAGATTTCGTGCTCTTCTTTGCGAATTCAAGCCAGAAAACAACGAAAATCGGCGAGAAATCGTCGTTTTGCATCGAAATATGCGGTTTTCTGTGAGAATTTTGATGATTTCGTAGATAATTCTGCTGTTTTCTTGATATTCAGCCGTTGAATCTTGGTAAAAAGTCATGATTTTGTAGATTTCGTGCTCTTCTTTGCGAATTCAAGATAGAAAACAACGAAAATCGGCGAGAAATCGTCGTTTTGCATCGAAATATGCGGTTTTCTCTAAGAATTTTGATGATTTCGTGCAGAATTCTGCTGTTTTCTTGCAATTCAGCCGTTGAATCTTGGTAAAAAGTCATGATTTTGTAGATTTCGTGCTCTTCTTTGCGAATTCAAGCCAGAAAACAACGAAAATCGGCGAGAAATCGTCGTTTTGCATAGAAATATGCGGTTTTCTGTAAGAATTTTGATGATTTCGTGCAGAATTCTCCTGTTTTCTTGTAATTCAGCCGTTGAATCTTGGTAAAAAGTCATGATTTTGTAGATTTCGTGCTCTTCTTTGCGAATTCAAGATAGAAAACAACGAAAATCGGCGAGAAATCGTCGTTTTGCATCGAAATATGCGGTTTTCTCTAAGAATTTTGATGATTTCGTGCAAAATTTTGCTGTTTTTTTGCAATTCAGCCGTTGAATCTTGGTAAAAAGTGATGATTTTGTGGATTTCGTGCTCTTCTTTGCGAATTCAAGCCTGAAAACAACGAAAATCGGCGAGAAATCGTCGTTTTGCATCGAAATATGCGGTTTTCTCTAAGAATTTTGACGATTTCGTGCAGAATTCTGCTGTTTTCTTGCAATTCAGCCGTTGAATCTTGGTAAAAAGTGATTATTTAGTAGATTTCGTGCTCTTCTTTGCGAATTCAAGCCAGAAAACAACGAAAATCGGCGAAAAATCGTCGTTTTGCATCGAAATATGCGGTTTTCTGTAAGAATTTTGATGTTTTCGTGCAGAATTCTGCTGTTTTCTTGCAATTCAGCCGTTGAATCTTGGTAAAAAGTCATGATTTTGTAGATTTCGTGCTCTTCTTTGCGAATTCAAGATAGAAAACAACGAAAATCGGCGAGAAATCGTCGTTTTGCATCGAAATATGCGGTTTTCTCTAAGAATTTTGATGATTTCGTGCAGAATTCTGCTGTTTTCTTGCAATTCAGCCGTTGAATCTTGGTAAAAAGTCATGATTTTGTAGATTTCGTGCTCTTCCTTGCGAATTCTAGATAGAAAACAACGAAAATCAGCGAAATATCGTCGTTTTGCATCAAAATATGCGGTTTCTTTAAGAATTCTGATGATTTCGCGCAGAATTCTGCTGTTTTCTTGTAATTCAGCTGTTGAATCTTGGTAAAAAGTGATGATTTTGTGGATTTCGTGCTCTTCTTTGCGAATTCAAGCCTGAAAACAACGAAAATCGGCGAGAAATCGTCGTTTTGCATCGAAATATGCGGTTTTCTCTAAGAATTTTGACGATTTCGTGCAGAATTCTGCTGTTTTCTTGCAATTCAACCGTTGAATCTTGGTAAAAAGTGATTATTTAGTAGATTTCGTGCTCTTCTTTGCGAATTCAAGCCAGAAAACAACGAAAATCGGCGAAAAATCGTCGTTTTGCATCAAAATATGCGGTTTTCTGTAAGAATTTTGATGATTTCGTGCAGAATTCTGCTGTTTTCTTGCAATTCAGCCGTTGAATCTTGGTAAAAAGTCATGATTTTGTAGATTTCGTGCTCTTCTTTGCGAATTCAAGCCAGAAAACAACGAAAATCGGCGAGAAATCGTCGTTTTGCATCGAAATATGCGTTTTTCTGTGAGAATTTTGATGATTTCGTGCAGAATTCTGCTGTTTTCTTGTAATTCAGCCGTTGAATCTTGGTAAAAAGTGATGATTTTGTAGATTTCGTGCTCTTCTTTGCAAATTCAAGCCAGAAATCAACGAAAATCGGGAGAAATCGTCGTTTTGCATCGAATTATGCGGTTTTCTGTAAGAATTTTGATGATTTCGTGCAGAATTCTGCTGTTTTCTTGTAATTCAGCCGTTGAATCTTGGTAAAAAGTCATGATTTTGTAGATTTCGTGCTCTTCTTTGCGAATTCAAGACAGAAAACAACGAAAATCGGCGAGAAATCGTCGTTTTGCATCGAAATATGCGGTTTTCTCTGAGAATTCTGATGATTTCGTGCAGAATTCTGCTGTTTTCTTGCAATTCAGCCGTTGAATCTTGGTAAAAAGTGATGATTTTGTAGATTTCGTGCTCTTTGCGAATTCAAGCCAGAAAACAACGAAAATCGGCGAGAAATCGTCGTTTTGCATCGAAATATGCGGTTTTCTGTAAGAATTTTGATGATTTCGTGTATAATACTGCTGTTTTCTTGCAATTCAGCCGTTGAATCTTGGTAAAAAGTGATGATTTTGTGGATTTCGTGCTCTTCTTTGCGAATTCAAGCCTGAAAACAACGAAAATCGGCGAGAAATCGTCGTTTTGCATCGAAATATGCGGTTTCCTGTAAGAATTTTGATGATTTTGTGCAGAATTCTGCTGTTTTCTTGCAATTCAGCCGTTGAATCTTGGTAAAAAGTCATGATTTTGTAGATTTCGTGTTCTTCTTTGCGAATTCAAGATAGAAAACAACGAAAATCGGCGAGAAATCGTCGTTTTGCATCGAAATATGCGTTTTTCTGTGAGAATTTTGATGATTTCGTAGATAATTTTGCTGTTTTCTTGCAATTCAGCCGTTGAATCTTGGTAAAAAGCAATGATTTTGTAGATTTCGTGCTCTTCTTTGCGAATTCAAGCCAGAAAACAACGAAAATCGGCGAGAAATCGTCGTTTTGCATCGAAATATGCGGTTTTCTCTGAGAATTCTGATGATTTCGTGCAGAATTCTGCTGTTTTCTTGCAATTCAGCCGTTGAATCTTGGTAAAAAGTCATGATTTTGTAGATTTCGTGCTCTTCTTTGCGAATTCAAGATAGAAAACAACGAAAATCAGCGAGAAATCGTCGTTTTGCATCGAAATATGCGGTTTTCTCTAAGAATTCTGATGATTTCGTGCAGAATTCTGCTGTTTTCTTGCAATTCAGCCGTTGAATCTTGGTAAAAAGTGATGATTTTGTGGATTTCGTGCTCTTCTTTGCGAATTCAAGCCTGAAAACAACGAAAATCGGCGAGAAATCGTCGTTTTGCATCGAAATATGCGGTTTCCTGTAAGAATTTTGATGATTTTGTGCAGAATTCTGCTGTTTTCTTGCAATTCAGCCGTTGAATCTTGGTAAAAAGTCATGATTTTGTAGATTTCGTGTTCTTCTTTGCGAATTCAAGATAGAAAACAACGAAAATCGGCGAGAAATCGTCGTTTTGCATCGAAATATGCGTTTTTCTGTGAGAATTTTGATGATTTCGTAGATAATTTTGCTGTTTTCTTGCAATTCAGCCGTTGAATCTTGGTAAAAAGCAATGATTTTGTAGATTTCGTGCTCTTCTTTGCGAATTCAAGCCAGAAAACAACGAAAATCGGCGAGAAATCGTCGTTTTGCATCGAAATATGCGGTTTTCTCTAAGAATTTTGACGATTTCGTGCAGAATTCTGCTGTTTACTTGCAACTCAGCTGTTGAATCTTGGTAAAAAGTCATGATTTTGTGGATTTCGTGCTCTTCTTTGCGAATTCAAGCCAGAAAACAACGAAAATCGGCGAGAAATCGTCGTTTTGCATCGAAATATGCGGTTTTCTCTAAGAATTTTGACGATTTCGTGCAGAATTCTGCTGTTTTCTTGCAATTCAGCCGTTGAATCTTGGTAAAAAGTGATTATTTAGTAGATTTCGTGCTCTTCTTTGCGAATTCAAGCCAGAAAACAATGAAAATCGGCGAAAAATCGTCATTTTGCATCGAAATATGCGGTTTTCTGTAAGAATTTTGATGATTTCGTGCAGAATTCTGCTGTTTTCTTGCAATTCAGCTGTTGAATCTTAGTAAAAAGTCATGATTTTGTAGATTTCGTGCTCTTCTTTGCGAATTCAAGATAGAAAACAACGAAAATCGGCGAGAAATCGTCGTTTTGCATCGAAATATGCGGTTTTCTCTAAGAATTTTGATGATTTCGTGCAGAATTCTGCTGTTTTCTTGCAATTCAGCCGATGAATCTTATTAAAAAGTGATTATTTAGTAGATTTCGTGCTCTTCTTTGCGAATTCAAGCCTGAAAACAACGAAAATCGGCGAGAAATCGTCGTTTTGCATCGAAATATGCGGTTTTCTGTAAGAATTTTGATGATTTCGTGCAGAATTCTGCTGTTTTCTTGCAATTCAGCCGTTGAATCTTGGTAAAATGTCATGATTTTGTAGATTTCGTGCCCTTGTTTGCGAATTCAAGCCAGAAAACAACGAAAATCGGCGAGAAATCGTCGTTTTGCATCGAAATATGCGGTTTTCTGTATGAATTTTGATGATTTCGTGCAGAATTCTGCTGTTTTCTTGCAATTCAGCCGTTGACTCTTGGTAAGAAGTCATGATTTTGTAGATTTCGTGCACTTCCTTGCGAATTCAAGATAGAAAACAACGAAAATCGGCGAGAAATCGTCGTTTTGCATCGAAATATGCGGTTTTCTGTAAGAATTTTGATGATTTCGTGCAGAATTCTGCTGTTTTCTTGCAATTCAGCCGTTGAATCTTGGTAAGAAGTCATGATTTTGTAGATTTCGTGCACTTCCTTGCGAATTCAAGATAGAAAACAACGAAAATCGGCGAGAAATCGTCGTTTTGCATCGAAATATGCGGTTTTCTCTAAGAATTCTGATGATTTCGTGCAGAATTCTGCTGTTTTCTTGCAATGCAGCCGTTGAATCTTGGTAAAAAGTGATGATTTTGTAGATTTCGTGCTCTTCTTTGCAAATTCAAGCCAGAAATCAACGAAAATCGGCGAGAAATCGTCGTTTTGCATCGAATTATGCGGTTTTCTGTAAGAATTTTGATGATTTCGTGCAGAATTCTGCTGTTTTCTTGTAATTCAGCCGTTGAATCTTGGTAAAAAGTCATGATTTTGTAGATTTCGTGCTCTTCTTTGCGAATTCAAGATAGAAAACAACGAAAATCGGCGAGAAATCGTCGTTTTGCATCGAAATATGCGGTTTTCTCTAAAAATTCTGATCATTTCGTGCAGAATTCTGCTGTTTTCTTGCAATTCAGCCGTTGAATCTTGGTAAAAAGTCATGATTTTGTAGATTTCGTGCTCTTCTTTGCGAATTCAAGCCTGAAAACAACGAAAATCGGCGAGAAATCGTCGTTTTGCATCGAAATATGCGGTTTTCTCTAAGAATTTTGACGATTTCGTGCAGAATTCTGCTGTTTTCTTGCAATTCAGCCGTTGAATCTTGGTAAAAAGTGATTATTTAGTAGATTTCGTGCTCTTCTTTGCGAATTCAAGCCAGAAAACAACGAAAATCGGCGAAAAATCGTCGTTTTGCATCGAAATATGCTGTTTTCTGTAAGAATTTTGATGATTTCGTGCAGAATTCTGCCGTTTTCTTGCAATTCAGCCGTTGAATCTTGGTAAAATGTCATGATTTTGTAGATTTCGTGCTCTTCTTTGCGAATTCAAGATAGAAAACAACGAAAATCGGCGAGAAATCGTCGTTTTGCATCGAAATATGCGGTTTTCTGTAAGAATTTTGATGATTTCGTGCAGAATTCTGCTGTTTTCTTGCAATTCAGCCGTTGAATCTTGGTAAAAAGTCATGATTTTGTAGATTTCGTGCTCTTCTTTGCGAATTCAAGCCAGAAAACAACGAAAATCGGCGAAAAATCGTCGTTTTGCATCGAAATATGCGGTTTCCTGTAAGAATTTTGATGATTTCGTGCAGAATTCTGCTGTTTTCTTGCAATTCAGCCGTTGAATCTTGGTAAAAAGTCATGATTTTGTAGATTTCGTGCTCTTCTTTGCGAATTCAAGATAGAAAACAACGAAAATCAGCGAGAAATCGTCGTTTTGCATCGAAATATGCGGTTTTCTCTAAGAATTCTGATGATTTCGTGCAGAATTCTGCTGTTTTCTTGCAATTCAGCCGTTGAATCTTGGTAAAAAGTGATTATTTAGTAGATTTCGTGCTCTTCTTTGCGAATTCAAGCCAGAAAACAACGAAAATCGGCGAGAAATCGTCGTTTTGCATCGAAATATGCGGTTTTCTCTAAGAATTTTGACGATTTCGTGCAGAATTCTGCTGTTTTCTTGCAATTCAGCCGTTGAATCTTGGTAAAAAGTGATTATTTAGTAGATTTCGTGCTCTTCTTTGCGAATTCAAGCCAGAAAACAATGAAAATCGGCGAAAAATCGTCGTTTTGCATCGAAATATGCGGTTTTCTGTAAGAATTTTGATGATTTCGTGCAGAATTCTGCTGTTTTCTTGCAATTCAGCTGTTGAATCTTGGTAAAAAGTCATGATTTTGTAGATTTCGTGCTCTTCTTTGCGAATTCAAGATAGAAAACAACGAAAATCGGCGAGAAATCGTCGTTTTGCATCGAAATATGCGGTTTTTTCTAAGAATTTTGACGATTTCGTGCAGAATTCTGCTGTTTTCTTGCAATTCAGCCGTTGAATCTTGGTAAAAAGTGATTATTTAGTAGATTTCGTGCTCTTCTTTGCGAATTCTAGCCAGAAAACAACGAAAATCGGCGAGAAATCGTCGTTTTGCATCGAAATATGCGGTTTTCTGTAAGAATTTTGATGATTTCGTGCAGAATTCTGCTGTTTTCTTGCAATTCAGCCGTTGAATCTTGGTAAAAAGTCATGATTTTGTAGATTTCGTGCTCTTCTTTGCGAATTCAAGATAGAAAACAACGAAAATCAGCGAGAAATCGTCGTTTTGCATCGAAATATGCGGTTTTCTCTAAGAATTCTGATGATTTCGTGCAGAATTCTGCTGTTTTCTTGCAATTCAGCCGTTCAATCTTGGTAAAAAGTGATGATTTTGTGGATTTCGTGCTCTTCTTTGCGAATTCAAGCCTGAAAACAACGAAAATCGGCGAGAAATCGTCGTTTTGCATCGAAATATGCGGTTTTCTCTAAGAATTTTGACGATTTCGTGCAGAATTCTGCTGTTTTCTTGCAATTCAGCCGTTGAATCTTGGTAAAAAGTGATTATTTAGTAGATTTCGTGCTCTTCTTTGCGAATTCAAGCCAGAAAACAATGAAAATCGGCGAAAAATCGTCATTTTGCATCGAAATATGCGGTTTTCTGTAAGAATTTTGATGATTTCGTGCAGAATTCTGCTGTTTTCTTGCAATTCAGCTGTTGAATCTTGGTAAAAAGTCATGATTTTGTAGATTTCGTGCTCTTCTTTGCGAATTCAAGATAGAAAACAACGAAAATCGGCGAGAAATCGTCGTTTTGCATCGAAATATGCGGTTTTCTCTAAGAATTTTGATGATTTCGTGCAGAATTCTGCTGTTTTCTTGCAATTCAGCCGATGAATCTTGGTAAAAAGTGATTATTTAGTAGATTTCGTGCTCTTCTTTGCGAATTCAAGCCTGAAAACAACGAAAATCGGCGAGAAATCGTCGTTTTGCATCGAAATATGCGGTTTTCTGTAAGAATTTTGATGATTTCGTGCAGAATTCTGCTGTTTTCTTGCAATTCAGCCGTTGAATCTTGGTAAAATGTCATGATTTTGTAGATTTCGTGCCCTTGTTTGCGAATTCAAGCCAGAAAACAACGAAAATCGGCGAGAAATCGTCGTTTTGCATCGAAATATGCGGTTTTCTGTATGAATTTTGATGATTTCGTGCAGAATTCTGCTGTTTTCTTGCAATTCAGCCGTTGACTCTTGGTAAGAAGTCATGATTTTGTAGATTTCGTGCACTTCCTTGCGAATTCAAGATAGAAAACAACGAAAATCGGCGAGAAATCGTCGTTTTGCATCGAAATATGCGGTTTTCTGTAAGAATTTTGATGATTTCGTGCAGAATTCTGCTGTTTTCTTGCAATTCAGCCTTTGAATCTTGGTAAAAACTCATTATTTTGTAGATTTTGTGCTCTTCTTTGCGAATTCAAGATAGAAAACAACGAAAATCAGCGAGAAATCGTCGTTTTGCATCAAAATATGCGGTTTTCTCTAAGAATTCTGATAATTTCGTGCAGAATTCTGCTGTTTTCTTGCAATTCAGCCGTTGAATCTTGGTAAAAAGTCATGATTTTGTAGATTTCGTGCTTTTCTTTGCGAATTCAAGATAGAAAACAACGAAAATCGGCGAGAAATCGTCGTTTTGCATCGAAATATGCGGTTTTCTATAAGAATTTTGATGATTTCGTGCAGAATTCTGCTGTTTTCTTGCAATTCAGCCGATGAATCTTGGTAAAAAGTGATTATTTAGTAGATTTCGTGCTCTTCTTTGCGAATTCAAGCCTGAAAACAACGAAAATCGGCGAGAAATCGTCGTTTTGCATCGAATTATGCGGTTTTCTGTAAGAATTTTGATGATTTCGTGGATAATACTGCTGTTTTCTTGCAATTCAGCCGTTGAATCTTGGTAAAAAGTCATGATTTTGTAGATTTCGTGCTCTTCTTTGCGAATTCAAGCCAGAAAACAACGAAAATCGGCGAGAAATCGTCGTTTTGCATCGAAATATGCGGTTTCCTGTAAGAATTTTGATGATTTCGTGCAGAATTCTGCTGTTTTCTTGCAATTCAGCCGTTGAATCTTGGTAAAAAGTCACGATTTTGTAGATTTCGTGCTCTTCTTTGCGAATTCAAGATAGAAAACAACGAAAATCAGCGAGAAATCGTCGTTTTGCATCGAAATATGCGGTTTTCTCTAAGAATTCTGATGATTTCGTGCAGAATTCTGCTGTTTTCTTGCAATTCAGCCGTTGAATCTTGGTAAAAGGTGATGATTTTGTGGATTTCGTGCTCTTCTTTGCGAATTCAAGCCTGAAAACAACGAAAATCGGCGAGAAATCGTCGTTTTGCATCGAAATATGCGGTTTTCTCTAAGAATTTTGACGATTTCGTGCAGAATTCTGCTGTTTTCTTGCAATTCAGCCGTTGAATCTTGGTAAAAAGTGATTATTTAGTAGATTTCGTGCTCTTCTTTGCGAATTCAAGCCAGAAAACAATGAAAATCGGCGAAAAATCGTCGTTTTGCATCGAAATATGCGGTTTTCTGTAAGAATTTTGATGATTTCGTGCAGAATTCTGCTGTTTTCTTGCAATTCAGCTGTTGAATCTTGGTAAAAAGTCATGATTTTGTAGATTTCGTGCTCTTCTTTGCGAATTCAAGATAGAAAACAACGAAAATCGGCGAGAAATCGTCGTTTTGCATCGAAATATGCGGTTTTCTCTAAGAATTTTGACGATTTCGTGCAGAATTCTGCTGTTTTCTTGCAATTCAGCCGTTGAATCTTGGTAAAAAGTGATTATTTAGTAGATTTCGTGCTCTTCTTTGCGAATTCTAGCCAGAAAACAACGAAAATCGGCGAGAAATCGTCGTTTTGCATCGAAATGTGCGGTTTTCTGTAAGAATTTTGATGATTTCGTGCAGAATTCTGCTGTTTTCTTGCAATTCAGCCGTTGAATCTTGGTGAAAAGTCATGATTTTGTAGATTTCGTGCTCTTCTTTGCAAATTCAAGCCAGAAATCAACGAAAATCGGCGAGAAATCGTCGTTTTGCATCGAATTATGCGGTTTTCTGTAAGAATTTTGATGATTTCGTGCAGAATTCTGCTGTTTTCTTGTAATTCAGCCGTTGAATCTTGGTAAAAAGTCATGATTTTGTAGATTTCGTGCTCTTCTTTGCGAATTCAAGATAGAAAACAACGAAAATCGGCGAGAAATCGTCGTTTTGCATCGAAATATGCGGTTTTCTCTAAGAATTTTGATGATTTCGTGCAGAATTCTGCTGTTTTCTTGCAATTCAGCCGTTGAATCTTGGTAAAAAGTGATGATTTTGTAGATTTCGCGCTCTTCTTTGCGAATTCAAGCTAGAAAACAACGAAAATCGGCGAGAAATCGTCGTTTTGCATCGAAATATGCGGTTTTCTGTATAAATTTTGATGATTTCGTGCAGCATTCTGCTGTTTTCTTGCAATTCAGCCGTTGAATCTTGGTAAAAAGTCATGATTTTGTAGACTTCGTGCTCTTCTTTGCGAATTCAAGATAGAAAACAACGAAAATCGGCGAGAAATCGTCGTTTTGCATCGAAATATGCGGTTTTCTCTAAGAATTCTGATGATTTCGTGCAGAATTCTGCTGTTTTCTTGCAATTCAGCCGTTGAATCTTGGTAAAAAGTGATGATTTTGTAGATTTCGTGCTCTTTGCGAATTCAAGCCAGAAAACAACGAAAATCGGCGAGAAATCGTCGTTTTGCATCGAAATATGCGGTTTTCTGTAAGAATTTTGATGATTTCGTGCAGAATTCTGCTGTTTTCTTGCAATTCAGCCGTTGAATCTTGGTAAAAAGTGATTATTTAGTAGATTTCGTGCTCTTCTTTGCGAATTCAAGCCAGAAAACAATGAAAATCGGCGAAAAAATCGTCATTTTGCATCGAAATATGCGGTTTTCTGTAAGAATTTTGATGATTTCGTGCAGAATTCTGCTGTTTTCTTGCAATTCAGCTGTTGAATCTTGGTAAAAAGTCATGATTTTGTAGATTTCGTGCTCTTCTTTGCGAATTCAAGATAGAAAACAACGAAAATCGACGAGAAATCGTCGTTTTGCATCGAAATATGCGGTTTTCTCTAAGAATTTTGATGATTTCATGCAGAATTCTGCTGTTTTCTTGCAATTCAGCCGATGAATCTTGGTAAAAAGTGATTATTTAGTAGATTTCGTGCTCTTCTTTGCGAATTCAAGCCTGAAAACAACGAAAATCGGCGAGAAATCGTCGTTTTGCATCGAAATATGCGGTTTTCTCTAAGAATTCTGATGATTTCGTGCAGAATTCTGCTGTTTTCTTGCAATTCAGCCGTTGAATCTTGGTAAAAAGTGATGATTTTGTAGATTTCGTGCTCTTTGCGAATTCAAGCCAGAAAACAACGAAAATCGGCGAGAAATCGTCGTTTTGCATCGAAATATGCGGTTTTCTGTAAGAATTTTGATGATTTCGTGGATAATACTGCTGTTTTCTTGCAATTCAGCCGTTGAATCTTGGTAAAAAGTCATGATTTTGTAGATTTCGTGCTCTTCTTTGCGAATTCAAGCCAGAAAACAACGAAAATCGGCGAGAAATCGTCGTTTTGCATCGAAATATGCGGTTTCCTGTAAGAATTTTGATGATTTCGTGCAGAATTCTGCTGTTTTCTTGCAATTCAGCCGTTGAATCTTGGTAAAAAGTCATGATTTTGTAGATTTCGTGCTCTTCTTTGCAAATTCAAGATAGAAAACAACGAAAATCAGCGAGAAATCTTCGTTTTGCATCGAAATATGCGGTTTTCTCTAAGAATTCTGATGATTTCGTGCAGAATTCTGCTGTTTTCTTGCAATTCAGCCGTTGAATCTTGGTAAAAAGTGATGATTTTGTGGATTTCGTGCTCTTCTTTGCGAATTCAAGCCTGAAAACAACGAAAATCGGCGAGAAATCGTCGTTTTGCATCGAAATATGCGGTTTTCTCTAAGAATTTTGACGATTTCGTGCAGAATTCTGCTGTTTTCTTGCAATTCAGCCGTTGAATCTTGGTAAAAAGTGATTATTTAGTAGATTTCGTGCTCTTCTTTGCGAATTCAAGCCAGAAAACAATGAAAATCGGCGAAAAATCGTCGTTTTGCATCGAAATATGCGGTTTTCTGTAAGAATTTTGATGATTTCGTGCAGAATTCTGCTGTTTTCTTGCAATTCAGCTGTTGAATCTTGGTAAAAAGTCATGATTTTGTAGATTTCGTGCTCTTCTTTGCGAATTCAAGATAGAAAACAACGAAAATCGGCGAGAAATCGTCGTTTTGCATCGAAATATGCGGTTTTCTCTAAGAATTTTGACGATTTCGTGCAGAATTCTGCTGTTTTCTTGCAATTCAGCCGTTGAATCTTGGTAAAAAGTGATTATTTAGTAGATTTCGTGCTCTTCTTTGCGAATTCTAGCCAGAAAACAACGAAAATCGGCGAGAAATCGTCGTTTTGCATCGAAATGTGCGGTTTTCTGTAAGAATTTTGATGATTTCGTGCAGAATTCTGCTGTTTTCTTGCAATTCAGCCGTTGAATCTTGGTGAAAAGTCATGATTTTGTAGATTTCGTGCTCTTCTTTGCAAATTCAAGCCAGAAATCAACGAAAATCGGCGAGGAATCGTCGTTTTGCATCGAATTATGCGGTTTTCTGTAAGAATTTTGATGATTTCGTGCAGAATTCTGCTGTTTTCTTGTAATTCAGCCGTTGAATCTTGGTAAAAAGTCATGATTTTGTAGATTTCGTGCTCTTCTTTGCGAATTCAAGATAGAAAACAACGAAAATCGGCGAGAAATCGTCGTTTTGCATCGAAATATGCGGTTTTCTCTAAGAATTCTGATGATTTCGTGCAGAATTCTGCTGTTTTCTTGCAATTCAGCCGTTGAATCTTGGTAAAAAGTGATGATTTTGTAGATTTCGCGCTCTTCTTTGCGAATTCAAGCTAGAAAACAACGAAAATCGGCGAGAAATCGTCGTTTTGCATCGAAATATGCGGTTTTCTGTATAAATTTTGATGATTTCGTGCAGCATTCTGCTGTTTTCTTGCAATTCAGCCGTTGAATCTTGGTAAAAAGTCATGATTTTGTAGACTTCGTGCTCTTCTTTGCGAATTCAAGATAGAAAACAACGAAAATCGGCGAGAAATCGTCGTTTTGCATCGAAATATGCGGTTTTCTCTAAGAATTCTGATGATTTCGTGCAGAATTCTGCTGTTTTCTTGCAATTCAGCCGTTGAATCTTGGTAAAAAGTGATGATTTTGTAGATTTCGTGCTCTTTGCGAATTCAAGCCAGAAAACAACGAAAATCGGCGAGAAATCGTCGTTTTGCATCGAAATATGCGGTTTTCTGTAAGAATTTTGATGATTTCGTGCAGAATTCTGCTGTTTTCTTGCAATTCAGCCGTTGAATCTTGGTAAAAAGTGATGATTTTGTAGATTTTGCGCTCTTCTTTGCGAATTCAAGCTAGAAAACAACGAAAATCGGCGAGAAATCGTCGTTTTGCATCGAAATATGTGGTTTCTGTATAAATTTTGATGATTTCGTGCAGAATTCTGCTGTTTTCTTGCAATTCAGCCGTTGAATCTTGGTAAAAAGTCATGATTTTGTAGATTTCGTGCTCTTCTTTGCGAATTCAAGCCAGAAAACAACGAAAATCGGCGAGAAATCGTCGTTTTGCATCGAAATATGAGGTTTCCTGTAAGAATTTTGATGATTTCGTGCAGAATTCTGCTGTTTTCTTGCAATTCAGCCGTTGAATCTTGGTAAAAAGTCATGATTTTGTAGATTTCGTGCTCTTCTTTGCGAATTCAAGCCAGAAAACAACGAAAATCGGCGAGAAATCGTCGTTTTGCATCGAAATATGCGGTTTTCTCTAAGAATTCTGATGATTTCGTGCAGAATTCTGCTGTTTTCTTGCAATTCAGCCGTTGAATCTTGGTAAAAAGTGATGATTTTGTGGACTTCGTGCTCTTCATTGCGAATTCAAGCCTGAAAACAACGAAAATCGGCGAGAAATCGTCGTTTTGCATCGAAATATGCGGTTTTCTCTAAGAATTTTGACGATTTCGTGCAGAATTCTGCTGTTTTCTTGCAATTCAGCCGTTGAATCTTGGTAAAAAGTCATGATTTTGTAGATTTCGTGCTCTTCTTTGCGAATTCAAGCCAGAAAACAACGAAAATCGGCGAGAAATCGTCGTTTTGCATCGAAATATGCGGTTTCCTGTAAGAATTTTGATGATTTCGTGCAGAATTCTGCTGTTTTCTTGCAATTCAGCCGTTGAATCTTGGTAAAAAGTCATGATTTTGTAGATTTCGTGCTCTTCTTTGCGAATTCAAGATAGAAAACAACGAAAATCAGCGAGAAATCTTCGTTTTGCATCGAAATATGCGGTTTTCTCTAAGAATTCTGATGATTTCGTGCAGAATTCTGCTGTTTTCTTGCAATTCAGCCGTTGAATCTTGGTAAAAAGTGATGATTTTGTGGATTTCGTGCTCTTCTTTGCGAATTCAAGCCTGAAAACAACGAAAATCGGCGAGAAATCGTCGTTTTGCATCGAAATATGCGGTTTTCTCTAAGAATTTTGACGATTTCGTGCAGAATTCTGCTGTTTTCTTGCAATTCAGCCGTTGAATCTTGGTAAAAAGTGATTATTTAGTAGATTTCGTGCTCTTCTTTGCGAATTCAAGCCAGAAAACAATGAAAATCGGCGAAAAATCGTCGTTTTGCATCGAAATATGCGGTTTTCTGTAAGAATTTTGATGATTTCGTGCAGAATTCTGCTGTTTTCTTGCAATTCAGCTGTTGAATCTTGGTAAAAAGTCATGATTTTGTAGATTTCGTGCTCTTCTTTGCGAATTCAAGATAGAAAACAACGAAAATCGGCGAGAAATCGTCGTTTTGCATCGAAATATGCGGTTTTCTCTAAGAATTTTGACGATTTCGTGCAGAATTCTGCTGTTTTCTTGCAATTCAGCCGTTGAATCTTGGTAAAAAGTGATTATTTAGTAGATTTCGTGCTCTTCTTTGCGAATTCTAGCCAGAAAACAACGAAAATCGGCGAGAAATCGTCGTTTTGCATCGAAATGTGCGGTTTTCTGTAAGAATTTTGATGATTTCGTGCAGAATTCTGCTGTTTTCTTGCAATTCAGCCGTTGAATCTTGGTGAAAAGTCATGATTTTGTAGATTTCGTGCTCTTCTTTGCAAATTCAAGCCAGAAATCAACGAAAATCGGCGAGGAATCGTCGTTTTGCATCGAATTATGCGGTTTTCTGTAAGAATTTTGATGATTTCGTGCAGAATTCTGCTGTTTTCTTGTAATTCAGCCGTTGAATCTTGGTAAAAAGTCATGATTTTGTAGATTTCGTGCTCTTCTTTGCGAATTCAAGATAGAAAACAACGAAAATCGGCGAGAAATCGTCGTTTTGCATCGAAATATGCGGTTTTCTCTAAGAATTCTGATGATTTCGTGCAGAATTCTGCTGTTTTCTTGCAATTCAGCCGTTGAATCTTGGTAAAAAGTCATGATTTTGTAAATTTCGTGCTCTTCTTTGCGAATTCAAGATAGAAAACAACGAAAATCGGCGAGAAATCGTCGTTTTGCATCGAAATATGCGGTTTTCTCTAAGAATTCTGATGATTTCGTGCAGAATTCTGCTGTTTTCTTGCAATTCAGCCGTTGAATCTTGGTAAAAAGTGATGATTTTGTAGATTTCGCGCTCTTCTTTGCGAATTCAAGCTAGAAAACAACGAAAATCGGCGAGAAATCGTCGTTTTGCATCGAAATATGTGGTTTTCTGTATAAATTTTGATGATTTCGTGCAGAATTCTGCTGTTTTCTTGCAATTCAGCCGTTGAATCTTGGTAAAAAGTCATGATTTTGTAGATTTCGTGCTCTTCTTTGCGAATTCAAGCCAGAAAACAACGAAAATCGGCGAGAAATCGTCGTTTTGCATCGAAATATGAGGTTTCCTGTAAGAATTTTGATGATTTCGTGCAGAATTCTGCTGTTTTCTTGCAATTCAGCCGTTGAATCTTGGTAAAAAGTCATGATTTTGTAGATTTCGTGCTCTTCTTTGCGAATTCAAGATAGAAAACAACGAAAATCAGCGAGAAATCTTCGTTTTGCATCGAAATATGCGGTTTTCTCTAAGAATTCTGATGATTTCGTGCAGAATTCTGCTGTTTTCTTGCAATTCAGCCGTTGAATCTTGGTAAAAAGTGATGATTTTGTGGACTTCGTGCTCTTCATTGCGAATTCAAGCCTGAAAACAACGAAAATCGGCGAGAAATCGTCGTTTTGCATCGAAATATGCGGTTTTCTCTAAGAATTTTGACGATTTCGTGCAGAATTCTGCTGTTTTCTTGCAATTCAGCCGTTGAATCTTGGTAAAAAGTCATGATTTTGTAGATTTCGTGCTCTTCTTTGCGAATTCAAGCCAGAAAACAACGAAAATCGGCGAGAAATCGTCGTTTTGCATCGAAATATGCGGTTTCCTGTAAGAATTTTGATGATTTCGTGCAGAATTCTGCTGTTTTCTTGCAATTCAGCCGTTGAATCTTGGTAAAAAGTCATGATTTTGTAGATTTCGTGCTCTTCTTTGCGAATTCAAGATAGAAAACAACGAAAATCAGCGAGAAATCTTCGTTTTGCATCGAAATATGCGGTTTTCTCTAAGAATTCTGATGATTTCGTGCAGAATTCTGCTGTTTTCTTGCAATTCAGCCGTTGAATCTTGGTAAAAAGTGATGATTTTGTGGATTTCGTGCTCTTCTTTGCGAATTCAAGCCTGAAAACAACGAAAATCGGCGAGAAATCGTCGTTTTGCATCGAAATATGCGGTTTTCTCTAAGAATTTTGACGATTTCGTGCAGAATTCTGCTGTTTTCTTGCAATTCAGCCGTTGAATCTTGGTAAAAAGTGATTATTTAGTAGATTTCGTGCTCTTCTTTGCGAATTCAAGCCAGAAAACAATGAAAATCGGCGAAAAATCGTCGTTTTGCATCGAAATATGCGGTTTTCTGTAAGAATTTTGATGATTTCGTGCAGAATTCTGCTGTTTTCTTGCAATTCAGCTGTTGAATCTTGGTAAAAAGTCATGATTTTGTAGATTTCGTGCTCTTCTTTGCGAATTCAAGATAGAAAACAACGAAAATCGGCGAGAAATCGTCGTTTTGCATCGAAATATGCGGTTTTCTCTAAGAATTTTGACGATTTCGTGCAGAATTCTGCTGTTTTCTTGCAATTCAGCCGTTGAATCTTGGTAAAAAGTGATTATTTAGTAGATTTCGTGCTCTTCTTTGCGAATTCTAGCCAGAAAACAACGAAAATCGGCGAGAAATCGTCGTTTTGCATCGAAATGTGCGGTTTTCTGTAAGAATTTTGATGATTTCGTGCAGAATTCTGCTGTTTTCTTGCAATTCAGCCGTTGAATCTTGGTGAAAAGTCATGATTTTGTAGATTTCGTGCTCTTCTTTGCAAATTCAAGCCAGAAATCAACGAAAATCGGCGAGGAATCGTCGTTTTGCATCGAATTATGCGGTTTTCTGTAAGAATTTTGATGATTTCGTGCAGAATTCTGCTGTTTTCTTGTAATTCAGCCGTTGAATCTTGGTAAAAAGTCATGATTTTGTAGATTTCGTGCTCTTCTTTGCGAATTCAAGATAGAAAACAACGAAAATCGGCGAGAAATCGTCGTTTTGCATCGAAATATGCGGTTTTCTCTAAGAATTCTGATGATTTCGTGCAGAATTCTGCTGTTTTCTTGCAATTCAGCCGTTGAATCTTGGTAAAAAGTCATGATTTTGTAGATTTCGTGCTCTTCTTTGCGAATTCAAGATAGAAAACAACGAAAATCGGCGAGAAATCGTCGTTTTGCATCGAAATATGCGGTTTTCTCTAAGAATTTTGATGATTTCGTGCAGAATTCTGCTGTTTTCTTGCAATTCAGCCGTTGAATCTTGGTAAAAAGTGATGATTTTGTAGATTTCGCGCTCTTCTTTGCGAATTCAAGCTAGAAAACAACGAAAATCGGCGAGAAATCGTCGTTTTGCATCGAAATATGCGGTTTTCTGTATAAATTTTGATGATTTCGTGCAGCATTCTGCTGTTTTCTTGCAATTCAGCCGTTGAATCTTGGTAAAAAGTCATGATTTTGTAGACTTCGTGCTCTTCTTTGCGAATTCAAGATAGAAAACAACGAAAATCGGCGAGAAATCGTCGTTTTGCATCGAAATATGCGGTTTTCTCTAAGAATTCTGATGATTTCGTGCAGAATTCTGCTGTTTTCTTGCAATTCAGCCGTTGAATCTTGGTAAAAAGTGATGATTTTGTAGATTTCGTGCTCTTTGCGAATTCAAGCCAGAAAACAACGAAAATCGGCGAGAAATCGTCGTTTTGCATCGAAATATGCGGTTTTCTGTAAGAATTTTGATGATTTCGTGCAGAATTCTGCTGTTTTCTTGCAATTCAGCCGTTGAATCTTGGTAAAAAGTGATGATTTTGTAGATTTCGCGCTCTTCTTTGCGAATTCAAGCTAGAAAACAACGAAAATCGGCGAGAAATCGTCGTTTTGCATCGAAATATGTGGTTTTCTGTATAAATTTTGATGATTTCGTGCAGAATTCTGCTGTTTTCTTGCAATTCAGCCGTTGAATCTTGGTAAAAAGTCATGATTTTGTAGATTTCGTGCTCTTCTTTGCGAATTCAAGCCAGAAAACAACGAAAATCGGCGAGAAATCGTCGTTTTGCATCGAAATATGAGGTTTCCTGTAAGAATTTTGATGATTTCGTGCAGAATTCTGCTGTTTTCTTGCAATTCAGCCGTTGAATCTTGGTAAAAAGTCATGATTTTGTAGATTTCGTGCTCTTCTTTGCGAATTCAAGATAGAAAACAACGAAAATCAGCGAGAAATCTTCGTTTTGCATCGAAATATGCGGTTTTCTCTAAGAATTCTGATGATTTCGTGCAGAATTCTGCTGTTTTCTTGCAATTCAGCCGTTGAATCTTGGTAAAAAGTGATGATTTTGTGGACTTCGTGCTCTTCTTTGCGAATTCAAGCCTGAAAACAACGAAAATCGGCGAGAAATCGTCGTTTTGCATCGAAATATGCGGTTTTCTCTAAGAATTTTGACGATTTCGTGCAGAATTCTGCTGTTTTCTTGCAATTCAGCCGTTGAATCTTGGTAAAAAGTGATTATTTAGTAGATTTCGTGCTCTTCTTTGCGAATTCAAGCCAGAAAACAATGAAAATCGGCGAAAAATCGTCATTTTGCATCGAAATATGCGGTTTTCTGTAAGAATTTTGATGATTTCGTGCAGAATTCTGCTGTTTTCTTGCAATTCAGCTGTTGAATCTTGGTAAAAAGTCATGATTTTGTAGATTTCGTGCTCTTCTTTGCGAATTCAAGATAGAAAACAACGAAAATCGGCGAGAAATCGTCGTTTTGCATCGAAATATGCGGTTTTCTCTAAGAATTTTGATGATTTCGTGCAGAATTCTGCTGTTTTCTTGCAATTCAGCCGATGAATCTTGGTAAAAAGTGATTGTTTAGTAGATTTCGTGCTCTTCTTTGCGAATTCAAGCCTGAAAACAATCGTGCAGAATTCTGCTGTTTTCTTGTAATTCAGCCGTTGAATCTTGGTAAAAAGTCATGATTTTGTAGATTTCGTGCTCTTCTTTGCGAATTCAAGATAGAAAACAACGAACATCGGCGAGAAATCGTCGTTTTGCATCGAAATATGCGGTTTTCTCTAAGAATTCTGATGATTTCGTGCAGAATTCTGCTGTTTTCTTGCAATTCAGCCGTTGAATCTTGGTAAAAAGTCATTATTTTGTAGATTTCGTGCTCTTCTTTGCGAATTCAAGCCTGAAAACAACGAAAATCGGCGAGAAATCGTCGTTTTGCATCGAAATATGCGGTTTTCTCTAAGAATTTTGACAATTTCGTGCAGAATTCTGCTGTTTTCTTGCAATTCAGCCGTTGAATCTTGGTAAAAAGTGATTATTTAGTAGATTTCGTGCTCTTCTTTGCGAATTCAAGCCAGAAAACAACGAAAATCGGCGAAAAATCGTCGTTTTGCATCGAAATTTGCTGTTTTCTGTAAGAATTTTGATGATTTCGTGCAGAATTCTGCCGTTTTCTTGCAATTCAGCCGTTGAATCTTGGTAAAAAGTCATGATTTTGTAGATTTCGTGCTCTTCTTTGCGAATTCAAGATAGAAAACAACGAAAATCGGCGAGAAATCGTCGTTTTGCATCGAAATATGCGGTTTTCTCTAAGAATTTTGATGATTTCGTGCAGAATTCTGCTGTTTTCTTGCAATTCAGCCGTTGAATCTTGGTAAAAAGTGATGATTTTGTAGATTTCGCGCTCTTCTTTGCGAATTCAAGCTAGAAAACAACGAAAATCGGCGAGAAATCGTCGTTTTGCATCGAAATATGCGGTTTTCTGTAAGAATTTTGATGATTTCGTGGATAATACTGCTGTTTTCTTGCAATTCAGCCGTTGAATCTTGGTAAAAAGTCATGATTTTGTAGATTTCGTGCTCTTCTTTGCGAATTCAAGATAGAAAACAACGAAAATCAGCGAGAAATCGTCGTTTTGCATCGAAATATGCGGTTTCTTGTAAGAATTTTGATGATTTCGTGCAGAATTCTGCTGTTTTCTTGCAATTCAGCCGTTGAATCTTGGTAAAAAGTCATGATTTTGTAGATTTCGTGCTCTTCTTTGCGAATTCAAGATAGAAAACAACGAAAATCAGCGAGAAATCGTCGTTTTGCATCGAAATATGCGGTTTTCTCTAAGAATTTTGACGATTTCGTGCAGAATTCTGCTGTTTTCTTGCAATTCAGCCGTTGAATCTTGGTAAAAAGTGATTATTTAGTAGATTTCGTGCTCTTCTTTGCGAATTCAAGCCAGAAAACAACGAAAATCGGCGAAAACACGTCGTTTTGCATCGAAATATGCGGTTTTCTGTAAGAATTTTGATGATTTCGTGCAGAATTCTGCTGTTTTCTTGTAATTCAGCCGTTGAATCTTGGTAAAAAGTCATGATTTTGTAGATTTCGTGCTCTTCTTTGCGAATTCAAGATAGAAAACAACGAAAATCGGCGAGAAATCGTCGTTTTGCATCGAAATATGCGGTTTTCTGTAAGAATTTTGATGATTTCGTGCAGAATTCTGCTGTTTTCTTGCAATTCAGCCGTTGAATCTAAATAAAAAGTCATAATTTTGTAGATATCGTGCTCTTCATTGCGAATTCAAGCCAGAAAACAACGA
The DNA here is from genome assembly GCA_029298725.1 of Gnatocerus cornutus. NCBI lineage: Eukaryota > Metazoa > Arthropoda > Insecta > Coleoptera > Tenebrionidae > Gnatocerus > Gnatocerus cornutus. The sequence continues at coordinate 7,233,801 of CM055516.1, forward strand.
AAATCGGCGAGAAATCGTCGTTTTGCATCGAAATATGCGGTTTTCTCTAAGAATTTTGATGATTTCGTGCAGAATTCTGCTGTTTTCTTGCAATTCAGCCGATGAATCTTGGTAAAAAGTGATTATTTAGTAGATTTCGTGCTCTTCTTTGCGAATTCAAGCCTGAAAACAACGAAAATCGGCGAGAAATCGTCGTTTTGCATCGAAATATGCGGTTTTCTGTATGAATTTTGATGATTTCGTGCAGAATTCTGCTGTTTTCTTGCAATTCAGCCGTTGAATCTTGGTAAGAAGTCATGATTTTGTAGATTTCGTGCACTTCTTTGCGAATTCAAGATAGAAAACAACGAAAATCGGCGAGAAATCGTCGTTTTGCATCGAAATATGCGGTTTTCTGTAAGAATTTTGATGATTTCGTGCAGAATTCTGCTGTTTTCTTGCAATTCAGCCTTTAAATCTTGGTAAAAACTCATTATTTTGTAGATTTTGTGCTCTTCTTTGCGAATTCAAGATAGAAAACAACGAAAATCAGCGAGAAATCGTCGTTTTGCATCAAAATATGCGGTTTTCTCTAAGAATTCTGATAATTTCGTGCAGAATTCTGCTGTTTTCTTGCAATTCAGCCGTTGAATCTTGGTAAAAAGTGATGATTTTGTAGATTTCGTGCTCTTCATTGCGAATTCAAGCCAGAAAACAACGAAAATCGGCGAGAAATAGTCGTTTTGCATCGAAATATGCGGTTTTCTGTAAGAATTTTGATGATATCGTGCAGAATTCTGCTGATTTCTTGCAATTCAGCCGTTGAATCTTGATAAAAAGTCATGATTTTGTAGATTTCGTGCTCTTCTTTGCGAATTCAAGATAGAAAACAACGAAAATCGGCGAGAAATCGTCGTTTTGCATCGAAATATGCGGTTTTCTCTAAGAATTTTGACGATTTCGTGCAGAATTCTGCTGTTTTCTTGCAATTCAGCCGTTGAATCTTGGTAAAAAGTGATTATTTAGTAGATTTCGTGCTCTTCTTTGCGAATTCAAGCCAGAAAACAACAAAAATCGGCGAGAAATCGTCGTTTTGCATCGAAATATGCGGTTTTCTGTAAGAATTTTGATGATTTCGTGCAGAATTCTGCTGTTTTCTTGCAATTCAGCCGTTGAATCTTGGTAAAAAGTGATTATTTAGTAGATTTCGTGCTCTTCTTTGCGAATTCAAGCCAGAAAACAACGAAAATCGGCGAGAAATCGTCGTTTTGCATCGAAATATGCGGTTTTCTGTTAGAATTTTGACGATTTCGTGCAGAATTCTGCTGTTTTCTTGCAATTCAGCCGTTGAATCTTGGTAAAAAGTCATGATTTTGTAGATTTCGTGCTCTTCTTTGCGAATTCAAGCCAGAAAACAACGAAAATCGGCGAGAAATCGTCGTTTTGCATCGAAATATGCGGTTTCTCTAAGAACTCTGATGATTTCGTGCAGAATTCTGCTGTTTTCTTGCAATTCAGCCGTTGAATCTTGGTAAAGAGTGATGATTTTGTGGATTTCGTGCTCTTCTTTGCGAATTCAAGCCTGAAAACAACGAAAATCGGCGAGAAATCGTCGTTTTGCATCGAAATATGCGGTTTTCTCTAAGAATTTTGACGATTTCGTGCAGAATTCTGCTGTTTTCTTGCAATTCAGCCGTTGAATCTTGGTAAAAAGTGATTATTTAGTAGATTTCGTGCTCTTCTTTGCGAATTCAAGCCAGAAAACAACGAAAATCGGCGAAAAATCGTCGTTTTGCATCGAAATATGCGGTTTTCTGTAAGAATTTTGATGATTTCGTTCAGAATTCTGCTGTTTTCTTGCAATTCAGCCGTTGAATCTTAGTAAAACGTCATGATTTTGTAGATTTCGTGCTCTCCTTTGCGAATTCAAGCCAGAAAACAACGAAAATCGGCGAGAAATCGTCGTTTTGCTTCGAAATATGCGGTTTTCTGTGAGAATTTTGATGATTTCGTAGATAATTCTGCTGTTTTCTTGCAATTCAGCCGTTGAATCTTGGTAAAAAGTCATGATTTTGTAGATTTCGTGCTCTTCTTTGCGAATTCAAGATAGAAAACAACGAAAATCGGCAAGAAATCGTCGTTTTGCATCGAAATATGCGGTTTTCTCTAAGAATTCTGATGATTTCGTGCAGAATTCTGCTGTTCTCTTGCAATTCAGCCGTTGAATCTTGGTAAAAAGTCATGATTTTGTAGATTTCGTGCTTTTATTTGCGAATTCAAGCCAGAAAACAACGAAAATCGGCGAAAAATCGTTGTTTTGCATCGAAATATGCGGTTTTCTCTAAGAATTTTGATGATTTCGTGCAGAATTCTGCTGTTTTCTTGCAATTCAGCAGTTGAATCTTGGTAAAAAGTGACGATTTAGTAGATTTCGTGCTCTTCTTTGCGAATTCAAGCCAGAAAACAACGAAAATCAGCGAGAAATCGTCGTTTTGCATCGAAATATGCGGTTTTCTCTAAGAATTTTGACGATTTCGTGCAGAATTCTGCTGTTTTCTTGCAATTCAGCCGTTGAATCTTGGTAAAAAGTCATGATTTTGTAGATTTCGTGCTCTTCTTTGCGAATTCAAGCCAGAAAACAACGAAAATCGGCGAGAAATCGTCGTTTTGCATCGAAATATGCGGTTTTCTGTAAGAATTTTGACGATTTCGTGCAGAATTCTGCTGTTTTCTTGCAATTCAGCCGTTGAATCTTGGTAAAAAGTCATGATTTTGTAGATTTCGTGCTCTTCTTTGCGAATTCAAGCCAGAAAACAACGAAAATCGGCAAGAAATCGTCGTTTTGCATCGAAATATGCGGTTTTCTCTAAGAATTCTGATGATTTCGTGCAGAATTCTGCTGTTCTCTTGCAATTCAGCCGTTGAATCTTGGTAAAAAGTCATGATTTTGTAGATTTCGTGCTTTTATTTGCGAATTCAAGCCAGAAAACAACGAAAATCGGCGAAAAATCGTTGTTTTGCATCGAAATATGCGGTTTTCTCTAAGAATTTTGATGATTTCGTGCAGAATTCTGCTGTTTTCTTGCAATTCAGCAGTTGAATCTTGGTAAAAAGTGACGATTTAGTAGATTTCGTGCTCTTCTTTGCGAATTCAAGCCAGAAAACAACGAAAATCAGCGAGAAATCGTCGTTTTGCATCGAAATATGCGGTTTTCTCTAAGAATTTTGACGATTTCGTGCAGAATTCTGCTGTTTTCTTGCAATTCAGCCGTTGAATCTTGGTAAAAAGTCATGATTTTGTAGATTTCGTGCTCTTCTTTGCGAATTCAAGCCTGAAAACAACGAAAATCGGCGAGAAATCGTCGTTTTGCATCGAAATATGCGGTTTTCTGTATGAATTTTGACGATTTCGTGCAGAATTCTGCTGTTTTCTTGCAATTCAGCCGTTGAATCTTGCTAAAAAGTGATTATTTAGTAGATTTCGTGCTCTTCTTTGCGAATTCTAGCCAGAAAACAACGAAAATCGGCGAGAAATCGTCGTTTTGCGTCGAAATATGCGGTTTTCTGTAAGAATTTTGATGATTTCGTGCAGAATTCTGCTGTTTTCTTGCAATTCAGCCGTTGAATTTTGGTGAAATGTCATGATTTTTTAGATTTCGTGCTCTTCTTTGCAAATTCAAGCCAGAAATCAACGAAAATCGGCGAGAAATCGTCGTTTTGCATCGAATTATGCGGTTTTCTGTAAGAATTTTGATGATTTCGTGCAGAATTCTGCTGTTTTCTTGTAATTCAGCCGTTGAATCTTGGTAAAAAGTCATGATTTTGTAGATTTCGTGCTCTTCTTTGCGAATTCAAGATAGAAAACAACGAAAATCGGCGAGAAATCGTCGTTTTGCATCGAAATATGCGGTTTTCTCTAAGAATTCTGATGATTTCGTGCAGAATTCTGCTGTTTTCTTGCAATTCAGCCGTTGAATCTTGGTAAAGAGTCATTATTTTGTAGATTTCGTGCTCTTCTTTGCGAATTCAAGCCTGAAAACAACGAAAATCGGCGAGAAATCGTCGTTTTGCATCGAAATATGCGGTTTTCTCTAAGAATTTTGACAATTTCGTGCAGAATTCTGCTGTTTTCTTGCAATTCAGCCGTTGAATCTTGGTAAAAAGTGATTATTTAGTAGATTTCGTGCTCTTCTTTGCGAATTCAAGCCAGAAAACAACGAAAATCGGCGAAAAATCGTCGTTTTGCATCGAAATTTGCTGTTTTCTGTAAGAATTTTGATGATTTCGTGCAGAATTCTGCCGTTTTCTTGCAATTCAGCCGTTGAATCTTGGTAAAAAGTCATGATTTTGTAGATTTCGTGCTCTTCTTTGCGAATTCAAGATAGAAAACAACGAAAATCGGCGAGAAATCGTCGTTTTGCATCGAAATATGCGGTTTTCTCTAAGAATTTTGATGATTTCGTGCAGAATTCTGCTGTTTTCTTGCAATTCAGCCGTTGAATCTTGGTAAAAAGTGATGATTTTGTAGATTTCGCGCTCTTCTTTGCGAATTCAAGCTAGAAAACAACGAAAATCGGCGAGAAATCGTCGTTTTGCATCGAAATATGCGGTTTTCTGTAAGAATTTTGATGATTTCGTGGATAATACTGCTGTTTTCTTGCAATTCAGCCGTTGAATCTTGGTAAAAAGTCATGATTTTGTAGATTTCGTGCTCTTCTTTGCGAATTCAAGATAGAAAACAACGAAAATCAGCGAGAAATCGTCGTTTTGCATCGAAATATGCGGTTTCTTGTAAGAATTTTGATGATTTCGTGCAGAATTCTGCTGTTTTCTTGCAATTCAGCCGTTGAATCTTGGTAAAAAGTCATGATTTTGTAGATTTCGTGCTCTTCTTTGCGAATTCAAGATAGAAAACAACGAAAATCAGCGAGAAATCGTCGTTTTGCATCGAAATATGCGGTTTTCTCTAAGAATTTTGACGATTTCGTGCAGAATTCTGCTGTTTTCTTGCAATTCAGCCGTTGAATCTTGGTAAAAAGTGATTATTTAGTAGATTTCGTGCTCTTCTTTGCGAATTCAAGCCAGAAAACAACGAAAATCGGCGAAAACACGTCGTTTTGCATCGAAATATGCGGTTTTCTGTAAGAATTTTGATGATTTCGTGCAGAATTCTGCTGTTTTCTTGTAATTCAGCCGTTGAATCTTGGTAAAAAGTCATGATTTTGTAGATTTCGTGCTCTTCTTTGCGAATTCAAGATAGAAAACAACGAAAATCGGCGAGAAATCGTCGTTTTGCATCGAAATATGCGGTTTTCTGTAAGAATTTTGATGATTTCGTGCAGAATTCTGCTGTTTTCTTGCAATTCAGCCGTTGAATCTAAATAAAAAGTCATAATTTTGTAGATATCGTGCTCTTCATTGCGAATTCAAGCCAGAAAACAACGAAAATCGGCGAGAAATCGTCGTTTTGCATCGAAATATGCGGTTTTCTCTAAGAATTTTGATGATTTCGTGCAGAATTCTGCTGTTTTCTTGCAATTCAGCCGATGAATCTTGGTAAAAAGTGATTATTTAGTAGATTTCGTGCTCTTCTTTGCGAATTCAAGCCTGAAAACAACGAAAATCGGCGAGAAATCGTCGTTTTGCATCGAAATATGCGGTTTTCTGTATGAATTTTGATGATTTCGTGCAGAATTCTGCTGTTTTCTTGCAATTCAGCCGTTGAATCTTGGTAAGAAGTCATGATTTTGTAGATTTCGTGCACTTCTTTGCGAATTCAAGATAGAAAACAACGAAAATCGGCGAGAAATCGTCGTTTTGCATCGAAATATGCGGTTTTCTGTAAGAATTTTGATGATTTCGTGCAGAATTCTGCTGTTTTCTTGCAATTCAGCCTTTGAATCTTGGTAAAAACTCATTATTTTGTAGATTTTGTGCTCTTCTTTGCGAATTCAAGATAGAAAACAACGAAAATCAGCGAGAAATCGTCGTTTTGCATCAAAATATGCGGTTTTCTCTAAGAATTCCGATGATTTCGTGCAGAATTCTGCTGTTTTCTTGCAATTCAGCCGTTGAATCTTGGTAAAAAGTGATGATTTTGTAGATTTCGTGCTCTTCATTGCGAATTCAAGCCAGAAAACAACGAAAATCGGCGAGAAATAGTCGTTTTGCATCGAAATATGCGGTTTTCTGTAAGAATTTTGATGATATCGTGCAGAATTCTGCTGATTTCTTGCAATTCAGCCGTTGAATCTTGATAAAAAGTCATGATTTTGTAGATTTCGTGCTCTTCTTTGCGAATTCAAGATAGAAAACAACGAAAATCGGCGAGAAATCGTCGTTTTGCATCGAAATATGCGGTTTTCTCTAAGAATTTTGACGATTTCGTGCAGAATTCTGCTGTTTTCTTGCAATTCAGCCGTTGAATCTTGGTAAAAAGTGATTATTTAGTAGATTTCGTGCTCTTCTTTGCGAATTCAAGCCAGAAAACAACAAAAATCGGCGAGAAATCGTCGTTTTGCATCGAAATATGCGGTTTTCTGTAAGAATTTTGATGATTTCGTGCAGAATTCTGCTGTTTTCTTGCAATTCAGCCGTTGAATCTTGGTAAAAAGTGATTATTTAGTAGATTTCGTGCTCTTCTTTGCGAATTCAAGCCAGAAAACAACGAAAATCGGCGAGAAATCGTCGTTTTGCATCGAAATATGCGGTTTTCTGTTAGAATTTTGACGATTTCGTGCAGAATTCTGCTGTTTTCTTGCAATTCAGCCGTTGAATCTTGGTAAAAAGTCATGATTTTGTAGATTTCGTGCTCTTCTTTGCGAATTCAAGCCAGAAAACAACGAAAATCGGCGAGAAATCGTCGTTTTGCATCGAAATATGCGGTTTCTCTAAGAACTCTGATGATTTCGTGCAGAATTCTGCTGTTTTCTTGCAATTCAGCCGTTGAATCTTGGTAAAGAGTGATGATTTTGTGGATTTCGTGCTCTTCTTTGCGAATTCAAGCCTGAAAACAACGAAAATCGGCGAGAAATCGTCGTTTTGCATCGAAATATGCGGTTTTCTCTAAGAATTTTGACGATTTCGTGCAGAATTCTGCTGTTTTCTTGCAATTCAGCCGTTGAATCTTGGTAAAAAGTGATTATTTAGTAGATTTCGTGCTCTTCTTTGCGAATTCAAGCCAGAAAACAACGAAAATCGGCGAAAAATCGTCGTTTTGCATCGAAATATGCGGTTTTCTGTAAGAATTTTGATGATTTCGTTCAGAATTCTGCTGTTTTCTTGCAATTCAGCCGTTGAATCTTAGTAAAACGTCATGATTTTGTAGATTTCGTGCTCTCCTTTGCGAATTCAAGCCAGAAAACAACGAAAATCGGCGAGAAATCGTCGTTTTGCTTCGAAATATGCGGTTTTCTGTGAGAATTTTGATGATTTCGTAGATAATTCTGCTGTTTTCTTGCAATTCAGCCGTTGAATCTTGGTAAAAAGTCATGATTTTGTAGATTTCGTGCTCTTCTTTGCGAATTCAAGATAGAAAACAACGAAAATCGGCAAGAAATCGTCGTTTTGCATCGAAATATGCGGTTTTCTCTAAGAATTCTGATGATTTCGTGCAGAATTCTGCTGTTCTCTTGCAATTCAGCCGTTGAATCTTGGTAAAAAGTCATGATTTTGTAGATTTCGTGCTTTTATTTGCGAATTCAAGCCAGAAAACAACGAAAATCGGCGAAAAATCGTTGTTTTGCATCGAAATATGCGGTTTTCTCTAAGAATTTTGATGATTTCGTGCAGAATTCTGCTGTTTTCTTGCAATTCAGCAGTTGAATCTTGGTAAAAAGTGACGATTTAGTAGATTTCGTGCTCTTCTTTGCGAATTCAAGCCAGAAAACAACGAAAATCAGCGAGAAATCGTCGTTTTGCATCGAAATATGCGGTTTTCTCTAAGAATTTTGACGATTTCGTGCAGAATTCTGCTGTTTTCTTGCAATTCAGCCGTTGAATCTTGGTAGAAAGTGATTATTTAGTAGATTTCGTGCTCTTCTTTGCGAATTCAAGCCAGAAAACAACGAAAATCGGCGAGAAATCGTTGTTTTGCATCGAAATATGCGGTTTTCTCTAAGAATTTTGATGATTTCGTGCAGAATTCTGCTGTTTTCTTGCAATTCAGCCGTTGAATTTTGGTAAAAAGTCATGATTTTGTAGATTTCGTGCTCTTCTTTGCGAATTCAAGCCAGAAAACAACGAAAATCGGCGAGAAATCGTCGTTTTGCATCGAAATATGCGGTTTTCTGTAAGAATTTTGATGATTTCGTGCAGAATTCTGCTGTTCTCTTGCAATTCAGCAGTTGAATCTTGGTAAAAAGTCATGATTTTGTAGATTTCGTGCTCTTCTTTGCGAATTCAAGCCAGAAAACAACGAAAATCGGCGAGAAATCGTCGTTTTGCATCGAAATATGCGGTTTTCTGTAAGAATTTTGATGATTTCGTGCAGAATTCTGCTGTTTTCTTGCAATTCAGCCGTTGAATCTTGGTAAAAAGTCATGATTTTGTAGATTTCGTGCTCTTCTTTGCGAATTCAAGCCAGAAAACAACGAAAATCGGCGAGAAATCGTCGTTTTGCATCGAAATATGCGGTTTTCTGTAAGAATTTTGATGATTTCGTGCAGAATTCTGCTGTTCTCTTGCAATTCAGCCGTTGAATCTTGGTAAAAAGTCATGATTTTGTAGATTTCGTGCTCTTCTTTGCAAATTCAAGATAGAAAACAACGAAAATCAGCGAGAAATCGTCGTTTTGCATCGAAATATGCGGTTTAATCTAAGAATTTTGATGATTTCGTGCAGAATTCTGCTGTTCTCTTGCAATTCAGCCGTTGAATCTTGGTAAAAAGTCATGATTTTGTAGATTTCGTGCTCTTCTTTGCGAATACAAGCCAGAAAACAACGAAAATCGGCGAGAAATCGTCGTTTTGCATCGAAATATGCGGTTTTCTGTAAGAATTTTGATGATTTCGTGCAGAATTCTGCTGTTTTCTTGCAATTCAGCCGTTGAATCTTGGTAAAAAGTCATGATTTTGTAGATTTCGTGCTCATCTTTGCGAATTCAAGATAGAAAACAACGAAAATCAGCGAGAAATCGTCGTTTTGCATCGAAATATGCGGTTTTCTCAAAATTTTTGATGATTTCGTGCAGAATTCTGCTGTTTTCTTGCAATTCAGCCGTTGAATCTTGGTAAAAAGTGATGATTTTGTAGATTTCGTTCTCTTCTTTGCGAATTCAAGCCAGAAAACAGCGAAAATCGGCGAGAAATCGTCGTTTTGCATCGAAATATGCGGTTTTCTGTAAGAATTTTGATGATTTCGTGCAGAATTCTGCTGTTTTCTTGCAATTCAGCCGTTGAATCTTTTTAAAAAGTCATGATTTTGTAGATTTCGTGCTCTTCTTTGCGAATTTAAGATAGAAAACAACGAAAATCAGCGAGAAATCGTCGTTTTGCATCGAAATATGCGGTTTTCTCTAAGAATTTTGATGATTTCGTGCAGAAGTCTGCTGTTTTCTTGCAATTCAGCCGTAGAATCTTGGTAAAATGTAATGATTTAGTAGATTTCGTGCTCTTCTTTGCGAATTCAAGCCAGAAAACAACGAAAATCGGCGAGAAATCGTCGTTTTGCATCGAAATATGCGGTTTTCTGTAAGAATTTTGATGATTTCGTGGATAATTCTGCCGTTTTCTTGCAATTCAGCCGTTGAATCTTGGTAAAAAGTCATGATTTTGTAGATTTCGTGCTCTTCTTTGCAAATTCAAGCCAGAAAACAACGAAAATCGGCGAGAAATCGTCGTTTTGCATCGAAATATGCGGTTTTCTGTAAGAATTTTGATGATTTCGTGCAGAATTCTGCTGTTTTCTTGCAATTCAGCTGTTGAATCTTGGTAAAAAGTCATGATTTTGTAGATTTCGTGCTCTTCTTTGCGAATTCAAGATAGAAAACAACGAAAATCAGCGAGAAATCGTCGTTTTGCATCGAAATATGCGGTTTTCTCTAAGAATTTTGACGATTTCGTGCAGAATTCTGCTGTTTTCTTGCAATTCAGCCGTTGAATCTTGGTAAAAAGTGATTATTTAGTAGATTTCGTGCTCTTCTTTGCGAATTCAAGCCAGAAAACAACGAAAATCGGCGAAAACACGTCGTTTTGCATCGAAATATGCGGTTTTCTGTAAGAATTTTGATGATTTCGTGCAGAATTCTGCTGTTTTCTTGCAATTCAGCTGTTGAATCTTGGTAAAAAGTCATGATTTTGTAGATTTCGTGCTCTTCTTTGCGAATTCAAGATAGAAAACAACGAAAATCGGCGAGAAATCGTCGTTTTGCATCGAAATATGCGGTTTTCTGTAAGAATTTTGATGATTTCGTGCAGAATTCTGCTGTTTTCTTGCAATTCAGCCGTTGAATCTTGCTAAAAAGCCATTATTTTGTAAATTTTGTGCTCTTCTTTGCAAATTCAAGATAGAAAACAACGAAAATCAGCGAGAAATCGTCGTTTAGCATCAAAATATGCGGTTTTCTCTAAGAATTCTGATGATTTCGTGCAGAATTCTGCTGTTTTTTTGCAATTCAGCCGTTGAATCTTGGTAAAAAGTGATGATTTTGTAGATTTCGTGCTCTTCTTTGCAAATTCAAGCCAGAAAACAACGAAAATCGGCGAGAAATCGTTGTTTTGCATCGAAATATGCGGTTTTCTCTAAGAATTTTGATGATTTCGTGCAGAATTCTGCTGTTTTCTTGCAATTCAGCCGATGAATCTTGGTAAAAAGTGATTATTTAGTAGATTTCGTGCTCTTCTTTGCGAATTCAAGCCTGAAAACAACGAAAATCGGCGAGAAATCGTCGTTTTGCATCGAAATATGCGGTTTTCTGTATGAATTTTGATGATTTCGTGCAGAATTCTGCTGTTTTCTTGCAATTCAGCCGTTGAATCTTGGTAAGAAGTCATGATTTTGTAGATTTCGTGCACTTCTTTGCGAATTCAAGATAGAAAACAACGAAAATCGGCGAGAAATCGTCGTTTTGCATCGAAATATGCGGTTTTCTGTAAGAATTTTGATGATTTCGTGCAGAATTCTGCTGTTTTCTTGCAATTCAGCCTTTGAATCTTGGTAAAAACTCATTATTTTGTAGATTTTGTGCTCTTCTTTGCGAATTCAAGATAGAAAACAACGAAAATCAGCGAGAAATCGTCGTTTTGCATCAAAATATGCGGTTTTCTCTAAGAATTCTGATAATTTCGTGCAGAATTCTGCTGTTTTCTTGCAATTCAGCCGTTGAATCTTGGTAAAAAGTGATGATTTTGTAGATTTCGTGCTCTTCATTGCGAATTCAAGCCAGAAAACAACGAAAATCGGCGAGAAATAGTCGTTTTGCATCGAAATATGCGGTTTGCTGTAAGAATTTTGATGATATCGTGCAGAATTCTGCTGATTTCTTGCAATTCAGCCGTTGAATCTTGATAAAAAGTCATGATTTTGTAGATTTCGTGCTCTTCTTTGCGAATTCAAGATAGAAAACAACGAAAATCGGCGAGAAATCGTCGTTTTGCATCGAAATATGCGGTTTTCTCTAAGAATTTTGACGATTTCGTGCAGAATTCTGCTGTTTTCTTGCAATTCAGCCGTTGAATCTTGGTAAAAAGTGATTATTTAGTAGATTTCGTGCTCTTCTTTGCGAATTCAAGCCAGAAAACAACAAAAATCGGCGAGAAATCGTCGTTTTGCATCGAAATATGCGGTTTTCTGTAAGAATTTTGATGATTTCGTGCAGAATTCTGCTGTTTTCTTGCAATTCAGCCGTTGAATCTTGGTAAAAAGTGATTATTTAGTAGATTTCGTGCTCTTCTTTGCGAATTCAAGCCAGAAAACAACGAAAATCGGCGAGAAATCGTCGTTTTGCATCGAAATATGCGGTTTTCCGTTAGAATTTTGACGATTTCGTGCAGAATTCTGCTGTTTTCTTGCAATTCAGCCGTTGAATCTTGGTAAAAAGTCATGATTTTGTAGATTTCGTGCTCTTCTTTGCGAATTCAAGCCAGAAAACAACGAAAATCGGCGAGAAATCGTCGTTTTGCATCGAAATATGCGGTTTTCTGTGAGAATTTTGATGATTTCGTGGATAGTTCTGCTGTTTTCTTGCAATTCAGCCGTTGAATCTTGGTAAAAAGTCATGATTTTGTAGATTTCGTGCTCTTCCTTGCAAATTCTAGATAGAAAACAACGAAAATCAGCGAAAAATCGTCGTTTTGCATCAAAATATGCGGTTTCTCTAAGAACTCTGATGATTTCGTGCAGAATTCTGCTGTTTTCTTGCAATTCAGCCGTTGAATCTTGGTAAAGAGTGATGATTTTGTGGATTTCGTGCTCTTCTTTGCGAATTCAAGATAGAAAACAACGAAAATCGGCGAGAAATCGTCGTTTTGCATCGAAATATGCGGTTTTCTGTAAGAATTTTGATGATTTCGTGCAGAATTCTGCTGTTTTCTTGCAATTCAGCCGTTGAATCTTGCTAAAAAGCCATTATTTTGTAAATTTTGTGCTCTTCTTTGCAAATTCAAGATAGAAAACAACGAAAATCAGCGAGAAATCGTCGTTTAGCATCAAAATATGCGGTTTTCTCTAAGAATTCTGATGATTTCGTGCAGAATTCTGCTGTTTTTTTGCAATTCAGCCGTTGAATCTTGGTAAAAAGTGATGATTTTGTAGATTTCGTGCTCTTCTTTGCAAATTCAAGCCAGAAAACAACGAAAATCGGCGAGAAATCGTTGTTTTGCATCGAAATATGCGGTTTTCTCTAAGAATTTTGATGATTTCGTGCAGAATTCTGCTGTTTTCTTGCAATTCAGCCGATGAATCTTGGTAAAAAGTGATTATTTAGTAGATTTCGTGCTCTTCTTTGCGAATTCAAGCCTGAAAACAACGAAAATCGGCGAGAAATCGTCGTTTTGCATCGAAATATGCGGTTTTCTGTATGAATTTTGATGATTTCGTGCAGAATTCTGCTGTTTTCTTGCAATTCAGCCGTTGAATCTTGGTAAGAAGTCATGATTTTGTAGATTTCGTGCACTTCTTTGCGAATTCAAGATAGAAAACAACGAAAATCGGCGAGAAATCGTCGTTTTGCATCGAAATATGCGGTTTTCTGTAAGAATTTTGATGATTTCGTGCAGAATTCTGCTGTTTTCTTGCAATTCAGCCTTTGAATCTTGGTAAAAACTCATTATTTTGTAGATTTTGTGCTCTTCTTTGCGAATTCAAGATAGAAAACAACGAAAATCAGCGAGAAATCGTCGTTTTGCATCAAAATATGCGGTTTTCTCTAAGAATTCTGATAATTTCGTGCAGAATTCTGCTGTTTTCTTGCAATTCAGCCGTTGAATCTTGGTAAAAAGTGATGATTTTGTAGATTTCGTGCTCTTCATTGCGAATTCAAGCCAGAAAACAACGAAAATCGGCGAGAAATAGTCGTTTTGCATCGAAATATGCGGTTTGCTGTAAGAATTTTGATGATATCGTGCAGAATTCTGCTGATTTCTTGCAATTCAGCCGTTGAATCTTGATAAAAAGTCATGATTTTGTAGATTTCGTGCTCTTCTTTGCGAATTCAAGATAGAAAACAACGAAAATCGGCGAGAAATCGTCGTTTTGCATCGAAATATGCGGTTTTCTCTAAGAATTTTGACGATTTCGTGCAGAATTCTGCTGTTTTCTTGCAATTCAGCCGTTGAATCTTGGTAAAAAGTGATTATTTAGTAGATTTCGTGCTCTTCTTTGCGAATTCAAGCCAGAAAACAACAAAAATCGGCGAGAAATCGTCGTTTTGCATCGAAATATGCGGTTTTCTGTAAGAATTTTGATGATTTCGTGCAGAATTCTGCTGTTTTCTTGCAATTCAGCCGTTGAATCTTGGTAAAAAGTGATTATTTAGTAGATTTCGTGCTCTTCTTTGCGAATTCAAGCCAGAAAACAACGAAAATCGGCGAAAAATCGTCGTTTTGCATCGAAATATGCGGTTTTCTGTAAGAATTTTGATGATTTCGTGCAGAATTCTGCTGTTTTCTTGCAATTCAGCCGTTGAATCTTGGTAAAACGTCATGATTTTGTAGATTTCGTGCTCTCCTTTGCGAATTCAAGCCAGAAAACAACGAAAATCGGCGAGAAATCGTCGTTTTGCTTCGAAATATGCGGTTTTCTGTGAGAATTTTGATGATTTCGTAGATAATTCTGCTGTTTTCTTGCAATTCAGCCGTTGAATCTTGGTAAAAAGTCATGATTTTGTAGATTTCGTGCTCTTCTTTGCGAATTCAAGATAGAAAACAACGAAAATCGGCAAGAAATCGTCGTTTTGCATCGAAATATGCGGTTTTCTCTAAGAATTCTGATGATTTCGTGCAGAATTCTGCTGTTCTCTTGCAATTCAGCCGTTGAATCTTGGTAAAAAGTCATGATTTTGTAGATTTCGTGCTTTTATTTGCGAATTCAAGCCAGAAAACAACGAAAATCGGCGAAAAATCGTTGTTTTGCATCGAAATATGCGGTTTTCTCTAAGAATTTTGATGATTTCGTGCAGAATTCTGCTGTTTTCTTGCAATTCAGCAGTTGAATCTTGGTAAAAAGTGACGGTTTAGTAGATTTCGTGCTCTTCTTTGCGAATTCAAGCCAGAAAACAACGAAAATCAGCGAGAAATCGTCGTTTTGCATCGAAATATGCGGTTTTCTCTAAGAATTTTGACGATTTCGTGCAGAATTCTGCTGTTTTCTTGCAATTCAGCCGTTGAATCTTGGTAGAAAGTGATTATTTAGTAGATTTCGTGCTCTTCTTTGCGAATTCAAGCCAGAAAACAACGAAAATCGGCGAGAAATCGTTGTTTTGCATCGAAATATGCGGTTTTCTCTAAGAATTTTGATGATTTCGTGCAGAATTCTGCTGTTTTCTTGCAATTCAGCCGTTGAATTTTGGTAAAAAGTCATGATTTTGTAGATTTCGTGCTCTTCTTTGCGAATTCAAGCCAGAAAACAACGAAAATCGGCGAGAAATCGTCGTTTTGCATCGAAATATGCGGTTTTCTGTAAGAATTTTGATGATTTCGTGCAGAATTCTGCTGTTCTCTTGCAATTCAGCAGTTGAATCTTGGTAAAAAGTCATGATTTTGTAGATTTCGTGCTCTTCTTTGCGAATTCAAGCCAGAAAACAACGAAAATCGGCGAGAAATCGTCGTTTTGCATCGAAATATGCGGTTTTCTGTAAGAATTTTGATGATTTCGAGCAGAATTCTGCTGTTTTCTTGCAATTCAGCCGTTGAATCTTGGTAAAAAGTCATGATTTTGTAGATTTCGTGCTCTTCTTTGCGAATTCAAGCCAGAAAACAACGAAAATCGGCGAGAAATCGTCGTTTTGCATCGAAATATGCGGTTTTCTGTAAGAATTTTGATGATTTCGTGCAGAATTCTGCTGTTCTCTTGCAATTCAGCCGTTGAATCTTGGTAAAAAGTCATGATTTTGTAGATTTCGTGCTCTTCTTTGCAAATTCAAGATAGAAAACAACGAAAATCAGCGAGAAATCGTCGTTTTGCATCGAAATATGCGGTTTCCTCTAAGAATTTTGATGATTTCGTGCAGAATTCTGCTGTTCTCTTGCAATTCAGCCGTTGAATCTTGGTAAAAAGTCATGATTTTGTAGATTTCGTGCTCTTCTTTGCGAATACAAGCCAGAAAACAACGAAAATCGGCGAGAAATCGTCGTTTTGCATCGAAATATGCGGTTTTCTGTAAGAATTTTGATGATTTCGTGCAGAATTCTGCTGTTTTCTTGCAATTCAGCCGTTGAATCTTGGTAAAAAGTCATGATTTTGTAGATTTCGCGCTCTTCTTTGCGAATTCAAGACAGAAAACAACGAAAATCAGCGAGAAATCGTCGTTTTGCATCGAAATATGCGGTTTTCTCAAAATTTTTGATGATTTCGTGCAGAATTCTGCTGTTTTCTTGCAATTCAGCCGTTGAATCTTGGTAAAAAGTGATGATTTTGTAGATTTCGTTCTCTTCTTTGCGAATTCAAGCCAGAAAACAGCGAAAATCGGCGAGAAATCGTCGTTTTGCATCGAAATATGCGGTTTTCTGTAAGAATTTTGATGATTTCGTGCAGAATTCTGCTGTTTTCTTGCAATTCAGCCGTTGAATCTTTTTAAAAAGTCATGATTTTGTAGATTTCGTGCTCTTCTTTGCGAATTTAAGATAGAAAACAACGAAAATCAGCGAGAAATCGTCGTTTTGCATCGAAATATGCGGTTTTCTCTAAGAATTTTGATGATTTCGTGCAGAAGTCTGCTGTTTTCTTGCAATTCAGCCGTTGAATCTTGGTAAAATGTAATGATTTAGTAGATTTCGTGCTCTTCTTTGCGAATTCAAGCCAGAAAACAACGAAAATCGGCGAGAAATCGTCGTTTTGCATCGAAATATGCGGTTTTCTGTAAGAATTTTGATGATTTCGTGGATAATTCTGCCGTTTTCTTGCAATTCAGCCGTTGAATCTTGGTAAAAAGTCATGATTTTGTAGATTTCGTGCTCTTCTTTGCAAATTCAAGCCAGAAAACAACGAAAATCGGCGAGAAATCGTCGTTTTGCATCGAAATATGCGGTTTTCTGTAAGAATTTTGATGATTTCGTGCAGAATTCTGCTGTTTTCTTGCAATTCAGCCGTTGAATCTTGGTAAAAAGTCATGATTTTGTAGATTTCGTGCTCTTCTTTGCGAATTCAAGATAGAAAACAACGAAAATCAGCGAGAAATCGTCGTTTTGCATCAAAATATGCGGTTTTCTCTAAGAATTTTGATGATTTCGTAGATAATTCTGCTGTTTTCTTGCAATTCAGCCGTTGAATCTTGGTAAAAAGTCATGATTTTGTAGATTTCGTGCTCTTCTTTGCGAATTCAAGATAAAAAACAACGAAAATCAGCGAGAAATCGTCGTTTTGCATCAAAATATGCGGTTTTCTCTAAGAATTTTGATGATTTCGTAGATAATTCTGCTGTTTTCTTGCAATTCAGCCGTTGAATCTTGGTAAAAAGTCATGATTTTGTAGATTTCGTGCTCTACTTTGCGAATTCAAGCCAGAAAACAACGAAAATCGGCGAGAAATCGTCGTTTTGCATCGAAATATGCGGTTTTCTGTAAGAATTTTGATGATTTCGTGCAGAATTCAGCTGTTTTCTTGCAATTCAGCCGTTGAATCTTGGTAAAAAGTCATGATTTTGTAGATTTCATGCTCTTCTTTGCGAATTCAAGATAAAAAACAACGAAAATCAGCGAGAAATCGTCGTTTTGCATCAAAATATGCGGTTTTCTCTAAGAATTTTGATGATTTCGTGGATAATTCTGCTGTTTTCTTGCAATTCAGCCGTTGAATCTTCGTAAAAAGTCATGATTTTGTTGATTTCGTGCCCTTCTTTGCGAATTCAAGCCAGAAAACAACGAAAATCGGCGAGAAATCGTCGTTTTGCATCGAAATATGCGGTTTTCTGTAAGAATTTTGATGATTTCGTGCAGAATTCTGCTGTTTTCTTGCAATTCAGCCGTTGAATCTTGGTAAAAAGTCATGATTTTGTAGATTACGTGCACTTCTTTGCGAATTCAAGCCAGAAAACAAAGAAAATCGGCGAGAAATAGTCGTTTTGCATCGAAATATGCGGTTTTCTGTAAGAATTTTGATGATTTCGTGCAGAATTCTGCTGATTTCTTGCAATTCAGCCGTTGAATCTTGGTAAAAAGTCATGATTTTGTTGATTTCGTGCTCTTCTTTACGAATTCAAGATAGAAAACAACGAAAATCAGCGAGAAATCGTCGTTTTGCATCGAAATATGCGGTTTTCTCTAAGAATTCTGATGATTTCGTGCAGAATTCTGCTGTTTTCTTGCAATTCAGCCGTTGAATCTTGGTAAAAAGTCATGATTTTGTAGATTTCGTGCTCTTCTTTGCGAATTCAAGATAGAAAACAACGAAAATCAGCGAGAAATCGTCGTTTTGCATCGAAATATGCGGTTTTCTCAAAATTTTTGATGATTTCGTGCAGAATTCTGCTGTTTTCTTGCAATTCAGCCGTTGAATCTTGGTAAAAAGTGATGATTTTGTAGATTTCGTTCTCTTCTTTGCGAATTCAAGCCAGAAAACAGCGAAAATCGACGAGAAATCGTCGTTTTGCATCGAAATATGCGGTTTTCTGTAAGAATTTTGATGATTTCGTGCAGAATTCTGCTGTTTTCTTGCAATTCAGCCGTTGAATCTTGGTTAAAAGTCATGATTTTGTAGATTTCGTGCTCTTCTTTGCGAATTTAAGATAGAAAACAACGAAAATCAGCGAGAAATCGTCGTTTTGCATCGAAATATGCGGTTTTCTCTAAGAATTTTGATGATTTCGTGCAGAAGTCTGATGTTTTCTTGCAATTCAGCCGTAGAATCTTGGTAAAATGTAATAATTTAGTAGATTTCGTGCTCTTCTTTGCGAATTCAAGCCAGAAAACAACGAAAATCGGCGAGAAATCGTCGTTTTGCATCAAAATATGCGGTTTTCTGTAAGAATTTTGATGAATTCGTGGATAATTCTGCTGTTTTCTTGCAATTCAGCCGTTGAATCTTGGTAAAAAGTCATGATTTTGTAGATTTCGTGCTCTTCTTTGCGAATTCAAGCCAGAAAACAACGAAAATCGGCGAGAAATCGTCGTTTTGCATCGAAATATGCGGTTTTCTGTAAGAATTTTGATGATTTCGTGCAGAATTCTGCTGTTTTCTTGCAATTCAGCCGTTGAATCTTGGTAAAAAGTCATGATTTTGTAGATTTCGTGCACTTCTTTGCGAATTCAAGCCAGAAAACAAAGAAAATCGGCGAGAAATAGTCGTTTTGCATCGAAATATGCGGTTTTCTGTAAGAATTTTGATGATTTCGTGCAGAATTCTGCTGATTTCTTGCAATTCAGCCGTTGAATCTTGGTAAAAAGTCATGATTTTGTTGATTTCGTGCTCTTCTTTACGAATTCAAGATAGAAAACAACGAAAATCAGCGAGAAATCGTCGTTTTGCATCGAAATATGCGGTTTTCTCTAAGAATTCTGATGATTTCGTGCAGAATTCTGCTGTTTTCTTGCAATTCAGCCGTTGAATCTTGGTAAATAGTGATGATTTTGTAGATTTCGTGCTCTTCATTGCGAATTCAAGCCAGAAAACAACGAAAATCGGCGAGAAATCGTCGTTTTGCATCGAAATATGCGGTTTTCTCTAAGAATTTTGACGATTTCGTGCAGAATTCTGCTGTTTTCTTGCAATTCAGCCGTTGAATCTTGGTAAAAAGTGATTATTTACTAGATTTCGTGCTCTTCTTTGCGAATTCAAGCCAGAAAACAACAAAAATCGGCGAGAAATCGTCGTTTTGCATCGAAATATGCGGTTTTCTGTAAGAATTTTGATGATTTCGTGCAGAATTCTGCTGTTTTCTTGCAATTCAGCCGTTGAATCTTGGTAAAAAGTGATTATTTAGTAGATTTCGTGCTCTTCTTTGCGAATTCTAGCCAGAAAACAACGAAAATCGGCGAGAAATCGTCGTTTTGCATCGAAATATGCGGTTTTCTGTAAGAATTTTGACGATTTCGTGCAGAATTCTGCTGTTTTCTTGCAATTCAGCCGTTGAATCTTGGTAAAAAGTCATGATTTTGTAGATTTCGTGCTCTTCTTTGCGAATTCAAGCCAGAAAACAACGAAAATCGGCGAGAAATCGTCGTTTTGCATCGAAATATGCGGTTTTCTCTAAGAATTCTGATGATTTCGTGCAGAATTCTGCTGTTTTCTTGCAATTCAGCCGTTGAATCTTGGTAAAAAGTGATGATTTTGTGGATTTCGTGCTCTTCTTTGCAAATTCAAGCCTGAAAACAACGAAAATCGGCGAGAAATCGTCGTTTTGCATCGAAATATGCGGTTTTCTCTAAGAATTTTGACGATTTCGTGCAGAATTCTGCTGTTTTCTTGCAATTCAGCCGTTGAATCTTGGTAAAAAGTGATTATTTAGTAGATTTTGTGCTCTTCTTTGCGAATTCAAGCCAGAAAACAACGAAAATCGGCGAAAAATCGTCGTTTTGCATCGAAATATGCGGTTTTCTGTAAGAATTTTGATGATTTCGTGCAGATTTCTGCTGTTTTCTTGCAATTCAGCCGTTGAATCTTGGTAAAACGTCATGATTTTGTAGATTTCGTGCTCTCCTTTGCGAATTCAAGCCAGAAAACAACGAAAATCGGCTAGAAATCGTCGTTTTGCATCGAAATATGCGGTTTTCTGTGAGAATTTTGATGATTTCGTAGATAATTCTGCTGTTTTCTTACAATTCAGCCGTTGAATCTTGGTAAAAAGTCATGATTTTGTAGATTTCGTGCTCTTCTTTGCGAATTCAAGATAGAAAACAACGAAAATCGGCGAGAAATCGTCGTTTTGCATCGAAATATGCGGTTTTCTCTAAGAATTCTGATGATTTCGTGCAGAATTCTGCTGTTCTCTTGCAATTTAGCCGTTGAATCTTGGTAAAAAGTCATGATTTTGTAGATTTCGTGCTTTTCCTTGCGAATTCAAGCCAGAAAACAACGAAAATCGGCGAGAAATCGTCGTTTTGCATCGAAATATGCGGTTTTCTGTAAGAATTTTGATGATTTCGTGCAGAATTCTGCTGTTTTCTTGCAATGGTTTTCTGTAAGAATTTTGATGATTTCGTGCAGAATTCTGCTGTTTTCTTGCAATTCAGCCGTTGAATCTTGGTAAAAAGTCATGATTTTGTAGATTTCGATAGAAAACAAAGAAAATCGGCGAGAAATCGTCGTTTTGCATCGAAATATGCGGTTTTCTGTAAGAATTTTGATGATTTCGTGGATAATTCTGCCGTTTTCTTGCAATTCAGCCGTTGAATCTTGGTAAAAAGTTATGATTTTGTAGATTTCGAGCTCTTCTTTGCGAATTCAAGCCAGAAAACAACGAAAATCGGCGAGAAATCGTCGTTTTACATCAAAATATGCGGTTTTCTGTAAGAATTTTGATGATTTCGTGGATAATTCTGCCGTTTTCTTGCAATTCAGCCGTTGAATCTTGGTAAAAAGTCATGATTTTGTAGATTTCGTGCTCTTCTTTGCGAATTCAAGCCAGAAAACAACGAAAATCGGCGAGAAATCGTCGTTTTGCATCGAAATATGCGGTTTTCTGTAAGAATTTTGATGATTTCGTGCAGAATTCTGCTGTTTTCTTGCAATTCAGCCGTTGAATCTTGGTAAAAAGTCATGATTTTGTAGATTTCGTGCTCTTCTTTGCGAATTCAAGCCAGAAAACAACGAAAATCGGCGAGAAATCGTCGTTTTGCATCGAAATATGCGGTTTTCTGTAAGAATTATGATGATTTCGTGGATAATTCTGCCGTTTTCTTGCAATTCAGCCGTTGAATCTTGGTAAAAAGTCATGATTTTGTAGATTTCGTGCTCTTCTTTGCGAATTCAAGATAGAAAACAACGAAAATCAGCGAGAAATCGTCGTTTTGCATCGAAATATGCGGTTTTCACTAAGAATTTTGATGATTTCGTGCAGAATTCTGCTGTTTTCTTGCAATTCAGCCGTTGAATCTTGGTAAAAAGTCATGATTTTGTAGATTTCGTTCTCTTCTTTGCGAATTCAAGCCAAAAAACAACGAAAATCGGCGAGAAATCGTCGTTTTGCATCGAAATATGCGGTTTTCTCTAAGAATTTTGATGATTTCGTGCAGAATTCTGCTGTTTTCTTGCAATGGTTTTCTGTAAGAATTTTGATGATTTCGTGCAGAATTCTGCTGTTTTCTTGCAATTCAGCCGTTGAATCTTGGTAAAAAGTCATGATTTTGTAGATTTCGTGCTCTTCTTTGCGAATTCAAGATAGAAAACAACGAAAATCAGCGAGAAATCGTCGTTTTGCATCGAAATATGCGGTTTTCTCTAAGAATTTTGATGATTTCGTGCAGAATTCTGCTGTTCTCTTGCAATTCAGCCGTTGAATCTTGGTAAAAAGTCATGATTTTGTAGATTTCGTGCTCTTCTTTGCGAATTCAAGCCAGAAAACAACGAAAATCGGCGGGAAATCGTCGTTTTGCATCGAAATATGCGGTTTTCTGTAAGAATTTTGATGATTTCGTGCAGAATTCTGCTGTTTTCTTGCAATTCAGCCGTTGAATCTTGGTAAAAAGTCATGATTTTGTAGATTTCGTGCTCTTCTTTGCGAATACAAGCCAGAAAACAACGAAAATCGGCGAGAAATCGTCGTTTTGCATCGAAATATGCGGTTTTCTGTAAGAATTTTGATGATTTCGTAGATAATTCTGCTGTTTTCTTGCAATTCAGCCGTTGAATCTTGGTAAAAAGTGATGATTTTGTAGATTTCGTTCTCTTCTTTGCGAATTCAAGCCAGAAAACAGCGAAAACAGGCGAGAAATCGTCGTTTTGCATCAAAATATGCGGTTTTCTCTAAGAATTTTGATGATTTCGTAGATAATTCTGCTGTTTTCTTGCAATTCAGCCGTTGAATCTTGGTAAAAAGTCATGATTTTGTAGATTTCGTGCTCTTCTTTGCGAATTCAAGCCAGAAAACAACGAAAATCGGCGAGAAATCGTCGTTTTGCATCGAAATATGCGGTTTTCTGTAAGAATTTTGATGATTTCGTGCAGAATTCTGCTGTTTTCTTGCAATTCAGCCGTTGAATCTTGGTAAAAAGTCATGATTTTGTAGATTTCGTGCTCTTCTTTGCGAATTCAAGATAGAAAACAACGAAAATCAGCGAGAAATCGTCGTTTTGCATCGAAATATGCGGTTTTCTCAAAATTTTTGATGATTTCGTGCAGAATTCTTCTGTTCTCTTGCAATTCAGCCGTTGAATCTTGGTAAAAAGTCATGATTTTGTAGATTTCGTGCTTTTCTTTGCGAATTTAAGCCAGAAAACAACGAAAATCGGCGAGAAATCGTTGTTTTGCATCGAAATCTGCGGTTTTCTCTAAGAATTTTGATGATTTCGTGCAGAATTCTGCTGTTTTCTTGCAATTCAGCAGTTGAATCTTGGTAAAAAGTGACGATTTAGTAGATTTCGTGCTCTTCTTTGCGAATTCAAGCCAGAAAACAACGAAAATCGGCGAAAAATCGTCGTTTTGCATCGAAATATGCGGTTTTCTGTAAGAATTTTGATGATTTCGTGCAGAATTCTGCTGTTTTCTTGCAATTCAGCCGTTGAATCTTGGTAAAAACGTCATGATTTTGTAGATTTCGTGCTCTCCTTTGCGAATTCAAGCCAGAAAACAACGAAAATCGGCGAGAAATCGTCGTTTTGCATCGAAATGTGCGGTTTTCTGTAAGAATTTTGATGATTTCGTAGATAATTCTGCTGTTTTCTTGCAATTCAGCCGTTGAATCTTGGTAAAAAGTCATGATTTTGTAGATTTCGTGCCCTTCTTTGCGAATTCAAGATAGAAAACAACGAAAATCGGCGAGAAATCGTCGTTTTGCATCGAAATATGCGGTTTTCTCTAAGAATTCTGATGATTTCGTGCAGAATTCTGCTGTTCTCTTGCAATTCAGCCGTTGAATCTTGGTAAAAAGTCATGATTTTGTAGATTTCGTGCTTTTCTTTGCGAATTCAAGCCAGAAAACAACGAAAATCGGCGAGAAATCGTTGTTTTGCATCGAAATATGCGGTTTTCTCTAAGAATTTTGATGATTTCGTGCAGAATTCTGCTGTTTTCTTGCAATTCAGCAGTTGAATCTAGGTAAAAAGTGACGATTTAGTAGATTTCGTGCTCTTCTTTGCGAATTCAAGCCAGAAAACAACGAAAATCAGCGAGAAATCGTCGTTTTGCATCGAAATATGCGGTTTTCTCTAAGAATTTTGACGATTTCGTGCAGAATTCTGCTGTTTTCTTGCAATTCAGCCGTTGAATCTTGGTAGAAAGTGATTATTTAGTAGATTTTGTGCTCTTCTTTGCGAATTCAAGCCAGAAAACAACGAAAATCGGCGAGAAATCGTCGTTTTGCATCGAAATATGCGGTTTTCTGTAAGAATTTTGATGATTTCGTGCAGAATTCTGCTGTTTTCTTGCAATTCAGCCGTTGAATCTTGGTAAAAAGTCATGATTTTGTAGATTTCGTGCTCTTCTTTGCGAATTCAAGCCAGAAAACAACAAAAATCGGCGAGAAATCGTCGTTTTGCATCGAAATATGCGGTTTTCTGTAAGAATTTTGATGATTTCGTAGATAATTCTGCTGTTTTCTTGCAATTCAGCTGTTGAATCTTGGTAAAAAGTCATGATTTTGTAGATTTCGTGCTCTTCTTTGCGAATTCAAGATAGAAAACAACGAAAATCGGCGAGAAATCGTCGTTTTGCATCGAAATATGCGGTTTTCTCTAAGAATTCTGATGATTTCGTGCAGAATTCTGCTGTTTTCTTGCAATTCAGCCGTTGAATCTTGGTAAAAAGTCATGATTTTGTAGATTTCGTGCTTTTCTTTGCGAATTCAAGCCAGAAAACAACGAAAATCAGCGAGAAATCGTCGTTTTGCATCGAAATATGCGGTTTTCTCTAAGAATTTTGACGATTTCGTGCAGAATTCTGCTGTTTTCTTGCAATTCAGCCGTTGAATCTTGGTAAAAAGTCATGATTTTGTAGATTTCGTGCTCTTCTTTGCGAATTCAAGCCAGAAAACAACGAAAATCGGCGAGAAATCGTCGTTTTGCATCGAAATATGCGGTTTTCTGTAAGAATTTTGATGATTTCGTGCAGAATTCTGCTGTTCTCTTGCAATTCAGCCGTTGAATCTTGGTAAAAAGTCATGATTTTGTAGATTTCGTGCTCTTCTTTGCGAATTCAAGATAAAAAACAACGAAAATCAGCGAGAAATCGTCGTTTTGCATCAAAATATGCGGTTTTCTCTAAGAATTTTGATGATTTCGTGGATAATTCTGCTGTTTTCTTGCAATTCAGCCGTTGAATCTTGGTAAAAAGTCATGATTTTGTAGATTTCGTGCTCTTCTTTGCAAATTCAAGATAGAAAACAACGAAAATCAGCGAGAAATCGTCGTTTTGCATCAAAATATGCGGTTTTCTCTAAGAATTTTGATGATTTCGTAGATAATTCTGCTGTTTTCTTGCAATTCAGCCGTTGAATCATGGTAAAAAGTCATGATTTTGTAGATTTCGTGTTCTTCTTTGCGAATTCAAGATAGAAAACAACGAAAATCGGCGAGAAATCGTCGTTTTGCATCGAAATATGCGGTTTTCTCTAAGAATTTTGCCGATTTCGTGCAGAATTCTGCTGTTTTCTTGCAATTCGGTCGTTGAATCTTGGTAAAAAGTGATTATTTAGTAGATTTCGTGCTCTTCTTTGCGAATTCAAGCTAGAAAACAACAAAAATCGGCGAGAAATCGTCGTTTTGCATCGAAATATGCGGTTTTCTGTAAGAATTTTGATGATTTCGTGGATAATTCTGCTGTTTTCTTGCAATTCAGCCGTTGAATCTTGGTGAAAAGTCATGATTTTGTAGATTTCGTGCTCTTCTTTGCGAAGTCAAGGTAGAAAACAACGAAAATCAGCGAGAAATCGTCGTTTTGCATCAAAATATGCGGTTTTCTCTAAGAATTTTGATGATTTCGTAGATAATTCTGCTGTTTTCTTGCAATTCAGCCGTTGAATCTTGGTAAAAAGTCATGATTTTGTAGATTTCGTGCTCTTCTTTGCGAATTCAAGCCAGAAACCAACGAAAATCGGCGAGAAATCGTCGTTTTGCATCGAAATATGCGGTTTTCTGTAAGAATTCTGATGATTTCGTGCAGAATTCTGCTGTTTTCTTGCAATGCAGCCGTTGAATCTTGGTTAAAAGTGATTATTTTGTAGATTTCGTGCTCTTCTTTGCGAATTCAAGATAGAAAACAACGAAAATCGGCGAGAAATCGTCGTTTTGCATCGAAATATGCGGTTTTCTCTAAGAATTTTGACGATTTCGTGCAGCATTCTGCTGTTTTCTTGCAATTCAGCCGTTGAATCTTGGTAAAAAGTCATGATTTTGTAGACTTCGTGCTCTTCTTTGCAAATTCAAGATAGAAAACAACGAAAATCAGCAAGAAATCGTCGTTTTGCATCGAAATGTGCGGTTTTCTCTAAGAATTCTGATGATTTCGTGCAGAATTCTGCTGTTTTCTTGCAATTCAGCCGTTGAATCTTGGTAAAAAGTGATGATTTTGTAGATTTCGTGCTCTTCTTTGCGAATTCAAGCCAGAAAACCACTAAAATCGGCGAGAAATCGTCGTTTTGCATCAAAAGATGCGGTTTTCTCTAAGAATTTTGATGATTTCGAAGATAATTCTGCTGTTTTCTTGCAATTCAGCCGTTGAATCTTGGTAAAAAGTCATGATTTTGTAGATTTCGTGCTCTTCTTTGCGAATTCAAGCCAGAAAACAACGAAAATCGGCGAGAAATCGTCGTTTTGCATCGAAATATGCGGTTTTCTCAAGAATTTTGACGATTTTGTGCAGAATTCTGCTGTTTTCTTGCAAGTCAGCCGTTGAATCTTGGTAAAAAGTGATTATTTAGTAGATTTCGTGCTCTTCTTAGGGAATTCAAGCCAGAAAACAACGAAAATCGGCGAGAAATCGTCGTTTTGCATCAAAATATGCGGTTTTCTCTAAGAATTTTGATGATTTCGTAGATAATTCTGCTGTTTTCTTGCAATTCAGCCGTTGAATCTTAGTAAAAAGTCATGATTTTGTAGATTTTGTGCTCTTCTTTGCGAATTCAAGATAGAAAACAACGAAAATCAGCGAAAAATCGTCGTTTTGCATCAAAATATGCGGTTTTCTCTAAGAATTTTGATGATTTCGTAGATAATTCTGCTGTTTTCTTGCAATTCAGCCGTTGAATCTTGGTAAAAAGTCATGATTTTGTAGATTTCGTGCTCTTCTTTGCGAATTCAAGCCAGAAAACAACGAAAATCGGCGAGAAATCGTCGTTTTGCATCGAAATATGCGGTTTTCTGTAAGAATTTTGATGATTTCGTGCAGCATTCTGCTGTTTTCTTGCAATTCAGCCGTTGAATCTTGGTAAAAAGTCATGATTTTGTAGATTTCGTGCTCTTCTTTGCGAATTCAAGCCAGAAAACAACGAAAATCGGCGAGAAATCGTCGTTTTGCATCGAAATATGCGGTTTTCTCAAGAATTTTGACGATTTTGTGCAGAATTCTGCTGTTTTCTTGCAAGTCAGCCGTTGAATCTTGGTAAAAAGTGATTATTTAGTAGATTTCGTGCTCTTCTTAGGGAATTCAAGCCAGAAAACAACGAAAATCGGCGAGAAATCGTCGTTTTGCATCAAAATATGCGGTTTTCTCTAAGAATTCTGATGATTTCGTGCAGAATTCTGCTGTTTTCTTGCAATGCAGCCGTTGAATCTTGGTTAAAAGTGATGATTTTGTGGATTTCGTGCTCTTCTTTGCGAATTCAAGATAGAAAACAACGAAAATCGGCGAGAAATCGTCGTTTTGCATCGAAATATGCGGATTTCTCTAAGAATTTTGACGATTTCGTGCAGAATTCTGCTGTTTTCTTGCAATTCAGCCGTTGAATCTTGGTAAAAAGTGATTATTTAGTAGATTTCGTGCTCTTCTTTGCGAATTCAAGCCAGAAAACAACTAAAATCGGCGAGAAATTGTCGTTTTGCATCGAAATATGCGGTTTTCTGTAAGAATTTTGATGATTTCGTGGATAATTCTGCTGTTTTCTTGCAATTCAGCGGTTGAATCTTGGTAAAAAGTCATGATTTTGTAGATTTCGTGCTCTTCTTTGCGAATGCAAGCCAGAAATCAACGAAAATCGGCGAAAAATCGTCGTTTTGCATCGAAATATGCGGTTTTCTGTAAGAATTTTGATGATTTCGTGCAGAATTCTGCTGTTTTCTTGCAACTCAGCCGTTGAATCTTGGTAAAAAGTGATGATTTTGTAGATTTCGTGCTCTTCTTTGCGAATTCAAGCCTGAAAACAACAAAAATCGGCGAGAAATCATCGTTTTGCATCGAAATATGCGGTTTTCTGTAAGAATTTTGATGATTTTGTTCAGAATTCTGCTGTTTTCTTGCAATTCAGCCGTTAAATCTTAGTAAAAAGTCATGATTTTGTAGATTTCGTGCCCTTCTTTGCGAATTCAAGCCAGAAAACAACGAAAATCGGCGAGAAATCGTCGTTTTGCATCGAAATATGCGGTTTTCTGTAAGAATTTTGATGATTTCGTGGATAATTCTGCTGTTTTCTTGCAATTCAGCCGTTGAATCTTGGTAAAAAGTCATGATTTTGTAGATTTCGTGCTCTTCTTTGCGAATTCAAGCCAGAAAACAACGAAAATCGGCGAGAAATCGTCGTTTTGCATCGAAATATGCGGTTTTCTGTAAGAATTTTGATGATTTCGTGCAGAATTCTGCTGTTTTCTTGAAATTCAGCCGTTGAATCTTGGTAAAAAGTCATGATTTTGTAGATTTCGTGCTCTTCTTTGCGAATTCAAGATAGAAAACAACGAAAATCAGCGAGAAATCGTCGTTTTGCATCGAAATATGCGGTTTTCTCATGAATTTTGACGATTTGGTGCAGAATTCTGCTGTTTTCTTGCAAGTCAGCCGTTGAATCTTGGTAAAAAGTGATTATTTAGTAGATTTCGTGCTCTTCTTAGCGAATTCAAGCCAGAAAACAACGAAAATCGGCGAGAAATCGTCGTTTTGCATCAAAATATGCGGTTTTCTCTAAGAATTTTGATGATTTCGTAGATAATTCTGCTGTTTTCTTGCAATTCAGCCGTTGAATCTTGGTAAAAAGTCATGATTTTGTAGATTTTGTGCTCTTCTTTGCGAATTCAAGATAGAAAACAACGAAAATCAGCGAGAAATCGTCGTTTTGCATCAAAATATGCGGTTTTCTCTAAGAATTTTGATGATTTCGTAGATAATTCTGCTGTTTTCTTGCAATTCAGCCGTTGAATCTTGGTAAAAAGTCATGATTTTGTAGATTTCGTGCTCTTCTTTGCGAATTCAAGCCAGAAAACAACGAAAATCGGCGAGAAATCGTCGTTTTGCATCGAAATATGCGGTTTTCTGTAAGAATTTTGATGATTTCGTGCAGCATTCTGCTGTTTTCTTGCAATTCAGCCGTTGAATCTTGGTAAAAGTGATGATTTTGTGGATTTCGTGCTCTTCTTTGCGAATTCAAGCCAGAAAACAACGAAAATCGGCGAGAAATCGTCGTTTTGCATCGAAATATGCGGTTTTCTGTAAGAATTTTGATGATTTCGTGCAGAATTCTGCTCTTTTCTTGCAATTCAGCCGTTGAATCTTGGTAAAAGTGATGATTTTGTGGATTTCGTGCTCGTCTTTGCGAATTCAAGCCAGAAAACAACGAAAATCGGCGAGAAATCGTCGTTTTGCATCGAAATATGCAGTTTTCTCTAAAAATTTTGACGATTTCGTGCAGAATTCTGCTGTTTTCTTGCAATTCAGCCGTTGAATCTTGGTAAAAAGTGATTATTGAGTAGATTTCGTGCTCTTTTTTGCGAATTCAGGCCTGAAAACAACGAAAATCGGCGAGAAATCGTCGTTTTGCATCGAAATATGCGGTTTTCTGTAAGAATTTTGACGATTTCGTGGATAATTCTGCTGTTTTCTTGCAATTCAGCCGTTGAATCTTGGTAAAAAGTCATGATTTTGTAGATTTCGTGCTCTTCTTTGCGAATTCAAGATAGAAAACAACGAAAATCAGCGAGAAATCGTCGTTTTGCATCAAAATATGCGGTTTTCTGTAAGAATTTTGATGATTTCGTGCAGAATTCTGCTGTTTTCTTGCAATTCAGCCGTTGAATCTTGGTAAAAAGTCATGATTTTGTAGATTTCGTGCTCTTCTTTGCGAATTCAAGCCAGAAAACAACGAAAATCGGCGAGAAATCTTCGTTTTGCATCGAAATATGCGGTTTTCTGTAAGAATTTTGATGATTTCGTGCAGAATTCTGCTGTTTTCTTGCAATTCAGCCGTTGAATCTTGGTAAAAAGTCATGATTTTGTAGATTTCGTCTTCTTCTTTGCGAATTCAAGCCAGAAAACAACGAAAATCGGCGAGAAATCGTCGTTTTGCATCAAAATATGCGGTTTTCTGTAAGAATTTTGATGATTTCGTGCAGAATTCTGCTGTTTTCTTGCAATTCAGCCGTTGAATCTTGGTAAAAAGTCATGATTTTGTAGATTTCGTGCTCTTCTTTGCAAATTCAAGATAGAAAACAACGAAAATCGGCGAGAAATCGTCGTTTTGCATCGAAATATGCGGTTTTCTCTAAGAATTTTGACGATTTCGTGCAGAATTCTGCTGTTTTCTTGCAATTCAGCCGTTGAATCTTGGTAAAAAGTGATGATTTTGTAGATTTCGTGCTCTTCTTTGCGAATTCAAGCCAGAAAACAACGAAAATCGGCGAGAAATCGTCGTTTTGCATCGAAATATGCGGTTTTCTCTAAGAATTTTGACGATTTCGTGCAGAATTCTGCTGTTTTCTTGCAATTCAGCCGTTGAATCTTGGTAAAAAGTGATTATTTAGTAGATTTCGTGCTTTTCTTTGCGAATTCAAGCCTGAAAACAACGAAAATCGGCGAGAAATCGTCGTTTTGCATCAAAATATGCGGTTTTCTCTGAGAATTTTGATGATTTCGTGGATAATTCTGCTGTTTTCTTGCAATTCAGCCGTTGAATCTTGGTAAAAAGTCATGATTTTGTAGATTTCGTGCTCTTCTTTGCGAATTCAAGCCAGAAAACAACGAAAATCGGCGAGAAATCGTCGTTTTGCATCGAAATATGCGGTTTTCTGTAAGAATTTTGATGATTTCGTGCAGAATTCTGCTGTTTTCTTGCAATTCAGGCGTTGAATCTTGCTAAAAAGTGATTATTTAGTAGATTTCGTGCTCATCTTTGCGAATTAAAGCCTGAAAACAACGAAAATCGGCGAGAAATCGTCGTTTTGCATCGAAATATGCGGTTTTCTGTAAGAATTTTGATGATTTCGTGCAGCATTCTGCTGTTTTCTTGCAATTCAGCCGTTGAATCTTGGTAAAAAGTCATGATTTTGTAGATTTCGTGCTCTTCTTTGCGAATTCACGATAGAAAACAACGAAAATCAGCGAGAAATCGTCGTTTTGCATCGAAATATGCGGTTTTCTCTTAGAATTCTGATGATTTCGTGCAGATTTCTGCTGTTTTCTTGCAATTCAGCCGTTGAATCTTGGTAAAAAGTGATGCCTTTGTGGATTACGTGCTCTTTTTTGCGAATTCAAGCCAGAAAACAACGAAAATCGGCGAGGAATCGTCGTTTTGCATCGAAATATGCGGTTTTCTCTAAGAATTTTGACGATTTCGTGCAGAATTCTGCTGTTTTCTTGCAATTCAGCCGTTGAATCTTGGTAAAAATTCATGATTTTGTAGATTTCGTGCTCTTCTTTGCGAATTCAAGATAGAAAACAACGAAAATCAGCGAGAAATCGTCGTTTTGCATCAAAATATGCGGTTTTCTCTAAGAATTTTGACGATTTCGTGCAGAATTCTGCTGTTTTCTTGCAATTCAGCCGTTGAATCTTGGTAAAAATTCATGATTTTGTAGATTTCGTGCTCTTCTTTGCGAATTCAAGATAGAAAACAACGAAAATCAGCGAGAAATCGTCGTTTTGCATCAAAATATGCGGTTTTCTCTAAGAATTTTGATGATTTCGTGGATAATTCTGCTGTTTTCTTGCAATTCAGCTGTTGAATCTTGGTAAAAAGTCATGATTTTGTAGATTTCGTGCTCTTCTTTGCGAATTCAAGCCAGAAAACAACGAAAATCGGCGAGAAATCGTCGTTTTACATCGAAATATGCGGTTTTCTGTAAGATTTTTGATGATTTCGTGCAGAATTCTGCTGTTTTCTTGTAATTCAGCCGTTGAATCTTGGTAAAAAGTCATGATTTTGTAGATATCGTGCTCTTCTTTGCGAATTCAAGCCAGAAAACAACGAAAATCGGCGAAAAATCGTCGTTTTGCATCGAAATATGCGGTTTTCTCTTAGAATTCTGATGATTTCGTGCAGATTTCTGCTGTTTTCTTGCAATTCAGCCGTTGAATCTTGGTAAAAATTCATGATTTTGTAGATTTCGTGCTCTTCTTTGCGAATTCAAGATAGAAAACAACGAAAATCAGCGAGAAATCGTCGTTTTGCATCAAAATATGCGGTTTTCTCTAAGAATTTTGACGATTTCGTGCAGAATTCTGCTGTTTTCTTGCAATTCAGCCGTTGAATCTTGGTAAAAATTCATGATTTTGTAGATTTCGTGCTCTTCTTTGCGAATTCAAGATAGAAAACAACGAAAATCAGCGAGAAATCGTCGTTTTGCATCAAAATATGCGGTTTTCTCTAAGAATTTTGACGATTTCGTGCAGAATTCTGCTGTTTTCTTGCAATTCAGCCGTGGAATCTTGGTAAAAATTCATGATTTTGTAGATTTCGTGCTCTTCTTTGCGAATTCAAGATAGAAAACAACGAAAATCAGCGAGAAATCGTCGTTTTGCATCAAAATATGCGGTTTTCTCTAAGAATTTTGATGATTTCGTGGATAATTCTGCTGTTTTCTTGCAATTCAGCCGTTGAATCTTGGTAAAAAGTCATGATTTTGTAGATTTCGTGCTCTTCTTTGCGAATTCAAGCCAGAAAACACGTTTTGCATCGAAATGTGCGGTTTTCTCTAAGAATTCTTATGATTTCGTGCAGAATTCTGCTGTTTTCTTGCAATGCAGCCGTTGAATCTTGGTTAAAAGTGATGATTTTGTGGATTTCGTGCTCTTCTTTGCGAATTCAAGATAGAAAACAACGAAAATCGGCGAGAAATCGTCGTTTTGCATCGAAATAGGCGGTTTTCTGTAAGAATTTTGATGATTTCGTGGATAATTCTGCTGTTTTCTTGCAATTCAGCCGTTGAATCTTGGTAAAAAGTCAAGATTTTGTAGATTTCGTGCTCTTCTTTGCGAATGCAAGCCAGAAATCAACGAAAATCGGCGAGAAATCGTCGTTTTGCATCGAAATATGCGGTTTTCTGTAAGAATTTTGATGATTTCGTGCAGAATTCTGCTGTTTTCTTGCAATTCAGCCGTTGAATCTTGGTAAAAAGTCATGATTTTGTAGATTTCGTGCTCTTCTTTGCGAATTCAAAATAAAAAACAACGAAAATCAGCGAGAAATCGTCGTTTTGCATCAAAATATGCGGTTTTCTCTGAGAATTTTGATGATTTCGTGGATAATTCTGCTGTTTTCTTGCAATTCAGCCGTTGAATCTTGGTAAAAAGTCATGATTTTGTAGATTTCGTGCTCTTCTTTGCGAATTCAAGCCAGAAAACAACTAAAATCGGCGAGAAATCGTCGTTTTGCATCGAAATATGCGGTTTTCTGTAAGAATTTTGATGATTTCGTGGATAATTCTGCTGTTTTCTTGCAATTCAGCCGTTGAATCTTGGTAAAAAGTCATGATTTTGTAGATTTCGTGCTCTTCTTTGCGAATGCAAGCCAGAAATCAACGAAAATCGGCGAAAAATCGTCGTTTTGCATCGAAATATGCGGTTTTCTGTAAGAATTTTGATGATTTCGTGCAGAATTCTGCTGTTTTCTTGCAATTCAGCCGTTGAATCTTGGTAAAAAGTGATGATTTTGTAGATTTCGTGCTCTTCTTTGCGAATTCAAGCCTGAAAACAACTAAAATCGGCGAGAAATCGTCGTTTTGCATCGAAATATGCGGTTTTCTGTAAGAATTTTGATGATTTCGTGGATAATTCTGCTGTTTTCTTGCAATTCAGCCGTTGAATCTTGGTAAAAAGTCATGATTTTGTAGACTTCGTGCTCTTCTTTGCGAATTCAAGCCAGAAATCAACGAAAATCGGCGAAAAATCGTCGTTTTGCATCGAAATATGCGGTTTTCTGTAAGAATTTTGATGATTTCGTGCAGAATTCTGCTGTTTTCTTGCAACTCAGCCGTTGAATCTTGGTAAAAAGTGATGATTTTGTAGATTTCGTGCTCTTCTTTGCGAATTCAAGCCTGAAAACAACAAAAATCGGCGAGAAATCGTCGTTTTGCATCGAAATATGCGGTTTTCTGTAAGAATTTTGATGATTTTGTTCAGAATTCTGCTGTTTTCTTGCAATTCAGCCGTTAAATCTTGGTAAAAAGTCATGATTTCGTAGATTTCGTGCTCTTCTTTGCGAATTCAAGCCAGAAAACAACGAAAATCGGCGAGAAATCGTCGTTTTGCATCGAAATATGCGGTTTTCTGTAAGAATTTTGATGATTTCGTGCAGCATTCTGCTGTTTTCTTGCAATTCAGCCGTTGAATCTTGGTAAAAAGTCATGATTTTGTAGATTTCGTGCTCTTCTTTGCGAATTCAAGCCAGAAATCAACGAAAATCGGCGAAAAATCGTCGTTTTGCATCGAAATATGCGGTTTTCTGTAAGAATTTTGATGATTTCGTGCAGAATTCTGCTGTTTTCTTGCAACTCAGCCGTTGAATCTTGGTAAAAAGTGATGATTTTGTAGATTTCGTGCTCTTCTTTGCGAATTCAAGCCTGAAAACAACAAAAATCGGCGAGAAATCGTCGTTTTGCATCGAAATATGCGGTTTTCTGTAAGAATTTTGATGATTTTGTTCAGAATTCTGCTGTTTTCTTGCAATTCAGCCGTTAAATCTTGGTAAAAAGTCATGATTTCGTAGATTTCGTGCTCTTCTTTGCGAATTCAAGCCAGAAAACAACGAAAATCGGCGAGAAATCGTCGTTTTGCATCGAAATATGCGGTTTTCTGTAAAAATTTTGATGATTTCGTGCAGCATTCTGCTGTTTTCTTGCAATTCAGCCGTTGAATCTTGGTAAAAAGTCATGATTTTGTAGACTTCGTGCTCTTCTTTGCAAATTCAAGATAGAAAACAACGCAAATCAGCAAGAAATCGTCGTTTTGCATCGAAATGTGCGGTTTTCTCTAAGAATTCTGATGATTTCGTGCAGAATTCTGCTGTTTTCTTGCAATGCAGCCGTTGAATCCTGGTTAAAAGTGATGATTTTGTGGATTTCGTGCTCTTCTTTGCGAATTCAAGATAGAAAACAACGAAAATCGGCGAGAAATCGTCGTTTTGCATCGAAATATGCGGTTTTCTCTAAGAATTTTGACGATTTCGTGCAGAATTCTGCTGTTTTCTTGCAATTCAGCCGTTGAATCTTGGTAAAAAGTCATGATTTTGTAGATTTCGTGCTCTTCTTAGCGAATTCAAGCCAGAAAACAACGAAAATCGGCGAGAAATCGTCGTTTTGCATCAAAATATGCGGTTTTCTCTAAGAATTTTGATGATTTCGTAGATAATTCTGCTGTTTTCTTGCAATTCAGCCGTTGAATCTTGGTAAAAAGTCATGATTTTGTAGATTTCGTGCTCTTCTTTGCGAATTCAAGATAGAAAACAACGAAAACCAGCGAGAAATCGTCGTTTTGCATCAAAATATGCGGTTTTCTCTAAGAATTTTGATGATTTCGTAGATAATTCTGCTGTTTTCTTGCAATTCAGCCGTTGAATCTTGGTAAAAAGTCATGATTTTGTAGATTTCGTGCTCTTCTTTGCGAATTCAAGCCAGAAAACAACGAAAATCGGCGAGAAATCGTCGTTTTGCATCGAAATATGCGGTTTTCTGTAAGAATTTTGATGATTTCGTGCAGCATTCTGCTGTCTTCTTGCAATTCAGCCGTTGAATCTTGGTAAAAAGTCATGATTTTGTAGACTTCGTGCTATTCTTTGCAAATTCAAGATAGAAAACAACGAAAATCAGCAAGAAATCGTCGTTTTGCATCGAAATGTGCGGTTTTCTCTAAGAATTCTGATGATTTCGTGCAGAATTCTGCTGTTTTCTTGCAATGCAGCCGTTGAATCTTGGTAAAAAGTGATTATTTAGTAGATTTCGTGCTCTTCTTAGCGAATTCAAGCCAGAAAACAACTAAAATCGGCGAGAAATCGTCGTTTTGCATCGAAATATGCGGTTTTTTGTAAGAATTTTGATGATTTCGTGGATAATTCTGCTGTTTTCTTGCAATTCAGCCGTTGAATCTTGGTAAAAAGTCATGATTTTGTAGATTTCGTGCTCTTCTTTGCGAATGCAAGCCAGAAATCAACGAAAATCGGCGAAAAATCGTCGTTTTGCATCGAAATATGCGGTTTTCTGTAAGAATTTTGATGATTTCGTGCAGAATTCTGCTGTTTTCTTGCAATTCAGCCGTTGAATCTTGGTAAAAAGTCATGATTTTGTAGATTTCGTGCTCTTCTTTGCAAATTCAAGATAGAAAACAACGAAAATCAGCGAGAAATCGTCGTTTTGCATCGAAATATGCGGTTTTCTCTAAGAATTCTGATGATTTCGTGCAAAATTCTGCTGTTTTCTTGCAATGCAGCCGTTGAATCTTGGTTAAAAGTGATGATTTTGTGGATTTCGTGCTCTTCTTTGCGAATTCAAGATAGAAAACAACGAAAATCGGCGAGAAATCGTCGTTTTGCATCGAAATATGCGGTTTTCTCTAAGAATTTTGACGATTTCGTGCAGAATTCTGCTGTTTTCTTGCAATTCAGCTGTTGAATCTTGGTAAAAAGTCATGATTTTGTAGATTTCGTGCTCTTCTTTACGAATTCAAGATAGAAAACAACGAAAATCAGCGAGAAATCGTCGTTTTGCATCGAAATATGCGGTTTTCTCAAGAATTTTGATGATTTCGTGCAGAATTCTGCTGTTTTCTTGCAATTCAGCTGTTGAATCTTGGTAAAAAGTCATGATTTTGTAGATTTCGTGCTCTTCTTTGCGAATTCAAGATAGAAAACAACGAAAATCAGCGAGAAATCGTCGTTTTGCATCGAAATATGCGGTTTTCTCAAGAATTTTGATGATTTCGTGCAGAATTCTGCTGTTTTCTTGCAATTCAGCTGTTGAATCTTGGTAAAAAGTCATGATTTTGTAGATTTCGTGCTCTTCTTTGCGAATTCAAGCCAGAAAACAACGAAAATCGGCGAGAAATTGTCGTTTTGCATCGAAATATGCGGTTTTCTGTAAGAATTTTGATGATTTCGTGCAGAATTCTGCTGTTTTCTTGCAATTCAGCCGTTGAATCTTGGTAAAAAGTCATGATTTTGTAGATTTCGTGCTCTTCTTTACGAATTCAAGATAGAAAACAACGAAAATCAGCGAGAAATCGTCGTTTTGCATCGAAATATGCGGTTTTCTCAAGAATTTTGACGATTTCGTGCAGAATTCTGCTGTTTTCTTGCAATTCAGCCGTTGAATCTTGGTAAAAAGTGATTATTTAGTAGATTTCGTGCTCTTCTTAGCGAATTCAAGCCAGAAAACAACGAAAATCGGCGAGAAATCGTCGTTTTGCATCGAAATATGCGGTTTTCTGTAAGAATTTTGATGATTTCGTGCAGAATTCTGCTGTTTTCCTGCAATTCAGCCGTTGAATCTTGGTAAAAAGTCATGATTTTGTAGATTTCGTGCTCTTCTTTGCGAATTCAAGCCAGAAAACAACGAAAATCGGCGAGAATACGTCGTTTTGCATCGAAATATGCGGTTTTCTGTGAGAATTTTGATGATTTCGTCCAGAATTCTGCTGTTTTCTTGCAATTCAGCCGTTGAATCTTGGTAAAAAGTCATGATTTTGTAGATTTCGTGCTCTTCTTTGCGAATTCAAGATAGAAAACAACGAAAATCAGCGAGAAATCGTCGTTTTGCATCAAAATATGCGGTTTTCTCTAAGAATTTTGAAGATTTCGTAGATAGTTCTGCTGTTTTCTTGCAATTCAGCCGTTGAATCTTTGTAAAAAGTGATTATTTAGTAGATTTCGTGCTCTTCTTTGCGAATTCAAGCCAGAAAACAACGAAAATCGGCGAGAAATCGTCGTTTTGCATCGAAATATGCGGTTTTCTGTAAGAATTTTGATGATTTCGTGCAGAATTCCGCTGTTTTCTTGCAATTCAGTCGTTGAATCTTGGTAAAAAGTGATGATTTTGTAGATTTCGCGCTCTTCTTAGCGAATTCAAGCCAGAAAACAACGAAAATCGGCGAGAAATCGTCGTTTTGCATCGAAATATGCGGTTTTCTGTAAGAATTTTGATGATTTCGTGCAGCATTCTGCTGTTTTCTTGCAATTCAGCCGTTGAATCTTGGTAAAAAGTCATGATTTTGTAGACTTCGTGCTCTTCTTTGCAAATTCAAGATAGAAAACAACGAAAATCAGCAAGAAATCGTCGTTTTGCATCGAAATATGCGGTTTTCTGTAAGAATTTTGATGATTTCGTGCAGAATTCTGCTGTTTTCTTGCAATTCAGTCGTTGAATCTTGGTAAAAAGTGATGATTTTGTAGATTTCGCGCTCTTCTTAGCGAATTCAAGCCAGAAAACAACGAAAATCGGCGAGAAATCGTCGTTTTGCATCGAAATATGCGGTTTTCTGTAAGAATTTTGATGATTTCGTGCAGAATTCTGCTGTTTTCCTGCAATTCAGCCGTTGAATCTTGGTAAAAAGTCATGATTTTGTAGATTTCGTGCTCTTCTTTGCGAATTCAAGCCAGAAAACAACGAAAATCGGCGAGAATACGTCGTTTTGCATCGAAATATGCGGTTTTCTGTGAGAATTTTGATGATTTCGTCCAGAATTCTGCTGTTTTCTTGCAATTCAGCCGTTGAATCTTGGTAAAAAGTCATGATTTTGTAGATTTCGTGCTCTTCTTTGCGAATTCAAGATAGAAAACAACGAAAATCAGCGAGAAATCGTCGTTTTGCATCGAAATATGCGGTTTTCTCAAGAATTTTGACGATTTCGTGCAGAATTCTGCTGTTTTCTTGCAATTCAGCCGTTGAATCTTGGTAAAAAGTGATTATTTAGTAGATTTCGTGCTCTTCTTAGCGAATTCAAGCCAGAAAACAACGAAAATCGGCGAGAAATCGTCGTTTTGCATCGAAATATGCGGTTTTCTGTAAGAATTTTGATGATTTCGTGCAGAATTCTGCTGTTTTCCTGCAATTCAGCCGTTGAATCTTGGTAAAAAGTCATGATTTTGTAGATTTCGTGCTCTTCTTTGCGAATTCAAGCCAGAAAACAACGAAAATCGGCGAGAATACGTCGTTTTGCATCGAAATATGCGGTTTTCTGTGAGAATTTTGATGATTTCGTCCAGAATTCTGCTGTTTTCTTGCAATTCAGCCGTTGAATCTTGGTAAAAAGTCATAATTTTGTAGATTTCGTGCTCTTCTTTGCGAATTCAAGATAGAAAACAACGAAAATCAGCGAGAAATCGTCGTTTTGCATCAAAATATGCGGTTTTCTCTAAGAATTTTGAAGATTTCGTAGATAGTTCTGCTGTTTTCTTGCAATTCAGCCGTTGAATCTTTGTAAAAAGTGATTATTTAGTAGATTTCGTGCTCTTCTTTGCGAATTCAAGCCAGAAAACAACGAAAATCGGCGAGAAATCGTCGTTTTGCATCGAAATATGCGGTTTTCAGTAAGAATTTTGATGATTTCGTGCAGAATTCCGCTGTTTTCTTGCAATTCAGTCGTTGAATCTTGGTAAAAAGTGATGATTTTGTAGATTTCGCGCTCTTCTTAGCGAATTCAAGCCAGAAAACAACGAAAATCGGCGAGAAATCGTCGTTTTGCATCGAAATATGCGGTTTTCTGTAAGAATTTTGATGATTTCGTGCAGAATTCTGCTGTTTTCTTGCAATTCAGTCGTTGAATCTTGGTAAAAAGTCATGATTTTGTTGATTTCGTGCCCTTCTTTGCGAATTCAAGCCAGAAAACAACGAAAATCGGCGAGAAATCGTCGTTTTGCATCGAAATATGCGGTTTTCTGTAAGAATTTTGATGATTTCGTGCAGCATTCTGCTGTTTTCTTGCAATTCAGCCGTTGAATCTTGGTAAAAAGTCATGATTTTGTAGACTTCGTGCTCTTCTTTGCAAATTCAAGATAGAAAACAACGAAAATCAGCAAGAAATCGTCGTTTTGCATCGAAATATGCGGTTTTCTGTAAGAATTTTGATGATTTCGTGCAGAATTCTGCTGTTTTCTTGCAATTCAGTCGTTGAATCTTGGTAAAAAGTGATGATTTTGTAGATTTCGTGCTCTTCTTTGCGAATTCAAGCCAGAAAACAACGAAAATCGGCGAGAAATCGTCGTTTTGCATCGAAATATGCGGTTTTCTCTAAGAATTTTGATGATTTCGTGCAGAATTCTGCTGTTTTCTTGCAATTCAGCCGTTGAATCTTGGTAAAAAGTGATGATTTTGTAGATTTCGTGCTCTTCTTTGCGAACTCAAGCCTGAAAACAACGAAAATCGGCGAGAAATCGTCGTTTTGCATCGAAATATGCGGTTTTCTGTAAGAATTTTGATGATTTCGTTCAGAATTCTGCTGTTTTCTTGCAATTCAGCCGTTGAATCTTCGTAAAAAGTCATGATTTTGTTGATTTCGTGCCCTTCTTTGCGAATTCAAGCCAGAAAACAACGAAAATCGGCGAGAAATCGTCGTTTTGCATCGAAATATGCGGTTTTCTGTAAGAATTTTGATGATTTCGTGGATAATTCTGCTGTTTTCTTGCAATTCAGCCGTTGAATCTTGGTAAAAAGTCATGATTTTGTAGCTTTCGTGCACTTCTTTGCGAATTCAAGCCAGAAAACAACGAAAATCGGCGAGAAATCGTCGTTTTGCATCGAAATATGCGGTTTTCTGTAAGAATTTTGATGATTTCGTGCAGAATTCTGCTGTTTTCCTGCAATTCAGCCGTTGAATCTTGGTAAAAAGTCATGATTTTGTAGCTTTCGTGCACTTCTTTGCGAATTCAAGCCAGAAAACAACGAAAATCGGCGAGAAATCGTCGTTTTGCATCGAAATATGCGGTTTTCTGTGAGAATTTTGATGATTTCGTGCAGAATTCTGCTGTTTTCTTGCAATTCAGCCGTTGAATCTTGGTAAAAAGTCATGATTTTGTAGCTTTCGTGCTCTTCTTTGCGAATTCAAGCCAGAAAACAACGAAAATCGGCGAGAAATCGTCGTTTTGCATCGAAATATGCGGTTTTCTGTAAGAATTTTGATGATTTCGTGCAGAATTCTGCTGTTTTCCTGCAATTCAGCCGTTGAATCTTGGTAAAAAGTCATGATTTTGTAGCTTTCGTGCTCTTCTTTGCGAATTCAAGCCAGAAAACAACGAAAATCGGCGAGAAATCGTCGTTTTGCATCGAAATATGCGGTTTTCTGTAAGAATTTTGATGATTTCGTGCAGAATTCTGCTGTTTTCCTGCAATTCAGCCGTTGAATCTTGGTAAAAAGTCATGATTTTGTAGATTTCGTGCTCTTCTTTGCGAATTCAAGCCAGAAAACAACGAAAATCGGCGAGAAATCGTCGTTTTGCATCGAAATATGCGGTTTTCTGTAAGAATTTTGATGATTTCGTGCAGAATTCTGCTGTTTTCCTGCAATTCAGCCGTTGAATCTTGGTAAAAAGTCATGATTTTGTAGCTTTCGTGCTCTTCTTTGCGAATTCAAGCCAGAAAACAACGAAAATCGGCGAGAAATCGTCGTTTTGCATCGAAATATGCGGTTTTCTGTAAGAATTTTGATGATTTCGTGCAGAATTCTGCTGTTTTCCTGCAATTCAGCCGTTGAATCTTGGTAAAAAGTCATGATTTTGTAGATTTCGTGCTCTTCTTTGCGAATTCAAGCCAGAAAACAACGAAAATCGGCGAGAAATCGTCGTTTTGCATCGAAATATGCGGTTTTCTGTAAGAATTTTGATGATTTCGTGCAGAATTCTGCTGTTTTCCTGCAATTCAGCCGTTGAATCTTGGTAAAAAGTCATGATTTTGTAGCTTTCGTGCTCTTCTTTGCGAATTCAAGCCAGAAAACAACGAAAATCGGCGAGAAATCGTCGTTTTGCATCGAAATATGCGGTTTTCTGTAAGAATTTTGATGATTTCGTGCAGAATTCTGCTGTTTTCCTGCAATTCAGCCGTTGAATCTTGGTAAAAAGTCATGATTTTGTAGATTTCGTGCTCTTCTTTGCGAATTCAAGCCAGAAAACAACGAAAATCGGCGAGAAATCGTCGTTTTGCATCGAAATATGCGGTTTTCTGTAAGAATTTTGATGATTTCGTGCAGAATTCTGCTGTTTTCCTGCAATTCAGCCGTTGAATCTTGGTAAAAAGTCATGATTTTGTAGATTTCGTGCTCTTCTTTGCGAATTCAAGCCAGAAAACAACGAAAATCGGCGAGAAATCGTCGTTTTGCATCGAAATATGCGGTTTTCTGTAAGAATTTTGATGATTTCGTGCAGAATTCTGCTGTTTTCTTGCAATTCAGCCGTTGAATCTTGGTAAAAAGTCATGATTTTGTAGATTTCGTGCTCATCTTTGCGAATTCAAGCCAGAAAACAACGAAAATCGGCGAGAAATCGTCGTTTTGCATCGAAATATGCGGTTTTCTGTAAGAATTTTGATGATTTCGTGCAGAATTCTGCTGTTTTCTTGCAATTCAGCCGTTGAATCTTGGTAAAAAGTCATGATTTTGTAGATTTCGTGCTCTTCTTTGCGAATTCAAGCCAGAAAACAACGAAAATCGGCGAGAAATCGTCGTTTTGCATCGAAATATGCGGTTTTCTGTAAGAATTTTGATGATTTCGTGCAGAATTCTGCTGTTTTCCTGCAATTCAGCCGTTGAATCTTGGTAAAAAGTCATGATTTTGTAGCTTTCGTGCTCTTCTTTGCGAATTCAAGCCAGAAAACAACGAAAATCGGCGAGAAATCGTCGTTTTGCATCGAAATATGCGGTTTTCTGTAAGAATTTTGATGATTTCGTGCAGAATTCTGCTGTTTTCCTGCAATTCAGCCGTTGAATCTTGGTAAAAAGTCATGATTTTGTAGATTTCGTGCTCTTCTTTGCGAATTCAAGCCAGAAAACAACGAAAATCGGCGAGAAATCGTCGTTTTGCATCGAAATATGCGGTTTTCTGTAAGAATTTTGATGATTTCGTGCAGAATTCTGCTGTTTTCCTGCAATTCAGCCGTTGAATCTTGGTAAAAAGTCATGATTTTGTAGATTTCGTGCTCTTCTTTGCGAATTCAAGCCAGAAAACAACGAAAATCGGCGAGAAATCGTCGTTTTGCATCGAAATATGCGGTTTTCTGTAAGAATTTTGATGATTTCGTGCAGAATTCTGCTGTTTTCTTGCAATTCAGCCGTTGAATCTTGGTAAAAAGTCATGATTTTGTAGATTTCGTGCTCATCTTTGCGAATTCAAGCCAGAAAACAACGAAAATCGGCGAGAAATCGTCGTTTTGCATCGAAATATGCGGTTTTCTGTAAGAATTTTGATGATTTCGTGCAGAATTCTGCTGTTTTCTTGCAATTCAGCCGTTGAATCTTGGTAAAAAGTCATGATTTTGTAGATTTCGTGCTCTTCTTTGCGAATTCAAGATAGAAAACAACGAAAATCAGCGAGAAATCGTCGTTTTGCATCAAAATATGCGGTTTTCTCTAAGAATTTTGATGATTTCGTGCAGAATTCTGCTGTTTTCTTGCAATTC
Organism: Gnatocerus cornutus; assembly: GCA_029298725.1. Lineage (NCBI taxonomy): Eukaryota > Metazoa > Arthropoda > Insecta > Coleoptera > Tenebrionidae > Gnatocerus > Gnatocerus cornutus. The sequence goes on from CM055516.1 coordinate 7,277,525, forward strand.
AGCCGTTGAATCTTGGTAAAAAGTCATGATTTTGTAGATTTCGTGCTCATCTTTGCGAATTCAAGCCAGAAAACAACGAAAATCGGCGAGAAATCGTCGTTTTGCATCGAAATATGCGGTTTTCTGTAAGAATTTTGATGATTTCGTGCAGAATTCTGCTGTTTTCTTGCAATTCAGCCGTTGAATCTTGGTAAAAAGTCATGATTTTGTAGATTTCGTGCTCTTCTTTGCGAATTCAAGCCGGAAAACAACGAAAATCGGCGAGAAATCGTCGTTTTGCATCGAAATATGCGGTTTTCTGTAAGAATTTTGATGATTTCGTGCAGAATTCTGCTGTTTTCCTGCAATTCAGCCGTTGAATCTTGGTAAAAAGTCATGATTTTGTAGATTTCGTGCTCTTCTTTGCGAATTCAAGCCAGAAAACAACGAAAATCGGCGAGAAATCGTCGTTTTGCATCGAAATATGCGGTTTTCTGTAAGAATTTTGATGATTTCGTGCAGAATTCTGCTGTTTTTTTGCAATTCAGCCGTTGAATCTTGGTAAAAAGTCATGATTTTGTAGATTTTGTGCTCTTCTTTGCGAATTCAAGCCAGAAAACAACGAAAATCGGCGAGAAATCGTCGTTTTGCATCGAAATATGCGGTTTTCTGTAAGAATTTTGATGATTTCGTTCAGAATTCTGCTGTTTTCTTGCAATTCAGCCGTTGAATCTTCGTAAAAAGTCATGATTTTGTTGATTTCGTGCCCTTCTTTGCGAATTCAAGCCAGAAAACAACGAAAATCGGCGAGAAATCGTCGTTTTGCATCGAAATATGCGGTTTTCTGTAAGAATTTTGATGATTTCGTGCAGAATTCTGCTGTTTTCTTGCAATTCAGCCGTTGAATCTTGGTAAAAAGTCATGATTTTGTAGATTTCGTGCTCTTCTTTGCGAATGCAAGCCAGAAATCAACGAAAATCGGCGACAAATCGTCGTTTTGCATCGAAATATGCGGTTTTCTGTAAGAATTGATGATTTCGTTCAGAATTCTGCTGTTTTCTTGCAATTCAGCCGTTGAATCTTGGTAAAAAGTCATGATTTTGTAGATTTCGTGCTCATCTTTGCGAATTCAAGCCAGAAAACAACGAAAATCGGCGAGAAATCGTCGTTTTGCATCGAAATATGCGGTTTTCTGTAAGAATTTTGATGATTTCGTGCAGAATTCTGCTGTTTTCCTGCAATTCAGCCGTTGAATCTTGGTAAAAAGTCATGATTTTGTAGATTTCGTGCTCTTCTTTGCGAATTCAAGCCAGAAAACAACGAAAATCGGCGAGAAATCGTCGTTTTGCATCGAAATATGCGGTTTTCTGTAAGAATTTTGATGATTTCGTGCAGAATTCTGCTGTTTTCTTGCAATTCAGCCGTTGAATCTTGGTAAAAAGTCATGATTTTGTAGATTTCGTGCTCTTCTTTGCGAATTCAAGCCAGAAAACAACGAAAATCGGCGAGAAATCGTCGTTTTGCATCGAAATATGCGGTTTTCTGTAAGAATTTTGATGATTTCGTGCAGAATTCTGCTGTTTTCTTGCAATTCAGCCGTTGAATCTTGGTAAAAAGTGATGATTTTGTGGATTTAGTGCTCTTCTTTGCGAATTCAAGATAGAAAACAACGAAAATCAGCGAGAAATCGTCGTTTTGCATCGAAATATGCGGTTTTCTCTAAGAATTGTGATGATTTCGTGCAGAATTCTGCTGTTTTCTTGCAATTCAGCCGATGAATCTTGGTAAAAAGTGATGATTTTGTGGATTTAGTGCTCTTCTTTGCGAATTCAAGCCAGAAAACAACGAAAATCGGCGAGAAATCGTCGTTTTGCATCGAAATATGCGGTTTTCTGTAAGAATTTTGATGATTTCGTGCAGAATTCTGCTGTTTTCTTGCAATTCAGCCGTTGAATCTTGGTAAAAAGTGATGATTTTGTAGATTTCGTGCTCTTCTTTGCGAATTCAAGATAGAAAACAACGAAAATCAGCGAGAAATCGTCGTTTTGCATCGAAATATGCGGTTTTCTCTAAGAATTCTGATGATTTCGTGCAGAATTCTGCTGTTTTCTTGCAATTCAGCCGATGAATCTTGGTAAAAAGTGATGATTTTGTGGATTTAGTGCTCTTCTTTGCGAATTCAAGCTAGAAAACAACGAAAATCGGCGAGAAATCGTCGTTTTGCATCGAAATATGCGGTTTTCTCTAAGAATTTTGACGCTTTCGTGCAGAATTCTGCTGTTTTCTTGCAATTCAGCCATTGAATCTAGGTAAAAAGTGATTGTTTAGTAGATTTCGTGCTCTTCTTTGCGAATGCAAGCCAGAAATCAACGAAAATCGGCGACAAATCGTCGTTTTGCATCGAAATATGCGGTTTTCTGTAAGAATTGATGATTTCGTTCAGAATTCTGCTGTTTTCTTGCAATTCAGCCGTTGAATCTTGGTAAAAAGTCATGATTTTGTAGATTTCGTGCTCATCTTTGCGAATTCAAGCCAGAAAACAACGAAAATCGGCGAGAAATCGTCGTTTTGCATCGAAATATGCGGTTTTCTGTAAGAATTTTGATGATTTCGTGCAGAATTCTGCTGTTTTCCTGCAATTCAGCCGTTGAATCTTGGTAAAAAGTCATGATTTTGTAGATTTCGTGCTCTTCTTTGCGAATTCAAGCCAGAAAACAACGAAAATCGGCGAGAAATCGTCGTTTTGCATCGAAATATGCGGTTTTCTGTAAGAATTTTGATGATTTCGTGCAGAATTCTGCTGTTTTCTTGCAATTCAGCCGATGAATCTTGGTAAAAAGTGATGATTTTGTGGATTTAGTGCTCTTCTTTGCGAATTCAAGCTAGAAAACAACGAAAATCGGCGAGAAATCGTCGTTTTGCATCGAAATATGCGGTTTTCTCTAAGAATTTTGACGCTTTCGTGCAGAATTCTGCTGTTTTCTTGCAATTCAGCCATTGAATCTAGGTAAAAAGTGATTGTTTAGTAGATTTCGTGCTCTTCTTTGCGAATGCAAGCCAGAAATCAACGAAAATCGGCGACAAATCGTCGTTTTGCATCGAAATATGCGGTTTTCTGTAAGAATTGATGATTTCGTTCAGAATTCTGCTGTTTTCTTGCAATTCAGCCGTTGAATCTTGGTAAAAAGTCATGATTTTGTAGATTTCGTGCTCTTCTTTGCGAATTCAAGCCAGAAAACAACGAAAATCGGCGAGAAATCGTCGTTTTGCATCGAAATATGCGGTTTTCTGTAAGAATTTTGATGATTTCGTGCAGAATTCTGCTGTTTTCTTGCAATTCAGCCGTTGAATCTTGGTAAAAAGTCATGATTTTGTAGATTTCGTGCTCATCTTTGCGAATTCAAGCCAGAAAACAACGAAAATCGGCGAGAAATCGTCGTTTTGCATCGAAATATGCGGTTTTCTGTAAGAATTTTGATGATTTCGTGCAGAATTCTGCTGTTTTCCTGCAATTCGGCCGTTGAATCTTGGTAAAAAGTCATGATTTTGTAGATTTCGTGCTCTTCTTTGCGAATTCAAGCCAGAAAACAACGAAAATCGGCGAGAAATCGTCGTTTTGCATCGAAATATGCGGTTTTCTGTAAGAATTTTGATGATTTCGTGCAGAATTCTGCTGTTTTCTTGCAATTCAGCCGTTGAATCTTGGTAAAAAGTGATGATTTTGTAGATCTCGTGCTCTTCTTTGCAAATTCAAGCCTTAAAACAACGAAAATCGGCGAGAAATCGTCGTTTTGCATCGAAATATGCGGTTTTCTGTAAGAATTGATGATTTCGTTCAGAATTCTGCTGTTTTCTTGCAATTCAGCCGTTGAATCTTGGTAAAAAGTCATGATTTTGTAGATTTCGTGCTCTTCTTGGCAAATTGAAACCAGAAAACAACGAAAATCGGCGAGAAATCGTCGTTTTGCATCGAAATATGCGTTTTTCTGTAAGAATTTTGATGATTTCGTGCAGAATTCTGCTGTTTTCTTGCAATTCAGCCGTTGAATCATGGTGAAAAGTCATGATTTTGTAGATTTCGTGCTCTTCTTTGCGAATGCAAGCCAGAAAACAACGAAAATCGGCGAGAAATCGTCGAGAAATCGTCGTTTTGCATCGAAATATGCGGTTTTCTGTAAGAATTTTGATGATTTCGTGCAGAATTCTGCTGTTTTCTTGCAATTCAGCCGTTGAATCTTGGTAAAAAGTGATGATTTTGTGGATTTAGTGCTCTTCTTTGCGAATTCAAGATAGAAAACAACGAAAATCAGCGAGAAATCGTCGTTTTGCATCGAAATATGCGGTTTTCTCTAAGAATTGTGATGATTTCGTGCAGAATTCTGCTGTTTTCTTGCAATTCAGCCGATGAATCTTGGTAAAAAGTGATGATTTTGTGGATTTAGTGCTCTTCTTTGCGAATTCAAGCCAGAAAACAACGAAAATCGGCGAGAAATCGTCGTTTTGCATCGAAATATGCGGTTTTCTGTAAGAATTTTGATGATTTCGTGCAGAATTCTGCTGTTTTCTTGCAATTCAGCCGTTGAATCTTGGTAAAAAGTGATGATTTTGTAGATTTCGTGCTCTTCTTTGCGAATTCAAGATAGAAAACAACGAAAATCAGCGAGAAATCGTCGTTTTGCATCGAAATATGCGGTTTTCTCTAAGAATTCTGATGATTTCGTGCAGAATTCTGCTGTTTTCTTGCAATTCAGCCGATGAATCTTGGTAAAAAGTGATGATTTTGTGGATTTAGTGCTCTTCTTTGCGAATTCAAGCTAGAAAACAACGAAAATTGGCGAGAAATCGTCGTTTTGCATCGAAATATGCGGTTTTCTCTAAGAATTTTGACGCTTTCGTGCAGAATTCTGCTGTTTTCTTGCAATTCAGCCATTGAATCTAGGTAAAAAGTGATTGTTTAGTAGATTTCGTGCTCTTCTTTGCGAATGCAAGCCAGAAATCAACGAAAATCGGCGACAAATCGTCGTTTTGCATCGAAATATGCGGTTTTCTGTAAGAATTGATGATTTCGTTCAGAATTCTGCTGTTTTCTTGCAATTCAGCCGTTGAATCTTGGTAAAAAGTCATGATTTTGTAGATTTCGTGCTCTTCTTTGCGAATTCAAGCCAGAAAACAACGAAAATCGGCGAGAAATCGTCGTTTTGCATCGAAATATGCGGTTTTCTGTGAGAATTTTGATGATTTCGTGCAGAATTCTGCTGTTTTCTTGCAATTCAGCCGTTGAATCTTGGTAAAAAGTCATGATTTTGTAGATTTCGTGCTCATCTTTGCGAATTCAAGCCAGAAAACAACGAAAATCGGCGAGAAATCGTCGTTTTGCATCGAAATATGCGGTTTTCTGTAAGAATTTTGATGATTTCGTGCAGAATTCTGCTGTTTTCCTGCAATTCAGCCGTTGAATCTTGGTAAAAAGTCATGATTTTGTAGATTTCGTGCTCTTCTTTGCGAATTCAAGCCAGAAAACAACGAAAATCGGCGAGAAATCGTCGTTTTGCATCGAAATATGCGGTTTTCTGTAAGAATTTTGATGATTTCGTGCAGAATTCTGCTGTTTTCTTGCAATTCAGCCGTTGAATCTTGGTAAAAAGTGATGATTTTGTAGATTTCGTGCTCTTCTTTGCAAATTCAAGCCTGAAAACAACGAAAATCGGCGAGAAATCGTCGTTTTGCATCGAAATATGCGGTTTTCTGTAAGAATTGATGATTTCGTTCAGAATTCTGCTGTTTTCTTGCAATTCAGCCGTTGAATCTTGGTAAAAAGTGATGATTTTGTAGATTTCGTGCTCTTCTTTGCGAATTCAAGATAGAAAACAACGAAAATCAGCGAGAAATCGTCGTTTTGCATCGAAATATGCGGTTTTCTCTAAGAATTCTGATGATTTCGTGCAGAATTCTGCTGTTTTCTTGCAATTCAGCCGATGAATCTTGGTAGAAAGTGATGATTTTGTGGATTTAGTGCTCTTCTTTGCGAATTCAAGCTAGAAAACAACGAAAATCGGCGAGAAATCGTCGTTTTGCATCGAAATATGCGGTTTTCTCTAAGAATTTTGACGCTTTCGTGCAGAATTCTGCTGTTTTCTTGCAATTGAGCCATTGAATCTAGGTAAAAAGTGATTGTTTAGTAGATTTCGTGCTCTTCTTTGCGAATTCAAGCCAGAAAACAACGAAAATCGGCGAAAAATCGTCGTTTTGCATCGAAATATGCGGTTTTCTGTAAGAATTTTGATGATTTCGTTCAGAATTCTGCTGTTTTCTTGCAATTCAGCCGTTGAATCTTCGTAAAAAGTCATGATTTTGTTAATTTCGTGCCCTTCTTTGCGAATTCAAGCCAGAAAACAACGAAAATCGGCGAGAAATCGTCGTTTTGCATTGAAATATGCGGTTTTCTGTAAGAATTTTGATGATTTTGTGGATAATTCTGCTGTTTTCTTGCAATTCAGCCGTTGAATCTTGGTAAAAAGTCATGATTTTGTAGATTTCGTGCTCTTCTTGGCAAATTGAAACCAGAAAACAACGAAAATCGGCAAGAAATCGTCGTTTTGCATCGAAATATGCGGTTTTCTGTAAGAATTTTGATGATTTCGTGCAGAATTCTGCTGTTTTCTTGCAATTCAGCCGTTGAATCATGGTGAAAAGTCATGATTTTGTAGATTTCGTGCTCTTCTTTGCGAATGCAAGCCAGAAAACAACGAAAATCGGCGAGAAATCGTCGTTTTGCATCGAAATATGCGGTTTTCTGTAAGAATTTTGATGATTTCGTGCAGAATTCTGCTGTTTTCTTGCAATTCAGCCGTTGAATCTTGGTAAAAAGTCATGATTTTGTAGATTTCGTGCTCTTCTTTGCGAATTCAAGATAGAAAACAACGAAAATCAGCGAGAAATCGTCGTTTTGCATCGAAATATGCGGTTTTCTCTAAGAATTCTGATGATTTCGTGCAGAATTCTGCTGTTTTCTTGCAATTCAGCCGATGAATCTTGGTAAAAAGTGATGATTTTGTGGATTTAGTGCTCTTCTTTGCGAATTCAAGCCAGAAAACAACGAAAATCGGCGAGAAATCGTCGTTTTGCATCGAAATATACGGTTTTCTCTAAGAATTTTGACGATTTCGTGCAGAATTCTGCTGTTTTCTTGCAATTCAGCCATTGAATCTAGGTAAAAAGTGATTGTTTAGTAGATTTCGTGCTCTTCTTTGCGAATTCAAGCCAGAAAACAACGAAAATCGGCGAGAAATCGTCGTTTTGCATCGAAATATGCGGTTTTCTGTAAGAATTTTGATGATTTCGTGCAGAATTCTGCTGTTTTCTTGCAACTCAGCTGTTGAATCTTGGTAAAAAGTCATGATTTTGTAGATTTCGTGCTCTTCTTTGCGAATTCAAGCCAGAAAACAACGAAAATCGGCGAGAAATCGTCGTTTTGCATCGAAATATGCGGTTTTCTGTAAGAATTTTGATGATTTCGTGCAGAATTCTGCTGTTTTCTTGCAATTCAGCTGTTGAATCTTGGTAAAAAGTCATGATTTTGTAGATTTCGTGCTCTTCTTTGCGAATTCAAGCCTGAAAACAACGAAAATCGGCGAGAAATCGTCGTTTTGCATCGAAATATGCAGTTTTCTCTAAGAATTCTGATGATTTCGTGCAGAATTCTGCTGTTTTCTTGCAATTCAGCCGTTGAATCTTGGTAAAAAGTGATGATTTTGTAGATTTCGTGCTCTTCTTTGCGAATTCAAGCCAGAAAACAACGAAAATCGGCGAGAAATTGTCGTTTTGCATCGAAATATGCGGTTTTCTCTAAGAATTCTGATGATTTCGTGCAGAATTCTGCTGTTTTCTTGCAATTCAGCCGTTGAATCTTGATAAAAAGTCATGATTTTGTAGATTTCGTGCTCTTCTTAGCGAATTCAAGATAGAAAACAACGAAAATCAGCGAGAAATCGTCGTTTTGCATCAAAATATGCGGTTTTCTCTAAGAATTTTGATGATTTCGTGGATAATTCTGCTGCTTTCTTGCAATTCAGCCGTTGAATCTTGGTAAAAAGTCATGATTTTGTAGATTTCGTGCTCTTCTTTGCGAATTCAAGCCAGAAAACAACGAAAATCGGCGAGAAATCGTCGTTTTGCATCGAAATATGCGGTTTTCTGTAAGAATTTTGATGATTTCGTGGATAATTCTGCTGTTTTCTTGCAATTCAGCCGTTGAATCTTGGTAAAAAGTCATGATTTTGTAGATTTCGTGCTCTTCTTGGCGAATAATTGAAGCCAGAAAACAACGAAAATCAGCGAGAAATCTTCGTTTTGCATCAAAATATGCGGTTTTCTCTAAGAATTTTGATGATTTCGTGGATAATTCTGCTGTTTTCTTGCAATTCAGCCGTTGAATCTTGGTAAAAAGTCATGATTTTGTAGATTTCGTGCTCTTCTTTGCGAATTCAAGCCAGAAAACAACGAAAATCGGCGAGAAATCGTCGTTTTGCATCAAAATATGCGGTTTTCTGTAAGAATTTTGATGATTTCGTGCAGAATTCTGCTGTTTTCTTGCAATTCAGCCGTTGAATCTTGGTAAAAAGTCATGATTTTGTAGATTTCGTGCTCTTCTTTGCGAATTCAAGCCAGAAAACAACGAAAATCGGCGAGAAATCGTCGTTTTGCATCGAAATATGCGGTTTTCTGTAAGAATTTTGATGATTTCGTGCAGAATTCTGCTGTTTTCTTGCAATTCAGCCGTTGAATCTTGGTAAAAAGTCATGATTTTGTAGATTTCGTGCTCTTCTTTGCGAATTCAAGATAGAAAACAACGAAAATCAGCGAGAAATCTTCGTTTTGCATCAAAATATGCGGTTTTCTCTAAGAATTTTGATGATTTCGTGGATAATTCTGCTGTTTTCTTGCAATTCAGCCGTTGAATCTTGGTAAAAAGTCATGATTTTGTAGATTTCGTGCTCTTCTTTGCGAATTCAAGCCAGAAAACAACGAAAATCGGCGAGAAATCGTCGGTTTGCATCGAAATATGCGGTTTTCTGTAAGAATTTTGATGATTTCGTGCAGAATTCTGCTGTTTTCTTGCAATTCAGCCGTTGAATCCTGGTAAAAAGTCATGATTTTGTGGATTTGGTGCTCATCTTTGCAAATTCAAGCCAGAAAACAACGAAAATCGGCGAGAAATCGTCGTTTTGCATCGAAATATGCAGTTTTCTGTGAGAATTTTGATGATTTCGTGCAGAATTCTGCTGTTTTTTTGCAATTCAGCCGTTGAATCTTGGTAAAAAGTCATGATTTTGTAGATTTCGTGCTCTTTTTTGCGAATTCAAGCCAGAAAACAACGAAAATCGGCGAGAAATCGTCGTTTTGCATCGAAATATGCGGTTTTCTCTAAGAATTTTGACGATTTCGTGCAGAATTCTGCTGTTTTCTTCCAATTCAGCCATTGAATCTTGGTAAAAAGTGATTGTTTAGTAGATTTCGTGCTCTTCTTTGCGAATTCAAGCCAGAAAACAACGAAAATCGGCGAGAAATCGTCGTTTTGCATCGAAATATGCGGTTTTCTGTAAGAATTTTGATGATTTCGTGCAGAATTCTGCTGTTTTCTTGCAATTCAGCCGTTGAATCTTGGTAAAAAGTCATGATTTTGTAGATTTCGTGCTCTTCTTTGCGAATTCAAGCCAGAAAACAACGAAAATCGGCGAGAAATCGTCGTTTTGCATCGAAATATGCGGTTTTCTGTGAGAATTTTGATGATTTCGTGCAGAATTCTGCTGTTTTCTAGCAATTCAGCCATTGAATCTTGGTAAAAAGTGATTGTTTAGTAGATTTTGTGCTCTTCTTTGCGAATTCAAGGCAGAAAACAACGAAAATCGGCGAGAAATCGTCGTTTTGCATCGAAATATGCGGTTTTCTCTAAGAATTTTGATGATTTTGTGCAGAATTCTGCTGTTTTCTTGCAATTCAGCCGTTGAATCTTGGTAAAAAGTGATGATTTTGTGGATTTCGTGCTCTTCTATGCGAATTCAAGCCAGAAAACAACGAAAATCGGCGAGAAATCGTCGTTTTGCATCGAAATATGCGGTTTTCTCTAAGAATTTTGACGATTTCGTGCAGAATTCTGCTGTTTTCTTGCAATTCAGCCATTGAATCTTGGTAAAAAGTGATTGTTTAGTAGCTTTCGTGCTCTTCTTTGCGAATTCAAGCCAGAAAACAACGAAAATCGGCGAGAAATCGTCGTTTTGCATCGAAATATGCGGTTTTCTGTAAGAATTTTGATGATTTCGTGCAGAATTCTGCTGTTTTCTTGCAATTCAGCCGTTGAATCTTGGTAAAAAGTCATGAGTTTGTAGATTTCGTGCTCTTTTTTGCGAATTCAAGCCAGAAAACAACGAAAATCGGCGAGAAATCGTCGTTTTGCATCGAAATATGCAGTTTTCTGTGAGAATTTTGATGATTTCGTGCAGAATTCTGCTGTTTTTTTGCAATTCAGCCGTTGAATCTTGGTAAAAAGTGATTGTTTAGTAGCTTTCGTGCTCTTCTTTGCGAATTCAAGCCAGAAAACAACGAAAATCGGCGAGAAATCGTCGTTTTGCATCGAAATATGCGGTTTTCTTTAAGAATTTTGATGATTTCGTGCAGAATTCTGCTGTTTTCTTGCAATTCAGCCGTTGAATTTTGGTAAAAAGTGATGATTTTGTAGATTTCGTGCTCTTCTTTGCGAATTCAAGCCAGAAAACATCGGAAATCGGCGAGAAATCGTCGTTTTGCATCGAAATATGCGGTTTTCTGTGAGAATTTTGATGATTTCGTGCAGAATTCTGCTGTTTTCTTGCAATTCAGCCGTTGAATCTTGGTAAAAAGTGATGATTTTGTGGATTTCGTGCTCTTCTTTGCGAATTCAAGCCAGAAAACAACGAAAATCGGCGAGAAATCGTCGTTTTGCATCGAAATATGCGGTTTTCTGTAAGAATTTTGATGATTTCGTGCAGAATTCTGCTGTTTTCTTGCAATTCAGCCGTTGAATCTTGGTAAAAAGTCATGATTTTGTAGATTTCGTGCTCTTTTTTGCGAATTCAAGCCAGAAAACAACGAAAATCGGCGAGAAATCGTCGTTTTGCATCGAAATATGCAGTTTTCTGTGAGAATTTTGATGATTTCGTGCAGAATTCTGCTGTTTTTTTGCAATTCAGCCGTTGAATCTTGGTAAAAAGTGATGATTTTGTGGATTTCGTGCTCTTCTTTGCGAATTCAAGCCAGAAAACAACGAAAATCGGCGAGAAATCGTCGTTTTGCATCGAAATATGCGGTTTTCTGTAAGAATTTTGATGATTTCGTGCAGAATTCTGCTGTTTTCTTGCAATTCAGCCATTGAATCTTGGTAAAAAGTGATTGTTTAGTAGCTTTCGTGCTCTTCTTTGAAAATTCAAGCCAGAAAACAACGAAAATCGGCGAGAAATCGTCGTTTTGCATCGAAATATGCGGTTTTCTTTAAGAATTTTGATGATTTCGTGCAGAATTCTGCTGTTTTCTTGCAATTCAGCCGTTGAATTTTGGTAAAAAGTGATGATTTTGTAGATTTCGTGCTCTTCTTTGCGAATTCAAGCCAGAAAACATCGGAAATCGGCGAGAAATCGTCGTTTTGCATCGAAATATGCGGTTTTCTGTGAGAATTTTGATGATTTCGTGCAGAATTCTGCTGTTTTCTTGCAATTCAGCCGTTGAATCTTGGTAAAAAATGATGATTTTGTAGATTTCGTGCTCTTCTTTGCGAATTCAAGCCAGAAAACAACGAAAATCGACGAGAAATCGTCGTTTTGCTTCGAAATATGCGGTTTTCTGTAAGAATTTTGATGATTTCGTGCAGAATTCTGCTGTTTTCTTGCAATTCAGCCGTTGAATCTTGGTAAAAAGTCATGATTTTGTAGATTTCGTGCTCTTCTTTGCGAATTCAAGCCAGAAAACAACGAAAATCGGCGAGAAATCGTCGTTTTGCATCGAAATATGCGGTTTTCTGTGAGAATTTTGATGATTTCGTGCAGAATTCTGCTGTTTTCTAGCAATTCAGCCATTGAATCTTGGTAAAAAGTGATTGTTTTGTAGATTTTGTGCTCTTCTTTGCGAATTCAAGGCAGAAAACAACGAAAATCGGCGAGAAATCGTCGTTTTGCATCGAAATATGCGGTTTTCTTTAAGAATTTTGATGATTTCGTGCAGAATTCTGCTGTTTTCTTGCAATTCAGCCGTTGAATTTTGGTAAAAAGTGATGATTTTGTAGATTTCGTGCTCTTCTTTGCGAATTCAAGCCAGAAAACATCGGAAATCGGCGAGAAATCGTCGTTTTGCATCGAAATATGCGGTTTTCTGTGAGAATTTTGATGATTTCGTGCAGAATTCTGCTGTTTTCTTGCAATTCAGCCGTTGAATCTTGGTAAAAAATGATGATTTTGTAGATTTCGTGCTCTTCTTTGCGAATTCAAGCCAGAAAACAACGAAAATCGACGAGAAATCGTCGTTTTGCATCGAAATATGCGGTTTTCTCTAAGAATTTTGATGATTTCGTGCAGAATTCAGCAGTTTTCTTGCAATTGTGACGAATTACGCAATATGACTCATCAGTACGCATTTCGAAATGTTAAAAATAATATTATGCCGGATTGGCGACGCCACCTTAATTTACCACTAAGATGTTAGTTATGTACTGTTTATTGATTGTGATTATTGAGGAAGATTGTAGCATCCTGACTCAGGAATTGCATCACTGGGAACTCTTAAAAACTGCTGCCGTTGCCAAAATACTCGGTGGGAACCGCTATGTTTGCATCAACAGATGACGAATCTTTGAGGGCCTACGACGCCCACACTGGAGGTGGTAACTTCGATAAATATTGGTACCACCGCCAGGAAAATAGATTCTTGATTAATCATGAGAGTAAAGTAGAGTCAGTTATACGTGAATTTTATTCCAAATTTTTAAAGTGTTTTTTTTGTGTTTTAATTTAATAATTATTCCTACCTTTTAATTTGAGTGTTCCCAATTAATTACAACTGCCCTGAGTCTGGATATCTGGTAAGTCGTCAGAATTTCTCTTGTTTTTAACTCCATGTTCGTTTACTTTTTCGTGTTTTGTCAAGTTAACTAGTTTCATTATTTCTATTCCGATTTATTTGTATTTTATTATTTTAATAAACATTTTAATTTTGATCCGATTGACTATTTTCAACTTATTCACCTCTCCGAAGATCTTTGTCTTTTTGTTAATTCTTTCGTTTTTGGTTGCACACGCCATAAAAGTGTGCTGGTGGCAGCGACATTGAGCCTAACCGCTCGCAAACCAATCGTCCCCATAAGGGCCGATTCGCCACAATTGGTGGCAGCGGTGGGATTTTGCTCTCCTTTTAAATTAAGGGATGAATTTTGCAAATTAATTGAAAATAGTTGAAAAAAGAATCGGATATTATAATTCTATCTCTGTATCAAATTCATGTCAGTTAACGTTTAAGTCAGAACGGTATAGTCGGTTGTGCATGAATAGTAAATTATAATTTTACGAATATTTTAAAAATTACGTGATGGACGGAGACGACCGAGATCCTCCTTTAAATCCAGTATGGCCGCCAGTTCCCCCAGTAATGCCGCCAGTTCCACCAGTAATACCGCCAGTAGCACCCCCTAACAATCCAAATGTACCTCCAGCACCTCTAAATTATGTGCATGTAGTACCTCAACTAAGTTTAGGAATGCTAGCTAACACCGTAGATCCTTTTACCGGGAAGGAAAATGTTCGGCAATATTTTGATAAGCTAGAACAGCGCTCGCGATTAGATAATTGGGATAGAGGAACCACCTTGCGTATCGCGCAATTTAGATTATCAGGAGCCGCGTATCGTTACGCGCAAGCGGAAAACTTATTAACCGAAATAGAATACGAGGCATTCAAACGGAAATTAGTTGATCAATTTGGACCTGTGGTTGTACCTGGACAGGCACTCAGTCAGCTTAGTCAATGTAATCAACGACATGACGAGACCGTTTCAGAATTTGCGACACGCGTAAAGTATTTAGGAACTAAAATCTTGGAAGAAGATTTGAAAACTGCGAATGTTCGCCAAATAGAAGGAATAAAGAAAAAGTCGAAGGACCTGGTCTTAAATCAGTTTCGTAACGGGTTAAGACGCGAACTATTAAAAGAAACCGGGACTGTGTTTATGCGAGAGCCTGACCTTACCATAGATAAGGCTGTTGAGCTCGCTAAATACGCCGAGCTTAATGAGAAGCTCTTAAGAAATCGGTCAGGGTCAGTAATGTGTACAAATATCGTGTGTTATCGCTGCGGAACAGCTGGTCATATCGCTCGAGACTGCCGAAGATTTCCTAATCAATTTAATAATTACAATGGACCCAGGAAAAATCATTACGGAAATAACTTTGGAAATCAAAATAATAATAACGGGTACTATTCAAGAGGCCAGGGAAACTTTAATGGTCAAGTTAATAATAATCGAATCTTTAATCAAACCGTGAGAAATTCGCCGGAGAGAAGAAATATTAATTATCAGGGTTATCGTGGATCCGCAACACCAAATCGCGATTCAGGTACTAGAAGCACTTCTAATCAGCGCGATCGGGAACAGAGTTCTTTAAACGCGACCGCTCCTCGATTCACGCCTGCGATCAGAGGAGCTCAACCCTCAACGAGCAAAAATTAAATCAGCCCGATGTAAAACATTTCGCAGTTCCACATATGTATGATAGCTCACAACAAACAAATTTGGTTTCACTAAAAATTGGTGGAAAATTTTTAAATTTAATTTTGGACACGGGGTCAGCAGTTTCAATTCTTAAAAGTAAATTTGTAAATTTGTCAAATATAAACCAAGATTCGGAGATTGTCTTGAATGGTATTTCAGGAGCGGTAACTGCTTTGGGAGTAGGAAAATTTCCGGTAGAAATAACTCCAAATAAAATAATCTCTTTTGATTTTGTAATTTGTAATGATGATTTACAAATTGATGCACCCGGTGTTTTAGGTAGAGACTTTTTGGTTAAAAATCAAGCTATCATAAACTATGCAAATCATTTTTTAAGTATACATGGGGAAATGTTTCCAATTATTTCAGATATCGAAGAGAACTTTTTGATTGATAACGTAAATAAGAAAGAAGTTGATTTAATTAACGACGTTGAGTCGATGACAGGCGCGCCAAATAAAACGAAGCTACACTATATGGAAGAAATGTGTGATGTAAATTACGATGTTATAGAAATTATAAGTATCGAGACGCAAAAAGACGAAATATTAAGTGATAACGCCGCAGAAAGTGTGAAAAGAAAAATAAATATTGTTCAGAGTAAAAGTACCGTAGAACCAGACTGTTCCAATAAAGTTACTAGCAAGCATAAGATAGAAGAATCTTACTTGTTCACGAATGATATGTCGGGTAACGCACCGGAAGGTACTGAGTTCTCGGAGGAAAATGTAAGTGGTAATGAAGTAAGGGTCAAAGGACCGGACCATAAAGATGGTCAATTTATAATAAATAATATTGAAACTGGCATACCAGTGTATATTGCGGAAAATGAAGTATTACCGCCTAGATGTGAAGTAAATCTACGAGTTGTGTTAGCGAAAAATAAAAAGGTAAACGGCGATGTTCTAATTGAACCCTTTAACTGCGGAACTAACGGAGTGATGACCGCGTACTCGGTGTTGAATACAAAAGGAAAACTGAAGTGTAGATTAATAAATTTGAACGACCATATAGTGGAGCTCAGGAAAAATACTCAAATTGGACTTGCATATGTGAATGTGGCTATAGGTAATAAGGTCAGTCGGGAGACCGTAGCGATAAAAATAGCAACAATAAATGTAGAAGAGCGATCTAAAATAATAAATAACTTAGACTTAAGTCATTTAACTGAACACGTGCGCGACCAAGTAATAGAGCTGCTCGCAGATTACGAATATTTATTCGACGACGACAATCAAATTATGTCTACGGCGCGAGGAGTTAAGCATCGGATTATAACAGAAAACGTACCCCCTATTGCTAAAAGACCATACAGAGTACCGTACCACCATAAAGAAACTTTAGAAAAAGAGATTGACAGAATGTTAAATAATCAAGTAATTAGACCGTCCACGTCACCATGGTCGGCACCCGTTGTAATCGTGAAACGAAGATTATCAAATGGCGAAATTAAAATTCGAATTTGTATTGATTACCGTAGTCTTAATGCAGTAACAAAACGCGACTTTTATCCTCTTCCTAAACTTCAAGAAACGTTAGATAGTTTTGGAAAATCTAATTTGTTTAGCGTGTTTGACGTTACGTCCGCTTATCATCAAATTGAGATGGAAGAAGCTGATAAAGAGAAAACCGCTTTTTCCACACCAAACGGTCACTATGAGTTTAATAAGATGCCTTTTGACCTATCTAATAGTCCATCAACTTTTCAAAGATTTATGAACTGTACTCTTTCAGGACTCACTGGCGAAATGTGTCTAGTTTATCTCGACGATATTATTGTGTTTAATTCTAACGGTGTTCAAGACCACCTTGAGAAATTAAGATTGGTATTTGAACGCCTCAAAAAATCAAATATTAAACTTAAGGCTGCTAAGTGTAAATTATTAGTGCCAGAAGTTAAATATCTCGGACATGTCATAAGCAAAGACGGTATTAAACCAGACGAGGACAAAATACAATCAATTTTAAATTATCCAGTGCCTAACAATGTTACAGATGTTAGAGCTTTTCTTGGACTAGCGGGTTGGCACCGACGATTTATACCAAAAAAAATATTTTAAATTTAAAATTAAAAAATTTTCCGAATTAGCCGTCCCTTTGTCAAACTTAACTAGAAAAGGTGTCCCTTTTGTAATTTCTGATGAAGTACTGAAATCATTTGTTGAGCTTAAAAATTGTCTAATGACCGAACCTATTTTGATACATCCAAATTTTGAAGAACCCTTTTTATTATCTACCGACGCGTCTGGCACGGGAATTGCAGCAATATTGACGCAAATTAGAGACGGATGCGAACGACCAATAGCGTACGCTAGTAGAAAACTCAACACCGCCGAGAAAAATTACGGAGTAACAGAGCAGGAATGTTTAGCTGTAGTTTTCGGTATAAAACAGTTCAAATATTATCTGAGTAACAATAAATTTACTATTATAACCGATCATGCGGCTTTGCAATGGATTCTTAATCTTAAAGACCCAAATTCGCGATTGGCACGATGGTCTATGGAACTATCCGCATATGACTTTGATATCATACATAGATCAGGTAAAAAACACCAACACGCAGATGCGTTAAGTAGAGTTTGGAACAACGAAAATAATAAAGTAAGATTAAATAACAAAGAAATAAATATAAATTATCCGAAAGCGCTAAATTGTGAAAACAATAATGTTACAATTAAAACCGGAGACTTATTTGAAGCGCCCGATGACTATTCTCTTGTTCATTGTGTCTCACGAGATTTAGCTATGAGTCAAGGAATCGCTAAAGAGTTTAAGGCTAGATTTGGTGGTATAAATGACTTAAAAAATCAGAAAAAGAAAGTCGGACAAGTCGCGACTTTGCAACTACCCCAGCGTAATATATACTACTTGATAACAAAGAACCGTTATTATCAAAAACCTACGGTCGAATCGCTATGGCAATCTTTGGTTGAGCTCAGACATCGTTGTTTAGAGTTAAATGACAAAAAATTAGCTATGCCAAAAATTAGCAGCGGATTAGACCAAATCAACTGGGAAACAGTTTTGCGTTTAATAAACTTTGTTTTCTCTGAAACTACTATTCAAATTGAAATATATGAGTTGCCAGGTTTAGATGCACATAAAGTAGATGCGACTTTAACCCCATCAATTCTCCCCATATGGGATCGTGAAGCGATTCGCGAACAACAAGAAAAAGATATATTTTGTACTGAAATAATTAATAATTTGGCTAATGTTGATCCCGCGGAAAATCAAGAATACTTTTTAGATAACGACCAACTGTTATACAGAATTGAACCTAAGAGCGGTAGAGAACAACTAGTAATTCCTAAAACATTTGTAAAACGAGCATTACGCGATTTTCATGATTTACCAACTGTTAGTCATCCAGGACAAGCAAAGACATATATGTATCTTGAGAGCCGCGTTTATTGGCCAAAAATGCGAGCCGATGTAATCGAATATTGTTCACGATGTCCATCCGGCAATCAACGTAAAACTTCACCCCATCAAAAGCCGGCACCTCTACAGACTTTTCCTGATATTTCTATGCCTTTCGAAAGATGCGGCATGGATATAGTCGGTCCTTTAACAACAACAAATATTGGCAATAAGTATTTATTAACCTTTCAAGATCACTTTTCGCGGTATCCTGAGGCTATACCTATTCCAGATCAAACTGCCGAAACTATTGCTAAAGCGTTCGTGGTAAATATTGTTACGCGACATGGCGTTCCTAAGCAATTAATAACCGATAGAGGCACTAACTTTTTGTCCAAATTATTCAAGGAGGTCTGCAGATTGTTACATATTGATAAATTACAAACAACCGCTTATCGACCTCAAGGAAACGGAGTTATAGAAAGAACGCACCGCGTACTTAAAGATTCCTTATCTCATTTTATTTCGCGCAGTCAAAAAGACTGGGATGACTGGATTCCCTACATCCTGATGGCTTATCGGACACATATTCATAGCTCTACGGGCTACAGTCCTTATTTCCTAATCCACGGTAGAGACCCTGTTTTACCTTACGATGACATTTTTCGTTGTAATAGGGTTAAGTACGATGCCGATATCAATTATGCATCGGAAATGATGTCTCGTTTAAACCGAGCATTCGTAGAAGTAAAGGAAAATTTCAATTTTCAATAAAAATTCAAAAGACAAAAATTTAAAATTAGGAGATTTGGTTTACTTGTTAGATTCCAGTATAAATAAGGCCGGTAAAAAGCTTACAATAGCATGGGATGGACCGTATCGAATTATCGAAATGAAGGGCCCAGTAACAGCAAAAATTAAACGCATAGGTTCGCATTTAGATCAAGTTGTCCACATAAACAGGTTAAAGCTTTTTAAATCGTTCGATCTAGAGCCAGATACCGATGTCAACGACGAACTTACAGACGATGATAACAGTATCAGTGATACACCTGGTACCGTCGAAGACGACGACGCTGGATCCGACGCTGGTCTTGAACTTAGTCCAGCTGAGCAAGGCACTAATCAGCTAATTAACGTTTTACCCCAATTAATTCCTCCTCTTGCACAAGTTTATAACCAAGTAGTCCCAATCCCAGCTCAAAATCCCAGACCTGAAAATGCCCTACGACGATCTACAAGAGTAAGACGTCCACCTGATAGGCTGACCTATAACAATTTTTAATTCTTCTAAATTTAGTGACTTTCTTTTTTTTAATTTTATACGTACAGCGTTGTCCTATTTAGTAGATTCTTTTGCCCTCTTATCTGGGGCTGAAGAATACGATAAGGCCAGGCTCGGGCGGTGGTAAAAATCCACCAACGACGCCAACCTCCCCTTTTAGTATTTAGTTTTATTAATTGTTTTTACTCGATGCGTATGATATATCTATGTTTAGTTTTAATCAGTTCATTTCCTTTTATTAATTATTTTGAAGAACGGTTGCTCGACTTTTGTTTCATATTTTGTTTGATTCTTATAAATTTTGAATTTTCGTACAAAAATCGACCAATCATGATTTAATTATGTGTTTTATGTATCTTTTATAGCTCTATCCAACATCATGTTGTGCCTAATATTAACTTTGACGCTAAGCTTGCCTTGGACTTCGGGGCTCGTGGCGTACGACTGTGAAGATCCGGCTGTTAACGCGACAGTGATTTCGCTAAAAGACGTTAAACCGTGTGTTCACGAAAAAACAATCTATGGTAGTGACAGACTAAATGTGCAAATCGTACAACGGGACGAACTCAAATATGTGCATGTAAGATCTCTCTTATCGAAATAACTCGAATTGTGTTTCATTGTGGCATGCACAGCCACTCAAGCATCACGGGTCAAGGAATTTTAACTTACATCCAACGCGTCGGGGCGGAAGAGTGCAACAACATCCATCGATACCGCAGCTATCAACTAGCCCACTAGTACGTCGGGGACGTACTCATGAATGGTACCACATCGGCATCATTTGCACTATTTGGTGCTGTACAACCTAACGGCGCCTGCGACGGTGTGTCATACACCGAAAATGGGTATCATTGGGATGATGTTACCGTATCAGCCAGTATCAAAATCCTTACCAGAGACTACTCCGCCACCTTAAGTTTAGACTCAAACGAAATAAAACTCCTTAACGGCCTTACCTGCCCATACCTCAAAGGGCATTGTTTCGACTCTACCTATGGTGACACGGTTTGGGAATTGGACGTGATGAATCAAGACAAAGAAGGCTTATCAGTACTGTACCAAGGAATTGCTCTTAGAGTTACCAACAATCAAACTAGGGAAGAATTGTTAGTGGTGGAAGATCAAGAGAGAATCTTCGCCCTTAGCCTCCTCAAGACAGTCCAAGTCAATGGTCGAGCTGCATTCCAATCCAAACATCCCCGAATTATGGTAATCGACCTTGCCAAAGAAGCACCCCTACCTTCCAGGAAAAATTCACATCCCCAAAATACAAACTTGTTAGTCTACGTAAATAGTAAATATTTGTATATGGAACAATCATTTAAGAGGACCTTGGATGAAATGTACCTTGATGCAATCTATCGACGATGTGAGCTACACAGACAAATTTTGCTTACCAAACTATCCTTTGTGCAAACTTCTCCTCCAAACATTGGCCATATCCTTAAGAACGAACTAGGATATTATGGAAGAGTCCTTGGCGAAGTAGCGTATCTCCTTCAATGTGTTCCCCGTCCCGCAAGAATTCGACGAACCACTAAATGTTACAATGAACTACCTATCTATGTGGGGGATGTCCCAAAATTTCTTTCCCCTATCACCATTCAAAACCAAGCTGAAGAAGTTGATTGTTATTCCATTACACCAGCCCTATTCTATGTAGACAACGAATGGCTAGGATTTAATCCTAACCCAGTTACAAATCAAATACCCGATATGCTGGAACCAACCACCGAAAACAAACTTACGTTTAAATCTATCAAACCCCTTGGTAGAGGAGGTATTTATACCCAAGAAGAGCTCGAACTAAGTCGACGCAACATTCTATTTGGTATTGAACGCAAAGCGGTCGAAAGTATTCTCATCCGAAAAATCGCTGGTATGCAGCCTGATAGTCAAGGATATTCCGCCCTTGGCATCTTCAATCCAGACGAACTTCGTAGTCTAGCCAAGAATTCTCTTCAATATGTTTGGGGATGGTTCACGGACTTTGGCATGATCATGAGTGGATTGTATGGAATTTATATCATCTTCATTCTTTTAAAATATGTGGCTACTGTTTGCCTTAATGGATGGCAGATCTACAAAACGCTAGGTTGTGGCCTCGAGATTTTGGCTTGTTTATGGGACACGTTAGCATCGTGTGTGCTTCACCGCCATCATGCCCAAAGAACTGATTATGCTGCACCCTCACTACCACCCCTGGAATCACTACCAGACCAACCAACCCTTCAAGATCCACCCCGGACTTCTTCGTTATATCCACCAATACGAGTCGTTACCCATTGGACAGACCCAGCTAACTCCAACGAGTCTCCGATCCAGTAAGCTTGTACTCCTCATCCAACTCGTCCTATAAGTGCGGGAGTGTATAAAGGTCATTTAGCGAGTGACTTGTGCGTCAACTTTTTATCTTATTTTTCCTTGTTTCAAATATTATTCTTGTTTGTTAGTATTGTATTAGCTAGTTTATAAGCTTATATTTGTTCATGTTTTTGGAGACTCGAGTACTGCAACGTACTCGACTCTTCAAATTTGGGGAGAGTGATGTGACGAATTACGCAATATGACTCACCATACGCATTTCGAAATGTTAAAAATAATATTATGCCGGATTGGCGACGCCACCTTAATTTACCACTAAGATGTTAGTTATGTACTGTTTATTGATTGTGATTATTGAGGAAGATTGTAGCATCCTGACTCAGGAATTGCATCACTGGGAACTCTTAAAAACTGCTGCCGTTGCCAAAATACTCGGTGGGAACCGCTGTGTTTGCATCAACAGATGACGAATCTTTGAGGGCCTACGACGCCCACACTGGAGGTGGTAACTTCGATAAATATTGGTACCACCGCCAGGAAAATAGATTCTTGATTAATCATGAGAGTAAAGTAGAGTCAGTTATACGTGAATTTTATTCCAAATTTTTAAAGTGTTTTTTTTGTGTTTTAATTTAATAATTATTCCTAACTTTTAATTTGAGTGTTCCCAATTGATTGCAACTGCCCTGAGTCTAGCTATCTGGTAAGTCCTCAGAATTTCTCTTGTTTTTAACTCGATGTTCGTTTAGTTTTTCGTGTTTTGCCAAGTTAACTAGTTTCATTATTTTTACTCCGTTTTATTTGTATTTTATTATTTTAATAAACATTTTAATATTGATCCGATTGACTATTTTCAACTTATTCACCTCTCCGAAGATCTTTGTCTTTTTGTTAATTCTTTCGTTTTTGGTTGCACACGCCATAAAAGTGTGCTGGTGGCAGCGACATTGAGCCTAACCGCTCGCAAACCAATCGTCCCCATAAGGGCCGATTCGCCACAATCAAATAGTGCGTTAAAGATTAAAGGAAAATTTACGAAATAATGTGTAAGTATTCAAAAGTTGGAAAAGAAATGCAATTGCATCCTTAACAATAATTGAGAAAATTCGAAACAGTCTTAAAGAATTACGAGTTAGAATTGAACTATGTGCTAAAACTGGTAATCAAATAGTGGAAATTGGTTTGAGTTAAGAAACTAATTTCATTCCTTTGACATTTTTTGCAAAATTAAAAGTTAAAAAGTTCTTTTTTTTCGATTTTAGGAACACAGCTTGATAATATTGAAGTTTTGATTAAAAATTTATTTATTTTAAATTAAGCTAAAAAGATTATTCTTTTGTCATTTTTTTGTAAGATGAAAAATAACGGTTTTTTTTCCTCTTATGAATTCAATCCGGGGACATATTGTATTTGTCACGGTTGTAAAAAAAATAGAAAAGGCCCTTATTCGTGGAAAATGAACTTTTTGTTGTCATACAAACCAGAAAACCGATAAAAGATTTAGTTTTGTACCCAAAACAAAGCCACCAATAGTATCGCTGCCTGGAATTCTTTTAAAAGTAACATTTTTGGATTTCGGAAATGACTTTAGTATTTTAATAATATCTTTATAATTACTGACCCCAGTGTTCTATAGCTCGTTGGATAGCTTATTTAATAGGTTTTCTAAAACAGTAATGCACAATTCCATCTTTAAAAAGAAACCGAGTTATGCAGCATAACCTAACAAATATTTTTTTAAATAATATCTCTAAGTCTGGAACTGATAGTCTGATAAAAACAGACTTCAGATTCAAAATTAGAAGACAATTTTACGTTGAAAATGACTTCCCACTTCTCTAATTAACTAGTGTAATTACAAATTAAAGCAAAAAAATAAGCCTATTATCAAGTTTCATGTCTTTTACTTAAATAACACATGTCGTTGAAGTTAGCTTGGAATTGGCCTTTTGGTTGCGCCGTAACACAGGCAACTCAACGTGCACTCGTTTTTTTTTACAGTAGACCAGACAAACACTGAAATTTCATAGGAATTTTCATGTTTTTGCGTACTTTTCTTACAATTTTATGGCAATTTGACTTTGGAATAATAACCTCCCATAGTGACAATCAATACTTTGGTGTAAAATATACAGAATAGGGATAATCAAAGGGGGTTGTAATGTCGCCTTTTTTCATCACCGTTATAGTAAAAATCGAGCATTACCCCGATGGCAGTAATCCCAAAAAATAGAGAAAAATTCACTGATAAATCTCCCATATCAAGTTTGCCTCCACCAGCCGTCAGAGGGTTGTAATCTCGCCCCATTTTAATTCACCCTCTAAAAATGAGAAAAATCGAAAATGTACCCCAATGGCATTTATATCAAAAAATAGAAAAAAATTTACTGATGAATCTCCAAATGAAGTCAAATGTGCGATACCCCTATAGAGTGCTGTGACGTCACAGAAAGCGCTAACTTTTAACCCACTCTTCTTATTAAATTAATGTAAAGCTCCGTCAACCTTAAATGTATTTGCTCTTATAATAGTTAAAAATGAAAAGATTTTTTTTCAAGTGCCACTGTTCCTCACATATAAATATTTAAGAAATGAAAATGCCTATCCCAGATTCTGGAACCTTTTTACTTTGCTCTAGTTGTGAAAAAAAGAACAATTTTTAGAGTTTAGATTGCAGTTTTCGAAAGAAGATCGATCTGTATTCAAGGTCCTACAGCGACCAATAAGAGACACCGGAGAAATTAATGTAGCTAAGAATGCAGCAAGAGTATTGTTGTTTATCTATTCAGAAACTAAATCGCATTGTTAATTTTTGTTTAAAAATTCGCAAAATATCTAATAGCGACATAAAGGACCCTAGCAGCAACCACTGAAATAGTCTAGACAAAAGCTGAAAAACTCCTTTCAAAACCACCATTTAACATTTGACTGTTGAAAACTTAAGAAATAAACGAAGTCCCCATATGCATTGAACTGAATTTTTTAATTAAGTCTTTTAGAATATTTTACGTTATGTTTTAAGTTGATATGCTCATTAAAAAGACAATGTATAAAAGTCTAACATCCATAGGTCCAAGTTTCTTAAATATTTCAAGTAAAAGCACAATTTGCTAGCAGAAGTTGCTTGGATATTTGAATCCTTACAGACATAATACATAACATTCACTTTTAAACCAGCTTTTTCAAGTAGGAAAGTGCTTCAAACGTTCGCGCCACTATTGGACCCTATTAAAAAAAATTGTGGTAACATCAGCGCAAAAAAAAACTGATTTAAAAGTGGATCTTATGTCATTTTTCTGAAGTTTCAAAAAATTGAGTATAGTCTGTGCATTACTGTCGTCAGTACTGACATGATCTAAGACCCAGTTCCGTCAAACTCGAAAAACCGCAAACTTAAAAAAAACAAAATGGCCAAAAATTGTGATTGTCTGAAGCGGACTAGGACCTACGTTGTGTTGTGAAGGCGGATGTTCGTTAGATACAAAGGAGTGCATCGTCTTTTGGGAAGGGCGTACCAACACAAAAAAATAAAAATACAATAGACAAGACAGAGTTTAAATTATTTAATTCAAATCTTAGGAATTTTGAATATTTTCAATTTAAAAGTACATGCAATTTGTTTATGTTACAAACTATTTAACCATTTCAGTGTGAGTGGAAGTCAATTTACAAATTAATGTTTCGGTAACCAATAACATACACTAGAGAACCTTAATTCATTACTTTAAGTTTAAATTTAATAAAGAAAAATAAAATAGATGGTTTAAAAACGAAAAACGCAACTTTTAAGAAAAGCAATGTTATTTGAAAATATTGGTGACTTATAACTCTCCTGAAATGGAGTTCTGCTATTTAAAAAATCAAAACTTTTATCCACAGTTCTAATAAATTTAGTAGTGGCGCTGCAGCCCAAAAATTCGTTAACGCAGGCTTTAAGTGCATCTGCAGTGGAGAAACTCAATGTCTGGACTGGATTTCAGTATTCCTTTCCTCTTTGATTTTCATAAGTTCTTTCTGGACCACTGCAGATTGTGTCTTTCGAACAGACTTGACATGCTGGTGGATTTTACTATTAAGTTTTCGCTTCTTGACAACTTCCATGAGTGTTTTCTGCGGTGCATTTTCTACCAACACTAAAGTACTTGGTATTGTTCCCTAATAATTTCAAAGCAAGAATATATATGTATATTCGGAAAAAATAATATAATAAATACACAATAAAATAATAAATAAATAAATATATATATAGATGACAGCTCTACAGGCCCTGTAGGCCCTTGGCTTCGATCTTCTTGATGATCTGTTTCCATTTCTCTCGGTTCATCGCCACTTCTTTCCAATTCCTCATGATGACTCCCGCACAAGCCAAGTCTCTCTTTGCCTCATCCAGCCATCTATTTCTCGGGCGACTTCTTCTTTTCCCGCCAGTTCCTTCTTCCAGACATTTTTTCGTGACTCTGTAGTCGGGCATCCGTACGATATGTCATAACCAGCTTGTTCTCTGCGCTCTTATTTTCTGGCTGATTCCTGAATTTTTGAACATGTCCATGACGTTTCGGTTAGTTCTTCTTCTCCATTCCCCGTCCTGTGTCTTAACTCCCCCGAATATGTTCCGTTGCATTTTTCTCTCCCAAATTTCAAGCTTTTCTTTGTCTCCGTTATTGAGTGTCCAAGTTTCACATCCGTATAGAACGACCGGCCTTATCATTGTTTTGTATATTCGAATCTTTGTTGCTCGCGATACGTTTTTTGCCTGCAGCAGAGATGTTAGTGAACCTGCTGCTCTACTTCCCTTCTTCAATTTCCTTTCCTTCTTTAGCTTTACTTGTTAATTTTGCTCCAACGTACACAAATTCCCCTACTTTTTCGAAAATTCGAAAATTCCAAAGATGTAATCTAATGTGCCATGATTTGGACGAAATCTGAGAAGAAGAGGCAGGTAAACCGCAATACGACAATCAACTTGCAATACATTTCAAATTTCTCGCAAATCCAAAACAAATTGTACAGACATGTTACAACGCTTTCATAATTGTAATTTTGTTGTTCAAATCATTGTAACCTTTGTAATCGTTTTTAAAAAGATCGAGAATTATGGGTAACTTAGTAGTTGACTGTGAAGGCTAGGTTTTTATCCCACTGGGTTTTTAGTCCAGCCGGTCTTGTAATGAGTGGTGGTGATCATGTAACTTTTGTTTTTTTTGTTTTTCATGACTGTAGGCGAGTTTTGTACGTTTTGACACACTCACTACAGGTCTAACGGTCCGTTGAATTACTAGTTTTTCATTTTCCATGTTCTAAGTCACTAACTACTAATTTCCCAAAGCAAATAACATCAAAGATCAACGTTCACTAATACAGCTCTCCAACCCATTTGTTGTTTTATTTCTTTCTTCCGTTTGTGTCGCTTTTGCCCGTTGCACTAAAGAACCGAGGTCCGTTTTCTAAATTTTCTTTAATAATTTTATATTTCTCAAACACAATGTAGGTCCTAACCATTTTTGACGATCACAGCTAAACTTTGGATTTTCAATTTCGCGGCCTTTTAGCGCCATTTTTAAATATATGTTTTGTGTGCATGTTAATGTTTTTTGGCGGGCCTTTTGGGTTATTACAGCTGATTAAACAACGCACTATAAAATTTTGAATTAAATTTAGTCCTGAATTATATTTTGATCCTATTGCAGAAACGTGCTTGGAAATGAGATTACGTAATCAAGGATATAGATATTTACATAACAAGTGCGGAAAGTAACCAATTTCGCACGAGTGTAAATGTAGATGTTACACGAGTGCAGGAAACACACTTTCCGACGAGTTGTGTACACTATTTTTCCTACGACCATCCATCATCAGAAAGAAACCATACGCCTTGACAATAGTTCATTTCTTATCTATTCTAAATATCATTTTTTACGACCATGAGGTGTTATTTGAATAAAAATGACGTATTCCACATAGTTAGATCTGTTGCGTACCCAACGCACATGCATTTTTATGGAAAGCGCCACACTAATTCAGACAGAGATGTGTGGTGGGGATGCGCTAGCCGCCGCCACGAGCAGTGTGTTGTCGGCGGTAAGACAGTAATGTACAAGTAAAATAAACTGTAGAAACCAGCACCCGATAATTTGGAAGTTAACCCCACCTGCGTTAACAAGATGGTTGATGTTTTCGAACATCAATTTACGAAAGTAAAAGTCACTAGTGTGATATGAATATATCCGCACAGACCTGTCAAAATTGACTTGTCAGAAACGACCTAACCAATTCATTTTTACCATTATGCATGTTGTTTTACAGTGAATCGTCTAGATATTTAAGACAAAAATTCAAAAATTACATTTGTTTTTTAAAATAACTGTCAATTTTGACAGGTCTGTGCGGATATATTCATATCACACTAGTGACTTCTACTTTCGTAAATGGATGTACGAAATCATGAACTTTCCGAGTCATTTAAACGTGTGGAAAATGCCACTTTCATATGGGGTCGTAGGAAAAAACGTTTTTGATTGTGGACGAACCACGTTTTTGACATGTATTTCACGAATTAATGAATGGATCCAAAACTTGCAAATAATGGATACTGCAGGTTAGAAAACTAAAAACTAAATTTAAAATGATTCCTTATGTAAATAAATATTGCAATGCAAGTTTTGAAATGTCTTTTTAACTGATATCTACTAACTGTGACACTACTGTTAGTAGAAGATTTATCTTGCTTGGAGATCTCTAGCACGGCTAAGAGGTTATGGAGGCTACTAAGAACTACCAAATTATTAAATTATTGGGAAAATAGCGAAATTTCTAACATTTACTAACAAGACTTTTATTCTTTATTCTTAATTAACTATCTCAAAATTACACTCTGTAGATTATTTTACAGTAAGGTTTATCGTTTTAAACGGCTCAGAATGCTAAATTGTACTGCTCTCTTACTTCTATTATGGAAACCACTATTTTAGAGAGTGTTTCTCTATATCAAATGCTATAAAATCTAATTAAATTGGTGAAAAAATAACAAAGTTACGATAAAGGAAAAAATTATAAACGAAACT
The DNA here is from genome assembly GCA_029298725.1 of Gnatocerus cornutus. NCBI lineage: Eukaryota > Metazoa > Arthropoda > Insecta > Coleoptera > Tenebrionidae > Gnatocerus > Gnatocerus cornutus. The sequence continues at coordinate 7,306,328 of CM055516.1, forward strand.
CTAATTGTAACATGTCGTATTAAAATATTATCCAGACTATTACATTCAATATCGACTGTCTTAAGCAAAAACACAGTATCTGCTTTAAAAAAAAATGCTGGACCTAGAATTGACTTATTTAAAATGCCTTTCCAAATTTTAACATTACACTCGTGATTTATCTTTTTGTTATTTAAACATCTTCAGATAAATGACAAAAGTAGAGTTCAAATCATTTGTGAATTCGTTTTAAATAAGTTAATTCTAGGTCCATTAATTTTTTTCTTAATGCAGATATTGTGTTTTTGCTTGGGACAGCCGATTTATGCCTAGAATCCAGTGTAAAATCTTGTATAGAAACACTCTCACTATCTTTTACAAACCCAAGTAAAACGAACGAAATCGGTTAAAAAGAAACGAACTTAATAAATTTCGATTTTTAAACAACCCCTAAATGTTTAAATTGATTTGAAATCGAAAGAACAACCTCTTGGTCAGTGGTTTTCACACTACATTTGTGCTTATTTTCAAAAAAATTAGTAAATATGACCCCACATATTCTTCATTTCAAACCTTAGCGAGGTTCAAATGTCAAACCTGGCCCGAAATTTGGGACTGTACCAAAAAATTGTGTGGAGAAGTGTACTTTATAGGGACATTTTTATAAACCAAAAGTTGCCGACCTTGTCTGGAATCACTTTGACAGCACCGTCATAATTTGTTGTTTCGTTGATGAAAGCGTTTTCAGTTCACTTTTTGAAAACCAGCAACTTTAGCAATTCTAATTAATTGGTTAAAGTAAATAAATCCCTTCGCCAATTTCGCACCGTTCGCACAAACTGACAGATTTCTGAATTTGACAATGTCATCCCCTTCTATTACATCATTACATTCCAGGTGGCACCAACTCTTCCATTTAAGTGGCGGAAGGTGTATGTGAGCGCGCAGTGTATGTAGACTTTAGGGTAATTAGCGGCCGTTGGCAATACGTTTAAAGTGGGGTGGAGTGGGGCAATGTCAAAATAAATTTGTTTACTATAACCTGAAAAGTTTTTAATTTTATGTAATTTCACGTAGACTTCGCGTATACACTCTGATAAGTTGGTTCAAAAACAACCCACGGTAGAGCCATTCCACATCCCGAGTTTCACTACAAGTAGAAAAAATACAGTCAAGGCAGGTGCGCCTAAAGAAAAGCATTATTTTTCATTTATTGTTGTACTGAATACATCATCTATTGACTCTGGCAATGTCTTTTACGAAAACGAGGACTGTTTTTTGAAATTACGACCAAAGTACTGCTGGTACTATCTTCATCCGATTCATGCGATTAATACGAACAACGAACTAGAAGAACTTGCTGATGATGATAACCATTTCGTATATCGAGCTACTTTACACTTTCTAGGTCTAACAAAAAACTATGCAACTATTCAAGTTTTTGTCAAAATTCACAACTTCCTAATTTGTATTAACAGGCATTATCACATTTCAAACTGTTCGTTGTAAACAATAGCACCACTACATTTGTATCCTTAATAAATGTCTCGTCTACCTAGTTTGTTGTGAGGTTAAAGTCCTAAACTTTTAATCACAATGGAATAAAAAGCAATACCACTTTATTTGTAATGCAATTCATCGAAAATTGATAAACTTCATCGTTGTTATTATTTCTGTCAAGTGTCTGTCATCTGATGACAAGATGATGACAACACCAGTGCCAACATATAGTCGTAAAACTACCCTTTCACAGTACAACCCAATACATAAATTCTGTCAAATTTCGTGTACAGTCCCAAAATTTGGACGAATAATGACCTTGAAATGTGGTATTCAAAATAAATAAGGTGTACATTTAACCTAAAAAAAATTATTCTGCAATCGAATTTGACATACAGGGTGATTTTTAAAAAACGGTAGGCGTTGTAGAATTTTATTTATGAACCGATTTCAAAAAATAAAAAAATCAAATTAAATGGTTTTTAATTTACTGTAAACTGATGAATTTAGAATTTTTCCAAATGTCTTAGTATCTTTTGGGCGATATTTAACTTCCTTATTTTAAATTGGCACCCATATTTTTTTTGCATAATTTGGAAGATATTAATTTTCTTGATGCAAAAATTTTTTTTTACTTTTACAAAAAATATTTTAAAAAAAATATCAAAATTGAAAAAAATAGGCAATAAAAATTAATAAAATCTAAGTGGTGTAATTGTAATGGTGTCAATTGTGCAATGAAAAAAACAGGATGGCGTTTCAACAGTATATTAATTAAAGCAGGTAGAAGTTTTTTTTGATTTGTAATTGTTATTGTCTTTTGTTATCAATAATTTCAAAAAAGATTGCCAATCCTTTCTGTTCTTTGCTGCTTTTTAACATTACAATAATGGTATTGTGTTATTTGACACCAAGCACCTAGATTTTATTAATTTTTATTGCCTAAATTTTTTCATTTTTGATAATTTTTTAAAAAATATTTTTTGTAAAAGTAGCACATACTACACATTTCTGAATCAAGAAAATTAATATCTTCCAAATTATGCAAAACAAAATATGGGTGCCAATTTAAAATAAGAAAGTTGAATATCGCATAAAAGATACTAAGACATTTAGAAAAATTCTACTAAAATCATCAGTTTATAGTAAATTAAAAACCATTTAATTTGTTTTTTAAATTTTTGAAATCGGTTCAAAAATAAAAATTCTACGCCTGCCGTTTTTTAAAAATCACCCTGTATAATCGTAGATTAAAACTTTAGTCTTGAACTATAAATTTAATCCGCGCTTCTGCAATCGGGCCTTATTAATCCCCGATATCGCTTATACTCCCACCACCTGTCAGAGGGTGGCAATCTCAACCCCTCATAAACCACCTCCAACTCCAAAAAAGTAAGTTCTGATAGTACAACATACTTTATCGTCAAGAATATTCTACACTTTCAGCTAATGCATGAAGCATTAGCATTTACTTCGACTTTATTCATACGAGCCATTGTGACGTCACCATAATTGAACCTTGTTTTATTGTTTGAGAAGGGCTGGATTGGCGCCACTTACGCTGCAGCGCTCGCTGCAACTAGTTGCCAGCTAACTTCACACAATAGTTGCGAACAGCTGTTGCTGTTATTAGTTATTAGTTAATTAGTGCAACATAAACGCTTTTTGCACAGTAATTTTGTGTTTAGTGTTTCTGAACTGAACATTTTTAATTGTTCTAAACTGACAAACTGGCGTGTAAAGTGTAAAATCCGTATAGAAGAAATTTTGGTTAACCGAAACTTGCAGAGTTCTGTAACCGGTAAGTATCTATGTAATAGTTTTTTCGTTTTGTTTAACTGTACCGAGACAACACGTCAAAAATACAGAAATGCAAGAGATTCAATAAACGTCATACATAACTTACTGGATAAGATTGAATTACATGAACCTGTGAAACAGACTTAAGGCCATGTTAAACGCTTCGTACAACTCAAGGCCATGTTAAACGCTTCGTACAACTCAATTTTCGGGTCTTGTCATATACCTGTCAAGAAGTGCGGGACTCAAGTTTTTATAACAGTCTCGTTATCCGTTAGGGTAGGCACAATGGTTGATAGACAGAAAGGTACTGGACGTAAAGATTTACAACAGGGTAACTTCGAATAAGGAATTAGAACAAACTAGATACAAAAAGACACAAAAATTAAAGATGTATTTAATACCACCACCAATAATTTATACAACAATTTATCAAATTAAGTTAACTGTCACGTAGTGGCATATTACGACTTTGCCGTGGGTAAACCAATTCCGGCAAAATGTTTTTAAAATAAAAATCCTCTAAGGATCATTTTGGTTTGCCAAAAATTATCGTTCCTGAATATCCATTGAGTTTTAATTGGTTGATCATGTCCAAGGTATACTGCTAGCAAACACACCTCTTTCTTGGCAATTTGTAATTGCCCCTGTATTTGATAAAACCAGTCATGATTTTGGTTTATTCGGTACACTCCTGTCCCATCTTCTTTTTTCCAAAATGCTAACTTTTTTTGTTCAACTGCTTTTTTATATTCCATATTTTGGGCGCTGTAGGGACATTTTATTTCCACCAAACCGTCCATTTTGTCTAAAACATCATCAGGGGTTGCACCTAAATATTTCCAACTTTGATTTATAATCAAGCCACATTGGAGTATTTTTACGTCCTCTTGCTTCGAGAGTTTTTCCAAAGCTATGGCTTCATTGTCTTCTCCATACTGAATTGAACGTGCATTTATTTCAGTGCAGGAATACAGCAATCTCCTAACAGTGGGAGCTGTTTTGGTCTTTTTTAACATTTTGCAAATTTTTCCAAAGTTTGAAGCTTTGAACCAAAGTTTGAACCTTCTTTCTTAAAACCTTCTTTCCTCGAACCAAACAGCCGAAGATGACTGTTGTCGAGTCTGCTTCTCAATCTCTTTTCGTTCTTCGTCACTTCTTTCTAAAGAAGCTAAGAGCCGTATTCTTGAACCGTTCGAGTTGAGACGTATACGAGTCGTATACGACTTTTCACCGATGACTCGATGCGAACGATGAATCCATATAGCGAGTCGTATACTCGTAAGTCGATCTGGAAACATCGTAATCTCACCCGTTCGACACGACTCGTACGATTTAACACGTGCGGTCTAAAATACCGATCGAGTTGAATCCGCGAGAGGGATTTCTTTTTCGTTTGGCGGTTTTTTGTAACTTTTCGCGCTCTTTTGTGGTTGATCTAACCTTAAAAGAGCTTGAGCATCTTTGCAAGTGTGCAAACAAGTGTTTAGGTGTTGAACATTTTGTAAAACTGTTGTGTATTGTACATCCGTTGTTTTTACAACGTTCTAACTATCAGAACTGCGTTTCAAGCAATATTTGTTTGAAAATGGAAGAATTGCTAATGTTGGACTTGTTGGATGAAGAGGAAGAAGAAGAAGCAGCAGCAGCAACTGTGGTGGAAGCTCCACGGCAGCCCCGATCGCGTGTCGATGCCTTAACATCTTTAAACAACGACCAGTTTAGAACTTTCTTCCGTATTTCCAAAGACTTGTTTAATTTTGTTGTGGAGATAGTGTCACCCTACTTAAGGCCCCCGAGTAGAGCAACTGATTTAGAAATTCCTGTTCGTGTAAGTATAAATGCAAAACTCGTTAATCATACAAAACAGAGCACAAGCGCACATTTGAGTTTTGATTCTTGTAGGTCTTGGCTGCGCTTCGTTTTTTTGCATCAGGGAGTTACCAAATGGACGTCGGTTCAAATGTCTTATATCAAAAATCTTATAGTTTTCATTGTTTTAAGTGCTTTAAGCAGTGCATTATTAATCAAAATAATGAATGCAAATAAAAAACGCTCTAAAAGCAATATGTACTGTTGTGTGCCGCAGTGTAAAACATACTATTCAGATAATGTATCGTTTCACAAATTTCCAAATCCCGATAATAAAATACTACGATTGAAGTGGATTCATGCGTTGAAAATGGGAAAAGCAGTATCACCATACATGCGAGTATGCAGCAAACATTTTCAAGATCAAGATTTTTTCTTTAAACGACGTAAGTTGGTATAAATTAATCTAACCTAACTTTAACCCATAAATAATAATGATTACAGGCCATGTAAATAAAAATTACCGACTAAAAGCAAATGTTGTGCCTTCACAAAATCTTCCAAAGGGTTTGCATGACAAAGAAGTAAACGAAGAAAAGTCTTTGCAAAGACAACAAAGAATTGCAAATCGACACAAATTAATGTAAGCATAGATTTTAGGTGAAACTGCTTTATTATTATTTTTTCAATGCAGAGATGCGAGTAGGAATGTCGTGCAAATCGTAGAGGATACACCACTTGTTGAGAGGTAGTTAAAAAGTAAAGTCAAATGGTTTTGTTTCTAACCTATATTTTCATTTTAGTGTTAACACTACTGAATTGGACGCTGCAGAGGCGTTAATTTTTTTGGGACATTCAAATCCCATCAGTTTTTCAAACACAGAAGCTAAAGAATTTGAAGATAAATGTATTCAAGTAAATACATATGAAGAGTTGAAAGACTTTGATCTGCCTGACATTATAAATACGGATTATAAACTACGAATTTTGACGGGAATTCAAAATTTTGCTTTGTTAAATGTTTTTGTGAATGCGTTAATGCCAACATTGCATATGAAGTCAAAATTATGTATGAAAAAAAATTATGTTACTCTCTTTAATGCGCCTCAAGTTAGATATACCACTTACATGTTTAAGTATTTTGTTTGGTGTCAGCCACACAACAGCTCAAAGCTATTTTCAGCATGTTATAAAAAATTTAGCATTTTTATTAAAAAGTTTCATCCGGTTTCCTACTATAGAAGAAATTCAATGTAATATGCCACTTTGTTTTAAAAACTTCCCAAATACAAGAATTGTTCTTGATTGTACGGAAATTGAAGTTGAAAAATGTAAGTGCCTAAAATGTGGGATTAGAATGTATTCATTTTACAAAAGTAAACATACTGTAAAGTTTTTAATAGGTGTAGCCCCGTCTGGAACTGTAATGTTTTTAAGCAAACCATATGGTGGTAGGGCTTCGGACAAAGCCATATTCAATAAGGAAAATATAATTTCAAAATTTTCTGCAGGTGATGCTATAATGGTCGACAAAGGATTCTTAATCGACAATGAATGTGCTAAAAAAGGCATTGAAATTATTCGTCCGCCTTTTTTAAAGAAAGAAAAACAATTAACAAAGGCGCAAGCCCAAAACACCGCAGAAATAGCTAGAGCCCGAGTACACGTAGAACGCGCCATACAAAGAATAAAAACGTTTAAAGTCTGTCGAAATATACTGCCATTTAAATTATTGAAGAATATTAATGACATTGTTATTATTATTGTTGCTTTAACAAACTTGTCAAGTCCAATTTTATCTACGGATAAATTTTAATCTTATAATACTCCCTCTGTTCAGAAAGGGGGAGTAAATCATGCTCAAATTTAAGCTAAATCCATGTTGTATAATGTAATCAATGCCATGACCTCATGAGGCTGTAAACGATAAATTGTACTGTTTTGAGAATTTAATAACAAACTTAAAGATGTGATATTTATTTATTTCATTGTAGGTTTACATAATACATGTAACATTTTCTCAAAAAATATTGAATTTAGTTTCTTCACTAGATTTTGACAAAACATTTCATCTCGATCTACATTCAGAAGATGAAATGTTTTGTCAAAACTACTAGATATAACAAAATCACAACCTTCTAGGTTTAACACTGCCATAGAAAGTTGCACTTGGGCCATATAACTGTGCTTTCTTTTTAGTTGCCAACCTTCTCCTTTCAATTCCAAACAATCCATGGTGGGAAGACACTCTAAAATCGTTTTCGTCGAACCTAACAAAATAATTTTAACAAAGAAGGCTTGTACAGTACGTTGACTTACCGATAACCGGACACTTTATTTCTAATAATCGAATTGGTTGTCCATGTACGAGTACTATCCCATCAGGAGAAACAGCCAACCAAGGATTATGTTTGGAGACTACCAACCCACACTCAATGACCACCTCATTGCTTGGGAGGCAAGTCTTGTAAGCCTCACGGGCAAATTTTTCTTGCTCATTGCCGTATCGTGTAGCAAAGTTTCCTGTAAACGACTTTGGATAAAAATACTTCCTAGATTTCATGTCCCATTCTTCTTTAGCATACGTAAATAAATTGTAACACCTTGAGCCTACAACCCCATATTCTTATTTACAAACAAAAACATAAGTAAATATTTAGCTACAAACCAGTTATTCTAAATTGGCGTTCTTTGTGCCAAATTGCTTTGCTCAGGCAAGTTTGTTTACAAACTTCGAAGGTGTCACAGGGATACAATTTGTTGAACGTATCAAAACAACATCCTTTCAAATTTAAATTGGACTGGGACACCCATTCGGTTAATTTGCTTCGCTCGGCATTATGGCAAATAGATCTGATCAAGTCATCCCTGCAAAAAAAAAACACAGCAGCAAAAACTTTTAAATAAAAAAGTGTTTATATCATAATCAATTGCTAAGGCGTGATGATGCCGTTTAAAAAAAATATTTGATACAACCTGGCTTGGTGTTTAGCAATGTCAACTGTCCCCTTGGCAAGCAATGCAGCTCCTGAATGTGGAACAGCTTTAACCAAATATAATTATTGATTTTAATTTTTAAGATCTACATATATACCTTCAAAACACTTTTGTTGAAACTCGTCCAGAGACGATTCTGTCATTTCACATTGAGCGGAAGCTTTTGGGACATGACAGAATTCGTCTAGTGGAACGAGTTCAACAAGCTCTTCCCTCTTTCTTTTGCCCCAAACCTGGGGCAGGTCAGTACAACTTAAGGTGTCAAGATTCACAGCACTGAAAAAATAATGTAATAGTTGATAATTTTAAAATAAATCAACTTACTTGTAAACATATAGCAAAGTGGCAACAATATGTTTACACTTTGCCCCAGCTCCTGCCTTGCAGCTGCAGTAGCACGTCCACTGTTTGTAATCTGGTAGAACATATTATGTATTTGTTATAAATGTAGTTTTTGCGATTTTTTATTCACCTGAGTAATCGAAATCGAATTTCAATTTTATGGGGCACAGCACTGATTTTTGGGGTTAAACATCGCGCATGAACGCTTTGCCCCACAAAATTGCAGTTCCCAATGAAACCGGCTAAATAAAGTTTTTCGCCTTCTTCTAGGGGCCGTGTTTTGGTAACACAAACTTGTCCATCACTCACGTAACTACAAATATTACTAATCGAAATCAACATACTTATACCTAGTTATTTACAAAAAAAAAAAAACGAAATAGTCACAAATACACAACAACTAAACACTACAATAATCCTATTCTACAGTTCAACACAAAAATAGCCATAAACAGTCACTACATACACTTTATAAACCACGTACAAACTATCCACCACTATCCACTTATCCCTCAAATGTAGTTTAGAAAATTTTCCGCAACGCGGCGCCACTATATCTCGTTCTGCCGAATTCTGTAAGTACAGCCGTTTACCGTCAATTTGAAATTTACCATCTAGCAGAAGTTCGAAAAACAATTCTGTGCCCAAAAGTAAATCAATTTTATCTGAAAGGTAAAATTGATCGTCCGCTAAAGGTAACTCGGAAGGAATGTGTAGGTTATCAATTGAGAAACTATTTGAAGGCAAGTTTGCACTAATTTCTTTCAAGACAAAACATGTGACGTGTGCGTTGTAATTTTTATGAACCGATTTGATTGTAACGTCTACGGATTCTGTCGAGACGGTTTGCTGATTACCAACGCCTACGATTGCATTATTCGAAGAAGTCGTTTTCAAGCCCAACATTTTACACATTCGTTTGGTTATAAAATTTGACTGTGACCCGTTGTCGAGTAAAACTCTGCATTTCTGTAAATAACCATTAATGTCCTTTATGAGAACAATAGCAGTTGCGAGAAGCATCTCTTGCTTTGAACCGTTCTTAGAATGAAGAGAAGAGCTTGTTGACGTAATCGACTCTTTTGAATCTTCACCGGAATTGTGATGCAATAATGTGTTATGATTTTGGTTGCATTCGCGACACGTTCGTTTTGATTTACAATGTTCCGTTTGGTGATTATCATGTAAACAATTAACGCATAGCTTTAACGAGTTTATTTGTTTTATTCGTTCCGCGACTTTCATACGGAGAAAATGATTGCAATTGTAGATAAAATGATTTTTACCCTTGCAAATTACTCAGTGTCTTTTTTCATTTGTTACGACATGTGATTGAAATTTAGGTTTAGAGTGTCCCTTTGTTAGAACAGTTGCGCCTTGAGGCTTTTGAAAATTGTATTCAATTGATTCTAGATACTGACACCGAGATTGAAGAAAGGTTGATGAATTAAAGAATTCATCCAATGTTGGCAAATTGTTTGTTAGTCTTGATTGCCATTCTTTCGAAGATTGAAAATCCAATTTTTCTGTAATAACTGGAATCAGAATCGCGTCCCATGTATCAATTGATACGTTTAACGATTTTAACGCTTCAAGGTTAATTGATAAGTCATCGACTAGTTGTCTTAAATTGGTAGCCGAACTTTTTGGAATATTTGGGAAATTCAGAATTTTCCGAACATGTGCATGAATTAATAATCGCTCGTTTTCGAACCGATTTTTTAACAAAGACCAAGCCACTTCATAATTTGTTTCAATTAATGGAAGGCTCTCTATTGTTTTGGATGCATCGCCCTTGAGAGATGACCTTAAGTAATGAAATTTTTCGATGTTATTCAGTTCTGGATTGTAGTGAATCAGAGTCTGAAAAATATCCCTGAATGCTAACCATCTCATTTTGTTGTACTGAATTTTCAATTAAATTTTCTAAATTTGATACAATACTGTAATATAAAGTTTCAAATTGTATTTGTTCATTTGCCTGTGCTCGTGATTCAACTGGTGTCCGGTCAACAATGTCGAAGTTAACTTTTTCAAATTCTGCAAGTGTTGATCGAGCTACATCCAAACGAGACTTAACCAAAGAAATTTGATCAGTTGGCTTGAACGTAGTGATGAATTCATTAATTCTGCCTAATTTGTTAAAGATTTGCGATCTTTTGAATTTGAGATTTATTAATTTTTGTTCTGCCATTTTAGCAAAGTAAAAATCGCGATGCTTTATGAAAAGTTACACACAATGCCTATTTGAGCGAGCAAAAAAGGGATAGTGATAAATGGAAGGGCTGACCTTTTTGATGAGCTTTCGTTCTGTTGACGATGGCTGTGAGATCGTTTGCTGACGATGACGTCTTGGTGACGTCGTCTGATGAACGATGAATATGAAGTCGTCTTGTTGACGATCAATGTGAAAATTTGTCTTGTTGACGATGGCGTCTTGGTGACGTCGCTGTGAGTGTGTACACCTGGTGTTGATACCGGTGAGAGAGAGGATGCTTCCTCGTTGGCTCGTACTGAGAGAACCAAAATTGTCGACGGTACCCAAAATGTTGCTACTGCCAATGTGGCTTCGAAGGACCAAATGTTAACGCAGGTGGGGTTAACTTCCAAATTATCGGGTGCTGGTTTCTACAGTTTATTTTACTTGTACATTACTGTCTTACCGCCGACAACACACTGCTAGTGGCGGCGGCTAGCGCATCCCCACCACACATCTCTGTCTGAATCAGTGTGGCGCTTTCCATAAAAATGCATGTGCGTTGGGTACGCAACAAGCAGAAATAACCGCAAAATCACAAAACAATTGATAATATTTTTAAGTGGGCAAATACTTTTTAGCGGTATTGTAGGTTAAAAATCATTAATATTTATTTAAAAAACTAGAATTCCAAACTTCTATCTTAATAACAGAATTAATGAGCAGCAACACTAGTCAACAAATCTTGAAAAATCTTTGTAGAGGAGCAGTGATGAGTCATTTCTAAGATAGAGTTGCTTATTGATTCTGAATCCAAAACAAGTCAAGTCAAGTCAAAATACATTTTATTCGAGTTTCTAATGGTGTTTATATCGAGTACTTAAGATATTACAGTTTATTTGGCCGCTGGTGAGGCTTTTGGCCTTTTCGGCGGACCTTGTATTTTAGTGAACAATACTAAGGCTTATTCTATATAAAATTAGTTCTTAAAATATGACTAACAATGTATTTGAAAGATGGAACTAGAGAAATTATCAAAATTTATTCCCCAAACACCAAATTTGACAAAAAATACTGACGCGCGTTTCGATAGCAATGCTATCATCATCAGAGCGATGATTAAACTGATGATGATAGCATTGCTATCAAAACGCGCGTCAGCATTTTTTGTCAAATTTGGTGTTTGGGGAATAAATTTTGATAATTTGTCAACAACACCAAGAATTGATCCAATAAATTTTCTTTAAAGATCTAGAGATTTAAAGATGGAAAGTTGAGAAAAGGTAAAAGAAGTAGAAGTAGTGAACTCTTCGTGGGTTTCCTGGTATTTTTCATGGAGTTCCTGGAACTCTTCATGGGTGTCCTTGGGTTTTTCATGGAAATCCTGGAACTCTTCGTGGGTACACTGATAATCTTCTTGGGAGTCCTGGGGTCTGCGAGGCTGAAAGAGAAACCTGGAAGAGTAGAGAAGGAAGGAAGTGGTCTCGTCCTTGGAAAGGACCTCTTTATCTCATCGCAATGGGCGTGTCTTCGACCAGCTCCTGGAGAGCTGTGGGTAGATTAGGGAATGAGGCTGAAAGGAGTGCTGTGGTTTTTAGTAAGAAAGCTTGTAAGAAGTGTGCAAAGTTTGAATAGCGAGTGCGGAGTTTAGTAATGAGAGTGGATTTAGTATAATCAGCAGGTCGTTAGATGGAAATTTCGCGGCAAGTCGGAAGATTTGTCTAAGTGTGTGGCGTTCAAAAGAAGAAACTTTAAAGAGCATGCGGTTAGGCGTAAAGCAAAGATCTGTATTCAAAGATAGGGCGTATGAAAAGTTTTACGTGTGGTGTAGAGTTTCTGAGCTGCATATGCGATACTAAAGGTTTGATCGATTGCGTGCTTTCTTCATCGTCCTTTTCAGATCCTCGTTGAGGGTACAAGTTGAAGAGAAAGTGATACCTAAGTAATTAATAGAATTAGTTTGAGTAAGAGACTGATTGTTAATAGTCAGCCGTGTGTTGAGTTTCAAGTTGAGACATTGTTTCTGGGCTTTGGGGTAGGTGAAGCAGATGGATTGGCATTTGGTAGGGTTGTTTTTCACTCTCCAGGTGTTTGTCCATTTTTCGATTCGATGAAGTCTGAAGCTTTTTCTGCGCTCCGGTGGCTAGACCAGATTGCCAAACAACCACGTTTTGGTCCGAACAAAATCTGAAATTGAAAAATCACTGCAGTATATGATGTCTAATGATGTCGGTTTGCAAGTCTAATAAAGGATTTTGAGTACTACGTTCTGATCTGAGGCCGAATTGTTGTTGAGGAAGCAAGTTATGTGTTTCGAGAATGATTTTAAGTCTATTAGTTTTAAAACGCGTTCAAAGATTTTGCCTAGGATGTTAAGTAGTGAAATAGGGCGGTATGACTTAGGGTCTAAGATGGGTTGGAAAGTAAAGATTAGCTAAGCAATTGTTATAAATAGCGGTTACTGCAAGAAAGCCTGAGTCTGGTAAATTTTTCAAAATGATAGGTTTAATCTGATCGGGGCCCGGAGCTTTGGTAGCTTTTAAGTTAAAAATGATTGAATTTACTTCGTGAACACTGTTAAGTGCTCATCGTTGTGGGGGTAAGGGAAAGGATAGATTAGTGGAATATCGCGCATGGTTTGAATGTTGGCAGAGACTTTTTCGAAAAAGGGTTGATTGAAATGTGGGTCGTCGGGAACTTGATGAATTTGTTCAAGAAGATTGGCAAAGCACTCGTCTTTGTCTTGGGGAGAGTGGTAAACGTTGAGGCGTTCGATTAGATTTTGATTGGGTTTAGAAAGTTGACCAGAAAATGCTTTGATTTTTGACCAAAATGCTTTACCGTCTCGGTAATCTAAGGATTCGCAGGTTTTGATCCAAGTTTCCTCTTTGAATTGATTGATGTCGCGTCGAATTTTGGCACTGAGTTTGTTGATGAGAGTTTTGAGAAAGAGGGCACGAGTACTGACAAAGTCGCGGTGGATTTTACGTTTTTCCTTAATTAGTCTTAGAATACGCGCAGGTAGAGGGGTTTTACCCTTCGGGATAGATTTAATCTTTATGGCTTTAAGTTTGGCTGAACTTGCTGGTCGATTTCTACCTGAGAATTGACTGCGGTAATGAGTGGAAGGATATTATTGAGTTCTTCCCGGAAAAGTTCCCAATTCGCGTTTTTGTAATTGAAGATTTTGGTAATTTCCGGAGCCGGCTGAGGGCCATTAGTTAAGAATTTAGCAATTAGTGGAAAATGATCTGAAGTTACGGTGGTGCCTATTGAGGTTTCGCTGTCAAACATGTGAATTAGGTTTTCAGAAATAAGAATGTGGTCTATGATTGAGCAACCAAGATGAGAAATGTAAGTGGGGGTTTGGTTTTTGAGTCGGTAAAAAGGGAATTCGCTAATTAATTGAGAAAGAAGTCTGCTCAGACGAGACTTGGAGGCGAATCTACTCAAAGGAGAAGTAGATCCGCTGATCCACATGGTTAATGCGGGTTTAGGTGCGAAGTGATCGTCTGTCGCACATAAATGCACTGAGGTTCGGTGGGGCAGCAAGATGAGAGTTGGGGCAACGGGAGTGTCGCAGGTGACGCATGCGTCTTTAATTTTGGGACATTTTTGAGACCATGCAGGTCTCTTTGCAAAGAAGACAGGTTATTAGCACTTGGTGCACTGGAGGGGAGCGGGTTTTGTGGGGCTTTGGATGGCTCACACTGGTAGCGCTTGCCAAAAAGAATAATTCCTTCCTTGAGGTGGAAGTCGACGGTGGAGGTGGAGGTCGTTAAGACCCGGAGGAGATTGCAGAAGTTGCCCGTTTGTCTGGAAAGGATGCGCCAGACATTCGAGCATTGCAAGTCGAGATCGCGAATGGCATTTAGGACTTCATCGTTGTCGATGTCGTCTTGGACGTCTTTGACTACAATAGACATTTGAGGTGCCTTAGAGGCATTTATGGGAACGGGTTGAGCGCAAGCTTTACGATGCACTTGCACGATCGAAATGGTCGGGCAGGCGGAGGCGGTGCACAGGTGAGATTCGAAATTTGAGGGGAGAGCATAGTTTGAAGGAGGAAGAGAAAAACGATCCAGTGAAGTTGAATGCAAAAGAAACACAACGGGTCGCCAAGATGGACAGTTAAGACGTTGGCTCTTAGAGACAAATTTTCTGCCACAAGACAAGTTGTTGATCAGAGGAATGCTGAAAAAGGAAAAACTGTAACAATACGAACAGTATCGTCTTTTGGGCTTCAAAGTTATTGCCCACGTCTAGTTCTGTTTTTAACACCATAACATCGACCGTAGGAGTCAAGGTATGGGGGGGGGGGGGGGGGGCATTGCATATGGTAGCCAAAAACCTCTAGTTTTTATTAGAAGCAGCATAACTGTCCCCCTGGTTTGTCAATGAAGTTCTTCAGCAAAGTCTTTTACCTTATCTCAAAGAGCTTTCAGAACCCACATTTCGACAGAATAACTTTTTTGAGAATGTTAATGCTAATCTTTGACCATGACCTTCTAGATCTCTCGACTTATCCCATTGAACATGTATGGAATATGATAGGTGTAAAAGTGTCTCAATTAAACCCTCCTCCATAGGTTCCAGCCGCTCTTAAAACGAGATATAGATAATACAAATAATTTGACTCTTTCGATGCCTAGACGTTTGACTGAGTGTATAAGAAACAAAGATTCGACTATTTTATTTGTTTTTAAGAGTCAATTTTTTGTTGAAATGTTTATGACGTATTTGTTAGATGTTTCTTAATATACCGTTAAAAAATTATTCCCAAAAAATCATTATTACAGGGTGTTGCACTTTTTATGCCACGCAGTATATTACTATTGTTAGACATTGCCAAATTTAAAATTGCCGCGCTTAAAAACTCAAACATGGCGGAGGTTTGCGCTACTTGGTATATTTAGTTGCTTTATTTCAACCAAAAATTTCACCATAATTTGGATGTTGATATGTGAGTCATCAGCAGTAGAGTTAAAATCAAAATTTTCAATCTCACAATCATTGATCCATCCGAAATCACCGTACTGTAAATACCGTACTGTAAATAATAATAGGTCTGACAATATTCATATAAATTATTGACATCCTAATATATTAAAAACTTTTTGTCGTCATAAGAGATAGTGAAGGAAATTTTAAAGTTGAGAGGTGGAGGGAAATTTGAATTGACCGATGGCTGTGAATTTGACAGTTGGTGGTTCAATCAAGAAGATATACAATAAGGAGGATCAACTTAAGGGTTGGGAGAAGCCCAAAATACGACGATATCAGATTAGAGGCCTCTGGCCTAATTTTAAATTTGTAAATTGTGATCTTTATATGATATTTGTGTTTTTATTTTAACCTATCTTCGTTAAAAGTACATATTTTTTCTTCTCGTTTTTGTTGTTCGCAAGTTTTTTTTAAAAAGTTTGTTCGATTTTCCTTTAGTTGACAATAGTCTTTTGACCGTGGGACAACTTATTTTGTGATATCCTTCTATTTGAATTGCAAGTGACTTCAATTTGCAATATTTCAACATGTTTCGTCCATGAGAAGGTGTGGAAGTTAGTGAAGCTACTGAAGAAGCTGTTGCTCCAGAAGTTGTAGAAGTGGAAAATGAGATTGAAGAACCTGTTCATCGACAACACCTAACACGACTGTGCGCCAGCAATCAAAGTTACCAACGAATTAACACAAAATATCATCCAGTTCACGAAAAGTGGAGGAGAATTTGATAGAGTGAAACCCAGCCGTTCAAAATTTTTTCTAATTTAAGAAAGAAATATAGAAATTCCTGATACAAAATTATATTGATAACGTTTTTACCAACAAGGACTTTTAATAATAGAGTTGACAAATGATTAAAATTTAGATTATCTTAGAAATGCAATATAAAATTTTCCAAATTTCGCTTAAATTAAATAAAAATATAATTGGCAATTTTGACATGTCAAATCACTTGGTATAATTGTTTTGAAACTTTTTCACTTACTAGTTAGTTGAAACATAAGTTAATTACTAGTGAAAAAAGAAAGAAAATTTGGGTTTCTTTGGTCTCAAACAATAACAGAAAAAGTGTATTTTTATGATAAATAAAAAAAAACAATATTTTATAGGTAGAGAAAAATAATTAAAAAAATTATACACCTGGTTTACAGAAATAAAATTAAATCCTTAATTTAGATCAAAGATTTATACAAAACCAAATAGCGTTATTGGGGTGTTTCGATGATCTTTATATAATATTTATGTTTTAATTTTAACCCATCTTTATCAGTTTGTTTTGGTGTCTTGAAAAAATCCCTGAAGATGCTGAAATTCTCAACATATCAGGGTGTGAACTAGGCACTATTGGTTGAGGCCTACATATTTACCATAAGGTGAGTTCATTTTTTCATATATTTTCAATTCAAGGAATTAATTTTTGAATATCTTCACAGTATCCTGAGACAAATAGAAGGCGCTGAGGCCACGCAAGAGAGAACCTTCTTTTCAATTTATTGCTCTGTAAATATATTGTATACAAATAAAAATCAATAAAAGTATAAAGTTTTTATTTATTATTCAAAATAAAAAGCGTGCATATAAATAAGCAAAGAAAAATTACTTAATTACTTAATTAATTACATATATGAAAAGCGTGTTTGACGTTTTTTGATAGAGAGCTTATATTTTTTCTTATTGTAGTTATCGTCGTCGTCGTTGTCCTCATCGTTGCAGTAATCTGTAAGAAAAATATTATCAATATTTTTAGAAGAGTCATAGTTAACCCCGATGGATTTGAATTAGAAGATTATCTATTTCACTGGGGATTATTTATTCGACGACATATTATGAAAGAGCGCGATGAAGACATTCCAGCTTATGTAAAACGTATGAAAATGTGAGTGTTAAAAATAATCTATTAAAATCCGATTTTTGTTTGTTTTAAGTACCGATATTTGGATCTGTTTTGCAAGTTTTTTTTTCGGTTATCAATTTTCATTATTTCTGTAAACTGTTGTTTTAACGTTGGTAATTAAAACACACTTCTTATGTGTAAAAAAGCCAAAAATAAAAAGAAGAAAAAGCACAACAAAATTATTATAATTAAAACTTACCCGAGTAACTTTAAAAAATAAGTTCCTTTAAACGACATTAAAAACCTCATCATTATTTCCCTTTTCCTTCACATTTAGAGCACACCCGTACTCCTTTAGGCCCCCCTCCTCTGTTAAACCACACCCCCTTCTTGATTAAAACACACCTCTCCTCAATTAAATCACACCCCTCCTCAATTAAGCCACACCCATTCTTTCTTAAGGCACACCCATTCTCCACCAACCCACACTCTTTCGCCATTAAGCCACACCCCTCCTAAGTTAGGCCACACCCCTCTCCACCATTAAGTCTTCCATTTGACCACACCCCTTCTTTATTTAACCACACCTTTTTTCTATAGGCCACACCTTTCCATGCTAGAGCCTTATCCCTCCATTAGACATACTTTTTTCTAGACCATACGTCTCCTCAATTTAACCACACCCCCCCTTCGCAATTAAGCCACACTTCTTGCTCAATTAAGCTACACCCCTTCGCCATTAAGCTACAGTTTTCCTCCATTTGACCATACCCTTTTTTTCTATAAGCTACACCTCCTCCTCTATTGACCACACCTCTCCTCCATTTGACCACACCTCTTCTCCATTAAGCCACACCCCCTCTTCCACTTGACCACACCATAATATTCCAAGCCACAATATTCCTTAATTAGGCCCCACACTCCTCCGTTGGTCACACTAAACGGTGTTGGTTTGGTTAGCAAAGACAAGTTACCAAAAAGTGAATGTAAAATTAAAAATGGTTGCACTTTCAGTAATAATTGTTTTAAAAAACTTGTAATAAAAAATTTTGAAGTCAATTCTGCCAATAATCGTTATAAAGATTTCTGTTGTGCAATTTTTTACACAAGATAATGATAATAATATTTACATTTATGGTAATGAGTCTTTAAATGTTGACGCTTTGTACAAGGAACCATGTGATTCTTTAAAATCATTTAAAATGGCTGTTGTAAACAATTTGACAATCCCCCTCCTCGATTAAGCCACACCCCTCCTCCATTTGACCACACTCCATCTCCATTAAACCACACACCCCTTCTCCATTAAGCCACACTTTTTTTCTATAAGCCACACCTTCTCCTGCATTGACCACACCCCTCCTCTGACCTCTTTTCTCTGACCTGACCACACCTCTTTTCCATTAAGCCACACCCCCTCTTCCATTTGACCACACCTCTTTTCCATTAAGACGCACCCCCTATTCTATTTAACCACACCCCTTCTCCATTAAGCCACACCCCCTCTTCCATTTGACCACACCCCTCCTCCATTTGACCGTACCTCTTTTCCATTAAGCCACACATGTGGGTAAAAATTTAAATTTACTTACACCCCTTTCTATTAAGCCACACTCCTCCATTAGACCTTACCTTCTTATAGGCCTGAGTTAGAACACACCCATTCGTCATTAAGCCACAACCCTCCAGAGTAAGACCACACTCCCTCTTCTATTAAACCACTCCTTCTCCATTTGACCACATCCCTTTTCATTAAGCCACACTTTTTTTTTTCTATAAACGACACCCCCTCCTTCATTGACCACACCTCTTCTATATTAAACCACATCCCACCTCCATTAGGCTACACCTCTCTTCCGTTAGGCCACACCTTTTTTTCCATGGCTCTCTTCTTTTGGCCCCACACCTCTTCTTCATTAAGCCACACCCCCTCCTCTATTTGACCACATCTCTTCTCCATTAGGCCACATTCCCTCCTCAATTTGACCACATCCCTTCTTCATTAAACCACACCTTTTTTCTTAGGCCACACCCTTCTATATGCCACACTTGTCTTTTCTATAGACCATACTCCATTAGACCATCTCTTTTTATAGCCACACCTCTTCTCCATTTAACGACACCCCCTTTGCAATTGAGCCACACCCCATTGTTCATTAAGCCGCACCCTTTCGTTATTAAGCCACACCTTTTTTTTCATTAAGCCACACCTTTTTTCTATAGGCCACACCCCTCCTCCATTTGACCACACCCCTTCTCCATTAAGCCACACCTTTCTTTTCTATAGCCTATAGTTCGGGCAAATGAAGACTTAGTAGTTGATCATTCGTATAAAATTATTAATATAAAGTGTATTAAAACAAAATTCGGAAATTCGGTTGTTTGTTCTGTTGATGGAAAAGGTGATCTTTTTTTACCAAAACGTTTGGCGCGAAAGGATCAAGTATCATCTTCAGAGGGTAGAAAGTCGTTGGTAAGGCAGAAAAGGCCAACGTTTTTAAATTTGAAGAACATGAATAAAAATCATCATCGTCGTCGTCGTCATCGCCATCATCAGCATCAACATCAACATTTTCATCAACATCAAGTAGCATAGATGAACATTTGTTTAAGAACATAGAAAACATGTTGAACAATGTTTCTTTGGATTCGAATCAAAATGTGACTGAAATCAATGAAGAAATTGCAAAGTCATCAAAAGAATGTAAAAACCTATTGTTGAATTCATCTAAATCTGTCTGAAAAAAACGAAAAAATCAAACAAAATGCATTCAACTCCAATGTTTAAAACATTTATTGGACGAAAAACTATATGTATTTTACCACCATCATCATCAACCTCAAGAAAGTGGACTGCACCAGCAGCAGCAATCATCATCATTATCATCAACATCAGCTCCGCCACGAAGGATATCTCTAATCAAAGTAAGTAGACTTTATTTTAACAAAATTTTTGTATTAATTTCTCCTTTACAGCCATTGAGACTGATTCGATAAATATGATTAAAGATTTGCTACATAAAAAAATTAAACAATTGGGTGCTCTCAAAGTTAATTTGGAATTATGTAGCAAAATGTGTGTTAAAGCTGGATGATGATGATGCTGATGATGATGATGATAAAGTCAGCAGAGAAAATAAATACTTTACTACTGAAAATAAAATATTTTTGAAAACAACAGCGAATGAGAAACTACACGATATTTTAACGCTTTTATTTTGAAATCTCATAGCACAAGTAAGTATTTACATGTCTTACAATTACACAGACATGTAATTTTGAATCATTTGGAAGTAAAATTATTGCACAGAAATCATAAATTTTCGCATCAAACTTTGTCTCTTCAATCGGAAAGCTTATGAAAATTGAAAAGCATTTAAATTAACTAATTATCGAACAGAAAAATATCTCGAATCATATAGAAAACTTGCTAAAAAGTGAAAAATATAGTAGTCTTGTTATATTGCAACTAAATACAAAAGTTCAAATGGAAATTGAAGATAAATGGAGACAACAATTTTGCAATTTTGGCAATTTTATCGCTGAAGGAACAAAATTTGGCACAATTATTGCTTTAAGGGCGTTTATTAATTGTGCCAAAGCACATAATTTAAAAACAAATAGGAAATAATTTAGAACTCAATTTCCTTACGAAACCAAAATTAAAATTTGCTTTGTAAGTTTTGCAACTTTGGCTATTTTATCGATAAAGCAACGATATTTGGCATAATTATTTCCCTAAAGTAGGTTGTTAAATGTGTCAAATTACAGAATTTGAGAATAAATAGAAAGGAATGTATAATTTTTAATTTGTCTTGGAACATTCAAAATTGTCTTTTCCATTTTGTAACTTTGGTAATTTTACCGCCTATACAATGAAATTTCCCATACTTATTGCTGCATATCTATTTATTAAGTGTGCCAAATTGTACAATCTTTAAACAAGAATTAACAATTTAAGAATATTCAATTTTGGAAACCAACTCGAAATTCCAATTTTTTATTAAATTTGACATCACCGGTAATTTTAACGTTATAATAACGAAATTTGGCACACTTGCTGCTATAGCTCTGTTTATTAAGCGTACTAAATCATCGAATTTTGCAACAAGAATTAAAAATTTTAGAATTTTTTATTTTATGGTACTTTTTAGATTTATGGTGGCAATACAGATGATAAATTTTAGAACAAAAATTAGAACTCAAATATTAGCAAAGTATCCAAAGAAACTCGAAGAAATTTAAACAATCTGAAGAATTTGAAGAATTTTAGAAGAGTTTTCTTGGAGGCAATTTGGAAAACGTGAAGAATTTAACGAGAAATTTTAAAGAATTCTGAAAAGAAAATCTAGAATATAAAAAATGTAAAAACATTGATTCATTTTAAAATTTCTTGAAGCAAATTTAATAATCCTAAAAACTTAAAAAAAACTAAGCAATATTTACGAATTCAAACATTCTGGAATAAATTCGAAGAAACTAAAAAATTAAAAAATTTAAGAACTGATTATTTGAAGAAATTTTCCAAAATAAATAGACGGTTTCATGATATTCCAAAAAAATATTGCAAGAAATTTTAGCCGAAACTTGAGAAAATCTAAAGAACTCAAAAAATTCTAAAACAAACTGAAGAATTAGAGAAATTTAAAAGGTGTTCAATCTTCGATGAACAATAGTATTAATAATCAAGTCGTAACGCTGTCACTCTGCCCGACCACCTATGGTCCTTCGAGCCTTTTAACCAGTGCTACGGTCCAAGCCATTTTTTGGGGTGTGAGGCTGCATCCCAGTAGCACAATCCTGTGTCGTTTTCCAAGCCATTTTTTTTGGAGTGTGAGGCTGCACTCCGGCGACACATTCTAATCCTAATCCTAATCCACGTTATAGCGTAATTCGTTACCAAAATCGGTAATAAACTCGCGACGGAAGTAAGCTCGCGAATCTAGCATCTCAGCAAATCGTACCGATCAAACGCGCCGGGTCAAGAGACGACGACGCCGATCGTACCGCAATTTGTTGCCAAAAATCGGTAACAAAATCGCGAATCTTTGCATCTCTATCACCCGCGACGATTCGCGTGGTACCGACGAAACGCCGACGCGCGACGTCGTGAATCGAAATTGTGTAAGTGCGTGAGTGACTTCGACTAAGATTAACATACTCCTGTGCATAAAACAAGAAGATGGAGGAATTGAACGAATTAGCCAAATCGCAACAAGAGGCGGGACTCGAATTGCAGCGCATCCTGTCAAACATGAAGAAAGATGGTGCACAGCGAAAAACAGCAAAATATCTCAACGATCGAGAAAAGCAGCTACATAAAATTTGGAAAACAGTGGAAGAAAATGATAGAAAAATAGGGAATACAGGCATCAAAGAACACACATATTTTTCATCAAAATATTTTCAACAAAACAAACTAGTTTATACAGAAGCTGTCAAATATATTGAAGAATGCAGAGAAAAGATCGTGAATAATGAGGAAACTGAAGAAATAATAAATTTGAACAACAGCAACTCTTGAAGGAGCAAAAAATTCGCATAGACGAACTTAACGACCTGATGGAAGAGATCGAGCAAGTAGAATCTGCATCACCAGCAAAAAGCGAATGGTATGCGAAAGAAATTGAAAAACAATGGGAAGTAATCAGCAGCAACAACATCAATTTGAAGGTAAATGAAAGCAAATTTACAGACGAATATTTCCAAAACAATCGATTCCTCGAAATCAGACGTAAGTACACCAACATTGCAGAAAAACTTTCCAACAACATGCACAAAGCCATAAGTAGTCAACTTCAATCGCCAAATGTCAAATTACCCAGCATTAAAATTCCAATTTTCGATGGAAAATACGAAGACTGGATCACCTTCCAAGACATATTCACCAAAGTCATCAACAAAAACGCGACGCTCACAAACGCTGAAAAAATGCAGTACTTAAAAACGTATGTAAAAGGAGAAGCTAGCAAGACAATTCAGCACTTTCAAATAAGCGAGTCGAACTATATGGCAGCTTGGAAACAATTAAAAGAATTTCACGACAACGAGAGATTGATTGTAGGGAAATTGTTAGACAAGATGATAGATCTTCCCGTGTTAAACAACGAATCCGCCGAAAAATTGAAAACGTTCTACAACACGATCAAAGAATGTTTAGAAGCAATTAAGTTATTGGGTATCGACACTAACTCTTGGGACCCAATAATAATTCATCTAACAACAAAAAAGTGTGACTCAAGAACTAAAGAGTTGTACGAGACCTCGATTAAGAATCCTACGGAGCTTCAAACGTTAGCGGACATGCTAGCATTTTTGCGAACAAGATTCCAGAGTCTAGAAGCGACTCACGAATCGCAGAAAAGAACCATTAATTCCTCGAATTCATATTCAGCTTATACTCGGGCAAAATCGCCATGCAACTACTGCAACAATCCAGCGCATCAAATTTACGAATGCAACAAATTCAAATCTTTAACTGCCGGCCAAAAGTACCAACATGCTCGAAACAAGCAGCTTTGTTTCAACTGTTTGACACACAGCTCAAACAAAAAATGCACTTCGCAAAACAGATGCAGGTTGTGCAAACAGAATCACCATACTCTGCTCCACAAAGAAGCAACGCCAAATCGTCAAAACACCGAAAACACCATTCCAGAAAAGGTAACCAAAATCAATGCACATGTAGGAGTAAGCAACAACACCACAGTTATTGCTACAGCTTTATTAAAAGTGCAAACCGCTGCTGGATCTTATGAATATCTTCGTGCATTAATAGATTCATGCTCGCAAAGTTCATTTATAACGAGTCAAGCCGCTGATCTATTAAGATTGCCTCTTCGAAAAAATGTAGCCCAAGTTTCAGGATTGGGTGGAAAAGAACAGAATTTAAAACATACCGTTGTGCTATACTGTAATCCAAGATGGACGAACGAATTTCAACTCACCGTGGAAGCACATGTGGCACCAAAAATTACAACAGCTCTTCCAGAAGAAGCTTTGAACATTAACATCGAAAACTGGAACAACTATATGCTAGCCGATCCGACATTTCACAAGACAGGTCCCATAGATATTCTATTAGGAGTGAATGAATACCGTCAAATAATTCTACAAGGACTAAGAAAAACCGATGATGGTCTATGGGTCAAGATACTAAACTAGGTTGGATCATCTCAGGCACCTGTAAAACCGAAGGAAATTCTAACATCAAAATCGTCAGTATGGTGTCCAGGTCAGAACAGCAAGACATCTCTAAATTTTGGGAGTTAGAAGAGATTACAACAAAACGAAAAATGACTGAAGAAGAAACTGCTTGCGAAACTTTTTATGAAGAAACTGTGTCACGAGAGGAAGACGGAAGATACAAAGTTCAGATTCCATTTAAAAAGCATATTGAAATTGAAGAATCTCGCTCCAGGGCAATGGCCAGGCAAATACAACTCGAAAAGCGATTAGCCAAGGACAAGAAACTTGCGAGTGAGTACAAACAATTTATGCTTGAATATTTAAAATTAGGTCACATGGAAAAAGTGCCAATTAAGCAAGAAAAGTCCGGAAAATACTACATTCCTCAACAGGCGGTGGTACGAGAATCCAGCACCACCACAAAATTAAGAGTAGTTTTTGACGCATCCAGTAAAAGCAGCAATAGCATCAGTCTCAACGAAATAATGCATGTAGGACCCAAAATTCAACATGAATTATTCGATATCGTATTAAGATGGAGAATACATCCTGTAGTGTTTAAAGCCGACATAGAGAAAATGTACCGGCAGATAAAAATAGCCGACAGATCAAGATTATCAGCGAATTTTATGGAGATTTTCACAATCTGAACCAATCAGCGAATTCAAACTGAAAACTGTGACTAATGGAACAGCGTCTGCTCCATATCTATCAATCAGAACAATACAGCAATTAGCCGAAGACGAGAAACACAACTATCCATTAGCATCCATAATGGCCAAGAGAGATTTTTATGTGGATGATCTGCTTTCTGGAGCCAATTCTGAAGAAGAAGCATTGAATGTGCAGAAAGAACTCATCGAAATGTTCAAGAGAGGTGGATTTACTCTACGAAAATGGTCCAGTAACAATCAATCGGTCATAGAAACTTTGCCAGAAGATCTGCGAGATGAAAACGCCATGGAGATATCCCCAGAAGATGTCAAGAAGACGTTGGGCATTTATTGGGCGCCTTTCGATGATTCATTCAAGTTCAAGGTGAACATTGAACCTCACAATCGAACAACAAAGAGAAATATTTTAGCAACAGTTGCAAAACTATTTGATCCAATAGGATGGTTGTCACCCGTTGTCATAAAAGCTAAACTCATCATACAAGATCTCTGGATACAGCAACTAGCGTGGGATGAACCAATACCCACCACCAGCGAAGAAAAATGGAACCAATTTTACGACAAACTCAAGTCAGTGGAAAACATTGTAATATCGAGGTGGATAAAAACAGAAGCAGGGAAAACAACAGAAATTCATGGCTTTTCCGACGCTTCCGAAAAAGCCTACGGAGCAGTAATCTACGTGAAAGTAATGAACGAATCTGGAAATGAAACAGTTACATTACTGACAGCAAAATCAAAAGTCGCTCCAGTAAAAACAAAAACTTCTTTACCACGACTCGAACTATGTGCTGCTCAGCTTCTCGCTAAACTGATGAACAGAGTCATGTCAGCGTTAAATTTTGAAAGTACAACATTGTATGCCTGGACGGATTCAATGATTGTCTTAGCATGGATCAGAGGAGATCCGCAAAGATGGAAGACCTTCGTCTCAAATAGAGTGTCCGAAATTCAACAACTACTTCCGTCAGCGAAGTGGAATCATGTTAACTCGGAAGACAACCCAGCAGATTCGATCTCAAGAGGAGTAGACCCTGACAAGCTACTCAGTCACAAACTTTGGTGGCAAGGGCCCACCTGGTTGAAAACGAAAACTTATCCTCAAACTCCGTCATGTCAAACGACTAACGCAAACATTGAACTTAAGAAATGCTTTGTAAGCAAGATCGTGGGTGCAACAACTGAGGATCACATTTATAAACAATTCTCATCGTACACTCGGATGATAAGAGTAATGGCTTACTGCAAACGATTCATCAAAAATTGTAAAGGTAGCAAAATTTCTGGTCCTTTATCTGTAGCCGAATTAGATGAAACAACAATGCAGATAATTAAACAACATCAAAAGGAACATTTCTCAGAAGAAATACTATGTCTCAAAATCAAAAATCAGGTCCGAAAAGCAAGCAAAATTCTAAACTTGCATCCATTTTTGGACAATGAAGGTATTCTCAGAGTTGGTGGACGATTACAGAACTCAGCTTTAAATCACAACAGGAAACATCCCATTATTATCAGCGCTCAAACACATCTGGCGAAGACACTGATTGGAAATGCCCATGCTACAACACTTCATGGTGGAAACCAGTTAACCCTCGCATACATTCGGCAAAAATACTGGATATACAATGGAAAAAAGGCGGCAAAAGCAGTGATTAACAAATGTACAAGATGTTTAAGATATAAAGCAGAGACGTCAAAACAATTAATGGGACAACTACCGGAAGCCAGAGTAACCCCATCTAACCCATTTACGCATACGGGTATAGATTATGCAGGGCCAATTCAAGTGAGAACCACGAAAGGGAGAGGTCACAAATCTCACAAAGGATACATAGCCATATTCGTGTGTCTTTCAACAAAAACCATTCACCTAGAGGTCGTAAGTGATATGTCATCGAAATCGTTTTTGGCAGCTTTAAAACGATTTACAGTAAGGAGAGGTATTTGCTTGAATTTTTACAGCGATAACGGTACTACTTTCGTTGGAGCAGACAGCAATCTACAAAAAGAAGTAAACGCAATGGTAAAAACCTCAGACATAGAAGATAAATGCTCCATTATGGGACTTCAATGGCATTTCATTCCTCCATTTGCCCCACATTTTGGTGGTTTGTGGGAAGCGGGAGTGAAATCTATGAAATATCACCTAAGAAGAGTCATCGGGGATTCGAAACTTACGTACGAAGAGCTTGCGACACTGACGCAACAAATCGAAGCATGTCTGAACTCAAGACCACTTTGTCCAATCACTGAAGAGGTCAACGAAATCGACATTTTAACTCCAGGACACTTTCTCATCGGTAGAGAGCCTCTATCACCACCAAATCCTATAGCATCGGACATTAGTGTAAGTTTAACGGGACGCTGGAAAATGCTACAAAAAATGAAGAAAGAATTTTGGAAATTATGGTCAAACGATTATCTACATCAACTTCAACAACGAAATACATGGAAACTCCAACACGAAAAACTACAGCCAGGACAGATAGTAATCATCAAAGAAGACAACATTGATCCAAGTCATTGGCCAATAGCAAAAATCGAAACCGTTCACAAGGACAAAAACGATTTGGTTAGAGTGGTAACACTTCGTCGATCCAATGGAAACAACATGGATAGACCCATTCGCAAATTAATACCCCTTTGTAAAGACTCATCTGACAAAACGAAGAGCGATAAGGAAAACAACACTCATCGCCCGAAAAAACAAACTCCAAGATCACTTTGGAAAGTTGCATTAATCGCCATCATGTTTCTACTACAAGTCAATCAATCAGCTGCAGCATCATATTCAGTCACACATCCCAGTCCAGGTCTCTACATAGAGACACATCGGACAAGCAAAAATCGACAAGGATCGTTTAGAATCGAATTGAAGTTCAATAAAAGCCAAATTGAAGAACAGATCAACACTGTGGGTCACATCGTTAAACAAACTGCCGTATTTTGCCACAGCTCAATTGAACTATCAGAGACTATTCAATGCACAGCACTAATCAACCATCTTAAAGAAAAACAGAGCGAAGTGGATTGGATCAAAAAAGGTTTCAACAAATTAATCACCAAAAGAAAAGAAAGAGGTTTACTGGGTAACTTCCTCACATCAATATTTGGAGTAAACGATGAAGTGTATAGTGACATCGACGAACTGGACAAAAACCAAAGAGAACTGATTCGCACTTCGCATCATCAATCGAAATTCATGTTACAAGCCCTATCATCTTTCAACGACACGGAAGTTCGGATCAACAATCCATCTACAACAATTTCAAAAAAAATTAAATGAAGGTTTAAAAGTCATCGAGGATCAACAAAAGTGGTACAGAAGCGTAGACACAAACAAACTCAGCATTCACATCATAAGCATTCATCAATTAGCGAACGGTTACATCGAAGAAGTTCTTCAATACTACAGAAGATTGTTAGACATACATTTCGACAAAGGACACTTCTACGAATTTATTTCTCCAGTCCACATTGAAGAATTGATAATTACTGCATCTCGCAAGCTACCTCCCAACGTGGAAATCTGCCCTATCCTATTCAAAAGGTTGAAGTAGATCACAGTTCGCAATTTATCCACATCTACGGATAGTTCTTATTAGTCGGTATCACAGAATTCGAACTCATCAAGACAACACCGATTCCACTAGAAGTAAAAAATCAAACTTACTGGATCTTAGAAATTTCCAACGACCTCATAGCTGTTGATTACAACACACAACATTACTTTGAATTAAACGAGGAGGAGTTCAGGAACAGCATTCTGATCAGAGCACACAAATACATTTGTGCCCCGTCAATAATAAAAAACATAGACAACAATCCCAATTGTGTCATCGATCAAATTTACCAAAGGGCAGATAACACATGTGAGACAACAGCAGTGCACTTTACTTCAATGGTATGGAAACAGCTGTACACCACAAACTCGTGGTTGTACATAACGCCAACTCCAACAAAGATCGCGATCATATGCAATGGAATAAGAGATGAAAAAGTGCTCAATAACACTGGAATTATTACTATTAATTCAAATTGCATACTTTCCACAAAGCAGATCACATTAACTCCAAAGAAGATAGAAAATGTCACAGTAATCCAAGGATTCTCCAAGTTCGTGGTGGCAAATTTGACTCTGTCAAAACAAAAGTTGAGGACAATCAAAGGTACAGAAGAACAAGTGATCAAACCATTCGAGGGTATCAGCAATCTGAAGGAAGAAGAAGAATCAATATTGGAAGACTTTGAAAGCACTCCCTGGAAGAAAATCGTACATCATTCCATCTTACTAGCCTAGCAACTTCGGCTGTCTTAATTGGTACATGCTCGTTGATAGTTGCAAGTATCAAATGGATTCAAGCCATTCGAAAGAAGACAAAGAACAAGAACCAGTCCAGAGCATAGAGTTGCAACCGCTTGGGACAACGTCACATGACTTCTCGGAAGATATCATATCGTACTAAGTTTTTAATAGTATACTACATTATTTAATTTACAGACGTAGCTTGATTGCAAGGACGGTCATCGCCAAGCCAAAGGAATCTGCAAGCATCGCGAAACAGAAATGGGTCATCATTCAACGCACGCTTTGTTCGTCGCAGGCAAGATGTTCAATCTTCGATGAACAGTAGTATTAATAATCAAGTCGTAACGCTGTCACTCTGCCCGACCACCTATCCATTCCCCATCTGAACGAAAGAGTGCTAAGTCACTCCGTATTAAGGGCGCGAAGTCTGTAAATAATTGAAAAATGGATCAGTTTTTTACCATTTAATCTTATCTGCATTTAACAGTCACAGTTTTGTTTAGTGTGGATCCGGAATTACAAGAAGCCATCGAAAAATTCCAAAAGGTTCAATTCACCAGAAGACAAGCTAGAATGGCCCTTGAATTTGGAGAAGGCGAAGCAACGTTCTTAGATTCTGTGAGGACAAATTCGGGGCGGATTTTTCTACGAAACTGTAGTGGAAATTTGGAGTTATATGTGGGTGTTAGTTCGTTCCCTCGCAATAAAATAAAGTGGCAAAACCGTATAAACCCGACCATTCATTTTCACCTAGAAGAATTTTTCGCCGCAAGAAAATTATTTTGATAATGAGTTCCTTAGACCAGGTTAGTAGAATAATAGCCCATGTCAACCCGCCTCAGAAACCAAAGGTTCTAGCTTACGACCATGCTGGTAATAGGTAAGAAGAACCAACGACAGAAGTAGTAAATTCTTTTGATTCTGATAACCCGTCGAGTCCGGAAAATTAATTTAGTCGAAATTTCTTATTTATAATGTTATTCCATAAAGGTATGAATAAATTTTTGCATTGACATTTCTTTGTTTTGTCTATGATTGTTGGTTGTATTATTAAATAATTTTTTACTAATAGAAATTAAAAAAAGAATGAAACCAATTTATTAGCTGGTAATAAAACAACATTCGTATGCAGAGCAGTAGGCAAGCAATAAAAAGGAAATTTTTTCTCAGGCTTTTTTCAGTAACCTGCTGAATTCTCCTGTATATAATTTTGGTCTCTTTTTTATAAAAACATCAATGAAATTTGTACAATGTGTAGAATGAATAGAAAGGATTTAAGAATTTGTTTTCTATTAAATTGAAATTCAAAATTTTTTATCGCTAATGTAATTTACAGAATTTCAGAACGAATAAAAAGAAATTTAGAATTTGTAATTTTTCTTTCAAAACTAAAACTCAAAATTTTTATCTAAACTTTGTAATTAAGGCAATTTTACCATCAAAGCAAAAAAAAATGGTCTAAATAAAGCGTTTATTAAATGTGCTAAATTACAGAAATATGAGAACGAATAGACAAAAAATTAGATTATGTATTTCATTTTTCTTGGGAAACCACAATAGATTTTTCTAGAATTTTTTATTCTTATAACCAACTAAAATTTTTTTTTAATTTGGCATCGCTTTTAATTTTAACGCTATAGCAATAAAATTTGGTACACTTTCTACCTTCATGGTGGTTATGGTTTGCTCTAAATTACATCATTTTAGAACAGAAATCCAAAATTTAAAATTGTCATATAAATTCTGCAATTTTGGCACTTTTATCGCAAAAGCAATGAAATTTGGCACACTTATTGCTCTAAATCCGTTTATCAAATGTGCTAAATTGTGGAATTTTAAAACAAAAATTAAGAGTTTTAGAATTGCCAATTTTTATAATCAGTTCAAAATTCTATTTTTTTAATTGTATTTGGCATCGCCTCTAATTTTAATGTAATAACAATGAAATTTGGCACACTTTTTACTATGGTCCTGTTTGTAAAGTGTGGCAAATTACGGAATTTGAGAACAAATAAAAAGAAATTTGGATTTTTTTATTTTTCCTATGAATCCCAAGTTCAATTTTTTTTTTATTTTGTAAATTTTTCACTTTTATTACAAAAGCAATGGAATTTGGCACACTTATTGTTCTAAATTCGTTTATCAAATGTGTTAAATTGTGGAATTTTTAACAAGAATTAAGAATTTTAGAATTGCCAATTTTTATAATCAGTTCAAAATTCTATTTTTTTTATTATATTTGGCATCGCCTCTAATTTTAATGTTATAACAATGAAATTTGGCACATTTTTTACTATGGTCCTGTTTGTTAAGTGTGCCAAATTACGGAATTTGAGAACAAATAGAAAAAAATTAGAATTTCTTATTTTTCCTATGAATCCGAAATTCAATTTTTTTTTAATTTTGTAAATTTGGCACTTTTACTGCAAAAGCAATGAAATTTGGCACACTAATTGCTCTAAATCCGTTTATTAAATGTGCTAAATTATAGAATTTTAAAACAAGAATTAAGAGTTTTAGAATTGCCAATTTTTATAATCAGTTCAAAATTCTATTTTTTTATTATATTTGGCATCGCCTCTAATTTTAATGTTATAACAATGAAATTTGGCACACTTTTTACTATGGTCCTGTTTGTTTAGTGTGCCAAATTATGGAATTTAAAAACAAGTAGAAAGAAATTTAGAATTTTTTTTATTTTCCTATGAATCCCAAATTCATTCTTTTTTAAATTTTGTAAATTTGGCACTTTTACTACGAAAGCAATGAAATTTGGCACACTTATTGCTCTAAATCCGTTTATCAAATGTGCTAAATTGTGGAATTTTAAAACAAGAATTAAGAGTTTTAGAATTGCCAATTTTTATAATCAGTTCAAAATTCTTTTTTTATTATATTTGGCATCGCCTCTAATTTTAATGTTATAACAATGAAATTTGGCACACTTTTTACTATGGTCCTGTTTGTTAAGTGTGCCAAATTATGGAATTTGAAAACAAGTAAAAAGAAATTTAGAATTTTTTTTATTTTCCTATGAATCCCAAATTCATTTTTTTTAAATTTTGTAAATTTGGCACTTTTACTACGAAAGCAATGAAATTTGGCACACTTATTGTTCTAAATCCGTTTATCAAATGTGCTAAATTGTGGAATTTTAAAACAAGAATTAAGAGTTTTAGAATTGCCAATTTTTATAATCAGTTCAAAATTCTTTTTTTATTATATTTGGCATCGCCTCTAATTTTAATGTTATAACAATGAAATTTGGCACACTTTTTACTATGGTCCTGTTTGTTAAGTGTGCCAAATTATGGAATTTGAAAACAAGTAAAAAGAAATTTAGAATTTTTTTTATTTTCCTATGAATCCCAAATTCATTTTTTTTAAATTTTGTAAATTTGGCACTTTTACTACGAAAGCAATGAAATTTGGCACACTTATTGTTCTAAATCCGATTATCAAATGTGCTAAATTGTGGAATTTTAAAACAAGAATTAAGAGTTTTAGAATTGCCAATTTTTATAATCAGTTCAAAATTCTTTTTTTATTATATTTGGCATCGCCTCTAATTTTAATGTTATAACAATAAAATTTGGCACACTTTTTACTATGGTCCTGTTTGTTAAGTGTGCCAAATTACGGAATTTGAGAACAAATAGAAAGAAATTTAGAATTTTTTATTTTTCCTATGAATCCCAAATTCAATTTTTTTTTATTTAGTAAATTTGGCACTTTTATTACAAAAGCAATGGAATTTGGCACACTTATTGTTCTAAATCCGTTTATCAAATGTGTTAAATTGTGGAATTTTTAAACAAGAATTAAGAATTTTAGAATTGCCAATTTTTATAATCAGTTCAAAATTCTATTTTTTTATTATATTTGGCATCGCCTCTAATTTTAATGTTATAACAATGAAATTTGGCACATTTTTTACTAAGGTCCTGTATGTTAAACGTGCCAAATTACGGAATTTGAAAATAAATAGAAAGAAATTTAGAATCCCAAATTTGTTTTTTTTAATTTTGTAAATTTGGCACTTTTATTGCAAAAGCAATGAAATTTGGCACACTTATTGTTCTAAATCCGTTTATTAAATGTGCTAAATTGTGGAATTTTAAAACAAGAATTAAGAGTTTTAGAATTGCCAATTTTTATAATCAGTTCAAAATTCTATTTTTTTTTATTATATTTGGTATCGCCTCTAATTTTAATGTTATAACAATGGTTTTGTTTGTTAAATGTGGCAACATACAGAATTTGAGAACAAATAGAAAGAAGTTTAGAATTTTTTATTTTTCCTATGAATCCTAAATTCAAAATTTCTATTTTCTACCTCTATTTGAAAATATTATGTTTTCTTTACACTGAGGTAAATTGAAAAGTTGCCCACAACAGAATGGAAATATTTTTTATCGTTACACGTGCGTATATAAAACTGACCAATCAAATTAATGTAATAATTTTACATGTAGTTTAATCTGTTGCGTTTGACTGGTACTACTGGCCGCGGTTGCCAAATTTCTGAATGCAAGTGTCGCAGATGGTTACAACATTTTGCGATTAATCGCCTACAAGATTGCAAAAATAATTTTAAAAATCTCCCAATTCGCGATAATTACAAAATTGCAATTTTTAATATCGAAATCGACTCCCCAATTGACGACTAGTCGCCCAAAGTGGCAACCGTGCACTGACTGTCATTATCGTTATGACATTTGACATCACAAAAAGGTGGTGTAAACAAATAATGCAACTGCACATTCAATAATTGTACTTTCATATTAAATAAATAAATTGTTAAGAAGACTTTGTTTATATAATATTTTAATACTAGTACTTGAGTCATTATACCACTTTTTACATATTTCCAGAAAATCTTTTAATCGATAACACAGATTCCTACCACACCACGACAGATAGATGGCGCGCACTCCACCATTTTAAATATCCCGCCACAGAAAATCGTACCTGCGAGCCAGCAAAAGTCTCATAAGAAATACAAGCAGAGACTGAAAATCTCAAACACCTTGTTTATACCCTACGAACTCTTTTAAATTTTTGTCTTGATTGAAAACATCTAGCCTGGTCTGTTATCAATGTTTGAACGACCAAATGTTAAATTTACAGCCATCTGTGAATTCAAATTTCCCGCCATCATCTTCCAGCTGTCAAATTTAAAGGCGCCATCTTGATCTGACACAACTGTCAAATTCAAAATTTCGCCGTCTGATTGACAGATGACCAGCAATACATACACTATTTCACAAATAACCACTTCATATGGAAGGTTGTAATGAGTTTATTTTCGTATACTTTTAATTTAAGGAATTATTTTATTAAATATTTCACTATAACAGATGGAGAAGAAAAGGTTCTCTAAAAGTAATATTTGTACGATAATAAAAATCTCACATGTATTCCTTTTTAAAAAATAAATAAAATAACAATATTGTGTTGTTTATCCAAAAGGCACTAATAATGTAGTACTTTATTCATTCATTTTGGACATATAAAGTACTCTTTCACTCGCTAAACACTTTAAAAAAAATTATGCCACATTTCCATGACAACAATGCAAGCATGACTGCTTTCTAAACGGTAAAAATTTGTCACTGCTGTCACCTCTGTCAATTCTCTTAATGCCTTAAGGCATTAAGGCAACAATTCTGAGCCAATATTTTGAAACAAAAATTTTTTAGCTGAAAAAATAGTAAAAAAAAAGTAGAACCGAATTTGAAAATCGATAACTATGGACACAAATTATCATTTATTGGTCAGATGAACATTACTCTCCGTTGCCTAGGAAATTGAGATGGCCTTTTTCTCCACCTCTAGAATAAGCTGTCGGGGTTGGTTGTTAATTTTTTATCGTTTCTCGAATTATTATTAAACTTAAGCAATTTTTGTTTGAAAATTTATAATATGTATTGCTGTCGGTAGATGGTTCTGAGTTCTGGAACAACCTGTACATTAAATTTAAAAAAAAATGACTCTACGTCGTCTAATAAATGCAGGAATCTGTAAATCGAACATTAGTAGATGTCATATTTTTAGCGGATTTTTTTTTAAATAAATGCGCAAACAAAAGAAGAGGTTAAATCAATTGTAAGAGACCGATGGCCTAATAGTCCAAGCTCCTATAACATAGAAAAGTGGATCATAAGCTAATTCGAGCAAAACAAACTTTTTGGAGGTTTTATGATGGGTAGATTCTAAATCTTTTGGTGTGCCTATTCGCAGCTTGATCAAAGTACTTCTTTAGGATGGTAAATAAACTTAAAAAAAACGTACCATTTGATTATTTTTCAATCTAAACTGTCTTAACGGAAGTACTTCCGTTGGAGAAGATGTTGACGGCTACAACCTCCAAACTTCAGAGTTTAAAATTGGGGTGTAATGATTTCTCTGTTGTGCATATTATTGTTAATTATTATAACAAATAATAAGTTCCAAACGCGTTAAAAACGTGTTTATTTATTTTGCAAAAAATCTAACCCCCAAAATATTAAGAAATTCAT
The DNA here is from genome assembly GCA_029298725.1 of Gnatocerus cornutus. NCBI lineage: Eukaryota > Metazoa > Arthropoda > Insecta > Coleoptera > Tenebrionidae > Gnatocerus > Gnatocerus cornutus. Next base: position 7,342,485 of record CM055516.1, read on the forward strand.
GTAAAGTGTTGAAAATATCATCGAAAATAACATAAAGATTTGTTTAGAAAAATTACAGTAAACTTCACTTGTTCATTACTCTTTTAAACTTAATATTTTCAAATCTTTAAGGTCGATTATCTCAAAACTATGTCAATGTGGGTTGGATGTTTTTTGCATCTCTGCGCTCATACAATATTTATGTTTTTGTTTATACCTATCTTCATCAGTTTGTCTTGGTGTCTGTTCCAAAAATATCTGAAGATACTGAAGTTCTGAACATAACAGGCTGCAAACCTGGCAGTACTGGTTGTAAAAAAAGACTACATGGGGCTTATACAGGGTCCGGCAACACTTGTGTCCACCCCCAAAATCGTCTTTAATTTTAAAGATAAAATTTTGAAAATTTACATACACTCATAGTTGACAAAGCTCTAGAAGCCGACGCAAAAATTTATTTTTGATCAATTATAGTTTTGGCGTCGCGACGCCTTAAAAGTGTATTTTTTAGCTAATTGTGAAGTTTTATGAAATGAACCTCTAATTTAATTTTTTTTCAATATAAATGTGTTAAAAATATCTCAGTTGACATTTTAGATTTAATGTAAATTGTATTCAAGATTTGAGGAAAAAATGCTGTTTAATCAAGTTAGTTTCCAATTTTATTACGTCAAAATTGGGAACTACGATTACACCCATCTGTCAACATCTTGTGTCACAAATGACATCTATTCTTTGGTTCGTTTTAGAAGGTAACAAAAGTCTTACTTGGCGAAATTGTCGTTTTGTCGATGTTAATTAACGATTTCTAGTGTCCAGAACGTGCAATATACCCGAGCTAATCAAAATTCACCTTCATATGAGTGAATGAAGTGACTTGTGAAATTTTAGTGTAAACGTAGTTTGTCACTGCACCGTCAAAATGTTGAAAACTAACTTGATAAAACAGCGTTTTTTTTCGCAAATTTTAAACACCATTTGAAGTAGATTTAAAATAAAAACTCAAATATTTGTATTACAGTTATGTTGAAAAAAAATGGAATTCGCTGATAATACCGCAGAAACCCAAAAATCGCTAAAAATTAAACATTTTAGGCGTCGCGACGCCAAACAAACCGTGATATCAAAACAAATTTTTGTGTCAGCTTCTAGAGCCTTGTCAACAATAAGCGTATGCAAATTTTCAAAATTTTATCTTTAAAATTAAAGACGATTTTAGGGGTGGACACAAGTGTTGCCGGACCCTGTATATTTACCATGAAGTGAGTTCATAAATACTTTCAATTCTAGGAATTAATTTTTGAATATTTTCAGTCCTTTTGAGGCAAAGAGAGGGCGTGGGAGATCACACCTTCTTTTAAATTTATTGTACTATAAATATATTGTACAAATAAAATAAAGGAAAAGTATAAAGTTTTTATTTATTATTCAAAATAAAAGGCGGGTAATTCGTTAGGATGGCATTCTCTCTTTAGTCAAAATCTGAAAAAACCCCTTTTACGAATAAAACTGAGCCTACTATGACTCAAATTGTTAGGACAGTTTCATTCTATCTGAATGCATAGATCCTATGATTTCACTCTTCTCCAAGAAATACAAGCCCTAGAGAGGAAAAACCAGCTTGAACTAGTTTATCAACCATCAGAGGAAAAAGCTAAATTTGCGACAAGACAGATTCGTGAGGAGCTTTTGAATGTCTTAGCTTTTTTCTCTACTATAGAGATAGAGCTGGGAACAAAAAGAACATCAAAGAGTGGATTAAAAAGCGCTCTCAACCTCTCTTCGCTAAACGTGGAGTTAAAGAGAAGATCAAATTACCAGACATTGCCTCTTTTATCAAAGAAATACGAACATCTTCAAGAGGGGAAATGGGCTGATCATAGGTCTTACAGCCAACACGAGTATTCTAGCATTAATACTTTCAAGATCTCTTACGATTTTGATTTTGATTTTGATTTTGAGTTTAGGCGTACATTATCATCTCAAGATAAGGAAGAATTTGTGACACTTAGAAGGGTTAGAATGCTACACGTGCTGCTTATAAACTGTATATCTTTCGAATTGAAAATGACATATCTTCGAATCCTAAGAACAGTCAGGTCCAGATGGTTTGGTCTCAGGTGGGCAAAAATCTGAATTCCGCCAGCGATACATGTAGTAATAACTCGGTTTTCTTGATTAATAACTTTTTAGAACTAATTAAACATCGCGATCTAAAGTCATCGGTTGCAGCTGGTTCGGATTTGATTCCATCGTTTTTTATTAAAGATTGTGCTTCAGTTTTTGCCGGTCCACTAACTTTTCTATTTAATCTTTCTTTAAAAACAGAAAGTCTTCCGTCCGTTTGGAAAGTGGGCAAAGTGTTTCCTCTCTTTAAATCGGACCAGAAGGCAGTTATTGAAAATTACACACCCAGCACCAGCATCAACAATTTTGCTAAGATATTTGAATCCTTGCTTTACGATGAGATGAGAAGTAACTAATTAACTTAACGTTAATTACGCAGTTTATTGATCATACCTTGGACAATGGTCATCAAGCGGACTTCTCCAAAGCCTTTGATCGTCTTAATCATGAACTGCTTTTGAAAAAACTTACTTTATATGGATTCTCATCTCAACTTTGCTCTTTGCTACAATCTTGTCTTACTAATAGATTTTTCTTTGTTGAATGCAATGGTTATATCTCAAAGAAACAAATTTGCTTTTCTGGTGTTCCTCAGGGATCAATTCTTGGACCTCTTCTTTTCAATCTATTTATTAATGACATTACTGACTCTCTGACTTGTCCTTTCTTCTTGGAGCAGTAGAAATTTACTGCCTCTAAACATAAAAAAATGCTCTGTTCTAACTTGTAGGCTTAAAAAACAAAAATTCATGTTCTTGATGAAACTACATTGACTAGGACGCAGAAAATCATAGACCTTCCTACTCTTCGCATTGAACTTCTGATGTATTCGCCGATTCATAACATTCAGTTTTTTGCGTTGTGACAAAGCTGGTATAGCATTGCAATTTCCCACTCTGTAACTGGGTTAAGGCCTGTTGATTGGAGTATTAATAAAAAAAAAAAGCTCTCTACCAAAAAACACCGAACACGTTTTTCATATACAGTCGACTCCGCTTAATTGGGCCTCCAGATAATTGAGACAACTGCTTTATTGAAAGATTTTTTAAACGACGGAATCAAATATAGGTAAAGTTTCTCCTCTTTATTGGGACAAAACATCGGATAATCGGGACAGAATGTTCTGGAATTCCACATTTTCCGAGACAGAAAACTTAAACTGCATTTTTCCAGAAGCAAAATATAATCAACTAGACAATTTATGACTCCCTACTAAGAAGTGGACTCAGTCTGCACTACAAGCTTTTTGTGTCGGTTTCAAATTTTTAATGTTTCGGAAAAATTTAAACATTTTAGCTCTTAAAAACATTGGCAATTAGTTTTTTTGTACAAATTATTATTGTTTTATTTATAATGAAATGTGAATTAGGAAAAAAAATGTTTTTAATTACATTTTTACGAACAAAAAATGATACAACGAGGTGATAGATATTGCAAGTCTCCTTTCAAGTTTCGACCAGTCTGCACTTTTTGTCTGCACATTTAATGGCGAAAAATCCCTTGGATGTCTAGAGGAACCCATTAAGAATAAAGATGAGTTCATGTTTTCATGGTTGAATGCCCATAGTAAAGAACGAGGAAAAAAATACAGACAACGATTAAACATAAATTTTAAATTGGTGATCACTTTTTAGCCAGTTGAAACTGATCTAAAAAATGAAAAAACTGCTGAACACAGACAACGATTAAAAGTAGCAACCAAGCCTCGTCATCAAGTACTAAAATTTGCAACTACTGTAAAAAGTTTGGTCACTTAATCAGTGAATGCAGAAAACGGGAGTATAATAATAAAAAACGAACTCAAAGTACAACTGTAAATGAAAATCAACAAGTTCATTTAAATGCAAGACTTGCTTTAAATTCGAAATCGACATACAAATAAGAAAAGTGTTTTAATAATATTTGCAAATGTCGTGCTAATGTTTCACAACAACAAAACATTACAAATTCAAATTGATTAATCTCTCACACTCATCAAAATAAGCAATCCCAATTTTGACAATTTTATTATCAAAATGGGGGGTGGGGACGGTTGTAACGACATTTATGGGGACGGCAGTAACATTAATTTTATAATATTTGTGTTTGCTAGATGCCTAGAAAACGAATAAAGAAGACTTCGAGAGGTGAAAGCGACATACTGTTGTACAAGAACGATGAAGTTAAATTAGGGACTTCTTTAAGACAGGCTGCAGAGAAGTACGGCGTTAACTATGTATCTCTTTTGAGATACAAGCGAAAAAGGGATGCAGAAAATGAAAATGACCAGGAAAAGGTGAAACTGAAAAGGTGTGCTGGCATGTAATCAGGTCCTTGTAACAATGCAAATAATGCATTGCTAGCCTAATGGCTAAGACCTCAACAGATGTCCACATAAATTTTGATATCAACCTCTAGCAGCAACCCAAACCCCTAAAACTCAACCCTAAAATCACACCCTCTAAAGCCATACTCCCCCGGCCATCGGCCTTAAAGAGTAGAACCTCTGGTCAACCACCACAAACGAAGAGATTCTATACAAACAATCCATTCCATTCCATTTGGCGACGTCATTTCAATTTACAAATGCGGCAATTATATCAATTGAACATAATAGGTCAAATTTTCCACCAATTTCTCAATTTTGTATTTTGAAAAACGCGCTTTTTGGCGTTTAAATCGCATATGATTTGTACTAGATTCAAACTGCTTACATCAATTTGAAGCACTCCGTTTCCTCTACATGTACAAAAAAACATTTACTTCATGATTAATAGCGATTACACTACACCTGTATTTGAAAAAGTGTCATGACTCATCAGGAATAATTCCATATGAAAAAATCTGAATTTTAAGTTCAAATTCGTCGCGCGAATTGTCATCCATATCAAAGGAAGTGTAAAAACAATTTTTTTGGACTTTTGGATAATTGGATTCTAAATAATAATACTTATAATACGTAGTTATGTACCTACCAACGCAGTAAAATGATTTTTTATTGAACGAGTCTGAATTAAACCGAGTGACCGTAGCGAGACATTTTACTGACGTGGTGCATACAAAATTTTATCGCCAACCGTAAAAATTAATAAAACTTAAAAAACTCCAATTTTATGATTATTAGGGTAAAATTAAATCCACAAACTGCTGTAAAGTGCAAGAAAGACGTGTTGAATTGTTGCAAATGAACATGTCTAGCAGTGCTGCTGCAGCAACATCCAATCGCACATCAAACCTAATTCATACAAATTGCCAATGTAAATAAAGAAAATATTAACTTTTCTAAAGGGTTCATAAATATTGATAATTATTCAGTTGATATAAATGATTAAATCAATAAATCATAAATAAAAATGTGCCATGTTGCCCTCGCCTTCTTTCTTATCACCTCGGCCATTAAAAAAAGGCTCGGCCAAAAAAAGAAACACTTTTTGGCCTTGGTACACAAATAACTATTGTAATCTTCTATTGATCGATATACGGATTCCTACCATATTGCCATATTGCTGAAGGTTTATTTTAATTTATAAACATACGAAAGTAGAGTTTCACTGTGGATTTAAATTCCTCCCCATCATGTGATGATGAAATTTTTGTAACCCAAGTCGAAAAAACTTATTTTTTACATATTTGAAGACAAATCCGAGATGTGAATATTACGCTGTACCTTCTGTTATCCTTTTTATAAAATGAAAAACGCATTTTCTCCAAAAATGGACTTGGCAACTTATCAACTAAAACCGACGAAATGTGGAACTATAAACAAGCCAACTTCACGCGCTAAAATTTCGAAGAGTTAATGATGAAAAACTGTTTTTAAATCGCGAAAACGACGACTACGATTTATCGATAACGATGATGACCACAACGTCGACACGGTCAAAGATATCAAAATTAGCATTATTTTATACATTAAAATTAGTATTTCAAAATCGAACTTATTTGGATTCTGAATGGATTAAGCAGACGGTGCATTAACAAACCATTATTTTCGATACAATCCTTCAATAAAGTAAATAAATAATTTGCTGGGATATATGAAAACGGGTTAGCACATGTTGTTGGTAGATAACAAGAGACCGAAAGACATGATGTTCCTGATTGAGAGGCAAAGCCTTAAACCAAAAGCTGAGCTTAAAAATTTAGGAGTAATGCTGGATAGAAAAATAAAACTTGGAGCACATGCTAAAATGACTATAGAGAAATCGCTACTCCTGACAACAGCTCTTAGTAGAATCCTAGCAAACCTGCGAGGAGCAAGAGCAAGTCGTAGAAAACTGCTGGCATCGGCGGTACTTAGTCGCCTGCTATATGGAGCTGAAATATGGACAAACAGAAGTAAACTAAAAAAGAGAGAATTCCAGTGGACCTTGCTGCAAATCTAATGCGTCAAAAGTGGAGAAACTCTGAAAACCTTTGATAAAAGCATAATAGACACCTGGCAAAGATGAAACAGGGAAGAAACAGGAAAGGGGACGAAGACACTTACTCCTAAGTTACAACCTTGGCTCCAACGAAAGCATGGAGAAATCGGTTTCCATCTTTCCCAAATCTTAACAGGACACGGATGCTTCTCAGCCTCGAATTCGGAAAAAGGAAAATCCTAGATGCTGGTTTTGCGAAGACGATAAAAACGCAAAGCACACCATTTTTCGGTGCCCCCGATAGGACCTAGAAAGATTAGAGTTGTTCAAAAATATCGGCGTTTGGCCAGAGGCAGGAGACCTGGTAGAAATAATGTTACAGAGCAAAAGAAATTGGATGACAGTTGAGCATTGTGCTCAAAAATCCTGACCATGAAGGAATCAGAAGAAAGGAGACGAGAAAATAGTTGAAGAAGACAGTAAAGGAGACTGCGATGACGTAATGCCGAAAGGCGGTTCCGTCGCAGAAGTGGAACAAAAGGGAAGAGAGGCCTTTGGCTCTGACTCCCACACTCCCCCGCGCATTAGATCTCCAGTGCGGAGGATCCTTAAAGGATTTCCTCTCCTCCTCAGCCCAAAAACAGTTTTGGCCGAGGCAAAAAAAAGCCACTCACTTTCAGTTTACGATTAATCAAAATTCATAGAATCTTAAGCTTCCTTCAAAGGCCATAGTTAAAACCGTACATTGATCGAAATACCACGTTAAGTAAAAACGAATTTGAAAAAGTTTTCTTCAAAAACATGATAAACACTCGAATCGGATCAAAATAAAAGAGATTAGGGAAAAATTGGAAATCAGCGAGAAAATATATTTCAAGACCAACATTTAAATCTAAAAAAAATTAATTTATCTAATGTAATTTCAAGTATTTTCGATAAAATAGTATCGTTATTTGGGTGTGGTCATCCGGTCTGATTTCCACGCAAAACATTGATAAGACCGGACGTTTTCCGCCGTCTATACAGGGTCCGGCAACACTTGTATCCACCCCCAAAATGGCCTTCAATTTTAAAGATAAAATTTTAAAAATTTGCATACGCATGACAAAGCTCTAGAAGCTGACGCAAAAATTTGGCCAAATGCTGTGCAGTCCGATAGACGCATGCTGTAGAATCCATTCTACGAAGTTCTTGTTAACATCCACCCCCATATTATGGAATTTACTTTTATTTCTAAAAATATTTCATAGCTATTGATGTGTGTACAGTACTCGACCAATTATGCAATTTTAATTAGTGGATAATTCTATTTTAACTCGAGCCTGCAAAATCCTTTTGAGGAACTCTTCTTATTGCTTCTTTCAATCTTGTCGATGTAAATACCAATCCGATCACCAAGAATCTCAAAATGCTTTGTTTTTCCGAGGGTGTCAATTAAAATCGTTTGCGTTGTGAGCGAACTTTCCAGTGTAGAAAGATGAAAACTCTTTCGTTTTCCAACAAACACTTTCTAGTGAGGAAGCGGCTTTTTCAAGAAAAGCAGTGAAAAGGAGTAAATGTTCTATGAAGACTGCTTCCACCGTTGAGGGAATTCACATAGGCCTCTTCTCTCACCAAGGCTATCACTTCGTCTAATTTTTCTTCGTACTCGGTGGTGAACGTCATAAAGCCGCGTACGAATGAAAAAGACAAAAACAAATCTTCATCGTTAAAAAATAAATTTATCTTGATGTTTTCTACGTTGAAGTAAAAATATAATAAATGATATAAAAATATGAAGTTTTTATTTATTATTCAAAATAAAAGTGGTGTGGTCATCAGTTTTGATTTCCGCGTGATTGCAGAAAAGTTGTCTTAAAAATTAAAGACCATTATGTAACCACACAAATGTTTACTTTAGACTGATTACTTCATTAAATTATATAATTATAGGCATCAACTAGCAGTGTTAAAACATGAAATGTATAAATTAAATAAGATGTTTCTTATTACACTTGTAAGATAGAAATAAAGCTTAGCACATGCAAATTTTCCAAATGACTTAAATGTAAGCGAAGAGCATGTTGATACAGAAGAAAATTGAAATTTTGATAAAAATACTGATAATACCATTGATTTTCTATCTGTTATTCGTCATGAAACTGGACATACTTTAGGATTACAATTATTCAAGCGTAAATACTACTTACATATTAATTTAATAGAAAATATCCCATACCATTAATATAAGTTCAATCAAAAATTTATATGGAAAATACTCTCCTAAGGGGTCGATTTCAAGTCACTGCGTTAACGCAAATTTGCAACCGTTGCCAAGGTATGAGCAATGTGATTGGCGTTGCTATGTTGCAAATGGGATTTGCAGTAACGCAAGTCACACTTGAAATCGACCCGTTAGAAATATAACCCTTCTATTCAATCTAAAATCATCACCACCGCCTTGTCAAGGATTGGAAATAATCAGGACATATCGATTTGTGTAAACAAACTAGAAAAATTAGTTAGTTTTTTAATTGTACATAACCATTTAAAATACATTTTTTACAGAAAATGGGTATAGTTAATGGAAATTGGAAAAAATTCATACACAAAACCAATGTTAATTACTGACTGGTTGAAATTCCTTCCATCAGATTTTAAAGAAATTCCAGTAACTTTCCAATTGCTTTCAAACAATAATGAAGAAAAGGTAATGATTATTGTAAAAAATGAAATTTATATCGTAAATATAGGTATGTTATGCATTTTTTGAAACTTATTGGATGCGACGTCTTGAAGAAGATAATTTAATGTGTGTAGAAATTTCTGAAGATTGTGAGGAATAGCTAAACCTTCCAGTGGTCTGCTAGTTCAACCAGACGATATAAGTTAAGTGTCAGTCAATTTTTAGGCCTAAAATAAAATTCAATACTGCAATTTGCTTGAACATGAGTAAAACATTGTACATTAGAAGATTGTATTCAATAGAAATCAACAAATATCAATTTAAAAGTAAACAAACACATAAAATGATGGATTCTATGGATTCTATGCAAATATATCTACTGTATAAGTCATTATCACTTAGATAATAAATTTTCTTTTCATCATTCGAAAAAAATGTCTTTTTTTGAAACGACTTTTTCCAAAAACAAAAAAGTATATTTTTCACATTCAAAAGGTTTTTTTTTAAGTTACAATTTATAAGAAATACACGAGTTAAAAATACGCATGTGACTCAAAAAAACAGGAAGAAATAATATCGCGTCTTCAGTCTGGTAGGGTCTGAGAGGCCCGGTCAATATATTTTATTACAAATTTTATATTTTGAACTCTTTGAGTAAATTAGTTTAGAAAGTGCAACGCTTTTTTTCCATCTCTGGATCTGTCCGACCCAACCAGACTGCTGGAAGGTAAATTGTGTCAGCAATAATTGTAATTTGGATCGAAATATACTATACAAGTGGGGTGAAAAGGTGCGATGTGAAAACTTTTTGAAACTGCTACTATTCCAAAACCCATACAATAATGAATACGGTCTGCTAATACCAAATTTTCATCGAAATAATCAAGCTTGGAAAAAACAAATTCCTAACACAGTTCGGCGTATGTTTTGATTGCTTTCATCTTGCATTTTCATTGAATATTAATTCTTCTTCTTCTTCGAATTATTGCATTAAATTCAAACATATTAGATCACATCAAATCAGTGATCAGCCGTAAAAAATTGCTAATATAACGTTAATAACTACAAAGTTCGGTGAAAGTGTCGTGTGTACTCTGGAGGAAAAGGGCGACTTATTTCATCATCATAATCATCATCGTCATCGTCCTCAGCAATCATGAAAGGAAAAAATTTAATAATCGAGAAAATGTTCGATAAATTAAATTTGGATTCGGAACAAAAATCATTGAAATGCAAGAAAATATTGTTGAATTGACCGAAAAATATTGAATAATATTGGAAAATTCGTTATCTGTGTGGGATAAAAAGAAGAATCAGACAAAATTTATTCAACTTCAATGCTTGAGGGAAAATAATAGAAAATTACAAGAATTTTGTCAACGTAAAGGAAGTGGTCTGCAACAAGCATCATCATCATCATCATCATCTTCCACATTGCATCGTCGAATTTCTTTAATCAAAGTAAATAAATGGTGTTTTAACTTAAATTGTTTTTAAAAAAATTAATGATAGCAGTTGCAAAGTAGGAGAAAGTAGAAGATGCAAGCAGTAGGTGTATTATTAGGGGGTATATAAAAAAATGTCCAATGCATTTTAAACGGGACTTCCGGTCATAGAATGAAAAATTTACGAGTTGGCTCCCAATCCAACGCAAATAAAGAGTCGCCATCTGTCGGCAAGTCAATACTTTGGCTAAACGTGTTTGTAGTGTGTGCGTGCGCGCGCCGAAATGCCAGGAGTCTGTGAAGTGTCGTCGCTAGGAGGCGCTGCGTGCCGTTAGAACGCGACATTTACGCGTGCGCGTCTAAATGGCGGGAGATTTGAAAAGTCGTCGGTTGCGCGCTTAAAAATGGTTGGAAATGGACCGCGCGCGTCCTCTAACTCTCGTAGGGTGGTACCGGAAATATGCAAAAGTGCGTGGGCGAGAGTTAAATATAAATTTGAAGAAATTTCCGATATTCACATCCATTTTAAAAATAAAACCAATTAAGTTATATGTCATGAGGTGTTGGTCTCAAGTAAAATTTGTAAGTTATTCATTTGTGTGTTTGTGTGTATACTAAATATTTTTTTTTTAGTTGGCTATAATTCCAGTAAATGAAATTCCGAGCAATGCACCACGTGTCCTTATAAACAGAAAATCAATGGGATATGAATTTAGTAGCGACAATGGTCTTTTGCTCTACGTGGTGAGTTTATATTTCAGTTTGATTTCATAACTGATTTTAATGAATTTACAGATGAAACATACGGTTTTAGGTTTGAACCTCGAAGTAGAGCTTACAACGTTATAATTATCTAATTGTAGCGAATAAAAATCGAAAATAATTATAAAACGTATGTATATTTTTTACCTATTACATAACTAACAATACTTCAATAATGCGTACGTGAGCTATGATACGACAGTTATCGAATTTATTCAATTAAAGTGAACATTACATTTTCAATATGATGCTTTTTAAAGTAGAATATTTTCTTTTTTACCTATTAACATACCTAGTAATGTTATGGCACTGATCACAGCCACGCATGGCAATTTTAAGCCATCTAAGGCTGTAATAAGCCATAACATTCGTGGTATGTTCAAGATTTAATCGGATTCTGCCTATTTTGACGAAATTTTAATGAAACTAAATAATTGTCAAATTGACAGATCGGTATTGTAAAGAGACATTAATGACAGATCAGTATTATAAAAGGTCTATAACAGTACAATTATTCAGTTGACATTTCATTATTGGGGGCTATTCGGGTGTCAATAGATGGCGCCACTAAACTACAAAATGGCGGTTTTAACAAAAAAGCAAAATCCAACAACGAAAATGGTTCAAAAAAACTTTTCAAAAACAGGCCGTTTTTGTTGTTCACCGTTTCGACGTTTCAGACGAACGACGATAGATGTCGCACCCTTCGCCAATTTTTCTAATGGTTATGAGATGCCTAACAACCGTATTTTAAGTTATGTTATGAAAGCAATTACAGACAGAAGCCGATAAAAGTGTAAAAGTGTAAAAGTATTGCGTCTTTGTATAATGTGTTACCTACAATTCTTTGGATGCATTTTTTGAAAACTTATTGGGTGCAGCGTCTTAAAGAAGATATTTTAATATGTGTAGACAATGCTGAAAATGAAGGTTGTGAGAAATAGTTAAATTGTGTCTGTAATAACTATAATTTGGATCGAAATTTACTATACACGTGGGGTGAAAAAGTGCGATGAGAAAACTTTTTGAAACTGCTACTATTCCAAAACCCATACAATAATTAATACGATCTGCTAATATCAAATTTTCATCCAAATAATCACCTCTCACACAGTTCGGTGTATGTTTTGATTGTTTTCATCTTGCATCTTCATCGAATATTAATTCTTCATCAAATGATTGCATTAAATTCAAATATATTAAAACACATCAAATCATTTCATCTAGGAGACTGTATCAGTACGTAAGCGATTCATTATCTTGGTGTTGATGGTGTATCAATAAACCGTTATTTTTTATTCAGACATTCAAAAGATGTTAAAATTCACAACGAAAAATATTCATTAGCTATTACATCAAATTTATCATCTTCTCCTTCTCCATCATCATTACCGGTTTCGAGCGGTTATGATGAATTTTAAAAATATATCATCCCATCAAAATTTGCCTCGATACATCATCAACTATACCAAATACGCAGACTTTCTTCATTCGTTCATTCTGCACCCTGTCATATTATCTCCATGCAATCAAAATGAACCCCGAGCTGCTTTTTTCACATTACAACCGCGAGTTCGAGCAGATGAAGATTGAACGATTGATCAGCCGTATAAAATTGCTAATCTAAAATTAATGACTACAAAGTTCGGTGAAAGTGTCGTGTGTACTATCGAGGAAAAATGCGACTTATTTTTTCCGCGACGTGTTGCCGAATTTTTTTTTAATGATCGACATCTTTGAGAATATCTATTGAGTGACAAAGAATCCAGCCTAGTTTATAAGGGGAAGAAGGACTTTGCCAAATCGGATAAGGCGAACGTCTTCATATCTGAAGAACATCATCATCATCATCATCATCATCATCATCATTATCGTCATTGTCCTCAGCAATCATGGAAGGATTTCAATTGAAATGCAAGAAGATATTGTTGAATTGACCGAAAAATATAGAAAAATATTGGAAAATTCGTCAAAATTGTCTGTGTGGGATAAAAAGAAGAATTAGACAAAATTTGTTCAACTTCAATGCGAGAAAAACATAATAGAAAATTACAAGAATTTCGTCAATGTAAAGGAAGTGGTCTGCAACAAGCACAACCATCATCATCATCATCTTCCACATCGCATCGAAGAATGTCTTTAATCAAAGTAAGTAGTGTTTTAACTTAATTTGTTTTTAAAAAAATTAATGATATAACATTCGTACAATCATTATCACCATTCAAATCTCGTGTCATGACATACATCATCTACAATCACCATTATGTTGATTAGCATGAATTCTAGTCTGATGCATTGATTTGATGGAAAATCAGAAAAAGGAAATAAGAGCGATGAAAATGAACTCGGAATTGTGCTTAAGATTGGATAACTAGAAAATTCTAGATAAAAATAAATACTTCCACACGGACAACAAAACTATTTTGAGGACGCCACCACACAAAAAATTCATAAAATTTTAAAGTTTCATTGCACAAGTAATTATATACATTCATATCTTATTGTTATCATTAATTTTATACAATTTATAGACATGCAATGGACATTGCAATTGTATTTCATATCTGACTGTATCATTTAACAAATTCTCACCATTTTCAGGAGGAATCAGCACGTACCTTTAGAGAAAACTGAAGAAAAATAGAGGTATTATTAATATTTTTTAATTATATCCTTGTCAAAATAATACGAAAAAAATCAAACATCTTCATATCCTCAAAACTATTATAAAATTTGCAAGAAATCGAAATACCCGTTCAGATAAAAAAAAAGTTAACGGGTTGTCTGCCAATCAGGCGCAAATAAAGAGTCGCCATCTATCGGCGAGTCAATGGTTTGAAACTCGGCTAGATATGTTAGTGGTGTGTGTGTTTGACGTTAGAGCGTGACATTCTCGCGTGCGCGTCTAATTGGCGGGAGATTTAAAAATGTCGTCGATCGCGCGCGTCGAAATGGCAGGAAATTAAAAGCGCGTATTCTAAATCTTGTGGGGTGGTACCGGAAATATGTAAAAGTGTGTGGGAGAGAGAGAGTTCATATAAATTTGAGGAATGTTCTCCAACATTCACATCCATTTAAAAATGGACACAATTAAATCCTATGTACGAAGGCGTTGGCCGAATGTAAGATTAGTAAGTTGTTCATTTGTGTGTGAGTGTTTGTGTGTAAACTAAATATTTATTTTTTAGTTAGCAATCATTCCAGTGAACGAAATTCCAATGAATTCTATTAGGGTGTTAATAGCAAACAACTACGTAGGGTTCGAAATGAATGGAAAAAACGGACTGTTTTTATATGTGAAAGGAATACCCTAATGGGGTAAACATTACATTTTCAATATGATGCATTTTAAAGTGGAATATTTTCTTTTTACATTTAAAACATACAATTTCATAATATTGACTTTTTGAAAAAAAAAATACCTTTGCATATGGCTCGAAACCACATTTCAAAAAAATTAATTATACATATAAAATTATAATGCAACACAAGAATTAGTCAGTTATAAATTATCACTATTAGAAGAAGGAGATAGCAACCATGCCTATTGACTAATTCAGAAGGAAAATCAATTTGTCATCGATGAGTAGCAATAATGGGCCCGTTTAGCATATTTTAAATTAATAGAAAAAACGGTATGTTTCGATAGCAAAAGGTGATCTAAAGACCTCCTGAAATTTTGAAAACCATTCATCAATTAGATCCGAAGTTATACGGCTGGGAATTTTGAAAGTTCTGAATATGTCGTGTGACGTCACACCACGGTTAATTCAGCGCGGGCAGTGGGCAATTCGCATGGTTCTGGGTGAACTAAAATCATAGCACCTAAACGGCTTAAGATAATTGGTTGAAATTTTGAGAGTTAATGTTTTTTAACTTGCTTTATTTAAT
The DNA here is from genome assembly GCA_029298725.1 of Gnatocerus cornutus. Taxonomy (NCBI): domain Eukaryota; kingdom Metazoa; phylum Arthropoda; class Insecta; order Coleoptera; family Tenebrionidae; genus Gnatocerus; species Gnatocerus cornutus. Next base: position 7,357,697 of record CM055516.1, read on the forward strand.
TATGCAAAAAAAAATTATCTTGAAGTATAAGAACAAAAATAAATAAAAATACAAATACAATTTTTGAAGTTTCTTATTAATTTGTTATTAAAAATTTTCAAAAAAACATTAAAAAATAGTTAATCTGTATACGGAATGGTTCAACGTGATTTTCTCAAAAACAACAAGCGATCGGAATTTGAAATTTTGGGTACAAAAATAAGCCTACAAAACTAATCGAGTGAGAGTATGTATTCATATTTTAGGGATATACGCACAGTAAGGCGGCGGCGGAGCGGAAAAATCTCTTTTTCCGAAAGTGACATTTTTGATAGGATGTTCTATGTATTTAACACTTTATGAGTTATAAAATTGCGCTATAATAAATAATGATTTTTGGATTTTCTATGTCTAAAATTAAGAAACTGTAAATCTGTCTCTCAATTTTGTCACTCAGACATTTGTTTTTTAAATTATTTACCAACATCTATTTTTGATATATGCCATTTAGTATCCAATACATGTATACTTTGATTTATAAAATATTTTTACTTATTTCACCATAAATCCTCATTCTTTCATGATCGTCGTACTTTTTTTGACCTACAAAGAAGCTCCGGTTTCCTTCGTTTTTGGACTAATCAATTCCTGTTCTAAATAATACTGTGTACAAATCGTCGAATTTAGAATGAAGATTATGGGAAAAACAGTATCAAAGGAGCAAAGTTTGGAGCCTGCAAGTCCATTTCCTCAACTTTCATAAATTCGGCAGCGTGCTGATAATGACATTATATATCAGTTATCACTTTTTATACAAGCTCGTCTGATCAAATACCGGTATGAAACCATCCAAAACGGTGCTAAAAATATTGGATGCCCGATATTTTCGAGCTACAAGAAAATTATATTGCCGAAAAAAAAGTGCTATTTTTGTAATGCACTATCACAGATATTTGGGCAAGTTTGAAACAAAAATGATAGGAGTATTATGAATTGTATGTACTTATTTACGACTTCACCTGTGCCGTTAAGAATGACTAAAGTTTTTTCAATAGTGTTGTATATCTGCCGTTTTGACAGTCAAATATTATGTGGTAAAACGTCGGGTTTCATTTAAGAACATATAATTTTCAATATCTTCTTCTGACTGTATTAAAAAAATGTGACAATAGTCTACTGCCTTTATTTGAAACAAAATCACTTTGCCGCATAACTCGTTAACAAGTTATTCTTGTTTTTTCATTTTGAAGAAGACTGATAAATTGTGTAGCAGGTGCTATTACCGATGTGTTTCTAGTTACATTGGGAAACTACATATCTTTTGTATGGCATTTTTTAAATTCACATTATAATGTAAAATACGCTAGGCTCTCGGATATTTAAAACAACAGTAATTTGGAATCAGTAATGCTGAAATGTCTCAAATCTGACATCAGTATGGAGTGCGCCGAGTACCGTGGTGTGACGTCACGGCTAGCCACGCCCCGTTTCCCAAATCTACACTTTTGGGATTTTTTTTAAGGGTGAAAGAATTGCTGAAAAAATTTAATTTTTTTGGAATCGGTTATTTACGCAAAGTACTTTCAAATTATGAAATAAAAAAAAACGCTGAACGGGCCCATTCATTGAGTTCGGCAAAATCTATTCTGTTGCCAAGTGCTTTACCATTTTTTGAAAATGTCGACGGAAATTGTGATCTTAAAAATAAAAGAATTTGTAATGTGATCGATCCACAGAATTCAGTGAATAAAAAGTAATTCTTTGCACATCACGCGAGCCTGGTGAAAGCAATTTCTGAATTAAATGCAAATTTAAAAAAGCTGATAAAACTTGGAATTTGAATTTTAATGATTTATCGAAAAAAGTGCGTATCAACATCGTGGAAATTAGTAAAACGATCGGAAAGCTTATGGAAATTGAAAAGAATTTAAATTAACTAATTGTCGAACAGAAAAATATCTCGAATCATATAGAAAACTTGCTAAAAAGTGAAAAATATAATGATCTTGTTATATCGCAACTAAATACAAAAGTTCAAGTGGAAATTGAAGATAAATGGAGGCAACTGATGAATAATAATGAAGGGTTATCAATTAGAATAGCTAAATTTGAGAATAAATTTCATCACATTGACGAGATCAAAGTTCTTAAAGTTCAAACTTGTTAAAATCGTTTATATTTATTAAAATCACACAACACTCGTTCGTTAAAAAAATTTATACATTCCATAATACAAAATTTCATTTTTAATTTTGCAATTTTGGCAATTTTATCGCTGAAGGAACAAAATTTGGCACAATTATTGCTTTAAGGGCGTTTATTAATTGTGCCAAAGCACCGAATTTAAAAACAAATAGGAATCATTTAGGACTCATCATTTAGAAGTTTTGCAACTTTGGCTATTTTATCAATAAAGCAAATATTTGGCATAATTATTTCCCTAAAGTAGGTTGTTAAATGTGTCAAATTACAGAATTTGAGAATAAATAGAAAGGAATGTAAAATTTTTAATTTGTCTTGGAACATTCAAAATTTTCTTTTCCATTTTGTAACTTTGGTAATTTTACCGCCTATACAATGAAATTTTTCAAACTTATTGCTACATATCTATTTATTAAGTGTGCCAAATTGTACAAATTTTAAACAAAAATTAACAATTTAAGAATATTCAATTTTGGAAACCAACTCGAAATTCCAATTTTTTATTAAATTTGACATCGCCGGTAATTTTAACGTTATAATAACGAAATTTGGCACACTTGCTGCTATAGCTCCGTTTATTAAGCGTACTAAATCATAGAATTTTGGAACAAGAATTAAAAATTTTAGAATTTTTTATTTTGTTACCGATTTTTTTCGAAATTTTGTAAAAAAGTTTTTCTCTAAACAATCCTAAAATTATTATTATTCCCTAGCACTTTCTAGGAACTCTAAAAAAACTTTATAGATACTTTTTAGATTTATGGTGGCAATACAGATGATAAATTTAAGAACAAAAATTAGAACTCAAATATTAGCAAAGAATCCAAAGATTCGATAAACTCAAATAAATTTAAACAATCTGAAGAATTTGAAAAATTTTAGAAGAGTTTTCTTGGAGGCAATTTGGAAAACCTGAAGAATTTAACGAGAAATTTTAAAGAATCCTGAAAAGAAAATCTAAGAATCTAAAAAATGTATAAAAAAATTGATTCATTTTAAAATTTCTTGGAGCAAATTTAATAATTCTAAAAACTTAAAAAAATTAAGCAATATTTACGAATTCAAACATTCTGGAATAAATTCGAAGAAACTAAAGAAATTAAAAAATTTAAGAACTGATTATTTGAAGAAATTTTCCAATAGACGGTTTCATGATATTCCAAAAAAATATTGCAAGAAATTTTAGGCGAAACTTGAGAAAATCTAAAGAACTCAAAAAATTCTAAAACAAATTGAAATGGAAATGTGGAAATTGAAGATAAATGGAGACAACTGATGAATAATAATGAAGGGTTATCAATTAGAATAGCTAAATTTGAGACTAAATTTCATCACATTGACGAGATCAAAGTGATTAATGTGCGTCAACCTGAAAATAACGAAGAAAATGAGGAGGACGAGGAAAATCTAACAAACTGATAAAGATAACGCATAAAACACTTGTTAAAATCGTTTATATTTATTAAAGTCACACAACACTCGTTCGTTAAAAAAATTTATACATTCCATAATACAAAATTTCATTTTTAATTTTGCAATTTTGGCAATTTTATCGCTGAAGGAACAAAATTTGGCACAATTATTGCTTTAAGGGCGTTTATTAATTGTGCCAAAGCACCGAATTTAAAAACAAATAGGAAATCATTTAGAACTCATCATTTAGAAGCTTTGCAACTTTGGCTATTTTATCAATAAAGCAAATATTTGGCATAATTATTTCCCTAACGTAGGTTGTTAAATGTGCCAAATTGCAGAATTTGAGACTAAATAGAAAGGAATGTAGAATTTTTAATTTGTCTTGGAACATTCAAAATTTTCTTTTCCATTTTGTAACTTTGGTAATTTTATTTTTTTATTTTATTTTCCTTGCGATACCAAAATTAAAATTTGCTTTGAAATAAACCATGTTTTATTTCAATTTATGAAGAGAACACTATACCCCACAAAGATTTATCAAAATGTATAAAAATCGATGGTTTTGGTGCAATTTATGTATTAAACAAGCAGTATATCAAGTAACTTCTTGTTATGATTAGTTGTTAATTAATTTGTAATAAACTTTTATTAATACCTACTTTCGTATTGCAATAATATGTGTATTGTAAATAAATAAATAAATAAAATTTCTCAAATCGAAACCTTTGTTCTTATTTGCGTTCTTATTTGGGTAATTTTGTGTGGCGGAAAAAAGGTGTAAATTAATTATTGTAATAAATTTATTTAAGATTAAAATTATTTTCCTTTTTGTTTCAGTAAAAAGTTGATTTTTTTGGTTTAAGCTTGTTTTTCCTTGTTTTCAAGGTTTTTGAGATAAAAGTTGATTTTCCAGATTTTGAGGTTTTCATACTGTACATTTCATAACAGGAAATTGTGGTTTAATTTTATATAAAAGTAGATGGCATCAATCATTGAATCAGTGTTGACCAACTGCAGTAAGTTCACAAACAAATTTTATAAACAAAATGGAAGTGCTAAATCAGTTTCACAAGTGTTTTAATTTAACAATATTTAACTCGATGTAAAAAATTTTGATGCTAACAACATTACTGATGATTTGTTGTTTCTCGAAGTTTCATTAGAATATCCTCAAAAACTGCGCGATTCGCAAAGTGATTTACCTTTTTGCCCAGAAAAAATGATTTCTCCAGATGGATCAAAACAAAAAATTCCAAAATTATTAACTACAATACATAATAAAGAAAAATTTGTTATTCACAACAGAAATCTCAAACAGGCACTTACTTTCGGCTTACGAATAATCAAAATTTATAGAATATTAAGCTTTTTCAAAGGCGATGATTAAAATCGTACATTGATCGAAATACCAAGTTAAGAACGAACTCCAAAAACGAATTTGAAAAAGTTTTCTTAAAAAACATGGTAAACAGTGTTTACGGAAAAACACTCGAATCGAATCGAAAAATAAAAGATATCAGATTAGTGAAAAATTAGAAATCAGCGAGAAAATATATTTCAACATTTAAATCTACCAATTATTAATTATTTATTAAATAAATTAATATATCTAGGATTTATAACACTGGATTATTTAAAATTGTAATGTACAGCTTTCATTACAAATACGTAAAAAATAGATTCTCAGAATATTTTAAAAGCCAATTTTAAAAGTCCATATAAAGAGGATACTAATAGTTTAATTTACCAATTTAGTTCACTTAACAAAAGCAATAATACAACAATTTATAATATATTTAGAACAGATTGTAATAATTATTTTGACACCTCTGATTCTCCTACCGATAATATTTTCAATATAAAACAAGTTAATAAAAAGGTATGATGAAGCACAATTTTAAAATCAAAAATTTTAACCGAATTCATATCATTAAGACCAAAAGTTTATTTATTAAAAGTAATTGGAATTGATAACAATTTTTCAAAAATGGCAGAAAACAACCTGCTAAAAAATTACGTACATCATAATACTTACATAACATTTTTCTGCGTTTTACTTTCAATTATCATGTTTTGTATTTTATATGCTTTTTGCTTTTACTTTCATTATCATGTTTTAATATTTTTCTATGTATTAATGTTAGATATTATGTAATAATTGGTAAAAAAAATATTGATTTATTATTATTTTATAATACAGGGTCCGGCAACACTTGTGTCCACCCCCAAAATCGTCTTTAATTTTAAAGATAAAATTTTGAAAATTTGCATACATTCACAGTTGACAAAGCTCTAGAAGCTGACGCAAGAATTTGTTTTGTTTCACTGATAGTTAATTGTGAGAGTTTGTGATATCAACCCCTAATTTAATTTTATTTTAATATAAATATGTAAAAAATAGCTCAGCTGTTATTTTAGATTCAATGCAAATTGTCTTCAAAATTTGAGAAAAAAATGCAGTTTTATCAAGTTTCATTACGTCAAAATTGGGAACATTTTTAAATCTCCGGCCATTTTACACAGACTAGCGGCACGAGACGCCTCCTACCGGCGACACTTTTCAAGTTCCAGACCATCGCCTGCTTTATAGAGGTATACTAATGCCTGTTAGTGCCAATTAAAGAATTCCGTTCAAAAAAGTGTTTTTTTAAACCGTCCGTTTTTCAAAATTTTTATCAATTTTTCTCAAATATCTTGGCAAAAACTAACGACTTTTGTCGTTGGTTGGAGAGTTTATTTAATTACTTTTTTAATAATCGACAAGTTTCATAATTTTTCAAATTGTTAAGCAGAACTAAAAAAAAAAAACATTTTGATGGATCACACGATATAAATTAAAATTAAAATCTGTTATTTTATCAGGCCCACATTCGCCGGTAGTTTTGGTTTTCTTTCCGTTTACATATCAAATCTCGGTGTATTTGACTTGAGCTCAAAAGGAAACCATTATCGCTAAACGATATGTTATCCATTTTACCATTATTTTCTATTTTCGTATTATAATACATATACTAGATAACACAGTTTCCAACTTTTTCGAAGACAATATACAAATGCCGATGGTCAAATGTGTGCCATAGTTTTAGCACGGTTTTTATAATTTAAAATTTCATTCGAAAAATCGTGGTCCTATGAGTGTGGTAAAAATTTCAAGTTGCAATATTAATGTAATTGTATTAATAAATTGCATACTTCTTAAATACAGGTTCAGTTTTCAAGAAATCAACGCCTTTATCAGTTATTTCAAAAATAAAATTACTAAATTATTTTTAAAAACCAAAAACATTTTATTAATTTTTGGTATTTAAGTAGATGTAATTTTTTATACTTAACATGATAGAAAACAGAATAAATTTACCTTATTGAAAAGGTGACAATGAAATAGCACATTTAACGTTAAAATTGTTTAAATAATGTCAAATTAGACCTTACGTATTTATATATTCTATATATATATATATTCTATTAGAATCCGTTCACAAAAATAACGAAGATTTGGGCTTGAAAGTCAGTGTATATTTTTGTCATTCTGATAAGTATAATAAAAATAATGTTATAAAAACTTACCTAAAAAGACTGGAAACCTTTGTAAAACATCATTCTGTCTTTTGACACCACACCACTTGAGCCACCGACACAAATAAAGCATAAAATACAATGCAGTCATACAAAGTTTGCGTAGGCGTAGCTATTGGAGGGGACGCAGCAACTCAGGCAGCGGCAATAATTTACGTAACTAGTACGGAAAGTGACCAATTTCGCACGAGTGTGAAAGTAGATGCACGAGGCGCCAGCCAAGAAAGACGAGTCATGTACACTATTTTTCCTACGACCTTCCATCATCATAAGTTTCGACAATAGTTCATTTCTTATCTATTCTAAATGTAATTTTTCTACTACCTCCTATAAAAGTGACGTATTCTACATTAGTCATTAGTGTAATATGAATATATCCGCACAGACCTGTCAAAACTGCCTAACCAATTCATTTTTATCATTATGCATGTTGTTTTGCAGTGATATCGCCTAGATATTTGAGACAAAAATTCAAGAGTTACATTTGTATTTCAAAATAACTGCCAATTTTGACAGGTCTGTGCGGATATATTCATATCACACTAGTGATTTTTGTGTGAAGAATTCAAGGAAACATTTTATGAGAAGTTAGTGCGCACCTTTTGGGACACCTGTATTTACAATTTTAAGCAGTAGCTGCGTTCCCTCTTTTTCCATATACTTAATCATTTCTACCATAATATTATCAGGCCCTGCAGCCTTACCATTTCTTTGCCTTCGAATGCTGAAGCGAAGTTCTTCCATCGTTATTTCGTCTTCATTGAGAATTTCCGAAAAATACTCATACCTTCTGTCTATAATTTCAGACTCTGTAGCTAAAATATTTCCTTTTGAATCTTCTATGCACTTGGTATTATGCTTTTTATCAATTTTTAAGTTTTGAATTGTTCTAAACAATAACTTAGCGTTTCCTTTGCTATTTTTCTTCCATTTTGACGCCAAACTCTTCCCACTTCCTTGTCTTGGCTTCTTGCACTTTTTCTTTGACCTTCTTTCTTTGTGTTTTATACATCTCATAGTTGCTGTTCGTTTTATCGCTAAAGTACTTTTGCCACAATCTTTTTTTATCTCGGATTTCTGCTTTTACCTCTTGGTTCCACCATGCGGTACATTTAGCACCCTTCTTACTTATCGATCCACAAACTTCGTCCGCCGCCCAGCATACATTCTCTTTAAATATTTTCCATAAATTCTCCAATTTGTACTTTTCAGTCTATTTAGACCAGGGTCGATAATTTTTGAAATCAAAAAAAATCGTAGTAGAATGAAACCTATTGGAAAATGTTGAGAATATTACAAAAATGAAAGGAAAAATAAATTACGGTCGATTCGAGATCGGGAAGTGGGAGAGGGTGGGTTTTTAAGGGTTAAAATCGGTTTATCTCGATTTCCGGCAAAACTACAAGTCTTATGGAAAAAAGTTGAATAGCAAAGTTGTAGGTAATAAAAACGATCTACAACTTTTGTATTTACACGTTTTTCTCATAACCTCAAAATTCACATGAAAAACTCAAAAAACCACGTTTTTGGTTTTTTATTTTTATCTTTTACAAAAAAATTTTTTTTATGAAATTTGGTGAGAACTTACCTTTGTATATACCAAATACACAAGAACTCGTGCCCCAGAGAGCAAGGGAGGGTGCCGACAGCAATACAGATGGTAAATTTCAAAACAAAAATTGACCAAGTTTAATAGTATTCGAGAACTGATAAAAAGTTAACAACCAATCCCAAAAGCTTATTCGAGAAGTGGAGTAAATGGCCATTCCAATTTCCTAGGCAACGAGAGTCTAATGCTTAACTGACCAATGGATGATAGTATGTGTCCATAGTTACCAATTTTCAAATTCTGTTCGGCTTCGGGATTGGCTACAGTTTTTTTGTCTTATCTCGGTTATTTTTTAAGTTAAAAAATTATGGTTTCAAAATTTTGGTTCAGAATTGTTGCCTCCATAAGCCCTTTCTCTCTGGGGCGCGAGTTCTGAGACACCCTCTATTTGATAGGTATTGAATGTGCTCTGATTTTGTTCATTTATTGAAATGCATCAGAAATAGGCTTGTTGCAAATAATAAATAACAAATTGGCTCACTTTGAAAGATTGTTGGAGTATGAATTCAAATTAGCCCCCAAACTGACAGTAAAACATGTGGATCCCCAGAATCATCAAAAGATGACAAGACGGTTCGCATTTCAGCTCTTCAGCAACCCTGTTTCGGATGCTCTAGCAATTTTAAATTGCAAAAACACCCCAGGCTTTGAAGATGTTGACTCAACAGTTCAGTTTTGCAGACGAATTAATAATTTGGCCGACATCCTAAACTCGAATTCGCCTTTGAATGAATGGTCTTAAACTACATTCAGATAATCAAAGGGAACTAGAAGATCTACAGATCCACTGGAACATTTTTTTTACTCTTACGTGAGTGTGGAGGTTCCAATAACAACGCTGCATCCTCGCAAGTTGATCAAATTTTTAGACTGACGTCCCTCTATTCACTTGTTGAACCACCCAGAGGCAGAACAGAGGCAACTTAGAGAATCTCTTTAATTATGGCTGTCTAGAAAGTACAGATTTAACAAAACATCATATAGATCCTCCATTGGACAGCATTCTAGACAATGAGATTGGTTCTGCTGAGTATCTGACAATTGAAAATAGTAAAGAAACTAAAACATAAAAGAAACAGATGTCCACTATGTGTTAATTGATGATGGAATTGAGTCATTTAATACCTTCATTTTTAAGAAAACTTTTGGTTACTACAAAGGTTAGACAGAACAAAAATTCGACACTATGTTGGCTGTATCAAGCACAAATTTGAAATTACAAAAAAAGTTAATTTTTCCTTCTTAATGCTCAGAATGAGTATTTCTTGCAAAAAGAAAAAACAACGCCGAAGTGGGGAGATCAGACATTCTAAAAAATTTGCCAAATTGGTAAAACTATTGCAACTTTTCATCTAGAAGCTGTATACAGATTTAGATGAAATTTTCACAAAAGCTTTATTTCAGCATAAAATTGAAATGATTAAAATTTCATCAAGACATTTCAACTGGTTATGTTTTTTTGAGCGGTTCTTGCTTCTCGAAACAGAACTTTTAAGTGTGTTTTTACGGGAGAAATATCGACACATTCTTAATGACAGCCTTTTAAACAATGACTCGAATTTCCGAGAATTGACACTTTCTACAAGAAAGTAAAAGTAAAATCCAAAATACATTTCAGATGACTATACAGATTTTAAAAACCCTCTTCACAGCGCTGAAGCTGAAGATTTTTGAAGTTTTATTGTTTAATTGGTTCGTTATTGTTTGATTTTTTAATGTTGTTTTGTGTATTTTGTTGTTACATACAGGGTGTCCGGAAAGTGAAGCCCCACTCTCCCCTATAACTCCTTAAGGGACCGTCAGTTATCGGAAATTGCAAGCGGAAAATACGTGTTGCTAAACAGAGCTAAAGAAGGAAAAAGCTTCAATGTGAATGTTGGAATACCTTCAACTTCAACAATAACAACATCAATATCGACAGCATCTGAAAAATCAACTTCAACTCCACCTATCGATATTCCTTCATTCACGCCAACACCATCTTAAACAACAAAAATGTCTACGGATGACAGCAGTGACGATGATGAAGAAGAATCACAGAACAATTTTGATCCAAATACTTTGTTTTCGCAAAAACCCTTTTTAGTAATGTAAAAAAAAGAAAGTTATAAATCTTTTATTAAACATTCATAAATACAGTTTTATTATTTTTTTTAATTTCTTTCTAGATACTTCTCGATTAGGACATCTATATGTGTCAGGTCCATCAATGATGGTTTCATCGCTTGACCAAGGACAACACATGTAATGCCACCCATGAAGTGAAAATTTCATATTTTGAAATAGAAAAAAATCTTCTTTATGTTCGTTCAGAATACGATCTTCATATTGTTTTAGAATTTTTTTTTCATTTTCATTGTAAAAATGGCTCGAATTTCCGAGAATTGACACTTTGTAACAGTTCGTTCTAGCGTCCCTTAGAGGACGGTGTCTAATCACACATTTTACTGTATTTCTACATAGTTAATAGATGTTTTAATTGTTAATTGTATGCTCTTCAACCCATACAACTCATCCTATCAAAAAGTAGAACGAAACACTGGCGCTCCAACTTGGGCTCGAAAAAGGATGTGTTGTGTTATCGCGAGGTGAAGCTTTTCTTATTGCCGCCATTATCCAGCAAGAGCACTTTTGGTCTTTCGGCTGAATCGGCATAGTGAGAAAGCAAGAGCGTGTGAGAAGAAATTTGGACAGGAAGCACTAAAAGGGATTATTGGTCTTCGGAAAAGCCAGCGATTGTGGTCCGGTGTGCACTACAAGAAAAGACGACGCCATTTTTGTAGGACTGTGTACCTTGGTACCGTTGTAGTACCGTTAACGAGGGAGTAGCGTTTGGATGCGCGCGCAGTCCATCCCGGTTTTCGGTGAGTCTAGTGACTTTCGTTTCGCCGCCATCTTATTAGTGTGTGCGCGCGCTTGTCTAGTGACTTTTGCCGTTGTAGGAATTTTAGCTGTCAAAATAGGTGGCGCTGAAGTTAGTGACTTTCCGACTGTCATTTCGTAAGCGGGAAATTTAAACTTTGAATGACAGATAGGCATCCGTACAATCTAAGAGGGAAAGGAGAACAGCTACCAGTAAAGGTGACGACAAACTTGACCTTTACTCCAGAGCAGTTTCAACAGCTTTTGGCTAGCGTCAAAATTAGTTTAACCTCTGACACAGCATTGACAACAGGTACAACGGACGAAACGTCTAAAGGAAACTTTGCTGATTGCAAAACCAGGTTTTCCGGAACCAAAGGTGAATCTGTAGAAGCGTTTATTGACGCAATTCTGGTCTACAAGGATTGCGTAAATATTTCTGACGAAAATGCTTGGAAGGGATTTCCAATGCTACTTGATGGAGCAGCAGCGACTTGGTGGCAAGGATGCAAATCGCTCTCCACAACATGGGAAGAAGCAATTGCCGCGCTCCAAAGGAGTTACGGCGAGCGAAAGCCGAACTACCGCATTTTCAAGGAGCTATTTTCAAGAGAACAGCGTGAAGGTGAGCCTACAGATGTTTTCTTAGGGCAAGCAAGAGCCTTGCTTTCAAAACTTTCAACGACTCCTGTGCTTCACGAAACGCACAGAATTGATATGGTCTACGGTCTCCTCCATAAAGGTCTCCGGAAGATGATACCGCGGGACAGTGTAGATTCTTTCGAGACTCTGATCTTGAAAGCCAGACAGATCGAGGATCTACAGAATGAAGATAAAGAAGGCCAAGAAGACACCAGACGTGGTAGAACTAAATGCACGTACTGTAGAAACTACGGGCACACTCAAACGGAATGTAGGAAATTGAACACGAAGTCCCGAGAAACAACACAGGTGGGAAAACCGAGTACGACTACTGCACCGGCTCCCCCTGCATTGATATGCTATGGTTGCCACCAACCAGGACATATTAGATCCCAATGTCCTAATAAAAAGCAAAAAGGCACTGGCATCAGCATGGACATACTGTCAGCCGACTTGGTAGGTGAGGCATGTAGAGCATTTTTACCAGTCTCAATCGCAGGCAAGGATGGTCTCGCGTTTGTGGACTCAGGGGCTAGGTGTAGTATGGCAGGACAAAAGCTTTATAAGCACTTAAAGCTGGTCGAAGCCCCATTTCGCACAGTGACCCAAGTCATGACAATGGCTGATGGAATCCCTATCAAGGTGGAAACCGAGGTTTTTGATGTTGAGATCGAATTGAACAATCGAAAAGTTCAAGTCTCACTAACTGCTGTACCAGAGCACATCCACAGCAAGACATTGCTGGGCATCGACTTTATTAGAATGGCAGACATCATTTTGGATCTCCCCAAAATGCAATGGCGGTTCCGAAACGATCCGGCCTGGTCTCCACTAGTTGACGAATCAAAAGTTGTTAGTGGTTTACCCGTCAACACGGTACACATTGAGCCACTGCGTCAAGATGAAGGAACGACTTTATCGGTGGAAGAGAAGATCAAGTTAGCGGAGCTGCTTGAACAAAACAAGAAAGTGTTCGAAAGAAATTCGGACCCCACTCCTTTCGCGGAACACCGCATTATACTGGCTGATGATCAACCAATAGCGACACCTCCATACAGATTGTCACCTCAGCGTCGTTCAATTTTGGAAAGTGAAATCCAGAAAATGATCGAGGAAGAAATCATCGAGGAGTGCGAATCACCTTTTGCGGCACCGGTAGTGAAGACTATAGGAAACTAAATAATGTTACAGTACCCGATCGGTATCCGTTACCGCGAATAGACGATGTTCTTCATTTTGCCCAACAGACATTTTTCATGAGTACTCTAGATCTAACAAGTGGGTTTTGGCAGGTTCCCGTGCGAGCTGAGGATCGCGACAAAACGGCGTTTGTAACCCCTTTTGGTTTGTATAGATATCTGAGAATGCCATTTGGGTTGCGAAATTCCCCGGCAACGTTCCAACGACTAATGGATCGGTTCAAAACAGGATTATCGGATGTCACCTTACTGGCCTACATGGACGATCTCATAGTTTTGTCTGGTACTTTCGATAAACATTTAAATGATTTACAACGTGTGTTTGATAGACTGAAAACTTTTTAGTTAAGTGCCAATCGGCGGAAGTGTGTTTTCGGTTGCCCCGAAATAAAGTTCCTGGGCCACACCATTACCCAAGGTGGAATTTCTACAGACCCCGGAAAAGTGGCTGCCATATCCACAATGGCACCCCCTAATAATGTCAAAGAATTAATGACCTTTTTGCAGACCTGTAGCTGGTTCAGGAGGTTCATTCCAAATTTCTCGGAGGTCGCACAGCCATTATCGGTTCTTACCAGGAAGAAAACTCAGTGGACATGGGGGACCGAACAGACACGAGCTTTTGAACAACTGAAACAAATGCTGACAACGGCTCCGATTCTTCGTTCTGGGTAGAACTGCCATATGTTCTAAAAACCGACGCTAGCGCCTACGCGTTGGGAGCATGTTTACTCCAGGGGGAGGGTCCCGACGAACGTCCTGTAGAGTACGCGAGTCGGCTGCTTACAAAGGCAGAACAAAACTACACAACCACGGAGCGTGAAGCGCTTGCCATTGTGTTTGGTGTGCAAAAGTTCCGCGGTTACCTGGAGGGAGCGAGAGTTATTGTGGCTTCGGATCATCAGCCGTTGAAATGGCTAATGTCACTCAGGTCACCTTCTGGAAGGCTAGCTCGATGGGCCTTGTTGTTACAGTCTTTTGACCTGGGAGTTGACTATATTCCCGGACGAACCAACGTAATTGCAGATACACTAAGCCGACCTCCCGTATCAAACGGAATCGATGTTCGCGTGGTGGAAGTAAACTTGCCACAGGTCTCCGCCTCGAATCTCAGGGAAGAACAATTGAAGGACGAGACTGTAGCGAACATTATTAAGACTTTTGAAGATGGCAACGAGGAAGAGGCAACGCGTTGGGTTGACAGAGGCTATCTGCTGTCAGGCGGGATTTTGTACCGATATAGTCCCGACACGGAGGCTGAAGAACCGCAGCTGGTGGTTCCAGCTCAGATGACTAAAGACGTGCTTATGGAGTTTCACGACTCCCCCCTCGCTGGCCATCCGGGAGTCGATCGAACTATAGAGAAGATTCAACGACATTATTATTGGTCTTCCATGAGGCGTGATGTTCGCAAATATGTTCGCGAATGTGTAGAGTGTCAGCGGTACAAATGTAAAAACTCCAAGCCTGCTGGTCTGTTGCAAACTCCAGTGATGGCGCAACGGTTCGATGTACTTGCTATGGACTTGTTCGGCCCTTTGCCACTTTCGGTGAGTGGGAAAAAATGGGTCTTTGCTGTGGAAGATGTGGCCACTAGGTGGATCGAGCTCTTCCCGCTGGAGAAGACTACCGCCGAAATGTGCGCGAAGTGCTTAATCGACGAAGTAATTCTACGATATGGAACTCCGCGTAAAGTCATAAGTGACAATGGGACACAATTTGTTTCGGAGGTAATGCAGCAAGCGAGTTTCTGCCTGGGTTTCAAGCAAATTTTGACTCCTGTGTACCACCCTGCTGCAAACCCCGAGGAGCGACGAAATCGAGATATAAAAACGCAAATATCTATGTTGGTAGAAAGGAATCACACCCGCTGGTGTGAAGTCATTGCCTCTCTCTGTTCGGTTTGCGATGAACACCACTCTGCATTGTAGTCTGGGACACAGTCCCGCGTTTTTGAGTTATGGGCGCGAATTAAGAGCACCATTTGAGGTCCACAATGATCTTCGGGCGGTGATAGAAAACGAGAATTTCGTGGCCGAGATCACACCCTACCTGAAATCCCTAACTAATAATTTACAGGATGCTCGTGAGGTCCATGAACAACAACAAGACAGGGCAAAGAAGTACGCCGACCAAAAAAGACGACCAAGTCCTGGGTATGAAGTTGGAGAAAAAGTCCTTGTCGACGTACACGCCTTGAGCAACGCGGCAGCTTCATTTACAAACAAGTTCGCCCCAAAACGAGATGGTCCATATCTCATTGTTGGAAAGTCAAGCCCGGTATCTTACACTGTAGCAGATCCCGCAAATCCAAACGTAGTGTTGGGTAGATACCACGTGTCAGCAATACGACCCTTTGTCGAGGGCATCGAGACGCCGCGCGCCGTCTCCGGTCTTACCGTTGAGAAAACGAGGGCGTCCAAGAAAAACCCTTCAACCAAACGTCGCGTTGTCTGACCCGATTGCCAAAGAGGCTGTGGCGGAAGTTCCAGGAACCTCTACGGAGTGCCCACGCCGCCGTCTACGGAACCCATGCACGGCCCCATGTTGTGTTTGAGGTCTTATTTTAGTTGGATCCCTCCTGGGGACAGAGTAAGGAATCCAAAGGGGGAGTGTAACAGGAGTTGGTGGGTGAATCACTCTCGCCCTCTGTGTTTACCCTTCACGCATCCCCTACTCCCGGGGATACCAACAGTTCGTTCTAGCGTCCCTTAGAGGACGGTGTCTAATCACACATTTTACTGTATTTCTACATAGTTAATAGATGTTTTAATTGTTAATTGTATGCTCTTCAACCCATACAACTCATCCTATCAAAAAGTAGAACGAAACAGTGCAAAATAATATAACAATTCACTTTAAATAAACAGATGCAGATAAACTGCACAAATTGTAACAGTTTCGTGAACATTTGTAGACAAAATCCATATAAATTTTTCTCTGTGTAGAAGTCCTTGATTGCTCATTTATGTCGTGCTCTTTGACTTCCACTTTGAATAATTTCCCAAAGAGTCTTGTCATTCGGGAAGCCAATTTTATATTGAGAGGCGTTTTTGGTAAGTCTAAATATACACAGTGTCCCAGAACTCGACCCATAGAGCAAGGGCAGGTGCCGACAGCAATACAGATGGTAAATTTTCAAACAAAAATTAATTAAGTTTAATAGAATTTGAGAAAGGATTAAAAATTAACAACCAATCCCAGAAGCTTATTCTAGAGATAGAGTAAAATATCCTGGGCAACGAATATCCATCTGACCAATGAATGATAGTATGTGTCCATAGTTACCGATTTTCAAATCCTGTTCTGCATCGGGATTGGCTACAGTTTTTTCGTCTCAACTCGATTATTTTTTGAGATAAAAAAAGTTTGTTTTGAAATGATGTTTGCCTCCATAAACCTTTTTTCTCTGGGTCACGAGTTCTGGGACACGCTGTATACCTTGTAATGGCTCGATTTGAATTCAAAAGTACCGCCGCGGCGCGGAACTGAGACCGCCACCCAGTGACTTGTTAGATAATTTATCTAACAAGTCACTGCCGCCACCCGCCCGCCTGGCGGAAGGAATGTTGACCAGTAGAGATCACTTCCGTTCGGTACTCCAAAGAAAGCACGTCGTCTTTGTTTGAGTGGTGCCGCCATTGTTGTAAAACAAAATTGATTTGTTTCGTTTCTTTTTAGTTTATTTTGCATGCGGCAACGTTTAGTTTTATTTTATTAATTGTAAACTTTAATTAGTGTAAGTTAAGTGGATAAACAGGTTGCCGGTAAGCTCACGTTGAAAAAGGTATGTAAAATGGCCAACTTAACGGACCCAAACCCATCGCGTATGCTTTTCGAACGCTTAATGACACAGAATGCAAATACAGCACGATTGAAAGAGTTACTAAGCATTGTGTGGAGCTGCAAATATTTTCGACCTTATCTATTCGGACGAAAATTCAAAATTTATACCTAAAAGAACCCAATAGCAAACCAATAGAATGGCGACTAAAATTACAAGAATATGATTACGAAATTATTTACAAAAGAGGAAAACAAAATACTAACGCAGATTCTCTTTCAAGAATTCAACTCAACATTCTGGAGAACGACCAAAATGAAACATACAGTACGGCTAATAATCCTGGAAACGTCAATCATGAAATACTGGAATATCTAAGATTTCTATCTGAAAATCCCTTAGATACTCTAACACCCACAACTTCTAATGAACAAATGTCCAATCCAAATTTTTCATCCACAAGTATACAAGTTAGCAGAACTCTAACAATACGGTACACTTGCACAAAATTATACTCGTTCGAATTCCACTCAATAATAACTCAAAATTAATTTTGCAATTTTTGAAAAAATATGGAACAAACGACAAAACGTTTCACTTATACTTTTATGATGATAAATTGTATACCGCTTTCAATTCTGTTTTTCAAAGAAACGGTAAGAGAAAAAGATGAAAGGAAAATGCTTATTAAGCATCAGCACGAAGGAAAATGCAACACCATCGTGGTACAGAAACATATGAACAACTTGAACGAAACTATTTTTGGCCAAAAATGAGAAGTGATGTAACAGTTTTCATAAATGAACGTCCAATATGTCAGACAACAAAATATGCTAGAAAGAAACCGTCCTCTTGTTCAAACTCAATAAATTGGCAACCAATTCCAATTTTGGCACGCCGATGTATTTAAATTAGATAATCAAAATTTCTTAACAATCACCGGTGCCATTTCTAAATTAGGACAAGCCATTGAAATTTGTAACACTTTCCTAGAATATTTCTCATTCTACGGAATCCCCGAACAAATTACTATCGATAACGGAAATGAATGTAAAAATGATAGAACTGTTTAAACTTCATACACAATTTGCAAGCGACAATAAAGGCCAATGTGATGTGATCTACACTGACTTTGAGAAAGTGTTTGACAAAATTAATCATTTTGTTTTAATTGAAAAACTTGATAGAATTGGTTTTTCAAATTCGTTTCTCAAACTATTTATTTCTCATTTAAGCGATAGAATAATCGTTGTACAGCATGGTATAACGACATCTAAGGTATGATATTCCGCATCTACGGAGTGGGGAGTGACGTCACTCGGAGAGTACTTAGGCTGAATCGTTAGTTCACATGTAAGGCACGTGCTTGTCTTATTGGAATCTGTATTTATCCTGTTTCCAGCTTTTAACGATTTTCAAAATTTTTGTATTATACCTTCAAGTTAATTCGTTAATAAAATAATAATAATAATTATAATAAATACTAAAATGCGTTGTTCTATATTTGGGTACAATAGTGACAATCAGGGAAACTATGCTGAAAAGAATATCAAATTTTTTAGATTTCCCAAAGACAGTGTGACAAGACAATTGTGGGTGATTTCGTGTTGTCGGTTTGATTTTTAGAAATTTAGAAAATGCCAGAATATGTTGAAAACATTTCTGTGCAGAGGACTATGAGAGAAACTTAATATACGAACTGTAAAATTATTTACCAAAGAAGGGAAGAAAATTAAAAGACGAAGCTGTTATTTCTTTATTTCTTCCGAAAGGAAAATCACGCAAACCTTCAACAGCACGGGAAGAAAAAGCGTGCAAAAGAGATCAAGCCAAATTTGTGAAAAACATAATTGAAACGGAGTAAGATGGTAACTCATCGCTAATAACTTTCTTACATTACTTTAATTTCTTTTTATTTATGCAAAATATCAAGCCATTATTTGCTAAAAAGTAGTAATTAATGAAACAATTTTTCTTTGGTTGTATTCTTTATTTTTTTTTCAGTTTTCTTTAATCAAATTTTTATAGGGAACTGAAGATCGACAATAACACGACGCCAACGTTTATTGTAAATTTACACTTTCACCTAATAAGGAAAATCAGTTTTTTTCAGAAATCATTTTTGTGTTTGCATGTTGTCAAATAATCAAATAAACTTTACTTTTTGTTTCGATAGCGTAAACACAGACTTCGAAAATGACTTGACAGCAAAAGTAGATTTACTTAAAAGCGAAAATGAATAACTTTAGAAAAAATTTTAGAATTAATAAATTAAATTAAGTTTTAAAAGAAAGAAGAGATAAGATAAAAGGAAGAGGGAATTTGTGAAAATTATTAATTAATTTTGAATTAAGTTTGTTTTGTAGCTTCTGATTTCTTTTTTCTAACTTGATAAAACTTTTTTTCAAACTTAATTTATTGTTTTTTTTTATCTTTGAAATGAGGGTAAAGAAGTACAGCATAGCTTACCAATTTCTGCAAATTAAAAGGAGTATGATATGTTATGTTGACAATTTTAATTTTCAAAATACGTAATTTGAAATTTTTTTCGCATTATGCTTTCGAGGAGATGCAAAAAATACCATAATTACATCAAAACCAAAATATTTTATTTCTACATCTGAAAAAATCACACCTTGATTAGTCAATTCATTATTCTAAACTGACATATCTACGCTCGTATGCTTAATGAAATGTTTAGAACCTCATTTCAACAAAATATTTACAAGCGACTGTCCTGATCCGTAAATCTATAAACTTTTACTTGTTTTAACTGCCTTCATTCAGCATTAAAATAGAAAACGAATTTTAAATTGTTCCTTAGTTAAATCGATCTTGCGTAAAACATTGTTTTTAATAATATTATTTAATAACACGAATATAACACTTTTATTCCTGCTTTTAAGCACCGTACAATGGCAATTCTTACAACTGCTACTCTCCGAGTGACGTCACTGCGCGAGCTGGACGCGTTCGGGTTGCCTGAGTATCATATCTTAGAAATCTTTATATCATGGTACAACCAAACTATAGACTAACAATAAACTAAAGAGATGGCGCATGGACTAGAGCAGGAGGACATGGGAATAGAGGCATTTGCAAGGATGAATCCTAAGTACGATATAAAAAAGTGGGACTTCTTATATGTGAAGAATATCCCTGGTTGGCATATTCGCCAGATGGAGTGGTTTTTGAAAATGGAAAACCCACCAGAATTATCGAAATTAAATGCCCTTATTTAGGTAAATGCGATATTAGCAAATTCAAAAGCGGACAGTTCATTCAAATAACAAATACCCGATACAATCACAGCCTGTTGACAGACGCTCCATACAGAGCGGTTAATGCTTGGAAGAGCGAACTTTCAAACTGGCGGCCTTGATCCGTAACAATTGACAAGGGTGTGCCAAAACGAGCGATCCATCCCGTATTCAAGGCCTCCGCTACCGTTCTTGCTTGGATATCTGGAATTGGGAAGGCTTCGGGACAACCACTGAATCTGTCTATGCACGTCAAGCAATACGATTTACCGTTTGAGGGAGGTAAGGAGCCTATCAAGTCGATATGTATGGTGTGAAAGCGTTCGTCTGGAGTCGGAAGCACCTCCAGGGGAGATTTAGTGTGCTTTGTAATTTTTGCTCTTTGGCAATTAATACAAGCCCGAGTCCACTCTCTGACGTCTTTGTTTAGAGAGGGCCAAATAAACCTTTCCGATATCATTTTTGCCGATGCTCGGATTCCAGGGTGGGCTAAACCATGCATCTTATCGAAAATGGCTTTTCGGAGTCTGCTGGAGACGAACGGTCTTATTTTATTTTGTGAGACATCGCAATAAATGTCCGTCTGCTTTCCGTACGAAAGTTTTTTTAACACCAGCGAGGTCGATTGCGGGTTCTGCAAAATATCGTGTAGTTGTGGGTCTTGACTTTGATATTGCGCTAACTCCTCATAATCAATTGTTTGTGGGAAGTTAACTACTTCCAGCCTCGACAAGGCATCCGCGACAACATTCTGCTTTCCGCTAATATGTTGTATATCTGTTGAAAACTGCACTATGTACGTAAGGTGTCGCACCTGTCGCGGCGCCGCGCCGCTTTGTCCAGGTTTTGCCGAAACGCGAAAGTGAGCGGTTTGTGGTCTGTATAAATAGTAAACTGTCTGCTTTCTAACAAGTGTTTAAAATACCTAACAGAGAGATAGATAGCTAACAACTTCCGCAATAAGCCCAATTGAAACGGAAATACTGTCGCAAGTATCCGACATCGTCATAAACCCCCCAACGATCAACAAATACCCCACTCTAAAAGACTGACCGACTTGTTCTCCGAGTCAATTTCGAGAAAAATTAGAAGGCTCACGTCGGAGTTGGAACTAGGGGATAAAAAACCATCAACCCTACTAAACGAAATGGCACGACTCGGAGGCGCAGCTGTGCCCAGAGAAGTATTGAAGGAATTGTGGCTGCAACGGCTGCCAACGACGGTCCAAACAGTCTTGTTGACATTATCCAGAGACGTTGACGAACTGGCTCAAATGGCGGACAAAATGGTCGAAGTACAGCAACAAGAGGTAAACGCAGCAAACACAGAGAGCGAGCAAATACGAGCCAATAGTCACATATCTAGTGTTATCAATGATGCTTACAGATTATATGGGTTTATTTATAGGAACAGCAAAAATTTGAGTTATTTTATTATTTTGTGTTATTTTATTCACTTGTGCGGGGCAATTATATGGAATCCAATTTATGAAACTCACCGTGCCAAGATAGAATCTGTGCAAAGAAGTTTTCTTAAGTTTATTAGTTATAAATTTGAGGAAGCTTAACCAGTTAGGGGATGTGACCATAACCAGTTAAGAAAATTTAGGTTTACATCGCTTGCTATGCGAAGACACATTTTACTTGTAAAGTTTCTGTGTTCCGAGATTCAACACAAGAAGCAAATTGTATTTTTATTCAAATTTCTCGCGAACAAACTCTCAGCTAAAATCCCCCATAACACAGATGACACGTGTTGAATGTGATATTCACTTTGATTCAATGAAGAAAATTTGCAACAATATGTTGGGCCACGACTAATGTAAGTAAATTCCCAAGCCATAAGGCTAACTACGTCTGTATAAACGTAGCTACAAGGGTTTTTGCTTATCAGTATTTTTGTGCACATGGGCTTTTGACAACTCCCTTTATAATTGGGCCTTGGCCTGTTAAGGGTTTAAATTAGTATTAAATAATACTAAATTAATAATTAATAATAGAATTAATGTTCATTTTACAACACCTTTACATCATGATCTCAATGGAATAGTAGAAGGATTTCATTCTACTTTAATTGAACATTTAAGAATCTTAAGAACAACTCATGACAACGCCAACATTATTCGTTTAATTAAATATGCCATAACCGCATACAACTCCTTAATATTTCCTCAATAGCACATTTTATAACGAATATGTTTCAAACCATAAGAAAAAACTCAAACACCTGTAGAAAAAAATTCAAACCCATATTGATAATCAGAAAGAAATTGTCTTAAACAACAGAAACTTTTTAGGTCCAGAACAATTTCAACTTAAACTTGGTCAAACTGTATACAAAACAAACAAAAAACGTGATAAAAAAGCAGACAAATATAAAGGACCATATTGGTTAATCGAATTCCTTGATCATAACATCGTAAAAATCCAAAGTACAGAATAAAAAAAAAACAAACAGTTCATTTAAAAGAATTAAGAAATCCCAGTGTTTCAGATCAATCCTTTTGTTCCTGATGGAAATATCAAAATTAACTTTAACCAAGATCCATGACCCCAATAACAATCCAGGCATTTTACCAATACGCCTAGGTAAAACTCAAAATATAATTAATCATTGGTCATTTATCCAAATTTACGACATCGATCCAATAATCGAAGAGTTCAAAATTCTTAAACTTCGATATTCAGAATTAAAAACAGCTAATCAAAATTCTTCTTCGAATATACAAAGAGAACCTCACAATTTTTATAATATTGTCCAAATTCTAGAACAAAAAATAGAAATTCAAATTTTGCAACTTAATCCAAAAGCATTCGAAAAACGATTTAAACGTGGATTAATTAATGCACGAGGTTCAATCGTCAAAGAAATAACAGGAAATTTAGACCAAGCAAGATATAAAAATTAAAACATTAGTAAACGATCAAATTACACAACTTCAAAAATCAATTAATAAATTTGAAAACACTACCAAAATTATGGCTCATAATCAAATAGTCCTTCAACCACGAATTATTCAAATTGAAGAGACATTGAGAAAACTGCAAAATCAATCCATGGATCCAGAAACTCTTTTTAAAATTCAAATGATAATTTCTCAAATTACCACCGCATTTCAGACTATTTCAAAATTGATCGAAAAAATTGAAGTAATAATCAGTTTTCCAAAACTAGGCACTCTGCATAATTCAATCATTGAACCATCACTACTGTTAAAGGTCAATATCAATCGAACCAACTTTAAAAAATTGATTACAATTTCTCATCGAAATTGACAAACCCTGTTTCGTCACTCAAATTCACAAAAATCCAACTACCAAAACTAGAAATGTCGACTATCTCTAAATCAACAACATCTGACAAAATCCACAAAATGAACTTAGAAGACATCAACCTTCGAGACCTTGACGAGATCAAAGGATCCCTGTATCTACAAAAACCAAACATCAAAAAAATTCAAGAGATTCCCTTCATCCCTGGAAACTCTTCATGGTTTATTGGTAGCGTCATCTTTATCATCATCCGAATGATCCTAAAAAGAAGACGAATCCTCTACCTACGACGAAACAACCACCTTTCTTCGACTTCGGCAAGGAGGAGTTGTGCACCCTAAGACAATAGACCCCTTGTATTTTATTTATATCTTGTTTACCCATAATTGTATTATTCATCATTATTTTGATTATTAATTATTATTTTGCAATCTCTTGCAGTATTTTAGATTATAAGTTTTCAGTTGATCCAAGTTGGTCTTAGTTTGACGTATTGTACTCATCCTAAGCGAAAACTTAGTTAATAATTTATAATTCTATAAGTCTCTGACGTTCTGAAAGCCACAAGTCAGAAGAAACAAATCATCCCCAGAATCGCCAGAAGGTGGCTACAACTCCAAGAATTCACGTTCGATGTGAAGAACAAACCTAGAGAGCAAATGAAACACGCCGATGCGTTGAGTTGTAATCCAGTCTCTCAGAAAGAACTGAGCAAGTCTTGCACATTTACCAAGATGATTGGGTATTGTCTGGGCAACTAACGGATGAGAAAATAAAGAAAATCTTTAAAGTCATCTCCAAACCACCGGAATCAGAGGAAGAAAGACAGGTGTACAGAATTTTCCTGTAGAGAAGAGTCTGTAAAGGCTATCAGATCATTACTGGTTCCCAAGGATGAGGAAATGTTTATACAACAAGACAAGAAAGAAGAATTTTTACACCCAATCCAAAAGAGACCCGAACCATTCTACATGTTCCATGTGGATCATTTGGGTTCTTTCCCGAAGAGCAAGCGAAACAAGACGCAATTCGTTTTTCCCAAAGCCACCAAATCTACGTGATCAACTATTTTCGAGAAATTTTTGCGACACATGGAATGGACCAAGGAAGCTGTTTCAAAACATTTTGCCAACAGAATAACATCAAACACATTTTGAACGCAGTGGCAAAGAGCAAATGGGCAAGTCGAGCGGTTGAACCGATCGGTACTGACCGCAATGCTAGCAACCACTTTGAAGGAAGGTCGGTGGGACGAGAATGTCCAAAAAGTAGAGTCGCAATCAACAATGTGGTCAACCAGACGACCAACAAGACCCCAAGTCAGTTGTTATTTGGGTTCACATCAAGACATGGCAGTGAGAGATTGAAGTGTCTGCGATTCCAACCATGATTGAAGACTTACTCGAAACTCGCCATCAAATTGCGGGGAAGATTCGAGTCGAGCAAGAGGAGCAGAAAGAATGTTTTGATAGTGTGACCATTTGTCCGGATAAAACGGGACATGTCCGGCTTTTTATTATTATTATTATTATTATTATT
This sequence comes from Gnatocerus cornutus, assembly GCA_029298725.1. Lineage (NCBI taxonomy): Eukaryota > Metazoa > Arthropoda > Insecta > Coleoptera > Tenebrionidae > Gnatocerus > Gnatocerus cornutus. Next base: position 7,383,037 of record CM055516.1, read on the forward strand.
ATTGTCTCCCTAGACAGGCCAAGCCCAATTACCAGGAGAAAAAAACAAAAAAAAAACACCAAAATTACAAAACAAAAAAAAGCAATGTTAACGAGAGTAAAGTGACAGAAAACAAATGGGAAAATAATAAAGTACAACTAAGAATATTGAAATGAAATGAAATAACATGAATATATTTCTGGAGTAGACGTCAGACCTTTGTAGCTGTGCTTGATCACGCAGTTAGCCTTAAGGCTAAGGGTAAACGTTACTCAACTAGCGACAGGATCTCATTAAGTTTGCTACAGAACAGATCACATTTGTGGGCGATAATGTTGAAGTTAGTTGCAGCGGTTTAAATTGGAGACATCTTGCCGATGTTAGTGTTGCATTTACTTAAGTAGAAACAAGGTACAACATGAAGGCACTAATAATTTAAATTGAGCAAGTAAATTACTTGAATCAATGACACCATTAAACAGTTAATATACAAAAGCAACACAAGACATTCTGCGTCTATAAGCAAGTGAGACAAATTTGAACATTTTTAATAGCCGCGGTCAGGATAAACCCCATTTTGTTTTAAATACAATACTTTTAAAAAACGACGTTGTATACTTTCCAGCTTATAAATATATACGTTGTAGATTGGAGACCAAACCATACTTCCGTACTCCAATTTAGATCTTATTAAATGACAATATAAAGTCTTAAGAGAGCAGTGGCGTAAATGTACCGTTTGAGCAAACGCGTAACTAGAGGTGGGCAAATTTTTCTTGGCCCACCCGTGTGCCCAAGTGCTGAAACTTACTAATAGAGTAAAAAATTGGAGATTTTAAAATTTAATCCAAAGTCCGTCCTAAGAGAGAGACTTTTTAAAATTGTACAGTGTCTTCACATAATCTAATGAGGCAAACTAACCTTCTAATCAATACAATTACTTAGATTGTGATATCTGGGATTATTTTTTGCGACCTATCAGATTATTTGCAGGCGTACGTGTGCAGACTATCAATACCAAGAACTGCTTACTAAAATTTCACATTTATCGTATAAAAATGAGCAAACGAAAAATTACCGAATATTTTTCATCGGGGGCATCAAAAAAACAATTGATTCAAAGACCTGAATTACCAAGTGATTTAGCAACTTCATCTTTAACCCCATCAAGTGATTGTGACATTAAAGACGCAGAAATTGTTGAGGAGGGTTGTGAAGACAGTGATAGTGAATCAAGTTTATATGAAAGTGAAAGTGACACTGAAGACCCTGCAGTAGATTCTTCAGAAAAAGTTAATAAACAAGCAATAAATGTTTCCTTACAAAGTCCTATATGTCCGGGCCCTTTGGACATCTCACAGTCGCCTGACGATGGACTTACTCAACCAAAGTTAAGTTTTTTTAAACAAACGCAATTTGGAAAGATTAAGACAATTTAAAAAAGAATGGTATGCAAAGTATGATTGGATAGAATATAGTTCAAGTTCAGATGGAGTTTTTTGTTTTTGTTGTCGACACTTCTCGGTACAGCATGATTCAAATTCTGTGTTTATAACGACTGTTTATCGAAATTGGAAGCGAGCAGTGTAAAGGGACTCTGTATTTAGACAGCATGAAATGAGCCAAAATCATAAATACAATCAGGTGAAATGGATGTCATATAAACAATCACGCACCTTTTCAACTAGTGTTGCTTCTCAAATAAATGCTGCCCACGCAAAAGTTAATAAAGAAAATCGAATGTATATTAGCGTAATAGCTGAAATATTGTTATTTTCGGCTACTCAAGCAATTGCCCAAAGAGGACATAGAGAAGATGTTTAGCAGTGCAAATCCGTGGAAACTTTTCAGAGTCATTACATTTGATTTCAAAATATAATGAAACCATTCATAAAAAAATTTACAAATGCAAAAATTCAAAATGAAATTTTCGTCATCTATGCTAAATTGATTCTGAAACAAATTTCCAATGAAGTAGAATCGGCAACGTGCTTTGTTATAATGTGTGATGAAACCAAAGATATAGGAAAAGTTGAACAGCTGTCTGTCGTTTTAAGATACTATTTAGACGGAGTCGTATATGAACGTTTATTAAGATTCAAAGCTGCCGAATCATTAAATGCATCTTCGCTTTTCTTATATATGTATTGTAACGTTTCTAAAATGAGAACAAGGTCATTTATTAAGATTTTTATGAATTAGGGGATAAACGCGAGACACCGCTGGTATGGGAGGCGATTTAGGAGTCCCATAAATGCCTGGGTACTTTTCCACCGTTGACACGACAACATCAGTGTTCAACCTAAAATGAATAATAGTCTAGTAAGTCTCCACAGTTCAAAACTTACTATTATCGCGTTTATCTTCTTTACCTTTTCTTCGGCTCCAATCCTAGGGGAAGTTGGATCAAGCCTTTGCCCCAAAAATTTCGTGTGTTCGCCAGGAAGGGGTTGGTGAGGCGCAGACCACCCCTGAGCGTTTCAGACTGTCCCTCTGGAAGGTGTTGGCACCCTTCCAGTGAATTTCAGAGCCCACGTTCCTTCTTGTATCGTCGCACCGAACCCAGGGCGACTCGGTGTGGTTTAAAGCCCCTTTATGTTGTCCAGTCCAGGAATTCGTCATGACTGGTTCCCGTATCTTTATCTAAATCCCTACAAAAACCATTTTAGCTTTCAAGATCAACCCTCTCGCGACTACTATGTTAGATAACAGTATCACTTACCAACCTACGTTTATTGCGGACATTCACCAACAATAACAAACTAACATAACCTGTCAATCACGACTCTTTGACAAGTGCGACATTGAGAGCGCCCGCGGTACTCGCGCAGAGGTCAGAATCTTCTTATCATCCCCGAAATGACAGGGAGGGCCACCTACGATCTCTCGTGGTATTTTAACTGAGTTTTTCCGTTTTGGGCTTCGAAGGAAGTAGACGTATTATTTTACCTAAAAGTACCGTATCTTTACCGTCTAAGCACTTCCTAGTACTATCTGAAGTCCCGTATTTGCGGCTAAGAACCCCAGAACCGCATTAAGTATCGTTCACCCTCAGAGAGGCCTACAACTCTCGCACATACGCCTACAATTCTCGCCCGTAAGTCTATCAACGACTACCAGATTCTCGCCGGTACGCCTACAACACCCTTGCCCGTCGCCTTGAGTCCCCGATCGACCTCGTGGAGTAGCTGAGACTTTCTCGCCCGCTAACAACCACCCCGAGCGGCCACATACAGCCCGGACCAGACGACAGAGGCACCTGGAGCGTTCCCGACGGCGATAAGTACCTTTTTTTGTGATAATATCGTTTCGTTGCGTCACCGCCTGAGTCGTACTACCGACGTCGCCGACAGCGTGCTTATATCGACTCCATCGAGAGTCTTGTTTGCCTGTAATTTGATTTTATTAATTTCTTGAGTTCAATTTAACTGATCATTACTATTTTTAATATTTAACCATTTTTTAACATAGTCATTCTGTAAACCAATCACAGCTGTGACACGGTATCGAACCTGTCATTTAAATTCAACTAACCAACATCATCTCAAATTTCACCAATTGTCAATTTCACATTTTTTATTAAAGCCTATTTTTTTAAACCATTTATTCTACTTCCGCGTAGCATTGAGCGACTTGGCTACTTTTAAATCAAACGAAGTTCTTGGCGCCCAGACTCTCTGGCCCACGACACCAGCTCACCACAGGCTATAAGAGCACCGGTGCGGTGTCACCTACCGACCTTTTTTTTGAAAGGTGTGACAGTATAAAGGAAGTTTTAGAAAAATGTAATATTGATATTCAAAAATGTGTCGCCCAAACATACGATGGTGCTAACGTGATGAGTGGTTGCTTAAATGGAGTTCAGAAACTGTTTCGTGATGAAGAAAAACATGCTTTCTATGTTCATTGTTATAATCATAGATTAAATTTAGTACTTGTGGACGTTTGCAAAAGAAGTCATGGATCTCGTTTTTTTTCAGCTATTGATAACTTGTATGTATTTTTATCTGGCTCAGCTGTTCATGCAAAATTTGTTTCCACTCAAAAAGTATTACGCCCAGGAGAAAAACACGCCGAAATTAAGAGGACTTGCTACACAAGATGGACCGCACAAGTTTTGGCTTGTTTTTCTATAAAGAAGAGATGAGTGAACTAAACCAGTTAACTCATGACAGAAACTGTCGTTCTTCGGAAGCCGCTGGCCTTTTAGAGCAAATTGATTTCGTATTTGTATTTTCATTGTGCATGTTCACACAGATTTTAACAATTTTTAAAGATGTTAGCGATTATCTTCAAAAGGTAACGTCTGACATAGAAAATGCTAATACAGTTTGGGGAATTGGCACCCGATGCATGGAATAAAATTTAATAAAAAGTGGGGGACACCGAGCGAGAAAGAGATTCTTGCATTCTTTCATTCTCACACACATCAAGAAACATGAATTTTTGGTGAGTCCAAGACCGATTAATGGACAAATAGATGAGCGCAACAAAGAAAACAATAATTGCTATTGGAGCGAGGAAGATAAAAATAATTTACCCCCATCAGCGCGAATGCATGCGTCGTGGCATTGTTTTATGATTTTTGGTAAGACGAGGTGTTAACATGATTGCTCCTTTGGTAATTCTTCGCTGTTACAGAGATTTGGTTGTTCAAATGCAAAATGCAACAATTTTATTTTTTTATGAGTAATGATAGACATTGTCTTTCTCAATGAATTTGAGTTATAAATTTCGAGAACTTTGTCGCTAAGATGCGTTGAGGGGAGTAATACCACTCACTGACACTACTCCTCTCCCACTTCTTATTAAAATTGTTCCCATTCATCGGGTATCAATTCCCCAAACTGTATATTAATTAGATCTCTGGTAGACAGATTTCAAGCAATGAAATCCGACGATAAAGAGTTTGATGGTATATATGAAGAAAGCAAAAAGTTCGGTTTATATAATAATATTGATTTACTGTCTACAGAAAGCAAACGAAAAAGAAGTAGAAAAATACCTCAAAAATATCAACAATTCTTGATTTCGGATATGCAGTCTTTAGAGGAAGATCCTATCTATGAAAAGCAGCAGCTTAAAGTTCGTATTTTTATACCAAGCATAGATTTAATTCTACAAGAATTATTTTTAAATTTGGAACATTTATTGCCATTCGCCGAATTTTATGAATGTGACTGTGACATTTTGAAATCAGAAATTAATATTTTGCCGAACACTATAGCAAGATTTGAGTCGAAAACTAAAACGAAAATAACGAGTATAATGGATTTTTTGGACCTCCTTGAAAAGTATAAGATGGTGTTTTCTGAAACATATAAACTCCATGTGATTGCTGTTACAATACCAGTTTCCAGCGCGAGTTGCGATCTTGAGCCAACAGTTCAGTTTTGTAAACGAATTAATAATTTAGCCGACATCCTAAACTCGAATTCCGCTTTTGAATTTAAACTATATTCAGATAATCAAAAGGAATTAGAAGATTTTCTAATTCATTTGGAATTGTGCAGAACTGGAATATTTTTTAACTCGGTCTACAGCCGTTAGAATAAAAGCAGGAGACTATTAGCACCACTTTAGATCTTTTAAAGAACTGCTTTACTGCACTTAATTTTAAATATTTGATGACGTCCAGGATAAATCAAGATCCACTGGAACTTTTTTTTTACTCTTACGTGAGTGTGGAGGTTCCAATAACAACGCTGAATCCTCGCAAGTTGATCAAATTTTTAGACTGACGTCCCTCTATTCACTTGTTGAACCACCCAGAGGCAGCAATGTTACTGGTGGAGAGATGCTTGGAACGTTGTTAGGCAACTTAGAGAATCTCTTTAATTATGGCTGTCTAGAAAGTACAGATTTAACAAAACATCATATAGATCCTCCATTGGACAGCATTCTAGACAATAAGATTGGTTCTGCTGGGTATCTGACATTTGAAAATAGTAAAGAAACTAAAACATAAAAGAAACAGATGTCCACTATGTGGTAATTGATGATGGAATTGAGTCATTTAATACCTTCATTTTTAAGAAAACTTTTGGTTACTACAAAGGTTAGACAGAACAAAAATTCGACACTATGTTGGCTGTATCAAGCACAAATTTGAAATTACAAAAAAAGTTAATTTTTCCTTCTTAATGCTCAGAATGAGTATTTCTTGCAAAAAGGAAAAACAACGCCGAAGTGGGGAGATCAGACATTCTAAAAAATTTGCCAAATTGGTAAAACTAGTGCAACTTTTCATCTAGAAGCTGTAAACAGATTTTGATGAAATTTTCAGAAAAGCTTTTTTCAGCATAAAATTGAAATGATTAAAATTTCATCAAGATATTTCAACTGGTTATGTTTTTTGAAGGCTTCTTGCTTCTTGAAACAGAACTTTTAAGTGTGTTTTTATTGGAGATTTGATTTTTAACAGTTGTATCGACACATTCTTAATGAGAGCCTTTTAAACAATGACTCAAATTTCCGAGAATTGACACTTTCTACAAGAGAGTAAAAGTAAAATCCAAAATATATTTCAGATGAGTACACAGATTTTAAAAACCCTTAAACCCTTTGAAGTTTTATTGTTAATTGGTTCGTTATTGTTTTATTTTTTAACGTTGTTTTGTGTATTTTGTTGATACATACAGGCTGTTCGGAAAGTGAATTTTTTAACAAAAGCACTGGTTTTCACACTTTGTTTTATAAAACATAAACGGCCGTTAATACGATGTGTCAATCAACAAGGTCAAGTGTCAACTGATAAACAATCAAAACATGCCATTCGATTTTTTACAGGGTTTTTGATTTAAGCTGTAGGGGTGTTGCCCCGCTACCCCGCTAAGCCCCACTCGCCCCTATAACTCCTTAACGGACCGTCAGTTATCGGAAATTGCAAGCGGAAAATACGTGTTGCTAAACAGAGGTAAAGAAGGAAAAAGCTTCAAGTTGGAGCTAATGCTAATCCAAAATGTGAATGTTGGAATACCTTCAACTTCAACTCCACCTATCGATATTCCTTCATTCACGCCAACACCATCTGAAACAACAGAAATGTCTACGGATGACAGCAGTGACCATGATGAAGAAGAATCACAGAACAATTTTGATCCAAACACTTTGTTTTCGCAAAAACCCTTTTTAGTAATGTAAAAAAAAGAAAGTTATAAATCTTTTATTAAACATTATTAAACATTCGTAAATACAGTTTTATTAATTTTTTTAATTTCTTTCTAGATACTTCTCGATTAGGACATCTATATGTGTCAGGTCCATCAATGATGGTATCATCGCTTGACCAAGGACAACACATGTAATGCCACCATGAAGTGAAAATTTCATATTTTGAAATAGAAAAAAATCTTCTTTATGTTCGTTCAGAATACGATCTTCATATTGTTTTAGAATTTTTTTCATTTTCATTGTAAAAATGGCTCGAATTTCCGAGAATTGACACTTTCAACAAGAGAGTAAAAGTAAAATCCAAAATATACTTCAGATGAGTACACAGATTTTAAAAACCCTCTTCACAGCGTTGAAGCTGAAGATTTTTGAAGTTTTATTGTTAATTGGTTCGTAATTGCTTGATTTTTGAATGTTGTTTTGTGTATTTTGTTGTTACATATTTGTTAAATTAATAATAAAAATTTAAAAAAAGCTTTTAATGAGCAGCGACCTGTAAGCTTTTCTATCAGCAAATTATATTGCGAAATATTTGATATTCACTTTACATTACGTTACATAAAAAATAATTACAAAAACAAAATGGAGTTAGCCTATAAGCATTTTTTCATAATTTAGAAGATATTAATATTCTTGATTCAAAAATGTTCAATATGGTCTATTTTTACAAAAAATATTTTTAAAAAAAATATTAAAAATGAAAAAATTTAGGCAATAAAAGTTAATAAAATCTAGGTGTGTGCTGTCAAATAACACAATACCGTTATTGTAATGTCAAAAATCAGCAAATAACAGAAAGGATTGGCAATCTTTTTTGAAATTATTAATAACAAAATACAATAATAATTACAAATGAGAAAAAACATCTACATAATTTAATTAAAATACTGTTGAAACGCCATCCCGCTTTTTTCATTGCACAATTGATAACATGCACCTTTCACTGCCTATTTTTTCAATTTTGAAAATTTTTTAATTTTTTTTTTTTGTAAAAGTAGAAGACATTACACATTTCTGAATCAAGAAAATTAATATCTTCCAAATTATGCAAAAAAAAATATGGGTGCAAATTTAAAATAAGAAAGTTGAATATCGCCCAAAAGATACTAAGACATTTAGAAAAATTCTAAAATCATCAGTTTATAGTAAATTAACAAATCATTTAATTTGTTTTTTTTTATTTTTGAAATCGGTTTATAAATAAAAATTCTACAACGCCTGCCGTTTTTCAAAAATCACTCTGTAGTTCAAATTTTAAAATTTTTGTCTGTAATTACAGCTTTACTTTTGTTATTTATATTTTGAAAAAAGTGTGTTTATTACTTTCCGCATTTTCCTGTAGCAGCCAAATATGTTGAAAAATTTATAGATTTTGCTGCTTTTTTCGAATTTCCGAAACGGAAAAAATTCACAATCTGAGAAGCCAATTTTAAAACATATCGAGGAAGCGAACAAGAGCGGTCAAGCAGAGGACAATTTTGTCATAAAATGGAAATTTTATGAGGCATTAAAATTCACAATTAAATTTATTATTTCAAGAAATAAAAAAAAACGGATTAAGTAAAACAATAGTGACCAAGGTGCGATTAACCGGTCACTGCTCACTAATTCAGTACTGTAGTAACCCTCAATAGCTTTGGAACATTTCCAGACAGAATTTATTAAAAGTAAATAATTATGCAACCAAGTGCTGTTTATGAAGTTGATCACAAGCGAATTTGCTCCAAAGAGGCTTCAATCTTCTCAATCTCCTGATTCACCAATAGAAGAAGTAAACGTTCCGAGAACATCTAAGAGATGCCAACGTTGCCCCATGTTGTTTTTGTCAGAATTAATTATTTCAATACATGCTCTTAAAATCCTTGTATCTGCGCTGATTGTACAACGCAGATAGCATTTTAGCTTGGATTTGCATGTATCAACTAAAATAACCGTGCATTTCGAACCAAGGGCATCATATTTTTTGCACGACACTTCGAAGACCTTCGAAGTGAAGCAGGCAATTCAAGAGATCGCTGAAGTTAGGCATCAAGAGGAAATTTTGGCGGAGTTGATAAAACATTTCTAGCCAGTTGTTGAAACCGCCAACAATGAAAAAGAATTCTTTTGTGGAGAACACTAAAATAGTAATGTTTTTCATTTATTTATTAAAATTTTAGGAAAGTTCAACCCAAGAAAGAGGCCACAAACGGAAAAATCAACCAAATGTATAAAATATCGTCAGGGCAGATGAAGAATGCCTAAATAAATTGGCTAGTTCAAACAGTAAACTGGCCGTTGCGGTTCAAGAATTTGGGGATTCAAATCTCGATATTTTAAGGCCAAATGATCGAAATCAACTAACTGCCATAGTTACAGTAGCGAAGGAGAATGCACAAAAACTTAAAAAAAAAAGTTTAAGGATTGGCATTGTGAACTGCAAGGTAGAAGAGAAAGTGAAAGTGCCCAGATGTCCCAAATGTTGGGGTTTCGATCACATGGCCCCAGAATGCAAAGGGCCAGATCGATCAAATCACTGATTTAAATGTGGTATGGAAGACATGCGGTCATCAGAAAATGCAAAGACATTGAAAGATGTGTAATTTGTGGAACGGAAGAGGAACAAAGAGGAAACGACACCGCAAGTAACTGAATAACCCACAGAAGTACGAGATCTACAAACGAGATCATTAGACTTCCCGTCCGCCATAGTAAAAAACGCCAGGAGCCCGGTTGTGGTCACACTTCTTATAAAAAAATGAACAAGAGAGGAATAGATCGTACTGAAACAGCTGCCTTTCAGCCGATCTCAAAAAGCAAGAAGGCGGAGAAACAGGAGAATTTAGAACAGTCCAAGTTGGTAGCCTCACGGAGAAACCCTAACAAGTTGCCAAAAATTCGGGAACAACTGTTGACATTTGATTGAGGTCTGCCCAGGTTGGAATCAAAAAGTACTAGTAGTACTAGCAACTAGTAGTACTTGGCACGTGCAATGGTACAATGTATTGATGACAGATGTGGAGAGTGGCGGTGCAGCTGACATCGGTCCTCCTCTTGGCCTTTTGCTGATGACCACCATTTCTCCATTTGCTGAAATACATTGTACCCGGCTCAAGCTACTAATCTCAAGATTAAGTCACCAAGATGTGCAATGACCACAAAAACACCGAGATAATGATGGCATCCCAAATGTCCAAAGACTCAATCACATTTTGCCTTATCAATTTGATATCATCAGCAATTACTTAAATTTGGCCAATCACTTTTACCAAAACACTTTGACAACTCTTAAAACATTTGATCCAGTTGTAATTACAATTCTAATTAGTCCCATTTAAAAATTAGAACGGACTCACCAATTGGTTGTCTTCAATTAAAACAGCTAAATCCACAATTATCACCAATTCGACAATCAGAAACGAGGAAGATTTGCTCAGTGATTCACCTCACTACCCAGTGAGATTCAACTCACCTTAAGGTTCAAGTGTACCCCCTGTCTCAAAAACGGTAAATTCAAAAATTTTGAAAAAAATCCCGAAGATGTAAAATTTTATTCTAAACCATCACATAAAATTTTAAAAAAATCTGTCCTGCGGTTTTCAAGATAATTTCAAAAAACTTAGGTACTTTTTAGCTGTTTTCTTTTAAACTGGTGGTTAGATTTACTTTAAATTTTAACATGACTTGTCTTGTAGATTTTTTTTTATAATTTTTGAATTTACAGTTTTCAAGAAATGTGTGTTTTTTGATAACTTTCGTTAATATCCTACCATAATTTCTTTTTTTTTTCAATATACAAGTTATTTAAATATTTCTCTCATATATTTACGATAAATTAGGATCAATCAAATACACTTTGTAGCACAGAATAGTCGGAAAAAAAATAATTAAAGCTGGGATACTATGACACATTCCGATCAAAAACTATAATTCAAATTATTTTTTCTATCTCATAATACACGCTGTGTGATTCATACAATTGCCCATTAAAATACTCTATAAGGCTTGTTCTTGCAAAATGCAGAAAAAATTATATGGAGGTTTATTTTTAGCCCAAAGATGCATGTGTTGACAGAGACAAAAACTTATTTAAAGTTGCTACTGTTTGTATTTCTTCCGTTCATAATATTGTGCAAGATTTTTAGCGATTTGTGAGAGTTTGTGGAACCAATCTTTGATTTTTTTTTAATGTATCTTAGTCGTAATTTATGCAAATTGTTTTCAAAGTTTGAGGAACAAAAATGCTGTTTTACCAAGTTAGTTTTCAAATTCATAGTAAAAATTGGACTTTACTTTTATACCAAATTGTCAACATCTTGTATCACAAATGTCATCTACTCTTTAGTTCGCTTGAAATCGTAAAAAGTAATTCAACCATCCCCAAAAAAATTGCAGGCGGATCTCATAAATGTGGCAGCACATGTTTTTGGCAATCATAAAAACTGCCAAAAGGAAAATTGCCTAAAAAATGATAGCTATATTTAAAATGGCTACGATTCGGCCAATTCTGAGAATAATAAATATAATTGGAAATTTAGCCGCCAAAAGTGCTAGTCTAATTCATAATTCGATCAGCAATGCAGCCGAAGGTTACATAAGGCAAGTTGCTAAATTTAATAGCGGCAAACAAACATTTTTTGGGAGAAGAAATTCATTTAATATAATATGCAATGGAGCCGCTCTTGCATATCAGTGGATTCAGCATTGCTGGAAAAACAAATTTAATAAAAGTCCATCTAATAGAATAAAGAGGCTGAAAGAAAAACAAAGCTTAACAAAAAAAGTAATGTTAGAAGAAGGATTTTGGAAGACAAGGAAAATATTAAAGAAGATGGCAAGAAGCATTATGGAATGACATGCAACAAACTCGATTTACCCAAAGACGAAGTTGAAAAATTAATTAATAATCAATAATCAAACTCTTAGCCGTGAATGAAGAAGATCAAAAAACAATTGAGGAAAAGACCCGGAATAGTTAAAAGAAAGAAAATTTCGGCTAACAGCATCAAATTTTGGGAAAAATTTGTAAAAGACGAAGCAAACCGGGAAAATTAGTAAATAGTTTATTGAACCAACCTTACAATTCTGCTGCAATAAATTATGGGCGAATCAATGAAGCAGTGGCAATAGAGGCATATAAACAGCAAACTGGTGCCACTGCAACTCCTTGTGGGCTATTTGTATGCACCGAAAAGAATTTTGGATTTCTAGGGGCTTCACCGGAAGGCGAAATTCTTCTTGAGGTGAAATGTTCACACAGTGCCCGGCATTATTCCCCACAAGAGGCAGTAAAGAATTTAAAAAAAATATATTTAAAGGAAACAAAGAATGAAATAAAATTGTGTAAAACACATGATTATTACTATCAGGTGCAAGGCCAACTTTATGTATGTAAAAAAAAAACATGCTATTTCGTAGTGTGGACGCCAAAAGGAATTCATCTTGAAATTATAGAGTATGACCCTGAATTTGTTGCTAAAATGAAACAAAAACTTCTGACATTTTATACAAACAATTTTCCTTTGGAAGTTGTTGATAGACGTTCAAGAGGGATGATTGTTCGCGATATTTAAGTAATTCGTTAGTTTTTTATGTACCATTGGCGACACCGAAATGTGAACGACTTTTTCGTTGTCATGGATTTTTCTCTGAATTTCCATAATGTAAATCTGACTTTGAGCAGTGGCGTTCTTTTTATTTTTCTCTAAACAAACATTTTATTTTACCTATACAATTCTTACTAATCAGCAGCCACTGCTCTTAGTAACCGTTTTTCATCAAATTTTGCAATAGCTCTTGGTTTTTCGACTAAACTTCAATGCTTAGCTGATTTTAACTAACTACTGCCATCAATTAGAAGTGCGCCCATGATTTAAAGTGAAAATTACGCTAGACAATTTTGCCGTACACATTTCGTTGTCAATAGTAAAAGATTATTTTTTTTAAATGTCAGAAAAATGTCGTCTAAGAATTTGTTATTCCAAATACATATCAGTAATTGTTGATACTTGGAGATATGCAGCAATATGCACCATTTACTGAGAATTGTTTTATTAAATTGTCAAATCAGACGCTTGTGTTTTGATGGAAAATTGTATTTATTTTTATCTGTACACCCAAGATCACAATCAGGCCAAATGTTGGGACTGTATACACATTTTTATACTAATTATGAATTAAGATGTTAAATAATGCAACTTGCTTTAGTTATTTTTTTAAAATTACAATACCGCTCAAAAGTGTTTGCCCACTTAAAAATATAATTAATTCTTTTGCGAGTTCGCAGTTATTTCTGATGATTCTGTGGTTTTTGCATTTATAGGCTGATGAATTGTGAAAATATGTGAAACGATGTCTTTGACAAAATTTCTAAAAGTACATTAAAAACATAAAAAAATCTATCTATCTAATATTATACAATATGTCCCCGCATTGAGTTCACAAGAGGGAAAAAAAGTTTATTTTTTATTTTACAAAAAAATGACAAAGGAATAACATTTTTTGCTTATTTCAAAACAGATAAATCTGCAATTAAAATTTCAAAATTATTAGTTTGTACTCTTAAAATTAATTTTTTCATTATTTTTATTTATTAAATTTTGTAATCGTATTCAAATAATAGCAGGTTGTGGATTCACAATATCAAATAGTGCGTTAAAAATGAAAGGAAAATTTGTCCAATAATGTGCAAGTATTAAAAAAATGGAAAAAAAAAATGCAATTGCATCCTTAACAAATAAGCAGATCACGCGCTTATTACCCCGACTGTCTTAATTAACAAATAGACGGATTATGCGCTTATTACCCCGATTGTCTTAATTAACAATTAGACGGATCATGTATTTATTCCCCCGACTGTCTTAATTAACAAATAAACAGATCACGCGCTTATTACCCCGACTGTCTTAATTAACAAATAGACGGATTATGCGCTTATTACCCCGATTGTCTTAATTAACAATTAGACGGATCATGTATTTATTCCCCCGACTGTCGAAATTAACAAATAAACAGATCACGCGCTTATTACCCCGACTGTCTTAATTAACAAATAGACGGATTATGCGCTTATTACCCCGATTGTCTTAATTAACAATTAGACGGATCATGTATTTATTCTCCCGACTGTCTTAATTAACAAATAGACAGATCATGCGCTTATTACCCCGACTGTCTTAATTAACAAATTGACGGATCATGTATTTATTCCCCCGACTGTCTTAATTAACAAATAGACGAAAAATGCGACTTAAAAAAAAGATGTTCTTTGAAACAAGCGAGTGCCAAAACAATCAAGACAGGCTAGTTTTTATTTATTAAATTTTGTAATCGTGTTTAAATAATAGCTGGCTGTGGATTTGCAATATCAAATAGTGCATTAAAGATTAAAGAAAAATTTACCCAATAATGTGTAAGTATTAAAAAAATGGAAAATAAATGCAATTGCATCCTTAACAATAATTGAGAAAATTCGAAACAGTCTTAAAGAATTACGAGTTAGAATTGAACTAAGTGCTAAAAAAGGTAATAGGCAATCAAATAGTGGAAATTGGTTTGAGTTAAGGAACAAATTTCATTCCTTTGACATTTTTTGCAAAATAAAAAATAAAAAAGTTCTTCGTTATTTTTTGTTTTTTTCGATTTTAAGAACACAGCTTGATAATATTAAAGTTTTAATTGAAGATTTATTTATTTTAAATTAAGCAAAAAATATTATTCCTATCATTTTTTTGTAAAATGAAAAATAACGTTTTTTTCCTCTTGTGAACTCAATCCGGGGACATATTGTATATTGCATATAATTTAATAATTACTCTCACAGAAATGTTGCTTTAATAAAATTGATGCTTATTTTTCATAATTTCTAATAATAAAAATAATTTTATTTAATATGAACACAAAATAAAGAACATTAAAAAATGTCTTTATTTTCATTGTTAACCTCCCTACTAGCGTATATAATAAAGTTATGATATTAGTAGTATGATCCATACAGATAATGTATGGACGTTCCGTTTTGAGCTAAAAAGAATGGTCACTTTACTAATTACCAGCGTTTTGCGACAGCGACCAAACCAATAACAATAACGCTATTGACGCTGCTATCAACAATATAAATAATTGTGAAACACACATTATCTTGAATAATTTCGGTAGTGAACAAAAAGGCTGAAACGATTCAAGTTGCCCAATTATTACACTTCACTTTCAAATTTGAAGACCATGAGAAGGATAAATTGGAAGTCGTCATTGCGAAATTCCAACCAATAACCATTTTTTACCCCGCCAAAATGTCGCATTATTAAGGTACAAATTTTTCACGACCAAGCAAAATGAAGATATGCCTCTAGAAGAATTTGTGACTGACATTACGTGATGAACGGATTAAATTTGTGTTAATCTGCGGAACATACAATAGTGAAATTAGACTGCAGGAAGACGAAATCCTTTATTACAACAATTAGGAGAACGTAGGTATAAAGTAAGGGTTCAGAACTAGAAATAGTAAATTTCAGAAACCTTCATCTCTGAAGCAAAATGGCAAGCAAGTAACTGATTCAAAGAAAACAATGCATTGGTCAAGAAATGTGGCTACAGTAATGAAGGAAGAAGAAAGTAGTGATGTAAATAGCAGGATCCTAGTTACTTTAGACAATAATTTTAATTTAGGGTTAGTAAATAGTGAAAACGACAAAAGTGCGGAATTGCAGACAGCGAATGAAACTGTGGGTAATAGTGACAAAAATGCGGTTAATAATAGTGCGGAAATTAATGTAAGGGTTGTAAAATAAAAAGAACAACTATACAAGATCCGGTAACATTTGTGTCCACCCCTAAAATCGTCTTTAATTTTAAAGATGAAATTTTGAAAATTTACATGCGCTCATAGTTGAAAGCTTTAGAAGCTGACGCAAAAATTTGTTTTTATCACGGTTTGTTTGACGTCGCGACGCCTAAGAAGTATAATTTTGAGCGATTTTTGAGTTTTTGCGGAAATATTCGCGAATTCATTTTTTTTCAACATAACTAACACAAATATTTTAGTTTTTATTTAAATTTATTTATTTATTCAATCTAATGCAGAAACGCTGTTTTATTAAGTTACTTTTCAAAATAATGACGGCGCAGTGGCAAAATACGTTTAAACCAAAATTTCACAAGTCACTTCATTCATTGATAAAACAGCTATTTTTTCTCAAATTTTGAATTCAATTTGCCTTAAATCTAAAATAACAATTGAGATATTTTTAACACATTTATACTGAAAAACAATTAAATTAAAGGTTGAATTTACAAACCCTTACAATTAGCTAAAAATTACATTTTTAAGGCGTCGCGACGCCAAAACTATCAGTGTTAAAAAACAAATTTTAGCGTCAGCTTTTAAAGCTTTGTCAAGTTTAAGCGTATGTAAATTTTCAAAATTTTGTCTTTAAAATTAAGGTCGATTTTGAGGGTGGACACAAGTCGAGGACTGGAAGAGTGATAAAACCCCATCCTCGATTCAAAAATTAATTTTAAGTATGAATTTGTCATTTATGCTCAAGTGCATATAACCATTAATAATAAAATATATACAAACATGATTAATAGTTAGGTAATAAGAAAATGTACAGATTAGTGTTAGTGAAATTAAAAAAAAAAAAAAAAGTGTAGAGTTGGTTTTAAAAATAGGGTCTCTAAAACAGACCACCGACTTGTACAGACAATTAAATAAACAATTTACAACTATCGATGTGTTTTACTGTAAAACACCTCAATCGCCAATTCTGCTAATCATACAAAAATTAATCAAATTGCCAACTATTAAGTTGGCCAAATTTGATGAAACGTACGCTGAATGGTCAGGTTTTTTCCACACTTTCCAAAGTTTAATAGATTCAAACAATGCCTTAAGCGATGTACAAAAACTTCATTACTTAAAAGCTTGCCTTGACTAAAACTAGATGCACTACAAACGAAGTAAACTTATAATAAACGTCTCATCCTAAACAACCACGTCAAAAATCTATTTGATTTGCCACTTGCGTAAAAGAACGAGTCGGTAAGGACGTTATTGGATCAAACCATGATAAATTTAAACACATTAGAAAAATTGGGTCGTCCTGTAAGGTCAGGTCAGGTCAGCGCTTGGGAGGAATCCTTAAAAAACGGGGAAATCCCGTCAAACGATAGTCACTACAAATGCATAATAAATCACTTAAACCACCAACAATCAGTAAAAATGCGCAATTCAGTTTCAGCAATAACCAAAAGCGCGTAGTTCAGAAACAATAAACAAACTAAGCCATTGGAGCAAAAAAATGCCAACTCATTTGCTTCATAAAATCATCTAATGTTGCTATTTTTTTCTACTTTAGTAGAAGACAATGAATAGTTGAAATCTCCAATGAAGTTAAATAATACGTTTTTAACTTTGATAATAAAATATAACATCTTCACTTTATTTATTTACAGATTTATATTTAAGATGACGTTTCAATGATTCTTGAAAATTATAATAGAAATCTAAATAAACCTTAGTACAAAGTCAAAACGAGTACAACGAGTACTCATATGTAGAAGTCTTTTATGCTGTTACTCGAGTGAACAACATCTACTTCATAACTAAATAAAATAATGTATCAAGTTTTGTACTGGTGGTTGGGTAAAATTCCGTTCCTTACATTTTGAATGACATTGAAAAACTCCAAAGCCCAAAAGGAGTTGTATTTACATTAATTAAACAAAATCTATTTCCACGAGTCCCCATCTAACTCCTCAAATGTATAATCAAATCTATCTCACCAAATTGCGACCTCGAGTATCGAAGGTCGAAGATTTCAGTCGATGATAGATCAAAGACAAGAATAGCATCTCTGTCAGAATAAGAAAGACCCGTTAACCATACATGTTGTCTTGCATTCAGAAATTGAATTTGCGAAATACGAGAGTAGTAAGTTAAATTTTAATAATTTATTAATTGTACTCATAAAACCTTAAAAAATATTGTTTCTTTGAATTAGCTAATGAGCAACGCTCAACAATCTCAAACTGTAATAAGAAAGAGACAGATAAATTGACCCCAAAGATTTTATAATGTATAATAAATATTTAAGTGGTTTGCTGCAACCCCATTATGAAGTTGAATAAACTAAGCAATTAACAAACAAGTATTCAGTGTTGGATTCGACCAAAGAAGCATTTTAACCTGATTGTTTCCTAAAAAGGAGTTTTATCATAGCAGTTTTTGCTTTCACAAAGTTTGGTATGAAAAAACAGTATTTTTCCGGAAATCGTCATTGAAACAGCATTTCCTTGCGACATTAGGCGCAGGAAAATTGGATTTCCCTGACTAGTACTGTAAAAACTACAAAAATGACGCAAAATAATTAGTTATTTAAACAAGAAAAATTTATTCAAAATTTCGTAAATTACACTATGAACAGATATTAACATTAATTGTAGAATTCGATATATTTGCAATGTTAATTCCAGACAGAGATTTATGATCAAGTTTAACCTTTTTATCAAAAATTTCAGTCGAGATTTCGGTGCAACAGATTTCAGATGAATCACTACTTGTAGAGGGACACGTCTCGATATTAGTGAAGGGTCTTTTTTTCGGACCAGCTTGTATTTTATTAGCTATATCTAATTTATTTTCGATGGACTCTTCTATGTATCCTTCTGCTACTGAACTGCTTTGCCATCCTCCATGCCTTTTTAAGTTGGTAATATCTCCTCCTCCGTCTACTAGTAACGTCGCGGAACTGCGCCGCATACAATGTCCTGTGTATTCCAGAGGTGTTGGTAGACCAAGGTAGGTAGCAATTTAAGAAGGAAATTTACCAAATGAATGCAAGCTCACTGGTTGGACCGTACATTTCCTTTTCTTGTAACTTAAAAATAAGCGCTTGTGTGGAGTACTAGGCGGACGTAATTCCAAATAACGTCTGTATGTAGCAAGATTTCTTTCATCAACAACTACAAAGCGTCGAGGTTTTTTTGTTTTAGAATCAGGAATGTGTACTATGAGCACGTTATTTTGATCTTCAATGTCCTCAACTAACATCCTTGATAATTCGTCGCATCGACAGGCTCCAGACACCCCAAAAATAAGCGCCACCTGAAATTACCAAATTTAATAAAACTTAAATATGTAATCATTGTAATAACTTACTTTCAATAATAAAAATTCCTTGTCGGGAGCTTCAAGCAGAAATTTATCTATCTGGTCCCGAGACAAACATTTCGATTTTTTGGTTGGTAACCAGTCGATTTTCGTTTTAGGTAAGCAGTTACCTTACAAAACTTGCTGATATCCAAATTTTCCTTCAATAAAAGCACGGCTTTCAACATAGAGTAAGTGCTCCAGAGGCTTGAAGCCTTATAAGAACTTGATTTTTCCGCAAAATAAGCCAGAAATACGTCTTCCGTTAGCGAAGTAACATTTTTAAGCCTGCGCCAATCTTCAAAGATTTGGAACTGCTTTTCATACCGCTCCTTAGATTTCGACGGTAACAATTCTTCTGTAGCAGCAGCGGCTGCTTTGCTTAGGTCAAAAGGAACATCCTCACCAGTGTTTTCGCTTGTATTCATAATTAATTAATGAAATAAACACACAGCTCTGACGTACGCACAAAATTTTATAATTGTTTTGTTTGTAACCATCGTTTTCAACAAATTGACAAACTAGATTTTTGCGCAATTAATTAAAAAACTTGTTGGAAAATCTCGATTTTTAGCGATTTATTGCGATTTCCGGAAAAATTTAATACAAAACTCGTCAGTAAAATGTCTTACTTGACTCGGAGCTTTAAAATACTCGGCACAAAGTGCCTCGTATTTCAACATAGCTCCTCTTCAGTAATGAGACATTTTCCTGACTTTTATGTAAATAACTATTCTTAGTGATTGACTCCTAATTCCTAGCTTAAACTGATTGTATCAAGGTCTTCGGATCTTGAAACACAATTGTAATTATAGTAACAATATTTAAATTCTTTTCAGACTTTAATACTTACCTGGTTCTTGTTGGTAGTTTTCCCTCCACCAATGAGACTAGTTCTACCGTTCTTTTTGAAATGGAACCATTCTGAAAACAAGAAATTGAGTTAATTATTTGTTGTTTTAACCGCAACCGTACTTACTTTTGTATAATAAGCAAATATTTCCTCATTTTGTCGTTCACAACTTCACACTTCTAAACATGTTTTGGCAGATGACAGCCAACGCACTACATGTCTATTTAATAACTTTTGTCACCACGCGTTGGTAATGTTTCAAGCTAACATTTTAATTAAATATTTTACTAGCAACGGCTTTATTCTGTGCAGCTGAATTCTCGACTTCATTGGCATAAATCTAAATGCATTTGGGTTTTTAATAATTACTGCAGTTCCTAATAATTAATTTAGTTGTGAAGTTGGTGAGAACATCTTAATGTTGGTAGCCAACGCACCACATGTCTCTTTAGTAACTTTTGTCACCACGCGTTGGTAATGTTTCAAGCTAACATTTTAATTAAATATTTTACTAGCAACGGCTTTATTCTGTGCAGTTGAATTCTCAACTTCATTGCCATAAATCTAAATGAATTTGGGTTCTTAATAATTACTGCAGTTCCTAATAATTAATTTTGTTGTGAAGTTGGTGAGAACATCTTAATGTTGGTACTCCTACGTCACAGCGCGGGACGCGGGCTAGTTGTTGAAGGTCGTTCACAGTTCGCATTTCACGGTCTTTTTGTCGAGTTGTTTGCTCAAGTTTGAAAAAATAGGACCACAGTGTTATTATACAATTTTATCTAAAAATCAACCTCAATCTCTGTGCACTTTTTGCGGTGGAATGCATGCTTTAGCGTCCTAACCTCATTTTCTCGATGATAGCGCGGTTTTAGTTCTACGTTGTGTGTGGTGAATTTTTTATAAATTGAAGGTAATATGAACTAATTCCAATATTTTCGTATTTTAATTCGTTTTTAATAGCAGTAGGTCCTTTCGTAT
This sequence comes from Gnatocerus cornutus, assembly GCA_029298725.1. Lineage (NCBI taxonomy): Eukaryota > Metazoa > Arthropoda > Insecta > Coleoptera > Tenebrionidae > Gnatocerus > Gnatocerus cornutus. The sequence continues at coordinate 7,404,156 of CM055516.1, forward strand.
CGATGGCACAATCGTCGCTGTTTCCCTACTTTTAACACGGGTAAGTTATAGTTTATGGTATTTTTGTCATAAAATACAGTGTGATTCATTAAGTTTCCATTGGCAGTAGTTAAAAACCACTACTGCCCTTGTTGAGGCGTATAAAAACTAAATATTTGTGTGATAAAGGTGCATGGGGCTGTCTAGAATAGAAAACTAATGGATCACGTCATAGAAATTTTAGATAAATATTTTCAGAAAAAACAATGTGTTCTAGAACACCCCTCTTTCAAAAGAAGTTAAATTTTAAATAGTCGTAGGTACAAATACTTACATTTTGTAAATTTAAGTTTCATTAATTTTTTAAAATTTTTGATGGTTTATCTGATTAAAATTCTATAATCGACAACAGAATTATTTGCTGAGAAAAGCATTTATGTCATACAACTCTAAAAACCAAGACAACTGGGTAAAAAATTCCAATAATGTAGTTGGCAAAATATTATAACTACAGTTTAACAAACGCTCTAATGCGGTTATAGCTTTGACTTTTTAAATCGTTTCCAGCCACCTTACCGCAAACCCCCATAAACAGAGCATTCTCCTCCTCCTCCCAAGTGCAATCAACCATAAAATTTAACCAAGAATGTTAATTATAACGCTCATCGTTAAGAAAATTTTTGTTGCAACAAGTTCGCACAGTGTGCATTTATGAACACACTCCTGGGCTTAACGGCCCTAAAATTAAAAACACACTTTTGGTGTTTGTATGGGCCACTCAAAATCCATCCGGCTGCATCTGCAGCAAACGAGGTATTCTATGTTGATAGATTTCGGTGGTTCTATCTATTCAGATACGATCATGGTATTTGCAGGCGAATATTTTTTAATCCGATTGACAATCACTTTAGTCCAGGTCATCCGCGTTTTCAAAAGTATACTTCACAATGAAGTAGCATCTTTGTCTTTTTCTCACATGTGACATCTTTTACCGAAAAGTGTTTTGGTAATATTTGCACAAACGGGGCTTTTTTAGCATTCTTCTCCTCCTCCCAAGTGCAATTAACCATAAGGAATAAAAATTTAATCAAGAATGTTAATTTTAACGCTCACCGTTAAGAAAATTGGGGTAATTTTTCACGACTTCTTCCATGTGAGGAGGATCCATCTGCCCAGGAATAAAACGGCTAGCAAATCAGTACTAATGGCCGTAACTCTGTGTAATCGCTCTCTTCTTTGGCGTGCAGGAGGTGGGCTCACTTTAAAGTCGAGACTGTGCTGGTACAGTTTAACAAACGCTCTAGTGCGGTTATGGCTTTGACTTAACATAATAACGCTCAAATGGTTGGGTCTCATCTAATAAATATTTTTTCCCAGCTGGTCAGTCTTACAAGCTAACTCCTTACAGGTTTACATTTTGAGGTGATTTTGTTACTCAACTAACCCAAACTTACTCAAGTCGATGATAAACGCAATTATATTAATTGGGGATACTAAAGAAAAAAAATACTTGTATTGGAACATTTGGAAATTTGTGGAGTTTATAAGTCTTGACTGTCTTATTAATAGTACCAATTTAGAAAAATTCAAACCAAAAAGGAGTATATTTAGAAATTTTTATTTGGGCAACTGAAAATGTCAATTTTTCAACACTGTAATTTCGTTATTTCTAGTGCGACTGGAACGAAATTTATGCATGTTGTTTCTTTTGTTTGTTTTAGTAATATCACTAATTTGCAAAAATTTTGATTAAAAGGTCGAATTTTTAAAAATTTTCGAATTAAGACCATAAAAATGCCACCAATTTTTTTTAAGATCCTGCAATTTCTTTATTTATTAAGCGATTTTAACTAAATTTGTGGAGATTATCACTCTTGACTGCCTTATTTACAGTGCCGATTTACAAAAATTTAGAGCGAAAAGGAGAATTTGTAGAAATTTTTATTTCGAGTAGCTAAAAAAAATTACAAAAAAAACTTGAACGCGGTTTAATTTCCACATTTTTGGTGTCAGAAGAACGAAATTTGTGTTATTTTTAAGGTTAAATAGTCCATAAAAGTTGTTGAATTTGGGTTAATTTTAATATATCTTTGTTAGCCATTATTTCTAATAACGCATTATCTTTATTTTTGTAAAAACATTGTTAATTTTTTTTTGAAAGTTTCTATTACTAAGTGGGACTTTGGTCCAGATAATCTAATTTTTCTTAGAAGCATAAGGAACCTAGTGTAAAAATATGTCCAAAAAAATATTTTTGGATCAAAAATTACGACTATTACGCACGATTTGAAATAAATAGTCATCAATAACTCGCAATGCGCGTTTAAATTGCATATTTGAAAAGAGATTGAGAATATTTATTACGGTTCATTTCAAGCCAGATGAGACCCAACCACTTGAGGGTTATTATGATTATAGGGGTTTGCGGTAAGGTGGCTATAAATGGTTTAAAAAGTCAAAGCCATAACCGCACTAGAGCGTTTGATAAACTGTACACTGCGTCGCAAAATTAGCGCAAATTATTTATTATTTTTTTAATATGCATTTTTTTTTCAAACTGAACTGGGTCCTTCTACAAGGTGTTTATAAATGTTTCTAGCATCAATGGTGGCTTTGGAGTTCCTGCCATGCGCTATTTTGCCGCTTTGTTTTCATAGTGAATATAACTATGTTCACACTTATTTCAAATGTCACTTACATCTACTATTTTTCAGTTACGGTTTTGTGTCAAAATTTTAGATTTTCAGGCTTCAAACCACAACTTGAACAATTTGTTTTCAATGATTGAGATTAACTACAAATGTCAGTTGAAAAATCTAAACCCACATTTGTAACGAGCGGCAAATTTATTTGACATTTCATAGCCACCCTTGATGCTAGAAACATTTATAAACACCTTGTATGTACCTACCTGCATTTTGAAGTCTTTTTGACAATTTAATATCAATTTTCAAAATAGTTGCAAAAAACAAATGTGGGAATCTCTTTGATTTTTTAAAATTAAAGTAATGGTTGGTGTGTATTATTTTTTTAAGTCATTTTTTAAATTAATAGGCCGATTTTGCGTAAATTTTGCTGTCAGTGTAGTTAAAATCTCTAGAATGTCCGCCTTCTTCTCAACAATTTTCCAGTTTGCTGAACTTAATATACGAGTGAAAAGTAGAAAATTCCCCAATTTTCATAGCTGTAACACAGAAATTACTAAAATTACAAATTACGAAAATTACGAAAATCAAAACATTTTGCTTCCTCTTGAAAATTAAAATTTCCAAATATTGTGTCTTTTGCTCTACAATTTTGCAATTTGGTAGAATTAACACACGGCTCAAAAGTAATAGTTTTCCCAAAATGTTGCAATAAAATTACCGAAATGATAATGATGGATGGCGGAAATTTTTGCTTCGTTTTTAAAATAAAATGTTCAAAATCTGTCTTCCGTTCTAAACTCTTGTAATTTACTAAAATTAATACATAACTCATAGGTAGTAACTTTTCCGAATTTAAACAAGGGTGTCTAAATTTCTCACTCCACCTTAACAATTACTAAAATGTTGTCTTTTGTTCTACAGTTTTGCAATTTGGTAGAGTTAATTGGCGGCTCAAAAGTTGTATGTTCACCAAATTTCATAGCCGTAGCACTAAAATTATCAAAATTATTATAAATCCAGTTATGATATTTTGACACTTAAGTTATTGCAATTTCTTACTCTCTGTCTTGGTTTTAAAGTTGTATGACATAAATGATTTTTACAGCAAACATACTGTTGTCGATTATAATTAGAATTTTAACCGGGTAAGCCATCAAAAGTTTAAACATTAAAGAAAATTCAAATATTGATACATACATTTTCATAATTGTTTAAAATAGCAGTAATTCAACCTAAGATGATTTAAAATTTGACTTTTTTTTTAAAAGCTGTGACCTAAAATTTGCTCCTGCCGAACTGTGAATGGTTGGTGAAAAGTATTTGAACAAAATTTCTGCTTAAAAAATTACCTTAATGAACTCTACGAACTAAATGGTATAATAAATAATAAATTAAACTAAGAAAATACAAAATTAAACAATCTAGCATACAAAGATCTTGGCGACATTTGAAGCATGATATTCGGTTACATTTAAGACATTTTTACGAAAAATTATAAGAAATCACAAGAAATTTTAAGACGTTTTTACAAAAACTACATAAATACATAAATACAGTAGAACCTGGATTATCCAGGTGCGGATTATCCGTGCATTACACAAAACACAGAAATCGAAGACCAACTACGTCGAACTTTTGCTTCCAATATTAGAAATCTTAAAATTTGGAATTTCACGAGTAAGAGTTGGTGTATTTTAATAAGATTTAAGTCATTTTAGACAGCAAAAACAAAATTATGAGTTAAAAATTTTGTCTTTGAATAGTAGTGTTCGCAAACATTACAAAAATGCTTGAAACTGAATATTCAAAAGTGGCAGAAAGTTTTGGGATCAAAAAAGAAATAAATAAATATACCAGATCTTTTACTACAAAATAGTAACTTTTGATATCTGTTGCATAAGTTAGTAAGAATCAATCCATGTCGTACTGGACACAGTATCAAAAGCTTTAGACAGATCTATAAAAATGCAAAATCTGTTTTGTTACGTTCCAATTGAATTACCTCTTTTTAAGTAATTTAACAGCGAATGTTACTTTGTCTTCGTCTTGTTTCTCCTCTGCTCTTGCCGCTATTTTTTCTATAACGGAAAAAGTGTCTTCTGAAATGTTGAAATGGCTACAATTACTGCTTATTGTAATGTTGTTAGATGAAACACCACATTGTTCGTTTAAGTTGATTTTTTCTTTTAGACTTTATAATAATAACAACGATCAATGAAAGTTGAATATTGAATATCGAATAACGAATGTCTTCATAGAACTTTTACGCCTCTACCCTGCTTTTCTTGGAAATATCACTTCTTTACCACAAAGTATATAAAAATATTAAATCTAGGTACTAATAATGTCTCAGCTCTCACTTACAAATGTCGCATTCATAGCTATGTATCGATTAAAATTTCCCGCCATCTCTTGAATTCAAAATTTTTAAATATACCGCCTTCTAGACGCGCACGCGCACATATCACGGATTAAGGGCGCCTGATTGGCGGATGACCAGCAATACAACCATAGAGGGTAATTCTTATTAATCAAAGGGTGCGTTGACATTTTTTGGACATGTGCTTTCTTATACCATAAGATTTCGCTCAAGTTAAAAAAAACTGCGTGCTTTGCACTGGTGAACTTTTTTTTTGTTATTTATCACCAAGCATAGCAATGAGATGAGCTCATAAAAAGTCTTGTAACAACCGCAATCCGCAAATCTAACACTTACACCTGACTTGACAGATGACAGATCAGTGACAGCGAAGTTGGAGCTTAATGGCGTGTCATGTGGTAATATTTCGCGGTAAAGAAATTCATTTTAATATTACGGTTTGTTTGGATGCTGGTGGCTTTTTCGGCGGACCTGGTACTTTGGTGAACAATACTAGAGCTGATTCTATATAAAGTTGATTCTTAAATATGACTAACAATGTATTGACGAAAACTAGAAATTTAAATATAAAGAGTTAAAGTAAAAAAAAATGATAAAAGAAGGAATTGACTCTTGGTGGGATTTCTGGATCTCTTCATGGGTGCCTGGGAGTCTGTGGGAATCCTGAAACTCTTCATGGGTAACCTGATGATCTTCTTGGGAGTCCTGAGATCTTCATCTTCGAGAAAATGGTCTCGTCCTGGGAAAGGACCTCTTCATCTCATCGCAATGAGTGTTTCTTTAATCAGCTCCTGGGGAAATGGGTAAGAAGCTGAAAGAAGTACTGTGGGAAGAGGTTTCTACTTGACAGCAGGTTTGGATAGCAAGAGGATTGTTGTTATATACCTTCTTCTTCTTCTTCTTTAGTCTCGGTTAATTTTCCATCACCAGCATGTAAGGTAGTGTTCGCGAGATCACCTGCAACTTCTTGAGCTGCTGAAGTCAGTGCATCATTAAAAATGCTTGAATGGATTGTATCTTCTCCATCGTCATCCTCTTCTACTTCTTCTTGAATCACATTATGTCAAACAAAGGTGTCGAAGAAATTTTCTCCCAAGCATTTTGAAGCAAACATACCGCTGTTTTCAAACTCATGTGTTTTTAAACGCTTGAACAAATCAATGTTTTTAATAGAATCCACAATTCTTGATAAGAGGGAACGCGTAAGCGAAAAAACTTTATGGTTGGTTAGTCATTCTCAACGCCAAAGCGCTCTGGTGGTCTGGTGTTCGACCATGGGTTTTGTTTTGGCCAACCCATTCATTCAACAAAATAAAACGTGGACAATTCGTCCAAGAATTGAAGCGAGAAAAAGTTTAACAAAATCGTGCAATGCAAGGCTAATTTTTGAAGATTACTACAGTACTGTGTTAGTGTTTTCTAGACAGCCCAAGCGTAAGCTAGCTGCGTTTTTATTGGCGCAGTCACGAGGGCTTCATTATTCTAATACAAAGTGCAATTCGCCTTATACAACATTTTTATGTTCTTAATTGTTTTCTTTCATACAAAATTCTGTCACCTTTACGTCTTTTCGAGAAATTGCAATTGTATAGAGAATTCAACTCACTATGTATTTGACCAACCAGAGACTTCAATTTTTTTCAAATCAATCAATCACAACAAATTTTCAACTCACTATAGATTCTACTAGACATTTTTTTTTAAATTAACCAATCACAGCAAACTTCGTTCGCTTCGCTTATTCGTGCCAATTGATCGTCGATTCAACCTACTTGTCTGTCGGGAAAACTTCCGACAATTTCGAGCTCTCTTGTTATATTATGAAAGTTCAATGCTCATTCAGAAAAATTGCTGAATTTATGAGCACTCCTTATGTAACGCACGCTGCATTACATTTAGCGCACTCTTTTTGGACTTTTTTGTAGCAAACTATGCAGCGCGTTTGCTTCTCTTGTTTGATCAGATAATGTTTATTAGTATCAAATTTTGATTAAGTTTTTTTTGCAATTTAAGGGTTAACGCAACCTGTCTACGAAACATCAATAAAATTGATCATTTTGCAGAGGCGCCCCTGATACTTTACGGCTAAATCCAAATTATATTTGACTGAATTAAGTTGGTCTTACCTGCATATAACTTTATTCCACACATTTCCGAATTTTCGGGTGGTTTATATCATTACAACGAACCCTAGTAAAACAGGTTCACTCCTACAAAAAAACTTTACTAAATATGCGTTTTTTTTGTTTTTGATTGCTCCGCAACATTAAGAATAAGCACTCTTGAAAAATACACCCAAGTGTAATTTAATATTTCATTTTGGCTCGAAAACTGAATGGACATGGTTTTCACAGTAACCAAACACACTTTAGTCATAAGAATCTTTATTCATTATTGCCTACTTTTTACAAGGTACCAGGTTTTATACAATTGGCGCAGTGTCAACGCCTCGTGCTGCGTCGGCATGACACCAATTCAGAAGTGGCGAAATTACTGACTTGCATAGAACTATTTCGCCACTTCCTAGGTTCATTACACTACACTGTGTGTCCTTCGCTTGGATGATGGCCTCTAGGAGTTGGTTCATCTGGAGGGCGAAGTTCACCTCTTGTTTCTTTGCCGGGGTTCTTCCTTTGACGATCTCGGGTCCTGGTGGGCTGGTGATCCGGTGGCACTGGCTGGTCGCTTCCTTTTTGTGAGGCTTCTCAACCTTAACGGTGATGGCCTCGAACAAATTCGTGACGCGATAGATGTTCTCCGTCTGGCTGGCTGGGACCTCAACCAGCTTCTTTGCTTGGCGATGCAGACTTCAGCAGGTTCTGAAGGACCTCTCTCGTTGGTCTTGCGACCTTCTCTTGTTCCAGGAGTCGAGTGAGACCCGTGAACTCTTCCAACGAAGCCGTCTGAATCCCCCATGCCGTCGTCAGCGGTAGCGGCAGCCTTGGGGATTGCCGGCAGTCCTGGTAACCGCGACTTTTTCGTCGACTTCTTCGAGTCCTTGGTGGATTCGCGGATTGTTTCTTCGTCGGTTTGGTTTTGTCCGGAATGGGGAGGCCGAGCGGTGCCAATTTTTGGCAGCTTGGGGCCCTGGGGTGGAAGTCGGTGCTTTGCTGGACTTCTAGCGAGGGGAAGGCGTTCCTCGGCGTCGTGAAGCGGCTGCTTCCTTGACTCGACGTCGAGGGTTGGATGGCTGGTCGGAGTTTTACTCCTGTCTGGGCCCGAAAAGGGTAAAAATTAAAACCGGGATTCGGCAATTTCTTACCCTTGGGCCGCTTGGCTGAAGATTGGTCGTCTTCGCCCTCGAAGTCTAATCTATCTGAATAGCCGTACTATTTTGAAGAGTTAAGGCAAGTACCATACTAAATGAAGGTGTTTGTCTTTGCTATTTGGACTACTGGTTTTTGTCTTGCTAATTTAAGAATAGGTTTTTATCTTTGCTATTTGTGTTGTATGGATTAGCTTAAAATTAAAACAAAACACAAATATCTTATACATAAATGTAAACGTTGAAAAAATGTGTTCGTATTAAATTCGATTGCATCAACGTATACAATTGAAAAAAAAACGTAAAAATGAAGACTACATAGGTCATCCGTATAAATTAAATTGTTAAATAATTGTACTAGAGATATACAAAATGTACAAAGTAATGTATGAACAAACATATTAAATGATGTTATTTATTACTACGTACTGGTTATCGTTTTCTGGATTTTTGGTAACACGTATGAGCCAATTTTGAGACGGGGTCATCATCAACCCTTCTCAAATCCAGTCCTCTTAAGGCGAGTGCCAAGACATTTTTCTTATGGAGAATCCCATGTAAAGTATCGTCTAAATATTTCGCTTATTTTTTGATGTATCAGTTTCGTTCTTATTCTCAACTGCTTGTAATCACATTTTCTTCTAAAACTAAGAATCAAACATTGGAACAAACATTTAATTTAACAGTTAAAGGACTTGAAAATTCGATAATTTAGGGGTAGTTTTACGAATAGAAGTTTATGTCCGATTTTTGTGAATTTTTAAACTTAGAATTAGTAAAGAATACTTTCAAAATCACTTTCCCGCTAAATTTAAATCGATATCATTAAAATTGGTCTAGTTATGAGTGAAATAAACTAAAAATTTTTCAATCGAAGCTCTGAGCTTTGCAGATAATTTACGACTAGGTGATTTACAAGCGTACCCTCATTTGCGGTTTCTTGACCAGCTTTGGAAGTTGTAAATCAAGGGATTTCTTCAAAAATTTTTACCTGCTTGTTTCGCACAGAGGATAATAAAATGGTTACAATTAGAAGAGCGTTATTAAAAGTGCTAATAAGTACAAGCACATCGAAGTTTCATAATGCTTGATGTATGAAATTATAGAAACAACTATGTAGTATGAAAATTCATTTAATTTATAGTCATGTTTTCAACTAAAGTCTTTCAATGACACACGAATTAATTTCTCGACTATTTCACGGTTTTGGACGTAAAATTTAGAAAATGAAATTTAATATAATAGTAATTTATTATTATTTTTCTTATTACATATTTTATTATTTATGATTATTTTTTTCTTATTTCACTAGAATTTAAAAGTTCATCAATGAATAAAAAATGTTGAATGAAACAAAATTGTTTTGAATGGTATGACTCTATGGAGCGACCTGACCGGATGCAATTTACCTGATGTTTGCAATATTGGATTAGAGTTTATCTAAGAAACTGACCGGAGTTTTACTAGGTGATGACAATTTCTTTCATTTTGCCGCCGGCCGGTTCAACTTTTACTGAAAAACCCACTAAATCTTGTTCCTTTGAGAACAATATAAATTTTTTTTGGGAGAATAAAAAGGTTGACTTCTGGTAACTAGAAAAAAATGGAACATACATTGTAAATTCAAATCATAATTGGTATTACCAAATCCAAGGGCAGTTAAGAATAACACGAAAAAAAATGTGTATTCTGGGTGTTTGGTTTGGACAAGAAAGTGATATGAAATATGAATATATTTATGAAGACACAACTTCTTTTTGGAAAAAAAAATGGAACCAAAATTGATTAAGTTTTATTTTGATCACATGTTGCTGGAATTAATTGACTCTAGGAAACAAAGATTGTCTATTCCGATCTGCCGTCATTGAGTTTGTATTACCTATGTATTAGTTAATTGTCAATATTGTAAATAAGTACCTATTATGTAAATACAGTCGAGCCTCGGTAATCCGGACTCCTGCTAGTTCGGTGATCGCTGTAATCCGGCCGGGCAATGAGCTTTGTGGGGGGACGGGCGGGAGCGGGTGTAGGTGCGGGCTGCCATGAGCCAATGCGTCGTCAGTCTTTTGTTTATGTAAAGTCTAATGTTTTATGTAATTTAACTTACTGTTTTTCTACATGAACATGTACATTTTTGTCTTTATGCTTTCATTTAAAAATTGATTAAAGAAACTAAAGTTAAACATGTGTTTTAGTACCGTCAAATATTGCATACTATAATCCGGACGCCTCGATAATCCGAAAAGGGTCTTGTTTTTGCCTCTCCGGATTAACGAGGCCCTACTGTACCACTTTTCTTATAAATACTTACTAACATGTACATATTATACACATTATTATACTATGTATTTTATATCTTTTGAGTATACCTTCATACCAAATACGTATCTATTTGAAAACAAATAAAATTAAACATAAAACAGATAAGTTTAGTTTTTTTTAGAAAATTTCTGTTTGGCATTCTAATATTAAATAATACTTTAATCTATTTATTATTTGACTAGTTAAATTATTTTTTGAACAACGTACTAATGTACTTACAATTTTAAAATAAATTTTTTTGATTCATATTATTTTACCCATGAAGAAGTATTTCTACCAGACAGAGGCAAAATAAGCATTTATCATTTTACAATCACTTTACGATAGCACAGTAAGGGGTGTTGTAAACAGAGGTACCGCTTGACAACCTTCCCGATGTGACAGCTCAGCTCGAATTCTGACCAGCGACGAGTCTTGGCACTCGCCTTAAAATGCGATTAACAAGATTTACTAAAATATTCATAAATGTTGGAACATTTCTTGCATGAGAAGGACAAAATAGTGGCTATTTCATCCAAATTCAACAGGTGTTCCTTTAGTTTATACTTTATGACCAAATAAGGTAAACTATCTAACATTGGGTAAATTGAGCGCTAGGTTGCACAAGGTTTTGTAGTCCATAATTTCGCAGCTCTATTAATGTATTCTGTGGCAGTTGCATGAATTTATTTTAAGACATTCAGAACATTTAGGCAACTGCTTGCGATTTTTTTGCCTAAATTACTTTTTATAACTTGATGAATGAATTGTTGTAACTAATATTTTTTCCACTATTTAGTTTATTCCATTGTTACAAAAAGAAATATAAACATTCAAATATTAAAATTTAAGTATTTTTTTTATTTCGAATAATTTGAGCTTGTAATTATAATTAAAATGTTATATTGCATTCGTGTTTGATCACCTTTATAAGAATATTAAACACCCGAACTAAGTTCTTGTGCTTTTAATGAAAAACTAGCGTATTACTGATTATTATGAATTAAACACTCGGAGGAGTTTTCTGGATAAACTAATTTTGATTTTGGTCCCCTGTAAACCCTTTGGGATTTTGTTTTTTTTAAACTTATTTCGTTTTCTTCAGAAGGTCTCTTTTCCTAAGTCGACATTTCCAGACTTCTTGACAAGGATTCTGTTAAAAGTGTTAATTAATTACATATATATTTTTTATTCTTTGCATAACTTACTGCGTATTTTTTCTGGCGTGGCCATACTTCCTGATGGTGAATACAGGAAGCAATTTTCTTCGGTTGCTTCCAAATCACCATCTGTGTAAATCATTCGTAAAAATTATCACATTCAACACAAGTTAACAATTATTTACCAGGCAAGTTCCTAAAAGACAGAGAAAATTTCTTCAAAGCGTCTCCATAAAGCCATTTTTATCAAAATGCCCCAAGCAAACTCGAAAATTTTCGCTCATCCTGGGGTTCTAGATCGCCCTTCTTGATCGTGACTGGAGTAGGGTTAATATTCGCCACCCGCACAGGTATTTCTTTTGTCACTTTCACTAGTGTCTTTCCAACAAGAATCGGTTTTGTCATGTCTCTAGTCGGTTCTATCATTCCAACGCAGCTCCCAAAGTTACTTCCTAAACACACACTTTTCACTTTCTCGCTGTTCCCATCCAAGTAGTTGTACAGGCGTATGCTCTCACTCCTTCTTCTTTTGCTTCTGGGGTCGATAACACGAAGCTTTCAGTTCCAATCTTAATGATCTTCTCATTGTGATTAAAGGAAATCCCATGTCGTCCAATAACATCCATTCCCAGGATCATCTCATCCTTGATTCCTGCCACCAGCACCCGATGCCGAAAGTTCATACCTCCCAACTGGACCGTGACCTCTGCCTCGGCACTTACTGTGGCGACATCTCCCGTAACTGTTTTCAAAATAGCACTCGTTGTTTCCAGAGATGTTCTGTTGTCCAAAATGTCTTTTCTCACGAGGGAAACCATGGCTCCGGTGTCGACCGTCATCTTCACTTTTCTCCCATTCACACTTCCTTCAATTATCAAACTCTCAAAATTCCTCTTCAAGCGCATCACGGAAATAACTTTGGGGCTTGTGCTCTCCCCAGCCAGTGTGTGCCCCTTGACACTGCTGGGCTTTAGTTTTCCGACTGCTGGGGACTTGACTGGGGACCGTTCTGGTCGTTCCTAAGAACAACCCTACAGTCACGTTTAAAATGGCCTGGTTTTCCGCAAAGATAGCAAGTCTGGCTAGTTTGCTGCTTCTGTGCCGTCCGTAATTCCCTGATCTCTTTGAGTATGTCGTTCAGCTCGGTTTTTGTGACGAAGGCGGTAGACGTTGTCTCCTCTTCTTCAATACCAACAGCTCGAATTCGTCGGTAATCGGGGACCTTCAAAGAACTCTTCAAAACGGCTTCCACCTCTAGAGCGCGCACCAGAGCTTCTTTTGCGGAGTGATAGCTGCCCAGTCGGACGGTTCTTTGTATTTCTGGATCTCGAATCCCTTGAAGGAACGTATCCACAGCTAGTTGTTCCACAAAATTCGCCGGAGACGAAGGGTAGGCGAGCAAAACAAGGCGCTTAACACTTGCCTCAAATTCCTGCAGAGACTCTCCAATTCTCTGCCGCCGCGTCTTGAGCTCTGAGACGCATACTTGCTGCAGGTGTTGGTTTCCAAATCTGGCCTCTAACGCTGCCATCAGCTGGTCGTACTGCTCTTTGTCTCGACCTGGAATTGTCTCAAGCAGGTCCAGAGCCGCCCCTCTCAAGGAAACTATCAAAAATGAGGATTTTTCTTCTTCCGACCATCCATTTTGTTTGGCCGCCACTTCAAATTGCAGCTTGTAATTGTCCAGTGAAGTCGACCCATCGTAAGTCGGAGGTTTCATTTCTTTCGTTGTGGTCAGGCCGGTCCTATTTGGAACTTGACGCCTTAAGCGTAGTAACTCATTTTCCATGTGTTGTTTAAATCGCTCCAGATCTTTAACTTCTTGTTTGACGCCTCGTAGTTCCTCCTTAACGCCTCCTATGCACTCTTCTACCTCTTTTTGAATTTTATCGACCTTAACCATAATGGTTACGTTCATGTTTTGTTCCATGTCTTTAAGCTGGTTCAAGATTGCTGCATTCTCTGTTTGTCTTCTTTCTTCTTCCTCTAATTTTTCTTTTTGTCTTCTTTCTTCTTCTTCCAGTTTTTCTTTTTGTCTTCTTTTTCTTTTTGCGCTGGCGCTCGAAGCTTCCAGAATTTTCTCGTAACATTATGATGTATAACAGGTAATAGACTCATTATTTTCAAGGTCTTGGTTGGTGTTTCTTTGTGTGAAAAAACAGATGCCTGTGAAATAAGGTCATTCTGATTCATTGGCAAAGGAAGGTTGTTATTCTGAATTGACTGCAGATTATCATCACTATTTATAGCTGATTGCAGACTTGTACATCACCAATCATTTTTGGACTGAAAGATTTTCCTTTGTTGTTAATAAACCAAGTGGTTACTTCTTTATACAGGTAACTTTTAAAAGGCTTAAAAAATCTTCTATCCAATGGTTGGAGAGCCTGGGTGGCTTGGTAGACAAAGTAGGATGACGTCATTTTCTTTAGCCAACTGTAGCATTTTAAATGAATTAGAATGGGAGGAATGACCATCAAGAATAAGAAGAACTTTCTCATCTGGCTTTCGTGGAATAAAATGATCTTTCCAGTTGTAGAATAGATCAGCGTTGATGTAAGATGATTTTGGATTTATAAACACATCTGATCCTTGAGGCAAGCTTTAAGAAAATTCAAGTTTTTTTTGTATTAACCTTTAAGTATCAACACAGGGGGAAGAAAAGTGCCCTCAGCATTGCAACAAGCAATTAAAGAGATGTTTTCACCGTTTTCAGTGGTGGTTACAGTATTAACACATTTTGCATCCTTACTGGCTACTACCCGTCCAGTTTTATTGTTCACTTGAATACCACTCTCGTCCATGTTAAAAATTCTTCCGGGTTCAAATCATTATCAGTTAATACTTTTAACAACATTTCAAAATAACTATATAATACCATTAGCTCTCGCCAGATACAGGTTTTTTTTTATATTTTCTTGGATCTACAGTCTTTCCCTTTCCCATTTTTTGAAATATAATAATAATTGATCAGAAATACTTAAAAATAATTTTTTCTACTCCTGTTATAGTAATAAATTACAAACGGTTGTCCTTCCAAGTAAATCCATGGTTACACGGCTCGCGAAAGTTCCTGTACCTTCCGCAATATTTTAGCGAATGCGTTGGGCGGTTGTCTATGTATGGAAAATACGTTCGCGTTAACGTGTTTCGCTTGACTGCACGCATGGGTTATGTTGTCTTTTAGAGTTTTGCCGCGCACATCCACCAAAAATTAAAATGTTCTAAAAAGTCCGCACCAATGATGGGCTTTCCAACGTCAGCCACGGTGAATTCCCACTGAAATGTTTTTCTTAAACCTAAACTTCAATTTAATTTCACCCGTCCAAATGTCTTAATTACGGAATAGAGGTGTTGGACCAAGCTGAAGTCAATGATGCGGCATCAGTTTGCGTGAAAACACACACTTCCGAGCAGGCATCTACCAAAAACCACACTTGAGTGTCTCGGTCACGCACAAAGAGTCTGGCTGTTTGGGGGCTGTTGGAGACGACGGCACTGCTTACTCGTTTTTTGAGCTTCCCGGGGGTTTTGATTGCCGTTGTTTTGACGATGGCGGGAACGCTTCATCTCCTCCACCGTGTTGGTCAATGCTTTGACCTGCTGTAGCAATGGGGTTAATGCGTCTGCTATGCCCTGTGCCACTGAAACCTCGCTGGAGTTACCGCGCAAATGTTGGCTGTTTGCGGTAGGCGGTGGAGCCATAAACTGAGAACTTCGTCGCTTAGCCTATCGCCTGTGGCTGCATGCATCTCGTGCAGCAATTGCGACGGTTTTCTGTCGTGTGCTATCGTTCGGGAGGCGGTAACGTTCCTGGCGAAGGTGGAGTTGGAAGGTGGTGAATGAAAAGGCCAAGTGCGATTTAGTTTTTCAAGCGCTTGCGCTTATGTAATTAATCGGGCATTTATGTGTTATCCGAAGATCCCTGAACACTAGCGCAGTATTCACCTAATCTCTCTCAAAAACCTCTAGAACGCTAGGCGGACGCCTTTCAGATTCAAATTCAACAGGTTTTTATTGTTGTTGATATTGCGAATGTCATCAATCTAAGATATTACATGTCACACTTAAGATTAAGAAATGCTAATTTGTGGCGCTGATGCCTTAACCTAGCTTGAATTTATTTTCAAATCTAAGATATTACATTTAACTATGGCTCACCCGCAACCTTGGTTGCTTACATTTTTGGTGTTTCGCCTACTTAATGGTTGCTTTCCTTTAGGGAAAATGAATCAGAATAAAAACCCTAACCTTATAAGTTACTATTTACAAAAATTACTTAAACTATTTATTGTCGACATCAGAGGGGTCCGGGGACTTCTGATCCTTCGTTTGCTGTTTCCAGGGGGCTCCTGGACTCCTGTTCCGGTATGGCTAGTGGCTGGAGTCTGGGCCCCCCAACCCATTGCTAATTTGCTCGGCACTCCCTTAGGCTTATGGCCTTTTCAGCGCTGGAGCAATTTACATTTATTTACATTATTTACAAAAGAGAAGAAATTGAATGAAAATGAAAAAGAAGATTTTGGGTTTGAAGTTAGTCCGGTTCTTTGGAGGACTTCTTGCTGGTCCTGCAGATTTGTCCTGTCCCTTGGAGCCTTCCGGCTGGTCCTTTGTCCTTGGCTGTTGTTTTCCTTGGAGAACTGGAGGAACCTGGGGAAAAGAAAAATTTTAGTGATTGATTGATTCTAAAAAGTGTTGGCGTGAAAAGAAATGAAATGGAGAAAGTTGAGTTGGAAAAGTAAAGTAGGAAAAGAGAATTGGGTAGGAATTTCCTCGTCTGGGAGAGTAAGATTAAAAAGTTGAAAAAAACGGCGAAGAGATCGGATCAGAGGTGTTTCCTCGACGATCTCCTAGAAAAGTGGTGGAATGTCAGGGTAGAGAGTCTTGAGCAAAGCTGTGGGTGGATGTTTGAGCTTGCGCTTGGGCTTCTTCGGAATTTTGCTGAGAAGGCGGTCGTTTCTCTCTGGGTACTTGAAAGAAGTTTGAAGCGTTTCGATGGCGATGGTGTTGTTAAGCCGCGATTCCACTTGCTTAGTCTAGCCTAGACCAGACCAGACATCCAAGATTTTGAGAGGCGTTTTTATAATTCTTCAGTCCTTTTCTGCGTAGTCAGGGGTGCAATTGCATCTTAATGTTTTATCTTATGTTTTAAACACAGGAAAGGGCTGAAGAATTATAAAAACGTCACTTAAATGTTGGATGTCTGGTCTGGTCTGGGCTAGAACAAGCAAGTGGAATCGCGGCTTTAGAGTTGAAAACTCGTAAGACGTATTTCTTTTGGAGATGGGTGAGTCGAGATTCGATTGATTGGGTGTTTGCCGCTTCGTGAACCAAAAGAAGAAATTTGCTTCAGAAGTCTGGTTGAAATTGAGGCGAAGATGGGTGCTCGGTGCTCGATGACTGGACGAATGAAAGTCTTGTAGGTGTCGAGCAGAGTGGCCGTCCTACAGCCTTGGAGGCGACCTCGAATTCTGTAGAGCAGGCTGGCTCTGTTCCGCATTTTCTTCAGTGTTGTTGATGTCCACGTTGAAAGTGCAGAGGTAGGAAAATTTGAAGGTCGATGACAGCAGCATCTCTTGTTTCTTGGAATTCCGGAATGTTTTCGTCAATCTCTCTTTTGAAGGAAATCCAGTCGGCGTTCTTGAAGTCAAAGATTGTTATTCTCTGACTGCTGGTGTTCGTGCGGTGATCAGAGGTGATCGTTGTTCCGATTTGGCATTCGTCGCTGGCCAGCGGCGCCAGGTGTTCTGTAACAATAATTGATAATTGACATTCCTTGAGCCATGAAAGTGGGACACGAAATTAAGAAGTGGAATAGAGATGTGTTCAAGTGGTGGATTATAGTAGGAGAAAATGGCTATTTCAAGGTTGTTGACGTGCACGGTGGCTGCGACGAGCTCAAGATCAGAAAGATTTGGAGGAAGAGTAAGTTGAGTTGAGATTAGATTTGTGTGAATTAGAAGGGCTACACCTCGAGAGTTTCGCACAGTTGAAGGGCGACAGTAAGAGTTAAAATTGTTAATATAAACAGGTTTTGAAGTTTTAGTTTCAGTGATGGAAAGAATTTGGATATTGTCTGTTGAAAGAAAGTTTTTAATGGGATGAATTTTCCGGGAGATCCCGGCACAGTTTACCGTGGAAATATTAGTTAAAGGTGTAGCAGGCATAGCAACAGAGAGTTAGACGAGGAGGGGAGAAAGACTTTACTCGAAAGTAAAGTAGACCTTATTTCCCGAGTGGGAAATTTTGGTCAGAGTGTCGAAGACTTTAAGAGAGGTTTCTTCCATGCACTGTTGGATTTTTGGGCGGTGCAGAGGGAAAAGATCAAAAAGAACTTTGGTAATGAAAGAAATTATTTAGCGAGAAGTGACTGGGCTCGAAGAGTTTCTGGTTTGTTGGTGATCTGGATTGGATCATTGGTGTTTTTTCTGTGACTTTGTTTTCACGAAAGTCACGGAGTTTGGGGCATTTGGTCCCTTTGCAAAAAGGGCAAGTGGGATTGTCCTGAGTAGGACATTTGTTTGGGACATGCGCGTTGGGACATTTGGGACAGATTTGTGAGTTTTTGCATTCTGACATGCTGTGACCAGGTTGGAAGCATTTTTGGCAGATGATGGGAGTTGGAGCTGGTGGATATTGCCGTACAACCACACCCTGAGTGAGGAGTTCATCAATGGTTGCCGTGTTCGTGGAGAGGACACGGATGAAGGAAGTTGGTCTGTCTGTTTTGCGGGATTTAATTCTCCAAAGAGAATTTATTTGAAAATCGAAAGCTTGGATTGGCAGTTCGGATTCGATGTCATCAGGTGTGGATGTCCTGTTCCACGTTCCTGGTGACGACGGAGTATGTGGGGAGTTTTGGGGTTTTCGGTTGATTGGATGAACTGAGATTGAATTTGTTTGGGTCAAAAGATTGGTTTGGGCAACGAAGTTTGTTGGAATTGGAGTATTTAAGATTAGCAGGGCGGTTTGGTTCCAGTTGACCTTGAGGACTTCGATGGATTTTAGGTTTAACGCAGTTGTCAAGTGGGAGTAAAAGGATTTTTGAGTGGAGATTTCTTTGGGAATTTTTTTGATTGTGTAGAGTTTGAGTTGTTGGACTGAATTGAATCAGTTGGGGAATAGTGATACAAATATCTGAGTACAAAAAAAGCAATCTATTTTAATTTTACATTCATGGAAGACATATACTTGACGGAATTTTCCCGAAGACCAAACAAACTCCCAATACAAATATGTATTTTTCTTCGCAGTAAAGTCTAGATCAAATGTAAAACAGTAACTTTGTAGAAAAATCCTCTGAAAACAGCTGAAATTTGATTAATAGATTTTTATTTATATTGTACTTCTTGGCTAATTCAGCAAAATACACAAGTAACACATTTTCAGAGAAAGAAGTCGTTTTTTGTCTTGACTGCCAATCCATAAAATTCTTATATGCGGCATTACGCATGCTTGAGTTGGAAAAGCGTCTGGCTCGCTTGCTGTGTTGCTTCCAACTGCTCTTTTTCAGCTTCGCGCATCTCCCTCTGATGCTTTGGCGCGAATTCTAAATGTATAGTTTAAGAAAACTACACATTTTCAGTTTAAATTCTTCCTTTAACAAGTAATATAGAGGTTTCATTAGCATAACTATTTAACGGCCCTAAAATTAAAAACACACTTTTGGTGTTTGTATGGGCCACTCAAAATCCATCCGGCTGCATCTGCAGCAAACGAGGTATTCTATGTTGGTAGATTTCGGTGGTTTTCTATCCATTCAGATGCGATCATGGTATTTATTGGCAGGCGAATATTTTTTAATCCGATTGACAATCAGTTTTAGTCCAGGTCATCCGCGTTTTCAAAAGTATATTTCACAATGAAGTAGCATCCTTGTCTTTTTCTCAGATATGTGACATCTTTTACCGCAAAATGTTTTGGTAATATTGGCACAAACGGGGCTTTTTTAGCATTCTCCTCCTCCTCCCAAGTGCAATCAACCATAAAATTTAACCAAAAATGTTAATTATAACGCTCATCGTTAAGAAAATTAGGGTAATTTTCCACGACTTCTTCCATGTGAGGAGGATCCATCTGCCCAGGAATAAAACGGCTAGCAAATCAGTACTAATGGCCCCGTAACTCTGTGTAATCGCTCTCTTCTTTGGCGTACAGCACGTGAGAATGGGGAATGGTGCAGGAGGTGGGCACTCACTTCAAAGTCGAGAATGGCAAGAATCGTCGTGTTGAACCGACAGTTTTACCCACAGACCTCGGTTTTTCCGACCGTTTCGTTCCAACCGTCGAAACCGTCGTTCAAAACCATCGTGCAAGAACGAGGTTTGTGGGGCCCTTTAGGGGTTATCGCAATGTTTAGGTATAAATAAAAGTTTTTCCAATTATTTGACAAATAATGGTAAGTTTATTGTCATCACACATAATAAGTAACAAGGATGATAAAACAAGTAATAGTAGATTACAACCCGAAGTGGGAAGGCTTCCATTCTTCTCGAGAGAAAGATAGTTTACCGAGGCGATAGCCGAGGTGAACTATTTCTCGAAAGACAAGAATGGAGCTTCCACCGAGGGTTGTATACGATTTTATTCACAATCATAAATAATACAATTTCTTAACAGATGAGTTGTGACAATCAAGAAACTTCAATAATTTGACGTTTTGATCAGAATTCTAACCAAACTGTTTGAGCTAACATTCATTGTCACAAAATATACTTTGACGATGCTTCTGATGCATAATTTCACACATTCAAAATTAGTCATCACAAGTCAAGATCTGCACAATGCTATCCAAATAAAATTTACGTTTGACACTTATGAGAAATGTCAGTTGCAGAATCTTGCCTACTTTTTTAATCAAAATCTAGATATCCAGCATTTTGAGGGTGGGAAATGGCTATTTCACCCGCGGGGAAGTAAACTGTCATGGTAATAGCTCATTTCCCAACTTTTAAAAAGAATGGAAACTTATGTATTATTAACTGATTGTGAATAAAATTATCTTCTCTTCTACACAGTTTTTTAAAATTACATTAATATAAATCTGAGTATAAACTCCTACATAATTAGGTACATATTGACGCTTGAATTAATTATTATTAACAATGCAATATTTATATTGAAAAATAGAAAAAAAAATTCATCTTCTTTGATTTCGCTATCGTCGCTATCATCATTAAAGTGAACAATTATTTTTTTGATTTGAATTTAATTATTCCTACTGGTACTCATTTTGGGTTTATGTACCTGGACTTGTATCTATTCTCCATAGCATTTGTGTACTAACGATGTTCCCTTAGTAATTGATCAAGAAAACAATGATCCAAGGGACAATGTACCAGGTGTTGTTTATAATAATTTGAATAATAATAACTTACGGGAAGCACAATTAATAACACAAAATATTGTAAATAGATATTATAACTAAATAAATAGTTCAAAAAAGATTAAATAAACATTTTTATTATTACATCTAGATAGGTCGTAACAACATACCTACGTAAAAACTATAAACTAAAAAAATATAAAACTAAATATAATATCAATTATTTTTTTTTCCAATGAATCTGCCAATGAAACAATAGATTCGTTAATTCTTTCCAAACTTCGTGAGGTTGTTTCTAAATTGTTATTAATATTTTTAAGATTATCATTAAGTGCATTTAGATTTAGAGATAATATATTTTTTATGTCTCTTAAATTATCTAGAATATTTTAGTACATTGTTTCTGTACTTAAATTTTCTCTATTTTTTTTGCTTTTTTTGGCGTTGGCGTTACCATCGTCTCCCCTAAATAATCGTGGTCTTGCACCTTTTCAACTTCTTCTGGTTTTCTTTTGTGTTGTACTATCGGCGACACCGACTTTTTCGTTGTCAACGGCTTTTTCTCTGAATTTCCATAATGTAAATCAGACTTTGGCCAGTGGCGTTCTTTTTGATTTTTCTCTAAACATTTTAACATCAATATAGACACTTTCATCTTCGTTTTACCTTGAGGATTTATATGCAACTCGGTTAATTTGGTAATTTTTGAATCAACGCTCAAACCATCTTTTTCGTACAATAATTTAATATCTGCCCGGCGTGCTATGCCATCAGGATGTTCAATGTCTTTTTCCATCATAGCATTGCGAAGACATTTTATTAAATGACAAACATCAAAATTGTGTAAAACCGTCAAGTTGTTTATGATATATTGATAATCTGTTCGTTCAAAATTTGATTTTAAAGTCAAATATCGGATGGCCGCCCTATTAGGTCCACCTTGGTCGGATGTTGTGAACTTCATTAATTAGTTTTACAATTAAGTCTGCCAATTGATAAGTCTTAATCCCAGATTTGGTAAAAAATCAGGCAATAGGTTGCGTCCATTTATAATTTATGCCAGTTAACATAAATACCATTGCTTTACTGGCAGTGGCGTAACTAACTATACCGTTTGAGGCCCGTGGCAAATTCATCGGATGAGGCCCTCCCTCCCTCAATATAACTAATGACAGTAACTTTTATTTGGTAATAAATCACTACGTGAAATAGATACAGCCACGAACACGAAATCTTAAGGTGCGTCCTCACTTGTAACAGAACATCGTAACGTAACCTCGTCGCGTAACATTTTTGTGGTACGCGATGAAGTTACGATATAATGATTTTTGACGCGTATCGCAACATCGCATCGTAACATAGAAGCGAACATTATGCCGTTCCGATTTCTTCAGTTAATATCGTCCACTGCATCAAGATGGATGTTGCTGCTGCGGCTTACATTGTTATTCATCATTTAATAATGAAGAAAACAAAACCTAGACAACGACGATATTGGCAGAATCGCTTATTTTTCAGTAGAACTGCATATGGTGGAAAAGAGTTACTGTTGGACTTGAAATTTCAAGCAGTTAGTGGCTTATATAAAAACTTTACGAGAATGTCACCAACAGATTTTGAGTTTTTGATCAATTTAATTGGACCAAAAATTGCCCGAAAAGATACTCCAATGAGAAAAGCAATATCTGTTCAAGAACGATTGGCAGTGGCAATTCGATTTTTAGCCACTGGTGATTCTTTCGCAAGTTTACAGTATCGTTTTAAAATTCCCAAACAAGCAATAAGTGTTATAATTCCCGAAGTGTGCAAAAGTATAGTGGAAGGCTTAAAACAAAATATACAAGTAAGAACATTTATTTACAAATTATAATAATTCTTTGAACCACATGGTTCATAAATTAGTGGAGGATCTTCACTGAGGCAGTTATATTCGCCTTTGTCAGCACGAAACAAAATCTCCATAATTTGTTGTTGTACACCTATTTGTGTCTCTTTTGAGTATTTTTCCAGTTTTGAGGCAACAAGATTTCCGAAAATTTGATGTTCACTAGTTTCTTTTTTTGAGGCTTCTTTAAGAATTTTAAAAGCAGCCTCCAGCTTTTCCTCTTGATTTGTTTTTCGTTTTTTTCTAATTGGGGTTTCAATCATTTCTTGGGTGGCCGGAGTAGAATCTTGCGATTCGATGTCTATAAAATCTTCATCACCATTTTCCTCCCCATTATCAGATTCAATCTGAAATTTAAAATGAGATAAATAATACTGTATTTTTATGATTTTTTTTTATACTCCGAATTTTTTTTATGATATATCTATTTTCGACGCAACATTTACTGCATTTTGCTGTAACTGTTTTTATTATTATATGTATTAACCTGGACTATGTTTTTACCGATCCCTACATCAGCTGAAGGATGGTTAAACATAGCGAAACAATATGATGATATTTGGAATTTTCCACATTGTTTGGGTGCTCTAGATGGAAAACATGTGGTGCTGCAAGCACCCATTAATACAGGAAGTGAATTCTTCAATTACAAATCGACATTTTCGATTGTACTGTTTGCACTTGTGGATGCTCATTACAACTTTTTATACGTTGATGTTGGTGCTCAGGGACGAATTTCAGACGGAGGAATATTTAAAAGTTCTTCTCTTTTTAAGAAAATTCAACGAAATTCTTTAAATTTTCCATTGCCCGAACTTTACAAGGTAGGCAACAAAGTCTACCTTATTTTTTTCTTGGGGATGAAGCATTTGCTTTGAGTGAAACATTAATGAAGCCATTTTCTGAAGTACATTCGAAAGGATCACCAGAACGAATTTTTAATTACCGTTTATCTAGAGGTCGTAGGCTTGTGGAGAATGTTTTTGGTATTGCTTCAGCGATATTTCGAGTACTTCGCAAACCAATGTTGTTAGAGGCCGGAAAAGCTGCATTAATTGTATTGACAATAGCTCATTTACATAATTTTTTGCGAAATAGTTCAAGTTCTTGCTCTTTATATACCCCGAATGGAACATTTGACGAAGAAATTGAAGGAAATTTAATTGAAGGCACATTTAGAACTATAACAAATGAATCTACATCCTCGTTACTTCCAATAAGAAACGTACCAAGAAGAGCTTGTATGAATGCTAAATTAGCACGAGAAGAGTTAGTTAACTATTTTCAAAACAAAGGGCGCATTGCATATCAAGACAAATACGCATAAATATGAGTGAGTACTCACCGTGCTTGTTGTTTTCCGGACGTTGTTCTTGTCCCAAAGAAACTGTAAACTTTTGAAGGCGTACCAGCTGCTCTCATAAATCTCGGAAAGTCCTAAAAAATATGAATTATTGTTATTTAAATTTTTGTAATAAGTATAGTATTAAAACAGACAAAAAAACTATAAACATTTAGTTTTAAAAACGTAAGGTTTAATTATTGTTGCTTACCTTTTCCTGTCCCCTGACTCTTTTTCATTTTGAATTTTTCTCGCCGTAGTGCAGCTAGTAAACCGTTTACTTTTTTTTGCAGTCTTCTGCAGTTGCCCCGTCGATCTCTTGGGCAATTGCTTCCCAAGCATCACTTTTTTTAATTTTATTGTAGTACGATGAGTTTTTAGAATCCCACAAAATTTCATAGGATCTATATTTCTCAATCAATTCCAGCGTAATTTCTTCGGTCCACTCCATTTCAAATGTTTTACTAAATTGACAAAATGACCAAAACTTCTCAGTGGTCCGTAAGTAGGTAGTTGTCGGTTTTTCGCATCAAACGAAAGTTACGCATTGATGTTGCACATGCCGTCCACACGTGTAACCAACACTCCATCATGGTCGCGTAACATTCCTTTGATGTGACGCTGAAAAACCGACAAGCGATGAAACGCTCCGATGTTACGATGTTACGGTGTTGCGTTGTTACGGAGTATACTTTTCCA
This sequence comes from Gnatocerus cornutus, assembly GCA_029298725.1. Classification (NCBI taxonomy): domain Eukaryota; kingdom Metazoa; phylum Arthropoda; class Insecta; order Coleoptera; family Tenebrionidae; genus Gnatocerus; species Gnatocerus cornutus. Next base: position 7,429,140 of record CM055516.1, read on the forward strand.
AGTTGAGACTCGTTTTTATGAGGGTACGTCTTTGTGTAAAAGTTAAATGGCTCTACAATGCAGACCATAAATTGTGGTTGCAACTCATCACTAGGGTTCGACCAGGACCGCACCGGACCCAACAGTGCTTTTGGTGCCAACTCTTCGATCAAATACGATCAAAACTTTTTTTGTCATGATTTAAATGCTGTTGATGTGTCTAATGATAATTTGACAAAAGTTTGCTAATTAGCGTAATGATGCTGTACATTGGATAAGGATAAAATTAGTTTTAAATTAGATTAAACTGTTTAATCATCGCTCTGGTAATAATAGGATTGCTATCAAAACACGCGTCAACATTTTTTGACGAAATTTGGTGTTTGGAAATATGTGAATTGTATTTTTGATAAAAAAATTTTTGTCAACACCAAGATTTGATCCAACAATTTTCTGTATCTGAAACTGTACTATCACAAGAGTTAGTTTATCTCAATTTCTGTAGCCAAGCACAAGGGCAACATTTGGTGAAAAATTTGGAAAAAAAGATTTTGTACAAATTATAATTTAATGAGGTCTGCCAGGTACAAAAGTTTGCTTGAACTCTATTCAAATAGTCTTAGAAAAACTTTCTCCTCTTGTCTTGTTGGAAAATTTAGAGATAATTCCATAATACCCTCAACCCGTGGGTAAATCCTAATAAGGGCAGGTTTTAAGGGATAATCAGGTAGTCTTGAGCAAACTTTCTATTTTCACGTAGAAGTTTATTTCTCGTTCGTACTCAGTGCAGTAAGGAGCTTTTTTTTTGGTGTTCGGTTGCGTTCTGTTTGTTTGTTTGACTTTCTGGTTGTGATTTTACTAAAACAGTCTTTTTCAAGACTCCTTGATAGATGAATATGCAAAAGAACAGGGCCACATCGTTCTTCGTCTTCCGCCATACTACTGTGTTCTCAACCCAAACGAGTTGATTTGGAGCACATAAAAAAGATCAATTAGAAGAAAAAATACTTTCCCGACGCTAAGCTCAAAAGTTGTAGATTTAATCCGCCAATAAGCTGCAGATATAACCTCGGAATCTTGGAAAAATTGTATCAGGCATGTTGTCGATGTAGAGAATACTTTTGTGTCGCCAAATTTTAGACCTTTTGTAATTAATTTAGAAGAAGATAGCGATGACTCTATAAGTGATTATGATTCCGATTAATTGTTTCAATTGTTTGTTTTTTTTGTTTTAATATACAAATTATACTAATCAGGGATTTATTTTATTTACTAAATTTTAAAATGAAAGGAGAAAACCAAAAAAAAAATTGCGGCCCGGTCCTGGCTTGAGACCTCTCGGACTACCTAAGAACTAATTTATGACAGGGTTCTTTACAACCTCGAAACCACTGCTAATGTTTGCGGTAATTGTTATTGCAGGGCCATAATAACGAGTCTCAACTTGGAAAAGTATACCCGTCCACATTCATACACGGCGATGTTACGTTACGATGTTCTGTTACAAGTGAGTACGCACCTTTAGACGTCATTTTTCTGACGTTTCAAAAATTTTAGTGTAGTCTGCATTACTGTCATTATTATTACTGACGTTTAAAACACCAAAGTATTGACAAGTTGTCAATTAAGAATTATCATGACTGAAGTATTTAAAGTCGATAAAATTAGAATAATGTCTTTTTCTAACACTAATATGTTATACTGTTTCTATGGTGCATAAGAACTCACCCTTTATATTGCTCTTAAAATACGCTTTTTTTTATAAAGTACGTCGTCAATGGCAACGTATCTTATAGAGTTATAAAATACGATTCAAAAATTTACTTTATTCATTTTGCTTACATTTTTCATAAAAGTTAAAAGTACAGTAATTGAAATTTTGACCGACGTTGTTAGAACTAGCACATTTCTCCCGTAACATCGTTAATGTGTTTTCAGCTTCTTCTGCAAATATTTCATTCACAGTTGCTCTTGTAATAGCCGTTTCATTCTTAAACTCTCTTCCAGCATATTCTTCTACTTCGACTACTTCATTCCCAATGGCGCTCGTAGTATTAGATGTTCCATTTCCAAAAACTTGTCTAGCTATCTTTAATCTTTCTCCCAGCGACTCTTCAATATAAGATTCTGCTACTTTTGCAGATTCCCATCCTCCATGTCTCTTCAAGGACGTAATATCTCCCCCTACATTGTAAATTTTATTATATGTTCTGAATAATAAACTGACTACTCACCAGCACTAACAAAAAGAGTTGCCGAAGTGGGGCGAAAACAATGCCCAGTGTAACTCGATGGATTTTCTAGTGAATCGTCGTTCCTTATGGGTTTTAGAATCCGGAATAATGACATTTATTGTATCACCACAATCATGTACGTCACTGAATTCCATAGCGGCCAATTCGGCTTTTCTACAGGCTCCAGCAACTCCGAAGATCAGTGCAACCTGAAAAATTTCATAAAATTTATGTCTAAGTATAATTTATTCCTTACTTTGACAAATAAATATTCCCCTTCATCCGCTTGTTGTAAAAATGTTCTAATTTCCTCTTGTGTCAAGACCTTGGACTTTTTACTGCGATAACCAACATTTCAATTTTTAAGAAAGGAATAACAGCACTAAACTTGTCAATTTGTATGTTGTCTTTGGCTTTTAGTGTAGCCTTGAGCATGGAATACTCTGGCCACAATGAGGCTGGTGACAACTTTTGCGACTAAAAAGTAAATGTGTTGGTTTTTCAAAAATGTTCCATTTCTATTTACGCACTTACCCTCATATCCAGGAATGTCAAAATGACATCTTCTGTTACTTCCGTGATGCCATTCTTATTTTTCCAGTCATGAAATGAATGATACACTTTCTCGTAGGCGGGTTTTGATTTTGCAGGTAACAAATTGCCCCAATTCCTTACCTTTTTCCTCAATTTTTTGAGGAACACTCGCACATTTTAACAGATGCAAATTGTTTTTTCACAATTTGTTTACTGTTACTATAGGAAACCTACCACTGCACCCTTTACCCACCACACTTTGACACATTTTGCTACAACTAAGAATTTTTTAATCAAAGAAGATTTTTCATAAAACAAGCATTAGTGTTAGAAAAAATCTTGAAGACAACTCGTGTTTTATAGTTAAAAAATCTCGTTCTATAAAATCCTCGCTCGCTCCGCTCGCTCGGATTTTAACTACGAACTCGATTTTTAAACTCTCTATAAAACACTAGTTGTCTTAATAGCTATTAGTACCAAGCGGTATTATAATTAAAAAATTAATACTGTCGAAATTGACAATGCAAACAATTAAGGTTAGAAATTCTAAGTGAGGTTTTTCACCATGCGACAGTTAGATGACATTCACGTCTAAGATTTTTTGTCGCCAACTGTACATACGCCCGCTATAATTGTAACAATTACGTAATAATTGAACTAAAAATTACAATTTTTGCCTTTTACAATTAAATTTAAATAATTAAAATTTTTTTTTCTGGCTTTTTGTTCTGCAAAAGTGTTAATTACTATCGCGGAATCAAAATTTCGAACATCAAATTGATTGATGTTTAAAAATTGTAAACTGTTCTTTATTTTTATAACCTTAATTTATAAACGTAACAGCAAGTGTCAGATCATTTCAAGTCATACGCCCTTCAAACAAGTGAAATCCAATGATAAGCTCCACAAAGTAGAAAGTGTTGCGCTGCGCATCTGTAAACGGCATAAGTACTAGCTGGCGATTTTTGGATCAGCTCTGAGATATGCGTAAGGGGAAGACTTCTGATTTTAGAGCAAAACAGTAAGCAGTAAGTGGGTCGCAGGAAGAGTGCAAAAGTAAGCTTGTATCATTGTGGTACTATATGGATGTTAACAAAGCGAGAACCAAGGAAAAAAAGAAGTTAAAAATTGTGAACGGGGATGACCCCTGTTCAGTAGTTTTTCCTAGCTCATCTAAAAATCGCCGGATAGTACCTAGATATTACATGCATTCAAGATCACTTTGAAATATCACAGTTTTATTATTATAAAACCTCGTGTACATTTACATGTAAGTTTATCTTCCAAGTTGCTTAGGAAAAAAAACTTGGAGATTCACTCAATTATTATCAAACTGATACACTTTTGCAACTGAGCTAAGGCTATATTGCACCTATAAAACTTGGTAACAGCAAATAAGCATCTGCATTGTTGAGAGTAGTTTAGAGTTTTTAGGCGACACGCATCTCTAATAAATCATGTTTGTTCGATCCGATCCTGAAGAAAACTATCAGGTAACTGATCCGTTATTTACAACTCGAAATCTTCGTTTTTTATGAAGTGGTTAACTTTTACATAATGGCAGAATTTTATGACAATCATATAGTGTTAGCTCAGTTGGAAAAGTATATTAAAAGTATATTAAAATTATTATAAATTATTAATATTTAGTAATAGCTCCATTGCCTTCTACAACTCTTTGCAATCTCGTTGGCATCGAATTGCATAGATTAGTGCAGAAGTCCTGGGGCATTGCGTGCCATGCACTGGTAATCGCAGCCAGAAGTTCATTCCTATTGTTAAAGGTTAACCTTTGATCTTTATCGTTTAACAATAAAACCCCACATGTTCTCAATAGGGTTGAGATCTGGACTGCGACTAGGCCAATCTAGGATGTTTATGTTATGATTCTGAAGCCATGTCCTTACACGATGGGCCGTGTGTACAGGACAATTGTCGTGTTGGAAAACAAAGTTGTTTCCATAGGCTCTCGTCACTGAAGGTAACAAAAAGTTATCCAGAATCCTAACATAAACATCACTAGTTAACCGCTCCTCAACATGAACCTCGAGCAGAAATCTAAGCCCACATGTTAGCTTTAAAGCGTCTCTGGTCGTGCTGAGCTACATATGGCTCTTCAAAACGAGCACCTCTCGGTTTGTAAACCGTTACATGCCCATTTGATGACGATTGGAACGTTTTCTCATCTGAGAAAACCACCTCGTTCTAAAAGTCGTTATCAACACCTAAATATTGATGCGCAAAAGCTACTCTAGCTTCCATATGTTGTCGGGTAAGCCTTATTTTCCTTGCTGCTGCACGATTACGCAAACCTCCTTCCCTTAATCTATTACGGGCTGTTCGTACGCAAGCAGGAAAACGGGTTCTTCCCACAGCTTCAATGGCTGTGGTAAAGCGTCGCTCTCGAACAAAATTAGTTAGAGCTTCATCTTGTTCTTGCGTAGAAGCACGTCTCCCTGAACCATTTTTTCTTTTTATGGTGGTAGTATCTCTCCATTTTTGTATTATAGCATAGAGAGTACTTCTTGATACGCCTATCGTTTCCGCAATTTGGCCATAGGACATACCATCTGTAGAGCCCTATTGCCTCGATTTTAACGGCTTCTGCCACTCTTGGCATGACAACAGTTGTATGTCAGTCACAATGACAAGAAAGCTTGCTTTACAGTGCCATGTCAAAAAGTGATGTTCGAAATTTTGATTCCGCTATAGTACTATGCCGGCCGAAAAATTTCAAACACCTTCAAAATTTATTGACGTTAAAGTGGAAACTTGGCTTTATGAAAAACTAACCTTACTTTGACATGCCATGCCATGTCATGATAGATAGGTAAGTACAGTTTGTCAAAAATTCAAATAAAATTGATTCGTTTAACCAAAATCTTATTCTATTTACGTTAATTGGCAAAAATCATCATTTGTAATTTGCACATTATGGTTTTGTACCACTGACCTTGTGAAATAATTGTTTACAAAACTTAAAAAAAAGGCGAAAGAGCACCTAGATATCTGATGGGACTGAAGCATATTCAAGGATGAATAGTAATAATAAGGAAATGTTATAGATTAAAGTTTTGCAATTCATATAGTTAGTTCTTACATTCAGTTGGTGTTCTTCACATCTAGATGCTGCTTTCAAAGTTGGAGTTTGGATTTTTTTGTTAAAGAAGTTTTTGATAAATTTATTTAATAAACGATTATAAAAAGAAGTTTGAAACGGATTAAATTTAAAATATATTAATATTTTGTCATTGCACCATTTGAGTCAATAACTTGTCCTAGTCTTTTCGACATGGAGAGACATAGATTGCGATAGTAGTTTGCTGGTAATGATTGCCACGCTTCCGTAATACCAGCCAAAAGTTGTTGCCTGTTTTCAAAAATTCTTCTTTGCGCGTTTATGCGTTTAACCATCAAACCCCACATATTTTCTATGGGATTTAAATCGGGACTTCGGCTGGGCCAATCAAGGACGTTTATATTGTGATCTTGAAACCATGCTGTTACTCTGTGAGCTGTGTGAATGGGACAATTATCTTGTTGAAACACATAGGAATTATCAGGAAAGTGCGGTTCCACCGAAGGCAGCATGACATTGTCGAGAATTCTAAGATAAACGTTACTGTTTAGCCTTTCCTCGACATGAACAATTACTCCAGGACTGTCCACCGAAATCCAGGCCCACATATTTACAGAAAATCGCCCCGTACGTTCTGACAAATCAAGATAACGTTCTTGATAACGGCTATTTCTTGGTCTATAGACCCTGACACGACCATTGGAACACGATTGAAATACCTTTTCATCAGAAAATACTACGCGATTCCAGAATGCATTATCTCGACAAAGGTGTTGTAAAGCAAAACCAACTCGCGCTTCCTTATGATGAGGTCTAAGTCTCGTTTTTTTAGCTGCTGCAAAATTTTTTAAGCCACTGTCCTTTATTCTTTTACGGGCAGTTCTGACAGAACCGGGAAAATTTGTAATTGTAGTGGCTTCAACAGCCGTAGTAAAAGGACGATCTGCAATTATATTACTGAGGGCTTCGTCTTGTTCCCGACAAGATATTCGGGGCCTCCCAGATCCTGGGAGCCGATCTACGGATCCAGTCAGTGTCCATTTGCGCACAACTGAATAAATAGTATCTTTTGAGATACCCAATTCTGCCGAAATTTGTCTATAAGACATACCCATTTCGCGAAGGGTCACAATTTTTGCCTTATTAAAATGCGACACAGCTGGCATTTTTGACAAAATGCCAAAATTTGAAATAATTTATTATCGAAGGCCATCGTCAGTTAGAATGACAATAAAGGGTGATTTATCATTGATAGTTTTTAAAATGACAGAAGCTTGGTGTTTGAAATTTTTCGGCCGGCATAGTACATCATCGAAGTTCAAATTCCGGGCCATGGAATGTTCAATGGATAAAATAGCTAACCTGCTTAACCTTTCCTATCCCATAGAATTTCTTAGATAAGTTTTTATTAACTTCAGTTTTGAAAATGACCGCTCGGCACTACCCGTAGTTACAGGAATAATTATAAAAAGCAAAAATGCAGTGCACACTTCAGGAAAACTTGAAGAAATAAAATTATTCTTTGTAATTAATAACTCAGTTAGTTCTCTTATAGAAGATGACGTTTCTATGTCGTGCCGAAAAGCGGATCGAAAACTTATAATTTCTTTTGCAAACGAGATCGATATATCTTTTTTATACAGATTAACAAATACTAAAGCCTTTTCTAAAAATTCATTATCATTTAAATTTTGCAAAGTGGCAGGTTGCAAGACACTGAAATTAGAAACAACTTCATTGATTCCAAGGAAACGCGATCTCAATTATACAGGGTGGCCCATCTAAGACTTTCGGGCTCAATATCTTTGTCATTTATGAACGGATTTTTCCAAGATTTAAAATATAATTTCTTGAATAGGTTAGGATGATGTGACATTACCAGCGTCATCTTTGTTTTAAAAATGTTAATTTTACTTGTCTTATTTTAAATTTTAATTAGTTAAGATTTATGTCATTTTATGAAACATCAATAATTATCCGAGTGTGCCAAAACTGAACCGTCTAGCTAGTCAAGTTGCCGAGAAAAAGAGAAAAAAGACCCTCAACATTTCCAAAAGAGGCAAAATCATAGTCGGCTATGAAAAAAATAATTTCCCACGCCCAATTTTGGACATCCCTGCGTTCGGTCTGTCAATAATCGCTGACGTCAGTGACGTTCTTGACATTTGTAATATTTCTCATTTGAGGTTATGTTTACTTTTGAGCATGATGATGAAAATCATTGATTTAAACTTGCGCAGAACGATTTATCTCGATCTTTTGAAATTGCAAACTAATCACAATGCATCAGACCGCGTTTTGGTGCAAAAATTTCGTAGGCACAAGGAAATGTGAGTGAAAAAAACTTGTTGAAAGTTGGTAATCACCAGAAAAATGATTGCAGCATGGTTCGCTATGAGCTATGAGGTGCAACTAGAATTCACGACTTCTTTAGAAATGTCACTGGTTTATTGGAAATGGAAATCCAGTATGCAGTGAAGCGATTTGACTCATTTATGATTGCATTTACGTTAAAACAGTTATTTCAGTTATGATGGAGACAGAATTAGATGGATTTCATCCTTTTTCAGCAAACTTCTTTACTGCACCTATAAAATGTATAGTACTAGATAGTTTTAACATTTTTCTTTTGCTTAATAATGTCATTAATCCAAAGTAGATTAAGGTCGAAGCTCCAATATCTGAACTGCCGTAGTCAAGAGGTCAAAATTGGTTCACAATGTCACAATACGTATGAAATCTAGGACGTAGTGCTGCTATCGAAAAATGCTGGTGCAGAATTGAGCTATGAGCCATTTGTGCGCACTAGCTTGTACCTACAAGAGTGTTTGAATCACTTGATTTACAAGTGAATGTCGGTATAGTTGGTATGCAAAAGTAACGAAGAATGCTGTATCGTTGAGTGGCCCAGTACCTACAAGACCAACGACAAAGACAAGTTTATCCATGTCAAAACGGAGTTTTATGGTATTTAGTGGCTATGCGACTAATAAATTCGTATGTTTCAATTATGATTTGTAGAAACAAGGTCGAATCGACAAATGTAGGCACAATTCTGCACACTTTTAAGACCGCCATACTAAAAGGTGTTATCAAGAAAGTTTCTTCAAGTCCAAATTGGCCGTACAGTAACATTAATATTCCGTTTCGAAAGATTGGCAAATGAAACTTCGAATAGGAAACCAACTAATGATACCAAGACGTATAAGTAATATGGAAATCAGATACATGTACTTACCTACAATTACGCGGTTTTGGATCACCAAAAACGCATGACAGTGAGTTACATTTTCTAAGGTCATTGCAAATTGTAGGAACACTGTTTACATCTGATATTTCAGATTCGTGCTTTTGAACTGAATATGGTGCATGATGTTGCGAGTTGTATTTGTTGCTTCAACAAACCTTGCGAACTACCTAACGATCTAGGGCCACTATACTCCCTCTATTATGATATGGAAAATGTGTTTGCACGGTATCACGACGATTTCTCACTAAGAAAGAATAACGAGTCAAAGAAGTAGTGCAAGAAATAATATAACAAAATGACAATGAACATCATTTATACCTACGTTCCAATGAAAATTGCACACCTGATATTTCTAACAAAGTATCGTCGGTCGACTCTTTCTATGGGATAATTCTTTAAACGAACAATTAACTTTAGGGCATTGTAACATTCATTAATAACTTGGACGAGTGAAAAAAAGACGAACAGGACTGAAAGCAACCCACTGAAAATTATGCAGTACTTCAACACGGACTGTTACTTTCAATATTGAATCTGTTCTTTCTCATTGAACCGCCAAAAGATGCAAACATGTAAGGGACTTTCATTGACACCCTATCGTACCCTGTTGCAAGCATTAAGAACGATTGCAGAACGTTCTGGACGGTGTTGTTGACTACCATGAACGACTATGCCACTTGGATTCTTCTAACATGGGTGGATATGTTTGACGGACAATAACCAAGCTGCTAAAATTGCAAAACCCTGCTTGATTAATTCGATCAAGAGTCGTCGCAACATGATATGGTAAGTGTACAGCGAAGGCAAGTGACTAGTGCCATCGAAGCAATTGTTCCAGTTGAAAGCGACAAGCGATTTGCTCGGACCAAGGGACCGCAAATTCATTCTCCATCACAGAACATATTCAAAAACTTATGCTGCCCCTAATTGTTTGTGTCCATTTCGTTACAAGACAGTTCAAGAAATGAGTTGCTAGTAAAAAAAAAGTCAAATCTCATCGCATCGCCAATAAGCAAAATGGTAGTGACCAAACGCTTATTCCAGCACTTGTTATAAATGTTCAAAGTACAGAGACATGTTGTAACAGTGTAAATATCTGAAACATTTGTAAATTTTTGTACATTCGTTCATTACTATTGTAGAAAATATAGTGTTACATTGCTATAATTGTCACTGGTATAGTTTGTTCACTGTTAAAACTTTGTACCTTACAATAAAATACCTTGTAACAAATTATTTGTTAATCAAAGTAAAGTAGTTTCCTGAAAAAGGACGAAATCTTGTGATCATCTAATTCTGTCTCCATCATAAAAGAGATTACTGTTTTAACGCAAATGCAATCATAAATGAGTCAAATCGCTTCACTGGATACGTGTCACTGAATTTCCATTTCCAATAAACCTGTGACAGTGCTAAAGAAGTCGTGAATACTAGTTGCACATCATATCGAACCATTCTGCAATCATTTTTCTGGTGACGACCAACTTTCAACAAGTTTTTCGCTCACATTTCCTTGTGCCTATGAAATTTTTGCACCAAAATGCTATCTGATGCATTGTGATTAGTTTTCAATTTCAAAAGATCGGGATAAATCGTTCTGCGCAAGTTTAAATCAAAGATATTCATCATCATGCTTAAAAGTAAACATAACCTCAAAAGAGAAATATCACAAATGTCGAGAAACGATGCTCGGTTCAATGCATTGTGATTAGTTACTAAAAGATCGAGATAAAAAATCGTGAATGTGCATGTTTAAATCAATAGTCCCCATCATAATGCTCAAAAATAAACATAACCTCAAATGAATGTCACAAATGTCATGAATGTCACAGATTCATCAACAAGTCAGGGATGTCCAAAATCTAAACTCGCTGTAGAAGTCGATTGTTTCATAGCCGACTATCAGTTTGTATCTTTTGGAAATGTTGAGGTCCTTTTTTGTCTTTTTCTCGGCAACTTGACTTGCTAGACGGTTGATTTTTGGCACACGCGTATAATTATTGCTGTTTTATAAAATGACATAACTTTTAACTAATTAAAATTTAAAATAAAACAAGTAAAATTAACATTTTTAAGACAAGGATGACGCTGGTAATGTCACATCATCCTTACCTATTCAAGAAACTATATTTTAAATTTTGGAAAAATCCGTTCATAAATAACAAAGATATTGAGCCCGAAAGTCTTAGATGGGCCACCTTGTATATGTATAAAAAAAAAATTTTTGCGTCAGCTTCTAGAGCTTTGTCAACTGTGAGCGTACGCAAATTTTCAAAATTTTATCTTTAAAATTAAAGACGATTTTGGGAGTGGACACAAGTGTTGCCGGACCTTGTATATGTTTACTTTAAAGAAGCTTTCAGGATCTTGGAGACGTTCATCCTCACAAATTTCATCAAAATGACGTTTCATTTTTTTCTGATGAGTTTTAGAAAATTCCGGGTTTATAGACCACTTTAGGGCAATACTATTTGCTTGCATTTTCAAATCTCCAAATTCATTTCGATACTTTTCCAGCTCTTCCAGACTTGCAATATCTTCGAGGTAATTGAAGAATTGATGTCCTTAGATTGAAGTGCCTTAGAAGCCGCGATGGTCTGTAAAATTTTACAATGGAAAACCAGTAAATTATCAAAATTACAATTTATTCCTCAAACACCAAATTTTGACAAAAATGCTGACGCGTGTTTCGATGATAAAACTAAAAACTAACAAATAATTCGTCCTTATAATACTAAAAGCTTGTCGACGCGCACCCTTTGGCGCAGGTAGAAGGGAGTAGAGGGAGGAGGAGGGGATGGGGCCGTTGTCTGAGTTCATTATTACATTTTTGTTCCTAAATATTTCTAGACTTTCATAAATGTCTTAATTAAACGAAGACAACTTTCATCAATGTGGTGGTCATTGTCAAAAACATGTTGGGCAACGCTCGATTTTTCAAACCTTCCAAATTTGTGATGATCTTGATGCTCTTTGAACCTTTTTAAAATTGACCTTCTTGTTTGCCCAATAATATTTCTGATCACAATCTTTACATTTAATTTCATAAATCCCCGACTTTTCTGTTGTTCCTACTCGGTCTTTAGGATTACCTAGAAGACTTTGGAGGCTTGGACCCGAAGTAAAAACTACTTTGAGATCCAAACCCTGGAAAATTCTTTCCAGTCCCTTTGTCACTGAAGGTGAGCAAGGGATGGTGACAAAAGAAGTCTTCTCAGGTGTTTTCTGAAAAGTAGAACATTCATTGACCAATTTCTTAAATCTAAATTTTTTAACAATTTTATCAACAATGTTGGAATCGAAACCGTTACACCTGGCAGCATCTTTAATTAATTTTAATTCCTTTGTGAATCTGAATTTGTTTAATGGAAAATTCAAAAGCCTGTGAACAAGAAAATTTAGATTTGCCATCTTATGTTTAGGACAATGATAGGAGTCTGCAGTGATGTAGCGAAGAGTACTGGTTTCCTTCCTATAAACATCAAACTCTAATCTGTTCTTATTTTTAATTACAATTGTGTCTAAAAATGGAAGTTTTCCGTCTTTCTCTATTCTCAATATTTGACTTGTTTGTATTTTGGTGTTTGGGAATAAAATTGTAATTTTAATAATCAAAATTAATTGTGACTTTTGCCAAATACTTCCAAGTCCACGAGATGATCTTTTATGGAATCAAATATGTTAGATGATAAATTATTAAAAATGACGTTTTCTATTTTTTGAAAAGAAGCCTTTTCTGAGGGAAGACGATTTTTGCTTAAAACCCGCCGGGACATTTTTTCAGATTCACGACAAATTTTGATAACGTCATTTGAAGGATGTACAAGACCTCCACGATTTTTAAAATTAATTAAATTAGCAGATGAATTCTCGGCTTTCACTGCATTAATGCATACATCACACTCCAGTTTTGGTATAATCCCAAAAACATGGTCAACATTATCTTCTACTACATTGAACATTGCCACAGATGAAAAAACAAGCAAATAATTATGATCTTCATAAATTAAAAAAATTTTCATAGTTATAGGATTCTCTTGGTGCTCCTGATCCCTTGTAAAAAGTAAAAGATCGAAGTACCATAGATAAGTTTCATACAGATCATCGGCTCCAGTCCCCGAACGTTTGCTTTCTTCGATTTTTTTAAACTCTCGTCGAAAGCTTCCTCGAATAGTGTTAATTTTATTTTTGAATGTTTGGATCGTCGCATTCGATTCAATCTCCTTCAGCTTTTTCAGCAACTCAAAATAAGCTGTATCTTTTTTATACCAATTTTTATAATCCTTGCCTTTTATTTGCCAAAGGCAACCGAAGCTTTTATATAACTCTATAAATTCAATTAAGAATGTTTTCGACCAAGTCCTTGAATCGCTCATCTTAGCAATGCTAACATATATACAGGAAACAGACTGAATAGGCGAGAATAGGCAAAAAATGCAATCAACAATATATTTCCAGTGGTGACTTGGGTTTTCTAAATTAAAATTTTAAAAATACAATCAGAGATGCTTTACGAGTATATCAACCAGTGGTGTCATAAAGATTCGTCAATTTTTGCAAACTAAACTTAATACTCCTAGTTATCATTGTCTTCACGAAAATGTATTCTAACGACGAGAAAACTGCCATGATGATGCTGTAGCGGCTGCAGATTTATATGCACAAAGATATCCAGACCGTGCTGCACACCCAACAGACAAAATTTTCCGAAAATTGGAAAAAGATTTAAGAGAAAACTGGCGCCAACAGAAACGAGTTAGAACTAGAACAGCCACAGGTATGGAAAATGAAGTTGCGGTTCTTCAAGATGTTACAGAAAATTCCCACGTCAGTCTAAACCATATCTATACCATATCAAGTAGGTTTAAGAGCTGTAGGAAACCTGGAAGATTTAAAAGCAAAGATTACGGCTGCTGTAGATCCGTAACACCAGAAATTTTGGAACGCGTGCGGCGATCTTTTATGAACAGAATAGTTTGTTGCGAAGCAAATAATGGGCAGCATTTTCAACACTTGTTACGATGATTTGTTTCCAATTTTTGTTAAATTTGTTACTGTTACATAAATTTGGCTGTAGCAGTTATGTTACCTTAATAAATCGCTGAACAATAAATGTCAGTGTGATGATTTTTTTAAATGTCAAGCATCAACCTTGCAGGCATCATTGATCGATTTTATATATTTCAATTTACTAAAAGCGAAGATTGCTTTGAAAATGTATAATGGGTTGCATTTTTTGAAATTACAGGTCGTACAGTTATGTGAATCACCCTGTACTGGCAGAAATTATGTTCTAGGCTCATATATAGTTGCAGCGGATATTTTAAGTAATTGTCAATTATTGGATTAGGCCTCAAATCACGTTTGTACAATTTTTTGTTCACTAGCCGAACAAAATGCTTCCCCATAATTGCAATTAGAGTATATTTTTCGCGAAATTTATGTTCACATCAATATCCAATAAGTTGCTATGAATAAAATCTGGAATTCTTTAAAAAATCTTTTTTTTGTAAAGAATTTCGGAAATAAATGCTTCTGATGGATAAAACAATTTTTCACCCATATCTTTAACTCTATACTAAAACGCGTGCAACCTTCTCGCTTTGATCTTGAGATGTTCGATTTCGACAAGATGCCAATTTAAGGAAGTTTTCACGTCCGAACCGTACGTTTTTCGCTCCTTTTGCCCCGCTAGAAAAATCGACAAGTTTCCAAACTAACAAACTGGCCGGTTTTCGCCCTCTTCGGCCGTTTGGTTTTAGCAAAATAAATTTTTAAAACTCTGGGTACGAGTCCTGTGTTTTCTGGAACCTCGCCGTACGTCGGTTTCGTGGGGACAAAACCATAACCATAAAGTCGAGAGACAGTCATAAACATCTCAAAAGGGTCTGATTTTTTTGTACACAAGGAAACAATGGCGGAGATTGATTTATTAATTGAGTTCGGTTTATTTTTAATACAGGATCTCTTTGACCATCAAGGTGTGTTTTTGGTGTGTATGCGTAACTTACACTTGAACATCTGGAAACATGTTTAGATAGAAACTCCTCTTAACAAGCGCGCGAATTCATTATTGAGTATCACATATCATCAATTGATGGACAAACAGACAGGTACCGACATCACTCCACACCCCGCCTCACCCGAAAAAACCGATCAAGCGGGTGGTGAATTTTAATGAATCTGCTACTTTACCGGTTTAATGCTTTTGTGTAGTGAGTACTCCAATTAAGCCATAAAATCACTATTTGGTACCTGCTGTAACTGTAACTTGAGAGCGGAGCTACCACAGGGTGGGCCAACGAAAACGAAACAGGCGTTTTGAGGCACTTACTGGTGGA
The DNA here is from genome assembly GCA_029298725.1 of Gnatocerus cornutus. Classification (NCBI taxonomy): domain Eukaryota; kingdom Metazoa; phylum Arthropoda; class Insecta; order Coleoptera; family Tenebrionidae; genus Gnatocerus; species Gnatocerus cornutus. The sequence continues at coordinate 7,444,557 of CM055516.1, forward strand.
ATTTCAAAAAACTCTGAGACAGGTCAATTTTAGATGTGAGGGGGACACACAACACACGTAATTACAACTTTTTTCAGTCTCTGAGGGGTGAAATTTGCCCCCTTTAATTGTTAAAGACATGGCACTTTTTTTGAAGGCCCATTGGAACCCTTTACAATGATATAATTATTTTTTTTATATCTAACCCCTATAAAAAATATTAGAACTAAACAGTTGCGATGAATTTACGTACATATCTATCAACAATTTTTTGGAAATTCCACCAGTGCTTCAAAACGCCTCTGTTTCGTTTTCGTTGGCCCACGCTGTATATGACCAGTATTTTTTACCTCTTTTCTCGGGATCTCAAGAGCACTAATGTAAACAAACTGGACCGCTCCTTCGGGTGACGAAAACTTTATTACTTAAAGCTTACTTAATCAAAGAACCGAACGTGTAATCAATTTCGTTTTTCTAAATTTTAATCCATTCCTGACCTACTACAACAAAGTCGTACTTTATTATCTCTCGAAACCGTAGCGTATCGGGGCAATACGGTTTTTCATGCATGTTTCGCATATTGGGATATTTTTCAAAACAGTTACCGATGGAAATTTTATTGCAAGAGAAGAGAAGTTACAAAAAAAAATCTACAAATGAATCCTAACTTATTCTGTTTTGATGAAATAAAAAAATAATGAATGAACGGATTAACAACTCGAAGAAAACAAAAAATTCTCAAGGAGCCTGTTCGGCGCTTATTTTTAATATGTAGTACCAGAGCCAACTATAGCTTACGAGCCTACGCCTAGGAATTGTGACGTCAGAGCAGTGGCTGTACCGCGCTTCGAAAAATGCATTGGTTTAAAGGGAAAAACGCCTTCCGTACTTCATAAAGAGACCTGTAAAAACTTTCCACTTGTAAAAGTTTTGTGAAACTTTATAAATTATATTGTGATTTATGACAACAGCAAATTTTAAGAAAACAAGCATTTAATCGAACATATTAACAATAGAAATCCATATTATATCTTAATAAAAAAACTAGATTAATGAAACGGGCCCCAAATCATATTTTAACAACTCTTTCTGACTTACCTATAAGCATATATGTACATTTATGTAGTATGTACTTATCATATACACATTATAATATATTACATTACTACTACTATCTTTATAAGAGATAAAATTAAAATATTTAAATTAAATTATTATTGCATCATAATGAATTTTGGTTAATTAATTTGTCTTTAGTTTTTACTAGTTTCATAAGTACATTATTTATATGTTTTAATTTTGCTATAATTATTTAATAAAATATTTGACAAAACATTATTGGCTAATTTATTAATGCTGAATTCGTTTCCAGAAATAGAGAAAACTTTTGTCAATTTTTTGCATTGTATGTATAGGGACTAGGAAATACAATTCTTAAAAAGTTATAAAAAAGCTTTGAGTCGATGGTCAATGCCTTTTTAACAAAAATACAATCGACTCTGCATTCTATAAATGAAATGGTAAAAAGTAACAATAACATAACATATAAAATACGGGTGTCCCGCTTACTCTTCCTTAAAGAAAGAATTATTAAACTACCATAACATGAATAGTCGTTTTTTTCCTGAAAACACGTTTGCGAGCAGTACCATTTAAACTCATCGACCGGTATAAAAATCGGGTTAATTCATAAAATTATAAAAATCAAAATGATAAAACACGTGACTTACCTTAAAATTAACAGCACAAAATTAAAAACCACGTGTAATGACACTTTAGGTGAAGGTTTGAAACTTTGCTAAAACTTTCCCCCACAATTGTGAGATAGAGCTGCGGTCGCTGCAAATGCCACGTGAATGATTCGAGTGGTTCTGATTGGCCGAACTGGTTGCTAGGAGCATTCACAAACCACGCATCCTTAGACCCGAAACTCCAATAGTAAAGAGTGGGGAGAAAACACTAGCGCCAAAGTGGTTGTAGGGGAAACTAATCTGGTGAGCGCCAAATTTAATTTTTTTTTAAGTTTTGTTACGTTTATTCATCTTTCTTTTATTTTCTTACAAATTTCATTTTTACTACGTTTATTCAATTTTAAAATCATTTGTCACAAATTTTATGCAATTTGCTGCTAGGCTCCGGTGACATCCACAGATTGATTCCTCTTCTCTTTAGTAGACTTACAAAATCAACAATGTTCATTGTTACATTACAGTGTAAAAAAGGTACAACAACGGTTTTCCTAGAATTTTGAAACAGATTAGTTGAAATCCGTTTGGAAGCACCTACCTATTCATCGAACAGTTTTCGAAAAAGTCGAATGCACAAGTACAATTTGAGAACTGGAAAGATTAAAAAATAAACGCAGACATTTAAAAAAAAAAGCAGTCGAATTACATTTGTAACATGCATGCATGCATGCGAATTACATGCACACTCAATCTGGACATGATTTTGACCTAAGAAAAAACTTAAGAACGCTTTTTAGTCAATTTAGATTTCGTCTTCTAAATGGCAACGTCCGCAATCTCAGTAGTGAAAATCCTACTCCTGTATTGTTACTACTTTTTTTCAGATTATTTTCTCGCGGACAACTTACTGATGGAGTAGTTTATCTCTTGTATTTCTGAAAAGACCAACCCTTAAGCTAAGATTTGACTAAAAGTAATCATTGAGAAAAATTACACTTTTTTTGCGCCCCGTGTGACTGTAAAAATTGAGAAAGCGGTAGTTGCCTTTTAGACGACGATTTGAACTTCAGTGGAGTAGATCGAGTTGTATCATCTACACTTTCTAGAAAATGGAGAAAAATATGCTATTTACCATTTTTCTATGTGACTTCGTAACTAAACATGCATTTAGTTTAATACTTGATGGTAGACTCAGTTGAAGTGTGACAGGAACAACTACAAATAAAATATTACAAATTAAATCCTTCGTCAAACGATAACTAATCTTCACCGAAATGCAGATTCTTCAGATGTAAAGCCTTCTTAAATGCAAATTTCTAACAGGACCCACTGATTGCTCCAAAGATTTAGAATTTTTTGATAGATAACCGATTCAAGAACACAACGGAACACCACATAATATTTATTGTTTTTACGATCTTCGGTGCACCCATATCAGCCACAATATGCGAAATCACCTAGAAATCATATATTTTTCGTTCTAAAACGAAGATTGCATTTATGTTAATTAAACTTACCGGGAATAAAAATAAACAGTTCTAAACAAAGCGGACGCAAAATTCCATGAAACAAATCAAAAAACCAACCGCTGAAATAAGTTTAAAAAATACCATTTTATTTTTGAATCGATAAAACAGGATGCTAATGTTATCAACATTTTTAAATTTTTGAATTAACGGTCCTCTAACGGCTGTAGGGGAAACTTTTAGTCAGGTTTCAAACCAACAAAACACGATGCCAAGGTCATTATACCTTGACTTACGGGTCTAAACGTACGTGGTTTGTGGGAGCATTGAGTTGTTATGGTTGTTATTGAGAGCGCGCATAAACGCCGGTGGCGCCCTCGTCCGGCGAAACTGTTCTCGTTTTACATATATACAAGATTATTTTTGTACAGGTTAAAGTTGCTTACAACTCAATAGTGTTGTATTTAAACAACAAATAGTAAAATTCGTACAATGGAGCCAACGAAAATAGGCTGCGGGCGTGTTAGTTGTACTTACAAATTGTTGCATAGTGGGATGTCACAACAATTATTCAAACAATGCCGTTAAGAGAAATACGTAAGTGAAATTTTGAAAAGACCAGTTTTACTAACTTCAATAATTGTTAACATTAACCCTGCATAACCCAAACCCTATTCGAGAATTTGCAGTCAGCATTTCATTGGGAACATGAAATCTAACCACCCTCATAACCCTGCATTTATCCCTACGATATTTCCAGAGGTTTGTGAAAATATGTGTTATATAGCACTAATTAATGCCAATGATAAATTTCCAGATATATAAAAAAATGCTGTTGACGTGGAAAGTAAGACAAAGAGATTTGAGCGACATGTTAAAAGAACTTCTACAAAATAACTTACCTTGGCTATGAAATGTTCTGAAACAGTGCAGGAGTTTATGATAGAGCCACTAACTGACAGTAATGTAATGATTGATGTTCCAAAATTTGTAAATTCAAGTACTCAATTCAAGTCTAATAATGTTGAAAAATCGTTTCTATTTGAATGTGAATATTATGGTAATAATGAAATTGTAACATCATGTAACATACCTTTAAATAACGATTTCAAAAGTTACGTAAATAAATGCATTGGTCCAAATAAGGAAGAAGATGTGTGTGCAGGCTTTCATGGTTTTTCTTCTATAAAAACTGATGAACAGATCACTAGCTTGGCAGGCATTCATTTTGAAATGTTTACACATATTTTGTCATTACTAAGTATTACAACACATGGAAATGACAAAATTTGTCGTAAGGATAAGTTATTAATATTTTTAATGAAAATGAAACTTGGAATTTCCTATTCTGCAGTAGGAGTGTTGTTTGGAGTTCATAGATCTACTATTCAAAGAATATTCATCGCACTATTGGAGGAATTAGCACAGAAGATGAAAAATTATGGTTTTTGGTCTAGCAGAGAAATTGGTCAAGAACAATGCCAGAAGTTTTTAAAATCAAATAGCCCAACTGTCGTGTTATCATTGACTGTTCAGAAATACGAATTCAACAACCAGGACCTGTAGTAGTAGTAGTAAAGTATTTTTATTCAACAGAATTACAGTCAAAGTTTACAATTTGTGACTTAAGATGTTATTACATTCTGTTGAAATCGCCGCTCTAGGCTTATGCCTCTTCAGCGAAGTTGACGTTTAGGTAAGTGGGGTACAAAAAAGAAAAGAAAGTTAAAATGAAATTACAAAAAAAAATTCTCAAAAAATTAAAGTTAATTCGGGAATAAAAAAATTTTGGAACAAGGAGTTAAAAAGTGAAAGGTGCATCCAGAGTGCGGTCACGGCCGTCTCGCGGATGCTGCGAAAGTGGAACTGTGTCGAAGAAGATGTGTCAGCTGTTTGACGAGTTTTGAGATGCCGATGGTCGCGCTGTCCATTCTCCGCCGCTTCCTGTTGCCAACCTTGGACGTCGAGACGACCTTGGGCGGCTTCGGGGACGGCGGCCTTTGTCCTGCGCGGCGAGGCAGTCTCGTCACCCCGGAAATTGGAGGAGGCGCAGCAAAATTGGAGTTTCTTCCAGGATGTTTGTTAAACCGGGAGAAGTTTCGAAGAAAAGCGAGTGGGCCTGGATTAGGGCGCTAGGATGGTGGATTTTTTTCTGCCTCGGTTTCACTGGAAATCTTCTCTTGTTGCGACCTGTTGGAGCAAAAGGAGTGAGCCAATGTTCGAAGATGGTGTTTTTCGCCAATGCGCTCCCGCTCTGAAGCGAACGGTGCACATAAGACGCCTGAAGTTTGACGAGGCGTTCCAGGATCGGTTGTGTCTGTGTGACCTCGAACAACTGTGATGAGGGGAACCTAGGGCTTAAGCGGAAAATTTTTCTCTCGCACGACGTGATGGATTCCAGGCTGGATCTGTCAAGAGAGGCTAAAAGGGCGGATTTGAACTCGAAAAGAGGCCTGATGTACGTCTTGTAAGGGTTGGGGATGAACACCCCCTGAGTCCACCCCTTAACCTGGAAATTAAGCCTACTCTTTTCCGAACCTTGGAAATTGTGGTTTTGAGGTCGGAAGAAAGGGATCCGTACCTGTGGAATTCCACACCCAAGTACCGAACACTGTCCTTTAGCGGAATTTCTTTGTTCCAGAGAGTGAGCTGGACGTTTCTTGGAAAGAATTTCTTCGCTCTTGTCTGCTTTCCATTTCTGAAAAGGACGTCTGTTGACTTCTCTGGATTTGGTGAAATTCGCCATTTCGAGGCCCATTCCTGGATGTTGTCGAGGACGCTCTGGGCATCGTTTGCCGCTCTCAAAGAGGTGGTGTTTCCGGCCCAAAGTGCTGTGTCATCCGCGAATTGAAACGTTCTTATTGTTTCGTTGTTTACTGCCGGGAAATCGTGGCAGTAAATTAGGTAAAGGAGTGGCGAGATGACTGAACCTTGGGGAACTCCCGCTTCGATTTCGATCGGTTCTGAGAGTTCATTTCCGACTTTGATTTTGACGGTCCTGTTCGTCAGAAATGAGTCGATGAGGCCTGTGAATCTGTCTGAGAACTTGAGACTCTTGAGTTTCTGAATCATTCCGGCGTGCCAAACTCGGTCAAATGCCTTCTCAATGTCTAAAAAGACACCAACAACGCATTGTCCCGAGTTCAGGTACCTGGTGACGTCAGTCTGCAAAGCTACGAGAGGATCGGTGATTGATCGACTTGCCCGAAAACCAAATTGTGGGTCAGGCAGTATTCGAGACCGTTCACATCTGTCGCTGAGTCTTGAGGTAATTATTCTTTCGAATATTTTGCCTATCGAGCTCAGGAGCGTGATGGGACGGTAAGAGTTGGGATCCTCCGTAGGCTTGCCGGGTTTCGAAATTGCTATAGCCACCCCGCTTTTCCAGTCCTTAGGAAAGTAGGAGGCGTCCAGACAATTGTTGAAAATTTGGCATATTGCAGTAATGACCTCGTTGGGAATGTTCTTCAGAGTCAGATTGTTGACTTGATCCGGACCTGGTGCTTTTCGGGTTTTGATGGATTGAATCGTTGCTTTGATTTCTCTCGGAGTCACCGGATCGAGCAGCTCGTCGTCTTCCTGGGCTTCTTCGCGGTCTTGTTGGGAAAAGAAAATGGTGGTGCTGCGCAAGCGCTTCCTGAATTTTTCTCTGAACGCCTCTGTTCGTTTGACGTGGTTTTTGTCGTGCCGTGGGTCTTCTGGAATTCGAAATGAATTCTTGAAGTGGGTGGCGAACGCTTCAGATTTGTCCTTGTCGGAAATGATGACGTCATTTGCGATTTTCAGGTGGCTGCGTGTTCTTGTTTTTTGTCCGGTCAAGACTTTGAATTTGTGCCAGAAACTGGCGCCGTTGAGGAAGTCGAGTTCTGAGCATGCTTGAATCCATTGGTTCTCACGATGCTTGTTGATTTTGATTCTTATTTTTGCGGATGCGACCGTTCGAGTTGGTGTATGAGTCACCGAATTCTTCGTGACGCGCATTGAAGTCGCCTGAAATGACTGCGTTTGGAAAAGAAGCGACAAAAGTTAAAAAGTTGAGACTTAAGCGAGAACCTGGAGGAACATAGATGGAAAAAACGGAAACAACAAAATCGTCGATGTTGATCTGGGCAGCTACGCATTCGAGATTCTGAAAATTAAGCGGCAAAGCGATTTGTTTGAGTCCGTAGATGTTCTTGATGAGGAGAGCCACGCCACGATGGTTGGGACCTGCAGGTGAATCTGAAGGTCTGTGAAGGGCGTTAAAGCCACGGAAATTAGGAAAATTAGGACATTTTGTTTCTGTGAGAGACAAAATGGAAATTTTGTCGGTGGCGATGAAATTTTCGACGGCTGCCTTTTTGCGGCGGATGCCGCAACAGTTAACTGTGGCGATCGTTAGTGACTTAGCCAACTCTGTTGACCGTCACGTGAAGATTGACGCCCGAGAAGTTGAAGCGGACTTCCCGGTTGAAGAAGATTTTTGCGAATCGCATGATGTTGGTTGCGATTTCGCGGCGATGGGTTGGGATGGAGTTCACCAAAGTGTGACTCAACATCCGGATGAGGTTGTCGATGTGGGGGACATCCTCAACGTGTTTTGGGGGGGGGCAGGGGGGCATCCAGCGGGTTGACCCTCTGAGCCGCTGTGCCAGCCGACACAGGACCCTGTCGAGCTGGACACCGAAGAGAGAAGGAGAGATGATCTCCTTGGCAGTTTGCGCAGCGAGTTTCCTCACTGGTGCAAGCCGCCAGACGGTGTGGGCCTCCACACTTGGGGCATTTGACCGCATTTTGGGGGCAGTCGTTCTGGGTGTGTCCAACGCCTGCATTGCCGGGATCGGCTTGGGAATGTGGGAAGGTGAAGAAAAGGACGAGCCCTTTTTTTAGGAGGGTGTCCAGGGTAGGTTGGTGACGAGTCACCAACCTGAAGAGCCGTGTGGGGCGGTCATTTGCCCGGGCGCGGATCCTCCAGGCTTTCTCCACCTGGAGCCCTGCTTCGACGCAGGTGTCGAGGACCTCTGCGTCGGTGATGTCCCAGTCGACATCACGCATGACGCAAGAGAGAGTTGGCGAGGTCTTTTGTGACCTGGACTTGCCCGTTTTTTGGGGTTTTCCGGTCTGGGTCACTTGACACTCTGGAGCGCCGATTTGGCCAGGACCTGTAGATCATCGCATTTATACTTATTCACATTACAAAGGCACTTTTACTGCTAAATTTATGTCTGATTGTTATGGTGGTCGTTCTAGTGATGGTTTTATAACTAACTCTTGTGGAATCCTAGAACTTTTGGAAAAGGGCGACTTATGTTTAGCTGACAAAGGTTTTCCAGGTATAAAGTGTGAAGATGTTATAATTGTAATGCCACCATTTCTTCATGATGGACAACTAACCGTAGATGAAGTTGAAGATACTTACAGTGTGGCAAGCTTAAGAATTCATGAACGGGCAATCCAAAGATTAAAAATATACAGTATTTTAGATCATTTTACCAATGACATGCTACCTGTTATCGATCAAATAGTATTTTTATGTTGTGTGTTAGCAAATATGCAAGCACCAATAATTAAAAATAAGGTGTAGGTATTTCATGCAAATAAAATATTGTAATAAAAATGTTTTATTTTTTTTCTTTACAAACAAAATGTAACATGTATGAAAAAAAATTCTTGTAAGTTTTGTTTCAAGATTTTTAATGAACGCATTATCCCGTTCAATGTTTATAATTTTGAAACTTTTGTCCTTAGGACAGTAGATTACAAAGTTACAAAAATTAAGTCCCAAAATATATAAATTTAATTGAATTTGAGCATAATACGCATGCTTCTTTTTTAACGCGTATTCATTGTTTTTAAAAGTGACAAACTTACATGTTTGAATTACGTCCAAAATTGTCATATTACCTCCTGTAAAAAAATGATAAAATTTTATTACGAAAACAAAAAATGTACTTTACCGAGCTCTGGGCATTTAATTTCTAGAAGTTTCTCTGGAATCCCATCATTGCTTAAAATAATCCCATCAGGTGAGGCAGCCAACCAGGGTTTATTTTTATGGATAACAAGTCCCACTTGAAAAACCCTTACATTTTCGCTTGCCTCAAACACTGCCCTAGCCTCATCTTCATATTTTAGGCCATGTTTGATTGCTGGAGTAGTAAAAGATTTGGAATTAATGAACCTGTTAATTTTGGCCATCCATTCCTCATCACTTGTATTTTTGTTTTTATTTTCACCATACGTGAACAATTGATAACACCTAAAAACACTTCGGATTAATTAACAATACATATCTTACTTTTTATTACCTTGATGCTGTAATTCGGAATTTTCGCTCTTTCAACCAAACATTTTTATTTTTGGTGGTCTTTAAACATATTTCGGCTACATTACCACGAAAAATATCTTCTAATGTTTTTTGACAGCAGTCATGATGAAAAACAGTAGAACCAAGAAAACAATTGTTGCAAGTTTGCTCTTGCAACTCAAATACTTTTGAAACTACCATTTCAAGTTCGCTATCATTATTCCTAAAACAAACAAAAAACACACACAGCAAAAAGGACAACTAAATTGCATTTTCAGAGTATCTTAAATAAAATTGCAGGACCTCGATAATATGGTCATTAATGATTTGGAATTTATACAACCTGTCAGTTTCATGGTGATTTTTGTGTGAATTTTCAGCTGCACCTAAAATCGCTTTTAAGGCCGAATTCGAAATGTCGCTGCTCGATGGTAATGGCACAGCAGCGAACACTTTTTTCTTTGTCGGAGGAGTGTACATCTCAGAAATTTTGCGACCCTTGCTGTATTTCACATTGCCGGCCCTTTTGGATGTCGCTACAGTTCCTTGCCAAGAATTTGCCGAGCTAGTTTTACTGCTAGCAAACTCTTCATTGATGTAAATGACAAGGGCACTGATATGTTTACATTCATGTGCCACACCAGCTACACAACTGCACACAGCTTTGGTGATAAGCCGTGCTTTGTTAACCTACAATATCTTCTTTAGAATGTCATTAACCAAAAAATGTTGTAACAAACCTCAAGTTCCACGGAGTACGGGGGCATATTCACGTTGGTTTGCCGTATAACATTGGCCTTTATAATTGAAAATTCTACGAATTTTCGCTCTAGAACGTTAAGGACGTGACCGGCTCGAACCAAAGCTTTCCCCTTTTCTTCGGTCGTAGATGTTCGATGAGCAAACTTAACACTTTCAAATCCAAAATGCAGTTCGATTTCCATACCTATTAATTATAACTAACACTACCAAAACACCACAAAAACGCACAATCACAAAAACCTCACAAAAACTTTACACCAACCAATGACAATTTATACCGTATGAGCAACAAAATTTTAGATAATAGGAGGCCATGAAAAACAAATGAATTTGTCGTTGATTGTCTAAACTAAGCCGTCAAAATTTGACAGTTCTCGGCATGGCATCTTTGGATGGTGATTATTTTATTATGGTATGGATTGGTGTGCAGTTATTTGAAGAAATCGGGAGCGTGCATCGTAGCAATGGTTCTGGCAGAACAAGAAGTTCAAAGAGCCGAAGACATCAAAGATTCAAGCACATATGATTGGGTATGACAACAAAAGCCGACATACGTTTCCAAAACAAAAGTTTGTAGACAGCCACCCTTTATCTAAAGTTTTTTTGCTCATATGGTATGTAAACATTTCAGCTGTCACTTGTAGGGGGCGCTATATTTAAAATCCGCGCGCTCCCAATAGCAGCCTCCAAGATAATGTAGTGCTGACCTGCTCAGATGACTTGATTTTTAAGGGTTTTTACGACGGTGCGGTTGGGGGCCCATAAATTTAGGTATTTATTTCTACTGGTTTAAACTGTCAAACATACATTAAATTGTTAGGATTGCATTTGCTAAATTCAAAATTAAGAGGATTCATATCAGATTAATTTTATTTTTTGTACCAATAAAAAAATGTGTAAAAATCAACAACAAATTACGAGATAATTTATTAACTAATTAAATATATTCAATTTATTAACTAACAAACAGACAAATTAATCAAATTCCATTTCACTGGAATCGTCGTCGTCATTTAAACTAATTACACTGGCCGACATTTTGAAATTTTTGGTCTCTAACATTAACTGAATAAGCTATGCGCAGTCAAATAATGTTAATAGAGATCAGATATGACAACCAAATTTTTTCATGACGTACAGTTTTTTTGTTATAGAACTTAACAAAATTGGATATGTATAAATAAAGTAATTTACTGTAATGGTAGAAAATCAGTTAAAAATTTAAAAAAAAGTTATTTTTTTCTAATTACAACAATTATTGAACATAAAAAACAAGAAACAAAAAATTTGAACATAGAAAAATTAATGTAGAGACTTTTTTTTTCTCTTATGAGGACTATTATCTTGTCTCTAGAGGCTCCAACAAAAATCTCCAAACATTGCAGGATCCTATCTGCCTTGATATAGCACCAAATGTCTTTGTCTTTGTTCATTACTAACAGCTTCGAGGTTTTCTGGGAAAAAATCCAGGTGGGAATGGAGAAAGTAAAGTTTTAGTGACATACGGCTTCCCAGTTTTCTATAATTCTCCAATAAAGTTTCAATTAATGTTCTGTACTCTGGGTGCTTGTTATTCCCAAGAAATCGCGCTATAACGCTTTTTAATGAATTCCAGGCAACTTGCTCTTTTTGGTTAAGTTTTTGGTCGAAAATGTCATCTTTAATCAGTTTCCTGATTTGCGGCCCAACAAAAATTCCTTCTCGAACTCTTGTGTCGCCGATTTTAGAGAATTAAATCGACAATTGCTTTGACATTACAATAATTGATCACGGCTTACTACGCAAAAAAATAATAATGGTAATAAAAATTTTAAAAATGAAAATAAAGCGTATAACAACTAAACTCTGTTAAGTTTTAAATGTCTTTATTTACAAGGAATATAATTATTACAGTAAATTGCCTTTGGGGTCAGGACCGCTAGCCGGTGCTCTGTCTCCGCAGGAGTCTTTCTCGCTTGTTCTTTTGGGATTGGGACCGCTGCCGGTGCACCGCTCTCAAAGAAAAGTCTTATTGAAAGATCAAGAAACAAGTGCTCGTTGTTGGTGGCGGTGCATCTTATAGAGGGTTGCGGGTGACCGTTACAATACAGCGCTGAGCTGGACCAATGAATCGTGAGGGTGGTGGAGTGGGGTCTTTGGCCGTTATGTCCGAGAAGGCGACGGTGGTGCCTAGGCAGAGGGTGGGGCGGAGCGCATTGACACTATTTTCGTTACAATCTCCCCCTCAGGCCCATGAAGACGACTCGGCTAGTGGGCCTGAATCTTGCATGGTCGACCTCGTTTTCGTAGGGGAGCGATGGGGTTGGTCGCTGCGTCTAGAGGTCTTCTAAATGGTATTAGATCGGATGCGTGGTATACTCCCAACACCAGGTCTGGTTGCGAGGGACTGGCAACTTCAAAGCTAGTGGCTCCTTTCTGTTGGAGGATTACATAGGGGCCATCTTGCTTAGGGGCAAACTTCGAGGTGTAACCTTTGGAGGCGTTGCTGAGTGGATGGGTTTTTACCATTACTAGGTCACCAGGGATGTATGGGGGAGTGGTTCGTCTTTTTCCGTCGGCGTATTTTTTCCGACGATCTTGCTCCTTTTCATGGGTTTCCCGGGCCTTCTTTAAGGTATCATCGAGTTCTAGTAGAAGAGGTGTTGCTTCTGGTATGAAGTTTTCGCTAAGCGTGATGCTTCGTAAGTCGTGGGTGACGTCGTCTACGGTACGGAGTTCACGCCCAAACATCAAGTATGCCGGACTATAGTCTGTACTAACGTTCCAGGCGGTGTTCATCGCGAATCGAATGGCTGGCAATTTCTGGGGGCCAATTCGGATGAGGTTGATCACCTAGTAATATTGCTAGTTGCTTTTTAAGGTCACGATTCTTTCTTTCCACAGGGTTGGCTTCTGGGTGGTACACTGGGGTGAATGACTGAGATATCCCCAGACAGAAGGTGATTTTCTGCATTACGGCACTAATAAATTGGATGCCATTGTCACTGACGAGACGTCTGGGTAGACCATAGCGTAGAAAAACCTCGTTAATCAGAGTGCTAGCGCACGTTTCGGCGTTGGCTTCGGTTAACGGGAATACTTCAATCCAACGAGTGGCGTAATCTTCAATGATCAAGACCCATTTTTCTCCTTTCGAAGATGGGGGTAGTGGGCCAAATAAATCAACGGCGAGTACTTCCATGCGCTGTTGCAGCACCGGGGTTTGTAGTAGCCCAGCGGGTTTCATGTTCGAGGTTTTATACCGTTGACACTCGAGACAATTTCTAAGATAATCTGTAATGTAGCGTCGCATTCCCGTCCAGTAATATCGTTGTGCAATGCGACGCGTTGTTCGTTCGATTCCGTAATGACCGGCAGTTGGTGAATTATGGTATTCTGCCATAATCTTTGTGCGTTCATGACTTGGAACAACGAGCTGAGCGCCATCTCTTTCACCATCTTGGGAGTATCGGTACAGTACTCCTTGATTTAGGATGTAGCCTCGTGTAACCCAGGGTTGAGTTAGGTCAGCACTAGATTTAGTGATATCTTCAATGATTTTCTTTAACTCTGGATCCTTGAGCTGTTCAGCTCGGATCTCGTCTGCTTTTCGGATTGGGAAGTCAACTTCCACGGTGCTTATAGAAGTAATTGTCTCTTCAATCGAAGGTCTAGAGAGCATGTCTGCGACTACATTTGCTTTTCCAGGGGTGTATTCGACGACCAGGTTGAAAGGCTGTAGTTGAAGAGCCCATCTGGCGAGCCTTCCGGTAGGTGTTTTTAATGTCATCAACCACTTAAGAGGTTGGTGGTCAGTGATGACAATAGTGGATGATTCTTCAAGATATCCACGAAACTTTCTCACAGCCCAAACGATGGCGAGGGCTTCTCTTTCAGTAGTAGAATAGTTTTTCTCTGGGGTGGTTAAGAGTCGGCTTGCATATTCGAGCGGTTTCTCTTCAGGACCCTCCCCCTGGAGGAGCGCCGCACCGATGGCGTAAGAACTAGCATCAGTCCTTAGTATGAATGGAATGTTTGGATCTGCTTGTCTTAAGATAGGGGCGGCGACAAGATGACTCTTCAGTTGTTCAAATGCTTCCTGGTGAGTTGGACCCCATTCCCAAAGGGCATTCTTTTTTAGTAGGGTGCACAGAGGTTTCGAAATAGCCGCGAAACCGTTGATGAAGCGTCTAAACCAGGAGCAAGTTTGTAAGAACGACTGTAGTTGTTTTACGTTCTTTGGAGAAGGTATTTGTGTGACGGCGCGGACTTTTTCGGAATTTGTTGCGATGCCGGCCGGTGATATTATATGGCCGAGGTACTGCACTTCTTGGCATCCAAACTTGCATTTAGCTCGGTTGATTCGTAATCGGAATTCACGCATTCGCTCGAATACCAACCGCAAATGTTGTAGATGGGTGTCTTTATCAGGCGAGATGACGACCCAGTCGTCCAGGTATGCAAGTAGAGAGAGCTCTGGGAGTCCAGTGCGAAATCGATCCATTAGTCTTTGGAATGATGCGGGCGCGTTTCGTAGCCCAAACGGAAGTCGCAAGAATCGAAAGAGGCCGAAGGGACATATAAAGGCTGTCTTATCTCGATCTTCCGGTCGCACCTGGATTTGCCAGTATCCGGCCTGGAGGTCAAGTGTGCTTATACACCCAATTTGCCCAACTGACTGCAGAAGGTCGTCTAATGTACCGAAATTGGTGCATGACTGCCGGTTTCAATTTTGTGTTCAGCATATGGAGTTGGAGGTCCATTTTCTTTGAAGACGTCTGCGTACTCGTCGATAGTCTCGTTGAATATGTTGCGATCTTTGCCTTGGTACATCGTGCCTTCTTCGGGTCGTAAGTGCAACGATGAGATAAATATTTTGCGTGGGCCGCCGGGGAAAAGATCCATTTGCGGCATCTCTTCATAAGCGTCGACGATGGCGACGTTAGCGTCTCCCCACATAAATTGATCTGCGTGCCGAGCTTGATACACGTTCCATACCCCGTGTGGAGTAATAATACCGGTCTGTTGTATCTGTGGGACAGGTGGTGCCGGACCATACCCTTCATAGATGTCATCATCTTCCATGGGTTCGATCATTGCGTCCAAATTCATTTCTTGGAACACCGCTTGGACCTGTTCTTTCGTGGGCGTCTTATGTTTGTCCATATCTACAAACGGATGGCGCCGATCGGGACGATCCCGGAAGTAGAAATATTTGCCACACAGGTCAGGGACCACCTGGGCGTCTTCCAAGAAGTCTGCTCCCAGCAGAGTACGTGTGTTGTTGTTGGTTGACAGGACTATGAAAGTGGTTTTCACAATCCTGCCCATGACCGCGACGTTAGTGGTTATAGAAGGAACCACCAGGTGCCGAGTTGTACCATCAGCGAGGGTAGCTAGCACGGGTTCTGTCTTGGCCGTGTGCCCCGTTTTCAGCAGGTGGTGGTACAGTGACGCGCTGGCTACACTGTTGCAGGCGGCGGTAACCGGTTCCCTCTGAGCCGGCGATGTTGACTTGGATCGCTGGACGCGACCGTGGTATCAGTGTGGTCGCTTCCACGGCACAGAATGCCATGGGTTCTGTACTCGGCCCATTTGATGTTGGCTTGGGGTTGCAGTTAGGGCAGTTGCGTCGGAACACCCCAGGACGATTGCAACCGTAACATTTAATTCCCTCAGCCGGGTTCTGTGGGGTGGAGCTCGATGAAGGTGGCATTTCTCGCTTTTTCTTACGGCATTCTTGCTCTTGATGACCGAAACATCGACAGTAGTCGCATTTCGGTCTGGAAGCGCGAGAACCGTGTTCAGTCTTTTTGTGGCCTGCAGGTTCGACTACCGTCTTCTTACTTCCCTTCCTTTCTTGTTCGCCGTCTTCAACAGCGCGAGCTTTGTTTAGGAGATCAGCAAAGCTCGTAACGCTGGTGCGCGTGACACGGTCACGAATTTTGTGACGGAGGAGGCCATAAAGAATGTCTATCTGCCATTCTTCATCCAACTCTCTAGACATTCTGGACATCTTCTCCCGCTGGATGGTGACGTATCTATCTGTTGTCATGTCATCTGGTTGGGGTTGGTTGAAGATATCGACGAAGAGGCGATGATTCGGAACCGTTGGTGCGAAGGCACCCCGTATTAGCTTTACGGTTTCCTCCCAGGTTGTGGCGTTTGCCTTTACGCCGTTCCACCACTGCAGAGCTTCTCCCCTGAGAAGCAGTGGTAGCGTTTCGATGGCATCTGCATCGGCGATCTTCTCCACCTTTTTGTAGAGAGTCGAAGCGATGATGAATTCATCGACAACCGCGGCGTTTCTGGTACCGTCGAAGCGTGCCGAGCACTGGCCAAAATGCTTGGACACCTGGACCTGCGGTGCTTCAGGTGCTTGTGGAGTCGCTCTTCGCAGGTGGTCGATCAGTTGCTGAAACTGCTCATTCGACATCTGCAGTGCCATGTCGGGGTTCAAGCGAAGACTTCTTCGAACTGTAATCGGCGTCGTGGGCGCAATATTGAAATCTCTTGGCGGGATTCGGGCCGCTACGTTGGGCGCCAGTTATAACAACTAAACTCTGTTAAGTTTTAAATGTCTTTATTTACAAGGAATATAATTATTACAGTAAATTGCCTTTGGGGTCAGGACCGCTAGCCGGTGCTCTGTCTCCGCAGGAGTCTTTCTCGCTTGTTCTTTTGGGATTGGGACCGCTGCCGGTGCACCGCTCTCAAAGAAAAGTCTTATTGAAAGATCAAGAAACAAGTGCTTGTTGTTGGTGGCGGTGCATCTTATAGAGGGTTGCGGGTGACCGTTACAATACAGCGCTGAGCTGGACCAATGAATCGTGAGGGTGGTGGAGTGGGGTCTTTGGCCGTTATGTCCGAGAAGGCGACGGTGGTGCCTAGGCAGAGGGTGGGGCGGAGCGCATTGACACTATTTTCGTTACAAGCGAAATAAATTACTATTTGAAAATTTACAAAAAAAAATCAAATTTTTAAAATGTGACGTGTTGGAAATATTTTATATTCATATTCGTAATTAGAATGCAATCAATGAATTATACCGCCAGGGTTTATTAATGTTAGAAAAATCATGTCGCCTAGTGTTATTAATTCTTGATGATGATTTTTTCTATAATTATCTTCAATCTTTATTACATGCGCAACACTGTTTTTCCAGCTAGAAACGCTGATTTTGTGCACTTCTCGATAAATTAAATCAATCGCTTCTTTGCTAAATTTGGGCGCTGTATTATTTCGCCGGATGTGTGCCTTCAACTCCGACCAAATCAGTTCAATAGGATTGAACACACAATGATATGGAGGCAGCCTTAAAACGGCGTGTCCATGTCTCTTTGCAAGCTCGTCAATATGGTATGATTTGCTATATGTTTTGGTGCGAAGAACTTCGATTAATTCCGACTTTCTGTAATTTTCTTCAAAGTAGACGTCGTTTTCATGCAAAAAATCCTGGATTGTGGGATTAAGATTAAGTCTATGTGTAATTATACAAAAGACGGTATTAGCTATAATCATTCCGACGTCGAACGTATTTTTTCCAGTTATTTTTGTAATACAACGGAACAAAATACCTAATATAATACTTATAATAACTTTAAAACGTAACCGAAAATTATTACTCTAAAGATTCAAAATAACAAGACGACGAAAACGCGGTTTCTTATTAGAAAATCAATAGTATTTATAAAAATAACACTACTTCTAATTGCGAACCCATAAGCAGTGTTTGAGTGACAACCCAGGCCTCAGAGCCGAAATTTTTGGCCCCCCAACCGCACCGTTGTAAAAACCCTTGAAAGTCAAGTCATCTGAGCAGGTCAGCGCTACATTATCTTGGAGGCTGCTATACCAGGGTCCGTCAACTCAAAGTATGAAAACTCGGTGCTAGGAATCTAGTTTAATACCTATACAATGTAAGAGTGCACTTCGGTGACTCTTGTTGTTAACAGTGCGTTTTTACAAAGGGAACAACCTTGCGGCAAAATCTTTCTATATACAGGGTGTCCCGAAAGTGGCGCACCACCGTGAAACTGTATCATCGGACAATGCCATAGGTCACCGGAAAAATGTTAAAAAAAATCCATGTCTTCAATTTTTCGAGATACGATGGGTTGAAGAGGCAAAGTTTGATGCGAAAATTAACGATTTCTGTGCAATAATTTTACGTTCAAATTAAATTTGTTACCCAAAGAACATTTTGCGCAAAGGCATGGTGCAAAAAAAATCGGAAAAATCTTGTAAGAAATGCCTAAAAACTGTTAAGAAAATTTTTGAATTAACAATCTCGATCAGTGTGGCATCGTTCACGTGAAACCATAGTTACAATACTCGTTCATGAGCCGACCTGACTAACGCCAATAATACAACAGCAACGTTACTATGGCTTTGACTTCTGGAAATTTAAATTATAGGGGGGTGCACTTCTGCAATGTTGCCATTTTCCTAATTTTCTTTTACTCCTCCTGCGAAAACAGAGAGTCTGGAATTTTTTTTAACATTTTTTTGGTACTCTGGAGGACCACCCAATTACCCCCTTTTAAGGTGGTGCGTCACACCCTGTATATGCAGCCGTATTTTGACGGATTTGCGCCAGTTCTCTTACCGGCCGGGTTTGAGATGAGGATACATTTTGACTAGCTTGAAAATTTGATGTTGAAGGTGATTTTGAAGGTTTTGGAGTGCGTGTCAGTTGATGGAAAATTTGTTAATAATATGTTGTAGTTTGTATGTTGATAAACAGTTGCCCTTATCTGTTCCTTGGATGCTAGTACTAAGGCCGCCATAAACTGAATTAAAGTGGGTTTGGTGTGACAGTTGCCCTTATCTCACCCTTGGATGCTTTGTAGGCCGCCATAAACTGAATTAAAGTGGGTTTGGTGTTGTCACCACAAAGGCTGCGTATTTTGCCAAAGAAATTTTCAAGGGGATCTTGTTGCTAAATATTTGAAACCAAGATCTTTTAACTTTGTCCATTGTCTTTCAATGTTACGTATTGTAACAATAAAATTCTGGACCCTCAAAAGTTTCTCTTTTGCTTCGGCCCAAAATGCTACATGTTCTGAGTTAGTTGTTAATGGACGTCGCAATGCCTTGCTTTCTTTTGGGGAACAGTTTAATGTATCAAACAAACTATCGCAAAATTTGACAAACATTGCAGTGCCCTCCCAATTAACACCCCCAAAACGACTAATCAAAGTCATGGTGGCGTAAATATCAGAACTAAAAACCTGTGTCGCCAAAGACACTTTCATCTTCATTTTACCTTAACAGTCGCTCAAAGTGGTAGGTAAAATTCTATTTCTTTTTTTGGTTTTTATGTCTGACTTCATTGAAAAAACTCTTTCCACATCTACATTACCAAATTTTGAAAAATAGTCCTTTATAGATTTGTTGGTCAAATTTTCTTTGCTTGTATTTTTACTCATTGCAGAAAAGAAGGGCCTAAGAAAACAAGTCCAAACTATGAAAAAACAGTATTTTTTCCTCGCAACTAGCAATCGTCCTTGGACTTGATAAAAATACTGATAATTTTTGTTTAGTGAAATCGGGTTTGCTCCAGTGATCAAACAAAATTTGATTTTTTTGCAACAATTGCCTTCTGCGGTGTCAAATTTTCAAGGTGAGGCTGCCAAAAATGGATTGTTCTGACATATGAAGAGTCCATCAAGTGGGGGTGAATATTTTTTAGTTGTTCTGGACAACATTCTTTCTCCTTTTCTTCTAATAACTTATACGCTCAAGCCACAGCTTTGGGTTTTTTTTTTGGGAATTTTTTTCCCGAACATTTTGCAAATGCCAACTACCCTAAAATTTCCTAGATTTCCAAATCAAGTTTTTTCGTTTAAAATAAGGCGAAATAGAAAAAATAGCGTATGATACTTGTTCACTCCTGTGTAAAGATTCCTATATGCCCATGCTTAAGCTATTTGCGTAGGTTTGTGCGCAGTTACAAGGGCCTAAAAGTTCTAAATTCTTATTTTCTCACACAATATTATGTTTACACTCCCCATATTATGAGGGCAATAAGATAATATTCGACTCTAAAAGTTATCTTAAAATGGGTTTATATACTATACTATACCCTTGGATTTTCATAAAAAAAAATATATCATTGTGATGATTTGCAAATTGTTAGTTAATTTAAAACATTGCTTGCAAGTTTTTTAAGACTGCCTAAGTTATAGGCACATATTATGTTGTATACTTAGTGAATTTAATTCATTGTTAGTTAAATTCAAGGTGTGTTTTGATATAATAGCAGGTAGTTTTAGTTGATCGTAGTTAATTTTTTTTCCATCTATTATATCGAACGAATTATTTGAAATTTGAACTGTTTCGTCTTGACTCAGTGGTGTACTGGTAAAGTTATCAGTTTTAAATTATTTTTAACCTACACGACATTTAAAACGATTTATTAGGCTCTCAATGATGAAAATAACTTTTCTCAACAATCTTGCGAAAATCTCCTTGTCAGAACTAAATTAGACTTTTTTTGATCCAGGTGTAGGTGGAGGTCAAGTATTTCTCTTTAAGGCTCGAATTCTTCGACACTTTAGAGCTGAAGTAGTTCTTTAGTGGTATTTTCAAGCCTGAGACTTTATTATATGTCTAGAAATATTTGTTTCCGCAGAATCCGTTTCGTTTGAGGAAACTAAACACTTCTAGGAATGTGAAATTCTGGCAGTTCTTTGAAATTTTAGAAGTGCTTTTGCGACTTTTAACGTGTTGAGCCATTTCTTTATTAATGTTCTCGAAAAGAAATTTCGGGTCTGCCTTGGAACGAAACCTTTAAATTCTTCATAATGTGAGACTTTCTAAGCAAGTCTTCTAAACTTTCGAAAACGTGCTGTTCCTTAAAATCTCATGTCAGATTTCCAACTATATGAGTTTTCTTTCCTTGGAGTTGCGGCTTCAAAGCGCCAAAAAACTGATTTAACCATTTTTTCATTTTCTTCGTTTACTTATGATAATTATAAGTGGTGTTTTCGAGAAACCATGATAATGTCTTCAATTTTCTCCACTTGCCATGGAAGTTGGACGACATTATTTTTTACGATTGTCATTTCAAATTGCATAATTGCTTCCTTCAGGTTTTCTGGTTGGCATTTTCGTGTGACAGGAGGAAAAATTGCAAGTTCGTCAATTTGGCACCATTTAGGTATTCAAATGGTGAGTTTACTCAAGTACGTGTATCTCGCATTTAACATGACTAAAACCGCCAGTCATTGCTTTTTATTTCTAGAACTGTCGTCAATTATTGTTTTGACACATTTAATAAAATATTTTCTTTTTCTTTTCGTCTTGTTTGTGCCATTTTCTATATCCACCTTCTTCTTGGTGTAAAGAATGAAGACAGTTCCATCATCCATCGTCTTTACCACGAATTTTAGAAGTTTAGCCGTCATTTTTGGTAGTGTATTTCAAAACCACCCTATTTATTTATTTTTTTTATTTTATTTAACAAAATATTTATTTTTGTTTACGGCTTTTCCGTAAATGATTTAAAATATTTTTCAAAATTATTTGCCAAGGCTTACTTGGTTCAGTAAATCCTCAAAATAAGAATGATCGAGTTTTTGATCTTTGGTATAATTGCCCAAAAATGGATATTTATTTCGAATTTTTGCTATCCAACCGCATAAATAGGCAAATGCGTTGAATTACTGAAGTGATTCTCTACAACGCTCTGAACTCGGAATTCGCGAATTTTGAGACACCTGTATATATCGAGAGATCAAATAAAAACTCATCCCCAGTTAGCTTTGAAATTTCAAGTCACATCTTTGATTGAAGAAACAGTCTTTTGTTTCTGTCAAGTAATTTGACGTTGTCAAACTGGAAATTTTGTGAAAACTCTAATGGAGGATTTTGACAACGCTGCCATGTATGATTCATATTGCAAAAAGTTTTCTTATGAAAAACTGACCACGACACGTGCTGTTGCTTTATTTGCATTTCAAGGCAGTTTTCATCTTATAAAATCAAAATTGGCAGCTGTCAAAGTGGCAATTAAGGACACGCTGTAGAATTCCAAAGATAGAGTCTGTAGATTAAGGACACGCTGTAACTTTTTGATGGCCTGGACTGAACTTAACAATGAACTGATCTATCCTAATGGGCCTCAGTGGCGCCCTCTCATTTCTGTAGAAAACTTGAATCATTTTTTCCTAGGAGGCGGTGCCGTTTCGGTACACCTGTATAACCTATAATTCCCTTAAAACCACAGGATTGCACTGGGTTGTATTGTATTTTCTCTTTCATTCTGATGTTCGTTATCGTGCACCGAAAACTGACTTTTATCTGAAGATGAAATAGAATCTGCATCGCTGTTTTGTAGGTTTTGCAGTCCCTATTAACTATTATAATGCCTTTTTTCTAAAAATTGTTTCTGCAATCTTACAGACATTAATTACATTGGCCGAGGGTTTAACTAATCCTTCCCTGTCCTTTCTAGTTATAAGTTTAGGCAGTGAAGTATTGGTTTCCAACTGGGAGCAACAATCACAGTTAATTTTTTATTTTAATTTTCTGACTAAAAAATATACTTAGATAGCAATTTAAAAAACGAAACCTACCAACTTTTTTCTTTTACAATAAGCTGAAATGGATTTTTTTTCCGCCTCTATTTTAAAATCACCTATATGTTACAACTATACTGAATATATATTTCTTGATTGATCAGAATTTTATCAATATCAAACATATCAACAGTCATAAAATCTGATTTTTTACTACTCGCGGTAGAAGGAAAGTTTAATACATAATATTTATGTATAGATATCATCTTGTGGAATGAAATTAGCGGATGATTTTGAACTGATTTTCGCGTGGATTTAAGCAACTTCAAACTGGGACGCTGTAGGATTGTTATTAAATCCACCCCGAGATCTAATTGTACAAAAAAAGATTTCGATGTGATCTTGAGTCAGCTTATAAATTATCTTATAAGATAACAAATATGATAAGTATTTTTTTTGATAAAAAATTTTTGGACAATAGATTCGACTGGCTATATTTCGATTAAAAAAAATCGCTTTAGTAGCAGCATTTTATTTATAATTTCATGGGTCTATAAAAAATAGCAGAAATAACTAGTGAATGAACAGACCTGCTCAATAAATGAACAGAACAAGGCTAGTAAATGAACACAGTAAAGAAAAAGAACAAAATTTATTAATTAATTTAATAAATTTTAATATGGTAACTATCATTAAATTAAAGTGTTTTTAATACTTGTTTCTTTTTAAACCATTTTTGATCGGGCTCTTTAGGCCACTTCCGAATGTTTTTCTTTGCTTTTTCATTTTGCATAACAGTAATTTCGTATTCTTCAGATTCCTGGTCAATATTTTTAATATATCCTGGAAAGTTTATGTATATTGTACAACTGTTATTTTTATTTTTACCCTCAACTATTACTGTGTTTGTCTTTTAAGTTTTGTAATTTTCGCTTTTTATTTCTGTGGATTTTTTCTGTTTGTTGCACTGTTTCTTCGATCGCTTCATCCATATCTTCCTGACTTTCTCCTGCTTTGTATTCACTATTTGGTTTTTGTTCGGATTTCGCATTTTGTGTTTTGTGTGTGGCTTTATTTACCGACATCATTTTCTTCAGATCTCTCTGTTCTTATCGTTTCTTTATGATATTTTCCTTTTATGTCTTTATTCTTTCGTGTTCTGCGTGATAGTCTGCCCAGCTTTTAGACGTAATTGTATAGGGCATTTTTTACGCGGATTTTTTTTCTTTGATTCATCTTGATTTTCAAATTAAATTTAAAATTTGACATTTATTGAGTTTCACTGTCATTGAATTTTGACATAACGTAACCTAACCTCACAGCCAGTATTCATATCTATTATATTTAGGTACAATTATTGTTGGCCGCAAAGGACAATTCAATTATATTGATACATTTTTTATTCACGCAGCAATTTATTAAACACGAATCGCAAAATCCAACGTGACTAAGAACTTGACAGGAAACAGGTGACAGCTAGACTAATTAGTTCTGCCAATTCTTAAAAAACAAAATTTCCTACTTTGAGTTCTTTCATAGATAAAGTCCGTATTTTTATTAAAAAACCACCAACACCGCACTCTCCCACCACTTTACAACCGGCAACGTCGTCAATGGTAACTTTTGATAAAATCAAATAGGTTAGTTGCCTAATTGACAGCCCTTTCAGGCTGTGCCGAGTCTTTTCACTATTAAATCCTTTGATTTGGAATCCAACAGGCTGTAAAAGAAAATGCCTTAGCGAGTCCAAAGCACCCACAGTGCTGTCCTCTTCGCAATTCGCTCCAGGACTGCGGGTTGAAACAAAATTCATTATGATCAACGTTCTAAACGAATAGCCTATCCACAAATAACAGAAAATCTGCGGTAGCTATGGCTTCTTCTGGTAGGTTTCCTTGCCCTGTAAAAATAATTTAATTAAAACAAATATATATAATATTTACGGACACACTCCTTGAGAGTACTTGGGCTGCATGCTTAACTTTCATTTTTTTATTTTGTCAGGATATACAGGTGTCCGGACCTGGAAAACGTCCCCGATACGTTCTTGCTGCTAACGCCGAATTTCGATCGCACTTTCCAAAAATAAGACACATTTCGAGGCATTCTGCCGCCGAGTACATCCTGAGCTATGTTAAGATATTTGTTAACACCAAACACTAACTAGGAAACCAGCAAGTGAGGGAAACCGAAAGAAACGCCGTTGACACTCTTGTCATTCCACTGTGTCAATTGTTCTACCGCCGTATCACTCGTCATTCAACGTGGTCTTCAACCCTCTAGGCAATCCCTAAAGTATGCGTTCTTCTGGTATTCCTGTTTGATCATATAAAATGTCATAGGTAGAAATTCGAGAGCGCACTGGAGAACTTGATGAGTTTCTTTTTCAAACTTGATTGAAGCTATAACCGTGTCTTCTTTTTCATCTTGATAAGATTATCTTATCTTGATAAGATATCTGCATATCCAAATCTTTTCAAGATATCAAAATCGTACATTTATAGAATCGAAGCCCAGCTTTGAAGTCGGTTAGCTGAGTAGACTGGTATTCCTGTCTAGGAACCAAAAATTGATCGCGTTCAAAATATCCGTCAAAAATTGGAAACTACTACGGATATTAACTTCTCCAAATTCATAATAAACTCAGACGTTGACAAGTAACGTCGTCCTTCATTATGAATTAGTTAATATCCATATTTCGCATATTTTGCATATTTCGCATATTACGCATATTTTGCATATTTTTGCATATTTCGAATATTTGGCATATTTCGCATATTTCGCATATTTCGAATATTTGGCATATTTTGCATATATCGGATATTTTGCATATTTAGCATATTTCGCATATTTCGAATATGTGGCATATTTCGCATATGTCGGATATTTTGCATATTTCGGATATTTGGCATATTTCGAATATTTCGCATATTACGCATATTTCGAATATTTGGCATATTTCGCATATTTTGCATATTTTTGCATATTTCGAATATTTCGCATATTTTTGCATATTTCGAATATTTGGCATATTTCGCATATGTCGGATATTTTGCATATTTCGCAAAACTCAATTTTTTTTTTGTCTCAAAATTCGCAAATTCCGAGTTCAGAGCGTTGTAGAGAATCACTTCAGTAGTTCAAATATGAAAAAAAAAATTAGATTCGGGACTTCCCCACAAAGATACATTGATCTGAATGTGCACTCTTTGAACTGCATTGTCTTCAAATGCAGGGAAAAAATTCCAGTGTTCATTGTTATTTATGGTAGATGATTGTGGATAATAATAATGTAAAATAATTTCTTGAAGAATTTGCTTTATTTGGCATATTTCGCATATTTCGAATATTTGGCATATTTCGCATATATCGGATATTTCGCAAATGTCGGATATTTTGCATATTTCGCATATTTCGAATATTTGGCATATTTCGCATATATCGGATATTTTGCATATTTCGCATATTACGCATATTTCGAATATTTGGCTTATTTCGAATATTTCGCATATTTTTGCATATTTCGCATATTTCCAATATTTGTCATATTTCGCATATATCGATTATGTCGGATATTTTGCATATTTCGCATATTTCGAATATTTGGCATATTTCGAATATTTGGCATATTTCGCATATTTTGCATATTTTTGCATATTTCGAATATTTCGCATATTTTTGCATATTTCGAATATTTGGCATATTTCGCATATATCGGATATTTTGCATATTTCGCATATTACGCATACTTTTGCATATTTCGGATATTTGTCATATTTCGCATATATCGGATATTTGGCATATTTCGCAAAACTCAATTTTTTTTTTGTTATACAGGGTGTCTCAAAATTCGCGAATTCTGAGTTCAGAGCGTTGTAGAGAATCATTTCAGTAGTTCAAATATGAAAAAAAAAATTAGATTCGAGACTTCCCCACAAAGATACATTGATCTGAATGTGCACTCTTTGAACTGCATTTTCTTCAAATGCAGGGAAAAAATTCCAGTGTTCATTGTTATTTATGGTAGATGATTGTGGATAATAATAATGTAAAATAATTTCTTGAAGAATTTGCTTTATTTGGCATATTTCGCATATTTCGAATATTTGGCATATTTCGCATATATCGGATATTTCGCAAATGTCGGATATTTTGCATATTTCGCATATTTCGAATATTTGGCATATTTCGCATATATCGGATATTTTGCATATTTCGCATATTACGCATATTTCGAATATTTCGCATATTTTTGCATATTTCGCATATTTCCAATATTTGGCATATTTCGCATATATCGATTATGTCGGATATTTTGCATATTTCGAATATTTGGCATATTTCGCATATATCGGATATTTAGCATATTTCGCATAACTCAATTTTTTTTTTTGTTATACAGGTGTCTCAAGATTCGCGAATTCCGAGTTCAGAGCGATGTAGAGAACCACTTCAGTAGTTCAAATATGAAAAAAAATTAAGGTTCGGGACTTCACCACAAAGATACATTGATCTGAATGTGCACTCTTTAAACTGCATTTTCTTCAAATGCAGGGAAAAATTCCAGTGTTCATTTTTATTTATGGTAGATAATTGTGGATAATAATAATGTAAAACAATTTCTTGAAAAATTTGCTTTATTTGGGAGTAAAAAAATCTTAAATTTTTGTAATTTTTCTTAAAAATGGAACGGCAACGTGGCTAGAAATTAGTCTGTTACTATGGATGCAGGCACCTATAAATTTTGTCAAAATCCGTCACCCCGCTAAAAATTCGATTCAAATGATGGATTTTTATTCAAATATTGAATACACAGACATGTATTTGGTTGGGAAGGCATCAGATAACAGACCTGTGATAGCTGCTCGCCTATACCATGAGCGATAGCCCAATCGACTGCGTCATCCGACTCCAGGAGTTTTTCGTCGTTGGACGCGCAAGCGTTATAATGATTCCACACATGGAAAAGCAGATTCTTGCCGCTTACCCCAACGATCCAAAAATTAGCACATGAAACTTGGGTCCTCAGTTAGATGTGCGTCTTTCTTAAAAGTGGCAAAATTGACATTGCTTGACAATGTCAGTTACGAGATTTCGAACCGATCCAAGCAATACAAATAGAAATCATAAGGTAGGTCAGGATGTGAGTTTTGCAATGTTGTCGCATTGAACAAAATTAAAGTGCTTATATCTTCTTCAGGAAATGCGAAAAACATTTTTTTAAGTATTTACGAGTACCACTGGGTTCCCCCTACCGCGCTCTGAATTCCAAATTCGCTAATTTTGAGACACCCTGTATATTGCTTGTTTGGCAAACAAAAGCATCGTGGGATGCACCACCATTTGCTGCATTTACACCAAAAACTTTGTTGTTGGGACCATATATCTATGAAATAGAGTTTAATCAGTTCGATTAGATCCATCAAAAGAAGAAATATTTACAATTTGTACGTTTTTTGAGTGGAAACCTTTCCTATTGAAGTATTGATGCTATCGGAATGCTACAGGTTTTTTATGGCTATGCGCGTCCCGTCGATAATACCAATTATAGGTGGCAAGTTGTAACGCTCCATAAATCTGTTTAAGTGAAATTATGAAAGAAATGTGTTAAAAATTTTGAAGTTGTAAATAAAGTAAAAATAAAAGTAAAAAAATAAAGTGTAAATAAAGGTGGTTTTCGATGGCGGAAGCTACCTCGCTGATTGCAATGGAAATTAGCGATTGGGACAGGTTGACAAAACAATTCCTACCCAACACAACGCTGGTAACTTCCGCCAGCAAAAAATCGCACGTCAGCCAAAACTCTTGTGGATTTCGATATTCTGTGGCCCCGTCTTCCTTGCACTAAATGCAGTTTTAGCAACGTTGAGTTCTTGCATCGTTGGCTTGAACAACTCCACAAAGCTAAAATTTATTATAAAATTGTAGGTAAGTATTAAAAATTGATAATTTTGAGTCCCACCGTTCATTTGGAAGGTCGAACACGTCATTCTCTTTCCTTAAACGGCGTTTTAGCCCTCGCAAATATGTTCGTGTTTTTTTTTTAGATACATATAATGGTTCAAAGCGGGCCATTTAGAACTTTTAATGATTGACGTGTCAAATATCAAATAATTCATAAAACATCTTAGCCACATTCGAAAAAATAATGGGAACACCGCTCGAATCTATCACCCTGCCTGACGTGTCTAATCAGTTTTCACTTCACAAGTGAAAAGATATAAAATAGTACATTAGAGTACTCAATTTGGAGTCGTTTATAGGTATCTATAAAAGAACTCGAAGTAGGAAATTTTGTTTTTTAAGAATTGGCAGAACTAATTAGTCTGACTGTCACCTGTTTCCTGTCAAGTTCTTGGTCAATTTGGATTTTACGATTCTTTTTTAATAAATTGCTGCGTGAATAAAAAATGTATCGATATAATTGAATTGTCCTTTGCGGCCAACAATAATTGTACCTAAATATAATAGATGTGAATACTGGTTGTGAGGTTAGGTTACGTTAAGTCAAAATTCAGTGATAGTGAAACTCAATAAATGTCAAATTTTAAATTAAATTTGAAAATCAAGTGGCAAGTCGTGGTTACAAAACCATTACCAATCGTGTAAAACGAAAAGTCTTAGAATTGGAAAATTTAAATTTTTTATTAAAAACAGGGTGCAAATTCGAAAAAATAGTATAAAGGACTTTTTTATAATGGCATTGGTGAACTCGTGCACCAAATTGGCCATTATAAAACACTTTCTTTAATATACTATTATTGAGGGGTAACGATAAATGATCACGAAAAATTTTCGCTAGCGAAATAAAATCGCACCCCTGACCTCATGTTGTTAGGAATTATTAATCTTTGACCCATGTACATATTTAAGTCCGTTTCTGCCCTCGGTTATTTCCCCTCGAATTTTTATAAAAAGGTTTACTTTATGAGTTTACTTTTTTGATGCAAACTAGCTACCCTTGATTTAAAAAGATTTTTATTTGATTTAGTGAGGGTTCTTGTTTTGTTTCTCGAATTAATTTGGTCAATTTTGCATCCGGGATTTGTGTATTTTCTTCAATTAAAGATACTTGCGCTTCTAAATCCAATTTATCATGATACACCGATTTCAAACCCGACCTTGATAGAAAGTCGACGATTATTAGCTCTGCCCGGTTTGAATATTACTTGAAAATCATATTCCTGTAATGTTAGTAACAATTTTCTTTTAAAAAAAATTAACCACACATGATGCTGCTTCATTTCCTCGCCAGACCAGCTCCGCAGCTGCAATAGTAGATTACATACCGAGGTGGGAAGTTCATGATTCCTCTCGAGAGAAAAAGTTTGTCACCGAGGCGTCAGCCGATCATTTAAAATCATTTAAAAAAAATAATAAAGAAAGTTAAAAGTCCAATATTGTTAACGTTTATTTGCTTCCAAAAACTGTTCCCAAATTACTTCCGCCCATGCTCTACATTGGAAATGACTCATCTGGAGTGGATATATCTAGACAACCACTTTTTCACAAGCGCACGCATCAAGAGTTCAATTTGGTTCAACCCAAGGCACGGGCACTCCATAGGATGAACTTTTCAGCTACATTACCTCCATCTATAAAAATCGGGCCTTAACATAAATTATTGTTTCCAGCTTCTGATCTAGGTGGCGCTTGGTATTTTAATTCAAGCGCAGCAGTCGTTGACAGATTCTTGGAATTCAAATTTGTGCAGAGTCTGCAAATTTGCACTTGCATTTTGTTTTGCACTTTCGTTAAGAGTGTTTTCCGAATTTCCTTGTGTATTTTCTTAATTTCGTTTTAGTTTAGTGTTTAATGTAGTGATAAGGTTGTGTAGTGTAAATAATTAGTAGTTTAATTACCCAAGTTAACATTATAATGTTGTTTGTGAAAATGACTACAGGAGGAACAGGGTGTTGTGTTCCTGGGTGTGGTGATAATATGTCCAAAAAGTAAGACTGAAAATCATTTTAATATATTACGATCTAATATGAACCAATATTTTCAGAGTACGCAGAAATGTTACTAATATTGCTTCAGCGGATTAACAATTCCAGGATCGGCGATTCTACCAAAAACTCCAAGTTTGCTTGGGACATTTTGATTGAAAGTGGTTTTATGGAAGCACACTGAAAATTTTTCCACTGTCTGCTTTAAATTTGGCCTGGTAAATAATTGTTAACTTGGGTTGATTGTGGTCAATCCTTACGAATGATCTTACACAGATAGTGTATTTGTATACATGTAAATATTGTTAAATTTATATGGAGTACCAGCGTGTACCTCCATTTTTCACATATTTTAGTTTATGCTTTTCTTTTTAAATGTATACGTTGGGAGATTTAATTGAATTTGATACATTTTTCCAACATACAATTTTTCCTTTAAAACATGAAGTGGATTTTATTATTCAACATTTTCTCTTAGTTGTTGAAAACGTGTTTGTTTAGTAATTAATTGATTAATCATCATATTTTGAGTTTATCATTGTATAGTTTGAACCATATGATCTTGAATTAGGTATTGAAAATTGGGATGTGTTAATACAGTTATCATAACTCATTGTTTCCAGTACTTGTTATTGCGTTTATTGCTTTTTAATATACACTTTTATTTTATATTTTGTTTTGTTTTAATTTCTATCAAATCCATAAAAAGAAAAAATAGCAAAGATAAAAACCTATTCTTAAAATAGCAAAGACAAAAACCAATGTTTTAGTTAGCAAAGACAAACACCACATTTGGTGTGGTTGTTGTCTAGACTCTTCAAAATAGTACGGCCCGATTTTTATAGAATGCGCTAGTTTCGGTAACAAAATGAGAGTGAAAGAGTCGGCTATCTATACTCTAACTAATCTAAGGTTCAACCTCCTACCAAAGTCGCTACTGTCAACTCATGAACTTTTAGGTTAGGAATTTTTGATTTCAATACAACTTTATTATTATAAATATCTTGAATAGTAAGATGAACAATATATTTAACCAACGAAACTTAAAACTAACAAGTTAAATTATATTAGAGGGAACACCGTTAATGTTGAATGTGAACGAAGTGTGATCATAACCTGCAACATACAGTGTCAGACCTTGTTTCCGTTGTTCACTTGAAAAGTTGAAACTCCTGCAGTCACGAGACGCGGTTGTTTCTCCTCTTAAAATGTTCACATTCCTCTCAGTTTTTGTAAAATTCACCGGAAAATGTACTAGTTTTAACGGTTTAGAAGCTTCAGCATCCATTTCACACACTTTTTGAAATCAACTTCGACGCCAAATGACAAGATAGAAATGTCAAATTCAGTAACGCAGCCTACTTCATTTATCAAAATCTAGATATCTGGCATTTGGAGGTCGGGAAATGGTCACTTCCCAGCGAGTTGGGAAGTGAATTACCATAGTAACAGCTCACTTTCCACCTTACGAAAAGTTAGAAAATAAACAATTGTTGACTGATTGTGAATAAAATTCTGTAAGCCATCGGGTCTATTTTCATCAAAATTCTGAATGATTTTTAGAATCTCGTCTCTTGTTAAAACCGAAGAAATATTTTTTCTTTTTTCCGATAATAATTGTAGTTGCTTTTTTTGACATTATATTCAAATCACAATCAAATTCAACGAATTTGATGTAATGACAATTTTGTCTTTTTGTTTACTCTTCACGTTACTATTGAAACAGGAAGTTGATTGAATACTTGATTTTTGTCTAGAAAGGACCTAGCGAATCACCAAAAGGATTATATACCGTCGTCAAGCGTTTGACCGATTATTAATACGTTGATATCTAAGGAAATTAAAAAATCTGATTGGCTTAAAGAATGATGTATTATACAGGGTCCGGCAACACTTGTGTCCACAAAATTTTGAAAATTTGCATACGCTCATAGTTGACAAAGCTCTAGAAGCTTTGCGACTCAAAAATGTAATTTCTAGTTAATTGTGAGGGTTTGTGATATCAATCCCTAATTTAATTTTTTTTTCAATATAAATGTGTTAAAAATATCTCAGTTGTTATTTTAAATTCAAGGCAAATTGTCTTCAAAATTTGAGAAAAAAATGCTGTTTTATCAAGTTAGTTTCCAATTTCATTACGTCAAAGTTGGGAACTACGTTTACACCCAACTGTCAACATCTTGTGTCACAAATGACATTTATCTTTTGGCTCGCTTTAGATTGTAACAAAAGTCTTACTTGGTGCAATTGTCGCTTTGTCGATGTTAATTAACGATTTCTGGTGTCCATAAAGTGCAACATGCCCGTGTTAATCAAAATTAACCTTTATAAGAGTGAGTGAAGTGACTTGTGAAATTTTGGTGTAAACGTAGTTTGCCGATGCGCTGCCATAATTTTGAAAACTAACTTGATAAAACAACGTTTTTTTCGCAAATTTTAAACACAATTTGCATTTGATTTAAAATAAAAACTCAGATATTTGTATCACAGTTATATTGAAAAAAAATTGAATTCGCGAATATTTCCGCAAAAACTCAAAAACCATGATAAAAAACAAATTTTTGCGTCAGCTTCTAGAGCTTTGTCAACTATGAGCGTATGCAAATTTTCTAAATTGTAACTTTAAAATAAAAGACGATTTTGGGGGTGGACACAAGTGTTGCCGGACCCTGTATAATCAGTGGAATATCCTCTAGCCACATTTAATTTCAAACGAACCCAATCATTTTTTATAATGGTTTCACAGTGCTCTGTTTTTCCACATGTCACTGGTATATTTTATCAGTGCTTCTTGGCATACATTTTGTACCCTGAAGTTTCTCGACTTTTAAAGGTTGTGTTTATTGAAATAAGTCTTTCAAAACCCCTCAAACCATCTCAATGGGGTTATAATGACAGTTATGCAACTACGTCTTTCCGCCTTTCTTAGAAATTTGTCAATGATTTGACATTCACTGACATTCGTCATTTTTGACCGCTTTAAGATCCACTGTTTGTCTAATTAATAGTTTTTCGCTTCCCCAACATTTCGTGGTTGGAACTCGTTTTTATAAATAACGCTTCTCATATATCCCCAAACGTTTTCAATTGGGTTTAAATCAGGTCTTTTAGAAGGCCAAGGTAAAACATTTACCCATTGTTCTTCCAGAAATGCGGCCACCATTTGTGCACGATGAACCGGGCAGTTGTTCTAAAATTGTACATTAATGTAACGATGTGTAAAACAAAAATGAACTCTGACGTGATGAAATATAAAGTTTCTTTGATGCTCGAATATAGGCAAGACCGATGGAAGCATAACATTTTCCAGTATCCTCCTGTAAACAACAGCATTCAATCGCTCCTCCACTATAAAGCAGACTCCTGGTCCACTACTGCTAATCCACGCTCACGTATTTAAAGAAAAACGTTTCAAAAATTTGAGTGTAGTCTGTGCATTACTGTCATATTGTCATTACTGACGTTTAAAACATCAAAGTATTGACAAGTTGTCAATTCAGAATTGTCATGACTGAAGTATTTAAAGCCTATAAAATTAGAATAGTCTTTTTAGTACAAAGTGATATGATCTAACAGTCAATATTCCAATATTGGAAATACCGAAAATTCTATCTATTTTGAAATTAAAACATTAAAACTGTCAAAATTGACAATGGAAAAAAATAAGGTTACAAATTCTAAGTGGGGTTTTACACCATAAGACTTTACACAATTAGATGACATTGACGTTTGATTACGAATAACTTTAAAAAGGAATCTTGTTCGATAGCAATGTGCTTTTTGTGCAATTCATACCGCAAATTATCCAACGTAGTACATTTATTAGCATTATTCATTTCGCATATCGTGTTTCTAATTTTATGTTTTCTGCTGGGCTTAAGTCTACAGTCTATTTTTTTCCTTGGTTGTCGTTTTTTAGAATTGTAGGGTCCTTTGACTCCACTGGATTTTGCTCTTTCAATCCGTCTTTTGGTTCGTTTACTAATTTTAAGAGCTTGAGAAACACGTTCTCTAGCTTTAGATAACGGAGTTATGGGCTTTTTCAATTGTTTTTCATTTTTAAAGTATTGAACTTAATTCAAAATAAGTTTTTGGCCATTTGATGAATACATTTCAGGTCAGTCCAAGTTTACAAACTATTGTTGGCCACTTGAATCTGTCAAACTGACAATTTTGGTCTATAGTGTACTGAGTTAAAGCTAGCGGCCAAATTTATTCAAATGGACCATATGTCGCGACGTGCGAATTATAAGGTTCTAAGTGATTTTGGTGAAAATTCAAATTGTTTGTTTTACGATTTTTTTAAACATTTTCTATCAAGTATTAAAATGAAGTAATTTAAAATTTTAACAAGTCAAAATGATATTAATAGATCCTATAATTTTTTTTAAATAAATACTTAATAATTTGAAGAGATATCACTGATATCGTAAACACTGGTCACTAGTTAAAACCTTATAGTTCTCAGGTCGCGATGTATGTAATACGTTAGTAGTTAGATAAGAAGCAAGTTTAAAAAGTCATTCTTTATAGCATGCGAGTTTGTAAATGTTTTAAAACAACAAAAACGCCATTGAAAGAGTTTTTAATTGTGAGTTTACAACATTTTATCTACGATTATTCTCAATTTCCAATTTAAAATAGATAAGAAATCATCAAATCAAATGTCAAAGTTTGTGCACGAGTTTGTTCACTAAATGGTTACTTTTTGAACCAAAATCTGTTTAATGCCCATTTTACGCACTCGTTTGATTACTTTTACGCACTTGGGTCCAAAAGAATGTCATTTTGAAATTAAAATGTCAATAAAAAAGTCAACGTACGTTATATTATAACGAAATAACACTTATAACTGATTGTTGTGCTATTTAACTGGCCACCACGCCAATTACGTTATAAAATCTTCATTCGGATTTGTTATCAATGTTTTAGGTGAAGATTGCAAAACGTTGAATAAAACGTTGTATACAGGTGTCCCAGAATTCGTGACCCAAAGAAAAAAGGCTTCTGAAGGCAACAATTTCAAACCAAAATTTTGACACAAAAATTTTCTAGCTCAAAAAAATAAAATACGCAATTTTGCTCTTGTAGCGACGATGTAAGTATTTGTTGCTTTGAAAAGTGTTTGTTACTAATTACGTCTGCATTAACAAACGGAAACATAAAAATTCAAAGTTAATCATTTTTATTTATGTATAAGATACATTTTGTACAAGGAAAATCAAACTTATCCTGTATAAAGTAAAATTTCATAATCTTTTCCTTCTTGAATGAGTTCCCTGTTATTGTCCACGGCAAGGAAAATGCCAGAATAATATCCAAAAGCGATCACTTTTCCGATGTACATTTCTCCTTGATATTCCCGTCGTGCAATATAATTGAGTTTGGTTTCATTTTCCAATCCACCAATTACTGGAGTTTTGCCTTCCACGTCACTTTGCAAAGTGTTGCCTGATGTTCTCATCCACGCAAAATTATTTGCCTCATTACTACATAGAACCTATAATAATTGTGACTATTTAATTGGTGATCGAAATAATTATTTTACATACTTTAATGCGGTCTTCTTGTTGAACATGTACGATTGTTCTAGACTGAACATAGACATCTGTGGAGTCAGATGTTATTCCTCCAAGCATGAGTCCTTCTTTTGGTATATAAGCTTGCACGATGTATATGTCACTTCCATTTGAAGTTGTTCCGCCAACTACAGCGCTTGAAGGAATGTCGCCAGCAAAGTCACACCACGCTAAAAATTTCATTGTCGATGTATTTATGTTACATGGATGGAAATTAAAAAACAAAACTTACGATAGTCAGTGGAGACTGCACTTGCAACCAAAAGCAAGAAGATAAAATAAAACATTTTCAAACTTTAGTGTGGCTCCTCAAGATCTGGAACGCGTCTGAAAATGATACTTCATTTCTTAGAATTTATACCACACAAATTGTCTGATTTTGATTTATGATTAGATTATCTAAAGGCGATAAAAATCAAATATCTAAATTGATCTATATTGATTGAATGTGAACATATTAATTAATAGATTGTATATGGCGTTCAAGTGGGTACAAAAAAATTAATAACTTAATAAGAACAGGTTAGTTAAACATGACAATATGTGACAGGCGAGAATTCCACTGCGATTTTAAGCCGCAGCGACCAATAAAATGGCTGTAGCAAAAAAATTGCTGAGTGCACACCTTGCGACAGAGAAATCGTTTTATGTTATCAACAGAATCTGTAACAACTAATAGACTTAGATAAGTTGCAAACTGCCCTATGTTCATTGCGACGTGACTGTCGCTCAATATCATCGAATTCCATGGGCAATGGCAATGGGCAGACATGGAGATGCACCCACTTGGCATACTTTGCTTGCGATTCCGAAGGAATTTTGTTCCTGTTTCAGTTTAAACTTTTTAGTATTTGCTTAAAATGCCCAGCAACAAATTTTGATTGAAGAATGGAAGAAAGTATTTGGTTAAATTCTATACCTGAAAGGGATAAAACTTCATTTCAGTAATTTATATTTATTTATCAATAACTAACTTATTGTATATCACATCCAACAACTGCATAACTAAAAACAAAAGGCATCGATGCAATTGCAGTAACACTTATATTATACCTACCAAATTTTAGAAATTTTAGTTGAATAATTTTCTAGGATGTGTCTAGAGCATAAATAAATTAAAAATACTGTTCTTACAGGTACTTTTAATGACACAAAAAATTAAAAATTGTTTGTTTTCTCTTTTTGTTGTACTTGTGCACCTTGCGAGTTCAAGAAATTCATACGCAATTTTCGATACCAAATCGTCCATTTATTAATCTTTTAATAATGAGTTCATTAGCTTTTATTTATTCAAAGTTTGTTACTGTTTTTATTGCGGTAATTTCAATTTTAGCAACTGTGTGACTAACGAAGGCACATGTTATTAGAATACAAAAGAAAAATACTAAGATTTCATCGGGCTACATGAGGTTTTGTCCTAAAGGTTAATAAGGATTTCTTTGTGATTTTTTATACCAATTTATAAATGTGGTTTGTAACAACAAGAATGATGAATTAACGTAACAAAGATTTTATTTTATATTGAGCAAACTTGCATTTAATTTCAAATTCCATGCTCACTTCAACCGTCTTCGCATTACACATTCTATTAATAATTATGTTCACATTCAATTGTTTGCAAATTATATCAATCTTTTTTTAATCCCAAATCTAAAGTGAAATTGAACAAAGCGAGGAGATACAAATTTAGATATTTGATTTTTATCGCCTTTAGATAATCTAATCATAAATCAAAATCAGACAATTTATGTGGTATAAATTCTAAGAAATGAAGTATCATTTTCAGACGCGTTCCAGATCTTGAGGAGCCACACTAAAGTTTGAAAATGTTTTATTTTATCTTCTTGCTTTTGGTTGCAAGTGCAGTCTCCACTGACTATCGTAAGTTTTGTTTTTTAATTTCCATCCATGTAACATAAATACATCGACAATGAAATTTTTAGCGTGGTGTGACTTTGCTGGCGACATTCCTTCAAGCGCTGTAGTTGGCGGAACAACTTCAAATGGAAGTGACATTTACATCGTGCAAGCTTATATACCAAAAGAAGGACTCATGCTTGGAGGAATAACATCTGACTCCACAGATGTCTATGTTCAGTCTAGAACAATCGTACATGTTCAACAAGAAGACCGCATTAAAGTATGTAAAATAATTATTTCGATCACCAATTAAATAGTCACAATTATTATAGGTTCTTGTAGTAATGAGGCAAATAATTTTGCGTGGATGAGAACATCAGGCAACACTTTGCAAAGTGACGTGGAAGGCAAAACTCCAGTAATTGGTGGATTGGAAAATGAAACCAAACTCAATTATATTGCACGACGGGAATATCAAGGAGAAATGTACATCGGAAAAGTGATCGCTTTTGGATATTATTCTGGCATTTTCCTTGCCGTGGACAATAACAGGGAACTCATTCAAGAAGGAAAAGATTATGAAATTTTACTTTATACAGGATAAGTTTGATTTTCCTTGTACAAAATGTATCTTATACATAAATAAAAATGATTTACTTTGAATTTTTATGTTTCCGTTTGTTAATGCAGACGTACTTAGTAACAAACACTTTTCAAAGCAACAAATACTTACATCGTCGCTACAAGAGCAAAATTGCGTATCTTGAAATTAGCTTAACTCGAATTTTAGCACCATCAGTCTTTGAATTATCATTCCAGTGCTGTAAAACGACTATTTGGCCTCGTGAACTGCAAAGTCGACTTTTCAGTCGTATCCCAAGCAATGGTAAAAAAAGTCAGATTACACTGGCTGGTCAGGAGTAATTGGGATGCAAGCAACCTTTACCATAATGAAAATTGGCCACCAAAGTACAATTTACACAAGTTATTTTACTAATCAGAATAATATTTCTACGTTTAAAATCAAATTACAAAACATGTTTGACACTGGCGCCATCTATTAGAAGATGACGAAATTTGCAAGTGTCAGATTTAGACACTTTCCATGAATTTGGAAAAATGCAGTTATTGTATTAATTAAAAGTTTTTCGGCCAAAAAACGGTTTTTTAGCGATTC
This sequence comes from Gnatocerus cornutus, assembly GCA_029298725.1. Taxonomy (NCBI): domain Eukaryota; kingdom Metazoa; phylum Arthropoda; class Insecta; order Coleoptera; family Tenebrionidae; genus Gnatocerus; species Gnatocerus cornutus. Next base: position 7,483,806 of record CM055516.1, read on the forward strand.
ACGTTCGGTAGAAGTAACTAATAGATACTTTTGTGTCGCTACGTTGAATTTCTAAAATAACTAGGAATTATTGTCTATCAAATAAATTTGTCAATTAAATTTGACAATATAACGAGATGGTATCAAGACAAGCAGTTTCAAAAGGAAGAAAACAGAATCGGAAGGAAGAAAGTCAGAAATTTATGGTTAAAATCAATTTTGCAAAGCGCACCAAACAACTGAAAAAACTTTGTTTCACACTGCGAAAAATTAATTAGGCAAGACTGGACAGCACTCATGGGAGACGCAGCTGTAGACAATAGTCCACCAGTCATTGTAACACTAACAAAGTCAGATTCAGAAGATAAAATCGATCAAATAGTTTTAAATCTGATTCGGAACTCTGATGATTTTCTTCTTTTTCGTTTGGAAAATAAATATTTATCTTTAATGACAAACCAAAAACTGTCATTTGGATGACATCTATTTTACAAGACATTACACTAGAAAAATTATAACCTTAGTTACACAGCTCAAAAATAAAAGTTACTAAATTTAGTTACTTCTACCGAACGTGAATCTTTAATATAGTAAATCCAGCGAGTAAATAGGATGATTTGAATTGTATGGCATGAAACATGGTAACTTGAAATACTCTAGAATTTTCCGTCTTTTTAGGGATATTAATCTCGATTTAAGTTGGTTATGCAACTACGCCTTCCCGCCTTTTTTAGAAATTTGTCAATGATTTGACATTCACTGACATTCGTCATTCTTGACCACTTTAAGATCCACTTTTTACACTGTTCCTTGAGTTTTGTTGGTAAAATAGCGTCTAATTAGTAGTTTTTCGCTTTTTCTCTTGTGCAAATTTTCTTTTCCAAGGTTCATGATGAGTAGATTCAAGATCTGTTGGTAAACTTGACAGAAGTTTCCTAATTAGAATGTTGATAATGAAAGATTTATAACAACTGGACTGCTAATAAAGTTTTGTGTGCCTCTAGATTTCCTGGCGGAAGGACTTACCTGGCAAACAGCTTTAAAGTATGTTAAAATTGAGGGTTTTTGAGGTTTTCTCTACGTTAGCAAATTAATGATAAAACATCGTATTAGTCAGTTTGTTGATTCCCTTTCTATAATCAATTAATAGGAACTATTTTTATAGCAGTAAATTGGGTAAAAATAATGAATTTTAAAATTAGCATCATGACAACTATTTTAAATTTGGCGGTTGTTGGTACTTGTTTTTATCGCGCAGATTTGGTTAGAAAACTGTCATCTATTTATTCTTTGGACAGACTATATTAACTTTTAAACCTAATATTTCTAAGATGTTTTGTTAATTCTTTTTTAACTCTTATAAAGAGACATTTAAAACACTTATTTAAAAAAAATTAAAGCGTCTTTACATCCATGATTTGATATAATACCTGTCTGAATTCTGCTGTTAAAAGATGAATCAACGTCTTCCCATGTTTTCTCATATTATCATATAATTTAAAACTTCGTTTAATTTGTGGTCTAGTTTATTTGAATGTTTATTAGTCAATATCAGTTTTTTTTTGTTTAGATTTAATGAAATAGCTAGAAGGTTAATAATCAACCAATACTGTCACAATTATGTTAATTAATCTTTGTTTTACTATGGGTCAAGTTCATTTAAAGATTTCTGATAAAAAGTAAAATAAAACAATAACACTAGCCGACATTTTGAAATTTTTGGTCTCTAACATTAACTGAATAAGCTGTGCGCAGTCAAATAATGTTAATAGAGATCAGATATGACAACCAAATTTTTTCATGACGTACAGTTTTTTTGTTATAGAACTTAACTAAATTGGATATGTATAAATAAAGTAATTTACTGTAATGGTAGAAAATCAGTTAAAAATTAAAAAAAAAGTTATTTTGTTCTAATTACAATAATTATTTAACATAAAAAACAAGAAACAAAAAATTTGAACATAGAAAAATTAATGTAGAGACTATTTTTTTTCTCTTATGAGGACTATTATCTTGTCTCTAGAGGCTCCAACAAAAATCTCCAAGCATTGCAGGATCCTATCTGCTTTGATAGTGCCTCTCCATAGCACCAATGTCTTCGTGGAAACGCTCTCTTTGTTCATCACTAACAGCTTCGAGGTTTTCTAGGAAAAAATCCAGGTGGGAATGGAGAAAGTAAACTTTTAGTGACATACGGCTTCCCAATTTTTTTATAATTCTCCAATAAAGTTTCAATTAATGTTCTGTACTCTGGGTGCTTGTTATTCCCAAGAAATCGCGCTATAACGCTTTTTAATGAATTCCAGGCAGCTTGCTCTTGTTGGTTAAGTTTTTGGTCGAAAATTTCATCTTTAATCAGTTTCCTGATTTGCGGCCCAACAAAAATTCCTTCTCGAACTCTTGCGTCGCCGATTTTAGAGAATGAAATCGACAATTGCTTTGACATTACAATAATTGATCACGGCTTACTATGCAAAAAAAAATAATTGAAATAAAAATTTTAAAAATGAAAATAAAGCGAAATAAATTACTATTTGAAAATTTACAAAAAAAAATCAAATTTTTAAAATGTGACGTGTTGGAAATTTTTTATATTCATATTCGTAATTAGAATGCAATAAATGAATTATACCGCCAGGGTTTATTAATGTTAGAAAAATCATGTCGCCTAGTGTAATTATGTTAAAATTATTTATTATAATTGTTTTGAAATTTGATCAATAATACTGTTGCATTTTTGCATACATTAAGATTGGCTGCTTCAGTGTTTAGTTTTTTTCGCTTCATGTTAATCACTTGAAGCAGCTTTTCTTCTTTTTTGTTCAGCTCTTGCAGGGCTTTCTCAATGCTCTCCAGATGGTAGAGATGTTTCCGTTTCTCTACCATCAGGCGCTTCCTGCAGCTTCGCATAGTTGTAGTTCTGGAGTCTTCTGCTTCCACCACAGCTTCTTCTTCTAGGAAGCTCTGAGAGGATGGCTCCCCGTATTCAAGAAAGTCATCTTTTATTAAAGCCAAATTTTTCCCTCTTGATGTGGTTGGGATCGGAGATTTGATCAGGCTTTCTTAGGGGAGAGGTGGCAGTGCTGAAAGATGAAGGAAAATAATTAAAAATTTTAGATAACCAAAAAAAAAGATTGTTAGAGAAATGTTTATAATACTCACAGAGAGCAATTCTCCTTCTTCTACCTGGAGATCCTTTTGTTCGACCTCACTTGCTTCCTGAAAGCCAAATAATTATGTTATTTGTAAGGTACTAAAAAATTATAAAATTTATTTACCTGCAGCGAAACATTTTGGAGATTTTTTAGTTTTCCCCCTCTTCTGAACAGCTTTTGACTGAAATCTAAAAAAAGTAGTATTTAAAATAAAATCTATAGACAGATATAAAATAAATAAATATTGAAATAATTTAACTTACAGCAGGCGATTTTTTTCAGGCTTAAGGGGATATCGAACAAACTTCAGTATAGGGCAAATTCAATGTATTTTTCCAAACACGATTACTCGAAAACTATTTGAGTAAATTGCTTTCTGTTTTTTGCATATGAATCTGTTCAACGTGCACTATGTTGAATGCTACCCTTGGGTGCATAGAAATCGGCCCACCTACCACTTTTGACTTAAACTGCTTTTTGTCAGAAACTAACTTGACAATTTGAAAAAAAAAGATGCTGATTGGAAGATGATTTAATACTGCTCAACAAAAGCCAGCCTTTACTCAAATTATCGCTGTCTTAATTTAAAAACCATGTAATGAAATTAATGAAGCCAGTCACCACTTTATTACGGCAAGAAAAACGATTTTTTTTAAATCAAACTGACATAACAACAATCTAAACTTATTAATAAGGCGTATGACCCCCTCTTGCCCTTATGACAGCTTGCATACGATTAGGCATAGACCTTATCAAATTTGAAATGGTTTCTTGTGGAATGTTTAGCCACTCTTCTTCTACGGCAATAATGAGCTCTGAAAGCTATGTTGGGACATGAATCCTAGAACGAATGCTTCTTTTCAGCTCATCCCATAGATGTTCTATAGGGTTTAAGTCTAGACTGCAAGCCGGCCACTCTATAACCCGAAAATCCACTTCAGAAGTGTAATCTTGGACAATTTTAGCAGCATGTGGTCTTGCATTGTCGTGCATAAAGATGAAATTGTCTCCAATAAAATCGGCGTAAGGTACCACATGAACTGCTAGGATCTCTTCAATGTACCTAGTGCTTGTTAAGCCTCCTCTCTCGACACCACGGACAGGCCTGGTAATGAAAACAAGGTCTGTCCTTGCTTCTATAGATGTCCCACCCCAGATCATGCATGAACCACCTCCGTAGGCGACCCTTTCTTCAATGCAGCAGTCTGCAAATCGTTGTCCTGGTCTCCGGTAAATTTTCTTTCTTCGATCGCTGCCATGAAGACAACCCCCACTGTTCCAGTGTCCAATTCAGATGCTCCCGTGCAAAACGTAAGCGTGCTTGACGGTGGGCTGGGGTCAGTTTCGGACCAGTTGCAGGGCTTTTAGGGGTCAGTTCTTGTTCCTTTAGTCTTCGTCTTACTGTCCATCGACTAATATTTACTCCTCGTACCTCACGGAGCTGGTGTTGCAGTGTTAACCCGCATTAAGTCGACGGTTTCTTAATGACGCTGATACAATAAAGCGATCATCGCGTTCTTCTGTACATTGCTTTCTGCCTGTTCCTTGTCGGCGATGAAAGGATCCAGTCTCTTCATATCGTCTGCAAGTCCTTCGAACCGCTCCACGTGTCAAATTCAGTCGTGTAGCAACATCTCGCTGGCTATGTCCGTTTTGGGTTAAAATAACCACTTGGGCGGCTTTTTCGGGTGTAATATGCATTGATTCGACACAATTCGAAGGTGATCAAACCAAAACAACCAAATTATGTTTAAATTATTGCCGAAAAAACAATTTACCTTAGTCAAAATTTTCACATGATATTTACTACATAGGCGGTTTTTTTTTGTTTTCGGTTGGCCCGCAACATCAAGAATAAGGACCCTTGATAAATTTATGTTCAACTCCAAGCATATTAAACGTATTTTTAAATATCATAAGTTCCTTTTTAAATTTGACTCGCATTTTCTACAAAAATTCAGTTGAACTCAGAAGTATTGAGTGGGCCGATTTCTAGGCACCCAAGTGTATATATAATTTTTGTAAAATGATTCTTTAATGACTTTTTGATTAATTAAATATGAAAACTTGGCTAAAAGTAAAATAATTTTTAGCACTTCACATGCGTAGACTAATTTTACATAATGTCGACCAAACCGATTTTTTTAAAGTTAATAGTTTTTGAGAAATCGTGTTTGGAAAATTTCATATTCGAAGCATGTTATCCTTGTCTAGCAGTGACATCTCTTTTCTCTGTACTAGAGAGGTCTGTCTGGTAGGTAGAAATGCGGGTACCATAAATCAATTTTGTAGCCGAAGGGATAGTTTACAACTGAGGCTTTTCCATAAACACACAAAATCTTAAATTTGCCTGAAACAAGATTTTTCTCTTTCATTCAAACTGAACGTAGCTTTGAGGATAATTATTTCAAAATTTTGAACTTTATATCTGATGAATTAGGATTTTAGTTTAGGTGATAAATATTTGCCTTTATCTTTATTTTTAAGGAGATCTCGAACAAATTTCAATGTATTTTTCCAAACACGATTACTCGAAAACTACTTGAGTAAATTGGTTTCTGTTTTTTGCATATGAATCTGTTCAACGTGCACTAAGTTAAATGCTGTATACAATTTTTGTAAAGTGAATATTTAATAACTTTTTGATTAATTAAATACGAAAACTTGGCTGAAAGCGAAATAATTTTTAGCATTTCACATGCGTAGACTTTTCAAAATTCACACATACGTATTTTGAGAACAACCAGACAGTAATATAACGTCTTGTTGTCAAAATTATGACTTTGGGGTGGTGAAAAGACTGAAAAATTTCTCGTAATTTAAAGGTTTTAAAAGATAGATCAATCACTAAAACAACAGAATATAATTATTATTTATAATCTAATTATTTATAATTATGTTATTTTTTGTTACATTTACAAAAATCCTGGACGAAATTCGAAGATCTCAGTGCATCTATTAATTCTTCAATTTTTGCAATTACACAAATCCCAACTTTTCGGGAAAAATTTAATTTATTTATAAGATCAACATTAATTAAATAATGATAATAATGAGATATTGTAATTATTAAGTTTCATAGGTGTAATTTGTAAAGTATCGGACTCTACTATCAAAGTATTTAAGATTTACTGGGCATGGGCAATAATAATTTGGCCATCAGTGCAGTCAAAACTATAAGCTATTGTCCTGACCACAACATGATGGTAATAATAATCTAAACCACTTGGGCTGGGGTTTTAAGAAGTAGTTTTTATTTATGGTTTTATTACCGTAGTAAGCAGACTGACCGTGGGTAACTCACTTAAAGAGTGCCGTCTACAAATAATGAGGGTTGAAGGGAGATGCCACATTTGACGTTTGGATGTTTAAAATGTTTCATATAATTTTTCCTTTAAGAATTTTGAAGCAGAATTTACCGTTACAGTTTGTTAGATATCGCCTTAATTTCTATCAAATCCATAAAAAGAAAAAATAGCAAAGATAAAAACCTATTCTTAAAATAGCAAAGACAAAAACCAATGTTGTAGTTAGTAAAGACAAACACCATCATTTGGTGTGGTTGTTGTCTAGACTCTTCAAAATAGTACGGCCAGATTTTTATAGATTGCGCTAGATTCGGTATCAAAATAAGGTCACTAGATCAAAGTTTCTGTTTTGTAAGGTACTTCAAGAGAGACAGACAGTCCACAAAGCAATGGGTTAGAACGAGACGCAAGATTCTAGGGAATTGTCATAAAATTGTTGCCGTAAAATTTGTCATTGACAAAATTTGTGGTTATCTTAAATTTATTTGTTTAAAATACACTTAAATAAACCGTGGATACAAAAAGAAAATTGGTTCCAACATTATAACAGACTATGTGAATACGTAAGAAGTGAGCTGAAACGACATTAGGACCGATTATATTTTGGCACGTTAAGGAAGAGCAACACTCAGTAAAGTTCTTGGACGTCAAGTACTCTCTTTGGCAATCTCCAACGATTCGACCTGTATGCAGTAACGCCCTAATTAGAATATGCTATGAGCACTTTTTATATTGTAACTTATGCAGACAATGTGGTGGTAATAATGATGTGATGTAAAAATAACTGAGAGAAAGCATTGCATAAATGGAAGTAGCAAATACATGAGCAGAAAATGAAGTACATGAGATATTCTTCAAGCGCTATTTAGAAGAGAGAGAGTTACAAAATTGAAGATGTATACATGTTTAAGATCTTGATTGAGTTTATACAGAACAACTGCAATTATCAACAACAACACAACGAATATCAGGAGCAAATATTAAGGTTATGGCAAAATTTGTTTAACACCCTAAAATACAAAATGAAATTCTATTTCTAACACTACAGGAGACCATTTGAATACGTAAGAAGTGAGCAAACCAACATTACGATCAATTCCATTGAAGTGCGAGTCATGTGTTTGAGCCTCTAGCGTTGTCTTTGGCAGTGTTTCAACGATTCCACCTGTAATACAGTAAGGGCATAAGTGTTATAAATTCTTTATATGTTGTGAACTGTAGCGAGAAATATAAAAATTATAAGACCTAAAGAAGAACTGAGAAAAAGCATTAGGACGGACATACATGGAAAATGCAAGTGACGCGTATAGTGAGGAAATGACTAAGAGTATATGAAATAGTTGAATAGTTGAGAAGTTTGAATGTGGAAAAATATTCAAGAACTTGAGGGTGCACAACACTGAAATACAGATTGTTGCAATGAAACCTTGTGATTTTCTTATGAAGTAACAAGAAACCAAGTGCAAGTCTGCAAATGGATGAGACTGATGATATTAGTCATATTTGTGAGTAAAACAATAAGATGATATAGTGTAACTGATAAGCAGGTGGGAAATATATGTATTTACTAAGAACTGAGGCAGCAATAGTTAAGATACATCAATGATTAATTTCAGGTAAAATGAAGATTCAACGTTGTATCCAAAAACGAAAGAAATAGTGCACCATCTTAACTTAACGACAATAAAATAATTTTAATCAAATCTTTAATTCTACTACATTTTCTCTATGAATGTATAGCTATGAGTTAGCACCCATGTGTTTAAGGACCTTCGTACGAAACTTAGAACTATAGAACCTGTTTTGTCTATCTTACGTGTATTTCTTGTTCTATTACATTTTCAGTGTTCCCTTTCATTATGAGGAAGCAGCAGTGGCTTCAAGCCAATCATCTTCTGCCGCTGATGTTGAAAGCGATGCTGTATCTCCCTCCTGAGGCTGCGTATCTGCAGTGTTCAGTGCAATGACTGTATCTTGTCCTTCTGCTGTTTTATGAGGTGCTTCTTTTAGATTAAGGGTAGCAAGTCCGACGTCCTACAACACATTTTGATAACGTTTCCCGTTGAGGCCGACAAACTTCCACTTTACAAGATTTTTGCTTATTTTTTAGGCCATTGAAACATTTCTGTTCATAACGCAGGTTTTGTGATGTACTTAGCTAGTACAACATGTGAGTGGCCTTCCTTCTACCATTTTCTTGTCCATAGATTTGATTTTCAACTCATATTAACAATAAGATGAACGAGTTATTCGCCTGAATGCAAGAAATTCATGTTAGTATTGGGGCTATTTCAAAAAAGGTAATCAAAATTAATTTCAATTTATCGAACAGTGTAATTAATTACATACAATTGATTCACTGAAGTTACAAAAGTCTGCTAGAACATATTAGAATCATGGTTCCAGTCGCATCACGTGAATACGATTAGTTGTAGAACGAACTTTATTTTGAATTAATCTCAACAAATTTCCAAATGTCTCATTACTTAAACGGGACCTTCAAATTTCTTATCATTTTCGATAACTAGTTTTTCTTATAAATACATACGTAAAAATCAATTTACAAACCATTTAGAGCCTCGAACTTATAAAAGTTCTTCGACAATTTCCTCATCATCATCCGAATCAAATATTGGTACATCATTTATCAACATTTTGTGATTTTAATAATTGCAAACCACAACGTAAATCGTCTTTGTCCCGTTCATTTGACAAACAAAATTAAATAAAACTTGGGAAATTTTGTTTCCAGTGTTATCAATTTCGCTTATCTCCGGTATAGCTAACCTAGACCGAAAAAGTACTTGTAAAATTGGTTACCATTTATACCAGGAATAACCGGCGGTATAAAATTATACCTAGGATAACTACCCCGAGCTTATATAGGGATTATACCTGATTTGTAAAAGCGGCCCTAATTCGAATAACTAAATTGTCAAATCTCCGCTGTCATTCATTTTTCGAATCGTAATTCATTGTTTTGGTGTCTCTAAATTCCTCTTTTGTGGTTACCAGCATTTCTCATCTTACAAACCAACCCTTTCTTGCGTCCTCCTGCCCACGGACTTGCTTTGTCTTCGTTACTTCGTGTTCAGGACTTAACTTGACCTTGATGCCGCAGTTTAGAAGAAACGGTGGGTGTTGTGCCGTGTGTGTCTCGTTCATTTTCATTTAAGGGGGTTGTTGATCGAGTACCTCGCCTTTTTTTCACTTTAGCTAACGCGGTTTTAACGATTGAAACTGAACTTCTTTGATCTCCATGGCATGGCTGCACCCGACTACCTTCCACGGATTGTTTCTTATTAAACGGTGCCACTTTGGGGAACGCTTGCGATATATTGTGGAAAATATCATGTATCCGTCGATTACTACCCCAAAATCCCCACAGAGTTCCGCACAGGACGTTCTGTTAGTAAATACTTCCGCACCGATAGGGCTCCACGCGCCTGGCGTAGAAGTCATCGTGCATTCCCAATATTAGGGTAAGAGTGCCTATTTTCGATAAACAGTGTAATTACTGGCGTAATTGACAAATCAACATGATCTATTTGTCTCGGTAGTGACAATGATTGTCCCAGTAGTGGTGAAAAATCTCACAAGACGGCGCCACATTCCGCACTTTTTGACAGGAACTTTTAAAAGGCCCGAGTGAACAGGCCTCTTAAGGATATAGTCGGCCATGCTGAAAAGTTCTGCGTGTGGAAGTGCCCGTGTCTTGGCTCGCCCCATTCCGCCATTCCCCATTCTCGCGTGCTGCACGCCAAAGAAGAAAACTATTATACAAACTTACGGCCATTAGAACTGATTTGGTAGCTGTTTCATTCCTGGGCAAATGGATCCTCACATGGAAGAAGTTCTGAAAAATTACCCAAATTTTCTTAAGGCGAGTGCCAAGACTCGTCGCTGGTCAGAATTCGAGCTGAGCTGTCACATCGGGAAGGTTGTCAAGCGGTACCTCTGTTTACAACACCCCTTACTGTGCTATCGTAAAGTGATTGTAAAATGATAAATGCTTATTTTGCCTCTGTCTGGTAGAAATACTTCTTCATGGGTAAAATAATATGAATCAAAAAAATGTATTTTAAAATTGTAAGTACATTAGTACGTTGTTCAAAAAATAATTTAACTAGTCAAATAATAAATAGATTAAAGTATTATTTAATATTAGAATGCCAAACAGAAATTTTCTAAAAAAAACTAAACTTATCTGTTTTATGTTTAATTTTATTTGTTTTCAAATAGATACGTATTTGGTATGAAGGTATACTCAAAAGATATAAAATACATAGTATAATAATGTGTATAATATGTACATGTTAGTAAGTATTTATAAGAAAAGTGGTATTTACATAATAGGTACTTATTTACAATATTGACAATTAACTAATACATAGGTAATACAAACTCAATGACGGCAGATCGGAATAGACAATCTTTGTTTCCTAGAGTCAATTAATTCCAGCAACATGTGATCAAAATAAAACTTAATCAATTTTGGTTCCATTTTTTTTCCAAAAAGTTGTGTCTTCATAAATATATTCATATTTCATATCACTTTCTTGTCCAAACCAAACACCCAGAATACACATTTTTTTTCGTGTTACTCTTAACTGCCCTTGGATTTGGTAATACCAATTATGATTTGAATTTACCATGTATGTTCCATTTTTTTCTAGTTACCAAAAGTCAACCTTTTTATTCTCCCAAAAAAAATTTATATTGTTCTCAAAGGAACAAGATTTACGGGTCGATTTCAAGTCACTGCATTAACGCAAATTTGCAACCGTTGCCAAGGTATGAGCAATGTGATTGGCGTTGCTATGTTGCAAATGAGATTTGCAGTAACGCAAGTCACACTTGAAATCGACCCCTTAGTGGGTTTTTCAGTAAAAGTTGAACCGGCCGGCGGCAAAATGAAAGAAATTGTCATCACCTAGTAAAACTCCGGTCAGTTTCTTAGATAAACTCTAATCCAATATTGCAAACATCAGGTAAATTCCATCCGGTCAGGTCGCTCCATAGAGCCATACCATTCAAAACAATTTTGTTTCATTCAACATTTTTTATTCATTGATGAACTTTTAAATTCTAGTGAAATAAGAAAAAAATAAACATAAATAATAAAATATGTAATAAGAAAAATAATAATAAATTACTATTTTATTAAATTTCATTTTCTAAATTTTACGTCCAACACCGTGAAATGGTCGAGAAATTAATTCGTGTGTCATTGAAAGACTTTAGTTGAAAACATGACTATAAATTAAATGAATTTTCATACTACATAGTTGTTTCTATAATTTCATACATCAAGCATTATGAAACTTCGATGTGCTTGTACTTATTAGCACTTTTAATAACGCTCTTCTAATTGTAACCATTTTATTATCCTCTGTGCGAAACAAGCAGGTAAAAATTTAGAAGAAATCCCTTAATTTACAACTTCCAAAGCTGGTCAAGAAACCGCAAATGAGGGTTCGGTTATAAATCACCCTAGTCGTAAATTATCTGCAAAGCTCAGAGCTTCGATTGAAAAATTTTTAGTTTATCTCATTCATAACTAGACCAATTTTAATGATATCGATTTAAATTTAGCGGGAAAGTGATTTTGAAAGTATTCTTTACTAATTCTAAGTTTAAAAATTCACAAAAATCGGACATAAACTTCTATTCGTAAAACTACCCCTAAATTATCGAATTTTCAAGTCCTTTAACTTTTAAATTAAATGTTTTTTCCAATGTTTGATTCTTAGTTTTAGAAGAAAATATGAATACAAGCAGTTGAGAATAAGAACGAAACTGATACATGAAAAAATAAGCGAAATATTTAGACGATACTTTACATGGGATTCTCCATAAGAAAAATGTCTTGGCACTCGCCTTAACGGTGAGCGTTATAATTAACATTCTTGGTTAAATTTTTATTCCTTACACGCTTCAGATGATTTTGTGGTTGATTGCACTTGGGAGGAGGAGAATGCTAAAAAAGCCCCGTTTGTGCGAATATTACCAAAACCTTTTTCGGTAAAAGATGTCACATATGTGAGAAAACGACAAGGATGCTACTTCATGGTGAAATATATGTTTGAAAACGGGGATGACCTCCCCACAGGACCTGGATTAAAAGTGATTGTCAATCAAATTAAAATATATTCGCCTGCAAATACCATGATCGTATCTGAATGGATAGAACTACCAAAATCTATCACCCTAGAATACCTCGTTTGCTGCAGATGCAGCCGGATGGATTTTGAGTGGTCCATACAAACACCAAAGGTATGGGCTGTTAAAAATGCCCTGGAAAATTTTCACTTATAAAGGTAATTAGGGAGATATTTAAAATAGTATGAATTGTTCTAATGTTTTTAATTTTAGGGCCGTTAAACGGGATTTATACTCATCCGCAACAGCAACAGTTGCAGTAACTGTAGTCGTAGCAGTAAGAAAAGGCGCTGTATTTTATAAACATTATTTCGTTGTCTTCATTGCGGACATTTCTTAACCTCAATCAAGAGTTATGCACTTTTATTGCCTTTGCGAGACATTCATTTGCGAATTGAGTTGAAGTTAAAATGAATTCCGATGAAAATATGATTTTAAGAACTGTTGGTTTGTCGATGTGTTTAAGTGCAATTATTCAACTAAGGCGTCGAAGAAGAAGGTATAAAACACGACCTATTAATAGACAAAGAAGAACTCAAAGTAGCTATCAATATTTTCTTACAATGAAAGCTACCGATCCAGAACAATTCTTTAAATATACTAGGATGACGGTACCAGTTTTTGATCATCTGCTTAAGTTAGTCGCATGTGTTCAACTCACAGAAGATGGTAACCATCGAACTCAACGAAATTTATTAGCATCTGAATTACCGACCGAATTACTGTTCTCTGATTGGTTCCCAGTTGCAGAATCCGCAGTAGCATCCGCACCGAGATAAAAGTTGACCATCTCCTACTGCACCGCTGCGGCCGGCCAACTGTTATTGCTGCTGTTGCGGAGTTTTATAAATCGCAACGCAGAACTTGTATGATTCTTCTCGTTACTGTTGCGGCAACCGCAACTGTTGCTGTTGCTGAAAAGTTTATAATTGTAATTGATTCTAATCATCACAATTTTATATGAAATAAATTAATATTGATTTGATATGAACATTAAATTACGCAGAGAGCTTTGTAGTGTCCCACTTCAAATTCAAATTTCAAACTTTTCGCGCCACAACGACAGCAGGAATTTTTGCGTTAAGAAGTTGGTGGACTTGGGAGTTCACCGCCGCCACAGCGGAGGAGGTGGGCGACGCCGGAGGTACGACTTCGGAACTACCAAGTGCGTTTCGCCATATTTTTCAGTGTTAATTTTTATTGCTATTTTGTTCTAATTTTTCATTTTTGTTTTTGTTAATTTTTAGTTGGTCAAAATCTTTTAAACAATTTTTTTATTTTAACGGGAGTGTAGTGACTATTTTAGGGCTCCTTGTAGAAGCGCTTGTGTGTTGTCACCTTTTGGTATGTAATAATTTTTGTCATTTGTTGTCTTAAGAAGGAAGTCACTCCGGATTCATGTAAAGTAGCTATTTTCTGTACGATTCTAAAGTAACGCGTTTTTCCGGTGATTTTTTAGGATTTTAGAGAAATTGTGAAATACATCAAATTAACTGGGAATGTCTTTTTGGATCACTCTGTGTCATTCGTGAACAAAAACAAGTACATTTTTCCTAAAGTCCACGACTTTCTCTTCCATTGTATTTTATCGAAACTGAAAATTTATATGTTTATGTATTTTATGTATGTCCCTTGATTTCTTATCGCCCAAAAGATACTAAGACATTTAGAAAAATTTTAAAATCATCAGTTTTTAGTAAATTAAAACCATTTAATTTGTTTTTTAAATTTTTGAAATCGGTTCATAAATAAAAATTCTACAACGCCTGCCGTTTTTTAAAAATCACCCTGTAATATTTTTTTTCTAAAGTTTATCTTATTTTATGCTCCATAACTACAACATCCGGATTTACGTCATAGAAACAAAAAGCGTGCATGGGTTTGGGACATAAATGTCCAATAAGACATTCAAAAGTCTAAGTCTGAGCTGGTGTGGGAAAGCTGTAACCAATGAGAACGTAAAGTCGCATTAGCAACATCAGCTATTGTAAGAGTACTAAGTAGGGATTGGTTAGAAAGTAATGTGGAAAGAAAAAGGAGGCCGTAATAAAGTATTTTTATCAAGTAGGAAGGTGATGAATGGTTTTAATATAAATACAATTGTAAGACTTCAGAGCAACAGTTATTAAAAAAGAAATCCTTGAGTCAACATGAGTGACAGTAAGAAATTACTCCCCTGCTTTAAATATTATATAAAAAAATATTTTTTTAGAATTACGACAATGTCCTTATATTAAAGATTAACCACAAATAATATTTATATTTCTCAAAAAACAGAAAAACGCTAGGCCTTATGAAGGATGAGAACTGTGGACTTATTATGACGCATTTTATTGGCCTACGATCAAAAATGTATTCAAAGTTTTACATGATGATGCAGACAAACAAAAAAGTCTTAAAAAAATGAAACGAAAACAGGCGAGTAAACGAGAAGTTTATAATTTTATTGCAAATTTTGGAATTACAAAAAAAGCAAAGGTATAAAAGCTCTTAAGTTAATTACTTTTGATGATTATTTTGAATGTTTGTTTAATCAGAGACGATTTTTCTTATACCAAGAAACTTCAACACTTAGTAAATTTGTGTAGAAACCCAGGACAATTAAGTAAAAATGATGTCATTGGGGTTGTTGGAAAATCTATTCTAACAAAAACTATTAAACAAAAGCTCAGGCAAACTTTTCATTTACCAAACAAAAGACTATGATTCTGATGAAACAATTGCTGAAGATTGTTAAATTTTACAGTATTTTTTTCTTTTAGATTTTGCCGCAACATATTAAATATATAAGTAGCAGATTTGATATAAATTCACGTGAAGAAAAAAACTCCAATCAGATACTGCATCCAGTTTATGAATCTGATGTTCAAATTTTCACAGCGGTGCAGCAACAATTAAATTTGTATAGTATTAATAGAAGATATTTTGTAGCGGGTGGTTTTGCAGCCTATATGTTAGATAAAACTAGTCAATTTAATAATGTAGATCTATTTGTGGAAAGAACGCAAGATGATGCTGGTAGTCAACAAGAAAATAGTCTTTAACGTTATTTGGGTTGGAAACTATCCTGAAATTTCAAATTTGGAATTATTTGTCTTAAAAATTATAAACCCATTTGACATGGACTTGTGTAAAAGTGTGTTATATTTAGAAAAAAAAAACAGATGCTTCACAACAACTTGTTAATTTTATAACAGTAATTTGTTAATTTTACAAGCATAGTTTGTTAATTTTATAACCATGACTTGTTAAGTATTGTCAGAGTCAACATGCCTATACTTATCTAATATAAATGACCAAAATGTCAAGGCGAGACTACTGAGCAAGGTTCTGCTTGTACTATTTGTATATATAAGGAATATATGCAAGTTTTATATAAAAATAAACACCCCAAGTTCTAGTATGTAAGTTGAATAAAAAAGTTACTAAAATCTTGAATTTTCATTTCTGAGAACAGAAATGCTCGCATTTGAGCTAACTACTGTTCAAGGGGCAATGGATGTTACTGAGAAATTACTTCCCTGCTTTAAATAACATATAAAAAAAATAAATTTTTTTTCGGAATTACGACAATGTCCTTATATTAAAGATCACTGGGTGAAGCCGACAAGAATGGGGATTCACATTTACAAGTGTGGTCGTCGACTTCAACCCAAGGTGATTTCTTCGTTGGAACTGAAGCTAATCACATCAACGACGCAAAAAACAATACCATATCGAGTTACTCGTGGACTTTGCCTACACCACAGCAGACCGCTGCTGCAAGCGGTGGTGAAGTAGCAGCAACAGCATCACCACCCACCACAAACGTACACTTCCAAGAAGAATCGTAGGATGAATGTGATCATCCGGGGTATCACCCTGTTGTAAAGGGTGATATTATAAGGGAGGTTCCACCTTGCCTGTCAAAAAGTGAGTGGAGGGAATTCCGCAGACAGGAAAGGAAACCTCACACTCCACTAAATTCCATTGTAAAGATTCCAAAATAAATGCTTAAGACTCGCCCTTAACGCAGATAGATACATTCCGATCCGTAAACTCCATCAGAACGCGAAACTTCCACTCCTACAACATTATATCCAATCACTTTCCGACAATCAGCCACCAGCCACTAGACATATCGGAACAGGAGCCCAGGAGCCCCCTGGAACATTATTCCAAGGATCAGGAGTCCCCTGAAGACCAGTAATTATTAGTTTAAGTAATTTTTCTAAGTATATGAACTTAAGGTTTTTATTTAGTTTAACCTTCCCTAAAGGAAAGTAACTATTAGGTAGGCGAAACACCGAAAATGTAAGCAACCAAGGTTGCGGGTGCGCCGATAGTTAAATGTATTATATGAAAAGATTTGAAAAGCTAAGTTAAGGCATCAGCACCACAAATTAGCATTTCCCAAACATAAGTGTGATATGTATTATCTTAGCATTAGATGACATACGCAAAATCAGCATAAATAAAAGCCTGTTGAATTTGACAACTCGAAGGTTCACGGTTCAAAACCACCACAAATCCACAACAACACTTTCACATTTCTTGAAAGATCAGTCGAACACAAATAACTATAAAAATACCACCACCACCACCTCTTCAGCAGCCTCCGGAATTGACCAACAGTACCAGAGGCTCCTGAAGACTTCTTCGGCTTCACCGACGAAGAATGACCTTCATGAAGGTCATGGACAGATGCGGATGGCATAGGCCTACTAAGCGCAATTGGGACTTTTCACGTTCCAACAGAGGGCGCTGTATTTGACAACATGGTGGATTTCGAGGATAATATTTAGCTGTCATCGACTGTTGTGAGGTGTGGTTTGTTTTCGGCTATATTTTCAAAATGTACAGTGTTGAAGTGCTTTTAAGTGACATTTTGAACTATGTAGGAGATAGAAGTAACCCTATTAGGGAAGGAGATCGGGTTTTTAGGGCGGGACATGTCATTTTGTGCCAAATAAAAAGTATAGAACATCGACAAATATTTTCGCAGGTTCTCCAGACTTCAGCTTTGCTTGCAAGTCCACATGAAGTGAATTTAAAACTAGAAGGTCTGCCAAAAAATTGGCAGTGCACTTGTAGTTGTAAGGCGGGACATATACATAAACTAGTACGTATGGTGTAGTAAAATTGAAAGTTACTTCAGAGGCTATAAAATTTTAAATATTGTATTCTAACGTTTGGTTGTAGATTTTCTGACTTGGACCAGTTGTACTGCACAGACGTTGAACAGGCCTGGGGCAGAAAGAAAAAGTCGATTAAAGAGAAGTATGAAGCAGAACCGAGTGCAGCCTTTTCACATCATAAAAAGCAAGGAAAATTTGTCAATTGTGAATCGGTGGACCAACAAAATTTTTAAATTTTCTTGAATTGTAAGGCCTTTAATTTATTCACTTTAATAGAGGTAACAATATTTCTGTCGGCAAATTTGACTCGGCTCTATGGAAGTTGAAGAAGAGGAATAGAATCGACAATACTTCTTCCAGGTTGTTCATTTCCTTATTTTTAATTGCATTATCAAGCCTTTGCAATTGATGGTCGGATCAAACACCTCCTAGAAATTCGCGGTCGAATCGGACACAACCTATATGGATATTCAACAAAATAATGCGAAACCTCATATGGATCCAAATGACGCAAACTTTATTGAAGCAGCTCACGAAACGTCCTTTGATGTCCGAATAACATGTCAGCCTCCAAACAGTCCAGATACTAATGTCTTAGACTTAGGATTTTTTAACCTTCAATATCAAACTGCACCTAAAAACATCGATGAATTAATTACTGCAGTCACTGACTCTTTTGGAAATCAAAGTCGGGAAACCTTAAATAATTTTTTTTTTATCTCATTAGCCATGCATGATTGAGATTATGAAGGTGCAGGGTGGTAATAATTATCGATTACCCCAGTTTAGTTGCCAGCCGTTTTTCAGAGAATGGGTAAACTCAGTTTTTTTGTCAACTGCGCTTCACATTTTGAAAAAGGTGTTACAAATTTTCAAAGTAAATGGATTAACACTAAATTTAAAAAAAATCTTTTAGGAAACAAAATATTTAAACTATGAAATCACTGACTCTAATATTCAACCCTCTTCATAAAAGTTAACCGCCGTCGAGCAATTTTCTACACCCAGTACGTGAATTTCTCGGTTTGACAGGATATTATCGCAAGCTCATCCAAAAATATGCAAATAAATCGCAAGTTTTGAGTCAGCTGCTTCTGCAGAAGCTAAATGGGTCGACGCTCAAGAAACCGCATTCCGACGGTACTCAGGAAATTAGCCATATCAATGTGCTGTTGAACTTGAAGCAAAACATTTTCCTGTCTTATAGCACAAAAATACAAGTATGGCAAGGCTTGATTGGTTTAAAAGCTTTATGAACAGAAATCCAAGACTTTTACGTAGGACACCAGAAGCAACATTTTTGACCTTTTATGAGGACCAACGTAGATAGAAGATTTTTTTAGAAAAGATGAACTGTATAGATGAAACTGGCCTGACTACAGTTCAAAAATCACTGCAAAGCAAGGGCCATTCAAGAAAGATGAGGAGGTCACGCAATATTTTTTGCAGCTAAGGAAAAATATGCGGGCAATTTTACCGACAGAAAAATTGAGGAAAAAAATTGCCGCAGAGGATTCTTATGTCGGTCAAAGAAATCAAGGCGGCGAAAAATTCCGAATGAGATTAAAAAACAACAGCATCAATGAGATCTAGACGTAACAAAACGAGAATTTAAAGTTCTAAACAAACATTTGGCCAAACAAAATAAACAACGGGATCAAAGTTGAGACAATTTGTGGCTACTAAAAAGTAAAGTCGAATTAGATTCTGATTGAATGAAAAGCAAACTAAAGACTGAAAAGTGCCATATTTTTTTTTTTTGGTCGAATAAAAGTTTTTAGTTATATTAATACGTTAAATAATTCATATTTTTTTAATAGAATGTTGTTACGGAAACATTAACAAGTCGATTTCAAAATTTGCAACCATCGTCAAGGTATGAGCAATGCGATTGGCGTTGTTAGTGTAACGCGAGTCACACTTGAAATCGACTTCTTAGTTAACCAGTATATCCATACTTGGGTAAAATATCTTTTACCTTTATTGCTTGTGCTTTACTTGCTGTAAATTTAAGTCAACAGGGTCAATCAATAAGAATAGTGCGAGTAGAAAATATTTCTGTCAGTAATATAGTAATAATAGATGATAACAGTTTTTATCCGTAAGAAGTTCACTCAGATAAATTTGTGTTGAGAAAATATCCGGCATTTAGTGAATTTGAATCCAAGATTGGAAAAATTTATATACTGTCACAGGTCTTGATATTGGAAAAGTTCGAGTCTGAGGACAACTCTTTTGATCCAACTGTCTTCTCAGCCTCAAGTTGCACTGTCAATATTCGTTTCTATAAGTATTACGGTTGTAGTAGCAGAGGAGCTAAGAGAAGCCAGGAATCTTTCTTATAAAAAATTTGGAATCTTCCAGAGTTGACTTATTTGTCGGAAAAACTTTAATTTGGGAAGTAGACCACTCACCTTTTATACCAATTATATCAAATAAAAACGTTTTTGCAATCATACATTTGACCGAAAAATAATAAAAGTTTCATACCTATGTAGATAATCGTATAAGGTGTATCAATCAAAAAAAGTCAAAATTTAGTAATGAAAAAAATTTAAAATAAAAGGATGCCATGTAAACCAAAATAATTCCAAAAATAAAAATTTCAAATTCTGTTCAGCTTCAGGATTGGCTACAGTTTTTTGTCTTATCTCGGTTATTTTTTGAGTTAAAAAATTATAGTTTCGAAATTTTGGTTCAGAATTCTTGCCTCCATAAGCCCTTTTTTTCTGGGGCGCGAGTTCTGGGACACCCTGCATTTGTCTTTTTAAAACCTTTTCTTTCAAATCACATCTCCCCCGAACTTAGACAACCATCTCAATGCTTCTTACCAGCGCGATTACAAAATGGCGGGTAAGGCAACCATCGATAAGGAAACAAACAAAAATGTCAACAGATGTCGCTCTCAACAAACCAATCATTACCAACCTAAGGCTAAAGGCGCCTTGTCGGCCAAAGGCAAGGACTCCTCCTTTAGCCAAAGCAAGGCCCCCTTGCCAAGCAGCCCCCTTACCGAGCAAACCCCCCACCCTTGCCAAAAACAACCAATCAAATTATCAAAAATACAATTTATACCCAAACACCAAATTTCGTCAAAAAATGCTGACACGCGTTTTGGTAGCAATGCTACCATCATCAGAGCGATGATTTTGACAAAATTTGGTGTTGGGAATAAATTGTATTTTTGATAATTTTTGTCAACACCAAGAATTGATCCAATAAAATTCTTTGAACCAATCAAATCTTAAATTTTCTTATTTAAATGGAGCTGCTGAACTCCATCATTGTTTGAATACCAACAATCAAGATCTCAACTACCCCACGTACGATAGTCGTCTTTAGTGAAGACACAGAAACGTTAGGGTTGTAATGAAACAACTATTTCAGTAAGGTTTTTTTTTTTTGCTTTTTGACTGAAGTGCTTGGTGTATCTTTAGGTTTGGTGTACTTGAGATTAAACTTCAAGATTTTAGAAAGTTTTGTTAGACGCTTTCGATTTAATCTTGTGGAAAAAGATGTGAGTGAGGTGGAGAACCTCACAAGTCGTCGAAAGAAGGTCACCAACAAACGATGATGCTGCAGCGGGAAAAAACTACGAGGACGACGGATGATGTCGTCGTTATTGATAACGCCACTTCAACTTGTCAACACCAGGGCAAGAATCGAAAGGACGATACGGTGCAAATTGGTATATTTCACAACTAAACTTTCACAGTTGTATAATATTTAGTAAAAATATGATTCTAATTAACCGCTTTTATTATGCAAGACAGACACTATGAATTTTTGCGAGTGCCTTTTGGCCTGACAAATACCCCAGTCGTTTTTCAGAGAATGCAAAACTCAGTTTTGGGTCAACTGCAATTTACCTAAACACTTGTCTATTTAGGTGGTGTGCTGATTCGACTCCAACTATGGGAGAAGCGCTTTACATTTTGAAAAAGGTGTTACACATTTTCAAAGTAAATAGCTTAACAATACATTTAAAAAAAAAATTTTGGGAAAAAAAATTGCCGCAGAGATGTGATCATAGGATTCTTAGTCGATCAAAGAAAACAAGGCGGCGAAAAATTCCGAGTGAGAGAAAAAACAACAGCAACATGAGATCTAGACGTAACAAAACGAGAATTTAAAGTTCTAAACAAACATTTGGCCAAACAAAATAAACAACTGAATCAAATTTGAGACAATTTGTGGCTACTAAAAAGAAAAGCCGAATCAGATTCTGATTGAATGAAAAGCAAACTAAAGACTGAAAAGCGCCATATTTTTTTTTGGTCTAATAAAAGTTTTTAGTTATATTAATAAACCAGTATATCCATACTTGGGTAAAATATCTTTTACCTCTATTGCTTGTGTTTTACTTGCTGTAAATTTAAGTCAACAGGGTCAATCAATAAGAATAGTGCGAGTAGAAAATATTTCTGTCAGTAATATAGTAATAATAGATGATAATAATTTTTATCTGTAAGAAGTTCACTCAGATAAATTTGTGTTAAGAAAATATCCGGCATTTTTTTTTTTTTTTTGGCACTCGAAGGCCGAGGACATTCGGCAAAAGAATAAAGTAGTTCGACTTGCGTAGTGAATTTGAATCCAAGATTGGAAAAATGTATATACTGTCACAGAGTTGATATTGGAAAAGTTCTTGTTCTCCGAAAAATGATGCTGGAGGTGACGATTGTTCGGACGAATCACCCGAGTTTGAGAACAACTCTTTTGATCCAACTGTGTCTTCTCAGCCTCAAGTTGCACTGCCAACATTCGTTTCTATAAGTGTTACGGTTATAGTAGCCGAGGAGTTAAGAGAAGCCAGGAATCTTTCTTATGAAAAGTTGGAATTTTCCGGAGTTGACTTATTTGTCGGAAAAACTTTAATTTGGGAAGTAGACCATTCACATTTTATACCAATTATAATATCAAATAAAAACGTTTTTTCAATCATACATTTGACCGAAAAATAATAAAAGTTTCATACCTATGTAGATAATCGTATAAGGTGTATCAATCAAAAAAAGTCAAAATTTAGTAATGAAAAAAATTTAAAATAAAAGGATGCCATGTAAACCAAAATAATTCCAAAAATAGAAAAAGTTAAAAAAAAGATACATGTACTATTGAATTGATTTGCGAAGATGTAACACCGACATTCCTCCACCAAAATGCGGGAAACCAAATGATTGCCGTACTATACAGTATACAGTATACATACAGGTGTCCCAGAACCAAAATTTAAAAACAAAAACTTTCAAGCTCAAAAAATAATCGAGTTAAGACAAAAAAACGATAGCCAATCCGGAAGCTGAACAGAGTTTGAACATCGGTAACTATGGACACAGACTCTCGTTGCCTAGGAAATTGGGAGAGCTTTTTACTCCACCTCTAGCATAAACTTCCGGGATTGGTTGTTATTTTTTAATCCTTTCTCGAATAGTATTAAACTTAATCAATTTTTGTTTTTAAAATTTACCATCTGTATTGCTGCCGGCACCCTCCCTTGCTCTCTGGGTTATGAGTTCTGGGACAGCCTGTATAATCACTGTTTCTTGCCCTTGTAACTGCGGTAATTGAATTACGCAGACAACCTTTTGGCTCGGGCAAAATACAATTTTGGCATAATTAAGAAAGTCTTCATATGTCAAGATGTTCTGTTTTTTAAAACATAATAATAAAGTAAATAATTAATCATAATAAATTTTATTGAATTACAGAATTAGTTCAGTGCTCTTATTGTTGGGAGCACTAGAAAAAACCCACAACAATGACGATCCACCTTTATGGGTGTGGCCGTCGCTTTCAACCAAAGGTTATTATTATTATTAATTTAAACCCTTAGCAGGCCAAGGCCCAATTATAAAGGAAGTTGTCAAAAGCCCATGTGCACAAAAATACTGATAAGCAAAAAACTCTTGTAGCTACGTTTTTACAAACGTAGTTAGCCTTATGGCTTGGGAATTTACTTACATTCTCCAAAGCATTTCCTGTCAAGAAATTTAATCACTCAATAAAATTGCAAGTTATCAAGAATCAAAGGCGTCAACAGGAAAAGAATCAGCAAATTGTCCGAAGCCGTCAGCGACAATCAAACAATCTCAGAACAGCAATCAACAATAGCGCATTTGTTTTTAACGTTAGGTTTATCAATTTTTATATTCACTGGTTAGTTATTAATTATTATTATGTATATATTTGTGTAAATTTAGAAAAATTGACAGTATTATTAATCAAGTCGTTACGCTGTCACTCTGCCCAACCACCTATTCATTCCCCATCTGAAAATATATACTTATTATAAAATATAATTCTCATTAAAGCATACAAAATGACTTCACCAGCTAGGAAAACAACTAGAGTTGAGATAACAACAAATGTGGACATAGAAGCGAATCAAGACTTCTTTGATGGTTTGATGCTCTTTTTCTGTGAGACAGAAAGACCTTGTGATTTCATGTTTTTAGTTGAATTATCTATTTAATTTGATAATTTAAAAATATTTATAAAAATTAAAAAATAATCTATATCTTGAGGAGAAATAGATATTTTTTACTCATTTTATTATTACATTAAATAGATTTATTTAATTTTAATACATATTAATTCAAATTTAAATTTATTTTATCTTGATAACCATCATATCCATTTAGCTTATCATTAAGATGGATTCTTTTGAAGATGCAAACAAAATCATTGAAGATAGCATAAATGAGGATTTTATTCTATACTTCAAGTATAAAGGATTCAATCCAGAAGTGATTAGAGAAACCTTGACATCTAACAGACCAAGGAATCAGTCAGATCGAGAGTTCCAGGCTGATATGTCAAAATGTATTTTTATCTATTTAACTAGGGGAACAAATATCGTGCGATTCATTAAATTTCCATTCTAGGTAGGCCGTGAATTTTGGACGTGCGTTGACTTCTTGTTCGATAACTAGCAAATCTCGCAAATATTAAGTCGAAACTACTGTAATGGTGTTAGTTACGACATGAATTTTTTTCTCAAAGCCAACTGCGAATGGAAATTTAATGAATCACACAATATATCCAACATTATCAAAAAATCTGATAAACTTACTTCAACCCTTAACACCCTAAAGAGTCGTTATGGAATTGTGGACACAGAAAGGGAAATGGGAGCAAAAGCAGTTAACCTAGCTAGGATAGCTGCTGCTTATCCTGTAATTACAGTGGCAATGATGCAACAATTCCTCATCAGCTCCGTAAAAACATGAAGACAGAAGTTATGAAGGTATTTACCTTTTACTCTGCTCTCGAAACCAGAAAAATTAATCCTGATTTCAGAAGTTCTTCAGTTCTAAATGCATACAAAAAAGAGGCACAGACATTCATTTCCTCAGCTTTTTCTTCAACTTTAATTACTGAAGAAATTAAGCGTGATATAATAAGGAATAACAAATTGTCTGAAATCTTCTCATTAGACAGTTCGTCTAATAAGTTGAGATTAAATGATTATTTCCTGGAAATAGAAAATTATGACTAAAAAGGTTGTAACCAGAATCTGCTAGAGACAATCTTATGATATAACTCTTCTAATGGAATACTATAAAACTGAGTCTGATACGCTAAAAACTCTCTATCTCAGTGAGAACAGTCTACTCCCCCTCTTATCCAGTTTTGAAGCCTTCGTTAATTCAGGAGTTAGAGATCAAACTTTTGAACCTGGTTATGTATATCAGGCATACCTCTTTAAAAGAGAAACGATTGGGAAGCATGATCATTACAAGAGAGACAACCAAGAAGATTAAGATTGGAGCCACATGGGAGGACCGTTTCATTCTTTTTAGTCAAAATATCTTCTTATGATCCCCAGATCTTATGACTTCATTCTCCTTCAGGATAAACAGGCTCTCGAGAGAAAGAATCAACTTGAATTAGTCTATCATCTATGAGAAGAGAAAGCTAAATTTGCTACTAGACAAATTCGTGAGGAACTACTGATCGTCTTAGCCTTCTTCTCGACTACTGCCATTGCAAAGAAAGGATCTACTAGTGATAGAGCTGGGAATACGAAGAACATTAAAGAGTGGATAAAGAAGCGTTCCCAACCTCTCTTTGCTAAATGTGGAGTTAAAGAAAAAATCAAGTTGAGACATCATGCATAAGCCTCTTCTATTTAAAAAATATGAACATCTTCAAGAAGGGAAATGGGCAGATCTTAGATCTTACTGCCAGCAAATACTGGAATATACTAGTATCAACAGATTTCTTATGACTTTGCAATCGCTTGTGAAACACATGCACATACTATTGACGACAACGAAATGTGTACGGCAAAATTGTCTAGCGTAATTTTCATTTTAAATCATAGGCGCACTTCTAATTGTCATTTATGACAATTGATGACAATAGGTAGTTAAAATCGGCTAAACATTAAACTGTAGTCGAAAAAACCAAGAACTATTCCAAAATTTAATGAAAATTGGTCGCTAAGAGTAGTGGCTGCTGATTAATAAGAGTTGTATAGGTAAATTAAAATATTTATTATATATATAGTAAAATATAGTAAAATATTTATTTAAAAAAAAAATCAAAAAAAAAACGCCACTGATCAAAGTCTGATTTACATTATGGAAATTCAGAGAAAAATCCATGAAAACGAAAAATCGTTCACATTTCGGTGTCGCCGATAGTACTAAGCCGCAAGTATGCAATGAATCCATGGGAGTTATTGGACTTTATGATGAACTTAAGCAGATTGCTGAACGCGAAGAGTATCAGCTTGAACATGTTTATTTTTGCACCCATTTAAGAAAAAACATGATTCTGGAGCTGAGAGCTGGCAGAATTATAGATTGAAGCTACCTGAGACAGATATTAGCAGAACCACACTACAGTCAAAGCATTCAAATCCCCCTTAAGGGTATCAGGGGTGCTGCTACTGATCCTATAGTAGACAGCTATTTACTGATGTATGGGAAGACTCCTAATGACAGAAGTAAACTGGTGACCCTTAATCCTCAAAATATTTGGTAGACCAAACTTATTAGAATTACTTATTATAAATATATATGAAATACATATTATAACAAGTATACTTGACGCACGTACAATGACAGAAGCGCACGATGAAAATCGTAAAAAAGTAAAACACAAACCAAAAACAAATTATAAAAGTTCATTTTATGAACACTAACATTTTTACAAAAGGTGGGACAACCGCCTTCATATTCGTTAAATAATAAAGAAAACCTTCAACTTTGTGGAAAATATTTTTCTGAAAATAGAGTTTCCTGCCCTTGTGACTGCGATAATTAAATTACGCAGACAGCCTTTTGGCTTGGGCAAAAAACAGTTTTCAAATAATTAAGAAATTTAAATAATTTCGATTTGTATAGATGTGAATATGTAGCATTGTCTGTTTCGGATAACATTTAACATTGAAGTGAAGTTGTTTACGATATGCGGCTAACTTGCTGTTCTTTTCCACTATTTTGAAGCCTACACGTTTTTAATTAGACCTCCTTTTCTAGTTACAAGGCTCTAAGCGAAAGATCAACAACAAGTTACATGGTTAGAATGAAACTTTCATGAACTATTTTGGGAGGAAAAAACAGCGAACTACAATAGTTTACAAAAAATCATTAGAGTCAACTTAAAAGCGTTAAGGAACTAGAAAAGAAAATCTGTTTTTAACCTATAATAATTATTTAAAAAATAATTCATAATGTTAAAGTAAGAAGATTGAGTCCTGTTCAGCAACTGGAAGAGATTCAGCCTAGTAATCCTCAACTGAGTACCTCACTGGGTGTCCCAAAGGATTACAAGTGAGTCCAGATGATATTGTCCCTGGCCCTCACAATAAAGAAAAAAACAGCAATAGGAGTCGAGCCGCAAGGCGAATTTCAGTCCACCAAGGCTTTAGCCAACGCCCTCAGGGCGTCGGCGATCAAAGATTCGTCCCTAAAATGTGGCGGAATCAGTTCGGCTCCCCCACATGTCTGGTTTCTCTGACTATAAAAACCCAAAAAAACTGCCCGTTCAAGAAACCAGCTCGCCAACCCCACCTTCTCTTGCGTCATGCGTGATGTTGACTTCGGCATTACCGAACTCAAGAGAGTTGGCCGGGTGATTTTTAAAAACTACAGGGTGATTTTTAAAAAACGGCAGGCGTTGTAAAATTTTTATTTATGAACCAATTTCAAAAATTTAAAAAAGAAATTAAATGGATTTTAATTTACTATAAACTGCCGATTTTAGAATTTTTCTAAATGTCTTAGTATCTTTTGAGCGATACTCAACTTTCTTATTTTAAATTGGCACGCATATTTTTTTTTTAGATTTTTTAGATTTTATTAACTTTAATTACCTAATTTTTTCGTTTTTGATAATTTTTTTAAAAATATTTTTGTAAAAATAGAACATGAAAATTAATATCTTCCAAATTATGAAAAAAAATGACTCCCAATTTAAAATTAAAAAGTTGAATATCGCCCAAAATATACTAAAGGGTCGATTTCAAGTGTGACTTGCGTTACTGCAAATCCCATTTGCAACATAGCAACGCCAATCACATTGCTCATACCTTGGCAACGGTTGCAAATTTACGTTAACGCAGTGACTTGAAATCGACCCGAAAGACATTTAGAAGCATTCTAAAATCATCAGGTTATAGTAAATTAAAAGCCATTTAAATCAATTTTTAAATTTCTGAAATCGGTTCATAAATAAGAATTCTACAACGCCTGCCGTTTTTAAAAAATCACCCTGTATATAAGAGTTGAAAGATTAAATACGAGTCAAGAAGAATCCGCGGGGGCAAAAAGAAAGTCACGTACACACATAAAATCTAAAAATGCTAAAAAAAAATGAAAAAATTATAACCTAATATATTATCAAAACTTTTTTGTTTTCTTGTCAAAGCTGACATTTTTGGTTTAAATACTAAATAAACTTTTGTTTGATGAATACATTAATTAACAGAAAGATTTTTTATTTAAGGTTTTGGTCCACTTTTTCTCTGAACCCCACAATTATAATGTTTTGTGTATTTCTCTGTGTATTCTAGTTTTAGGTCTTATATATTTATGTCTTGTATAATCCTTTTAATTCATGGGTACCAACACTAGTATTAGATACATACTTTTCATTTTTATTATTATGTGTTTTTTTGTTATTTTTAATTAAAAAACAGATAGAACATGCTACAGAATTAAAAATTATAATAACAGTTTAAATAATATTTCTGCTAAATTATAGCTAAGAAATGGTTAGAAAATGCTTTTCCCTAAAGTGAAAAGAATCGTTGTATAATTTTCTGATATGTTAATAAAAGTTTAAACATTATTTCTGCGAAATTTAATTGAAATAATCGTAAAATGTTCATGCAAGCGCTCTCTACAGGGCGACTGTGACGTCATCATTCTGTTCGGCTAGAGAGATGCGGCCACCGTATATACTCGATTCACCGTGGGATACGCCGCGGGCCGATAAACAGTTCAATTTGCGCGTGCGCGGCTAAACGGCGAGAAATTTAAAAATTTGACAGCTGGCGGCGAGAATTTTGACAAATGCCATTATGGAATGGCGGAAATTTTGAATTTGACAGTTGTGTCAGATCAAGATGGCGGTGACGGTTTGAGTCTTCGATCATGTATTTCTAGATGCACAATAACTCGAGTTCGTAGGCGCGGAGCCTGAAGTCGTCGTATGCAGGTGGGGAAGGGGGGATACGAGCGTTGCAGGCGACTTTGAACCTTGTGTCTGCCCACCACATGATCACAAAACTGATTCATGATTGGTCGTTGCCAACGTTGATTCCAAGGAGATATGTTTCCAGGCTTCATAGTTGATTCTTGGGGTGCGATTTTGGTACTCTAACGATAATTATCGGTACCGAGCATTTCGTTTGTTTACATCATTTTATTCCTTTCGCAAGAACGGGGAATAGAAGGGTTAAATCAGGAGTCGTTTAAAAGGCAACTCCGTAATAATTGATGCATTCAATCTTCCCTACGAATAGTAAAAAACATCTCATTTTAGAAAATAGATAATAAATAACATTTCTATTTCAGTTTAGTGAATTTTTTAAAGACACAATGAATAACTTGATATCATGTGAGAACCTGACCTGACTCCGCATATACCAGTGGCGACTCGCCATATAAGGCAAATTAGGCTGCGCCTCACCACTTTTGTATCTGGCAAATTTAAAACCATACTAAATTTATTATTTTACTTTTGTATATAAATTTTAACATTAATGATCACTTATTATAATCATAACTCTCGAAAAAAAAATAGACTTTAGTGTTGGATCAAACATTTGCTGCTTGTTTTTAAGACTGGAATTGTCCTGGTGGGGACATTCTGTTGCAGGCATCCAGCAGGGCTGTTTTTAATATACACCCCAACAGGACTTATGATGCCTTTAAACATAGGCGACTTGGTATTAGGGGTCATCACTTTTGGCTTAACAGGTTTAACAGGTACTTTGAAGGTTTCATGTTTTGGCGATTTTCTCTTGATGTAGCCTGCCACAGGGCTCTGTATATAATCAAATTTGTTTGGGATTTTCGGGACAGTCTTCTTCAGAATTGGAATTTGCGTGTGTTTTGGTGAAAATGATTTACTTGAAGTACTTGTTATGGAGTCATCTGTGTGTTTTGGCGGCGATTGTGTTAAAGAACTTGTGATTGAGTTCTCCCCTGGCATCTGATAGTCAACACCATATTTCAAGGCCCTTTCCATTTCTTCAATTGTATCATTAAAAACGTGTGAATCCTCTAAGTTGTAGCTGTCTTCAACAGTGCCGTTGTTTTCACTGTTTAATATGGCTACACCAGACATATCAAGTTCCTGTAGATTAGTTATTCTATTTGTATTATCTTCAACTTCATCTAAGTTTGATTGAAGATTGTCTTCTACCGCCAGATCTGTGCTTTGATTTTCTGTTTTTATATGGACAGGTGAGTCCTCGTAAGACTGTTCATGAGAAGAATAAGAACTGTCATCACTGATTGTGATAATACTATAACCATCATCTTCATAACTGTCTTCAACAATACAAGCAGGGATATTACAATGGTCTTCAGCTACTTCTGGGGATTTTACTGTATTGTCCACCAATATCTGTTGTATGTTATCTAGAATATATTCTCTCTCATTTCCATCCTCTAAAATCTTTAGCATTGTATCTTCCGCTTCAGTTTCTTCTTTACAATCTTCATTATTTTTATAACTTTAGCCACATTCTCAAGAAAAACATTCTTTTTGCTCACACTAACGTTCGGCGTAAAATAAGATGATGCTGCGGACGAAGTGTTAACATTTTCTTCCACTTTCTCCGAAAATGTTGTAGAAGGAGTAAAATACATCGTGTGTTCACTGTCTGATTTTCGGTGTGTAATTTTTTTTGAATATTGCAAATCTTTTTTCTCGTAGGGTCAAACGACCCCACGCTATCTCCTCGTCGCTGCTGTAGTAATCGCCGGTGGTTGTGTTGTCCATTTTGGCGAGAAAAGAAAAACTTCGGCAACAGCTAACGGACAGAACTTTTAAATGCTTCTTTG
Organism: Gnatocerus cornutus; assembly: GCA_029298725.1. Taxonomy (NCBI): domain Eukaryota; kingdom Metazoa; phylum Arthropoda; class Insecta; order Coleoptera; family Tenebrionidae; genus Gnatocerus; species Gnatocerus cornutus. The sequence continues at coordinate 7,515,059 of CM055516.1, forward strand.
TAGTTTTTTTCGTCCATCGAGAGCGTCTGAATCGCGCGTAAGGCTTCTTCTTCCAGACATGACAACAAGTATTGAAAACGTTGTCTATCGTTTAGGCTCTTATTTTCATCGATTATCGATTTGAAGGAATTTTCAAAATTTGACCATTGCTTATAATTACCTTTGAAGGTTTTTAGGTTTAATACCGGTAAATTAATTTGCTTATTCGTTTCGACTTGTTTTGTTTGATTATCCGTCTGAACACCCGATCCGCTGATGGTGGCAGAATTTGCATCGATGATGTCATTGATGGATGCAGAGATTTCGCACCACCGATCCGCGAATTGTAGTCTGGCAATCGTATGATTCTCCATCGGCGTCGTCTTATCATATTGATCAATTTGGGACTGTGCATCCTCGTATTGTGCCGACGATATATCGGATAACATTAACAACCGCGCCTTTAATAGGTTGAGACTTTGTTTAGATGAATCAAAATTTGCGACAAAGGCCTCAATGGCTGTTAATTTTTTATCAATAGTTTCGCGTTGTAATTTGGCTGCATCTAACTTCGTCATGATTAAGAACACGCTAAAGAACTACGCAATGCAGATCTGACGTATAATCAAAATTTCAACGATGATTTAAAGGCTGTTACGATGGATATTTTGTGGAAGGATTATAGAACAAAACGAAATTTAATACCATATTACCAATGTAGGTGTAATCTATAATGAGCCTCACCTTCCCAAGTGATCACAAACTGTAAATTGGAAGTTACCAACGTTTTTGATCAGAAAGCTAACCGCTCGCAAGTACAAGTGCTTGATGCCTCATTTGGCTATTTGTTAATGTCCTACCTTTTGACACTGTTTTAATCCACAGCAGATTCTCCAAAGGTTTAAGATATATTCTTGTATTGAGCCGTTGTTGTGAGGTTCTAATAAATAATTTTGAAAAAGATGCAATACAAGATGATCGAAGTATTAACCACGACGTTGAGGCTAATATTATCATTCTATTGCAAAGTTTTGAATTATATATTTTCTTTTATTTTGTTGGTAACTATTTGATTATTTATTCTCTTGCCCACTCACATTCTCGATTCAATTCCAAACCTCGCTAGTTCTACTGTTCATAAACTGAACGTAGAATTTTTTTCTTGCACAAAATTGGCATATGAAACTGTTTAGAGTTGTGAGTTTTTACTAGACTTAGCAACTCTGGCTTCTAAATATTTTGGTTTCATATAGACACCAACGCCTTGAATAAAAATGTTTCCATTTTATAATTATTCCAAAGATAAAACAAGTAGCAAACTCCTTTGTATGGACATTAATGTAAGATTTTGGAACAATCCATCAAAAAGGAAAGAAAAATCAGTCTTTGCTGTCCAGTTAATTTTTTACACACAATGTTCTTCATGTTTCATCTAAATAATGAAAAACTAACCTTAGAAATAAATATAATACATTCCTGCATTTAGCCATCGTCGCATTTCTCAATTGAATTATGTTAATAAACGTTAATTTGTAATTTTGCTTGTCTTTCGTAGTGAGTAAACAAACTGTTGAGGTTATGTACTACCGAAAACATCTTTTCGTCTGAGTTCAGGCTGCCGAGAAGTTTTTTGTTGCAGTACCGATAATAGCTGCGTAAGTAACGAAAACTATAGCGTCAGTACTGTCAACTAGGATGACATCATTGACTTGTACATTAACTTGGACAAAAGTCAGATAAGAAATACATGTTCTATGGTATGAACTGTCAAGAAAATATTTGGTTATAATGTTCTAAAGGCTTTCTTATGGTTTTGTTCCGTTCAGACCATGGGGCAGACTTACTCATTTACTTCGTAGTGCCCTTAGACAATGAATTCGAACCATTTTGCATGTTTTTTAAAAATTTTGGATCGGTAGAAAACAAGTGTGAAATTATCGTCATCTCGAATAATATGTGGCAACAGCGCATCAATTTTTACGGTTGGTGAAAACCGAAAAGTAACCAAACGAAATGCTCGGTACCGATAATTATCGTTAGGAGAACCAAAATCGCACCCTTAGAATCTACCCGTCTTCGATCCCAGCTGATCCCGGCTATTTAAATCGTTGTTTATAAAATTTCCTATTAATCACAACTACAGAGGTTAATTAATCCAACGTTTGTTTGTGTATTCAATATGGTGAGAATTTGTTATTTGTGCAAAAGAAGATATGAATCAGCCTGTACTCGAAGTTATTTCAGGTATGTTATAAAATGCATTTTACAAAAACAATACATTTATTAATTAATTTGGAAATTAAAATGATAGTAGTAAATTTTTGTTGTTAGCACATAATTTGATTTGTTTGTACATTATTTTGCAGGTTCGTACCTGGGCGAGTGGTGTGGTTTAAACTATAATGAGAATTTGTATCTATGTTCGGACCATTTCGACAAAAAAGACATTTATATTAGGAAAAATGGATGCAGTGCTTTACGAAAGACAGCAAGACCCTTGGAGATGGCATCAACAAGCAAAGAATCGGAGACTTCTTCTGTGTCATCTACCACGAAGTCTACCACTGATTCTCCACAAAAGGTTAATCCTGCTAAATCACCGCTAGCGATTCCACTATCGTCGTCGTCGTCGACTTTGTCTGCTTCAGAAACAAAAGAAATTAGGATTGAACATTCTTCTTCATCTGAAGCGTTGAACGTGGAAATGGGACCTCCTCCTAAAAGAGCAAAAGCTGATGAGAAAACAGATGCACCAACCACTACTGCAACATCGCAAGAGCTCATCAAAGACTCAACTTTCCTTAAGAGGAAACAGATTGGAACAAAGCAAAGACGAATCCCTCTTTATTTTTCTGAATGTATATCAGATGATATGGCATCCCCACGAAAGGCCAAAAGAAATTGGCAGATAGCTCGTGCCACAATACATAAGCAGAAGCGAAAGCTACACAGATTGACACAAGCTATACACAGATTGACACAAGCTAATAGAAGACTGAAGGCCCGAGTGAATTCTTTTAAGTGCTTGTTGGAACACCTACAATGTTGAGAAACTTGAGTTCTCAATCGACGCTTGAGCTTTTTCAAGCGTCGCCGTAGTGAAAAATAAAATGTGAAAAGGGCTTGTTGCCAAAAATCTTGTTCTTACTCTCGAGGTTTATTCAGAACTATCTTACAAAAAACTATGTACAGAAAAAGTAAAGACCACCCCTCTGTGTGGGGGTGAGGCGTGCGCAGACGCCCACCAATACGAGGGTGGTACCGTGATGGTACCGAACATACTCCCCGCGTTGAACTGTTGACCAAGTTCAAAAGGCAAAAAATAGGTGTGTTAAACTAATGACATAAAGAGTTGATTTAGATAAACACATTTAGTGAAGTTCTTGAATTTAATTAAAACAATAAACGTCTTAAACTAATAACGATTTAGAGATGTTAGAGAGTTATATACAGTTGCTAAATGTAAATTAGCGAAAAGTGATGACTTATAACATAATTTTATGAGTCCAGAGGAACCGCACAGACCTTCGTAATGGGTCGTTTGTACACTCCCCGCACTGTTTTAATCGACACAACACGACACTGTCCGTCCGATCCGGGATGGAGATCGACAATTCTCCCCATGGGCCAGTGAAGCGGAGCTGTGTTGTCTTCTTTGAGAATAACGAGGTCCCCGATGCAAGGACGTTTTCCGGGATGTTGTCTCCATTTCGATCGGGCCTGGAGAGTCGCCAAGTACTCCCTGGACCAACGCTTCCAGAATTCGTGTCGTAGTCTCTCTACCAATTGGTAACGATTTAACCGGTTTCTTGGTTGGTCATCAAGTCCAGGTTCATTGGGGGCGGTCAGAGGGGCCCCAATGAGAAAATGGCCAGGAGTTAAAGGTTGAGGATCGTTAGGGTCGTTAGATAGAGGAGTGATTGGACGGGAGTTCATGCACGCTTCCACCATGGTCAACAATGTATTAATTTCCTCGTAATTAAGGAGCGTTTCTCCAATTACCCGTTTTAAGTGGGACTTCGCGGATTTAACCGCGCTTTCCCACAAACCTCCCATGTGGGGAGCGTGTGGAGGAATAAAGTGCCATTCTATTCCATCGTTTGAAGTCGCTGAGTGCAATTTTGCTCTAAATTCGCGGTCTCGTAACAAAACGCGCAGCTGCTGGAGATGGCGATTGGCCCCAACAAAATTTTTTCCATTGTCCGACAATATTTTTGCCGGTTTACCTCGTCTAGCAATAAATCTTTTAAGGGTATTGAGAAAAGCGGAGGACGAGCACTCGCAGACAACTTCGATATGTACGGCCCGTGTTGCAAAACATACAAAAATGGCAATGTATGCCTTCATTGTTTTTTGGGTTCGTCCAAATCCATTCTTTAACGCGAATGGGCCCGCATAATCCACACCGACAATTGAGAAAGGACGAGAAGGCGTGACGCGATCTGCGGGAAGATCAGCCATGAACTGATCAAATTGCCTGGGTTTTGTTTTGTAACAATTCAAGCAGTTAAATATTAATTTCCGAACAATGGTTCGTCCAGAAATGGGCCAGTACTTGTAACGAACAGCGCCCAAAGTTGTCTGGCAGCCTGAATGTAGACCTTCTATGTGATGTTTTGTAATTATCAAACGCGTTACTGGATGATCCTTAGGCAATATTAATTGGTGTTTACCCCATTCGGACAACGAAGAATTACGAAGGCGCCCCCCTACGCGTAAAAGACCGTTATCGTCGATAAATGGGCTTAAGGCCGCGATTTTGCTGGACTTCGGAATTTCCTTGGAGCCCTTTAACTCGTGGATTTCGTTGCGCAAAGCTTCTGATTGGGTCGCTTTGATAATGGTATCATGAGCCTGATTCAATTCCTCATTATTTAAAGGACCGGTTCGTTTAGTGGTTTTTGATAAGCAGTTGTTTTTAAATCTCAGAATTAATGCGGTTACTCTGATCAATTTTTGAAATGATGAAAATCGCGTCCATAATTCGAATTGTGATGGCTGCATCACTCTCAGGCAGCAAATGGTTTTTAGTTCGGGAAGGGTTGTATCATCCATTGATTCCGCATTTACGTTGAAGGCGGGTATTTCGCAATTGGGTAGTGATAGAAACTCCGGTCCTGTCAACCAGCGAGACTTTGACAGAAGAGCGGGAGTTGTGCCACGGGATAAAATGTCGGCTGGATTCTGACTTGATGGCACATGATGCCAATCGCGGACATTGGTTGCGGATTGAATTTCCGATACCCGATTTGACACGAATACCTTTAATCGTGTGGGTTCTAATCGCAACCAAGCTAAAACTATGGTGGAGTCACTCCAGAGGTGGTACCGTGCCCCGGAAAGATTTAAAGTTTTGCGTACCTTTACGATCAGCCGCGCCAAAAGCAGCGCCGCGCATAATTCCATTCGCGGAATCGTTATGGACTTTAATGGAGCAACTCTATTTTTTGAGCATAAAAGTTTTGTTTGTGGATGGCCTTGGGCGTCCAGGCTACGTAGATAAATGCATGCTCCATACGCGTTTTGACTGGCATCGCAAAAGCCGTGAATTTGAAATTCCTCGCGCTGATGAAGAACTAATCGCGGTATTTCAATGTGATTCAACTCCGAGAAAGTGTTTATGAATTGACACCATTGGGTGTGTAACTCGGCAGGTAAACTCTCATCCCAATCGAGTTTTAATGACCATAGTTTTTGAAGAATAATTTTAGCTGCAACTGTAACTGGTGCTACTAATCCAAGAGGATCGAATATTCTCGCGATCGCACTCAAAACTGTGCGTTTGGTGATTCTTTGCGAAGGGGACGGATTATTTGCTGTTTCGAATTTGATTTGATCACTATTGCGATCCCACAGAACTCCTAATGTTTTGCTGACTTCTTGTTTGTCTAAGGAGGCCGTGTTATTACTTGAAATTTGACTTGTGTCCGAGATATTAGGACGATTGGACATGATTTTGTGCAGTTCGAAGCCACCGCTACGTAGAATCGACTTTACTTCCTTTAAAAGTTGAATTGCCTCGATTTCCGTGTCAGCTCCGGTGAGCAGATCATCTACATAAAAATCACGGCGAATGGCCCGTGCGGCGTTTGGTAGATCTGCGGCTGCAGCGATTTTCGCGAGTTCTTCTAGGCATCGGGTCGCTAAAAAGCTCGAACTTGCGAAACCGTAAGTGACCGTTTGCAGCTTGTAAATTTTTATGGGTTCGGTCGAGTCATCACGCCAAGGGATTTGTTGGTATTTTTGATGCTCCGGATGTAACAAAATTTGCCGGTACATCTTTTGGATGTCCGCTGTGATGGCCACAGGGTACGTTCTGAACCGGATGAGAGTTTCGTAAAGTTCGGGTTGTAATGCTGGGCCGACCAGCAAGTGGTCATTTATGGATTTATTGTTCGTAGTTTTGAAGGACGCGTTGAAGACTACCCGCAATTTTGTTGTTAAGCTGGCCTCGTTTATGACCGCATGGTGCGGAACAAAGTATCCGGTATGGTCTGGTTCTAGGACTTCCACCATGTGTCCTAGCGATTTATAATTGGCCATAAATTCCTTATACTGTTCCCTTACAATCGGGTCCCTTTGAAGCCGTCGTTCGAGATTCAGAAACATCTTGCAAACCCTGTCGTAAGAATTTCCCAGAAGGGGCGGTTCGTCCCGAAAGGGCAATTTGACCTGAAATCGGCCCAGCGCCGTTCGACTGAAGGTCTTGGTAAAAATGTCTTCGCATAAATTATTTGAGTTGTCGACCGTATTTTCTCCGCAATTTTCAAGGTTGAAGAATGTTTGCACCGCGTCATGTAACTCTATGTTCGAGATGTTGCACGGGATTTGCGCTGGGACCGGATTAGATTTTGAAGGGCCGTTGATGATCCAGCCTAATTGGGTTTTTTGCAGAATGGGACCGCGGTTTGGCATCTGAATTTGGCCCACGCAAATTAATTCCCAAAATAACTCATTGCCTATAAGGAGGTCAATTTTATTCGGCACGTTATAGGCGGGATCGGCCAAGCGAATATTTTCTGGTACACCTGTTATCGCTGAAATTGGCACGGTAGGTATGTTACCAGTAATTTTTGGGACAACGAGGCAATTAAGCTCGGAAGAGTAAGCGTTTTGCGCGCTAGTGAATTGAATTTTGACAAATCGCTTTATCGGCGCCACTATTCCACCGATACCGGAGACGGCGATATTTACGTTTTTGACGTTGTTTAGTTTCAATTTTTTTATCGCTTCTTCCGTAACAAAATTCGACGCAGACCCGTTGTCGAGAAGTGCCCGCAACTGGACATTGTTGCCCCCTCGCGCGCATACGTTGACGATGGCCGTAGATAAAAACACGGTCGAGCAAATTAAAGAAGTGCTTGTCTCGGCTGACGAAGTTAAGGCTGAGGTCGACGGTTGCGGCTCTTCATTGTGGGCAGAATTTTGATTCACGTGCAAGAGCGTATTGTGCCTTTTATTGCAACTTCTGCAATTTGATGAATTGCACGTCTCCGACCTGTGGCCACCGCGCAAGCAATTGATGCAGAGCTGAAGTTTTTTGATTTCCAACATGCGCTGCTCTGGACTAAGCGCTAAAAATCGCGGACAGCCGTAAATATGATGTCCCTGCCGACATATGGAGCATTTCAACGGTTTGACTGAAGGGCTGACTATATGAGAAATTGTACGGTTGTTACCGGAATTTTTATTAATTTTGAATGGATGTTGGTTGACTCTTGTGGTTACGTCATAGGACTCCCACATTTGACATCTCTTGGTGAGAAAATCTATGATTTCTTTTTGGCTTGGTGAAGCGTTTGTCAACGTATTTTCCCATGCGATTGTAGTGGGTTGATCAAATTTTGATGAAATTAAGTGGACGAGTAAGTCGTCCCATTGATTGACGGGACGCTTCATATTTTCCAACGCTTTTAAGTTAGAATTTAAGGTAGTTATGACGGATCTTAGTAATTTCGCGTCTTTGCCATGGATTTGGGGCAGTGAAAATAAAGCGCGTACGTGGTGCTGCGTTATGAGGCGCGGATTCTCATACCGTTGTTCCAGCAATGCCCATGCTGACGCGTAATTGTCCGCAGATGGAGTCAAGTGCTCAACTGTCTGTTTCGCGTCCCCTTGCAAGCTACCGCGTAAATAGTGCAATTTCTGGACCGCAGGAAGCTCCGTGTCGTGGATTAGATTTGTAAACGTTTCCCGAAAACTGATCCATTCCGTAAGGGAGCCGGAAAATGTCGGCAACTTAATCTCTGGGAGTTTGACCGTTGGTGGTTTCTCCGCGGCCATTGGCGGTTCGTCCGCCGATGGACCTTGGCGTGCCCCAGTTTTCGTGTTTAGAAAATTCTTGCATGCACTTATGATCCTATAATACTCGTCTTCAAAATTTTGTAGGTCTGCATCCGTGGCCTTTTCTGAATTTAGCGAATTTATTTGCCAGTGGTAGCCCTCAAATTCGCTTAAGCATGAATTTAACCCTTGAAGTCTTTCCCTTATTTCCATAACATTGTTGGCGTTTTCCGACTTGGAAAAAAAGGTGTGAAACCGAGTCAATCGACTTTTAACAGCTGCACGTTTCGTTACAAGAGCCTTAAGTTGTTCTTCGGCCATCTTTACTGGATTTATTAAGTAACAACGCGAAAGCCGAGAAAATTAACTTGGGGACAACAGTGAAAGCGTGTATGAGCGCAGGAGAATGAAATGAAGGAAGTTCTAACCTGAAACCTTTCCTGGACTGGAGCGAGCTGCTGCTGATGATGAGGTTGTGTCGTTGGAATTGAATCTGCTGTTGCTAAGATCCTGGTGACGATGTTTCGCTGCGTTGGAGCGTTGAATTTATGGGAGAGCTGGTTGACTGCAGTGTGCTTCTCGACTTCGCTGCTGACCTTTTGATCGGTGTTTGGATTATACCACTGCTTCCCGATGAAGGCGTCGAATTGAGAATTTCACACCGGCACTAGCACAAATTTCGGATCTGAGCACTGCACTCTCAGATCCGGCTCGAAGGACCAATTTATGTTGAGAAACTTGAGTTCTCAATCGACGCTTGAGCTTTTTCAAGCGTCGCCGTAGTGAAAAATAAAATGTGAAAAGGGCTTGTTGCCAAAAATCTTGTTCTTACTCTCGAGGTTTATTCAGAACTATCTTACAAAAAACTATGTACAGAAAAAGTAAAGACCACCCCTCTGTGTGGGGGTGAGGCGTGCGCAGACGCCCACCAATACGAGGGTGGTACCGTGATGGTACCGAACATACAAAAACAACAATTTATAAGCGAATCGGCGAAAATAACTATAGACGCTTCTCTGCCTGCATCAACGCAAATTTTGACACATTTTTTAAAAGGGTCGTCAAAACAAAAATATTCACCAGAATTTGCATTAACATTAAATTTTTACTCAGGCAAAGCTTACAATTATGTTAGAGACAAATTCAACAAATCTTTGCCTCACCCAAACACCATAAGACAATGGTACAGATCGGTGAATGCAGCACCTGGTTTTACGCAAGAAGCATTGCAAGCTTTGAAGATGAAAGTAACCGAAGCCGACGCCAAAGGTGAAAAAGTGTTGTGTAATTTGGTGATGGACGAAATGGCTATCCGAAAACAAGTTGAATGGACAGGAAGTGATTTTGTCGGATACATAGACTTAGGAAGCGGTTTAGACTCGGACAACTTACCAGAGGCGAAAGAGGTTTTAGTGTTTATGTTGGTAGCTGTAAACGGACACTGGAAAATACCAGTAGGTTACTTTTTTTTGGCGGGTTTAAACGCAACTGAGAAGGCAAATTTAGTGATTAAATGTCTGGAATTTTTAAGTGATGTGGATGTAACTGTTACATCGATTACATTTGATGGAGCTGCCGCCAATCTAAATATGTTATCAATTCTTCGTGGTGATGTTTCCAATGTCAATAATTTGAAAACTTATTTTATGCATCCACTTAGAAATCATCAAATATTTTTTTATTTAGATGCATGTCACATGCTAAAATTGGTAAGAAATTGTCTAGCCACTTTAGGGTTCATAGTTAATAAGGACGGAAATGAAATTAAGTGGAGTTTTTTCGAAAAGTTGATAGAATTACAAAACGCCGAAGGTCTGCATGCTGCAACAAAAATCAGGAATAGGCATTTGGAATGGACAAGAGAAAAAATGAAAGTAAAAATTGCAGCCCAAACTTTCAGCAATAGTGTAGCTGATGCCTTCAAATACGTTTCTGATGATTTGCAGCTTGAAGACTTTCAAGGTGTTTCAGCAACAGCAGATTTTTGCAAATTAATAAATAATCTTTTCGATATATTAAATAGTAGGAATTGGGCTTGCAAAACCAAATTTAAAAAACCATTGTCTCCTGAAAACTCTAATGAAATCTTCACGTATTTACGGCACTGCAAAGAATACATCTTGGGTTTAAAACTTAGAGGTGTACCTATTCTCAACAGCAACCGTAAAACTGGCTTTCTGGGATTTCTAATTTGTATTGAGAGTTTGATAAATATGTTCGATATTTATGTATCAGGTGAAACCAAATTATTGAAATTTATATTAACGTATAAGTTTTCACAAGATCATCTCGAAATATTTTTTAGTGCTGTTAGAAGCAAGGGAGGTTCAAACAATAATCCCACTGCCCGAGAATTTCAAAATATATATAAGAGATTACTTTTGCGGACGGAAATTAAAGGAGCAGATACAGGTAATGCGATTGCCATCGATGCAACATCTATTTTGTATTGCTCTAGTAATACATTGACAAGGAATGATAATGACGATGATCTTTTAAATTCTTCAGAATATATTAAAGTGTCACACAAATATAATGAACACGACTATGTCACTGCTTCGTCATGGCATTTGACTACGTATACGCACGACGTAGTGGCATATATTGCCGGTTTTGTGGTCAAATGTTTGGAAAAATGTGTAACATGCAATGCATGCTACAATTCTCTACATGGAGAAACTGCCATTTCGGCTTTACAAGAGCGGAAGCGGTATGGAAAGCTCTTCAACGCTTCTGCTCTTGTTGTCAAAATTTGTATTACCGCTGAAAAATGTTTACGGGAATTAAAGGCCCAAAGAAATATTTTCAATGTGAAATATGTTCTCAATTACATCGTATTGTCCACAGTTCGTAATCTGCCACCAAGTGTTTTCTCTTTATTGGGAAATCACGATGAAAACGAAGATCCCTTGAGCAGCCATTCTCTAGAGTTGTCAAAATTAATAATAAAAAAATATTGTAACATACGTTTGCATTATGAGGCTAAACGGCTAAAAGAAGGGACTGAACATAGGGTTAGAAGTTTATTAACAAAATCTATTCATTTTCAGAATCAATAGTTATAGCTAAAACTTTTTTTTGTTCTTTTTTATGTAAATACATTTATTTCTCAAAATAAAACAAGATTTTTAGACACATTTGATTTGTAAATATTATCCCCCTAATTTTACAACTCAGTTGAACAAAATTAAAAGTAGAAAAGTCCGATTTATATTTTTTCGGAACATTTTTTTTGAGAGGGAAAATACCAAAGACCTTTTATACTGACTGCTGGTATGAAAGATTTTTAGGAAATACTAACGCTGTATTTAACTAAACCTCTCAAAAACTTTTAGAATGCTAGGCGGCCGTCGGGAATCGAACCTTGGACTTACCGAATGCGAGTTGTTTGAACGCGTTGTAACGACGGAAGAGACCAATCGCCTGCTCGGAAACCATGGCAGACCTAAGGTTCAATTTCGCTTGCTGCCGTGGATCCCCCCTCCCCCACCTGCACATCTCACGCTCATAACAAACCGTCGCTCAGTGTGTTGATAGTTTTCGCAAAATGTTGTGATGATGTTGTGATGTTGTGGTGTTGTGTTAAGGACTACTGTGTCTTTCATCTAAGGCTCAGTGTGTCTAGAAATATATGGTCGAAGGTTGGAGGCGTCGCGGGCAGATAAACAGTTCAATGTGCGCGTGCGCGGCTAAACGGCGGAAAATTTAAAAATTTGACAGCTGGCGGCGGGAAATTTGAATTGACAGATGGCTGTAAACATTTGATCGTTCAAGATGGCGTCTTTAATTGTGACAGCTGGTAGATGATCAAGATGGCGGTGACGGTTTGGGTGACAATCATAGAGGGCGCTAGAGAGAGCAAAAATTTCAAAAAAAATTGAGTGCGGTTCTCGGAAAAAATTGCAATTTCTCGGAAAAAAATATTATAATTTCTCGGAAAAAACATGTAAAATAGTTCGTTATTTGGGTGTGGTCATTTGGTCTGATTTCCGCGTTTCTCGGAATAACCGCAAACATTGATAACAGACCAAACTAGATGTTTTCAAACAAGACAAAAATTTAAAATAGTTCGTAGGGTATAAACAAGGTGTTTGAGATTTTCAGTCGCTGTTTGTATTTTTTATGAGACTTTTGGTGGGTCGTATGTACGATTTTCTGTAGCGGGATTTTTAAAAATGGTGGAGTGCACGCCATCTATCCATCATGGTGTGGTAGAAATCTGTATTATCGATTAAAAAATTTTCTGGAAATATGTAAAGAGTGTATGGGCAATGACACTATTATAGCGATCGAGTAATCTCTTAAATATAATAAATTAATGAAAAAAAAAATTCTGCAGGTCGTCTAATGTATGCAGGAATCTGCAAATCGATCAACATTAGTAGATGTCATATTTTTAGCGCAAATTTTGAATTCGATAAGAGGTGTGTGAGTGGGTGGTGCGTGCAAATATAAATCCAATTGAACTTCCATAATTTACAAGTACATAAGAAGTCAAATCAATTATTAGAAACCGATGGCCTAATCGTAAACTTGTAAGTTTATGATCTTTATATAATATTTATGTTTTATTTTAACCTATCTTTATCAGTTTGTCTTGGTGTCTCTTGAAAAACTCCCTGAAGATGCTGAAATTCTCAATATATCAGGGTGTGAACTAGGCAGTATAGGTTGTATAAACAATACATGGGGTCTACATATTTACCATAAGGTGAGTTCCTTTTTTCATATATTTTCAATTCAAGGAATTTATTTTTGAATATCTTCACAGTATCCTGAGACAATTCGAATGAACAACCGCCTTCATATTCGTTAAATAATAAAGAAAACCTTCAACTTTGTGGAAAATATTTTTCTGAAAATAGAGTTTCCTGCCCTTGTAACTGCGATAATTAAATTACGCAGACAGCCTTTTGGCTTGGGCAAAAACAGTTTAAAATAATTAAGAAATTTAAATAATTTCGATTTGTATAGATGTGAGTATGTGTAGCATTGTCTATGTTTCAGATAACATTTAACATTGAAGTGAAGTTGCTTACAATGCGCGGCTGTTCTTTTCCACTTTTTTTGAAGCCTACACGTTTTTAATTAGACCTCCTTTTCTATTTACAAGCCTCTAAGAAAAAGATCAACAACAAGTTACATGGTTAGAATGAAACTTTCATGAACTCTTTTGGAAGGAAAAAACAGCGAACTACAATAGTTTACAAAAAATCATTAGAGTCACTTAAAAGCGTTAAGGAACTAGAAAAGAAAATCTGTAAGAAAAGTAAGAAGATTGAGTTCTGTTCAGCAACTGGAAGAGATTCAGCCTTGTAATCCTTAACTGAGTACCTCACCGGGTGTCCCAAAGGGTTACAAGTGAGTCCAGATGATATTGTCCCTGGCCCTCACAATAAAGAAAAAACAGCAATAGGAGTCGAGCCGCAAGGCGAATTTCAGTGCCACAAGGCTCTAGCCAACGGCGATCATCTTCAAATGTTGCGGGATCAGATCGGCTCCCCCACGTGTGTGGTTTCTCTAACCATAAAGACCCAAAAAACTGCCCGGTCAAGAAACCAGCCCGCCAACCCCATCTTCTCTTGCGTCATGCTTGATGTCGACCTCGGCATTACCGAACTCAAGACAGTTGGTGTCTTTTTAGACATCGAGAAGGCATTTGACCGAGTTTGGCACGCTGGGATAAATCAGAAAGTCAAAACCCTCAAGTTTTCAGACAGATTCACAGGCCTCATCGACTCATTTCTGACGAAGAGAACAGTCAAGATCAAAGTTGGACGCGAACTCTCCGAGTCAATCGAAATCCAAGCCGGAGTTTCCCGAGGTTCCGTCATCTCGCCACTCCTCTACCTATTTTACTTCCTGTTCCGACAGTAAATAATGAAACAACCACCACTTCTTTGAAAGCGGCTTGTGTTGCGTCTCGCACCACTATTGTAAGGGGTGGCGGTACTACCACCATATCCCCACCATTTATCTACCCCTACTTGAGGCACTTCGCACGAGACAACCATTTTGCCACCAGTTAAATCTTGTAAAGTTAAAACTAGTGACACAAATATATGAAACACAAATTTGTGAGTCTCTCAATTCCAAACAAACCCACCAGCTTGCTTAATGGATTAATCGGTACAGACATCTTAATTCAATTGCAACCCAACATCAAGATGAAAAATAAACTAATAGAAACACCAATGGCTCAAATCCCAATTTATTATCAAAATTCAGACAATTACAATTGAACTCCTGCAACATCTATGCCCAGATTTCCACGTCGAATCGTAGTACCACCTCATTGTCAAATATTTTCCAAACCAGTCAACGTAAAGAATGGAAGTGCAATAATCGAATATGAAAATTTCGATGGAAAAATAGAAACAGCCAGAGCACGTGACTAATGATTTCGCATTAACAACTCTAAGAAATTCGAGAGTAGTATAGGACGCGGGGTTCTGGGACACTTCCATGGCATGTACCATCCACATCTGTCCATGACCTTGGTGAAGGTCATTCTTGTATTTGAAGAAGTCTTCAGGAGCCTCTGGTGTTGTTGGTCAATCCGGAGGCTGCTGAAGAGGCCTTAGTGGATGCAATGGGCGTGTCCACAAGATGGGTGTGGTCACAGGTGTAATTAGGGTGTGTTCAAGGTAGGTGAGCAGGTAGGTAGGAAAGTAATTTGAAAAAAACTTGTTTTTGTTTACCTGCGCTGTGAAGTGTTCTGAAAAAATGTGTTGGATCTGTGATGGTTTCGAACCGTGAACCTTTGAGTTGTGAAGCAGAGATTTACAGCCGGCGTCAATGATGCGCGCTCCACACATATGCTCGTAGATGTGAATGGTGAAGAAGAAGAAGCAGAAGAATAAGATATATCTAATAGGTAAATTGCCAAATTTTCGTTTTAACGAACTGCCTCGAGGGCAATATTTAAGGGAAACAAACACTTTGTCTCCCAAACGTTTAATCTCGAGCACGCCATATCTGAACATACACCAAACACATGAGTCAAAAAATACTAAGAAAAAAATAATAAAAAACTTACTGGAATAATTGCTTCATTACAACCCTAATATGCTCAGCAGGCAGATTTTCAGGATCTTCGCTAAACACTACAATAGTACATGGTGTGGTCGACATTTTGGTTGTGGTGTTGAGATTCAAACACTGATGAAGAAACAGAAAATTCTCGAAGCTTTTATAGTATGCAAACTAAAAAATGTTGATAATTTTTGTTACAAAATTGTAAGGTTAACTGATAAAAACATGCTGACAGAATTGATGAAAAAAAACACACCAATAAATATCAATTTTGCACTTACGCTGCATTAATTTGTTTTTGCAAAATATATGGAAAAACACACACCAGTTATCTTTATTTTGTTTAACATTTAAGAAATGCAAATGCTGCTTAAATTATTGGGAAAAACATCTTTATCAATAACTCGTGCATGCATTTTTAAAAAATGTTTAGGTATAAATAGGTGAAGATCTGTTTCTGTAATTAAATTGTATTTTACATCAACTGTGAAAAGAAGCAAAATGTATCTACTTGACATACAAGGTTACCAACTCGGTACATGCTTTGTATGCAAAGAATTGGCAATTCTGGATGTCGACACCCAACAATACCAACACGCCTTCGTCAAGTTTCCGGTCACAATCGAGATGTGCAGTGCTGCCTTCCAAAAACAGATTGACTACACCACTGATCAAATACACGGGGTTGAATCCTACTATGAAGATCCATCAATAATAAGGTATGAAAGCATCGAGAAATTTCTAAAGGACTTCATACAATACAATCCAAATCAAAAAGTCCTTGTGGCAGTGAAAGGTCTGCCAAAGAAAAAATGGTTACAGCAATTTTTTCTGGATGAGGATATTGTCGACCTCGAAACTGATGGATGTCTTCCAGTAAACACCATGAAGACAATTTTTAAGTCCCACCACTGCTTAAAGCATAGTGAATACTTAAATTGTGCTTTAGAAAACGTTCACAACTTATACATGTGGTATATGTATTGTAAAAAATAAAAATATATAAAATATAATTTTGGTTTTTTTTTTAATGTTGCAAATGATTATCACATTCTAAAAATTACAGTTTTAGATCAAATTTGATAATTTGAATGTCAAATGTTAATTTTCCAAAATGATAATTATTTGCAACTCTTGCAGTTTTAGATGATAAAAATGACACGTGCATGCTCTGATAATTTCAATGTGAAATGACGTTGATAATTTTTAAATTTTATAATAAATATAAATACAGCTTCAATCATACTCAGTTTTCAATGTGTCTCTGCAGTTTACATTTCAAGTGTTGCTAGTGAAATTTCAAAGTAAGTACTTTTGCTAATATTATTCTTTTATTAATTCAAATTTTGTAAACAGACTATAAAAGATGGCCAGTCAAAAGATTTTAGATGAAATCTCAACTTCTGCTGTTAACAAAATTGAAAAGGTTAGTGGATTAATTAAACATAAGAAAGAATTTCTAAAATATATAACCTGGCTCAAAAAAACCATTTTATTACATAAGAGATGTTTAAAAAATAAATTAAATTGTGTAAAAAATTTTGCAAAAATTGAATCAAATTTAACTATTTTAAAGGATTATTTACTAATCTTAAAACAAAAAATACATAGTGTAAAGTATTTAAAATCTAAAAAGTTAATTTGGCAAGATGTTGACTCTTGTTTTAAAAGTAGAATTAAAACGGGTATGATAACAAATTTTTCTTTGAAAGATCCAAAAAAATTTCTCTTAAAATGCTTTAGAATATTTTCAAGACGAATTTTACATGAATTGAAAAGGTCGTTATTAAAAGTAAATGTAATTTTTGTTGGAGTCTTTATAAAACCTCACACTCACGAGACAACTCATAAATTTTTTTCTACTCCAAATATGGTAATTGATAAAAGTACAGATTTGAAAAATTGGTTCAAAATTAATGTTTATGAAAAAATTTTGTTACAACTAGAAGAGTTTCAAGAAAGGGACAGTGGGTGGGCTCTAAAAGAAATTTTACATCTGAAAGTTAATATAAATAAATATAATCCGATCAGTGTTGGTATTTCAACATATGTTGATTTACCTGATTTTGTTAAAAATACTAAAAGTGTAATCAATATCAAGAACAATGACCAATTTTGCTTCTTATGGGCTGTTGTTTGTGCTTTATATCCTGTAAAAACAATAAAAAATGTTTCACGTGTAACATCTTATCCACATTTTAGTTTGGTGTTAAAATTCAACAATATAAGATTTCCCATTGCTCTTGAAGATATTCCAAAATTTGAAAAAATGAATCAGTTGGCAATAAATGTCTTTACTATTTTGAATAAAAAGAAAAAAATACTCCCTTTGCTGTTGAGTAAAAGTGAAATTTCACCTAAAATTAATTTACTTATGATAACAAAAGATACTGATAATGATGATGATGATGATGATGATGATGATGATGATGATGATGAACTTTCTAATAAATGTTTATTTCATTTTGCTTACATTAAAAATTTAGCACGATTAACAAGTTATCAAATGGGTAATATTAAAAATAAAAAGTGGGTTTGTGAAAGATGTTTAAATCATTTTTCTACTCAAAATATAGTTAATGATCATATGCGCAATTGTTCAGTGTTAAACGAAACTAAAATAAAACTTCCCTCTAAAGATAAAAGTATTCTAAAATTTAAAAATTATAAAAATAAACTGATGGTGCCTTTCGTTATTTACGCTGATTTGGAGTGTCTACTGATAAACTATAAAGATTTGAACAAAACAAACACTTGTGAAAAGTATCAAAAACATAAACCGTTTAGTATTGCATTTTATTTAAAATGTTCCTATGACGATTCATTATCAAGATTTCATACCTATACTGGTAAAAATTGTTCAGTATGGTTTGCACATGAATTAAAAAAGATTTCAAATGAATTGGAAACAATTTTTTCTCACCCATGTAAAATGAAATCATTATCTGTTGAAGAAGAGCAAAATTTCTTATTAGCAATGAAATGTCATATTTGTTGTAAAGCATTTTTAAACGATGATAATGAGAGAAAAGTGAAAGATCATTGTCATTTAACAGGAAAGTTCAGAGGTGCTGCTCATAACTCATGTAACCTAAAATTTCAAGATATGAATACTATTCCAGTAATTTTTCATAATTTATCTGGTTATGATAGTCATTTTATAATTAAAGCTTTAAGTACAGAAATTCATGGACACATTGATCTATTACCAATTAATAAAGAAAAATATATTTCGTTTACTAAATACATTCTCAACAGTAAAATTAAATTTAGATTTTTAGATTCATACAGATTTATGCCAAGTAGTATTGATAAATTATCCACATATTTAAATGATGAGCAAAAAATTATTATACGGAAATTTTATAAAGATGATTTAAAATTTAATTTAGTCACTCGCAAAGGCATCTTTCCTTATGAGTATCTTGATTGTTGGGAAAAATTGCAAGAGAATAGTTTACCATCTATGCAAAAGTTTTTTAGTCATGTGTCTAATACTGAGATTTCTGGTGCCGATTATGAACATGCTTGTACGGTTTGGCAAGTATTTGAAATTAACACTCTTCAAGAGTATGCTGAATTGTATTTAACTGACGTTTTACTTTTGGCTGATATATTTGAAAATTTTAGATCTACTTGTATGAAAACATATGAATTAGATAGTCTTCACTATTGTACAGCTCCTGGATTATCTTTTGATAGTATGTTAAAAATCACAAACGTTGAATTAACTTTATTAACTGATGTTGATATGATAATGTTTTTTGAACGAGGTATTCGAGGAGGAGTTTCACAATGTTCGAATAGATACGGGCAAGCAAACAATAAATATATGGGTGAAGCTTATAATCCTATAATCCTCGCCAAACTTCCCTTAATTACTTTGTATTTATTTTTGTCTAATTTCCTCAGAATTTTCTTATAATTTCGTCCAAATTTCCCTGATTTTCTTATGACTTCGTCTAACTTCCCCTGATATCCTAGTGATTTCCTCTGATTTCCTTTTGATTGGCCTCTGATGTTCTAATATTTTTCCCTGATTTTTTAAGCTTATATAAAATTGATTTTAACACACTATACGATGATGATTGTGAAATTGGATACATTTTTGAAGTAGATCTTGAATATCCACCAACACTATTTGATTTGCATAAAGACTTACCTTTATGTCCTGAGCATTTAGTTCCACCAATTTCCGATTCAAAAAATACTAAATTAACTGGTTAAAAAAGTATATCGACTTAAATACAGAATTGAGAAAACAGAGTAAAAATGAATTTGAGAATTTTTTTTATAAATTAATGAATAATGCTGTTTTTGGAAAAACTATTGAAAATGTAAAAAAATATAGAAATTGGTAACGAAATGGAAAGGACGATACGGTGCAAATTGGTATATTTCACAGCCAAACTTTCATAGTTGTATAATATTTAGTAAAAATATGATTATAATTGAAATGAAACGGTTGGAAATTACATTTAATAAACCTATCTACGTGGGAATGTCAATTTTAGATATATCAAAAACTTTTTTGTACGACTTTCATTACAATTACATTTTATCAAAATTTGGAACTAATGTAAAATTATTATATACTGATACAGATGGTTTGATTTACTTATTTAACGATGATGATATCTATGCACATATAAAAAAGGATATTCATAAATTTGATACGTCAGATTACCCACTGAATTATATTTATAACATTCCACAAAAAAATAAAAAAGTGCTAGGCCTTATGAAGGATGAGAACTGTGGTCGAATTATGACTCATTTTATTGGTCTACGATCAAAAATGTACTCAATTAAAGTTTTACATGATAACGCTGACAAACAAAAACGTCTTGAAAATATGCAACGAGAAAAGTCAAGTAAACGGGAAATTTATAATTTTATTGCAAATTTTGGAATTATAAAAAAGGCTAAAGGTATAAAAACATCTGCTCTTAAATTAATTACTTTTGATGATTATTTTGAATGTTTGTTTAATAATCAAAAATTAGATGTTACTCAAAATGTTATCCAATCACAAAAGCATACAGTTTTTACCTTGAAACAAACAAAGTTGGCTTTAAGTGGTTCGGATGATAAAAGATTAGTAAATAATATGAGCACAGACACTTTACCTTGGGGATATTTGTATTAATTTAAATTCTTTATTTCAATTTTATTTTAATTTATTAACACTTTCAATTTAAAAGTTTAACAGTCTGAGATCTAAATGGGACACAGTTTTTGTAGACGTCAATCGTTTTGATAAGGATATAACTGAAAAGGCTGTAAAAAGAAGAATTGTTCCTACACCCATCCAAAGCAGCAACAACAACGACCAAGGAACTGTGTACTGTCACAACTGTGATTGTTTTTTTTTTTTTGTGATTATTCAATTGAAGTACATAGTGAAGAAGTAGTAGTAGAGACTAAAAAAAGTAAACTGTGTGGTGGTGGTGATAACATTTTGAACTTGTTGTATTGTACTGAAGACTCAACATGGTTAAAACTAGCATAACTTATGAACAAGCCACAAAGGAGCGTATAAACAATTTTTTTAAAAGACGATTTTATTTATATCAGGAAACCAGATACTTAGTTGAGTTGGGTAGGAATCCACGACAATTAAGCAAAAATGATGTCAATAGAGTTGTTGCGAAATCGATTTTACCAAAAACACTTAAGCAAAAGTTTAAAGAAACGTTTAATTTACCAAACGAAATTGAAGAGTCTAACTATGATTCAGAAGAAACAATTGCTGAAGATGGATAAATCGTTTTAAAATGTTTTGTTTTTTCTTTTTAGATTTTACCACATCATATTAAGTATATTAGTAAACGATTTTATGGTGATTCCTGTGAGGGAACAAAATCAAATCCGTTTCACCAAGTTTTGACTGTTGTGCAAGAACAATTAAATTTGTATAGTAGTACTAGAAGATGTTTTGTAGCAGGTGGTTTTGCCGCTTGCATGTTAAATAAGACTAATCATTTTAGTGATGTAGATATATTTGTTGAAGGCACGCAAGATGATGCTCCTCAATCTGTTGATACAGTAATACGCTTTTATAATCAATATGTTGGTTACAAAACAGAACAACACTCATTTTTTTCATACTATAAAGTCTATAAAAATATTGTTTTTAACATTATTTGGATTGGAAACTATCCAGAAATTTCAAATTTCGAATTATTTGTATTTAAAATTATAAATACATTTGACATGGACTTTTGTAAAAGTGCCTTATATTTAGAAAATAATAATTGGTACAAAATAAATTTTGCTGTAACAAATTATAGAATAACTAGCAACCGTAATGAAGAACATAATAAGCGTAGGTATATCTCAACCGCAAAAGATCTGATAAATTTAACGTAAATTCCTTAGCTTTACTTAGTTTTAAAACAGCAGCATGTCACATATAGTCTGCTTGCTTAAACCGCAACTTGTTAATTTGTAACCATAATCTGTTATGTATTGTTAGAGGCAACATGCCTGTACCTGTTCAATTCAAATGTCCAAAATGTCAAGGTGAAACCACCGAGCAAGGGGCTATCTGTACTATATGCCTTTATGTAAAATATGTCCAAATGTTATATAAAGAGAAACACCCAAAATACTAATACGTAAATTTACGTTAAATAAAAAAAAAATGTTAAAAAAAACTTGAATATTTATTTGTTCCTTTCAGAAATCCAAACAACAACTAAAAAATCTTTTGAGACGGAAAAGAAAACAGACCGAATCTTTGCTCAAAGCCTTGAAGAAGTTAAGAGCTGACATTGAGTTCTTGCAATTACAAAAACAAATGCAAAATTTACATGTAAAATAAATAAAAATATATATGAATTAATTATATTGATTTATTGAACCCATTAGTTACAATGTTGCAAAACTGATTAAAGTTGAAAAACAAGATGATTTGGTGTTATTTATAAAAATATAATGTTGCAAAACTGATTGGAGTTGAAAAACAAGATGATTCAGTGTTATTTATAAAAAAAATTAAAAAAGACCTGTGTAAGCTGATCATGTGTTTACTTATGAGGATTTCATATAAATACGCTAGTAGGTATTAACTTGTCATTCAGTCAATTGAAGTTTTAAATCATGAGTGAAGGTGAGAAATTATTTATATAATTTGAACATACCTATAATTTTCTCCTATCTCTTTCTTTAGAACTAATTCAGTGTCCGATAATTAAAGACCATTGGGTCAAACCAACTCGCATGTCTTTGCATTTAATTAAATGTAAACGGCGTTTACAACCCTCCATTGAAGCTTCAAAAGAACAACAACTTAAAGAAAGATGGAATCTTTTGAATAATGAAACTTATCCACAATACCCGTACCACCACAACCACCACCACCACCACCACCACGACCAACAACAACAACAACAACAACAGGGTACTACATCTCCAGTTCAAGGAGATTTAATTAAAACTGTACCACAATGTTCCTTAAGAAATGTACACCAGGAGCAAATGCAACATTATTCATTTCAATAATAAACAAAATAGTTACTAACTTTGACTTTTTCTTAATCTTCCTGGAAAATTAGGCCAGGCTAGGCTAGGCTAGGCGAGTCAGTTGCCTCGCTTCCAACCCCCTTTTTTCCTCTTTTTTCTTTTTCTTATCTTTTTATTCACCCAGACATTTTTTTTTTCTTGGTTTTTCTTTAGATTTCCTTTTTCTTGAAAAAACTGTTATGAATTATACCTTATCTGCAGTTTTTATAAGTTTGCTAAGCAATTAAGACCTATCTGCATTTTCACCAAGTTCACTGTGCAACAAACAACAACAATCTGGCAGATTTCAAGAATTCAGTTTTATATCTGTCATTTTTATTTGGTTGGACAACGCTGTGATTACTTGTGTATGTTAATTTTTTTGTTAAGCAGAGTTGTTTCAAGGTAAATTAAAATTATTTCAAAAAATGCCATTTTCATTATATCGGTTCGCAGATGCATTTTATACAAGAGCGACAATGAGAGCACGGATTCAGGAAAACATGGAAAATAAAGAGCTAGAGAAGAAAAATTATTAAGGAAACTTAAGGAATAGAAGACTTCTTTAAGTGAACGAAACAAAAAGAAGCAAACTGCAATGCGAGCCATGTCAAAGGCGCATGTAAATGTAAGAAAAACTGCAAAAATTGTGTAGGGAAAGAGACAATGTGAAATAAATGAAGAGTTTTGGATGCTAAATGATGATCATAATAATAAGAATTTGCCTTCATTTTCCTTCTTTTTTTACTTAGTTAATTGCCAGGAAGTGCAACTTGCAGAAGTACGAATTTAAATACTTTGAGCCTTGACACACTTTTATGTCAGGTCAGGTCAGGTCAGGTCAGGTCAGGTCAGGTCAGGTCAGAAGTTTAGCTTCGACGAATGAAAAAGTTTATGATCAACAGGATTTCAACAAAAACGTTAAGAATACATCTTCTAAAACGTCAGTCATTGAGATGCAAATTAATATATTTTTATATGGACGAATGTTATGTTATCAGTTTATTTAAAGTAAATAGCCAAATCCTCGTTCTATACTTACATAATTTTGTAACGGTGAAATTCCAAAGAGAGACAAAACACAAATAATACAAAAAGATTTCAAACATGATTTCACAGAACTGGATGTTCTTCTCTCTGCAAACATTTCTAAATCATCTGTTTGCTCCACAGAGGAATTTCCGTGGAAAAAAAAGGTTACTGGATAAGTTAAAAATCATTGTATCTAAAAGTAGATTAATTTTAGGCTCAATTTGTCTACAACAACGATCAATTTAAATTTAAATAATTTAATTTTTTGTTCATAACTTGTTAAAAAAATTATTTTATTTGCAGATAAGGTATTTGTGCTTAGTAAATGTGGAATATTTTGTTCAAAGAAACGCTCTAAGTGCAAAATTAACTAATCCGAAAGAAATAATTTAATAACAAGTTTAGGGTTGCATTTTAAAGCACTTTGAAAAAATATACTAGGATTTTGAACTACAAGATCAGAAGGTAAATAGTGGAACCAAATATAAAAGCAAATAGTTCGATATTTCAGTTTGGACTTTTATGTAAATGGGTCATTTTTGCCTTGATAGCACATTTTACAACGAATATGCTTCAAACCATAAAGAAAAACTCAAACATCTGTACAAGAAAATTCAAACCCACATTGATAATCAGAAAGAAATTGTTTTAAACAACAGAAACTTTTTAGGTCCAGAACAATTTCAATTTGAACTTGGTCAAACCGTATACAAAAAAAAATGAAAACGCAATAAAAAAGCAGATCAATATAAAGGACCATATTGGTTAATCGAATTCCTTGATCATAACATCGTAAAAATCCAAAGTAAAGAATCAAAAAAAACTGAAACAGTTCATTTAAAAGAATTAAGAAATCCCAGTGTTTCAGATCAATCCTCTTGTTTCTGATGGAAATATCAAAATTAACTTTAATCAAGATCCATGACCCCAATAACAATCCAGGCATTCTACCAATACACCTAGGTAAAACACAAAACATAATTAATCATTTATCTAAATTTACGACATCAATCCAATAATCGAAGAGTTTCAGAATTAAAAACCGCTAATCAAAATTCTCCTTCGAATATACAAAGAGAACTTCACAATTTTTATAATATTGTCCAAATTCTAGAACAAAAAATAGAAATTCAAATTTTGCAACTTAATCCAAAAGCATTCGAAAAACGATTTAAACGTGGATTAATTAATGCACGAGGTTCAATGGTCAAATCAATAACAGAAAATTTAGACCAAGCAGACGCTGAACGATATGATAAAGCAATCACTACTTTAACGCAAAATAAAAACAAAATTAAAACATTAGTAAACGATCGAATTACATAAATTCAAAAATCAATTGCTAAATTTGAAAACACTACCAAAATTATAGCTCATAATCAAATAGTCCTTCAATCACGAATCAATCCATGGATCCCGAAACTCTCTTTAAAATTCAAATGATAATGTCTCAAACTACCACCGCATTCCAGACTATTTCAGAATTGATCGAAAAAATTAAAGTAGCAATCAGTTTTTCAAAATTAGGCACTCTGCATAATTCAATCATTGAACCATCACTACTGTTAAAGAGAACCAACTTTAAAAAATTTATTACAATTTCTCATCGAAATTGACAAACCCTGTTTCGTCACCCGAATTCACAAAAATCCAACTACCAAAACTAGAAATGTCGACTAACTCTAATTCAACAACACCAGACGAAATCCACAAAATGAATTTAGAAGACATCAATCTTCAAGACCTTGACGAGATCAAAGGATCCCTGAATCTACAAAAAACAAACATCAAAAAAATTCAAGAGATTCCCTTCATCCCTGGAAACTCTTCATGGTTTATTGGTAGCGTCATCTTTATCATCATCCGATTGATTCTAAGAAGACGAACCCTCTACCTACGACGAAACAACCCCGGTGAAGACATCTAACTCCGAAACCCCGTTTCTTCGACTTCGGCAGGGAGGAGTTATGCACCCTAAGACAACAGACCCCTTGTATTCTATTTATATCTTGTTTACCCATAATTGAATTATTCATCATTATTTTGATTATTAATTATTATTTTGCAATCTCTTGCAATATTTTAGATTATAAATAGGAACCCCTTCCTATAAGTTTTTAATTGATCTTAATTGGTCTTAGTTTGATCTATTGTACTCTTCTCAAGTGAAAACTCAATAATTTATAATTCGATAAATTTAGCATTGTGTTTGTGAAATTATTGTTATTAACTCAAAAAATAGTTATTTGTGTACCAAGGCCAAAAAGTGTTTTTTTTTGGCCGAGTCTTTTTTTAATGGCCGAGGCGAGGGCAAAATGGCACTTTTTGGCCGTGATACACACAAGATTTTTTAGGCGACATCATTAAATTTACAAGTTAATTAATTCTTATTTATTATTTATTGATTTAATCATTTATAACAACTGAATAATTGTAAATATTTATGAATCCTTCAGAAAAGTTCATATTTTCTTTATTTACATATGCAGTTTCGGAAGGTTAGGTTCACAATTTGTATGAATTAGGTTTGGTGTGCTTTTTGATGCTGTTGCAGCAGCACTGCTAGACATGTTCATTTTCAATAATTCATCACGTCTTTATTGCACTTTACAGCAGGTTTGTCGATTTGATGTTACCCAAATAATTATAAAATTGGGGGTAATGTCGGTATCTTGATGTAATATGCAAAATTACGGATAGATGGCGCCACTATAGATCGGCCAAAAATGTTTGCGGCCAGAAAACACTTACTTTTAGGCCGCTTTTGAAGCCTAAAAATCCAATTTTTAGTTTAAGTCGCCTAAAAAGTGTTTTTTGAAGACTTTCACTTGAATCAAAAAGTTAATTAGCAGGATGTTTTCTGATTGTCATCGTTATCGCCACGCCTGAAATAGGTAAAAAAGTCCGTGAACTTCTTTAATTTACAGAAAATCACATCAATAACATATTCGCAACACCATTTCTTTTAATTATCTAATTTATTTCATACAAAACTTATTTCCCGTTGCAAAATTAGTAATATTTTTATTTGTATTATTATTTTTTATTCTTATTTTATTCTTATTCTTTTTTTTATTATTTTTAAGGTCATAATTGTTCGAAAACGATAAGTTTTTAATAAAGAAAATTATCCTTTAACCATATGAATTTTCATTCCTATTATATTCACATAAACGAAATTGAAATGCTTTGCAAAGAAGATCTGTTTATTTAAAAGTTTTATACGCATTTGAATTTCATGAAAGGAAATTATCCTACTAGAATTGTTAAACAACTTGACAAAAAACATCTGACGAAGCAAATGTCATAGCCATCGTTATTCTTGAGAGGTTGTTTAGATTTCAGTAATGTAAACAAATTATCACCGCATCTGGTTTTTTAAATAATTAGACATTATGAGAACGTCTTTTTTAGGCGGCAATAATATTGAACACCCCCTTTGAATCCAAACGTACAATAATATTCACTCAATAAAATTAAATAATGGTTGAAAAAAAAGCCAGTCTTCACTCACAAAAGGTCTTGAAAGAACTTGGGCTTAAGGTGGTCAAAAATGAATAAAAGTTTGTATTACACGCGCACCTAAAATGAATGTTTAACTTGCAGTCATTAAAACGCGCGACCCTTCGGCTGACTGCTTTGTTAAACAATCATTTCAGACGCTTGTATAATAAATAACTATTAAAAGTTTAAAAGTTTTTCTCACATCGAAAACTTAAGTAGTCGTTAGGATTGAATGGAGTCGTCTCACATCGAGATTTGATAATTTTCGTTTTAACTTAATTAAAATTAAGTGATTGGTGATCTTCATACATCGAAGAATCCGAGGAAGAAGACAACAGAAGAGAATAAACAAATTCGTCACACTCATCAGCGTGTAAGTTGCTCATCCTTTTGCTTCCCTTCCAAATCACTTTTTTTAACCTTAAGTTTAAGTTTGAAGTTGTTAAAGGTATAGAAAATCATCTAAGAAATTTAGCATGTTATTTTTAATTGCAAGAAGTCTTTTGGTGTCAAAATTAAATTCTAATATTCAGAATAAAGAAGAAAAATTAATAAAAATTGAGGATTTCGCCCTGAAAACCTTTATTAACGGGTTACAATACAATATTCAACTTCCGGTAAGACTGAAAAATCCCAATTTTTTAGAACAAGCCTTATTGTTCGTGATAGAAAAAGAAAATTTTCAATATTTAAGCACGGGTAATAATCAAAATTTAAATCAGCAAACGTATAAGCTTTATACTTTTAAACAACACCATATTGCAATTTGTCTTAATCGAATCAACCACTTTTCAATCCGCAACCAAACCATTTTGATCCACCAAATTATCCAAATTATCAGTTTCTTAGAATAGTGGTGTTGTTTTCAAACCAACTAGGCAAATTCCATTAGATAAACCCATTCCTATGTCGACTACATCTAGGGCACCTACGATTAGACAACCCCAATTTCAATTTCAAAATTATAGGCAACATTTTATCCCAAAATCAAAATATTCCTACGACAAATAATGAATCTGAAGAATTTGAACTTAACAAATTCCGATTACTCAGAATTTACTCATAATAATGTTTACCCACTATCTGATCAAAACAATTATGATTGCGCCATGAGCGACCATCAACAAGACTTTGATCCCTCTTCTCATGAATACCAAGATAATAATGAACCAAACACTATCATCTACCATTTATCAAAAAAAAATCGAAAATCAAAATGGCAACGGGTGAAAAAGAAATTAAATTGAAAGCTGATATCTCAGAGTTCGTAGAATTTCAAACTGATAAAACCTTTGAATTTCTTCTTTATGACTTTCACGATTTCTTTGATGGATCTGCTAGAAATGAAATTTTCTATAGATTTGAAGTAGAAAAAATTAATAAACAACTCAATGTTTATTCCATTCTATTTTCGACAATCAAAATACACAACATCTATTGCAAGCGAAGAAAATTACCAACTTTTAAACGATCTTTCAGAAAATCCCAAGATTAACTGATATTCAGATAAAACCACCAAATAAAATCTGCGATAATGAAACAGTTCACACTTTAAACACAAATAAAAAATCAATTGAAATCCGATTAAATTATTTTCATGTTCATAAAGCGATCAACGACATCACAGCGTATGTTAGTGATCAAAATACACTCGATCAAATAATTTTAAACTGCCAAAATTTAATTACTCTGCTTGATAATATTGAAAATGCGATAGCGGTAGCAAAACTGAATACTTTACACAATTCAATCATTTCGACTTCTGATTTATGTGGTTTTGTTTAATTAATAATTAATACTTGGATAAAAAATCAATTAATTTCAAATGTGCAACAGAAAAGCTGAGATGCTGTTGTGGTTGGAAGAAAAAAATATTTTTCTAGATCCAGGTTTGATAAAACCTAAGATCTATCAAATGATCAAAGAAAACAAGGGAAGAAACCCACTATTTAAACTAGATTTACTTATGACCCTGTATAGTCATACAGTTTTAAGATTACCACCTTTTTAAGAGTCAAATGGTAACGGAACTCATCAAATCAGAACGAATCGGCAATCACTCTTGGGCTAATAGAACACAAGATACACATAATAGAAAAAGTTGTCAACGACATGAATAACAATGTTGAAGTTCAAATGGCAGAAAATAGCAGCCATTTATGGCATCAACCTAAATTTGACGCGAATTTTAAATTTAGCGTTTGCGATTGAGCAAAATGAGCTTGCGATTGCACGGTTACCGAAAAAGCTCATGTTTGGTCCCTCTATGAGATGATCACAGTCCCTTTCGCCTGGAACAATGAAACCTGCAACTCCAGCACGAAAGTGTCTATGTCGCCGTATCGAGAGGAGCAGCCAGAGAAATTAGAACCATTTCGGGAATCAGCTTACATCATTGCAAGCCCTAGAACTACAAATTGAGGTTTTTACCTCGGTTCTCAGCTGACTACCCACACGCAGTTGTTGAGAGTTTATACATTGTGTATATAATTTCCATCATATAATAGAATCCACTTGTCATAATAAACACAACCAAAGGGTGGGGTTTAGCGGAAGCTAATTTATAAACAAAATTATGTTCTTCTTCAATGATAGGGCTTTTCTGCACACATGCTTTTTATAAACAAGAATATAAGTGTCTATGGGGTGGAGCTTAGTCACAAAGAAATTGTTCCTATAAAAGGTTATATTTTTTCTCTCATTAATTAGATAGGTTGATAAATTATGTCCTAAAACTCGCGAGAGTTTTTGCGAGAGTGCAAGTACCACGGAAATTCCATATAGTCAATGCTATTTTAGAACACCAAAAACGGAAAAAACTTGCGAAAAAAATGGTAATTAATTATGTAAAAATAAAAAACTAATTGTTATTTCTCAAAACAGGAAGAACAGCAGCAAAAGAGGGCATCACGAGAGAGGACCGGGGTTAAAAAAAATCAACATTTTGTCCAGAGATCTAACCGAAGGCGACGATTCAATTTAACCTGTTATGGTTTGTAACTTCAACTCGCACCCCTCTTAGCATCTTTTTGAATAAACGTAATTCATGAGGTATCATCTTTATTAAATCATGACATCTGTCATGAAAGCGTTCATTATATATACGATTATATAGTTTTTTATTTTTGGGCCATTCATTGGTTTTAATAATTCGTATATCCCATAAAATAAAGAATAATGCACATATAAATCCTCTTCTAGTCAATATCACATAAATAAAATACTTAAGCTTTTCTTTAACACGATGTGAAATATTAATTAGGTATAGGAAATAAATAAAAAAAATTTTTTATATTAAATGGATAAATGTACTGTTTAATTTTAGAATAAAATTTGTATAATAACACCTTAATAAAAAACTATCATAGACTGGATCTGATAACTCGTGAACATGTAAATACTACTGTAACTGATAACTCAATTTTTAAGCTCCCAAGCCTAAAGGTGCAACAATTATTGTAAAGGGTCTAGTGAAGGAAAAGTTCTTAGAATTGAAAATGGGTAAAGATTATATAATTTATAATAATATAGAGCAAGAAACGGATTGTCCTAATTTTAATTATTTAAAATGTTTATCAAAAGAAAAGTCGTTTGTAAACACTATTTACTGAAAAATGTATCCAGTTCATATTGTTCAAAACAAAATGTAAGATTATTGGATTTTTTTAAAAGGTATATTGGAAAAATAAAATGAGTGTGTGTATTATAAAATATTTTGTCAACCAGTCACATTGTTGTGGAAAATACTCATCTTCATCAAATGGTAAATGTTGTGTATTCAATAAAAAATGTTGTAAATCACCACTTTCATTGTTTAAGGTACAAAGGACTGTTTACATCGTTCATTTCGTAATAACTTGATTGAAATTTGGAATACATTTTATATAAAATTGCATAGTTCTTTTCTAAAATTTTTAAATTCAAATTATCATATGGATAACGAGTGGAATTTAGAAAAAAAATTTAAATTGTTTAAATTGATATGATCAAATTCACTGCGATTCTTTTCAATATTATTTTTTCGTAAGGTTTGGAAACCTATTATAATAAATCGTGTTTTTTTATTTGATTACTTGTTTTAATGTCCACGAATGTGATATTGTTTGAAATAATTCGGGAAATTCATAGAAGTCCCACGATCTATAGGGTGATTTTTAAAAAACGGCAGGCATTGTAGAATTATTATTTATAAACCGATTTTAAAAATTTTAAATAATGGCTTTTGATTTACTGGAAGCTGGAGTGCGATTTTCTCTAGTTAAGATGCTACATTTCTGTCACATTTCTCGATTCTGCCACGATGTCATGATTTTAGACTGTTTCTAAATAAATGTCTTAGCATATTTTAAAAAACTTTGAATTTTTCTCTTAAGTTTTCTTGATCGTTGTAGTTAATACTTTGAAACCTAATTGCTGTAGAAATTTTTTATTTTCAGGTGATAACGTCTCAGACGAAAGTTCTTGTCTAATTAAACTTTTTGAAGAACTATTCGTTCTTATATAAGGATGAAAAGATGAATTATGATAAAAAAATGTATATCGAATTTCCATTGCAGCATTTATTACCAGCTTTTTAAACAGATCTGTTGTAAAAAATGTCATCCTTATCTGAAAAACAAGCTATATTATTAAAAAAGAAATTAGTTAATCAACGTAAAATTTTAAATAAAAAACTATCGTCTTTTAATAATACTACTCCGCAAAAATCTTCGGCTATTACTATTCATGCGCCTATTAAAAAGTATAAACCATTAAAATATGTATCTAAATTCGATCCTATTCTTGAAGAAAAAGTAGTAGATGATTCTGATGAGGATGAAAAAGTAATTACTAAAAATGAAAAAGAAGATGATATTGATGAGGTAGAAGGAGAAGAATATCAAGAAGAAGAAAGTAGTAAAGATGATGCATAATTTACAAATGATTCATTATTTTTAAATCAACTTCAACAAGTACCATCAAACTATGTACAACAATTACTAGGATCTTTAATGCTTAATTAAAAATAAATTAAAGACATTATAAAATAATTTGATTGCAAGTATGGTCTTCGTTTTTTACTTGAAAAAAAAGATTTTACAATCGGTAAATTCAACGATTAAGTTCGATGGTAAACAAGCTATATTAAAGAATGGTGAAAAATATCTAACAACTCTAGGGGTGCGATTTTGTTTCTCAAAACGATAAATATCGGCAGTGCTAAAATATAGTCATCTTTGTCTTTTGCATTTGAAATTTGTATTTTTGTCCTTGTCACTTATCACTTCGTCTCGTATCGTTCAGAAACAAAATCGCACCCCAAGTCTTTTTGAATTGTTATTGAAAAAATCTCCTTCACCAATTTATACAAACGGCGATGAAAAAAATATTTATTAATTGTTGAAAAAACGAATGCACACAGACGTAATTATCAAGCATCACAACAAGTTATAAGTTATAAAAACTATATTTCGAAACTAAAATCTAAAAAAGGAAAAGACTGATAATAAAATTGACTACGTTTACTGGAATAGTATCAATGAACTTGTAGATAAGTTACGATTGCTTATTTCATCACAATCAGCTGGTCATACAGGTCATCTAAATTCGATAAATTCAATAATTGACGAATTACGTAAAGCTGGTGTTATTGAATAACATCTGTTAATTCAAGTAAATAAAGTAAAAAACCTTAAATTTTGGAATTAGGGGATTATTTTTTTTACGGAATATTGTGTGCAAAATTTCAATATTATAGGACAACTCTTTCTAACCCTAGACCCAAGAGCCCATAGTTAACAGAAACGTTTTGTTGTCCGGACCTGAAAAACGTTCTTGCTGCTAACGCCGAATTTCGATCGCACTCTCCAAAAATAAGATACATTTCGAGGCATTCTGCCGCTGAGTACTCGTGAGTCGTTTTAAAATATTTGTTAACATCAAACGCCAACTAGGAAACCAGCAAGCGAGGGAAACGAACAAAAACGCCGTTGACACACTCCACTTGGCTTTCCACTGTTGTGTCAGTCCTACCGCCGTGTCTCTTGTCATTCAACGCTTGTCAACCAGTGGTCAAGTTTGTCATGTCTTTTCTCAGTTTTTGTTGGAGCTGAACTTTCATTTTGCAATTTACACATTTACAGCTTTTCCCGATATCCCCGGGACAGCCTTGTATATTTATCGTAAGAAAACAGGTGGAGTTGTCACATAATCGGTGGTAAACCAAGGATGCGCCCCGTTGGCTGAAGCCAAGACCCCCTTTCCCAAAGACAAGCATCCGGCCCACCTTGGCAAAGACCGCTCCCTGGGTCCCTTGCCAAAGACAAGCCCTACGGCCCCATTTTAGCACGATGATTTTAGTTGTAGGAGATTTTTGTGGGGTCAGTGAAGCAACCGCATGTGTGATAATTAAGGATGTAACGAATGCAATAGTATCTTTGGGACCACAATTTTTATACATGTCAAGAAATCTTAAAGAACGAGAAGAAACCCAACGAGATTTTTTACGCTAGCCCGATTTCCCAAAGTTATAGGAGCCCTCGATTGCACCCATGTAGAGATAGAATCACCAGGAGGTCCAAATGCTGAATATTATCGTGGAAGAAAAAGGTTGGTTTTCGCTGAGTGTTCAAGATGTATGTGATTCTAAATTGAGAATTTTGGATATTGTGGAAAGATAGCCAAACAATTGTAATTGCTCATTATAATAAAAATAAGAATATAATCTAATATTGTTGAACAAAGCGTTGAACTCAAAACCCAATTTAATTAATTTTAGACAGGCATTTTTAATTCAAACCAAAAATTTGAATGTTCAATTTTGTCTTCTACTTCATACCACTCACAAACTTCAATCTCTAGACGTTGGAGTAATGTATTCATGTAGATATCCATATGTACGTCAATCTTTGGAAAAATAGCTGAATCATCCAGACAAATGAATACTCGAGACAAAATAGTTCTACTTATCACTTGATAAGAATGAGAAATGTGCTTTTCGTAGCAACTTCTTATCAAGGGACTGTTTATAGTAAATGTTTATTACGAGCTAATTCTGTTACATTTTTATTAGTAAATAAGAATAAATAAAAAGATTGCATGACGCTTGCCTGCTTGCCTCGACCTGACTATTATTGAAAATTACGTAGAAACCAATTTTTATACAACAACAATTGATTCAATTAAAAGTTACTAAGTTTTATACATTTCAAAAAATTGTATAAACAATTTCAACCAGCCTGTAGACGTGTGATTTTATAAACGAAATAAGTATTTCAAAGTGAGTTTTCCCGATGCTACGAGTATTTGTTGAATACTATATAATCTATAATTTTTTAATCAATATTCAGCCTTGAGTACAAAGTAATAGTAGTCACTCTGTAATTTTTACATAAAATAAATCTTTACTTTTATCTTAAACGTAATTCGCGTCCTATTTTTTCTGGTCACTTCGATGGTGAAACAAGGTTTGACGACAGTGTCGAACAAACTGCACCACATTGGTGGAAACTGTCTTACCAGTATTGTAAACAATTTGACGGAAAACATCTGACAAAGCCAGGGCCACAGAGAGGTGATAGGATAAAGAGAAGGCACACAGTTCCACTTTGCACGCAGTTTGAATAGACAAAGAGGAAATGCTTTCTATCTCAACAAATTTTCTGTTCGTAGACACTGGCGTAGACGCTGCTACGATTTAGTTTCTTTTTAAATTTTGCGCTCTACGCGTAACATGATAGTGTAGCAAGCAGGTACTGTGACAGTAATTTTTTTAGATTTAAAGGTGCAAGTGCCACAGCAGAATTTTGTGAAGTTTTTAATATGGCTTTTGACATACTGAATAGTAGAAGCAATTTTAATCATCAAATTCATCAAAAACCAATATCTCAATTGACAGTGGATTATTATAAAAAATGCACCGAAAAAGTAAACAAGTACATTTCTGAATTAAAAATGCCCGATGGAAAAGAAGTTGTCAACTCCCAACAACAAACGGGTTTTGTAGGAATGATTATAAGGTTACAAAATTCAATTAAAATATTTCAATTTTTATCAGAAAAAAAACATAAATAAATATCTTTTGACCTACAAACTCTCGCAGGACCATTTAGAAATGTTTTTTGGGTGTATTAGGAGTAGGGCAGGCTTTAACAACCCCAACTGCGTACAGTTCCAAGCTGCGTATAAAAGATTGTTGACACAAAACCAAATTTCAGCCTCACCAACTGGAAATATATCCATTTTGGATACTAGTGCAGCAGTTTTCATACCAACGGTTAATCCCAGTACTTCTGATGGTATAGTTGAGGGCCCCGTTATTTGCCAACCTATAGATCATAACTATGTACATAGTGTATATTCCTCCACCATGTATGTTGACAACGTGGTGGAATACATAGCAGGGTTTGTTGTAAAAAAAATTAAAAAAAAAAATTATTTGTGATATTTGTTTAACGTCACTACAAACCACATCTACAAACAATCTGCTGATCAACCTAAAAAATAGGGGCGGGTTAATTAAGCCTTCAAAATCTGTTATAAAAATTTGTCAAATAGCAGAAAAATGTATTAGACAGGCTAGTAACATTTTCCACCCCAATATTTCGTTAATATTATCGGTTCTAATAAGAAACGAATTAAAAGATTGTGTTATTGTTCCCTGAGTTGAACGAACACATTTTAATTCAAAATAGGGTGGACAATCACAGAAATGTATTAATTAATTATATTATACATTTTTTTTAGAAGTAAGATTACATCACATTTCAAATACTAAAGAGAAAAAAAGTCGCATTCGTCAAAAACTTAATAAGTTGGTATTATTTTTAAATGAATAAATGTAAATAGTAGTAAATAAGCAATATGTAAATAAAGCTTGTAAATATTGTATATATACAGGGTGATTTTTTTAAAACGGCAGGCGTTGTAGAATTTTTATTTATGAACCAATTTCAAAAATTTAAAAAGCAAATTAAATGGTTTTTAATTTACTATAAACTGATGATTTTAAAAATTTTCTAAATGTCTTAGTATCTTTTGGGCGATACTCAACTTTCTTATTTTAAATTGGAACCCATATTTTTTTTTTCATAATTTGGAAGATATTAATTTTCTTGATTCAGAAATGTGCTACTTCTATGTTCTACTTCTACTAAAAATATTTTTAAAAAAATTAACAAAATTGAAAAAAAATAAGCAATAAAAGTTAATAAAATCTATTGCATAGTGTCAAATAAAAGAATGCCGTTATTGTAATGTCAAAAAGCAGCAAATAACAGAAAGGATCGGCATTTTTTTTTGAAATTATTAATAACAAAAGACAATAATAATTACAAATCAGAAAAAACAACTACCGAATTTAATTAAAATACTGTTGAAACGCCATCCCGTTTTTTTCATTGCACAATTGACACCATGCACCTAGATTTTATTAACTTTCATTGTCTAAATTTTTTCATTTTTGATTTTTTTTTTTAATATTTTTTGTAAAAGTAGAACATATTACACATTTCTGAATCAAGAAAATTAATATCTTCTAAATTTTGAAAAAAAAAATATGGGTGTCAATTTAAAATAAGAAAGTTGAGTATCGCCCAAAAGATACTAAGACATTTAGAAAAATTTTAAAATCACCAGTTTATAGTAAATTAAAAACCATTTAATTTGTTTTTTAAATTTTTGAAATCGGTTCATAAATAAAAATTCTACAACGCCTGCCGTTTTAAAAAAATCACCCTGTATGTTAATGTGTTTGTAAATATAAATTGTAAAATTTGATTCCTCTTTGCATTTTACCATCCTATTTCTCAAGAATGTGAAAACACTCTTAAGCCCGGTATTTATTAAAGATTAGTACTTGACTATAACAAGAACATCAATACTTAATTTCTAATCAGTAGTAACTAAAGGTGGAAAAATCAGCGCTTAGTTGATAATGGATTTGAAACAACTCCTAAAAAATCATTGTGACATCATGTAAGTATTAATCAAAGAAAAATGTTTTCCTTCTTTTAAATTACCCGCACATATTGATGATTGGAGCGTAGTAAGATTCTGAACGATTTTGGTTGCATTTGGTCTACGAAAACTTGTTGAGATAGAAAACATCGGTGCTCGTTGTTAATCCAACCTGCGCGCAACATTTACATGTTGAGAGATAGGCATGCCTTCTCTTTAATCTATCACCTCTCTGCAGGGCCATCGTTATCGTTATGTTGATATTTCAATGAAGTAAACAAATCTTTTCACTTATGGTTCTTTTCAAATTATAACACATTATGAAAACGTCATTTTTAAAAACAACGCTTAACGATCTGAAGTGTCTCTTTTAAATCCGGGGGGTTTTATAGGATCATTGCCATGCAAATTTTTAGTTTTATAAAATTTGTTTAATGTTTGCATCAAGTTTAACAGCAAATTGTAAATATTCCACTCCTAGAAAATAAAAGGCTTGGCATCATTTGCTCCATTTTGTTCGGTGTTGGAGAACTTAATATGATTGATTTTAGCTCACTCAACGACGTATTAAAAAATTTAAAAATTTGATATTTGTCATTGTGACAGCAGATCACCGTGAGTCCAAACTAACCTCACTTTTTAAAGATTTGGAGATTTCTTTTGAAGGACTAACAACGATGCCTAACGTTTCAAAACCCTTGTTCTAAGCCCAAATTGTTGGTTTCCGACATGGGTAACTTCAGTCTTAAGTTAATTTTACAACTAATTTAACGATTGCTGATATTTGATTGGCGGAAAAACCATCACATGTCACTTTAACAGGATGTTAAGTATTTAATGGAAATTAAAGATTTAATTTAGATTCTGTAAACCGACACTTAAACTACAAATCAAATCATATGAATTATATTTTTAAGGAAAGTAAGTGCAAAATTTAATTGAAATAAACGGATGCAAAAATTTTTTTAAAAAAGTTGATGAAATTAATGTACACAAAGTGCCCGAAAATGATGAATCAAGAGACGAAAAATTTGGTGTAAAATGGCTGTAGATTCATCAAGATTTCGAAGACGTACAAGATGTTTATAAATGTTTCTAGCATCAAGGGTGGCTCTGGAATTCCTGTCGTACACATTTTGCCGCTTTGTTTTCATAGTGAATATAACTATTTTGAAAATTATTTATGTTATTTACGTTAATGACGTTTAAGTTACAGTTTTGTGTTCAAGTTTTTGATTTTCAGGTTTTAAACCCAACTAGAACAGTTTGTTTCTCAAAACTTACTTTGCTCCATGTTTGAGGTTAACTGCAAATGTCAGTTGAAAAATCGAAACCCACATTTGTAATAAGCGGCAAATTTCTTTGACATTTCATAGTTACCTTTGATGTAGAAACATTTTTAAACACCTTGTATAACACAGTTTAAATTACTATCGCGGAATCAAAATTTCGCACATCAAATTGATTGATGTTTAAAAATTGTAAACTGTCCTTGTCTTTATAACCTTAAAATTTGTGTCAGAAATTTACTTTGTATGTCAGTCACAATGACAATAAAGGTTGCTTTACATTGCCATGTCAAAAAGTGATGTTCGAAATTTTGATTCCGCGATATAGTTTGTAATCTGAGAGATTGAATGACAGAAAAGTCACTAAATCTACGCGATAAAAAGTGTACCATACGCGCGAAATTGACAAAATAACCCCAGTTACTGACAACCCTGTCAACCCATTTCGCGTAGAAATTTAGTGTTTTTAGTGTATTTTGTAGTATAACAACCTATATGTCAACTGTCGAAATCTCCCAATCTCTCACCGGATAAACTATAGTATATTTAAGTAAAATATTTAATAAAAAAGTTAGTTGATTTCATTTTGCTAGTTGGTATTGCTGCATAAATCTCAATTGTGTCAATTTGTGTAGCATTTGAAAGACCAATGACCTTCGAAAATAATAAAGGCAAACTAATTAACTAAAGCTACAACAAAAATTTATTGAAACAGATTTAAATTTATCAGTTGAATCATCGCTCTGATGATGATAACATTGCTATCGAAACGCGCGTCAGCATTTTTTGACAAAATTAGGTGTTTGGTAATAAATTGTAATTTTGATAATTTAAATTTAAATTAATCGTCAATCGTTCAAATTTAATGCGGTGCTATCAACATATTTCCCTACTGATAAAAAACGACTTTGAAACCATAAAAAGTACTCAAAAAAAACTCACCCCACATCCAAGCACTCCGCCACTTCCAACTTATTAGAATGCCACTGTATTATTACCTAATAACAGAAGACAATAATAAGAATTTTCCATTTCACAAAGAATCTTTTTACTAACCTCAAAAGTTTCATTACGTTGTAATAATACCATCTCAACGGCTAAGTTCAGACGAGACGATTCACTCGTTAACGCGACACAAATTGATTCAAAACACTCATTTTCTAGAACAATCCAAGCAAAGCAACAGTAAAGTTGCAACACATTTGAACACGTCTGCAAGCCAAGAACGCCAGCTGCCAAATGCCCCCCGCGCCGCACGCGAGATTCCGATTCCCGAACACAGCAGTCACTAGAGGGCGCACTCCTTCTATAAACAATAAAGTCACTAGATGAAAAACTTTTCTTAAAAGTCAAATGAAAATTTCTATTCAGATGTCCCAAAACGCTCGCACTTACTTTTAATAATCAAAATCTGAGTTGCTTGCTGTATCGCACAATGTTCAGGCATTTATAACAAGCATTTAAAGTTGACCATTCACAGTGCATCTTCGTTTCTTCGTGTAATTTAAGGGGATCTTCGCAGTGCGAAACGACAACCAACTCGAATTTTTAAGAAAAATTCTTCAAGAAAGTGCAAACGATTTGAGATTCTCTCTAGTGACTTGGAAAGTAAAACAATTTTAAAGAACAATAAGGTCACTAGATAGAAACTTTTTGGTACGCCAAGTTCACACAAGCCTTTTCCATCATAATAATAAAAAAAAAAACAAATTAATTGCTTTTTGTTCTGAATCAAAATTCGTACTCTATTTTCGTTCAAAAATCCTGGGAATTTACAAACAAAACACACTTTGCAAAATTTTGTTCTGAAGATATGAACCAATCAAAAATTAACAAAAAAAAATTAACTGACATATTTGGAAAAGTTACTAATGTAGACTTGCTAATTGACTGCCGAATTTAAAACTCTTACATCGACTAGCAGAGACAAAATATTCCAAAAATAGTTAATTAATAGTAATTAAAAAACTTATTAATTACGTTACAATTATTAATTGCGTAAAATTGTATAATTTTTATATGTATATGTACAAGCGCACAATAATAATAAAATAATAGATATAAAACTGTTTCCACAAAGAAGCTACTGTATTTCTGATAACATTAATGAATATATTTTGGATACAAAATGTACTGGAGAATTGGAAAGTCATTTATAAAATAAAATGTTTTGCTCCATCAGGTCCGGATTCAGAGATATTATTGAATAGTTTTTTTGTTCTAAAGTAAAAATTTATTTTTAGGCAACTTAACCTAAAAATGGGATCTTTGGGCCTCAAAAGCGCCCTAAAAGTAAGTCTTTTCTGGCCCCAAACATTTTTGGCCGATCTATGGTGGCGCCATCTATCCATAGGTTTGCATATTACATAAAGATGCCGACATTAGCCCCAATTTTATAATTATTTGGGTAAAATCAAATCGACAAACTGCTGTAAAGTGCAGCAAAGACGTGTTGAATTATTGAAAATGAACATGTCTAGCAGTGCTGCTAACTTCAAAAAGCACATCAAACCTAATTCATAAATATTGTGAAGCTACACATGCCGAAACTGCAAATGTAAATAAAGAAACTATGAACTCTTCTAAAGGATTAATAAATATTACCAATTATTCAGTTGTTATAAATGATTACATCAAAAAGTGCCATTTTGCCCTCGGCCATTAAAAAAAGGCTCGGCCAAAAAAGAAACACTATGAAGTTACCTATGTCGAAAACCAACAATTTGGGCTTAGAACAAGAGTTTTGCAACGTTAGGCATCGTTGTTAGTCCTCCAAAAGAAATCTCCTAATCTTTAAAAAGTGAGGTTAGTTTGGACTCACGGTGATCTGCTGCTTAGATTAGTTAGAGTATAGATAGCCGACTCTATCACTCTCATTTTGATACCGAATCTAGCGCAATCTATAAAAATGTGGCCGTACTATTTTGAAGAGTCTAGACAACAACCACACCAAATGTGGTGTTTGTCTTTGCTAACTAAAACATTGGTTTTTGTCTTTGCTATTTTAAGAATAGGTTTTTATCTTTGCTATTTTTTCTTTTTATGGATTTGATAGAAATTAAAACAAAACAAAATATAAAATAAAAGTGTATATTAAAAAGTAATAAACGCAATAACAAGTACTGGATACAATGAGTTATGATAACTTTGTTAACACATCCCACATTTTCAATACCTAATTCAGGATCATATGGTGCAAACTATACAATGATAAACTCAAAATATGATGATTAATCAATTAATTACTAAACAAACACGTTTTCAACAACTAAGAGAAAATGTTGAATAATAAAATCCACTTCATGTTTTAAAGAAAAAAATTATATGTTGGAAAAATGTATCAAATTCAATTAAATCTCCCAACGTATACATTTAAAAAGAAAAGCATAAACTAGAATATGTGAAAAATGGAGGTACACGCTGGTACTCCATATAAATTTAACAATAATTACATGTATACAAATACACTATCTGTGTAAGATCATTCGTAAGGATTGACCACAATCAACCCAAGTTAACAATTATTTACCAGGCCAAATTTAAAGCAGACAGTGGAAAAAATTTCAGTGTGCTTCCATAAAACCACTTTCAATCAAAATGTCCCAAGCAAACTTGAAGTTTTTGGTGGAATCGCCGATCCTGGAATTGTTAATCCGCTGAAGCCAAATATTAGTAACATTTCTGTCAGATGGAGTGTGTACTCTGAAAATATTGGTTCATATTAGATCGTAATATATTAAAATGATTTTCAGTCTTACTTTTTGGACATATTATCACCACACCCAGGAACACAACACCCTGTTCCTCCTGTAGTCATATTCACAAACAACATTATAATGTTAACTTGGGTAATTAAACTACTAAATTATTTACACTACACAACGTTATCACTACATTAGACACTAAACTAAAACGAAATTAAGAAAATACACAAGGAAATTCGGAAAACACTCTTAACGAAAGTGCAAAACAAAATGCAAGTGCAAATTTGCAGACTCTGCACAAATTTGAATTCCAAGAATCTGTCAACGACTGCTGCGCTTGAATTAAAATACCAAGCGCCACCTAGATCAGAAGCCGGAAACAATAATTTATGTTAAGGCCAGATTTTTATAGATGGAGGTAAAGTAGCTGAAAAGTTCATCCTATGGAGTGCCCGTGCCTTGATCTGCTGTCACAATGACAAATATCAAATTTCAATTGTACCGACATTTCGGTATGAAGTTTGAAATTAATCGTTTTTAAATTGTTTTTTTTTTTAATAATGTTGTAAAAGCATCGAATTAAAAATATTGCGGTTTGATTGAGAATCATTCAAAGAATAATCCACCATTGATCGAATTTCATTTGGGGGTTCGAGAGAGCAAGAAAAAAATAAAATTCATTTTCCCATGTTATTTCCCTATGTTCAGCAATCGCTGGAACATCCGGTACAAACAATTTATCAATAAACATCAATAATAAACGTTAATTATTTTCAAAGGCGTTTTACGTTTTTGGAAGACCCGAAGACAATCTTTCCTATTCCGCAAGCATAGTACAGGCGGTGTCTTATCGAGAGTACTAACAAATTATGGCCAGATTAAGAGTAACCAACATCTCACCCGCGGAAGACCCGCTAGTTAGGTGAACCCTGACTACCCCGCGAGTCCCACGTAACAAGCTTCCAGCACTGGGTTTTCGAAAGTCAGAATCAAAGTTTAATTTTGAATTGATCACACTCTAAAAAGAATGTACTAACATTAACGCGAGAGGCTGTTTGTTATGTTGTGTCTTTTGTGACGAAGAAAATCTAGAAAGGAGAATTGGGTTCGGACAAGTACAGAGCAGCTAAGAAATCAAGGGACATACATAAAATACATAAACATATAAATTTTCAGTTTCGATAAAATACAATGGAAGAGAAAGTCGTGGACTTTAGGAAAAATGTACTCGTTTTTGTTCACGAATGACACAGAGTGATCCAAAAAGACATTCCCAGTTAATTTGATGTATTTCACAATTTCTTTAAAATCCCATTCTATTTTTAATCCTTCGAACTCAGCAGTATAAATTCCTTGAACTGAATCGAATAAAATTCAAGTTCCCAAAACTATCGGGTTTCCACGAATCTAAACTGTTTCTGCACGTGGCTTATCGGACGGTGGGCGAACACTGGATTGCAATTTGCAACCGTTGCCAAGGTATGAGCAATGTGATTGGCGTTGCTATGTTGCAAATGGGATTTGCAGTAACGCAAGTCACACTTGAAATCGACCCTTAGTCATTTAGTAAAATTAAGCATAGAAAAGTAATTTGTAATTAAAAATGAGAACAGATTAGAGTTTGATATTTGTAGGAAAGAAACGAGTATTCTTCGCTACATCACTGTGGACTCTCATTATTGTCCTTAACATAAGATGGCGAGTCTGAATTTTCTGGTTTACAGGCTTTTGAATTTACCATTAAACAAATTTAGATTCAATTGTTGATATTATGAAATAGTTAAAAAATTTAGATTTAAGAAATTGGTCAATGAATGTTTTACTTTTCAGAAAACACCTGAGAAGACTTCTTTTGTTACAAACCCTTACTCACCTTCAGTGACAAAGGGAGTGGAAAGAATTTTCCAGGGTTTAGATCTCAAAGCAGTTGCAAAGCAAACAACAGAAAAGTCGGGGATTTATGAAATTAAATGTAAAGATTGTGATCAGAAATATATTGGGCAAACAAGAAGGTCAATTTTAAAAAGGTTCAAGCTCATCTCAAATTTGGAAGGTTTGAAAAATCAAGCGTTGCCCAACATGTTTTTGACAATGACCACCACATTGATGAAAGTTGTCT
Organism: Gnatocerus cornutus; assembly: GCA_029298725.1. Classification (NCBI taxonomy): domain Eukaryota; kingdom Metazoa; phylum Arthropoda; class Insecta; order Coleoptera; family Tenebrionidae; genus Gnatocerus; species Gnatocerus cornutus. Next base: position 7,559,446 of record CM055516.1, read on the forward strand.
TCGTTTAATTGAAAATGTAAATAATTGTAAGTTTCTAGACATTTACGAAAGTCTAGAAATATTTAGGAAAAAAAATGTAATAATGAACTCAGACAACGGCCCCATCTCCTTCTCCTCCCTCTACTCCCTTCTACCTGCGCCAAAGGGTGCGCGTCGACAAGCTTTTAGTATGCAGGTCCGGCAACACTTGTGTCCACCCCCAAAATCATCTTTAATTTTAAAGATAAAACTTTCAAAATTTGCATACGCTCACAGTTAACAAAGCTCTAGAAGCTGACGCAAAAATTTGTTTTTTATCACTGATAGTTTTGGCGTCGCGACACTTTGAAAATGTCATTTTTAGGTAATTGTGAGGGTTTGTGATATCAACCCCTAATTTAATTTGTTTTCAATATAAATATATTTAAAATATCTCAGTTGTTATTTTAGATTCAATGTAAATTGTCTTCAAAATTTGAGAAAAAAATGCTGTTTTATAGTTTATCCGGTGAGAGATTGGGATATTTCGACAGTTGACATATAGGTTGGTAGCAAATTATGCTACAAAATACACTAAAAACACTAAATTCCTACGCGAAATGGGTTGACAGGGTTGTCAGTAACTGGGGTTATTTTGTTATTTTAAATTTCGCGCGTTTGGTACACTTTTTATCGCGTAGATTTAGTGACTTTTCTGTCATTCAATCTCTCACCGTACAAACTATATCAAGTTAGTTTCCAATTTCATTACGTCAAAATTGGGAACTACGTTTACACCCATCTGTCAACATCTTGTGTCACAAATGACATCTATCCTTTGGTTCGCTTTAGATTGTAACTTTAGATTGTAACGCTTTGTCGATGTTAATTAACGATTTGTGGTGTCCATAAAGTGCAACATACCCGTGTTAATCAAAATTAGCCTTTATAAAAGAGAATGAAGTGACTTGTAAAATTTTGGTGTAAACGTAGTTTGCCACTGCGCCGTCATAATTTTGAAAACTAACTTGATAAAGCAGCGTTTGTTTCGCAAATTTTAAACACAATTTGTATTTGATTTAAAACAAAAATTCAAATATTTTTGTTACAGTTATGTCGAAAAAAATTTGAATTCGCGAATATCTCCGCAAAAACTCAAAAATCGCTAAAAATTAGACTTCTTAGGCGTCGCGACGCTAAACAAACCGTGATAAAAAACAATTTTTTTTGTCAGCTTTTTCTATTTCTATTTCGCGTTCATAATGAAGATATTTCGATACGCGTTTGAGCGTATTTCGGACCCACCCGTGCTAATATTTCCAGGAACATATATTTTTCTTAGGTTTGCAGCAGACAAACTGTCAACCTGCCGTCAACGTTAATAATTTAGATTTTTAAATCGATCAATACACTATTATTTCTTGTTGTACTTGGCTTAATAATTCATCGGAGGAAAACTCTTTGGATGAAAGAGAACCATCATGATGATGATCAACATCTTCGCTCTCTTGGCTCCCTTGCGCTCCGGTAAACTCAAAACGTCACACCTATCAAACTGACTGAAATTGGATTTGGTTACTTCGAATTTTTTGCAAATGGCAACTACCCTAAAATTCCCTAGATTTCGAAATCAAGTGTTTTCGTTTAAAATAAGACAAAATAGAAAAAATAGCGTATGATACTTGTTCATAATGCATTTTGCCACACTTACTACTTTGTGACAAAACGTACGTGCGGCAAAATGTTCATTATGAAACGCGTTTCATAATATACTATTATTTTATTGTCAACCTCCAACCCCTGACATCCCACCCTTAAATTTTGAAATTTGCAGATGATTTTTTTTTACAGCATATTGGGGCCAAGAAAAACATGTATACAAACATTCAGTATTATAAAATAACTCTTTCTGCCCTAGACCCAAGAGTCTAAAGCTAACCAGTTTGCCACTACACCGTCATGTCATAATTATAAAAACTAAAATCTTTGAAATTAAGGGTCTACGCTACGCATATACCCGTATATGGCTTACGATTTTTCGTTTTTGAAGCGCATTTTGGACTTTGAAAAATCGCTCGACCTCTGTATGTATGCGTCTCAGGTAGAGCTATGGAGGTGACATCTTCGAATTTTGAAAAAGTGAAAAATTTGACTTTAATTAATTAAAAACTGAAATTCCCATTTTTCGTTTTTAAGGAATATGAAGCAACCTAGGAAGTTAAAAAAAATACCAACATGTGGAGAATTAAAACCTCTATGGAGGTGACATTTTTGTTTTTGTCATTATGCTATAATTTTGAAGTTATTAATAAAAAAACAAATCAAAAATAGGCAACCAACAGTACAACTAACGCAAATCATCTTATGCAAATCTCATGATTTACGACCGCTCACTAGGGGGTCACTGACGTTCCGCCCAATTGTAATAAACTGCTATCGGGTAAAAGCAGGTAAAGACCCAACTGGTCGCTCTCGGCAACAAATATCGAAGGTACTTGTAGCTAGTGTATTGAGAAATAATATTTTATTATCTCTGATACAGGGTCCGGCAACATTTGTGGTCACCCCCAAAATTGTCTTATAGAGGTAAAATTTTAAAAATTTACATACGCTAATGGATAATCGAAGAAGCTCTAGAAGATGACGCAAAAACTTGTTCTTTATCACCGATAGTTTTGGCGTCGCGACGCCTTAAAAGTGTAATTTTTATCTATTTGTGAGGGTTTTTGGAACCATTCAATATATACAGGGTCCGGCAACACTTGTGTCCACCCCTAAAATCGTCTTTAATTTTAAAGTTAAAATTTTGAAAATTTGCATACGCTCATAGTTGACAAAGCTCTAGAAGCTGACGCAAAAATTTGTTTTTTATGACGGTTTGGTTGGTGTCGCGACGTCTTAGAAATATAATTTTTAGCGATTTTCGATTTTTTGCGGAAATATTCGCGAATTCAATTTTTTTCCAACATAACTGTGATACAAATATCGGAGTTTTTATTTTAAATCTAATGCAAATTGTGTTTAAAATTTGCGAAAAAAACGCTGTTTTATCAAGTTAGTTTTCAAAATTCTAACAGCGCAGCGGCAAACTACGTTTACACCAAAATTTCACAAGTCACATTATTCACTCTTATAAAGGTTAATTTTGATTATCACGGGTATGTTGCACTTTATGGACACCAGAAATCGTTAATTAACATCGACAAATCGACAATTTCACCAATTAAGACTTTTGTTACAATCTAAAGCGAACCAAAAGATAGATGTCATTTGGACACCAGATGTTGACAGATGGGTGTAAACGTAGTTCCCAATTTTGACGTAATAAAATTGGAAACTAACTTGATAAAACAGCATTTTTTTTTTCAAATTTTGAAGACAATTTGCATTGAATCTAAAACGACAACTGAGATATTTTTAACACATATATATTGAAAAAAAATTAAATTAGAGGTTGATATCACAAACCCTCACAATTAACTAAAAATTACATATTTAAGGCGTCGCGACGCCAAAATTATTAGTGATAAAAAACAAATCTTTGCGTCAGGTTCTAGAGCTTTGTCAACTATGAGCGTATGCAAATTTTCAAAATTTTATTTTTAAAATTAAAGACGATTTTGGGGGTGGACACAAGTGTTGCCGGACCCTGTATATACAGGGTGGCCCATCTAAGACTTTCGGGCTCAATATCTTTGTTATTTATGAACGGATTTTTCCAAAATTTAAAATATAATTTCTTGAATAGGTAAGGATGATGTGACATTACCAGCGTCATCCTTGTCTTAAAAATGTTAATTTTACTTGTCTTATTTTAAATTTTAATTAGTTAAGATTTATGTCATTTTATAAAACATCAATAATTATCCGAGTGTGCCAAAACTCAACCGTCTAGCTAGTCAAGTTGCCGAGAAAAAGAGAAAAAAGACCCTCAACATTTCGAAAAGATGCAAAATCATAGTCGGCTATGAAAAAAATAATTTCCCACGCCCAATTTTGGACATCCCTGCGTTCGGTTTGTCAATAATCGCTGACGTCAGTGACGTTCTTGACATTTGTAATATTTCTCATTTGAGGTTATGTTTACTTTTGAGCATGATGATGAAAATCATTGATTTAAACTTGCGCAGAACGATTTATCTCGATCTTTTGAAATTGGAAACTAATCACAATGCATCAGGCAACGTTTTGGTGCAAAAAATGCGTAGGCACAAGGAAATGTGAGTAAAAAAACTTGTTGAAAGTTGGTTATCACCAGAAAAATGATTGCAGATTGGTTTGCTATGAGGTGCAACTAGAATTCACGACTTCTTTAGAAATGTCACTGGTTTATTGGAAATGGAAATTCAGTGACACGTATGCAGTGAAGCGATTTGACTCATTTATGATTGCATTTACGTTAAAACAGTTATTTCAATTATGATGGAGACAGAATTAGCTGATTTCATCTTTTTTCGGCGCCTTCTTTACTGCGCCTATAAAATGTATGGTACTAGATACTTTTAACATTTTTCTTTTGTTTAATAATGTCATTAAACCAAAGTAGATTAAGCTCGAAGCTCCAATATGTGAACTACCGTAGTCAAGAAGTCAAAATTGGTTCACAATACGTATGAAATCTAGGACGTAGTGCTGCTATCGAAAAATGCTGGTGCAGTCGGTATAGTTGGTATGCAAAAGTAACGAAGAATGCTGTATCGTTGAGTGGCTTAGAACCTACAAGAGCAACGGCAAAGACAAGCTTACCCATGTCAAAACGGAGTTTTGTGGTATTTAGTGGCTATGCGACTAATAAATTCGTATGTTTCAATTATGATTTGTAGAAACAAAGTCGAATCGACAAATGTAGGCACAATTCTGCACACTTTCAAGACCGCCTTGCTAAAAGGTGTTATCATGAAAGTTTTTTCAAGTCCAAATTGGTCGTACAGTACCATTAATATTCCGTTTCGAAAGATTAGCAAATGAAACTTTGAATAGGAAACCAACTAATGATACCAAGACGTATAAGTAATATGGAAATCAGATACGTGTACTTACCGACAACTAAGCGGTTTTGGATCACCAAAAACGCATAATAGTGAGTTACATTTTCTAAGGTCATTGCAAATTGTAGGAACACTGTTTACATCTGATATTTCAGATTCGTGTTTTCGAACTGAATATGGTGCATGATGTTGCGAGTTGTATTTGTTGCTTCAACAAACCTTGCGAACTACCTAACGATCTAGGACCACTATACCCCTTCTATTATCATATGAAAAATGTGCTTGCACGGTATCAAGACAATTTCTCACTAAGAAAGAATAACGAGTCAAAGAAGTAGTGCAAGAAAAAAATGAAACAAAATGACAATGAACATCATTTATAACTGCGTTCTAATGAAAATTGCACACATGATATTTCTAACAAAGTATCGTCGGTCGACTCTTTCAATGGGATAATTCTTTAAACAACCAATTAATAACTTGGACGAGTGAAAAAAGACGAACAAGACTGAAAGCAACACACTGAAAATGATGCAGTACTTCAACACGGACTGTTACTTTCAATATTGAACCTGTTTTTTCTCAATGAACCGCCAAAAGATGCAAACATGTAAAGGACTCTTATTGACACCATATCGTACCCTGCTGCAAGCATTAAGAACGATTGCAGAACGTTCTGGACGGTGTTGTTGACCACCATGAACGACTATGCCACTTGGATTCTTCTAACATGGGTGGATATGTTTGACGGACAGTAACCAAGCTGCTAAAAGTGCAAAACCCTGCTTGTTGATGAATTCGATGAAGAGTCGCCGCAACATTACATGGTAAGTGTTCAGCGAAGGCAAGTGACTAGTACCATCGAAGCAATTGTTCCAGTTGAAAGCGACAAGCGATTTGCTCGGACCAAGGGACCGCAAATTCATTCTTCACCATCACAGAACATATCCAAAAACTTATGCTGCCCCTAATTGTTTGTGTCCATTTCGTTACAAGAAAGTTCAAGAAATTAGTTGCTAGTAAAAAAGAAAAAGCCAAGTCTCATCGCCAACAAGCAAAATGGCAGTGAACAAACGCAATATTCCAGCATTATTTGCACTTGTTATAAATGTTGAAAGTACAGAGACATGTTGTAACAGTGTAAATATTTGATACATTAGTAAATTTTTGTACATTCCTTCATTACTATTGTAGAAAATTTGGTGTTACATTGCTTTAATTGCCACTGGTATAGCTTATTCACTGTTAAAACTTTGTACCTTACAATAAAATACCTTGTAACAAATTATTTGTTAATCAAAGTAAAGTAGTTTCCTGAAAAAGGACGAAATCTTGTGATCATCTAATTCTGTCTTCATCATAAATGAGATTACTGTTTTAACGCAAATGCAATCATAAATGAGTCAAATCGCTTCACTGCATACGTGTCACTGAATTTCCATTTCCAATAAAACTGTGACAGTGCTAAAGAAGTCGTAAATACTAGTTGCACCTCATAACGAACCATTCTGCAATCATTTTTCTGGTGACGACCAACTTTCAACAAGTTTTTCGCTCACATTTCCTTGTGCCTATGAAATTTTTGCACCAAAACGCTGTCTGATGCATTGTGATTAGTTTTCAATTTCAAAAGATCGGGATAAATCGTTCTGCGCAAGTTTAAATGAATGATATTCATCATAATGCTTAAAAGTAAACATAACCTCAAACGAGAAATATCACAAATGTCGAGAAACGATGCTCGGTTCAATGCATTCTGATTAGTTACTAAAAGATCGAGATAAAAAATCGTGAATGTGCATGTTTAAATCAATAGTCCTCATCATAATGCTCAAAAATAAACATAACCTCAAATAAATGTCACAAACGTCATGAACGTCACGGATTCATCAACAAGTCAGGGATGTCCAAAATCTAAACTCGCTGTAGAAGTCGATTGTTTCATAGCCGACTATCAGTTTGTATTTTTTGGAAATGTTGAGGTCCTTTTTTGTCTTTTTCTCGGCAACTTGACTTGCTAGACGGTTGATTTTTGGCACACGCGTATAATTATTGCTGTTTAATAAAATGACATAACTTTTAACTAATTAAAATTTAAAATAAGACAAGTAAAATTAACATTTTTAAGACAAGGATGACGCTGGTAATGTCACATCATCCTTACCTATTCAAGATATTATATTTTAAATTTTGGAAAAATCCGTTCATAAATAACAAAGATATTGAGCCCGAAAGTCTTAGATGGGCCACCCTGTATATATTTTAATATAAATGTGTTAAAAATATTTAAGTAATTAAGGCAGTAAACCTTCATATTAATCCTGACATTGTAAATAATTCTTTAGCGATGGTAGGGAGCAAAGGTATCTTCAACTGCGACAACGCAATTTTACGCCACTGATTTAAAATCGGGCCCTAAGTTCTTATTTTTCAATGTAAATAATTAACTATTTCTATTTAGTATCCAAAAAGTGCAACAATCAACGTTAATCAAAATTGACGTGACTTGTAAAAAATTGATGTAGTTTGCCACTGTCCGTCATAGTTTTGAAAACTAACTTGTTAAAACAGCAATTTATGCTCAGTTACATTAAATTTAAGATGAAGCTGGTCACAGTTATGTTAAAAAAACAATTCGCGAGTATTTACGCAAAAACTCAAACATCGCTAAAAATTACTCTTCTAACGCATCGCAAATTTTTGCTTTAGATTGTTAAGCTTGATAAAGCGAATGCAAAATTGCAAGTATTTATTTTTGAAACTAAAAACGATTTTGAGGGTGATTATTACTGTTGCCGGACTCGGTATAATTCACTGTTTTTCACACAAAATTTTGTTATTTACGCATTAATTTTACATTTCGTATTTTCCAGTTTTAAATTAGAAGACCTTTTTTCCGCAATTATAAAATGTGTATTATTGGGAACATTTTCTATTTCAAAAACTTTATCCGATAATTCTGACTTAAAACCGCTAATTACATTTTTACTTTCGGAACTATTCCTAATATTTTTCATCACCGTTTTTTAATAAAATTGTTGGCTCAAATCTTGGTGTTGATAAAAATTATCAAAAACACAATTTATTCCCAAACACCAAATTTTGTCAAAAACTGCTGACGTGCAAGTTTGATAAAAGCAACTGACCAACTTTAATCGACAAAACTCTAGAAATTTAAAAAAGTAGGTACATTGATTTACAAGTCGAGCACAGTCAAAAACACAAGTATCCAAAGATTGAAAGAATTTAAATATTTTTTCAAGATATTTATTTATAGGTTTTCGAAATACATTTTTAATTGCTTTTAAAATTCGTATAATTAAACTACTAAGATGGCCCCTTGAGAACACAGCTACTTTTTAAGGAAAACACCCCGATTTTCAAGGGTTAACAGAAAAGCAGAAAAATCGTGAAAAGACTCCCGTTTTTAAGGTATATTTTAAAATTAACATTTTTTAAAGAATTTGTCCGGTTTTTCGAACTCTTTTTTAAAAAAGTCAAAATTTTAAGAAGTATATCCTGTTTTATCAAACGTGAATACGGTTTCGTACAAACAAATTTCCCTTTTAAAAACATTTAAAATTAGGAATTTTACCTTGTTTTCAAAGATTTTACCCTGTTTTGAATTTTGTACTAGTAGGCCCCCTCAGAACACAACACATTTTTAATGCTTTTAGCCTGGTTTTCAAACTAACTTGAAAAGTTAAAGTTTTTAAAGAATTTGACCGGTTTTTCGAAGTCACCCTTTTTTTTAAAAGTCAACATTTTAAGGAAAATACACCGTTTTTTCAAACAAGAATACGGTTTGGTCCAAACAAATTTCCTTTCAAAAACACTTAAAATTCGTCTTTTTACCCTGTTTTTCTGTTGGGCTACTTCAGAACAAAAATGAATACGGTTTTGGCCTGGTTTTCAAAGTAGCTTTTAAAAAGTTAAATTTTTTAAAGAAATTGCCCGGTTTTTCGAAATACTTTGTTTTTTAAGCAGTTTAGTCCTATTTTAACAGTCTTCTTAATTAAAAGATAAAATTTGCCTTTTTTGCTCAGTTTTTCTATGGAGCCACTTCAGCACACATATGAATATGGTTTCGGCCAAGAAAAGTTACAATTTAAATATACTTAAAATTCGTCTTTTGTCCTGTTTTCAAAGATTTTACCCTGTTTTGAATTTTGTACTAGTAGGCCCTCTCAGAACACTTTGTTTTTAATGCTTTTAGTCTGGTTTTCAAAAGTTTTTAAAAAGTTAAAATTTTTAAAGAATTCGCCCGGTTTTTCGAAGTCACCCTTTTTAAAAAAGTCAAAATTTTAAGAAATATATCTTGTTTTATCAAACGTGAATACGGTTTCGGCCAAGAAAAGTTACCATTTAAAAATACTTAAAATTCGTCTTTTTACCCTGTTTTTTCTGTTGGGCTACTTCAGAACAAAAATGAATACGGTTTCGTTCAAACAAATTTCGGACAAAATCTCCATGAGCGAAGCGAATTTCCCTTTCAAAAACACTCAAAATTAGAGATTTTACCTTTTCAAGTATATTTTTCAGACTTTCCCTTGTTTTTAAAAAAGTTAAAAGTTGAAGGTACTTATTTTTTATTCAAACATACATTTTTTTAAGTTAATACACTATATGTTGAAACAATAAGTAGTTAAATATATGATATATTCTAACTCAGATTATTATGCCTAGTTTTCTTAGTCATTTTCCTATTTTCTATGCATTTTTTTCAACAAAAACCCGTATTTCTAGCATCAAAAACATCAAAAAACAACATTGAACTTTAATCGATAAAACTCTAGAAATTTAAAAAAGTACATTGATTTACAAGTCGAGCCCAGTCAAAAACACAAGTATCCAAAAATTGAAAGAATTTAAATATTTTTTCAAGGTATTTATTTATAGGTTTTGGGTTTTACAGTCTTTTCTTGAAATGAAAATTATGGTGTTAGCTTCGACATATTTGAAAGCTAATTGTCTTATTGGTAACCTATAAAATCCACCGGTAGCAGGTAAGATTAGAGACGAGGATTATTGTGTAAAATTCGTACAATTAAAGACACAAGTGGATTCAGATTTTTTAAAAAATAGTTTTTTTGCATAATAACATTAAACGCCAATTTTGCTTTTCCTGAGTGGTTCTGGCTTAAAAAATATTAATTAGGGAAGTATTTTTATTGATTAGTGGGATGTATTATTATGAAGAGTTAACTTTTAAATCACAGAAAACAACAGAGTCTAAAAGGTCCAAAAACTCATGTGTCAGGTAAAAGGTTTGGTTAAAAAAAATTAAATGCGTTTTTCTCAAATAAAAATATTAAAAAAATAAGTAATTTTAAAATTTCCCCGGCGACCACTGAGGAAAAATTTTGGATCACATTTACGAAAATTACATTTTTCAATTAAAAAAACATTCTTCCATTACGTACTATGGGAACTGGAAATTTGGGGATTTTATACATACATTTTCCATTAATTGAAAAAAAATTACACCCGTAAAATTTTTGTCTACTAGAACCAGAAATTTCACAAGCTCAAAACGCAGAGAAACTCAAATCCGGATATTTTAACTCATCTTTGGTCCAACACGAATTTATTGTTCCAACCGCTGGGTTTCTTAGGAAATGTGCAGGTCAAGCGACCGTTTCCATAAAGTTTATGATCCGCTCATTACCAAATCCTCGGTAATCCCTTTTGGCAGCTGTCAATCAAAGGTGTTGTTAAAGTTGCATACTTTTCAAACACGAAATTTTCGGGCAGGCTCGTAGACCCTTAAAGACGAATTTGAGGATGGCCATAAGTGTTGCCAATCCTGTATACAGGTTGTCCCAAAATTCGCGAATTCCGAGTTCAGAGCGTTGTAGAAAATCACTCAAATCTGAAAAAAGAATAAAGATTCGGGAGTTCCCCACTCTTTGAACTGCATTTTATTCAAATGCAGACTAAAAATTCTAGTGTTGATTGTTATTTATAGTGTAGACGATTGTGATTGATAACAATGTAAAACAATTCCATAAAAAAACTAAGTTTCTAGAGAAAGTAATGTGGGTTGCAGGTCGCACGGCGCCATATTATTTATAAAAACCCATAAAATGGTGGAAACCTTCCTAATTTGCAGAAGGCGAAACGATATCTGGAAATTTCTAGTAACTAGAAAGTTAAAATATAGTATCTAACCTACATATCGTGTGATCCGTCAAAATTCCATTCGCAGTTGGCATTGAGAAAAAGTGTCATGACATCTGAAACCATTGCTAATACTTAATGTTCTAAAACTAAAACTTAAACTCATCCTCAGTTGACTTTGAAATTTTAAGTTATGAAGGTTTTGAAGAAGCAGTCATTTGTTTCTGTCAAATAATTTGATGTCAAACTGAAAATTTTGTTGAAATTTTAATAAAAGATTTTGACAAGTCCATTAAATTAATCACAACAAGTACACAACACGCTATGAAATTCCAAAGGTAACTGAAGATGAGTTTTTATTTGATCTCTCGATATTTGAGAAGTTTGACAGTTTTTCGAGGAAGAAACCGACATACGTTCAACATTCATGGTTTGCTTAGGAAATTTAATACCACATGATTGAAAACAAATCAAATTCAGTCAGCTTTGAGAAACAAAACCAATGAAAACGTAGGATTTGGTTTAAACCCTTCAATTGTCAATAACTGTCAAACGTCTAATTCAAACCAAGTTTTTCATTGATTTTGTTTTTCAAGGATAACTAAATCTGATTTTTTTTGAATGATAGTATATCACAATATAAAAAAAACTTAACAAAAATGTTCAAAAAATGTTTTAGAACTCAAACAGTTTATAAATTTAGAACATATTTTTTTTAGACTTTGCACTCATATAACTCTTAAACCACCAATTTTTCAAGATTTTACATTTTTTTACAATTGCAGTTAGAAACTTTCGAACATCAAACAAATTTGATAGTCAGCATTGTTATTTGTCAAACAGTTTCATGACTAAATGACTGCACATTCTAAAACTAAGACAAAGAAACAAAAATTTAAGAAATTAAGAACCTAAAATGCAGAGCTTGGCTTGCACTAGAGATTTATAAACTTTTTAATGCTAACTCTAATTAACATGTTTATTTTATCTGCTTGTGGACACCACTATACAGGTAATTCATGAAGATAAGCAAATATTTAAACCAGGGAGGGAAAGATGAGAAAAATAAAGACCCTAGTGAATCACCTGTATAACAATATCAATCTTTTGAAGATCGTTTCTTTTAAATTATAACGCATCTAAGATTAAATATGTCTTAAAACCTACGAGTTACGACCCTTATCACATAAATTATTATTATTTTAGTATAAAATTCATACAGTAAACTTATTGAACTCATTGTTACAGCTACATTCAGACGGGCTTAACAAAAACACATCGTGAATGTAAGAGGCACTTTTATTTCACAAAAATATGAAAATGTATAGATTAATTTTAAATATATAAATCTATTAAATACTATTTGGCCTTGCATGACTAGGATTAGGCACATATTACTGGTTTAGTTAAGTACATGATAAACGCAAAAAGATCACAATATAAAACATCTTTGGCAATATAATAAAAAATAAAACTCTTGGAGCAATCTAGCACTAAACCTGACACTCGCCCTCAGTCGGTAACCGTTTAATCTTACTTTTCTCCTGTTTCCTCGACTTCCCTGAAATGGGCTTCAAATCAGGCAAATGGCACTTTCTCTGGTGTTTTTTCAGCAGAAAATTCCGCGTAAACGTGGAATCACAGATCTGACAGCGAAACGGACGTTCCCCTGTGTGTATCAAAATATGTCGCTTTAAATCAGTCGGCCATCCAAACTTCTTGGGACAGTAATGGCACTGGTACTTCCGGACTTTCCCTGGACTGCCTCCATCCTCTGCCATTGTCACCAGACAGAACTTCAGAGGATTGACGTCTTCCACGCCAGAGTCGCTCTCAACGTCGGAGTCGACTTTCTTCCGGAAATTGATAGGGTACAAATCGGGGAGTCTCCTGGGGGTCAACGACTTTAGGGCATGAAATGCGAAATGTTGAAGCAACGCAGCGGCGCTTTCGAACTCCGATTGGCATTCTGAGCACACCAAATCTAAAAAGACAGTTTTAAAAACAGTACAAAGGGGGCAAACGCACCTTTCAACGCCTGCATTTCGAAGATTGAGGTTAGGTCACAGCATTTCCCAGGATCTCACATTTTCGAGTTTGATTTTTTTGGAAACGTGAAGTTCGGCGAATTACCCATAAGGCTTTGTTTACACCGGAACATCCGTTACGAGGCGGTCGCCATTACAACCGACAACTTCTCGCCAGGAAATTTTCACGTCTAAAACACTGCAAAATTACAAGAAGAGGCGGTTTTTACTATCACAAGCATAGGTGAGTCTACTTACTATATTTCCCAAGAATTTCACCAACGCACGACGCGAACTGCGTTGCAAAAGTTAAATTTTTAAGATAAGTCGCCATGTTGCATTTTCTTACCAACCCAACAACATAAAATCCTCTCACGACTAATCAGACTAATGACTAATTTCAACCCGCGACATCGAAAAATTACGCCACCAATTAACAGCAATCATTTTTGTGAAAATTGCGATTATTCAACTCAACCCATCGTTGAAATCATTGCGCCGAGTCAGGCATACCAACTTCGAATTCCGAAATCAATATGGCGCTAGAACTAGAAAATCGGCCAAAAATCCACGAAAATCGCAAAACCAGACGTGTTTTTCACAACACTCAAACATACGACTCTAATTACACTGTTGATGTATATTTATTTTTTATGATAACGCCTCAAGGCCTCTTACGTCATCGCTTTTCAAACGCGCGGCACAGGAAACTCCGCATGTTTCCGGTTGAGTATTCCATGTCGCCGCCATTTTGTACAAATCAAGTCTCTATTTCTACTAAAAACTCTTGTAAATTACGATATTTGTTAATTTTTTAAATGGTTTCAAGTAAAATTCTCACCGGTGATTCTGTGCAATCGATAACACAAGAAAATTCCAACCCGTGAAAACGTATTTCGGGAAAAACTGACGTTACAAGTTTCGTTCGTTTCGGAAGAACATCTTCAGGTAAGTGACATTGGGGACTACCGCTTTACCGGTTTTTGCAAACTTTCATTGATTACAAGGGGAAAAATGGTTGTTTGTGTAGCAGGAGTGATGAAACGGGTAAATAAACGCGAGGACTGAGTTCGTAGGTTAAGTTTGGCTGTTGGTTGGTTTAGATGAAATTTAATGGCGGCTCAGCGTCATGTATTTGGTTTCGCAGTGTTTTTTTATGGTTTTCGCGTGTTTACGGTGGCAATTGTAAATTGGGTCAGGTTAAGTCGGATGTCATAAATAATAAAGTTACATCATTAATCAATAGGTGATACAGTCGAACCTTGAGATTTGAATTCGTTTTGTTTTTATAGGGTTTTAATGATATAATGTTAGACGAATTCATGATCTTTTGAGGAATGAAATGGATAGGAATTAGAATATGCTGTATTTTTTGTTTTTATTCAATTGTAATTCACTTATTTCTTAAAATGTTGACAAAGGCAGTACTCTAACCTAGCGAAAAAATTATTGTTTTAAATTAAAATCTGACACGTGTCAATTTTTCTTTATTTTGATGGTACTAAACTATACAAAATTAAATTTATTTAGATACAGTATGTTCCAGAAGTAAGAATGTGTCAACCACATAATCTGTCTTACTTTTTTAGGATAATTATGCAAAAACAAAACCTTACTTAGAATTTATAATCTTACTTTTTGGAGTGTCAACTTTGACAGTTTTTATTTTTTAATTTCAAAACATTATAGAATTTACGGTATTTCTTATATTGCAAGGACCTGACTGCAGATCATATAGTTCTGTACTAAAGAGATTATTCTAATTTTTTTGGCTTTAAATACTTTAGTCATGATGATTTATAATTGACAACTTGCAGTTCTTTGATGTTCTAAATGTCAAAAATGACAATGGCAATAATGCAGACAAATATTTGCAACGTCAAAAAAATTACGTCCAATGCTGTTATTTTTTTGCCAAATGTCAAACAAGAACATTTATCAAATTATCACCAAATTGTAGGAGCATCTGCAATAAACTTGTTTTTGTTATTTTTAGGGCAGATTAACAGGTATTTTATTCTAATTTTTTGTTTTTTATTATTCTCGGCATGAAAAATAACAAAATAATAGTTTTCTCGCAAGAAGGAACGTTTTTATTTGACGAAATTTGAAATTGTGAGGTTTGTACTCTGAAGTTCTAATTTAAAATTAAGTTTGATCAATAAAATTAAGAGTTTTGACTTTTTTTGCATTTTTAAAAAAAAGATGATTTTAGCATCACGACAAAATGCAATTTTTAACGATTTTCAAGGACTTGGGGAACCAATTGCTAATTTATTTATTTTTTAATATAAATGCGTTAAAAATAACTCAATTGTCATTTTAGATTTTGCAAATTGTTTTTAAAATTTAAGGAAAAAATCAAGTTAGTTTCCAATAACCTCGAAATTCAGCTACGTCAACATCTTGTGTCACAAATGTCTAACAAAAGCGTGAAATTATCGCTGTTTCAATTTTATTTAACGATTTCTATTGTCCATAATCTAAAATACGCTGGCTTTAAATAAAATTGACTTTCATACGAATTAATTAAGTCAAAATTATGTAAAATTTTGGTATAAACGTTGTTTGCAACTGCTCCGTCTTGATTTTAAAACTAACAACTTGATAAAACGGCATGTTTTTCTTAAATTTTAAACGCAATTATCAAAAGATTTCAAGTAAAACCTGAGATACGATATATTATATTTTATTTACAATTAAGTTGAGTTTACGAGTATTTCTTAAACAACTAAAAAATCGACAAAAATGACACTTCTTGGCCATCACGACGGCAAACGAACGGTGACAAAAAACAAGTTTTTGCGCCGGATTGTGGAGTTGGTCAACCATAAGCGTATGCAAATTTGCAAATTTTTATCTTTGAAATTTAAGACGATTTTGAGGTGTCCATAAAAGTGTTGGATAAACTTGACGAATTCACAAAAGCCGGTCTTAACAAAACATAAGAAGTGGTTTTCGCTCTTATATCAGTTTCACTTTTTTTGATAGAACCATTTGAAACAAGCAGATAAATATTTTTTTATTTGAAAATTCAGTTAACTGTAACCATTATAATGAAGTTTTAAATCATTTGCAACGAATGCAACCAATTTTAATAAACAAAATATCAGTACTATAGTTTATCCGGTGAGAGATTGGGAGATTTCGACTGTTGACATACAGGGTGATTTTTTTAAAACGGCAGGAGTTGTAGAATTTTTATTTATAAACCGATTTCAAAAATTTTAAAAACAAATTAAATGGTTTTTAATTTACTATTAACTGATGATTTTAGAATTTTTTTAATCGTCTTAGTATCTTTTGGGCGATATTCAACTTTCTTATTTTAAATTGGCACCCATATTTTTTTTTCATAATTTGAATGATATTAATTTTCTTGATTCAGAAATGTGTAATATGTTCTAGTTTTACAAAAATATTTTTTAAATAAATATCAAAAATGAAGAAATTTTGGCAATAAAAGTTAATAAAATCTAGGTGCGTGCTGTCAAATAACACAATACCATTATTGTAATGTCAAAAAGCAGCAAATAACAAAAAGGATTGGCAATCTTTTTTGAAATTATTGATAACAAAAGACGATAATAATTACAAATCAGAAAAAACATCTACCTAATTTAATTAAAATACTGTTGAAACGCCATCCCGTTTTTTCATTGTACAATTGACACCATGCATTTAGTTTTTATTAACTTTTTTCGCCTATTTTTTTCTATTTTGATATATTTTTTTTAAATATTTGTTTGTAAAAGTAGAACATATTACACATTTCTGAAAGAAGAAAATTAATATCTTCCAAATTATGCAAACAAAAAATATGGGTGCCAATTTAAAATAAGAAAATTGAATATCGCCCAATAGATACTAAGACATTTATAAAAAAATTAAATTTATCAGTTTATAGTAAATTAAAAACCATTTAATTTGTTTTTTAAAATTTTGAAATCGGTTCATAAATAACTGCCGTTTTTAAAAAATCACCCTGTATAAGTTGGTATCAAATTATGCTACAAAATACACTAAAAACACTAAATTCCTACGCGAAATGGGTTGACAGGGTTGTCAGTAACTGGGGTTATTTTGCTATTTTAAATTTCGCGCGTATGGTACACTTTTCATTGCGTAGATTTAGTGACTTTTCTGTCATTCAAACTCTCACTGTACGAACTATATAAGGAATTGAAAATGTTAAATTTGTTTTGTGTAGAATATGGCAACACTGTATAACCACATCTTTGTCAAAAAAGCCTTTTGTTAAGTTTAAGTACCAAAACAATGGTAGACGTATTTTCAAAGCGTTTATTTTTAATTTTTGACTTTATTTATTGTGATCAAAGTTGGTTAGTACCATTATTTAACACTATGTGTACTTGAATATAGGGTGTCTATAATAGGTAAAACATACAAGGTGTTTATAAATGTTTCTAGCATCAAGGCTGGCTATGAAATGTCAAAGAAATTTGCCGCTCATGTGGGTTTCAATTTGTCAACTGACATTTGCAGTTAACCTCAAACATGAAGTAAAGTAAGTTTTGAGAAATAAACTGTTCTAGTTGTGGTTTAAAACCTGGAAATCAAAAGCTTGGACACAAAACTAACTGAAACGTCATTGACGTAAATAACATTATAAATAATTTTCAAGATAGTTATATTTACTATGAAAACAAAGCGGCAAAATAGTGTACGACAGGAATTCCAGAGCCACCCTTGATGCTAGAAACCTTTATAAACACCTTGTACTTTCTTGATTGTGTCAATTTCTTATTATCCTAGGTAATAAAATCAATTTTTACAAAAACCAGGGTACCTCTGTAATGAAACAATTTGCACTTCACTGTTTTGTCATGTTTGACTTTCAGTTTTACACAATATAACCGATAAATGTCAATTTGACCATTAAAATTTTTTACTGTCAACGGTAAGTCTGGAATTTGGGTTTTCATATTTCTTTATTCTCAAATTCACAAATTTCCATATCTCCAAACTCCATTTTCTAAATTTCCAGGTTGTTGACTTATGACATTCGCGGATTTTTTGTTTCTTAAGGATGTTTTTGAATTCATAGATCATGATATTCCGAATTTCTAAAATGGCATGCTTTAACGTTGTCTGCCAACTAAAAACAGAGATTTTTAAATCTTGCAGTTTTTCAGTTTCTGGAGGTTTCAGGTTCAATTTTGATGTCTGAATTTTTTAGGTTTTTTAATTTTTTTGGGTTTCTGCTAGTTTTCAAGTTTACGGGGTCGCGGTTCTCAGGGTTTTTGCTTCTTTTCAAACGCTTTGAAAATTTTAAATTTTTAGTTTGAGGTTCTTATTCTTGTACTTTTTAGTTGTTGCTTCAATTA
This sequence comes from Gnatocerus cornutus, assembly GCA_029298725.1. NCBI lineage: Eukaryota > Metazoa > Arthropoda > Insecta > Coleoptera > Tenebrionidae > Gnatocerus > Gnatocerus cornutus. Next base: position 7,577,887 of record CM055516.1, read on the forward strand.
TCTCAGATTTTACAGCTTTCAAGCTCTTTATTTTAATGGCTTTTTAATTAATTCAAAATTATGCTGTAATTCGGGCCTTTTTTAGACGTTTTATTATGTTATGTACAAAATTTTTGCTTTTATGTGTATTTAAACTCAAATCATTGATATTCGTTTGAGTTCCAAATTTTTGTTTGGCTTTGAAATTTGAAGTCATGTCGTTGATTAAAGAAGAAGTCTTTTTTTGTCATCGTCATGGCCTACTCTGAAAGCATTTTTTATGTTATTAATTTCGCAAACTAGCACAAAAAAATCCATTGAACTTGTAATAACACTCATCCATTTTTTTTCAGGTGAACTCTAAATACCCAGAAATGGAACCTGGGTCTGATCTTGTTGAGAAACTTCTGCAAAGTACTGGTCTATCATGCGAAGATTTGCTTCAAAGACTACAACAATATCGCTCAAATATAACGAAAGATACTGAAGAAACAACGAGCGAATTGCCACACATAGGCAAGCAATGTAATAAAAGCAATGATAAAGATAATTGTACAGTTCCAAATGTAGACAGTGGCAAAAAAACAAACGATACACATCATAGTGACAAACCAGAAGGTGGTAAAAGTCAAGAAAAAGAGGTAGAAAAGCCTTCAGCAGTTAGAAAAACTCTGAAAAACGAAGACTCGACAGTAGTAGTAGCAGAAGTTAGTAAAAGTAAAGAAAAATCTCCAGATGGCGAGGACCCAACAGCAATTGAGAAAACTCAGAAAAAAGAAACCGTTGAAGTTTTAGCACTAGATAAAACGTCACTAGTAGCAGAAACTGGTAAAAGTGAAAAAAAAACTACAAATGAAGTTAAAAAAGCAACCGTAGAACTAGCAAAACCAGTAGACTGTAGTAAAGTACCAGCACTAGATAAGTCCACACCAATAAGAGAAGCTGCTAATAGTGAAGAAAAACCTTCAGAAGAGCTAGAGAAATTTCCCGAAAAAGTTGAAAGATCAGCAAAGGCAGTAGAATGTTGTAAGGCACTATTAGCAGATGGGAAAAGTAATGAAAACCCGTCAGAAAAGCTAGAAGAACCTCCAGAGAAAGTTGAAGAAACAAAAGCAATTTTTAAAGAAGTAACAAAACCAATCGAATGTAGTAAAGTCGCAGCAGCAGTTAAAACTACACCATCAGCAGAAGGTGGTAAAAGTAATGAAAACTCGTCGGAAAACCTAGAAATGCCTCCAGAAGAAGTTGAACTAGCAAAACCCGTAGAATGTAGTAAAGAACTTGGCACTTCTGATTTGAAAAACCTTGATAAAAAATCAGAAGACACTCCAAACGATCACAACTACAGCACCAACAACGAAGAGTTACAAAAATCAGAAGACAGCATCAGAGACAGCCTCAGGATGCAGCTGAGCTCGTTGCGCAACATGAAAAAGAGCTGCGGATATTTACCAGAACTGAAAACAACAGCTCTGTTTTTCCACAATCTAAAGAAGAAAAGAAAGTCGTGTGACGTAAATTCGAGCACCGAAAATGTGACAGACGACAAAGTGATGACTTCTAGTGACTCATTAGTGTCGCTGTCTGACGAAACTAACTTTCTCATCGTTGACGTGTCCGGAGGTGTAGACAGACTCAAAGAAAGTGGCAACGAAGCGGAAACTCCAAATTGTTACCGGAAGAAGAAGATAGCATCGTTCGAAAGTCCCCAGGAAATGCCGAACGTGTCAGTTAGAAACATCTCCGAGAGTTTCAACAGAGACCCTGGAATCAAAAGGTCGGTGAAGAACAGCGAGAAATCTCCATTCGTGAGTGATTCGTTGGAGGATTTTCTCAACGAGAGCGCGGAGCTGCGGGTTAGTTATCCCATTCCGAAGTTACGAGCCGAGGAAGGCATCAAAGAAAGCACCAAGACGAGCCCGTTCGACGATGTTGTCAGCAAACCGTCCAAAACTAAAGGACGAACCGTCCAGAAGGAAAAACAGAAAGTTGTCAAAGCCAAAACGTTGGCCGAGATGAGGCGGCAGTTTGAGAAGCTCAAAGCGAACGAACAAAGGACCATTAAAAAACAAGAAGTGAAGAGAAACTTATTTAATGAAGTGATGGTGAAAAACCGAACAAAATCGCGAAATAGTTTCATCTTCTTTAATAATAAGAAACTGTGGATGACGAGCAAGTATAGAGATCGCTGTCTAGGAGTGGTACGATCGAAGCACGAAGAGCCCGAAGAGGTCGTACCAAAAAAACCATCCCTTCTTTCAGGTTTAGCCCAGAACAGATCTGGGAAGATTACGTACCGACCCGGCCCCTTATCAAAGAAAGCATCTCTGCAGAGTGTGGACAGTAGGAGTCACTGGATGACTGAAGTCAAGGCGTTGCCCAAAATTTACTTGGAAGTGACTCCAGAGGCTTATAAACCGATCGACCCCGCGGTGGTGCATCTCTTGCCCACTTTTGATAATCCTGTGGTGACGGAAGAAAGAGCGAAATTCGCACTCAGTGTGCTTCAACCTAACACTTCAAACCAGGAGTCGTTCAGTTTCCACGTCCCCTACCACAACAAACAGGAGCAGATGATGGTGCGAAGACCCCACTCCTCTGTGTCTCCGGTGGTCCAAAACAGCACTGATGCTGAAGACCCGGAAAAAGTCATATCGAACATTCTCAACAATCTTTTAACATACGTGGAGATCAAAGAAATAGCAAACTCGGTCATCCAAGACGAGGTTGTCGACGCACCACTGGAAACCGAAACCACGGTAGAAGTTAGTCCCAAAAGCAAGAAGAAGGTTAAAAGAAAGAAGTTAGATCTCGAGCTGCGTCGACTCAACTGCAAAGTTATCGATGTCGCTACTACCGAAGATGATGTTAATTGTGCGAAACCTTTCTGCAGACTCGGTTGTGTCTGTAAAAGTCTTCAATGCGAGAGGATCTACTCGAGTCACTGTCAGTTAGTGGGGTGCATGTTCGGGTGCAAGTGCCCCCCGGAGAAGCTCAAAAATTCCTTATCCATCCTCACTGTTAACCACCTTGAAGACCAGGCCAAGAAGAATCTAGCGAAGGTAGAAAGAGAGTTTACTCAAACTCTCATCCACACCGACAACGACGCGATTCTCGTCGGCACGACGAAGATGCGGAGATCCTCGAAGCCGCCCAAGAAGTACACCGACTTTATCGGCAACGACTTCTTCGAAAGCAGCTTTAGGATTTCAGAAGAGGAAATATCAAGAGCGAAGAGAAGTCATGTCGTCTTAGAAAAACTCGACCTGGAAGGCGTGATTCCGTTGTGTCTTTACCATCACTCGTACAATTGCGCGTGTGAAGGTGAGCCCTTACCCAAACTTCGTCTCGTCAAGAGAAAAGACGAGAAAACCAAAGTGGGTCTCGACAGTTGCGCGAGGATCCGAAAGGTGTTTTCACAGTACAAAGAGAGGAATCGCAGTCCCTTCTACAACCAGAGGCTCATAAGGAACTTCCGAGAAGTGACACCCGCGCCTGACGCGCCTAAGAGGACCAACAAAAGAAAACAGTCGTTTACTATCCGGGAAGACTTCAGCACAGAGAAGGAGTTCGCGCTGCAACGACGGAAAAAGAAGGTTAAGATCACTAAGTACTCTCCGGTGTTTGAAGGCGAAATTAAACTTTCCCTGCAGGAGAACAAAGACATGTTGAAGATCATAGGAACCGAAAATGCGTCTTTAGAGTATTTGCGCATGCTACCGTGGGCTAAACTCATCTTGAGCTACCACTCTGGTGCTATAAAGATTTGGACTAAAATAAAAAAATCGACTATTTTGTTTTGTAACACCGCGGAGCATCTTCCTCCGAAAGGTTTCACTGATATCAAAAAGTCGCTTTACAAGTTTGACATCATCAAATGGATTTTGAGTGATTCTTTACCACCGGGACTCAACCGAGACCTCATGCATCTCATTTTGACTCCAAAAAGCGGACACTTTCTTATTGCCGGGTACTGTTTAAAGAAGATTAAAGAGACGCCAGTGGATCCGTTGAAACTTTCACCAACCACCAGTCAGAGATTTGAGGAGATCAATGCCAACATTCCGGGAATTCTAGATGATGAGTCGGATATCGAAGTCGACGACAACATAAATGAACACAGCCAACGTCTGATTGACGATTTGGTCGAAAACAAAGCGAAGAAGCTAAAGATGATCGGACGGGACATGATCAAGTTGGGGACGAAGTTCGATCATCTTTACGAAGAGAAGAAAAAACAGTCAACCGCGGTACCCGCGGAACCCGAGAAGATAAAGAGGCGGAAATACAACGATTTGATAAAAAAATTGAACGAACCTGTTGAGAAAATAGAAAAAGAAAATGGTGCTCTTCCGCCTACTAAGGTGTTTCGAAAGATATTACCGCGACCTCAGGACCCTCTTGAGATCCTCCCAACAGAACTCCCAAAACTGGTGATATTGAACACAGATAAGCCTCTGGAAGAACCTCCATCTACGCCCCAAGTAGAAGGGGTAGTTGGGCAACCGTCGCTCTGTATGACTAGCAAAGTGGTAAAGTTAAACTGGGGACCCAGTGAGGATCCTCTTTATGACCTTCCTCAAAGTCTCGCAAACAACGTTAAGGTGAAACACCGTACGAAGACATTAAAGAAAGACGACGAACCGAAAGACCCCAATCGCTTTCAGATAGTTCCAAACAACATTAATTTAAAAAAAATCACAAAGACACCAAAGAAAGACAAAGCGAAAGCCCCCAATCCCCTTGAGATCGTTACAAACAACATTAATTTGGAAAACTCATCAAAGGCATTAAAGAAAGAGAACAAAGCGAAAGCCCCCGATCCCTTTGAGATCGTTACAAATACCATTAATTTGGAAAACTCATCAAAGGCATTAAAGAAAGAGAACAAAGCGAAAGCCTCTGATCCCCTTGAGATGGTTCCAAACAGCATTAATTTGGAAAACCCCGCAAAGACACCGAAGGAAGATAACAAAGCGAAAGCTTCCAACCCCCTTGACATCGTTACAAATAACATGAATTTGGAAACCCCCACAAAGACACTAAACAAAGAGACCAAAGCAAAAGCCCCTGATCCCCCTGAGATTGTTAAAAACAACATTAATTTGGAAAACTCCACAACGACACCAAAAGAAGACAAACTGAAAATCTCGGAACCCCTTAAAATCGTTCCAACCGACGGTAATTCCAAGGACCCCGTCAAGCCTCTGGGAAAATTCATCAAAATCGCCCAGGTTAGGGAATTGATGTCTCGAAAACTGGCAGCTGTCAAACCCCTTAAGAGTCCAACCCCTATAGTTAAAACCGTGAAGTGCACTCTCAAACAGGGTGAGACAGACAACTCTACACAGCCAAAGACACTGATAGAAACTGATAGAATCTATAGAATCTTTCCGGAGCACGACCGTTGTGTGGACATTTTCCATCCTCCAAATACCGTGGATCTCGGTCAAGTGAAAGAAATGATTGCTCAGAAACGCTCCGAGTTCCAAACCCCCGATAACACAACTACTTTTAGCAAAATCGTGAGGTGCACCCACAAAGATATTTACAACAAAACTCAAGTTTTGAAGGTAACTAGTAAACTTTTCGCTAAGAGAGTTCTCCACACGGAAGAAGGTGAGATAATTGAGCTAAGTGCGGCATTGCCACATATCGATGACAATTTGAACTGGAGAATGATTTATCTAAACTCAGATTTTACATATCTAAGTCTGGAGAAGGGGAAGTACTCGATTAAGTACACGGATCTTATGGATGTGGCAAAGATGGCTTGTAATATCGAAGCCACGATAATTCTACAGAACGATAATTGTTTTAGAAAGTACAGACATCCTATGTTTGGGATTTTCTGCGTTCCTGAGTACGAAGATCGTCTTTTCATCGGTCCTTACACGAGGGAAGATCCTGACGTTAGAACCCTTCGATATTTGCAAGGTCGATTGGTCGAAACGTACCTCTTCGACAAAATGGTTGGACAGAAAGTCGTAGAAAAAGAGATCTTCTTGTACGAAGGAAAAATATCTAAAACCATCCCTGAAGCAATTGTGATTGATATATCAGACGACGAAGGAGACGTGGTGAATGAAGGAATGACCAATTGGCTTACTCCACCGTTCGTCGAAGTCCTGAAAGCAAAAGAACTTCAAGCAAAACGCAACGTCAATAGATATGTCATAACAAATATTCCACATTTGGGCTATTTTGAAGCTTGCCAACAAGATGGTAAAGCTATAGAGGTGTATTGGCCCACTGGCACCAAAGGCTATAGGTTCCCCAATGTGACTTTCGCTAAAAATTTGTTGACACAGTAAGTAGCTAAGTTGTTTGAATTGTTTCTTACTGGTTCTTTAGGTACCTGTTGCAAATTTTTTGCCCAATCCCGCAAGATTTTAAGATAAATGTCATCATTATGACGAATTTGGAAATTGAAGGTGATCACCCAATTGATACGAAGTACTTCTCTCACCCGGGGCCATTCGTAAGTAATCAGTGTTTGTTTTTACGCGATACTTATTTGAATTTGGAGCTTTGCGTTTTTGGGATTAGAAAAGTTGATTCTTAATTTCAAAGTTGACTTTTAAAGGAAAATACAGGGTGTTTTTGAAATGCATGTACAAAAGATTTGATTTAAAAAATGTTTTTTTAAACTTCTTAGTTTTTCTGGAATAGCGCTGTACTGTTTTGTACACTACCGCCTCAAAAGTATTTGCCCAGTTTAAAAAATATTAATAATTCTTTTGCGATTTCGCGGTTATTTCTGCTGATTCTGTGGTAAGAGATTATCATTGCACACGTTTCCACACCTAACTTAACTTTCTTCACCGTTTCTGTACAAAATTCACTAATTTTTTGAGAAAAACTTGTAGAACAATAAACTTTCGCAACCACAAATTAAAAAAGTTTTGTTGTCAAAGAGTTTTACGATATTAAAAAAACGGTAAACGTCAATCAACACTTAATTTGTGAAAATGTGTGAGACTCTTACTTTTTCAAAATTTTTAAAAGTACATAAAAAAAATAAAAAAATTGATCTTTCCTAAAATATCAGAAAAAGAAAAAAATTGCTGTTAGCATAAATGAAGTATATAAACATGAAAACAAAAAACGCCAAACAAAAGCGAAAGAAAGAAATTATTTTGGAGTTACTTAAAAAAATGTTTGTGGGTAAATACTTTTGAGCGGGAGTGTACATGCATTTCTAAGATATCCTGTATAAAGGTCTTTTTACATTTGACGGTTGACATTGTCCAAAATTTAGGCGTTGTATTTAAATTGCGCTACAGAAAATTTAATCAAAATCGTTAATATCAAAACATTTGTCAACGAAATGTCAAAAAAAAATTGAGTCTAACTTAGATGTTTAAAATTTCTATTTTTCAAAATTATCTAGTGTTCAACAGTTTTTTATGGTTACTGATGGTACTTTAAACTGTGACATTTCTATTTTTTGAACATTTTTTTTTGCATATTCATTTATCTACTCTTTATTTATACTGTAGAGCTCCTTACTATCGGTCCACTCATTAAAAAGTAAAGTAATTTTTAGTAATATAACAGTTGACAGCCAAAGCGTTTGATCTTGACGCTCGTGAGCTTTAATTTAGATATGTTGTGTGGAAACAACCAATCAACTGACAAACTTTCTACTCTATTAAATAAATTATTCAATTATTTTAATGGTTTGTGTCGATATCTAAATGCCACTTTTTTTTCCTTCAATTTTTACCTCATAATTTTGCTTTTGTCAATGTTTTTAGTCACGGACGGAAAAAAAGGAACAAGTACTGGAAATTTCGTCATTGTAATACGAATTAAAAAATTTAAAATTACATTCACACAGCCAAAATTTCGAAAATATCGCTGTTATTTTGTTCGTCACTAAAAATACAAGTAATGAAAGAAAGGTAAAAATATGATTTTCATTTTTGGAATGTATTTCGTTTGTGCCACTCGCGTTGCACTGTGTTTGAACTATGTATACTATATTTCAGAATTATTGACATCTCGGTAGGCCATGTCCGTGCCTCTAACAATGTGAACGACTTTTAGCATTTTGGTTCTAAAACTGTCAATGTAACATTTTGAGGTTATGAAGTAAATTACTTTTTTAAGCTAATGGATTGATATTTTAATCAGATTCTGAATCTACCATCATAACACAGATTTCTTCTGCTTCAGATTCCAGTTCCTCTTCAGAATCTGATGATCCAGATTCTAAGTTGACGTGACACACATTACATACACATAGGGATAAATATAAATCTAAAAACACTAAATACGCTTATATTAGAAGATTCTGCCAACATAAATTTGAATTTCCAAGGCAAACTGAGATGTCAATAATTCTGAAATATAGTATACATAGTTTTGTCACTTTGGACTTCTGTCAATAGTGTCATTTGTCAATCGTCAAAATTGAGCAGAGGTTTGTCCCTTTAGCGATCCAGAGTTCAAGATTAATACCTATCGAATAATTTTTAAAAAGTATTTTGAGGTTATGCAACCAACGTTCCAATCATCTTCGTAAAGCGGCATTTTTTATTCGGACGGAAAATCATAGGCGACTAGATGAAACTTAAATAGTGAGAGACTTTGATAGTATACATAAACAAAATGTATATACAGGTGTCCCAGAACTCGCGAAGAGCCCGTAAAGGACAGAATATGTCTAGAATTGTAGAGTAAATCAGCAAAAAAATCCCAACTAATTCAATTCAAAGTTAAATCAATTATTCGAAGATACATTAGTAGTTACTCAGCAACATGATTTTTTTTGTGATTAGTCAATTTAAAAATGTAACGTTTCTGATTGCCGATTTTACACAAAATATTTACACAAAAATCACTCTCAGAATGCAAGACAGAATTTGTGGTTAGCGAGTTCTTCCCGAATTCTGGAACACCTGTAGATAAAGAAGAAAATTAAGTAAAATAAAGACAAAATTTTAAAACGTGGTTGACTATGGTGAAAGTGGTCATTAGAGCTAAGTGGACAATTCGAATGTCATTAACGTACATTAAAAAATATGGTCAAATTACTCACCTTTAGCCATATTTATAAGTTGTGTCCACTTTTTTTGCTCATAACTGTACTAACAGATGTAAATTCTTGATGTTAAAATACAGTTGGGAGCAAATTTTGGGCATCAGTTAAAAGACACAGATCTTTGCTTTTTTGGTCGTAAACTAAAGCTGCGTTCACATTGGATAGTAAAGTGATTTCCACAACTTTTGGGTCATAATTGCACCCACTAATATCAATGAGTAAAGTTTAAATACAGTTAAAAGCAAGAAATGTTGCGCTTTATTTGATAAAATGTCGTTGAATTTACGTTGCAAAGTAAAGTTGTTCTAAATTTACGAACATATCAATGATTGACGTTAAAATACATGGGTTCAGAAAACTTGTTTTGTCTATTATAATTTGTATCTGTAAGTAATAAACTACAAGCTGTTTATAAATGTTTCTATAGTATATCCGGTGAGAGATTGGGAGATTTCGACAGTTGACACATAGGTTGGTAGCAAATTATGCTGCAAAATACACTAAAAACACTAAATTCCTACGCGAAATGGGTTGACAGGGTTGTCAGTAACTGGGGTGTGTTCATAAAGTGAGACGTCTGTTGGAGCGCGTGACGTCAGAGTGATGGGATTAACACTGAGATTCGCCAGAGCGTTGTTGCGTTTATGAACGGTTTCTTTGGTTATTTAAATGTTCGACGAATTGGTACATCATTTACATACAAAACGCAATTTTTGCGAAAATTTATGACTAAAACTTTGACAAATTTCCGATATCGATATCTCGCGTATTTTTTAGAGTAAACTTAAGTCATTTACATCATTGCACGCAGAATTTTACGCAGATTCCAAATCTGGGATTTAAATTTAGATCCGACAACAGATAACTGAGTTATGGCCGATCAAAGTTTCGGAAAGTTGGTTTTCATTTTTCCTAATTTTTAAAGTTAAATATCTCGGAAACTATTTGAGATATTGAGATGCGGTTTGCGTCATTCTGTTTCCCGGCTCATTTGACGTTAGAAAATGTTCTTAAAAGCCCAAAGTTCGATAGTCGATTTTTGCGAAAAAAAAATCCGACTAAAATGATGAAAATTTTACATTTTTTTTATTTTTGGTCATAATTCGTAAACTATTTGTCCGATGGATCTCAAATTGGGCCAGTGGATAGAGTTTGAGCTCCTCTTTCGACTGATGTAAATTCAAAGCTATTAAACGTCGTTTTCACTTTAAAAACTTTGGTTCAAAATCATCCGAAAATGACGTCTTCAAAACAGTTTTTGGCCAATGCCTCGTTTATTATTAAGCAATCTCAACAGATCTGAGCTCATTTTACGCAAATTGTCAAGCTGAATCCAAAAACATGAGAATTTTTAATTTTCGTCAACAAATAACTGAGTTATGGCCGTTTGAAATTTTGGGTTGTTGCCAGAGGGCCAAATTTTTGAAGGTTGAAAACAATTCGTGCTTGATATCCCGGAAACTATTTGCGATATTAAGATGCGGTTTGCGGCATCGTTCTTCTCGCGATTTTTTACATAAGAAAAAGTTCATAGATTTTCCAAAAGTCAAAATTTGCAAATTTTCGCAAAAATTCATGACTAAACCTATGCCAAATTTCTGATATCATTATCTCGCTTATTTTTTAGAGTAAACTTAAGTTATTGTACGCAGAATTTTCCGCAGATTCCAAATCTGGGATTTAAATTTAGGTCCGACAACAGATAACTGAGTTATGGCCGATCAAAGTTTCAGAAAGTTGATTTTCATTTATCCCCATTTTTTCTAATTTTTAAAAAATGTATTTTTCTTAAACAAAAAATTGAAGCACAATTTTCAACGGGGTGCGGAGACCTGCTTTCAGGTTCTAAGAAGTGCGGCTTACTTGGAAGGTTAAGAAACAATTATTTATGGCAACAAACATTTGACGTGCATTTGAAATCCAAGTCATTGTGCATGCGGAGCGTTTTTTATCGGGTTTCTGAGTCCGGCGATTTTCGAGCACTCTGTGCGTTCTTAGCGTGGTATTTATGAACGCTCAAAGTCGAGTGACAGAAAGCATTGCGCATCTTTATGAACGCTTTTGTGTCACATTTTACACGGAGTGATTTTTATGAACGCAGCCCTAAGGTTATTTTGTCATTTTAAATTTCGCGCGTATGCTACACTTTTTATTGCGTAGATATAGTGACTTTTGTGTCATTCAAACTCTCACTGTCCGAACTATAGCATCAAGGGTGGCTCTGGAATTCCTGTCGTACATAATTTTGCCGCATTGTTTTCATACTGAATATAACTATCTTGAAAATTATTCATAATGTTATTTACTTCAATGACGTTTTAGTTACGGTTTTGTGTCCAAGTTTTTGATTTTCAGGTTTTAAACCACAACTAGAACAGTTTATTTCTCAAAACTTACTTTGCTCCATGTTTGAGGTTAACTGCAAATGTCAGTTGAAAAATCTAAACCCACATTCGTAATGAGCGGCAAATTTCTTTGACATTTCATAGCCACCCTTGATGCTAGAAACATTTATAAACACCTTGTATGTAAATTATATGTTTTCCAGTTTTGCGGGGAATTCGGGATTTACGAGAAAGACTTGATCCCTACGGACCTCCTCATGAAATGCAATGTCCCTTCAGTGGACACTCTATTACAAACCCACAAAAAAAAACAACAAAGCGAAGAAGAAATGATACGAATCTTCGGCTTATTCTTGATGTCTAATGAAGAATTGCGGAAACATACTCAGCCAGAAGAAATCCTAAAATGGGTACTTTATTTCTAATATTTCGCGATGATTTATCTTACAACTCTTCTATTTCAGGCAAAATCCGAAATCTACATTTTAAAGAAACTCTGCGATAACTACGAATCAGAGAAAGCTGATCTGATGGGCATAATCCGTACAAAAACATGGCAGATCAGAACGCAGAACGTGACCCACATTAGCGACACGCGAGACAAGAATTCGTCGGAAACGATAGAAATTAAAGATTCGGATGAAGAAGACGATGAAGTACCGACGATACCGGTCTTCAGGAAAATTTCCACAAGCGGAAAGGTAAGAAAAATGCTTTTTTCGAATTTGCCGCTTTAATAGATCCATTAGAGTACTCAATTTGGAGTCGTTTATAGGTATCTACAGGGTGATTTTTGAAAAACGGCAGGCGTTGTAGAATTTTTATTTATGAACCGATTTCAAAAATAAAAAAAACATATTAAATGATTTTTAATTTACTATAAACTGATGACTTTTTTTTTTAATTTTTCTAAATGTCCTAGTATCTTTTGGGCGATATTCAACTTTCTTATTTTAAATTGGCACCCATATTTTTTTGCATAATTTGGGAGATATTAATTTTCTTGATTCAGAAATGTGTAATATCTTCTACTTTTATAAAAAAATATTTTTAAAAAAATTATCATTGAAAAAAAATAGAAAAAAGTTGCAATGAAAAATTATCATTGAAAAAAAATAGAAAAAAGTTGCAATGAAAAAACGGGATGGCGTTTCAACAGTACTTTAATTAAATTATGCAGATGTTTTTTCTCATTTGTAATTATTATTGTCTTTTGTTATCAATAATTAAAAAAGATAGCCAATCCTTTCTGTTATTTGTTGATTTTTGACATTACAATAACGGTGTTGTGTTATTCGACAGCACGCACCTAGATTTTATTAACTTTTATTACCTAAATTTTTTCATTTTTGATAATTTTTTAAAAAAAATTTTGTAAAAATAGACTATATTGCACATTTTTAAATCAAGAAAATTAATATCTTCTAAATTATGAAAAAAAAAATATAGGTGGCAATTTAAAATAAGAAAGTTGAGTATCGCCTAAAAGATACTAAGACATTAGAAAAATTCTAAAATTCTCAGTTTATCGTAAATTAAAAACGATTTAATTTGTTTTTTAAATTTTTGAAATCGGTTCATAAATAAAAACTACAACGGCTGCCGTTTTTTAAAAATTGCCCTGTATAAGAGAACTCAAAGAAGGAAATTTTGTTTTTAAAGAGTTGGCAGAACTAATTAGTCAAGTCAATTTCACCATTACGGATTTTACGATTCGTGTTTAATAAATTGCTGCGTGAATAAAAAATGTATCAATATAATTGATAAAATAATTGTTCTTTGCGGCCAACAATATATGTACCTAAAGATAATAGATGTGAATGTAGGTTGTGAGGTTAGGTTACGTTAGGTGAAACTCAATAAGTGTCAAATTTTAAATTGAATTTGAAAATCAAGTGGCTAGTCGTGGTTACAAAACCATTATCAATCGTGTAACACGAAAACTCTTAGAATTGGAAAATTTAAATTTTTTATTAAAAAAAGGTTGCAAATTCGAAAAAATAGTATAAAGGACTTGTTTTATAATGGCATTGGTGTACTCGTCCCATACATTGGCCTTTATTAAAACCCGTTCTTTAATATACTACTTTATTATATCTGTATCATAATTCTAAATTAAAACACGCAAAAGCGTGCAAAAAGTGGTCTGACCTGACCTGACCTGACACATAGATGGCGCCACTTTTAAGTCAAAATAAGCGCTAAAATTCAAAAAAAATATGTAAAATTAAGTAAAAACCTGTAATTTTTGACATTTTTTTAAGTTCCAGACCTGACACATAGATGGCGCCACTTTATGGTCAAGTTAGGTCAAATTATACTTAAAAATCAAAAAAAATATGTAAAGTAAAGTAAAAACTTGTAATTTTTGACATTTCCGAAGTTCCAGACCTGACACATAGATGGCGCCACTTTTGAGTCAAAATAAGCGCTAAAATTCAAAAAAAATATGTAAAATTAAGTAAAAACCTGTAATTTTTGACATTTTTTAAGTTTTGAGTCAAAATAAGCGCTAAAATTAAAAAAAAATATATGTAAAGTAAAGTAAAAACTTGTAATTTTTGACATTTTTGAAGTTCCAGACCTGACACATAGATGGCGCCATTTTAGGGTCAGGTCAGTTCAAATTAAACTTAAAAATAAAAAAAAATATGTAAAGTAAGTTAAAAACCTGTAATTTTTGACATTTTTGAAGTTCCAGACCTGACACATAGATGGCGTCACTTTTGCACTATTTTGTTTGAAGGTTTGAAGATTTCCATCCCACCTGACGTTTCAACTCATCGATGCTCATACCACTGTTTACCATAATCGGGTAGATTCAAAATTAAACGCAGTTCTGCCTGTTCTGCTAGCCTTTTAATATCTTCACTCATTTTGTGAAGGGACTTTTACAAACGTGAAAAAATGTGCAAACAAACAATTGCTAACCGTCTCACGAAAACGATTCACACACAACCTTTGATAATTTTATTGTGTAAATTCACATTTTTTCAATGCTCTGAAAGGATTGTAAATGGATAGGTATAATAAAAAATAGCGTACAACACTCGTTTATAAGCGCCTTTAAAACACTTGCGACGTTAACCTGGCGCGTGTTTTAAAGGCTTGCTTATAAACTTGCATAATAATATACTATTTTCTCCAAACGTCACAAAAAACACTCTTTTTTAGTCGTTTTTAGACAACAAAGCAGGCAATTTTGTTATAAGTAATGAAAAGCGCACTTCTTGTGACAGTTACTAGTTGAGACGTCCATTTTGTATGGCACTTTTAGGTGTTTATAAATGTTCCTAACTATTTTGCCGCTTTGTTTTCATAGTGAATATAACTATCTTGAAAATTATTTTTAACGTCACTTACATTCATGATGTTTCAGTTACAATTTTGTGTCCCAAGTTTTTGATTTTCTGGTTTTAAACCACAAGTAGAACAGTTTATTTCTCAAAATTAACTTTGCTTCATGTTTGAGGTTAACTCAAAATGTCGGTTGAAAAATCGAAACCTACATTTGTAATGAACGGCAAATTTCTTTGACATTTCATAGCCACCCTTGATGCTAGAAACATTTATAAACACCTTGTTGTTCAATTCGAGTTTACTTATTGTCGGTCGTGTAATTGAATCTTTCGTTTGGAGAAATAGTATATTAAGTATTAAGAACGGTAAGGACACTTTACCGATCGAAGACAATTGTTTGGAGGAGGAGCGCAGCGACGACTATAATTATTGTCTGAGATCGGTATAGTCCCTAACGTTCGTGATGCTTATAATATTTTTTGCACCATAGACAAATTTCGATTATTTTTATAAAACTAAAAATGTTACAAATAATTGACATTAATTGTGCTTCAAAAATTCCTGAAAAGTCAAAATTTCGGTCTGAGAATGGATATAAATCCTTCATTTTTAATGACTATTTTTAAAGTTTACCGTTTTGTTTATCTTGGTAACCAGTAAACTCAACTTACTGTTCCAGCAGCAGGCGCGGTAACTAAGCAAAATTGTTCTATCGTGCAAAAACGTATTTATTATTTGCTGTCTCGCTATTTTGCATTCGCCTTGCTACTCCAATTTGATTGCTCGACAAAAAGTGCCACTTTTCTGCCGTATAACAAAATCTACTATTCTTGTATGTTCGTCACTTACCAATTTTTTTTTTCAGATCGACACGGATGTGGTTTTTAAAAACAACAGTCGCTCATTACTAAAACCAAATGTTGTAGTAAAACCTGGACATTCGCTACTTAAAACTACCGACCAAAGACTGACATTGGAGGCGAAGGACAAGTCGCCTTCAAAAAGAGTAAAATTACTTAGTTCTGTTGTCGTGAAAAAGAAAGTTGTTGGTGTCTAATAAGATAAAATAAGACTTGTACATATTTATTACGTATTTTGTTAATTATTAGTTTTTAATATAAGTGTACTTTTACTATGCCATGGGGGATCCCAGTTCTGTGATTACATACCACGTTTGTTATTTTTAAACTACGAGAAATAAAAATTATTTGGTAGCACCATCGGTTTTTAACTTGTAATTAAAAGTGAATTAAGCGGGATGATTAAGCATGTGGAGCTATCCGGGTGTGACAAAAGGGGTGAGGATGCGGTAGAAAATCATGTTTATTCTGTGAAAGTGTTGTGGGTTTTGGTGAATATTTAGGGGAGGTCATCTGGTGGTGTCTATTTAAAAATGCATTTTGCTCATTTTCCCCACAGAACAATAAGGGAATGTTATCACCGTGTGTGAAATAATTTTTGCACTGAATTACAAACAAGATTTTTCTGCAGGTATTTTACCGAAACACACTGTATGTTGGGTTGCCGAATGCTTCTTTCTATTTTCGTAATTTGTTTAGGACCCCTAAAATTGCCTTTAATTTTAAAGATAAAATTTTGAAAACTTGCATACGTTCATAGTTGACAAAGCTCTAGAGGCTGATGTGATTTTTTTTATTTTATTACGGTTCGTTTGGCGTCGCGACGCCCACATAGTATAATTTTTAACTTTGAGTTTTTGTGGAAATACTCGCAAATTCAAATTTGAGTTTTTATATCTAATGCAAATTGTGTTTAAAATTTGCGAAAAAACACTGTTTTATCAAGTTAGTGTTCAAAATTATGACGGCACAGTGGCGAACTACGTTTACGTTGATTTTGTTTCTCGATCGAAGTGATAAATTATCACTTGCGATAAATGTCATTGCGTAGGTTTTACTGCAAAACTTGTTATTAAATCCCCAAAAGTTTACAATTAACCCTTAATTTTAAAAACTTATAACTCAGAATTACAATTTTGAACTTCTATTTCGACATAAATTTCCAATATTTATCACCTCACTAAGAGCTATCGAGAAAATTGTTACAGAATGTAGCATCTCAACCAATCAGCAAACGAGATTTTATCGCTAGTTTTTTTCGAAGGTGTAAACGTAGTTCCCAATTTTGACGTAATGAAATCGGAAACTAATTTGATTTGCATTAAATCTAAAATGACAACTGAGATATTTTTAACACATTCATATTGAAAAAAAAATTAATTAGCGGTTGATTTCACAAACTTTTACAATTAGCTAAAAATTACATTTTTAAGGCGTCGAGACGCCAAAACTATCGGTGATAAAAAACAAATTGAAAGTTAAATGTTAATCTTTTAAAACACCACACACAGGTGTCATTTTGAAATTTTAATTCGAAAGGTAAAATACACTTGATTAAAAAATGCCTGACCTTACATCAAACTAAGAAAAAACACAAATATGGCTGAAATTTTTTTGAATATATTTATATTTATATTTGAACATATCTAATCATTTCATTGAGGATCATTTTACCCCGGTCTCCCCTACTTTTTCTGCCCAGACAGAAAAAGTGTTTCCTTGTCAACGAGCGCTTTTCATTACTAATAACAAAATTACCTATTTTACTGCTTAAAATGAACAAAAAAATAGTGACTTTTGTGACGTTTGGGGAAACAATATTTGTTTAGTTGGTGTGATTGCCAATAATTTTTTAAAGCCATTTTTAAAATCAAAAAGTCGATTTTGCGGGATAGTGTATTTTCTACAGGGTGTTCAGGGTTTCGGCTGGCTAATTTACAATATATTTATCTTGATAATCAAGAGCATTTTTAATTTTTAAGGTCATCGTTTGTTCACAATAATATTAACACTAGTCAATTAGTCAATAAATTTTGCACATTTTGGACATTTCTAAATGTGAAGCCCGTTTTTCTCAGAAGTTTTTGTAAAATATATTTTCTAATACCCCGCGTTCACTTTTGTTTTTTTCAACTTTGCTTTACAACGTGTAAAAATATGGAACTCTAAATATACCGGGTGTTTTTGAAATGCATCTACAAAAAGCGTGTAGTAATGCCTTGACACAAATTGAGCCTATTAAGAGAAAAAAGTTTTAGTAAAAGTCTTGTTTTCGAGTCAAAATGGCACAAAAATTTCAATAAATTTGCTTGTGCGCCACTGATTTTAAAAGTTAAGAAACTCAAGTTGCTGGTTGCTTAGGAAACAAGCCATTCCAGGTGCGTTTTTTGCCAGTGGTGTAGAAAGTTCGTGGATTGGGGTTAATTTTACCTTGTCAGTTTTTGACCTAAAAATTAGTTTTTAATACTTGCATTTCAAAAACACCCTGTATATCATTGGAATGGTATTTAAATAACTTTTCCAACGAATTATTGTAGAAGTCGCCGAGAAAATCAGTTTTTGCGAAGATATTTGAGTAAAACTCACGAAAATTTTGAAAAATGAACGTTTTTTTTTAATTTTGACACTTTTTTGTATTAACTTAAATTTGTGTTTTGATTGTTTATTGTAATACGTCATTATAAAGGTTGAGATCTCTGCTTTCTAACGCGGTGCTAAAAGTTTATTATTTCTTTGTCATTTGTTTATAGTGACTTTTTTATAATTTAGATAAATTTGAAAACGTTTTATAATATCAATCAAGATAAAATATATATAAAATTGATATTTTCATCGGTTTCGTATTCGAATCGAAATTATTTATAATGTTACTTTACTTCAATGACGTTTTAGTTATTGTTTTGTGCCCAAGTTTTTAATTTTCAGGTTTTAAACCACAACTGGAATAGTTTATTTCTCAAAATTTACTTTGCTTCATGTTTGAGGTTAACTGCAAATGTCAGTTGACAAATCGAAACTCACATTTGTAATGAGCGGCAAATTTCTTCGACATTTCATAGCCACCCTTGATGCTAGAAACATTTATAAACACCTTGTATAAATAAGTAATAATTACGTAAACATCTCTTAAAAAAATAATTTAAAGTAATATTTATAATTCAAGGGTGGCTCTGGAATTCTTGTTGTACAATATTTTGCCGCTTTGTTTTCATACTGAATATAACTATCTTGAAAATTATTTATAATGTTATTTACTATTTACGTCAATGACGTTGCAGTTTTGTGTC
This sequence comes from Gnatocerus cornutus, assembly GCA_029298725.1. Lineage (NCBI taxonomy): Eukaryota > Metazoa > Arthropoda > Insecta > Coleoptera > Tenebrionidae > Gnatocerus > Gnatocerus cornutus. The sequence continues at coordinate 7,596,707 of CM055516.1, forward strand.
GCAAGTTTTTGATTTTTAGATTTTAAACCACAATTAGAACAGTTTATTTCTCAAAACTTACTTTGCTCCATGTTTGAGGAGTTGAAAAATCGAAACCCATATTTGTAATGAGCGGCAATTTTTTTTGACATTTCATAGCCACTCTTGATGCTAGAAACATTTATAAACACGTTGTACAATTACACAAAAATTTCAATAAATTTGCTTGTGCGCCACTGATTTATAAGTGAACAAAAAATCTGTCAAATTTGCTTGGGTTATTACCAAATTAAAACTGAAGCATTGAACATTAATAATTTTTATTAATTCTCAGAAGGAAATTTTATATTTCTGGATACCATTATTTTTTTCTGTGTCAACGTAACAAAAAATATATTCATTGTCAATTACAATCGACAATTTTTGACGTCGAGAATCGAATGAATTATCACAGAAACGCCGTTTGGAATTTGTAACCGTTTTTTTACACTTGTGTTTACACTTGTGACAGTCTCCATTTTGTAATTTCAAAATAATTAGACGTTTTTAGTGTTCCGGTTTTGCAGGGCTATAAAGTTCGTTTTTTTTTTAAACCACCAACACGCCATCTTCTTCTGCATTACAACCGGCAACGTTGCCCAGGGAGATTTTTGGTGAGAAAATAGTTGTCAAATTTTTGACATTTCTAAAAATTAGGCAGTGTTTCCGTTAAAAACGTTTCTTTTACAGCCTAGTAATGTTACTTTAATTATTAAATTCTTTGATTTGCAATGCAACCGGGTGTAAAAGAAACGTTTTTAACGAAAACACTGCCTAATTTTCAGAAATGTCAAAAATTTGACAATTATTTTCTCACCAAAAATCTCCCTAGGCAACGTTGCCGGTTGTAATGCAGGGGAAGATTGCGGTGTTGGTGGTTTTTAAACAAAAAAACGGACTTTAATTGTGCTCTTGTTGAAATTGAGTTTAACAACAATTTTTTTTTAAAGTCTTACAATTTTGACAATTTCTGAGGCAGATTGTAATAATTTACGAGAATACAAACTTTTGATTGCAGTCTTAAAATGAAAATTACAGTCGTTTTAGTCAAAGTGTCCACTTTGAGAGTTATTTCTTTATTTATGGTTAGAATCTTATAACTGAATTCACTTTGGAAATTTTAAGATGACACGGTTGGCATCCCTTAGAATTTGACATTTGTTAATTTTGAGTTTGCTGATGAGGAACGAATGACATAAGAAATACTTTAAAATTTGTGACCTTTGCTGGAAAGATTTCAAGATGGTATTTTAAAACTTAATTCGTATACATTTGCGAGCATAATATTTTGGACGTCATTTTTGACATTTTCAAAATTTGAGTAGTCCATGCGTTACCGCCACTTTGACATGTTTGAAAATTAAAATTAGTACACTACCGGTTATAAAATTGTAGGCAATGTCAACTGTCAAGTGTGAAATGCCATTAAAAAACAATTTTGAAGTTTTGACACATTAATCAAAATGACAGTAAAGCATGTATAGTTTATCCGGTGAGAGATTGGGAGATTTCGACAGTTGACATATAAGTTGGTAGCAAATTATGCTACAAAATACACTAAAAACACTAAATTCCTACGCGAAATGGGTTGACAGGGTTGTCAGTAACTGGGATTATTTTGTTATTTTAAATGCGTTTATTGCGTAGATTTAGTGACTTTTTTGTCATTCAAACTCTCACTGTACGAACTATATCAGCATGCTATGAAAGTGATTTAACTTTGACAATAATTAAAATTTAGAATTAAATTACATCCAAAATAAAATATATTTTTTATATACAGTTACTGTCTGAAAATTTCGGACCTAAAAGACATGGAATTGTCATAAAGTCTGTTTTTATTATGGCAGTGAAAACTTTTCAAAATGTCAAAAATTTCAGGTACACTTTTGGTCATACAGTCGAGACTAAATTATTTCATTTTATTGACATTTTGAAATGACATTAAATCACGATTTATATTAGTTTTTTCTTTGGTGTCATTTAAAATCTTGTCCAAAATTCTCTGACCGCATGTGTACTCAAATTTGGTTATTGAAATTTTCTTAAGTAGCAAACAAAGTATTTTCTACCATAGGTAAAGTAAGAGCTTCTACAAGGTGTTTATAAATGTTTCTAGCATCAAGCGTGGCTATGGAATTCCCGTCGTACACTATTTTGCCGCTTTGTTTACATAATGAATATAACTATCTTGAAAATTATTTGTAATGTTACTTTACTTCAATGACGTTTCAGTTATTGTTTTGTGCCCAAGTTTTTAATTTTCAGGTTTTAAACCACAACTGGAATAGTTTATTTCTCAAAATTTACTTTGCTTCATGTTTGAGGTTAACTGCAAATGTCAGTTGACAAATCGAAACTCACATTTGTAATGAGCGGCAAATTAATTTCATAGCCACCCTTGATGCTAGAAACATTTATAAACACCTTGTATAAATAAGTAATAATTACGTAAACATCTCTTAAAAAAATAATTTAAAGTAATATTTATAATTCAAGGGTGGCTCTGGAATTCTTGTTGTACAATATTTTGCCGCTTTGTTTTCATACTGAATATAACTATCTTGAAAATTATTTATAATGTTATTTACGTCAATGACGTTGCAGTTTTGTGCCGCAAGTTTTTGATTTTTAGATTTTAAACCACAACTACAACAGTTTATTTCTCAAAACTTACTTTGCTCCATGTTTGAGCCAAATGTCAGTTGAAAAATCGAAACCCATATTTGTAATGAGCGGCAAATTTTTTTGACATTTCATAGCCACTCTTGATGCTAGAAACATTTATAAACACGTTGTACAGTTGCGGCGGATGAAAAGTAAGACAAAATGACAAGTTCAATATTTTGTCTTTGTAAAACCACCTATAATTGAAGTTTTTGAAATGTCAGTTCGATTGTCATTGAGACAGGACGATTCAGTGTCGTAGAAGAAAGAACTTTAGTTCAAACTTCAAATATTTAATAAAATTAAATGTTGTTAACAAAAATTAATATTTTATTGCTGCATCACCGGAATTAATAACACTTTCAAGTCTTCGTGGCATCGACATAATAGCATGTTGAACGAAATGTTCAGGTATCATTTGCCAGCTATCCGAAATGCTCTGGATCAATTTTTCGCGATTATTGGGCAAAATTTGTTCATTTATATTTTTGGTCATGATACCCCGAATGTTCTCAATAGGATTCAGGTCGAGACTCTTTGCCGGCTAAGGTAGTGTTTGCGCCCTGTAAAAAATTGCTGACAGGGCTCGGACTGCAGTTGAAAAGGGGTTTTTGCGAAGAAAATTTCTTAATACCACGTCTTCGTCCGGGGTTGATATTTTTCTTCAACCAGTTCCTTGCTTCTTGGTTCCTGTCTCTCGAAACTAACTTTTTGCACGTAAAATCGTATTCTTATTGACACCAACTTTATTTGCAATAGTTTTTATGGCGAATCCATCTATCAAACGAGCTAGAATCAGAGTTTTTTGCAATTCTGTGAGTTGGGGCAATTTAAAGATGTTTGGGACGACTCTGGTTTATTTTCTGTTGACAGTGACATTGTGATCCTTGATTAAAACCTAATTTAGACCTTATAATTTTTGAAATTTTCAAATACAGGGTGAAAAGTCGATGTCTTACTTTTCATCCGCCGCAACTGTACAATTACACAAAAATTATTAAATTTGCTTGTGCGCCACTGATTTATAAGTGAACAAAAAATCTGTCAAATTTGCTTGGGTTATTACCAAATTAAAACTGAAGGATTGAACATTAATAATTTTTATTAATTCTCAGAAGGAAATTTTATATTTCTGGATACCATTATTTTTTTCTGTGTCAACGTAACAAAAAATATATTCATTGTCAATTACAATCGACAATTTTTGACGTCGAGAATCGAATGAATTATCACAGAAACGCCGTTTGGAATTTGTAACTGTTTTTTTACACTTGTGACAGTCTCCATTTTGTAATTTCAAAATAATTAGACGTTTTTAGTGTTCCGGTTTTGCAGGGCTATAAAGTTCGTTTTTTTTTTAAACCACCAACACCGCCATCTTCTTCTGCATTACAACCGGCAACGTTGCCCAGGGAGATTTTTGGTGAGAAAATAGTTGTCAAATTTTTGACATTTCTAAAAATTAGGCAGTGTTTCCGTTAAAAACGTTTCTTTTACAGCCTAGTAATGTTACTTTAATTATTAAATCCTTTGATTTGCAATCCAACCGGGTGTAAAAGAAATTTTCAGAAATGTCAAAAATTTGACAATTATTTTCTCACCAAAAATCTCCCTAGGCAACGTTGCCGGTTGTAATGCAGGGGAAGATTGCGGTGTTGGTGGTTTAAAAAAAAACGGACTTTAATTGTGCTCTTGTTGAAATTGAGTTCACCATCGATTTTTTTTACTCATGTTCCCAGATTTAGTTGTAAGTCATTAAATTTCCATTCGTAGTTGGCTTAGAGAAACAATTTCATATGTCGCAATTAACACCACTGCTGCAGTTTTGACTTGACACTAAATAATTATTTCAGAATGTTGACAGTTCTTGAAGAAGCCGGTCATAAAGTCCGTTTTTTTTTTAAAACCACCAACACCGCACTCTCCTACCACTTTACAACCGGCAACGTCGTCGATGGTGACTTTAAATAGGTTAGTTGCCTAATTGACAATTTGATTCCACAAAACGGCCTTTCAGGCCGTGCCGAGTCTTTTCACTTTTAAATCCTTTGATTTGCAATCCAACAGGCTGTAAAAGAATAGTTATTTACAGTCGCGTGTGGTAACTTACATTTTACAGCGCGAAATCAGTTTGAAGCACGACGGCGTAGCCGGAGTGCTTTAATGATTGAGCGCTGTAAAATGCTTAACGCACAAGAGTTGTATTAAACTTTTTGGCCGAAAAACTTTTAATTTAAATAATTGGGTTCTTCAAAATTCATAAGAACTGTCACACCTGACATTTGTAAATTTCATCATCTGTCAATTCTGTCAATTTTGTAGTTGGTGCACAAAAAGTACACAAGATAGCGCTGTAAAAAACGTTTTAATATTACTTTAAAAATAGAAATATTGTCTTAATTGAAATAATAATTTAGGTAGATTCCACTTTGGTGATCAATCTTCATTATGGTAAAGTGATTTTAATTTATAAACGCATCTGAAGAGCAGACGATTTGGGCAATTTTTACCGCACGGCGTGTGTAAACGTCCAGGGCGCTTGTAAATCTAGTGTTTTCGAAGATGTCAATTGAATGTTAATTTGACGTTTACAATTCATGAGGCCAAAAACGTTTTTAACGGAAACAGTGCGTAATTTTCAGAAATGTCAAAAATTTGACAATTATTTTCTCACCAAAAATCTCCCTAGGCACCGTTGCCGGTTGTACGTTCAAATCTTGGCTCCATATTGAATTTTTGGATCATTGACATTTTTGAATTTTTGACCTAGTTAGTTCATCTTTATCGGTAAAGGAGGGGCAACCGCCCCTACATCCCCCCTTCAGGTACGCTCATCCATATTTATAGTAGTCTAATATATCTTATCAATTTATCAGTTATTATCATACAGGACTTTAGAAAAAATATATATATATATATATCATTTTGAATTGGCAGCACATTGTTAAATTTCGCAATGTTTTGAATGTTTAGCACTTTCAACTATGTAATTCCACATTCTGAAAAATAAAACCCATTCCAGCTCAAACTTGTACACCCAAACAAAACCCGACTTGATAAACCTCGCAACAAACGAGATTATTATGAAATGTAGCAGATGTTTACACAGGTAGAAAGAGTGGAACTCGAGGTGCAGGTCTTCCTGTCCACCAGCCCAGGTGTCGTTTCCCTCCACTTCGCATGCGCGCCCACCACACGTGTATCAACATTACTCCTCCCTCGACAGCTTTCACGTTTCCACCAGTTGCGAAAGACCGTTGAACGCAGGAAGAAGTGTCCGTTCAACTCAGTGCGCGCTAACCACGTGAATGAGCTTGTTGTGTTAGATTTGTTTACAATGGATCTTGCCTGTACTGAGAAATTCACCGCCCCCAATTACGCTCCCAAAGACCCAAACATCTTCAACGACTTCCGAGTTATGAAACACTTGTTGAGCGACGAGATGTTGTATACTCCTCACACCAACTACTTCCAGAATGTCCAAACTGACATTGAGCCGTTCATGAGGAAAGTCGTGGCGACGTGGATGCTGGAGGTACTTCTTGGAGATGACGTCGGAAAGGTACTCATTTCGATTGATTTTAGGTTTGCGAAGAGCAAATGTGTGAGGATCAAATCTTACCTTTGGCGATTAATTTGATGGATCGCTTCCTTTGTGTGTGCGACATCAAAAGACAGCAGTTGCAGCTTCTTGGAGCCACCTGTTTGCTCATTGCTTCCAAGGTTAGAAGCACGAATCTTTTACCCATTGACTTACTTTGTGCCTATACGGACTACAGCGTCAGCTATGAGATGATGGTGGTAAGTTGGCATGACAATTATGCAATTTATTGAATGTCAATACAATTTTATGCAGTTTTGACAGTTTTTTCGACAAGTATTTAAGACAGTACTTTGAAATTCTTACAATTTTGAAAGTTTCTGAGGCAGATTGTAAAAATTTCCGAGAATACAAACTTTTGATTGCAGTCTTAAAATGAAAATTACTGTCGTTTTAGTCAAAGTGTCCACTTTGAGAGTTATTTCTTTATTTATGGTTAGAATCTTATAACTGAATTCACTTTGGAAATTTTAAGATGACACGATTGGCATCCCTTAGAATTTGACATTTGTTAATTTTGACATTGCTGATGAGGAACGAATGACACAAGAAAAATTTCAAAATGTGTGACCTTTGTTGGATAGTTTTTAAGATTTTAAAACTTAATACGTCTATACGTTTGCGAGCATAATATTTTGGTCATTTTTGACATTTTCAAAATTTCAGTAGGTCATGCGCTAGCGTCACTTTGATAACATGTGATCCACAAATTTTTTATTTAGGGTAGGCTTTGACAAAATTTCGAGAAAAAATTTGACAGTAGTTTGACATTTGTCATTTGATTTAATTTCAATTAGTTTTCAATACATTATTGATTCTGCAGAGTCACACGATACATTTTCTCTTATTTGCACCTCGTAATGTAACATATTTTAATCAAAAAATTGAAGTTATATCAAAACTAAATTTCACTCCGACATGACTTCTATTTTTGTCTCTCTCTTTCATGGCCTACCCTTAACAAAAATTTTGTGGCTCACATGATATGTTTGAAAATTAATATTAGTACACTTCCGGTTATAAAATTGTGGACAATGTCAACTGTCAAGTGTGAAATGTCAAAAAAACAATTTTGAAGTTCAAAATCAAATCAAAATGACAGTAAAGCATGTATCAGCATGTTATGAAAGTGATTTAACTTTGACAATAATTAAAATTTAGAATTAAATTACATCCAAAATAAAATATATTTTTAATAAACAGTTATGGTCAGAAAATTTCGGACCTAAAAGACATGGAACGGTCTGTTTTTATTATGACAGTGAAAACTTTTTAAAATGTCAAAAATTGCAGGTACACTTTTGGTCATACAGTCGGGACTGATTTATTTCATTTTATTGACATTTTGAAATAACATTAAATTACGATTTACATTTGTTTTTCTTGGCGTCAGTAAAAATCTTGTCCAAAGTTTATGACCGCAAGTGTACTCAAATTTGGTTATTGAAATTTTCCCAAGTAGCAAACAAAGTACCATAGGTAAAGTAAGAGCTACTATTAATAGGTAATAATTACGTAAACATCTCTTCAAAAAATAATTTAAAGTAATATTTACTGTAAAGTGTCAAGGAGCAGTAAAATTTACTTTGTTTTCACCATAAAAAGTTATAAAGTAACTTACTATTCTAATTTTATCGGCTTTAAATACTTCAGTCATGACAATTCTGAATTGACAGTAATGACAATGACAGTAATGCACAAACTACACTCAAATTTTTGAAATGTCAGAAAAATGACGTCTAAGATTTTGTGTCCGCGGCTGTAGTTACATTTGCTGGTATTTTTTACGAATTTGTTACTTTAAAATGACCCTTTAAAGTAAAATTGGATATGCGATTTTTTGTTGAATTACCATAGACTAGCAAATACAATTAAAAATCCTAATAAAGTAATATTTACTTTATTACTGGATTTTAAGATTAATTATTAGTAACTGTTAGATGAAAAAAAAACAACTTAAAAGTGCAAAATAGAGCCCTCCACCCGAATAGTCGTTTGTACAAGGTGTTTATAAATGTTTCTAGCATCAAGGGTGGCTCTGGAATTCCTGCCACGCACTATTTTGCCGCTTTGTTTTCATAGTGAATCAACGTCAACTATCTTGAAAATTACAATGTGACTTACGTCAACGAAGTTACAGTTTTGTGTCCAAGTTTTTGATTTTCAGGTTTTAAACCACAACTAGAACAGTTTATTTCTCAAAACTTACTGTGCTCCATGTTTGAGGTTAACTGCAAATGACAGTTGAAAAATCGAAACCCGCATTTGTAATGAGCGGCAAATTTCTTTGACATTTCATAGCCACCCTTGATGTTAGAAACATTTATAAACACCTTGTAGTAGTGAATGTTGAGGTTGACAAGATTAAAATTGGCCCCAAACCATTCCAAATCTCTGCTGCCAAGAACATAAAATTTGCTTGGATTATTACCAAACTAAAACTGTCACGTAATAAAATTATTACAGAAATGTCGTTAAGAATTTGTAACCCTACTTTTTTACACTTGTGACAGTCTCCATTTTGTATTTTCAAAATAAATATACCAGAGCTCATTACTATCGGTCCACTCATTAAAAAGTTAAGTTGGCAGCAGCCCCTAGCGATTTTTATTAATAATAGTTGGCAGCAATAGCATCTGACGTTGATCTAACTGTGGCATGCGCAGAAGCTAATCGTTGTGCACTAGATTGACAGAACTTGTTAAATCTTTATTGAAATCTTTCTTTTGCAGCAAAATTTTTAATTAAATATTGAATTATACACTCAACTTTGACAACGTGTTAACCTCAAAAATCGCTGCATTCAATTTTCCCCTAATTTTCTCCCTAAAGAATTGAAAGCCTGATTTACACCCAAGAATTTTCGAAAATTTACACAGGAGAGTGGACTGATAGCAATGAGCCGCACTTTCGACGTTTTTAATCTTCCGGTTTTGCAGAACTAAACAGTGACGGCCAAATCATTTTATTGACATTTTAGTTTAGTCTATGCATTACTGTCAATTTGTCATGCAAATTTCAATTATTTCTGTCAAAACTGAGAGTAATGATTAAATACATAAAGGATGCTGATTTTATGACAAACGTATCTAAAATTTTTTGGCCGCGGCTGTAGGCATAATAGTAATTAACTTGACAACTTGTCAACACTGAAAAGTTAGAAAGTTAGAAAAAAAATATTTTTTTGCGTTTGTATCAGATCTTCCGCGGATTGCTGAACATAGGGAAATAAAATATGAAAATAAAAATTAAATTTTATTAATTGTGAATCGTGCTTTAAGAAGTTCTTAATTCATTTATCATCCAATTTTATTGTGGCATTATTAATCAAAAATTGAATCAAAAAAGTGTTGAACTGACCTGAAAATTTGACAGCTGTCACACCATTTTCTAATCTAACCTAATTTTTTAAATTTACATGTGCGTGGATAGCAACACATTTGCAGTAAAAAGCTTGTTTTAGGCGTAATTCGACTTTACACAGTGACATATCTTCAGTTTGCAGCCACAACCTTCGAAGTTTCGGGCGGTAAATTTGAAATTTTTCTTTTTTTTTTATTAAATTTTTTACCAATGCTGTAATAACAGAAGTCTAAAAATAGCTCTTCTGTAAAGCACAATCCGCCTGTAACCAAATTTAATTTGAGGGTTCGGCAGAGCAGGAAAAAAGTAAAATTCAAATTTCTTATGTTCAGCAATCCGCGGAACACTTGGTACTTCATCAATGTTTGCAAATTAAATTTTCGAAACTCGCGCTTTGGGTTTGACTTTATTTGTTAGTTTCACAATCAATTGATGCAACAAAATTCTGTCTGTCGCTTGACATAAATAAGACTGTTTCAATCTACGACGTGACTTGAATCACCTTTTGAATCTATAGGCAGTCAAACGTGACATTTCAAATAGTTGGTTTTATTTTGCAAGTTGGCAGCGCTGCATAAATGTCAATTGTGTCAATTTGTGTGCAGATTTGGAGGCCAATGACCATCGAAAATAATAAAGGTAAATTAATTACGTAAAAATACCACAAAATTTTGCTGAAACACATTTGAATTTAAATTAATTTGCAATCGTTTGATTTGAATGTGGTGCTACCAACCTATTTCCCAGCTGATGAAATTTCCCTAAATGAGGGAATGACGTTTCAAATTCAAACCAAAGTCAAAATAAATAACTATTAATAATTGTCGGCGCACAAAATTTCGTGTTTGACACAGCTAGACAATGTTTTGGAAATGCTCGGATTTCAATACTTTCCTTGCATTTCCAAAAGACCATTTTCTAGCCTAGTGAAACAAATAACTATTGATTGCCTGATATTTCCAGGTTCTGTGAAGTTCTCGGTTTATATTTTTCTGACCTCTTTTCTTTCTTGGAAAAACCGAAATGGTTATTGAAATATTGCGATCATTGTCGAGGTAATGCGCGCTCTCCTGTCCACTTCCTTTCTTCGTGCGCCTTGGAAGGATGTAACAAATTTCTTGATATTAACATCCGGACGTATTATCTGCTCATCTTACCTCGAAGACATCGGCATTGTCCGGTTATTATTTTGATTGTCGCTTCCGTAAACTGCGACTACTCTCTAACCGCAAATTGGTCGTGTAGGTGCCACCAATAAAGGGGTGCGCAACCACCCTGAATCCTGTGCCCCAAGATATGATGCGATATCTTCCTCCCCACATTTTCCGATTCACTAATAATCGGGTCATGCTTATTATGTGTATTATGAGTATGGTAATAATCGGAAGCTGGATGGGAAGAACCAGAAACTTTTCTTTATGGTTCCGGTCCTTTTTGGGACCCTTGTTTGTCCCCTCTGGCGCAACGGGCCCGTACTGGAATCGATGACAAAGGTGTCTGTTCTCACACGGGAATTTTACCGGCGCGACCTGCTCTTTGACCGTTGAGGCAGGCCATCGGACGTAGTGAGGCTTGAAGTGGTGTCGTTAGGGTTTTCTGTATTATTATTTAGAGCAAAACTTGAGGAAATGGGGGAGAAACGCGCGGTTCTCACGATTCGCGTTTTTTCTGGATAAAACGATCGTCTAGAAGCAGTTTCAACGGCGCACTTCTTGGAACCATTAAAATTAAGTTATTTAACATTTTGAAATTTATTTATAAATATACATACTTTCGTTACATTTTTGTTACATAGTCGCACTCTTAACTTGCAGAATTACTGAACAAACGATAGTTTTTGGTTTTTGAGAGAACCAAAATTATTGAACAATTTTTTCAAAAAACAATTCTTTTAATGCGTGACTATTTTAAAATTTTCAAAGGTTCTTAATATTACCAGTTTATACATACAAATATACTGCGCAAACTAATTTGCAAAATTTTTGATACAACGGATTTTATAAAAAAAAGTTAATTAAGAAAAGTTTAGCCGGAGATAAAAAATTTATTGAAAAATTGTTTATTTATTGTACAATTTCTTTAGTTTGCAAAAGCGAGCTAGATTTTATAAAATCGTTTTTTTAAACCAAAATGTTTTATTAATTTAAATTAGTTATTTAATTTGTTTGAAAGTTTGTTGTCAAGCTGTGGTGAGTACTTTTTCATAAGCTTAACAAAATGTGAATGAATTGAAAGAATAAATTCTAAGTTGAAAATACTTATTTTGAAATTTCAAAAATATTTTTCTAAATTTTACAGTTAATAAACGAGTTAAAATAGTAAAATTTTCAAATTTCATCGCTGTGGCACCAGCACAACCAAAGATACAATTTTTTTTTTAGGATTTTGAAATTTTTCGGTTCGTTCTAGAAATTTGGAAAATCCAAGTCTGTTGTTTAAGAATTTTGAAATTTGGTACAGTTAATAAACGAGTTAAAAATAGTAAAATTTTCAAATTTCATCCCTGTGGCACCAGCACAACCAAAGATACAATTTTTTTTTTAGGATTTTGAAATTTTTCGGTTCGTTCTAGAAATTTGGAAAATCCAAGTCTGTTGTTTAAGAATTTTGAAATTTGGTACAGTTAATAAACGAGTTAAAAATAGTAACATTTTCAAATTTCATCGCTGTGGCACCATCACAACCAAAGAAACAATTTTTTTTTATAGGATTTTGAAAATTTTCGGTTCGTCCTAGAAATTCGTAAAATTCAAGTCTGTTGTTTAAGAATTTTGAAATTCGGTACAGTTAATAAACGAGTTAAAAATAGTAAAATTTTCAAATTTCATCCCTGTGGCACCAGCACAACCAAAGATACAATTGTTTTTATAGGATTTTGAAATTTTTCGGTTCGTCCTAGAAATTTGTAAAATCCAAGTCTGTTTTTTAAGAATTTTGAAATTTGGTACAGTTAATAAACGAGTTAAAAATAGTAAAATTTTCAAATTTCATCTGTGTGGCACCAGCACAACCAAAGAAACATTTTTTTTTTAGGATTTTGAAATTTTTCGGTTCGTCCTAGAAATTCGTAAAATTCAAGTCTGTTGTTTAAGAATTTTGAAATTTGGTACAGTTAATAAACGAGTTAAAAATAGTAAAATTTTCAAATTTCATCCCTGTGGCACCAGCACAACCAAAGAAACGTTTTTTTTTATAGGATTTTGAAAATTTTTGGTTCGTCCTAGAAATTCGTAAAATTCAAGTCTGTTGTTTAAGAATTTTGAAATTCGGTACAGTTAATAAACGAGTTAAAAATAGTAAAATTTTCAAATTTCATCCCTGTGGCACCAGCACAACCAAAGATACAATTGTTTTTATAGGATTTTGAAATTTTTCGGTTCGTCCTAGAAATTTGTAAAATCCAAGTCTGTTTTTTAAGAATTTTGAAATTTGGTACAGTTAATAAACGAGTTAAAAATAGTAAAATTTTCAAATTTCATCTGTGTGGCACCAGCACAACCAAAGAAACATTTTTTTTTTAGGATTTTGAAATTTTTCGGTTCGTCCTAGAAATTCGTAAAATTCAAGTCTGTTGTTTAAGAATTTTGAAATTTGGTACAGTTAATAAACGAGTTAAAAATAGTAAAATTTTCAAATTTCATCCCTGTGGCACCAGCACAACCAAAGAAACGTTTTTTTTTATAGGATTTTGAAAATTTTTGGTTCGTCCTAGAAATTCGTAAAATTCAAGTCTGTTGTTTAAGAATTTTGAAATTCGGTACAGTTAATAAACGAGTTAAAAATAGTAAAATTTTCAAATTTCATCCCTGTGGCACCAGCACAACCAAAGATACAATTTTTTTTATAGGATTTTGAAATTTTTCGGTTCGTCCTAGAAATTTGTAAAATCCAAGTCTGTTTTTTAAGAATTTTGAAATTTGGTACAGTTAATAAACGAGTTAAAAATAGTAAAATTTTCAAATTTCATCTGTGTGGCACCAGCACAACCAAAGAAACATTTTTTTTTAGGATTTTGAAATTTTTCGGTTCGTCCTAGAAATTCGTAAAATTCAAGTCTGTTGTTTAAGAATTTTGAAATTCGGTACAGTTAATAAACGAGTTAAAAATAGTAAAATTTTCAAATTTCATCCCTGTGGCACCAGCACAACCAAAGATACAATTTTTTTTTTAGGATTTTGAAATTTTTCGGTTCGTTCTAGAAATTTGGAAAATCCAAGTCTGTTGTTTAAGAATTTTGAAATTTGGTACAGTTAATAAACGAGTTAAAAATAGTAACATTTTCAAATTTCATCGCTGTGGCACCAGCACAACCAAAGATACAATTTTTTTTATAGGATTTTGAAATTTTTCGGTTCGTCCTAGAAATTTGTAAAATCCAAGTCTGTTTTTTAAGAATTTTGAAATTTGGTACAGTTAATAAACGAGTTAAAAATAGTAACATTTTCAAATTTCATCCCTGTGGCACCAGCACAACCAAAGAGACATTTTTTTTTTTAGGATTTTGAAATTTTTCGGTTCGTTCTAGAAATTTGGAAAATCCAAGTCTGTTGTTTAAGAATTTTGAAATTTGGTACAGTTAATAAACGAGTTAAAAATAGTAAAATTTTCAAATTTCATCCCTGTGGCACCAGCACAACCAAAGATACAATTTTTTTTATAGGATTTTGAAAATTTTCGGTTCGTCCTAGAAATTCGTAAAATTCAAGTCTGTTGTTTAAGAATTTTGAAATTCGGTACAGTTAATAAACGAGTTAAAAATAGTAAAATTTTCAAATTTCATCCCTGTGGCACCAGCACAACCAAAGATACAATTTTTTTTATAGGATTTTGAAATTTTTCGGTTCGTTCTAGAAATTTGGAAAATCCAAGTCTGTTGTTTAAGAATTTTGAAATTTGGTACAGTTAATAAACGAGTTAAAAATAGTAACATTTTCAAATTTCATCGCTGTGGCACCAGCACAACCAAAGATACAATTTTTTTTATAGGATTTTGAAATTTTTCGGTTCGTCCTAGAAATTTGTAAAATCCAAGTCTGTTTTTTAAGAATTTTGAAATTTGGTACAGTTAATAAACGAGTTAAAAATAGTAAAATTTTCAAATTTCATCCCTGTGGCACCAGCACAACCAAAGATACAATTTTTTTTATAGGATTTTGAAATTTTTCGGTTCGTCCTAGAAATTTGTAAAATACAAGTCTGTTTTTTAAGAATTTTGAAATTTGGTACAGTTAATAAACGAGTTAAAAATAGTAAAATTTTCAAATTTCATCCCTGTGGCACCAGCACAACCAAAGAAACATTTTTTTTTAGGATTTTGAAATTTTTCGGTTCGTTCTAGAAATTTGGAAAATCCAAGTCTGTTTTTTAAGAATTTTGAAATTTGGTACAGTTAATAAACGAGTTAAAAATAGTAAAATTTTCAAATTTCATCCCTGTGGCACCAGCACAACCGAAGAAACAATTTTTTTTAAATAGGATTTTGAAAATTTTCGGTTCGTCTTAGAAATTTGTAAAATCCAAGTCTGTTGTTTAAGAATTTTGAAATTTGGTACAGTTAATAAACGAGTTAAAAATAGTAAAATTTTCAAATTTCATCCCTGTGGCACCAGCACAACCAAAGAAACATTTTTTTTTTTAGGATTTTGAAATTTTTCGGTTCGTTCTAGAAATTTGGAAAATCCAAGTCTGTTGTTTAAGAATTTTGAAATTTGGTACAGTTAATAAACGAGTTAAAAATAGTAACATTTTCAAATTTCATCGCTGTGGCACCAGCACAACCAAAGATACAATTTTTTTTATAGGATTTTGAAATTTTTCGGTTCGTCCTAGAAATTTGTAAAATCCAAGCCTGTTTTTTAAGAATTTTGAAATTTGGTACAGTTATTAAACGAGTTAAAAATAGTAAAATTTTCAAATTTCATCCCTGTGGCACCAGCACAACCAAAGATACAATTTTTTTTATAGGATTTTGAAATTTTTCGGTTCGTCCTAGAAATTTGTAAAATACAAGTCTGTGTTTTAAGAATTTTGAAATTTGGTACAGTTAATAAACGAGTTAAAAATAGTAAAATTTTCAAATTTCATCCCTGTGGCACCAGCACAACCAAAGATACAATTTTTTTTATAGGATTTTGAAATTTTTCGGTTCGTCCTAGAAATTTGTAAAATCCAAGTCTGTTGTTTAAGAATTTTGAAATTCGGTACAGTTAATAAACGAGTTAAAAATAGTAAAATTTTCAAATTTCATCCCTGTGGCACCAGCACAACCAAAGATACAATTTTTTTTATAGGATTTTGAAATTTTTCGGTTTGTCCTAGAAATTCGTAAAATCCAAGTCTGTTGTTTAAGAATTTTGAAATTTGGTACAGTTAATAAACGAGTTAAAATTGTAAAATTTTCAAATTTCATCGCTGTGGCACCATCGCAATCAAAGATACAATTTTTTTTATAGGATTTTGAAAATTTTCGGTTCGTCCTAGAAATTCGTAAAATTCAAGTCTGTTGTTTAAGAATTTTGAAATTTGGTACAGTTAATAAACGAGTTAAAAATAGTAAAATTTTCAAATTTCATCCCTGTGGCACCAGCACAACCAAAGATACAATTTTTTTTATAGGATTTTGAAATTTTTCGGTTCGTCCTAGAAATTTGTAAAATCCAAGTCTGTTTTTTAAGAATTTTGAAATTTGGTACAGTTAATAAACGAGTTAAAAATAGTAAAATTTTCAAATTTCATCCCTGTGGCACCAGCACAAGCAAAGAAACATTTTTTTTTATAGGATTTTGAAAATTTTCGGTTCGTCCTAGAAATTCGTAAAATTCAAGTCTGTTGTTTAAGAATTTTGAAATTTGGTACAGTTAATAAACGAGTTAAAAATAGTAAAATTTTCAAATTTCATCCCTGTGGCACCAGCACAACCGAAGAAACAATTTTTTTTAAATAGGATTTTGAAAATTTTCGGTTCGTCTTAGAAATTTGTAAAATCCAAGTCTGTTGTTTAAGAATTTTGAAATTTGGTACAGTTAATAAACGAGTTAAAAATTGTAAAATTTTCAAATTTCATCCCTGTGGCACCAGCACAACCAAAGATACAATTTTTTTTATAGGATTTTGAAATTTTTCGGTTCGTTCTAGAAATTTGGAAAATCCAAGTCTGTTGTTTAAGAATTTTGAAATTTGGTACAGTTAATAAACGAGTTAAAAATAGTAACATTTTCAAATTTCATCGCTGTGGCACCAGCACAACCAAAGATACAATTTTTTTTTATAGGATTTTGAAATTTTTCGGTTCGTCCTAGAAATTTAGAAAATCCAAGTCTGTTGTTTAAGAATTTTGAAATTTGGTACAGTTAATAAACGAGTTAAAAATAGTAAAATTTTCAAATTTCATCCCTGTGGCACCAGCACAACCAAAGATACAATTTTTTTTATAGGATTTTGAAATTTTTCGGTTCGTTCTAGAAATTTGGAAAATCCAAGTCTGTTTTTTAAGAATTTTGAAATTTGGTACAGTTAATAAACGAGTTAAAAATAGTAAAATTTTCAAATTTCATCCCTGTGGCACCAGCACAACCAAAGATACAATTTTTTTTATAGGATTTTGAAATTTTTCGGGTCGTCCTAGAAATTTGTAAAATCCAAGTCTGTTTTTTAAGAATTTTGAAATTTGGTACAGTTAAAAAACGAGTTAAAAATAGTCAAATTTTCAAATTTCATCCCTGTGGCACCAGCACAAGCAAAGAAACATTTTTTTTATAGGATTTTGAAAATTTTCGGTTCGTCCTAGAAATTCGTAAAATTCAAGTCTGTTGTTTAAGAATTTTGAAATTTGGTACAGTTAATAAACGAGTTAAAAATAGTAACATTTTCAAATTTCATCGCTGTGGCACCAGCACAACCAAAGATACAATTTTTTTTTATAGGATTTTGAAATTTTTCGGTTCGTTCTAGAAATTTGGAAAATCCAAGTCTGTTTTTTAAGAATTTTGAAATTTGGTACAGTTAATAAACGAGTTAAAAATAGTAAAATTTTCAAATTTCATCCCTGTGGCACCAGCACAACCAAAGATACAATTTTTTTTATAGGATTTTGAAATTTTTCGGTTCGTCCTAGAAATTTGTAAAATCCAAGTCTGTTTTTTAAGAATTTTGAAATTTGGTACAGTTAAAAAACGAGTTAAAAATAGTCAAATTTTCAAATTTCATCCCTGTGGCACCAGCACAAGCAAAGAAACATTTTTTTTATAGGATTTTGAAAATTTTCGGTTCGTCCTAGAAATTCGTAAAATTCAAGTCTGTTGTTTAAGAATTTTGAAATTTGGTACAGTTAATAAACGAGTTAAAAATAGTAACATTTTCAAATTTCATCGCTGTGGCACCAGCACAACCAAAGATACAATTTTTTTTTATAGGATTTTGAAATTTTTCGGTTCGTCCTAGAAATTTAGAAAATCCAAGTCTGTTGTTTAAGAATTTTGAAATTCGGTACAGTTAATAAACGAGTTAAAAATAGTAAAATTTTCAAATTTCATCCCTGTGGCACCAGCACAACCAAAGATACAATTTTTTTTATAGGATTTTGAAATTTTTCGGTTCGTCCTAGAAATTTGTAAAATCCAAGTCTGTTTTTTAAGAATTTTGAAATTTGGTACAGTTAAAAAACGAGTTAAAAATAGTCAAATTTTCAAATTTCATCCCTGTGGCACCAGCACAAGCAAAGAAACATTTTTTTTATAGGATTTTGAAAATTTTCGGTTCGTCCTAGAAATTCGTAAAATTCAAGTCTGTTGTTTAAGAATTTTGAAATTTGGTACAGTTAATAAACGAGTTAAAAATAGTAAAATTTTCAAATTTCATCCCTGTGGCACCAGCACAACCAAAGAAACATTTTTTTTTTTAGGATTTTGAAAATTTTCGGTTCGTCCTAGAAATTCGTAAAATACAAGTCTGTTTTTTAAGAATTTTGAAATTTGGTACAGTTAATAAACGAGTTAAAAATAGTAAAATTTTCAAATTTCATCCCTGTGGCACCAGCACAACCGAAGAAACAATTTTTTTTAAATAGGATTTTGAAATTTTTCGGTTCGTTCTAGAAATTTGGAAAATCCAAGTCTGTTGTTTAAGAATTTTGAAATTTGGTACAGTTAATAAACGAGTTAAAAATAGTAACATTTTCAAATTTCATCGCTGTGGCACCAGCACAACCAAAGATACAATTTTTTTTATAGGATTTTGAAATTTTTCGGGTCGTCCTAGAAATTTGTAAAATACAAGTCTGTTTTTTAAGAATTTTGAAATTTGGTACAGTTAATAAACGAGTTAAAAATAGTAAAATTTTCAAATTTCATCCCTGTGGCACCAGCACAACCGAAGAAACAATTTTTGTTAAATAGGATTTTGAAAATTTTCGGTTCGTCTTAGAAATTTGTAAAATCCAAGTCTGTTGTTTAAGAATTTTGAAATTTGGTACAGTTAATAAACGAGTTAAAAATAGTAAAATTTTCAAATTTCATCCCTGTGGCACCAGCACAACCAAAGAAACAATTTTTTGTACAAAATTTCGAAACTTTTTAGTTGGCCCTAAAAATAAAACTTATAAAATCAGAGCCTGTGGTTCAAAATTTTGAAATTTAGTGCATTTAATAAACGAGTTATGGATGGCAATCTTATAAATTAATTCGCGGTGGCAACAACAGAACCAAAGATACAATTTTTTTTTAATAGGATTTTGAAAATTTTTGGTTTGTCTTAGAAATTTGTAAAATCCAAGTCTGCTTTTAAGAATTTTGAAATTTGGTACAGTTAATAAACAAGTTAAAAATACTAACATTTTCAAATTTTATCGCTATGGCAGTATCACAACCAAAGATACATTTTTTTTATTTTCAAACTTTTCGGTTTGCTTTAAAAGTAAAAAATTCTAAAATCCGTTTCTGTTCCAGAATTTTGAAAATTGGTTTAGTTAATAAATAAATTAAAAATTCCGACGTTCCTAAATTTCAGTTGCTCTAGAATTCTATTGCTCCTTCTACTTTTAACTAATTTTTAAGATCTAATCAACTTCTATGTAGAAGTTTTGCAATTTTTTTCTCTATTTTTTTAATTTAGCCTCTAGAACAGACAAATTAGTGGAGGTGGTTTTTCCTAAGGTACTTGTTAAGTGTGCCAAGTAACAAAATTATAGAGCAAAAAAGAAATTTTTTGGAAGTTTTTATTTTTAGTTTCAATTTTCAATTTTCCAAAAAAAAATTCTTGATTCTGTTAGTTTTGACATGGAGCATTTAAATTTTCCTTCTACTTTTAACTAATTTCTTAAACAATCAAATTTAAGAAAAATGGAAAAGTCTGGTGAAATTGTAAAAATTTTTGTTTGAGTGAACCAGAATTTCAAAAATTTGTTTTAAATCGAGTTGTTAGTTTGAAATTTGCAAAAAAAAAAATTAAATGGTAAATAAAATCATATCAAATGTAGAAGTTTTGTAATTTTTTTCTCATTTTTTTTTTTAATTTTGCCTCTAGAACAGACAAATTAGTGGAGGTGGTTTTTCTTAAGGTACTTGTTAAGTGTGTCAAGTAACAAAATTATAGAGAAGAAAAGAAAATTTTTGGAAATTTTTATTTTCAGTTTCAATTTTCAATTTTCCAAAAAAAAATTTCTTGATTCTGTTTGTTTTGACATGGAGCATTTAAATTTTCTTTCTACTTTTAACTAATTTCTTAAAGTAATCAAATTTAAGAAAAATGGAAAAGTCTGGCGAAATTGTAAAAATTTTTGTTTGAGTGAACCAGAATTTCAAAAATTTGTTCTAAATCGAGTTGTAAGTTTGAAATTTGCAAAAAAAAATTAAATGGTAAATAAAATCATATCAAATGTGTTTAATAAACGCCAAATTACAAATTAATCGAAAAATTAAAGAGATTTTAGACGTTTTTATTTGAAGGTCTTTAATAAATTCGTAAATTAATGATTCCTTATTGTTTTAGAAAATTTTACTCTAAGAAAATTTGTTTTTTTGAGAACTTAAAAGTCTGAAAGTTTCAAAAATAGTTGTTTATAGGTCTGTAACCTTGAAAACAGCCAAGGTTACTACAACGTTACTACAACGTCTCCAATAAAATTTGAAAAGTTAGTCTAAAAAAAAAGTTTTGGAGATTTTTGTGGGCTGAAGACAGAGATGGGGCAGCGGCAAATTTTGCATCAAGCGGAAGCAGTTTGCGACATCTGTCCGCATTAATTAATCGCAATGCATTAACCTCTTCAGTGTGTTAGCAGTGTCCTTCAAATTCGGCCTAACTTCTCCAACTAGAAAATTTTCCGTTCGTTTTCTACCCCCCGATAAAATCGCGCACCATACGTTTATCACACAATAATTGTCCCCGATGTCGCATTTTCCAACTACCACAAATTAGCATTAATTGTGCTGGGGCGACCGCAGCTCTACGCGACAAATTTGAATGGTCATCTGGCGGCCCCGTGAGAACAAAGCGGAGCAAAATCGGAACACCTTTTATAAATCTTGATGGGGAGATCAGAACGCCGTTAAGGAGGGTTTCCAAACAATGACGAAAAGTCTGTGGGAATATGGGGAGGGGGAGGCGAAATGAAACGATAATTAATTAAGAGGGTCTTGAGGTTGATACAAGTTTCTTTTTTGCAGAGTTGGGAGCTTCTGGTTTTGTCCAAGTTGAAGTGGAACGTTGCTGCCATCACCGGATTTGATTACATCGACCAAATTATTGAGAGGTGTTCGTGGGGCGGCGAAAGCAACTTGTTGAGGAGGCACGCGCATACGCTCGTTTCCATCTGTTATACAGGTAAGATAGAACACCTGACATTGACCAATTAAGGTGGAGATGTTGTTTTATGATATAATTGGGTTACAACGGATAGATTGGCAAAGGCAGGAGAGATAAGTTTTATAATGAATGGGACTAGCAATAATTTAGGCTTTAGACCTCTTTAATTAGTTTTCGATACTAATTTTTTGGATTCCTTCTGTTGGTCTCCTAAACAACTATTAAACTTCTAGATCATAACAGACCAATTTTAAAAAATGATATTTTTTCAAAGTTCATTTTTAGTCCTTTGATTTTGCAAGTTTGGGCTTCAGCGGAATCAAATCTGTAGAAGTTGGTTTTCTTAAGCGATTTATTAACTCTACCAACTTACAATATTATTGAATTGAAAAGAAAAGTTTTTAAAATTTTTATTTTCAGGGGTTATCAAAATTTTTCAAAAAATTTTCTAGCTGACTCGATAGTACCGAACTCTATCAAATTTGAAGCATATTAGAAATTTTCAAAATTTTATAGTTGTTCTTCCGATTCGGTTCTGGCGCTAGATCAATCAAATTTCTCAAAATTACTCATTTTTGGCAAAACTACAAAATTGTGGAGATGAACAGGTAATTTTAAAAAAATATAATTTTTAGATCTAATCAACTTCTATGTAGAAGTGCATTTTTTTCTCAATTTTTTTTAATTTTGCCTCTAGAACAGACAAATTAGTGGAGGTGGTTTTTTTAAGGTACTTGTTAAGTGTGTCAAGTAACAGAATTGTAGAGCAGAAAAGAAAATTTTTGGAAATTTAAAAAAAAAAAATTTTTGATTCTGCTAGTTTTGACATGGAGCATAAAATTTCTGAAGGTGATTCTTTCTGAGCAACTGATAGTACCTAACAATGTCAATTTTTATTTTCAGAGCAAATCGGAAATTTCCAAAATTTTATACTTCCTCCGATTCTATTAGTTCTGAGACTAAAACATTAAAATTTCTTAAAATTGCTCTTTTTGGGCAAATCATTAAAGGTGCCAAAGTACAAAATGGAATTAAAGTTTATTAGCAAAAGTTATATACATAAAATTAGTAATAAATACCCTAACAATAACAGAAAAAAAAATAATTAAAAATACAATAAATATAAAAGATACAGTAATAGTAGGTCGCGGATAATAAATAAGACATAACAAACTGAAAAATTTGAAATAAACAACTCCCTTATTAACAATAAAATTGTTTTATGTTGAAATTACAACCATTTCTTAATATTGTTTGTCTTTTACATATGTTATAATTTTTTTTAAATATGTAGAACTGAACAGGCAAATTTTAAGAATTTTCATTTTTAGAACGAATCAATTTTTACAAATTTTGCAATTTTTCCTGTTTTCATTAATTTTGTTTCTGGGGCAATCAAATTGCAATAATTGTGCCAATTTGCAATATTATTTATAGATATTTCCTTTTTCAGAGCTTTTAAAAAATTTTGAAAAATCGAAAATCTGTGTCCGTTGCTCTATAATTTTTAAATTTGATACAAATAATAAGTAGCTCAAATATAATAATGTCCCCAAATTTCAATAATAAGACATTAAAACTACCAGAGTAACAACTATTTAAAAAATGGGTTAAAATGTTTGGATTTTGGGTCAAAAATAAAAAAATCCAAAATCTGTGTCTGTGGCTCTATAATTTTGAAATTTCGTACAAAGAATAAGTACGTGTGAAATAGTAATGTCCCCAAATTTCATTGTTAACCCATTAAAACTACCAGCGTTAAAACTATTTAAAAAGTGTTAAATTTATTTGATTTTAGCTCAAAAATTAAAAAAAAAAAACGAAAACTGTGTCTGTGGCTCTATAACTTTGAAATTTGGTATAAATAATAAGCAACTCAAATATAGAAACGTTCCCAAATTTCAATCTTAAGACATTAAAACTACCAGAGTTACAACTATTTAAAAAATGTGTTAAAAATTTTTGACTTTAGCTGGAATATAAAAAAAAATCTAAAATCTGTGTCCGTTGCTCTATACTATTGTAATTTGGTACAAATAATAAACAAGTCAAATATAGTAATTTCCCCAAATTTTAATATTCAGACATTAAAATTACCAAAGTTACAATTAATTAAAAAATGTATTAAAATTTTTTTATTTTAGCTACAAAATAAAAAAAACTAAAATCTGTGTCCGTTGCTCTATAATTTTGTAATTTGGTACAAATAATAAACAAGTCAAATATAGTAATTTAATATTATTTATAGAAAAGAGAAATTTTAAAAAATTACATTTTCAGAGCTTTTAAAAATTTTTGAAGATTCTGCATTTTTTCTATAATTTTGTCAATTTTGCTCATAAGGCAAATTGTAGACTTTGTGGAAGTTGGATTCTGTAAGACACTTATTAAACGTATCAAATTACAAAACTAAAGCAGAAAAGACAAATTTTGGAAATTTTCATTGTCAGAGCGAATGAGAAATTTCAAAATTGTTGCTTTTTCCCTCTAATTCTCCTAATTTTTTCATTTTAGCTATGTAGCACTCAAAATTCATGATTTGTCAATAAATTTCTAAATTCGACAGTTTGAGCGCTATAAGACAACGAAATTTGGTGGACTTATCTTTCAGTTTCTGAGAAATATCGCCAAAAAATGAACTGGTCCACCTATTGCCAATTTTTGGGATTCATCTTACTAAAAGTATTCAATGGCCCTTTACCTCTCTCGAGCGCTTTCTAATACTTGCAGCTGTACTCTGTTGCAACAAGTGGCAGGTTGTTCCTAAAACTGCTTAAATTAACTAACCTGCTGCAATCATGGAAGCAAAACATTTCAAGTCTCCCTCTTTATTAATTTTTTTTGATGAATGTCCAATTCCTTCAGCTTTGACACTCCATAACCAAATTAACCCAAACTCGTTTAAAACCCACTTTCCTCCAATTACCATTCATAGTCCGCGGCAATATAAAATTGATAGGCAGCTGTGAAGTAATGCATGTGTGTCACCGCGTCCCCCTAAAACACAGGGCTTCCCCCAGCAGCTGTAGATTTCACTCGATACACATACCGTAGGAGCACAATGCTTCTTTTTTCCAGCGCCCATATCAAAAATCGAAATAGCACCATGTTTCCATATCACAAGAAAAATTCGTAATCAGCCGAAAAGTCCATTCACATTCAAATGCGCGCCTTTGTTTGAGGGGGCAAGGTGCTGGCACGCTGTTGCATTCCACCCTTTATTCTTACTAGAACGAGAGGGAATCTTGTTGGATTTGCAATGTGGTGGTTGGACCAGTTCACCAGCAGATGCCTTCTGTGTGTGTTTTTTATTTTGGACTCGTAGCGTTGATTTACGCCAGGTGTGCGGGCGCACATGCCATCCGCGGACATTTAAATCGGACGCCATTTTTAAATGCCTTTGTTCGGAGCACGTGGACGAGGATTTGGAGTTTTTCATTTTGGCTGCACTTTACGACTTCCGACTTGTGTTTGTTACAAGCGATAAGTCGCTCAATGCATAACGCCTCATCTAGTAAGCTGTTTAGATCGGTCAACAAACTCTGAAACTGGATACTCATTTTTGTTCTTTTGTCCAATTTTAACTCTGATTTTTTAATAATTTGCGACTTTAGCTGTAACTCCCAAATGTAAAAAAAATCTTATTTTAACTCTCAATTTTTTAACCCTCAAACTTTTTGCTAATTCTTCTGGCTTTTTATTTAGTTTTTGTAAACTTTGTTAACTGTGACTAACATTTAAGAGTATTTGTGGCATGTGAGGTAATTTTAACTCTCAAATTTTTAAAAAGATCTAATTCTCTTTTAAGGTTAATTTTTCTAACATTTTTTAACTGATTTGGACTGTATTCCAGCATTGAATGTAACTCTCAATTTTTTGTCGAACTAATTTCTCTCAATTTTTTAAACTCGACTCTTTTTGCTAGCGATTATTCGTTAACTTTTCCGCATTTTGCACTTTTTTTTATCGATTGTATTCTGTGAACAGAAGAATATAATTTGTGAAGCTGAAACTTTCAAATTTTCAAAAATCTTCAATTTTTCTAAGCTAATTTATGTACCCTTTTGTAAAATTTAGCTGTAACTCTCAAATGTAAAAAAAACTTATTTTGACTTTCAATTTTTTAACCCTCAAACTTTTTGCTAATTCTTCTGATTTTATCTTTAATTTTTGTAAACTTTGTTAACTGTGACTAACATTTAAGAGTTTTTCTCGCATGTGAGGTAATTTTAACTCTCAAATTTTTAAAAAGTCCCGATTCTCTTTTAGGGTTAATTTTTCTAACATTTTTTTAACCGATTTCGACTGTATTTGGAATAAGCGCGATCTAATTTCTTCAACTGTAACTCTCAAAAAAACAGAAAGTGATCTAATTTTTTCAGCTCTAATTCTCAAACTTTGCTAATTTTTACTCTCAATATTTCAAAATGGATCCGACTCTTTGTAAGTAGACCATTTTGACTTTTTAACTTTAACTCTTAAACTTTTAAGGAGGCGCGAGTCTCATTTAAGAGCTAATTTTTCTAATTTCTAATTGTAACTCTCAAACAACAACAAACCGATCTAACTGCTTAAACTGTAACTCCCATTTTTCTAATATCAGGTCCACTGATTTTTGGGATTTAATTACTGTTAACCTGTTAACTCTCAATTTTTAAACAAAATTTGCGATTGATCTGAAATTTTAAAATGTTGAGAATGCTTTTTGTTAGTTAATTGTGCAATTATAACTATTAATTTCTCAAACTTTCCTTACTCTTTTGCAAACAAAGCGATTTAAATTGTTTAGCTGTAACTCTCAAATTACCCAGGACTACCTAAGAGCTAATTTTCAAATTTCCAAGTTCCCAAAAAAGCGCGACTCTTTTTAAGAGCTAATTTTTCTAATTTTAACTCTTAATTTTGAAATCATTAAGAAGGAAACAATATAATTTCTTCAAGTCTAACTCTAAGTTTTCTGAAATCAAGTCGGCTATAATTTTAGATCTAATTTCTACAGCTATAACTCCAAAATTTTTAAAAATTACATCGAATATATTTATGAAATGATTTCTCTTTTTTTAACTCTCGGTTATTACGCAAACTGACCCATTTTTTTTAAACTCGACTCTAATCTTTTTTTGCTAGCAACTAATTTCTTCAACGGTAACTCTCAAATTTCTAAGAATTATTTTTGTTTGCTCTTTTGTGAATAAATTGGTGAAACTTTTTCTCTTAAGTTTGAAATCTCTTATCGACTGTCTTTCACAAACAAATCAAAATAACTAACTTTTCATCTTTAACTCTCAAACTTTCAAAAGTTCAATTTTCCACTTTAAACCAATTAAATTTATTCAACTTTAACTCTCTAACTTTTAAGGACTCAATTTTTCAAATTTCTTCAAAGTTCTTCAACTAACTTTAACTCTCAAACTTCGAAAAACCCGCGACTTTCTTTAAGAGCTAATTTTCTTGTTAGCTAACTCTCAAATTCTGAAAAACACGCAACTTATATCTTCTCACTATTAGAACAATGACATAATTTCTTCAACTCTAACTCTCATTCTTCTGCTGAAATAACTCGACTGTATTTTTCGATCTAGTTTTTACAGCTATATAACTCCCAAACTTTTTTTTGTCTTTTACAAACAAAGCGAAATAACTGACTTTTCATCTTTAACTCTCAAACTTTCATAAGTTCAATTTTCCACTTTAAACCAATCAAATTTATTCAACTTTAACTCTCAAACTTTTAAGGACTCAAATTTTCAAACTTCTTCAAAGTTCTTCAACTAACTTTAACTCTCAAACTTCGAAAAACCCCCGACTTTCTTTAAGAGCTAATTTTCTTGTTAGCTAACTCTCAAATTCTGAAAAACACGCAACTTATATCTTCTCACTATTAGAACAATGACATAATTTCTTCAACTCTAACTCTCATTCTTCTGCTGAATTAACTCGACTGTATTTTTCGATCTAGTTTTTACAGCTATATAACTCCCAAATTTTTAACAATTAGGGAATGTTTTATGATCTGATTTACTACTTTTTCATCTCTAACTCTCAAATTTCTAAAATTCAGTTTTCTAAAGTCCAAACCAATGAATTGTTTTCAAACTTCTTTACTCTTTTGCGAACAAAGCGATCTAAATTCTTCAGCTGTAACTCTCAAATTTTAAAAAACCCACGACTATTTAAGAGCTAATTTTTCTAATTATAACTCAATTTTGAAATCATTAAGAACGAAGCAATATAATTTCTTCAAGTCTAACTCTAATTTTTCTGAAATCAAGTCGGCTATAATTTTCGATCTAATTTCTACACCTATAACTCTAAAATTTTAAAAAACTACATCGAATATATTAATGAAATAATTTCTCTTTTTTCAATTCTCGGTTATTTTGCAAACTGACCCATTTTTTTTAAACTTGACTCTAATCTTTTTTTGTTAGCAACTAATTTCTTCAACGGTAACTCTAAAATTTTTAAGAATTATTATTTTCGCTCTTTTGTGAATAAATTGGTGAAACTTTTACCTTTTTTTTTGTCTTTTACAAACAAAGCGAAATAACTGACTTTTCATCTTTAACTCTCAAACTTTCATAAGTTCAATTTTCCACTTTAAACCAATTAAATTTATTATTATTTATTTAACTCTCAAACTTTTAAGGACTCAAATTTTCAAATTTCTTCAAAGTTCTTCAACTAACTTTAACTCTCAAACTTCGAAAAACCCCCGACTTTCTTTAAGAGCTAATTTTCTTGTTAGCTAACTCTCAAATTCTGAAAAACACACAACTTATATCTTCTCACTTTTAGAACAATGAGATAATGAGATAATTTCTTCAACTCTAACTCTCATTCTTCTGCTGAAATAACTCGACAGTATTTTTCGATCTAGTTTTTACAGCTATATAACTTTCAAATTTTTAACAATCAGGGAATGTTTTATGATCTGATTTACTAACTTTTTCATCTCTAACTCTCAAATTTTTAAAATACAGTTTTCTAAACTAATTTCTTCTACGGTAACTCTCTAATTTTTAAGAATTATTATTTTTGCTCTTTTGTGAATAAATTGGTGAAACTTTTACTCTAACTTTAACTCTCAAACTTTTAAGGACTCAAATTTTCAAATTTCTTCAAAGTTCTTCAACTAACTTTAACTCTCAAACTTCGAAAAACCCGCGACTTTCCTTAAGAGCTAATTTTCTTGTTAGCTAACTCTCAAATTCTGAAAAACACGCAACTTATATTTTCTCACTTTTAGAACAATGAGATAATTTCTTCAACTCTAACTCTCATTCTTCTGCTGAAATAACTCGGCTGTATTTTTCGATCTAGTTTTTACAGCCATATAACTCTCAAATTAGGGAATGTTTTATGATCTGATTTACTACTTTTTCATCTCCAACTCTCAAATTTTGAAAGTTCAGTTTTCTAAACTCCAAACAAATGAATTTTTTTTCAAATGTAACTCTCAAACTATAGTTCAAACGATACTTCTTAGAACTGCCAACCCTAAAAATTAAATCAATTCTACCCTTTGGCACTTTTTAACATTAATACCATTATGCTAAAACGACCCGGAACCGCGCACCTATCATCCCCAGGTGTCGCCGGCTAGGTCATGCTCTTTCTTCTTCTTAACCTACCGCAAATTTCGCAGTCCCTTTCTTAACTTTTACCTGAACCGTCTGGTCGAGACTCCACAGATGCGCCCTTTGAGGTCGCGTGCTCTACCGTCACCCATCTTAAGTCACAATACTGCATCCCTCGGCCCCAGACAGTATTGTATTTTGCATTCTCGCAGCATCTTGGTAGACGACACGAGCCCTGCCAGGTGTTATGCAAGTAGTTAGTAAGGAACCCCACGGACGCATTGTGAAGAAATCTAAGGACCATCAGGCAAAAAGTCCTGTACTTGGGTCTTTTGTTATATGGTGCACAAGACGACTAATCGAAGGGTGCCAAAGAAAAAAAAACTTGGTTCGTTTACTACCCCTCCGGTCAGACTCGCTTTTGTGGGGCTTGGAAGTTTCGATTATGATTACGGGCTTTGTCAAAGGACAGGATGGTTTTCTTTCGCGACTGCTTGGGGTTGGGGGATGCAGACGGTTCTACCGTTACGCGCGGGGCGAAGGCTGTACCGTTAGAAATATTATTATTTCGAAATATTTCATATCTTGGGAGGTCATGATTGCGTGAAACACCCCTTATGGTGTAAAGCGACCTTTATCAATTTTGGTTACAAATAAGTCTCAATGTCAAAGTCGCAGCAGTTTTGACATTTCAAAACTAAATATGTGGCAGATTTGACTTTTTTTTGTCCAAACTGTCATTGCGGACGAGTGTCTGATATGTCCGTTTAATGACAATGTAAAAATAGTGTCAATAATTTCATGCTCAGTTGCCATCGAGAACAAAAAATATGTTGTGTCATTTAAAAAATTAATTAGGCAGGCCATGGGTTTGTTTCACAATTTGGTAACACTACACTTTTGACATTTGATAACTAAATATGTGACAGATTTGACATTTTTTTGTCTAAAATGACATGTCTGAAATGTCAATGTTTACTTTGAAAAAAATGTGTCATTTATAAAATTAATTAGACAGGCCATAATTTTCATTCATAATTTGGTAACAGTGAAAAAAACAAATGAAAAAAATGACATCTAGTATGAAAACTGAATATATTGCAGATTTGACTCTTTTAGCCCAAAACTGCTGATATGTGTCTGCAATGTCAGTTTAATATCAATGTAAACAAAATGTCAATAATTTTAAGTCTAGTTGACTTTGAGAAACAAAAATGTGTCATTTAAAAAATTAATTAGGCAGGCCATTGGTTTCTTTCACAATTTGGTAACACTGCAATTTTGACATTTTATAACTAAATATGTGACAGATTTGACCTTTTTTTTGTCTGAAATGTCAATGTTTACATTAAGAAAAAAAAGTGTCATTTATAAAATTAATTAGACAGGTCATGATTTTTTTTCACAATTTGGTAACAGTGAAAAAAAAGCAAATGAAAAAATGACACCTAGTATGAAAACTAAATATATGGCAGATCTGACTCTTTTAGCCCAACATTGCTCATATGTTTCTGAAATGTCAGTTTAATGTCAATGTAAAAAATGTCAATAATTTCAAGTATAGTTGTCTTTGAGAAACAAAAATGTGTCATTTAAAAAACTAATTAGGCAGGCCATGGGTTTGTTTCACAATTTCACACTACAGTTTTGACATTTGATTACTAATTATGTGACAGATTTGACTTTTTTTTGTCCAAAATGTCATGTCTGAAATGTGAATGTTTACTTTGAGAAAAAAAAGTGTCATTTAAAAAATTAATAAGGTAGGCCATGATTTAGTTTCATAATTTTATAACACTACCATTTTGACATTTGAAAACTAAATAATTGGCAGATTTGACTCGTTTAGCCCAAAATGTCATTGCTAATATGTGTCTGAAATGTCAGTTTAATGTCAGTGTAAAAAAATGCCAATAATTTCAAGTCTAGTTGTCTTTGAAAAACAAAAATGTGTAATTTAAAAAATTAATTAAGCAGGCCATGAGTTTGTTTTACAATTTGGTAACACTGCAATTTTGACACTTGATAACTAAATATGTGACAGATTTGACATTTTTTTTGTCTGAAATGTCAATGTTTACTTTGAGAAAAAAAAGTGTCATTTATAAAATTAATTAGACAGGCCATGATTTTCATTCGCAATTTGGTAACAGTGGAAAAAACCAAATGAAAAAATGCCACTTAGTATGAAAACTAAATATATGGCAGATTTGACTCTTTTAGCCCAACATTGCTCATATGTTTCTGAAATGTCAGTTTAATGTCAATGTAAAAAAATGTCAATAATTTTAAGTCTAGTTGACTTTGAAAAACAAAAATGTGTCATTTAAAAAATTAATTAAGCAGGCCATGGGTTTGTTTTACAATTTGGTAACACTGCAATTTTGACATTTGATAACTAAATATGTGACAGATTTGACATTTTTTTTGTCTGAAATGTCAATGTTTACTTTGAGAAAAAAAAAGTGTCATTTATAAAATTAATTAGACAGGCCATGATTTTCATTCGCAATTTGGTAACAGTGGAAAAAACCAAATGAAAAAATGCCACTTAGTATGAAAACTAAATATATGGCAGATTTGACTCTTTTAGCCCAACATTGCTCATATGTTTCTGAAATGTCAGTTTAATGTCAATGTAAAAAATGTCAATAATTTCAAGTCTAGTTGTCTTTGAGAAACAAAAATGTGTCATTTAAAAAACTAATTAGGCAGGCCATGGGTTTGTTTCACAATTTCACACTACAGTTTTGACATTTGATTACTACTTATGTGACAGATTTGACTTTTTTTTTGTCCAAAATGTCATGTCTGAAATGTGAATGATTACTTTGAGAAAAAAAAGTGTCATTTAAAAAATTAATAGGGTAGGCCATGATTTAGTTTCATAATTTTATAACACTACCATTTTGACATTTGAAAACTAAATAATTGGCAGATTTGACTCGTTTAACCCAAAATGTCATTGCTAATATGTGTCTGAAATGTCAGTTTAATGTCAGTGTAAAAAAATGTCAATAATTTCAAGTCTAGTTGTCTTTGAAAAACAAAAATGTGTCATCTAAAAAAATTAATTAGGCAGGCCATGGGTTTGTTTCATAATTTGGTAACACTACAATTTTGACATTTGATAACTAAATATGTGACAGATTTGTCATTTTTTTGTCCAAAATGTCATGTCTGAAATGTCAATGTTTATTTTGAGAAAAAAAGTGTCATTTATAAAATTAATTAGACAGGCCATGATTTTCATTCATAATTTGGTAACAGTGAAAAAAACAAATAAAAAAATGCCACCTAGTATAAAATTTTTACGTAATGGATTTAAACGTCAGTCATCGATTGACATTTTAAATCTCAGTCATTGGAGTCATGACCTGCCTGATTTTTTCAAAACACTCCAGTATTTGACACTTGTCTTAAATGTCAATCAATTTTTACCTCATATTCCATGGCCTCCCGAGATGCGGTCATCTCGATCGCTAAATTTAGAATTGTGCTTTTTTTTTCTACACTTCCGTTATGCATCTCGGAATCTCGGACACTTGCAGCTTGTTTTTATCGCCGATTCAAAGAAATGATTCACAGCCAGACATCACGTGCAAATCTCTTTCTTGTCATTCGGCGAGACCAGAGGCGGATTAAGGACTGTTTTAGACGAATTTACGGGTTCTTGGATTTTTGGTTTCTTTTTAGATTCCATCTAACTTCTATGGAATGTCGTATTTTCCTTAATTTTTTGGGATTTTTTTTAGATTCTTTTGGATTCTCGAAATACGCTTCATATTTTTTTCAGATTTTTTTTTGATTTCCTAGATTTTCTATAGGATTCGCATTAGATCCCTTCTTTTCATTATATTCTACAAGATTTTTATAAATGTTTCTAGCATCAAAGGTGGCTATGAAATGTCAAAGAAATTTGCCGCTCATAACAAATGTTTCGATTTTTCAACTGACATTTGCAGATAACCTCAAACATGGAGCAAAGTAAATTTTGAGAAATAAACTGTTCTATAGTTCGTACAGTGAGAGTTTGAATGACAGAAAAGTCACCAAAACGACGCATACGCGCGAAATTTAAAATAACAAAATAATCCTAATTACTGACAACCCTGTCAATTCATTTCGCGTAGGAATTTAGTGTTTTTAGTGTATTTTGTAGTAGAATTTGCTGCCAACCTATATGTCAACTGTCGAAATCTCCCAATCTCTCACCGGATATACTATAGTTGTAGTTTAAAACCTGAAAATCAAAACACAAAACTGTAACTGAAACGTCATTGACGTAAATATCATTATAAATAAATTTCAAGATAGTTATATTCACTATGAAAACAAAGCGGCAAAATAGTATACGACAGAAATTCCAGAGCCACCCTTGATGTTAGAAACATTTTTGTATGTTTTGTATTATTCTCTTGATTTCGTGTCTAAATTTGGTCAGAATTTTCCAGATTTTTACACCAAATCACTCATCTTCTTGATATTTTTTATTTCTGTCCCTTGACATTTCAAGTCAAGTCTTTGATTAAAAATTGTCAATTTTGAGGTTATGAGATGAAATCTGTCTTGCCATGCAATAAACGCAAAACCTGAGTAGACTTGTGGTCAAATGATCACAAAACCGTCTTTTGCAAGACGTTTCGAACATCTGCACAACATCCTCAGTTCGACAATGTCCCAATTCCTTCAATTAATCAAAGACATGACTTCAACTTCATTGGGTCGCGTGCTACAATTTTCGACTTTTCGATAATTCCAAACCACCAGATGGGATTCCACCCTGGATTCGGCAATCTCCCTCTTCTCGCTTGACCAATTCGGGAAGTGGGTTGTGTTTTATCGCCGCTTTCGGTGTAAAGTTATCTGCACTCAGGTGACGCGAGCTGAGCTCCGGGCACCACCCCAAAACACCCCGGATCCAGATGTGTATTCCGGTCGCGGTCAAGCAGCTGCCCTCGTCCCGGAACTCCCCGAAATTGCCTCCCCGACGAATTTATTAATGCAAATCGCGAAAGAAAACTTCGCTGGCAGGTGCGAAGACGAGGGGACCAAATTCACCAACAATGGAAAATGTTACAATAAGAAGTGTAACAATGAAACCAAGAAGGTTCACATATTGGGCCAAAGCAAATACTGATCGTGATGTAATGCGATGACGATTGTGCGTTATGATGGGCGAGCAGCTGCGTTTTTGTTTGAAATCGCAGTTGAGGAATTCAAGTGAAGCGTGGAAGATATGGAAGATCCATAAAAATTGTGTTATTGGAGGACCAGAAAATGTGGCGTTTGCTTAAGATTGCGTATCTTTAGACGCAGAACCAATACACCTGGTCGATATTTTATTGGAATTGTTATGATCGGCAGAGTTCACAACAAACTTCAGTTTGATTGAGATTGACATCTGCAACACTGAAGTCAACACGTTTTATTTCATTTTTACAATTTTTACTGGTAATCGGCGTTTAATTTTATGGGTTAGGGTGATTATTATTTATACAATCATTATTATAAGAATTGTTATACAAGATGTTTATAAATGTCTCTAGCATCAAGGGTGGCTATGAAATGTCAAAGAAATTTGCCGCTCATTACAAATGTGGGTTTCGATTTTTCAACTGACATTTGCAGTTAACCTCAAACATGGAGCAATGTAAGTTTTGAAAAATAAACTGTTCCAGTTGTGGTTGAAAACCTAAAAATCGAACACGAAATAACATAAATAATTTTCAAGATAGTTATATTCACTATGAAAACAAAGCGGCAAAATAGTGTACGACAGGAATTCCAAAGCCACCCTTGATGCTAGAAACATTTATAAAACACCTTGTATGATTATTATGAATATTTTCTGGGTTATTATTAGATCGGGTTATCTGTCCAAAAATGATTCGATTTTGTTGATCATTTTAATAACTACAATTTTTTTCATAATGGTCAGATACATGATCATAAGAAATTTCTGTAAAATAAAATGTTCCTAATCAAATTATGAAAAACAATTGCTAATCTGGTTTATCAAAAAGTCAGAATTTTTGGTTGCTCATCAACTTATAATATGATCATTGGA
Source organism: Gnatocerus cornutus (assembly GCA_029298725.1). Taxonomy (NCBI): domain Eukaryota; kingdom Metazoa; phylum Arthropoda; class Insecta; order Coleoptera; family Tenebrionidae; genus Gnatocerus; species Gnatocerus cornutus. Next base: position 7,631,802 of record CM055516.1, read on the forward strand.
AGAATAATAAGACAGTTTAAACCTATTATAATAGTTTAAAGATCATTTTGACATCTTAACCATGATTAAAATCATTATCATAATACACATCTTTGGCTAATATTTTACGTTGGTTGATTAAGGGGGATCATGGTTATGATTCACAATTATATGATCATTGAAAAAATCAATATCAGAAACAACAACGCATCTAAATTTTGTTACGTTTGTTGATCATTATCAGATTTGGTTATTTCTCCAAAACTGATCAGATTGTCTAAACCATTTTGACATTTTACCCATGATCAATATCATCAGAATACACACCTTTAGCTAATAAATAAATTACTTTCTGTAGTATAGTTGATTAAAGCATCACAATTTTTAGTTCATCAATATCTTTCTCAAATCAAAATCATCTGATTATCATTATCATCGTCGTCAGATTGGTTCCATTTTCTTGATCAAACAGACACTTTTTTAATCATGATCTGAATTATTATCAGAATTGAGTTTCTTTATTTCAGATTTGTTGATCAGTGAATCAGGGAATGATCATTGTCACGATCATTTGCATTATTTCTCCATAACTTCGTTCAATTTCTGTGATCATAGGTAATGTTTATATCCATCGGCAGGATCATTGTCAATATTAGAAAACTGAACTACATACTTTATTTTTCATCATAATCAGATACATGATCATAAGAAATTTTTGTAAAATAAAATGTTCTTGATCAAATTATAAAAATAGTTTCTAATCTAGTGTAACAAAAAGTCAAAGTTTTTAGTTGTTCATCAACTTATACTATGATTATGGGAAGAATAATCAGATAGTTTTAATCTATTATAATAGTTTAAAGATCATTTTAACATTTTAACCATGATCAAAATCATTATCAGAATACACACATTTAGTTAATTTACTCTTTAGCATAGTTGATTAAAACGTCACAATTTTTAGTTCATCAATTTATGATATTATCATTGTGACAATATTTTGAAAATTAATACGATCATTATCAAAATCAATATCTGTCTCAAATCAATATCATCTGATTATTACGATCATTGTCTGGATTCCATTTTCTTGATCAAGCAGCCACTTTTTTAATCATGATCTGAATCACTATCAGAATTGAGTTTCTTTATTTCACATTTGTTGATCAGTGAATCATGGAATGATCATTGTCACGATCATTTGCATTATTTTTCGATAACTTCGTTCAATTTCTGTGATCATAGGTAATGTTTTATAATCATTGTCAATATTAGAACACTAAAGTCTGAGAATTATTTCCAAGTTGATCAAAGAATCAGCATAATTGATCTTTTATTAGATCATGATCATTTAATTTTTGGTGCTCATTATCATAATTAATTTACTGATAGAACAATCTTATTCTTATTACAATCATTTCAATTTTGATTGTTTTATAGAAAGAATTCATTATCTTCTGATGATTTTGACAATGATTAGGCATAACAAGATTTGATTTGATCATCAGATGATACGTAATTCTGTCAGTTATCGGAGCTACGAGCTGAATCTAAAATTATGCTAATAACGTCTTTTGACGACGAAAAATGGAATATGATGTGACATATTTTAGGGTAGTACCAACAGTTGCCAACCCCTTAAATAAAAAAAAACGACCTGTGAACTCACGCTTCAATTTTTCTTTACAAGATCCAAAGACATAAAACTTCAGGGGTGACATCCTGCATATTGAAAGATGCCCCAACTCGAGGTGAAAGTTGAATTGAAATTTATATGAGATTCCGGTACCCCTAGAAAAAACGGTAAAAAAACAACCCCCTATTGAATAGAACTGGATGAAAACGGTGCCTGTGCTAACTCCAAATTACACAATACCTTTCAAATTTAGAATAAGCTTTACCAAGGTTGAATCCTCTTTGTTAAATTCTACCTGTGTTTCATTTTCGTGTGAAAATTCTTGTTTTGCTCGAAAAGCGTTCGGTCGACGACTTGTAGAGTTCATGTCAGAGGGTAATTTCTGCTTTCAATAATTACGTCGGAGGCAGGTGGCAGACATAAGGCAGGTAGTATTGCGTCCGTTTTATAGAATGCACCTTGCGTCGTCCGCGAGATGCTCATTAATGTGTTTTTAAATCTTCGAACAGATGCCATAGCAGCTTCCAACGACCTCCAAACTCTTACCTACTTTGAGTTCGAGTTTGATTCTTTCATGACCCGCGTACCGGTTGCACCAACTGTTGCACTTTGCCATCATTAATTGAATGTCTTGAAACCGAAAACCGATCTGTTGGAAGGAAGTTCATCGAGCGTAACCATCAACGTTACAAATAACAAGCGCGTGTCTTGCGGCGTGTGCTGCTTCCAGAAGCATGACTTGGAACTCGAAGGACGCGGCATAAGGAAGCTCTTCGGGATGAGCACCACCTGCTAGCCGTACTATCGGTAGTTTTCTACCTTGGCATATGCTTTTAGTTTCTTAACCTCGCGTGCTTTTATCGGGGGGGACGAAGGAAACTTTCGTAGTGAAATTAATAAAACATAAAGATAGGGGCGAGCAGGGACAACGACATCGTGACACCTGGAATATACGTTCCTGCGACAAGACGAGCGATTAACGAACGATACCGCAAACAAAAAATGCCGATTTCAAGAACCCCTCTCAATTGAACACGTTGCCAGAACGGATAATTTGTCTTCCTTGTTTGCCGTCGTAAATATTTTTGAAACCGACATTGTTAGTACCAGCGGTTGCTCAAAGTACGAACTTGAATTTTCGCACTTTTAATATTTATGCCAAATTTTATGATTTTCGCTACCAGAATTTGGCACCAGGACTAGCAGTCAAACAACTATACAAGCATTTTCTGAAGTAATTAAAAATAAGCAGAATTTGTATTTGAAACCTATAAACTTGAAATTTGGCATATCTAATAATTATACCGCATGCCAAATTTTGACATTATAGTGTTTTGAATACCAGAGTTAGATCACAAACTGTGGATTCTATTCTTTAAAAAACTAGCTTATAATTTTGAAAGTTGTAATTTTTACTAACTATGCCAAAGTGAGTAATCGTACCAAATTTTTTAGCTATGGTCCCGGAAATGCCAAAGTTTTGATCCTATGATTAGTATACTAATGGAAAATCAAGTCTTGTAAAATCTGTATTTCTTAACTTAAAATCATGAAAGTTGGCACTCATAGTAATCATGCCAAAGTGAGTAATCGTACCAAATTTTGTAGTTATCGTGCCGTAAATACCAGAGTTGTGTACAAGTGTACTAAAAATCCGTTCATGTCGAAGAGTCCAACATTGTAAAATCTGTAGTTTTAGACTTATTGAAAGTTGGCATTCTTACTAACCATGCCAAATTGAATGATGGTACCAAATTTTGTAATTATTGTGTCGTAAATAACAGTTATGATCCTTACTCTAGTATACTTGTGAAAACGGTTAAAATATAAAGCAAGCCTTGTAAAATCTGTATTTTGTCACTTAAAATGATAAAAATTGGCATTCTTAATAATCATGCCAAAGTGAGTAATCATACCAAATTTTTTCGTTATGGTGCCGTAAATGCCAAAGTTTTGTTCCTACGAATAGTATTACTACTGGAAAATTAAGTCTTGTAAAATCTGTATTTCTTAACTTAAAATCATAAAAGTTGGCACTCATAGTAATCATGCCAAAGTGAGTAATCGTACCAAATTTTGTAGTTATCGTGCCGTAAATATCAGAGTTCTGGCACTCATACGAATGTACTCGAACTAATTTATTGGTGAATTCGTCAATATTGAAAATTAAGCACTGCCAAATCTGAAATTTCGCACACTTAATAACTATAACACAGTTTGTAATCGTACCAAATTTCGGCATTATAGTGTCTTGAACGCCAAAATTATGGTACTTAAACGAGTACACTAATGGATTCGTACCTATTAAATACTAAGTAATGTGGAATGTTGACACACTTGACACCCATGTCACAATTAGTAACCGTGCCAAATTTTGTAGTTATCCTGCCCTAAATGCCAAAGTTCTGGTTTTGCGACTAATATGTTAATGGAATCATTTAAATGGAAAATTAGGCCTTGTAAAATCTGCATTTATTAACTTAAAATAATGAAAATTTGCACATTTAATAATCATGCCAATGTGAACAATCGTACCAAATTTTGAAGTTATCGTGTCGTAATTGCCAGAGTTGTGGCACTCATACGAATGAACTAGAAAATTCGTTCCTGTTGAGGACTAAGCATTGTTAAATCTGTAGTTTTTGACTTATAATTTTAAAAGTTGTCATTTTTACTAACTTTGCCAATCGTACCAAATTTTTTAGTTATGGTGCCGTAAATGCCAAAGTTTTGGTACTATGAATAGTATACTACTGGAAAATCAAGTCTTGTAAAATCTGTATTTCTTAACTTAAAATCATGAAAGTTGGCAGTCATAGTAATCATGCCAAAGTGAGTAATCGTACCAAATTTTGTAGTTATCGTGCCATAAATACCAGAGTTGTGGCACTCATACGAATGTACTAGAACTAATTTATTGGTGAATTCGTCAATATTGAAAACGAAGCACTGCCAAATCTGAAATTTCGCACTTATAATCTTGAAAATTGGCACACTTAATAATTATACCACAGTTTATAATTGTACCAAATTTCGGCATTATATTTTCTTGAAAGCCAAAATTATGGCACTTGGACGAATATACTAGTGGATTCATCCATAATTCGTAATTGTAAACTGTGTAGTTTCTGTTTTGTAATGTTGAATGTTGACACACTTGACACCCATGTCACAATTAGTATTCGTGCCAAATTTTGTAGTTATCCTGCCCTAAATGCCAAAGTTCTGGTTTTGCGACTAATATATTAATGGAATCATTTAAATGGAAAATTAGGCCTTGTAAAATCTGAATTTACTAACTTAAAATAATGAAAATTTGCACTTTTAACAATCATGCCAATGTGAACAATCGTACCAAATTTTGTAGTTATAGTGTCGTAATTGCCAGAGTTGTGACTCTCATACGAATGTACTAGAAAATTCGTTCTTTTGAAGACTAAGCATTGTCAAATCTGTAGTTTTTGACTTATAATATTGAAAGTTGGCATACGATTACTCACTTATCCCAAAGTGAGTAATCGTACCAAATTTTGTAATTATTGTGCCGTAAATACCAGAATTGTGGCACTCATACGAGTGTACTAAAAAATCCGTTTATGTTGAAGATCAAACTTTGTAAAATCTGTAGCTTTAGACTTACTGAAAGTTGTCATTTTTACTAGCTATGGTGCCGTAAATGCCAAAGTTTTGGTACTATGAATAGTATACTACTGGAAAATCAAGTCTTGTAAAATCTGTATTTCTTAACTTAAAATCATGAAAGTTGGCAGTCATAGTAATCATGCCAAAGTGAGTAATCGTACTAAATTTTGTAGTTATCGTGTCATAAATACCAGAGTTGTGGCACTCATACGAATGTACTAGAACTAATTTATTGGTGAATTCGTCAATATTGAAAAGTAAGCACAGGCAAATCTGAAATTTCGCACTTTTAATCTTGAAAATTGGCACACTTAATAATTATACCACAGTTTATAATCGTTCCAAATTTCGGCATTATAGTGTCTTGAATGCCAAAATTATGGCACTTGGACGAATATACTAGTGGATTTGTACCTGTTAAATACTAAGAATTGTAAAATCTATAGTTTCAGTTTTGTAATGTTGAATGTTGACACACTTGACACCCATGTCACAGTTAGTATCGTGCCAAATTTTTTAGTTATCCTGCCGTAAATGCCAAAGTTCTAGTTTTGCGACTAATATACTATTGGAATCATTTAAATGGAAAATTAGGCCTTGTAAAATCTGTATTTATCAACTTAAAATAATGAAAATTTGCACTTTTAATAATCAAGCCAATGTGAACAATCGTACCAAATTTTGTAGTTATCGTGTCGTAATTGCCAGAGTTGTGACTCTCATACGAATGTACTAGAAAATTCGTTCCTGTTGAAGACTAAGCATTGTTAAATCTGTAGTTTTTGACTTATAATTTTGAAAGTTGTCATTTTTACTAACTATGCCAATCGTACCAAATTTTTTAGTTATGATGCCGTAAATGCCAAAGTTTTGGTCCTATGAATAGTATACTAATGGAATATGAAGTCTCGTAAAATCTGTATTTCTTAACTTAAAATCTTGAAAGTTGGCACTCATAGTAATCATGCCAAAGTGAGTAATCGTACCAAATTTTGTAGTTATCGTGCCGTAAATACCAGAGTTAACGCACTCATACGAGTGTACTAAAAAATCCATTCATGTTGAATTCGTAGTTTTTAGGCATATAGAATTAAAAATTGGCATTCTAGCTAAAGTAACTTTACTATTCCACTAAATCGAATCTGATTGTTGCAGAACCGTCCCTCGTCCAAACGCCGCCGTCGGCCATCGCCGCCGCTTGCATCTGCTCAGCGGTCCGAGGCCTCAAACTGACTTCATCCGACGCCGCCACCAGAGACGTCTGTTCAATGGTCGCTTTAGAACACGAATCTTTAGAAGTCCTCGTCGGCATCGTCGACACCGCCGTCGATAAAGTCGTTCCAAAATCCCAAGAACCCTCGACTAAAACCGTTGAGGACTTGGAGAGTCCGCAGTATCCGCAACCCGAAACGCCGACTGAAGTTGAAAATATCTACTTCTAAATCTGTCTAAATTTTTGTTTGTTTGTGTTAATTATTTAGATTTAATTTTATTGACGAATTTTAGACAAGTTTGAAGTAATGTTGTGTTGCGAAATAACCAAAAAGACAGAATTCAGACAAATTGGATTCTTGTAAAATATGATCTCTTATTTACCAGTAGTATTGAACGTAATTGTAGTTTGTATTGTCTTCATTGAAGGTTAAACGTTTGATCTCACAAAAATAGTGTTAAAAAGAGTGCAGGTGCATCGTAATTATAAGGAACTCTACTGTGATTCCATCAAACCATGTTCAAATTCTTTTAAATTACTGACTGGTAAGCTACTTAAAGCTATTAAAAAATTGTTTTTTTTGATTTAATTTTTTTGGTTATTGGTTTGTTATCTAGTCTTTAGTTTTGTATTCACGTTAGTTAATTTTTTTTCACATATTTATAGTAGCGTAATATACTCAAATAGTGTTATCATACTTGTATGTTTGTACTAAGTATTTATTTTTATAATCTAATAACTTATTATAAGACCAAAGTTTTTAAGTTGAGTACTTAAAAGTGTTCAATATTTATATCTTCTTGTAGGTGATCATAAAATGTACAGTTTAATTAGTTTTTTTATTAAAACCGACTTTTTAAAATGCGTTGTTTTCTTTGTGGGTTGGTATCCCTGCAGCAAAGGACCAATCACAGAGCTGCATTTTAAGTTTTCCGTTGAACCTAATTAATTCCTTCTTTTTACAATAAAGCCTTCTTATATTTTCCTTATCTTACAAAAATAGCAAATAAATAAAATTCTTAAATAATCTTGGTGGGCTGGAAATGTTGGTAATAGCTGCGTGTATACTCCACCATCAAATCAGCCTGGCATTCGGGTAAATCCCCAATGTTCGTCCCCGGGGAGCCCCCATACCGTGTGAAAGGTGGGACCACAGTCTCGGGGGCTAAAACTGTGTTGTCTTCAATAACACAGCAGTCTTTCAAGACGCATCGTCGCCCCTGCAATGTTACCATCAAAATACAATGTGTTTCTAGCATCAAGGGTGGCTATGAAATGTCAAAGAAATTTGCCGCTCCTTATAAATGTGGGGTTAGATTTTTCAACTGACATTTGTAGTTAACCTCAATCATTGAGCCAAGTAAGTTTTGAGAAGAAAACTGTTCTAGTTGTAGTTTGAAACATGGGAATCAAAAATTTTGACACAAAACCGAAACAGAAACGTCGTTGACGTAAGTAACGTTATAAATAATTTTCAAAATAGTTATACTATATTTCAGAATTATTGACATCTCAGTGTGCCTTGGAAATTCAAATTTATGTTGGCAGAATCTTCTAATATAAGCGTATTTAGTGTTTTTAGATTTATATTTATCCCTATGTGTATGTAATGTGTGTCACGTCAACTTAGAATCTGATTCATCTGAACTGAAATCTGAAGCAGAAGAAATCTGTGTTATGATGGTAGATTCAGAATCTGATTAAAATATCAATCCATCAGCTTAAAAAACTAATTTACTTCATAACTTCAGTTTTAGAACCAAAATGGTAAAAGTCGTTCGCATTGTTAGAGGCGTTTTACACAGACATGGCCTACCGAGATGTTAATAATTCTGAAATGTAGTATAAATATATTGCAGATTTGACTCTTTTAGCCCAAAATTGCTGATATACAGGGTGATTTTTTTAAAACGGCAGGCGTTGTAGAATTTTTATTTATGAACCGATTTCAAAAATTTAAAAACAAATTAAATGGTTTTTAATTTACTATAAACTGGTGATTTTAAAATTTTTCTAAATGTTTTAGTATCTTTTGGGCGATACTCAACTTTCTTATTTTAAATTGACACCCATATTTTTTTTTCATAATTTAGAAGATATTAATTTTCTTGATTCAGAAATGTGTAATATGTTCTACTTTTACAAAAAATATTAAAAAAAAAAATCAAAAATGAAAAAATTTAGGCAATGAAAGTTAATAAAATCTAGGTGCATGGTGTCAATTGTGCAATGAAAAAAACGGGATGGCGTTTCAACAGTATTTTAATTGAATTCGGTAGTTGTTTTTTCTGATTTGTAATTATTATTGTCTTTTGTTATTAATAATTTCAAAAAAAAAATGCCGATCCTTTCTGTTATTTGCTGCTTTTTGACATTACAATAACGGCATTCTTTTATTTGACACCATGCAATAGATTTTATTAACTTTTATTGCTTATTTTTTTTCAATTTTGTTAATTTTTTTAAAAATATTTTTGGTAGAAGTAGAACATATTGCACATTTCTGAATCAAGAAAATTAATATCTTCCAGATTATGAAAAAAAAAATATGGGTTCCAATTTAAAATAAGAAAGTTGAGTACCGCCCAAAAGATACTAAGACATTTAGAAATTTTTTAAAATCATCAGTTTATAGTAAATTAAAAACCATTTAATTTGCTTTTTAAATTTTTGAAATCGGTTCATAAATAAAAATTCTACAACGCCTGCCGTTTTAAAAAAATCACCCTTATGTCTGAAATGTCAGTTTAATGTCAGAATAAAAAAATGTCAATAATTTCAAGTCTAGTTGTCTTTGAGAAACAAAAATGTGTCATTTAAAAAATTAATTAGGCAGGCCATGGGTTTGTTTCATAATTTGGTAACAGTACAATTTTGACATTTAATAACTAAATATGTGACAGATTTGACATTTTTTTGTCTGAAATGTCAATGTTTACTTTGAGAAAAAAAGTGTCATTTATAAAATTAATTAGACAGGCTATGATTTTCATTAATAATTTGGTAATAGTGAAAAAAACAAATGAAAAAATGACATCTAGTATGAAAACTAAATATATTGCAGATTTGACTCTTTTAGCACAAAATTGCTGATATGTGTCTGAAATGTCAGTTTAATGTCAATGTAAAAAAATGTCGATAATTTCAAGTCTAGTTGTTTTTGAGAAACAAAAATGTGTCATTTAAAAAAAATAATTAAGCAGGCAATTGTTTCACAATTTGGTAACACTACAATTTTGACATTTGATAACTAAATATGTGACAGATTTGATATTTTCTTGTCCAAAATGACATGTCTGAAATGTCAATGTTTCCTTTGAGAAAAAAAAGTGTCATTTAAAAAATTCATTAGGCAGGCCATGATTTAGTTTCACAATTTTATAACACTACTATTTTGACATTTGAAAACTAAATATGTGGCAGATTTGACTCGTTTAGCCCAAAATGTCATTACTGATATGTGTCTGAAATGTCAGTTTACTGTCAGTGTAAAAAAATGTCAATGATTTCATGTCTAGTTGACTTTGAGAAACAAAAATGTGTCATATAAAAAATTATTTAAGCAGGCCATGGGTTTGTTTCACAATTTGATAACACTGCAATTTTGACATTTGATAACTAAATATGTGACAGATTTGACATTTTTTGTCTGAAATGTCAATGTTTACTTTGAGAAAAAAAGTGTCATTTATAAAATTAATTAGACAGGCTATGATTTTCATTAATAATTTGGTAATAGTGAAAAAAACAAATGAAAAAATGACATCTAGTATGAAAACTATACTATATTTCAAAATTATTGACATCTCAGTGTGCCTTGGAAATTCAAATTTATGTTGGCAGAATCTTCTAATATAAGCGTATTTAGTGTTTTTAGATTTATATTTATCCCTATGTGTATGTAATGTGTGTCACGTCAACTTAGAATCTGATTCATCTGAACTGAAATCTGAAGCAGAAGAAATCTGTGTTATGATGGTAGATTCAGAATCTGATTAAAATATCAATCCATCAGCTTAAAAAACTAATTTACTTCATAACTTCAGTTTTAGAACCAAAATGGTAAAAGTCGTTCGCATTGTTAGAGGCGTTTTACACAGACATGGCCTACCGAGATGTTAATAATTCTGAAATGTAGTATAAATATATTGCAGATTTGACTCTTTTAGCCCAAAATTGCTGATATATGTCTGAAATGTCAGTTTAATGTCAGAATAAAAAAATGTCAATAATTTCAAGTCTAGTTGTCTTTGAGAAACAAAAATGTGTCATTTAAAAAATTAATTAGGCAGGCCATGGGTTTGTTTCATAATTTGGTAACAGTACAATTTTGACATTTAATAACTAAATATGTGACAGATTTGACATTTTTTTGTCTGAAATGTCAATGTTTACTTTGAGAAAAAAAGTGTCATTTATAAAATTAATTAGACAGGCTATGATTTTCATTAATAATTTGGTAATAGTGAAAAAAACAAATGAAAAAATGACATCTAGTATGAAAACTAAATATATTGCAGATTTGACTCTTTTAGCACAAAATTGCTGATATGTGTCTGAAATGTCAGTTTAATGTCAATGTAAAAAAATGTCAATAATTTCAAGTCTAGTTGTTTTTGAGAAACAAAAATGTGTCATATAAAAAATTATTTAAGCAAGCCATGGGTTTGTTTCACAATTTGATAACACTGCAATTTTGACATTTGATAACTAAATATGTGACAGATTTGACATTTTTTGTCTGAAATGTCAATGTTTACTTTAAGAAAAAAAGTGTCATTTATAAAGTTAATTAGACAGGCCATGATTTTCATTCATAATTTGGTAACAGTGAAAAAAACAAATGAAAAAATGACATCTAGTATGAAAACTATACTATATTTCAGAATTATTGACATCTCAGTGTGCCTTGGAAATTCAAATTTATGTCGGCAGAATCTTCTAATATAAGCGTATTTAATGTTTTTAGATTTATATTTACCCCTATGTGTATGTAATGTGTGTCGCGTCAACTTAGAATCTGATCCATCAGATTGTTATGATGGTAGATTCAGAATCTGATTAAAATATCAATCCATTAGCTTAAAAAACTAATTTACTTCATAACCTCAAAATGTTAGAGGCGTTTTACACAGACATGGCCTACCGAGATGTCAATAATTCTGAAATATAGTACAAGGTGTTTATAAATGTTTCTAGCATCAAGGGTGGCTATGAAATGTCAAAGAAATTTGCCGCTTATTACAAATGTGGGTTTAGATTTTTCAACTGACGTTTGTAGTTAACCTCAATCAAGGAGCAAAGTATGTTTTGAAAAAAAAACTGTTTTAATTGTGGTTTGAAACCTAAAAATCATAAACTTGGACACAAAACCGTAACTGAAACGTCATTAGAGCAAGTGACATTATAAATCATTTCCAGGATAGTTATATTCACTATGAAAACAAAGCGGCAAAATGGTGTACGACAGGAATTCCAGAGCCTCCCTGGATGCTAGAAACATTTATAAACACTTGTATATATTCACTATCAAAACAAAGCGGCAAAGTAGTGCATGACAGGAATTCCAGAGCCACCTTTTCGGGACTTACGATAACGCAGTTTTTTCCTATGTAAACGTACGATCCTACTAGTGCGGCACTAACAACGGATCTTTCACCAACAAAGACGTGGTCGCCCATGGACAATGGGAAAAAAGCAACTCTGAAAAATGTGATATTAAAATTAAAAGTTCAAAACTTTATTGAATTTTACCCTTTACTGAATTTCTTGTACGGCGGTCTAATAACAGCTTCTTTGCTGATTATACAGTAACGCCCTGTCCTGACATTCGCCAAGTCTCCTCGGATTATTGCCTCTGATTGCACGATCACTTTCCCTTGCAAAATGATGTTTTGAGAGCCACATAACACTGTCTGGCGGCAGACTTTATTACCGGAGGCCTTTAAAATAAGATTTTGTTGGTAACATAACCTCAATTTTAGAGTAACAGTGTACTTACGGTTTCCACGTAGTCGACTTTATTGTAGTTTATTTCGCGGGGTTCCATTTTAGTCTGCGGTTTTAAAAAAGGGGCATTAAGAGCCTCATTGAACGATATTGACAAGTGTTTGACAGCTGTCACTTTGACACTGCGTGTTGCGGGTTGTCTAGGTTACCGGCGAACACTCGTAAGCGCGGAAACAAAAAAGGCGTATCGCATAAAACTTGCATCAGCGCCCTCACGCGGCGGCGCTGACATTTTTATTAGTAAACATTTCATTAATTACCATCCAATAATGCGTATTATTCTGTTTTGAATATGAAAAGGCACATTTCTTGTGTATATTTTTCATTCGGTACATCAAACAATACTTAACCGATACTCACTTGCTTCCATGAGGAGTAAAAGCGAGCAAATACTTAACCTTAATAAGTAAACGTGCGCTCATAAATTTGCTAGTTTCATTACCAAATACGAGACTCAAATCGTTCCAAAAGCAAATTATGTACAATTCCAGTAAATTTTCTTTTTTTTTTTCATCATATCAATTATTGAGGTTTAGGAATCTATTTGTCACGGCTGTAAAAAAGATAGAAAAAAGCCCAACTTTTTGTTGTCATACAAACCAGAAAACCGATAAAAGATTTAATTTTGTACCCAAAACAAAACCGCCAATAGTGTCGCTGCCTGGAATTCTTTTACAAGTAACATTTTTAAATTTCAGAAATAACTTCAGTTTTTTAATAATATTTTTGAAATTACTGAGCCCAGTGTTGAGTTTCCTAGCTCGTTGGAAAGCTTATTTAATAGGCTTTCTAAAACAGTAATGCACAATTCCATAAGCAGCATAACCTAAAAAAATATTTTTTGAATAACACCTCTAAGTCTGAACCTGATGGATCAAAACAGACTTTATATTCAAAATTAGAAGACAATACATCGGAGAAAACATCGATTTTGAAAAATAGTAAATAAAAAACTCAATATAGCCATTGAGTATAAAAATAAATAAATTTTAATACTCAAGGATATAGCATAGTTTATTGTGAAAAACAAAAATGAATAAAATTCTTAAAAAGGCAACAAAATAATAAGCAAATACGAGAAAAACAAAAATAAATAAAAACCATAAGTAATAAACAAAATAATAAGTAAATAAATTATAAAAAAAATAACAAATTCGAAATTAATAAGAATAAACAAAATTCTAAAATAGAACTCTTAAATTTTCAAATATCACCAAAATCAACAGTGTAAAATAAAATACATACATCGAAACCGCAATTATCGATTTTTAATGATACATCGAAAATAAAAATATATGTATTAAAAATCGATGTTTTTTGGCCAAATCGATATTAATAAAAAATCGATATAAAAGTCCTAGATTTAATCGGAACTAATAATCTGTATAATTTTGTCTGTGAAAATCTGCAACTGCAACTTTAACCTGACTGCAAATTTCGCATTTACAACATCTATGGCAGCGCGTGTTTACATACACAGCTGTCCCAACTCGTGTTGAAAGAGTCTCACTTATCTGCAAAAATTATATTCCCACACTAATCATGTAAAATACTGTTAATCCCAGTTTAGCTGTTTCTCCGCATATGCTTTAGAGGGCGCCACTGCTCGAGCAGTTTTGGGAATATCTTACCATATTAGGTTTATTACCAACATTGTTTTTGGCATTTCAAATTTGCCTAGGGAGATTTTTGGTAAGAAAATAGTATTTGACATTTCTGAAAATTAGCCAGTGTTTCCGGTAAAAACGTTTCTTTTACAGCCTATTGGTTTGCAAATCAAATGATTAAATAGTGAAAAGACTCGGCACAGCCTGAAAGGCCGTTTTGTATAATCAAATTGTCAATTAGGCAGCTAACCTATTTGATTTTATCACCAAAAAGCAATTTTAATCGAAAAAGCGTTTGACCTTGAAGCCATTGTGACATGCGTAGATGCTAATCGTCCTGCACAAGTTAACCAAACCTAGTTAAATCCTTACTTAAATCTCTCTTTTGGAACTTTGATTAATTCTTAACTAATCTGAGATGTTGATGCATTAAACTTTGACAACGTGTTAACCTCAAAAATCGTTATTCAATTTTTCCCTATTTTTCTCCCTAAAGAATTGAAAGCCGGATGTACACTCAAGAATTTTCGAAAATTTACACAGGAGAGTGGACTGGATAGCAATGAGCTGGACTGGTCGATACAGTCATCCCTAGATTAGGAGAAAATCCCCAGACCTGGCAACACTGGTACAGTAATGTTAGTCGCGCGTATGACGCTTGCTTTCTCCGCCATGTTCGGTGGCATTCGGGCGCTTCCGCCGCTTCATTGACAGTCAAACGTCACTTTCATTTCATGAGTTTTTTAGTTTCGCGATTTCATCAGATAAAATTTGACGCGTTGCGAAAAGCACATGTTCTAGTGAATTCTTCAAGATTACCTTATAAACGCAACGAAATCGGTTTCAGTGAGTTGTTATCCACATTGTGCAATGTCAAACAAACAAATTCTGGAACAACAGATTAAGGCACAGGGTGAGATTGTCAGAAAGTACAAAGCCGCCAAAGAAAGCAAGGAAAAGGTACGTCTGCACCATTGCATCATCTTCACTTTTCACAATTCAAAAAACGCGATAAAGTCTAGAATTGTGTGGACTCGAAATTGAGGTTAGAATTCTTGAATTCCTTCAGGGTCAGAACGGATTTTCACCACCCTTTCGTTCGATCTCAAGTTGTAAACGCGACATTAACAGTTTTGTCCATCTCAAGCGATGGCACAATCACATTAAGGGCTTTTCCTGGGCCGAAAAACGCAGATTGTAATTACTTAATTGATGTTGAACTTTTCTCTTTGAAGTGCTGAAAATTTGGTTGCCGCCACAATGTTGCGCACGATTTGTCGCTTGCCACGGCCTGTGGGATTCACCCAATTTTTTTGCACGGCTGCGAGTGGAAAACCACAGGTCAGTGCCTTTTTGTAGTTTGACCAAGGGAGAGTCTAGGGGGCTTTGAAGTTTTCGAATGAGTTGGTAACACTGTCTCTGCCTTGTGTCCGAAACGGTCCATCTAACTAATCCACAAGATACTATTCTACAAGGTGTTTATAAATGTTTGTAGCATCAAGGGTGGATGTGAAATGTCAAAAAATGTTGGTTTCGATTTTTTAATTTCAGATGCTAAAAACATTTATAAACACCTTGTATGAGACAACGGAGCTACCAACATTACATTTGACAAAATGCAAGGCCGACTAGACGCCGTTTTTTCGATATTAAATGTTGAACTGAAACGTTTCCTCTGTGACCTCGCGAAATCTTGACAGTAAAAAGCGGTTGCATGATTTATGTAATCTCATTTCGATCGTAAAAGTCGATAAATCGGAACATTTAACTAGTTCAGCATTTAACAAAGTCACCTTCTTTATCTACGGATTGTTTTTCTCAGATTGCAGAAGAAGTCAGTAAGTTATTAGAGCTGAAAGCCAAACTGAACGACGATGACAGCCCCACGCAAGGCTCCCAAAAGTTCATCCTCAAAACTCCCAAAGGAACCAGGGACTTCTCGCCGGAGCAAATGGCTGTTAGGACTTCGGTCCTCAATAAAATCATCTCAGTATTCAAGAAGCACGGTGCCGAGACTATAGACACTCCGATTTTTGAGTTGAAAGTAAGTGTGGGTTGTGGGAAAGTGGATGACCTTGATCGTGGAGGTGTGTCTGACATTTTTAGTTCCTCGTGAGGTGTAATTTTATGCAGATTTGCTTACGTTATCTGGAGAATGAATGTAAAATCCAGCTGTGATTGGTAGATCAGCAGTTCGATTTACATACACCGTGCTAATACTATGGGCTGTTCAAATCAATTGACCTTCTATATGTTACTTTTCCTGCATATATTTTATCTCTACCAGAGCTCATTACTATCAGTCCACTCATTAAAAAGTTAAGTTGGCAGCAGCCCCTAGCGATTTTTATCAATAATAGTTGGCAGCAATAGCGTTTGACCTTGATCCAACTGTGGCATGCGTAGAAGCTAATCGTCTTGCGCAGGATTGCCAGAACTTGTTAAATGTCTATTAAAATCTTTCTTTTGCAGCAAATTGTTAATTAAATATTGATTAATACAATCAACTTTGACAACGTGTTAACCTCAAAAATCGCTATATTAAACTTTCCCCTAATTTTCTCCCTAAAGAATTGAAAGACTGATTTACACCCAAGAATTTTTGAAAATTTACGCAGATACACTGATAGCAATGAGCCGCATTTTATATACAAAAGAGCAATTTTGGACATCAGCAGGATTTGAAAAGGATAAGTTAGATACCTGCACAACTAAACGTCAAATTTATTAATACTCACAAAATATAATGATGAAAAGAGTAAAGTAATAAAAAAATCTCCTAATCTGCATTGAAAATAACAAAATCAAGGTTATTGTTTGCTGATGCTCCTACAATTTAATGACAGCAGGAATAGAAGGAGCATTGTGTTCGTTTTGCTGAGCAACCAATCAAATTTTTCAAATTTCAATTTTCAAATTTTTCAAATTTGGCGGCAAAACTGCCTTTCGTTATCCATCGAAATGATTTTTTAACCTATATTCGTGTCACTGGTTATAATAGTGACAGTTTTGTTAACCAGTTCACATAAGCAATAAAGGTAATTTTTCCTGCAGAGAATTTTTTGTAGGCGTCAAATTTAAAATGCGGCTCTGTGATTGGTCGTTTAAAAGAGCGAGTCGTCGGAACTGTCACATTTGTCAGATTGTCATCAAGTTGTAGGAGCAGTTGCCGAAAAATTACCTATAACTCACAAAACAGTGCTTTATTGAGTGTCGTGAAGCTCTGAAATATTACATTTTGTTCCAAATGTATGTACTGTGTACATTTTCGAAAATTTTGGAGGTTAACAGGTTAACACGTTGTCAAAATTGAGAGTATGGAGTGCGGCCACTACCGCCTGTAAAGTATGCAACCTCCCACTCTGGAGGATCAACAAACCGTGTCGGCTCATTTAAATGCCACTGAAAGAGTTGTTTAGATGCAGTTTTTAATTATTTTTTGTATTGTAGTTGGATTGCAACTTCTTAAAATGTATTGCCTTAATCATAATTTTGATCAGTGAATCGTAAATATTAAATTTCAGCCAGAATACAAGCTGGTACCTGTGTTAATTTTTGGCATATTAAGTTAAATTTCGATAAAATCGTAAAGTTCTTTTTAGGGATATTTATATGCAACTTGCAACTTTGTAAAATTCATGACGATACTAAAAACAGCAGATATGGCAAATTCAGTTTATTAGAATTTTTTGAATAAAGCTATTTTCTTGTAATTTACTTCGCGTTAGGAATATCTTTAAAAGTTAGGTATTATTCTAAAAGAAGTTGCTTAGAATCGAATGCTAAATTTAATTTAAATTTAAATTTAAGCCAAATAAGGAGTTTTTAAACGAAAAATTTCCAATTTTCATTTTATCACATACATAAGTTCTTTTAAGCAGTAATAAGAATTGGGGAACCAAAATGAGCTCTCTTACATAGTTTTGAACCATTTTCAACTTTAAATTTTGAGTTCCTATTAAGTATAATTTTATGCGGACTAAAAAATAAACAAAATCATTTATTTAGCAGAAATGAACAAAATAATAATATTTCATTATCAATAATTAACGATCGAATTTAAAGATTTTAATATTTTAAAAAATTAGAAATAAGAATTTTAAGTTGAAATCTTGTCAAGAATGGATTCTGAGCAACTTTTTTTTAAAAATGTAAGATGTCCAACACCAAGGAAAAGTTCACTTTAATCAAAAACTCGCGGACAATCTATTATTTTCAAAATTCTTTCTTCTAAAATTAAGGAAGATAAAAGCTTATTCATTTAAAGTACAAAGCACTGTATTATTTTTCTGTCTAATCTGCAGATATTTCAATTTTATTTTAATTTTCATCGTCAAGCGACAAACGTCTGTAACTTTTTTGGCGATTTTTACAATATCAAATTTGGAAAATCGTCATTCGTTGGCGTTTTTGGACCACTACTTACGCCAAAAGTGTCGTAAAATAAACAATTACTATTCAATGACAGTATAGATAATACATATTAAAAGGTTTCAACCCAACCTAGTAAAAACACAGTCAAAAATAATTAAATACTGCATCTAAACAACACTTTCAATGGACCGACACGGTTTGTTGATCCTCCAGAGTGGGAGGTTGCATACTTTACAGGCGGTAGTGCCCGCATTCCATTTGGAAAGATCCTGAGAAAAACTAAAAAATATTTGCAGAATCTATTCAGTCATAACAATCTAGAGATTTTAAGCAGGATTTAAGGAAAATATAAAGAGAACTTGAAGACAAATTCAAAGTAAATCTTTAGTTTACTTAGTTTAATATGTAGTTTTTTTTAACCATTAAATTCTTTATAAGAGCTCTAGTATACATTTTTTGAGGTTCTGTTCATTTTATTGAAATCATATGTCATTTTTCCTGCTGGGAATTTTTTGCAGGCGCCAAATGTAAAACGTGGCTTTGTGATGCAGATTTTTTGTTCTGCGAAATGTCAAACAAGAACTCACATTTATCAAATTTTTACCAAATGGTATGAGTACAGCAATAAGCAGCAGATTGACAGATATTTTATTATTATTTTATATTTTTCATCATTATACAGGTGTCCCAAAAAGCACATCCTTTTAATAGGAAATTCTACATCAAAATCTGAGTTGATTGTTGTATCGCACAATGTTTGGGCATTTATAGTTTTCAAGTTACAAGCGCTTAAAGTTGACCATTCACAGCGCACCTTTAAGCAATTTAAGGAAAAATATTGGCATAAACGGAGCAACAGAATGTTATCCAGCGATTTATGGACTGTGATTGGCCAAACAACTGTGAAAATGTCAATTTTTTTCAACACTGTAATTTCGTTGTTTTTACTGCGACAGGAACGAAATTTATGCATGTTGTTTCGCTTGTTTGTTTTAGTAATATCACTAATTTGCAAAAATTTAGATCAAAAAGTCGAATTTTTAGAAAGTTTCGTTTTAAGACCAAAAAAAATGCCACCAATTTTTTTGAAAATCCTGCAATTTCTTTATTTTTTATGTGATTTTAACAAAATTTGTGGAGATTATCACTCTTGGCCGTCTTATTTTCAGTGCCGATTTACAAAAATTTAGAGCGAAAAAGAGAATTTTTAGAAATTTATATTTCGAGCAACTAAAAAAAATGACAAAAAAACTTGAACGCGCTTTAATTTCGACATTTTTGGTGTCACAAGAACGAAATTTGTAAGGTTAAATATAAGTTGCTGAATTGGGGTTAATTTTATTACAAGGTGTTTATAAATGTTTCTAACATCAAGGGTGACTATGAAATGTCAAAGAATTTTGCCGCTCATTACAAATGTGGCTTTAGATTTGTCAACTGACAGTTGTAGCTAACCTCAATCATAGAGCAAAGTAAGTTTTGAAAAGAAAATTCTTCTAGTTGTGGTTTAAAACCTAAAAATCAAAAACTTGGACACAAAAACCGTAACTAAAACGTCATTTGAATAATTTTCATGATAGTAATATTCACTATGAAAACAAAGCGGTAAAATAGTGTATGACAGGAATTCCAAAGCCACGTTTGATGCTACAAACATTTATAAACACCTTGTATATCTTTGTTGGCCGTTATTTCTAATCAATCACGTACTTTTTTTTTGTAAAAACATTGATAATTATTTTGAATGTTTCTATTACTAAGTGGGACTTAAGTCCAGATAATCTAGTTTTTCTTAGAAGCATAAGGAACCAAAATATGCCCAAAACATTATTTTTGGATCAAAGGTTACGACTATTACGCAGGATTTGAAGTAAATAGTCATCAATAACTTGTAATTCGCATTTGCAATCAATAATTAATTAAAAATTTGTTGCAAAAGAAAGGTTTCAATAGAGATTTAACAACTTTTGGCAATCGTGCGTAAGATGATTAGCTTCTACGCATGCCCCAGTTGCGTCAAGGTCAAATGCTTTTGCTGTCAACTGTCACGAATAAAAATCGCTAGGAGCTGCTGCCAACTTAATAAATTTGCCGCTCGTTACTACTGTGGGTTTAGATTTTTCAACTGACAGTTGTAGCTAACCTCAATCATAGAGCAAAGTTAAAAATAAATAATTGTGAACATAGTTATATTCACTATGAAAACAAAGCGGCAAAATAGCGCATGACAGGAATTCCAAAGCCCTCCTTGATGCTAGAAACATTTATAAACACCTTGTTTATCTGAGACTAAATGTCAAAACTGACAGCAAACTTAAGTGACAGGACCTGTCCGGTTTACCATTAGACAGACAGGACTGCCAACATATCTTCAAACTACAAAACCGCTTTATCATACACTGACATTTAGTCGAACAGTGTGCAAACTTGACGACAAGAAAAATTCTCTGTTCCCAGGAAGTATTAACTGGCAAATACGGCGAAGATTCGAAGTTGATCTACGACTTGAAAGACCAAGGTGGCGAAATCCTTTCATTACGTTACGACCTGACAGTTCCTTTCGCTAGATACCTGGCGATGAATAAAATCTCCAATATCAAACGTTACCACATCGCCAAAGTGTACCGCAGAGACAACCCTTCAATAGCCCGAGGACGTTACCGGGAATTCTACCAATGCGTACGTTTATCTCCCTACATTCCTTGTGAAATTACAACGAAAATTTCAGGACTTTGACATTGCCGGCGCGTTCGATCCCATGATTCCCGACGCCGAATGCGTGAAGATTGTCTACGAAATCCTGGAAATTGTCGGAATGGATCAGTTCGTCATTAAGTTAAACCATCGATTGCTCTTGGACGGTCTGTTTGAAGCTTGCGGGGTGCCGAACGAGAAATTCAGGTCGATCTGTTCAGCCGTGGACAAATTAGATAAGGTAGATTTTTTACTGGCACTTTCTCTTTTAATTAACGAATTGACAGTCGCCTTGGGAGGAAGTGAAGAAGGAAATGGTCGACGAAAAAGGTCTAACCGAAAGCGTGGCGGACAAAATCGGCGAATACGTGCGATTGAACGGCAAAGAAGAACTCGTAGAGAAGCTCCTAGCAGACGAGAATTTGACGAGAAGCAAGGCGGCCGTCGAAGGATTGGAAGCGATGAAGTTGATTCTTCACTACTGCGACATCTATGGGACGAGCGACAAGGTCTCTTTTGATCTGAGCTTGGCGCGCGGCTTAGACTACTACACTGGCATCATCTACGAGGCGGTTTTGACAGGAGGTACTATATTACAACACGAGTGAGAAAGTTGCTCGTTTATACCCCGAGAACTTTTTTTTCCAGGTGATGCGACCGGCGATCCTGAAGGTTCAGTGGGCTCCATCGCGGGTGGCGGCCGATACGACAACCTCGTCGGCATGTTCGATTCCAAAAACAAACAAGTCCCATGCGTGGGTGTTTCCATCGGTGTCGAACGGATCTTCGCTGTTCTTGAGGCGAAATACGCGGCTTCCAAGACGAAAATCCGAACGACGGAGGTTCAGGTTTGCGTTGCCACCGCTCAGAAGAATCTTGTGGAGGAACGGATGAAACTTTGTCGACAGTTGTGGGATGCTGGTTTCAAAGTAAGGGAAAATTGGTTCAAGCTCCATTTTCTTATCGTTTTGGTTTAGGTTGAACACTCGTACAAGAAGAATCCGAAGCTTCTCGCTCAGTTGCAACACTGCGAAGAATTTGGTATTCCATTAGCTGTTATCTTAGGGGAGTCGGAGATACAGAAGGGCGTCGTGAAGTTGCGGGAAGTCACATCAAGGGCTGAGGTTGAGGTCTCGCGGACGCAATTACCCGACGAAATTAGGAAAAGGCTCCAAAATTATTGTCTGAATGGGACAGTTTGACTTTATTCCATTATCAACATTTTTTAAGTCGAAATGTGACTTATTTATTTTAGCGGTAAAATTATTTATTTCTTACTGGTGTTTTTAATAATCCCAATTATGTTGCACAATAAACTTTGTTAAAATTTTTAGCTAGTTCTTTTAGCCACTGATTCCTTCTCGTTAAAATGTCAGAAGTTCAATTAAAATTACGTTTTCATTTTATGATGCTAGCGAAGCGAGTTGCATTTCTACAATTCCTGCTGCATCAAGTTGGCGTTGTATTTTTTAAACAAATGGTGACAACAGAATGCTCTGCTGGACGACCAATCACAGAGCCTCATTTTAAATTTGGCGCCTACAAAAATTCTATTCAGGAAAATACAGTGTTTATAAATGTTTCTAGCATCAAGGGTGGCTCTGGAATTCCTGTCGTAGACTATTTTGCCGCTTTGTTTTCAGAGTGAATATAACTATATTGAAAATATTTATAATGATGCTTAAAGTCCGTTTTTTTATTAAAAAACCACCAACACCGCACTCCCCCACCACTTTACAACCGGCAACGTCGTCGATGGTGACTTTTTGGTGATAAAATCATATAGGTTAGCTGCCTGATTTGACAATTTGATTATACAAAACGCCCTTTCAGGCTGTGCCGAGTCTTTTCACTATTAAATCCTTTGATTTGCAATCCAACAGGCTGTTAAAGAAACGTTTTTAACGGAAACACTGGCTAATTTTCAGAAATGTCAAAAATTTGACAACTATTTTCTCACCAAAAATCTCCCTAGGCAACGTAGCCGGTTGTAATGCAGGGGAATATTGCGGTGTTTTAAAAAAAAACGGACTTTAGAACCGTTTATTTCTCAAAATTTACTTTGCTCCATGTTTGAGGTTAACTGCAAATGTCAGTTGAAAAATCGAAACCCACATTTGTAATGAGCGGCAAATTTCTTTGACATTTCATAGCCACCCTTGATGCTATAGTTCGTACAGTGAGAGTTTGAATGACAGAAAAGTCACTAAATCTACGCAATAAAAAGTGTACCATACGCGCGAAATTAAAATAACAAAATAACTCTAGTTACTGACAACCCTGTCAACCCATTTCGCGTAGGAATTTAGTGTTTTTAGTGTATTTTGTAGCATAATTTGCTGCCAACCTATATGTCAACTGTCGAAATATCCCAATCTCTCACCGGATATACTATACTCTTCATTTATTTTGAATACCGCATTTCAAGGTCATAATTTGTGAAAATTGGGGAGCTCTATGCCAAATTTGAGAGGAATTATGTATTGGATTGAACATAAACGAGTACTTGAACACCCAAAGCCTCGTTCGTGATTCAATTCAATACATAAATCCTCTCAAATTTGCCGTAGGGCTCCATAATTTTCACAAATGATGACCTTGAAATGCGGTATTCAAAATAAATGAAAAGTAGGAACATTTATAAACACTTGTAGCTAAACAACGGGCAAAATGACACCTCACACAAACTTTATCAAAAACAGTTGATTATTTTGGGTCGGATGAAATAAATAAAAATTTTGCGCCGCCACCTAGTGAAAATTAGCCAAACTCCACAGGAAGATCCCTGTTTTACCGACCAGGGTGGCGCTGGCGTCGCTAAACCGAAAACAATTCCTTCGTGTTGAAACCTGTCAAAGGTACGTGAATAAATTCAATTTTATACCCCGAATTTCCGATCATCGGCCCCAAAATCCCTCAAAATCGTGCTTAATTTAGTATAAAGTACGCTCCATAGTCAGTATTTTCCATTTTCATTCACGATTTTCGTGTTTATCCCTCCAAAGTGTCTCCGACTTGCTGTCCGAAATTTTTAGGTTAGTTTCCTGTTGTAGGTACCATGGCCAAACAAAAGGGCGAGAAGAACCGCAAATCTGCCATCAACGAGGTGGTGACTCGCGAATACACTGTTAACCTCCACAAGAGGTTGCATGGAATCAGTTTTAAGAAACGCGCGCCGCGTGCTGTGAAAGAGATCCGCAAGTTTGCGGAACAACAAATGGGGACCCCTGATGTGAGGATAGACACCCGTTTGAACAAACAGTTGTGGTCCAAAGGAATCAGGTTTGTCGTTTTTCTGTTTTTAGGGTTTATTGTAATTTGTATTTTTTGTAGGAATGTTCCCTTCAGAATCCGCGTTCGTTTGTCCCGCAGGAGAAACGATGACGAGGATTCAGTTAACAAACTTTTTACTTTGGTGACTTTTGTGCCCGTGGCGACTTTCAAGAGTCTGCAGACTGAGAATGTTGACGCCAGTCAGGAATAGATGAAATAAAAGTTTTCTTGTACAGATTTTGTTTCAATGTGTCCTTGGGTGCGGGGGCTTCCTGGATTCGTTGGTTTGTTTATGTAGAGTGATTTATTTTCTCTCCATCTGTTTTATTAACATTTTTAGATTCTCATTTTTTTTTAGATTTTTTACCTTTGCAGCAACTGTGAAAAATGTGTTGGTCGAGCTTTTTACAACGGGTGTCTAATTAAAAATCTGGTCAAGAGCGCAATGCCACCAGCTTTTGTTTTTTTCCGTATGTCGGTTCCAAACTCAACGGCTGTCAAAATGATAGGTTATTTCTCCATAATCTTTCAAAAAAAAACATTTTGTGTTAGCTTTCAACCATAAAGGCTTTTTGTTCACTAGAGAATACCATTTTTGAACAATAATAAACACGTTCAACGAATGACGGCTGTCAAAACTGATTTAGGAGAAGACATACGGAAAAAAACAAAAGCTGGTGGCATTACATTCTTGATCAGATATTTATTTAGAGACTCATTATTAAATTTTATAGACATTTTTGGCCTCATGAATTGTAAACGTCAAATTAACATTCAATTGACATCTTCGGAAACATATTTACAAGCGCCCTGGACATTTACACACGCCGTGCGGTAAAAATTGCCCAAATCGTCTGCTCTTCAGATGCGTTTATAAATTAAAATCACTTTACCATAATGAAGATTGATCACCAAAGTGGAATCTACCTAAATTATCTCATTTAAGACAATATTTCTATTTTTAAAGTAATATTAAAACGTTTTTTATACAGCGCCATCTTGTGTACTTTTTGTGCACCAACTACAAAATTGACAGAATTGACAGATGATGAAATTTACAAATGTCAGATGTGACAGTTCTCATGAATTTTGAAAAACCCAATTATTTGGATTAAAATTTTTCGGCCAAAACGTTTAATACAACTCTTGTGCGTTAACCATTTTACAGCGCTCAATCATTAAAGCACTCCGGCTACGCCGTCATGCTTCAAACTGATTTCGCGCTGTAAAATGTAAGTTACCACACGCGACTGTAAATAACTATTACATAACAAGTGCGGAAAGTGACCAATTTCACACGAGTGTGAATGTAGATGCACGAGTGCAAGAAAGACACTTTGTTCACAAAAAATTTTAAAACGTTCTTAAAATTCATAAATAATTTCACAATTCTGCGCAGTAAGTGAAGAAAATAAGCCCCCAAACCGCAGATTTTGGTTTTTTTTTGCATACAGGAAAATTTGCTGCATTAATTTTGTGACCAATTTAAGTTTGAAATTTAGATTTTATTAAACAGTAGCTTTGAGTTTTTTTTATAAAATTGCCACAAAATACCAAAACATAAATTTTTCTGAAAAAATTTTAAATGTTTTTTGTCCTACATCTTCTAAGCAATAAGAGAAAGGCATGCAATTTCATGGGCTTAAGTCCTCTTCGATTTTTTTAACAAAGATTCGGTTTTTATTTTTTCCATATTTATCGTTAAATCTGATATTGAAATTTTGGGGACTAAAAATACAGTGTTTTTTAATACTGAAATAATATCACATAAAAGATTCCAACGTTAAAGCTTTTTGTCTTTGTTTTTACAAAATTGAAAACGTATTTTATCCAAAAAAGGACTTATCTTGAGTTATTATATGCAAAACTGCGTATAAAAAAACTCTCAAAACAGTGTTTTGTTTGGGACATGAGATCAGTTTTTCAAAAATATCTAAAAAAGGACTTACATTTTTAATTGTGAAAAAAACAATAGAACTTAAAAAAACATTTTTAAATAAATAAATAAATAAATAAATGTTTATTGACGCAGAACTTATACATGAAATAAAATACAAATAGAACACAAACAGATTAAGAATAATACAACAAGAAAATACAAGTACAACACAAATACAATACAAGTACAACTAGATTAGGACAACAGAAGCGGTTTTTTTAAATTTACCCTTTGACATACCAAAAAATTCGATTTCATCATGCCATGCGTTAACATTGTTTAACATTCGAATTAAAGGACTATTTTCATAGTAATCAGTTCTAGCGTAGTTCAATAAATTCTCTAAATGCTGATCTGATGGAATAAAACAGACTTCTTAGTTTTCATCATATTCTTTCTAGGGTTTTCTTTAGATTCTCTCTAAATTCTTGAGTTTTCTAGATCCTCTCTAAATTTACTGTAGCGTTTCGTTAGTTTCGCATTTTTCTGTATATTTAAGAACGGTTTACCACGATCACATTTTTTCTCAAGTTTTTACGAACAAAAATTTAAGAATTTTTCTTTTAAAAAAGTTAACGTTCAAAATTTGACAAAATTAATGCAGAAAAATGTTTCCTGTTTGCTCATCTCCAAAATCAACAGTTTGGTGATTTATTCTCATCACTTGGCAGCATTGTAAAATGTTCGCAAATTTTTAGAACATGTTTTAAAATTTTTTTGCAAAAATCTCCAATTTCGCTGTTTGTCACAAGAATATTTGTTTGAAAATAAATTCTCACGTTTTTACTCGTTTTATTCGTTAAAATGTGATCGTGTCAAACCGGCTTTAAATTAGATTTTGTCTAGTTTGTCACTTTGATTCTCAAAAGTATTCTAATATTTCACTAGTCAGTAAGTAAATATTTTTTAGATTTTTATTACATTCTGTTTACTGACTTAGACATAAGTTCTCCAGATTTAGATTTCTTCCACCTTTTTTCTTTACATTCTCTAAACTCTCTAACTTTTTTAGATATTCTCTTCAGATGTTCCGCAAATTCTTTCGATTCTCTACATTACGATTCAATTGCCTGTATGTCTTAATTAGATTTTTGGCTTTTTCAGATTCTGGTTAGAATTTCATTTAGATTATCTTTGGATTTTCCTCAAATTATTTCCCTAAACTCTTTCTTCTTTGTTTTTATTTTAAATTGTCTTTAGTTGTCTAATTTCTAGTTGTTTTTAGATTTATTTTAAATTTTCTCTAATGCCGATCTGAATTCCCTTTATATTCCGTCTAGTTGTTAGATGTTTCAAATTTTCTGCAGATTGGTTTTATTTTTTCGAGCGAATCCAGCCAGAAAACTTCGAAAATCAGCGAGAAATCGTCGTTTCGCATCGAAATATGCCGATTTCTCTAAGAATTTTGATAATTTAGTGCAGATTTTTGCTGTTTTCTTGCAATTCAGCCGTTAAATCTTGATTAAAAGTGATGGTTTTGTAGATTTCGAGCTCTTCTTTGCGAATTCAAGCCAGAAAACGGCGAAAATCAGCGAGAAATCGTCGTTTTGCATCGAAATAAGCGGATTTCTCTTTCGATTCCCTAGATTTTCTTTATATTTTTCTAAGATTCTCTAAATAATTTCTCGATTCTGTTTAAATTTTCTCCTATTTTCACTAACCTCTGCATAAATAAGTATCCTTAGTTTTTGTTTATAAATTCTATATTTTGTAGACTTTAAAGATTTTTTTATGTTCTCTAGATTTTCAGTTGAGTTTTTCAAAATCCTCTATGGTTTTTTGTTGTCTTTAGATTTGTAAGTTCTTCAAATTTTCATTGATTGTTCCACAAATTCTCTCGATTATCTTGTCATGATTAAGATTGCTTATAGCTCATTGCTTGCCTTCAGGTTCTATAAGGGTTTTTAGCATTTTTCGATTTTGTCCTGATCGTCCTTCTATTTTCTAGATTTTATCTTGATTGTATACTATATTTCAGAATTATTGACGTCTCGGTAGGCCATGTCTGTGTAAAAGCCTCTAACAATGTGAACGACTTTTAGCATTTTGGTTCTAAAACTGTCAATGTAACATTTTGAGGTTATGAAGTAAATTAGTTTTTTAAGCTAATGGATTGATATTTTAATCAGATTCTAAATCCACCATCATAACACAGATTTCTTCTGCTTCAGATTTCAGATCAGATGAATCAGATTCTAAGTTGACGTGACACACATTACATTCACATAGGGATAAATATAAATCTAAAAACACTAAATACGCTTATATTAGAAGATTCTGCCAACATAAATTTGAATTTCCATGGCACACTGAGATGTCAATAATTCTGAAATATAGTATAAATACATAAATTCTTATAAGAAATCGTTTTGATTGCCTTTCGATTTTTCTTCTTTATATTCTTCAAATTCTCTCTATTCCTTAAAGGAATCCCTAAATCTAGATTCTCTCAAAATTTACCTTGAACACTAGCTGGAGCTTTGGATTCCACAGATTTTCCTCTAAATTGTTTCTAATTTGACGGAAGACAACTTGGTTAACTGCAATTAACTAATTAAGTAGAATTCAATTTAATTTCCAACTTTCACAAAAAGTCACTAAATCACTCGTACCAACCTCCACTTGTCAAATCCCAAGTAATGGAATGCCGGTAACAAAGGAACCTGTACCTTCAATTGACGTGTGAATCATGACGTGTAACTAACCTAAATCAATGTGAAAGTTCAGTTCATCAAACAAATTACACTTACAAGCCATGGTGATGATGACTATGATCGCCCGGGTGGCGGACGGCCTGCCCCTCGCCGCCACAATGCAAGAAGACGAACAGGTAACCCAATCCATTTCGGTGCTTCTAAAAACATCTCAAATTACAGTCGGGCCGCAGCATTTTAGACTACCAGAACCAAGCAAAAATGCTATTCCGAAAGCTGGGCCCCCAGTCGCCCCCGAGATGCACAATAGAAACTGGACCTTACCTATTCCAGTAAGTTGCCATGGGGGCTGTCGCACAATTGCAGTGTTTGCTTTCAGTTACCTGATAGAATATGAAGTCTGTTATTTAGTGTTGTGTGAAAAGAACTATTCTAAACGATTGGCCTACTCCTACCTTGAAGATATAGCTCAGGAGTTCCACGCTCAGCATGGGAAAAGAGTGAACACTGTCACTAGGCCTTACACATTTATAGAGTTTGATACTTACATACAGAAAGCGAAGAAGGTTTTTACAGATTCGAGGTCTAGAAGGAATCTAAACACCATAAACAATCAACTACAGGATGTTCAAAGAATTATGGTGCAAAACATTGATGATGTTCTACAGAGGGGCACAGTTCTCTCAGGTTTGTTATCAACGTCATGGGTGGCTTTGGAAAACAATATGAGAAGAGACGTCATTTGTTAACTCGTGTCAAAATTCAAATGCAGCTCTGTGATTGGTCACTCAACAATTTACACATTTACGTTATGTTAAGAAAAACTAAGTGAACCATACTTTAATGTCATGATTGATGTTTCAAAACTTCAAAGTTTAGTGTTCATGGGGGTCTAAAGACCAATTCACACTTAATGTGACCAAAGTGTATAATTAATAACTATACTATATTTCAGAATTATTGACATCTTGGTAGGCCATGTCTGCGTAAAACGCCTCTAACAATGTGAACGACTTTTAGCATTTTGGTTCTAAAACTGTCAATGTAACATTTTGAGGTTATAAAGTAAATTACTTTTTTTAAGCTAATGGATTGATATTTTAATCAGATTCTGAATCTACCATCATAATATAGATATATAGATAAATATAAATCTAAAAACACTAAATACGCTTATATTAGAAGATTCTGCCAACATAAATTTGAATTTCCAAGGCACACTGAGATGTCAATAATTCTGAAATATAGTATAGTTTTCATACTAGATGTCATTTTTTCATTTGTTTTTTTCACTGTTACCAAATTATGAATGAAAATCATGGCCTGTCTAATTAATTTTATAAATGACACTTTTTTTCTCAAAGTAAACATTGACATTTCAGACAAAAAAATGTCAAATCTGTCACATATTTAATTATCAAATGTCAAAATTGCAGTGTTACCAAATTGTGAAACAAACCCATGGCCTGCTTAATTAATTTTTTAAATGACACATTTTTGTTTCTCAAAGACAACTAGACATGAAATTATTGACATTTTTTTATACTGACATTAAACTGACATTTCAGACATATCAGTAATGACATTTTGGGCTAAACGAGTCAAATCTGCCACATATTTAGTTTTCAAATGTCAAAATAGTAGTGTTATAAAATTGTGAAACTAAATCATGGCCTGCCTAATTATTTTTTTAAATGACACTTTTTTTTCTCAAAGTAAACATTGACATTTCAGACATGTCATTTTGGACAAGAAAATATCAAATCTGTCACATATTTAGTTATCAAATGTCAAAATTGTAGTGTTACCAAATTGTGAAACAATTGCCTGCTTAATTAATTTTTTAAATGACACATTTTTGTTTCTCAAAGACAACTAGATTATTGACATTTTTTACTCTGACATTAAACTGACATTTCAGACATGTATCAGCAATTTTGGGCTGAAAGAGTCAAATCTGCAATATATTTATACTATATTTCAGAATTATTAACATCTCGGTAGGCCATGTGTGTGTAAAACGCCTCTAACAATTCGAACGACTTTTAGCATTTTGGTTCTAAAACTGTCAATGTAACATTTTGAGGTTATGAAGTAAATTACTTTTTTAAGCTAATGGATTGATATTTTAATCAGATTCTGAATCTACCATCATAATACAGATACAGAGATAAATATAAATCTAAAAACACTAAATACGCTTATATTAGAAGATTCTGCCAACATACATTCTGAAATATAGTATAGTTTCTTTTTACAAAAATTGTTGTTACAACAGCAGATTAGAAAAATCAAGTTTGTTTGTGTAACTATCTGTCTTCACCGTTCTTCTCTTATTTTTTCCATGGCCATCTACTTTTTGTGTCTGCGTTTAACACTAAAATCTGTTGTTTTCAGAGCTTGATACCAAAACGCAGAATCTTTCCATGTTGACTCAAAAATATAAAAAGGATGCGACATATTTAAACACGAAATCCATGTATGTGAAGGCGGCAGCGGGATGTATTGTCATTTTTGTGATATTTTTGTATTTCTGGGTACTCTAGGTGCAGTGGTGTCTGGTTTGGCAAATATGGGCTCATATAAAAATTGTTTTCCCTTGCAAGGAAGTTATTTATGGTCTAGATACTGTATATCCAATAATAAAAGTATTTAATTTTAAGAGGTTTAAATTGCAAGATAAGGCGTAATTTGACATGAAAATTGTCCATGCTCAGTTGGCTTAGCAAAATCACGTCATTGTTGCCGTTTGACAACTATTTGACATTGTTATAGTAGGCAACTAGATCTTGAAAATTAAAATGTTTTTTGACATTTGGTTGACTTCTAAAATGCAGGGAAATTTCTTAACTGTTAAAAGTAACGGAAGGACATTCACGAATAAAATTTATTTATTAAATACTACATTTTGGGCCGGTTTACAGAAATTTCGAATAAATATTTATCATGTTAAAGTGACATGTGATCGTAACAAATGTCAGCAAAATTTCGAAAAAGTTAAAATATAAATTCGGTAGAATGACTTAGATTCGAACCTGAGGATTCGTTTTCTCTGATCGTGCAAAAAGTAGGTTTTTTTGTTTAAGAAATACCCGTTTAGTTTTTTATTACTTAGAAATACAGGTGTTTATAAATGTTTCTAGCATCAAGGGTGGCTCTGGAATTCCTGTCGTACACTACTTTGCCGCTTTGTTTTCATAGTGAATATAACTATCTTGAAAATTATTTATAATGATATTTACGTCTACGACGCTTCAGTTACGATTTTGTGTCCAAGTTTATGATTTTCAGGTTTCAAACCCCAACTACTCTTCATTTATTTTGAATACCGCATTTCAAGGTCATAATTTGTGAAAATTGGGGAGCTCTATGCCAAATTTGAGAGGAATTATGTATTGGATTGAACATAAACGAGTACTTGAACACCCAAAGACTCGTTCGTGATTCAATTCAATACATAAATCCTCTCAAAATTTCCGTAGGGCTCCACAATTTTCACAAATTATGACCTTGAAATGCGGTATTTAAAATAAATGAGGAGTGGAACTGTTTCTTTTTTTTCAAAATTGACATTGTTTCATGATTGAGGTTAACTACAAATGTCAATTGAAAAATCTAAACCCACATTTATTGACATTTTGCACTAAGGTTTCGCGCCACATTATTCTGTCAAAAATCAGCTGTTAAATGACACTGTGGGATCTTGTCAAAATTCGAATGGAAAAAACACGTAAAAAATCAAACTTGAAGTTTGTTTTGATAGTTTTATCGTGTGAGAAAAGCCAAAATCTTACTGTTTCAAAAGAAAATTTAATTATTATAATTAATTTTTCATCACGTTTCCCACAATAAAGCATGTGGGGTTTAGTTCAAGAATCACCACCAGAGAGCGTATTGCTTAGCAGCAATCTAGAGTTACTGGATTTAGATTAATCTAAATCTAAATCTAAATCCAGTAACTCTACAGCAATCGTCAATAATGGAGTGCGGGCACTACCGCCTGTAAAGTATGCAACCTCCCACTCTGGAGGATCAACAAACCGTGCCGGTCCATTTAAATATCATTGAAAGCGATGATTAAATGCAGTATTTAATTATTTTTGACTGTGTTTTTACTATGGTTGGGTTGAAACCTTGGCTTAATTAGTGGTCCAAAAACGCAAACGAATAACCACTTTCCAAATTTGATATTTTAAAAATTGCAAAAAAAAATGTTACAGGCGTTTGTCGCTTGACGATGAAAATTAACATTAAATTGAAATATCTGCAGATTAGACGAAAAAATAATACAGTGCTTTGTACTTTAAATAAATAAGCTTTTATCTTCCTTAATTTTAGAAGAAAGAATTTGAAAATGATAGATTGTCTACGAGTTTTTAAATAAAGTGAACTTTTCCTTTGTGTTGGACACCTTCGATTTTTAAGAAAAGTTGCTCAGAATATATTTCTTACAAAATTTCCACTTAAAAATCTTATTTCGATTTTTTTTATATTAATCTTTAAATTTGATCGTTATTACACTGTGTAACAAAATTTTAGAAAAGTCATATTTGTCTGTTTTTTTTTCTTAATATAGTTGCATTTTGGCTTTCTTTTAAAGAATATAAATTCCTTTGTTTCTCGCTTTGGAAAATTAACAATTATATTCATAAAATAATACAAAAGCGTTAAAAATACAATAAACTATAAAATAAAATGCGGTTTTACGTTAAAATTCAAAATATAGTTTTTGTTCTTTTCCTTTTTGCTAGCAAATGAAAAATAACAGCAACCCAAAATAGCAGTTACTGAAATGATCTTGAAGTTGTAAAGACACTGGGATTTGTAAATATTATTGTCTTCAAAGACTCACGAATACCATGACTTTAGACTCGAGGGGCAATTTTTTTTCTTCTTTAATTGTTATAAAACATCCCCCTATGTAGATAAATAGATCTGCAAATAATTTACATTGTCATTTTTTGTGGTCACTTTTAAATTCGCATTGAGGCAAACAGCGAAAACAAAAATTTTTGAAAATGTTTTTTTCTCTTAATATAACATTTCGACAAAACCAATGATAACATGTCAAAAAGTTCGTCATCTCTAACAATAAATGTAAAAAAAATAACATAATAATTTTTGTTGTTACATAGTTTTATTGATAATTAAATATTATTATTTTGTTCATTTCTGTTAAACAAATGATTTTGTTTATTTTTTAGTTCGCATAAAATTATACTTAATAGAAACTCAAAATTTAAAGATTTTGGTTTGGCAATTCTTATTATACAATGTATTACTGCTTAAAAGAACTTATGTATGTGATAAAATAAAAATTTGAAATTTTTTCCTCATTTGGTATAAATGAATTTAAAATTCGATTCTAAACAACTTCTCTTAGAATAATACCTAACTTTTAGAGATATTCCTAGCGCCAAGTAAATTACAAGAAAATAGCTTTATTCAAAAAATCCTAATAGATTGAATTTACCATAGCTGCTGTATTTAGTATCGTCATGGATTTTGCAAAGTTGCAAGTTGCCTAAAATATCCCTAAAAAAGAACTTTACGATTTTATCAAAATTTAACTTAATATGCCAAAAATTAACACGGATACAAGCTTGTATTCTGGCTGAAATTTAACATTTACCATTCACTGATCAAAATTATTATTAAGGCAATTCATTTTAAGAAGTTGCAACCCAACTACAATACAAAAAATAATTAAATACTGCATCAATCAACGCTTTAAATGGTATTAATGGACCAGCACGGTTTGTTGATCCTGCAGAGTGGGAGGTTGCATACTTTACAGGCGGTAGTGCCCGCACTCCATGGGCGGCAAATTGCTTTGACTTTTCTTAGCCACCTTTGATGCTAGGTACATTTATAAACACCTTGTAGAACAGTTTATTTCTCAAAACTTATTTTGCTCCATGTTTGAGGTTAACTGCAAATGTCGGTTGAAAAATCTAAACCCACATTTATAATGAGCGACAAATTTCCTTGACATTTCATAGCCACCCTTGATGCTAGAAACATTTATAAACACCTTGTAGAAACAATCAGATAAAATGTTTATATAAAATAGTTTCAATAGGAGCGAGCTTTTGAAATTTCGCTTCGAAAATCGGGAAATCCGCTACAGGAAAAATTAAATACATACAATAATGAATTTATACGAAAATTGAGACTGACATTTGCCAAATTTAGTTTAATGATATTTCATGACAGATTTCATCTCATAACCTCAAATTTGACGAAAGCGGTAATAACAAGTTTTTTTAATCAAAGAATGCACAAACAAATTAAGTAACAATAAAGCTTAAATTGTTAAAATGAGTGAGTCGAATATGACAGAACAAGGTTATGACAGCTGTGCCAAAAATCAATGGCGTCTCTTGTCATCTTGCGAAACCTAAATTACTGTGTAAATGTGATCTTGACGTATTTTTTAGGATGATCTGAGTAACAATCAACGATAAAAACCAAAAAGCGGTTATTTAATGTCTAGTGTTAGCGAAATACAGATAATTATCATCTTCCCCGTGACCCCGACCGCTCCTACGCTCATGTCCAAGTGTCTCACGGTCTTAAGTTCGTTGCGTTGGTTGCGTTCAATACATGTGTAAAGATGCAAAGCCGACTTTGATTTACGCCAAATCATATTTAAACCAGAAGGCCATGGGTGGTGTAATGACGGAATTATGACACGTGGGCGTGGTAACCACAGTCCGAGGCTTCCATGAAAAGTTTTTCTACACAATTTTCATGACTAATGTCGGGATTCCCTACTTCCGGTGTGCCGACACGCAAATCATGCAAATTATTTCGATTCGAAGCAAATCTGTCCTGAATGTCCTCATTTTGTTTACACGCACCGAGACCGTACGCACGTGATAAGTGGGAACAATTCACCTGTGGAAGTCGCCAGAATGTGACAACGCTCAATGTTGTGAAAACCGTGTCGAAAAAGATGTTTGAGAAGATCAATTTTAGTCCGAAAAATAGAGTCCTGGGGATCGCAGGGCTGCACGGGGTAAGTTTTTGTTTTTGTTTGGTTGTAATTGTCATAGGCGTGGGTGTGGGTGTGTTGGGGTGGAATATAGGCAACTAACAATACATTTCGTTTCAGGTAGCGGCGTTGTACGGACTGTTTTATGCGATTTTAAACATAATTAAAGAAGAAAGGCCGATTACTGATGGGGATGTCTTTTATATTCTTTTACACATGTTGTTGCATGTGTTTTTAATATCTTCTTTGGTCGTGGGGGCCACTACGGTAAGATTTCATAAATTTTTGATTCTGTGGCGCCATTCTGGAATTCTCTGCTTATTCTTTTTGGGATTTTCAAATTTTGTGTATACATAGTTTTTACAAAAGAATGGTGTGTTCTGGAAAACAAATGATTTGAACCCATAGCCACGATTTGGCATTTATTGCGCAAATAGTTAAGGTTGCAAATGTGCACCCAAGGTCACACATTTTAAAATTTTGATCCTGCAATTCGTTCCTGTTTCGAAAGGCGATCAATTTCTGAATTTTGAGGAATTTGAAATAGGGTTATTTAAAAAAATGGAGTGCGGGCACTACCGCCTGTAAAGTATGCAACCCCCCACTCTGGAGGATCAACAAACCGTGCTGATCCATTTAAATACCATTGAAGCGTTGTTTAGAAGCAGTATTTAATTATTTTTTGTATTGTAGTTGGGTTGCAACTTCTTAAAATGTATTGCCTTAATGATAATTATTATCAGTGAATGGTAAATGTTTAATTTCAGCCAGAATACAAGCTGGTATCTCTATTATTTTTGGCATATTAAATTAAATTTTGATAAAACCGTAAGTTCTTCCAATTTATATGTAACTTTGCAAAATCCATGACGATACTAAATATACCAGATATGGCAAATTCAATCTATTAGGATTTTTTGAATAAAGAAAAGTTGCTTAGAATCGAATTTTAAATTCATTTATACCAAATGAGGAGTTTTTAAAAGAAAAATTTTCAATTTTTAATTTATCACATATAGTTCTTTTTTAAGCGGTAATGTATTATAAGAATTGGTGAACCAAAATGAGCCATGAATTCTTTAGTACATACAATGTTGTCCATGCGCTCTCTTACACAATTTTGAACCACTATCAACTTTAAATTTTGAGTCCCCATTAAGTATAATTTTATGCGAACTAAAAAATAAACAAAATTATTTATTTAGCAGAAATGAACAAAATAATAATATTTCATTATCAATAATTAACGATCGAATTTAAAGATTTTAATATTTAAAAAAAATCGAAATAAGAATTTTAAGTTGAAATTTTGTAAGGCATGTATTCTGAGCAACTTTTCCTAAAAATCGAAGATGTCCAACACCAAGGAAAAGTTCACTTTATTCAAAAACTCGTAGGCAATCTATCATTTTTAAATTCTTTCTTCTAAAATTAAATAAGATAAAAGCTTATTCATTTAAAGTACAAAGCACTGTATTATTTTTCTGCCTAATCTGCAGATATTTCAATTTTATTTTAATTTTCATCGT
This sequence comes from Gnatocerus cornutus, assembly GCA_029298725.1. Taxonomy (NCBI): domain Eukaryota; kingdom Metazoa; phylum Arthropoda; class Insecta; order Coleoptera; family Tenebrionidae; genus Gnatocerus; species Gnatocerus cornutus. The sequence goes on from CM055516.1 coordinate 7,669,348, forward strand.
CAAGCGACAAACGCCTGTGACTTTTTTTTTACGATTTTTAAAATGCCAAATTTGGAAACACGTCATTCGTTGGCGTTTTTGGGCCACTAATTACGCCAAAAGTGTCCTAAAATAATCAATTACTATTCAATGACAGTATAGATAATACATATTAAAAGGTTTCAACCCAACCTAGTAAAAACACAGTCAAAAATAATTAAATACTGCATCTAAACAACGCTTTCAATGGTATTTCAATGGACCGACACGGTTTGTTGATCCTCCAGAGTGGGAGGTTGCATACTTTACAGGCGGTAGTGCCCGCACTCCATTTGGAAAGATCCTGAGAAAAACCTAAAAAATATTTGCAGAATCTATTCAGTCATAACAATCTAGAGATTTTAAGCAGAATTTAAGGAAAATATAAAGAGAACTTGAAGACAAATTCAAAGGAAATCCTTAGGCTTGAAAAATTATGTATCCATGGAATTGTCTATCATTTCTGCTTTTATTTATTATTTAATAGTTTTTTTTAACCATTTAATTCTTTATAAGAGCTCTAGTATACATTTTTGAGGTTCTGTTCATTTCATTGAAATCAGTAGGTTCCCTCCATATGTCATTTTTCCTGCAGAGAATTTTTTGCAAGCGCCAAATGTAAAACGTGGCTTTGTGATGCAGATTTTTTGTCCTGCGAAATGTCAAACAAGAACTCACATTTATCAAATTTTTACCAAATGTTGGGAGTACAGCAATAAGCAACAGATTGGCAGATATTTTATTATTATTTTATATTTTTCATCATTATACAGGTGTCCCAAAAAGAACTTCCTTTTAATAGGAAATTCTACATCAAAATCTGAGTTGATTGTTGTATCGCACAATGTTTGGGCATTTATAGCTTTCAAGTTACAAGCGCATAAAGTTGACCATTCACAGCGCACCTTTAAGCAATTTAAGGAAAAATATTGGCATGTAACGGAGCAACAGAATGTTATCCAGCGATTTATGGACTGTGATTGGCCAAACAACTGTGAAAATGTCAATTTTTTTCAACACTGCAATTTCGTTATTTCTACTGCGACCAGAACGAAATTTATGCATGTTGTTTCGCTTGTTTGTTTTAGCAATACCACTAATTTGCAAAAATTTAGATCAAAAAGTCGAATTTTTAGAAATTTTCGTTGTAAGACAAAAAAATGCCACCAATCTTTTTTAAGATCCTATATTTTCTTTATTTTTTATGCGATTTGAACGAAATTTGTGGAGATTATCATTCTCAACTGCCTTATTAAGAGTGTCGATTTAGAAAAGTTTAGACCGAAAAATAGAACTTTAGAAATTTTGATTTCAAGGAGCAAAGAAAAATTTTTAATGAATGTAAGTTCTTCATTTTTAATGCCACTATAACCAAATTTGTGGAGTTTTCAAGTCTTGACTGTTTTATTAAGAGTACCGATTTAGAAAAATTTAGACCGAAAAGGAGAATATTTAGAAATTTTTATTTGGACGACTGTGAAAATGTCAATTTTTTTCAACACTGTAATTTCGTTATTTCTACTGCGACAGGAACAAAATTTATGCATATTGTTTTGTTTGTTTGTTTTAGTAATATCACTAATTTGCAAAAATTTAGATCAAAAAGTCGAATTTTTAGAAATTTTCGTTTTAAGACCAAAAAAAGCCACCAATTTTTTTGAAGATTCTGCAATTCCTTTATTTTTTATGTGATTGTAACGAAATTTGTGGAGATTATCACTCTTGACTGTCTTATTTACAGTGCCGATTTACAAAAATTTAGAGCGAAAAAGAGAATTTTTAGAAATTTTCATTTCGAGGAGCAAAGAAAAATTTTTGTTTTTTGACCAATAAAAATGTGATCAAAAATGTTTAACGACCTGTAAGTTCTTCATTTTAATGCCACCATAACCAAATTTGTGGAGTTTATAAGTCTTGACTGTCTTATTAAAAGTACCGATTTAGAAAAATTTAGATCAAAAAGTCGAATTTTTAGAAATTTTCGTTTTAAGACCAAAAAAAAATGCCACCAATTTTTTTTAATATCCTGTAATTTCTTTATTTTTTTATGTGATTTTAACGAAATTTGTGGAGATTATCACTTTTGACCGTCTTATTGACAGTGCCGATTTACAAATATTTAGAGCGAAAAAGAGAATTTTTAGAAATTTAAATTTCGAGCAGCTAAAGAAAATTACAAAAAAAACTTGAACGCGCTTTAATTTCGACATTTTTCTTAGTTTTTTTAAGGTTAAATAGAAGTTGCTGAATTTGGGTTAATTTAATATATCTTTGTTAGCCATTATTTCTAATAACGTATTACCTTTTTTTTTGTAAAAACATTGATAATTTTTTTGAAAGTTTTTATTACTAAGTGAAACTTAAGTCCAGACAATCTAGTTTTTCTTAGAAGCTTAAGGCCCGAGTGTAAAAATATGCCCAAAAAATAATTTTTAAATATGACAACTTTATAATATTTTGTATATTTTCAGAGCAATTTTTTATATCTAATACCGTGGCTAATATTCAGCCTCCCCATTTTCATATCAATATCGTATTATACATTGAAGTATTCTCGTGTTAGCTACACATCGCAAGTGGTAGTCAACATTTTCTTTATTAGTAAGTAAACAAAATTCCCTATTTCAATATTTTTAATTTTTAATTTTCAGGTTTAGCTTGGTATTGCTGGTTCACAGTGTTTTATTGTTGTAAAAAGTTGTACAATGGGAAACGGAAACTTGACTTAACGTAGTGTTTTGTTTAAATTATCCACTTCTGCCTTATCCAGCTGTGATTCGCGACAATATGTCTATCTTTTGTCTATACAAATTTGTATATATTTTTATTAATGTCTAATAAATAGTAACGATTTAGTACTTCATTCTTGTTTCAAGTTGTTTATAAATGTTTCTAGCATCAAGGATGGCTACGAAATGTCAAAGAAATTGCCGCTCATTACGAATGTGGGTTTAGATTTTTCAACTGACGTTTGCAGTTAACCTCAATCATAGAGCAGTTTTAGTTATGATTTGAAACCTGAAAATCAAAGATTTGGACACAAAACCGCAGCTAAAACGTCGTTGACGTGAGTGACATTTTAAGTGTGGTTAAATATAGTTATATTCACTATGAAAACAAAGCGGCAAAATAGTGCATGGCAAGAATTCCAGAGCCACTCTTGATACTAAAAACACCTTGTAGAAAGAATCGAAAGAGAATCTAGGGCAATTAAAAGATTTAGGACAATATTAAACGAATGGAAGCCAAGACTAAAACTAAAGAGAATTTGAATGAAATATTGAAAACATCTAAAGGGATAAAGTGAATCATTTAGAAAAAGAACAGGGTATAAAGAGACCTAGAGAAGACAATCAAACTGAGAATCTAGGAAAAAGTATAAAGAATTTCAAGCTCATCTTGAAAGAATAGAAAACAAATTGTACACAATTTAAGAAAAATCTATAAAAACAGAGAATCAAGAGAGAATTTGAAGTAGTCAAGAGAGAGAAGTGGAAAGTGATTTCTAAATTGGAATGGCCTGCTTATTCCGAATCTGAAGTGGATTTTGCATTGAGATAAATATATTGTTGGAGATTAATTTTTTTTGGTTTTGCTGTACAAACATTCATTTTGTTCATATTTTCAAGAAAACTTGCAAATTTATGGAATTTTTACAGTACATTAGAGAATTGAATGAATTTCATAAAAAAACTAAATTTTTAGGCGACTTAAACTGAAAGTGGAAATTTTAGGCCTCAAAAGCAGCCTAAAAGTAAGTCTTTTCTGGCCGATCTATGGTGGCGCCATCTATCCATAGTTTTGCATATTACATCAATATACCGATATTACCCCAATTTTATAATTATTTGGGTAAAATCAAATCGTCAAACTGCTGTAAAGTGTAATAAAAACGTGTTGAATTATTGAAGATGAACATGTCTAGCAGTGCTGCTGCCACAACATCAAAAAGCACATCAAACCTAATTCATACAAATTGTGAAGCTACACATGCCGAAACTCCAAATGTAAATAAAAAAAATATGAACTTTTTTGAAGGATTCAGAAATATTTACAATTATTCAGTTGTTATGTCGTCTAAAAAATCTTGTGTGTAACACGGCCAAAAAGTGCCATTTTGCCCTCGCCTTCTTTCTGGCCTCGGCCATTAAAAAAAGGCTAACTATTTTGAATAGATATTTATTTTGTGAATATTCTAAATCTATATGTGTAAAAAAAATAAATTTTTATTGCTGTTTTCCAAAGCTTATTTAATAAAGTTAACAACAACTTATAAAATATATTGCTTTTTGATTAAGATATTTTTGAAAAACTGATTTCATGTTACAAAAAAAAACGGTGTTTTGAATTATTTTCATATGTAATTTTCTACCAAACTCATTGATTTTTCATTATAATTCATCATTCAAAATACGGACATTTTGCTTTTTAGACGCGCTGATAAATGCAAAAGAACTGTAGATTCTGATTTAACAAAAATCTAAGAAAAAATCTTTAAAATTATCGAGTAAAAACTTGAAAAATTCCAAAGAGAATCTAATCAGAGTACATACAAGGTGTTTATAAATGTTTCTAGCATCAACGGTCGCTATGAAATGTCAAAGAAATTTGCCGCTCATTACGAGTGTGGGTTTAGATTTTTCAACTGACATTTGCAGTTAACCTCAAAGATGGAGCACAGTAAGTTTTGAGAAAAAAACTGTTCTAATTTTGGTTTGAAATCTGAAAATCAAAAACTTGGACACAACACTGTAACTAAAACTTCGTTGACGTAAGTAACATTGTAAATAATTTTAGATAGTTATATTCTCTATGAAAACAAAGCGGCAAAACAGTGCATGGCAGGAATTTCAGAGCCACCCTTGATGCTAGAAACATTTGTAAACACCTTGTACAATAAATTTAACAACAAAACATTTAAAACAATCGAATTAATGCTCAAAATTCCACGCTAGGAAAGAATTGGACCGAATCTAAACGAAATTTAGAGAATTTCAGGGAATTAGAAAATAATGTGCTATTCTTTATGAGAGCCTAGTGAAAATAGGGGAAAATTTAAACAGAATCGAAAAATTATTTAGAGAATCTGAGGAAAATACAAAGAAAGTCATGTGAATCGAAGAAGGATCTGAAGAGAATTCAACCAAGAGTAGATTTTTCTCAATGGAAGAAAAATGTTTAAACACATCTTAAGAAAAATTGAAGCATCCAATAAGAACTAAGCAGAATCTAAAGGGAATTTAGAAGATCTATCGGAATTAGAAAAAAATTAAAGCAAATTTAAAAAGAACTAGAGTAAATCTGGGAACATCGAGTAAAAAAAATTGATGTTGAACTCAATTTCAACAAGAGCACAATTACATCGATTTTGAAAAATAGTAAATAAAAAACTCCATATAGCATAGTTTATTGTGAAAAACAAAAATTAATAAAATTCTTAATAAAGCAACAAAATAAACAAATACGAGAAAAACAAAAACAAATAAAATCCTTGTAATAAACAAAATAATAAGTAATTAAATTATAAAAAAAAATAACAAATTCGAGATTAATAAGAATAAATAAAATTAAAAAATATACGTTGCCAACCAACCAAACGAAATATCACCAAAATAAAGAGTGTAAAATAAAATACATACATCGAAACCGTAATCATCGATTTTTATTCATACATCGAAAATAAAAATATATGTATTAAAAATCGATTTTTTTTAGCAAAATCGATATTAATAAAAAATCGATATAAAAGTCCCAGATTTAGTACCGCAAAAACTATTTTTTTATACTACATTAGAGAATTGAATGAAAGGACTAATTTCATACACAAAATAGTTTTTGAGTAGATAATTAGTAAAATAATCAAGAAGATGCCTAGATTTAAGAGTCTACTATTTTGTGAATTTTCTAAATGTTTATTGAACGAAATATTAAATGCTACAAAGAATTAATTGACAACACCAAACAAAAATGTTAAACATAATAGGAATTTGTTCGATGAAATTTTAATGTAAATTAATTTAAATTCGAATGTCTAATTCCTCAGGTACAATTTGACAAATTTCTTCATTCTCTATTGCTTCCTGGATCTGGGCGACATTAGAACCACGATAAAGAGTACAAATTGTGGCTTTGTTTTAAACGTTTGTAATATAGAAAATGTCGATTTTTGCCAAAAATGGAAATGTCCGCTTTTGAAACCAAGCGACTGAATTGCTGTTTTGGAAAGCTTATTTAATAAAGTTTACAACTTACAAAATATATTGCTTTTTGATTAAGATATTTTTGAAAAACTCATGTTACAAAAAAAAACGGTGTTTTGAATGATTTTCATATGTAATGTTCTACCTAACTCATTGATTCTTCATTATAATTCATTATAATGCATTATTGAAAATATAAATATATAAATGCAAAAGAACTGTAGATTCTGATTTAACAAAAATCCAAGAAAAAATCTTAAAAATTGTTGAGTAAAAACTTGAAAGTTCCAAAGAGAATCTAATTAGAGTACATACAAGGTTTATAAATGTTTCTAGCATCAGGGTGGCTATGAAATGTCAAAGAAATTTGCCGCTCATCACAAATGTGAGTTTCAATTTTTCAACTGACATTTTCAGTTAACCTCAAACATGAAGCAAAGTTAATTTTGAGAAATAAACAGTTCTAGTTGTGGAACATGAATGTAAGTTACATTATAAATAATTTTTAAGATAGTTATATTCACTATGAGAACAAAGCGGCAAAATGCAAAAGCAAGATGCTAGAAACATTTATAAACATCTTGTACTACACAAAAATTTACTTCTTTCACTTTTTCTTGAAAACTTGCACAGTTATGAGATTAATTCACCTCTAATTTTAGGCATACGAGCTCAAAATCTGTCCTTTGATAATAATTTACTAGACCTTTCCAATTTCCAATGAGAGAAAGAAGCTGCAAACGTCACAATCAAACAAAAACAAACAGAATCACTTTATTTTGCCAAATTTTCGTTTCATAGTACACATGTTGCTACTTAAAACGTAAATAAAACTAATGTTTATAAACAAACATTTTGATATTCGTTCAATTAGTGTCGCTTGTCTGATAATAAATTATAACACATTAAGTTTGCTGTTATTGCACAGTTTTTAATTAACACGTGTAGAAAAACCACACGTGGAAACAAAAAATCCAACCAATTAACGCGACGGCCTTCAAGTTTAGAAAAACGTTGGTAGCATTGCCTGTCTAGCCTTCTGAGGTTAAGTTAGGTCAACATTGTCGTTTTACTATTATGCGTCTAGAAATCGCGTTTTGTTGACTGTTTTTCGGATAATTATGAACCGGAAAGTCTCCGCCTTTATCTTCCTCAATAAATTTAGCGAATAAATCAAATGCAATCATAAATACGCTAAAAGGTTATCGCCATATGACAATCCAACTCAAAACAATAATAAAAAAGAGGACGCTGCTATATTTACATGAATATAAACTGGTTCACTTAATTAAAGTCAAAACCGCCAACCAAGAAACATGCCGATGACCATACTAACAATCCAAGAAGCGAACAATATAATCAGTGAGCATTTTATTAAGATCTTCGGCAATGTGATCGAACAGTATCCTGCGGCTGCGATTGGAATTATCAAATGCAGGCCTTTTCAAAATGCGAGTGATATTTCCGCGGCGATTAATCATTTTCTAGACAAACTCAGTCTGACAGGTGAGCACACTTAACCTCGAAATGTGAAAACAGTCCTGCCAACATATTTGCAATTTTAACGTGCCCTGAAATTGCAGAAAAACAGAACATTTTACAACGTTACCCAGATCTGGTGGGTAAACTCGCGGATTTGAGCAAATTCATGTTGCACATTGAACAGTACCAGAGAATCTCAGGGGCGGATCGGTTGACTATCGAAGATAAGCTAAAACTGGCACAATTGAACACACGGTGAGGTTTTTGCAGGGGTTGAAGTTTTCACTAATTTTCTTCTGTAGCTATAAAGAAAAGTTTGGTTTTCCTTTTGTGACGTACGGGAAAGCTTACAAGGACGTTTTTACGATATTTTCGGAAATGGAGGCGCGGATTGAGAACAAGATTGAAGAAGAGACTGAACTTGCTATCAATGAGGTGAAAAAGATCGGGAAGTTGAGAATTTGTGAAATTTTGCAGCGATAAAGTATCACTTTTATCTGTATTTTTCTCTGTATTAGATAAACGGATATTAATTATGTTTATTGTTCTTTGTTATTGTAGATATCTTTGAGTCTAAATAAAGAAAATCATTTTATTGAATGGCCTCGCTTGTTATATTTTAATTTATGATTTTTTTATCGCTTTCAGTTGAATTACTATTACATGTTATCATATAGGCGGTGTCTCAACCTTTCGATTGTTGAATTCTGCTTCGTAATTTTACAGTGATAAAAATTATGAGAATTTCTTACGACTCTCTTTCTATGTGCTAAATTGCAAAATTATACAGGGTTCTTTAGACCAGTGTCGAAGCCTTCAAAAAAGGTAAAAAGTGCAAAAAAATCGTAGTAGAATGAAACCTATTGGAAAATGTTGAGAATATTACAAAATATAATAAAAAGATCTACAACTTTTGTATTTAGACTTTTTTCTCATAACCTCAAAATTTACATGAAAAACTCAAAAAAACACGTTTTTGGTTTTTTATTTTTATCTTTTACCAAAAAAATTTTTTTTTTATGAAATTTGGTGAGAACTTACCTTTGTATATGCCAAATACACAAGAATTTTTTGGATTTGAAAAATTTATTTTTTCTCCTTATTTTTATTTAATACCGAAAAAGCACCCTAATTTTCAATCGAAAATTCACGCGTCAAAATATCAGCTTTTTTAAAAAAGTTGGTGGGCGTTTTATTCGTTGACATCTCTACTTTCTGATAGTGTAATAAAAAATATACGTCACTATGGAAAATATTTTCAAAAAATTTAAAAAACGAAAAAAACTCGAATCGAAAAATTTTTTTCTATCATTATGTACAATTTTGAGCTATTTATTAATATTAACACTGTAATTACTCATTTAGCGAATGATTCTAAGTTACATTGATTAACAAAACAATTTTCAATCAAAAGGTACTACTATAATTAACAAACAACTAAGTTAATAATGTGTATATTTGATAAAACATCTACAATTTGATTGCTCTGGCATTTAAATTAACAGAGTTACAGTTTTAACATATTTTTTCCAAAAGTTTATAGTTTATTCCCAAAATAAAAAAAACCAAAATTTGACATTTTTGATCTGTAATAGCATTTTTTTTCCCAGTTAATTGTATATTAATTACTGTACGTCTAAATTAGTAATCTCCTCAATTTTCATGTTTGTTAAAAATACAGCCCTTAATACATATGTATATAATTTAAACAGTTAACGGTTTAATAAAAAAAAATTAAATTTGCCAAAATTAGTACGTTTTGCTGTAGAATTTTGAAATTTAGCAGACTTAGTAATTAAGTTCAAAGTAGTAATTTTGCCAAATTTGATTGCTTTGGCATTAAAATTGTTAGAGTTACAAGCATTAACATATTTTTTCAAAAATTTCTAGTTCCATCATCAATTTAAAAAATTTCGAAATGTGTTTCTTTTGATCGATAATTTTGTAATGTGGCACAATTAATAAATAAGTCTAGATTAAAAACCTCTCGAAATTTCATTGCTAGAATCGGAAAACGACGAAGGAAAATAAATCTGTCAAAGAGACAGAAATTATTGAACTAAAAAATATTCTGAAGAACATTTATATAGTATGAGATTTTTTTATGAGAAAAATATAATAAAACTGTAATAAACCAGCTTTTTTACTGAAAAAAAAATCCTCATTTTTTAGATAAAATTCCCTTTAAATCCTATCTTGAATATTTTTAACAACCATTTTCCCATGTTTTATTTTGCAATCTTAATGTTTGATGGATTGAAAATTTTTTTGTTTATCAATGTAACATAGAATCATACGCTAAATAAGTAATTACAGTGTTGATATTAATAAATAGCTCAAAATTGTACATAATGATAGAAAAATAATTTTTCGATTCGAGTTTTTTCGTTTTTTAAATTTTTTGAAAATATTTTACATAGTGACGTATATTTTTATTACACTATCAGAAAGTAGAGATTTCAACGAATAAAAAGCCCACCAACTTTTTAAAAAAGCTGATATTTTGACGCGTGAAAATTCGATTGAAAATTAGGGTGCTTTTTCGGTATTAAATAAAAATAAGGAGAAAAAATGAATTTTTCAAATCCAAAAAATTCTTGTGTATTTGGCATATACAAAGGTGAGTTCTCACCAAATTTCATAAAAAAAAAATTTTTGTAAAAGATAAAAATAAAAAACCAAAAACGTGGTTTTTTGAGTTTTTCATGTGAATTTTGAGGTTATGAGAAAAAAGTGTAAATACAAAAGTTGTAGATCTTTTCATTACCTACAACTTTGCCATTTAACTTTTTTCCATAAGACTTGTAGTTTTGCCGGAAATCGAGATAAACCGATTTTAACCCTTAAAAACCAACCCTCTCCGAATTCCCGACCTCGAATCGACCGTAATTTATTTTTCCTTTCATTTTTGTAATATTCTCAACATTTTCCAATAGGTTTCATTCTACTACGATTTTTTTTGGTTTCAAAAATTATCGACCCTGGTCTACTTATGGACTTTTGATTTTTAATTTTTTAATTTTTCTTTTTTCTCTTAATTTTGGGTAATCCTTTATAGACTTTAGACACTCTCTAGAAATTATGTCTAGATTTTTTCAGTCACTTATTTGAAGGTTCTCTATAAATTTTCTTTAAATTCTGCGTAGATTTTTCTTCATAGATTCTTTCTTATGATTTTTATTTGTCTTAATTCCGGAGCAGGGAATTTTTAGACCTTTTTAGGACAAACGCAACATTTCAACTATTTTATATAAAATTTGATAACTTTGACAATTTTGAACTGTGGAATTTACAGTTGTTACCAGTTTAAACTTGTTTAATAACTGTGCCAAATTGCATAATTTTAGAACAAGATTGTGAATTTTCAGCATTTTTTTTAGAGCAAAGAAAAAAGCAACTGTTTTTTATTAAATTTTGGCAATTTCGGTTGTGAAACAGTGAAATTTAGAGTTACTACTTTGGACTTATTTGATAAGTGGGCAAAATTTCAAATCTTTACAACTAAACTGAAAATTTTTACAACATTTTTTACAAAATAGAAATGCGTAGAAATTTGGATTAGAAACGCAATGATTTTGTTTATGGTGTATAGTTTAAACCCAGCTCTAATTGAACAGCCAGTTTTTCTTCCATTCTCGTATGTCTTTATTCTAAATAGCCAGAGAGGGTAAGTTCTCTAAATTTTATTACCATAAACAAAGAATTACTAGAAATACAGGTTTTGAAAAGAAACTTTGGTTTAGTCTCAAAGCAAAAATTTCTAAAATTTGTCGTTTACATCCAATATTTTTGTAATTTGGCGGATTCGGTTATGTCAAACATAGTCAGCTCTCTAAATTTCATTGTCATAGAACCAAAATTACCAGAACTGCAAGTTTTGAAAAAAAGTTCGATTTTTTTTCAGCTTCAAAAAAATTCTAAAATCTGTCATTTATGCTTGAAATTTTTGTAATTTGGTACACTTAATAATAATATCAAAGGTACTATGCTGCTTAGATTTCATCGACATACAACGCAAAGTATCGAAATTACAATTTTTGATAAAATAAAGTTCAAAATTTTCGGTTCTGTTCTACAATAAAGACTTCTAAAAATTTGCCTTTGAAATCAAAAATTTTTGTAATTTGGCACACTTAGTAATAACATCAAGCACAGGCAGCTCCTTCAATTTCATTTTCATAGAGCTAAAATTACTAGATTTACAAGTTTTGAAAGAAAATTCAAAACTTTTGCTTCAGTCCTAAAATGAAAATTTCTAAAATCTGTTATTTATGCTCGACATTTTTATAATTTGGTACACTTAATGACTGAGAGTTAAAAAGTGGGCAAAATTTTAAATGTCTAAAACTAAACTGTAATTTTTTCAGCGTAAATAGCGGATTTGAGCCCAAAAGGGCTGTTTCTTTATTAATTAAAAGAGAACAAATATCATACTGCTATTAAAAAAGTAATTGGATAATTGAGACGATGAAAGAAGACTTTTTACAAAATAGAAATGCGCGGAATTAAGATTAGAAACGCAATATTTAGTTCTAAGAATACCAACAATTTAATGACAGCTTTTTCAAAGGTTTGCAACAATAATAATAACAGCACGAACTTCATTTTTTTTAATTCTCTTTAGGCATATTTTTGTTTGAATTGTACAAGGTGTTTATAAATATTTCTAGCATCAAAGGTGGCTCCTGTCATGCATTACTTTGCCGCTTGGCTTTCATAGTGAATATAACTATCTCGAAAACTATTTATTTTGTTACTTACGTTAACGACGTTTCAGTTACGATTTTTTTTTAATTTTTGGTTTTCAGGTTTTAAACCACAATTAGAACAGTTTTCTTCTTAAAACTTACTTTGCTCTGTGATTGACAAATGTCAGTTGAAAAATCTAAACCCACATTGATAGTGAGCGGCAAATTTCTTTGACATTTCATAGCCACCCTTGATGCTAGAAACATTTATAAACACCTTGTAGAACCTAAAAAAACAATTCCTCTTATTTTTATTTTCTACATTCCATCTTAATTGCCTATAGATTTTGTTTAGATTATCTTTGGATTTTCCTCAAATTGTCTAATGAATATCATCAATTTTCAAGATGCTTTATAATTTCTTCTAAGGATTGTCTCTAGTTTAAATCTGGGACTTTTACATTTATTTTTTTATTAATATCGATTTTGCTAAAAAAACATCGATTTTTAATAAATATATTTTTATTTTCGATGTATCAATAAAAATCGATAATTACTGTTTCGAAGTATGTATTTTATTTTACACTCTTGATTTTGGTGATATTTCGTTTGGTTGGTCGGGTCAGGTCAGGTCAGGTCAGGTCAGGTCAACGTATAAAACTAAAGCAAAACGGGATTTACTTGTGCTGCGGTCTAAATAAAGAAGACTGGAATTTAATTTAAGGGTTATATTTTTGAATTTTGTTAATTCTTATTAATTTCGAATTTGTTATTTTTTTTATAATTTAATTACTTATTATTTTGTTTACTACTAGGTTTTTATTTGTTTTTGTTTTTCACAATAAACTATGCTATTTTGAGTTTTTTATTTACTATTTTTCAAAATCGATGTTTTCTCCGATGTATTGGAGATTGATCAAATTGTGCTCTTGTTGAAATTGAGTTTAACATCGATTTTTTTTACTCGATGTTCCCAGATTTGCTCTCGTTCTTTTTCAATTTGCTTTAATTTTTTTCTAATTCCGGTAGATCTTCTGAATTCCCTTTAGATTCTTATTGGATGCTCCAATTTTTCTTCAGATTTGTTTAAATTTTCTACATTTTCCTTCCATTGAGAAAAATCTACTCTTGGTTGAATTCTCTTCAGATTCTTCTTCGATTCACTTGACTTTCTTTGTATTTTCCTCAGATTCTCTAAAAAAATTTTCGATTCTGTTTAAATTTTCCCCTATTTTCACTAGGCTCTCATAAACAATAGCACATTATTTTCTAATTCCCTGAGATCTCTAAATTTCGTTTAAATTCGGTCCAATTCTTTCCTAGCGTGGAATTTTGAGCATTCATTCGATTGTTTTAAATGTTTTGTTCTTAAATTTATTGTACAAGGTGTTTACAAATGTTTCTAACATCAAGGGTGGCTCTGGAATTCCTGCCATGCACTATTTTGCCGCTTTGTTTTCATAGTGAATATGACTATCTTGCAAATTATTTACAATGTTACTTTCAGTTACAGTTTTTGATTTTCAGGTTTTTTAAACCACAACTAGAACAGTTTATTTCGCAAAACTTACTTTGCTCCATATTTGAGGTTAACTGCAAAAATCGAAACCCACATTTGTAATGAGCGGCAAATTTCTTTGACATTTCGTAGCCACCCTTGATGCTAGAAACATTTATAAACACCTTGTATGTACTCTAATTAGATTCTCTTTGGAACTTCTCAAGTTTTTACTCGACAATTTTAAAGATTTTTTCTTGGATTTTTGTTAAATCAGAATTTACAGTTCTTTTGAATTTATCAGCGCGTCTAAAAAGCAAGATGTCCGTATTTTCAATGATGATAATAAAAAATCAATGAGTTAGGTGGAAAATTACATATGAAAATCATTCAAAACACCGTTTTTTTTTGTAACATGAGATCAGGTATTCAAAAATATCTTAATCAAAAAGCAATATATTTTATAAGTTGTTGTAAACTTTATTAAATAAGCTTTCTAAAACAGCAATAAAAATTTATTTCCTTTTAACATATAGATTTAGAAAATTCACAAAATAAATATCTATTCAAAATAGTTATTTGTGCACCAAGGCCAAAAAGCCTTTATTTAATGGCCGAGGGCAAAATGGCACTTTTTGGCCGTGGTACACAAGATTTTTTAGGCGACATCATTAAATTTGTAAGTTAATTAATTCTTATTTACTATTTATTGATCTAATCATTTATAGCAGCTGAATAATTGTAAATAATTAAATAAAATAATTGAATCTAATAACTTTGAAATTTGCTATGCTATAATTAGGTACTTTTAGAATCAATTAAATCCATCCTGTCTTCCTTTTGTATTCACTCTACTTTTTTTTTTAGATTATCTATAAATCTTTTTATTGGTAAATATTCTTACTACATTTAAATTCTCCCAATTTCATTAAAATCACAAGACGCGGTCTTATCACTTTTTTGAATTTTTTTTACATTCTTCATTTATTTCTTAACATTCGTTTTATAAGAATTTTTTAGAATCGATTGTCGATGATTTCCTTTCTTAAATTTTTCATGGATTGTTTGGATTATCTAGATTCTTTTTGAAGCTTCTTTACATTCTTGTTATTTTTTCCATAATCTTATTAAATCAAAAATGCACAAACAAACCCATTAGCGACTTCCAAGAAGGATTAAGTGAAAATGACGACAATTAAGCTAATCATAATTAGCGTCCCACCCTTTCCCACTTACCCCCTTTCCTTATATAAACAGGTACCAAATTCAGAACATTATTAATAGAAATAAACTAAATTTCGAAGGTGAGTACTTAAATTTTCTCCTTTGATTTTCAGTTAACCCTAATTCGCATTTCAGGTTCAAAATCTATTTAAGAAAATGGTCTGTTTCTGCTGTCATCGATTTGTCATTGACGCCCTGCAATGTGAAGAAAACCATTTCGTGTGCCACGACTGCCAGGACCAACTCAAAGGCATTTTTCCTATGATCATGCATATGTGCTTGATCTGTGGTTGGGATTACCTAGAAGCTGGAAAGATGAGACCGAAATATAATAAGCGGGGACGGCGTGGAAAAAAGTGGTGATGCATAGTTCATTTTTGTACATAATTTATTTTTATTTGTTTGTAAATAAATCCTTCAAATTTGCTGAAATGTAGAGGAGAGGTGATTTTCATTTTTTCTAATTTTTAAAATTAAATATCTCGGAAACTATTTGAGATATTGAGATGCGGTTTGCGCCTTTCTTTTTCTCGGCTCATTTTACGTCAGAAAATGTTATCAAAAGCCTAAAATTCGATCGTCGATTTTTTTCGAAAAAATAACGAAAACGATAAAAATTTTCATTTTTTTATTTATGGCCATAGCTTGTAAACTACTTGTCCAATCGATCTCAAATGTGACCAGTAGATAGATTTTGGGCTCCTCTTTCGACTGATGTGTAATTCAAAGCTTTTAAACGTCGTTTTTCATATTGAAAACATTGATTGAAAATCACCCTAAAATGACGTCTTCGACAAAACAGTTTTTGGCCAATGCCTCGTTTATTTATTAGACAAACTCAACAAATCTGGGCTCATTTTACGCAGAATGTCACGCTGAATCAAAAAACATGAGAATTTTTAATTTTCGTCAACAAATAACTGAGTTATGGTCGTTTGAATTTTTGGGTTCGAAAAAATTCGTGCTCGATATCTCGAAAACTATTTCAGATATTGAGATGGGGTTTGCGCCATCGTTTTTCTCGCAATTTTTTAGATAAGAAAAAGTTCTTAGATTTTTCTACAGTCGAAATTTTCAAATTTTCAAAAAAAATCATGACAAAAACTATGCCAAATTTCTGATATTAACATCTCGCTTATTTTTTTTGTAAACTTGAGTTGTTTTACATTAGTTTACGCAGAATTTTCCGCAGATTCCAAATCTGGAATTTAAATTCAGATCCGACAACAAATAACGGAGTTATGGCCAATCAAAGTTTCGGAAAGTTGATTTTCATTTTTCCTAATTTTTTCTAATTTTTAAAGTTAAATATCTCGGAAACTATTTGAGATATTCAGATGCGGTTTGCGCCATTCTTTTTCTCAGCTCAATTTACGTTAGAAAATGATATAAAAAGCTCAAAATTCGATAGTCGATTTTTCGCGAAAAAAAAATCCGACTATGAAACTATGAATTTTTTTTTATTTTTGGCCATAACTGGCAAACTGTTTCTCCGATCGATCTCAAATTTGGCCAGTAGATAGATTTTGAGCTCCTCTTTCGACTGATGTGTAATTCAAAGCTTTTAAACGTCGTTTTTCATTTTGAAAACATTGATTGAAAAATCACCCTAAAATGACGTCTTCAAAAGAGTTTTTGGCCAATGCCTCGTTTATTTATTAGGCAAACTCAACAAATTTGGGCCCATTTTACGCAGAATGTCACATTGAATCCAAAAACATGAGAATTTTCGATTTTAGTCAACAAGTAACTGAGTGATTGTCGTTTGAATTTTTGGGTTGTCGCCAGAGGGCCAAATTTTTGAAGGTTCGAAACAATTCGTGCTCGATATCTCGGAAACTATTTTAAATATTGTGATGCGGTTTACGCCATCGTTTTTCTCGCAATTTTTTACATAAGAAAAAGTTCTTAGATTTTTCTACAGTCGAAATTTGCAAATTTAAAAAAAAATCATGACTAAAACTAAAAAATTTCTGATATTGACATCTCGCTTATTTTTTTGAGTAAACTTGAGTTATTATACATCAGTTTACGGAGAATTTTCCGTAGAATCCAAATCTGGAATTTAAATTCAGATCCGACAATAAACAACGAAGTTATGGCCAATCAAAGTTTCGGAAAGTTGATTTTCATGTTTCCTTATTTTTTCAAATTTTGAAAGTTAAATATCTCGGAAACTATTTGAGATATTGAGATGCGGTTTGCGCTATTGATTTTCTCAGCTCATTTTACGTTAGAAAATGGGATCAAAAGCCCAAAATTCGATAGTCGATTTTTTGCGAAAAAATAACGAAAACGATAAAAAATTTTCATTTTTTTATTTTTGGCCATAGCTTGTAAACTACTTGTCCAATCGATCTCAAATTTGGCCAGTAGATAGATTTCGAGTTCCTCTTTCGAGTGATGTGTAATTCAAAGCTTTTAAACGTCGTTTTTCATTTTGAAAACCTTGATTAAAAAATCACCCTAAAATGACGTCTTCAAAAGAGTTTTTGGCCAATGCCTCGTTTATGTATTAAGCAAACTCAACAAATCTGAGCTTATTTTACGCAGAATGTCACACTGAATCCAAAAACATGAGAATTTTCAATTTGCATCAACAAATAACTGAGTTATGGCCGATCAAAGTCATGCAGAGCGTTTGAACCCTCAAAGTCGAGTGACAGAAAGCATTGCGCATCTTTATGAACGCTTTTGTGTCACATTTTACACAGAGTGATTTTTATGAACGCAGCCCTGCACTGTCCCCCAGAATTTCACGTTGCAGAGAGGCGGCAAATTTAAAATAAAAACTCGCTAGGGTAAAACTATCAATAATCGGCACCATTAGCAAATTTCTCGAGTTCAAAACGGTGTATGAAATTAAATGTGTGATTGTTGTTATTTTCCTTAGGAAAACTTTAATTTGTTGTAAAAACACAGCTAATTAAGGCAAGCCTTGTTCACATTTGCGAATTGTTTATAGCAGTGAGGGTATGCAAAAAAACATGTGTTACTAAGAATTTTTATTAAAAAAAACGTAAACTAATATATGAATTTATTTTGAACAATAACTTGTAAGTATTGTCGGTTTTAGCTTCTTTTAAGACTCTTCAAATAGGAGTAATGAGTAATTTACGCAATTTTTACAACCCGCAACGTCACTTAAAGAGATTAACTGATGAAAAAAAACCTAATTAGTGACATTTCTGAAAATTACGCGTTTTTCCGTTAAAAATCGTCTCTTTTATAGTGCGTTGAATTAAATTAATTAAAGAATTAATAAAGGAGTTATTTTTCAAAATTCAATAAATTCAATTTTGACTGACATTGGGTTTGATGTGAAATTGGGATTATTTTGGGTAAATCTAAGAATGTGTATTTTTTATTCAGTGAAAAACTTCTTACAGGTGGTTTTGTAGATTTCGAGCTCTTCTTTGCGAATTCAAGCCAGAAAACGGCGAATATCAGCGAGAAATCGTTGTTTAGCATCAAAATAAGCGGATTTCTCTAAGAATTTTGATGATTTTGTGCAGATTTCTGCTGTTTTCTTGCAATTCAGCCGTTGAATCTTGATAAAAATAGGTGGTTTTGTAGATTTCCAGCTCTTCTTTGCGAATCCAAGCCAGAAAATGGCAAAAATCAGCAAGAAATCGTCGTTTAGCATAAAAAAAGCGGATTTCTCTAAGAATTTTGATGATTTTGTGCAGATTTCGGCTGTTTTCTTGCAATTCAACCGTTGAATCTTGATAAAAATACGTGGTTTTGTAGATTTCCAGCTCTTCTTTGCGAATCCAAGCCAGAAAATGGCGAAAATCAGCGAGAAATCGTCGTTTAGCTTCAAAATAAGCGGATTTCTCAAAGAATGTTGATGATTTTGTGCAAATTTCTGCTGTTTTCTTGCAATTCAGCCGTTGAATCTTGATAAAAATGATGGTTTTGTAGATTTCGAGCACTGCATTGCGAATCCAAGCCAGAAAACATCGAAAATCAGCGAGAAATCGTCGTTTGGCATCAAAATAAGCGGATTTCTCTAAGAATTTGGATGATTTCGTGCATATTTCTGCTGGTTTCTTGCAATTCAGCCGTTGAATCTTGATAAAAATAGGTGGTTTTGTAGATTTCAAGCTCTTCTTTGCGAATCCAACCCAGAAAACGGCGAGAATCAGCGAGAAATCATCGTTTAGAATCAAAATAAGCCGATTTCCTAAAGAATTTTGATGATTTTGTGCAGATTTCTGCTGTTTTTTTGCAATTCAGCCGTTGAATCTTGATAAAAATAGGTGTTTTTGTAGATTTCGAGCTCTTCTTTGCGAATCCAAGCCAGAAAACTGCGAAAATCAGCGAGAAATCGTCGTTTGGCATCCAAATAAGCGGATTTCTCTAAGAATTTTGATGATTTCGTGCAGATTTCTGCTGTTTCTTGCAATTCAGCCGTTGAATATTGATAAAAATTGGTGGTTTTGTAGATTTCGAGCTCTTTTTTGCGAATTCAAGCCAGAAAACGGTGAAAATCAGCGAGAAATCGTCGTTTAGCATCGAAATAAGCGGATTTCAGAATTTCAGCTCTTTGCAGTTTAATCTTACAAACTGTAGAATTAGCAACATTATGTACTTGTGCATTTACACTTAAACAAAATTAACCTCTTCACTTGGAAAGAACTGACTTTTGACTCGTCCTCACTGTAATGGTCTTTCAGAACTTTAAATTGTGTTTAAATGTCAGCTGATGATATTTCTGGCTGTTGAATTTTCATAGTCCATCTATAACAGTCTAAAACATGAAATACTGCCAATTTGGTGTGAAATGGGTACTTACCAAGTAATTTCTCTGAAGAATTGCAAGTTGGTGCATCTCTGGTGAAATGTAAGAACAGTTAGTGTATTATTAGACCCCAGTGTAAATAATTCTACAAATAAATAAATAAATATAATCTTTATAAGCAGAAGATTAATGGAACTCACCAGTTTCAGCTTGGTAATGAATATCGTCATTGCTGAACCAACTATTTAATGAAACCAAACAAGAAGAACAATGTAACTTCAAGCTTTTTTATAAAACTCAACACTACAAGCTGTTTCTCTCTTTGAATTACGTGTTTCCTCGTCAATTTAATTCGATTAGGAATCTGTATTGTTCAGTATCAAAGCTTCACAACTTATGTGACAAAAACACAGAGTCCGCCACCATCGCCCAATGCCAAACAAGGGCCTATGAAGTGATCGCCCCGTGATCATTAGACTCAGTTAAATGAATTAGCCTAAGTCAATAATATTCGGTGAAAGGAAAAATTATGAATTTTTTCATCTGTACTTTTATTTGTTACATCTAAGATAACTTTCAGAAATAAGTTTAGCACCCGTTCTTCTTTTACAGTGGTTTTGAACGAGCATTTTAAACATTTAACATTTTCCATATCAGTTTTTCCATTGCACTTATGACATTTGTATCATGTGAGCCACAAAATTTTTGTTTAGTGTAGGCCATGAAAGAGAGAGAGACAAACATAGAAGTCATGTCGGAGTGAAATTTTGTTTTTGATATAACCTCAATTTTTTGATGAAAATATGTTATATTACGAGGTGAAAATAAGAGAAAATGTATCGTTGGTCTCCAGAATCAATAATGTATTGAAAACTAATTGAAATTAAATCAAAAGTCAAACTACTGTTTTTCTCGACTTACGTAAATTTTGTCAAAGCCTACCCTAAATAACAATTTTGCGTCATTTTACACATTTTCCACATAAATGTGACAATATTACCTGTACCAAGAGGACAAAAGAATGAACAAGTATATTTCATTTCAATTTAGCAGTTTTTTAATTTATACTTTATGACCATATAAGACAAATGATTGCAACCAGAATAATCATTCGTCTACACCTTCAAAATGTGTATCAAAGCAGGTGAAAATTATGGTGTTAATGTTGGTTCTGACTACTTGAGGACTGGGTAGCCGGTTTGCCGCCCAGTTTTATTGCCAATCAACTGATTGACTGGTTCAAGCTCGCTGTCAAGCCGATTTTGGTCAGGAAAGTGAAAGTTTCTGACCTGACCTGACCTGGTATCTTCTCGGCCGAAGACTGCCTGTTCCTGCTTTTGCGTCTTGGCTTAATTTCGATCTCAATCAGCAAGTTGCCGGCCGACACTGGAGCTTGTCAAAGAGAGAAGGAGTTGGCACTTGGCAGTTTGCTAAGAGAGTTTCGGCACTTGTGGGGCTTTTGTGCCTGAGTTCCTGGAGGCTTGGAACTCTGCGATGTTGCAGTCCATCTGCCCTTTGATGTTCTTAAAGTCACAGATTTTTATCTTCTGACTGGTGGTGTTGGTGATTGTCCAAGCAGAGTTGTGCTGTCAACAGGAGGCGGTCTGAGGTCAAAAGGTGTTCTGGAACAATAATGTGGTCAATAATTGACAAGCAAAAAATTATTTCAAAATCTGTTAAAATAGTAATTTCATTTGAACAAAAAGCATGGTTGAAACCATATATTGATTTAAATACTAAATTGGGACGAAATGATTTTGAAAAAGATTTCTTTAAACTAATGGAAAGCAAATGGAAAATGTAAGAAAAAGATGTGAGGTTAGTTTATTAAGTAGATATGAAGAATTTCAATATTGTAAGTCTTTTACAAATAGGGACATTATAGATAATGAAAATGTTTTAGTATACAGAAAACAAATGACAGTAACATTAAATAAACCAATATTTGGTGGATTTGTTGTATTAGAATTATCAAAATTAATGATGTATAAATTTTATTACAATTTTTTAAAACCAAAAAATGGAAAGGAAATTAAATTATTGACGACTGATACAGATTCGTTTCTAGTTTATATAGAAACTGATGATGTTTATGAAGATATAAAAGAGAATATTCAAAAAAGTCTCATTGGATGGTTTGATTCTTCAGACTATAAAATGGATTGGATGCCAAAACAAAATAAAAAGATTCCTGGACTATTTAAAGATGAATATTCTGGAATACCACTAAGAGCATATGTAGGGTTAAGATCAAATATGATTCAAATGCTTTCAAATATGATTCAATGGAATCAAAATATAATATACAAGGTGTTTATAAATGTTTCTAGCATCAAGGGTGGCTATGAAAGATGAAAATGTCAAAGAAATTTGCCGCACGTTACTAATATGGGTTTAGATTTCTCAACTGACATTTGTAGTTAACCTCAATCATTTAACAAAGTTAGTCTTGAAAACAAACTGTTCAAGTTGTGGTTTGAAGCCTGAAAATCTAAAATTTTGACACTAAATCGTAACTGAAAAGTCGTAGGCGTAAGTGACATTTGAAATAATTGTGAACATAAAGTCCGTTTTTTTATTAAAAAACCACCAACACCGCACTCTCCCACCACTTTACAACCGGCAACATCGTCCATGGTGACTTTTTGGTGATAAAATCAAATAGGTTAGCTGCCTAATTGACAATTTGATTACACGCAAAACGGCTTTTCAGGCTGTGCCGAGTCTTTTCACTATTAAATCATTTGATTTGCAATTCAACAGGTTGTAAAAGAAACGATTTTAACGGAAGCACTGTCTTAATTTTCAGAAATGTCAAAAATATGACAATTATTTTCTCACCAAAAATCTCCCTAGGCAACGTTGTCGGTTGTAATACAGGGGAAGATTGAGGTGTTGGTGGTTTAAAAAAAAAAAACGGACTTTAGTTGTATTCACTATGAAAACAAAGCGGCAAAATAGCGCATGACAGAAATTCCAAAGGCCCCCTTGATGCTAGAAACACTTATAAACACCTTGTGGTTTTATAATTGCATACAGTACTTAGTAAACTTTTTTCATTATCTCTATTAGCCTCTCTGAGCTTCATTTTAATTACTTTATGGTTAAGTATTGTTATACTTTTTTATAATTTTTGGCATTTCTTCAATTAATTCCTAAATTTTTATACATTAGAGGTCTTAATTTGTTTCCTAAAGTTCTGTTAAACCGTTCAATAATAATCATTGCTTTATTTTTTGTTCCAGTGCTATAAAGATTAATGTTGTATTTATCTAAAACCGCTTTAACATTTTTGTTATAAAACTCTTTACCTTCATCAGTGTGAAGATGTTTTAGAGGATTATGTTTGTCACTATTGCATTGAAATAAAATTTTGGATAAAGCTTCAGCAGTATCTATTCCTGATTTAGTTTTTAATAGTTCTACCCAAACAAATTTAGAGAATGTGTCTATAACAACTAAAATATATTTGTAATTAACACTTGCATTTTATTTTACAATTTTTTATATTCATTATCAACAGTTTGGTGTTTTGTTCTTAAATTATATTCATGATCTTCTAATTTACCTTTTGGTCTGTAAAAAGAATATAAATCAGCTTGCCAAGTATCATCTATTCCTTTCTGTATGTAATGTCTACCCAAGTAACAAATTTTGTTTTATTCATGTGCTTAAGGTGTTTACAAAAAAAATTATATAGCCAAAAGCCGTATAATTTTTTGTTATAAAAGTGTAGAGAATGGTTACATGGCATTTATAGAACCAAAAAAGGCGCAGCTTATAAAATCTATTAGAGTTATAAGAATTATCTTTGTTATGATTATAAGATTTTTAATAAACAATCATGTAAATGTTCTTTCAGCAGTATAATAAGTTTACTATAAAATATATTTACTAGAATCTACTAATAATATATAAAGCAACTATACAACACTTTTCTTATTATCATATATATTGATGAATTTGCTCAGAAAATGGCAAAGCCAATGGGATTACTAGTGCATACAAACTAATTGACACATTTTTCACAAGGAGATTTATCACCTTATGTTCATGGGCGGGAGGGTCTAAAGCAAACGTGGACAAAATTGCATTTAAAACATTTAAAAATGTCATTTTATTGTTTTTTAAGATTATTAAAATTGCCGACATTCATTTTACTCATGATGATTGTGAAATTTTTTTTAAAAACATAATACGTAATTCTACAAAGAGGAATGAAAGTAAATTGCAACGTACTTCCAGCAAAAAAAAATGGCCGAATAAGTTAGATTATAAAATCAAAGGCAAACTCACAGCAAGCGAGGAACTGACCCAGAAGAGAGAGATATTTCATCGTTGAAGATACTGAAGCCGATTTAGAATAAAATACATAACGATTTGTGTGTTTAATTTTTATATTTGTTTAAAATGAGTATTTGTGTTTGCATTTATGAATTAAAATTGTCTATGTATGTTTCAGAATAAAAAGTTTTAAATTTAAATGTTTTATTTGTCCTAAAAGTCAATTTTGTTTTATAAATAAATATATTAAAAGTTAAAAATAAAGGATAGGTACATACTTATACAAATATAAATGTAGATAAACAAGTTTATTTGACAATAAGAGGTAAAACGATTATAACAAATATTTATCGAATGGAAAACAAAACTAGTAAATTGTAAAGTTCACAATGAAAAATATATCCAGATGTTTATGAAATACTTCGATGAACATAAACTTACAACATAGTTTATGTGTCAATTATTAAAAATGGCGATGAAATAA
This sequence comes from Gnatocerus cornutus, assembly GCA_029298725.1. Classification (NCBI taxonomy): domain Eukaryota; kingdom Metazoa; phylum Arthropoda; class Insecta; order Coleoptera; family Tenebrionidae; genus Gnatocerus; species Gnatocerus cornutus. The sequence continues at coordinate 7,693,970 of CM055516.1, forward strand.
ACTGCAGAAAATATCTACAAAAAAAAAACGTTTTATTGAAGTTGTCTAATTCAATAACATGACTTTTATATAACAACTTTATAGAAAATGTTTTGGAGATATTATTTATAAACTGTATTTATAAGAACACGATTTATACTGCACTTTTATTATAATTTCTTATAACTGTTTTTATAACAATTTATAAAATTTAAAAAAAATTGCACTGAAAAAAGCTGTAAGAATGTTAATAAAGAATATTTATAAAAAATACGAGTTATTTGATTACGAAAACTTTAATAAAGACCTCATAAAAAAAACAATTTGGTCTTTTAACTGAACAAAATTGTTACCTGGGCAGAAGTGCATTTGTCACAGCTTACATTTATGTGCGTCAAAAGCGTCTGAAGTATTTTCAGATGAAACTGACTTTCTACTTAAAGAGACATACAATTGGTTTAAAAATAGCACTGTAAGATTACACACATATACAGAGATTTATAACTTGATCAATACAAATACAGACAATCGGTTTAAAAAATTAACACGGCTTTCTGCAACACGATGGTTATCTAGGTATGGAGCATTGGAGAAAATCTTAACGCAGTATTTGGAGTTGCAAACTTTTTTTTCAATTAACGCCCCGAAAGAGAGATGCCATACAGCAAAATTATTAAGTGAGGCATTCAATAATATAGAAAACAAAGTTATTCTTATTTTTTTAAAACCAATTCTGAAGCAGATTCATATCTTAAACATGTACTTTCAAAATGCAAATGTTGATTTTTACCAGGCGTTTGAAGACGTAAACACAACAATATGGTCATTGGCAAGGCAAATCATAAGACCACCTGTAATTAACAATCTAAATAATAACCTTGAATTATTAATGAATTGTATGCAGTTCAGTCAAATTTTTTTAAGAATGGATGATTGCGATTTTGGATATGATTTTAGTCAAGCTGTAAAAGCAGCTAATTTGGCCAACGATCGAGTACAAGAAATACAAAGCAAATGCTTGGAGTTCATAAAATGTTTATTGAGAGAATTAATCCAAAGGATGCCTAATCATTTAAACGTATTTCGACAGGTAAAGGCTTTCAGTCCAAAAATCATTTTAAATCCTGCACTTAGACCAAAATTTTCCGAATTACCATTAATTTTCGCAAAGGTTCAGAAATTAAGTGATATTGAAACTCAATACCGAAATCTAGTAAACGTTCATTGGAACGAAATTTTTAATGATGCCATTCCCGATGATCCTATTGTGTTTTGGAAAAAAGTAATCACTTTAAAAAATGCGGCTGGTGATCTTATGTTCAAAGACCTTTCTCTTTTTGCGTTTACCATGCTTAGTCTTCTATCATCAAATGCTGTTGTAGAAAGATGTTTTTCGGTTATGAATATAGTTAAATGCAAACTTAGGAACAAAATGATGTTGGATTTACTGAACTCAATAATGTCCCTCAAATTTCACTTTTATGTGAATAGAATCTGTTGCAAAACATTTGAGCCTACAGCTAATATGTTCTCTAGATTTAATTCAAACATGTATAATCATAATAACATTAACGATAATAACGATGCCTCTGACGTTGATGAAATTATAAATATTTGTGGAGAATTGTAATAAATATGTTGCTTCTCTTTGTTTATTATTTATTTAATAATATCCCCAACCCTAATTGGGCATGGCAGTATGCAAATTTTGTTTTGAATAACAAGCCATAATTCTGTCATTGGTTGGAAAAGGCGGCGATTTTGGGCGATTTTTAAGTGTTAGGTTGGCGACACGACTTCAGAAAATCTGGCAACACTGGTCTTAACTTGACTATTTTGACAGCACACATTGAGGTTATGTTCATGATTTACTAAACTTATTTTCAGAGTACAACAAATGATTAACAACGATCCTGCTTGCACAAGAAACTACCAGAATTCTTTACTGTTTACTTTCTCGTTCTTCTGGGCATGGTAGCAAAGAAATTACACAAGTTAAGAAGTTCATTTGAAGCTATTTAGAGTTGGAGTTGATTTGCAACAAATTTATGGGTCTTTATTGAAATTTTTAAACGCAGGTAACTGAAAACTGAATTCCAGCCTTAAAATGTTTCGTGGTATTTCAGGTTCCAACCCAGAGTTTATTATTGAGAGACTGAATCGATGGATGATACCCATAGCCTAAGATGTCGAAAAGGCGGTTGTCGTCGCTCAACGCTAAAGGACTCTGGAAGTTATTGCACAGAATTGAAGAAACCACCCATTCAGTGCTCCCAGAGTACAGTGAATTGATCCAGGAGCATAACATCACGAAAAAGGTGCTGCTTTACTGCAATATGGATGAAAAAGGTTAAATTCAAACATTAAGTGAAAGTCAAATGTTCTTTTTTCAGTGTGTGACTGGGAGAGTTATGGCCGCTTGAAATTTTGGGTTGTCGCCAGATGGCCAAATTTTTGAAGGTTCCAAACAATTCATGCTCGATATCTCGAAAACTATTTGAGATATTGGAATGCGGTTTGCGGCATCGTTTTTCTCGCGATTTTTTACATAAGAAATAGTTTTTAGATTTTCCGATAGTCGAAAGTTGCAAATTTTCGCAAAAATTCATGACTAAAACTATGGCCAAACTTCTCATACCGATATCTCGCTTATTTTTTAGAGTAAACTTGAGTTATTATACACCAGTGTACGCAGAATTTTACGCAGATTTCAAATCTGGGATTTAAATTCAGATACGACTGCAAATAACCGAGTTATGGCCGATCAAAGTTTCGGATAGTTGATTTTCATTTTTTCTCATTTTTCCCAATTTTCAAAGTTAAATATCTCGGAAACTATTAGAGATATTGAGATGCGGTTTGCGCCATCGTTTTTCTCGGCTCATTTTTCATTAGAAAAAGTGCTTAAAAGCCCAAAATTCGATAGTCGATTTTTCGCGAAAAAAAATTGCGACTCAAACGATGAAAATTTTTCATTTTTTTTTTAATTTTTGGCCATAACTCGCAAACTATTTGTCCTATAGATCTCAACTTTGGCCAGTAGATAGATTTTAAGCTCCTCTTTCGACTGATATATAATTCAATGCTATTAAACGTCATTTTCATTTTGAAAACATTGATTGAAAATCACCCTAAAATGATGTTTTCAAAACAGTTTTTGGCCAATACCTCGTTTATTTATTAAGCAAACTCAACAAATTTGGTCTGATTACTACTAAGATGGCCCCTTGAGAACACAGCTACTTTTTAACGAAAACACCCCGATTTTCAAGGGTTAACAGAAAAGCAGAAAAATCGTGAAGACTCCCGTTTTTAAGATATATTTTAAAATTAACATTTTTTAAATGGCCCCTTCAGAACACAACACATGCTTTTAGCCTGGTTTTCAAAGTAACTTGTGAAAAGATAAAAGGTTTAAAGAATTTGCCCGGTTTTTCCAAACGTACCCATTTTTAAAAAGTCAAATTTTTAAGAAATATATCCTGTTTTATCAAACGTGAATACGGTTTCGGCCAAGAAAAGTTACCATTTAAAAATACTTAAAATTCGTCTTTTAACCCTGTTTTTCTGTTGGGCTACTTCAGAACAAATCCGGAGAAGATTATATTAAAAATGACTTATAACCCCGTTCAGCACAACAGTTAAAATATTAGAAATTCTGTCCTATTTTTATTAGGTAGAACATATTGTTATAATCACTAATAAGATTTCATGTATTTGTAATTAATTTTTATTCATATTACTTAAAGTATAGTGGGTGGTAGGTTTATCTCTGATAACTAAGCTTAACCTTTGCTCCTGATACTACCCTACGTCTGCCCTTTGATCCGGGTAGATATTCTTAATTTGTATTTCTAATAGAATAATGTATTTGATCTTTGATCCGGATGCGACCCCCATTAGACATTTGGTCTTTAACCCATTTTTATCTGTTAGAACTCATATAAAACCACCACCATAATTCAATTCCGTTTTTACCATCGTACGTTGCGGTTACCCTGTAAACGTATTTTTGTCCAATATACATTTTAATTAAGTACATTGAGTGTCTCTGTGAGTGCCCATCACTGATTTCCCTTTTTGACGACGACAAGTCCCAAGAAGGTCCCATAACAAACTATGTGTAATAAAATTTGAAAACCACATATTATTATAATGCATTCACGATCTTTTTAGACCGCGGCAAGCCATGGAAATCTAGTAACTTGGTTGGTAGTCAACCTTTGTGAGCTATAGTTTCCTGAAAATGATTGACATTTGTTCTGTCGATTGGAGTTGTCACCTTTCTTTGGTTATGAATTGTGTCTGAAACCTTTCCTCTGTTGCCAGTTTGAACCGAACATTCAGAATTTGATAATTTTATTGAATTTTTATCTAAAATTTTTAAAATTATTTTTCAAATGCAATATTAATCATAATGGAAGACATTACTGCTGCTATATTCCAATGGCAAAAAGTTTACCATTCTCAAGAAGCACTTCTGCCAGGTCTTGATTCTAGTCATAAAACCTTAAAAAAGTTTATTTGATCGAATTAGCATTTGACCCAGGCTTTTATGGTATGGAATCTCACACTAAAAGCAAACTTTGGCGAATTTCGTTAACTAAAAAGTGCAGCAATTTAGAATTTGAATTGTTTTTGTTTACATAAAGTCTTGTGATCGTTCACTTCTCTGTTTTTGTAACTCATAGACTTAATAATTTTGAAAAGTGTTGTTTTCTCGGCATAAAATTCTAATTGTTGCCGCTTATCAGCCAAAACTTTTCATCTTTGGTGTCCAGAACATTGAAAACGGTTGCACACCGCACCTAAAAATATTTTGAAAACAAACGTCTATGGGACCTTGTACCTAATTACAAAGAATATATTTGTAACACCTCAGATCGTTTGTTCCCGTCTTAAATCAAGCCGATCTTTTTCAAACAGCAAATAGCACATTTTTTGTTCGAAAACGAAATCACTTTAGGCATTTTATTGCAATATTTTGAAGATAATGTCTTTAAACTGTTACTTTCACGATTAAAAGGAAACACGATTTTTCCGGTATCAGAAAAGTGGCAAACTTGCATGCATGAAAGACACATGTCAGATGTGACAGTAAAAAAACTACCTCTGTCAGTCATTATAGCCAACAAAAAGAAAAAAAACATGGCCTACTCTGGTCTAAAAAGATCGTGAATGCATTATATAACCATCAAACATTTCTGGGTGCATAAAAACTGTTTTTTTTTTAAATCACCAACACCGCAATATTCCCCTGCATTACAACCGGCAACGTTGTCTAGGGAGATTTTTGGTGAGAAAATAGTTGTCAAATTTTTGACATTTCTGAAAATTGGGCAGTGTTTCCGTTAAAAACGTTTCTTTTACAGCCTGTTGGATTGCAAAACAAATTATTTAATAGTGAAAAGACACGGCACAGCCTGAAAGGCCGTTTTGTGTAATCAAATTGTCAATTAGGCAGCTAACCTATTTGATTTTATCACCAAAAAGTCACCAACGACGATGTTGCCGGTTGTAAAGTGCTGGGAGAGTGCAGTGTTGGTTATTTTTTAATAAAAAAACGGACTTTACTTATATACAGTAGTATTACTAAGCTGTTGTCCTTTTGTGGCGAATGGCAGACTTACATTTCACGAACATTGATTTATTATTAACATTTATTGTTAGAATAGGAAATATGTATTAGTTTTGATGAGACTGAAAAAGATTTTGTTTTGTTAATGTATCTGTAATAGTTTAAGATATTATGTTAAATGTTAACATTTCTATATGTATGTTGAATTTGTTTAAATAAATCGATTTCTATATAATTCCAAACAAATTTGATTTCTACGCGCTCTACCTTCTTCAGCAGCATGGAAAGCAACATTATCATTATCTTCATTATGTAACACATTATTCATTCCTTCTTCAATGTAGTCATTGATAAACAAATCATTATAATCCAAGCACAAATTATGAAGTACACAAGCAGCCAATACTGTTCCAGGGACAACGTCCGTTCGATTCATGTCGATACACTTTAATCTTCGGAATCTTCCAAATAATAAACCAAAAGTTCGTTCTATAACTTGACGGGTCTTCGCATGAATTGAGTTAAAGTGCATTTGTTGCACTGTTAAGTTGCCTCGATTGATGTAAGGTGGAATGCACCACGGTAATGTAGGATACCCTTTATCACCAATCAGAAATTCATCATTGGGAAAATATCCATTAACGTTACGAAGTATTTCACTATAAATATCTGAATTTCTAAAAATTCGAACATCGCTTACACTTCCTGGATATCCAATAAAGACGTTGGTAAATTTGAGGCTTGGATCTGCTATTGCTTGAAGAGTAAATGCATAATTACATTTTCGTGTAATATAAGCTTCAGCATCGTCTTTTGGTGCTTTAATTGGTATGTACGTTCCATCTACGGCACCTAGAACATTTGGTAATCTTGATATGTCATAAAATCTTCTTGTCACATCAATACGACGTTGTCCCTATGGCCATTTGATTATTTGTGGAGCAAGAGAATTCAACAACTTTATGATTCTCATAAAAGCAACAGACAGAGAAGATTTTGCCAAATTAAATCGTTCGCTAACAACAAAAAAAGGCCTATTTACTAAAAATAATACCTAATCTTGCACAATAACTGTACCTATATGAATCTGGAGTAGCTAATAACCATAAAACTGACAAAAATTCTTCTTCTTCACTACTGTCTTCATATTCATTATCACTTAATTGAATAGGGATACCAAACAACATTTCACATGCTAGTGGCATAAACATAGGCACAATGGTAATCACTGTATCTTCCATTATACTACAAAACTATGGGCACGGGTAACAACTACACAAATTTAAACAAAATCGTTCATAATTAAGAAACGCTCGCGTTACACTCTGGCAGTACACACGACATCGCTCTGACGTCACACGCTCCACCACACAGCTCATTTATGAACGCACTCCAGTTGGAAGCAACACAGCAAGGCTTGCTAGACGCTTTCCCAACTCAAGCATTTGTAATGTACAATAAACGTATTTACAAATCAAATAAGTGCATTTATCAACATGGTCCTTCGAAACGGATGAGTTATTACGGTATCCAAAAGCATCCCATCATTGGTACATCAAGTACAAGAAAACATGGCATCGCAACAACCCTGGTTTCTTCAGCAGTCCAGCAGTCAAGGACTCAGCAGGACGGGAAAGATCAGCGGCAACAATTTTGTTGAGCAACTGTATGCATTCCAAGAAGCAAAAGATTCAGCGAATTTGGCGTAACTAGCATACATGTTCGATGTATGTATGCCAATGTATGGCCAAAAGTCGACACACATGCGTGTCATTCAAGTTTACAAACTTTCCTGAAAATCATGCATGCCATACAAGCGTGACATGCAAGAGTGTGAGAAGAGTGTCGGTGTATGCCCGCGCATCACGCCTCATTCACATGCTTATGGAGTCCAGCACTGGGACTATGTAAGAGAATAGAAAAGAAATTCCTTTCTTTCTTTCTCTTGTTTCTAAATTCGCACCATGTAAAGAAGATCGAGTACATTCGGTAGTCCCGAAGCAAATCTCGGAAGACTGGAAATACCATATGAGCAAAAAAACTTTAGATAAAGGGTGGCTGTCTACAAACTTTTGTTTTGGAAACGTATGTCGGCTTTTGTTGTCATACCCAATCATATGTGCTTGAATCTTTGATGTCTTCGGCTCTTTGAACTTCTTGTTCTGCCAGAACCATTGCTACGATGCACGCTCCCGATTTCTTCAAATAACTGCACACCAATCCATACCATAATAAAATAATCACCATCCAAAGATGCCATGCCGAGAACTGTCAAATTTTGACGGCTTAGTTTAGACAATCAACGACAAATTCATTTGTTTTTCATGGCCTCCTATTATCTAAAATTTTGTTGCTCATACGGTAGAAACAGTCGGGGATGTCTTTCCACACTCTTTCTTATTTATTGTCTTTGTTTAAACAACTCTTTCGCATATAACTTCTACTCTCTCAGTATGTGAGGTTATATTGTCATTTAGCGGGAAGTTTTTAATTGTGTTGTGATTGCGAATTTGAAAATGGATAAGTACGAAAACATTATCTATCTGTAAGACAAGTGAGACGATACATTATAAATTTATATTACAGAGTCAGAACAAGAGTTTAAAACAAAGTCTGAACACTGGACATTAATTATTAATTATTTGGAAATGTATCCCTCCTTATTGAGAAACAAATTTCTTCATAAAGACGGGGACAATGCCCGGAATAAACAATATTGGACGGAACTAGCAAATCAATTAAACAGCCTTGGGTATGGTAGAAAAACCGTGGACAAATGGCAATTGGTATAGTGTTTCACATGTTGTATCAATGTACCATTTAGATTGTGTTAACAGGCAGTAGGGCGTTGGAAATCCAAAGTTAAGGCCAAAGCAACAAATATTCGTTTAGAAATGAAACGCACAGGTGGAGGCCCTGCGAAAACAGCACCCCTAACAAATGTTGAAGAACGGCTTATCTCGTTGATGGGGTGGAAATTTGTAACTGGAGACTTAAACAAAGAATTGGGCTTGGTACGTATTATTAAAACACGAATATAAAAATTCACCTACATAATTGCCTGTAATACATATCTGTAGGAAGCTATAGAACTGGAAACAAATATACCATCAGCAATTCAAGAAATGCCACCATCAGTAGTCCACGAAATGCAACCATCAACTGTCCAAGAAATCCAACCACCAGAGTTTCCGCTAGCAGGACCATCAAACTCACCTCCGCCATTAGAATTGTATTCAAACCAAAAAAAAAAACATTCACTAAACGTAAAGTTCCGCTAAACACAGAAAGTTAAAAAAAAATGTAGATTTGGCAAAAATACACAATGATAACACAGAAATTTTGAAAAACATTAATTCAAATTTGGAGACCATCGCGAACGTCATGCAGCAAATACTTGCAACTATGCAACAATATCAGAACAAAGGATAATGTAGATTCTGAAGAGTTATTGTTTTTGTTTCACTTTTTATATTGTTTATTATTAGTTTAGTGTTGTTACAAATTAGTTAGATACGTTACTGTTGTTTAGGTTGTTAGTTTTGGTTTTGAAAATAAAGATTTACTATGTTTTGTCGCTGTTGTTGACCTTGTTGAAGTATAACTGCAGGAAAAAGATGAGGAACATTTCGTTCAATCTCATCATCATGAGCTTCTTCAAAATCATCTTCTGGGATTCCAGCTCTGATGCACATGTTGTGTAATACACAGCATGCATTAATTATAATTCCTACTGTGTTGGGGTCATACCTTAATATTCTTTCTTTTAATAGACACCTAAAGCGACCTTTTAGAACACCTAGAAGAAAAAGTGAAAATACAGCTAATAAATTCTAATAAGATGTTTACCAATGCATCGTTCAACGATATTTCGTGCAGATTTTAGAGCATCATCATATCGCCTTTCAGGTGTTTCCTCGATGGTATTTTCAAGTGGAGTTATGAGCCATGGCTGTTGTGGATAGCCACTGTCTCCAATTAACCACGATCGTTCACCTCTTTGGTAGTTATTTTCCAAATATCTACAGGGTGTCCCAGAACTCATGCCTAGCCGAAAACCGGGCATATCGGGAAAAGCTGTGAATGTGTAAATTGCTGAAAAAAAAGTTCCAACTTCAACAGAAACTGAGAAAAGACATTACAAAGTTGACCAATCACAAGGCCGCGAGGACATGGTCTGGAGGATATACTCGCGTGTTGCTAAGAGACCAACATTTTTACCTAGCAACATTATTATTATTTGTGCTTGAGCTTCTAGGATTGGTCATCAAGAGAAACAATTTCAATTTATGAAGATCATAATTATTTGCTTGTTTTTTCATCAGTGGCAATGTTCAATGTAGTAGAAGATATTATTGACCATGTTTCTGGGTTTATAATTCGGAAAATATGTCCAAACTGGAGTACGATATATGCATTAATGCAGTGAAAGCCGAGAAATCATCTGCTAATTTAATTAATTTTAAAAATCGTGGAGGTCTTGTACATCCTTCAAATGACGTTATCAAAATTTGGCGCGAATCTGAAAAAATGTCCCGGCGGGTTTTAAGCAAAAATCGTCCGGCTTTTTTTCAAAAAATCGAAAATGTCATTTTTAATAATTTATCATTTAATATATTTGATTCCATAAAAGATCACCTCATGGACTTGGAAGTATTTGGCAAAAGTCACAATTTTGAATTAATTAAAAATACAGGGTGTCCCAGAACTCACGCCTAGCCGAAAAAGGGCGGATGCCGACAGCAATCAGGACGCCAAAAATGCAATTTGTTTTGTCCTGATGTGCATTAAAATTTAGAAATTGCTTAACAAAAATGACCAAGCCCAGACGCTCAAGCACAAATAATATTAATGTTGCAAGGTTTCATAATTAAATCCTAAAAAAGAAAATGTATTTGGTCCACTACATTTTTATAACTGACATCTAATGTCAATTGGACAGATGAAAACCACACAATTTTTTTTACATCTTCAAGAATAAGATTTTTTTCTTCAAGTGTAACAAAATATCTGTGTTATGATCCACAAGTAGCCATGGAGAATTAAGTAATTTTTTTGCAGTTAAACAAAGTTGACATTATAATAACACATGTAGTGATATTTGTAAGCCAGTTGACATTTCTATCCGTCGGTGAGATGAACACTGCAGTGTCGTCTTAATTCAAGCTCGAAAAGCAATGAAATTAATTAGCATTTAGAAAGCCATGCCTGCATTGTTGTCATGAAAATACGTCATTTTTAAATTTATTTTCTCAACAATATAGTAATTTTAAATCTGTTTCAAATGAGTGAGTGAAGACTACTTATTTATTCGTACATTATAAATAAAAATCTATTAATCAAATTTCAGCTGTTTTCAGAGAATTTTTCTACAAAGTTACTGTTTTACATTTGATCTAGACTTTACTGCGAAGAAAAATACATATTTGTATTGGGAGTTTGTTTGGTCTTCGGGAAAATTCCGTCAAGTATATGTTTTCCATGAATGTAAAAATAAAATAGATTGCTTTTTTTGTACTCAGATATTTGTATCACTGATTCAATTCAGTCCAACAACTCAAACTCTTCAAATTCCAACTCTTTTAAATACACAATCAAAAACATTCCCAAAGAAATCTCCACTCAAAAATCCTTTTACTCCCACTTGACAACTGCGTTAAAGCTAAAATCCATCGAAGTCCTCAAGGTCAACTGGAACCAAACCGCCCTGCTAATCTTAAATACTCCAATTCCAACAAACTTCGTTGCCCAAACCAATCTTTTGACCCAAACAAATTCAATCTCAGTTCATCCAATCAACCGAAAACCCCAAAACTCCCAACATACTCCGTCGTCACCAGGAACGTGGAACAGGACATCACACCTGATGACATCGAATCCGAACTGTCAACCCAAGCTTTCGATTTCCAAATAAATTCTCTTTGGAGAATTAAATCCCGCAAAACAGACCGACCAACTTCCTTCATCCGTGTCCTCTCCACGGACACGGCAATCATTGATGAACTCCTCACTCAGGGTGTGTCGTTGTACGGCAACATCTACGAGTGTGAGCCGTCAAATCCACCAGCTCCAACTCCCATCATCTGCCAAAAATGCTTCCAACCTGGTCATTGCATGTCAGAATGCCCAAACTCACAAATCTGTCTCAAATGTCCCAAAGCGCATGCCCCAAACAAATGTCCTACTCAGGACAATCCCACTTGCCCTTTTTGCAAAGAGACCCAAAAATGCCCCAAACTCCGTGACTTTTGTGAAAACAAAGTCACAGAAAAAACACCAATGATCCCAATCCAGATCACCAACAAACCAGAAACTCTTCGAGCCCAGTCACTTCTCGCTAAATAATTTCTTTCATTACCAAAGTTCTTTTCGATCTTTCCCCTTTGCACCGCCCAAAAATCCAACAGTGCATGGAAGAAACCTCTCTTAAAGTCTTCGACACTCTGACCAAAATTTCCCACTCGGGAAATAAGGTCTACTTTACTTTCGAGTAAAGTCTTTCTCCCCTCCTCGTCTAATTCTCTGTTGCTATGCCTGCTACACCTTTAACTAATATTTCCACCGTAAACTGTGCCGGGATCTCCCGGAAAATTCATCCCATTAAAAACTTTCTTTCAACAGACAATATCCAAATTCTTTCCTTCACTGAAACTAAAACTTCAAAACCTGTTTATACAATTAACAACTTCAACTTTTACTGTCGCCCTTCAACTGTGCGAAACTCTCGAGGTGTAGCCCTTCTAATTCACACTAATCTAATCTCAACTCAACTTACTCTTCCTCCAAATCTTTCTGATCTTGAGCTCGTCGCAGCCACCGTGCACGTCAACAACCTTGAAATAGCCATTTTCTCCTACTATAATCCACCACTTGAACACATCTCTATTTCACTTCTTAATTTCGTGTCCCAATTTAGGTTTGCTGTCATTTTAGGAGACTTTAATGCTCGGCATACCGACTTTGGTGACACACTCACAAATCGAAATGGGAGAGTCCTCAAACTCTCTCCTCACAGATCTACCTCTTTGTCGCCTCCTAAATCGATCACCCACTTTCATGGCTCAAGGAATGTCAATTATCAATTATTGTTACAGAACACCTGGCGCCGCTGGCCAGCGACGAATGCCAAATCGGAACAACGATCACCTCTGATCACCGCACCAACACCAGCAGTCAGAGAATAACAATCTTTGACTTCAAGAACGCCGACTGGATTTCCTTCAAAAGACAGATTGACGAAAACATTCCGGAATTCCAAGAAACAAGAGATGCTGCTGTCATCGACCTTCAAATTTTCCTACCTCTGCACTTTCAACGTGGACATCAACAACACTGAAGAAAATTCGGAACAGAGCCAGCCTGCTCTACAGAATTCGAGGTCGCCTCCAAGGCTGTAGGACGGCCACACTGCTCCACACCTACAAGACTTTCATTCGTCCAGTCATCGAGCACCGAGCACCCATCTTCGCCTAAATTTCAACCAGACTTCTGAAGCAAATTTCTTCTTTTGGTCCCCGAAGCGGCAAACACCCAATCAATCGAATCTCGACTCACCCATCTCCAAAAGAAATACGTCTTACGAGTTCTCAACTCTAAAGCCGCGATTCCACTTGCTTGTTCTAGCTTTATAATTCTTTAGCCCTTCTCTGTGTTTAAAACATAAGATAAAACATTAAGATGCAATTGCACCCCTGACGACGCAGAAAAGGACTGAAGAATTATAAAAACGCCTCTCAAAATCTTGGATGTCTGGTCTGGTCTACGCTAGACTAAGCAACTGGAATCGCGGCTTAACAACACCATCGCCATCGAAACGCTTCAAACTTCTTTCAAGTACCCAGAGAGAAACGACCGCCTTCTCAGCAAAATTCCGAAGAAGCCCAAGCGCAAGCTCAAACATCCACCCACAGCTTTGCTCAAGACTCTCTACCCTGACATTCCACCACTTTTCTAGGAGATCGTCGAGGAAACACCTCTGATCCGATCTCTTCGCCGTTTTTTTCAACTTTTTAATCTTACTCTCCCAGACGAGGAAATTCCTACCCAATTCTCTTTTCCTACTTTACTTTTCCAACTCAACTTTCTCCATTTCATTTCTTTTCACGCCAACACTTTTTAGAATCAATCAATCACTAAAATTTTTCTTTTCCCCAGGTTCTTACAGTTCTCCAAGGAAAACAACAGCCAAGGACAAAGGACCAGCCGGAAGGCTCCAAGGGACAGGACAAATCTGCAGGACCAGGAAGAAGTCCTCCAAAGAACCGGACTAACTTCAAACCCAAAATCTTTTTCATTTTCATTCAATTTCTTCTCTTTTGTAAATAATGTAAATAAATGTAAATTGCTCCAGCGCTGAAAAGGCCATAAGCCTAAGGGAGTACCGAGCAAATTAGCAATGGGTTGGGGGGCCCTGACTCCAGCCACTAGCCATACCGGAACAGGAGTCCAGGAGCCCCCTGGAAACAGCAAACGAAGGATCAGAAGTCCCCGGACCCCTCTGATGTCGACAATAAATAGTTGAAGTAATTTTTGTAAATAGTAACTTATAAGGTTAGGGTTTTTATTCTGATTCATTTTCCCTAAAGGAAAGCAACCATTAAGTAGGCGAAACACCAAAAATGTAAGCAACCAAGGTTGCGGGTGAGCCATAGTTAAATGCAATATCTTAGATTTGAAAATAAATTCAAGCTAGGTTAAGGCATCAGCGCCACAAATTAGCATTTCTCAATCTTAAGTGTGACATGTAATATCTTAGATTGACGACATTCGCAATATCAACAACAATAAAAACCTGTTGAATTTGAATGGCGTCCGCCTAGCGTTCTAGAGGTTTTTGAGAGAGATTAGGTGAACACTGCGCTAGTGTTCAGGGATCTTCGGATCCCACCGGGTCAGTCAGGTAAGGCCAAAACACATAATTGCCCGATTAATTACATAAGCGCAAGCGCTTGAAAAACTAAATCGCACTTGGCCTTTTCATTCACCACCTTCCAACTCCACCTTCGCCAGGAACGTTACCGCCTCCCGGACGGTATCACACGACAGAAAACCGTCGCAATTGCTACTCGAGATGCGTGCAGCCACAGGCGATAGGCTAAGCGACGAAGTTCTCAAGAGTTTATGGCTCCACCGCCTACCGCAAACAGCCAACATTTGCGCGGTAACTCCAGCGAGGTTTCAGTGGCACAGGCCATAGCAGACGCATTAACCCCATTGCTACAGCAGGTCAAAGCAGTGACCAACACGGTGGAGGAGATGAAGCGTTCCCGCCATCGTCAAAACAACGGCAATCAAAACCCCCGGGAAGCTCAAAAAACGAGTAAGCAGTGCCGTCGTCTCCAACAGCCCCCAAACAGCCAGACTCTTTGTGCGTGACCGAGACACTCAAGTGTGGTTTTTGGTAGATGCCTGCTCGGAAGTGTGTTTTCACGCAAACTGATGCCGCATCATTGACTTCAGCTTGGTCCAACACCTCTATTCCGTAATTAAGACATTTGGACGGGTGAAATTAAATTGAAATTTAGGTTTAAGAAAAACATTTCAGTGGGAATTCACCGTGGCTGACGTTGGAAAGCCCATCATTGGTGCGGACTTTTTAGAACATTTTAATTTTTGGTGGATGTGCGCGGCAAAACTCTAAAAGACAACATAACCCATGCGTGCAGTCAAGCGAAACACGTTAACGCGAACGTATTTTCCATACATAGACAACCGCCCAACGCATTCGCTAAAATATTGCGGAAGGTACAGGAACTTTCGCGAGCCGTGTAACCATGGATTTACTTGGAAGGACAACCGTTTGTAATTTATTACTATAACAGGAGTAGAAAAAATTATTTTTAAGTATTTCTGATCAATTATTATTATATTTCAAAAAATGGGAAAGGGAAAGACTGTAGATCCAAGAAAATATAAAAAAAAACCTGTATCTGGCGAGAGCTAATGGTATTATATAGTTATTTTGAAATGTTGTTAAAAGTATTAACTGATAATGATTTGAACCCGGAAGAATTTTTAACATGGACGAGAGTGGTATTCAAGTGAACAATAAAACTGGACGGGTAGTAGCCAGTAAGGATGCAAAATGTGTTAATACTGTAACCACCACTGAAAACGGTGAAAACATCTCTTTAATTGCTTGTTGCAATGCTGAGGGCACTTTTCTTCCCCCTGTGTTGATACTTAAAGGTTAATGCAAAAAAAACTTGAATTTTCTTAAAGCTTGCCTCAAGGATCAGATGTGTTTATAAATCCAAAATCATCTTACATCAACGCTGATCTATTCTACAACTGGAAAGATCATTTTATTCCACGAAAGCCAGATGAGAAAGTTCTTCTTATTCTTGATGGTCATTCCTCCCATTCTAATTCATTTAAAATGCTACAGTTGGCTAAAGAAAATGACGTCATCCTACTTTGTCTACCAAGCCACCCAGGCTCTCCAACCATTGGATAGAAGATTTTTTAAGCCTTTTAAAAGTTACCTGTCTAAAGAAGTAACCACTTGGTTTATTAACAACAAAGGAAAATCTTTCAGTCCAAAAATGATTGGTGATGTACAAGTCTGCAATCAGCTATAAATAGTGATGATAATCTGCAGTCAATTCAGAATAACAACCTTCCTTTGCCAATGAATCAGAATGACCTTATTTCACAGGCTTCTGTTTTTTCACACAAAGAAAC
Source organism: Gnatocerus cornutus (assembly GCA_029298725.1). Lineage (NCBI taxonomy): Eukaryota > Metazoa > Arthropoda > Insecta > Coleoptera > Tenebrionidae > Gnatocerus > Gnatocerus cornutus. The sequence goes on from CM055516.1 coordinate 7,710,210, forward strand.
ACCAACCAAGACCTTGAAAATAATGAGTCTATTACCTGTTATACATCATAATGTTACGAGAAAATTCTGGAAGCTTCGAGCGCCAGCGCAAAAAGAAAAAGAAGACAAAAAGAAAAACTGGAAGAAGAAGAAAGAAGACAAAAAGAAAAATTAGAGGAAGAAGAAAGAAGACAAAAAAAATTAGAGGAATAAGAAAGAAGACAAACAGAGAATGCAGCAATCTTGAACCAGCTTAAAGACATGGAACAAAACATGAACGTAACCATTATGGTTAAGGTCGATAAAATTCAAAAAGAGGTAGAAGAGTGCATAGGAGGCGTTAAGGAGGAACTACGAGGCGTCAAACAAGAAGTTAAAGATCTGGAGCGATTTAAACAACACATGGAAAATGAGTTACTACGCTTAAGGCGTCAAGTTCCAAATAGGACCGGCCTGACCACAACGAAAAAAATGAAACCTCCGACATGGGTCGACTTCACTGGACAATTACAAGCTGCAATTTGAAGTGGCGGCCAAACAAAATGGATGGTCGGAAGAAGAAAAATCCTCATTTTTGATGGTTTCCTTGAGAGGGGCGGCTCTGGACCTGCTAGAGATGATTCCAGGTCGAGAGTAAGAGCGGTACGACCAGCTGATGGCAGCATTAGAGGCCAGATTTGGAAACCAACACCTGCAGCAAGTATACGTCTCAGAGCTCAAGACGCGGCGGCAGAGAATTGGAGAGTCTCTGCAGGAATTTGAGGCAAGTGTCAAGCGCCTTGTTTTGCTCGCCTGCCCTTTGGCTCCGGCGAATTTTGTGAAACAACTAGCTGTGGATACGTTCCTTCAAGGGATTCGAGATCCAGAAATACAAAAAACCGTCCGACTGGGCAGCTATCACTCCGCAAAAGAAGCTCTGGTGAGCGCTCAGAGGTGGAAGCCGTTTTCAAGAGTTCTTTGAACAGCCCCGACTACCGACGAATTCGAGCTGTTGGTATTGAAGAAGAGGAGGCAACGCCTACCGCCTTCGTCACAAAAACCGAGCTGAACGACATCCTCAAAGAGATCAGGGAATTACGGACGGCACAGAAGCAGCGAACTAGCCAGACTTGCTATCGTTGCGGAAAACCAGGCCATTTTAAACGTGACTGTAGGGTTGTTCTTAGGAACGACCAGAACGGTCCCCAGTCAAGTCCCCAGTGGTCGGAAAACTAAAGCCCAGCAGTGTCAAGGGGCACACACTGGCTGGGGAGCACACAAGCCCCAAAGTTATTTCCGTGATGCGCTTGAAGAGGAATCTTGAGAGTTTGATAATTGAAGGAAGTGTGAATGGGAGAAAAGTGAAGATGACGGTCGACACCGGAGCCATGGTTTCCCTTGTGAGAAAGGAGCACCAAAGCAGAGGTCACGGTCCAGTTGGGAGGTATGAACTTTCGGCATCGGGTGCTGGTGGCAGGAATCGAGGATAAGATGATCCTGGGAATGGATGTTATTGGACGACATGGGATTTCCTTTAATCACAATGAGAAGATCCTTAAGATTGGAACTGAAAGCTTCGTGTTATCGACTCCAAAAGCAAAAGAAGAAGGAGTGAGAGCGTACGCCTGTACAACTACTTGTGTGGATGTGAACAGCGAGTGTGTTTAGGAAGTAACTTTGGGAGCTGCGTTGGAATGATAGAACCGACTAGAGACATGATAAAACCGATTCTTGTTGGAAAGACACTAGTGAAAGTGACAAAAGAAATACCTATGCGGGTGGCGAATATCAACCCTACTCCAGTCACGATCAAGAAGGGCGATCTAGAACCCCAGGATGAGCGACTCCCCGAAAAATTTTCGAGTTTGCTTGGGGCATTTTGATAAAAATGGTTTTATGGAGACGCTTTGAAGAAATTTTCTGTCTTTTACGAACTTGCCTGGTAAATAATTGTTAACTTGTGTTGATTGTGATAATTTTTACGAATGATTTACACAGATGGTGATTTGGAAGCAACCGAAGAAAATTGCTTCCAGTATCCACCATCAGGAAGTATGGCCACGCCAGAAAAAGTACGCAGTAAGTTATGCAAAGAATAAAAAGTATATATGTAAAATTAATTAACACTTTTAACAGAATCCTTGTCAAGAAGTCTGGGAATGTCGACTTAGGAAAAGAGACCTTCTGAAGAAAACGAAATAAGTTTAAAAAAAACAAAATCCCAAAGGGTTTACAGGGGACCAAAATCAAAATTAGTTTATTTAAAAGACCCCTCTGAGTGTTAAACATTTTAGTTTAATTCATAATCAGTAATGAGCTAGTTTTTCATTAAAAGGACGAGAACTTAGTTCGGGTGTTTAATATTCTTATAAAGATGATCAAACACGAATGCAATATAACATTTTAATTATAATTACAAGCTCAAATTATTCGAAATAAAAAAAATACTTAAATTTTAATGTTTGAATGTTTATATTTCTTTTTGTAACAATGGAATAAACTAAATAGTGAAAAAAATATTAGTTACAACACTTCATAAAGTAATAAAAAGTAATTTAAAAGTTAATTGTGGATAGAAGTAATAAAATTGTGTATGTTTTCAGTTGATTTTGATGCACCAGAACGCCAAATGGAGTCGCATTCACAAGTAAACATGTTGGTAAGTAATTAGCAAATTAAATTGTTGAATTGTAGGCTACTTAGACAATTTAAAATGCTCCTGTAGTGGATGAGGCAAGGAATTTGGACTTTGCGACTGCTTATATCGTACGTGCAATAGACAAAAAAAATCGCAAGCAGTTGCCTAAATGTTCTTAATGTTTTAAAATTCATGCAACAAAACAGCAACTGCCACAGAATAAATTAATAGAGCTGCGAAATTATGAACTACAAAACCTTGTGCAACCTAGCGCTCAATTTACCCAATATGTTAAGGATAGGGCGAGGATTTTTTTGAATCTTTACCTTATTTGGTCATAAAGTATAAACTAAAGGAACAACTTGAATTTGTATGAAATACCAGATGCTTTGCCACTATTTTGTCCTTCTCATGCAGGAAATGTTCCAACATTTATGAATATTTTAATTTTATGAAGTAAATGTTGTTAATCGCATTTTAAGACTGGATTTGAGAAAAGTTGATAATGGCCTCGTCTCAAAATTGGCTCATACGTGTTACCAAAAATACAAAAAACGATAACCAGTACGTAGTAATAAATAACAACATTTAATAAGTTTGTACATACATTACTTTGTATATATCTAGTATAATTATTTAATAATTTAATTTATTCGGATGACCTATGTAGTCTCCATTTTTACATTTTTTTTTCAATTAATATAGGTAAACACATTTTTTCAACATATATATTTATGTATAAGATAGTTGTGTTTTGTTTTAATTTTTAGCTAATCCATAAAACAAAAATAGCAAAGATTAAAACCTATTCTTAAATTAGCAAAGACAAAAACCAGTAGTCCAAATAGCAAAGAACTCTTCAAAATAGTACGGCTATTAGATAGATTAGACTTCGAGGACGAAGACGAGCAATCTTCAGCCAAGCGGCCCAAGGGTAAGAAATCGCCAAATCCCGGTTTTAATTTTTACCCTTTTCAGGCCCAGACGGGAGTAAAACTCCGACCAGCCATCCAACCCTCGACGTCGAGTTAAGGAACGCCTTCCCCTCGCTCGAAGTCCACCCAAGCGCCCCAAGCTGCCAAAAATTGGCACCGCTCGGCCTCCCCATTCCGGACAAAACCAAACCGACGAAGATTATCGCCAAGGAGGAGAAGAAACAATCCGCGAAGTCTACCAAGGACTCGAAGAAGTCGCGGTGAGCAGGCTGACCCCCACAGCCGCCTCCGACTCCGCGATCGTCCCACCACATCACGGGGAACAACATCACCCTCTTCGACGCCATAGAAGGCGTCGGCGAAGAGGGCGCCAAGATCTAAGAAGCAAGAAGAACTTCCACCACGTCGACACAGCGACAAATCGACGATGACGACACCGAAGCGCCACCAAGGAAGACTCGAGTCCTGCCCATTACCATGCTGGACTCGACAAAATTCCTCCACGTCCAAAGGAAGGCCAGGACTGCCGGCATCGCAATCCCCAAGGCTGCCGCCATTGCTGACGGCTTCGTCGGAAGAGTTCAGGAGTCTCACCCGACTCCAGGAACAAGAGAAGGTGGAATTTTTCACCTACTCGCTCCCCGATGCAAGATTAACGAAAGCAGTCATCAGAGGAGTCCCAGCTCTGCTAGCAAGCCGGATGCATCGCCAAGCAAAGAAGCTCCCCCTGGTCCTGGTTGAGGTCCCAGCCAGCCAGACGAAGAACATCTTTCGCGTCACGGTTACAACGCGTCACGTCACAAGCCTCACAAAAAGGAAGCGACCAGCCAGTGCCACCGGACCGCCGCAGCCCCCTTAACCATCTCATGGGCCGAGATAGTCAAAGGAAGAACGCCGGCAAAGAAACAAGAGGTGAACTTCGCCCTCCAGAAGAACCAACTCCTGGAGGCCATCACCCAAGCGAAGGACAAACAGTGTAGTGTAATGAGCCTAGAAAGTGGCGAAATATGGACAGGGCATAGTTCTATGCAAGTCAGTAATCTCGAATTGGTGTCATGCCGTCGCAGCACGAGGCGTTGACACTGCGCCAATTGTATAAAACCTTGGTACCTTGTAAAAAGTAGACAATAATGAATAAAGATTCTTATGACTAAAGTGTGTTTGGTTACTGTAAAACCCATGTCCTGTGAGAGACCTCGCCTGGAAACTGGCAGCGTTTGTATCGCTCCTTTTTAAGATGCGTAGTTCCACACTAATTCCCTCTTCCTCACAAACTGTGTTCTGGAAACCCAACGGACACTGACAATGAAAGTCTTTAATCACCACATTTACCATCGCGCTTCCCGTCTTCCACCAAGCTGCCATTTTATCAACCAAACTCTCAAAAACGTACAAAGAAATTTGGACTCGACATTCAGTTTTCGAGCCAAAATGAAAGTCTAAATTACACTTGGGTGCAGAGAAACTCAATACTCTAGAGTACAACTGTATTTTTGCAGTTATTCGCGTCAGATTAAAAAAGGAACTCATGATACTTAAGAATACGTTTAATATGCTTGGAGGCGAATATAAATTTTTCAAGGGTGCTTATTCTTAATGTTGCGGAGCAATCAAAAACAAAAAAAAACGCATATTTAGTAAATGTTTTTTTGTAGGGGTGAACTTGTTCTTGTCTATTTATTCACCTTTTACTAGGTTTCGTTGTAACGATGTAAACCATCAGAAAACTGGGAAATGTGTGAAATAAAGTCATATTCAGCCAAGATCAACTTAGTTCAGTCACATTTAATTTAAATTTACAGCTTATAATTTGGATTTAGCGGTAAAGAATCCGTGGCGCCTCTAAAAAATGATCAATTATTGATGTTTCGTCGACAGGTTGTGTTAACTCTTCCTTTGCAAAAAAAAACTTATTTAAGATTTGATACTAATGAACATTATCTGATCAAACAAGAGAAGCAAACGCGCTGCCTAGTTTGCTACAAAAAAGTTCAAAAAGAGTGCACTCCTTAGAGTGCTCATTATCATAAAAATAAATTCAGCAATTTTTCCAAATGAGCATTGAACTTTCATAAATAATATAACAAGAGAGCTCGAAATTGTCGGAAGTTTTTCCGACAGACGAGTAGGTTGATTCGACGATCAATTGGCACGAGTAAGCGAAGGGAACGAAGTTTGCTGTGATTGGTTAATTTGAAAAAATAAATGTCTGGTGGAATCTATAGTGAGTTGAAATCTATGGGGAGTTGAATTCTCTATACAATTGCAATTGCAATTTCTCGAAAAGACGTAAAGGTGACAGAATTTTGTATGAAAGAAAACAATTAAGAACATTAAAATGTTGTATAAGGCGAATTCCACTTTGTATTAGAATAATGAAGCCCTCGTGACTGCGCCAATAAAAACGCAGCTAGCTTACGCTTGGGCTGCCTAGAAAAAAATGCAAAAATGTTTAACCGTGCAGTTTTACCTTGCATTGCACGATTTTGTTCAACTTTTTCTTGCTTCATTCTTGGACGGATTCCAAATCCACATTTTATTGTGTTGAACGAATGGGTTAGCTAACACAAAACCCGTCGAACACCAGACGGTTGCTCTAGAAAGAGCGCTTGGGCGTTGAGAATGACTGACCAACCATGGAGTTTTTTCGCTTACGCGTTCCCTCCTTAAAAGGAAACGGGGTTCTTTGACAATAAGGCAAAAATAAAACGCAAGCTAGAACTGTGAATTACTGAAGCATGTGAAAGTCCGTGGACTGCTTAGGTTGCATTGGTGCCTAAACCCTATGGAACCATAAAGAACTTAACGCCATAACACCGTAACAGATGGTCTGTTACATAGTGCGAAATTGTTCAACTGTTTAAAAGCATATGAGTTTGTAAACAGCGGTATGTTTGCTTCAAAATGCTTGGGAGAAAATTTCTTCGACAACTTTACAAAAATGATAAAAAAAAATTGTAAAGTTTGACAACAATGTGATTCAAGAAGTAGAAGAGGATGACAACGCAGAAGATACAATTCATTTAAGCATTTTTGGAGATAAACTGACTTCAGCAGCTCAAGAAGTTGCAGGTGATCTCGCGAACACTGCCTTACATGCTGGTGAAGTAATCGACTGGATTGATGATGATGGAAAATTAACCGAGACTAAAGAAGAAGAAGGAGAAGGTATATAACAACAATCCTCTTGCTATCCAAACCTGCTGCCAAGTAGAAACATCTTCCCACAGTACTTCTGTCAGCTTCTTACCCATTTCCCCAGGAGCTGATTAAAGAAACACTCATTGCGATGAGATGAAGAGGTCCTTTCCCAGGACGAGACCACTTCCTTCCTTCTTTTCTCTTCCAGGTTTCTCGAAGGACTTCCAAGAAGATCATCAGGTTACCCACGAAGAGTTCCAGGATTCTCACGAAAAATTCAAGGATACCCATGAAGAGTTCCAGGATTCCCACAGACTCCCAGGCACCCATGAAGAGATCCAGAAATCCCACCAAGAGTCAATTCCTTCTTTTTTTATTTTCTTTACTTTAACTCTTTATCTTTAATTTTCTAGTTGCCGTCAATACATTGTTAGTCATATTTAAGAACCAACTTTATTTAGAATAAGCTCGTGTATTGTCCACCAAAGTACCAGGTTCGCCGAAAAGGCCACCAGCGGCCAAATAAACTGTAATATTAAAATGAATTTGTTTTACCGCGAAATATTACTACATGACACGCCATTAAGCTCCAACTTCGCTGTCACTGATCTGTCATCTGTCAAGTCAGGTGTAAGTGTTAAATTTGCGGATTGCGGTTGTTACAAGACAGATGAGCACTTTTTATGAGCTTTTCTCATTATGCTTGGTGATAAATAACAAAATAACGTTCACCAGTGCAAAGCAAGCAGTTTTTTCCAACTTGAGCAAAATCGTACGGTGTAAGAAAACACATGTCCAAAAAATGTCAACGCACCTTTGATTAATAGTAATAAGAATCACCCTCTATGTCTGTATTGCTGGTCATCCGCCAATCAGGCGCACAGATGGCGGTGAGAAATTTGAGTGTTGCCGGTTGGCCGCGCCACGCGCCGTTAATCCGTGACATGTGCGCGTGCACGTCTAAATGGCGGGATATTTAAAAAACATAACTTTGAGAGATGGCGGGAAATTTTAATTGACGGATAGCTATGAATTCGACATTTGTGAGTAAGAGCTGAGACATTATTAGTACCTAGATCTAATATTTTTATATACTTTGTGGTAATTCAATTTTCAACATTCATTGATCGTTATTATTGTTATAAAGCCTAAAATAAAGAATTTACTTAAAAGAACAATGTGTTGTTTCATCTAACAACATTACAATAAGCAGTAATTGTAGCCATTTCAACATTTCAGAAGAAAACTTTTCCGTAAAACTTACTATTACTAAATTTACTATTTTGCAGTAAAAAATCTGATACTTTCATTTATTCCTCATTGGTCCCAAAATTTTCTGTCACTTTTGAATATTCAGTTTCAAGCATTTTTGTAATGTTAGCGAACACTACTATTCAAAAAAATTTTAACTCATAATTTTGTTTTCGCTCTCTGCAATGACTTAAATCTCATTAAAATACACCAACTGTTACTAGTAAAATTCCAAATTTTAAGTTTTCTAATATCGAAAGTAAAAGTTGGACTTAGTTGGTCTTCGATTTGTGTGTTTTGTGTAATGCACGCTTAATCCGCACCTGGATAATCCAGGTTCTACTGTATTTATGTATTTTTTGTAAAAACGTCTTAAAATTTCTTGTGATTTCTTATAATTTTTCGTAAAAATGTCTTAAATGTTACCGAATATTATGCTTCAAATGTCGCCAAAATCTTTGTATGCTAGATTGTTTAATTTTGTATGTTCTTAGTTTAATTTATTATTTATTATACCATTTAGTTCGTAGAGTTCATTAAGGTAATTTTTTAAGCAGAAATTTTGTTCAAATACTTTCCACCAACCATTCACAGTTCGGCGGAAGCAAGTTTTAGGGCATCTCTTTTTAGAAAAAAGTCAAATTTTAAATCATCTTAGGTTGAATTACTGTTATTTTAAACAATTATGAAAATTTATGTATCAATATTTGAATTTCCTTTAATGTTTAAACTTTTGATGGCTTACCCGGTTAAAATTCTAACTATAATCAACAACAGTATGTTTGCAGTAAAAAGCATTTATTTATGTCATACAACTTTAAAATCAAGACAGAGGAGTAAGAAATTGCAATAAGGTGAATGTCAAAATATCATAACTAATTTTATAATAATTTTGATAATTTTAGTGCTGCGGCTATGAAATTTGGTGAACATACAACTTTTGAGCCGTCAATTAACTCTACCAAATTGCAAAACTGTAGAACAAAAGACAAAATTTTAGTAATTGTTAAGATGGAGCGAGAAATTTAGACACCTTTGTTTAAATTCGGAAAAGTTACTACCTATGAGTTATGTATTAATTTTAGTAAATTACAATAGTCTAGAACGGAAGACAGATTTTGAAAATTTTATTTTAAAAACAGAGCAAAAATTTTCGCCATCCATCATTAACATTTCGGCAATTTTATTGCAACATTTTGGGAAAACTATTACTTTTGAGCCGTGTGTTAATTCCACCAAATTGCAAAATTGTAGAGCAAAAGACACAATATTTGGAAATTTTACTTTTCAAGAGGAAGCAAAATGTTCTGATTTTCGTAATTTTCGTAGTTTGTAATTTTAGTAATTTCTGTGTGACACAGCTATGAAAATTGGGGAATTTTCTACTTTTCACTCGTATATTAACTTCAACAAACTGGAAAATTGTTGAGAAGAAGGCGGACATTCTAGAAATTTTAACTACACTGACAGCAAAATTTATGCAAAATCGGCCAATTAATTTAAAAAATCACTTAAAAAAATAATTCACACCAACCATTACTTTAATTTTAAAAAATCGAAGAGATTCCCACTTTTGTTTTTTGCAACTATTTTGAAACAAGTGTTAATTTTCTGGAAAAAATTGATATTAAATTGTCAAAATTACTTTAAAATGCAGGTACATACATACAAGGTGTTTATAAATGTTTCTAGCATCAAAGGTGGCTATGAAATGTCAAATAAATTTGCCGCTCGTTACAAATGTGGGTTTAGATTTTTCAACTGACTTTTGTAGTTAATCTCAATCATTGAAGACAAACTGTTCAAGTTGTGGTTTGAAGCCTGAAAATCTAAAATTTTGACACAAAACCGTAACTGAAAAGTAGTAGATGTAAGTGACATTTGACATAATTGTGAACATAGTTGTATTCACTATGAAAACAAAGCGGCCAAATAGCGCATGACAGGAACTCCAAAGCCACCCTTGATGCTAGAAACATTTATAAACACCTTGTAGAAGGACCCAGTTCAGTTGGAAAAAAAAATGCATATTAAAAAAATTATAAATAATTTGCGCTAATTTTGCGACGCAATGTACAGTTTATCAAACGCTCTAGTGCGGTTATGGCTTTGACTTTTGAAACCGTTTATAGCCACCTTACCGCAAACCCCTATAATCATAATAACCCTCAAGTGGTTGGGTCTCATCTGGCTTGAAATGAACCGTAATAAATATTCTCAATCTCTTTTCAAATATGCAATTTAAACGCGCATTGCGAGTTATTGATGACTATTTATTTCAAATCGTGCGTAATAGTCGTAATTTTTGATCCAAAAATATTTTTTTGGACATATTTTTACACTAGGTTCCTTATGCTTCTAAGAAAAATTAGATTATCTGGACCTAAGTCCCATAATAGAAACTTTCAAAAAAAATTAACAATGTTTTTACAAAAATAAAGATAATGCGTTATTAGAAATAATGGCTAACAAAGATATATTAAAATTAACCCAAATTCAACAACTTTTATGGACTATTTAACCTTAAAAATAACGCCCACAAATTTCGTTCTTCTGGCACCAAAAATGTGGAAATTAAACCGCGTTCAAGTTTTTTTTGTAATTTTTTTTAGCTACTCGAAATAAAAATTTCTACAAATTCTCCTTTTCGCTCTAAATTTTTGTAAATCGGCACTGTAAATAAGGCAGTCAAGAGTGATAATCTCCACCAATTTAGTTAAAATCGCTTAACAAATAAAGAAATTGCAGGATCTTAAAAAAAATTGGTGGCATTTTTATGGTCTTAATTCGAAAATTTTTAAAAATTCGACCTTTTAATCAAAATTTTTGCAAATTAGTGATATTACTAAAACAAACAAAAGAAACAACATGCATAAATTTCGTTCCAGTCGCACTAGAAATAACGAAATTACAGTGTTGAAAAATTGACATTTTCAGTTGTCCAAATAAAAATTTCTAAATATACTCCTTTTTGGTTTGAATTTTTCTAAATTGGTACTATTAATAAGACAGTCAAGACTTATAAACTCCACAAATTTCCAAATGTTCCAATACACGTATTTTTTTCTTTAGTATCCCCAATTAATATAATTGCGTTTATCATCAACTTGAGTAAGTTTGGGTCACTTGAGTAACAAAATCACCTCAAAATGTAAACCTGTAAGGAGTTAGTTTGTAAGACTGACCAGCTGGGAAAAAATATTTATTAGATGAGACCCAACCATTTGAGCGTTATTATGTTAAGTCAAAGCCATAACCGCACTAGAGCGTTTGTTAAACTGTACCAGAGTCTCGACTTTAAAGTGAGTGCCCACCTCCTGCACGCCAAAGAAGAGAGCGATTACACAGAGTTACGGCCATTAGTACTGATTTGCTAGCCGTTTTATTCCTGGTCAGATGGATCCTCCTCACATGGAAGAAGTCGTGAAAAATTACCCCAATTTTCTTAACGGTGAGCGTTAAAATTAACATTCTTGATTAAATTTTTATTCCTTATGGTTAATTGCACTTGGGAGGAGGAGGAGAATGCTAAAAAAGCCCCGTTTGTGCGAATATTACCAAAACACTTTTCGGTAAAAGATGTCACATGTGAGAAAAAGACAAAGATGCTACTTCATTGTGAAGTATACTTTTGAAAACGCGGATGACCTAGACTAAAAGTGATTGTCAATCGGATTAAAAAATATTCGCCTGCAAATACCATGATCGTATCTGAATAGATAGAACCACCGAAATCTATCAACATAGAATACCTCGTTTGCTGCAGATGCAGCCGGATGGATTTTGAGTGGCCCATACAAACACCAAAAGTGTGTTTTTAATTTTAGGGCCGTTAAGCCCAGGAGTGTGTTCATAAATGCACACTGTGCGAACTTGTTGCAACAAAAATTTTCTTAACGATGAGCGTTATAATTAACATTCTTGGTTAAATTTTATGGTTGATTGCACTTGGGAGGAGGAGGAGAATGCTAAAAAAGCCCTGTTTATGGGGGTTTGCGGTAAGGTGGCTGTAAACGATTTAAAAAGTCAAAGCTATAACCGCACTAGAGCGTTTGTTAAACTGTAGTTATAATATTTTGCCAACTACATTATTGGAATTTTTTTACCCAGTTGTCTTGGTTTTTAGAGTTGTATGACATAAATGCTTTTCTCAGCAAATAATTCTGTTGTCGATTATAGAATTTTAATCAGATAAACCATCAAAAATTTTAAAAAAATTAATGAAACTTAAATTTACAAAATGTAAGTATTTGTGCCTACGACTATTTAAAATTTAACTTCTTTTGAAAGAGGGGTGTTCTAGAACACATTGTTTTTTCTGAAAATATTTATCTAAAATTTCTATGACGTGATCCATTAGTTTTCTATTCTAGACAGCCCCATGCACCTTTATCACACAAATATTTAGCTTTTATACGCCTCAACAAGGGCAGTAGTGGTTTTTAACTACTGCCAATGGAAACTTAATGAATCACACTGTATTTTATGACAAAAATACCATAAACTATAACTTACCCGTGTTAAAAGTAGGGAAACAGCGACGATTGTGCCATCGATACAAAAGGACCTCCTGCTAATAAAAACGAATTAAAATACGAAAATATTGGAGTTAGTTCATATTACCTTCAATTTATAAAACATTCACCACACACAACGTAGAACTAAAACCGCGCAATCATCGAGAAAATGAGGTTAGGACGCTAAAGCATGCATTCCACCGCAAAAAGTGCACAGAGATTGAGGTTGATTTTTAGATAAAATTGTATAATAACACTGTGGTCCTATTTTTTCAAACTTGACCAAACAACTCGACAAAAAGACCGTGAAATGCGAATTGTGAACGACCTTCAGCAACTAGCCCGCGTCCCGCGCTGTGACGTAGGACTACCAACATTAAGATGTTCTCACCAACTTCACAACTAAATTAATTATTAGGAACTGCAGTAATTATTAAAAACCCAAATGCATTTAGATTTATGGCAATGAAGCTGAGAATTCAACTCCACAGAATAAAGCCGTTGCTAGTAAAATATTTAATTAAAATGTTAGCTTGAAACATTACCAACGCGTGGTGACAAAAGTTACTAAATAGACATGTGGTGCGTTGGCTGTCATCTGCCAAAACATGATTAGAAGTGTGAAGTTGTGAACGACAAAATGAGGAAATATTTGCTTATTATACAAAAGTAAGTACGGTTGCGGTTAAAACAACAAATAATTAAATCAATTTCTTGTTTTCAGAATGGTTCCATTTCAAAAAGAACGGTAGAACTAGTCTCATTGGTGGAGGGAAAACTACCAACAAGAACCAGGTAAGTATTAAAGTCTGAAAAGAATTTAAATATTGTTACTATAATTACAATTGTGTTTCAAGATCCGAAGACCTTGATACAATCAGTTTAAGCTAGGAATTAGGAGTCAATCACTAAGAAAATACTGTTTTTTCATACCAAACTTTGTGAAAGCAAAAACAATGCTATGATAAAACTCCTTTTTAGGAAACAATCAGGTTAAAATGCTTCTTTGGTCGAATCCAACACTGAATACTTGTTTGTTAATTGCTTAGTTTATTCAACTTCATAATGGGGTTGCAGCAAACCACTTAAATATTTATTATACATTATAAAATCTTTGGGGTCAATTTATCTGTCTCTTTCTTATTACAGTTTGAGATCTGTTGAGCGTTGCTCATTAGCTAATTCAAAGAAACAATATTTTTTAAGGTTTTATGAGTACAATTAATAAATTATTAACATTTAACTTAGTACTCTAGTATTTCGCAAATTCAATTTCTGAATGCAAGACAACATGTATGGTTAACGGGTCTTTCTTATTCTGACAGAGATGCTATTCTTGTCTTTGATCTATCATCGACTGAAATCTTCGACCTTCGATACTCGAGGTCGCAATTTGGTGAGATAGATTTGATTATACATTTTAGGAGTTAGATGGGGACTCGTGGAAATAGATTTTGTTTAATTAATGTAAATACAACTCCTTTTGGGCTTTGGAGTTTTTCAATGTCATTCAAAATGTAAGGAACGGAATTTTACCCAACCACCAGTACAAAACTTGATACATTATTTTATTTAGTTATGAAGATGTTGTTCACTTGAGTAACAGCATAAAAGACTTCTACATATGAGTACTCGTTGTACTCGTTTTGACTTTGTTTATTTAGATTTCTATTAATATAATTTTCAAGAATCATTGAAACGTCATCTTAAATATAAATCTGTAAATAAATAAAGTGAAGATGTTATATTTTATTATCAAAGTTAAAAACGTATTATTTAACTTCATTGGAGATTTCAACTATTCATTGTCTTCTACTAAAGTAGAAAAAAATAGCAACATTAGATGATTTTATGAAGCAAATGAGTTGGCATTTTTTTGCTCCAATGGCTTAGTTTGTTTATTGTTTCTGAACTACGCGCTTTTGGTTATTGCTGAAACTGAATTGCGCATTTTTACTGATTGTTGGTGGTTTAAGTGATTTATTATGCATTTGTAGTGACTATCGTTTGACGGGATTTCCCCGTTTTTTAAGGATTCCTCCCAAGCGCTGACCTGACCTGACCTTACAGGGCGACCCAATTTTTCTAATGTGTTTAAATTTATCATGGTTTGATCCAATAACGTCCTTACCGACTCGTTCTTTTACGCAAGTGGCAAATCAAATAGATTTTTGACGTGGTTGTTTAGGATGAGACGTTTATTATAAGTTTACTTCGTTTGTAGTGCATCTAGTTTTAGTCAAGGCAAGCTTTTAAGTAATGAAGTTTTTGTACATCGCTTAAGGCATTGTTTGAATCTATTAAACTTTGGAAAGTGTGGAAAAAACCTGACCATTCAGCGTACGTTTCATCAAATTTGGCCAACTTAATAGTTGGCAATTTGATTAATTTTTGTATGATTAGCAGAATTGGCGATTGAGGTGTTTTACAGTAAAACACATCGATAGTTGTAAATTGTTTATTTAATTGTCTGTACAAGTCGGTGGTCTGTTTTAGAGACCCTATTTTTAAAACCAACTCTACACTTTTTTTTTTTTTTAATTTCACTAACACTAATCTGTACATTTTCTTATTACCTAACTATTAATCATGTTTGTATATATTTTATTAGTAATGGTTATATGCACTTGAGCATAAATGACAAATTCATACTTAAAATTAATTTTTGAATCGAGGATGGGGTTTTATCACTCTTCCAGTCCTCGACTTGTGTCCACCCTCAAAATCGACCTTAATTTTAAAGATAAAATTTTGAAAATTTACATACGCTTAAACTTGACAAAGCTTTAAAAGCTGACGCTAAAATTTGTTTTTTAACACTGATAGTTTTGGCGTCGCGACGCCTTAAAAATGTAATTTTTAGCTAATTGTAAGGGTTTGTAAATTCAACCTTTAATTTAATTGTTTTTCAGTATAAATGTGTTAAAAATATCTCAATTGTTATTTTAGATTTAAGGCAAATTGAATTCAAAATTTGAGAAAAAATAGCTGTTTTATCAATGAATGAAGTGACTTGTGAAATTTTGGTTTAAACGTATTTTGCCACTGCGCCGTCATTATTTTGAAAAGTAACTTAATAAAACAGCGTTTCTGCATTAGATTGAATAAATAAATAAATTTAAATAAAAACTAAAATATTTGTGTTAGTTATGTTGAAAAAAAATGAATTCGCGAATATTTCCGCAAAAACTCAAAAATCGCTAAAAATTATACTTCTTAGGCGTCGCGACGTCAAACAAACCGTGATAAAAACAAATTTTTGCGTCAGCTTCTAAAGCTTTCAACTATGAGCGCATGTAAATTTTCAAAATTTCATCTTTAAAATTAAAGACGATTTTAGGGGTGGACACAAATGTTACCGGATCTTGTATAGTTGTTCTTTTTATTTTACAACCCTTACATTAATTTCCGCACTATTATTAACCGCATTTTTGTCACTATTACCCACAGTTTCATTCGCTGTCTGCAATTCCGCACTTTTGTCGTTTTCACTATTTACTAACCCTAAATTAAAATTATTGTCTAAAGTAACTAGGATCCTGCTATTTACATCACTACTTTCTTCTTCCTTCATTACTGTAGCCACATTTCTTGACCAATGCATTGTTTTCTTTGAATCAGTTACTTGCTTGCCATTTTGCTTCAGAGATGAAGGTTTCTGAAATTTACTATTTCTAGTTCTGAACCCTTACTTTATACCTACGTTCTCCTAATTGTTGTAATAAAGGATTTCGTTTTCCTGCAGTCTAATTTCACTATTGTATGTTCCGCAGATTAACACTAATTTAATCAGTTCATCACATAATGTCAGTCACAAATTCTTCTAGAGGCATATCTTCATTTTGCTTGGTCGTGAAAAATTTGTACCTTAATAATGCGACATTTTGGCGGGGTAAAAAATGGTTATTGGTTGGAATTTCGCAATGACGACTTCCAATTTATCCTTCTCATGGTCTTCAAATTTGAAAGTGAAGTGTAATAATTGGGCAACTTGAATCGTTTCAGCCTTTTTGTTCACTACCGAAATTATTCAAGATAATGTGTGTTTCACAATTATTTATATTGTTGATAGCAGCGTCAATAGCGTTATTGTTATTGGTTTGGTCGCTGTCGCAAAACGCTGGTAATTAGTAAAGTGACCATTCTTTTTAGCTCAAAACGGAACGTCTATACATTATCTGTATGGATCATACTACTAATATCATAACTTTATTATACAGGGTCCGGCAACACTTGTGTCCACCCCCAAAATCGTCTTTAATTTTAAAGATAAAATTTTGAAAATTTGCATACACTCATAGTTGACAAAGCTCTAGAAGCCGACGCAAAAATGTATTTTTTATCACTTATAGTTTTGGCGTCGCGACGCCTTAAAAGTGTATTTTTTAGCTAATTGTGAAGTTTTATGAAATGAACCTTTAATTTAATTTTTTTTCAATATAAATGTGTTAAAAATATCTCAGTTGACATTTTAGATTTAATGTAAATTGTATTCAAAATTTGACGAAAAAATGCTGTTTTATCAAGTTAGTTTCCAATTTTATTACGTCAAAATTCGGAACTACGTTTACACCCATCTGTCAACATCTTGTGTCACAAATGACATCTATTCTTTGGTTCGTTTTAGAAGGTAACAAAAGTCTTACTTGGCGAAATTGTCGCTTTGTCGATGTTAATTAACGATTTCTGGTGTCCATAAAGTGCAAAATGCCCGAGTTAATCAAAATTGACCTTCATAAGAGCGAATGAAGTGACTTGTGAAATTTTGGTGTAAACGTAGTTTGTCACTGCACCGTCAAAATGTTGAAAACTAACCTGATAAAACAGCGTTTTTTTCGCAAATTTTAAACACCATTTGAAGTAGATTTAAAATAAAAACTCAAATATTTGTATTACAGTTATGTTGAAAAAAAATTGAATTCGCTAATATTACCTCAAAAAACCCAAAAATCGCTAAAAATGAAACTTTTTAGGCGTCGCGACGCCAAAGAAACCGTGATATCAAAACAAATTTTGGTGTCAGCTTCTAGAGCCTTGGCAACTATAAGCGTATGCAAATTTTCAAAATTTTATCTTTAAAATTAAAGACGATTTTAGGGGTGGACACAAGTGTTGCCGGACCCTGTATACGCTAGTAGGGAGGTTAACAATGAAAATAAATACATTTTTTAATGTTCTTTATTTTGTGTTCATATTAAATAAAATTATTTTTATTATTAGAAATTATGAAAAATAAGCATCAACTTTATTAAAGCAACATTTCTGTGAGAGTAATTATTAAATTATATGCAATATACAATATGTCCCGGATTGAGTTCACAAGAGGAAAAAAAACGTTATTTTTCATTTTACAAAAAAATGATAGGAATAATATTTTTTGCTTAATTTAAAATAAATAAATCTTCAATTAAAACTTTAATATTATCAAGCTGTGTTCTTAAAATCGAAAAAAACAAAAAATAACGAAGAACTTTTTAATTTTTAATTTTGCAAAAAATGTCAAAGGAATGAAATTTGTTCCTTAACTCAAACCAATTTCCACTATTTGATTGCCTATTACCTTTTTTAGCACTTAGTTCAATTCTAACTCGTAATTCTTTAAGACTGTTTCGAATTTTCTCAATTATTGTTAAGGATGCAATTGCATTTATTTTCCTTTTTTTTAATACTTACACATTATTGGGTAAATTTTTCTTTAATCTTTAATGCACTATTTGATATTGCAAATCCACAGCCAGCTATTATTTAAACACGATTACAAAATTTAATAAATAAAAACTAGCCTGTCTTGATTGTTTTGGCACTCGCTTGTTTCAAAGAACATCTTTTTTTTAAGTCGCATTTTTCGTCTATTTGTTAATTAAAACAGTCGGGGTAATAAGCGCATGATCTGTCTATTTGTTAATTAAGACAGTCGGGGGAATAAATACATGATCCGTCAATTTGTTAATTAAGACAGTCGGGGTAATAAGCGCATGATCTGTCTATTTGTTAATTAAGACAGTCGGGAGAATAAATACATGATCCGTCTAATTGTTAATTAAGACAATCGGGGTAATAAGCGCATAATCCGTCTATTTGTTAATTAAGACAGTCGGGGTAATAAGCGCGTGATCTGTTTATTTGTTAATTTCGACAGTCGGGGGAATAAATACATGATCCGTCTAATTGTTAATTAAGACAATCGGGGTAATAAGCGCATAATCCGTCTATTTGTTAATTAAGACAGTCGGGGTAATAAGCGCGTGATCTGTTTATTTGTTAAGGATGCAATTGCATTTTTTTTCCATTTTTTTAATACTTACACATTATTGGACAAATTTTCCTTTCATTTTTAACGCACTATTTGATATTGTGAATCCACAACCTGCTATTAATTAAATACGATTATAAAATTTAATAAATAAAAATAATGAAAAAATTAATTTTAAGAGTACAAACTAATAATTTTGAAATTTTAATTGCAGATTTATCTGTTTTGAAATAAGCAAAAAATGTTATTCCTTTGTCATTTTTTTGTAAAATAAAAAATAAACTTTTTTTCCCTCTTGTGAACTCAATGCGGGGACATAGTGTATAATATTAGATAGATAGATTTTTTTATGTTTTTAATGTACTTTTAGAAATTTTGTCAAAGACATCGTTTCACATATTTTCACAATTCATCAGCCTATAAATGCAAAAACCACAGAATCATCAGAAATAAGTGCGAACTCGCAAAAGAGTTAATTATATTTTTAAGTGGGCAAACACTTTTGAGCGGTATTGTAATTTTAAAAAAATAACTAAAGCAAGTTGAATTATTTAACATCTTAATTCATAATTAGTATAAAAATGTGTATACAGTCCCAACATTTGGCCTGATTGTGATCTTGGGTGTACAGATAAAAAATAAATACAATTTCCCATCAAAACACAAGCGTCTGATTTGACAATTTAATAAAACAATTCTCAGTAAATGGTGCATATTGCTGCATATCTCCAAGTATCAACAATTACTGATATGTATTTGGAATAACAAATTCTTAGACGACATTTTTCTGACATTTAAAAAAAATAATTATTTACTATTGACAACGAAATGTGTACGGCAAAATTGTCTAGCGTAATTTTCACTTTAAATCATGGGTGCACTTCTAATTGATGGCAGTAGTTAGTTAAAATCAGCTAAGCATTGAAGTTTAGTCGAAAAACCAAGAGCTATTGCAAAATTTGATGAAAAACGGTTACTAAGAGCAGTGGCTGCTGATTACTAAGAATTGTATAGGTAAAATAAAATGTTTGTTTAGAGAAAAATAAAAAGAACGCCACTGCTCAAAGTCAGATTTACATTATGGAAATTCAGAGAAAAATCCATGACAACGAAAAAGTCGTTCACATTTCGGTGTCGCCAATGGTACATAAAAAACTAACGAATTACTTAAATATCGCGAACAATCATTCCTCTTGAACGTCTATCAACAACTTCCAAAGGAAAATTGTTTGTATAAAATGTCAGAAGTTTTTGTTTCATTTTAGCAACAAATTCAGGGTCATACTCTATAATTTCAAGATGAATTCCTTTTGGCGCCCACACTACGAAATAGCATGTTTTTTTTTTACATACATAAAGTTGGCCTTGCACCTGATAGTAATAATCATGTGTTTTACACAATTTTATTTCATTCTTTGTTTCCTTTAAATATATTTTTTTTAAATTCTTTACTGCCTCTTGTGGGGAATAATGCCGGGCACTGTGTGAACATTTCACCTCAAGAAGAATTTCGCCTTCCGGTGAAGCCCCTAGAAATCCAAAATTCTTTTCGGTGCATACAAATAGCCCACAAGGAGTTGCAGTGGCACCAGTTTGCTGTTTATATGCCTCTATTGCCACTGCTTCATTGATTCGCCCATAATTTATTGCAGCAGAATTGTAAGGTTGGTTCAATAAACTATTTACTAATTTTCCCGGTTTGCTTCGTCTTTTACAAATTTTTCCCAAAATTTGATGCTGTTAGCCGAAATTTTCTTTCTTTTAACTATTCCGGGTCTTTTCCTCAATTTTTTTTGATCTTCTTCATTCACAGCTAAGAGTTTGATTATTGATTATTAATTAATTTTTCAACTTCGTCTTTGGGTAAATCGAGTTTGTTGCATGTCATTCCATAATGCTTCTTGCCATCTTCTTTAATATTTTCCTTGTCTTCCAAAATCCTTCTTCTAACATTACTTTTTTTGTTAAGCTTTGTTTTTCTTTCAGCCTCTTTATTCTATTAGATGGACTTTTATTAAATTTGTTTTTCCAGCAATGCTTAATCCACTGATATGCAAGAGCGGCTCCATTGCATATTATATTAAATGAATTTCTTCTCCCAAAAAACGTTTGTTTGCCGCTATTAAATTTAGCAACTTGCCTTATGTAACCTTCGGCTGCATTGCTGATCGAATTATGAATTAGACTAGCACTTTTGGCGGCTAAATTTCCAATTATATTTATTATTCTCAGAATTGGCCGAATCGTAGCCATTTTAAATATAGCTATCATTTTTTAGGCAATTTTTCTTTCGGCATTTTTTATGATTGCCAAAAACATGTGCTGCCACATTTATGAGATCCGCCTGCAATTTTTTTGGGGATGGTTGAATTACTTTTTACGATTTCAAGCGAACTAAAGAGTAGATGACATTTGTGGTACAAGATGTTGACAATTTGGTATAAAAGTAGTGTCCAATTTTTACTATGAATTTGAAAACTAACTTGGTAAAACAGCATTTTTTTTTCCTCAAACTTCGAAAACAATTTGCATAAATTACGACTAAGATATTAAAAAAAAAAATCAAAGATTGGTTCCACAAACTCTCACAAATCGCTAAAAATCTTGCACAATATTATGAAGGGAAGAAATACAAACAGTAGCAACTTTAAATAAGTTTTTGTCTCTGTCAACACATGCATCTTTGGGCTAAAAATAAACCTCCATATAATTTTTTCTGCATTTTGCAAGAACAAGCCTTATAGAGTATTTTAATGGGCAATTGTATGAATCACACAGCGTGTATTATGAGATAGAAAAAATAATTTCAATTATAGTTTTTGATCGGAATGTGTCATAGTATCCCAGCTTTAATTATTTTTTTTCCGACTATTCTGTGTTACAAAGTGTATTTGATTGATCCTAATTTATCGTAAATATATGAGAGAAATATTTAAATAACTTGTATATTGAAAAAAAAAAGAAATTATGGTAGGATATTAACGAAAGTTATCAAAAAACACACATTTCTTGAAAACTGTAAATTCAAAAATTATAAAAAAAAAATCTACAAGACAAGTCATGTTAAAATTTAAAGTAAATCTAACCACCAGTTTAAAAGAAAACAGCTAAAAAGTACCTAAGTTTTTTGAAATTATCTAGAAAACCGCAGGACAGATTTTTTTAAAATTTTATGTGATGGTTTAGAATAAAATTTTACATCTTCAGGATTTTTTTCAAAATTTTTGAATTTACCGTTTTTGAGACAGGGGGTACACTTGAACCTTAAGGTGAGTTGAATCTCACTGGGTAGTGAGGTGAATCACTGAGCAAATCTTCCTCGTTTCTGATTGTCGAATTGGTGATAATTGTGGATTTAGCTGTTTTAATTGAAGACAACCAATTGGTGAGTCCGTTCTAATTTTTAAATGGGACTAATTAGAATTGTAATTACAACTGGATCAAATGTTTTAAGAGTTGTCAAAGTGTTTTGGTAAAAGTGATTGGCCAAATTTAAGTAATTGCTGATGATATCAAATTGATAAGGCAAAATGTGATTGAGTCTTTGGACATTTGGAATGCCATTATTAT
Organism: Gnatocerus cornutus; assembly: GCA_029298725.1. NCBI lineage: Eukaryota > Metazoa > Arthropoda > Insecta > Coleoptera > Tenebrionidae > Gnatocerus > Gnatocerus cornutus. Next base: position 7,732,473 of record CM055516.1, read on the forward strand.
CTCGGTGTTTTTGTGGTCATTGCACATCTTGGTGACTTAATCTTGAGATTAGTAGCTTGAGCCGGGTACAATGTCTTTCAGCAAATGGAGAAATGGTGGTCATCAGCAAAAGGCCAAGAGGAGGACCGATGTCAGCTGCACCGCCACTCTCCACATCTGTCATCAATACATTGTACCATTGCACGTGCCAAGTACTACTAGTTGCTAGTACTACTAGTACTTTTTGATTCCAACCTGGGCAGACCTCAATCAAATGAAAGAGCTGACTAGTTAAGATTTAAAGTCAACAGTTGTTCCCGAATTTTTGGCAACTTGTTAGGGTTTCTCCGTGAGGCTACCAACTTGGACTGTTCTAAATTCTCCTGTTTCTCCGCCTTCTTGCTTTTTGAGATCGGCTGAAAGGCAGCTGTTTCAGTACGATCTATTCCTCTCTTGTTTATTTTTTTATAAGAGGTGTGACCACAAGCGGGCTCCTGGCGTTTTTTACTATGGCGGACGGGAAGTCTAATGATTTCGTTTGTAGATCTCGTACTTCTGTGGGTTATTCAGTTACTTGCGGTGTCGTTTCCTCTTTGTTCCTCTTCCGTTCCACAAATTACACATCTTTCAATGTCTTTGCATTTTCTGATGACCGCATGTCTTCCATACCACATTTAAATCAGTGATTTGATCGATCTGGCCCTTTGCATTCTGGGGCCATGTGATCGAAACCCCAACATTTGGGACATCTGGGCACTTTCACTTTCTCTTCTACCTTGCAGTTCACAATGCCAATCCTTAAACTTTTTTTTTTAAGTTTTTGTGCATTCTCCTTCGCTACTGTAACTATGGCAGTTAGTTGATTTCGATCATTTGGCCTTAAAATATCGAGATTTGAATCCCCAAATTCTTGAACCGCAACGGCCAGTTTACTGTTTGAACTAGCCAATTTATTTAGGCATTCTTCATCTGCCCTGACGATATTTTATACATTTGGTTGATTTTTCCGTTTGTGGCCTCTTTCTTGGGTTGAACTTTCCTAAAATTTTAATAAATAAATGAAAAACATTACTATTTTAGTGTTCTCCACAAAAGAATTCTTTTTCATTGTTGGCGGTTTCAACAACTGGCTAGAAATGTTTTATCAACTCCGCCAAAATTTCCTCTTGATGCCTAACTTCTGCGATCTCTTGAATTGCCTGCTTCACTTCGAAGGTCTTCGAAGTGTTGGGCAAAAAATATGATGCCCTTGGTTCGAAATGCACGGTTATTTTAGTTGATACATGCAAATCCAAGCTAAAATGCTATCTGCGTTGTACAATCAGCGCAGATACAAGGATTTTAAGAGCATCTATTGAAAAAATTAATTCTGACAAATACAACATGGGGCAACGTTGGCATCTCTTAGATGTTCTCGGAACGTTTACTTCTTCTATTGGTGAATCAGGAGATTGAGAAGATTGAAGGCTCTTTGGAGCAAATTCGCTTGTGATCAACTTCATAAACAGCACTTGGTTGCATAATTATTTACTTTTAATAAATTCTGTCTGGAAATGTTCCAAAGCTATTGAGGGTTACTACAGTACTGAATTAGTGAGCAGTGACCGGTTAATCGCACCTTGGTCACTATTGTTTTACTTAATCCGTTTTTTTTTTATTTCTTGAAATAATAAATTTAATTGTGAATTTTAATGCCTCATAAAATTTCCATTTTATGACAAAATTGTCCTCTGCTTGACCGCTCTTGTTCGCTTCCTCGATATGTTTTAAAATTGGCTTCTCAGATTGTGAATTTTTTCCGTTTCGGAAATTCGAAAAAAGCAGCAAAATCTATAAATTTTTCAACATATTTGGCTGCTACAGGAAAATGAGGAAAGTAATAAACACACTTTTTTCAAAATATAAATAACAAAATTAAAGCTGTAATTACAGACAAAAATTTTAAAATTTGAACTACAGAGTGATTTTTGAAAAACGGCAGGCGTTGTAGAATTTTTATTTATAAACCGATTTCAAAAATAAAAAAAAACAAATTAAATGATTTTTAATTTACTATAAACTGATGATTTTAGAATTTTTCTAAATGTCTTAGTATCTTTTGGGCGATATTCAACTTTCTTATTTTAAATTTGCACCCATATTTTTTTTTGCATAATTTGGAAGATATTAATTTTCTTGATTCAGAAATGTGTAATGTCTTCTACTTTTACAAAAAAAAAATTTTTTAAAAATTTTCAAAATTGAAAAAATGAAAGGTGCATGTTATCAATTGTGCAATGAAAAAAACGGGATGGCGTTTCAACAGTATTTTAATTAAATTAGGTAGATGTTTTTTCTCATTTGTAATTATTATTGTATTTTGTTATTAATAATTTCAAAAAAGATTGCCAATCCTTTCTGTTATTTGCTGATTATTTTTAACATTACAATAACGGTATTGTGTTATTTGACAGCACACACCTAGATTTTATTAACTTCTATTGCCCAAATTTTTTCATTTTTTATAATTTTTTTAAAAATATTTTTTGTAAAAATAGACCATATTGAACATTTTTGAATCAAGAATATTAATATCTTCTAAATTATGAAAAAATGCTTATAGCTAACTCCATTTTGTTTTTGTAATTATTTTTTATGTAACGTAATGTAAAGTGAATATCAAATATTTCGCAATATAATTTGCTGATAGAAAAGCTTACAGGTCGCTGCTCATTAAAAGCTTTTTTAAAATTTTTATTATTAATTTAACAAATATGTAACAACAAAATACACAAAACAACATTAAAAAATCAAGCAATAACGAACCAATTAACAATAAAACTTCAAAAATCTTCAGCTTCAACGCTGTGAAGAGGGTTTTTAAAATCTGTGTACTCATCTGAAGTATATTTTGGATTTTACTTTTACTCTCTTGTTGAAAGTGTCAATTCTCGGAAATTCGAGCCATTTTTACAATGAAAATGAAAAAAATTCTAAAACAATATGAAGATCGTATTCTGAACGAACATAAAGAAATTTTTTTTCTATTTCAAAATATGAAATTTTCACTTCATGGATGGCATTACATGTGTTGTCCTTGGTCAAGCGATGAATCCATCATTGACACATATGGATGTCCTAATCCAGAAGTATCTAGAAAGAAATTAAAAAAATTAATAAAACTGTATTTACGAATGTTTAATAATGTTTAATAAAAGATTTATAACTTTCTTTTTTTTACATTAGGGGAGAGGGGGGCATAGTGGGGTACCGGGGCACAGCGGGGTAGCACTCCTGCTGCTCAAATGAAATGCCGTGAAAAAACTCGAATAGCGTGTTTTGATTGGTTGTTAGTTGACAGTTAACCATGTGTGTTTTATAAAACAAAATGTGAGAACCTATATGTTTTATAAAACAAAATGTGAAATTCAGTGTTTTCGATAAAAAATTCGCGAAGTTAGGGAGCAAGTTTTTTTCAAATCTAGTCATACAAATGTACTAGCTAAATATGATGAACCTGCTCATTTATGTGCAATATGCATTGATGCCTAAGTAATTTTAAAATGTTACTTTTTCTAAGTATGTACACAGTTATGCAAAAATTTAATTTCCCCTTAGGGTACCCCACTTTACCCCTATGTGTGGGGCAAAGCGGGGCAAATCCCATTTTTTAAAATAATGCTCACATGTCGTAAGTTTTTTATGGTAATCAAAAAAAGTACAACAAAAATCATCCGCAATACATTAGTCTATGATATTTAGTAAAAAAAATTTGTTAATTTCTATTATTTTAACATGCGTGGCTAATTGATTGTTAAGTACCCCACTATGCCCCCCTCTCCCCTACTAAAAAGGGTTTTTGCGAAAACAAAGTGTTTGGATCAAAATTGTTCTGTGATTCTTCTTCATCATCGTCACTGCTGTCATCCGTACACATTTCTGTTGTGTCAGATGGTGTTGGCGTGAATGAAGGAATATCGATAGGTGGAGTTGAAGTTGATTTTTCAGATGCTGTCGATATTGATATTGTTATTGTTGAAGTTGAAGGTATTCCAACATTCACATTTTGGATTAGCATTAGCTCCAACTTGAAGCTTTTTCCTTCTTTACCTCTGTTTAGCAACACGTATTTTCCGCTTGCAATTTCCGATAACTGACGGTCCGTTAAGGAGTTATAGGGGAGAGTGGGGCTTAGCGGGGTAGCGGGGCAACACCCCTGCAGCTTAAATCAAAAACCCTGTAAAAAATCGAATGGCGTGTTTTGATTGTTTATCAGTTGACACTTGACCTTGTTGATTGACACACATCGTATTAACGGCCGTTTATGTTTTATAAAACAAAGTGTGAAAACCAGTGCTTTTGTTAAAAAATTCACTTTCCGAACACCCTGTATGTATCAACAAAATACACAAAACAACGTTAAAAAATCAAACAATAACGAACCAATTAACAATAAAACTTCAAAGGGTTTTTAAAATCTGTGTACTCATCTGAAATATATTTTGGATTTTACTTTTACTCTCTTGTAGGAAGTGTCAATTCTCGGAAATTTGAGTCATTGTTTAAAAGGCTCTCATTAAGAATGTGTCGATACAACTGTTAAAAATCAAATCTCCAATAAAAACACACTTAAAAGTTCTGTTTCAAGAAGCAAGAAGCCTTCAAAAAACATAACCAGTTGAAATATCTTGATGAAATTTTAATCATTTCAATTTTATGCTGAAAAAAGCTTTTCTGAAAATTTCATCAAAATCTGTTTACAGCTTCTAGATGAAAAGTTGCACTAGTTTTACCAATTTGGCAAATTTTTTAGAATGTCTGATCTCCCCACTTCGGCGTTGTTTTTCCTTTTTGCAAGAAATACTCATTCTGAGCATTAAGAAGGAAAAATTAACTTTTTTTGTAATTTCAAATTTGTGCTTCATACAGCCAACATAGTGTCGAATTTCTGTTCTGTCTAACCTCTGTAGTAACCAAAAGTTTTCTTAAAAATGAAGGTATTAAATGACTCAATTCCATCATCAATTAACACATAGTGGACATCTGTTTCTTTTATGTTTTAGTTTCTTTACTATTTTCAATTGTCAGATACCCAGCAGAACCAATCTTATTGTCTAGAATGCTGTCCAATGGAGAATCTATATGATGTTTTGTTAAATCTGTACTTTCTAGACAGCCATAATTAAAGAGATTCTCGTAAGTTGCCTAACAACGTTCCAAGCATCTCTCCACCAGTAACATTGCTGCCTCTGGGTGGTTCAACAAGTGAATAGAGGGACGTCAGTCTAAAAATTTGATCAACTTGCGAGGATTCAGCGTTGTTATTGGAACCTCCACACTCACGTAAGAGTAAAAAAAAAGTTCCAGTGGATCTTGATTTATCCTGGACGTCATCAAATATTTAAAATTAAGTGCAGTACAGCAGTTCTTTAAAAGATCTAAAGTGGTGCTAATAGTCGCCTGCTTTTATTCTAACGGCTGTAGACCGAGTTAAAAAATATTCCAGTTCTGCACAATTCCAAATGAATTAGAAAATCTTCTAATTCCTTTTGATTATCTGAATATAGTTTAAATTCAAAGGCGGAATTCGAGTTTAGGATGTCGGCTAAATTATTAATTCATTTACAAAACTGAACTGTTGGCTCAAGATCGCAACTCGCGCTGGAAACTGGTATTGTAACAGCAATCACATGGAGTTTATATGTTTCAGAAAACACCATCTTATACTTTTCAAGGAGGTCCAAAAAATCCATTATACTCGTTATTTTCGTTTTAGTTTTCGACTCAAATCTTGCTATAGTGTTCGGCAAAATATTAATTTCTGATTTCAAAATGTCACAGTCACATTCATAAAATTCGGCGAATGGCAATAAATGTTCCAAATTTAAAAATAATTCTTGTAGAATTAAATCTATGCTTGGTATAAAAATACGAACTTTAAGCTGCTGCTTTTCATAGATAGGATCTTCCTCTAAAGACTGCATATCCGAAATCAAGAATTGTTGATATTTTTGAGGTATTTTTCTACTTCTTTTTCGTTTGCTTTCTGTAGACAGTAAATCAATATTATTATATAAACCGAACTTTTTGCTTTCTTCATATATACCATCAAACTCTTTATCGTCGGATTTCATTGCTTGAAATCTGTCTACCAGAGATCTAATTAATATATTAGCATTTTCTATGTCAGACGTTACCTTTTGAAGATAATCGCTAACATCTTTAAAAATTGTTAAAATCTGTGTGAACATGCACAATGAAAATAGAAATACGAAATCAATTTGCTCTAAAAAGCCAGCGGCTTCCGAAGAACGACAGTTTCTATCATGAATTAACTGGTTTAGTAAAGTCAGTATTTCACTCATCTCTTCTTTATAGAAAAACAAGCCAAAACTTGTGCGGTCCATCTTGTGTAGCAAGTCCTCTTAATTTCGGCGTGTTTTTCTCCTGGGCGTAATATTTTTTGAGTGGAAACAAATTTTGCATGAACAGTTGAGCCAGATAAAAATACATACAAGTTATCAATAGCTGAAAAAAAAACGAGATCCATGAGTAGGTACTTCTTTTGCAAACGTCCACAAGTACTAAATTTAATCTATGATTATAACAATGAACATAGAAAGCATGTTTTTCTTCATCACGAAACAGTTTCTGAACTCCATTTAAGCAACCACTCATCACGTTAGCACCATCGTATGTTTGGGCGACACATTTTTGAATATCAATATTACATTTTTCTAAAACTTCCTTTATACATATATAAGAAAAGCGAAGATGCATTTAATGATTCGGCAGCTTTGAATCTTAATAAACGTTCATATACGACTCCGTCTAAATAGTATCTTAAAACGACAGACAGCTGTTCAACTTTTCCTATATCTTTGGTTTCATCACACATTATAACAAAGCACGTTGCCGATTCTACTTCATTGGAAATTTGTTTCAGAATCAATTTAGCATAGATGACGAAAATTTCATTTTGAATTTTTGCACTGTCGGAAGAAATTTTTTTATGAATGGTTTCATTATATTTTGAAATCAAATGTAATAACTCTAAAAAGTTTCCACGGATTTGCACTGCTAAACATCTTCTCTATGTCCTCTTTGGGCAATTGGTTGAGTAGCCGAAAATAACAATATTTCAGCTATTACGCTAATATACATTCGATTTTCTTTAATAACTTCTGCGTGGGCAGCATTTATTTGAGAAGCAACACTAGTTGAAAAGGTGCGTGATTGTTTATATGATATCCATTTCACCTGATTGTATTTATGATTTTGGCTCATTTCATGCTGTCTAAATCCAGAGTCCCTTTACACTGCTCGCTTCCAATTTCGATAAGCAGTCGTTATAAACACAGAATTTGAATGGTGTCATTGATTCAAGTTATTTACTTGCTCAAGTTAAATTATTAGTGCCTTCATGTTGTACACGATCCCGTGCTTGTTTCTACTTAAGTAAATGCAACACTAACATCGGCAAGATGTCTCCAATTCAAACCGCTGCAACTAACTTCAACATTATCGTCCACAAATGTGATCTGTTCTGTAGCAAACTTAATGAGATCCTGTCGCTAGTTGAGCAACGTTTACCCTTAGCCTTAAGGCTAACTGCGTGATCAAGCGCAGCTACAAAGGTCTGACGTCTACTCCAGAAATATATTCATGTTATTTCATTTCATTTCAATATTGTTAGTTGTACTTTATTATTTTCCCATTTGTTTTCTGTCACTTTACTCTCGTTAACATTGCTTTTTTTTTGTAATTTTGGTGTTTTTTTTTTGTTTTTTTTCTCCTGGTAATTGGGCTTTGGCCTGTCTAGGGAGACAATAATAATAATAATAATAATAATAATAATAAAAAGCCGGACATGTCCCGCTTTATCCGGACAAATGGTCACACTATCAAAACATTCTTTCTGCTTCTCTTGCTCGACTCGAATCTTCCCCGCAATTTGATGGCGAGTTTCGAGTAAGTCTTCAATCATGGTTGGAATCGCAGACACTTCAATCTCTCACTGCCATGTCTTGATGTGAACCCAAATAACAACTGACTTGGGGTCTTGTTGGTCGTCTGGTTGACCACATTGTTGATTGCGACTGTACTTTTTGGACATTCTCGTCCCACCGACCTTCCTTCAAAGTGGTTGCTAGCATTGCCGTCAGTACCGATCGGTTCAACCGCTCGACTTGCCCATTTGCTCTTTGCCACTGCGTTCAAAATGTGTTTGTTGTTATTCTGTTGGCAATATGTTTTGAAACAGCTTCCTTGGTCCATTCCATGTGTCGCAAAAATTTCTCGAAAATAGTTGATCACGTACTTTGTCTTGGTAGATTTGGTGGCTTTGGGAAAAACGAATTGCGTCTTGTTTCGCTTGCTCTTCGGGAAAGAACCCAAATGATCCACATGGAACATGTAGAATGGTTCGGGTCTCTTTTGGATTGGGTGTAAAAATTCTTCTTTCTTGTCTTGTTGTATAAACATTTCCTCATCCTTGGGAACCAGTAATGATCTGATAGCCTTTACAGACTCTTCTCTACAGGAAAATTCTGTACACCTCTCTTTCTTCCTTTGATTCCGGTGGTTTGGAGATGACTTTAAAGATTTTCTTTATTTTCTCATCCGTTAGTTGCCCAGACAATACCCAATCATCTTGGTAAATGTGCAAGACTTGCTCAGTTCTTTCTGAGAGACTGGATTACAACTCAACGCATCGGCGTGTTTCATTTGCTCTCTAGGTTTGTTCTTCACATCGAACGTGAATTCTTGGAGTTGTAGCCACCTTCTGGCGATTCTGGGGATGATTTGTTTCTTCTGACTTGTGGCTTTCAGAACGTCAGAGACTTATAGAATTATAAATTATTAACTAAGTTTTCGCTTAGGATGAGTACAATACGTCAAACTAAGACCAACTTAGATCAACTGAAAACTTATAATCTAAAATATTGCAAGAGATTGCAAAATAATAATTAATAATCAAAATAATGATGAATAATACAATTATGGGTAAACAAGATATAAATAGAATACAAGGGGTCTATTGTCTTAGGGTGCACAACTCCTCCTTGCCGAAGTCGAAGAAAGGTGGTTGTTTCGTCGTAGGTAGAGGATTCGTCTTCTTTTTAGGATCATTCGGATGATGATAAAGATGACGCTACCAATAAACCATGAAGAGTTTCCAGGGATGAAGGGAATCTCTTGAATTTTTTTGATGTTTGGTTTTTGTAGATTCAGGGATCCTTTGATCTCGTCAAGGTCTCGAAGGTTGATGTCTTCTAAGTTCATTTTGTGGATTTTGTCAGATGTTGTTGATTTAGAGATAGTCGACATTTCTAGTTTTGGTAGTAGGATTTTTGTGAATTTGGGTGACGAAACAGGGTTTGTCAATTTCGATGAGAAATTGTAATCAATTTTTTAAAGTTGGTTCGATTGATATTGACCTTTAACAGTAGTGATGGTTCAATGATTGAATTATGCAGAGTGCCTAGTTTTGGAAAACTGATTACTACTTCAATTTTTTCGATCAATTTTGAAATAGTCTGGAATGCGGTGGTAATTTGAGAAATTATCATTTGAATTTTAAAAAGAGTTTCTGGATCCATGGATTGATTTTGCAGTTTTCTCAATGTCTCTTCAATTTGAATAATTGGTGTTTGAAGGACTATTTGATTATGAGCCATAGTTTTGGTAGTGTTTTCAAATTTATTAATTGATTTTTGAAGTAGTGTAATTTGATCGTTTACTAATGTTTTAATTTTTATCTTATTTTTATCTTGCTTGGTCTAAATTTCTTGTTATTTCTTTGACGATTGAGCCTCGTGCATTAATTAATCCACGTTTAAATCGTTTTTCGAATGCTTTTGGATTAAGTTGCAAAATTTGAATTTCTATTTTTTGTTCTAGAATTTGGACAATATTATAAAAATTGTGAGGTTCTCTTTGTATATTCGAAGAAGAATTTTGATTAGCTGTTTTTAATTCTGAATATCGAAGTTTAAGAATTTTGAACTCTTCGATTATTGGATCGATGTCGTAAATTTGGATAAATGACCAATGATTAATTATGTTTTGAGTTTTACCTAGGCGTATTGGTAAAATGCCTGGATTGTTATTGGGGTCATGAATCTTGATTAAAGTTAATTTTGATATTTCCATCAGGAACAAAAGGATTGATCTGAAACACTGGGATTTCTTAATTCTTTTAAATGAACTGTTTGTTTTTTTTTATTCTGTACTTTGGATTTTTACGATGTTATGATCAAGGAATTCGATTAACCAATATGGTCCTTTATATTTGTCTGTTTTTTTATCACGTTTTTTGTTTGTTTTGTATACAGTTTGACCAAGTTTAAGTTGAAATTGTTCTGGATCTAAAAAGTTTCTGTTGTTTAAGACAATTTCTTTCTGATTATCAATATGGGTTTGAATTTTTTTCTACAGGTGTTTGAGTTTTTTCTTATGGTTTGAAACATATTCGTTATAAAATGTGCTATTGAGGAAATATTAAGGAGTTGTATGCGGTTATGGCATATTTTATTAAACGAATAATGTTGGCGTTGTCATGAGTTGTTCTTAAGATTCTTAAATGTTCAATTAAAGTAGAATGAAATCCTTCTACTATTCCATTGAAATCATGATGTAAAGGTGTTTTAAAATGAACATTAATTCTATTATTAATTATTAATTTAGTATTATTTATTACTAATTTAAACCCTTAACAGGCGAAGGCCCAATTATAAAGGGAGTTGTCAAAAGTCCATGTGCACAAAAATACTGATAAGCAAAAACCCTTGTAGCTACGTTTATACAGACGTAGTTAGCCTTATGGCTTGGGAATTTACTTACATTAGTCGTGGCCCAACATATTGTTGCAAATTTTCTTCATTGAATCAAAGTGAATATCACATTCAACACGTGTCATCTGTGTTAGCTGAGAGTTTGTTCGCGAGAAATTTGAATAAAATACAATTTGCTTCTTGTGTTGAATCTCGGAACACTAAAACTTATGTTTTTAACCGATTCAATAGAATCAATTTTGTTATTAAACAAATTGTATAGAAACTTTACAAGTAAAATGTGTCTTCGCATAGCAAGCGATGTAAACCTAAATTTTCTTAACTGGTTATGGTCACATCCCCGAACTGGGTAAGCTTCCTCAAACTTATAAAATAACTCAAATTTTTGCTGTTCCTATAAATAAACCCATATAATCTGTAAGCATCATTGATAACACTAGATATGTGACTATTGGCTCGTATTTGCTCGCTCTCTGTGTTTGCTGCGTTTACCTCTTGTTGCTGTACTTCGACCATTTTGTCCGCCATTTGAGCCAGTTCGTCAACGTCTCTGGATAATGTCAACAAGACTGTTTGGACCGTCGTTGGCAGCCGTTGCAGCCACAATTCCTTCAATACTTCTCTGGGCACAGCTGCACCTCCGAGTCGTGCCATTTCGTTTAGTAGGGTTGATGGTTTTTTATCCCCTAGTTCCAACTCCGACGTGAGCCTTCTAATTTTTCTCGAAATTGACTCGGAGAACAAGTCGGTCAGTCTTTTAGAGTGGGGTATTTGTTGATCGTTGGGGGGTTTATGACGATGTCGGATACTTGCGACAGTATTTCCGTTTCAATTGGGCTTATTGCGTAAGTTGTTAGCTATGTATCTCTCTGTTAGGTATTTTAAACACTTGTTAGAAAGCAGACAGTTTACTATTTATACAGACCACAAACCGCTCACTTTCGCGTTTCGGCAAAACCTGGACAAAGCGGCGCGGCGCCGCGACAGGTGCGACACCTTACGTACATAGTGCAGTTTTCAACAGATATACATCATATTAGCGGAAAGCAGAATGTTGTCGCGGATGCCTTGTCGAGGCTGGAAGTAGTTAACTTCCCACAAACAATTGATTATGAGGAGTTAGCGCAATATCAAAGTCAAGACCCACAACTACACGATATTTTGCAGAACCCGCAATCGACCTCGCTGGTGTTAAAAAAACTTTCGTACGGAAACCAGACGGACATTTATTGCGATGTCTCACAAAATAAAATAAGACCGTTCGTCTCCAGCAGACTCCGAAAAGCCATTTTCGATAAGATGCATGGTTTAGCCCACCCTGGAATCCGAGCATCGGCAAAAATGATATCGGAAAGGTTTATTTGGCCCTCTCTAAACAAAGACGTCAGAAAGTGGACTCTGGCTTGTATTAATTGCCAAAGAGCAAAAATTACAAAGCACACTAAATCTCCCCTGGAGGTGCTTCCGACTCCAGACGAACGCTTTCACACCATACATATCGACTTGATAGGCCCCTTACCTCCCTCAAACGGTAAATCGTATTGCTTGACGTGCATAGACAGATTCAGTGGTTGGCCCGAAGCCTTCCCAATTCCAGATATCCAAGCAAGAACGGTAGCGGAGGCCTTGAATACGGGATGGATCGCTCGTTTTGGCACACCCTTGTCAATTGTTACGGATCAAGGCCGCCAGTTTGAAAGTTCGCTCTTCCAAGCATTAATCGCTCTGTATGGAGCGTCTGTTAACAGGCTGTGATTGTATCGGGTATTTGTTATTTGAATGAACTGTTCGCTTTTGAATTTGCTATTATCCACGTAACATGGTGGCCTCTTCTTGAAGAGATCTCCACACAATGTGAGTTCACTATCGAAAGTAATTCGTATGTCCTTAATTGATTCTAGTCTTTCCAATGTATGTCCATTTATAGTGTATGCATAATTAATTAAAGATTTTTTCTTAGAAAATGAAACTACTTTACACTTTGAAATATTAAGCGAAAGATGATTGCGATTACACCGAAAGTTTAGCATTACCAAACAAAATTGTAAATACTCACAATCCTGAACAGATCTGACATTGGTATATAACTTGAGATCATCGCCAAACATTAGTTTGTTGCACGGAATAAAATTTGTGATGTCATTTATAAACAAACTAAACAATAGGGGACCTAGGTTCGACCCTTGGGGTACACCAGATAAAGGCACAAATGGTTTAGATGTAAAGTACCGTACAACCATGATATAAAGATTTCTAAGATATGATATTCAGGCAACCCGAACGCGTCCAGCTCGCGCAGTGACGTCACTCGGAGAGTAGCAGTTGTAAGAAATGCCATTGTACGGTGCTTAAAAGCAGGAATAAAAGTGTTATATTCGTGTTATTAAATAATATTATTAAAAACAATGTTTTACGCAAGATCGATTTAACTAACGAACAATTTAAAATTCGTTTTCTATTTTAATGCTGAATGAAGGCAGTTAAAACAAGTAAAAGTTTATAGATTTACGGATCAGGACAGTCGCTTGTAAATATTTTGTTGAAATGAGGTTCTAAACATTTCATTAAGCATACGAGCGTAGATATGTCAGTTTAGAATAATGAATTGACTAATCAAGGGTGTGATTTTTTCAGATGTAGAAATAAAATATTTTGGTTTTGATGTAATTATGGTATTTTTTGCATCTCCTCGAAAGCATAATGCGAAAAAAAATTCAAATTATGTATTTTGAAAATTAAAATTGTCAACATAACATATCATACTCCTTTTAATTTTCAGAAATTGGTAAGCTATGCTGTACTTCTTTACCCTCATTTCAAAGATAAAAAAAAACATTAAATTAAGTTTGAAAAAAAGTTTTATCAAGTTAGAAAAAAGAAATCAGAAGCTACAAAACAAACTTAATTCAAAATTAATTAATAATTTTCACAAATTCCCTCTTCCTTTTATCTTATCTCTTCTTTCTTTTAAAACTTAATTTAATTTATTAATTCTAAATTTTTTTCTAAAGTTATTCATTTTCGCTTTTAAGTAAATCTACATTTGCTGTCAAGTCGTTTTCGAAGTCTGTGTTTACGCTATCGAAACAAAAAGTAAAGTTTATTTGATTATTTGACAACATGCAAACACAAAAATGATTTCTGAAAAAAACTGATTTTCCTTATTAGGTGAAAGTGTAAATTTACAATAAACGTTGGCGTCGTGTTATTGTCGATCTAAAGTTCCCTATAAAAATTTGATTAAAGAAAACTTAAAAAAAATTAAAGAATACAACCAAAGAAAAATTGTTTCATTAATTACTACTTTTTAGCAAATAATGGCTTGATATTTTGCATAAATAAAAAGAAATTAAAGTAATGTAAGAAAGTTATTAGCGATGAGTTACCAACTTACTCCGTTTCAATTATGTTTTTCACAAATTTGGCTTGATCTCTTTTGCACGCTTTTTCTTCCCGTGCTGTTGAAGGTTTGCGTGATTTTCCTTTCGGAAGATATAAAGAAATACAGTTCGTATATTAAGTTTCTCTCATAGTCCTCTGCACAGAAATGTTTTCAACATATTCTGGCATTTTCTAAATTTCTAAAAATCAAACCGACAACACGAAATCACCCACAATTGTCTTGTCACACTGTCTTTGGGAAATCTAAAAAATTTGATATTCTTTTCAGCATAGTTTCCCTGATTGTCACTATTGTAGCCAAATATAGAACAACGCATTTTAGTATTTATTATAATTATTATTATTATTTTATTAACGAATTAACTTGAAGATATAATACAAAAATTTTGAAAATCGTTAAAAGCTGGAAACAGGATAAATACAGATTCCAATAAGACAAGCACGTGCCTTACATGTGAACTAACGATTCAGCCTAAGTACTCTCCGAGTGACGTCACTCCCCACTCCGTAGATGCGGAATATCATACCTTAGATGTCGTTATACCATGCTGTACAACGATTATTCTATCGCTTAAATGAGAAATAAATAGTTTGAGAAACGAATTTGAAAAACCAATTCTATCAAGTTTTTCAATTAAAACAAAATGATTAATTTTGTCAAACACTTTCTCAAAGTGAGTGTAGATCACATCACATTGGCCTTTATTGTCGCTTGCAAATTGTGTATGAAGTTTAAACAGTTCTATCATTTTTACATTCATTTCCGTTATCGATAGTAATTTGTTCGGGGATTCCGTAGAATGAGAAATATTCTAGGAAAGTGTTACAAATTTCAATGGCTTGTCCTAATTTAGAAATGGCACCGGTGATTGTTAAGAAATTTTGATTATCTAATTTAAATACATCGGCGTGCCAAAATTGGAATTGGTTGCCAATTTATTGAGTTTGAACAAGAGGACGGTTTCTTTCTAGCATATTTTGTTGTCTGACATATTGGACGTTCATTTATGAAAACTGTTACATCACTTCTCATTTTTGGCCAAAAATTGTTTCGTTCAAGTTGTTCATATGTTTCTGTACCACGATGGTGTTGCATTTTCCTTCGTGCTGATGCTTAATAAGCATTTTCCTTTCATCTTTTTCTCTTACCGTTTCTTTGAAAAACAGAATTGAAAGCGGTATACAATTTATCATCATAAAAGTATAAGTGAAACGTTTTGTCGTTTGTTCCATATTTTTTCAAAAATTGCAAAATTAATTTTGAGTTATTATTGAGTGGAATTCGAACGAGTATAATTTTGTGCAAGTGTACCGTATTGTTTAAGTTCTGCTAACTTGTATACTTGTGGATGAAAAATTTTGATTGGACATTTGTTCATTAGAAGTTGTGGGTGTTAGAGTATCTAAGGGATTTTCAGATAGAAATCTTAGATATTCCAGTATTTCATGATTGACGTTTCCAGGATTATTAGCAGTACTGTATGTTTCATTTTGGTCGTTCTCCAGAATGTTGAGTTGAATTCTTGAAAGAGAATCTGGGTTAGTATTTTGTTTTCCTTTTTTGTAAATAATTTCGTAATCATATTCTTCTAATCTTAGTCGCCATTCTATTGGTTTGCTATTGGGTTCTTTTAAGTATAAATTTTGAATTTTCGTCCGAATAGATAAGATCGAAAATATTTGCAGCTCCACACAATGCTTAGTAACTCTTTTTCAATCGTGCTGTATTTGCATTCTGTGTCATTAAGCGTTCGAAAAGCATACGCGATGGGTTTGGGTCCGTTAAGTTGGCCATTTTACATACCTTTTTCAACGTGAGCTTACCGGCAACCTTTTTATCCACTTAACTTACACTAATTAAAGTTTACAATTAATAAAATAAAACTAAACGTTGCCGCATGCAAAATAAACTAAAAAGAAACGAAACAAATCAATTTTGTTTTACAACAATGGCGGCACCACTCAAACAAAGACGACGTGCTTTCTTTGGAGTACCGAACGGAAGTGATCTCTACTGGTCAACATTCCTTCCGCCAGGCGGGCGGGTGGCGGCAGTGACTTGTTAGATAAATTATCTAACAAGTCACTGGGTGGCGGTCTCAGTTCCGCGCCGCGGCGGTACTTTTGAATTCAAATCGAGCCATTACAAGGTATACAGCGTGTCCCAGAACTCGTGACCCAGAGAAAAAAGGCTTATGGAGGCAAACAAAATTTCAAAACAAACTTTTTTTATCTCAAAAAATAATAGAGTTAAGACGAAAAAACGGTAGCCAATCCCGATGCAGAACAGGATTTGAAAACCGGTAACTATGGACACATACTATCATTCATTGGTCAGATGGATATTCGTTGCCCAGGATATTTTACTCTATCTCTAGAATAAGCTTCTGGAATTGGTTGTTAATTTTTAATCCTTTCTCAAATTTTATTAAACTTAATTAATTTTTGTTTGAAAATTTACATCTGTATTGCTGTCGGCACCTCCCCTTGCTCTATGGGTCATGAGTTCTGGGACACTCTGTATATTTAGACTTACCTCTTACCTCTTAATATAAAATTGGCTTCCCGAATGACAAGACTCTTTGGGAAATTATTCAAAGTGGAAGTCAAAGAGCACGACATAAATGAGCAATCAAGGACTTCTACACAGAGAAAAATTTATATGGATTTTGTCTACAAATGTTCACGAAACTGTTACAATTTGTGCAGTTTATCTGCATCTGTTTATTTAAAGTGAATTGTTATATTATTTTGCACAATATATCTTTAACTTATCCACAATATTATTCAAACATTAGTCAATTTTTTATCAAATAATTTTGCACAAAACTGTGTGACTTGTAATGCACAATATTGTGTGAATATTTAATTCCAGAATATAAGGTGAATTTTAATTGCACAAAATTGTGCTAATTTTTAACGGACACTATAAGAATATTTTACGCAAAATTGTTCGAAACATTTTTAAATATTGTGTATGAAAATTGCCCAATCTTATACTTTAAAAACGCTCAAAGAAGGGTTATGTCAAAAAAAGTGCACATATAATATTCAAACATTTTTATTATTTATTTACTTCTATAATACAAATACATATAAATGGCAAGATATTTTACAGAATAATTTAAAAATTATACTAAATATCTTAGTGAGACAAAACATTTATAATTTAGGGTTGTAACAAAGCACGAAAAAAAAACAATGTAAATCTGCAACTTTAAAAAATTCCTTTTCCTCACTTTCTACATCAACTTTAAAAGCATAAAATGTCGTGAAAACCCAATAGTTTTTATTATTTTACAATAAAAACAGAAGTTTTGATCATTTTTATTTACAATGATTTTCTCAATGAGGCCGAAAACAGGAAAACAATCAGTCCAGTTTTCCGTTACATCAGTTTGATTTTCATTTTGATGTAGAAAATAGGTTTTTAAATGTTTCCGAAATGAATTGAATTTATTGTAAATTCTCCAACATCTTTTGACATTACAAGGCAAATTATCATTGTCTTGCAAAAAATGATGGTTTCTTAAATGTTTTATGTAATTACATATTAACATCACATTTAAATGCAGAATCACATTTAAAACAACACAACATCTCAATATTATAAACAAGTATTAATGATTATAAATGAATAATAAAAATATAAAAATTAAAATAAAAGCATGCATAATAATGATTTAAATTAGAAACTGATTATAAACTACACATAAAATAAAAACAACAAATGTCAAAAAACAATAAAGCTGGTATATACTTAATTTAGATTTGTCAAAAATTATAAAAAGTTCAAAATGTAGCTTGATCCTCAAACTGACGCAATTGATAGATAATTACAGTGAATATTTATTCCCCAGCGTAAAAATAGACATTTTGAATAAAAATGGTTAAGAAAATTATTAATGGTATTAATAGTATTATTATCATTATTTAACATTTAACTACTCTTACCAACAAATATGTCGTAAATGTCAAGTAATTCCCATGCTACAAGTATATTCTTTACTTTATCCATAACTTTACGACTATTTATTTCTCTACTCAAAGTTAAAACAAATTGCATACATTCAGAGATGTAAAACATAAATTACGCAATAGACAATAAGCATAATTGTAACGTAATGAGAAGAGTATTATTATAGTATACTTACTTGTATCATCAAGTTCTACCCCACTAGCACTCAACTGCTCAACTGAACAAAATCAAAATACGAAACTGCAGTAAGTTATACAAAGGACACGTGTTGTTTAGACTGCAAATTTTCTGGAATCAACGAGGGAATAAATGCGATTGGATGTTCGCACATAAAAAATAACTTTGTTGGCTGATTCCAGTTAAAGATATTATTTTTGTTTCCAAAATGTCTTTCAATTTTTCACAATCATTGTCAAAAAAGTTTGAACACTTTTGTGGATTGTTAAATTAAGCAAATTATGTAAATAAACAACATAAATTGTTCTACAGTAAAACATAAAATTGTAACTCACCAAGTCTCTTACCTGATTTGAAAAATTTTACACAATTTGTCGAGTTAAAATTCAAAAAAAATTTTACACAATCAAGTTGAAAAAAAGTAAGCAGCGGTTTATCATCAATTAACGCAATTGTAAGAAAAATTGTGACAATTTACAATCACACAACGTTGGGCAACAGATTTCTAGAGCATTTTTCTCTGTGTAATATTAGGTGAACCTCAGTTTCCACTTTGTGCATCACATTTTGGGCAGTTTTTTCTGGCTTTTATTTTAATGACTTCTTCTATATCTTCGAAGAAAAAATCTAACAAAGTTCTACTTCTATGGATGTTAGGAAATTTTCGGTACTATAGTTACATCCATCACAAGTTTCGAAGGCGATGGCACATGGTAGAGTTGAGAATCATATGTGAGATGAGATAGTACTAGTAGTACTCACGGTAATTATTCCCTCAGGTTGAGTTCTTCTAGGAAAATATTTAAGAAGAAGGAATGCTTTCAAATAATACGATTTCTTCGTGACTTCTGATTGAATAGTTAATTGTTTTATAATTTCGACAACTATATTTTTTTCTTGTAAATGGACAATAGCAAACAGCAAATATTTGAATGAGTGCATCAAAGGCACAAGTATTTGCTAGTGTAAATTAGCTCTTTGCCAACTTTTACAGGCATCAGGTTATCCGAGTGGCTATTATGAAGAAGTCCTATCGGTTTTACTTTTCTAACACATGAGTAATTTGCAGCAACCAACTCTGCTTATGGTTCCAAATAGGAACTTCTGGATCTATTTGTGTTTTCCCTTTATTCTCGCCAATTTTTCCTACTTTTCGTGACTTGTCAAGATTAAGAGTTTCAATGCATATGACACAAAGTCGTTGATCTTCCAAAGATGCAGAACAATCTTTATGATGATGAATTGACTTTCCGCAATAATCGCAATTGAAATCTGTTGACAATCTTAATTGACACGATGGGCATTTTGTGAAAAACGAAGTCAAAACTAAAATAATATAAAATTAAAACAATAAAAATATTACAAAAAAAAACACCTAACTCCGATGTTTTCAACTTTTTTTCGGTTTCTTTGGAACTCCGAGAACTCTTAAATTCCTGGGAAAATAGTGTTTTTTCTGTATGTTGGTAACTAGTAATATAACATACCTTTTTACATCTAAAATTATGTTTCGCAAGTTTTAAAGTGTTCTGATATGAATTCTTATAAAATCGTCCACTCGAACGGATAACTGCATGTTTCCAAAGGTTCTATTTTTTATATTATTAAAATTGCTTTCGACTGCAGCTGATGAAGCAATGTTTGGGGCCCCCGGAAAGTACTTTTGCATCACAGCCGTAAATAGTGGAATTTTGTCTGAGATTTTCAAAAACTCATCAACAAATGATGGCAGCCATTCGTCCTGCTAATTCCAGTCAGACAAATTTTACAGGAGGTAAAAAAACCTATTAATTTTATTAAAAATAGATTTATAAAAGAACTCAAATTACAAAAGGGTTAATACCATTCAGTTACGAATTATACATAATAATAATTTAAAAATAACTCCAAAATTAATACTTTTTAACACTGTATAATTGGAGATAACAGACGATCTTTCTTGGATTTTTTGTTAATTTAGGAGTTAGCAGTTTTACAGCAGTGGTAAATAAAAATAACTTCAAATATTTGCTGAATAACGACGTTTTATTAGTTGTATTGGGAAAATATAATAATAAGAGTAGTAATAATTACTAAATTTAAAATAAATGTCTTATTAAAATGAATGTTGTCAACGCAATTTTGCGCCACTGACTTGAAATCGTTCCCTAAGACACTAATATGGAGAGATTGCTCATTTTAACTCAAAGTTTAAGCAACTTCAAACAATTTTTAAAAAGTTTCATTTTGATAGGAGCCAAAATTTTCCATTTTTTTTTAATCAAGATTTGAAATTTGGAGGGATTGCTAATCTGGACTTGTTCATTAAGTGTCCCAAATTCTAAAAATTAGTGCATTGTAAACAATTTCTAAAAATTTTCAGTTTTATAACGAGCCAAAAATTTCCAAAATGTTCTATTCTCACTTATAATGTTGGTATTTTTGATACTAGAGTGATAAAATTTTGCTATTTTGGACTTGTCTACTTACTACACTAAATTCTAAAAATTAACAGTAACAAAGACAATTTTTAGAAATTTTTATTTTTAGAACATGGTAAAATATTGTAATGTATCATTAAAAATCAATGATTGGGTTTTCGATGTATGTGTTTTATTTTACACCCACTTGTTTCTTTCCTTTTTTTTTCCTACGATTTTCCTTGTTTTTTTGTTAAAAATTCGAGTTGCATCTAACTGGTTTTCGTATGTGTCAAAAAAATCATTTACGCTTTTTCGGTTGAAACCTTTTACTCTTGCTAATGATGTAGCTTCTGGCTGACGTAAAGATAGAGTTAGGTGACGCTTTAAAAAGTTGTAATACCATTTTTTTCTTGCCATTTGTTCTTGTTTACTAAATCCACAATTTATTTTGTTTTTCTCTGCTAGTTGATATGCCAGCCTCCTTTATTTAATTGTTAATCCAAAAATATGTTGTTCTAAGTTTAGGATATGCTCAACAAGGTCTTGCTCTATATTGTCAGGCAATGCTTTTATGTCCTTTTATTATTTTTTTGTCTTTGGCGTGTTTATTGGAATTTGTTAGTTGCCTTTTTAAAGTGGCTTTAGGAATCCCAAACTGTCGAGCACATTCATTTAAACCTATAACACCCATTTTGAAGAGCGTTTGCTAAATCTTCTTCTCTCCATTTGTAATATTCCCTTCTTTTCTTCTGTGCTTCCACCTTCATAGGAAAACAGTTTGATAGCATTGTTAAAAGAAATACATTTATCGTTTCTCCTATATTTGGACCTATGATCGGTTTTCTATATTGGACCGGTCCAATATAGGAAACCAACCGATCATAGATCCAAATTAGGCAACTTGCTCTTCAATTTTTTAACCTTTATTTATTTTTACATTATGCTTCGAAAATGAAAGGTAATTAGCAAATTAAATAGCCAAAACTAGGAACTTTACTGAATTCCTTGACTAATAAATTATAGGTGGGAATAAGTATTAGTATATTGCTTACGTTTGACCGTAATAAACCACAATTTAATATGCACTTTTTGTTGATGTTAAATAGCGTCGCTCAAGTTGCAGATATTGGCGCCAATTTTCGACAGCAAGCTGATCTGTCTACTATCGTTCAAGTCGACTTAAAAGATGACGTTACAACATCTACTTACTGCGAAAACCTAGTAGTCCAATCAAGGTTCCGGTCCAATATAGGCAACTCTCCTCTACTCTTTTTAGCCAAAGTTTACTTTGTTTATGTGACGAAACTTGAGGCTTTTAAGATTTATGAATTTTAATACCCATAAAGGTATTTTAGGAGGTAATTAAAAAAACGATGGTGTTTCTAAAACGTTAAGAAGCACGTCTAAACTGAATAGATGTAAGATTTACATTGTTTCCAGATTGTTGTCGAAAAAGTGTTCAACGAAGTCTTGATTAAGTCGTCTTGTAATTAGAGGTTTTTTCAAGAATTCAAATAAACCTGATAAAGAAACCAAATAAAGTGACATCTTTTCCCAATGAATTTTCAACTTTTACGGTATTAAAAAAACGTAACATTTCTTTTATATGATTGATTTGAAATACACACCCAAAAATAGTAGATTTTGTTATACGGCAGAAAAGTGGTACTTTTTGTCGAGCAATTAAATTGCAGTAGCAAGGCGAAGCGTATGCAAAATTGCGAGACAGCAAAGCCACTTTTCGGTAAAATAACAAATACTACTTTTTTCCAAACGTTAAATTCAGTCCCACGACCAACAAGGAGTAAGCGCAAATTGAACTAAAAACATGGATGGCTGTGCATGTAGTTGTCATTGATAACATTTACTGTGAAAAATAGTTTCAAAGTTAAGATCGTGCAAGCGCCATACAGAATGTAAGTGTCAAATAGTACTTTTTCTGCCTAGGCAGCAAAAGTGTTTCCATGTTAAAGGGCGCTTTTCATTACTTACAACAAAATTGCCTATTTTACTGTCTAAAAACGATTAAAAAATAGTGACTTTTTGTGACGTTTGGAGAAAAGCATTGTTTTATAGTTGTCGTTTTGATTAAGGTTTTGCGTTCAAAATTCAACATATCAAAAGTGTTATTAATTTTTCTTATAAACTCTATTGTCGCCCAAGCTGCTGAGGGTAAAATATTTCAGGTCATTTGAATGCAGTCACACTTGAACTAAAAAGTTGTGCGGCTAATTAAACTTCCATTTTTTGAAATGATGTTGGTGTTAAATGACTATCTGATAGTCTAGGAGCTTGATTTATATTTCTAGAGCAATCTCTATTGTAGAATTCTACTACAAATGTTTTATCAATTCAATTCTGCATAACTGCGCTCAATTATTCTTCCTTCTTCGTCGACAAAACAAACAAATAGATGGCATATATCAAAAGAATAAACAATTTTTTGCTCATTAACGAAATAATAAGGCTTTGTCCCACATACACCCAAAATGGTAGGTAGCAAAATTAAAAAAATTAGATCCAACATCTGAAATGACCACCCGAACTAGTAAAATAATTTCTTTCAGTTTGATATAGTTTGAAAAATTATTATTTTTAGAGCTTCTAAAGAACAGAATGTTTGATTAAAACATATTCTATAGGCTGTTTCCAGTTGACAAAATGCTAAAGCATTTTTGCCGGCAAATGTTTTTGATGTTTTGCTAAAGATTTCAACATTTGCGGCTCTACTTATTTTATTTATTTTAATGGCCATTTCGATAGGTTGTACAAGGTGTTTATAAATGTATCTAGCATCAAGAGTGGCTATGAAATGTTAAAGAAATTTGCCGCTCATTACAAATGTGAGTTTCAATTTTTCAACTGACATTTGCTGGGCTCTCCATAATTAAAAAGCCACAAAATGGGCAAAAGTTTGATAGCTGAATTTGCTACCTTTGCTACCGATTTGCCAATTTGCTTCATAATACGAAAATGGGTCATGTTTAAATTACCCGCCACAAAAAGTTCGTTGACGGGGACACTTTTTGAATCGTAATTCTCAATTTTACGCTTGGTGTCGCTTCTCATTGTTGTTCTTTGATCTTACCGCATTGGGCTTGCAAACTAGCTATAGGTGGCGCTGTAAAACAACAATATGTCGACCCATTGAAGGATGCACTTTTGCATTCCGGTCGTTTACAACACAAAAATCAACAAATAAACCCACTTCTAACACCACAGAACACATTAACAGCAAAAAGCGCGAAATTTTAACACGTGTTTATCCTTCAACGGACAGTTCAGATTTTTTCCGCTGCACGACGCGTCGATCTCTCGGGTTGTCCAATAGCCGCTGAGCAGGCCGATGACGTCACAGCGGTGGGTGGGACGGCGTCGCGTTTTTCGGTAAACTTCTATATACCAGAGCTTATTATTATCGGTCCACTCATTAAAAAGTTAAGTTGGCAGTCCCTAGCGATTTTTATCAATTATAGTTGGCAGCAATAGCGATTGACCTTGATCCAACTGTGGCATGCGTAGAAGCTAATCGTCTTGTTCAACATTGTCAAAACTTGTAAATCCTTCTTTTGCAAATCTCTATTAAAATCCTTTTTTTGCAACACATTTTGAATTAGTCATTGATTAATACAATCAACTTTGACAACGTGTTAACCTCAAAAATCGTTACATTCAGTTTTCTCCCAATTTTCTCCCTAAAGAATTGAAAGTCTGATTTACACTCAAAAATTTTCTAAAATTTCGTTACATTATTATCAGAGCTGGCTTCTTGGTCATCATTATTATAAATGCGACTGTTATATTCGTATTGTTCATTGTTGTATGGACAATAGTCGTTGTTTGGATTTTCTTCATCAGCAATATTGTATTCTGCGTTTTGATAGTATAAGGGATTCATTGTTTCAGTGTTGTCAACATCAGGATTGTCATAGTAAGGGATATTTTGTGCATTATTTGGATTTTCATTTGGTAATGAATTTACTGTGTTGGTTTTCATAGGAGCTGTTTTTTTTTTGGAAGGTGGAATTGGTCTTGAAGCAAAAACGTTAGTTTGTTGTCTTTGGAATTGTGGTACGAATGCATTATTTCTCGGGAAATTACTTCGGAATGGTGGTCTAAACTGGTTTGGTAAATTTTGTCGACAAATTGGTGGTTGAAATGTTTGTCTCATATTAAACTGTCGAATCTTTGTTCTTATAAAATTTGGTCTTTGAATGTTTGAAGGTTGTAAATATTGAAAGTGGTTTTGCGGTTAAGGTTTAGGGTTTGGATGATTTAGGTTTTGATTTGAATTATGGCTGAAGTATTTAAAATTTTCTTCTTCAACAACGAGACTGATCGTATTTTCTTAATAAAGGTACACTAGAAGGAGCAATTAACATTTCGGTTTATTTGACGACTGCTCCTTAACAATTCGTTTAAAATCAAAGAGTGATTTTCTATATTGTAATGTCGTTATTATTAAAACGAACACTTTACAATTAATGATTTATTTTTAATCAAAGTTACATTGTGAAGATTCAATTTACCAATTACCAATGTCCATATTATAACAATAGCAACTATTTATATTTTCTCAAAGGAGGTCAGTCAGGTTGCTACTTCAGCACCTTAGCGCAATACCTGAGCACTACAATATGGCTGCAGATTTTTAGCAAGGATTGTAGCACTTCTTGTTCTAAAAATACCTAGTTTTAAATCTGCATTTTTACAGAACAAACATTTACCTGAGACGTTAGAGCTTTTTGTAAATACAAACATAGTGGGTGATTCAGATCTCCTCAATGTAACCGTTCCTGGAGTTGGTTTTTTCGCAGATCCCGACTGCAATTGCGATCCATTACTTTTACTTTTCTTTGTTGGTGTCACTGTATCATCTTCTGATTCAGAAGAACAGCAAGCATGGTCATAAAAAACAGTTTTAGCAGTAAAACTTCGGTTAGAACCATTGGTTATTTCAGATTTCAATGTTGTAATAATATTGAGTCAGAAATCAAATGGTTTATTGGTGAAGCGACAAATCCAAGTTTGTGAGGAAGCAGGATATATTTTATGACAATATGGGAAGTTTTACAAACAATAGCTGTTTAACAGACAAGTTGGTTAATGAAAGCGATTTTAACCGGCCGGATGTTTAAGTGTCTCTTTAACTGAAGTTATTTTCGATTTTGATTTTTGAGGTTTCATGGAATTTTACATTTGGGGTGGGAATGAGTTTGAAGGGAAAGTGAATTCCTCCGTTTTTGAGAAAATTTCGTAATTCCGCAGCTTTATCTTGCATTCCAGTTAACTATCGTTAGTTTACAGCTAGCTTCTCCCATTTTTGACAGAACGTCTATGCAGACGAAGGGCTTTTCTTGGTGAGAGAGGCGTTTTTGAAGCTCTTTGAGTACTATTAGGAGATTTATCATATTTACATTTTCTGAATTGATTTGACAGAATTCTGTCATGCTGCTTGAGTTAGGAATTACCTTGCTGATTGGCGGTTGTTTATTTTTTGTTGGCATGTTTGCTAAGCTTGACGAGGGCGTCAGCAAGAGGGGAAAACATTTATTTGAGAAAATGATTGTCTCACCTGTTGTTTTTTTAGCCTGAATCCAGGGATTGGTTTTTGGAATCGGCGCTGGGGCCTTTTGTGGCCGATCCTTTGTCTTCTCTCTTCTTGGAGTTCTTCCAGACGGGTTATCTTCGCACGTGGTTTGCGAGGCGGCAATTTGTTAAGATTTCGTTTTATCAAAGTAAGTCTGACTACTTCAAAAAACTCTCTCTGAGCTTTGTTTTCTCCCCTGTCCACTCAGCGAAGCCGACACTTCCTTTATGACATTATGAGTATTTCGGTTGTTCTTAACCGTTTGCTGCAGTTCAAGTGTATCTCCGTAGGTTTTTCCTTCAGCTCCATGTCTATCATAGTTTGATTTACATTCTGTACAGCCCTTGTCATTTTTTCGATCGTCCATCTCAGGCTAGTGATCGCCTGTTTTATCTCGACCTTCGTATTTGCCTGTGCTATTTTGACCAAATCGTCCATATTTCCATGCAGCTGTGCCATCGTGCCTACCAGAGTTTTTCTCTCACTTCTCTCTGCTCTTTTGTATTTTTTGACTTTAGCAGATTCCAAAGAGCAAGCCCTACCTCTAAACGGCCCTTGAATGTTTTTGTTACATCTCTTTCTTTTTCCATCCTCTGGCATTTCCGGTAAGAAGATTTGTTCCTCCACTTGTTGCATTTTCCCCACCAATATAGAGAGGAGTTCTTCTTATGGAGTCTCTTCTTTTGAAGGGGTCAGAAACGAATTCCACCTCCTCGTAAAAAACATCTTCAAACCCCCACTCCTTGCTTGTTCCAGTTGCAGTACTTGACCCGGAGGGCTGGTTTGACAGTCGCTTGTTGACGGTCGGGGAGAGCCTGTCCTTCCGCTCTCTTCTCCGACCGGCACTGGGGATCCGACCCCCTGCACTGTACTTTTCAGATCTTGTTTGTCTATTCCGATTTTTTTCCGCATTTTATCTCTTCTGCCAGGCTTACTCATAAATCATGTTTCGCGCCAAGACTTCTTCTTGTTTTTTATTTCTGGAGGTTGTCTCCTCCTTGCTCTATTTGGTCCGCGGTGGCTATTTTATTTCACCACTACCCGCCGGCGAGCCGGTTAAGGCATTCCTCTATCCGCCACGTGGGAGACGCGCCCAGTAGCAGTTTGCCTTCTGCCCTGGGGCCTTTTTTTTTGCCCCTCCCGAGGAGGAGAGGAAATCCTTTAAGGACCCCCCACGCTTGGAGATCTTACGCGCGGGGGAGTGTGGGAGTCTGAGCCCATCCAGAGCCCCATACTCACTAAAACCTCTCCCCTTCTCTACCCCCGCTGTAACGGAACCGCCTTCCGGCATTACTTCGGCATAACTTCGACAAAGTTGTCCTCTTCCGGCCAACTTCTGGTTCTCTTCAAAACCTCTAAACGTTCGTGGTCCCAAGCTTCACATTTAAACAGAGTATGCTCTGCCTTGTCAGGACTTTGACCGCAAAACCAACACAAACTTGAATAGCTTCTCTTAATCTTTTCTAGATAAGACGCAAAACATCCATGACCATACATAGCCTGCGTTAAGTAAAAGTCTATTTCCCCATGACTTCTGTTTACCCATGGCTCCAGGTCGCCAACAAGCCTTCTTGTCCAGGATCCATTGCTGGAAGCCTCCCATTCGCGCTGCCATTTTTGAACAATTGTTTGTGGACTTCCTTGATGAAGCAGTCTCAGGTGAAGTGGTGTCTGCCCTGCAAGAACCTGAAGCGCCTCAGTGGACACCGTTCTATATGCTGAGGTTATTCTGATACAAATTCTCTTTTCAGCTTTTTTGAGGATTTTGATGTTTTTCTTGGTGTGTAATCCCACATTCCAAATCGAGCTAGCGTATATTATTGTGGCTGCCGCCACCGACATCACAGACGTCGTACGTTTGCCCGCGCACCATCAATATTTGGCATAAGTCTTCCGCATTCCATTGCTTTGGCTATTGCTTTTTGAGTCACGAATTCAATATGAGGAGTCCAACACATTCTTTGGTCCAAAACCACTCCCAGATAACGTATGGTTGGCTTGGTGCATATTGAAAAACCCATAACTTCAAAAGTTGCCTCTACAGGCCGACGCTTGCCAATGAGAAGCACAGCCTCGGACTTTTCCGGTACCAGTTTTAATTTGACGGATTTTAGCCACTCCACATATTTGTGGAGAGTTTCATTAGCCGCAGCTGTCATCTGCTCGATCGTCCTACCAAGTGTAAGTACTGCCAAATCGTCCGCATATGCCATTAAACCCGTTCCCAAAGGCAGGTCAAGCTGCAGCACATCATCATAGAGGACATTCCACAAGAAAGGGCCCAGAACGGATCCTTGAGGGACACCGCAAGTAACAGTATTTTTCCTCCGGATGCCAGAAGCAATGATCTGCCATCTACATACCAGGTAAGATGCCACTTGGCGACGGTTTAAGGCCGCTACGATTTTGTCCCATCTCGCTGTGTTAAGTGCATTTTTAATGTCTAACGTAAATTACCGCACAGTAATCTTTAATCTTTTTCGATTTTTTATGGCCTTTTTCAGCTTACTCCTAGCGTCACGATACGTTGTAAGTACTGCCTCCACAGTCATCGCATCTCGTTTTTTCTTCCTACATAGGGTTCGTTTCGCCTTCGTGCACAGTCGCCTTGCATTTGCAATTTCTTCTGACCACCAATAGGCTGGCCCACGTCCGTTTTTTCTTTGATACTTTTTTGGGCGAGACGCTTCAGAGGCTTCTCTAATTAGAACTGCTAGTTCTGGTTCATTGTCTAAAGGTGGCCCGATAATTGACAAAAATTTTGTTCTTACCTATTCTTATAGACGTTTCAGTGACTCGGAATTCACTTTCCACCCCACCCAGTTTGTACGTGAGTGGTTTACGCAATTTACATTCTTTCCAATGTTTGTTTTATAGGAGATCGCTCTATGGTCAGTAAGAAGATCCTCCTCCAGGACTCTCCAATCCTTAACTGAAACTGTCCCGCCCGCGCTCACCGATGCAAAGGTGACATCCAAGACAGACGTCACAATATTGTCGTCCCTCTCCCTAAGGAAGGTTGCAATTCCCGTTTCGTTCATCACGTAGAGGTCTTAGTGCGCCATAGCCTCTGCCAAAACTCGTCCTCTGATATCTTCTGGTCCCCCTGTCCATGTGTTTGCCTTGGCATTAAAATCTCCGGCAATCACTATGTGAGCGTTCTTATGATCGTGGACGTTTCTAATTAGCTCGTCCAAACTGGCCTCGGATTCCGGATGACTGATATTAGGGGAGTAATAGCAGCTGTAAATGATCAGGTTGTTAATCCTGATCCAAACAAAACCCTTGCCACTTCCGCAGTCTCCCAGTTCTTCTACTTTTTCATAAGAGGTGTGTCCCCCACATGGGTCACACCCTTTGTGTCGTTTTTTGTATGACCGGTGGAAAGTCTATTGTCGTCATTCTCGAGTCTCGCGCCGGTTCGGATTGCCATATTACGTTTGATATCCTCCGAGATTTCTCGATGTTTAGGCCTAGCCTAAAGGCTGGACACGCTGTGCTGTCTGCCTTATGTCTTTTTGTCTTGCACGCATAGCACTCGGGCTCATTTTTGCATTCCTTAGCGGTGTGTCCTTGGCTTGTGCATTTTCGACATCTGCCTCTATCATATTCTTTGTTTGTGCATTCCTTTGACAGATGCCCATATTGTTGGCATCTGTAACACTTTGTAAGGCTGATCATTTCCTCTAAAATGCAGTCACTCCATCCAACCCTCAGCCTCTTTCGGTTGACGAGACGGTTTGCCAGCGTTGTTGGGAGTGTAAGGAATGCCATCCTTCTCCCTTTTCTTTGTCCATCAGATATCCTTCCCTGGATGCATTCTTTCTCCTCGTGGCCTATGCCAGCTTGTTCAGCAACTGTCTCCTTGAGTTCATCTCAGGTGATCGAACAGGCTACATTCTTGACCAATAATGTTTTTGTTTTTTGAATCTGTTTGATTTTGGCTGTGTTTTCAAGAGTTTTTTTTACCACTTCGACGAAGGTTTCTCGGTTTTGGCTAGTTCCTGCCACATTGATTTTAATATTTCCTTTTCTGGTCTTTTCTACTCTACCAACTTTTCGACGTCTACAGCTTTTTTGAGTTTCTGCATCGTGGTTTCAAAGCATTTGCTTTCCTCATTGTTTATTTTTATTTCTATACTTTCGCTTATTTGGTTCTTTTTGTTTCTCTGCTGTTTATCGTCAGTTTCCAGAGGTTGCAGTTGCTGCTTGGTGGTGTATATGCTCACCTTCGTCCTTGTTCCATGAAATAATACTTCTACTAGTTTTCTAAAGCTAAAAAGCTCCATTCCCTTGATGTGATGCATAGCCACTTTTTCATTATTTTCAGTTTCTCGTTTTACCTTTTCTAGCACGTTGCATATACAGGGTGTTCAAAAAATGACGGACCAACTATTCACTACGTGAATCTTCAGATAACAACTAGTAGCTAAATTATTTTTTTTCAGTTATTAAACGCTTCGTTGGAAATCTACAGCCACTTAAAGGGGCGCTAATTGTGACACAAAATTTTTCTTATAATGAACTCAAGGTTTACAAAATTCTACTAGAGTTCATGTTTTGGGTGACATTTACATACTTACAGTCTTTAAATGCCTAAAATGTTGAAACAAATCGTTATGTTGCACTTTTAAAATTAAGCTCAAAAGCGCAAAATTAATCTGGCAACATTTCACTTCAAGAATTCAGTAATTAATTGTTGCTTAGTGCCTGACAATAACCATTTTTTGAGAAAAGTCAAAAAATTTTAGGTGTCACAGACTAGAGGAGTTTATTTCTCTAGAATACTTTTCAACGAGTTTATCAACGTCAAGGTTTATCAAGGTACGTGAAACGGGCCGATTCGAACCAAATTTATCAGGATCATGGACGACCCAGAACTATTCGCACACCAAGAAGAGAACAAATGGTTCTTGATCTACTTTGTGACTTTTTCTGGTCAGGTGTTATCAAAGCTAAACCATAGTAACCAATTATATGATTTATTAATAATTGTAGTGTTGCTCTGGTCACAAAATTATACTCCTAATAATTTCCAAAAAAATTGAACAGTGTTGCCGTTTTTCGCAATATTTAAACTTATTTTGCTCCCGTACAAAGCTTCAAATAAAAATTTTAAGCAGCATTTCCAATTCGCAGTGTCTTAGAGTTTGACGTTCTTATCAGTTGGTCCGCTATTTTTTGAACACCCTGTATGCTCTTCTTCCTTCCCCACAACTATCTTTATGACTTTTCTTATTGCCTGTATTTTTGACTCTTTGGACCTGATTTTTGTTGTTTGTTCCAGGATGTCCATTTCGTTTTCCATGCTTCGCAGTTCCGGGAAATTGTCAGCGTAGAGCTTTTGGATACTGCGTTCCATTGTTAAATCCTCTGGTTCTACAAGTACAACCTTGACTACTGTATCACAGGTATTTATTGGATTTCCGATCTCAATAGCCGTATTTGTATCTGCATCCTCTTGCCATACCTTATCTCTTATCTCTTATTCTCCCAGTCCTTGAAGTTTTTTACTTTGCTTACTTCTGTGTTTGTAATTTTATCATATGCAATCCCTGTTTGTTACCAGTTTGTCCATCATTTTTTGATAGTAAAGGCAGTCGCGTTTTCCCTATTTACTATCGGAGGCGATAAATCGATTGTTTCTACTGATGTGTCCCCGATCTTTCTTTTTTTATCACGTATTCATTGCCCACCGAATTACTTCTTTGGTATTGGAACTTATGCATACTTGTATTGAGTCGCCCATATCTGGTGCTTTCTTCTGTTCCAGAGATTGGAGTGAATTCACCGGCCTGGTCCCCTGCCGTTAGTTCATAGAGATTATTTTTACTACTCATATTGCTCCCACGAGTTGGGCCGAAAACAACTATCGCCCCCTGGCAGTGCGCCAGTACCAAGGAGGAGGGACTTATTTTGAGACAGGGTGGCTCAGGTGCCCTGAAGGTTTTAACGACTTTGCTGTCGGTCTTTTTTACAGAGGCAAACCCCTCGCAGGCCGATCTGACCTGACCTGACCTGACCTACTACAGTGAAAGCTCTTATAGGCGGCCATCGTTTGTGACTTAGTTTTTGTCCGTTCATGGGAGCCGTCCTATTAAAAGAAAAATGTCTCTATAATGGAGGTTATTTTTGGATGTCCGTTCAAAGGAAATACAATTTTAAGTTTTATTACACAACAATAATACATTTTTATTTAACATTCAATTATACATTTATGAAAAGAAAATTCTGATTTTAATTATTTGGTGCAAAATAATTTAAAATTTTTGAGCATTTTTCCTAAAAATCAGACCAAATTTTTTATCATTTCAAAAGCCTTACAATTCTCGTAAATAATTTCAATGCACGTCAGGTGTCTAGAGCTTCTTCAAGATTTTTGACAGAAGAATTGTCATCTGCTTTGTCGTCGGATTCCAAAACCATGTCATTTTGATCAGATATGTCGATGTTCTCTTCCTCAGTCGCTAAATCTTTGTCGATGTTCACATAATCATCAAAATTGGTTACTTCTTCGGTTGATAGAGAAATATAGTTTAATGTTTTACACAAGTTCCTGAAGGTAAATCATGTTCCGCTTCAAAATTATTGACTTCTTGGACCACATTTGTATTGTTTATAAAACCAGATTTGTGGCAGCAATTTTTTATTGTAGTTGCCATGCTTTTTTAATAAAATATATAGCTTTTAATACATCAAATGAATTTGTCAGTTCAGAAACTTCATTGATATTGTTCATCAAAGAAGCAATATGTTTGAGCAAAAAATTACCTTGGTCCAATGGTTGGCAGAATGCAGTTGTATTAGGTGGTAAAAATAAAATCTTCGTATGTTTCAATTTTAGATTTTGGACACGACTTTTCTTTTAATTTTAATTTTTACTTTTTTAGTTCTTTTAATTATTAATTAATTAATTTAATCTATTTGATATTTTGAATCCACAGCCTGCTAATACCTACGATTAGAAAATTCGATAAATAAAAATATGAAAAAATTGATTTTAAGAGAACAAAATAATAATTTTGAAATTTTAATTGCAGGTTTATCTGTTTTAGCGACTAAAGTTTTTTTTTTAATAGAGGGATTTTTCCATATTTTCCTTCGCCTCAGAGATATGGATAAAAGTGATTAAGAAAAGTTGCTTATAATCAAAGTTGAAGTTTTTACAGATTTTAGCCAAAAATTCAAATGTTAAATATCGCATCTTGCGAATCATTTTACCCACAAATGAATGCAGACGTGATAAAATTATGCTCAATGGGTTTTGTAATAAAATTATATTTTAATCTTGGGGTACAAGAAAAAATTAAATTTGTAAACTAGTGGTATTAACTAGTTCAATGCTGGCGTGCAAAACACTTCTTGCATATAGACAATGGTTTAGCTACATATATTATATTTCAGAATTATTGACATCTCGGTAGGCCATGTCTGTGTAAAACGCCTTTAACAATGTGAACGACTTTTAGCATTTTGGTTCTAAAACTGTCAATGTAACATTTTGAGGTTATGAAGTAAATTACTTTTTTAAGCTAATGGATTGATATTTTAATCAGATTCCGAATCTACCATCATAACACAGATTTCTTCTGCTTCAGATTTCAGTTCAGATGAATCAGATTCTAAGTTGACGTGACACACATTACATACACATAGGGATAAATATAAATCTAAAAACACTAAATACGCTTATATTAGAAGATTCTGCCAACATAAATTTGAATTTCCAAGGCACACTGAGATGTCAATAATTTTGAAATATAGTATAGTTTTCATACTAGATGTCATTTTTTCATTTGTTTTTTTCACTGTTACCAAATTATGAATGAAGACCATGGCCTGTCTAATTAATTTTATAAATGACACTTTTTTTCTCAAAGTAAACATTGACATTTCAGACAAAAAATGTCAAATCTGTCACATATTTAGTTATGAAATGTCAAAATTGCAGTGTTACCAAATTGTGAAACAAACCCATGGCCTACCTAATTAATTTTTTAAATGACACATTTTTGTTTCTCAAAGACAACTAAACATGAAATTATTGACATTTTTTTTTACACTGACATTAAACTGACATTTCAGACACATATCAGTAATGACATTTTGGGCTAAACGAGTCAAATCTGCCAAATATTTAGTTTTTAAATGTCAAAATAGTAGTGTTATAAAATTGTGAAACTAAATCATGGCCTGCCTAATTAATTTTTTAAATGACACTTTTTTTTCTCAAAGTAAACATTGACATTTCAGACATGTCATTTTGGACAAGAAAATATCAAATCTGTCACATACTAGTTATCAAATGTCAAAATTGTAGTGTTACCAAATTGTGAAACAATTGCCTGCCTAATTAATTTTTTAAATGACACATTTTTGTTTCTCAAAGACAACTAGACTTGAAATTATTGACATTTTTTTACATTGACATTAAAATGACATTTCAGACACATATCAGCAATTTTGTGCTAAAAGAGTCAAATCTACAATATATTAAGTTTTCATACTAGATGTCATTTTTTCATTTGTTTTTTTCACTATTACCAAATTATTAATGAAAATCTTAGCCTGTCTAATTAATTTTATAAATGACACTTTTTTTCTCAAAGTAAACATTGACATTTCAGACAGAAAATGTCAAATCTGTCACATATTTAGTTATGAAATGTCAAAATTGCAGTGTTACCAAATTGTGAAACAAACCCATGGCCTACCTAATTAATTTTTTAAATGACACATTTTTGTTTCTCAAAGACAACTAAACATGAAATTATTGACATTTTTTTTTACACTGACATTAAACTGACATTTCAGACACATATCAGTTATGACATTTTGGGCTAAACGAGTCAAATCTGCCACATATTTAGTTTTCAAATGTCAAAATAGTAGTGTTATAAAATTGTGAAACTAAATCATGGCCTGCCTAATTAATTTTTTAAGTGACCTTTTTTTTCTCAAAGTAAACATTGACATTTCAGACATGTCATTTTGGACAAGAAAATATCAAATC
The DNA here is from genome assembly GCA_029298725.1 of Gnatocerus cornutus. Taxonomy (NCBI): domain Eukaryota; kingdom Metazoa; phylum Arthropoda; class Insecta; order Coleoptera; family Tenebrionidae; genus Gnatocerus; species Gnatocerus cornutus. The sequence goes on from CM055516.1 coordinate 7,767,790, forward strand.
TGTCACATATTTAGTTATCAAATGTCAAAATTGTAGTTTTACCAAATTGTGAAACAATTGCCTGCCTAATTAATTTTTTAAATGACCTTTTTTTTCTCAAAGTAAACATTGACATTTCAGACATGTCATTTTGGACAAGAAAATATCAAATCTGTCACATATTTAGTTATCAAATGTCAAAATTGTAGTTTTAGCAAATTGTGAAACAATTGCCTGCTTAATTAATTTTTTAAATGACACATTTTTGTTTCTCAAAGACAACTAGACTTGAAATTATTGACATTTTTTTACATTCATATTAAAATGACATTTCAGACACATATCAGCAATTTTGTGCTAAAAGAGTCAAATCTACTATATATTTAGTTTTCATACTAGATGTCATTTTTTTATTTGTTTTTTTCACTATTACCAAATTATTAATGAAAATCATAGCCTGTCTAATTAATTTTATAAATGACACTTTTTTTCTCAAAGTAAACATGTCACATATTTAGTTATCAAATGTCAAAATTGTAGTGTTACCAAATTATGAAACAAACCCATGGCCTGCCTAATTAATTTTTTAAATGAAATTTTTTTTTTCTCAAAGACAACTAGACTTGAAATTATTGACATTTTTTTTACTCTGACATTAAACTGACATTTCAGACATATATCAGCAATTTTGGGCTAAAAGAGTCAAATCTGCAATATATTTATACTATATTTCAGAATTATTAACATCTCGGTAGGCCATGTCTGTGCAAAACGCCTCTAACAATGTGAACGACTTTTAGCATTTTGGTTCTAAAACTGTCACATTTTGAGGTTATGAAGTAAATTAGTTTTTTAAGCTAATGGATTGATATTTTAATCAGATTCTGAATCTACCATCATAATACAGATTTCTTCTGCTTCAAATTCCAGTTCCTCTTCAGAGGAGAGACGTGACACACATTACATACACATAGGGATAAATATAAATCTAAAAACACTAAATACGCTTACGTATATTAGAAGATTCTGCCAACATAAATTTGAATTTTCAAGACACACTGAGATGTCAATAATTCTGAAATGTAGTATACATATTTAGTTTCTACTTTAAGCTTTTTTACCTGAATTGCCAGCATAAAAATAGTTTCATTTTTACACTGAAGAATCGCCGCAATCCCAGTGTAAAAAATCGCCTGTCATTTATGTGTCATAATACATAAAAATCGAATTTATTGAAAAATGCCGCTTAATTCCGCAGAACATGCAAGGTCACCACTAGCTTCCTTACGAACGGACTCGAAGTATCATCACTGCTCCGTTTGACACGCAGCGCGCCAACTCCACCCGTTAAAAGTCACTAAACTCGAGGGGGCTCTTCCTAACCTAAAAATGTCAACAACAAACTGTCCACAATGGTGATCTACGGCGTCTACATCGTGTCGAAATCCGGAGGTTTGATCTTCAACCACGACCACAACGTCCCAAAAATTGAAACGGAGAAAACCTTTCCGTACCCCCTGGACATCAAGCTGCGCTACGAAAACAAGAAAATCGTCGTCGAATTCGGGCAAAGAGACGGCATCCATGGTAAGTCCCCGTCTTCCTGTAACCAACTGATGGTTTGTTTTTAGTCGGGCACGTCCTGTACACCATCAACGGGATCGCCATCACCGGCCGACAATTAGACGACGGTAGAGACGCCTTCGAAGTTCTGGAAAACCGGGAAAACTACCCTTTGAGTCTTAAATTCGGGCGCCCCAAAATGACAACAAACGAGAAAATTTTCCTAGCGAGCATGTTTTATCCCTTGTTTGCCATCGCCAGTCAGTTGAGCCCCGAGCCGAAGTCCTCAGGGATTGAGGTGCTGGAGGCAGACACGTTTAAGTTGCACTGCTTCCAGACTTTAACAGGGGTGAAGATGATGATTGTTGCCGACAGGGGGCAAGCGGGGGTGGAGATACTCTTGAAGAGGATTTATGAGATTTATGCTGATTACGCGCTGAAGAATCCGTTTTATTCGCTGGAGATGCCGATTAGGTGCGAGCTGTTTGATCTCAATTTGAAGAGTATCTTAGAGCAGTTGGAGAAGTCAGGGATTGCAAATATTTAATAAATTAGTGGGATTTTTGGTAATTTTGTTTTGATGATAAATTATCACTTGTGATAAATGTCATTGCGTAGTTTTTAAACTTTTGTTTGCATTTATTCTTTGCATACAAGCTTATTAAATGCTCAAAAGTTTACAATTACCTTAATTTTAAGAACTTGTAACTCAGAATTACGATTTTAACCTTCTATTTTGACATACATTTCGAGGTTATGTCTCTAAAGTTTATCACTTAATTCAAAGCTATCGAGAAAATACAAGGTGGTTATAAATGTTTCTAGCATCAAGGGTGACTGAAATTTATTTTGTGTACTATTTTGCCGCTTTGTTTTCATAGTGAATATGACTATCTTGAAAATACAGGGTGATTTTTAAAAAACGGCAGGCGTTGTAGAAATTTTATTTATGAACCGATTTCAAAAATTAAAAAACAAATTAAATGGTCTTTAATTTATTATAAACTGATGATTTTAGAATTTTTCTAAATGTCTTAGTATCTTTGGGGCGATATTCAACTTTCTTATTTTAAATTGTTACCCATATTTTTTTTTCATAATTTGGAAGATATTAATTTTCTTGATTCAGAAATGTGTAATACAGGGTGATTTTTTTAAAACGGCAGGCGTTGTAGAATGTTTATTTATGAACCGATTTCAAAAATTTAAAAAACAAATTAAATGGTTTTTATTTTACTATAAACTGATGATTTTAAAAATTTTCTAAATGTCTTGGTATCTTTTGGGCGATACTCAACTTTCTTATTTTAAATTGGAACCCATATATTTTTTTTCATAATTTGGAAGATATTAATTTTCTTGATTCAGAAATGTGTAAAATGTTATACTTTTACAAAAAATATTTTAAAAAAATATATCAAAAATGAAAAAATCTAGGCAATGAAAGTTAATAAAATCTAGATGCGTGGTGTCAAATAACATAATATCGTTATTGTAATGTCAAAAAGCAGCAAATAACAGGAAAAACAAGTTTTCTTTCAACAAGATGGGGCTACACCTTACAATGCACAATGCTATTCTCGTAGGTGTCAATTGTGCAATAAAAAAAAACGGGATGGCGTTTCAACAGTATTTTAATTAAATTAGGTAGTTGTTTTTTCTGATTTGTAATTATTATTGTCTTTTGTTATTAATAATTTCAAAAAAAATGCCGATCCTTTCTGTTATTTGCTGCTTTTTGACATTACAATAACGGCATTCTTTTATTTGACACCATGCACCTAGATTTTATTAATTAATTTTTATTTATTGCTTATTTTTTTTTCAATTTTGATAATTTTTTTAAAAATATTTTTGGTTAAAAGTAGAACATATTACACATTTCTGAATCAAGAAAATTAATATCTTCCAAATTATAAAAAAAAATATATGGGTTCCAATTTAAAATAAGAAAGTTGAGTATCGCCCAAAAGATACTAAGACATTTAGAAAAATTTTAAAATCATCAGTTTATAGTAAATTAAAAACCATTTAATTTGTTTTTAAAATTTTTAAAATCGGTTCATAAATAAAAATTCTACAACGCCTGCCGTTTTAAAAAAATCACCCTGTATGTTCTACTTTTACAAAAAATATTTTTAAAAAAATTATCAAAAATGAAAAAATTTAGGCAATAAAAGTTAATAAAATCTAGGTGCGTGCTGTCAAATAACACAATACCATTATTGTAATGTCAAAAAGCAGCAAATAACAGAAAGGATTGGCAATCTTTTTTGAAATTATTGTTAACAAAAGACAATAATAATTACAAATCAGAAAAAACATCTACCTAATTTAATTAAAATACTGTTGAAACGTCATCCCGTTTTTTTCGTTGCACAATTAACACTATGCACTTAGATTTTGTTAACTTTTATTGCTAATGTTTTTCAATTTTGATAATTTTTTTAAAAATATTTTTTTGTAAAAGTAGAAGATATTACACATTTCTGAATCAAGAAAATTAATATCGTCCGAATTATGCAAAAAAAATGGGTGTCAATTTAAAATAAGAAAGTTGAATATCGCCCAAAAGATACTAAGACATTTAGAAAAATTCCAAATTCATCAGTTTATAGTAAATTAAAAACCATTTAATTTGTTTTTTTAATTTTTGAAATCGGTTCATAAATAAACATTCTACAACGCCCGCCGTTTTTTTTTAAATCACCCTGTATTTATGATACTTACGTCAATGACGTTTCAGTTACGGTTTTGTGTCCAAGTTTTAGATTTTCGAGTTTTAAACCACAACTAGAACAGTTTATTTCTCAAAAATTTTGCTCCATGTTTGAGGTTAACTGCAAATGTCAATTCAAAAATCGAAACCAACATTTGTGATAAGCGGCAATTTTTTTAACATTTCATAGCCACCCTCGATGCTAGAAACATTTATAAACACCTTGTACAAGGTGTTAATGTCATGTCTCTTGCATCAAACGTGGCTTTGGAATTCCTAACATACACTATTTTGCCGCTTTATTTTTATGGTGAATATAACTATCTTGAAAATTATTTATAATGTTACTTCAATGACGTTTTAGTTACGGTTTTGTGCCCAAGTTTTCGATTTTCAGGTTTTAAACCACAACTCGAACAGTTCATTTCTCGAAACTTCATGTTTGAGGTTAACTGGCAAATGTCAGTTGACAAACCGAAACCCACATTTGTAATGAGCGGCACATTTCTTTGACATTTCATAGCCACCCTTGATGCTAGAAACATTTATAAACACCTTGTATCACTCCGTGAAGACTTGATTTCTTGACAGAATTGTAGCATCTCAACCAATCAGCAAGCGAGATTTTTTCGATAGAGAAACAAAATGATGTCTTGTGATCATTTAAAAATCAGATAGGCCATGAGCCACGAGCGGGACTTTTAATGAAACGTCATTCTAAATGTGTTACCTTTCAATTGTTTTTCCAGTGGTACCAAATTAGCACCTTAAATCATGGCCATTTGATTTTAAATTTGGAATTTAACCCAATAATTGGTAATTTTAATTTCGCTCCTTTTCAATTTCGCCGTCGCGAAGGTAGGCAACCAACAATACATACGTCGAATTCCGAGAACCTGAAATGATGAATGAATGAGTCATTCTCTACTCTCTCGTCACAGATTTTCTTTTTTGATTGACTACGAGGAAAATCGCTGTCTAACAACTTCCTGTTATCATGACGCACTTCAAAAATGTAATAAAATTGTTAAGACTAACATCGTCTTAGTCAAATTGAACACATGCTATAAAATTCAAGGAATTTTCTGCAAAAACTGATTAGTAATGCAGCATGTTTCATCAAAATGGATTTAAGAGTTTAGCGTACCGTTGCGATTTATTTAAGATTTCAATCAGTGTTTATTGTGTTTAACCACAAGCATTTGTAACTGTAGACGTCCTTGCCGGCAGTTAGCGATGCAGGTAGATTTTATATTGTGTAAAAGTACCAGAAATTATTTCCGGGAAGGTGGGAATAAATTATGATGATTATACAAGGTGTTTATAAATGTTTCTAGCATCAAGGGTGGCTATGAAATGTCAAAGGAATTCGCCGCTCATTACAAATGTGGGTTTCGATTTTTCAACTGACATTTGCAGTTGACCTCAATCAAGAGGAAAGTTAATTTTGACAAAAAAAACTTCTAATTTTAGTTTGAAATCTGAAAATCAAAAACTTGGACACAAAATCGTAACAGAAATGACATTTTAGGTATAGTTAAACGTAGTTATATTTACTATGAAAACAAAGCGGCAAAATAGTACATGGCAGGAATTCCAGAGCCGGCCTTGATGCTAGAAACATTTATAGACACCCTGTATTAACCTGATATTTTAGTGTATTTTTAAGTTTTGTCTATTTCTGGTAATAAAATTAAAATTTTGTGATTTTATGAATTATCTAATCATATTTTTGTTGATACACCTGCCTACGTCAAAACTGTCAATGTCAATAATGACCTCAATATGGAGAGTTACCAACATGCTGAGGAATTCTAACTATTTGTCAACATACCTACTTTTAATTTGATGAAATATTTTGTGTTTTAACTTAGTTATTTTTGTTCTAGTATTTTTTAGTGTAATACTTACACTCAATTATTATACTTTTAAATAGCAAATCTACTAAATTTGCGTTTTATAACTTTAAATCGATGGGAGTTACACAATGAAATGGAAAATTTCGGATTTTGAGCTAGTTCTGCAGGTAAAAAATTTCAAAATCGCATTTTTTTTAATTCTATACTTTAATACAGTCAGTCAACAATTTAAACGTGGTTAATATACCTTTGAAACTGTCGGATTCACCAAATTTAATGTAAAATATTGTATTTTGAGTTGGTCATACAAGTTATAAATTCTAGAATTGTCACTTCTTAAGTCGTAAATCTACCAAATTTGCTTGCTGTAACTTTAAAATGTATGAAGGTACGCAATTAAATAGAAAGTTTGGATTTTGAGTTGGTCTTACAAAAAGGTAAAAATTCCAGAATTTGCATTTTTTTCTAAAATTCTATATGTACTGTGATACACTTAAAAAACGTTCTAAAAGTAGTAAATCTATCGAATGTGATTGCTTTTTAAAACTATCAGATTCACCGAATGTAATGTAAAATTTTGTATTTAGAGTTGGTTTTTCTTACAAGAAAACAATTCTTAAATTGTCACTTTTTGTTCTAAAGTTCTAACACTACACTCAATTAGCGTTTTATCGAGTAAATTTACATGCTGTAACTTTAACCATTTTAAGTTAACGCAATTAAATAGAAATTTAGGATTTTGATTTTTTTACAGGCAAATTGCTTTTTTTTTGTTCTAATATTCTATACTTCAATACAACTAATTAACGTTTTAAGAAGTATTAAATCTATCAAATGTGATTGTCTATCAACACAAATGGTAAGAATGGTTCGTTATATCCGAATTTCGTTATAAATGAACACAAAAAAATAAGTACATACGTTTATGAACTGAACTTTATTTTAACAATTGTTAAGTATTATAAAAGTATAAAAGTAATCATAAATGCGTAATAGTCGTAGCCTTTGATCCAAAAATTATTTTTTGGGCATATTTTTACACTTGGTTCTTTCTGCTTCTAAGAAAAATTAGATTATCTGGACTTAAGTCCCACTTAGTAATAAAAACTTTCAAAAAAATTATCAATGTTTTTAAAAAAAAAGTACCTTATTAGAAAAAATGACTAACAAAGATATATTAAAATTAACCCAAATTCAACAACTTCTATGGACTATTTAACCTTAAAAATAAAGCCCACAAATTTCGTTCTTGTGACACCAAAAATGTGGAAATTAAAGCGCGTTCAGGTTTTTTTTGTATTTTTTTTTGCTGCTCGAAATAAAAATTTCTACAAATTCTCCTTTTTGCTCTAAATTTTTGTAAATCGGCACTGTAAATAAGACACTCAAGAATGATAAACTCCACAAATTACAGGATCTTAAAAAAAATTGGTGGTATTTTTTTTGGTCTTAAAACGAAAATTTGTAAAAATTCGACTGATGTAAATTTTTGCAAATTAGTGATATTACTAAAGCAAACAAACGAAACAACATGCATAAATTTTCTTCCTGTCGCTGTAAAATAACGAAATTATAGTGTTGAAAAAATTTACATTTTCACAGTTGCTCAAATAAAAATTTCTAAATATTCTCTTGTTTGATCTAAATTTTTCTAAATGGGTACTCTTAATAAGACAGTCAAGACTTATAAACTCCACAAATTTGGTTATAGTGGCATTAAAAATGAAGAACTTTACAGGTCGTTAAAAATTTTTGGTCATATTTTATATTTTTTTGCTCTTCGAAATCAAAATTTCTAAAAATTCTCTTTTTTGTTCTAAATTTTTGTAAATCGGCACTGTAAATAAGACAGCCAAGAGTGATATTCTCCACCAATTTCGTTAAAATCACATAAAAAATAAAGAAATTGCAGGATCTTAAAAATATTGGTGGCTTTTTTTTGGGTCTTAAAACGAAAACTTCTAAAAATTCGACTTTTTGATCTAAATTTTTGAAAATTAGTATTATTACTAAAACAAACAAACGAAACAACATCCATACATTTTGTTCATATCGCTGTAAACATAACGAAATTACAATGATGAAAAAAATTTACATTTTCACTGTTGTCCAAATAAAAATTTCTAAATATTCTCTTGTTTGATCTAAATTTTTCTAAATGGGTACTCTTAATAAGACAGTCGAGACTTATAAACTCTACAAATTTGGTTATAGTAGCATTAAAAATGAAGAACTTACAGGTCGTTAAAAATTTTTGGTCATATTTTTTTTTATCAAAAACAAAAATTTTTTTTTGCTCCTCGAAATAAAAATTTCTAAAAATTTTCTTTTTTGCTTTAAATTTTTGTAAATCGGCACTCTAAATGTCACAGTCACGGGTGATAATCTTCATAAATTTCGTTAAAATCACATAACAAATAAAGAAATTGAAGGATCTTAAAAAAAATTTGGTGGCACTTTTTTGGTCTTAAAACGAAAATTTCTAAAAATTGGACTTTTTGATCTAAATTTTTGCAAATTAGTGATATTACTAAAACAAACAAACGAAACATGCATAATTTTTATTCCTGTCGCACTAAAAAGAACGAAATTACAGTGTTGAAAAAAATGACATTTTCACAATTGTCCAATTAAAAATTTCTAAATATTCTCCTTTTTGATCTAAATTTTTCTAAATGGGTACTTTTAATAAGACAGTCAAGACTTATAAACTCCACAAATTTGGTTATAGTGGCATTAAAAATGAAGAACTTTACAGGTCGTTAAAAATTTTTGGTCATTTTTTTTATCAAAAACAAAAATTTTTCTTTGCTCCCCGAAATAAAAATTTCTAAAAATTCTCTTTTTCGCTCTAAATTTTTATAAATCGGCACTGTAAATAAGACAATCAAGAGTGATAATCTCCACAAATTTCGTTAAAATCGCATAAAAAATAAAGAAATTACAGGATTAAAAAAAATTTGGTGGCACTTTTTTGGTCTTAAAACGAAAATTTCTAAAAATTGGACTTTTTGATCTAAATTTTTGCAAATTAGTGATATTACTAAAACAAACAAACGAAACATGCATAATTTTTATTCCTGTCGCACTAAAAAGAACGAAATTACAGTGTTGAAAAAAATGACATTTTCACAATTGTCCAATTAAAAATTTCTAAATATTCTCCTTTTTGATCTAAATTTTTCTAAATGGATACTTTTAATAAGACAGTCAAGACTTATAAACTCCACAAATTTGGTTATAGTGGCATTAAAAATGAAGAACTTTACAGGTCGTTAAAAATTTTTGGTCATTTTTTTTATCAAAAACAAAAATTTTTCTTTGCTCCCCGAAATAAAAATTTCTAAAAATTCTCTTTTTCGCTCTAAATTTTTATAAATCGGCACTGTAAATAAGACAATCAAGAGTGATAATCTCCACAAATTTCGTTAAAATCGCATAAAAAATAAAGAAATTACAGGATTAAAAAAAATTTGGTGGCACTTTTTTGGTCTTAAAACGAAAATTTCTAAAAATTGGACTTTTTGATCTAAATTTTTGCAAATTAGTGATATTACTAAAACAAACAAACGAAACATGCATAATTTTTATTCCTGTCGCACTAAAAAGAACGAAATTACAGTGTTGAAAAAAAATGACATTTTCACAATTGTCCAATTAAAAATTTCTAAATATTCTCCTTTTTGATCTAAATTTTTCTAAATCGGTACTTTTAATAAGACAGTCAAGACTTATAAACTCCACAAATTTGGTTATAGTGGCATTAAAAATGAAGAACTTTACAGGTCGTTAAAAATTTTTGGTCATTTTTTTTATCAAAAACAAAAATTTTTCTTTGCTCCTCGAAATAAAAATTTCTAAAAATTCTCTTTTTCGCTCTAAATTTTTATAAATCGGCACTGTAAATAAGACAGTCAAGAGTGATAATCTCCACAAATTTCGTTAAAATCGCATAAAAAATAAAGAAATTACAGGATTAAAAAAAATTTGGTGGCACTTTTTTGGTCTTAAAACGAAAATTTCTAAAAATTGGACTTTTTGATCTAAATTTTTGCAAATTAGTGATATTACTAAAACAAACAAACGAAACATGCATAATTTTTATTCCTGTCGCACTAAAAAGAACGAAATTACAGTGTTGAAAAAAATGACATTTTCACAATTGTCCAATTAAAAATTTCTAAATATTCTCCTTTTTGATCTAAATTTTTCTAAATGGATACTTTTAATAAGACAGTCAAGACTTATAAACTCCACAAATTTGGTTATAGTGGCATTAAAAATGAAGAACTTTACAGGTCGTTAAAAATTTTTGGTCATTTTTTTTATCAAAAACAAAAATTTTTCTTTGCTCCCCGAAATAAAAATTTCTAAAAATTCTCTTTTTCGCTCTAAATTTTTATAAATCGGCACTGTAAATAAGACAATCAAGAGTGATAATCTCCACAAATTTCGTTAAAATCGCATAAAAAATAAAGAAATTACAGGATTAAAAAAAATTTGGTGGCACTTTTTTGGTCTTAAAACGAAAATTTCTAAAAATTGGACTTTTTGATCTAAATTTTTGCAAATTAGTGATATTACTAAAACAAACAAACGAAACATGCATAATTTTTATTCCTGTCGCACTAAAAAGAACGAAATTACAGTGTTGAAAAAAATGACATTTTCACAATTGTCCAATTAAAAATTTCTAAATATTCTCCTTTTTGATCTAAATTTTTCTAAATGGATACTTTTAATAAGACAGTCAAGACTTATAAACTCCACAAATTTGGTTATAGTGGCATTAAAAATGAAGAACTTTACAGGTCGTTAAAAATTTTTGGTCATTTTTTTTATCAAAAACAAAAATTTTTCTTTGCTCCTCGAAATAAAAATTTCTAAAAATTCTCTTTTTCGCTCTAAATTTTTATAAATCGGCACTGTAAATAAGACAGTCAAGAGTGATAATCTCCACAAATTTCGTTAAAATCGCATAAAAAATAAAGAAATTACAGGATTAAAAAAAATTTGGTGGCACTTTTTTGGTCTTAAAACGAAAATTTCTAAAAATTGGACTTTTTGATCTAAATTTTTGCAAATTAGTGATATTACTAAAACAAACAAACGAAACATGCATAATTTTTATTCCTGTCGCACTAAAAAGAACGAAATTACAGTGTTGAAAAAAATGACATTTTCACAATTGTCCAATTAAAAATTTCTAAATTTTCTCCTTTTTGATCTAAATTTTTCTAAATGAGTACTTTTAATAAGACAGTCAAGACTTATAAACTCCACAAATTTGGTTATAGTGGCATTAAAAATGAAGAACTTTACAGGTCGTTAAAAATTTTTGATCATTTTTTTTATCAAAAACAAAAATTTTTCTTTGCTCCCCGAAATAAAAATTTCTAAAAATTCTCTTTTTCGCTCTAAATTTTTATAAATCGGCACTGTAAATAAGACAGCCAAGAGTGATATTCTCCACCAATTTCGTTAAAATCACATAAAAAATAAAGAAATTGCAGGATCTTAAAAATATTGGTGGCTTTTTTTTTGAGTCTTAAAACGAAAATTTCAAAAAAATCGACTTTTTGATCTAAATTTTTGCAAATTAGCGATATTACTAAAACAAGCAAAAGAAACAACATGCATAAATTTCGTTCCAGTCGCACTAAAAATAACGAAATTACAGTGTTGAAAAAAATTTACATTTTCACAGTTGTTCAAATAAAAATTTCTAAATATTCTCTTGTTTGATCTAAATTTTTCTAAATGGGTACTCTTAATAAGACAGTCAAGACTTATAAACTCTACAAATTTGGTTATAGTAGCATTAAAAATGAAGAACTTACAGGTCGTTAAAAATTTTTGGTAATATTTTTTTTATCAAAATCAAAAATTTTTTTTGCTCCTCGAAATAAAAATTTCTAAAAATTTTCTTTTTTGCTTTAAATTTTTGTAAATCGGCACTGTAAATGACACAGTCACGGGTGATAATCTTCACAAATTTCGTTAAAATCACATAACAAATAAAGAAATTGCAGGATCTTAAAAAAAAATTGGTGTCACTTTTTTGGTCTTCAAACGAAAATTTCTAAAAATTGGACTTTTTGATCTAAATTTTTGCAAATTAGTGATATTACTAAAACAAACAAACGAAACATGCATAATTTTTATTCCTGTCGCACTAAAAAGAACGAAATTACAGTGTTGAAAAAAAATGACATTTTCACAATTGTCCAATTAAAAATTTCTAAATATTCTCCTTTTTGATCTAAATTTTTCTAAATCGGTACTTTTAATAAGACAGTCAAGACTTATAAACTCCACAAATTTGGTTATAGTGGCATTAAAAATGAAGAACTTTACAGGTCGTTAAAAATTTTTGGTCATTTTTTTTATCAAAAACAAAAATTTTTCTTTGCTCCTCGAAATAAAAATTTCTAAAAATTCTCTTTTTCGCTCTAAATTTTTATAAATCGACACTGTAAATAAGACAGTCAAGAGTGATAATCTCCACAAATTTCGTTAAAATCGCATAAAAAATAAAGAAATTACAGGATTAAAAAAAATTTGGTGGCACTTTTTTGGTCTTAAAACGAAAATTTCTAAAAATTGGACTTTTTGATCTAAATTTTTGCAAATTAGTGATATTACTAAAACAAACAAACGAAACATGCATAATTTTTATTCCTGTCGCACTAAAAAGAACGAAATTACAGTGTTGAAAAAAATGACATTTTCACAATTGTCCAATTAAAAATTTCTAAATATTCTCCTTTTTGATCTAAATTTTTCTAAATGGGTACTTTTAATAAGACAGTCAAGACTTATAAACTCCACAAATTTGGTTATAGTGGCATTAAAAATGAAGAACTTTACAGGTCGTTAAAAATTTTTGGTCATTTTTTTTATCAAAAACAAAAATTTTTCTTTGCTCCTCGAAATAAAAATTTCTAAAAATTCTCTTTTTCGCTCTAAATTTTTATAAATCGGCACTGTAAATAAGACAGTCAAGAGTGATAATCTCACAAATTTCGTTAAAATCACGTAAAAAATAAAGAAATTACAGGATTAAAAAAAAATTGGTGGCATTTTTTGGTCTTAAAACGAAAATTTCAGAAAGTTCGACTTTTTAATCTAAATTTTTGCAAATTAGTGATATTCCTAAAGCAAACAAACGAAATAACATGCATAAATTTTGTTCTGTCGCTGTAAAAATAACGAAATTACAGTGTTGAAAAAAATTACATTTTCACAGTTGTCCAAATAAAAATTTCTAATTATTCTCCTTTTTGATTTAAATTGTTCTAAATCGGTACTCTTAATAAGGCAGTCAAGATAAAGATAGAAAAATTGGTGGCAATCGTTTCACAATTTCATATTTACATTTTAGGATAATGATTTACGAATAACATTTAAAGTTTAGTAAGTCAACGAAATGTGATTGTTTTTAGTTTAAAAGTATAGGAATAATTTTTATTTACTGCTCTAATATTCTACTGGCTTTATAATTTGCTGTATAAACAAAATTTTAGAAAAGTGCGAACCCCAATAACTATAAAATTCTGTACTTATTTATTATACCAAAGCACATTAATTATTGCTACTCACGAAACCTTTACCTACTAGTTATCCACCATATTGCACCTTAAATTATTCAATAGCTGTATATCATTCCCGACAAATAACCCAGAAATTACACACTCATATAGATAGCATCTTAATAAGAAAATTGCGCCTCGGGCCATTTCCAGGGACGCATCTCCGATTTCTTCCCATTGAAAATAATCCAACACGAAACGACACCGAAACTCTTCTCAACACAACTTTATGCACATTTCGCCAATTTTCCCTTTTTCTGCTTAGAATTCCACCCCGAGACCCGAATTCCTCCAAGTATCTTCATTTGGAAGCTTAATCCATCCCTGTCGAACAGTTTTTGGCGCGTACAGAAATAAATACCATCCATGGGAACATTCCTCAGGAGCTACTCATCGCATCATTATCATACTGTCCGCATTCCAGACTGCGGAACAAGATTTTATGAACGAACCTCCCTCTTACGGTAAGTGAATCAATCTTTCATTCTTTTCCAAATGCTCCACTTTGTTGAAATGAGTCAAAAGTAAAAGGAACATTCAACTTTAAAATAGAATTCTGGGAATCGAATGATTAAAGAGTGACAAAACGAAAATATATCATTGCTACTTTCATTAATTTGGCGCCGGTTGTACTATGGTCGGATTATGTAACAATCTAATTATTATCATTATTACCACATCCTTGCAAAAAAGGACAAGGTTTTCCGACCGTAATACAGTTCATTAAATTATCTCTACCATCGTGCGGTGAAGAAGTCGAAATTGTGATATTTGACCTTTTTTTTTGATTTTTTAATGACTGTTTTACCACACAGAAACTTGTGTCGTGCGTTGGTTATATTTATAGCACGGTCATTATTGGTAACTGACCACACACCTTTATGACACGTGTTTTAGCTTAAGCTCCTTTGATATGTAGGTTATGGTGGGCTTGTTTCCACTTTTATATTTCCAAGAAAATTGTATGCAAGGTCGTGGCATAATTTGGATATTTTTTTACATCCTTTAAGTTTACCTAACTCGAAGTTGTAGCAGGTAGTAGTGTGATGTTAAATTTAACGACAAAAATGAAATAATCTTAGATTCTTAAATAAAATTTTTAATTCGAATTAAATATTTCAATTTTATTTTCCGACAATAAACATACTCAGACTACCAAACCATTTACAAATTTCATATTTTAGATTTTCATTTCTTTACATAAGCACTCAATTTTCCCAAAGATTTTTGTGTTCTCACATTATCAAATTCTCTGATTCGGTCAGTTTGGGACACGGAATTTCAAACGACCTGTCATTCAAATTTCGTACACTCGAAAATAAATCTGGGACTTTTACATCGATTTTGCCAAAAAAACATCGATTTTTAATACATAAAGTCCGTTTTTTTTAAAAAAAACCACCAACACCGCAATTTACAACCGGCAACGTCGTCGATAGTGACTTTTTGGTGATAAAATCAAATAGGTTAGTAGCCTAATTGACAATTTGATTACACAAAACAGCCTTTCAGGCTGTGCCGAGTCATTTCACTATTTAATCCTTTGATTTGCAATCCAACAGGGTGTAAAAGAAACGTATTTAACGGAAACAGCGTAATTTTTAGAAATGTCAAAAATTTTATTATTTTCGATGCATCATTAAAAATCGATAATTACGGTTTCGATGTATGTATTTTATTTTACTCTTGATTTTGGTGATATTTATAAAAAAGACTGGAATTTAATTTAAGGGAGTTATATTTTAGAATTTTGTTTATTCTCATTAATCTCGAATTTGTTTTTTTTTTATAATTTATTTACTTATTATTTTGTTTATTACTAAAGGTTTTTATTTATTTTTGTTTTTCTCGTGTTTGCTTATTATTTTGTTGCTTTATTAAGAATTTTATTTATTTTTGTTTTTCACAATAAACTATGCTATATTTTTTTTATTTACTATTTATCAAAATCGATGTTTTCTCCGATGTATTGGAGATCGATGTAATTGTGCTCTTGTTGAAATTTAGTTCAACATCGATTTTTTTACTCGATGTTCCCAGATATACTCTAAAACAATCTTTACTCACTTATAATCAAACTTTTAATTTTTAGGATATTTATCAAAGTGACATGAGTGAGGCTAGGTGCCAAATTTTTCTCATTTCGGATTGAAGCAATTGCGGTTTAAACCTTGTTGAAATTTCACGGTGACTGCTTTGAAAGTTTTAAAAGTGTCAATCATAATGACAATAAGGTATAGGCTAATTTATTTTTTTTAAATGTCAAAAAATTGCCGTTTGAAATTCCGTGTCCCAAACTGTACATACCAAAATATTCCACTTTTTTTCAATTTTTTGGTTATGAGGATCAATTTTCCAGACTCGCACATTTCAAGTTTTTTCATTTTAAGATTGTTCAGAAGGGTAAAGAATTTACAGAATCCAAAATATCCAAAGATTCTAAAAGATTTTAAAACAGGTGCTCGACAAGGATCTAAAATCGGATCATCTGTATGATTTTAAAAGAGTAATTTCAAGAAGAATCTCATGAAACATATTGAGATAAAGCTTATAGAATAAATATTTACAAAAATGTCACTTGAGATTAGGTAATTAATCAAAAATATCGAAAAGAAGGCTAAATATAATTGAAAGAAAGTTAAGATGAAATGTGAAGAGAATTAAACTAAGGAAGAAAAATTTTAAAAATCTAAAAAGATAAAGTTTTAACGAAAAGAGGAAAGAACATAAAAAAATTGTTTTGACATAGTTCGTTAAAAAAATAGTTCGCTAAATGGAGAGATATAAAGTCATTAACAGAACAAAATAACAACAAATGAAAACTATAAAAAGGAAATTTGCCTGAAAATATAAAACTTTTATTATACAATATAAATAAATGGAAATAAATAGATCAAAAATAGACGAAATTTTAAAACTTTAATAATTCTAAATTAAAATCTGTGTCCTAATTATTATA
The DNA here is from genome assembly GCA_029298725.1 of Gnatocerus cornutus. Classification (NCBI taxonomy): domain Eukaryota; kingdom Metazoa; phylum Arthropoda; class Insecta; order Coleoptera; family Tenebrionidae; genus Gnatocerus; species Gnatocerus cornutus. The sequence goes on from CM055516.1 coordinate 7,784,461, forward strand.
AGCTGGCTCATACAGTAACTATCTGTATAAAAATGAAGCACAATAAAATAAAGGAACGAAAGATATCAAAAAAAAGTAGGAGATTAACGAAGAAAAATTTAAAAAAAATTGAAAAAAAATCTTTGTGTTTAAATGCGATTTTACGTTCTGTCGATTGGCAAAAATTTTGGCCGTCGAATTGGCATTAATTAATTAAAATTAATCGATTGAAAAACTTTATTACCAACAAGTGGAATTGTAATTTTCTAACTTTTTTTAAACAACACAAGGTTTTAATTTAGAATATACAAGGTGTTTATAAATGTTTCTAGCATCAAGGGTAGCTATGAAAAGTCAAAGAAATTTGCCGCTCATTATAAATGTGGGTTTAGATTTTTCAACTGACATTTGTAGTTAACCTCAATCATAAAGCAAAGTAAGTTTTGAAAAGAAAACTGTTCTAGTTGTGGTTTGAAACTTGAAGATCAAAAATTTGAACACAAAACCGCAACTGAAACGTCGTTGACGTAAGTTACATTATAAATAATTTTTAAAACAGTTTTATTCACTATGAAAACAAAGCGGCAAAGTAGTGCACGACACGAATTCCGTAGCCACCCTTGATGCTAGAAACATTTATAAACACCTTGTATTACATATTTTATCATTAAAAACTAAAATGCAAAGAGAAGTTAAAAATTATGAATAAAAATAATAAAAGTTACGAACAATCTAGTTAAAATGCAAAGTTGAATCTATAAAGGTATAGAAAATCTAAAAATTGTAAATAAAATTTATGAACAATTAGAAAAATCCGCTTATTTCGATGCAAAACGACGATTTCTCGCTAATTTTCGTTGTTTTCTGGCTTGAATTCGCAAAGAAGAGCTCGAAATCTACAAAACCATCAATTTCATTTAGAACTTGCAGTTTGTCTTCAAAAAATTCTTTAGAAAGTGAGCAATTTTAGTTCGAATTCAAAATAAAATGTTTCTTGTTTTTTTTCTCTTAATTTTGGAATTTAGCACAGATGATAAACCGGCTGATATTAAGTATGTAGTAAAAACCTTTAAATTTTACAGTTTTAGGATGAAAACTGCTAAAGTTACAGAAAGAGGTGGAAATTTTGGGTTCGCCTTCAAAATAAGAATTTCTAAAAAAAATGTTTTTCTCTAAAATTTTTGAATTTTATAAAACTGGCAAAGATAAGGAAATCAATAGAAGATGGTCGAAATTTCTGATTTACCTATCTTCAAAGGAAAATTTTCCAAAAATTCTGCGTCTTGCTCTAAAGTTTTCGAATTGTTGATTCACCATGTCAAAAGTAGTAAAACCTCCAAATCTTACTGCTTTAGGAGAAAAGTGCCAAGTTGACATTTTTGGTTCGTCTTTAAAATAAAAATTTTGAAATTTAGCACCGTTGATAAACGAAGTCGAAAAAAGTAAAACTTTCAAATTTTACTGTTTTGGGACGAAAACTAACAGAAATACGGAATTTAATAGACGATGGAAATTTATGTTTTGTTTTCTGAAAGAAAATTTCTAAAAATTTTGTTTCTTGCTCTAAAATTTTTGGTGTTTAGCACCACACTTGTTAAACCAAGTCAAAAGCAGTGAGACTTCAAAATTTTACTGCTTTGGGTCAAAAACTGACAGAAATACGGAATTTAATAGAACGTGGTGGAAATTTTTGATTTGTCTAAAATAAATATTTCAAAAGTATCAGTTTCTTGCTCTTAAATTTTGGATTTTGGCGCAGTTGATAAATCTATTATCTATTAAGTATATTAAATTTTTCAGTTTTAGGATGAAAACTGCTAAAGTTACAGAAATTTTGGGTTCGTCTTAAAAATCAGAATTTCTAAAAAAAAAAAATTTTCTCCACAATTTTTGAATTTTACTGCTTTGGGACGAAAACTGGCAAAGATAACGAATTCAATAGAAGATCGTGGAAATTTTTGATTTACCAGTCTTCAAACGAATGAATGTATTATTATTATTCAATTTAGTTAAAATGTAAAGCTGACTCTATAAAGTTATAGAAAATCTAAAAATTGTAAATAAAATTTATGAACGATTTGAGAATTTAGAGTTTGTCTTCAAAAATTCTATAGAAAGTGAAGCAATTTTAGTTCGAATTCAAAATAAAATCTTTCTTGTTTTTTTTCTCCCAATTTTGGAATTTAGCACAGATGATAAACCGACTGATATTAAGTATGTTATCTATTAAGTGTAATAAATTTTACAGTTTTAGGATGAAAACTGCTAAAGTTACAGAAATTTTGGGTTCGTCTTCAAAATCAGTTTCTAAAAAAAATGTTTTTCTCTAAAATTTTTGAATTTAGCATATTTGATAAACATGTCGAAAGTAAAAAAACCTCCAACTTTTACTGCTTTGAGACGAAAACTGGCAAAGATAAGGAATTCAATAGAAGATGGTCGAAATGATTTACCTATCTTCAAACGAAAATTTTCCAAAAATTTTGCGTTTTGCTCTGAAGTTTTGGAAGTGTTGATACACCATGTCAAAAGTGGTAAAACTTCCAAATTTTACTGGTTTGGGACGAAAACTAGCAGAAATACGAAATTTAATAGACGATGGAAATTTATGTTTCGTTTTTTGAAAAAAAAAATCTATAAATTTTGTTTCTTGCTCTAAAATTGTTGGTGTTTGCACACTAGATAAACCAAGTCAAAAGCAGTGACACCTCCAAATTTTACTGCTTTGGGTCGAAAACTGCCAGAAATACGGAATTTAATAGAACGAGGTGGAAATTTTTGATTTGTCTAAAATAAAAATTTCAAAAAAAAACGTTTCTTGCTCTAGAAATTTGGAAATTTTTAGTTGGTCATCAAAATGAAAATTTCTAAAAATTTCGTTTCAGTTGAGTTCATAAACATGTCGAAAGTTGTGTACTGTTATAGAAAAACTGTCAAAGTTATGGAAAAGTAGTGTAAACTATTGATTCGTCTTTAGAATGAAAATTTAAAAAAAAAACATTTCTTGCTCTAAAATTTTTGATTTTTTTTAATTTTTAATTTTTTATGACTATGGCAAACAGACGGTTTGAAGTAGATTTTGTAGTGACAAATATTCCCTGACATTTTCTGACATAACCTCAAACTTGAGTTGATAAGCAATGTTACCAACACATTTTAAATTCCAACGCCATCATCCGAAATATCAACATTTAAAATTTGATTCCTTACAAAACGTGGTTTGACACATAAATTCTATTTTCCGTATAATCATCTTACGCCCACACCATCGCATATTTTCGTAGCATTAAGACTAGATAATTCTTAGTATTCTATGAATAATTACAACAATTTTCATGAGTCACATTTGTTGGCGCCAAGATAAAATTCTCCTATTTTAAAAATAAATGTCACACATGGCAAATTCGCGCATTGTTCGAAACAAGACGGAACCTGAGAACATTTAAGACACCGCAACGAATTATCCTATAATATTTACCAAGTTATGGATGGAGGATTAAAGGAAAATCTGCCGCCACTTCTCCACTTGATTACCGATGCTAATAAGCGACAGATTAACTTTTTAGTGTATCAATCACAAAAAGGATCCCACCTTGCTTGACCGATTTCGACATGAAATATGACCAACAATATTTCGTACCTCTGAACGTCCCTCGTAAATTTCGTGTCTGAATTCTTCACATGCTTGTGGTCAAAACAACTTAACAGTTGTGACATTCAAATTTTATGACATGTTCGACAAAAGCTTGATGTGAGGTAAAAATAATCTTCCAGTTCCCTGGGTGGCAAAACGCGATAAAATCGGAAGCAATAAAAAAGCGGCAAAACCAAAAAACAATTGGCCGTTTCGATTCTGTGAAATTGGCGGAGAGGCGGCTAAACAATAAACGACTAGAGCAATACATTATTTATCAAACCCTGACGTTTTATAAAGCATGTAATTAGGTTTCCATCAGTAACATTACCATTTTCGAAAGTAATTCTCAGAATGGAGATCAGACGCCGCGCGGATCTGTGGTGCCAACTTAAGGGTCTACGCTACGCATATACCCGTATATGGCTTACGATTTTTCGTTTTTGAAGCGCATTTTGGACTTTGAAAAATCGCTCGACCTCTGTATGTATGCGTCTCAGGTAGAGCTATGGAGGTGACATCTTCGAATTTTGAAAAAGTGAAAAATTTGACTTTAATTAATTAAAAACTGAAATTCCCATTTTTCGTTTTTAAGGAATATGAAGCAACCTACGAAGTTAAAAAAAATACCAACATGTGGAGAATTAAAACCTCTATGGAGGTGACATTTTTGTTTTTGTCATTATGCTATAATTTTGAAGTTATTAATAAAAAAACAAATCAAAAATAGGCAACCAACAGTACAACTAACGCAAATTATCTTATGCAAATCTCATGATTTACGACCGCTCACTAGGGGGTCACTGACGTTCCGCCCAATTGTAATAAACTGCTATCGGGTAAAAGCAGGTAAAGACCCAACTGGTCGCTCTCGGCAACAAATATCGAAGGTACTTGTAGCTAGTGTATTGAGAAATAATATTTTATTATCTCTGATACAGGGTCCGGCAACATTTGTGGTCACCCCCAAAATTGTCTTAGAGATAAAATTTTAAAAATTTACATACTCTAATGGATAATCGAAGAAGCTCTAGAAGATGACGCAAAAACTTGTTCTTTATCACCGATAGTTTTGGCGTCGCGACGCCTTAAAAGTGTAATTTTTATCTATTTGTGAGGGTTTTTGGAACCATTCAATATATATATATATATATATTTTAATATAAATGTGTTAAAAATATTTAAGTAATTAAGGCAGTAAACCTTCATATTAATCCTGACATTGTAAATAATTCTTTAGCGATGGTAGGGAGCAAAGGTATCTTCAACTGCGACAACGCAATTTTACGCCACTGATTTAAAATCGGGCCCTAAGTTCTTATTTTTCAATGTAAATAATTAACTATTTCTATTTAGTGTCCAAAAGGTGCAACAATCAACGTTAATCAAAATTGAAGTGACTTGTAAAAAATTGATGTAGTTTGCCACTGTCCGTCATAGTTTTAAAAACTAACTTGTTAAAACAGTAATTTATGCTCAGTTACATTAAATTTAAGATGAAGCTGGTCACAGTTATGTTAAAAAAACAATTCGCGAGTATTTACGCAAAAACTCAAACATCGCTAAAAATTACTCTTCTAACGCATCGCAAATTTTTGCTTTAGATTGTTAAGCTTGATAAAGCGAATGCAAAATTGCAAATATTTATTTTTGAAACTAAAAACGATTTTGAGGGTGATTATTACTGTTGCCGGACTCGGTATAATTCACTGTTTTTCACACAAAATTTTGTTATTTACGCATTAATTTTACATTTCGTATTTTCCAGTTTGAAATTAGAAGACCTTTTTTCCGCAATTATAAAATGTGTATTATTGGGAACATTTTCTATTTCAAAAACTTTATCCGATAATTCTGACTTAAAACCGCTACTTACATTTTTACTTTCGGAACTATTCCTAATATTTTTCATCACCGTTTTTTAATAAAATTGTTGGCTCAAATCTTGGTGTTGATAAAAATTATCAAAAACACAATTTATTCCCAAACACCAAATTTTGTCAAAAACTGCTGACGTGCAAGTTTGATAAAAGCAACTGACCAACTTTAATCGACAAAACTCTAGAAATTTAAAAAAGTAGGTACATTGATTTACAAGTCGAGCACAGTCAAAAACACACAAGTATCCAAAGATTGAAAGAATTTAAATATTTTTTCAAGATATTTATTTATAGGTTTTCCGAAATACATTTTTAATTGCTTTTAAAATTCGTATAATTAAACTACTAAGATGGCCCCTTGAGAACACAGCTACTTTTTAAGAAAAACACCCCGATTTTCAAGGGTTAACAGAAAAGCAGAAAAATCGTGAAAAGACTCCCGTTTTTAAAGTATATTTTAAAATTAACATTTTTTAAAGAATTTGTCCGGTTTTTCCAACTCTTTTTTAAAAAAGTCAAAATTTTAAGAAGTATATCCTGTTTTATCAAACGTGAATACGGTTTCGTACAAACAAATTTCCCTTTTAAAAACATTTAAAATTAGGAATTTTACCTTGTTTTCAAAGATTTTACTCTGTTTTGAATTTTGTACTAGTAGGCCCCCTCAGAACACAACACATTTTTAATGCTTTTAGCCTGGTTTTCAAACTAACTTGCAAAGTTAAAGTTTTTAAAGAATTTGACCGGTTTTTCGAAGTCACCCTTTTTTTAAAAAGTCAACATTCCAAGGAAAATACACCGTTTTTTCAAACAAGAATACGGTTTGGTCCAAACAAATTTCTCTTTCAAAAACACTTAAAATTCGTGTTTTTACCCTGTTTTTCTGTTGGGCTACTTCAGAACAAAAATGAATACGGTTTTGGCCTGGTTTTCAAAGTAGCTTTTAAAAAGTTAAATTTTTTAAAGAAATTGCCCGGTTTTTCGAAATACTTTGTTTTTTAAGCAGTTTAGTCCTATTTTAACAGTCTTCTTAATTAAAAGATAAAATTTGCCTTTTTTGCTCAGTTTTTCTATGGAGCCACTTCAGCACACATATGAATATGGTTTCGGCCAAGAAAAGTTACAATTTAAATATACTTAAAATTCGTCTTTTGTCCTGTTTTCAAAGATTTTACCCTGTTTTGAATTTTGTACTAGTAGGCCCTCTCAGAACACTTTGTTTTTAATGCTTTTACTCTGGTTTTCAAAAGTTTTTAAAAAGTTAAAATTTTTAAAGAATTCGCTCGGTTTTTCGAAGTCACCCTTTTTAAAAAAGTCAAAATTTTAAGAAATATATCTTGTTTTATCAAACGTGAATACGGTTTCGGCCAAGAAAAGTTACCATTTAAAAATACTTAAAATTCGTCTTTTTACCCTGTTTTTTCTGTTGGGCTACTTCAGAACAAAAATGAATACGGTTTCGTTCAAACAAATTTCGGACAAAATCTCCATGAGCGAAGCGAATTTCCCTTTCAAAAACACTCAAAATTAGAGATTTTACCTTTTCAAGTATATTTTTCAGACTTTCCCTTGTTTTTAAAAAAGTTAAAAGTTGAAGGTACTTATTTTTTATTCAAACATACATTTTTTTAAGTTAATACACTATATGTTGAAACAATAAGTAGTTAAATATATATGTTATATTCTAACTCAGATTATTATGCCTAGTTTTCTTAGTCATTTTCCTATTTTCTATGCATTTTTTTCAACAAAAACCCGTATTTCTAGCAAAACATCAAAAAACAACATTGAACTTTAATCGATAAAACTCTAGAAATTTAAAAAAGTACATTGATTTACAAGTCGAGCCCAGTCAAAAACACAAGTATCCAAAAATTGAAAGAATTTAAATATTTTTTCAAGGTATTTATTTATAGGTTTTGGGTTTTACAGTCTTTTCTTGAAATGAAAATTGTGGTGTTAGCTTCGACATATTTGAAAGCTAATTGTCTTATTGGTAACCTATAAAATCCACCGGTAGCAGGTAAGATTAGAGACGAGGATCATTGTGTAAAATTCGTACAATTAAAGACACAAGTGGATTCAGATTTTTTAAAAAATAGTTTTTTTGCATAATAACATTAAACGCCAATTTTGCTTTTCCTGTGTGGTTCTGGCTTAAAAAATATTAATTAGGGAAGTATTTTTATTGATTAGTGAGATGTATTATTATGAAGAGTTAACTTTTAAATCACAGAAAACAACAGAGTCTAAAAGGTCCAAAAACTCATGTGTCAGGTAAAAGGTTTGGTTAAAAAAAATTAAATGCGTTTTTCTCAAATAAAAATATTAAAATAATAAGTAGTTTTAAAATTTCCCCGGCGACCAGTGAGGAAAAATTTTGGATCACATTTACGAAAATTACATTTTTCAATTAAAAAAAACATTCTTCCATTACGTACTATGGGAACTGGAAATTTGGGGATTTTATACATACATTTTCCATTAATTGAAAAAAAATTACGCCCGTAAAATTTTTGTCTACTAGAACCAGAAATTTCACAAGCTCAAAACGCAGAGAAACTCAAATCCTGATATTTTAACTCATCTTTCGTCCAACACGAATTTATTGTTCCAACCGCTGGGTTTCTTAGGAAATGTGCAGGTCAAGCGACCGTTTCCATAAAGTTTATGATTCCCTCATTACCAAATCCTCGGTAATCCCTTTTGGCAGCTGTCAATCAAAGGTGTTGTTAAAGTTGCATACTTTTCAAACACGAAATTTTCGGGCAGGCTCGTAGACCCTTAACACATGCAAAACACACAGGAAGTTTGCGGTTTATCCGTCACGATATGTTCTCTCTTATTTTTGGCGCCTGCTGGTGAGGTAAGTTCATTATTACCGGTGCCGACAACCCACGGCTAGTAAACACTGGAAGACTTCAAGTGAGCTCTAGGAATTAGGATTAACGCGCTGGAGATAATTATGATTCAACTTTACGTCATTTATGGTTGGTACACTAGGTGGCCCTCGGAGATCAGTGGACCTCGCTTCTTTCGTGAACCTCGCTTTTCCGGGGCGTTGGGTTTTAATTTAAGATTGCTTATTCGTTATACTATTAAACAAAGAAGGCCTCGGAAAAGTTAGGTCCACGAAAAAAGCGAGGTCCACCCAGTAATTTGTATTTGGTTACTTAGCATTTAGCAAAGAAAGTTTTAGAATAATTTGATTTTGTGTGTTCTTCGATTTTTGAAACCCTGATAAAAATAATTACGCTTGGCAAAATAAAAATTTTTCTGAAAGTTTCAGAAAAAAAAGAATAAAATCTCCAAAATAAAATAAATTAAAAAGCCAACGTGTTTCACTATAAAAATTTCACAGTACGCGGAAAAAATAAACAATCAGGCTAAACTATTAATGGTCTCTGAGTCTACAGCAAGTTTTGTTGTCGATGAAAAAATAAGACACACGGTGTAGTCTTTCATATGAACAATGCATTTCAATATCCTTAATAAATTATAGTTATTATACAAGGTGTTTATAAATGTTTCTAGCATCAAGGGTGGCTATGAAATGTCAAAGAAATTTGCCGCTCATTACAAATGTGAGTTTCGATTTGTCAACTGACATTTGCAGTTAACCTCAAACATGAAGCAAAGTAAATTTAGAGAAATAAACTATCCCAGTTGTGGTTTAAAACCTGAAAATTAAAAACTTGGGGACAAAACCATAACTAAAACGTCATTGAAGTAAGTAACATTATAAATAATTTTCAAGATAGTTATATTCATTATGTAAACAAAGCGGCAAAATAGTGTACGACAGGAATTCCATAGCCATGCTTGATGCTAGAAACATTTATAAACACCTTGTATGAGTCTAAAGCATTTGCAGTTACCATAATGTTAAGTCATTAAGACATTGTAGTAGCTGTTTTCGTTGTTACCATTTTCCTGACCTCTTCTATACATGTTCTTTGATTTGTCCTCTCTATTCGCGAAAGTGTTCAGTTTATAACGGATGTGCAAAAATAATTATATTTGGAGTAGGTCCTGGAATTTTGAATAGACGTTTCTAATAACAGTGTAGTTGTCATCCATGACCCCTGGTGAAAAAAAATCTCTCATAAGGTTGTTCATTCGCTTTGATTTTGTGTAATTCGCTCCCAGTTTTTACTAACTCGCTTAATGCGATCGGTTCAATGTGTGAGTAGTCTTTCTTGCTTCGCTTTTTAGAGTTGTCGTTAAACCTCATCTTCAACAATCCGTCAATTTTCGGTTAAATATCTTTAAGAATCTTTTTCGTCATAAACTACGCTACCTCTTCCTCTTCTCCTTTTTTGTCGGTCAAATTCGATCTTTCTATATTCCATTCTCTCCTTGCCTTTAGTTTCATCACGTGTTCAATGCAGTGCAATGTATTCTAGATTTTTTTTTATTGATTTTTTACTTTTCATTTATTATATACATTGTTGGGGCGGTTTTAATTCCGCTCCCTTTATTTGGGCTCTTCATTTTGTTTGCCTGTCTTCCATTCTGTTACTTTGTCATCATACTGATCCATATGTAGGTAAAAGCATGTAGGTACTTGTTGCCAGTTCATTTGCCAATAAATACTGTGAAGGATAAAGCATGTTTAAAAAGGCGGTTCTTCAATGAAACCACGCAGCGCGGTCTATCTAGTAGGTTTTTTGACTTTAAATCGACAGCAATGTTCCTTTTTTTCGAAATTTTTTGGCCACAATTAACGCCCATTACATTGCTGATGTTAGTAAAAAATCTCCTAGCTTCTGTTAGTTCCCAAAATAGATTGAAAGGATAATGTATCTTCCAAAAGAATATGTGATGAGTAAAAACATGCTTTCCACACATATTGAAAAGAATTGCCCAACCTCTAAAAGAAAATGTTCATCAACCTTTGTTTGGTCACAATCTGCGATGCTTGCACAAATTGTTTTCTTCTTCATTCCATAATATCATGAAGTTGAACACCCAAAATCGTATTCCAAAAAGTTGTTTAAACTCTCATTATGTTGCTGATGTCTAAAGATCTCCATGTTTCTCTGTTATCTTCCATAAGAGATTGTGGCGCACCAAACATCTTCCAAAATGTTGTCCATCACTTAAACCACACAGTGAGGTGTTCCTGATAAAAAAAAAAGGTTTGATAGCATCGATAATGTAAAAGAAAATACCTCAGAACAGAATATTACAACACAGAAGACACAACTTCACGTCATTGATGATGTTTTCTACAAAAACTGAAGTAAATTGTCCACTTCTGAAACAAATCGTTCACTTGCAATTGCAAGTGTTGTTCCATTGTCTTTTTTAAGGTCCTTTCATAGCCCGCCCAATCATCTTCGTTTGTTCGTCACAATTTGCGAAGTCTCCACCAGTCCCAGAATTGCAATGACCGATGCTGATCGATTGCGATGATGTCCCATCGTGCTGTTCTTCAAAGTATTGCAACAAAAGCGAGAGCAAAGATGGGTAGAAAGTTTTGTTATTCACAATTGAACCTCTATCGATGCTTACCACAAAAATCTTCCCTAATCTTGTTCTTGAATAAAAAACCCCACAGCGAAGTGTTGCTGAAGAGAAGAAAATTTGACTTCAGATTGACAATGCAAAAAAAAATACTTCAAAAAGGGCACCCCAACACAGGAGATTTCTGTGCTTCTCTGCAACGTTCCAAAAGGGGTGGTGAAGTTTAAGTCTTATTCCAAAAAGTTGTTCAAACTCCCATTATGTTGCTGATATCTAAAGATCTCCATGTTTCTCTGCTTTCCAAAGAGGATTGTGAATCATAAAGCATAATCCAAAAGTTCTTCAATGAAACCGCACAGCGAGGAGTTTCCGAAAGATTGACTTCAGAATGACAGCCTTGACAATGTAAACGAAAATAGCTCAAAACAGATCATTACAACACAAACGATCTCTACGTTTCTCTGCAACTTTCCAAAAGAGGTTGTGATCCCTAAAGTTGTTCAAACTCCCATTATGTTGCTGATGTCTAAAGATCTCCATGTTTTTCTGTTACCTTCCATAAGAGTTTGTGACGCATAAAATATCTTCAAAAATGTTGTTCGTCATTGAAACCACGCAGTGCGGTGTTTCTGATGGGAAAAAAGTTTGACTTCAGAATGACAGCATAAATAATGTGAAAGAAAATACCTCACTCAGAACAGATTGTTACAACGATTGTTCCGTTGTCTTTCAAGGCTCTTTCATCAACCACCCGATGATCTTTTTCGTTTGGTCGTCACAATCTGCGGTACCTCCACCAATCCCAGAATTGCAAACAATGGAAGGAAATTTTGATGCGAAAAGATCGTTAAGGATTAGATAATGGCCTAATTAATGGCAAAGAAAAAAAACGCAACCTTATAACCTCACAAAAAATGACATTTCAAGTTCGATTTGCTTAGGCAGCACGTGAAACACACTCAGTGTTGCCAACCTTAGAGCCTGAGTTGGTCGTTTCATCGGTGCCAACTGAAACATCGGCAATTAAGATAACCTCACATCTTGACTGTCGATGAATAAAAAATGTTAATGGGGGAATCGCATCTGTCTGTTCTGCTGGAAAGGGGGCTCTTAACCTCAAATGCCTTTCGTTTCATTAGTCCATTGCCATTTGCCCTTCTCTTCTCAACACGTGTCTGCTTCACTTCAATGACGGCTGTTCAAATTCTCATTTTGTTGTGTGTTTAAAGATCTTCATCAAGTTTTTCTACTATTTGAAACTACACAGTTAGGTGTTTTAACCTCACAAAAACGTCGTTTCGAGTTTGAATTGCATAGGCAGCACATAAAACACATAATTTGAGCAATGCCAACTGTCACTGGATCGAATTTTTTTTTAATGCGATGGGTTTTCCATCCACTGAACGTGGCGGAAGCTCATTGGCCGAAGCACGACACCAGCGCCACCAACGTCAATCCATGACATTTCACGATTTTGCTTCACGTTAAAATCGACGGGGTCGACGTAAAGTCGGATCGGAAAAAAATTAATAACGCAGCCCCAAAGACAATTTAAGAAATGAAAAAGTCAACTGGCACCGTAAAACGACTTTCTCTATCGATAAAAACACCCCTCAATCATCATCCACGCGCTATCCAAGAAAAAGGTAGTCCCCCATGCAAAACTCGGAACTCTCAACTATCTAAGTGAGAGAGCCTGTACACGTTTTAGTAAGTGTTAAAACTAGGTGGCCCTCGGAATTCTGTAGATCTCGCTTTTTTCGTGAACCTCGCTTTTCCGTGGCGTTGGATTTTAATTTAAGATTTATTTTTTATCCTAAGAAACAAAAAACGCCTCGGAAAGTTTGGTTCACAAAAAACCGAGTTCTACAGACTTCCGAGAGTCACCTAGTTAATTGTATTTTGTCATTTAACATTTAGCAAAGAAAGTTTTAAGATAACTTCATATTTTGTTTTTTTCGTTTTTTGAAACTTTGATACAAATACTTACGCATGGCAAAATGTAGATTTTCCTGAAAATTTTAGAATAAAAAAAATAGGCTTTGCATAGCAATTCATAGCAAGAAAATAGTATATTATGAAACGCGTTTCATAATGAACATTTTGCCGCACGCACGTTTTTAAAGTAGTAAGTGCGGCAAAATACATTATGAACAAGTATCATACGCTATTTTTTCTATTTCGCTTTATTTTAAACGAAAAAACTTGATTTCAAAATCTAGGGAATTTTAGGGTAGTTGGCATTTGCAAAATGTTCGGGAAAAAAATTCGAAGTAGCCGAATCCAATTTCAGTCAGTTTGACAGGTGTGACGTTTTGAGGTTACCGGAGCGCAAGGGAGCCAAGAGAGCAAAGATGTTGATCATGATCATGATGGTTCTCTTGCATCCAAAGAGTTTTTCTCCGATGAATTATTAAGCCAAGTACAACAAGAAATAATAGTGTATTGATTGATTTATCAAGGTTATTCAAAACCAAAATCTACATTGTTAACGTTGACGGCAGGTTGACGTTGCCTGCTGCAAACTTAAGAAAAATAAATACCCCTGGAAATATTGGCACGAGATTGGTCCATTACGACACCAAAATAAGCTCAAACGCGTATCGAAATATCTTCATTATGAACGCGAAATAGAAAAAAAGACATTTTAAGATTTCAGCAATAATTATAAATGGCTACAATAATAATTTATATTTTGGAACTCATTGTTTGGAAACGAACTATTTTGTTTAAGTTTATTCATTCATAAATTGGTATTGACCAGAGGCTGAGTCTACCTGATTTCCTCGCTGACTGTCTTGTAATTTCGTCTAACTTCCCCTGATTTTCTTTTGATGTCGCCTAAGTCCTGATTTACAATTGATATCTTAATGATTTTTCCTTATTGTCTAGTGATTTGTCATTGATAACATGACTTGTCATAGATTAATACTTCTCAAAAATGGCTTACACTTAACTTCCTCTTATTTCCTCGCTAATTTCCCCTGATTTCCTTGAGATTTCGTCTAACTTTCCCTGATTTTCTTGTGATTTCGACTGACTTTCTCTGGTTTCCTATTGATTGCCCCTGATGTACTAATGATTTTACAATGATTTCGTAACGAATCCTCATATTCATAGTGATTTATTAAGACTGATACACTGATTTCCCAGTGATAATAACATTAATCTCAGAAGTTAAATTTTTCAAAAATAGCATACGCCAAACTTTCCTTCATTTTTTTGTATTTATTTTTGTCTAACTTCCTCGGATTTTCTTGTAATTTCGTCCCAATTCCCCTGATTTTCTTATGACTTTGTCTAATTTCTTCTGATATCCTAGTGATTTCCTCTGATTTCCTTTTGATTGGCCCATGATGTTCTAATATTTTTTTCTGATTTTTTAGTGATTTCGACTAACTTCCCATGATCTAGTGATTTCCTCTGATCTTCTATTGATTGCCCCTAATTTTCAAGTGATTTCTTATTAATTTCCCTGATTTCCTCGTGATTTTCCTGAGAGGTTAGCCTTTCATGTATTGATGAGCAGATCCGCTGTTTTCAAAAAAGATTTTTTCGTTTTTGGAAAAAATTGCCGTTTCAAAAACACATTTTTTTTGAATGATGAAATGAAAATTGATTATCTAAGTGATAATGACTTATACAGTGAATATATTTGCAAGGAATCCATCATTTTGTGTGTTTGTTCACTTTTAAATTGATATTTATTGATTTGCAAGTTTATCATTTTTTCACGTTGTAATTAAATATGTTTTTAGGTGAATTAAACTGAAAATGGAATTTTTTGGCCTCAGAAGCGGCCTAAAAGTAAGTCTTTTCTGGCCGCAAACATTTTTGGCCGATCTATGGTGGCGCCATCTATCCATAATTTTGCATATAACATCAAGATACCGACATTACCCCCAATTTTATAATTATTTGGGTAAAATCAAATCGACAAACTGCTGTAAAAAGCAACTAAGACGTCTTGAATTATTGAATTATGAACTTGTTTAGCAGTGCTGCTGCAACAACATCAAAAAGTACATTAAACCTAATTCATACAAATTGTGAAGCTACACATGCCGAAACTGCAAATGAAAACAAAGAAAATATAAACTTTTTTGAAGAATTCATAAATATTTACAATTATTCAGTTGTTATAAATGATTAAATCAATAAATCATAAATAAAAATTAATTTACTTGTAAATTTAATGATGTCGTCTAAAAAATCTTGTGTGTATCCCTCGGCCATTAAAAAAAGGCTCGGCCAAAAAAGAAACACTTTTTGGCTTTGGTACACAAATAACTATATCTACTGACTACAATCTTTTAATTTGCAAATGTTTTACATCATTTTCAAGCAAATTGCAGTATTAAATTTTATTTTAGGCCTAAAAATTGACTGGTGGGGTCTCCAGACTAATATCGTTCGACTGAGCTAGCAGACTACTGGAAGGTTAAAAATCGCGCTGTAGAAGATCACAAATGTCTCGGGCCAATTAAATCTTAAATTTGACAGATTTTGTGATTTCGAGTTGGTAGTTCAAGTAAAAAATTGTAAAATTCTATAATTTAACACACTTCATTAGCATTTCAAAAGTAGTAAATCTATCAAATGCTTTCCGACGAACTTCAAACGATTATGGCAAACAGTGGTATGAGCATCGATGAGTTGAAACGTCAGGTGGGATGGAAATCTTCAAACCTTCAAACAAAATAGATGTTTCCAAACGCATTGCTGGTGTTCTGAACACATCGATTGCTAAATCAACTTCATCAAGAGCTATGGACGAATGAGATTGAAAAAGTTTCTACTAGTTATGAATTAGAAGCAACAAACAACAGTAACCAGCTTAAAGCGGCGGGCTTGAAATTTCAAACAATAGTAATTGTAATTTTCATGTTCATTTATATTATAAATAAATAAAAAATTCACTATTCCTTGTTACCTAGACAACTTTAAAGCTTAAGTGTTTTAAAGATCCCTTTTTGTACGCTTTTGCGTGTTTTAATTTAGGATTATAATGCAGGTATAATAAAAACTAATTTAATGTAAAATTCTGTATTTTACAAGTATGTAATAAATTATAAAATTC
This sequence comes from Gnatocerus cornutus, assembly GCA_029298725.1. Lineage (NCBI taxonomy): Eukaryota > Metazoa > Arthropoda > Insecta > Coleoptera > Tenebrionidae > Gnatocerus > Gnatocerus cornutus. The sequence continues at coordinate 7,800,503 of CM055516.1, forward strand.
GTATTTTTTGTTCTAAAATTTTATAATTTAATACGTTTAATAAGCACCTCTAAAGTAGTAAACCTACCTAATTTGATTGCTGTAACTTTCAAACTGTCGGAGTTACCAGGGTGTTGAGTTAATCCAACAGGTGAAAAATTCCAAAATTTGGGTTATTTTTCATTTCATTTTCATCAAATTACAAGCGTATTTTTCGGGCGGCATGTCAAATTACCACCCGGACATTAGTTGTCACGTTTGACAGTTTTATTACATAAAAAACGACTTTGACAGCACATTGACAGCATAGCAACTATTTTGACTATTTTTTTGTAATTTTAATTTTTAATTATTGTTTATTGACATGATTTATTATTCTGATCGTGCAAAAAGTAATAAGCACAGCGGGCATTTTGGGGACCTCAGGACAAACTTTCGGTTCGCAAATAATGCCTTCCAACTTGTAAAACGACCGTACCGCCCTTGATGCTTAAATAACTACTAAATGATTGCTCTCTCTAACTTTAAAACTGTCGGATTCACTGAATTTAATGAAAAATTTTGTATTTTGGTTGGTATTTCAATCAAAAAATTCTAAAATTCTCACTTCTTGTTCTAAAATTTCATAATTTAATACACTCACAAAGTGTCTTTAATGCAGAAAATCCGCCAAATTTGATTGCTCTAACTTTTAAACTGTGGGAGTTACGGAATTTAAAATTTAAAATTAGTCTTACTAAAAAAAAATTTAGTTTGCAATGTAAAATTTTAAAATTCTATAACTAAATACACTTTATATGCATTTCTAAAGCAGTAAATTTACTAAAGTCGCTCTATTTTTAAAACTGTGGAAGTTACGGAATTTAATGGAACATTAGTCGTATTAGAAAATAATTATACCGTTTTTATTTTTTTTATGTAAAATTTTATAAATGAACTTTAATAAACATCTCTAAAGCAGTAATTTCTCTAAATTTGGTTGTTCTAACTTTAAAAGTGTCGGAATTACGGAAAATCTTTAATTTTGTGTTAGTCCTACAAGTAAAACATTCTAAAATTCTATAATCTAATACGTTTAATAAGCATTTCTGAAGCAGTAAATCTATAAAATTTGATTGTTCCAACTTTTAAATTGTCGGAATTACGGCGTTTAATGCAAAATTTAGTTATTCCTATTAGAAAACTATTGTAAAATTTTTATTTTTTTAATGTAAAATTGATCTGTACTTTGAAATACTTAATAAACACCTTTCAAGCAGTAAATCAGTAAATTTGATTCCTCTTTTTTTCTAAAATTATATAATAATTTAATAAATTATTAATAATCGTCTCTAAAGTAATAAATCTGCTAAATGTGATTGCTGTAACTTTGAAACTGTCGGATTCACCGAATTTAATCGATTAATTTAATTGTGTTTATTCATTCACAAATTTTTTTTATAATTTTTATTTTTAATGAAAGTTTTTATAAATTAACACACTAAGGGTGGTTTTCACCAACGTCAGTTAAATGCTCAGTTAGTTATTCAATAGATAAATTTTATTTGTCAGTTAAGGCTGTTCTACCCCTCAACTAAAATTCGTGTTTTGAAAAATATGCAACCCAACATACAAACCATTTGACACATGCCAATCATCCATAAGGGTGAAAATCGTCTGTAAAATTAGCATATTTTCTACGGCAGTACAGCAATAAACCAGGCAGATAAGTTTGCCTTGGTTCGGAGTTTGTTTCATAGATTTTTCTTATTTCTAAATACGATGTCCCTCGAAATTAATTTAATGTATTGGAAAATTATCATTAATGATAATAAATTGAAATGAATAAAATAAAGATGTTTTCCCATCTTGTTATTTCTTTTGCTTTAATGTTTACGCTGTTATTAATAAAATCCATTGCAACAAATTTAAAAATCTGGCGCATGTGTGTTTTCAGCACTTCCAAATAAAATAATATATTTCATGTAAACTATTTTCGAAAACAAAATTAGTTTTCAAATATGTGTAAATGTGTTTTGATAGGTAGAGAAATTAGAGTGAGGTTTGCGAAGAAACCATAGTCATTACCAGTTTTCAGGTAGAGTCCTAAAAGCAAGAAAGCTAATCCATCCTTCTAGAAGAATTCCAAGTATAATATTAAATTGTCTTTAAAATGTGACACTTCACATGACAGAATCAAAAGAAACAAACCCAACTGAGGGTGAGTTTTTATTTGATCTCTCGATACATACAGGTGTCCGGAAAGTCGCGCACCACTGTGATACTGTATCATCGAACAATGCCATAGATCACCAGAAAAAAGTTAAAAAAAATCATGTCTTTTTTATGGATTAAAGAGGAAAAGTTTAATGCCAAAATTAACGATTTCTGGGCAGTAATTTTAGGTTCAGAAAAAATTTTTACTTAAAGGACATTTTACGCAAAGGCATGGTGAAAAAAAAATCGAAAAAATCTTGTTAGAAATGGCAGAAAACTGTTTATAAAATTTTGTAATCAACAATCTCTATCAGTGTGACATCGTTCACATGAAACCATAGTTATATTACTCGTCCATGAACCGACCTGACCGACTAACGCCAACAATACAACACCGAGGTTACTATGGCTTTGAATACTAGAAATTTAAATTATTGGAGGAACAGTGCAGCAATGTTGCCATTTTCCTAATTTTCTTTTGGTCCTCCTGCAAAAATAGAAAATCTGCAATTTTTTCAACATTTTTTTTTGTATTCTGGGGGACCACCCAATTACCTCCTTTCAAGATTAGTGTGCCACTTGTAAGTATAGATATGTGTTGTTATTTATTTTTTTATTTATTTATTTATTAATTTATTTATTTATTTTTTATTTTCATCGCTTTGGAAAATATGAGATTAATTTGCAACAAACTAACAAACAATAAAAATCTTGGATCAAAAAAAATACTTAGCCTTACTACCTTACTATTTTTGCATCTCGAAAATTGAAATGTATCTTATACAGAGTGTCCCAGAACTCGCGCCCCAGAGAGCAAGGGAGGGTGCCGACAACAATACAGATGGTAAATTTCAAAACAAAAATTGACTAAGTTTAATAGTATTCGAGAACTGATAAAAAGTTAACAACCAATCCCGAAAGCTTATTCGAGAAGTGGAGTAAATGGCCATCAGAATTTCCTAGGCAACGAGAGTCTAATGTTTAACTGACCAATGGATGATTCAAATTCTGTTCAGGTTTGGAATTGGCTACAGATTTTTTGTCTTATCTCGGTTATTTTTTGAGTTAAAAAATTATGGTTTCAAAATTTTGGTTCAGAATTGTTGCCTCCATAAGCCCTTTCTCTCAGGGGCGCGAGTTCAGGGACTCCTGTATTTGAGTTAGAATTTATAGTTGATAAATCAATAAAGATCAAAACTAACATTTGGAAAAAGCATTGCGATTACTGAATTACTATTTAGGTACATATTTTTGAAATCCAAAGGATAGATTTTGAGATCCAATAGATAACTCAAAATTTGACGTCTCAAAACAAGAGTGCATCTCAATTATACGAAAGATAAGATATTTTCTTTCAGAAATTTTTATTTTAAAAGTATTAAATATTTGTAAACACTGATTGCAAATAACATTAGCAAACCAGAATTTTACTTCTTAGAAATGTGCCAATCCGAAGGAGTTAACTAGGTAATTTAAAAAAAAAGAGGGGAGCTTTGTTTATCTTTATAAGAAGGGTAAGAAGTCGAAATAATGGAAACTGCCATAATTTTATAAGGGTTTGAATAGTATATTAAAACACCGAGTTTCATAAGGCAATTTTTTAGGCACGAATCCAAGTTTATAAAACGAGCGGCAAAGCCGCGAGTTTTATAATGGATGAGTGCCTAAATGGCCTTATGAACGAGGTTTTTATATTATTTTTCCTAATTTGTTCTTGTAACACAGTTATTTTCGCTATTTTCCGATTCGTTTTCAGTGCTAGAATATCCATTTCGATACGGAATGTTAGAATAGCATTGTTTCCATAGCAACTTGGGAATGTTTAAGATACAAATTAGGAAAAAGTCGTTAAAGCAGCACAATTTAAGATATATGTAAAAGAATAATTGGCGATAGCGACAGCAGTGTTTAAAAAAAAAATAGAATACGGAAGCTGTATGGTCCGGCATATTTTATAGAAAAAATTGAATGTCGGAATCATATTTTGCGTAATTATTGCAATAAGATTAGGGAAATTGCCAAAACACCGCGGACGGTCACAGATTTACGAAATTTTTTGAAGTTTCGAACCTCTGTGGTTTGCGCAATTAAATTTAGAAAAAATGAAGATTGTCCACTACAAGAGAAGATAGCTAATTTGAAGAAAGATATTTTGAATGGCCCACAACACATTTTTGGCAATCACGAAAATTGTGCGGAGTACTTTTGTAAGAAAAGTGGCCAATTAAATGAAATTCAAATTTTATCATTTCAAAACTCCATTTTGTACAAAACGTTTATGCAGTCAGTGAATAGAGTTGCAAATTTATTATTTTTTTAATTGAGTGTATTTTATTTGATAATAAGAATTTTCGTTCGTTGGTAATTGGGCGAGCTTTAGCCTGGCAAGAAAATTTAGTAATAATAATCTTGATAAGAATGAAATTAAAATGTTATGGGATTCATGATCTTCAGCTCTCGGTAGTGAGTAGGTATCTGCTTGGATAGGTATCTGGTTGGGGTTCCAATGGTCAATCCCGACTCGGTCGAGCCGTAGTCCTCGAACCGTCATTAGGATTAGAGACCCCTGCTGTGAGGGGTTGTAAATCATTTGTATTTTGAAGTGTTGGTTGCCGACTTTTAGAAAATTGGGGACCATTTTTACATTACATTTTATTTTTTTCTAAAATAACTATTCATAATTGAAAAAAATCAAGGAGTTTCCCGGGTGTAGAATACAATTCTCTATCTATCAAGTCGTAGTTCAAGCTAAAATTCCTAAAACTGTGCCCGTAAAACGACATGGCGTTTTTTCAGTTTTTATTTTTTTTAAATAAATCTATAAAGAATTTTTGAAAATCACAGAGTTTCCCGTGTACATTTCGATATTGTCTACACGTACAAAAAAAATCAAAACTCCAACTCTTAATTTGCGGCCGTAAAAAGTAATGGCGTTTTGCGCTATTTCCTATGCACTTCGGCCGAGGTAGGACATAGCCTTAAGTAAAATTTTATTTCGCCAAAATATTTTGACGTCTGGTTTATTATCTCCCGAATAGTTAACTTCAATGTTAATTTCGCATAGAGTGTACATTAAAGTGTCATCGTTGACAGTTATATAAAAATTTACGTTTTTGAAAACAGTCAGCAAATTATACCAAAACTCCTTGTTATGTCTGTATCAAGAGAGAATAAGTTTATCACGCAATGCTGCAGTTGGTAATACCGAAAAAATCAGTAAGATTAACAAGAATGACGCTGGAAGAAACAAGAAATGAGGTAGTGCATTGCATTTGCGAACGACATTGCATTATTGGCAAAATGGTGGTCCCAACTTCTGAGGAAATCAAGAAATTGATAGGAAAGTTTGGGTTGGCGAATCGCTTTATAAATGTATGTGTGTTAGTTAAATCGGAAAAAGAGCTAAAGGGGGTGGTAAGAAAATTAGAGTAAGGAGAAGTATTTGAAGTTGGACTGGAAATTAATGAGAAAAAAACAAAATACATGGTGATGGCGAGTCCAGATAGAGAATGAGCTGGACAATGTGAAGTGAGAGGCGGCGAAATTGATAGAAAATATATTTTTGAAGATGTTGAAGACTTCGTGCATCTAGTGCAAATAGGAAAAGAGGGGAAAGAAGAGAAAGGAATAAAAGCCAGAGTTGCAAAGGAAAACTGAAAATACAGAAGTTTAAAAGCTATGTTGAAATCTAAATATTGGGATGGCAGAGAAGAATTAACCAAGAGGTGTGTATGGGCAAGTCCTATGCAGGAGACCGATAGGTAAAATAAGAAAACGATGGTTAGAAAAGGTCGAGGAGGATTTTGAAAGAGTGGATGGAAGTAGTTACAGACCGAGGTTTTTGGAGGTCGATAGTGCAAAAGGTGGAATATTTGCAGTTGTGTTGTAAATTTATGCCTACAAAGCTTGTAATACATAACAAATAAAATATGTGTGTTTATTATTATACAAGTTGAGATTTACAAAACAGAAAATGGATCCATTGCACAAAAAATTGAATTAACTTTGATTTAACCGACCAACTTTGACCAGTTAGTTTATTTGTGGTTTTATTTGATTAATAAACGTTAACTGAAGTTGGTGAAACGACAGCTGTCACATTTATTTAAAAAATAGCGTTATTCGACAGTCAAGTTATTTAACTGCGGTTGGTGAAACCCACCCTAAAAGGAGTAAATCTGCCAAATTTGATTGGTCCTATTTAAAAACTTTTCAATAAAAAATTACCATTGAATTTTAAATAGCTGATAAGAGCGGATTCTTTGCAAACAAAATGCGACAGAAGGGTGGAGAAAAACGCATTTCTCTATCTGTCGTAGTTTTACCGATATTTTCTGACCATCATAATTTTGGTCTTTTAATTACAACACAAATTTTTAATTGATCATAACTCAGTTATTTGTTGATGGACCATAATAAAATAATAAGTTATACATAAAATGAGCTTTAACAACGCAAATCTGCTTCACAAATAGACTATTTTTTTGGGGTGATAATTTTTTGAACGTTAGAATAACTCGACAAAAAAAGACAAAAAATGAAATAGTTATTGATGGTCTACGCGCCTTATTTTAGATTTTACCTACATGTGGTATAATTAACCAAGTAATTTTGCTCGAGGAGATAACATCTAATAATTTACGAATGCCATACAACAGTTTATCCAGCATGTTGCAATTTCACCTAATAATAGTGATAGCAGATACGAATAAAATTTTGCAAATATTTTGTACACTTCTGCAATAATCCTCGCTACTAAGGGTACTTCAACTAAATAAAATGTACCACTGTTTTTCTACGTCGATAAAACGTCCGCCAAATTTGATTGCTCTAACTTTTAAACTGTGGGAGTTACGGAATTTAAAATTTAAAATTAGTCTTACTAAAAAAAATTTTAGTTTGCAATGTAAAATTTTAAAATTCTATAACTGAATACGCTTAATATGCATTTCTAAAGCAGTAAATTTACCAAAGTCGCTCTATTTTTAAAACTGTCGAAGTTACTGAATTTAATGGAACATTAGTCGTATTAGAAAATAACTAGGTGGCCCTCGGAATTCTGTAGACTCGCTTTTTTCGTGGACCTCGCTTTTCCGTGGCGTTGGATATTAATTTGGGAATGTTCATTTGTTATACTAATGAAGCAAAAATGGCCTCGGAAAAATGAAGTTCACAAAAAAATCGATTCTACAGAATTCCGAGGGCTAGTAAATTGCATTTTGTCATTTAACATTTAGCAAAGAAAGTGTTAAGATAACTTCATATTTTGTGATTTTCGTTTTTTGAAACTCTGATACATTATAATTATGCATGGCAAAATGTAGATTTTTCTGAAAATTTTAAAATCAAAAAAAATAAAAGGTTTTACGAACCAACGGGCTTCGCTATTAAAAATTTAACAGCACTACGCAGAAACTTCATAAATCAGACAGGCTGCACATTTTATGATTTCTGAGCCCATTGCAAATTCTATTACAATGAAAAAAAGAAAAAAAAGATACAACAAAATCTCGCGAATTTATATAAATTGGTGAGTTTCTATGAATACAGGCGATTTCTGAGTTGGTGTCCTCTGAGCCATAAGATGGGGCTGTTGTAAATCAGTAATAATCACCTTATTACTCAACTTACGATTTTCTTCTGTGAATGTGATGCGGTACGACTCTCGGCTAAGTGTTTGCCATCTTTCTTCACAACATTTGATAACAGGGGTTGGAAAAGGAAAATAACAAACCATCGATAATAGAGCACTATTAAGGCGAGTGCCAAGACATTTTTCTTATGGAAAATCCCATGTAAAGTATCGTCTAAATATTTCGCTTATTTTTTCATGTATCAGTTTCGTTCTTATTCTCAACTGCTTGTATTCATATTTTCTTCTAAAACTAAGAATCAAACATTGGAAAAAACATTTAATTTAAAAGTTAAATGACTTGAAAATTCGATACTTTCAAAATCACTTTCCCGCTAAATTTAAATCGATATCATTAAAATTGGTCTAGTTATGAGAGAGATAAACTAAAAAATTTTCAATCGAAGCTCTGAACTTTGCAGATAATTTACGACTAGGCTGATTTATAAGCGTACCCTCATTTGCGGTTTCTTGACCAGCTTTGGAAGTTGTAAATCAAGGGATTTCTTCTAAAATTTTTACCTGCTTGTTTCGCACAGAGGATAATAAAATGGTTACAATTAAAGGAGCGTTATTAAAAGTGCTAATAAGTACAAGCACAAGGAAGTTTCATAATACTTGATGTATGAAATTATAGAAACAAGTATGTAGTATGAACATTTATTCAATTTATAGTCATGTTTTCAACTAAAGTCTTTCAATGACACACGAATTAATTTCTTGACTACTTCACGTAAAATTTAGAAAATGAAATTTAATAAAATAGTAATTTATTATTATTTTTCAACTGGTTCAAAAAAGATTATGAAGAATAACAGGGTTCGCTCTCTTATTAAATTTTCGTATTCTAAAATTCTATAATTTAATACGTTTAACAAGCATTTCTGAAGCAGTAAATCTATAAAATTTGATTGTTCCAACTTTTAAATTGTCGAAATTACGGCGTTTAATGCAAAATTTAGTTATTCCTATTAGAAAACTATTGTAATTAATTTAATTGTAGATCAACAGAGAAAAGCACCCGTATAATGAAGAATCAATTTTAATAAAATTATTATTGACAGAATAAATAAAAAAATTACAACACCTCTTTTTAATTTATTTACACAATCAATTTATATTTTTTAGTTTCATAAATTACAGATTGAGTTTTTTATCGAAACATGAACATTAAGATGTATGTAACACGATTGTTGCTTACATGCAAAGTAGGTACATCATAATAAAGATGATACAAATAATTCATAATAACATAGATGCCATCAATCTATAATATTCAATGTATTTACAAAAATTAAAGCAACTTCGAAGACCAAAATCTGAAGATCTCCATTTATTTATATTAATTCTAAGATAAAATATCTTGGGAAATGCTTTCCTCGATGTTTAATCGCGTTCAAAACTTCCGTCAAAAATTAAAAATTTGCAAAACTTTTGAGTGATAGCATTGCCACCTTTGTACATGTTTTGATAAAGCTTTGTATTTCCTACAGATATTAAGTAATTTTGGACCAATAAGTAATTCATAATGAAGGCGAACGTTAGTTACTTAACAAGTAAATAAATGGCTATTACTACTAGGCTGTACGTACTTCAATATTTTTTTTTATTTCTGAAGAACAAATTAGCATTTTTAATTTTGTCGCAAACTGTAAATGACCGACAATGTAGAAAAAAATGCTTTTATTATCTAAAATAAATATGTCAAATTTTCAATGTACACACTTCTAGACTATACCGTCTTTCCCACAGAACAGTTCCAAGAAATATTTTCTGAAAATTTAATCTTGGGAATAGAGGCAGCGTTCGTCAAGAAAATCAAATAAATCTTTTTGTTCTTTTCGCTCCAGTGATACCATTCCACCTCGCTCAAAACGTCCAGAATGTTTTCAAACTACCAAAAATTGAATATTTCAATAAAGAGTTAACTAACCGTATTTTCTATGAGTTGACCTCCCGTTACTCCCCCTGCTAATATAAGAAAGGTGCCGCTTCCTAGCACAGTGAGCCGAAAATAATCGATGTAAGTCAAGGACCCTTCAAACTGAAAAAACAGTATTAAGAAAAAAATAACACTTAAAATACAAATGTACGAAAAAATAAAGGAGTACAACACCGAGCATTCCAATGGTACCAAGAACTTGAAACGCCAAAGAATACACTTTGAGTTTGGCGAAAGCAAGACGACAATGCCTAGAAAATGAAAAAGATAAGAAACATGAGAAAGGTACTTCTTCATCTTTTTTCATACGTCGTCAAAGTAATATGGAGATTCACGCAAAACAATAAATTCTTCTCAATTTGGCGGTCGTACTGGTCTACATTTTGGTACTCATTGTCGAGACTCCTCAAGCGATGCATCAACACTTGACTTTGCAAGTAAAGGTGACCAGCAGTGTACAGTATCATAAAATTTGGAGTCGCAACGACCATATATGTAAGCGGAATTAAAAATATTTTGATAAGAGGATTCTGAAACGATCCCTATAGAACAATGATTAAATAGAAACACTTTCTTAAATATAACAGAATAAAGTACAAAGCTCAATTAGCACTGTAGATTATCATTCTGCAATTCTGAGGGGGCAAAACCCCCTGGATTATCGGTTATTTGATGCTTATAGCACTAAATTTAAGAGCTACTGCTTCCTAAAGACTGCAAAAACCGTTTGAATAAAAAACTCTTACACCCCCTATTAGCGGATCGACTAATACAAGTTGCACAGAAAAACGCGACGTCAAGTGCGAGATTCAATATAACTCATTTTACTTTTCTTTTACTCGTGGTTTTTCATACCAAGATTTTAAAATTACAAAACACAATGCGATGGTATACAGCCGAGCTCACATAAATCCGGTACAAGCAGCAACTTGAATTTATGATTTTTTTTTTGTAAAACAGACTTTTAGTGACAAGAAAACTGTCACTAATATGTTGAAACCCCAAAGAAATTTATAATAATCTTTGGTCTGAGCTAAGTGCTACGAGCGGTGTGTCTATCAAGTGTTCTGTGTCTCTATTGTAAATAATCTAATCTGTAAATAAAAATTTGCTGTTGTTGTCTAAATTCGTAGTAAAGCAGAATTAAAGTCAAGACACGAATCATTTTTGTTTATCTTGACACTAACTGTCAACTGACAAAAAACCATTTTACATTAGGTAACTTCTTCATATTTTGACACAATGTGAATGTAGGGTTGTCTGAGCTAGGATCTAATCTAATCCGGTCTCTGGATTTTATAGTGTCGGATTAACGAGACTCTACTACTAATTCAAATTTGAACAACTCGAGACTGTAAACCATCAGCATTGAAACTGAAATTTCTGCAGAAAACTTAAAAATTCTGGAATTCATTGTGAATTACCCCATTTAGGCTTTGTATTTTTTTCGGGTTCATCCTGTATATTACCAATAGAAGATGTTCTTGTGCCAGCTTCAAAAAAAAAATCGTCTCGTAATCGTTTATGGTCGGTATTGCAAAACTTATTACTGCTAATACAGCCACTGTCATCATCAAAAATAAATACAGAGTGACCCAAAATTCAAATCTTTTTGCTTTTTTTCGTACAATAGGTGGTGCATCATTAAATGCGCTCACTTGGATAGAGTCCACAAGAGTGGTTACAATTTTACGGCATGTGGTTGACATACGGAACAAACCAGAGTCTATAAGAATGATAATTGAGTGAGAAATTGTAGGTTTTTTTTTTAAACTTACGTATAGCAGCATGCCATACATAGGTCCATAGTCAATCAAGTAGAGTAATTGAAATTTTTGAAGAAAAAGAAAACCTTGCCATATGCACAAGTATATTTGAAACAAAGTCGTACAGAAATTGACAATTTTTATGAATGCCATGTTGAATAAATCAATTGTTAAAAATTGGGCTATTCTAAGAAAATTATCTGAAAAAAAGATTTTGATTAGTCGACGCAAAAAATTCTTACCGTTCATTTTTTTGAAAAATAATTATTGATGGTCTTAGCTCAAACGATACAGACTAATGATAAGTTGGACGTAGAATATAGAACTTGAAATCGATGTAAATTTTCTTACAATAATTAGGTATAAGTAAGTAATTGACGTTAATAATCTGTAATACACTTGATCGTTAACTTCATTAGACGAAACAGTGACCTTATGAATCCACAATGAGTAAATGTGAACATATTAGATACTTTTTATTCTTCATAAATACACAATTTTATCGACGTAGAAAAACAGTGGTACATTTTATTTAGTTGAAGTACCCTTAGTAGCGAGGATTATTGCAGAAGTGTACAAAATATTTGCAAAATTTTATTCGTATCTGCTATCACTATTATTAGATGAAATTGCAACATGCTGGATAAACTGTTGTATGGCATTCGTAAATTATTAGAAGAATTACTTGGTTAATTATACCACTTGAAGGTAAAATCTAAAATAAAGCGCGTAGACCATCAATAACTATTTCATTTTTTGTCTTTTTTTGTCGAGTTATTCTAACGTTCAAAAAATTATCACCCCAAAAAAATAGTCTATTTGTGAAGCAGATTTGCGTTGTTAAAGCTCATTTTATGTATAACTTATTATTTTATTATGGTCCATCAACAAATAACTGAGTTATGATCAATTAAAAATTTGTGTTGTAACTAAAAGACCAAAATTATGATGGTCAGAAAATATCGGTAAAACTACGACAGATAGAGAAATGCGTTTTTCTCCACCCTTCTGTCGCATTTTGTTTGCAAAGAATCCGCTCTTATCAGCTATTTAAAATTCAAAGGTAATTTTTTATTGAAAAGTTTTTAAATAGGACCAATCAAATTTGGCAGATTTACTCCTTTTATTTAGTGTGTTAATTTATAAAAACTTTCATTAAAAATAAAAATTATAAAAATTTTTTGTGAAAGAATAAACACAGAATTAAATTAATCGATTAAATTCGGTGAATCCGACAGTTTCAAAGTTACAGCAATCACATTTAGCAGATTTATTACTTTAGAGACGATTATTAATAATTTATTAAATTATTATATAATTTTAGAAAAAAAGAGGAATCAAATTTACTGATTTACTGCTTGAAAGGTGTTTATTAAGTATTTCAAAGTACAGATCAATTTTACATTAAAAAAATAAAAATTTTACAATAGTTTTCAAATAGGAATAACTAAATTTTGCATTAAACGCCGTAATTCCGACAATTTAAAAGTTGGAACAATCAAATTTTATAGATTTACTGCTTCAGAAATGCTTATTAAACGTATTAGATTATAGAATTTTAGAATGTTTTACTTGTAGGACTAACACAAAATTAAAGATTTTCCGTAATTCCGACACTTTTAAAGTTAGAACAACCAAATTTAGAGAAATTACTGCTTTAGAGATGTTTATTAAAATTCATTTATAAAATTTTACATATAAAAAATAAAAACGGTTTAATTATTTTCTAATACGACTAATGTTCCATTAAATTCAGTAACTTCCACAGTTTTAAAAATAGAGCGACTTTAGTAAATTTACTGCTTTAGCAATGCATATTAAGTGTATTCAGTTATAGAATTTTAAAATTTTACATTGCAAACTAAATTTTTTTTTAGTAAGACTAATTTTAAATTTTAAATTCCGTAACTCACACAGTTTAAAAGTTACAGCAATCAAATTTGGCGGATTTTCTGCATTAAAGACGCTTTGTGAGTGTATTAAATTATGAAAGTTTAGAACAAGAAGTGAGAATTTTGGAATTTTTTGATTGAAATACCAACCAAAATACAAAATTTTCCATTAAATTCAGTGAATCCGACAGTTTTAAAGTTAGAGAGAGCAATAATTTAGTAGTTATTTAAGCATCAAGGGCGGTACGGTCGTTTTACAAGTTGAAGGCATTATTTGCGAACCGAAAGTTTGTCCTGAGGTCCCCAAAATGCCCGCGGTGCTTATTACTTTTTGCACGATCGGAATAATAAATCATGTCAATAAACAATAATTAAAAATTAAAATTACAAGAAAATTGTCAAAATAGTTGCTATGCTGTCAATGTGCTGTCAGCAAATCTAGTCGTTTTTTGTGTAATAAAACTGTTAATCCTGACAACTAATGTCCGGGTGGTAATTTGACATGCCGCCCGAAAAATACGCTTGTAATTTGATGAAAATTAAATGAAAAATAATCCAAATTTTGAAATTTTTCATCTGTTGGATTAACTCAACACCCTGGTAACTCCGACAGTTACAGCAATCAAATTAGGTAGGTTTACTACTTTAGAGGTGCTTATTAAACGTATTAAATTATAAAATTTGAGAACAAAAAATACGAATTTTATAATTTATTACATACTTGTAAAATTCAGAATTTTACATTAAATTAGTTTTTATTATACCTGCATTATAATCCTAAATTAAAACACGCAAAAGCGTACAAAAAGGGGTCTTTAAAACACTTAAGCTTTAAAGTTGTCTAGGTGACAAGGAATAGTGAAATTTTTATTTATTTATAATATAAATGAACATGAAAATTACAATTACTATTGTTTGAAATTTCAAAGCCCGCCGCTTTAAGCTGGTTACTGTTGTTTGTTGCTTCTAATTCATAACTAGTAGAAACTTTTTCAATCTCATTCGTCCATAGCTCTTGATGAAGTTGATTTAGCAATCGATGTGTTCAGAACACCAGCAATGCGTTTAGAAACATCTATTTTGTTTGAAGGTTTGAAGATTTCCATCCCACCTGACGTTTCAACTCATCGATGCTCATACCACTGTTTGCCATAATCGTTTGAAGTTCGTCGGAAAGCATGATCAGTACATTTCTCAGCGTCGGATAGATGCAGAATTAATCGCAGTTCTGCATGTTCTGCTAGCCTTTTAATATCTTCACTCATTTTCTGAACGGATTTTTACAAACGTGAAAAAATGTGCGTAACAACCTAAACAAACAATTGCTAACCGTCTCTACGAAAATGATTCACAAACCTCTGATAATTTTATTGTGTAAATTCACATTTTTTCAATGCTCCTAAAGGATTGTAAATGCATAGGTATAATAAAAAATAGTGTATAACACTCGTTTATAAGCGCTTTTAAAACACTTACGACGTTAAAAGCACTCCGCTGACGCGTCGTGCTCTTAAACTCGTCGTGCGTGTTTTAAAGGCTTGCTTATAAGCTTCTATTATAATATACTATTTTTTTTTAGTTTTGCTTGCAAATTTCAAATTAATGAAACCCTATAACCATTGGAAAGGTAATCAAATAAGCTCATCAACAAACTATAAAATCGCTAGAAAAGTTAATGTTTGAGAAAAACTGATCAAAATTTCGAAAAACGATCGGTTTTTTTAAACTTTTTGACACTTTTGAGGAGAACATCTATTGATACTTTGATTTTTATTGTAATACGGCATTACAAAGGTTAAGATCTCTTGTTTTCTAACGTGATGTCAAACAAGTTTTTATCTCTTGCTATTTAGAAGTTACATGACAGAATAATATGAATGATTTTTAAATAAAATGTTTTGTTAAATTTTGTAAATACCCACAAAATTGTAGTTTTTTGATAAATCTCGCTATAAAAGTTTACTTCATTGTATTTGTATGTTTGCAAAGATTTTTTTGGGTCATAAGCAAACTAAAAATTCTTCATTGTTAAAAAGTTTTCTAAAACATAGTATTCTGCGCTGTTAAGTAAATTAAGCGTAAATTGAATTAAAGTTATTTTAAAACTCTGTAAAGTCGGTTTACAGCAGTTTTGTTAAATCTTTAATACTTAACATCATGTTAAAGTCACATGTGATCGTTTTTCCGCCAAACAAATTTTATCAATTGTCAAATTAGTTGCGAGATTAACTTAATATTTTTTAAATTATTGCATAAACCGGCTCAATATGTGAAAATATGTAAAACTAAGACTAATCGACAAAAAATAAAAAAGGTTTATTTTTTTGAAAAACTTTTCAATGTTTTTTGTTCTGTAAGTTCTAAATGATAATTTGTCCGCGCGTCAAAAAAGCAAAATCTCAATATTTTCAATGATTTTTGAGTTAAATGCAAATTTGTACAATTGTACAGTAAATCATAAAAAATCAGTTTTCAAGAGTAGTAATGAATACGAGGGAGACTCAGATTCGGAATCAAGACGATATTTTACTTTATAAATAAGTACATAGTCTGTTGACAAATGTAAGTTTTTGTAATAACTTTAGGTAACTTTTTAATTATATCGTTTTTGATTAGAATTTGAATTCCGTCCACTGAAACAGACCTTACGAACCAATCGAAATAAACTTTAGTTTTTCAGAGTTAATTCAAACAAATTAATTTCCCGTATTACGAAAATTTTAAGATGTGTCTTGATTTTAAAGCCAAAATTTAATAAAGTGCGATAAGAGCGAGCGTAAACTTTTTTTGTTCGAACTGTTAAATTCACTGCCATAAGCGCCGAATAGAGGGTAATCTAGGGAGAATTGCCACATTAGAATTTTTTTTGCAGAATTATATTGTATATACAGGGTCCGGCAACACTTGTGTCCACCCCCAAAATCGTTTTTAATTTTAAAGATAAAATTTTGAAAATTTGCATACACTCATAGTTGACAAAGCTCTAGAAGCCGACGCAAAAATTTATTTTTTATCACTTATAGTTTTGGCGTCGCGACGCCTTAAAAGTGTATTTTTTAGCTAATTGTGAAGTTTTATGAAATGAACCTCTAATTTAATTTTTTTTCAATATAAATGTGTTAAAAATATCTCAGTTGACATTTTAGATTTAATGTAAATTGTATTCAAAATTTGAGGAAAAAATGCTGTTTTATCAAGTTAGTTTTCAATTTTATTACGTCAAAATTGGGAACTACGTTTACACCCATCTGTCAACATCTTGTGTCACAAATGACATCTATTCTTTGGTTCGTTTTAGAAGGTAACAAAAGTCTTACTTGGCGAAATTGTCGCTTTGTCGATGTTAATTAACGATTTCTAGTGTCCAGAACGTGCAACATACCCGAGCTAATCAAAATTCACCTTCATATGAGTGAATGAAGTGACTTGTGAAATTTTGGTGTAAACGTTGTTTGTCACTGCACCGTCAAAATGTTGAAAACTAACTTGATAAAACAGCGTTTTTTTCGCAAATTTTAAACACCATTTGAAGTAGATTTAAAATAAAAACTCAAATATTTGTATTACAGTTATTAAACATGTATTACAGTTGTTAAAAACAAATTTTTGCGTCAGCTTCTAGAGCTTTGTCAACTATGAGCGTATGCAAATTTTCAAAATTTTATCTTTAAAATTAAAGACGATTTTAGGGGTGGACACAAGTGTTGCCGGACCCTGTATAGTGCTGATGTAGTTAAGAGCTTTGTACTTTTTTCAGTTCAGCCTGTATATTTAAAAACGTTTTTATATTTAATTATTGCTTCATTTTATGATACTGCACACCGCTGGCATATACAAGGTGTTTATAAATGTTTCTAGCATCAACGGTGGCTCTGGAATTCCTGTCATGCGTTACTTTGCCGCTTTGTTTTCATAATGAATATAACTATTTTGAAAATTATTTATAATGCAGGTTTTGTGTGCAAATTTTCGATTTTTAAGTTTCATAATACAACTAGAACAGTTTTCTTCTCAAAACTTACTTTTTTCTATGGTTGAGGTCAACTACAAATGTCAGTTAAAAAATCTTAACCCACATTTATAACAAGCGGCACATTTCTTTGACATTTCATAGCCACCCTTGATGCTAGAAACATTTATAAACACCTTATTACATAAATATTGTCATGTAACTGTAGCAAAGATAATAAATTGTTTAACATCGCGTTAGACTTTATAATGACGTGTTACAATAAAAAATCAAAGTACCAAATTAGGAGTTCTATGCAAAATAGAGTCAAAAAGATTTTTGAAAAAAGTTTCGTTTTTTTTAAATTGTCATCAGTTTTTCTCAAATATCTTGGCAAAAACTATCTTTTTCGAAGACTCCCGAAGACCAAAGTTTGTTGGAAAGCTTATTTAATTACCTTTCCAATGATCTTTCATAGCGTTTTTATAATTTTGCAAGTTGTTTAGCTAAATTGAAAAAAAATGGATGGAGATGGAGCAAAACCGACTTCGAATGATGAGCCAAATCTTCTTTAGAAATGACGTTTCATTGCTCGTACAAAATTTGTTGACTGAAGTTATTTAACTACGAGTATTGTTTAAAAAATTTATATTTAGGTAGCAACAAAAAACTTAACCTGTAGGTTTATAAAACTTAAAAATGTAAGACGTTTGTAAAAATAAATAAAATAATTTTTGAATCATTTTTACGATAATTTCATTAAAATTGGTTCCTCATTTTACTGCCACTTTTCTCTGTTGATCTACGATCAAGTTAACTACAATTTAATAGGATAAGTTTTGATAAATTCTATCGATTTCGATTTATGCGCATTCAAAACATGCATTACTTTGGTCAGAAAAGAATATTCGCTTTCAAAAATGGACGGTAAGAATCGTTCTTCAGTAATAAGTATTTTATAAAACCAATTTTCCAGAGAATTTTCTAAAAATAGCCCACTTTTTGACGATTGGCATCTTCAGTTGGAAATTCGTAAAATGGCTTAACCTTATAATGACACTGTTCCTAATAATCTGCACGGTAACACAAGCTTTAGTCTTTCTTATAACATTTCAGTCAGACTACTTAATTAATTATGGTCCTTTCTATTGCATTGGGTCATACGTAAGTTTACTAAAATCACTTATTTTTACCTCAGAAATGTTTCTAGGGTCTTATTTGCTTTATATGTCAGTTCAGAGGCATGAAAGCTCTAATCGGAATTCTGGATTCTATTAAAATCTGGAAATTAAAGGATGCCACAAGTGAAATACGCAAAAAAACTAAACAGTCAGAACAGTGGATCACCCTGTATATGTTTTTATTATTAACAGTGACAATGTTAGGAGTGGTAGGATTTGTGATACCAGCTGACAATGATTATGACGTGGTTTTTATTTTGAGATTTCTGGAAGATAATTTTGGGCAATGGGTAACAACAACAAATGATTTTTTTCGAACTAATTTTTATGACGTAGGGAATTTATTTGTATTCATGGATGAAGATACCATTTATAATTCCGTTTTCCTACATTTTAGTCACAACTCCAGCTTTCATGCTTTTGTACTTTCTTTTCAAAGTCAAATATTGATGCACCGCATTAGATGCCTTAGTATGGTTGAAGCAACTGATCGGTCATATCACCATCGAATCAAGAATAATTTATTGTTTTGCGTAAAACAACATATCCGTTTGATGACGTACGATAAAATTAAAATTTTCAGACTTTTCTCCTAATTTTTTTGTAGATTTTGCCGCTCTGCTTTCGCTTCACTCCAAGTCTTTGTACTCCCGTTTCAGGTTGTTGGTACGATCGGAATGGCCAGCGTTGTGGTTTATTATTTTTCGGTAAAATGTAATGTGTTTGTTTCCTACACTACTTTTTCTTAGTTTAAGGGATCCTTGTCAAATCATAGTTATTTTCGAGTGGCCGTGTTGGCAGCCGGTGACGTTACTATTTTAGCAGGACTCACAGCTGGGGGCCAAGCAATTGAAGACACGGTGCGTCTGTTAATATCAATTACTTATTTTTTAACAGTTTGAAAACATTCTGGGGACTTTGGGCGAGGTGGAATGGTATCATTGGGATGAATCTAACAAACTGACTTATCTTATTTTTTTAACGAATGCTGCTTTTACTACCAAGATTAAGTACTCGGAGAATCTTTCTTTGAACTATAATCTGGCATTAGGGGTAAAATGTCGAATAATATGAGCCGTGTTAATTTTTTTATGTTTTAGATGATGAACGCATTGTTTTCAGTGATATCAGTCATCTACAATTTGCGTCAAAGTTAAATTGCCTAATTATAATCCATGTTGGTAAATTTAAATGTTTAGGCCCTCTTCACCTGAATTTTGTCACTTCAATTTGTCGTTTTACACATTATTCTATTCATTCTAACTGCTAAATTTGTAGGCGCGTGAGGTTATATCAAACAACATTTTATCTACGACTCTTAATTAAAAAATGCAAAATTTTGTTACAACTAGACAGGTTTAACAAATCCTCTAAATGTTTTTGACTAGTCAATTTAACTGTGTGAATTTTGTCACTTTCTTATGGGGTCGTAAGAAAAAGATTTAGATGTTCGTTTTCAATGAGTGCATCAAGAAGAAAGAAAAGAGTTTTAGTAGAAGGTGTTTATAAATGTTTCTAGCATCAAGGGTGGCTATGAAATGTCAAAGAAATTTGCTGCTTATTACAAATGCGGGTTCAGATTTTTCAACTGACATTTGTAGTTAACCTCAATCATGGAGCAAAGTAAGTTTTGAAAAAAAAACTGTTCTAATTGTAGTTTGAAACCTAAAATTCATAAACTTGGACACAAAACCGTAACTGAAAACTCGTGTACGTAAAAGACATTTGAAATAATAGTGAACATAGTTATATTCACTATCAAAACAAAGCGGCAAAGTAATGCATGACAGGAATTCCAGAGGCATCTCTGATGCTAGAAACATTTATAAACACCTTGTATAAGATAATGCAATTATTAAAGCACTAAATCAGAAAATTTATCTACCTTAAGTTGAAATGACTGCAATAACCGAGAGTTATACTAATTGTCATCCCAACCCTGCAGCTTTTTTTCACTAGTAGGTTATTTCTACAATTTATGTATAGATTTATTATGAATAATAAAATATTATTCCATGAACATAGTTTTTCATTATGAGCTTGGAAGAAATCTAGGTGGGATCTAATAAGTGATCCTTTTTAAAATCTTTTTTGTCTTGTATTGATCTTTTAATCCGTGAATTAATGAACTTTATTATTTTTTTATTCTGTTTTTTTTTCAAATGATGGCTTTTTGTATTATTGGATTATGATTTTACATCATTAAGTTACTTACTGAATTCTTTAATTATAATTGAACGCATACGTTTATTATTTTTTAGAATTGCTTAGAATTATTTTCTTTTTTATGCTAATTTTTTTTGCACAGCCTCTTTTAACTTTATTAAATTTTTCATTTTAGTCTAAAACAAATTAATTCCAAAATTTTTCAAAACAACTACATATTGCTTTGAATAAAATTTTGCTAGACTTAAAACCTAATGGATAATAAAACACAGAAAGCATTAATAGTGTATTAATGAACGTGTTTTATAATGGCTAATTTGGTGCACGAGTTGCAGGTGTATGGGACGAGTGCACCAATACCATTATAAAACAAGTCCTTTATACTATTTTTTCGAATTTGCACCCTTTTTTTAATAAAAAATTTAAATTTTACAATTCTAAGACTTTTCGTTTTACACGATTGGTAATGGTTTTGTAACCACGACTTGCCACTTGATTTTGAAATTCAATTTAAAATTTGACATTTATTAAGTTTCACTGTCACTGAATTTTAACATAACGTAACCTAACTTCACAGTCAGTATTCACATCTATTATATTTAGGTACAATTATTATTGTTGGCACAAAGGACAATTTAATTATATTGATACATTTTTTATTTACGCAGCAATTTATTAAACACGAATCGTAAAAATCCAAATTGACCAAAAACTTGACAGGAAACAGGTGACAGTCAGACTAATTAGTTCTGCCAATTTTTAAAAAACAAAATTTTCTACTTTGAGTTTTTTTATAAATAGATAGCTATAAACGACTCCAAATTGAGTACTCTAATTGACCTATTAAAGCGGCAAATTCGAAAAACATTTATTAAACTCAAATTTATATTTATTAAAATTAATAATAACAATAATATTGTTATTAATATTCTTGTCGAAGTGCAGCTATCACACACTTTTGTTCTCCATTCACCACCAGCCAAAAAAGCCATATAAACCTCTATTTTGCAGACATTTCCTGTCATCTATAAGGCCCAAAAATGTAGAGAATCTAAATAAAATCTAAATAAAATTTAAATAAAATCTTGAGAGCATAAAGGGATTTTACGAATACATTTCAAGAGAATCAAAAATTTGTAAAAAGAAAATCAAGAAAATCTAGAAAATCCAAAAAGAATCTAAAAATCGTCTAAAACGTTTATCAAAAAAAACTGTAGACTTTATAGGTATTAAATCTTTAATGTCGATTGAGAATCAAGATAAAATTTGTAAAAAATATATAAAAAATTAGAAAAAAACACGGAATCTAAAAAAAATAATAAATTTCTTGCAATATCTTCAATATCTCGGAAATCTAGAAAAAATCTACAAAATTTAAACAAATTTAAGTAGAGGAGAAAATTGTAAAAAGTATATGGAAACTCAAAAGCAATTTTGATAATTTAAGAAGAGTCTAAGGCAAAGCTAGGGATGTTCAAAAGAAAATAATTTATATAAAATATAAAAATTTAAGAAAATCGGAAAATGTATCTACATAAAATGTAAATATAACTAGGTATTAATTTATGAGAATCCAATCTTGTAAAAAACAAAAATGATCAAAAAAATCTACCAAGAATTTGAATAAAAAAGAATCTAGAAAGAATTCAAAGAAAAAATTGGATTCGTCTCCTAAATGTAATTTTGAAATGTGGCACAGTTGATAAACGATCTCCAAATTCATGAATAAAAACATTTTTGGTTTCTCTTTAAAATAAAAATTTATTAAAATTCTTTTTTGCGCTCTAAAATATAGATGATAAATAGGTCAAAATGAGTAAAACCTCCAAATTGTACTGTTTTAAAATAAAAAAATGCCAAAAATCAATAAAAAGTGACGGAAATTTCGGTTCAACTTCAAAAATTTAAAAATGGTTATTTAAAAAAAAAGGATTTATATACATTCTCATACCGAAATTTTGATTTTTCAGGAATTATTGAAGAACAATGAATGTCTAATATTTGTAACATTTTTAGTTTTATAAAAATAATCGAAATTTGTCCATCGTGCAAAAAATATTATAAGCATCACGCTTCGCTCCTCCTCCAAACAATTGTCTTCAATCGGTAAGTGTTCTTACCGTTCTTAATACTTAATATACTATAATGAATTAGATTCTTATTATGAATTGTTTTTATATGATTGAATTATCATGAATTTTAATTTTGTTTTGTGTTTGGATTTTGTTATTACCGCATTTTATGGATTTTTGGGTTATTTAAGTAATTTTTGTTACAAGTACAATAAATCTGGGATTTTTACATCGATTTTTTATTAATATCTTACTTTTTATTTTGTATATTACTTAAGGTTTTAATTTATTTTTGTTTTTCACAGTAAACTATGCTATATTAAGTTTTTTTATTTACTATTTTTCAAAATCGATTTTTTCAAAACCTGACTAAATAGAATTTTTGCGTATTTGGGGTGCGGATTTAATCACGAAATTACTTTTGGTTTATTGCTTTCTTGAATGTTTTATTTTAGGATTCTTTAATTGTTGATTTTATTGAATTTTTCGATTCTTGCAGTCTTGTCTAGATTATCTTATTATATTAGGGGTGTTTTACTTTTTTTGACTTGTTTACCAAAATTTGCAGTTTTTACTGCAGTTTTTAGAGTGAAATTACCAGTTCAAACAACTTCCGACTTCTTTATCAATTGTGCTAAATTTCAAAGATTTAGAGAACAAGAAACAGAATTTTTGGAATTTTTTATTTTAAGGGCGCACCTAAAATGAAACGTTGACACTGTTGACAGTTTTAATCCTAAAACTGTAAGATTCAGAGATTTTACTACTTTTGACTTGTTAATCAATCCTCGTAGATTGCAGATTTTTTTACCAACTGTGTTAAATTTTAAAGTGTTCAAGAAACAGAATTTTTAGAAATTTTAATTTTGAAGACAAACTGAACTGTTACAGTTTTTATCATTAAACAGCAAACATTTTTTGGTTTTCCTACGTTTGATTTGTTTATCAACTATGCTAAATTTCAAAATTTTAGAGCTAAAATAGAATTTTTTGAAGTTCATTTTGAAATGGATCAAAAGTTCTACCACTTTCTATTAAATTTCGTACCTTTGGCCGTTTTAATGACTGTTGAGGATTTTATTAATTTCGATATGTTTACTAACTGTGCTAAATTCCAAAAATTTAAAGAAAGGTACCGAATTTTTAGAAACTTTTTATTTGTAATGAATCAAAAATATTCACATTTTATTAAATTCTCTTCTTGTGGTATTTTTATATCAAAGCAGTAATATTTCGAATTGCTTGTCAACGACACTGAATACCAAAATGTTAGTCAGGAAATACAAATTTTTATTTACAAAAGAAACAAAAATATTCACTATTTTTTATTAATTTGTCCAACATTGACAATTAAATTTGGAAGTTTTGCAATTTTCAACTTGTGTATTATATCAATTGTTCAAATTTCAAAATTTTTGAGCCAGAAACAGAATTTTTGTAAATTTTTATTTTGAATTAGACCAGAATTTCACCATTTTTAATAAATTTTAGAAATTTGGCTGTTTTATTCTTAAAACAGTAAAATTTTGAGGTTTTAGCACTTTTGACTTATTTATTAACTGCGCTAAGTGTAAAAATTTTGGATCAAGAAAAAAATTTGTATAAATTTTAATTTCGAAAAGGAATCAATATTTTCTTTACTTTTCCTTAACTTTAGCAGTTTTCATTCAAAATCAATAAAATTTATAGGTTTCACTACTTTTTGACTTTATCAACTGTTCTAAGCTTCAAAATTTTAGAGCAAAAAAATAGAATTTTTAAAGATTTTGATTCTGAAGACGAACCAAAAATTTCAAGAATCTTTTATTATATTCCGTGTTTCAGTTAGTTTTTATTCTAATGCAGTATAATTTGAAGGTTTTTCCACTTTTGACTTACTTATTAAGTCTGATAAATTCCAAATTTTTAGAGCAAGAAATAGAATTTTTATTTTGAAGACAATTCACCAATTTCCTCCACTTTTTTTTATTGAATTCTATAACTTTGGCAGTGTTTAGCGTACGTAATACAGTAAAATTGTCGTTTCGAAATTTTTGAGCAAAATTTGAAGAATTTTTAGAAATTTTTATTTTGAAGACGAAGCAAAAAGTTTCATCATTTTCTATTAGAATTCCGTAACTTTGGCAGTTTTCATCATAAGACAATAAAATTTGGAGATTTTACCACTTTACCACAAAATTATGTGTATAATTGGCTGCATGCGCCAAAGACCCTTTTGAAGTTTCAATTTTTGAAGCTTTTTTAGGATTTTCCACTCTATTCACAAGATGAAAAACAAACGATTTTAGGTTTCTCTAAGGAACTAAGTATCAGATCATGTTAAAAGCATAAAGAACCAACTCCTAATTACAGGTCTAAATTTCGAGGTGATTTTGTTACTCAACTCATCCAAAATTACTCAAATTGATGATAAACGCAAGTATATTATTTGGGGATACTAAAGAAAAAAATCCATGTTTTGGAACATTCCATTAAAATTTTCGTTGTAGGACCCAAAAAAATGCCACCAATTTTTTTAAGATCCTGTAATTTCTTTATTTTTTATGCGATTTTAACGACATTTGTAGAGATTATCACTCTCGACTGCCTTATAAAGAGTGTCGATTTAGAAAAATTTAGACCGAAAAATAGAATTTTTAGAAATTTTGATTTCTAGGAGCAAAGAAAAATTTTTGTTTTTTGAAAAAAAAATGTGACCAAAAATTTTTAACGACCTGTAAGTTTTTCATTTTTAATGCCACTATAACCAAGTTAGTGGAATTTATAAGTCTTGACTGTCTTATTAAGAGTACCGATTTAGAAAAATTTTGACCAAAAAAGATAATATTTAGAAATTTTTGTTTGGACTGTAATTAACACTGTAATTTCGTTATTTTTAGTGCAGGAACAAAATTTATGCATGTTGTTTCTTTTGTTTGTTTTAGTAATATCACTAATTTGCAAAAATTTAGATCAAAAAGTCGAATTTTTAGAAATTTTCGTGTTAAGATCAAAAAAATGGCTTCCAATTTTTTTTTAATATACTGTAATTTCTTTATTTTTTATCCGATTTTAACGACATTTGTGGAGATTATCACTCTGGACTGCTTTATTAACAGTGTCGATTTAGAAAAATTTAGACCGAAAATGAGAATTTATAGAAATTTTGTTTTCTAGGAGCAAAGAAAATTTTTTGTTTTTTGATAAAAAAAATGTGACCAAAAATTTTTATACGACCTTTAAGTTTTTTATTTTAAATGCCACTATAACCAAATTGGTGGAATTTATAAGTCTTGACTGTCTTATTAAGAGTACCGATTTAGGAAAATTTAGGCAATACAGAAGAATATTTAGAAATTTTTATTTGGACACGGATGAAAATGTCAATTTTTTTTGACACTGTTATTTCGTTATTTTTAGTGCGACAGAAACGAAATTTATGCATGTTGTTTCTTTTGTTTGTTTCAGGAATGCAAAAATTTAGATCAAAAAGTCGAATTTTTTGAAAGTTTCGTGTTAAGACCAAAAATTCTTCCAATTTTTTTTAGGATACTGTAATTTCATTATTTTTTATCCGATTTTAACGACTTTTGTGGAGATTATAACTCTCGACTGCTTTATTAAGATTGTCGGTTTAGAAAAATTTAGACCGCAAAATAGAATTTTTAGAAGTTTTGATTTCTAGGAGCAAAGAAAAATTTTTGTTTTTTGAAAAAAAAAATGTGACCAAAAATTTTTAACGACCTGTAAGTTTTTCATTTTTAATGCCACTATAACCAAGTTAGTGGAATTTATAAGTCTTGACTGTCTTATTAAGAGTACCGATTTAGAAAAATTTTGACCAAAAAAGATAATATTTAGAAATTTTTATTTGGACTGTAATTAACACTGTAATTTCGTTATTTTTAGTGCAGGAACAAAATTTATGCATGTTGTTTCTTTTGTTTGTTTTAGTAATATCACTAATTTGCAAAAATTTTGATCAAAAAGTCGAATTTTTAGAAATTTTCGTGTTAAGATCAAAAAAATGGCTTCCAATTTTTTTTTAATATAGTGTAATTTCTTTATTTTTTATCCGATTTTAACGACATTTGTGGAGATTATCACTCTCGACTGCTTTATTAACAGTGTCGATTTAGAAAAATTTAGACCGAAAATGAGAATTTATAGAAATTTTGTTTTCCAGGAGCAAAGAAAAATTTTTGTTTTTTGATAAAAAAAATGTGACCAAAAATTTTTATACGACCTTTAAGTTTTTTATTTTTAATGCCACTATAACCAAATTGGTGGAATTTATAAATCTTGACTGTCTTATTAAGAGTACCGATTTAGGAAAATTTAGACAATACAGAAAAATATTTAGAAATTTTTATTTGGACACGGATGAAAATGTCAATTTTTTTCGACACTGTTATTTCGTTATTTTTAGTGCGACAGAAACGAAATTTATGCATGTTGTTAGTAATACCACTAATTTGCAAAAATTTAGATCAAAAACTCGAATTTTTAGAAATTTTCGTGTTAAGACCAAAAAAATGCCTCCAATTTTTTTTAAGAAACTGTAATTTCTTTATATTTCATCCGATTTTAACGACATTTGTGGAGATTTTTACTCTCGACTGCTTTAATAAGAACGTCGATTTAGAAAAATTTAGACCAAAAAAGAGAATTTTTAGAAATTTTGTTTTTGAGGAGTAAAGAAAAAAAATTTTTTTTTGACCAAAAAAAATGTGTGCCAAAAATTTTTAATGACCTGTAAGTTCCTCATTTTTAATGCTACTATAACCAAATTTGTGGAATTTATAAGTCTTGACTGTCTTATTAAGAGTACCGATTTAGAAAAATTTAGACCAAAAAGAAGAATATTTAGAAATTTTTATTTGGACAACTGTGAAAATGTCAATTTTTTTCAACACTGTAGTTTCGTTATTTTTAGTGCGAAAGGAACGAAATTTATGCATGTTTCTTTTGTTTGTTTCAGTAATATCGCTAAATGCAAAAATTTAGATCAAAAAGTCGAATTTTTTGAAATTTTCGTGTTAAGACCAAAAAATTCTTCCAATTTTTTTAAGATACTGTAATTTTATTATTTTTTATCCGATTTTAACGACTTTTGGGGAGATTATAACTCTCGACTGCTTTATTAAGATTGTCGGTTTAGAAAAATTTAGACCGAAAAATAGAATTTTTAGAAATTTCGATTTCTAGGAGCAAAGAAAAATTTTTGTTTTTTGAAAAAAAAAATGTGACCAAAAATTTTTAACGATCTGTAAGTTTTTCATTTTTAATGCCACTATAATCACGTTGATGGAATTTATGTCTTGACTGTCTTATTAAGAGTACCGATTTAGAAAAATTTAGACCAAAAAAGACAATATTTAGAAATTATTATTTGCACTGTAATTAACACTGTAATTTCGTTATTTTTAGTGCAGGAACGAAATTTATGCATGTTGTTTCTTTTGTTTGTTTTAGTAATATCACTAATTTGCAAAAATTTAGATCAAAAAGTCGAATTTTTAGAAATTTTCGTGTTAAGACCAAAAAAATGCCTCCAATTTTTTTTTAAGAAACTGTAATTTCTTTATATTTCATCCGATTTTAACGACATTTGTGGAGATTTTTACTCTCGACTGCTTTAATAAGAACGTCGATTTAGAACAATTTAGACCGAGAAAGAGAATTTTTAGAAATTTTGTTTTTGAGGAGTAAAGAAAAAAAAATTTTTTTTGAACAAAAAAAATGTGTGTCAAAAATTTGTAATGACCTGTAAGTTCCTCATTTTTAATGCTACTATAACCAAATTTGTGGAATTTATAAGTCTTGACTGTCTTATTAAGAGTACCGATTTAGAAAAATTTAGACCAAAAAGAAGAATATTTAGAAATTTTTATTTGGACAACTGTGAAAATGTCAATTTTTTTCAACACTGTAGTTTCGTTATTTTTAGTGCGAAAGGAACGAAATTTATGCATGTTTCTTTTGTTTGTTTCAGTAATATCGCTAAATGCAAAAATTTAGATCAAAAAGTCGAATTGTTTGATATTTTCGTGTTAAGACCAAAAAATTCTTCCAATTTTTTTTAAAATACTGTAATTTTATTATTTTTTATGCGATTTTAACGACATTTGTAGAGATTATCACTCTCGACTGCCTTATTTAGAAAAATTTAGACCGAAAAATAGAATTTTTAGAAATTTTGATTTCTAGGAGCAAAGAAAAATTTTTGTTTTTTGATAAAAAAAATGTGACCAAAAATTTTTATACGACCTTTAAGTTTTTTATTTTTAATGCCACTATAACCAAGTTAGTGGAATTTATAAGTCTTGACTGTCTTATTAAGAGTACCGATTTAGAAAAATTTTGACCAAAAAAGACAATATTTAGAAATTTTTATTTGGCCTGTAATTAACACTGTAATTTCGTTATTTTTAGTGCAGGAACAAAATTTATGCATGTTGTTTCTTTTGTTTGTTTTAGTAATATCACTAATTTGCAAAAATTTAGATCAAAAAGTCGAATTTTTAGAAATTTTCGTGTTAAGATCAAAAAAATGCCTCCAATTTTTTTTAGGATACTGTAATTTCTTTATTTTTTATCCGATTTTAACGAAATTTGTGGAGGTTATCACTCTCGACTGCCTTATTAAGATTGTCGATTTAGAAAAAATTAGACCGAAAAAGAGAATTTTTAGAAATTTTGATTTCTAGGAGCAAAGAAAAATTTTTGTTTTTTGATCGAGAAAAATTAACCAAAAATTTTTATACGAAATGTAAGTTTTTTATTTTTAATGCCACTATAACCAAATTGGTGGAATTTATAAGTCTTGACTGTCTTATTAAGAGTACCGATTTAGAAAAATTTAGACCAAAAAGAAGAATATTTATAAATTTTTATTTGGACAAGGATGAAAATGTCAATTTTTTTCAACACTGTAATTTTGTTATTTTTAGTGCGACAGGAACGAAATTTATGCATGTTGTTTCTTTTGTTTGTTTCAGGAATGCAAAAATTTAGATCAAAAAGTCGAATTTTTTGAAAGTGTCGTGTTAAGACCAAAAATTCTTCCAATTTTTTTTAAGATACTGTAATTTTATTATTTTTTATCCGATTTTAACGACTTTTGTGGAGATTATAACTCTCGACTGCTTTATTAAGATTGTCGGTTTAGAAAAATTTAGACCGCAAAATAGAATTTTTAGAAATTTTGATTTCTAGGAGCAAAGAAAAATTTTTGTTTTTTGAAAAAAAAAATGTGACCAAAAATTTTTAACGACCTGTAAGTTTTTCATTTTTAATGCCACTGTAACCAAGTTAGTGGAATTTATAAGTCTTGACTGTCTTATTAAGAGTACCGATTTAGAAAAATGTTGACCAAAAAAAGACAATATTTAGAAATTTTTATTTGGACTGTAATTAACACTGTAATTTCGTTATTTTTAGTGCAGGAACAAAATTTATGCATGTTGTTTCTTTTGTTTGTTTTAGTAATATCACTAATTTGCAAAAATTTAGATCAAAAACTCGAATTTTTAGAAATTTTCGTATTAAGACCAAAAAAATGCCTCCAATTTTTTTTAAGAAACTGTAATTTCTTTATATTTCATTCGATTTTAACGACATTTGTGGAGATTTTTACTCTCGACTGCTTTAATAAGAACGTTGATTTAGAAAAATTTAGACCAAAAAAGAGAATTTTTAGAAATTTTGTTTTTGAGGAGTAAAGAAAAAAAATTTTTTTTTGACCAAAAAAAATGTGTGCCAAAAATTTTTAATGACCTGTAAGTTCCTCATTTTTAATGCTACTATAACCAAATTTGTGGAATTTATAAGTCTTGACTGTCTTATTAAGAGTACCGATTTAGAAAAATTTAGACCAAAAAGAAGAATATTTAGAAATTTTTATTTGGACAACTGTGAAAATGTCAATTTTTTTCAACACTGTAGTTTCGTTATTTTTAGTGCGAAAGGAACGAAATTTATGCATGTTTCTTTTGTTTGTTTCAGTAATATCGCTAAATGCAAAAATTTAGATCAAAACGTCGAATTGTTTGAAATTTTCGTGTTAAGACCAAAAAATTCTTCCAATTTTTTTAAGATACTGTAATTTCATTATTTTTTATCCGATTTCAACGACATTTGTGGAGATTTTTACTTTCGACTGCTTTATTAAGAGTGTCGATTTAGAAAAATTTCGAGCGAAAAGGAGAATTTGGAGAAATTTTTATTTCGAGCAGCTTAAAAAAACTTGAATGCGCTTTAATTTCGACATTTTTGGTGTCACAAAAACAAAATTTGTGGGAGTTTTTTAAGGTTTTAACATTATTTTAATATATCTTTGTTAACTATTATTAATAACGTATTACCTTTTTTTGTAAAAACATTGTTAATTTATTTTGAAAGTTTCTATTATTAAGTGAGACTTAAGTCCTGATAATCTTGATTTTTTAGAATACCCGTTTTGTTAATTTTCTCGAAACTATAATTTATGCTTCTGAGGTACCGAAATAAACCGACATGCAAAACAAAAATTCAACGCTTATTTTAGGAAAAGAATTTTATTATAACCATGATTTCACGTGTTCATGGAGCATAAAATTCGAACAGTAGTCATAATAATTCTTAGAATCGATTTAGATATAAAATTAGTATAAAACAACTACATTATCATAGTGTTTTTAGAGACCGTTAATTTCGCAACACCATTGATGATTCAATTTGTAAATAACAGGATATTATCAAGTTTATTTTTAATTAAAAAAATTTGATTTAATATGTAGGAGATAATGGTTAAAGCTTTGATCTTAAAATGATTTAGGCACAGTACCTCAATCGGCAAGGTTAAACAACAACAACAACAAACAACCTACGCATCCTGTTTTTACGACTCTTAAAACTGTTGAAAAAGGACCACTAATTTATAGTAATATTATACCGCCTCATCCACGATCGACCCAATGAAATTCCATCAAAAATTTTTTTTCGTCAAAGAGGAGTTCCTGTTTTTTTTCGGTACGCAAGTTTAGCCAATTGATCGCAGCTTCAACTTCATTCACCAACTGGTTTACGAAGGTGCTTAGTACTATTACAGCATCCGAAGCAAACGTATGCGAAAAATCGCACAATTCCGAGCGGAAGTAATTAAGGACTCGAGGATGTAAGACACGTTGGGTTTTCCCCGTCAACCGCGAAGAACGAAAGTTGGGTGCGTGGCTCATATAAAATTAAAGTTTTCCCAGAATTCGATGCGTGAATCAGTTAGCAATGATCTCTGAAAGTGGTGAATCAACGGTCAGTAGAAAAAGTTACACATCAGAAGACAATTCGTTGTTCCAAAAGCTGAAAACCTCCGAACTATTGAAGCATTTGTTGAGCACGCGGGTGAAGGTGAATGATTCAAAATCTCAGCTTCCAGTGAGTCACGGCGGAACCGTTTTTCGGAAACAGGATGAGTCAATAAGTCAACTTAAGACGGTACCAGCGGTCCCGACGCAGTCAGTGCTGAGTGGTGCAAAAGGTTGCAATAATGGAATTATGGACAGTGAGAAAAGTGAAGTGCGGAGTTATAGAGACAGTTTGCAACGATTTCTTAGTGATGAGAGTTCGCAATCGCAGAATGATGGACTGTCGGAAGAAGAATTGCCCGTTTTACCCAACGATATGTTGTCGAGTGAAACGATGGATTTTATTTTGTCGGAGGCTGAGAAGAATCTGCATATAGAATCTCCACCTTCTAGTCAAGTTTCTCAGGATAGTGATAATTACGAGTTTACTGAGTTACTGCCAGTTTCCAAAACGTATTTTGAAGCGTTCAGTGGCACAGCATCTACCTCAAACGATGAGACTGGCGATCCGACGGGAGTTGGATTAAGATGCAAATCAAACGACAGTATTAATTCGAGCCAAAATGCTGAAGCAGACAGCGACAGCGATGTTGATAAAGAAATGGTTCTAGTTCCTTCCGGTAAGTTCTTTTTATGGACGTGAAAAATCAAAATTCTGCCAGTTTTTCCAAAAAATATGTTCTCGGGTTTTTAACATCATCTGTTGTTGCTTAAGACATTTTACCATTTTTGGTTTACCTTACATTTATCATACAACAGCAAATATTGGAGGTTTTACTATTTTCGAGCTGTGTTAACTGAATTAATTGAAAATTTTTTAGCAAGTTTTGAAGACGAACTAAAATCCACCACTTTCTATCCAATGGTGTAACTTTTGCAATTTTTCTCTTAAAACAGTAAGACTTTCAGGTTTTATTACTTTCGATTTGCTTATCATCTGTGCCGAATTTCAGAATTTTAGTGGGAGAAATAGTAGTTTTAGAAATTTTCATTTCATTTCATACTTTTGGTTTATTGCTTTTTTGAATCTTTTATTTTAGTTTTTATAGTGAAATTTCCAGTTCAAACAACTCCCGGCTTCTTTATTAATTGTGCTAAATTTCAAAGATTTAGAGAGTAAGAAACAGAATTTTTGGAAATTTTTATTTTAAGGGCGCACCTAAAATGAAACGTTGATACTGTTGACAGTTTTAATTCTAAAACTGTAAGATTCAGAAGTTTTACTACTTTTGACTTGTTAATCAACCCTCCTAAAATATAATTTGTAGATTTTTTTACCGACTGTGTTAAATTTTAAAATGTTCAAGAAATAGAATTTTTAGAAATATTAATTTTGAAGACGAACTGAACATTAAACAGTAAACATTTTTTGGTTTTCCTACGTTTGATTTGTTAATCCACTATGCTAAATTTCAAAATTTTAGAGCAAAAATAGAATTTTTGGAAAGTTTATTTTGAAATGGATCAAAAGTTTCTATTAAATTTCGTACCTTTGGCCGTTTTAATGATACAACAGTGGACTGTTGGGGATTTTATTAATTTCGATATGTTTACTAACTGGGCTAAATTCCAAAAATTTAAAGAAAGGAACAAAATTTTTAGAAATTTTTTATTTGTAATGAACCAAAATTTTCCACCACATTTTATTAAATTCCTTTCTTGTGGTATTTTTATCTCAAAGCAGTGATATTTCGAATTGCTTGTCAACGACATTGAATACCAAAATGTTAGTCAGGAAATAGAAATTTTTATTTACAAAAGAAACAAAAATATCCACTATTTTTTATTATTTTTTAGCTTTGGCAGTTAAATTTGGAAGTTTTGCAATTTTCAACCTGTGTATTATATCAATTGTTCAAATTCTAAAATTTAACTAGAAACTAAAACTAGAAATAGAATTTTTGGAAATTTTTTTTTGAATTAGACCAGAGTTTCACCATTTTTTATTAAATTTTGGCAATTTGGCTGTTTTATTCTTAAAACAGGAAAATTTTGAGGTTTTAGCACTTTTGACTAATTAAAGATTATTTGACTAAAGAAAAAAATTTTTATAAATTTTTATTTCGAAAACGAACCAATATTTTCTTTACTTACTCTACTTACTTTACTTATTCTACTTTACGTACTTTACTGTATAAACTGTTCTAAACTCCAAAATTTCAGAGCAAAAAAATAGAATTTTTAAAACTTTTTTAAAAAAATTTGTTTTGAAGACAAACTAAAATCCACCACTTTCTATCCAATGGTGTAACTTTTGTAGTTTTCCTCTTAAATCAGTAAGACTTTTAGGTTTTATAACTTTCAATTTGCTTTTCATCTGTGCCGAATTTCAGAATTTTAGTGGGTGAAAAAGAATTTTTAGAAATTTTCATTTCGAGGACGTATTAAAATTTTACACCTTTTTCTGCGACTTTTTAGCAGTTTTCATCTTAAAACACTGAAATTTGGAGGATTTTATTACTTATCATATCTGCTAAATTTTTGAGCAAGAAACAGAATTTTTGGAAAATTTTATTTTGAGTTCGAACGAACATTTTCTCCACTTTCTATGGAATTTGGTAACTTCTGTCGTTTTACTTTTTTTGATCTATTTATTATGTGCGCTAAATTCAAAATTTTAGAGCCCTAAACAGAATTTTTTTAAATTTCATTTTAAAGACCTAAAAATTTCCACCGCTTTTTATCTAAATCCGTTATTTTTGTTACGTAAATCATTACGTAATTGTAAAACAATAAAACTTCCAGATTTTATTACTTCCAATTTGTTTATCTGTGCGAAATTTCAACATTTTAGAGCAAGAAATAAGTTTTTTAGAAAAATTTATTTTGAATTCCGATTACACTTTTATTTAGTTTCCAGGGAATTTTGTAATTTTGGCCATTTTTCATCCTAAATTAGTTAAATTTGGAGGTTTTACTACTATAGATCCTGTATATTATTTGTGCACAATTCCAAAAATAAAAAGCAAAAAAATATAATTTTTGAAGTTGAACCAAAATTTCCGTCACAGTAAAATTTGGAGGTTTTACTCATTTCGACCTATTTATGACCTATTTTTATTTTAAAAAGAAACCAAAAATGTTTTTATTCATGAATTTGGAGATTTTATGACTTTTGATTCGTTTATCAACTGTGCCACATTTCAAAATTACATTTAGGAAAAAAATGAAAAAAAATTTTTGGATTCTTTCTAGATTCTTTTTTATTTTAATTCTTGGTAGATTTTTTAGATAATTTTTGTTTTTTACAAGATTGGATTTACATTTTATGTTGATACATTTTCCGATTTTCTTAAATTTTTATGTTTTATATAAATTATATTCTTTTGAACATCCATAGCTTTGCCTTAGACTCTTCTTAAATTATCAAAATTGCTTTTGAGTTTCCATATACTTTTTACAATTTTCTCCTCTACTTAAATTTGTTTAAATTTTGTAGATTTTTTCTAGATTTCCGAGATATTGAAGATATTGCAAGGAATTTATTATTTTTTTAAGATTCCGTTTTTTTTTATTTTTTTTATTTTTTACAAATTTTATCTTGATTCTCAATCAACATTAAAGATACCTATAAAGTCTAAAGTTTTTTTTCTAATTCTTTTTAGACGTTTTTTAGATTCAATATCTCAAGATTTTATTTAAATTTTATTTAGATTTTATTTAGATTCTCTACATTTTTGGGCCCTATAGATGACAGGAAATGTCTGCAAAATACAGGTTTATATGGCTTTTTTGGCTGGTGGTGAATGGAGAACAAAAGTGTGTGATAGTTGCACTTTAACAAGAATATTAATAACAATATTATTGTTATTATTAATTTAAATAAATATAACTTTGAGTTTAATAAATGTTTAATGCTTTCTGTGTTTTATTATCCATTAAGTTTTAAGTCTACTTTGCAAAATTTTATTCAAAGCAATATGTAGTTGTTTTGGAAATTTTTTGAATTAATTCGTTTTAGACTAGAATGAAAAATTTAATAAAGTTAAAAGAGGCTGTGCAAAAGAAATTAGCATAAAAAAGAAAATAATTCTAAGCGAATCTAGAAAATAATAAACGTATGCGTCCAATTATAATTAAAGAATTCAGTAAACCAATGATGTAAAATCATAATCCAATAATACAAAAAACCATCATTTTTAAAAAAACAAGAATAAAAAAATAATAAAGTTTATTATTTCACCGATTAAACGATCAATATAAGACAAAAAACATTTTAAAAAGGATCACTTATTAGATCCCACCTAGATTTCTTCTAAGCTCATAAAGAAAATCTATGTTCATGCAATAATATTTTATTATTCATAATAAATTTATACATAAATTGTAGAAATAACCTACTAGTGAAAAAAAACTGCAGGGTTGAGATGACAATTAGTATAACTCTCGGTTATTGCAGTCATTTCAACTTAAGGTAGATAAATTTTCTGATTTAGTGCTTTAATAATTGCATTATATTATACAAGGTGTTTATAAATGTTTCTAGCATCAAAGATGCCTGGAATTCCTGTCATGCATTACTTTGCCGCTTTGTTTTGATAGTGAATATAACTATGTTCACTATTATTTTAAATGTCTTTTACGTATACGAGTTTTCAGTTACGGTTTTGTGTCCAAGTTTATGAATTTTAGGTTTCAAACTACAACTAGAACAGTTTTTTTTTCAAAACTTACTTTGCTCCATGATTGAGGTTAACTACAAATGTCAGTTGAAAAATCTAAACCCGCATTTGTAATAAGCAGCAAATTTCTTTGACATTTCATAGCCACCCTTGATGCTAGAAACATTTATAAACACCTTGTACTAAAACTCTTTTCTTTCTTCTTGATGCACTCATTGAAAACGAACAACTAAATCTTTTTCTTACGACCCCATAAGAAAGTGACAAAATTCACACAGTTAAATTGACTAGTCAAAAACATTTAGAGGATTTGTTAAACCTGTCTAGTTGTAACAAAATTTTGCATTTTTTAATTAAGAGTCGTAGATAAAACGTTGTTTGATATAACCTCACTCGCCTACAAATTTAGCAGTTAAAATGAATAGAATAATGTGTAAAACGACAAATTGAAGTGACAAAATTCAGGTGAAGAGGGCCTAAACATTTAAATTTACCAACATGGATTATAATTAGGCAATTTAACTTTGACGCAAATTGTAGATGACTGATATCACTGAAAACAATGCGTTCATCATCTAAAACATAAAAAAATTAACACGGCTCATATTATTCGACATTTTACCCCTAATGCCAGATTATAGTTCAAAGAAAGATTCTCCGAGTACTTAATCTTGGGAGTAAAAGCAGCATTCGTTAAAAAAATAAGATAAGTCAGTTTGTTAGATTCATCCCAATGATACCATTCCACCTCGCCCAAAGTCCCCAGAATGTTTTCAAACTGTTAAAAAATAAGTAATAGATATTAACAGACGCACCGTGTCTTCAATTGCTTGGCCCCCAGCTGTGAGTCCTGCTAAAATAGTAACGTCACCGGCTGCCAACACGGCCACTCGAAAATAACTATGATTTGACAATGTTCCCTTAAACTAAGAAAAAATAGTGTAGGAAACAAACACATTACATTTTACCGAAAAATAATAAACCACAACGCTGGCCATTCCGATCGTACCAACAACCTGAAACGGGAGTACAAAGACTTGGAGTGAAGCGAAAGCAGAGCGGCAAAATCTACAAAAAAATTAGGAAAAAAGTCTGAAAATTTTAATTTTATCGTACGTCATCAAACGGATATGTTGTTTTACGCAAAACAATAAATTATTCTTGATTCGATGGTGATATGACCGATCAGTTGCTTCGACCATACTAAGGCATCTAATTCGGTGCATCAATATTTGACTTTGAAAACTCAGATGACCAAGAAAGTACAAAAGCATGAAAGCTGGAGTTGTGACTAAAATGTAGGAAAACGGAATTATAAATGGTATCTTCATCCATGAATACAAATAAATTCCCTACGTCATAAAAATTAGTACGAAAAAAATCATTTGTTGTTGTTACCCATTGCCCAAAATTATCTTCCAAAAATCTCAAAATAAAAACCACGTCATAGTCATTGTCAGCTGGTATCACAAATCCTACCACTCCTAACATTGTCACTGTTAATAATAAAAACATATACAGGGTGATCCACTGTTCTGACTGTTTAGTTTTTTTGCGTATTTCACTTGTGGCATCCTTTAATTTCCAGATTTTAATAGAATCCAGAATTCCGATTAGAGCTTTCATGCCTCTGAACTGACATATAAAGCAAATAAGACCCTAGAAACATTTCTGAGGTAAAAATAAGTGATTTTTGTAAACTTACATATGACCCAATGCAATAGAAAGGACCATAATTAATTAAGTAGTCTGATTGAAATGTTATAAGAAAGACTAAAGCTTGTGTTACCGTGCAGATTATTAGGAACAGTGTCATTATAAGGTTAAGCCATTTTACGAATTTCCAACTGAAGATGCCAATCGTCAAAAAGTGGGCTATTTTTAGAAAATTCTCTGGAAAATTGGTTTTATAAAATACACTTATTACTGAAGAACGATTCTTACCGTCCATTTTTGAAAGCGAATATTCTTTTCTGACCAAAGTAATGCATGTTTTGAATGCGCATAAATCGAAATCGATACAATTTATCAAAACTTATCCTATTAAATTGTAGTTAACTTGATCGTAGATCAACAGAGAAAAGTCGCAGTAAAATGAGAAACCAATTTTAATGAAATTATCGTAAAAATGGTTCAAAAATTATTTTATTTATTTTGACAAACGTCTTACATTTTTAAGTTTTATAAACCTACAGGTTAAGTTTTTTGCTGCTAGGCTCTACGTACCTAAATATAAATTTTTTAATACTCATAATTAAATAACTCCAGGCAACAAATTTTGTACGAAATATGTACTGGAGCAATGAAATGTCATTTCTAAAGAAAAATTGGCTCCTCATTTTAAATTCGAAGTCGGTTTTGCTCCATCAGATCTGGACTACTAAAGATGGTGCTAAACGACTTGCAAAATTCTAAAACGCTATGAATGATCATTTTAAAGGTAATTAAATAAGCTTTCCAACAAACTATTTAAAAAACGAAACGGTTTTTAAAATCTGTTTGACTCTCCTAATTTGGACTGCTTTCTAACGCGATGTTAAACAATTTGTTATCTTTTGCTAAAGTTACATGACAATATTTATGTAATATTATGTACAAGGTGTTTATAAATGTTTCTAGCATCAAGGGTGGCTATGAAATGTCAAAGAAATTTGCCGATCCTTACAAATGTGGGTTTCCCTTTGTCTACTGACATTTGCAGTTAACCTCAAACGTGAAGCAAAGTAAGTTTTGAGAAATAAACTGTTCCAGTTGTGGTTGAAAACCTAAAAATCGAAAACTTGGACACAAAACCGTAACTAAAACGTCATTGAAGTAAGTAACATTATAAATAATTTTCTAGATAGTTGTATTCACTATAAAAACAAAGCGGCAAAATAGCAGGAATTCCAAAACCACGCTTGATGCTAGAAACATTTATAAACACCTTGTAGAAGCAATTGTTATAAATCTTACAAGGAGTAAAACAATTTTTAAGAATTATTAAATATCTCGTTACTACAATTTTTGATTCACATTTTTCATTTTCAAACTTTTGGCGAATTTTGATTTTTGAAAAACGTAGTTTTTGGCATTTAAATCACATAAGATTGGCACTAGATTAAAACAAACTGATTTATTCAATTTTAAGCACTCAATTTTCTCTACATGTACAAAAAAATTAATTTTTATAGCTTCATAATTAATAGCGATTTTGGGCGGGACACTAGTGTTGGCGGACCTTGTACATTTAGACAAGAAAATAATAATTGTGAAAAATGTGCAAGCACTACTTTTTAAGCAAAAATGAACCCAAACTACTCGCTAATCGGGTTTCAATTTATGTAAATTGAAAAAAAAACAAAATGTTAATTTTAAGGTGAAATTTGGCGCAAGAATCCAAATGTTGATTCTGAGCAACTTTTTTTTAATACTTTTTATTGATATTTGTAACGCGTAGAAAAATATTAGAAAATGACGATGAGGTTGGTAAGTAAAGTGCCAGTTTACTGACTGGATACCAAAAAGTAAAAAAATAGAAATTGACCAAAAAGCGTCGAAGAAAGCTGGCCAATAATTATTTACACCACATAGAGGTAAAATTAATTTAGTATAAAGTAGTTACCCGCAGGGCACCTCAACTCTATGATTATCGCTGGATAAAATAAAACATTTCTGTGTACACAATTTAACCATAAATAAAATTACAAGAACTTTACAATAATAATAATAAATAGTAATAAAATTACAAGAAATTACAAGAAAGTTGTCAAAAATTGTTATTAAGGGTTGTAACTCTGGTAATTTTAACACCTCAGCAATCCAATTTGGGTGGATTAGTTGTTGGACGTTGCTTATTAACTCAGTTAAATTTCACAATTGTACGTCAAACAAGACAAATTTTGGAATTTTTTATTTTAAAGATGAACCAAATTTTCCAAAAACAACATATTATTAATTAAGCTTGTAATTCTGCTATTTTTAACGCCACAAAAACTAAATTATGGGATGATAGTAATTTGGACTTGCTTTTTAACCGCGCAAAATTGCAAATTCATAAATAGACCAGAAAAGACGAAATTTTAATTTTTTGTACAAGAATTTTTTCTGTGAATTCTAAGACTTCAATTATTGTCAAAAATCATTTGCAAAAATAACTAATTTTTAATGTTTAATGTGTTTTATTATCCGTTAAGTTTTAAATCAACTTTGTAAGATTTTATTCAAAGCAATATGTATATGTAGTGTAGTCACTTTTGCTCTGTAAATTTGAAATTTGGCGCAATTAAGTCAAAATAACTAACCTCAACAAATATGATTGTTTTGACGTTTAAATTAACAGAGTTACAAGTTTTAATATATTGATTTTGGAAAATTTTGGTCCATCAGAATAAAAAATTCAAAAATGTATTTCCTTTGGCGTTTGATAATTTTGCAATTTGAAACAACTAATGAGCAACCTTAAATTACTAACTTTCTCAAATTTCATTGCTGCAATGTTAAAATTATCAGAGTTACAATCCTTAACAAAAATTTTGGGTAACTTTTGGTTCATAAGAAAAATGTTTTTTCAAGTCGCTTCTACTCTATAATTTAAATTTTGGCAAAGTTAGTGACAAAACCAAAATACCGACCTCCCTAAATTATTACTTTAGCATTAATGACTACAGTTATAAGCTTTAATGTATTATTTTTGAAAATTTTTGAAAATCGAAAATTTAGTTTCTTTTACTTACAATTTTGCAATTTCACACAGCAAACCCAAATTACAACCTCTCCAAATTTGATTGTTGTGATGTAAAAATTACCAGAATTACAATACTTAAATAAAATTTTTGCTAGCTTTCGGTTCATTCAAAAAATATGTTTTTTTAAATTAGTCGCTTCAGGTCTATGAATTTCAAATTTGGCACAGTTAGTGACAAAGTCCTAATTACCAATCTTTCCAAATTTGATTGCTGTGGCGTTAAAATTACTAGAGTTACAACTATTAACATATGTTTTAAGGAGTTGGTTCATCCTCAAAATACAAAAATTGGAATTCTTTAGGTCTATTTTTAATTTTGCAATTTAGTGTGGTTAATAAGAATTTATTCTAAATAAATACCCTGCAAAATTTTATTATTTTTATGTTGAAATTACTAGAGTTACAATCCTTAATAAAACAATTCTACAGTTTTCGGTACATCCAAAAAATAAAAATTTATAAAAATCTGTCGCGTTTGCTATATAATATTAAAATTTTGTACAAGTACTAACTAACTCTAAGTTACAAATTTCCTCATATTTGTATCCTTCCATTTGTCCTAATTCAAGACTCTTTTAGCTTCAAAAATGCCGAAATTTAAAATTTAATTAATAACTTTTTTAACAGCCTCTTTTAAATTCCTTAAATTTTTCATTCTAGTCTAAAACAAATTAATTAAAAAATTCACATTACTACAGATTGCTTTGAATAAAATTTTACAAAGTAGATTTAAAACTTAACGGATAATAAAACACAATAAACATTAAAAATTTGTTATTTTTGCAAATGATTTTTGACAATAATTGAAGTTTAAGAATTTACAGAAAAAAATTCTTGAACAAAAAATTAAAATTTTGTAGTTTCTGGTTTCTGGTACTCATGAGCATTAAAAACGCTAAAAATGAACAGAACAATTGAAATTTAAAAACGTCTAAAAATACAAGGTCAGTTTGCTTTCAGAAGCAATTGTTATAAATCTTACAAGGATATAAACTATTTTTAAGAATTATTAAATATCTCGTTACTACAGCTTTTGATTCACATTTTTATATCATTTTCTAACTTTTGGCAAACGGAACATAACACTGATTTTTCAACTTTGACGTAGTTTTTATCCTTTAAATCACATAAGATTAGCACTAGATTAAAACTGATTACTTCAGTTTAAAGCGCTCCGTTTCCTCTACATGTACAAAAAAAATAATTTTTATAGCTTCATAATTAATAGCGATTTTGGGCGGACTCTGTACATTTAGACGAAACGTTCAAAAGAATAATTAAGAAAAATGTGAAAACTCTACTTTTTAAGCAAAAATGAACCCAAACTGCTTGCTAATCGGGTTGCACATTATGTAAATTAAAAAAAAAGCTAAATGTTAATTTTAAGGTGAAACTTGGCGCAACTTTTTTCTGATAATTTTTATTGATATTTGTAACGCGAAGAAAAATATTAGAAGATGACAATGAGGTTGCTAAATAAAGTGCCAGTTTACTGACTGGAAACCAAAAAGTAAATAAATAGAAATTGACACCAAAAAGCGTCGAAGAAAGCTGGTCAATAATTATTTACACCACATAGAGGTAAAATTAATTTAGTATAAAATAGTTACCCGCTGGGCGCCTCAGCTCTATGATTATCGCAGGATAAAACACAAAACATTTCTGTGTACACAATTTAATCATAAATAAAATTACAAGAACTTTGTTATAATTAATAAGTTTAATTCGTTCTGAAAAGTGACTAACTTTAGCTTGATTGAACCCAAAGTTGCCAAAAATTGTTATTAAGGGTAATTTTAACACCTCAGCAATCCAATTTGGGTGGATTAGTTGTTCGGCGTTGCTTATTAACCGAGTTAAATTTCAAAATTGTACGTCAAACAAGAAAAATTTTGGAATTTTTTATTTTATACATAGATCAACCAAATTTTCCAAAAACAATATATTAGTATTTAAGCTTGTAATTCTGCTATTTTTACGTCACAGTAACTAAATTATGGGAGAATACTAATTTGGACTTGCTTTTTAAGTGCGCAAAATTGCAAAATTATAAATAAACCAGAAACGACAAAATTTGCATTTTTTGTACAAGAATTTTTTTCTGTGAATTCTAAGTCTTCAATTATTGTCAAAAATCATTTGCAAAAATAACAAATTTTTAATGTTTATTGTGTTTTATTATCCGTTAAGTTTTAAATCTACTTTGTAAAATTTTATTCAAAGCAATATGTAGTAATATGAATTATTTAATTAATTTGTTTCAGACTAGAATGAAAAGTTTAAGGAATTTAAAAGAGGCTGTGCGAACAAAGGCTTCAAGAAATTAGCATAAAAAGGAAAATAATTCGAAGCGAATCTAAAAAAAGTTATTCATTAAATTTTAAATTTCGGCATTTTTGAAGCTAAAGATAATCTTGAATTAGGACAAATAGAAGGATACAAATATGAGGAAATTTGTAACTTAGAGTTAGTTAGTACTTGTACAAAATTTTAATATTATAGAGCA
Organism: Gnatocerus cornutus; assembly: GCA_029298725.1. Taxonomy (NCBI): domain Eukaryota; kingdom Metazoa; phylum Arthropoda; class Insecta; order Coleoptera; family Tenebrionidae; genus Gnatocerus; species Gnatocerus cornutus. Next base: position 7,844,455 of record CM055516.1, read on the forward strand.
AACGCGACAGATTTTTATAAATTTTTATTTTTTGGATGTACCGAAAATTGCAGAATTGTTTTATTAAGGGTTGTATCTCTAGTAATTTCAACACAAAAGGAATAAAATTTTGCAGGGTATTTATTTAGAATAAATTCTTATTAATCACACTAAATTGCAAAATTAAAAATAGACCTAAAGAATTTCAATTTTTGTATTTTGAGGATGAACCAACTCCTTAAAACATGTTAATAGTTGTAACTCTAGTAATTTTAACGCCACAGCAATCAAATTTGGGAAAATTGGTCATTTGGACTTTGTCACTAACTGTGCCAAATTTGAAATTCATAGAGCAGAAGCGACTAATTTTTAAAAAATATTTATTTGAATGAACCGAAAGCTAGCAAAAATTTTATTTTAAGTATTGTAATTCTGGTGATTTTTACATCACAACAATCAAATTTGGAGAGGTTGTAATTTGGGTTTGCTGTGTGAAATTGCAAAATTGTAAGTAAAAGAAACTAAATTTTCGATTTCAACATCACAGCAGTGAAATTTGAGGAAGTTAGTAATTTAAGGTTGCTCATTAATTGTTTTAAATTGCAAAATTATCAAACGCCAAAGAAAACACATTTTTGAATTTTTTATTCTGATGAACCAAAATTTTCCAAAAACAGTATATTAAAATTTGTAACTCTGGTAACTTAAACGTCAAATGATATTTGCTGAGTTTAGTTATTTTGACTCAATTGCGCCAAATTTCAAATTTACGGAGCAAAAGTGACTAATTTGAACTTGATTAAACCGAAAGTTGTCAAAAATTGTTATTAAGGGTAATTTTAACACCTCAGCAATCCACTTTGGGTGGATTAGTTGTTTGGCATTGCTTATTAATTGAGTTAAATTTCACAATTGTACGTCAAACAAGACAAATTTTGGAATTTTTTATTTTAAAGATGAACCAAATTTTCCAAAAACAATATATTAGTATTTAAGCTTGTGATTCTGCTATTTTTACGCCACAGTAACTAAATTATGGGAGGATACTAATTTGGACTTGCTTTTTAACTGCGCAAAATTGCAAAATTATAAATAAAGCAGAAACGACAAAATTTGAATTTTTTGTACAAGAATTTTTTTCTGTGAATTCTTAAACTTCAATTATTGTCAAAAATCATTTGCAAAAATAGCAATAAAACGCAAATAATAATGTGTAGCGGTACTCATGAGCATTCAAAACGCTAAAAATGAACAGAACAATTTGAAATTTACAAAAAGTCTAAAAATTCAAGGCCACAGTTTGCTTTTACGAGTAGAAGCAATTGTCATAAAACGATTAAAACTGTTTTTAAGAATTTTTAAATATGTCTTTTCTAAATCTTTTGATTCACATTTTTGTATCATTTTCATACTTTTGGCGATAAAAGGAACCTTACAGGTTAAGTTTGTCACCGATTTTTCAATTTTGATTTTTGAAAAACGCAGTTTTTAACGTTTAAGTCACATAAGATTAGCATTAGGTTAAAACTGATTACTTCAATTTAAAGCGCTCCGTTTCCTCTACATGTACAAAATTAATAATTTTTATAACTTCATAATTAATCAATAATCAATAATTACTTATTACCCGCAGGGCACCTCAACTCTATGATTATCGCAGGATAAAACACAAAACATTTCTGTGTACACAATTTAATCATAAATAAAATTACAAGAACTTTGTTATAGTTAATAATTTGAATTCGTTCTGCCTTGTGATTACTTAATGAACGCCTTAATAATTTAATAACCTCTTTCTCTATCACAGATCCTCTCGAATGGACCAACACCCACATTAAATCTTGGCTGTCATGGTGTTCTCGGAAATTCTCGCTCAATCCGAAACCCGCTTTCGAGAACTTCCCAATCACCGGAACCGAACTATGCGAACTAACAAGAAGCGATTTCGAAGCCAAAGCAGGTTGCCCAAGAACAGGCACAATTCTTGCCAAGCACATCGCACATCTTCGCCACAGCGTTACTGGAAGATCCACGAGTCCGCTCAATGTCGAATGTAAAGTGTTCGATGATGATGACGACGATAAAGGTAAAGTGATTAAACTCTTTTCCGGAGGGACCGGACGCTGTTATTTCTCTCAAGGGAGATGCCGAATCCGGTAATCTCATCGAAAATCTTTAATGATGATGATTGCCGGCTTATCGGTGATTGGTAATGGGGTGCCGGGATGGCGGCTTTTTCATGATTCAATAAACATTTCTAAGAATAGGCAAGGTGCTGCGCGGCTGGAATTAAAAGTTGTATGGGTTTTCCACTGCAGGAAGACTCTGAAGTGCATGCTGATTAATGGCTGTGATTAATTTCGAGTGAAACTAGGCGGTTTCGGCGTAAACAGCGGCGGCATGTTTTCCTATGACTGCGAAAAGTTGGGGATTTTTTTACGCAAAGGAGTCTAATAATAATCTACGCATGCGTACCGAACCAAGGGCACCTTATTCTTACGTGGTTATTCCAGCAATTGTCTTATGGTTTTAATTCAATGGCGTGCGTATCGAACCAAGGGCACCCTCGGGCTTCCTACTTACTCCAGCAGCTGTTTTAACTCCTTTGCGTATATGAACCAAGGACACTCTAAGAATAATTGCAAGTGCAAAATTTTGGTATCCTCAGTTTTGTTTGAATTCTCTGGGTTTTCTTTTAATTTTTTAGATTTATTTTCATTCTTCTGAAATTGTGTTTAATTAATTAAAAGTAAGTAACGCACTAAGGATGCCCTATTTTCATAGGGTTACTCCAACAACTGTCTTATTTTCGACTTTTCTAACCGCGTGCGTTTCGAACCAAGGGCACCCCATTTTTACACAGTTATTACTACAGCAAGCCAACTGTCTTATTTACAACTTGCAACTAATATAACCGTGCGTATTGAACCAAGGGCACTCTTTTATTTCACACGGTTACTTCAGAGACTGACAAGAAATTTGTTTTATTTACAATTAATTTAAGCAAAGATGACGAACGCGGAAAGCTCTATTTATTCAACATCCTTTTTTTTATTACACGGCTTCTCCAGCAATTGTTTTATTTTCAACTAATTCAACCGTGCGCATCAAACCAAGGGCACCCTATTTAACAACCGTGCGTATCGAACCAAGGGCACCCTATTTAACACATTTATTCTAGCAACTCATTTATTTTCAACTAATCTAAACGTGCGTATTGAACCAAGGACACCTTATTTTTTATACGATAACTTTAGCAACTTATCTTAAAACCTTATCTTAAAAAATGCGAAATGGTGCACTCAAAAAGTTTTTGCATTCAATTTCAATCAAACGAAATTTTGGTATCTTTAGTTTAATTTTAAAATTTTCTCTAGTAGATTACCTATCCTTAAATTTTCTTTTGATTTTCAAGATTTACCTAATTTCACTTTTGATTGGCGTCTGGTAGACTATTTCCCTATTTCCCTATTAGGAATTAGTTGTTTCAACTTTTTTTGTCCTGAAATAAACGTATTTTAAACAATAAACGTTTTATTATTATTTAGATGTTTTTCTTTTTAAATTGTTTTTAGATAATCTCGCTTTTTTGGATCTTCTAGATTCTGCTTGTATTCCTTCTTTACGTTCTTTTTTTTTTTAATTAGATTGACTTTAAATTCTTTAGTTTTATTTATATTTATATGTTCTTTACTTTATCTACAGTATAGTTTTATTTTAAATTTGTCTTAAATTTCTGCTTCTGAGTAAATTTTCTAGACTATGTCTTATACATTTGTTTTTAATTGTGTTTATATTAGTACTAGTTTATATGTTTTTCAGTTTTGTTTAACTTCTGCCTAATTCTCCGTAAATTCGCCAGATTTCTTTTGGAAGTTCTTGGAAGTTTTTTTAGACTACTCTATAAGTTATTTTTTTTCTTTCATATGATACTTTTGATCTGTTTAAATTTTTCTAAATTGGTCTAAATTGTTAATAAATTTTCTTCGTTCTCTAAATTTTTTGAAAATACTTTTTGGATTTTTTTCAAATTCTAACTAAATTCTTATTTCATTTTCAATTCTTTAAATTCTCTTTTATTTCTTAAGATCTTTTGAATTTTCTTTCAACTTAGGTACTTTCATTTTTTTTCAAATTCTGTTGAGTTCCTTGAATCTCTTGGAGTTTATACAGGTGTCCTAAAACTCTCGCACTCCCTTTTAATAGGAAATTCTCCATCTAAATCTGAGTTGATTGCGAATTTTTTTCCTTCTGAATTTTCTATATTTTTTTTAATATATTGTGTTTTTATTACGAATTCTTCTTAGAACTTGAATGTTTTGTTTTTTTTTTTAGATTCTGTCAAGATTTTTTAGATCTCTAGCTTTGTTTGAATACTCTAGCTTTTCGCGTTTCGTTAGATACTTTTTTATTTGATTTTCTGATTTTTATCTTCACTTTTGCTTCTACATATTTGGATTTTTTAAGTAGGTACATACAAAATATACAAAATTGTTGATAGTTTTGCTTTAGACGTTTCTCCGATACTTTTTTGAATATCTGAATTTTTTGGATTTTTTTTCTTCAATCCAAATTCTTCTTTTACGTTTTTTCTTTTTAGATTTTTTTTTATTGTCTATAATTTCTTTTTTAATTTTTCTTAGATTGACCTTAAATTTTCTAGCTTTGTTTGTATTTATATTTTACATTTTCTAGGCTGTGCTTAATTATTTCTGATTTTTATTTGAATTTACTTTATATATATTTTCCTCTGATTATTTGTTGATTCTGTTTAAATTTGTTTCAGAATATATCTGCTCTCTATAGATTCTGTTTAAATTCTACCTAATTCATCATAGATTATTTATCTTTGATCTTTTTAAAGCCTTGAAATCATAAATTCTTCCATATTCTTCTATGCATTCTTCTACATTTTACAATTTTTTTTGATTATCCAATTCTTTTAGATTCTCTAGATTTTCATTTTTTTGGACTTTTTAATTTTCACTAAATTATTTTTGGATTTTCTTCTTGATTCTTGATTCTTATTAATTCGTTCATTTTTAAAGATTTTAAGTTTGTTTTAAATTAACTTTAGATCCTCTCTAATTTTATTAGATCTTTTGAATTCTCTTTCACTTTCATCCCACATACTTTTCTTAGAATTCTTTGTAGAGATCCTTTCTGGATTTTTTTTTGGCTTCTGAATTTTTTGTATTCTTTATATTTCTTTTATGCTTTGTAGTTTGTCTTTGAATTTTCTCTATAGATTATTTGTAGAGCCTCAAAATTTTCTTTTGAAATGTTTTTAATTTTTTTAGATCCTTTTTAGAGTTTCTAGATTTTCAATAACTGCTTATATTGTTCAAATTTCCTTCAGGTTTCTATAATATTCTATAAATTCTATCACATCTTTCTTAGAAGTTCTTGGAAACCCAAATTTTCGAAAAAATTAAAGAAATCAAATATCAAAGAACCCAAAGAAAGGAATCAAAGGTAGAAACCAAAAAAGGAAATCTCAAAGGAATGTGAAAAAGAGAATTACACAATTAACAAACTATAAAAGACACAAAAGACAAAGGAATGAAATTTATTGAAATAACAGAATAAGAATTTGGAATTATAATTTTATTATAGTTTTTTAGATTTTTTTTTAGATTGTGCAAAAATTCTCTTTAAATATTCTTAGATTCTCTTCAATTTGCTTTAAATTTTTCTTAAAATTCTTTGTAAATTCTTTCTGGATTTTTTTTTGGCTTCTGAATTTTTTATATTCTTTATATTTTTTTTATGCTTTGTAGATTGTCTTTGGAATTTCTCTATAGATTATTTATAGAGCCTCAAAATTTTCTTTTGAAATTTTTTGTATTTTTTTTTATATTTTTTAGAATGTCTAGATTTTTAATAACTCCTTCTATTGTTCAAATTTCCTTCAGGTTTCTATAATATTCTATAAATTCTATCAGATTTTTATTAGAAGTTCTGGTTAGATTTCCTTAAGATTCTTTTAGATTTTATATATTTTCTTATTTGTTTGCTATTTTTGTGCAGAATCTTCAAACAAATTCCAAGAAAATTGCATAACATTTACAGGAGATGGCAGATAAACCTAAAAAACCCCAAATTTTCGAAAAAATTAAAGAAATCAAATATCAAAGAACCCAAAGAAAGGAATCAAAGATAGAAACCAAAGAAGGAAATCTCTAAGGAATATGAAAAAGAGAATTACACAATTAACAAACTATAAAAGACACAAAAGACAAAAGAATAAAAATTATTGAAATAATAGAATAAGAATTTGGAATTTTAATTTTATTTTAGTTTTTTAGTTTTTTTTTTCTAGATTGTGGACAAATTCTCTTTAAATATTCTTAGATTCTCTTCAGTTTGCTTTAGATTTTTCTTAAAATTCTCTGTAGATTCTTTCTTTTTTTCACATTCCTTTGAAATTTCCTTCTTTGGTTTCTACCTTCGATTCCTTTCTTTGGTTTCTTTGATATTTGATTTCTTTAATTGTTTAGTTTTTTTTTCTAGATTGTGGACAAATTCTCTTTAAATATTCTTAGATTCTCTTCAGTTTGCTTTAGATTTTTCTTAAAATTCTCTGTAGATTCTTTCTTTTTTTCACATTCCTTTGAAATTTCCTTCTTTGGTTTCTACCTTCGATTCCTTTCTTTGGTTTCTTTGATATTTGATTTCTTTAATTGTTTAGTTTTTTTTTCTAGATTGTGGACAAATTCTCTTTAAATATTCTTAGATTCTCTTCAGTTTGCTTTAGATTTTTCTTAAAATTCTCTGTAGATTCTTTCTTTTTTTCACATTCCTTTGAAATTTCCTTCTTTGGTTTCTACCTTCGATTCCTTTCTTTGGTTTCTTTGATATTTGATTTCTTTAATTGTTTAGTTTTTTTTTCTAGATTGTGCACAAATTCTCTTTAAATATTTTTAGATTCTCTTCAGTTTACTTTAGATTTTTCTCAAAATTCTCTGTAGATTCTTTCTTTTTTTCACATTCCTTTGAAATTTTCTTCTTTGGTTTCTACCTTCGATTCCTTTCTTTGGTTTCTTTGATATTTGATTTCTTTAATTTTTTAGTTTTTTTTCTAGATTGTGCAGAAATTCTCTTTAAATACTCTTAGATTCTCTTCAGTTTGCTTTAGATTTTTCTTAAAATTCTTTGTAAATTCTTTCTGGATTTTTTTTTGGCTTCTGAATTTTTTGTATTCTTTATATTTCTTTTATACTTTGTAGATTGTCTTTGAATTTTCTCTATAGATTATTTATAGAGCCTCAAAATTTTCTTTTGAATTTTTTTAATTTTTTTTATAATTTTTCGAGTTTCTAGATTTTTAATAACTCCTTATATTGTTTAAATTTCCTTCAGGTTTCCATAATATTTTATAAATTCTATCACATTGTTATTAGAAGTTCTGGTTAGATTTCCTTAAGATTCTTTTAGATTTTCTATATTTTCTTATTTGTTTGCTATTTTTGTGCAGAATCTTCAAACAAATTCCAAGAAAATTGCACAACATTTACAGGAGATGGCAGATAAACCTAAAAATCCCCAAATTTTCGAAAAAATTAAAGAATTCAAATATCAAAGAACCCAAAGAGAGGAATCAAAGGTAGAAACCAAAGAAGGAAATCTCTAAGGAATGTGAAAAGAGAATTACACAATTAACAAACTATAAAAGACACAAAAGACAAAAGAATGAAAATTATTGAAATAATAGAATAAGAATTTGGAATTTTAATTTTATTTTAGTTTTTTAGTTTTTTTTTCTAGATTGTGCACAAATTCTATTTAAATATTCTTAGATTCTCTTCAGTTTGCTTTAGATTTTTCTTAAAATTCTTTGTAAATTCTTTCTGAATTTTTTTTGTCTTCCGAAATTTTTGTATTTTTTATATTTTTTATGCTTTGTAGATTGTCTTTGAATTTTCTCTATAGATTCTTTATAGAGCCCCAAAATTTTCTTTTGAAATGTTTTTATTTTTTTTCTATTCTTTTTAGAGTTTCTAGATTTTCATTAACTCCTTATATTGTTCAAATTTCCTACAGGTTTCTATAATATTCTATAAATTCTATCACATTTTTCTTAGAAGTTCTGGTTAGATTTTCTTAAGATTCTTTAAGGAATGTGAAAAAGAGAATTACACAATGAACATACTATTAAAGACACAAAAGACAAAGGAAAATTATTGAAATAATAGAATAAGAATCTGGAATTTTTTTTTCTATATTGTGCACAAATTCTCTTTAAATATTCTTAGATTCTCTTCAGTTTGCTTTAGATTTTTCTTCAATTTTTTTGTAGATTCTTTCTTTTTTTCACATTCTTTTGAAATTTCCTTCTTTGGTTTCTACCTTTGATTCTTTTCTTTGGTTTCTTTGATATTTGATTTCTTTAATTTTTTAGTTTTTTTTTCTATATTGTGCACAAATTCTCTTTAAATATTCTTAGATTCTTTTCAGTTTGCTTTGAATTTTCTTAAAATTCTTTCTGATTTTTTTTGTATTCTTTGTATTTCTTTTATGCTTTGTAGATTGTCTTTGAATTTTCTCTATAGATTATTTATAGAGCCTCAAAATTTTCTTTTGAAATGTTTTTCATTTTTTTTAGATTCTTTTTAGAGTTTCTAGATTTTTAATAACTCCTTATATTGTTCAAATTTCCTTCAGGTTTCTATAATATTCCATAAATTCTATCACATTTTTCTTAGAAGTTCTGGTTAGATTTCCTTAAGATTCTTTTAGATTTTCTATATTTTCATATTTGTTTGCTATTTTTGTCCATAATTTTCAAACAAATTCCAAGAAAATTGCACAGCAACCTAAAAACTCATAAATTGTCGAAAAAATTAGAGAAATCAAATATCAAAGAAACCAAAGAATGGAATCAAAGGTATTTGAAGGACTTCTTGTGATTCTTTAGCCCCTAAAAATTCGTGAAACTTTCTGTGTGAGTTTTAGACTTTACAAGTTCTTTGAATTTTCCATATTTCTTATCCCTTCATCGCATTTTCTTGCGAGCTGCCTTAGCAAAGCCGTGAAAAATAGGCGATTAAAGCAATTCCCATGTAATGTTTGTTTTCATGACTGTAACCGTGCCTAAATCTATTAAGCAATTTAACGATAAGACCGATAAGAGCCCTCCGGAACGCGTAAATCGGTTTTGCCGGAAAACGACTGGAATTGGAAATGAAACGATTACGTGAAGGAAGAAAGAAGTAAATTGAACCTTTCGGAAAAGCCATTATCCCATTTAACAACAGCAAGAATCAATAATTAGCCCTCGCCCGAATTAAAAACCGCCCCATCTATTAACGTTATTATTAAGCGCACCGGTCACATGTTGATTTTATGAGACTTTGAACCTCCGCTCGCTGGAAAAGAAGAGAAAAGCCGGTGTAAATACCACTTGAAATTCAGCAAGAGCTCCGATATAAGGGTAATATATAACTCGTTCCCGCCACCCTTCCTTCCTTCCTACGTGCCGAGTTTCCTTCCTCGACACCGCCGTACTTCCGAAACTTTCCACATTCCATCTAATGCCACAATATTAATGATCATTTTATATCAAACGGAGCTGGAAAATATGAATGTGCTCGCCGCTTGATAAATATCATCACGCGATAATTGCATTATTATACGCCCTAAATGCAGGAGGGATCAAAGGGCTTCACGCCCTCAATCGGTTTAATGCAACGGGGGATTACCGACAAGACAACAGATAAAATTTCGTTTTTATTATACGTGAGACGGACGTGTTTTTGGAGTTTGGTTTTAATTTTCTAGTTTTTTTAATTCTTTAAAATCTTTCTACATTTCTTAGACTTTCTACACTTTTTTTTTGTTTTTTCGTTAATTTTTCTATATCTTATTGTCAGATTAGAATTTATATTTTCCGTCGTTGAATACTTTTCAAATTCACTTTAAATTCTTTTTAGACTATATAAGCTATTTTTTCGATCTGTTTAAAATTTCCTAAACTGTCCCAAATTGTTAATAAATTTTCTCTGTACTCTAAAGTTTTGGAAAATACTTTTTGGTTTTTTCAAATTCTATTGAGTTCCTTGAGTTTCTTGAGGTTTATACAGTTGTCCTAAAACTCTCGCACTTCTGTTTAATGGGAAATTCTCTATCTAAATCTGAGTTGATTGCGCATCGCAATGTTCAGGCATTTATAGCATTCAAGTTACAAACAATTAAATTTGACCAAACCGCAGCTTCATGCAATTTAAGGAAAAATTTTTGCAAATAACCTGGCAACAGAATGGATCCAACGATTTCTGAGCTTGATTGAATTTCCTCAATTAAACGGAAGTGCGAGTTTTTCTCTAGATTGTGCATAAATTCTCTTTGCATTTTTTGTAGATTTTTTTGAGTCTGTTTAATTTTTTCTAGAATTTTTTTCTTTCTGAATTTTCTATATTTTTTTATAATATATTGTGTTTTCATTACAAATTCTTGTTAGAACTTCATGATTTTAGATTTTTTGATTATTTTTAAGATTCTAGCAAAATTTTTTACATCTCTAGTTTTGTTTGAATACTCTAGTTTTTCGCTTGATACTTTTTTATTTCATTTTATGATTTATACCTTCACTTTTGCTTCTACATAACCGGATTTTTTTAAATAGGCATATAAAATATACAAAATTGTTGGTAGTTTTTCTTTAGACGTTTCTCCCATACTTTTTTGAATATGTGAAATTTTTGAATTCTTTTTGTTCACTCCAAATTATTTTTTTTGTTTTCTTTAAGATTTATTTTTGATTTTCTGTAATTTCTCTTTTGATTTTTCTTAGATTGCATGACCTTAAATTTTCTAGCTTTATTTGTATTTATATTTTCTCTAGTTTCTCTACAGTGATTTGTGTCTATTTACATTTTCTAGGCTGTGCTTATAATTCTTATTGATTTTTATTTGAATTTATTTTATACATCTTTTCCTCAGATTATTCGTCGATTCTATTTAAATTCGTTTTTGAATATATCTGCTCTCTAGATTGTTTAAATTCTACCTAATTCTTTGTAGATTATTTATCTTTGATCTTTTTAAAGCCTTGAAATCATCAATTAGAAATTCTTCCATATTTTTCTATGAATTCTTCTACATCTTAGAATTTTATTTTTTTGATCTTCCAATTCTTTTATATCCTCTAAATCTGCCTTTGTACATTATAAAATATACAAAATTGTTGATTGTTTTTCTTTAGACGTTTCTCCGATACTTTTTTAAATATCTTTTTGTTCACTCCAATTTTTTTTTTCGTTTTTTTCTTTTCAGATTTTTTTTTATTGTCTATAATTTCTCTTTTGATTTTTCTTAGATTGACCTTAAATTTTCTAGTTTTATTTGTATTTATATTTTCTCTACTTTCTCTACAGTATAATAGTTATTCTATATTTTTCTTAAATTTTCGTGTCTGTTTACATTTTCTAAGCTGTGCTTAATTCTTATTGATTTTTATTTGAATTTATTTTATACATATTTTCCTCAGATTATTCGTCGATTCTATTTAAATTTATTTTAGAATATATCTGCTCTCTATATTCTGTATAAATTCTACCTAATTTTTCGTAGATTATTTATCTTTGATCTTTTTAAAGCCTTGAAATCATCAATTAGCGATTCTTCTATGAATTCTTCTACATCTTAGAATTTTTTTCTTTGATCTTCTAATTCTTTTAGATTCTCTAAATCTGCCTTAGATTCTTTTTTTTGGAATTTTTAATTTTCACTAAATTCTTTTTTGGATTTACTTCAAAAAATTTCATTTTTATTATACGTGAGACGGACGTGTTTTTGGAGTTTGGTGTTTTGACTTTCTTAATTCTCTAGTTTTTTTAATTCTTTAAAATTTTTCTACATTTCTTAGACTTTCTACACTTTTTTTTGTTTTTTCGTGAATTTTTCTATATCTTATTGTCAGATTAGAATTTATATTTTGCGTCGTTGAATACTTTTCAAATCTCTAAATTCACTTTAAATTCTTTTTAGACTATATAAGCTATTTTTTCGATCTGTTTAAAATTTCCTAAACTGTCCCAAATTGTTAATAAATTTTCTCTGTACTCTAAAGTTTTGGAAAATACTTTTTGGTTTTTTCAAATTCTATTGAGTTCCTTGAGTTTCTTGAGGTTTATACAGTTGTCCTAAAACTCTCGCACTTCTGTTTAATGGGAAATTCTCTATCTAAATCTGAGTTGATTGCGCATCGCAATGTTCAGGCATTTATAGCATTCAAGTTACAAACAATTAAATTTGACCAAACCGCAGCTTCATGCAATTTAAGGAAAAATTTTTGCAAATAACGTGGCAACAGAATGGATCCAGCGATTTTTGAGCTTGATTGAACTTCCTCAATTAAACGGAAGTGCGAGAGTTTTTCTTTAGATTGTGCATAAATTCTCTTTGCATTTTTTGAGTCTGTTTAATTTTTTCTAGAATTTTTTTTCTTTCTGAATTTTCAATAATTTTTTATAATATATTGTTTTCATTACAAATTCTTGTTAGAACTTCAATATGTTTGATTTTTTGATTTTTTTTTTTAGATTTTATCAAGATTTTTTAGATCTTTAGTTTTGTTTGAATATTCTAGCTTTTCACTTTTCGTTAGATACTTTTTTATTTGATTTTCTGATTTATACCTTCACTTTTACTTCTACATAACTGGATTTTTTTTAAATAGGTACATAAAAAATATACAAAATTGTTGATAGTTTCTCTTTAGACGTTTCTCCGATACTTTTTTAAATATATTTTTGTTCACTCTAAATTATTTTTTTTTCGTTTTTTTTCTTTTCAGATTTTTTTTTATTGTCTATAATTTCTCTTTTGATTTTTCTTAGATTGACCTTAAACTTTCTAGCTTTATTTGTATTTATATTTTCTCTAGTTTCTCTACAGTGATTTATGCCTGTTTACATTTTCTAGGCTGCGTTTAATTCTTATTGATTTTTATTTGAATTTATTTTATACATATTTTCCTCAGATTATTCGTCGATTCTATTTAAATTCGTTTTAGAATATACCTGCTCTCTAGATTGTTTAAATTCTACCTAATTCTTCGTAAGATTATTTATCTTTGATCTTTTTAAAGCCTTGAAATCTTCAATTAGCAATTCTTCCATTTTTTCTATGAATTCTTCTACATCTTAGAATTTTATTTTTTTTGATCTTCCAATTCTTTTATATCCTCTAAATCTGCCTTAAATTCTCATTTTTTGTAGACTTTTTAATTTTTACTAAATTCTTTTTGGATTTTCTTCTAATTCTAACTTGATTCTTATTAATTCATTCATTTTTAAAGATTTTAAGTTTGTTTTAAATTAACTTTAGATGCTCTCTAATTTTAGTAGATCTTTTGAATTCTCTTTCACTTTAGTTCCACATACTTTTAATTTTTTTTTAGTTTTTCTGTTTTTTTATTCCTAGATTGTGCACAAATTCTCTTTAAATATTCTTAGATTTTCTTCAGTTTGCTTTAGATTTTTCTTAAAATTCTTTGTAAATTCTTTCTGGATTTTTTTTGGCTTCTGAATTTTTTGTATTCTTTATATTTCTTTTATGCTTTGTAGATTGTCTTTGAATTTTCTCTATAGATTATTTGTAGAGCCTCAAAATTTTCTTTTGAAATGTTTTTAATTTTTTTAGATCCTTTTTAGAGTTTCTAGATTTTTAATAACTCCTTATATTGTTCAAATTTTCTTCAGGTTTCTATAATATTCTATAAATTCTATCACATTTTTCTTAGAAGTTCTGATTAGATTTTCTTTCGATTTTTTTAGATTTTCTATATTTTCTTATTTGTTTGCTATTATTTTATTTAGTTATTTTATATTTTTCTCAAATTATTGTGTCTGTTTACATTTTCTAAGCTGTGCTTAATTCTTATTGATTTTTGTTTGAATTTATTTTATACATATTTTCCTCAGATTATTCGTCGATTTAATTTAAATTTATTTTAGAATATATCTGCTCTCTATATTCTGTTTAAATTCTACCTAATTTTTCGTAGATTATTTATCTTTGATCTTTTTAAAGCCTTGAAATCATCAATTAGCGATTCTTCCATATTCTTCTATGAATTCTTCTACATCTTAGAATTTTTTTTCTTTGATCTTCTAATTCTTTTAGATTCTTTTTTTGGAATTTTTATTTTCACTAAATTCTTTTTTGGATTTACTTCAAAAAATTTCATTTTTATTATACGTGAGACGGACGTGTTTTTGGAGTTTGGTGTTTTGTCTTTCTTAATTCTCTAGTTTTATCAATTCTTTAAAATTTTTCTACATTTCTTAGACTTTCTACACTTTTTTTTGTTTTTTTTTGTGCAGCTTTAAATTAATGATTTTGTGTCATTAATAAACAACTCAAAACTAGCAAATCTTGAAAATTTTAAGCCTAATTAATAACATTAATAACCCTCAGAGTAAGTAATACATATCTCGTTATGAAGAAATAATTATTTCTGAAATTTTCCCTAATGCTGTAATATCTAAACTGTGAGTCATTAATAAACAGTTCAAGAGTAACAAATTCTGAAGATTTGAAGCCTATAACTTTTAAAATGAATAATTTATAAGAATTAACTGACCGCTTTTATGAAATTTGTACCTCATAAGCATAAGGGTTTATCTCTAATTTTTGTAAAAAATGAGTTAAATAATGTTTTTTTATTACTAAATTTATGCATGTTGTTTCTTTTGTTTGTTTTAGTAATATCACTAATTTGCAAAAATTTAGATCAAAAAGTCGAATTTTTAGAAATTTTCGTCTTAAAACCAAAAAAATGCCACCAATTTTTTTTAAGATCCTGTAATTTCTTTATTTTTTATGCGATTTTGTCGATATTTGTGAAGATTATCACTCTCGACTGCCTTATTAAGGGTGTCGATTTAGAAAAATTTAGACCGAAAAAGAGAATTTTTAGAAATTTTGATTTCAAAAAGCAAAGAAAAATTTTGTTTCTTGACCAAAAAAAAAATGTGACCAAACATTTTTAACGACCTGTAATTTCTTCATTTTTAATGCTGCTGTAACCAAATTTGTAGAGTTTATAAGTCTTAACTGTCTTATTAAGAGTACGGATTTAGAAAAATTTAGACCAAAAAGGAAAATATTTAGAAATTTTTATTTGGACAACTCTGAAGATATCAATTTTTTCAGCACTGTAATTTCGTTATTTTTAGTGCGACAGGAGCGAAATTTATGCATGTTGTTTCTTTTGTTTGTTTTAGTAATACCACTAGTTAGCAGAAATTTTGGATCAAAAAGTGGAATTTTTAAAAATTTTTGTTTTAAGACCAAAAAAATGCCACCAATTTTTTTTAAGATCCTGTAATTTCTTTATTTTTTATGAGATTTTAACGATATTTGTGGAAATTATTACTCTCGACTGCCTTATTAAGGGTGTCGATTTAGAAAAATTTAGGCCGAAAAAGAGAATTTTGAGAAATTTTGATTTCAGAGCAAAGAAAAATTTTTGTTTTTTGGCCAAAAAAAAAAATGTGACCAAACATTTTTAACGACCTGTAATTTCTTCATTTTTAATGCTGCTGTAACCAAATTTGTAGAGTTTATAAGTCTTGACTGTCTTATTAAGAGTACCGATTTAGAAAAATTTAAATCAAAAAGGAGAATATTTAGAAATTTTTGATTGGACAATTGTGAAAATATCTTTTTTTTTCAACACTGTAATTTCGTAATTTTTAGTGCGACTGGAACGAAATTTATGCATGTTGTTTCTTGTGTTTGTAGTAAGTGTTGGTAATATCACTAATTTTCGAAAATTTACATCAAAAAGTCGAATTTTTAGAAATTTTTGTTTTAAGACCAAAAAAATGCCACCATTTTTTTTAAGATCCTGTAATTTCTTTATTTTTTTATGCGATTTTAACGATATTTGTGGAGATTATCACTCTCGACTGCCTTATTAAGGGTGCCGATTTACAAAAATTTACAGCGAAAAAGAGAATTTTTAGAAATTTTGATTTTGAGGAGCAAAGAAAAGTTTTTGTTTTTAACGATCTGTAATTTCTTCATTTTTAATGCTGCTGTAACCAAATTTGTTGAGTTTATAACTCTTGACTGTCTTATTAAGAGTACCGATTTAGAAAAATTTAGACCGAAAAGGAAAATATTTAGAAATTTTTATTTGGACAACTCTGAAAATATCAATTTTTTTCAGCACTGTAATTTCGTTATTTTTAATGCGACAAGAACGAAATTTATGCATGTTGTTTCTTTTGTTTGTTTTAGTAATACCACTAATTTGCAGAAATTTAGATCAAAAAGTCGTTTTGTTTAAAATTTTTGTTTTAAAACCAAAAAAAGGCCACCAATTTTTTTTAAGATCTTCTAATTTCTTTATTTTGTATCTGATTTTAACGAAATTTGTGGAGATTATCACTCTTGACTGTCTTATTTACAGTGCCGATTTACAAAAATTTAGAGCGAAAAGGAAAATTTGTAAAAAAATTTATTTCGAGTAGCTAAAAAAAATTTACAAAAAAAACTAGAACGATTTAATGTTACGGTCAAATAAAATTACTACATTTAACTTGTTTGAATCAAATTTAGTTTTTTTTTTCAATTTAGCTAACTTTTTATCCTTACTAAACAGCCCCAATTGGAAGCATGTAACTCACCAAATTATTAATTTACGATAGTTTATGAAAATGTATAGTCTGATGAAATTGCTAATGTTTGATTGTTTGAATTCCTAAAATATTTCCCACTAGGACTATAATTTTACAACTTTGTGTCCTTTATAAACAGGCTAAAAGTAGCAAGTCCTGAGAATTTTAAACCTAAAATCCACAAAATAAATTATTAGGAGGGGTAATATATCCACCTAATACTCTGATGAAGTGCTAATTTTAAGTATCTCTTTTAATAAAAATTTATAAAATCTGTTTCAATGAGGGCAGCTAGAATTTTGCAACTTTGTGGTTTTAATAAGCAGACCAAAGCGAGCAAATCCTGAAAATTTGAAAGTTATAGCTCGCAAAGTAAATAATTTACGAGAGTTCATGATGAAACTGCTAATTTTTGATTAATCATTAAATTAAAATTTAAAAAATCTTACCCAAGAGAGCTATAATTTTGCAAGTTGGCTCAAAACTAGCAAATGCTTAAAATTTGAAGCCTGCTATAACCTATAACTCTCAAAAAGAATAAATTATTAGATTTAATGGTTCAGTCTAATAAAATTGTTATTTTCTTCACTTGGTTTAAATTAAAATTTAAAATCCTAAAAATTTGAAGCATGTAACCGTCAAAATAATTGATTTAAAAGAGTAAATAGTATGGACTGAAATTGTTAACGTTTGACAGGTTGATTTTGACATGAAAATTCCTAAAATCTCTCTCATTAAAATTCTAATTTTACAACTTTGTGTCTTTAATAAACAGTCTCAAAGTTGCAAAGTTCAGAGAATTCTAAACCTGTAACTCTCCAAATTAATATTATAATTACGAGAGGTAAAATACCTAACAATCTGATGAAATTCTTAATTTTTATTTCGCCCTTTTTAATAACAATTTCTAAAATCTTTCTCATCAAGCTACTAATTTTGCAACTTTGTGTTCTCAATAAGCAGTTTAAAAGTAACAAATCCTAAAAATTTGCAGCCTATAACTCCTAATGTGAATAATTTACGAGACTTAATGAAACACGCTAATAAAGTTCCTGATCCTCTTTTGATTAAAATTTGTAAAATGCTTTTTAACGCAAGTATAATTTTGCAACTTCGTAGACTTAGGCAACCACGCGGAAATTAGCAAATCTTGAAATTTTCAAGCCAATAACTTTCAAAATAAATAAATTACGATAGTTGAATTGAATTTTTTGGATCACTTTTCTTCTGTAAACATCTATAAAATTCCTGGTTTTGTATGTGAACAGGGAAATTTACTCAGAAAAAAACACGTGGAATAATTTGAGATTCTTTGATAATTTCTTGAAAATTTGATTCTAGATTCAAAATTCTTTCAAGAGGTTTCGGATTCTTCCGATTTTTTAAAATATTTATTGGTGAAAAATTCTGCGAGAGATTTTTTTTAAATTTGTTGAAGCCTTTTTGTTTATCTGATTCTTTTCATTAATTTTATTGGAGATTTTATATTTTTTATATTATTAGGTATATATATTTTTCGGATTTTCATTTAAATTTGACTATTTGATTGAACTTTTGAAGATTTATTTTAGATTTTCAGATCTCTTGGAGATTCCTTAAATATTTTTTTTTACATTCTATAGAGATTAACCGGATTTTTTTTATTTGTGTTCTTTGAATTACTTTTTTAATTCTTGAATTTCTGCATTGCTGTAATTTCTAGAATTCGATTTTAATGTGTATGATTTTTCGGATTTTTGATATAAATTTATTATTTTCAAGTTGTATCTTACTTTTTTTTAATCTGCTTTGATTTTAGATTTTTTAAATTTTAGTTTTAAATTCAATCGATTTTCTTATTTTTTTGTTTCTTGGTTTTTTGGTTTTCCTAAACAAACCTTTATAGACTTGGGTAACCACGCGAAAACTAGCAAATCTTGAGAATTTCAAGCCAACAACTCTCAAAATAAATAAATTACGAGAGTTGAATTGAATTTTTTGGATTTTTGGATTACTTTTCTTCTGTAAACATCTATAAAATTCCTGGTTTTGTATCTGAACAGGGAAATTTACTCAGAAAAAAAAACGTGGAATAATTTGAGATTCTTTGATAATTTCTTGAAAATTTGATTCTAGATTCAAAATTCTTTCAAGAGGTTTCGGATTCTTCCGATTTTTTGAAATATTTATTGGTGAAAAATTCTGTGAGAGATTTTTTTTAAATTTTTTGAAGCCTTTTTGTTTATCTGATTCTTTTCATTAATTTTATTGGAGATTTTAGATTTTTTATATTATTAGGTATATATATTTTTTGGATTTTTATTTAAATTTGACTATTTGTTTGAACATTTGAAGATTTATTTTAGATTTACAGATATCTTGGAGATTCCTTAAATATTTTTTTTTACATTCTATAGAGATTAACCGGATTTTTTTTATTTGTGTTCTTTGAATTACTTTTTTTATTCTTGAATTTCTGCATTGCTGTAATTTCTAGAATTCGATTTTAATGCGTATGATTTTTCGGATTTTTGATATAAATTTATTATTTTCAAGTTGTATCTTACTTTTTTTTTAATCTGCTTTGATTTATTAGATTTTTAAAATTTTAGTTTTAAATTCAATCGATTTTCTTATTTTTTTGTTTCTTGGTTTTTTGGTTTTCCTAAACAAACCTTTATAGACTTGGGTAACCACGCGAAAACTAGCAAATCTTGAAAATTTCAAGCCAATAACTCTCAAAATAAATAAATTACGAGAGTTGAATTGAATTTTTTGGATTTTTGGATTACTTTTCTTCTGTAAACATCTATAAAATTCCTGGTTTTGTATCTGAACAGGGAAATTTACTCAGAAAAAAAAACGTGGAATAATTTGAGATTCTTTGATAATTTCTTGAAAATTTGATTCTAGATTCAAAATTCTTTCAAGAGGTTTCGGATTCTTCCGATTTTTTGAAATATTTATTGGTGAAAAATTCTGTGAGAGATTTTTTTTAAATTTGTTGAAGCCTTTTTGTTTATCTGATTCTTTTCATTAATTTTATTGGAGATTTTATATTTTTTATATTATTAGGTATATATATTTTTCGGATTTTCATTTAAATTTGACTATTTGATTGAACTTTTGAAGATTTATTTTAGATTTTCAGATCTCTTGGAGATTCCTTAAATATTTTTTTTTACATTCTATAGAGATTAACCGGATTTTTTTTATTTGTGTTCTTTGAATTACTTTTTTAATTCTTGAATTTCTGGATTGTTGTAATTTCTAGAATTCGATTTTAAAGTCTTTAATTTTTCGGATTTTTGATATAAATTTATTATTTTCAAGTTGTATCTTACTTTTTTTAATCTGCTTTGATTTATTAGATTTTTAAAATTTTAGTTTTAAATTCAATCGATTTTCTTATTTTGTTTCTTGGTTTTTTGGTTTTCCTAAACAAACCTTTATAGACTTGGGTAACCACGCGAAAACTAGCAAATTAGAAAATTTTAAGCAATAAGTCTCAAAATAAATAAATTACGAGAGTTGAATTGAATTTTTTGGATTTTTGGATTACTTTTCTTCAGTGAACATCTATAAAATTCCTGGTTTTATATCTAAACTGGGAAATTTAATCAGAAATATTCCTAAGTTCACCAAACTTGAGGTATTATTTTATTATTAAATTTGTTGTTTAATTGTATTTTTTGTATGTTCCACTATGGACTGGTTGTGTCTGTTGGAAATAAATCTCAATTTTTTGGATTTTGGACTCTGAAAACAGGTGAGATTGGAAAAAAAATAAGTGCAAATTTGTACAATTTTGTTTTAAAACTTTAAATACGGGGTTATTTTACCAACCCACCTTAAAATTTTTGATAACAATGTAAAATAATGATTTCCGACAATGACGTCTGAAGATATTAGACAGTTTTCCAGTCGCGCCACTTGCCAACTTAATTACTGGGTAATAAATAACTTAGTAGGCTAATATGGTAGTTGAAATGGCGCCCCAAATCCGGGCCTGAGATAATCCCGCCACGCTGGGGTTTATCGTAATCCCGGCTCTGTCTCATTATGCAGCTCAGCGGGACTCGCGATATTGTTTTCTTGATTACCTGTGCCCTTAAATTCTTGGTACTTATGCAGACGAACCACCTTCAAACTTCAATTAAATTCTCGCGGAGGTGTTGACGATTATGAGACGAAATGGATAGAAAGTATCGAACGGGAACGTCCATTTGATGCATGACGACGGAGACTGCGGGTATCAGTTTTAGGATTACGACGCTGCGGGGGCGCATCTAAAAGTCAAATACTGTCACTCGACCCGCAGACTTTACAGGGCTTAGACGTTTGGCCCCTCGCCCTTTAACTTATATTGTCTGAGTTGCGGCCTTTTGTGTTGATGGCGATACGGATTCTGCGAGGGGCTGTGCTAGGTATATGCGACTAAACAATCATGTCGGCCGTGGTTTACGAAGAAATTTGTCGGCTTGACGATTGATTTAGAATTCACGTTGGATTAAACATTGGAAAAAACATTTAATTTAAAAGTTAAATGACTTGAAAATTCGATAATTTAGGGGTAGTTTTACGAATAGAAGTTTATGTCCGATTTTTGTGAATTTTTTAACTTAGAATTAGTAAAGAATACTTTCAAAATCACTTTCCCGCTAAGTTTAAATCGATATCATTAAAATTGGTCTAGTTATGAGAGAGATAAACTAAAAAAATTTCAATCGAAGCTCTGAACTTTGCAGATAATTTACGACCAGGCTGATTTATAAGCGTACCCTCATTTGCGGTTTCTTGACCAGCTTTGGAAGTTGTAAATCAAGGGATTTCTTCTAAAATTTTTACCTGCTTGTTTCGCACAGAGGATAATAAAATGGTTACAATTAGAAGAGCGTTATTAAAAGTGCTAATAAGTACAAGCACATCGAAGTTTCATAATGCTTGATGTATGAAATTATAGAAACAACTATGTAGTATGAAAATTCATTTAATTTATAGTCATGTTTTCAACTAAAGTCTTTCAATGACACACGAATTAATTTCTCGACTACTTCACGGTGTTGGACGTAAAATTTAGAAAATTAAATTTAATAAAATAGTAATTCATTATTATTTTTCTTATTACATATTTTATTATTTATGTTTATTTTTTTCTTATTTTACTAGAATTTAAAAGTTCATCAATGAATAAAAAATGTTGAATGAAACAAAATTGTTTTGAATGGTATGACTCTATGGAGCGACCTGACCGGATGCAATTTACCTGATGTTTGCAATATTGGATTAGAGTTTATCTAAGAAACTGACCGGAGTTTTACTAGGTGATGACAATTTCTTTCATTTTGCCGCCGGCCGGTTCAACTTTTACTGAAAACCCACTAAATCTTGTTCCATTGAGAACAATATAAATTTTTTTTCGGAGAATAAAAAGGTTGACTTCTGGTAACTAGAAAAAAATGGAACATACATTGTAAATTCAAATCATAATTGGTATTACCAAATCCAAGGGCAGTTAAGAATAACACGAAAAAAAATGTGTATTCTGGGTGTTTGGTTTGGACAAGAAAGTGATATGAAATATGAATATATTTATGAAGACACAACTTTTTGGAAAAAAAATGGAACCAAAATTGATTAAGTTTTATTTTGATCACATGTTGCTGGAATTAATTGACTCTAGGAAACAAAGATTGTCTATTCCGATCCGCCGTCATTGAGTTTGTATTACCTATGTACTAGTTAATTGTCAATGCTAAACGTTTCGCCCAACTCAGTTTTCAGACAGATAGAAAAAAATATTTTTTTCAAACCCCACAAAATTGCTAAACAGCATTATGAATTTTCCTAAGAAGAAAGTTGTAAATTTTACCTGGAAACCTTTGAAACTGTATAAAATAAATCGATATTATGACTCGATAATACTCCAAGATATTTTTGGACGATTAAAATTACAGTAGTCTCCCTGTATCCGCGGGGGTTCGGTTCAAGCCTGACCGCTGATAAGAAAGAGGTCTGAGTGAAAATTTCATTTTTATTGCTTTTCGTGTAAAAGTGATAAGATTCCAAAGTTGACCAATCAAAACTCGAAAAATAATTAAAGATCTGACTGCAAACATAGTGGTTTCGTTTTGACAAAAAACGAGAATGCCAAACAACTGTCACATTAGTCAATGGCGGCACAAATGTACAATTGCGTCCAAAAATAATGCACCAACAGAATATGCACCCAACAATACATTTTACCCCTAGAGCTTTTGGCTTTAGATCTGAGCGGTCAGTTTTTGTACAAGGGTGCGTCAGACAGCCAAATTTTATTTACAACTCACTCGACAACTCATGCAGATTGAGTCGACAAAACGACATGGTTTGAGAAATATTGAAAGAAATTTAGAATCAATGACTCCGATCCTTCTATGAGTTGATTGCAATTAAGTTAATCTCGCATTTAAGTTTGATTGCTGACATTTGATGGAATTAAATATTAATTATAGATGTAATTTTTAATTTTAATTTATTTCTTAAAATTATTGATAATTCTAACCTTCATTTTTCTTTATACAATTCACTTTCATTGCTAAAAAAGTAAATTTTTCAATCGATTTTTAATTCTGATCAACAGTAAGTAACTAAGTATAGGCCGGTTTAACCGGTTTAATTGAAATTAATTAAACTTGCAATTTACTTATGTCACTTTAAAATAATGTTAAATATTTCATTTTATTCTAAATTGTAAAGAGTAAGAGTATCACTTTTGCAGTAGATTGTATAAAGGCACATTTAACAATCCTAGTGCTGTTAAAAATTTGGAAACAATATTAGTGTTGGTAAATACGTTTTTTGCAATTTCTTGATTTTGCCCACCTGTTTACATCTACCTAGTTATAGCCAACTAGCATTCATAATTTTTAAAGCATTAATTTATACATTTTCAAGAGTTTTAGTTTTTCAAACATAGTTTTTCAGATGTAAAAACCCCAATAACGTTATTTGATTTCGTAAAAATCTTTGATCAAAATCAAAAATTTAATTTTGTTTCTGTAAACCGGGTTTATAATTTTTTTAATTATTTGTCATTTTTTGAGACCTAAGAAACTCATTTTTTTTCATTTTTCTTACTAGTAATTATCTTATGTTTTCTACTATCTAGTAAGTGAAAAAGTTACAAAACAATGAGAGCAAGTTATTTGACATGTCAAAATTGACAATAACATTTTTATTTAATTTAAGCGAAATTTGAAAAACTTCATACTGCACTTTTAAGATAATCTAAATTTAAATCATTCTGCAAATTCCAGTGTCAGTGTTTAGATTCTAATAATCGTTATAAAACGATTAGATTAATATTAAAAATAGCAAATCGTCGGCTTAAGGCGTCCATTTTGATTTTTTTTGACGGAGGCCGATAAATCTTTATTTTTTGGAAAAGCTATACAGGGTCCGGCAACACTTGTGTCCACCCCTAAAATCGTCTTTAATTTTAAAGATAAAATTTTGAAAATTTGCATACGCTTATAGTTGACAAGGCTCTAGAAGCTGACACAAAAATTTGTTTTTATATCACGGATTCTTTGGCGTCGCGACGCCTAAAAAGTTTAATTTTTAGCAATTTTTGGCTTTTTGCGGTAATATTAGCGAATTCAATTTTTTTTCAACATAACTGTAATACAAATATTTGAGTTTTTATTTTAAATCTACTTCAAATGGTGTTTAAAATTTGCGAAAAAAACGCTGTTTTATCAAGTTAGTTTTGAACATTTTGACGGTGCAGTGACAAACTACGTTTACACCAAAATTTCACAAGTCACTTCATTCACTCATATGAAGGTGAATTTTGATTAGCTCGGGTATGTTGCACGTTCTGGACACTAGAAATCTTTAATTAACATCGACAAAGCGACCATTTCGCCAAGTAAGACTTTTGTTACCTTCTAAAACGAACCAAAGAATAGATGTCTTTTGTGACACAAGATGTTGACAGATGGGTGTAAACGTAGTTCCCAATTTTGACGTAATAAAATTGAAAACTAACTTGATAAAACAGCATTTTTTCCTCAAATTTTGAATACAATTTACATTAAATCTAAAATGTCAACTGAGATATTTTTAACACATTTATATTGAAAAAAAATTAAATTAGAGGTTCATTTCATAAAACTTCACAATTAGCTAAAAAATACACTTTTAAGGCGTCGCGACGCCTAAACTATAAGTGATAAAAAATAAATTTTTGCGTCGGCTTCTAGAGCTTTGTCAACTATGAGTGTATGCAAATTTTCAAAATTTTATCTTTAAAATTAAAAACGATTTTGGGGGTGGACACAAGTGTTGCCGGACCCTGTATGTACATGTACAGGGTGATTTTTTTAAAACGGTAGGCGTTGTAGAATTTTTATTTATGAACCGATTTCAAAAATTTAAAAAACAAATTTAATGGTTTTTAATTTACTATAAAGTGGTGATTTTAAAATTTTTCTAAATGTCTTAGTATCTTTTGGACGATACTCAACTTTCTTATTTTAAATTGACACTCATTTTTTTTTTTTTCATAATTTAGAAGATATTAATTTTCTTGATTCAGAAATGTGTAATATGTTCTACTTTTACAAAAAATATTTAAAAAAAAAAACAAAAAAAAAGTGTTGAACATGGCTTTAATAATTCGCCTGCATTTCTGACGAAAATCCCAATTTTCGTAAAATTCTACTCTCTTTAACATTGCTTTTCTGTTTTCTTAATCGGAATGAACGTAGCCTGATGCTTCTTCAGAATTTGGTACCTCAGAAGCATAAGGGTTTATCTCCATAAATTATAGTTTTTAAATTAACAAAACAGGTATTCTAAAAAGTCACGGTGGTGTTATTAATCTCTTTTCAAATATGCAATTTAAGAGCGAATTGCGAGTTATTGATGACTATTAATTTCAAATCGTGCGTAATAGTCCAAAAATAATTTTTGGTCATATTTTTACACTTGGTTCTCCTCATGCTTTTAAGGAAAATTTGATTATCTGGACTTAAGTCCCACTTAGTAATAAAAACTTTCTAAAACAATTAACAATGTTTTTACAAAAAAAAGTTATTAGAAATAATGGCTAACAAAGATATATTAAAATTAACCAAATTCAGCAACTTCTATGGACTATTTAACTCCTACAAATTTCGTTCTTGTGACACCAAAAATGTAGAAATTAAAGCGCGTTCAAGTTTTTTTGTTATTTTTTTTGCTACTCGAAATATTTTTTTTTACAAATTCTCCTTTTCGCTCTAAATAAGAGTAAATAAGACAGTCAAGAGTGATAATCTCCACAAATTTCGTTAAAATCACATACAAAATAAAGAAATTACAGGACTTAAAAAAAATTGGTGGCATTTTTTTGGTCCTAAAACGAAAATTTCAAAAAAATCGACTTTTTGATCTAAATTTTTGCAAATTAGCGATATTACTAAAACAAGCAAAAGAAACAACATGCATAAATTTCGTTCCAGTCGCACTAAAAATAACCAAATTACAATGCTGAAAAAAATTGATATTTTCAGAGTTGTCCAAATAAAAATTTCTAAATACTCTCCGTTTTGGTCTAAATTTTTCTAAATCGGTACACTTAATAAGACAGTCAAGGCCTATAAACTCTACAAATTTTATTATAGTGGCATTAAAAATGAAAATCCTATAGGTCGTTAAAATATTTGGTCACATTTTTTTTGGTCCAAAAGCAAAAATTTTTTTTGCTCCTTGAAGTCAAAAATTATAAAAATTTTCTTTTTCGGTCTAAATTTTTCTAAATGGACACTCTTAATAAGGCAGTCGAGAGTGATAATCTCTACAAATATCTATAAAATCGCATAAAAAATTGGTGGCATTTTTTTTGGTTTAAAAACCAAACAATTAACAATTTTTGATCTAAATTTCTGCAAATTAGTGGTATTACTAAAACAAACAAAAGAAACAACATGCATAAATTTCGTTCCTGTCGCACTAAAAATAACGAAATTACAGTGTTGAAAAAATTGATATTTTTACAGTTGTCCAAATAAAAATTTCTAAATATTTTCCTTTTTGGTCTAAGCAATCATGTCGGCCGTGGTTTACGAAGAAATTTGTCGGGTTGACGATAGATTTAGAATTCTAACTGCATTTCTGACAAATATTGAGATTTTCGTAAAATTCTACTCTCTTTAACATTGTTTTTCTGTAGCTTGATGCCTCTTCAAAACTACAGGTGTAGAAAGTTCTATCTACTATGGATTAAAGAAATTTATTGGATCAATTCTTGGTTTTGACCAAATTTCGTCAAAAATTCTGACGCGCGTTTCGACAGCAATGAATAAACTCAGTTTTTGGTGTTTGGGAATAAATTGTATTTTTGATAAGCTATGGATTAACTTAATGTTTCAAGTTAGATCTTGCATTTTCACTAATTAATTTCACTGCAGTTAGAACCGTAAGATTTTAATTAATGTCAAAATTGAAGACTCAAAATAGATATTTACATTCGAGCACCTGTAAATAGGATTTTACGGCTTGACTGCAGTGTTCGAGTCGAAAGCGAAAACAGCATTTGCTAGAGAGTCGCTTCAAGAGATTTGTCAACTTTGAACGTATGCTTTTCAAAATTTTATCTTTAAAATTAAAGACGATTTTGGGGTGGACACAATTGTTGTCGGATCCTGTATACTTAATAATATATCTGGGGTATTCCACACCAAATCGACCACTTTTGGCTGAAAGTTTTTCATCTTTTTCTATCTGATGAAAAACAGTTCTCAATTTTTTTTTCAAATTTTTTTACCCAATTATAAAAAAGTTATGAATTTTTCCAAAAAAATGCCTTTTTTATTTTCAAATAGCTATAACTTTTTCAAAAAATAACTTATTGTGGCAATTTTGTTTTGAAATGTATACTTAAAATGATATATTCAATGAATTTTGCCATTTTTGAGAAAAACTTATTTTTTCGAAGTTTGCCATTTTTTATTTTTTATTTTATCTTCTCATAAGAAAATTTAATTAATTCTGCGATTATTCCCGCATATCCGAGAATAGGCCGATTTTTTTTTCTATTTTTTTATTTAATTGAAAAAAATGTTTAATTTAAAAAAATGTTTTTTTTCGAAATGCTTTGTTTATGCAACAAAATGAATGCAATTAAACGATTTTACGCAATTAACAGTTTCATTCTACAAATGTGATGACTAGGTTTTATGTGGGAAATAATTAACATACAATGATTTTAATAATAATAATAATGCACCACATCATTTTATTTTTCGTTTTACAAAAAAATTTCAAAGAAATAACATTTTTTGCTTATTTCAGAACAGATAAATCTGCAATTAAGATTTCAAAATTATTAGTTTGCACTCTTAAAATTAATTTTTTCATTATTTTTATTTATTAAATTTTGTAATCGTATTGTCAATAATATTAGGCTGTGGATTCACAATATCAAATAGTGCGTTAAAGATTAAAGGAAAATTTGCAAGTATTAAAAAATTGGAAAAGAAATGCAATTGCATCTTCAACAATAATTGAGAAAATTCGAAAGTCTTAAAGAATTACGAGTTAGAATTGAACTATGTGTCAAAACAGGTAATGGGTCAATCAATTAGTGGAAGTTAGTTTGAATTAAGGAACGAATTTCATTCCGATGACATTTTTTGCAAAATTATAAATAAAAAAATTCTTCGTTATTTTTTGTTTTTTTTCGATTTTAAGAACACAACTTGATAATATTAAAGTTTTAATTAAAGATTTATTTATTTTAAATTAAGCAAAAAATATTATTCCTTAGTCATTTTTTTGTAAAATGAAAAATAACGTTTTTTTTCTCTTGTGAACTCAATCCGGGGACATACAGCATATAAAACAAAATAAATTAAAAATATTAAAATAAAACTTGTTTTCTAATTAATTAAAAAACATTGAAAAAAAACGGCCCATTCTGGGATATGCGGTAATGATCGCATAATTTTTTTGAAGGTTTTTTTTGAGAAAATAAAATTAAAATTTAAAAATAGTGAACTTTAAGAAAATAACGGTTATTTTCAAAAACGACAAAAATTTCATGAAATTTATCTTTTTTTTCTGAAAAGTACATTTTAAAACAAAAATTTTGGAAAAAAAACGCTCCAATAAGTTAATTTTTGAAAAATTTATAGCTATTTAAAAGTTTTTTTTTTTGAGTTGGGAACTAAAATTTGAAAAAATTCTGGGAACCGTTTTTCATAGAGTAGAAAAAAATTAAAAACTTTCAGCCAAATCGACAAGAGTCGGGGTCAAAAGTGGTCGATTTGGTATGGAATATCCTGTCTGCATGTACGTTTGTTTTTACCACACTGCTAGAGCTTTTACGCACTCCGACGCGAAAATCAGGTTACGGTTGATCCGTGTACATTTCTCTGCTATTCAAGAGGGCAAAAATCGAATTGTTTCTATTACGGTGCTTTAAGAGCCTCATTAAAGCATTGATCTTCAATTCCTTCTTATACACTCTTTTGTGTTGTATATCTTTGTAAATGTTGCTTTCCTTGGCTTTGACTTTTTGTTTTTTTTTTAAAACATTAGGATTTATGTCCTTTGATTTTTTTGAGTTTTCGGTAATTACTTGATTTTTAATTTCTTGAATTCGATATTTCGCGGTCTTTTGCTAGTTTTTGAAAACTTTTTTGTTGACTTTTTTTGGAGTTTTTGATTTTTTGGATTTTTGATACAAATTTACACTTTTCAAGTTGTATCTTAGTTTTTTTTAATCTGTTTTGATTTATTAAATTTTTAGAATTTTTGTTTTAAATTGAATCGATTTCTTGAAAATTTTCTTATTTTTTTAATTTTTTTATTTCTTGCGTTTTTGGTTTTCATAAACACACCTTAGAATAAATCTGGGAACATCGAGTAAAAAAAATCGATTTCAACAAGAGCACAATTACATCGATCTCCAATACATCGGAGAAAACATCGATTTTGAAAAATAGTAAATAAAGAACTCAAAATAGCATAGTTTATTGTGAAAAACAAAATTAAATAAAATTTTAATAAAGCAACAAAATAATAAGCAAATACGAGAAAAACAAAAATAAATAAAAACCTTAAGTAATAAACAAAATAATAAGTAAATAAATTATTAAAAAAATTTCAAATTCGAGATTAATAAGAATAAACAAAATTCTAAAATTCTAAATTAAATTCCAGTTTTCTTTATAAATATCACCAAAATCAAGAGTAAAATGAAATACATACATCGAAACCGCAATTATCGATTTTTAATGATACATCGAAAATAAAAGTATATTAAAAATCGATGTTTTATTGGCAAAGTCGATATTAATAAAAAATCGATATAAAAATCCTAGATTTACCTTAGAAATTCTTTAAAGATCTTTTAAAAATTTTTTGCAGATTTCTTAAAAATCCTTTGGAAATCTTCCGAAGGACATTCTTTTAAAAGGATCTTAGGAGATATTTTAGAATCGGGGATTATATAAATTTGCATGATTTCTTTAAAGCTTTTTTTTTAGTTTATTCTTGTTATTCTTGAATTCTCTGGTGTTATTTGTATATTTTTTTGAATTGCTTAGGTACATGTTCTTTGGACTATTTTATAAAAATTCATTATAAAACTTACTCTTTATTTTTGTTTCTTTTATTCATTCAATTTCATTCATTACCTACATATTCGGAGATTCTTTGGAATTTTTTTTTATTCCTGCTTATCTAAAAATTTGGTTTTTGGGAATAAATTGTATTTTTGATAATTTAGATATCATCGGAGCTACGACAGATAAAAAGTTTCTCTCGCGCCTTTGTTGTTTAGAATTCGCTCAAAATATCTGAATTTTAACGAAATATGAAGTTTTATCAATTTTAAGAATTAGAGTTGGGAAATATTTAAATTTCGAAAAATTGTGCACTTAAATTCTGCAAATTCTTTTGTTATCGTGCTTCGTAGTGTTTTTATTTTAACTTTAATTCTTATAAACAAATCAAATCTTCGTTATTTATTAAATTTTCTTATTTTTTTTGGATTCTTTAAATTTTTTAATTGTTCTGGGGTTTTTATATTTTTAATTTTTATTTTGATCTGACGTCTTTAGAACCTGTCTACTTTGTTTTTATATTTTGTTAATTTTGTTTTCTTAGAAACAATTAATTACCAATTTTCTTTGATTTTTCGAATGAGTTATTATTTTCATCATTTTTTTTGGATTTTTTACATTACCAACTTACTTTTTTGCTTTTTAATTTTTGGAAGCTTGTTTTTTATTTATCTAGAACTCAACAACTCAAATTCAGAATTCTTGGAAATTATACAAATTTACAGCAACGAAGGTCTTAAATGTTCGTAAATGTTGTTAACACTGTTGCATGTCATTGACATTTCAACATTACAATGTCAAATCGACAAACAGGGCTACCACCACATCTCAAATTCCAAAGCCTCCATCACCGGATTTGTCGCTCCTTCCACCAAACCCGTCCCATTTAACATATTCATTTATTATTCTGAAATCTCGTCGAGTCCTGCAAAGGATGCGCGGAAGGAAACTCGGAGAAGGCAGGAAGGATGAGGACTCTAGAACTTCCTCCCGCCGTTAAAACCCCATCACGTGACAACATCCAACCAATCCACTCGCAGCGAACCAATTTCACCCTTTCGCGTCTTTTTTATTTAAACAATTAAAGCCAATCTCGTTAACTCATTTATCAACGCTACTAATTCCTCGATTTTAATTGTGTTTACTTGGATAATATAGTGCGCCCTTTCTCGACGTGTCATTGCGAAACGTTTAGGGTTGATTGGAGGGGGTGCATTTGAAAGAGAATCGTCCGACGGCGATGTCTCATTTCATGTTTGGCTTCGATGTGATTGAGAATGTGTGTTTTGTTGGGGTTGTTTAGAAAATGTTAAGTGTGTAAGTGGCAGCCATGTGGAGGCTGCCGGGTTGTAGCCCCGAAGACCTGCTAGTGGCCAGACGATTGGCGGTTCGATCACATCCGGTTCATCATAAATTGCACGGGAGTATGATTTATAACGGTTGGTATGTTTATTTATAGGAGAGGAAGTTTGGAAAAAAATGCGATTTTTATCAGCTAGTTAAGCAAAATGTGGATTAAAGTTTTGGCAATTTAAAAAAAAAAAAAATAAAAAAAATATTTCGGGTCTCTTATTTCAAAATGAATTTTTGAATTTTTGTTCACTCAATCGACAAAATGGACAAATTTTATAAATTCAAAAAATTAGAAACGAAAAATGTCCGAGCTTCGAAATATTGAAAATTTTTAAAATTTGACTTGTTTTGATTTTGAAATTAAAATATTAATTAATAAACATTTCGTTGAGAAACAAAGTTGTGTATACAGATTATGGAATGTTTTAAACAGTTTTAGGGAATTTAATTTTTTTTTTATAATTTTCGATTTTTTTGTTCGCCGGATAACCAAAAAGTGTTTTTTTTTTAATTTGACAGTTATTCAAAACTGCAGCAATTAAAAAAATACAAAATTTTCATGTATGTGTACTACTTTTTCAAAATAATCAGTTAGAAGTTTATGGTATATTTTTAAGTTTTTGATTATGCGATAAACAAATCAAAGTCATTTTAAATTGGAAAATGACGATACGGGAAATTTTTTAAATTCTAAAAATTAGAGACGATAAATTTTTGAAGTTTTAAAAAAAAATTAAATTAAGTTTAGAACAATATGATTTTGAATATAAATAAATAGATAATTTCTAAATTAGATAAACAGTTTTTGCTGTTTCTACAGAGGATGTAAAATTTTGACGTTTAAAGCAGTTGAAGAATTAATCAATATTATTTTTTTTTGAGGAAGTTTGAAAAAGTTGCGTTTTTTATCAGCTAGTTAACCAAAATGTGAATTAAAGTTTTGGCAATTTAAAAAAAAATTAAAATTAAAAAAGATATTTCGTGTCTCCTAGTTCAAAATGAGCAACTTGAAGTCTGGATTTTTGAATTTTTGATCACTGGATAAACAACTCAAAGATATTAAATCGAGAAATGGCAAAATGACAAATTTTATAAATTCAAAAAATTGGAAACGACAAATGTCCGAGTCTCAAAATATTGAAAATTTTGAAAATTTGACTTGTTTTGATTTTGAAATTAATTATTAATAACACTGTTGAGAAAAAAAAGTTTCTACAGATTAAGGAATTTTGTTTTGCCAGATAACCAAAAAGTGATTTTTTTTAATTTGACTTAGTTTTTCATATCTGCAGCAATTAAAAAAAATAAAAGATTTTCATATATGTGTAGGTACTAAAACTACTTCTTCAAAATAACCAGTTAGAAGTTTATAGTATATTTTTAAGTTTTTGATTATGCGATAAACAAATCAAAGTTATTTTAAATTGGGAAATGACTATACGAGAAATTTTTTAAATTCTAAAAATTAGAGACGAAAAATTTTTGGAGTTTTAAAAAAAATAAAATTAAGTTTAGAACAATATGATTTTGAATATAAATAAATAGATAATTTCTAAATTAGATGAACAGTTTTTGCTGTTTCTACAGAGGATGTAAAATTTTGACGTTTAAAGCAGTTGAAGAATTAATCAATATTATTTTTTTTGAGGAAGTTTGAAAAACTTGCGTTTTTTATCAGTTAGTTAACCAAAATGTGAATTAAAGTTTTGGCAATTTAAAAAAAAAAATCAAAATTAAAAAAGATATTTCGTGCCTCCTATTTCAAAATGAGCAACTTGAAGTCTGGATTTTTGAATTTTTGCTCACTCGATAAACAACTCAAAGATATTAAATCGAGAAATGGCAAAATGACAAATTTTATAAATTCAAAAAATTAGAAATGAGACATGTCCGAGTTTCGAAATATTGAAAATTTTGAAAATTTGACTTGTTTTCATTTTCAAATTAAAATTTTAATAACATTTTTGAGAAAAAAATTATTGTTTCTACAGATTATGGAATGTTTTAAACAGTTCATGTTTTAAGGAATTAATTTTTTTTTCACAATTTTTGATTTTTTTGTTTGCCAGATAACCAAAAAGCATTTTTTTTTTAATTTGACAGTTAGTTATTCAAAACTGCAGCAATTAAAAAAAAATAAAAGATTTTCATGTTGTGTACTATTTTTTCAAAATAACCAGTTAGAAGTTTATGGTATATTTTTAAGTTTTCAATTATCTGATAAACAAATCAAAGTTACTTCAAACTGGGAAATGAAGATACGGGAAATTTTTTTAAATTTTAAAAATTAGAGACGATAATTTTTTGGACTTTTAAAAAAAATTAAATTGGGTTTAGAACAATATGATTTTGAATATAAATAAATAGATAATTTCTAAATAAGATGAACAGTTTTTACTGTTTTAACAAGGATATAAAATTTTGACGTTTAAAGCAGTTGAAGAATTAATAAATATTATTTTTTGCTGCTTTTTTAGCTATTTTACCAAAAATGAACATTTTTATATTATACAGATATTGTAATCAGAATTATAACAATTTTGAAAACAAATTGAAAATGTTTTGTGTCTAAAAGTCTTTCTTTGTTAAAATGGAATTGTATATTTTGAATTTTAATCACTCGAAAAACAATGAAATTCTGGAAATGGCGATATGTGAAATTTTGGAATCTCCAAAAATTGAAAAACTAAAAAAATTGTGCCCTAAAAATTTAGTATTGCTCTAAATTCAAAATTAAAATAATTATATCTTTTAGATTAGGAAATTCTATAAACGAGTGAAATGTTCACGTCAAGTCTTAAGAAATTTTAATTTTTTTTAACTAAGACCATAGAAATATGGAGTCTTGGACAATGTTTTTTAGCACCTTTGTTGCTTTGAATTCGCTTTTAGACATTCATAATTCGATGGCAGATTTTTTTGTAAAATCTTTTAATTGACATAATTGGGTTTTTCAAAATTCATGATAACTGTCACATCTGACATTTATAATTTCGTCATCTGCCTATTCTGTCAATTCTGTAGTTTAATTAAATTACACAAAATGGCGCTGTATAAAAAATGTTTTAATATGACTTTAAAAATAGAAATATTGTCTTAATTGAGAAAATAATTTAGGTAAATACCATTTTGGTGATCAATCTTTATTATAGTAAAGTGATTTTAATTGATAAACGCATCTGAAGAGCGGACGATTTGGGCAATTTTTACCGCACGGCGTGTGTAAACGTCCAGGGCGCTTGTAAATATAGTCTTTCCTAAGATGTCGTTTGAATGTTAATTTGACGTTTACAATTCATGAGACCCAAAACGTCTTTTTCGTTCCGATAAAGTATTTTAAAAAGATCTTGTGATAACCCAATTCGGTCGATATCTCGTTTATTTATAAAGCAAACTCAAGTTATTGGTGCTCATTTAATGCGGAATTTTACGCAAAATCCAAAACTGCGCGAGTTTTTAACGTATGTCTACAATTAACCAAACTAGAAGAGTTTGAAGTTTTTGGTTGTCGGCGGAGGGTAAAAATTTTGACGCTGCTAAATATTTAGATATTTTAGTATATAAGGACGAAGTATTTGTTATTTTTTTTATTTTAACTCTAATTTTTATGAACAAATCAAATCTTCGTTATTTATTAAATTTTCTTTGGATTCTTTAAATTCTGGAGGTTTTTATATTTTTTAATTTTTATTTTGATCTAAAATTTTTCAAAAATTTTTATTTTTGACATTTTTAGAAGCTGTCAACTCTGTTTTTATATTTTGTAAATTTTGTTTTTATTGATTCTTAGAAACAATTCGAATTAATCTCCAAACAAAATTCTTGGATTTTTTGAATGAGTCTTTATTCTTTTTTTTTTATTTTGTATATTATATCATATGTATCTACTTACTTTTTTGCTTTTTGATTTTTGGAAGCTTGTTTTTTAATTATCAATTGTTAGAACTTACCTATACTCCTGCAATATTTTCAGATCCTACATATTCCACAGATTTGTTTTTAGATTTTAGATTTTAGATTTTCTAATTCAAGATTTTTAGATCGTCAAATCCTTGAATTTAGCGGTTCCTGTTGCTCCGTGTAATTGCCGACGCTCGCGGAAAAACTCCCACTCATCCAATAAAACTTCATTTTCCACACTCGTTACATAAACAACTGTTATTTTTAGAATTCCCATACCCCAAACCACACCAAATCTTTTTTCTTTCCACATCTGCGGTCAAATCAAGTATCTTTACGACTTCATTATAAATTATAATAATAGAAATTCAAGGTATTTAAAGATGGCTTCTTTCCAGATCCCTATCAACTGTTAAACGCGGCGTCGAGCCGATTGGTGGCCCAAGGATCCGGCCAGATCCAACTGTGGCAGTTTCTCTTGGAACTGCTTGGTGATTCGTCGAATTCGGCGTGCATAACGTGGGAAGGCACCAATGGAGAATTCAAGCTCACCGATCCGGACGAAGTCGCCAGGAGATGGGGAGAAAGAAAATCTAAACCAAATATGAACTATGATAAACTGAGTCGGGCGCTTAGGTAAGATGATAAATAATAAAGTCTACTTAAGGGTGATGAAATGAAGCGGAAAATTCATAGTCGGGTGGCTGTAAAACGTTTATTTGTTCTGAGTAGATCTGGGAACATCGAGTAAAAAAATCGATGTTGAACTCAATTTCGACAAGGGCACAATTACATCGAGTGTAAAATAAAATACATCGAAACCGCAATTATCGATTTTTAATGATACATATATGTATTAAAAATCGATGTTTTTTTGGCGAAATCGATATTAATAAAAAATCGATGTAAAAGTCCCAGATTTAGTTCTGGGACGACGTAGCTTTAGAATTTGAAGTCTGTTGGTAGCTCTGTTTGACACTTTGAGGTTAAATGAAATGTCATTTATTGAGAAGATCTGTGAAATGTCACGAGATTCTAACATTATAAAGATACTTTGTTTTTCCTGCAGCTAAGAAATTGATCATTTGTCAAATGTGACATGTCATGTGCCTGCTAAATTACCAATCACTGAGCTGCACATCAAGGTTTTCGCTTACCAAAACCCGCCGCAGGAAAAATGAAGTTTAGATAACTTAAAAAACCATTAAAAGAAATAAAAATGTCTACATAGACTAAATCTGGGAACATCGAGTAAAAAAAATCGATGTTGAACTCAATTTCAACAATAGCACAATTGCATCGATCTCCAATACATCGCAGAAAACATCGATTTTGAAAAATAGTAAATAAAAAAAACTTAATATAGCATAGTTAATTGTGAAAAACAAAAATAAATAAAAACCTTAAGTAATAAACAAACTAATAAGTAAATAAATTATAAAAAAATAACAAATTCAAGATAAATAAGAATAAACAAAATTCTAAAATATAACTTCCTTAAATTAAATTCCAGTCTTCGTTATAAATATCACCAAAACCAAGAGTGTAAAATAAAATACATCGAAACCGCAATTATCGATTTTTAATGATACATCGAAAATAAAAATATATGTATTAAAAATCGATGTTTTTTTGGCGAAATCGATATTAATAAAAAATCGATGTAAAAGTCTTAGATTTAGTTCTGAGACGACGTAACCTTAGAATTTGAAGTCTGTTGGTAATTCTGTTTGACACTTTGAGGTTAAATGAAATGTCATTTATTGAGATGTCACGAGATTCTTAAAACATTATAAAGATACTTTGTTTTTCCTGCGGCTGAGAAATTGATCATTTGTCAAATGTGACATGTCATGTGCCTGCTAAATTACCAATCACTGAGCTGCACATCAAGGTTTTCGCTTACCAAAACCCGCCGCAGGAAAAATGAAGTTTAGATAACTTAAAAAACCATTAAAACAAATAAAAATGTCTACATAGACTAAAAAAATCGATGTTGAACTCAGTTTCAACAAGAGCACAATTACATCGATCTTCAATACATCGGAGAAAACATCGATTTTGAAAAATAGTAAATAAAAACTTAATATAGCATAGTATATTGTGAAAAACAAAAATAAATAAAATTCCTAATAAAGCAACAAAATTATAAACAAACACGAGAAAAACAAAAATTAATAAAAACCCTTAAGTTATAAACAAAATAATAAGGAAATAGACTATAAAAAAACAAATTCGAGATTAATAAGAATAAACAAAATTTTAAAATATACGTTGACAACCAACCAAACGAAATATCACCAAAATCAAGAGTGTAAAATAAAAGACATACATCGAAACCGAAATCATCGATTTTTAATAATACATCGAAAATAAAAATATATGTATTAAAAATCGATGTAAAAGTCCCAGATGTACCATAGACTACTGGATGTGGTTGTTTTAATATACATCCATCATTTTTCTAACAATACCAAAAATATTTATTGCTTACGCTCCCACAAATTGGTGCCAATTTGACAACAGTGAGTTTTCTTGTCGTGTTTGTTTGACATGTCACAGGAATTATTTTACAAAATCAAGATGGTGTCAGATCGTACTGCCGAATGACCAATCACACAGCTGCATTTTAAATTTGGCGCCTACAAAAAATCGGTTGTAAAAAATAATACAAGGTGTTTATAAATGTTTCTAGCATCAAGGGTGGCTATGATATGGCAAATAAATTTGCCGCTCATTACGAATGTGGGTTTCGATTTTACAACTGACATTTGCAGTTAACCTCAAACATGAAGCACAGTAAGTTTTGAGAAATAAACTGTTCTATAGTCAAAATTTTGTAACTTTGGTTTAACTCCGCCTACCTTTTGGGCCAATTGAATTTTAGCTGGAAGTGTGATTCACTCTGCAAAATTTTGATAGATCGTCGATATTTGCTAAAAGTCGGGGTAGAAATGTCCACACATTAGAAGATGAAACACCATCAAAATCGACAAAACTTTCACGATTAATTGAATTCTGGCAAAACCGCAAATCTTCTTGACATGTGTGACACTTGAGCCGTCAAATTTTTGATTATGTTGAGTAAAGGAGGCTAGCCATTTCTTGATTCGACAAATTCAAATCGTCATTTGTTCATGTGGGCGGGGTTAAACCAAAGTTATAAAATTCCGACTATAGTTGTGGTTTAAAATCTGAAAATCAAAAACTGTAACTGAAAGTAACATTGTGAATAATTTTCAAGATAGTTATATTCACTATGAAAACAAAGTGACAAAGCCTCCCTTGATGCTAGAGACATTTATAAACACCTTGTATATAGCTTATTATTCCTGCAGAGAATTTGCCGATTTACAAAGGAACAATTTGACATCAGCAGGATTTGAAAGGGATAAATTCGATACCTGTAATGGATATTTGGCAATTTTAATCAACTAAAAGTCAAGTTTATAAATAATCGCCAAATATAATGATAAAAAACATACAGTTATTATAATAAAATAATTAATCCGCACTGAAAATAACAAAATAAATTTATTGCTGATGCTTCTACAATTTGGTAACAAACAATTGTTTGAGATTCCGCAAGAATTTAGAAATTCAGTATTGTGTAACTCGCTCTGCTGAACGACCAATCACAGAGCCGCATTTTAAATTTGGCGCCTACAAAAATTCTCTTCAGAAATGAAATTAGAATCAAAGTATAATCTAAAGAGGAATTTAAAAACGAATAAGATAATATATTATAGTCTTGTATTTCTTTTTTCACCCGGTTTTCTAGGTTCCTAGATTTTTTTAGGCAGTTTGTGTATTTTATTTTTCTCAGACTCTTTAGATTTTTTGGATTCTTTAGATTCTTTGATGTTTTGGATTCAGTTGTTTTAAATGCTTTAGATGCTTAGATTCAAAGAATCACACAAATCTGAATACATAATCGAATTTATAAGTTTATTTTATTATAAGTTTATTATAATAATTATATATTATAATAATTGTAATTATAATTATTATAATAATTCGATTTTATCATGACATGTGTTAACACTCTTCAACATTCGGATTAAAGGAGATTAAAGGAGAAAGGTTAATTAATTAATTAATTTATTAATTAATTAGAGCTTTAATTAGACTAATGAATTTTTAATTGTTTTTTAATTGGGTATTAATTAGATTACTCAATCAATTAATTAATTAATTAAATATTTAATTAAATAACTAATTAATTATTTTTTAATTAGATATTAAATGGAAAGTTTTAATAATGACTCATTAAAAATTTGATATCAAAGTAAAAGTTTTAATTGATGAAACTTTCTAATAACTAAATAATAAACGAATAAAACAATTTTATCGTTAGTCAATGCAAATATCTAAATAATTAAGTTTCTAATTTCATTAATTATGGCTTTCTAATTTTATGTCAAATTAATTTATCATTATTTGTTTATTATTTAGTCGTTAAATAAAGTGATGATGAGTCTGATTAAATTTTGAATCGAAATAATTAAAACTTTCCCGTTTCATATGCAATTATTAGGTACATCATTAAGATGTAATTAGAAAGTTTCATCAATTAAAACTTTTACTTTGATATCCAATTTTTAACGAGTCATTAATAAAACTTTCCATTTGATATCTAATTAAAAATTAATTAATTAGCTATTTAATTAATGAATTAATTGAGTAATTTAATTTAATTGGACTAAAAAAATTTTAATTGTTTTTTAATTGGATATTAATTAGATATCAAAGTGAAAGTGTAAATTAATTAGATCAATTAAATCAGTTACACAATTATATTTAATTAAATAACTAGTTAATTAATTTTTAATTAGATGTCAAATGGAAAGTTTTAATAATGACTCATTAAAAAATTGATATCAAAGTAAAAGTTTTAATTGATGAAAATTCTAAAAACTAAATAATGAACGAATAAAACAATTTTCTCTTTTATTTTCAATTAATTTCAAATTTACTTATCGTTAGTCAATGCAATTATCTAAATAATTAAATTTCTAATTTTATTAATTATGGCTTTCTAATTCTATGTTAAATTAATTTATCATTATTCGTTCATTATTTAGTCGCTAAATAAAGTGATGATGAGTCTGATTAAATTTTGAATCGAAAAAATTAAAACTTTTTTTTCATATGCAATTATTACATCATTAAGAAGTAATTAGAAAGTTTCATCAATTAAAACTTTTACTTTGATATCCAATTTTTAACGAGTCATTATTAAAACTTTCCATTTGATATCTAATTAAAAATTAATTAATTAGCTATTTAATTAAATATTTAATTAATGAATTAATTGAGTAATTTAATTTAATTGGACTAAAATTTTTTAATTGTTTTTTAATTGGATATTAATTAGATATCAAAGTGAAAGTGTAAATTAATTAGATCAATTAAATCAGTTACACAATTATATTTAATTAAATAACTAATTAATTAATTTTTAATTAGATGTCAAATGGAAAGTTTTAATAATGACTCATTAAAAAATTGATATCAAAGTAAAAGTTTTAATTGATGAAAATTCTAAAAACTAAATAATGAACGAATAAAACAATTTTCTCTTTTATTTTCAATTAATTTCACATTAACTTATCGTTGGTCAATGCAATTATCTAAATAATTAAGTTTCTAATTTCATTAATTATGGCTTTCTAATTTTATGTCAAATTAATTTATCATTATTCGTCCATTATTTAGTTAAATAAAGTGATGATGAGTCTGATTAAATTTTGAATCGAAATAATTAAAACTTTCCCTTTTCATATGCAATTATTGCATCATTAAGATGTAATTAGAAAGTTTCCTCAATTAAAACTTTTACTTTGATATCCAATTTTTAACGAGTCATTATTAAAACTTTCCATTTGATATCTAATTAAAAATTAATTAATTAATTGAGTAATTGATTTAATTGATCTAATTAATTTACAATTTCACTTTGATGTCTAATTAATATTCAATTAAAACCACAACTATAACAGTTTTCTTCATAAAACTTGCTTTGCTCTATGATTGAGGTTAACTACAAATTCTGAACCCACATTTATAATGAGCGGCAAATGTGTTTGACATTTCATAGCCACCCTTGATGCTAGAAACATCTTGTATAAAAACTACATATCAATAAAAATGTTAACCTCAAATTGTCAAACAAATAGACAAGGTTTCCAACCCCCTTTTATACTAATTTGCTTAGTTTTAAACAACTTTTTCTTTTTTAGATATTACTATGACAAGAACATAATGTCAAAGGTCCACGGAAAAAGATACGCTTACAAATTTGACTTCCACGGATTAATGGCAGCTTGCCAAGCTCAAGCTCAAGGTGGCCAAACTGACGTAACTCCCGGATACCACAAGTACCAACCTCATCAGAGCGAATTGGGCGCTGCTTTGTATCCAACAGCGCACTCGGCGACACCCAAAATCCCCAGCATACTTCCGCCTAGTGCACAACACACTCAAAGTGGATTGTTTCCACCGCCGACATATTGGCCGTATTCGCCGGGATCGTTCGATCCCAGGGGACCTCCGTTTAATTAATTATAGCATTCCATTGGGATAAAAGTGTCACATTCAATATAGGAAATTTTACAATGATGTGGCACGTTTATTCATGTTTCATTATTGATTTTAGCCGAGGCGAGGCAACGCCTCGGCGCGGCATCTACCGGATGAAACTTTTTTATCACAGAGTTGAATAAATTTCTTACGGTATGGAATGCAATCCGTTTTTGTATATTGAGTTCCTTATTTTTAATGTTGCGTTTTTTATCTTGTACATAGTTTGTGTATAAATGTTGGTATTAATTGTTCTTAGTTGATTGTGTAAGGACGTAGATGCGGTAACGTTACTGTTAGTAAAAACTATGTTTTATTACTGATTTTTTAATTTTCCTACTGTTCTCTCTCTTCGTTTTCGTATGATTTTCAAAGCTAAAAATGTCAAATTAAAAATTTATCAAATTTTCATAATTTTTAAGTTGGACTAGTTGGAATAAATCAATGAGAAAACACTCTCAATAAAACAAGCAAGAATCTTGGTAAAATTATCATTTATATGTAGCACTTGAATATGGACGTATATTTAGTTGCCTAGATTAAAGAGGTGAAATTTATAATCCAGTCTCAGTGCGAAAAAAATAAAGAAAAGCCTCATTTTTCGGATTGTTCAGATTCAATTTATATAAACCATTGCAAACTTTGCATTTTAGGATCTTTTAATTTACATTTTTTATATTTTATTGATTTTAGACTTTCATCTGGACTTAGACTATATGAATTTTTTTCATTCTAGGATTTTTTTGAATCATTGGTTTACTTTGTACTTTTATTAGACTCATTCTGGATTCTTCTAGATTTTTTTAGAATATGAATTTTCATGATGTTTTGGAAATCCTTAAATTCTAGATTTCCCAGATTGCCTCTATGTTCCCCTTCCATTACCTATATATTTTTCTAATTTAATTGCATTCATTCCCTTTCCAAACTCTTCATATTCTCCCTAGATATACCGGGTGATTGATTCTTATTAATATTAATCAAAGGGTGCGTTGACATTTTTTGGACATGTGTGTTCTTACACAATACGATTTTGCACAAGTCAGAAAAAACTGCGTGTGAAAAAACTACACCTGACTTGACAGATGACAGATAAGTGACAGCAAAGTTGGAGCCCAACGGCGTAACATTTTGCGGTAAAACAAATTTATTTTAATTGTCCAAAATGTGCTTTGATTACACTAGATTTGCATCATTTTAGTTTGCAATAACGGTGCATAACAAGTAGTTAATGTTCAATATTGCCGGCAAATAATTAATTAATACATGTACCCTAACCCCCGTGAATTCTACGCTTATGTGTAACACGTTCAACTAGTAGCGAATTGCACTACGCCCACGTCAAGATTTGCAAAGTCGTCTATAATTAATACTGAATCACTCTGTACTTGGTTTGATTCCGTTTAAATTCATTTTACATTTTGCTTAGATTTCCTTCAGATTTTCTCTTGAATTTTATTCGTTTTCTTTAGTTTCTTTTGGGAATTTTCAAGAGTCTGCAGAAATTAGAGGGAATTAATAGACATATTTAGTAAACTACACAGTTTAAACACAATTAGAAAAGAATCTAAAAAGAAAAATTTTGGAAAATGTTGAGAAACCTATGAATCTTGCTTAGATTTCCTAGAGATTTTCTCTTGAATTTTCTTCGTTTTCTTTAGTTTCTTTTGGGAATTTTCAAGGATCTACAGAATTAGAGGGAATTGATGGACCTGTTTAGTAAACTATACAGTTTAAAAGCAATTAGAAAAGAATCTAAAAACAAAAATTTTATAAAATGTTGATAATCCTATGAATCCGGAGAAAGTTGAGAAAAGCCCAAAGAAAGTTTAAGGAATCTTGATCAAAATCTAAAAGAATTTAAGGAATGTAGGTACGTAAAATTTAATGAAAAGTCTAAAGGAGGAGAAGAGGAAAGGCCTAAAAAGTCTAATATGCCTAACGAGTCTAAAGAGTCTAAAGAGTCTAAAGAGTCTAAAGAGTCTAAAGAGTCTAAAGAGTCTAAAGAGTCTAAAGAGTCTAAAGAGTCTAAAGAGTCTCAAGAGTCTCAAGAGTCTGAAGAGTCTGAAGAGTCTAAAGAGTCTAAAGAGTCTGAAGAGTCTGAAGAGTCTTAAGAGTCTAAAGAGTCTGAAGAGTCTAAAGAATTTAAAGAGTGTAAGAAGTCTAAAGAGTCTGAAGGGTCTAAAGAGTTTAAAGAGTGTAAAAAGTGTAAAAAGTCTAAAGAGTCTGAAGAGTGTAAAAAGTGTAAAGAGTGTAAAGAGTGTAAAAAGTCTAAAGAGTCTAAAGAGTCTAAAGAGTCTAAAGAGTCTAAAGAGTCTAAAGAGTCTAAAGAGTGTAAAGAGTTTAAAGAGTGTAAAAAGTCTAAAGAGTGTAAAGAGTTTAAAGAGTGTAAAGAGTGTAAAAAGTCTAAAGAGTGTAAAGAGTGTAAATAGTCTAAATAGTCTAAATAGTCTAAAGAGCTAAAGAGTCTAAAGAGTCTAAAGAGTCTAAAGAGTCTAAAGAGTCTAAAGAGTCTAAAGAGTCTAAAGAGTCTAAAGAGTCTAAAGAGTCTAAAGAGTCTAAAGAGTCTAAAGAGTCTAAAGAGTCTAAAGAGTCTAAAGAGTCTAAAGAGTCTAAAGAGTCTAAAGAGTCTAAAGAGTCTAAAGAGTCTAAAGAGTCTAAAGAGTCTAAATAGTCTAAAAAGTCTAAAGAGTCTGAAGAGTCTAAAGAGTCTAAAGAGTCTATAGAGTTTGAAGAGTCTAAAGAGCTTGGAGTTTAAAGAGTCTAAAGAGCTTGAAGAGTCTGAAGAGTCTGAAGAGTCTGAAGAGTCTGAAGAGTCTGAAGAGTCTGAAGAGTCTGAAGAGTCTGAAGAGTCTGAAGAGTCTGAAGAGTCTGAAGAGTCTGAAGAGTCTGAAGAGTCTGAAGAGTCTGAAGAGTCTGAAGAGTCTGAAGAGT
This sequence comes from Gnatocerus cornutus, assembly GCA_029298725.1. NCBI lineage: Eukaryota > Metazoa > Arthropoda > Insecta > Coleoptera > Tenebrionidae > Gnatocerus > Gnatocerus cornutus. The sequence goes on from CM055516.1 coordinate 7,889,408, forward strand.
CTGAAGAGTCTGAAGAGTCTGAAGTGTCTGAAGAGTCTGAAGAGTCTGAAGAGTCTGAAAAGTCTAAAAAGTCTAAAGAGTGTAAAGAGTGTAAAGAGTGTAAAGAGTCTAAAGAGTTTAAAGAGTGTAAAGAGTGTAAAAAGTCTAAAGAGTCTGAAGAGTGTAAAAAGTGTAAAGAGTGTAAAGAGTGTGAAAAGTCTAAAGAGTCTAAAGAGTGTAAAGAGTTTAAAGAGTGTAAAAAGTCTAAAGAGTGTAAAGAGTGTAAATAGTCTAAATAGTCTAAAGAGCTAAACAGTCTAAAGAGTCTAAAGAATCTAAAGAGTCTAAAGAGTCTAAAGAGTCTATAGAGTTTGAAGAGTCTAAAGAGCTTGAAGAGTCTCAAGAGTCTGAAGAGTCTGAAGAGTCTAAAGAGTCTGAAGAGTCTGAAGAGTCTGAAGAGTCTGAAGAGTCTGAAAAGTCTAAAAAGTCTAAAGAGTGTAAAGAGTCTAAAGAGTGTAAAGAGTGTAAAGAGTGTAAAGAGTCTAAAGAGTGTAAAGAGTGTAAAGAGTGTAAAGAGTCTAAAGAGTGTAAAGAGTGTAAAGAGTCTAAAGAGTTTAAAGAGTGTAAAGAGTGTAAAAAGTCTAAAGAGTCTGAAGAGTGTAAAAAGTGTAAAGAGTGTAAAGAGTGTGAAAAGTCTAAAAAGTCTAAAGAGTGTAAAGAGTTTAAAGAGTGTAAAGAGTGTAAAAAGTCTAAAGAGTCTAAAGAGTGTAAAGGGTTTAAAGAGTGTAAAGAGTGTAAAAAGTCTAAAGAGTGTAAAGAGTGTAAATAGTCTAAATAGTCTAAAGAGCTAAACAGTCTAAAGAGTATAAAGAATCTAAAGAGTCTAAAGAGTCTAAAGAGTCTAAAGAGTCTAAAGAGTCTAAAGAGTCTAAAGAGTCTAAAGAGTCTAAAGAGTCTAATGAGTCTAAAGAGTCTAAAGAGTCTAAAGAGTCTAAAGAGTCTAAAGAGTCTAAAGAGTCTAAAGAGTCTAAAGAGTCGAAAGAGTCTAAAGAGTCTAAAGAGTGTAAAGAGTGTAAAGAGTCTAAAGAGTCTAAAGAGCCTTAAGAGTCTAAAGAGTCTAAAGAGTCTGAAGAGTGTAAAAAGTGTAAAGAGTGTAAAGAGTGTAAAAAGTCTAAAGAGTCTAAAGAGCCTTAAGAGTCTAAAGAGTCTAAAGAGTCTGAAGAGTGTAAAAAGTGTAAAGAGTGTAAAGAGTGTAAAAAGTCTAAAGAGTCTAAAGAGTCTAAAGAGTCTAAAAAGTCTAAAGAGTGTAAAGAGTCTAAAGAGTGTAAAGAGTGTAAAGAGTGTAAAGAGTGTAAAGAGTGTAAAGAGTCTAAAGAGCCTTAAGAGTCTAAAGAGTCTAAAGAGTCTGAAGAGTGTAAAAAGTGTAAAGAGTCTAAAGAGTGTAAAGAGTCTAAAGAGTCTAAAGAGCCTTAAGAGTCTAAAGAGTCTAAAGAGTCTGAAGAGTGTAAAAAGTGTAAAGAGTGTAAAGAGTGTAAAAAGTCTAAAGAGTCTAAAGAGTCTAAAGAGTCTAAAAAGTCTAAAGAGTGTAAAGAGTCTAAAGAGTGTAAAGAGTGTAAAGAGTGTAAAGAGTGTAAAGAGTGTAAAGAGTCTAAAGAGTGTAAAGAGTGTAAAGAGTGTAAAGAGTTTAGAGAGCCTAAAAAGTCTAAAAATGCAATCTATTAATATAAAAAATACAATTTATTCTCAAACATCAAATTTCGTTCTTTCGAAAATCTAAGAAAAGTCGAAGGGGAATTTAGAGAAAAATCGAAATAGAACCGAATCCAAGGACAATAAAAATTTAAATGGCAAAGAAACACTAAGAAGGATCTAAAAAGTATTTAAAAAATCCAAGAAAAAATCTAATGAACCATCTAGAGATTCTAATGACGATCTACAAAGAATCGTAAAATAAGTATTCATTTATTAAGGGGTGACCAATATTTCTCAACCAACCTTAATCCCCCTCTGATAATTAGCCGCCTTTATGCTAGGAACGACCCTATCCTTCTTTAGATAATTTCTGAACTTTTCCTTTATCCTTTACATTATGTTATTCAATCAGTGTTTTTAGCTTCATTAAAATTTTTCAGAATTTCTCATTTTCTGTTTGCAAAATTTTTAAGTTCTTAAATTAATAGTCTTTTAATTTTTTGTGTCTTTGCTTTTAAATTCTTTCAAAGTCCACCTTTGAATCATTTCTTAGATTCTTCTCCATTCTTTAGATTTTTTGGGCTATCACTAGTTTTTTCAAGACTTTCGATTGTTTAAATTTGAACTGTTTTTTATTTATTATCTTAGTTTTTGATTACCAAGATTCTTTGAATTTATAAAATTGTTTCGATTTTTGGAATACGTGTTTTTAATTTATCCACCACAGTTAATTCGGATTAGCGAGGTTCTACTGTATGTACACATTTTTCCTAAACTACCTCAGACTAAATAGGTCTCACTGGTTAAAATGAAAAGTTTTAAAAATTACTGACAATGACTTACTAAAAGTAACAATTTAAACACCAATCACATGAGTGAACAACTTAAAATAGAAGCAATTTTAAGAGAAAATAACCAACGCATATAAAGACGGGGATCGTAATTACATTTTGTATGTAGAGGATCGTAGGCGACAAAGATAAAAACGTCCGTTGCAGGAAGCACTTATCGAATAAAACTGATGTTCAATGGACGATCAACATCTCACACAGCAGCTACACTCAACTATGGTTTAGTCGGAGAAGATGGCAAACCCAATCGTATTCGTAATTGTGCTTGGTGTCTTTTCTCAGTGGAAGATTGCTTATGCGGGATTTACAACAACGAGTAAGTCGTTTTTTCATTACGTTTCATAGTAATTTGTAATGAGTGGTTAAGTTTCATTACTCCCCTAAATTCATTGGTAGTTCAACGTTTTGTAAAATTTTTCTCGAATTGTCCTTAGTTGTTTTTTATTCTCTGTAATTTTTGTAGATTCTTTGGATTCTCTTTAAATTCGATTTAATAATCCTCCTTTACATTTGTAATTTTTTTTCTCAGATCTGAAAATCTAAATCTAAAAACTAGAGAACAACAAAACAAATCAATAGTGAGGCTAGAGAATCTAAGTAGGCACAATAAAAAAAATGAAAACATCAAAAATTATTCGAACAATATCGAGAAAAAATCTAGAAAATTTAAGGAGAATTCAAACAGAATGCGCATCAAACCGAATCAAAAATGAACCACAAAAATAAAAAAATAGATATTAATAGAAAACAAAACACTAGACAATGATGAACTTCATTTTCATCTGAAACCAAATCAAATTTTACGTTTAATTTTAGATTCCTCCCTATTTGTCCAGATTTTCTAGATTTTCTTTATGTTGTCTTCAGATTATCTTTACCTTCTCTCTTTAGATTCTATTTTTATTCTTTCTAGTTTGTTTTTAAATTCTATCTAAATATAGTTCAAATATCTATTTTAATTTTTTTAAATTATTGAGAATATCCTAAGATTTTTTTCTCTTTTTCCATTTTGTTCATTTTAAACTTTGTAGACTACATACTTAATTTTTTTTGGATTCTGAGGATTCACGGAAATCATTCTTTTTTTGGTATCCTTTAAGCCACTGTTCTCATTAGATTCTTCTTAAATTCTCTCGGTTTTGTTTATATTATTTAGATTCTTATTGAATATTCTAGATTTTCTCTAAATTGTGGATACATTTTCTTTAGTTTTTTTCTTTTAATTCCGGTAATATTTTTTAAATATTCTCTTCAAAAGATTTCGGGCTTCCTTTAGATTTTCTTTAAATTCTGTTTCAATTTTCCCTAGAATTTTATATATTTTATGTATAATTTGTCTTTTAATTTTCTTTTGATTATTTTTTCAACAATATTTTTGAATCTGGACCTCATGAAGCATTCCACTTTAGAAATTACTTAACTTATCCAGTACAATTTTTTCTAGACTATGCTTAAATTTGCCTTAAATTCTCCCTTAAATTTTTCTCAAATTCGCGATTGATTTTTTTTGTTTAATAATCTTTGTCTTTCTTGTATTTTTACATTTTATAGATAGATTTTATAAATTTGTGATTATTTTTAATTGTTTTAAATATTTCGTTTTATTAAATTCAAAATATATTTTACTAGATCTTTGCATTCTCTGAAATTTCCTAGACTTACTATCGGTTAATTCTTTATATTTACTTTAGTTATTCTAAATTCTCTTTGTAGAGTATCTCGACATTCTTTATATTTTCTAGAATTTTCATTGGATTCTTCCTAAATTCTCTCGGTTTTGTTTAAATTATTTAGATTCTTATTGAATATTCTAGATTTTCTCTAAATTGTGCTTACATTTTCTTTAGATTTTTCTTTAAATTCTGCTAATATTTTTCTAAAGATTCTGTTCAAAAGTTTTCAGGCTTCCTTTAGATTTTCCTTAAATTCTGTTCCAGTTTCTGGACCTTTGAATCTTTAGACTTTTGCGATTTTTCATTTGAGATTCCCTTTGCGATTTTTTTTAATTCTCTTTAAATTTTCCCTAGAATTCTATATATTTTATGTATAATTTGTCATTTAATTTTCTTTAGATTATTTTTTCAACAATATTTTTGAATCTAGACCCCATGGAACATTCCACTTTAGAAATTACTTAACTTATCCAGTACAATTTTTTCTAGACTACGCTTAAATTATGCTTAAATTCCCCCTTAAATTTTCCTCAAATTCGCGATTGATTCTTTTTGTTTAATAATCTTTGTTTTTCTTTTATTTTCACACTTTATATATAAATTTTATAAATATGTGATTATTTTATTTTGTTTTAAATAATGCGTTTTATTAAATTCAAAATATATTAATTACTAGATTTTTGCATTCTCTGAAATTTCCTAGATTTACGGTTGATTCTTTAAATTCACTTTAACTATTCTAAATTCTCTTAAGAGTATCTCGTCATTTTTTATATTTTCTAGAATTTTATTTTAGATTTTTCTAATGATTGACTTTGGATTCTCTGTAACTTTCGTTTTCAGTAGTCTCTGGTTTTACTTTAGCTCCAATTCTCCTTCGATACTTTAGATTTTTTTAGATTTTCCTCAAATTATATTTAACGTTCTTACATTTTCCTTGAATTTTATATTATTTTTTTCTAGACTGCATAAAAATGTTCAATTTCTTCTTAGATCCTTTTAAGTTTCTTTAGATGTTTCCTAAGATTCTCTAAATATTTATTAGATTCTTTTTGGAGTTTCCTTATCTCTGAGTTTTTTTCCTTGGATTATAATTAGATTTTTCTTTAATTTTTGCTAATTTTTCCTTAAATTTTTCTCAAATTCGGTATTGATTCTTTTTGTTTAATAATCTTAGATTTTCTTTTATTTTTACATTTTATAGTTAGATTTTATAAATTTGTGTATTTTTAATTGCTTTAAATAAATATTTCGTTTTATTAAATTCAAAAGATATTTTACTAGATCTTTGCATTCTCTGAAATTTCCTAGATTTACTATCTATCGGTTGATTCTTTAAATTTACTTTAGTTATTCTAAATTCTATTATAGAGTATCCTCGACATTCTTTATATTTTAGAGAATTTTATTTTAGATTTTTCTAAAGATTGACTTTGGATTCTCTGTAACTTTCGTTTTGAGGAGTCTCTGGTTTCTCTTTAACTCCAATTCTCCTTAGAAACTTTAGATTTTTTTAGATTTTCCTCAAATTCTGTTTAACGTTCTTACATTTTCCTTGGAGTTTATATTAATTTTTCCTAAACTGCATAAATATCTTCGAATTCTTCTTAGATCCTTTTGAGTTTCTTTAGATGTTTCCTCAGATTCTCTAAATACTTATTAGATTCTTTTTGGAGTTTCCTTGGTCTTTGAGTTTTTTTTCCCTTAAATTATTTTTAGATTTTTTTTTAATTTCTGCAAATTTTCTCAGATTCTCTTTAAGGATTCTGATTTTTTATGTAGACTCTTAGAACTTCTTTGGGTTTTCTTGATTCACTTTAAATTCTTGGATTTTTCAGATCCTCTCCAAATTTACTTTAACCCTTAAACCTTAGGGTTTTCTCAAAATTTCAAAGTTCTATGACACTCTGTATAATTATTTCTTTTTTTGCTATCATACTTTGATTCAGTGGTGACGGCGCCAGTGATAACACTCGTCCACTGATTAATACAAACAACCTAATCAATTTATTATCTTGCAGAAATAAGCCCCCAGCCCATATGGAATTCCACTCACACTGATAAGTTAAGACAGGACCTTCTGCTTAACTATGATAAATTTGCAAGGCCAGCACAACACTACAATGTAACAACCGTCAACTTGGGATTGACAATTAGACATATTGAACTTAACGAATTTAAATCGTCTTTAACTGTACACTCGTGGATTCAACTGGTACGCACTTCTTCAGCTTCGGCGCTTAAAGAGATTTTAAATTTGCTTCTGACTTTTTTAAGTTGGCACTCCTGTCAAAATACATACTAAAATTGCCCTTAAATCACTGACACTGGTGACACCGGAAAGCAATCAATTGTTTTTTCAGTGTTACCAAAATATGTAAAAAGTCATTACAAAACTTGTGTTAGTAGATCTGGTGAGAGATTGGGAGATTTCGACAGTTGACATATAGGTTGGCAGCAAATTATGCTACAAAATGCACTAAAAACACTGAATTCCTACGCGAAATGGATTGAGAGGGTTGTCAGTAACTGGGGTTATTTTGTTATTTTAAATTTCGCGCGTATATTACATTTTTTATTGCGTAGATTTAGTGACTTTTCTGTCATTCAAACTCTCACTGTGCGAACTATAAAGTGCTCCCACCACTTTACAACCGGCAACGTCGTCGATGGTGATTTTTTGGTGATTAAATCAAATAGGTTAGTTGCCTAATTGACAATTCGATTAGACAAAACAGCCTTTCAGGCTGTGCCGAATCTTTTCACTATTTAATCCTTTGATTTGCAATCCAACAGGGTGTAAAAGAAACGTTTTTAATGGTAACAGTGCGTAATTTTCAGAAATGTCAAAAATTTGACAACTATTTTCTCACCAAAAATCTCCCTAGGCAACGTTGCCGGTTAGTATGCAGGGGAAGATTGCGGTGTTGGTGGTTTAAAAAAAAACCGGACTTTACCTGTGTTTTGTAATGACTTTTTTTTCATATTTTGGTAACACTGAAAAAACAATTTATTGCTACAAGTGTCAGTGATTTTAGGGGAATTTTAGTATGTATTTTGTAGACAAATGACAGGAGTGCCAACTCAAAAAAAGTCAGAAGCAATTGCCAATCTCTTTACTATATTTTAACGATTTAATGACATATTTTGTAGTCCTGGAAGGACGAGAAACTGAAATGGAACGCGTCGAACTATGGAGGACTGTCCGCTCTGAACTTAGCTGATCATGAAATATGGCAGCCTGATATTGTTTTATACAATAGGTGAGTCGGATTCAGGGCCGGGGTAAGGGGTGGCGAGGCATTTTTACCAAACTGTCCTGCGCCGGTCCTGGTTAGATTAGTGAAAGAAACTGATAACTTCTGCTTTTAGCGCAACCAGTACGGCCATCACTCACTATGGAAATGTTCACTGCATTGTATATGAAAATGGAGAGGTGCTATGGGTTCCCCCGACGCAGTTTACTGTTTTGTGTAATCTGAATTTGAAGTATTGGCCCTTTGACTCGCAGAGCTGCCAGTTAATTTTTGGGTCTTGGACGTACAATGGCGACCAAATTGATATTGATTTGATGAATAATCTGACAAAGGCAAATGTAAGTTTTCAAAAAACTATAAAATTTAAGGAGTTTTGGTTAAATTTTTCGTTTTGTTATTGAGGTTCCAAAATTTTAAATATGTACACATTTCAAATTGGATTTTTGTTCTTGTTCGGCTTATAAAGTCTAGTTAGACTCCTTAGACTTTTTAGACTTTAAAATGTTTAAACCCATTGTTTTCTCTTTCTTCAAACTCTTTTGACCCATTTGACTCTTCTGACTCTTCTGACTCTTCCGACTCTTCCGACTTTTCAGACTCTTCAGACTTTGGAAACTCTTTAAAATATTAATTTTTTTTAGAACTTTTATATTTCTTAGACACCTTAGGCTCTTTAGACTTTAGCTATTACAATTTTTTGCATTTTCTCTCACCTTCAAATGTTTGTTTATTTTCGTATTTTGAGACTCCTTTGACTCTTTGAACCCTTTAAATTTTTTTAGAGTTTTTAGACTCTTTAAACTCAGTAGCCTCTTTGGACTCTGTAGCCTCTTAAGATTCCGCACACTCTTTAGACTATGTAGATTTTTTAGACTATTTAGATTTCTTAGACTTTTTAGATTCTTTTGGTTCTTTAGATTTTGGAGACTCTTTATACTCTGGATTATCTTTGCTTTTGTAAATTCTTTAGATTCTGGAAACTTTGTAGACTCTGGAGACTTTTAGACTTTGAAAGCTTTTTAGACTCTGGAGACTTTTTAAAATATTAAGATTTTTTAAAATTTTTACATTTTTTAGACACTTTAGGCCCTTTTGACTTTAGCTCTTTCAATTTTTTGCATTCTCTCACCTTCAAATGTTTATTTTCGTGTTTTGATATCAAATTTTCAAATTTTAGACTCTTTAGACTCTTTAGGCCCTTTAAATTCTTAAAACTTTTCAGACTCATTAAATTTTCTAGCCTCTGTGGACCCTGTAGCCTCTTTAGATTCTGCACAATCTGTAGACTATGTAGATTCTTTAGACTGTTTAGATTTTTTAGGCTATTTGGTTCTTTAAATTTTTAATCTTTTAATCTAAATCTTTAGACTCTGGATTATTTTTGACTATGTAAATTCTTTAAATTCTGGAAACTCCGTTTACTCTGGAGGCTTTTAGACTTTGGAAACTCTTTAGACTCTGGAGACTTTTTAGACTATGAAAACTCTTTTGACTCATTTGACTCTTCCGACTCTTTGAAATATCGAGATTTTTTAGAACTTTTACATTTTTTAGATACTTTGTATACTCTGTATACTCTGGAGGCTTTTAGACTTTGGAAACTCTTTAGACTCTGGAGACTCTTTAAACTATGAAAACTTTTATGACTCATTTGACTCTTCCGACTCTTTGAATTATCAAAATTTTTTAGAACTTTTACATTTTTTAGATACTTTAGGCTCTTTAGATTTTAGCTCTTTCAATTTTTTGCATCTTTTCTCACTTTCAAATGTTTATTTTCGTGTTTTGAGATTAAATTTTCAAATTGTAGACTTTTTAGACTCTTTGGGTCCTTTAAATTCTTAAAACTTTTTATACTCATTAAATTTTCTAGCCTCTGTGAACCCTGTAGCCTCTTTAGATTCTGCACAATCTTTAGACTAAGTAAATTCTTTAGACTGTTTAGATTTTAGCTCTTTTAATTTTTTGTATCTTTTCTCACTTTCAAATGTTTATTTTCGTGTTTTGATATCAAATTTTCAAATTTTGGACTCTTTTCGAGTCTTTGGCCCCTTTAAATTCTTAAAACTTTTTAGACTCATTGAATTTTGTAGTCGCTGTGGACCCTGTAGCCTCTTTAGATTCTGCACAATCTGTAGACTAAGTAGATTCTTTAGACTGTTTAGATTTTTTAGACTTTTTTGGTTTTTTAGATTCTGGAGACTCTAGATTATTTTTGACTATGTAAATTCTTTAAATTCGGGAAACTCTGTATACTCTAGAGACTTTTAGACCTTGGAAACTTTTTAGACTCTGAAGACTCTTTAGACTCTGAAGACTCTTTAGACTCTGAAGACTCTTTAGACTATGAAGACTCTTATGACTCATTTGACTCTTCCGACTCTTTGAAATATCGAGATTTTTTAGAACTTTTACATTTTTTAGATACCTTAGGCTCTTTAGACTTTAGCTCTTTCAATTTTTTGCATGTTTTCTCACTTTCAAATGTTTGTTTTCGTGTTTTGAGATTAAATTTTCAAATTTTAGACTTTTTAGACTCTTTGTCTGTGGACCCTGTAGCTGCTTTAGATTCCGCACACTCTTTAGACTATGTAGATTTTTTAGACTTTTTAGATTCTTTTGGTTCTTTATATTCTGGAGACTCTTTATACTCTGGATTATCTTTGATTATGTAAATTCTTTAGATTCTGGAAAATTTGTAGACTCTGGAGACTTTCAGACTTTGAAAACTCTTTAGACTCTGGAGATTCTTTAGAATATGAAAACTTTTTAGACTATGCCTATTCTTTAGATTCTGAAGACTTTTTAGTCTCTGGAAACTCTTTAGACCCTGAAGACTCTTTAGATCTAAGCACTGGAGATTATTTAAACTATGCAGCCTCTACAAACTCTGAAGTCTCTTTAGACTCTTTAAATTCTGGAGACTCGTTAGTCTCTGGAAACTCTTTAGACTCGGAAGGCTTTTTAGACTATGTAGATTCTTTACATTCTAGAGAGACTTTTAAGACTTTAGAGACTTTTTAATCTCTGTAGCCTCTTTAGACTCCGAAAATTTTCCCCACTACGTAAATTCTGTTGATTTTGGAGACTCTTTACATTCTGGAAACTTTTTAGAACCTGAAGACTCTTTAGACTATGGAGATTCTTTAGATCTAATCACTGGAGATTATAAATTCTGAAGAATATTTAAACTATGCAGCCTCTACAAACTTTGAAGTCTCTTTAGACTCTTTAAATTCTGGAGACTCGTTAGTCTCTGGAAACTCTTTAGACTCGGGAGGCTTTTTAGACTATGCAGATTCTTTAGATTTTGGAGACTCTTAAAACCCCAAACTTTTTAGGCTATGGAGACTCTTTAGAGTATGTAGATTCTGTAGATTTCTTAGACTTTAGAAACTTTTTAAACTCTGTAGCCTCTTTAGACTCCGGAAACTTTCCAGACTACGTAAATTCTTTTGATTCTGGAGACTCTTTACATTCTGGAAACTTTTTAGAACCTTAACATCTTTTAGACTCTTTAGACACTAAGAAGCTCTTTATTTTTTAACTAAGTCCAACAACCGATTTTTTTTAAATTTAGAAAACCGCCAACCTGAGAATGCAATCAAATTAATGGTATTTTGTGAATCAAGTACGCAAAATACAGTTTTAACAGACAAAAAACTATTTACATACGTGGTGTATACATAATGTTTGCAAACTTTCAGAGCCTAGCCCTCCAAAATATCGGTTTAGAGGACCGGGTTAAAAAAAAAAGAGACACTTTAGAAACTAATTTCTTTTTTTTATTGCTTTAGCTAGAACTTTTGATAGAAAACACTGAATGGAACATCATCAAGACCTCTTTATCAAAGCACACCAAATACTACTCGTGTTGCACGTCGCCATACCCCGACATCACCCTCAACATCGATCTCTCCAGAATTTCTCCATCTTACAAAGCTTTGATTGTAACACCGGCTTTTGGTAAGTCTCCTGGTTTACCCAAGACAAAATCAATGTTCTCTTTTAGTTATAATCATCTTAATTTTGATCACCTTCTGGCTTCCACCCCAAGCTGGCGAAAAGATCGTCCTCAACGCATGCACTGCCGTGATCATCTGCCTCTTCCTTCTGTACTTCACCCAGAAGATACCAGCCATGGGAACGCACACTCCTTTGATTGGTAACGAGATATCGGGTGTTGAATTAAAAAAAGTTATCAAGATGTTTGTTATTTATCCATATTCGACTTTTTTTATTGAACACCCGATATATTGACATGACATGATCTAACTGTGATGATTTGTAGTTTTGTTTTATAGTAGTTGTTTGTACGTCGTTTCCTTTTCAATGATAACTTCCGTTATTGTTCTTTGGTTGGCACGAACCAAGCACAGTTCGCCTCTGCCGTGGATTATCAAGCATCCTTTGACTGGGACTTTTGGCCGAGTTCTGGGATTGAGCACTTATATTCAACAGGTACTCATTCAAATTTTGATCAGATATGGCTTTGGAAAACAATTAATGTCATTTGTCAATGTTATGAATGTTCAATCCAAGACGTACCTTCTCTGAGTTTTGTTTTCCACAGCACTCCTGAACATAACTTTTTGACATTTTACGGTACTAAAAATGTTTTTTTTAGTCATCGATAACTTCTCATCGCGTAACAGCTGAAGAAATGCGCGATCATCAAGTCACAGATTTTGAAGAAAATATCAGTGGAGATGAGCACCATATTATCAAGTCTTCAAATAAAATGCCGATACAACATGATTGGATTTTACTAGCTGCAGCGGTGGATCGTATCGCATTTTGCTTCTTCTGTTTTCTTCTACTCATCTTCACTATTGTTTATTCTGTGTGAGCTCATTGTTAAATTTGAAGAGAATAATTTGTGAAATATAATTTGAAATTAACAAGTTTTTGGATATACAGAGGTCTGAAATTTGAAGCAAGCAGAAATCTGCACGAAATCATCAAAATTCTTAGATGCAAAACGATGATTTTTCGCGGATTTTTGTTGTTTTCTGGCTTGAACTCGCAAAGAAAAGCTCGAAATCTACATAACCATCACTATTTATCAAGATTCAACGGCTGAATTGCAAGAAAACAGCAGAAATCTGCACGAAATCATCAAAATTCTTAGAGAAATCCGCATATTTTTATGCAAAACGACGATTTTTCGCGGATTTTCGTTGTTTTCTAGCTTGAATTCGCAAAGAAAGGCTCGAAATCTACAAAACCATCACTTTTTATCAACATTTAACGGCAGAATGCAAGAAAACAGCGGAAATCTGCACGAAATCATCAAAATTCTTAGAGAAATCCGCATATTTCGGTGCAAAACGACGATTTTTCGCTGATTTTCGATGTTTTCTGACTTGAATTCGCAAAGAAGAGCTCGAAATCTACAAAACCATAACTTTTTATCAAGATTTAAAGGCTGAATTGCAAGAAAAGAGCAGAAATCTGCACGAAATCATCAAAATTCTTAGAGAAATCCGCATATTTCGGTGCAAAACGACGATTTTTTGCTGATTTTCGATGTTTTCTGGCTTGAATTCGCAAAGAAGAGCTTAAAATCTACAAAACCTTCAATTTTTATCAAGATTCAACGGCTGAATTGCAAGAAAACAGCAGAAATCTTCACGAAGTCATCAAAATTCTTAGAGAAATCCGCATATTTTTATAAAAACGACGATTTTTCGCTAATTTTCGTTGTTTTCTGGTTTGAATTCGCAAAGAAGAGCTTAAAATCTACAAAAACATCAATTTTTATCAAAATTTAGCATCTGAATTGCAAGAAAACAGCAGAAATCTGCATGAAATCATCAAAATTCTTAGAAAAATCCGCATATTTTTATGCAAAACCACGATTTTTCGCTGATTTTTGTTGTTTTCTAGCTTAGATTCGCAAAGAAGAGCTCGGAATCTACAAAACCACCAATTTTTATCAAGATTTTTCGGCTGAATTGCAAGAAAACAGCAGAAATCTGCACGAAATCATCAGAATTCTTAAAGAAATCCGCTTATTTCGATGCTAAACGACGATTTCTCGTTGATTTTCGCCGTTTTCTGGCTTGGATTCGCAAGGAAGAGCTTGAAATCTACAAAACCACAAATTTTTATCAAGATTCAACGGCTGAATTGCAAGAAAACAGCGGAAATCTGAACGAAATCATCAAAATTCTTAGAGAAATCCGCATAATTCAATGCAAAACGACGATTTTTCGCTGATTTTCGTTGTTTTCTGGCTTTAATTCGCAGAGAAAAGCTCGAAATCTACAAAACCATAACTGTTTATCAAGATTCAACGGCAAAATTGCAAGAAAACAACGGAAATCTGAACGAAATCATTAAAATTCTTAGAGAAATCCGCATATTTCGATGCAAAACGACGATTTCTCGCTGATTTTCGATATTTTCTGGCTTGAATTCGCAAAGAAGAGCTCGAAATATACAAAACCATCACTTTTTATCAAGATTTAACGGCTCAAGTGCAAATGAGGCGAGGCGAGGCGAGGCAATGAAGGAATGTCACTTTTCTAAAAATCCAAAAATTTAAGTAGGTTGTGGGTTTCAAAATGTGTAAGGCTCTGAGATTTGAGAATCTAAAAAAATTATAATCACGAATTAGGAAAATAATGGTATATTAAAACACCGAGTTTCATAAGGCAAATTTTAAGGCACGAATCCAAGTTTATAAAACGAGCCGCGAAGCCTTAATAGCCTTATGAAAGGTTTTTATACTATTTTTCCTAATTTGTTCTTGTAACAAAGCTTTTTTCGGCATTTTCTTATTAGTTTTCAGTGCTATAAAATCCTATTTTCGAATTTGCCGCTTTAATAAGTCCATTAGAGTACTCAATTTGGAGTCGTTTAACACTTCGGTCAATTAGTCCCGGGACTGACTAGTAAAAAAGTACAATTTTTGAAAAATTTAACTTTATTTATCAACATAGCCTCCTTTGAGAATTATACCTAGTCTGGTCATAAGTTTTGTCCCAACATTTTATTTTTTTTTTTTAACATCTAAGTAAGCGTTGAAAACAAATGAAGTTATGTCATTTAATTTCCCGTCAGTGTTGAATAGGAAAGTGTTAATAGTTTTCTGATTGATTGTTGTATAAAGATGAATTGGGATAAAAAAGAAGATCGTGTTGCCGTCATTGCATTACACAGGTGTGGGCACTCTGCACCAACGATTTTCAAATTACTGAAAAATTTGAAAATCACCCAGAAATTTGCTTATCCCACCATCAAGCGCTACAATATGAAGTCTCTTCTACCGCTGACAAGCCACGCTCGGGTCGACCTCGAACTATTCGAACACCAGCAGTCATAAAAGCTGTTGAGGCTCGTATTCGCCGAAATCCAAAACGAAAGCAGAAGTTGATGGCTATGCAGATGAATTTGTCAAGGGGATCGTTGAAGCGAATTATCAATGAAGACCTTAAGCTTCATGCTTATACTAGAAAAAAGGGGCATCTTCTTACAGCACGTTTAAAAAGAATTAGGCAAGAAAGAGCAAAACTACTTTTACGTCGGTACGCAGATAACAAGCACCGAGAAATTCTTTTTTCGGATGAAAAAATTTTTACAATTGAAGAACATTTTAACAAGCAAAATGATAGAGTGTATGCCCACAGCAGTTCGGAAGCTGCCCAAAAGGTTTCTGTTGTTCAACAAGGTCATCATCCGGCATCTGTGATGGTTTGGTTGGGCGTTTCCTATCTGGGGGCAACAAAAATTCATTTTTGTAAAAAAGGTGTCAAAACAGGGGCTAAAGTGTATCAAGAAGATATTTTGGAAGGCATTGTAAATTTTTTCCCTTTAGCATATTTTTCAAATTTGCGAATAGGTAATTGTCGCTGGGGGCCAAGTCAAGAGAATATGGGGGGTGCGGCAGCAGTTCGAAGCCCAGTTCTTGTAGTTTTGCCATCGTCACCATTGACTTGTGACACGGGGTGGAACAGCACCTTCTTTTTCGTCATATGGGGCCGTTTCTTCTTGATTTTGGTTTTTAATCGGTTTAATAGCATTGAGTAATATTCACTATTAATGGTTTTTCCTTTCTCAAGATAATCAATGAAAATTACACCATGTGCATCCCAAAATCCGGAAGCCATAACCTTCCCGGCCGACTGTTGCGTTTTTGGTTGTTTTGGACGACTTTCACCTTCTGCTCTCCACTCAGCTGATTGCCGTTTTGATTCTGGAGTGTAGTGGTGTATCCATGTATCGTCCATTGTCACATACCGACGCAAAAATTCCCGTTTATTTCGGGTAAACAAATCCAAACAACGCTCGGATTCAGTAACACGTTGTTGTTTTTGTTCGTCGGTAAGGAAGCGCGGCACCCATTTGGAAAATATTTTTTTCATGCCTAAATAACTATGCAAAATATTGTAGACACTGCCTTTCGAAATCTTTACGGTGTCAGCTATCTCCTGCAACTTTACCTTCTGGTTGTCCAAAACAATTTTAAGGATTTTTTCGCTGTTTTCTGTCATTGTGACCTCTTTTGGACGTTCAGCGCGTTGAGCGTCATCAGTGTCTGTAGGGCCCTGTTTGAACTCAGCAAACCACCGACAAATTGTTGTTTTCGATGGAGAAGATTCCCCCTAACACTTTTCAACCCATTACTGAGCTTCAACGGTATTTTTTCCCATCAAAAAACGATGTTTAATAAGCACTCTAAATTCGCTTTTTTCCATTATTTTGAAAATATCAAAAGTAGCTTCACAAAAACTTCAATACTTTGAAAATTAATAGTCAAAATGTCATGAAATTTTGACACGTATCTTTTGAAGGTTAAAACTATCCATCGCATACTTATAAATTTTAATTGTGAAACCAATTTTGGGTTAGTCCCGGGACTTTTTGACCGAAGTGTTATACAGAGTCCGGCAACACTTATGTCCACCCCCAAAATCGTCTTTAATTTTAAAGAGAAAATTTAGAAAATTTGCATACGCTCATAGTTGACAAAACTCTAGAAGCGGACGCAAAAATTTGTTTTTTATCACTGATAGTTTTAGCGTCGCGACGCCTTAAAAATGTAATTTTTAGGTAATTATGAGGGTTTGTAATATCAACCCCTAATTTAAGTTTTTTTCAATATAAATGTGTTAAAAATATCTGTTGTCATTTTAGATTCAATGCAAATTGTCTTGAAAATTTGAGAAAAAAATGCTGTTTTATCAAGTTAGTTTCCAATTTCATTACGTCACAATTGAGAACTACGTTTACACCCATCTGTCTACATCTTGTGTCACAAATGACATCTAACCTTTGGTTCGCTTTAGATTGTAACAAAAGTCTTACTTGGTGAAATTGTCGCTTTGTCGATGTTAATTAACGATTTCTGGTGTCCATAAAGTGCAACAATCCGTGTTAATCAAAATTAACCTTTATAAGAGTGAATGAAGTGACTTGTGAAATTTTGGTGTAAACGTAGTTTGCCACTGCGCTGTCATAATTTTGAAAACTAACTTGATAAAACAGCGTTTTTTTCGCAAATTTTAAACACAATTTGCATTAGATTTAAAATAAAAACTCAAATATTTGTATCACAGTTATGTTGAAAAAAAATTGAATTCGCGAATATTTCCGCAAAAACTCAAAAATCGCTAAAAATTATACTTCTTAAGCGTCACGACGCCAACCAAAGCGTTATAAAAAACAAATTTTTGCGTCAGCTTCTAGAGCTTTGTCAACTATGAGCGTATGCAAATTTCTAAAATTTTATCTTTAAAATTAAAGACGATTTTAGGGGTGGACACAAGTGTTTATCTATAAGAGAATTCAAAGTAGGAAATTTTGTTTTTAAAGAGTTGGCAGAACTAATTAGTCTGGCTGTCACCTGTTTCCTGTCAAGTTCTTGGTCAATTTCACATTACGAATTTTAGGATTCGTGTTTAATAAATTGCTGCGTGAATAAAATTTATCAATATAATTGAATTGTCCTTTGCGGCCAACAATATATGTCCTTAAATATAATAGATGTGAATACAGGTTGTGAGGTTAGGTTAAAATTTAGAAAGTCAATAAATGTCAAATTTTAAATTGAATTTGAAAATCCAGTGGCAAGTCGTGGTTACAAAACTATAAAAAAGAATGTTGTTGCCTTGGATCCTGATGAATCAAAGCTAAAATATCAAAAAAATCTAAAAAACCGCGAAAATTCGAAGAACCTAAAACTTTACAAAATCCTAAAAATTTAAGGACGGAATGTCTTATTTTAAAAATAAAGGTAAAAATCTTAATTACGTTACTCATATCGTAACAATAAATTATACAACTTTTGTTTTTTTCGTTTTTCACTACAACTTGGAATTGCCTCGGCTCGCCTCGACGCGCTCTATTTCATCTTTAGCCTACAAATAATCTACAACAAATCTAAGAATGCATAGTAAAAAAAATGTAGGTACAGTTAAACTAAAAATTATAGAAATTAGGAATAGGAAAAATTTGTGTAGTACAGTTTTTCCTAACTTGCTGTTGTAACAAAACTAAAAGGTGTTTATAAATGTTTCTAGCATCAAGGGTGGCTATGAAATGTCAAATGACACAAAACCGTAACTGAAAAGTCGTAGACGTAAGTGAAATTTGAAATAATTGTTAACATAGTTATATTCACTATGAAAACAAAGCGGCAAAATAGCGCAGCACAGGAATTCCAAAGCCTCCCTTGATGCTAGAAACATTTATAAACACCTTGTATTTCCGCATTCATTTTGAATGTGAATTTTGAATTTCACACATCGGATGTGTTAATAACTTCGATACCTTTTTAAAATGCAAATTAGAAAAAATAGTATACCAACTCGTTTTATACAACTTAAAAGCACTCAATTGTAAAATACACTTTTTAAACACTTAAATATACTTGAAAATTAAGTGTAACCCGGTACGATTAGAACTTTCACTACAACTTGAAACTTGCCTCGCCTCGACGCGCTTTATTTTATTTTGAACAAACAGTCTAAAGAACGTGAAAAAAATGTGTGTAAAGGCGGTTTGACACGATACATTTTTATGAATAGAATTTTAATAATATATTTTCAAAATATTCTCTCTTCAAAATATTAACAAAAAAAATAATTTCACAATTCTGCGCAGTAACAATGCGCCAAGTGAAGAGAATAAACCCCTAAACCGCTGATTTTCTGCATTAATTTTGTGGCAAATCTTGGACGTCAATTCGCAAGAAAAATTCTCAAATGTTTATTGTTAAAATTTGAGAATTTTTCTTGTAAGTTTGAGAAACAATGTGATCGTGTCAAGCATTTTGAAAGACTTATAATAACGTAAGTGAGTATTGTTTATTCAAGTGCCTCAGTACAATTTGAAACTTGCCTCGCCACGCCTCGGTGCGTTATAATATTATCTTATATTATCTTGAACCCACTCACAAAAAATGCAAATAACTTTGCAGCCTGGGAACCTCTGAGAAGAATCTTTTGAATGTGTAGAATTTGCCTCGGCTTGGCTCGCTCACTACCTTTTTTTATCACATTGAAAATAGAAAAAAATCAAAACTTGAGGACCTTTAAAGTCAAAGAATCTTGTCAAATTCTCAAGCATTTTGGTGTTGTAAAAACTAATTAGCATTAAATTAAGAATAAAAATGTATTTCGTGAATTTGTAACAATAAAATCAAGTTTTGAAACAACTTTACATAAGAGACTTTTAAGACTATGTAGACTATTTAGATTCTGGAAATTCATTATACTTTAAGACTCTGCACACGCATGAGACCCTGGAGATTCTTCAAATTTAGATTGGAATTATTTTCCTCAGTACAATTTGAAACTTGCCTCACCTCCACGCGATTTTATCGAAAATTTGTCTAATACACTTAAATTTTTAAAAACTTTTACATTTTTTAGACATGTTAGGCTCTTTAGACTTTAGCTCTCTCAATTTTTTTGCATCTTATCTCATATTCTAATATTTATTTTCGTGTTTTGAGATATAATTTTCAAATTTTAGACTTTTTGGGTCCTTTAAATTCTTAAAACTTTTTAGACTCATTAAATTCTGTAACCTCTGTGGACCCTGTAGCCTCTTTAAATTCTGCACAATCTTTAGACTAAGTGGATTTTTTAGACTATTTAGACTTTTTACACTTTTTTGGTTCTTTAGATTCTGGAGACTCTTTAGACTCTGGAGACTTTTTAGACTATAAAAACTCTTTTGACTCATTTGACTCTTTAAAATATCAAGATTTTTAGAACTTTTACAGTTTTAGACACTTTAAGCCCTTTAGAGTTTAGATTTTTCAATTGTTTGCATCTTCTCTCACCTTCAAATGTTTATTTTCGTGTTTTGATATCAAATTTTCAAATTTTAGACTCTTTAGGCTCTTTAGGCCCTTTAAATTCTTAAAACTTTTTAGACTCATTAAATTTTCTAGACTCTGTGGACCTGTAGCTTCTTTAGATTCTGCACAATCTTTAGACTAAGTAGATTCTTTAGACTGTTTAGATTTTTTAGACTTTTTAGATTCTTTTGGTTCTTTAAATTCTGGAGACTCTTTAGACTCTGGATTATTTTTCTGAAAACTCTGTATACTCTGGAAACTTTTAGACTTTAGAAACTCTTTAGACTATGAAAACTTTTTAGACAATGTATGTTCTTTAGATTCTGGAGACTTTCTAGTCTCTGGAAACTCTTTAGACTATGGAGATTCTTTAGACTCTGGAAACTCTTTAATCACTGGAGATTATAAATTCTGGAGGTTCTTTAAACTATGTAGCCTCTATAAATTCTGAAGTCTTTTTAGACCGTTTAGATTCTGGAGACTCTTTAAACTCTCTAGCCTCTTTAGTCTGTGGAAACTCTTTAGACTCGGGAGGCTTTTTAGACAATGTAGATTCTTTAGATTCTGGAGACTTTTTAGAATCTGGAAACTCCTTAGACTCTAGAGCCTCTTTAAACTCTGGAGACTTTTTAAACTCTGTAGCCTCTTTAGACTATGTAGATTCTTTACATTTTGGTGGCTCTTAAAACCCTCTAAATTTTTTAGTCTATAGAGACTCTTTAGACTTTCTAGATTCTGTAGACTCCTTAGACTTTAGAGACTTTAAAATGTTTAAACCCATTCTATTCTCTTTCTTTACACGGTTGCCCATGGTCCTCACATTTTTTAAACTCTTTTGACCCATTTGACTTTTCTAACTCTCTTCCGACTCTTGAGACTCTTTAAAATATTAAGTTTTTTTAGAGCTTTTACATTTTTTAGACACTTTAGGCTCTTTAGACTTTAAACTCTTACATTTTTCGCATTTTCTCTCACCTTCAAATGTTTGTTTATTTTCGTATTTTTAGCTCAAATTTTCAAATTTTAGACTCTTTAGATTTTTAAGACTTTTTTGGTTCTTTAGATTCTGGAGACTCTTTAGACTGGATTATTTTTGACTGTGTAAATTCTTTAAATTCTAGAAACTCTATATACTCTGGAGACTTGTAGACTTTATAAACTCTTTAGACTCTGGAGATTCTTTAGACTCTGGAAACTCTTTAGATTCGGCAGGCTTTTTTGACTATGTAGATTCTTTACATTCTGGTGACTTAAAACCCTAAACTTTTTAGACTATGGAGACTCTTTAGATTCTGGAAACTTTTTAGAACCTTAACATCTTTTAGACTTTTTAGAAACTAAAAAATTTCTAAATTTTTTGTTAAAAATTTGAGAAAAAAAATGTTATCGGGTCAAACCGCCTTAATACATTTAACGTAAGTGAGTATTGTTTACTCAACTGCCTCAGTACAATTTGAAACTTGCCTCGCCACGCCTCGGTCCATTATAATAATAATAAACCAACTCACAAAAAATGCAAATAACTTTGCAACCTCTGAGAAGAATATTTCGAATGTGTAGAATCTGCCTCGGCTTGGCTCGCTTCACTACCTTTTTTTATAACATAAGAGATAGAAAAAATCTAAACTTGAGGACCTTCAAAGTCAAATCCCCAAACATTTTGGTGCTGTAAAAACTAATTAGCACTAAATTAAGAATAAAAATATATTTCTTAAATATGTAACAATAAAAGCAAGTTTTGAAACAACTTTACATCAGAGACTATGTAGATTCTTTAGATTTTGGAAATTAATTAACCTTTGAAGACTCTCGACACGTTTGAGAGTCTGGAAACTCTTCAAACTTAGATTGGAATTTTTTGAAATTTGCCTCGCCTCGCCTCAGCGCATTATATTTCTTCTTCTAAAGAACTTGAAGTCTTAGAATAATGTTTTAGCATGAGTAAAATATATAAAAAATAAAAAAATCGAAATTTGCGGATCTTCAAAGTCAAAGAATCTTGTTGAATTCTCAAGTATTTTGGTGTTGTAAAAACAAATTAGCACTATATTAATAATAAAGATGTATTTTTTAAATCTGTAACAATAACAGTAAGTTTTGAAATAAGTTTACATAAGAGACTGGTGTTAAATATAAAAATATGTATGAAGAATAACATGAGAAATAAAAGAGGAATGCCTTTCGACGAACTTATCGACTACAACATAAACAACACATTTTCAATAAATAATAAAATAATTAAAAAAAATAGAGTTCTGGTATAAGGTCAAGGCATTATTACTCTTCTGCTTGAACTTGTCTAAGTATTCTAGAAAGCAATTCTATGATTGTAAGTATAGTTTGATATGTTTTAAGTCATCAAATACTATAAAAGCAGAACTGTCGTAATACTGTAATAATGTGCCTGAAAAGTTTAGACAATACTGAAACATGTCCATAAGTAGCTTTAGTGGAATCTTTGAAACTGCGAGTGGTTATAATAGCTAAATTACATCTCTTTTGTAATGAACAATTCAGTTTATAAAACTTTTGAATCATCAAAAATTCAATAAAAAAATATTTTACTTATGTATCAAAAATTTTAACAAGCACGATAAGCTACTATTTAGACCTACTCTTCATAAACTTTAATTTTGTCATATTCGATCACCTCAGGATCGATCGGTTTCCGAGAATACTTTAATCCTAGTTCATTCGCAACTTGTTCAATTACGTCCAAGGCATAATCTAATTGTTCTTTGGTATGAGCAGCAGACAGACAAATTCTTATTCTTCCTTGCAGCAGTGGTGTCGCAGGATAACCGACACCAACCGTCGCGACTTTCTCACGAATCAAAATCCTCACCATCGCCCTGCAAATCAACGTTAAAAACGCCTTAACATGGTCGATAATTTTTGAAACCAAAAAAAATTGTAGTAGAATGAAACCTATTGAAAAATGTTGAGAATATTACAAAAATGAAAGGAAAAATAAATTACGGTCGATTCGAGATCGGGAAGTGGGAGAGGGTGGGTTTTTAAGGGTTAAAATCGGTTTCTCGATTTCCGGCAAAACTACAAGTCTTATGGAAAAAAGTTAAATGGCAAAGTTGTAGGTAATGAAAAGATCTACAACTTTTGTATTTACACTTTTTTCTCATAACCTCAAAATTCACATAAAAAACTCAAAAAAACCACGTTTTTGGTTTTTTATTTTTACAAAAATTTTTTTTTTTATGAAATTTGGTGAGAACTTACCTTTGTATGTACCAAATACACAAGAATTTTTTGGATTTGAAAAATTCATTTTTTTTTCCTTATTTTTATTTAATACCGAAAAAACACCCTAATTTTCAATCGAAAATTCACGCGTCAAAATATCAGCTTTTTTAAAAAACTTGGTGGGCTTTTTATTCGTTGAAATCTCTACTTTTAAAATTTAAAAAACGAAAAAAACTCGAATCGAAAAATTATTTTTCTATCATTATGTACAATTTTGAGCTATTTATTAATATTAACACTGTAATTACTTATTTAGCGTATGATTCTATGTTACATTGATAAACAAAAAAATTTTCAATCCATCAAACATTAAGATTGCAAAATAAAACATGGGAAAATGGTTGTTAAAAATATTCAAGATAGGATTTTATCTAAAAAATGAGGATGTTATAATTTTTTTTTCAGTAAAAAAACTGGTTTATTAGTTTTATTACATTTTTCTCATAAAAAAATCTCATAGTATAATAAATGTTCTTCGGAATATTTTTTAGTTCAATAATTTCTGTCTCTTTGACAGATTTATTTTCCTTCGTCGTTTTCCGATTCTAGCAATGAAATTTCGGGAGGTTTTTAATCTAGACTTATTTATTAATTGTGCCAAATTACAAAATTATCGATCAAAAGAAACACATTTCGAATTTTTTTAAATTGATGATGGAACTAGAAATTTTTGAAAAAATATGTTAATGCTTGTAACTCTAACAATTTTAATGCCAAAGCAATCAAATTTGGCAAAGTTACTAATTTGGACTTAGTTACTAACCAGACGAAACTTTAAAGTTATGCAGCAAAAGATACTGAATTTGAAAATTTTTTATAATTTTTTTGAATGGACCAAAAACTGTAAAAATTATTTATTAGGGGTTTTATCTCGGTCAGTTTTAACGCCAAACAATAAAATTTGAGGAAGTTACTAATTTAGACTTATTTATAAACTGTGCTAAATTGCAAAAATATAAACCAAGAAAGTCAAATTTTGGAATTTTATATTTTGAAAAAATATATGGGTCTATTTTAATGACAAAACAATGAAATTTAGCAAGGCTATTATTTCAGATTTAATTACTAAATATGCCAAATTTCAAAATTATACAGCAAAAGATACTACTTTTGGAAAATTTAATTTTTTGATTGAACCGAAATCTGAAAGAATTGTCTAATAAGGGCTGCATCTCTAACAATTTTATTGCCAAAGCAATCAAATTGCGCAAAATTACTACTTTGAACTTAATTACTAAGTCTGCTAAATTTCAAAATTCTACAGCAAAACGTACTAATTTTGGCAAATTTAATTTTTTTTTTTTATTAAACCGTTAACTGTTTAAATTATATATGTATTAAGGGCCGTATTTTTAACAAACATGAAAATTGAGGAGATTACTAATTTAGACGTACAGTAATTAATATACAATTAACTGCGAAAAAAAATGCTATTACAGATCAAAAATGTCAAATTTTGGATTTTTTTATTTTGGGAATAAACTATAAACTTTTGGAAAAAATATGTTAAAACTGTAACTCTGTTAATTTAAATGCCAGAGCAATCAGAATTTATTTGTTTGTTAATTATAGTAGTATCTTTTGATTGAAAATTTTTTTGTTAATCAATGTAACTTAGAATCATACGCTAAATGAGTAATTACAGTGTTAATATTAATAAATAGCTCAAAATTGTACATAATGATAGAAAAATAATTTTTCGATTCGGGTTTTTTTCGTTTTTTAAATGTAAAATATTTTCCATAGTGACGTATATTTTTTATTACACTCAGAAAGTAGAGATTTCAACGAATAAAAAGCCCACCAACTTTTTTAAAAAAGCTGATATTTTGACGCGTGAATTTTCGATTGAAAATTAGGGTGCTTTTTCGGTATTAAATAAAAATAAGGAGAAAAAATGAATTTTTCAAATCCAAAAAATTCTTATGTATTTGGTATACGGGAGAGGGGGGCATAGTGGGGTACCGGGGCATAGCGGGGTAACACTCCTGCTGCTCAAATCAAACGCCGTGAAAAAAGTCGAATAGCGTGTTTTAATTGGTTGTTAGTTGACAGTTAACCATGTGTGTTTTATAAAACAAAATGTGAAAACCTCTATGATTTATAAAACAAAATGTGAAATTCAGTGTTTTCGTTAAAAAAATCGCGAAGTTAGGGAGCAAGTTTTTTTCAAATCTAGTCATACAAATGTAGTGGCTAAATATGATGAACCTGCTCATTTATGTGCAATATGCATTGATGCCTAAACCCCTATGTGCGGGGCAAATCCCATTTTTCAAAACAATGCTCACATGTCGTAAGTGTTTTATTGTAATCAAAAAAAGTATAACAAAAATCATCCGCAATACATTAGTCTATAATATTTAGTAAAAAAAAATTGTTAATTTCTATTATTTTAACAAGGGTGGCTAATTGATTGTTAAGTACCCCACTATGCCCCCCTCTCCCCTATACAAAGGTAAGTTCTCACCAAATTTCATAAAAAAAATAAATTTTTGTAAAAATAAAAAACCAAAAACGTGTTTTTTTGAGTTTTTCATGTGAATTTTGAGGTTATGAGAAAAAAGTGTAAATACAAAAGTTGTAGATCTTTTTATTACCTACAACTTTGCCATTTAACTTTTTTCCATAAGACTTGTAGTTTTGCCGGAAATCGAGATAAACCGATTTTAACCCTTAAAAACCAACTAGCCCACTTCCCGACCTCGAATCGACCGTAATTTATTTTTCCTTTCATTTTTGTAATATTCTCAACATTTTCCAATAGGTTTCATTCTACTATGATTTTTTTGCAGGCTTCAACACTTGTCTATAAAACTATGCTTAAACTTACGCAATCTTCGAGTATAAATACACCAGGATAGGAACCACTGGCGAATCTTCATTCCCATGGACAATAATCCCCATCTGTTCAATCCTCTTCCTGAAATACTTCGTGTTTCTCGCTAGAGTTTCAATCCGTTTCTGGCCCTCGTTAGTCCCGTCTTTGCCCATCAAAATCTTCAACACTGCGACGATTTGCGCGGCGACCGGTGGTGCCATCGCCCAAGCGTGCTTCGAAGCGTAACTGTTTTGTCGCAAGAACGTTATCAACTCTTTGGTACCAGCTATGTAGCCTCCAGCGGATCCGAAACTCTTAGTGAACGTGCCCATCAAAATGTCTATATCTTTGGGGTCGCAACCGAAATAATCGACGATGCCACGGCCGTGTTTACCCATTGCGCCGATACTGTGCGCCTCGTCCAAATACAGATATGCTTTGTACTTTTTCTTAAGTGCTATGATTTCCGGTAAACGAACAATTGTGCCTTCCATGCTGTAAACTCCTTCTACGACGATCAGGATTTTTTTCCACGGTTTATAGAGGCCAGGGGGTTGGTTGGGTTGGCCGGTGTAGATGCTCTCGCGGAGGATCTGCTCCAAGTGCTTCACATCTGTAAGAGAAGAAAAACTTTTAAGCGCTCCCAGGTTGAGAAATTGCCGGACGTTAAGCCGCCAGGTTGAGAAATTGCCGATCGGATTCACCTATATTGAGCTTAGTGTGCAGAAACGGCTCAGCGTACTTTAGGAATTGACTAGAGGGTTGAAGACTACTGGTCTAAAAGGGTTCAGGAGTACTCGGCGGCAGAATGCCTCGAAATGCGTCTTATTTTTGAAGAGTGTGATCGAAATTCGACCGAGGACGTTTTCCATGTCGTGATCATTATCCGGACAACAAAACGATTCTTAGTGTTATTTCTCGGGCTGGACACACTGATCAGTTATTAACAGATCGGCGCGAAGTTGGTGGAGCCCCAAGACAGGCCAAAACTGTTGAAAATAAAGAAGCCGTTTTGGAAACGGTTGATGAACACTCCACGCAAAGTATCCGAACTGTGGCACGCCAGTTAGAAATCAGAAGATCTTCTATACAAAAAATTCTCGCGACAGATCACCGGCACCCGTACCACTATACCAGGGTTCAACATTTACTCCCTGGGGATTATCAGGTCAGAGAAAGTCTTTTGCGAATGGCTTATCATCGAAAGCCGCTAGACTTCTTCCTCTGGGGTCACTTCAAAAGTGTTATTTATGTGGTGCCGCTAAATACTGAAGCGGAGCTCAGACAACGCATTCAGGAAACTGTGGATGGCATCACGTATCACATGATTCAAAATACATGTCAAAGTTTGGCTGGAAATAATGGTGGTTTGTTCAAGCATTTGATTTAACTATTACACCATGTGCCTTGTTCTGTTTCTTGTTGTAATAAAAGGGTTCTTTTTAGAACCGCCATTGTGTGGTTTTCATCTGTCAAATTGACATTAGATGTCAGTTATAAAATGTAGTGGACCAAATCAATTTTCCTTTTTAGGATTTAATTATGAAACCTAGCAACAATAATATTATTTGTGTTTGAGCGTCTGGGATTGGTCATTTTTGTTAAGCAATTTCTCAATTTTAATGCACATTAGGACAAAACAAATTGCATTTTTGGCGTCCTGATTGCTGTCGGCATCCGCCCTTTTTCGGCTAGGCGTGAGTTCTGGGACACCTGTATTTTTGAATATGACTTTGAAGACTAGACATTTAAATTATTAAGGGAACAGTTTAGCAATGTTGCATTTTTCTAATTTTTATTTTGATACCACTGCAAAAACAGAGTGCGGATTTTTTTTAACTCTTTTTTTTACTCTCGGGAACTACCCAATTACCCCTTTTCAAAAACATGCCAAAAAAAAAAAAACATGCCAACGGAAATAACTCGATATTCAAAGAATATTATTTGTTGCATGTTAAAATAGTACTGCCGCACTAAGCAAAAATGACTTATCTACATAAAAGTCCAAACTGAGATATCGAACTATTTGTGTTTATATTTGGTTTAACTATTTACCTTATGATCTTGTACTTCAAAATCCTAGTATATTTTTTAAAAGCGCTTTAAAATATAACCCTAAACTTGTCATTCAATTATTTCTTTCGGATTAGTTAATTTTGCACTTCAAGCGTTTCTTTGAACAAAATATTCCACATTTACTAAGCACAAATACCTTATCTGCAAATCAAAAAATTATTAATATTGTTCTCCATAGTTTAACTTTATTGTCATTATGCCATTAATGATAATTTAACAATTGTATATTAACAAATGAAATAATTTTTTTTAACAAGTTATGAACAAAAAATTAAATTATCTAAATTTCAATCGACCGTTGTTGTAGACAAATTAGGCCTGTTTAAAATCTTTTTTGTATTTAAGTGTTTTGTCTCTCTTTGGAATTTCACCGTTACAAACTTATGTAAATATTGAACGAGGATTTAGCTTATTTACTTTAAGTAAACTGATAACATTCGTTTATGTAAAAAAAATATTCATTTGCATGTCAATCACTGACGTTTTAGAAGATTTATTCTTATCGCATTTGTTGAAATCCTGTTGATTTAATTTGTACTACTGCAAGTTACACTTTCTGCCAATTAACTAGGTAAAAAAAGAAGGAAAGTAAAGCCCTATTCTTATTATTATTATCATAATTTAACATCCAAAACTCTTCATTTATTTCACATTGTCTGTCTTTCCCTACACTATTTCTGCCGTTTTTCTTACATTTACATGCGTTTTTGACAGTGTTAAGCTCGCATTGCAGTTTGCTTCTTTTTGTTTCGTTCACTTAAAGATTTGTCGCAACGTCTTCTTTTCCTTAAAATTCCTTTTTTTGTGAAATAATTTTTCTTCACTAGCTATTTACTTTCCATGTTTTCCTGAATACCACAATCCGTGCTCTCATTGTCGCTCACATACATAAAATGCATCTGCGAACCGATATAATGGAAATGGCATTTTTTGAAGTAATTTTAATTTACCTTGAAACAACTGCTTAACTTAATAATTAAACAAAC
This sequence comes from Gnatocerus cornutus, assembly GCA_029298725.1. NCBI lineage: Eukaryota > Metazoa > Arthropoda > Insecta > Coleoptera > Tenebrionidae > Gnatocerus > Gnatocerus cornutus. The sequence continues at coordinate 7,918,317 of CM055516.1, forward strand.
AACAAATCCGTACACAAGTAATTACAGCGTTGTCCAACCAAATAAAAATGACAAATACATATAAAATTGAATTCTTGAAATCTACCAGATAAGTTTTTGTTGCACAATGAACTTAGTGAAAATGCAGATAGGTCTTAATTGCTTAGCAAACTTATAAAAACTGCAGATAAGGTATAATTCATAACAGTTTTTTCATTACATAGAGTGAATATTCGTATTTTTTTGTTTATTGGAATAATAATACTTGGGTTTAACAGTTTGTATTTATCAAAAACTCCATTTTCCAAAAAAATGTAGATAGGTCATTTTTGCTTAGTACGGCAGTATTAGCGTCATTTGAGACGATTAAAAGTTCACACAAAAATTTGGGGTCCGTGACATTAGCACCCCGACGAAAGAAAAAATGGGTTTGAACGTTGCGAAATCAATGCACCCGTGATGCACTCTCATGAACCGTAAAAAATTTTTTTTGCACCCCTTTAGTAGCCAAGTTTTCGAGGTTTTTAATTTGGGGTGCTGCTGTCACGTGACACCAGCACCCCACTAAACCCAATTGAAAAAAATAATATGTTCACTGTGTTTAGCATGTAATGCACCATTATGCACCACCAACATGTTGGACTTACCTTCAACCCTTACGAAAATTCTTTTTTTGTACATAACCAAAAATCAATAGTGCAATGGAATGCACTCGTGATGCACTGTTTCGGACCGCAAGCGGTTTTAATTGCACCCCCTTAATTACAAAGTTATTGATGTTTTTAACTTGGGATGCTCAAGTGACAGTAAATTATAAACATCTATAACTTTGTTATTAAAAGGGTGCAAAAATTTTCTTTTCGGTGTGTAACAGTGCATCACCAGTGCAATCCATTGCCATATCGATTTTTGATCAAGTCCAAAAAATATATTTTTATAAGAGATGAAGGCGTTAAGGGTTGAAGTTAAGTCCAAAGTTTTGGTGGTGCATGATGGTGCATTACATGCTGAAGACACTGAACGTATTATTTTTTCTAAATGAGTATAGTGGGGTGCTGGTGTCTGTCACGTGACAGCAACACCCCAAGTTAAAAACCTCTATAACTTGGTTATTAAAATGGTGCAAAAAAAACTTTTTGCGGTGCATGAGGGTGCATTCATTTCGTAACGTTCAAACTTTGGTTTTTTATTTTCGGGGTGCTAATGTCACGGACCCGTCGTCGTATTGAACCGACAGTTTTACCCACAGACCTCGGTTTTTCCGACCGTTACGTTCCAACCGTCGAAACCGTCGTGCAGAACGAGGTTTGTGGGGCCCTTAAGGGTGGTTTGACTTAAGCCATAAAATGTTTACTAGGTATATATCAACTGGGTTTACTACACGCAGTAAAATACCATAGTAAATTACTATAGTAGCTTAATGAAACAGACCCCAGGTTGAGAAATTGCCGATCGGATTAAAAGAATGGAGCTACTCACTGTTGTGTCTGAACACCTTCACAGTGGCTCCAGGTAAACGAATGCCTAAAATAAGTGACGCGTGGTTTTTCTCATCGCTTATGACAAGACACCCAGGCGACACAAGAGTCGGGATATTCAAAGCATTGGTGGCAAATCCCATCCCAAACGTGATCGCATCGTCCACTCCCAAGAACTCCGCCGTTAATTTTTCTAGTTCGACATGTAAATCACAGGTACCATATTGCTGTCTCGTGCCGCCTGTAGTGACTCCATATTTATAAATAGAATCAATTGCAGCTTCGGCGCACGGGCCGGATTTTTCCGCAAAACCCAAATAGTTGTACGATGCCAAGTTTATACATTTGATTTTCGAGCCAGTAAACCTGAAATCAAAACACTTTTTATATTATTCAAAGGGGCTTTTTGTCTTACTCGAAAGTCCAACCGCTGTCATTGGTTATTCGCTCTTTCAGAACGACTTCGTTGCCCGGAACGCTACAGATAGGGTAGTTCCAGCAGTCCCGTACTCTTCTATAAACGTACATTGAATAAAAACTCGCGAATTTATCAAATAACGGCGCGTAACCATCGCGGTTCTTCTCTTTTGCTATCTTTGGGGGGAAGAGCGCTTGACTGAGGTAGCCAAGAAACATTAAAATGTAGAAACTGATAAACGTTAAAGCTGCGGTTATTAAAGTTGGAGGTTCAAAGGATTCTTTGAGTGGACGTGTCTTCTGTGGGGGGTCCAAAGGTTTCACGTAACCCTGAGAAAAGAAAAAGGCTTTCGATTAATTTTCGATGTTTTTCAATTGTCTGCAATTTTGCAAATTTCGTTGAAATATAAACTGCAAGAAGAAGCATTAAAATGCGAACATATGACTTTTTATTAACGTACTTAAATATTAAGTAATTTGTAGTACATCCTCAAAAGAAGATAAAAAAGTAATTAGTTTTACTTTTATTATCGCCCACTCAAATTTTTATGTGTAAAATTATTATCTTTTTGGCTGACAACCTCTCGAATTATGACCTTGTGCCAATAAAAGTTGCCGAAACCTCTAAAATATATTACAATGTAAATATGTCCTTTATTTTCACATAAAACCTTCCGCAAAGTTTAAGATAATGATGTAAATATAATAGACTCATTAATGTTGATATTTGCAGTTATAATACGCTTTATGGTGCACAGAAGTTTGGTAAATTGGGTACTTATTTTAAACAGTAAACGATGTATGTCGACACAAGCGCAATAAATCTGACCATATTGCGTTTTTACTTTTTTAAACTATTTAATGTTGGCGATAAATTCATTGCTCTTTCGAAGCGTGTCAAGAAAAACCAAAGCGCCTTATCAAGGCCGTGCTTTCGTAGTTATTTTATTTTATTTATCGAAATCAAATTTTAAGGGGCGCTGAAACTTGATCTAGAGAATTTGAGAGTAGAAATTGAAAAAACAGGTTTCCAAATAACATCCTGAGAGACTTCAACTGAAAATTTGATAACAATTTCAATCAAAATAACTGCAAGTTCTAAAAGAATCTAACAATTATAGATCAAAATTTAAAAAGTTTTTAGTCTAGGATTGAGAGAGTAATGAAAACTACGAAGGCTTCAAATCCAAAAATTCTATTAATTTTGGTTATAAAATTCTGATAACATGTAGATTTAGATAAAGATAATATGAAAAAAGTTCCAGATTTTTAAATAAAATTTTAACTGAAAATCTACAAATTTTTATTCACTCTTTTAAGAATCTAAAACGTTTAGATATTGAGAGAGTTCTAAAACTAGGAATTCTAGAAAGCGAAAGTAAAATCAAGCGTTTTAAAAATTCTGAAAATCTTCCAAAGAATCTAAAAATTTTGGTTCTTAAAATATGATACTTTGGAGATCTTATCTTGTAAATAGAAATTAAAAAGAATTTTCAGAGTTAAAAATAAAAACCTGACAAAACTTTAACTCAGAATAAAAAAAAATTGTATCAAATAATCTGAAAATTTTAATCATGATGACCTCACAGTTCTTCTAAGAATCTAATAATTTTAGATAAGAATTTGGAAGTTTTTTAAAATGAACAAAAGATGAGAAACCAATGATCTAAAGGCTCAAAAATCGTTGGATTCTGCTGAGAACTTAAAAAAATGTAAAAAACGAATAATTTGCTGAAATCCTGAAAGGCTAATGATTTGGAAAACTTAAAAAATCCTGCGATCCTGAGAAATTTAGAATCCAAAAATCTAAAGAATTTTAGGAATTCTAGAAAAAAGAATCTAATGATCTGAACATACAAAAATCTGAAAATTTAGAGATCTGAGTGTAAAAAAGAAATTTCTGAAATGGAAAAATCAATGATCTGAAGTCAGAAGATTCCAAGACTGCTTTGAATTTGCAAATGCAAGATCTGAAAATTAGATCATTTTTAGATCTAGAGAATTTGAGAGTAGAAATTGAAAAGAACAGGTTTCCAAATAAGATCCTGAGAGACTTCAACTGAGAATCTAAAAACTTTGAATCATTAAAAAATCTCATAACAATTTCAATCAAAATAACTGCAAGTTCTAAAAGAATCTAAAAATTATAGATCAAAATTTAGAAAGTTTTGAGTCTAGAAATAATAGAGTGTAATGAAAAATCGATTGCTTAAAAATTAAGAAACGAAAAGAATGATCTGAAGGCTCCAAATCTAAAAATTCTATTAATTTTGGTTCTAAAATTCTGATAACATGTAGATCTAGATAAAAATAATTTGAAAAAAGTTCCAGATTTTTAAATAAAATTTTAACTGAAAATCTACAAATTTTTATTCACTCTTTTAAGAATCTAAAACGTTTAGATTAATATTGAGAAAGTTCTAAAACTAGGAAATCTAGAAAGCAAAAGTAAAATCAAGCGTTTTAAAAATTCTGAAAATCTTCCAAAAATCAAGAAATTTTGGTTTTTAAAATATGATTCTTTGGAGATCTTATCTTGTAAATAGAAATTAAAAAGAATTTTCAGAGTTGAAAATAAAAACCTGACAAAACTTTAACTCAGAATAAAAAAAATTGTATCAAATAATCTGATAATTTTAATCATGATGACCTCACAGTTCTTCTAAGAATCTAATAATTTTAGATAAGAATTTGGGAGTTTTTGAAAATGAACAAAAGATGAGAAACCAATGTAAAAAAATGTAAAAAACGAATAATTTGCTGAAATCCTGAGAGGCTATTGATTTGGAAGACAAAAAATCCTGCTATCCTGAGAAATTTAGAATCCAAAAATTTAAAGAATTTTAGAAAATGCAAATAAAATTAATGACACCAATCTAAATTTAAACTAAGAGGATATAAAGATCTAAGAAAACTGTTACAAACTATACTTTCAGCTATTCCAATTGCTTATTATATTGGCCCCTGTTTGAAGTTTGACGAAATCACCAAAATTAAATTTAATCATGACAAAGTTGTTTCTAATCTGCTAATCCACGAATTAGATATAAGTACACTGATAAGCCCAATATCAACAAAATGAATCATTTAAGGTTATCGCAGTCGGCGTGCAGTTACCTCAAAACTTGACCACTCTATAGATAAATTTTTACGGTAAATTGAAGGTCGTGGCTGACTGGAATGATCACAAATTAGTCAATGAACAATCAATGCCATTATCTCCTTAACAGCAAACTCTGGACTCTTATTTACACGGTTGTACCAATGAAAACATTGCAGGAACGAGTGGTTTTTTATCTTTCCTAGAATTTCTATTACCTAACTCCTATATTGCTGATATGAGGTTTTCATCACAGACAAATTACTAACTCTGATGGAATTTTTGAACTTTTACTATGCTTACACGAAAAGTAAACATTTAGGCAATAAACGTAAGACAACAAAAATAAAACTCACGTTTTTTATTGGTCCCTTCTTGCTTCTAGAGGTACATTCTTCATCTGAAGAAGCCTACAAACAAATAAATTAAATACAATAAAAAAATCTAGGACATCTTATAATTACCAACACATGTCCGTTTTGCAGCGGTCCTCTCGTGTAACCATTTTTCTTATTGATGCACTACAACAATTAATTATTGATAAATAAGATCAATTTTATTAAAATTCAGTGTAAAGCCGGAAAACCCAAAAAAAATAACTACCGTGTATCCATTCGTCATCGGTGTCGAAAACGGTCCAAACCCATTTGAAATCACCTTTTCGAGGGTTTTATTTTCAAATTCTACCCCATTTATTAACCCCGTCACTGTTTCACCTGCACCCTCTTCCATTCTCGCTTCCATACTGAAGGATATAAAGGCGCATGCTCCTTATATTTACAAAAGCTGCATTTTTGTTGGTTACGCGCTGTCGCGTGATTCAACCAACCTTGGATTTGAAAAAGTGCGGGCGCTTCCTGGGGGGCTCTAACCTCCAAAGGTGGAAACTAAAACAGAAAGCAGAGACTTGTCGGGGGTTCAAACTATTCACAACACGAATAAACAGATACTAAATTCGAAAAACGTTGAAGCACTGGGCGGAGAAAAATTGTTTGACGTTACTATGGCGCTTCGATTTTGTTTTCCCCCAGACTAGTGACTTTTTACATTTTTTCCCAGTTCTGCCGAAATGGAGGGAATGAAAGTAAATACAGTGGAACTTCACTTAAGCGGACACCAATGGGGGTCGAGGTTTTGTCCGCTTAGGGGAAGAGAGAGGATTCAAATTTTCAAAAACGATTTTATAATAAAAATCTGTACTTCATAAATAAAGCGAAATTGCCGCTTAAGAGAGGTGTCCGGTTATTAGAGGTGTCCGTTTGGAAAAGTTTCATTGTGTCGCACTTTTTTAATGTATCGTTGCTTAATCTCGTCTACAAAACGAATAAATTGAAATTTAAAATTGTTTTTGCCACATTTACAGTGATTTTAGTTTCTACCCTAAAATTTTCCCGAGACTAGTGACTTTTTCTTTTAATTTATTACCTAAAATCCGTATGATGTTCTAAAGTCCGTTTTTTTTTTAAACCACCAACACCGCAATCTTCTCCTGCATTACAACCGGCAACGTTGCCTAGAGAGATTTTTGGTGAGAAAATAGTTGTCAAATTTTTGACATTTCTGAAAATTAGGCAGTGTTTCCGTTAAAAACGTTTCTTTTACAGCCTGTTGGATTTCAAATCAAATGATTTAATAGTGAAAAGACTCAGCACAGCCTGAAAGGCCGTTTTGGGTAATCAAATTGTCAATTAGGTAGCTAACCTATTTGTCTTTATCACCAAAAAGTCACCATTGACGACGCTGCCGGTTGTAAAGTGGTGGGAGAGTGAGATTTGGTGGTTTTTTAATAAAAAAAACGGACTTTAAAAGAAAGTAAATTTTGCGATGTCATTTAAATTATTGTTGCTTTATCTTGCCTCCAAAGCGAATTAACTGAAGTTTACAAAAGTTTTAGCCATATTCACAGTGATTTTTGTTTTTTCCCTAACATTTCCCCCAAACTAGTGACTTTTTCAGATCATTATTCTAAATTCGACGCGGCGAAATGATATGAAAGAAAGTAAATTTCGCAATATTCACATTTTGATTTTCTCTTTATTTTTTTACCCCAAACTAATGACTTTTCCTTTATTTTTTTTCCAAATTCAGCGTTACCTATGTTGTAAAAGAAAGTAAATATCGCCGTATCGCTTAATTTATTGTTTCATTTTGTCTCCAAAGTAGTAAACAAATCTACAAACTGTAATTAAAAACAGTTTTTTATTCACAATGAATTTAGATTTTCCTCTAAAATTTTCCCTAAACTATTGATTTTTCGTTTATTTTTTTTTCCAACTTCGGTGTAAAAAATATAATTTCGCAGCCTCACTAATTTATTTCGTTTTTTTATTTTCTTACAAACGGAGATTTCAAAAACAACAATTTTGTGAGAGATTGGGAGATTTTGACAAATTCGGCGTTGTTTCTTTTACAAGAAAAAAAATGAGAATCTCACTTGCTTTACCGCTTTTTACCATAAATATCACGAATTAAAAAATTTCGTTTGTATAGTTTATCCGGTGAGAGATTGGTAGATTTTGACAGATGACATATAGGTTGGCAGCAAATTATGCAACAAAATATATTTAAAAACACTAAATTCCTACGCGAATTGAGTTGACAGGCTTGACAGTAAGTGGGTTTATTTTGTTATTTTAAATTTCGCGCGTAAATTTAGTGACTTTTCGGTCATTCAACCTCTCACTGTACAAACTATAATAAATCTCGAAATTTAGAAAACATGTTTGACGTATCAACAGTGACTAAATTTTCCCCTAGATTAGTGACTTTTAATGTTATCGATGTTTTATCTCGCTTGTGAAGCGAACAAACTTGAATTGAAAAATCTTTTAGCATTATCCAAGATTAAACATACAAAGGTCGGTAATTAAAACAAACACGGACAAATCAAAAAACTTACCTAATTTATCCTCAACACAACACTGATAAAAGGTCATGTTTATAAAACCGCAATTTTAAACAAACGATTGACGTATCGACAGTGACTTTGTTTTTTCCCCTAAATTTTCCCCTAGAGTCGACAATCTATCGTTAAAATAATAATAGTTGGTGGTGAAACCTAAAACAATTCTGCGTAATGATAATAAAGTACACACAGGTGCAAAACCTCCCCCATACAACCCAATAATCAACAATTTTGTATTAGGGATTTTGCGTTTTCCCCCAGAGGAGAGACGGTTGGTACCTCTCGGCCAAAGATGCTTGGTTGATAAAAATGGCAGGTGTTGTTAGTAACGATGTTTGGAAAAATTGGGATAAAACAGGAAAAAATGACTTGTAAGTGTAAACAGAAATGAATTATTCTTAATTTTCTCGTATTTCTACAATTCGTTTTCGTTGTGTTCTTTTTCGCTGCACTTCCTCGTTGATGCGCCTAATTTGTGTTCTTTTCAGTGTGAAAACGTGTCTCCAGTCGCTAAAAGACGAGAATAAGTCACCAGTTTTGGACAAATCCGGGAAAGTTTCCACTATCATAGCCAACATCAATGCTTTGATTGATAAAGGTTTGAAAGGACAGTTAAAAGTGGAAGCTGTTGTGGCCACTCTACAGGAACTTGTGGTAAGATTCGTTTTTTCTGAGGTTAAAACTAAGCATGGAGTTGTAGATTTCTCACCCTGATGTACCTTCAATTCTATTGGATGTGTTGAGCATTACTGATTCTTCATGCATACCAGACAATGAAGACTCAAAAGAAAGAAGTAATTTGTGTTTTATTATCAAGGAGTGTGAAAAGGTTGCATTTTTATCGTTCACGAGTAGATTTAACAGTAATTTTTAGCTCCTCTCTGACCAGTTGTTGAAGGAGCGCTTAGAAATTGACACCCTGCAGGAAGTTGGGATTTTGAAAAATAAAACTTTTTACTCTAAGTTCATCAAGGTCAAGACGAAATTATAGTAAGTGTTGACACGCATAAGCTTCAAAGATTGATTGTCAAGGACAAAATTAATTGAGAAGTTCTGCTAAATAAAGGGCATGAAGACTATCTCTCGCGTTTCTGCATGCTGGAGGTTTTGTATGATGCCTACAAACACTATTAAGCAGCAAAACGGATGATTGAGCGGCAAACTTTATATAACATGTTTGTCTTTTCCAGCTACAAACAACGAAAATTCAATTTATTCCGCGAAGAATGTGAAGGTTTTGCCAAGCTTCAAACTGAATTAAATCAACAGTTTAGCGACAATACCAATCCTGAAGATGTGTTAGACATAGTCCAATCCTTGATTGGTTGTTTTAACTTGGACCCTAACCGCGTCCTTGACATAATTCTAGAGAGTTTCGAAAACAAACCGAAAGACGCAAGAATATTCGTTCCTTTAATATGTTCGTACATGAAGGATCCGAAAATCGTGAGCGAAGTTCTCGCTTCAAAGTTCACGTTTTTGAGGAACAGCGAGAGCAGTGTTCCCCACTCATTATTTATCTTAACTGCGCAATTATTACAACACAACATCATAGCCCTGGATGATATCTATCTATGGGTAATTTGAGTAGAACTGTGAAATCTGTACTAAAGCTCTTATTTCAGCTGACGCCTGAAGATAAAGCTATGTTCAAGGAGTGCGATAAAGCAATGAGAGATGCGAAGGAGTATGTGCGGAAATTGCAGATTATTTCGATAAATAATAAGGAGAAGGAAGAGACGCCTGAAGAACCCGAGAATATGATGGAGAAGTTCAATTGTAATCAGAAATTGGGGCTGTGTGAAGCTCTCCTTGCTGTGGGGGATTGGGAGAACGCGAAGAATTTGATTAATCGACTGCCGGAGCATTACGCTCTATCATTCCAGCCAATTGCGTTGGCTCTGTGCAAGCTGCTGCATTATATCATCGAGCCCGTCTATCGAGAGTGAGTAAAGGGGAAATTTGATTTCTTAGGTTTTCTCGGTTTCTTCACTTTTCTTTTCAATCTTCTTTTGCCAACTTTGCTTTGTTTTTATCTCATTTTTATCCTTTTTCAATCTCTTGTTCAATTTTGATGTTCATTTTGTTCTTTTTTTTGCTTTTGTTCACTTTTTGTCATTTCTGGAGAAATGAGCGTTTTGTCGTCACTTTTTGAAGTCTTTTTTTACTGCGTTTTAATGGGTTTTTTCCAATCTTCTTTTGCCAACTTTGCTTTGTTTTTATCTCATTTTTATCCTTTTTCAATCTCTTGTTCAATTTTGATGTTCATTTTGTTCTTTTTTTTGCTTTTTTTCACTGTTTTTGTCATTTCTGGAGAAATGAGCGTTTTGTCGCCACTGTTTGAAGTCTTTTTTTACTGCGTTTTAATGGGTTTTTTATTGATTTTTTTTGAACCCTTGTAGATTCTATCTTTGCATTGAGTTAAGAGAAAATTTGATTTCTTAGGTTTTCTCGGTTTCTTCACTTTTCTTTTCAATCTTCTTTTGCCAACTTTGCTTTGTTTTTATCTCATTTTTATCCTTTTTCAATCTCTTGTTCATTTTGTTCCTTTTTTTTGCTTTTTTTCACTGTTTTTGTCATTTCTGGAGAAATGAGCGTTTTGTCGTCACTTTTTGAAGTCTTTTTTTTACTGCGTTTTAATGTTTTTTTTTTATTGATTTTCTTTGAACCCTTGTAGATTCTATCTTTGCATTGAGTAAAGAGAAAATTTGATTTCTTAGGTTTTCTCGGTTTCTTCACTTTTCTTTTCAATCTTCTTTTGCCAACTTTGCTTTGTTGTCATCTCATTTTTATTCTTTTTCAATCTCTTGTTCAATTTTGATGTTCATTTTTTTGCTTTTTTTCACTGTTTTTGTCATTTCTGGAGAAATGAGCGTTTTGTCGCCACTGTTTGAAGTCTTTTTTTACTGCGTTTTAATGGGTTTTTTATTGATTTTCTTTGAACCCTTGTAGATTTTATCTTTGCATTGAGTAAAGAGAAAATTTGATTTCTTAGGTTTTCTCGGTTTCTTCACTTTTCTTTTCAATCTTCTTTTGCCAATTTTGCTTTGTTTTTATCTCATTTTTATCCTTTTTCAATCTCTTGTTCAATTTTGATGTTCATTTTGTTCTTTTTTTTTGCTTTTTTTCACTGTTTTTGTCATTTCTGGAGAAATAAGCGTTTTGTCGCCACTTTTTGAATGTTTTTTTTACTGCGTTTTAATGGGTTTTTATTGATTTTCTTTGAACCCTTGTAGATTCTATCTTTGCATTGAGTAAAGAGAAAATTTGATTTCTTAGGTTTTCTCGGTTTCTTCACTTTTCTTTTCAATCTTCTTTTGCCAACTTTGCTTTGTTTTCATCTAATTTTTATCTTTTTTTAATCTCTTGTTCAATTTTGATGTTCATTTTGTTCTTTTTTTGCTTTTTTTTACTGTTTTTGTCATTTCTGAGAAATGAGGGTTTTGTCGCCACTTTTTGAAGTCTTTTTTTTACTGCGTTTTAATGGGTTTTTATTGATTTTCTTTGAACCCTTTTAGATTCTATCTTTGCATTGAGTAAAGAGAAAATTTGATTTCTTAGGTTTTCTCGGTTTCTTCACGTTTCTTTTCAATCTTCTTTTGGCAACTTTGCTTTGTTTTTATCTCATTTTTATCCTTTTTCAATCTCTTGTTCAATTTTGATGTTCATTTTGTTCTTTTTTTTGCTTTTTTTCACTGTTTTTGTCATTTCTGTAGTTTGAAGTGTTTTTTTACTGCGTTCTAATGGGTTTTTTGTTGATTGTTCTTATTGCTTCTAATCTTTCTTCTTAGCTTTTTTTATTATTTTATTACATCGTCCAATTTTGTCTTGATTTCCTGTTTGTTTCGTTGCTATTTTCTTTCAACCCTTGTAGATTCTGTCTTTGCATTTGGTTTTTTGATCGCGTCTCGTTTTTTCCACTTTCTTGGCCTTTTCTTTATACTCAAATTATTATTTTATCAGGTCGATCTTCTTTTTGTGTATTTTTCTTATTTTTTTTTGTACGCCAAGTAACCCACTTCCATTTTTCCAGGTTCTGCAAGCTGGGACCAAAAATCAAAGGAAAACCGATTCCACCTCACGAAAACCCTCTGAGTCCAAAACAAGCCAAGACGTTCTTAGAACTGCGTGAGCACGCAATTCCAATGTTGATAACTCTAGGAGCATCGTTACGCTACGATCCCGTTTTGATGTACAAAATAATCCGAATAGCAAAAGCAGCTTTAACTTCTTACGGTGTCGAATCAACAAAGTCTCCTTGTCCTTCAGGAGACACTTTATATTACGACATTTTAACAATTTTGGACGCTACGGTGTTGTCATCTTTGTCTTACATGGATTGTAATTGTTGCATTGCTGAAGAAGTTTGGACTGTGTTGAAACTGTACCCGTATCAGAACAGATACTGTCTTTACAGTCGATGGAAAAATGAGACGTATTCGCTTTACCCAGATCTGCTACGTAAAAGAGGAGACTCTGAAAAACAGATTAAGAACATCATGAAACGCGTTAGCAAAGAGAATATCAAACCGGTCGGAAGACTGATCGGGAAACTAACGCATTGTTCTCCGGGATTTCTCTTTGATTACATTTTATTACAAATTCAAGTTTACAGTAATTTAATCCATCCAGTGGTCGACTCGCTGAAGTATCTAACAAGTCTGTCTTACGACGTTTTGGGATTTTGTCTGGTTGAATGTCTGGCGAACGCCGACAAGAAGCGGGTGAAACACGACAGCACTTCAATATCGACGTGGTTGCAGAGTTTATCGAGTTTCTGCGGCGCTGTGTATAAAAAATACATCATCGAGCTGACGGGGCTGTTGCAATATGTGGCCAACCAACTAAAAGCGCAAAAGAGTTTGGACTTGTTAATTTTGAAAGAAATCGTCCAGAAGATGGCAGGTGTTGAGGCGGCCGAAGACCTGACGATGGAACAAGTTAGTGCGATGGCAGGAGGCGAGTTGCTGAAAGCTGAGGTAAAGAGGTAAAAAGGGTGATTTTGAGGTTTAATAAGTTCTTATAGGCGGGATACCTAAGTCAGGTGCGAAACACGAAGAAGTCGTCGCTACGATTGAAAGAAGCGATGTCGGAATATAATTTGGCTGTGGCGTTGTGTTTGTTGATGGCACAACAAAACTATTGCGTTGTGTATAGAGAGACTCAGAAGAATCATTTGAAGTTGGTCGGGAAGTTGGCTGATCAGTGTCAGGATACGTTGGTGCAATTCGGGACTTTTCTGGGATCGTCGCTTTCTGTGGATGAGTATGTGAATAAGTTGCCGACGATACAGAGTATGCTTTTGGATTATCATATACCGAATGAAGTGGCTTTCTTCTTGGCACGGCCAATGTTCAACCATGCTATAAATGTGAGTATTAAAGTAGCTATTATGCTACTAGTCCGCTAATGGTGCCAGTTCGACAAAATGGTATTTTGTGGATTCAATTGAGTCCGCTAAAGGTCCGTTTGCTCACTGAGTTTCAAATTTCTTATGGAAGCAATAATTTTCAAAATTCTGTAACGCAAGCAAGAGATTAAAATGTTGGAAATTTGTGTTTTTAAATGGCACAGAAATTTACTTTGGCTGATTTTGACACTAGAAAATTAAAATTTTCTTTTTCGACTTAAGTTACTTCTCCAGTATGCCAGTTTTCATAATTTTAGAACATAAGAGATACGATTAGAAATTTTCATTTTTAGATGGCTCAGAAATTTTAGAAATTTGTATTTTCGGGAGTTTACTCTTCTTAAGTAACTTGTTTGGTGAGTCAGTTTTCAAAATTTTAGGAATTTTTATTCGAATCCGATTCAGAAATTTAGGAATTTGTTTTATTCTTGAACATTCGTAAATTTTGGAGCTGATTTTTTGCAAGTATGCCAGTTTACAAAATTTGAGAATATAAGAGACAAATTTTAGAAATTTTTAGTTTTTGATGTCTCAGAAATTTTTGAAATTTACATTTCTTTGTTTGTGCTAATTTTGACAGTAGAACAGTAAAATTTCGGCAGGTTACTCTTCTTAAATAACTTGTTTGATTTGTGATTTTTATTTTGATTTAATTTTCTGAGGTTTTTTTTTAGCTTTATTTCAATTGAATATGTCTTTCGTTTTATAAATTTTTATTGTATAATCCGGTTTTATTAATTTTTTTCTTAGAAGTTTTTTTTAATTTGTATTTGTTTCAATTTTGAAACAATTTTTTTTTTGTTTATTAATAATATGATAATTTAATAATCTTTTTAGTTTTTGATGTCTCAGAACTTTTTGAAATTTTATATTTCTATGTTTGTGCTAATTTTTGCAGTAGAACAGTAAAATTTCGGCAGGTTACTCTTCTTAAATAACTCGTTTGGTATGCTAATTTTAAAATTTTAGATCCAAAGAGACAAATTTCAGGTATTTTTATTAATAGGCGATTCAGAAATTTATGAAAATTTGTATTTATTTCTCTACGACTAATTTTGACACCAAAACAGTAAAATTTATTGAGGTTTCTCTTCTGAAGTGACTTGTTCGGTGAGCCAATTTTCAAAAATCTAGAGCCCAAAAGACAAATTTTAGAATTTTTATTTTTAGATGGCGCAGAAATTTTAGAAATTTGTATTTATTCCTATACTTATGCTCATTTTTACACTAGAATAGTAAAATTTCGGGAGTTTACTCTTCTTAAGTAACTTGTTTGGTGAGTCAATTTTCAAAATTTTAGGAATTTTTATTCGAATCCTAGAAATTGAGGAATTTGTTTTATTTATTCTTCATTTGTTAATTTTCAAACTAGAAGAGTAAAATTTTGGAGCTGATTTTTTTGTAAGTGTATTATTTAGTATGCCAGTTTTCAAAAGTTAAGAATACAAGAGACAGATTTTAGAAATTTTTAGTTTTTGATGCCTCGGAACTTTTTTAAAATTTTATATTTCTATGTTTGGGCTAATTTTGACAGTAGAACAGTAAAATTTCGGCAGGTTACTCTTCTTAATTAAATAACTCGTTTGGTATGATAATTTTAAAATTTTAGATCATAAAAAACAAATTTCAGGTATTTTTATTTATAGGCGATTCAGAATTTATGAAAATTTGTCATTATGTTCCTACGACTAATTTTGACACCAGAACAGTAAAATTCCTTAAGTGACTTGTTCGGTGAGCCAATTTTTAAAATTCTAGAGCACAAAGAAATTTAAAAAAAAATCTTTTTTAATGGCTCAGAAATTTTTGAAATTTGATATCTATTTCTCTACATACCTATTCTAATTTTGACACTAAAACAGTAAAATTATGAATTCGCCGATTCGATGTGCCAATTTTTAAAATTTTGTATTTATTTCTCAACGTCAGCTAATTTTGAAACTAGAAGACTCAAATTTTGGAATTAACTCTTTTTTAAGTAAGTTATTCAGTGTCAGTTTTCAAAATTTTAGAACACGAGACAAATTTTAGAAATTTTCAAGGAATTTCAGTAAATTTTATTTATTTCTCTACTTAATGCTAATTTTGACGTTTAAGCAGTAGAATTTTCGAAGGTTACTCTTCTGAAGTTGTGCCGATTTTCAAGTTCTAGAACAGAAGTTTTAATTTTTGGACGTCTTAGTATACATATTTGGATATACACTACCACTCAAAAGTATTTGCCCACTTAAAAATATCAATAATTCTTTTTAATCAACACTTTAGTTTTTGCATTTATAGGCTGATGAATTGTGAAAATATGTAATACGATAACTTTTTCAAAATTTCTAAAAGTACATTAAAAAGATAAAAAAATTGCTGTTACCATCACTGAAGTATATAAACATGAAAACAAAAAACGCCAAATAAAAGCGGAAGAAAGAAATTATTTTGGAGTTACTTAGAAAAATGCTGGTGGGCAAATACTTTTGAGCGGGAGAGTACGTTTACAACAAATTTTGCAAAATTTCGAATTGTATGTTTATTCTCCTACTACTGCTAATTTTGATTCTACAACAGTAAAATTTGTGGAAATTAAAGTGATTTAAGGGAGAAATTTTAGGAAGTTTTATTTTTAGTCAACTTTTTGTATTTATTTCTGCGAATTTTGTAAGATTACTCTTTTAACTAAAATATTAGTTTTAGAAATTTTCATATTTAGAGTCAAAAATTTGGGAAATTTTGTCTTTATTTCTCTACTTTGACGTTTTAGTTTGAAAGCAACGAAATTTGGGAGTGTTCAAAGAGTAGACCGTAGACCTGTTTCTTAATTCTTAAAAAAAAATATTTTCTGCAGTTTTTATATTAAATTTTTATTTTTTTTTATTTATTGTTATTGTTTGATTTGTGATTTTTATTTTGATTTAATTTTCTGAGGTTTTTTTTAGCTTTATTTCAAGTGAATATTTTGTCTT
The DNA here is from genome assembly GCA_029298725.1 of Gnatocerus cornutus. Classification (NCBI taxonomy): domain Eukaryota; kingdom Metazoa; phylum Arthropoda; class Insecta; order Coleoptera; family Tenebrionidae; genus Gnatocerus; species Gnatocerus cornutus. Next base: position 7,934,560 of record CM055516.1, read on the forward strand.
TCGTTTTATAAGTTTTTATTGTATAATCCGGTTTCATTCATTTTTTTCTTTGGAGTTTTCTTTAATTTTTATTTGTTTCAATTTTGAAACTATTTTTTTTTGTTTATTAATAATATAATAATTTAATAATCTTTTTCGTTTTTGATGTCTTAGAACTTTTTGAAATTTTATATTTCTATGTTTGTGCTAATTTTTGCAGTAGAACAGTAAAATTTCGGCAGGTTACTCTTCTTAAATAACTTGTTTGGTATGCTAATTTAAAAATTTTAGATCAAAAGAGACAAATTTCAGGTATTTTTATTAATAGGCGATTCAGAAATTTATGAAAATTTGTATTTATTTCTCTACGACTAATTTTGACACCAGAACAATAAATTTTATTGAGGTTCCTCATCTGAAGTGACTTGTCCGGTGAGCCAGTTTTCAAAATTCTAGGACACAAAAGACAAATTTTAGAAATTTTTATTTTTAGTTGGCTCAGAAATTTTTAAAATTTTATATCTATTTCTCTACATACCTACTCTAATTTTGACACTAAAACAGTAAAATTGTGGAAGGTTACTCTTCTTAAGTAATCTATTTGATGTGCCAATTTTTAAAATTTTAGAACACAAGAGACAATTTTTATTTATAGGGGACTCGAAATTTAGGAAATTTTGTATTCATTTCTCAACGTCAGCTAATTTTGAAACTAGAAGACTGAAATTTCGGACTTTTTTTTCAAAGTAAGTTATTCAGTTTGCCAGTTTTCAAAATGTTAGAACACGAGACAAATTTTAGAAATTTTAAAGGAATTTCAGAAAATTTTATTTATTTCTCTACTTAATGCTGATTTTGACATTTAAGCAGTAAAATTTTCAAAGGTTGCCCTTCTGAAGTTGTGCCGATTTTCAAGTTCTAGAACAAAAGTTTTAATTTTTGGATGTCTTTGTTGATTTGAAAATACGTTTACAAGAAATTTTGCAAATTTTCGAATTGTTTGTTCATTCTCCTACTACTGCTAATTTTGATTCTACATCAGTAAAATTTGTGGAAATTATTTTTTTTAAGTGATTTATCCAGTGCGCCAATATTCAAAATTCAAAAACATAAGGGTTTCTTAATTCTTAAAAAAAATATTTTCTGCAGTTTTTATATTAATTATTTAATTTATTGAATATTATTTTTTTAGATTTATTGTTATTGTTTTCTCCGTTTTTAAATATTTGGAATGTTTTAAGTTTTTTATTCTCGTGAATTTTGTTAGTTTTTGACTCTCAATGCTTCAAATTATCAAATTAAGTTATTTTAATATATTTTTTTATTTTGTTGATTTCTTTTAGAGTTTATATTCTCATATTTTTCTGAAGACCTAAAAAACGAACTTTACTTTTTTGGATTATTTTGCGATTATTTTGTGAAAACTTATCTTTTCCTCCATATTCCTTCCTTTGTATCCCAAAACTTTTATTCTTGTGTTTATTTTAATTTTTTTTCCAGATAAAATACGACCAACTCCGAAAATCCGACCCCAACTACAAAAAACTCTCCGCCAGCGTAAAAAACCAAAAATACTACGAAGCGGTGACGGAAGTAATGGAACCCGTTCACAAATCCATAATTCCCCTTCACCCCGCCAAAATTTGGGAGGACATATCACCCCAATTCTTGTCCACATTCTGGTCCCTTACCATGTATGACCTTTACGTACCTGACGAAACCTACGAGCAAGTTATAGCGAAGACAAACCAACAGTCTATGGCAACTCTAGTATCCAGCAACAACAAAGGAAAGAAGGAGCAAGAACGCTATGTCACCCTCATCGAGAAGCTCCAAGACGAAAAGAAGAAACAACACGAACATGTTGAAAAAGTCATGTACAGATTGAAGCAGGAGAAGGACACTTGGTTTCTATCGCGTTCGGCTAAGTCAGCTAAAAATGAGACCATCACCAGGTTTCTTCAATTGTGTCTTTTCCCACGATGCACTTTCACGTCAATCGATGCAGTTTATTGCGCGAAGTTCGTGCACGTTATCCACATGCTGAAGACGCCGAATTTTTCCACGCTATTGTGTTACGACAGAGTGAGTTTGTTTTTACATCTTTGCTTGTATTTTTTATTCGTTTTTTTAGCTCTTCTGCGATGTTACGTACTCTATCACGTCTTGCAGTGAGAACGAAGCGATGCGCTACGGAAGATTTCTGTACGCGATGCTCGAAACAGTCATGCGTTGGCACAAACACAAAGATCTCTTCGAAAAAGAATGTGCTAACTATCCTGGCTTTGTCACAAAGTATCGCCTTAACAACCAACACGCCGATAATTTGGACAATGTTGGCTACGAGAATTACAGACACGTGTGCCACAAGTGGCATTACAAACTAGCCAAAGCAATGGTGACGTGTTTGGATTCAAAAGACTACGTACAAATCAGGAACTCATTGATCATCCTAATCAAAATCATTCCATTTTTCCCTGTCTTGCAAAAGGTGGGACAGTTCATTGAGAAACGAATTGAGAAAGTGAGGGATGAAGAGAAGAACAACAGACAGGATTTGTTCACTTTGTCCAGCAGTTATTTGGGGTTGTTGAAACAGAGGATTATCAGTGGGCACATGGTTAAAGAGAGCCAGTTCCATATTTTGGTCGAAAAAGAAAAGGTTTGTTGAGTTGGGTTTGTTGGTCTGTTTCTTCATGTTTTTTTTTTTAGATTGTTAAAAGCACGGAGGCGAAAAATGATGCTGCTTCAAACAAACATAATGGGGAAGTTAAAGGTAGGCTCTTACCACGTTTTTTTTTTTTTCATATCTTGTGTTGTTTGTGTTTTAAATTTTGTTTTGACTTTGATATTTTTGCTTTTTGGGATTTTATTCGTGAGTTTCGCTCGAAGCTTTGATGTGCTATCTTTTATTTCGTGGATTATTTAAACCTTTGCATTAAGTTTACTGATTTAGCTTTATTTTATTGTGTTATGTTTTTTTCTTATTTTGCGTTGGTTGTTCATTTTTTTCTTTTCATTTGTTAGCTTCTGTGATTTTTCTTTAGTTTTTTTAGTTTTATTTCAAGTGAATGTGTTGTCTTTGTTTTATAAATTTTTGTATAATCGGGTTTTCATTTATTTCTTTATGAATTCAAGCCCGAAAACGGCGAAAATCAGCGAGAAATCGTCGTTTTGCATCGAAATAAGCGGATTTCTCTAAGAATTTTGATGATTTCGTGCAGTCTTCTCCTGTTTTCTTGTAATTCAGCCGTTGAATCTTGATAAAAATTGGTGGTTTTGTAAACTTCGAGCTCTTCTTTTGCGAACTCAAGCCAGAAAACGGTGAAAATCAGCGAGAAATCGTCGTTTTGCATCGAAATAAGCCAATTTCTCTAAGAATTTTGATAATTTCGTGCATATTTCAGCTGTTTTCTTGCAATTCAGCCGTTGAATCTTGATAAAAAATTGGTGGTTTTGTAGATTTCGAGCTCTTCTTGGCGAATTCAAGCCAGAAAACGGCGAAAATCAGCGAGAAATTGTCGTTTTGCATCAAAATAAGCGGATTTCTCTAAGAATTTTGATGATTTCGTGCAGATTTCTGCTGTTTTCTTGCAATGCAGCCCTTGAATCTTGATAAAAATTGATGGTTTCGTAGATTTCGAGCTGTTCTTTGCGAATTCAAGCCAGAAAATGGCGAAAATCAGCGAAAAATCGTCGTTTTGCATCGAAACAAGCGGATTTCTCTAAGAATTTAAATGAATTCGTGCAGATTTTTGCTGTTTTCTTGCAATTCAACCGTTGAATCTTAATAAAAATTAGTGATTGTGTAGATTTCGAGCTCTTCTTTGCGAATTCAAGCCAGAAAACGGCGAAAATCAGCGAGAAGTCGTCGTTTTGCATCGAAATAAGCCAATTTCTCTTAAGAATTTTGATAATTTCGTGCATATTTCGAGCTTTTCTGTTGTTTTCTCTAATTTTCATTTGTTTCAATTTTGAAACAAAATTTGCTCTTTTTGTTTTTTAATAATATTGTATTTGTTTTTTAGTTTTGTTCAATTACATTTTGTCTGCACTTTTTTATTCCTAATTATTTGGTTTTGCTTAAGTTGTCTTTTCTTTCTGTCTTTTTTATTTATGATTTTTGCACCCTTTAATCGACTGTTTTTTTTTGCTTTTTCTTCTGTTTATACTTTTTTGGCCTCATCAATTATAAACGTCAAATTAACATTCAAGTGACATAAACATTATAAAATCACTTTACCATAATGAAGATTGATTACTACTAAACTCAAATTATTATATCAATTAAGACAATATTTCTATTTTTTAAGTAATATTAAAACGTTTTTTATACAGCGCCATCTTGTGTATTTTTTGTGCACCAACTAGTAAATTGACAGAATTGACAGATGATGAAATTTATAAATGTCAGATGTGACTGTTCTCATGAATTTTGAAAAATCCAATTATTTCAACGAAAAGTTTTTCGACCAAAAAGTTTAATACAACTCTTAATGCGTTAACCATTTTACAGCGCTCAATCATTAAAGCACTCTGGCTACGCCGTCGTGCTTCAAACTGATTTCGCCCTCTAAAATACAAGTTTCCACACGCGACTGTAAATAACTATTTTGACAAACTAAAATTGTGAAAATTTTCAACTAAATTCCAGAGCTCTAATTTTGATACAAAAACAATGAAATTTAAAGACAGTATTGTTTAGATGTGTTTATTTCAATACAAAATTAGAAAAAAAATACAAAAAAAGGAATTTTTATAGATTTATTTTTTCAAATTTTATTATTTTATTAATTTAAAAAGAATGAAAATTGAAGACACTTGTTTACTACTTTAGTTTTGAACAGGAAGAATATTTTTGAAAATTAATTTTTAGGACAAATCAAAAGTTTCCAAAATTTTATAATTCCGGTTATTTAGATGCAAAACAATTAAATCTGGAGATAGAATTGACTTAGGTGTGTTTGTTTTCTGTAGTAAAGTAAAAAAATTAGCAAGAAAAAGAATGTAAAGTTAAATTTTTTGGGTTTTTTAATTTTTTCATAACATGTTATGATTTTGATTCAAAAACATTGAAATTCGGTGAGTGAACTACTTTGCACATGTTTGTTAACCTGTACTAAATGAGAAACATTTTAAACGGAAAGTGTATTTTTGACATCAAAAATTTTGATGGATAACAATAAAATTAGGCATGCTTTTTGTTTATAGCAAATTAGAGAAATTTTAGAGAAAAATATTTTTTGGGACAAACTAAAAATTTTCAAAATTATTTACTAAACTCCGCAATTTCGATAATTTTCATGCAAAAAGAATTAAATTTGAACACTTTTACCTTGGGCATCTTTCTTCTAGTGGTCATTTTCTCTTTAGATCTGTATATTTTTCATATTTTTTACATTATACAGGGTGTTTCACAAATAGACAACAATCCGTGAACTGGTAAGTCTTCAACCTTTCTAAAGAGAGTTTCTGAAGTTTTTTTGTGCTTAAGTATTTTGTTTAGAAATTAAAGTTTCCTCAAGATGACTAATCAGCTAAAAAATACATGTATCTAGTTACTTTGCTGAACAAATGATAGTCTTTGTCAAATTTGAAGTAAAATTTGTGAAGTTTTTGTGCACTTCACCATGAATTAATTGACAAACTTTTAAAATTTGTAATTTACTAGTTTTATAATAAAGGCACTGATTTGGCTCAGACACCGTTTGGTGAAAAAAATTTCATGAACTGCACTGGTTTTACTGTGACTTTTGACGTTTTAGATAAAGTGCTAATTCTAAGTAACTTGATTAATAATTTTTCATTTCAAGCGCTAATGCTCGCTCATTGGTCAACTTAAGGGTCTTCTAGTTCTTAAACGAAAGATGTTGGGATAAAAATTATTGCACATTCTCTTCCATAAAGTCCCCAGACTTAGTAGTTCATGGATTGCTCTCTTTTTACGAAACACCCGGTACATATACACGTTACATTCCAACTTTTTATGAATTTTTAGTTTTTGAAATTTCGTATTTTACATAGATATTTCCAGTTCTGCTTTTTACTTTTGCTTCTTTGAGTATCATTTTTATCTATGGTTTTAGTTTTTTTACTTGAGTAATTCTCATTTTGTGTTCTTGTGTATTATTCTTATTTTTTTTTCAGGTTTTTTGTTTCATAGTTTTACTATGTTAAGGATTTCTTTCATTTTTCCATCGTTTTCTTAATTTGTCTTTTACTAGCTCGTTCTCTTTATCTCAATGTAACTTTTGTTCTAGAAGAGAGCAGCAAAGACAAATCGGACAAGAAAGTGAAAATCGAGGACCTCAAAGTAGTGTCAAGAACATCTCAGGGTTCTCAAAATTCTGGCGATTATAACACGTAAAACGAATTTTTTTTGTCATGCCAGAACTAACAATATATTTCAGTTGGGAAAGATCAGAGAGAACGTACAAAGAGGAACCGCGTGAAAAGCACAGACGGGAAGAAAAACGTGACGACTTTGATAAAGAACGTGAAAGAGACAAACGCAGAGAACGGAAAGAAGAAAAGTTGACCAAACAAGACGAACGGCAGTATAGAGTACGATCCTCTGGCAATCAGTGAGAATTTATTATTAATGTGCGTCTTTAGGATGAGAGATACCCAGAAATCAGTCCGAAAGAAGAGATGCGATATTCCAGTGACAGACAAGTGGACAGATATTATGAAGATCGAGGGCACTATTATCGGGAAATCCGAGATGAAAGAGACATGGGCTTAAGCAGCAGCAATAACGGATCGAGTAGTATGGGAAGACATAGTCAGGAACCCGAGACCGATAGAGGTACGATAATAGTACAAGGTGTTTATAAATGTTTCTAGCATCAAGGGTGGCTATGAAATGTCAAAAAAAATTTGCCGCTCGTTACAAATGTGGGTTTAGATTTTTTAACTGACATTTGTAGTTACCCTCAATCATTGAACAAAGTTAGTTTTGAAAACAAACTGTTCAAGTTGTAGTTTGAAGCCTGAATATCTAAAATTTTGACACAAAACCGTAACTGAAAAGTCGTAGACGTAAGTGAAAATTGAAATAATTGTTAACATAGTTATATTCACTATGAAAACAAAGCGGCAAAATAGCGCAGCACAGGAATTCCAAAGCCCTCCTTGATGCTAGAAACATTTATAAACACCTTGTATCTATAAGTTTGAGTCCTCTAATGCCAAATTGAAAACATTAGAGTAAAATATTCGAAATTTTTGGTTTGTCCAAAAATGAAAATGTGTCAAATTGCTGTATTAAGGTCTATAATTGAGTAATTTCTATACATTTGAATGCTCAAGATTTAAGCCAAAATGTAGAAAATTTTCGAAAATTTTTTTAAAATTGTTTGATTTTGGTCTATAAGTTTGAAATTTTACACACCTAATTATAATATTAAGAATAATAATTATTTCGATAAATTTGTATGTTCAAAAGCCAAAATTCACAAAATTATTGGAATTTCTAGTGTGTTCTAAAGAAAATTTTCTAAAATTCTTTCTAAACTTCTCCTTCAAAATTTTGTACCAACTTTAACCAAATTAGCTTCAAAAGTACAAAATTGACGAAAGATCTGATTCGTGCAAAAATGAAAATTTCTAATATTGATCGATTTTAGTCTATAATTTTGTAATTTTGCACATTTGATAAGAATATTGAGAATAATAATAATCTCTATAAGTTTCAATGCTTTACAGCCAAAATTCACAAAAAAATGTAGAACAAAAAACACAAAATTATTTGAATTTCTAGTTCGTTCTAAAACAAAATTCCTAAAATTTACAGTTAAATGAGCAAGTTAAGATCGATAAATCTAATTTGCCAAAATTGTCAAAATTAAATAAAAAAAAATGTGTTTCGCTTAAAAATGAACATTTCTAAAATTAGTCTGTTTTGTTTTATAATTTTGAATGCTCTAAAGCCAAAATTCACAGAATTTGAAAACTATGAAATACTAAATTTTTGAAAACCCCACTTTTTTTCTAGAATTTTGTAACTGAAAACAAACAAGTTGCAAATAACAAATATTCATAAATTTGAATGCTCCAGTACCAAATTAACTAAATTGAATCCAAAAGTACAAAATTTTCAAAAGATCTGGTTCGTTCAAAAATTAAACATTTCCAAAGTACAAGGTGTTTATAAATGTTTTTAGCATCAAGGGTGACTATGAAATGCCAAAGAAATTTGCCGCTCATAAATGTGAGTTTAGATTTTTTAACTGACATTTGTAGTTAACCTCAATCATAAAGCAAAGTAAGTTTTGAGAAGAAAACTGTCCTAATTGTGGTTTGAAACCTGAAAATCAAAAATTTTGACACATAAATAATTATCAAAATAGTTATTTTCATTATAAACACAAAGCGGCAAAGTAGTGCACGACAGGAATTCCAGAGCCACCCTTGATGCTAGAAACATTTATAAACACCTTGTACAACGTGTTTATAACTGATTCTAGCATCAAGGGTGGCTATGAAATGTCAAAGAAATGTGCCGCTCATTACAAATGTGGGTTTCGATTTGTCAACTGACATTTGCAGTTAACCTCAAACATGAACCAAAGTAAATTTGAGAAATAAATTGTTCGACTTGTGGTTTAAAACCAGAAAATGGAAAACTTGGGCACAAAACCGTAACTAAAACGTCATTGAAGTAAAGTAACATTATAAATAATTTTCAAGATAGTTATATTCACCATGAAAACAAAGCGGCAAAATAGTGTACGACAGGAATTCCAAAGCCACGCTTGATGCTAGAAACATTTATAAACACCTTGTATATTAAAGAACGTGTTTTATAATGGCCAACTTGGTGCACCAATGCCATTATATAACAAGTCCTTTATACTATTTTTTCGAATTTGCACCCTTTTTTTAATAAAAAATGTAAATTTTCCAATTCTAAGACTTTTCGTTTTACACGATTGGTAATGGTTTTGTAGCCACGACTTACCACTTGATTTTCAAATTCAATTTAAAATTTGACATTTATTAAATTTCACCTAACGTAACCTAACCTCACAACCTAACTCACACAAAAAATCAAATAGGTTGGCTGCCTAATTGACATTTTGATTACACAAAACGGCCTTTCAGGCTGTGCCGAGTCTTTTCACTATTAAATCATTTGATTTGCAATCCAACAGGCTGTAAAAGAAACGTTTTTAAGGGAAACACTGCCTAATTGTCAGAAATGTCAAAAATATGACAACTATTTTCTTACCAAAAATCTCCCTAAGCAACGTTGCCGGTTGTAATGCTGGGGAAAATTGCGGTGTTGGTGGTTTTTAAAAAAAACGGACTTTATGGAGTGCGGGCACTACCGCCTCTAAAGTATGCAACCTTCCACTCTGGAGGATCAACAAACCGCGCCCGTTCATTTAAATACCATTGAAAGCGTTGTTTAAATGCAGTATTTAATTATTTTTGACTGTTTTTACTATGGTTGGGTTGAAACCTTTTAATATGTATTATTACTGCCATTGAGTAGTATTTGTTTATTTTAGGACACTTTTGACTTAATTAGTGGTCCAAAAACGCAAACGAATAACAACTTTTCAAATTTGATATCTTAAAAATCGCAAAAAAATGTTACAGGCGTTTGTCGCTTGACGATGAAAATTAAAATAAAATCGAAATATCTGCAGATTAGACGAAAAAATAATACAGTGCTTTGTACTTTAAATGAATAAGCTTTTATCTTCCTTAAGTTTAGAAGAAAGAATTTAAAAATAATAGATTGTTCACGAGTTTTTGAATAAAGTGAACTTTTCCTTTGTGTTGGACATCTTTCACAAAATTTCAACTTAAAAATCTTATTTCGATTTTTTTAATATTAATCTTTAAATTTGATCGTTAATTACACTGTGTAACAAAATTTTAGAAAAGTCATATTTGTCTGTTTTTTTTGTTAATATAGTTGCAATTTGGCTTTCTTTTAAAGAATATGAATATCATTTGTGTGAGTTGTCCCCAAGAAAAAATATCAATTCATTTGTTTCTCGCTTTGGAAAATTAACAATTATATTCATAAAATAATACAAAAGCGTTAAAAATACAATAAACTATAAAATAAAATGCGGTTTTACGTTAAAATTCAAAATATAGTTTTTGTTCTTTTCCTTTTTGCTAGCAAATGAAAAATAACAGCAACCCAAAATAGCAGTTACTGAAATGATCTTGAAGTTCTAAAGACACTGGTATTTGTAAATGTTATTGTCTTCAAAGACTCACGAATACCATGTCTTTAGACTCGAGGGGCAATTTTTACAAAAAAAAAAATTGAACCCTGGAGATGAATTTGGAGATTTTAATGCCGAAGTAGACTTTATACGCTTCCCACAATTTCGTCGCAGAAATTATTTTGAGTTTTTCTTATTTAATTGTTATATAACACCCCCCTATGTAGATAAATAGATCCGCAAATAACTTACATTGTCACTTTTTTGTGGAAACTTTTTAATTCGCAATGAGGCAAACAGCGAAAACAAAAATTTTTGAATTTTTTTTTTTCTTTTAATATAACATTTCGACAAAACCAATGATAACATGTCAAAAAGGTCGTCAGTCTCCAACAATAAATGTTAAAAAAAATAACATAATAATTTTTGTTGTTACATAGTGTTATTGATAGTTAAATATTATTATTTTGTTCATTTCTGCTACATAAATGATTTTGTTTATTTTTTAGTTTGCATAAAATTATACTTAATGGAAACTTAAAATTTAAAGATTTTGGTTGCCAATTCTTATTATACAATGTATTACTGCTTATGTATGTGATAACATAAAAATAGGAAATTTTTCGTTTAAAACTCCTCATTTGGTATAAATGAAAATGAAGGACAATTCAATTATATTGATACATTTTTGATTCACCCAGCAATTTATTAAACACGAATTTGACCAAGAACTTGACAGGAAACAGGTGACGGTCAGACTAATTAGTTCTGCCAACTCTTTAAAAACAAAATTTCCTACTTTGAGTTCTCTTATAGATACCTATGATAAACGACTCCAAATTGAGTACTCTAATGGACCCATTAAAGCGGCAAATTCGAAAAAATTCTTTAATTGTTGATTTTATTGAATTTTTGGATCCTTGCAGTCTTGTCTAGATTAACTTATTATTATTTTTAGGATCATATTCAAATTTTCAATCAAAATTGTGTGTTTTACTACTTTCGACTTGTTTACCAAAATTTGCAGTTTTTATAGTGAAATTTCCAGTTCAAAGAACTTCCGGCTTCTTTATGCATTGTGCTAAATTTCAAAGTTTTAGAGCAGAAACGGAATTTTTGGAAATTTTTATTTCAGGGCGCGCCTAAAAGGAAACGTTAAATTTCAAAAAGTTATAACGAGAAATAAAATTTTTAGAAATTTTAATTTCGAAGACGAAGTGAACAATTACAATTTTCAATTTTCATCAATAAACAGTAAAAGGTTTTTGGTTTTCCTACATTTGATTTGTTTATCAACTATGCTAAATTCCATAATTTTATCCAATGGTGTAACTTTTGCAGTTTTTCTTTTAAAACAGACTTATAACTTTCGATTTGCTTATCATCTGTGCCGAATTTCAAAATTTTAGTGGGAGAAAAAGAATTTTTAGAAATTTTTATTTTGAGGACGAGATAAAATTTTACACCTTTTTCTGCAACTTTGGCTGTTTTCATCTTAAAACAGTGAAATTTGGAGTATTTTATTACGATCCGCCTGTTTATCATTTCTGCTAAATTTTTGAGCAAGAAACAGTATTTTTGTAAAAATTTATTTTGAATTCGAACGAACATTTTTTCCACTTTCTATAGAATTTCGTAACTTCGGCCGTTTTATTTTTTTTTGACCTATTTATTATCTGCACTAAAGTTAAAATTTTAGAGCCCTAAACAGAATTTTTTTAAATTTCATTTTAAAGACCTAAAAATTTCCACAGCTTTTTATCCAATTCCGTAATTTTTGTTACGTAAACCATTAAGTAATCGTAAAATAATAAAACTTCCTGATTTTTAAAGACAAAAATGAAACGTTAAATTTGAAAATGTTTAACGGGAAATAGAATTTTTTGGTATTTTAATTTTGAAGACGAACTGAACTGTTACAGTTTTTATCATTAAACAGTAATCATTTTTTGGTTTTTCTACGTCTGATTTGTTTATCAACTATGCTAAATTTCAAAATTTTAGAGCAAAAATAGAATATTTGGAAAGTTTATTTTAAAATGGATCAAAAGTTCCGCCACTTTCTATTAAATTTCGTACCTTTGGCCGTTTTAATGATACAACAGTGGCTGTTGGGGATTTTATTAATTTCGATATGTTTACTAACTGTGCTAAATTCCAAAAATTTAAAGAAAGGAACAGAATTTTTAGATATTTTTTATTTGTAATGAACCAAAAATTTCCACATTTTATTATATGCCCTTCTTGTGGTATTTTTATGTCAAACCAGTAATATTTCCAATTGCTTGTCAACGACACTGAATACCAAAATGTTAGTCAGGAAATACAAATTTTTATTTACAAAAGAAACAAAAATATTCACTATTTTTTATTATTATTTTTTTTAGCTTTGGCAGTTAAATTTGGAAGTTTTGCAATTTTCAACCTGTGTATTATATCAACTGTTCAGAAGAGAATTTTTGATTTTTATTTTGAATTAGACCAGAGTTTCGCCATTTTTACCAGTAAAATTTTGAAGTTTTAGCACTTTTGACTTTTTTATCAACTGTGCTAAGTTTAAAAATTTTGGAGCAAGAAGTAAAATTTTTATAAATTTTTATTTTGAATTAGACCAGAGTTTCACCATTTTTTATTAAATTTTGCAAATTTGGCTGTTTTATTCTCAAGACAGTAAAATTTTGAGGTTTTAGCACTTTTGACTTATTTATCAACTGCGCTAAGTATAAAAATTTTGGAGCAAGAAAAAAAATGTATGAATTTTTATTTCGAAAACGAACCAATATTTTCTTTACTTTTTCGGAACTTTAGCAGTTTTCATTCAAAATCAATAAAATTTGGAGGTTCACTACTTTTTGACTCTATGAACTGTTCTAAACTCCAAAATTTCGGAGCAAAAAAATAGAATTTTTAAAGATTTTTAATCTAAAAACGAACCAAAAATTTCAAGAATCTTCTATTACATTCCGTGTTTCATCTAATTTTCATTCTAATGTAGTAAAATTTTAAAGTTTTATCACTTTTGACTTATTTATGAAGTTTGCCAAATTCCAAAATTTTAGAGCAAGAAATAGAATTTTTATTTTGAAGACCAATTTCCTCCACTTTTTATTGAATTCCATAACTCTGGCAGAGTTTATCCTAATAAAGTAAAATGTTTAGGTTTTACCACTGAGCTTGTTTCAAAATTTTAGAGCTAGAAACAGATTTTTTGGAAATTTTTATTTTGAATTAGACCAGAGTTTCACCGTTTTTTATTAAATTTTGAAAATTTGGCTGTTTTATTCTCAAAACAGTAAAATTTTGGGGTTTTAGCATTTTTGACTTATTTATCAACTGCGCTAAGTTTAAAAATTTGGAGCAAGAAAAACTTTTTTTTATTTTTATTTCGAAAACGAACCAATATTTTCTTTACTTTTCCGGAACTTTGGCAGTTTTCATTCAAAATCAATAAAATTTGGAGGTTTTACTACTTTTTGACTTTATGAACTGTTCTAAACTCCAAAATTTCAGAGCAAAAAAAAAGAATTTTTAAAGATTTTTAATCTAAAAACGAACCAAGAATTTCAAGAATCTTCTATTACATTCCGTGTTTCATCTAATTTTCATTCTAATATAGTAAAGGTTTTACCACTTTTGACTTACTTATTATGTCTGCCAAATTCCAAAATTTTAGATCACGAAATAGAATTTTTATTTTGAAGACGATTCACCAACTTCCTCCACTTTCTATTGAATTCCATAACTTTAGCAGTGTTCATCCTAATACAGTAAAATGTTGGAGGAATTTTTGTAAATTTTTATTTTGAATTAGACCAGAGTTTCACCGTTTTTTATTAAATTTTGGAAATTTGGCTGTTTTATTCTTAAGTGTAAAAATTTTGGAGCAAGAAAAAAATTCAAAATTTTTGACCTATTAAAGCGGCAAATTCGAAAAATACTTGTTTGAATCATTAGACGCTTACGCAAATTACAAAGTTTCTTGTTTTTCAGATGTAAAAAGAAGAAAAATGGATGGTTCTTCTTTGAAGGTTAGTATCGGAGTGACGTAACAACGATGCAGATTTCAGGGTTCGAACACCCGCCTCTGGTATTTTCTTTGTCCGACACTGGGAGATTGGGCTGAAATTTAGTGTTAAAAATCTGTCGCAAGTGTTGTAGACTCGAGTGCTTTGTGTGTCTGGGAAACATTTTGCTGTCGTCACCAAGTAATGCACGAGTTTTTCTTTCCGAACACGGGGTTCCTCACGATTTCTTTGTAATTTCGGTGCTGATCCGTCAGAAATTCAATTGTCAACCCTTGTCAACCTTTGTTCGCCGATTGATTCGTTAATTTAATTGGGAGTGGTGAAGATGAAGCCGTCTCTGGACTGTGCAGCGAAGAGAGAGAAGATTCATTCTCGTCAAGATGTACGAAGAGTCCTTAATATTAAAGTGTCAAAAGTGAAAGTCGTGTAAAGGACAGTCTGCAATCAGCCCAATCTTCCATTTTGTTAATAATTTTGGGAAGGGATCCTCAAACAGGTAGGTTCCGGATTAAATACGGATTTCCTCCAATACGTGCAGTTCCTTTTATGAATTACATTCTTTAAATAATTTCATTTTAACGGGAAACGCTTTTAAGGCTGAATGTCTTGCTTCGTTCATCTTTTGCATGTTTAATTTGCCTGGTTTCTTTCATTTTATTTGCGCCAATAAAAAAAATTACAATTGACAAAATTTTTTTTCAAATTTTGCGCCACAACTAAAAAAACGTTCAGTTCTAGTGGATTCAGTGTTATCACTAAGAGATTAGACGATGCGAAACTTGAAAGTTTAAAATCAGTTGGCATCCCTGTCGCAAATCACAAATCACTCTTCAATGTCCTTGGAAAATTCTGAAAATTTCGACGTTTTAAGCCAAAAATTTCCAGTAATAAATAGAAAATTTTGTAAGAAAATTGCTATTTTTCCGTGATACCGAATTAAAAAAATTCTTTTAGTGCAATTACAATTTTGAAATTTTCTGGGGATAATAAAGAAATCCGTAAATTCTGAAAATTTAGAATCTCTGACTCGAAAAGTGTTCAACTTACAGGACTAAATAGAAAGTTTGGTAAAAAAATTCAACTTTCTCTGTGAGGATAATTTTTTTAATTTCTTTCTGTAAACTTACAATTTTGCAATTTCTAGGAATAATAAAGAGATCAAAACCGTTAAATCCTGGAAATTTGGAATTCCTCACTCGAAAAGTGTTCAATTTACAGGATTAAATAGAAAGTTTGCTACAAAACTTGCAACTTTCTCTATGATTTTGGAAGATTTTTTTTTAATTTCTTTTTGCAAAGTCACAATTTTGCAATTTTCTGGGGATAATAAAGAAATTAAAGTCCGTAAATTCTGAAAATGTAGATTGTTTGACTTGAAAAGTGTTCAATTTACAGGATTAAAACGAAAGTTTGCTACAAAACTTGCAACTTTCTCTATGATTTTAGAAGTTTTTTTTTTTAATTTCGTTTTGTAAAGTCACAATTTTGAAATTTTCTGGGAATAATAAAGAGATCAAAACCCATAAATCTTGGAAATTTGCAATTCCTCACTCGAAAAGTGTTCAATTTACAGGATTAATAGAAAGTTTGTTACAAAACTTGCAACTTTCTCTATGATTTTGGAAGATTTTTTTTTAATTTCTTTTTGTAAAGTGACAATTTTGAAATTTTCTGGGGGTAATAAAGAAATTAAAATCCGTAAATTCTGAAAATTTAGAATGTCTGACTCGAAAAGTGTTCAACTTACAGGACTAAATAGATAGTTTGGTACAAAAATTTTTAACTTTCTCTGTGAAGAGAAATTTCTTTCTGTAAAGTTACAATTTTGCAATTTTTTAGGAATAATAAAGAGATCAAAACCCTTAGATCCTGGAAATTTGGAATTCCTGACTCGAAAAGTGTTCAATTTACAGGATTAAATAGAACGTTTGCTACAAAACTTGCAACTTTCTCTATGATTTTGGAAGATTTTTTTTTATTTCTTTTTGTAAAGTCACAATTTTGCAATTTCCTGGGGATAATAAAGAAATTAAAATCCGTAAATTCTGAAAGTTTAGAATCTCTGACTGGAAAAGTGTTCAACTTACAGGACTAAATAGAAAGTTTGGTACAAAAATTTTAACTTTCTCTGTGAAGATATTTTTTTTTAATTTCTTTCTGTAAAGTTACAACTTTGCAATTTTCTAAGAATAATAAAGAGATCAAAACCCATAAATCCTGGAAATTTGGAATTCCTGACTCGAAAAGTGTTCAATTTACAGGATTAAATGGAAAGTTTGCTACAAAACTTGCAACTTTCCCTATGATTCTGGAAGAATTTTTTTTTAATTTCTTCCTGTAAAGTTACAATTTTGCTATTTTCTGGAGCAAACAAACAGGTAGAAACCCTTAAATTCTAAAAATTTTGATTCGTACAATTTACAGGACTAAATAGAAAGTTTGGTACAAAACTTGCAACTTTCTCTATGATTCTGGAAGAATTTTTTTTTAATTTCTTCCTGTAAAGTTACAATTTTGCTATTTTCTGGAGCAAACAAACAGGTAGAAACCCTTAAATTCTAAAAATTTTGATTCGTACAATTTACAGGACTAAATAGAAAGTTTGGTACAAAAATTGCAACTTTCTCTATGATTTTGGAAGATTTTTTTTTATTTCTTTTTGTAGTCACAATTTTGCAATTTCCTGGGGATAATAAAGAAATGAAAATCCGTAAATTCTAAAAGTTTAGAATCTCTGACTTGAAAAGTGTTCAACTTACAGGACTAAATAGAAAGTTTGGTACAAAAATGTTAACTTTCTCTGTGAAGATAATTTTTTTAATTTCTTTCTGTAAAGTTACAATTTTGCAATTTCTAGGAATAATAAAGAGATCAAAACCGTTAAATCCTGGAAATTTTGAATTCCTGACTCGAAAAGTGTTCAATTTACAGGATTAAATAGAAAGTTTGCTACAAAACTTGCAACTTTCTCTATGATTTTAGAAGTTTTTTTTTAATTTCTTTTTGTAAAGTCACAATTTTGAAATTTTCTGGGAATAATAAAGAGATCAAAACCCATAAATCTTGGAAATTTGCAATTCCTCACTCGAAAAATGTTCAATTTACAGGATTAAATAGAACGTTTGCTACAAAACTTGCAACTTTCTCTATGATTTTAGAAGTTTTTTTTTTTAATTTCTTTTTGTAAAGTCACAATTTTGAAATTTTCTGGGAATAATAAAGAGATCAAAACCCATAAATCTTGGAAATTTGCAATTCTTCACTCGAAAAGTGTTCAATTTACAGGATTAAATAGAAAGTTTGCTACAAAACTTGCAACTTTCTCTATGATTTTGGAAGAATTAAAAGAAATTAAAATCCGTAAATTCTGAAAGTTTAGAATCTCTGACTCGAAAAGTGTTCAACTTACAGGACTAAACAGAAAGTTTGGTACAAAAATTTTAACTTTCTCTGTGAAGAGAAATTTCTTTCTGTAAAGTTACAATTTTTTTAGGAATAATAAAGAGATCAAAACCCTTAGATCCTGGAAATTTGGAATTCCTGACTGGAAGTGTTCAATTTACAGGATTAAATAGAACGTTTGCTACAAAACTTACAACTTTCTCTATGATTCTGGAAGATTTTTTTTTATTTTTTTTTTTTGTAAAGTTACAATTTTGAAATTTTCTGGGGATAATAAAGAAATTAAAATCCGTAAATTCTGAAAATTTAGAATGTCTGACTCGAAAAGTGTTCAACTTACAGGACTAAATAGAAAGTTTGGGACAAAAATTTTAACTTTCTCTGTGAAGATAATTTTTTTTAATTTCTTTCTGTAAAGTTACAACTTTGCAATTTTCTAAGAATAATAAAGAGATCAAAACCCATAAATCCTGGAAATTTGGAATTCCTGACTCGAAAAGTGTTCAATTTACAGGATTAAATGGAAAGTTTGCTACAAAACTTGCAACTTTCTCTATGATTCTGGAAGATTTTTTTTTTAATTTCTTCCTGTAAAGTTACAATTTTGAAATTTTCTGGGGATAATAAAGAAATTAAAATCCGTAAATTCTGAAAATTTAGAATGTCTGACTCGAAAAGTGTTCAACTTACAGGACTAAATAGAAAGTTTGGGACAAAAATTTTAACTTTCTCTGTGAAGATAATTTTTTTTAATTTCTTTCTGTAAAGTTACAACTTTGCAATTTTCTAAGAATAATAAAGAGATCAAAACCCATAAATCCTGGAAATTTGGAATTCCTGACTCGAAAAGTGTTCAATTTACAGGATTAAAAAGAAAGTTTGCTACAAAACTTGCAACTTTCTCTATAATTTTGGAAGAATTTTTTTTTTTTTTTGTAAAGTGACAATTTTGAAATTTTCTGGGGGTAATAAAGAAATTAAAATCCGTAAATTCTGAAAATTTAGAATGTCTGACTCGAAAAGTGTTCAACTTACAGGACTAAATAGATAGTTTGGTACAAAAATTTTAACTTTCTCTGTGAAGAGAAATTTCTTTCTGTAAAGTTACAATTTTGCAATTTTTTAGGAATAATAAAGAGATCAAAACCCTTAGATCCTGGAAATTTGGAATTCCTGACTCGAAAAGTGTTCAATTTACAGGATTAAATAGAACGTTTGCTACAAAACTTGCAACTTTCTCTATGATTTTGGAAGATTTTTTTTTATTTCTTTTTGTAAAGTCACAATTTTGCAATTTCCTGGGGATAATAACGAAATTAAAATCCGTAAATTCTGAAGTTTAGAATCTCTGACTGGAAAAGTGTTCAACTTACAGGACTAAATAGAAAGTTTGGTACAAAAATTTTAACTTTCTCTGTGAAGATAATTTTTTTTAATTTCTTTCTGTAAAGTTACAACTTTGCAATTTTCTAAGAATAATAAAGAGATCAAAACCCATAAATCCTGGAAATTTGGAATTCCTGACTCGAAAAGTGTTCAATTTACACGATTAAATGGAAAGTTTGCTACAAAACTTGCAACTTTCTCTATGATTCTGGAAGATTTTTTTTTTAATTTCTTCCTGTAAAGTTACAATTTTGAAATTTTCTGGGGATAATAAAGAAATTAAAATCCGTAAATTCTGAAAATTTAGAATGTCTGACTCGAAAAGTGTTCAACTTACAGGACTAAATAGAAAGTTTGGGACAAAAATTTTAACTTTCTCTGTGAAGATAATTTTTTTTAATTTCTTTCTGTAAAGTTACAACTTTGCAATTTTCTAAGAATAATAAAGAGATCAAAACCCATAAATCCTGGAAATTTGGAATTCCTGACTCGAAAAGTGTTCAATTTACAGGATTAAAAAGAAAGTTTGCTACAAAACTTGCAACTTTCTCTATGATTTTGGAAGAATTTTTTTTTTGTAAAGTGACAATTTTGAAATTTTCTGGGGGTAATAAAGATATTAAAATCCGTAAATTCTGAAAATTTAGAATGTCTGACTCGAAAAGTGTTCAACTTACAGGACTAAATAGATAGTTTGGTACAAAAATTTTAACTTTCTCTGTGAAGAGAAATTTCTTTCTGTAAAGTTACAATTTTGCAATTTTTTAGGAATAATAAAGAGATCAAAACCCTTAGATCCTGGAAATTTGGAATTCCTGACTCGAAAAGTGTTCAATTTACAGGATTAAATAGAACGTTTGCTACAAAACTTGCAACTTTCTCTATGATTTTGGAAGATTTTTTTTTATTTCTTTTTGTAAAGTCACAATTTTGCAATTTCCTGGGGATAATAACGAAATTAAAATCCGTAAATTCTGAAGTTTAGAATCTCTGACTGGAAAAGTGTTCAACTTACAGGACTAAATAGAAAGTTTGGTACAAAAATTTTAACTTTCTCTGTGAAGATAATTTTTTTTAATTTCTTTCTGTAAAGTTACAACTTTGCAATTTTCTAAGAATAATAAAGAGATCAAAACCCATAAATCCTGGAAATTTGGAATTCCTGACTCGAAAAGTGTTCAATTTACACGATTAAATGGAAAGTTTGCTACAAAACTTGCAACTTTCTCTATGATTCTGGAAGATTTTTTTTTTAATTTCTTCCTGTAAAGTTACAATTTTGAAATTTTCTGGGGATAATAAAGAAATTAAAATCCGTAAATTCTGAAAATTTAGAATGTCTGACTCGAAAAGTGTTCAACTTACAGGACTAAATAGAAAGTTTGGGACAAAAATTTTAACTTTCTCTGTGAAGATAATTTTTTTTAATTTCTTTCTGTAAAGTTACAACTTTGCAATTTTCTAAGAATAATAAAGAGATCAAAACCCATAAATCCTGGAAATTTTGAATTCCTGACTCGAAAAGTGTTCAATTTACAGGATTAAAAAGAAAGTTTGCTACAAAACTTGCAACTTTCTCTATGATTTTGGAAGAATTTTTTTTTTATTTTTTTTTTGTAAAGTGACAATTTTGAAATTTTCTGGGGGTAATAAAGATATTAAAATCCGTAAATTCTGAAAATTTAGAATGTCTGACTCGAAAAGTGTTCAACTTACAGGACTAAATAGATAGTTTGGTACAAAAATTTTAACTTTCTCTGTGAAGATAATTGTTTTTAATTTCTTTCTGTAAAGTTACAACTTTGCAATTTTCTAAGAATAATAAAGAGATCAAAACCCTTAGATCCTGGAAATTTGGAATTCCTGACTCGAAAAGTGTTCAATTTACAGGATTAAATAGAACGTTTGCTACAAAACTTGCAACTTTCTCTATGATTTTGGAAGATTTTTTTTTAATTTCTTCCTGTAAAGTTACAATTTTGAAATTTTCTGGGGATAATAAAGAAATTAAAATCCGTAAATTCTGAAAATTTAGAATGTCTGACTCGAAAAGTGTTCAACTTACAGGACTAAATAGAAAGTTTGGGACAAAAATTTTAACTTTCTCTGTGAAGATAATTTTTTTTAATTTCTTTCTGTAAAGTTACAACTTTGCAATTTTCTAAGAATAATAAAGAGATCAAAACCCATAAATCCTGGAAATTTGGAATTCCTGACTCGAAAAGTGTTCAATTTACAGGATTAAATGGAAAATTTGCTACAAAACTTGCAACTTTCTCTATGATTCTGGAAGAATTTTTTTTTAATTTCTTCCTGTAAAGTTACAATTTTGAAATTTTCTGGAGCAAACAAACAGGTAGAAACCCTTAAATTCTAAAAATTTTGATTCGTACAATTTACAGGACTAAATAGAAAGTTTGGTACAAAAATTGCAACTTTCTCTCTAATCCTGGAAGAAAAATTCTTTAAATTTTTTCCTATGAATTCCTACAATTTTGCAAATTTTTGGGAACAATAAAGAGATCAAAACCTGTAAGTCTTGAAAATTTAGAATCTGACTCAAAAAGTGTTCAACTTATAGAACCAAATAGAAAGTTTGGTACAAAAATTCCAACTTTTTCTGTGATGCTGGAAGAAATTAAAAACAAATTCTGTAAAGTCAATTTTGCGATGTTCTGGGTATAATAACAGGTCGAAACCCTTAAATTCTGAAAATTTAGAAAATCTGACTCGAAAAGTGTCCAACTTACAAGACTAAATATAAAGTTTTGTACAAAAATCTCTCTGATCATGGAAGAAAAAAAATTTAAATTTCTTCCAGTGAAATTGCAATTTTGAAATTTTCTGGGGATAATAAAGAGATCAAAACCCGTAAATACTAAAAATTTGGAAAATCTGATACAAAAAGTGTCCAACTTACAGGACCAAATAGAAAGTTTGCTTCAAAAATCGCAACTTTTTCTGTGATTCTGAAAGAAATTAAAAAATATATATATTTTCTTGTAAAGTTACAATTTTTCCATTTTTTTGGGATGATGAACGGATCAAAACCCGTAAATTCTAAAAATTTAGAATCTCTGATTCGAAAAGTGTCCAACTTAACAGGAATAAATAGAAAGTTTAGTACAAAAATCTCTCTAATCGTGGAAGAAATCAATTTAAATAACGTAAATAACGTCAAACTGTTGACATGACAGGCAGAGTTCACATTCCAACGCCTACTTGGACGATTCTAATTGAAAGATAATGAAATGAAAATTATTTTAGAAATTGCAATGATTGACAGACAATAAAATGCGGACTTCTCAGTTCCTCATTGGTTACTCGTTCGATATGTGCGACAAGGATAGCGAAAGCAGGCTCACTTTAATTGGACAAGAATGGAGCTCCCCGCTTTTAGATCAACCGAAGTTTGAATTTTGCGCTTTTTTAGACCAAGCGTGTGAAACTCAAAAGCGGATATGAGGAAAATTATTAACGCTAATGAACCGCGAGTTTGACACGCTTGTTTTAGACCCTTCCGGTTGCGTATATTAAAAAAATCGTGCGTTAATGACTGTAGTTTGATATTGGAGGATGATTTTTTTAAAGCACAATCGAGTAGGTGTTGCACCCGTATGTTATATTTTCGTGTTGTATTTGAGATCCTGGAAAATTTCTGATTTTTAGTCGTCATTTGAACTGAGGTTCTGTACTTGTTGGCTTGAAATAAAATGTTTCCTTGATTACCCCAAATGGATGGAGAATTTGCCATGACGGACCGTGCAAGGAAAACAAGGAAAGATGGAGTTATTTAGACGAATGTAATTCAAGGAAATTTCCCCTGCACGTTTGCAAGGACTGTTTAAACCACCTAATGATCCATTTCCTTGTAAAACTATAGAGATTTAATGTGCCAAAAGCAAGTCGCATTGACAGCTAGTACAAAGCAAGCGTACCTATTGTGCGACACTGTCTCAAATCGTACGTCTAATGCCGTCCCCTGGTTGTCTGCAGAGTTCGAAACACGAAGAGAGGAAGCTCCAGCAACAACTCGATTACATGTTGGAAAAAACGGAGAAAAAAGAACGCTCGAGTAAAACGAAAGAGAAGAGGGAAAAGTTAAGTGATGAGGAAAAAGAACTGAGGAAAGAACGGAAGTTGGGTAGAAAAAGGGTAAAATTGAATATTCACAGTAAACCGATGCAATAACCGACTAATTTATACATTCAGCAGGACAGAGCCGAAGAGGCAATGCAAGTTGACATGAAAAGGCGGAGAGAGGAAGAAAAAGGTAATTCAATTTGTTTTTCGAATTTGCCGCTTTAATAGTAGGAAATTTTGTTTTTTAAGAATTGGCAGAACTAATTAGTCTGGCTGTCACCTGTTTCCTGTCAAGTTCTTGGTCAATTTATCAATATAATAATTGTTCTTTGCGGCCAACAATATATGTCCTTAAATACAAGGTGTTTATAAATGTTTCTAGCATCAAGGGTGGTTAACTCCAAATGTCAGTTGAAAATCGAAACCCACATTTGTAATGAGCGGCAAATTTCTTTGACATTTCATAGCCACCCTTGATGCTAGAAACATTTATAAACACCTTGTATAATAGATGTGAATACAGGTTGTGAGGTTAGGTTAAAATTCAGAAAGTCAATAAATGTCAAATTTAACGTTTCATTTAAGGTGCGCCTTTAAAAATCTAGAAGTTTTATTATTTTACGATTACTTAATGATTTACGTAACAAAAATTACGGAATTTGATAAAAAGCGGTGAATATTTTTAGGTCTTTAAAATGAAATTTAAAGAAATTCTGTTTCGGGCTCTACAATTTTAACTTTAGCGCAGATAATAAATAGGTCAAAAAAAGTAAAAAAGCTGAAACACGGAATTTAATAGAAGAATCTTGAAATTTTCGGTTCGTCTTCAGAATAAAAATCTTTAAAAATTCTATTTTTTGCTCTAAAATTTTGGAGCTTAGAACAGTTTATAAAGTCAAAAAGTAGTGAAACCTCCAAATTTTATTGATTTTGAATTTTGAATTATGAAAACTGCCAAAATTACGGAAAAATGAAGAAAATATTGGTTCGATTTCGAAATAAAAATTTATAAATTTTTTTTTTTGCTCCAAAATTTTTAAACTTAGCGCAGTTGATAAATAAGTCAAAAGTGCTAAAACCTCAAAATTTTACTGTTTTGAGAATAAAACAGCCAAATTTCCAAAATTTAATAAAAAATGGTGAAATTCTGGTCTAATTCAAAATAAAAATTTCCAAAAATTCTGTTTCTTGGTCTAAAATTTTGAAACAAGCTAAAAGTGGTAAAACCTCCACATTTTACTTTATTAGGATAAACTCTGCCAGAGTTATGGAATTCAATAAAAAGTGGAGGAAATTGGTCTTCAAAATAAAAATTCTATTTCTTGCTCTAAAATTTTGGAATTTGGCAAACTTCATAAATAAGTCAAAAGTGATAAAACTTTCAAATTTTACTACATTAGAATGAAAATTAGATGAAACACGGAATGTTATCTTTAAAAATTCTATTTTTTTGCTCCGAAATTTTGGAGTTTAGAACAGTTCATAAAGTCAAAAAGTAGTGAAACCTCCAAATTTTATTGATTTTGAATGAAAACTGCCAAAGTTCCGGAAAAGTAAAGAAAATATTAGTTCGTTTTCGAAATAAAAATTAAAAAAACGTTTTTCTTGCTCCAAAATTTTTAAACTTAGCGCAGTTGATAAATAAGTCAAAAGTGCAAAAACCTCAAAATTTAACTGTCTTGAGAATAAAACAGCCAAATTTCCAAAATTTAATAAAAAATGGTAAAACTCTGGTCTAATTCAAAATAAAAATTTCCAAAAATTCTGTTTCTAGCTCTAAAATTTTGAAACAAGCTAAAAGTGGTAAAACCTCCTCATTTTACTGTATTAGGATGAACACTGCTAAAGTTATGAAATTCAATAGAAAGTGGAGGAAATTGGTGAATCGTCTTCAAAATAAAAATTCTATTTCTTGCTCTAAAATTTTGGAATTTGACTTCATAAATAAGTCAAAAGTGGTAAAACCTTCAAATTTTACTACATTAGAATGAAAATTAGATGAAACACGGAATGTAATAGAAGATTCTTGAAATTTTTGGTTCGCTTTTAGATTAAAAATCTTTAAAAATTCTATTTTTTTGCTCTAAAATTTTGGAGTTTAGAACAATTCATAGAGTCAAAAAGTAGTAAAACCTCCAAATTTTATTGATTTTGAATGAAAACTACCAAAGTTCCGAAAAAGTAAAGAAAATATTGGTTCGTTTTCGAAAAAAAATATATTTTTTTTTTCTTGCTCCAAAATTTTTAAACTTAGCGCAGTTGATAAAAAAAAGTCAAAAGTGCTAAAACCTCAAAATTTTACTGGTAAAAATGGCGAAACTCTCTGGTCTACTTCAAAATAAAAATTTCCAAAAATTCTGTTCTGAACAGTTGATATAATACACAGGTCGAAAATTGCAAAACTTCCAAAATTAACTGCCAAAGTTAAAAAAAAATAATAATAAAAAATAGTGAATATTTTTGTTTCTTTTGTAAATAAAAATTTGTATTTCCTGACTAACATTTTGGTATTCAGTGTCGTTGACAAGCAATTGGAAATATTACTGGTTTGACATAAAAATACCACAAGAAGGGCATATAATAAAATGTGGAAATTTTTGGTTCATTACAAATAAAAAATATCTAAAAATTCTGTTCCTTTCTTTAAATTTTTGGAATTTAGCACAGTTAGTAAACATATCGAAATGAATAAAATCCCCAACAGTCCACTGTTGTATCATTAAAACGGCCAAAGGTACGAAATTTAATAGAAAGTGATGGAACTTTTGATCCATTTCAAAATAAACTTTTCAAAAATTCTATTTTTGCTCTAAAATTTTGAAATTTAGCATAGTTGATAAACAAATCAAACGTAGAAAAACCAAAAAATGATTACTGTTTAATGATAAAAACTGTAACAGTTCAGTTCGTCTTCAAAATTAAAATACCAAAAAATTCTATTTCCCGTTATAACATTTTCAAATTTAACGTTTCATTTTTGTCTTTAAAAATCAGAAAGTTTTATTATTTTACGATTACTTAATGGTTTACGTAACAAAAATTACGGAATTGGATAAAAAGCTGTAAAAATTTTTAGGTCTTTAAAATGAAATTTAAAAAAATTCTGTTTAGGGCTCTAAAATTCTAACTTTAGTGCAGATAATAAATAGGTCAAAAAAAATAAAACGGCCGAAGTTACGAAATTCTATAGAAAGTGGAAAAAATGTTCGTTCGAAATCAAAATAAATTTTTACAAAAATACTGTTTCTTGCTCAAAAATTTAGCAGAAATGATAAACAGGCGGATCGTAATAAAATCCTCCAAATTTCACTGTTTTAAGATGAAAACTGCCAAAGTTGCAGAAAAAGGTGTAAAATTTTAATTCGTCCTCAAAATAAAAATTTCTAAAAATTCTTTTTCTCCCACTAAAATTCTGAAATTTGGCACAGATGATAAGCGAATCGAAAGTTATAAAACCTGAAAGTCTTACTGTATTAAGAGGAAAACTGCAAAAGTTACACCATTGGATACAAAGTGGTGGATTTTAGTCCGTCTTCAAAACAATTTTTTTTTGAAAAATCTTTAAAAATTTAATTTTTTGCTGTAATATTTTGGAGTTTAGAACAGTTTATAAAGTCAAAAAATAGTGAAACCTCCGAATTTTATTGATTTTTAATGAAAACTGCCAAAGTTACGGACAAGTAAAGATAATATTGGTTCGTTTTCGAAACAAAAATTTATAAAATTTAAGTCAAAAATGCTAAAACCTCAAAATTTTACTCTTTTAAGAATAAAACAGCCAAGTTTCCAAAATTTAACAAAAAATGGTGAAACTCTCTGGTCTAATTCAAAATAAAAATTTCCAAAAATTCTGTTTTTAGCTCTAAAATTTTAGAATTTAAACAATTGATATAATACACAGGTTGAAAATTGCAAAACTTTCAAATTTAACTGTTAAAGTTGGAAAAATTAATAAAAACTAGTGGATAGTTTTAAGATGAAAACTGCTAAAGTTGCAGAAAAAGGTGTAAAATTTTAATTCGTCCTCAAAATAAAAATTTCTAAAAATTCTTTTTCTCCCACTAAAATTTTGAAATTCGGCACAGATGATAAGCAAATCGAAAGTAATAAAACCTAAAAGTCTTACCGTTTTAAGAGAAAAACTGCAAAAGTTACACCATTTGTTAAAATTTTGGAATTTAGCATAGTTGATAAACAAATCAAATGTAGGAAAACCGAAAAACTTTTACTTTTTAATGATGAAAATTGTAACAGTTCAGTTCGTCTTCAAAATTAAAATTTCTAAAAATTCTATTTCTCGTAACTTTTTCAAATTTAACGTTTCCTTTTAGGCGCGCCCTGAAATAAAAATTTCCAAAAATTCTGTTTCTTGCTCTAAAAGTTTGAAATTTAGCACAATGCATAAAGAAGCCGGAAGTTATTTGAAATTTCACTATAAAAACTGCAAATTTTGGTAAACAAGTCGCAAATAGTAAAACACAATTTTGATTGAAAATTTGAACATGATGCTAAAAATAATAATAAGTTAATCTAGGCAAGACTGCCTGGATCCAAAAATTCAATAAAATCAACAATTAAAAAATTTTTTCGAATTTGTCGCTTCAATAGGTCCATTAGAGTACTCAATTTGGAGTCGTTTATAGGTATAAGAGAACTCAAGTAGGAAATTTTGTTTTTAAAGAGTTGGCAGAACTAATTAGTCTGGCTGTCAAGTTCTTGGTCAATTTCACATTTCGGATTTTACGATTCGTGTTTAATAAATTGCTGGGTGAATCAAAAATGTATCAATATAATTGAATTGTCCTTTGCGGCCAACAAAACATATACCTAAATATAATAGATGTGAATGCAGGTTAGGTTACGTAAGGTGAAACTCAATAAATGTCAAATTTTAAATTGAATTGAAAATCAAGTGGCAAGTCGTGGTTACAAAACCATTACCAATCGTGTAAAACGAAAAGTCTTAGAATTAGAAAATTTAAATTTTTTATTAAAAAAAAGGTGCAAATTCGAAAAAATAGTATATAGGACTTGTTTTATAATGGTATTGGCCAAATTGGCCAAATTGTGTCCATTCAACAGTTTCAATTTTCTGATTTGTCAACAGCGGCAAAACTATCGCATCAAAACGGAGAGATCATGGAACCCGTCCATCCAAGAGAAAAACATCACAGATCTAGAGTAAGTGATCATCATTAATTTTCTTCAATTCAACTGTTTTTTTCAAGGACTTGTCGCCATATCCCAGGGAGCGGTCGCACGATGATCGAATGGAATTGAGAGAAAAACAATATCCTTTTTATAAACAATTCTAAAGAGTTTTTTCATTTGTACTTTTCCATTAAATTTCTTTTCAGTTTTGGGTTTTATCATTTTTGTGATCGTCTTTTCATTTCCATTTCATGACAATCTGTGATATGTGTTTTCCTTAATGAGAGTTACCAGAAGAAGTGCCGAAAATAAAAGGAGATGATAATTTTTTAAGAGGGCGATGTATTTAAATTTTATTTTAGTAATTTCTTAAAATGTATTAATATGGAATGTACGTTACTGATGTGATTTGTAGAATATTAAACTATGATTTAAATCAAAAATTCATACTTTCTTTGCCTTTCTAAGTTCCTGTTAATTCCTACTTGTTTTTGGGCTGGTGATTATAAAATTTGAGTTTTTACCCAAAATTTTAGCTTTTCTGTTTTAGTTTCAAAACATTTGACGTTATATCTGCCATTATTGGTGAAGAAATCAGTTTGTTCATTTCTGCTTGTGCGGGCACAATTTCAAAATTAAAAACTTTAAAAATTTGCTCATATTTTGAATTTTGACTTTTTTTAATTTTTGAGCTTTTGTTTGTACAAATTAATAAACAATTTTTTCTACAGTTTAAAAATAAAATTGATAAGATAAGATCTCTCCGAATCTGACGGTTTTAAGTGGAGAATTAACTGAATTATCACATTTGCCTCCTTTGAAAGCTTGTTTTAAACAGCTCAATTTTTGAAAAAATGTGGTTCTAAACTTGTACCACCTCATTTTGGCCGCCACTGTAACTTAAAAAATTTGACAGTTGCTTGTGGAGCCATCTATTGAACAAAATTGACAAATATTCACTACAGGTATCTAACTTATCTCTTTCAAATCCTGCTCGTCTCTAAAATTGCTCCTTTTAAAACTGGTCAATTTTTTACGGTTTTTATCTTCAAATTTAGAAAGGATTTTAGGGGTAAAGTCCGTTCTTTTTTAAAAACCACCAACACCGCAATCTTCACCGGCAACGTTGCCTAGGGAGATTTTTGGTGAGAGAATAATTGTCAAATTTTTGACATTTCTGAAAATTAGGTAGTGTTTCCGTTAAAAACGTTTCTTTTACAGCCTGTTCGATTGCAAATCAAAGGATTTAATAGTGAAAAGACTCGGCACGCCTAAAAGACCGTTTTTTGTAATCAAATTGTCAAAAATTGTAATCAAATTGTATGCAGGTGAAATAGTCCATCCGCTCCAAACAGTCCAAGAGCGCCGACAAGCCATCAAGTTCAATAAATTTGATGACAAAACTGTGCGTCGACGTCCGAAGCGCCGTTTTGAGACCATCCATTTGTTTCGTCCTCGATCTCACCTCTTCATCTGTGTTGCTTTCCGGAAATTGCAACTAAAAGCACAGTTAGACAATTAACTGATTGCAGATCGACCACACTTACTGTTGCTAAAGTTCTTAGTCTTTCGATATAATGCTCAGGAGCGTGTGTTTGGTCCACTGTATCTTCACCACCTTTTCTTGAGCAATAAATCTGCCATTTTTTCTGCGATGGCAAACTCAGCATTGCGGCTTTGTTAGGGGCGGTTAAGGCGAGTGCCAAGACATTTTTCTAATGGAGAATCCCATGTAAAGTATCGTCTAAATATTTCGCTTATTTTTTCATGTATCAGTTTCGTTCTTATTCTCAACTGCTTGTATTCATATTTTCTTCTAAAACTAAGAATCAAACATTGGAAAAAACATTTAATTTAAAAGTTAAAGGACTTGAAAATTCGATAATTTAGGGGTAGTTTTACGAATAGAAGTTTATGTCCGATTTTTGTGAATTTTTAAACTTAGAATTAGTAAAGAATACTTTCAAAATCACTTTCCCGCTAAATTTAAATCGATATCATTAAAATTGGTCTAGTTATGAGAGAGATAAACTAAAAAAATTTCAATCGAAGCTCTGAACTTTGCAGATAATTTACGACTAGGCTGATTTATAAGCGTACCCTCATTTGCGGTTTCTTGACCAGCTTTGGAAGTTGTAAATCAAGGGATTTCTTCTAAAATTTTTACCTGCTTGTTTCGCACAGAGGATAATAAAATGGTTACAATTAGAAGAGCGTTATTAAAAGTGCTAAGTACAAGCACATCGAAGTTTCATAATGCTTGATGTATGAAATTATAGAAACAACTATGTAGTATGAAAATTCATAAATTCATAATTTGGCTGTGCGAAAAAGAAGAGGAGAGCATGCGTGTTAGTTGGATTTAAGGTTATGCATCTTTGTAAACAGGTGAAGCGTTATGTATGAGAGCGAGTATTGTCCGAAATTAGAGAGCTCGTCGTACAAAAGAAGGAAAAGTGGAAAATGTATAAAAGTCAACATCTGTTTCACGATATGAAATATATTAGGAACCACGTTGCGGACCGAGTCCAGCAGTACTCAAACAAATTCAATAAATACACACTAACTGCTCTATACATAGCAATAATAATAATAATATAATATGAGTAGTAATAATAATCGTGTAATACGTCAGAGTGGGCGGACCCACGTGTCACATTCACTTAGCATTGCTAATTGAGGGCCTCGGGTTGTCTCGGCGCTCGATTGCAGGACGGGGAAAGGCGAAGAGGTTAGTTTCGGGTCGGGTCGGGTTGGGTCGGATCGAGCGCGAGAAAACCCCAAGCTCCGCGCTATATCAACAATCACACTTAGTTCCAAAGAAACTCACTATATGCGAGGCAGGTCATACCGAAGTATTTCCCAGTTTTGAGTTATTTTGGATACGTAACCTAGAATATATTTAAAATTTTAAATATATATCTACTACTATACAGGGTCTATCAGAACTAGCGGACCAAAATGAAACGATGTATTCACAATCTTCTGGGAATAATTGGAAAAATGTTTAAAAAAATCCATCTTTAATAGTGATCAGAAAATGAACAATTTAAACTAACCAATCGTGTTGCTGATGTTAAGTTACCTGAAAATTAGCTTTTCCTGCTTTATTTGTAACTATGGATGCATCTTAAATATTTTTGCATTGTTGTTACACTGACGTAATTTTTTAGGTGACGTCTTCTCATAAAAATTGACAAGTTTATTTTAAGACCAACAAAATGAAATAATAAACTCAAACTTTAAAATTAACAGAATCCGAAAAACAGATTAGTAAATGAATACAGAAATAACAAAAATGAATGAATTAGCGGTATAAATTTGAAAAAATAGGTAAATAGTTTTTAAAGTAAATGTTCAAAATTTCTTCCTTCCACTTGAATGCACAGAGCAGCTCTTCTCAGTAGACTTGCCCTAGCATTACTGACCATTTCAGCTGTTATTGAAGCAAATGCTTCTTGAATGCGGTTTCTTAACACGTTAATATTTTCAGGCATATTTCGGTACACCAAATTCTTGACGTGTCCCCAAAGGAAAAAATCTAAGGGCGTAAGGTCTGGCGACCTGGGGGGCCAACGTCTTGGGCCTCCGCGGCCTATCCATGCATTAGGAAATCTAACATCTAAATGGTTCCTAGTTACATTTGCAAAATGTGCTGGGCATCCATCATGTTGGAACCAAATATTGTTAATGTCAACATTTCTTAATCTTTGTAGAGGAATATTGTCTAGCAGCATGTCCAAATCATCAACTAAAAAATTTGTATAAATTTGGCCGTTGAGTCTGGCGGGAAATTCGTACGGGCCAACCTGAAAGAATGTGATGTTTTATAATTGCGTATAACTTGTTCTCAAAACAATTTACTATGGCGTTTCCAAAAATTCCAGCCCAAAGATTGACAGAAAATCTTTGCTGGGGATTACTTTGCCTGAAGACGTGCGGATTATCTCGCCCCCAAACATGAAAATTTCTTTGATTGAAAAATCCATCTTTTTGAAAGCAAGATTCGTCTGTAAACAATATGCTTTTGACGAAGTTCTCATTTGCTTCATGTTCCCGCAGAAGCCAAGTACAAAACTCCACTCTTAGAGGATAATCTTCCGGCGTAAGACATTGCACTTTAGTATAATGAAATGGGTGCATTCGTTCGTCTTTAAGAATACGTTGAACAGAAGAGGTGGACATTTCAAGATTTCTGGCCACAATACTAATGCTCGTTTCAGGTTCCTCTTCAAAAATCTCAATAACCGCTTCCTCGTTGTCCACGGTTCTCGCAGTTCTTGGGGCACCCCCAACCTCCCTTCTGCATACTTTAAATTACCAGATTCTCTTCCTCTCTGTACTAATCTTAAAATAACATTTCGGCTAGGCTGTTCCCTATTTGGAAAACGAAGTGCGTATTGCTGGATAGTAGCTGTTGCACCGCGATTACACTCTCCATACAACAAGACCATATCAAAATATTCTTCCGGGGTAAACATAATTAATTATTAAATACAATGAAACCACAAATCAACGTTTGGAATGACTGTCTAATTGTCAGAAATACTTTGTTATGACATAACAGTCAATTATTTTTTGCAACAATTAAATAGGTTTCTATGGTAAAAAATATATGTTTTAAGGTAATTTTACATCTACAACACGATTGGTCAATTAAAACCGTTCTTATTTTAAAAGCCGACAAGAATGGATTTTTTTAAACAATTTTCTCTTTATCTGCAGAAGATCATTTATCCATGGGATGATTTTGGTCCGCCAGTTCTGATAGACCCTGTATATGTATGATAAATACAGCATTTGCCTTATCAACTTTTTTTTAATAATTAGTGACAATAATAATAAAAGTTTTTTTTGTAATAATTTATCGTTTTAATAATAATAATGAATAAAAATCGAAATCCCTATGCTGCTGTGTTAATTTCAGTAACTTTGGCACGCGACATTGTATCAGTCGATAATACAGTTTCCATTTAACTTGTTCGTCCAGTTGACATCTTAGATGAAGGAGTAAATAGATAGCCCACTCTATAGTAAATTTTCGGAAATGACGCGCGGAGGCGACATCTATAAAAAAGTCACAGAAGTTTTACTTATTCCCGAAGACACAAACCAGCTACCTTAGATAAGACACGAACCACTGTGGGCATTTTTTCACTGGTTGTAATAATTTAATTTCAATTGAAAACGCTATTTCAATGTAACATATTTATTATACAATTATACATAGAAACATAAATAACAATAAATACCCAACATATAAATACATATTACAACGATTCATAAGCATACCTATTTTTTTGTAGTACTCGCGACGTTGAAAATGTATGTTTCAATAACGATTGCAGAAGCAAAATTTCACAAGAGTGTCCCCAAACATTGATGTTTAAGATGTTGGAATGTTTTCACTTAAAAAGAGCTGAATTTTCAATATTCCACATACTCTTCATAAAGGTTTCTTGAATTGTGTTGAACTCTTAATTCTGGTTGTTGCATCTTTTCTATTGTATCTAAAATACAATTATTTGTAATATTAACTAAAGTTTAACAATGTTAAATTTACCAAATAATTTTTCTGAAGTGTTGCAAGTTGGTGCATCTCTGGTAAAAAATGAAAATAGCTGGTCTCTTTATTAGACTCCAGTGTAAATAATTCTACAAATTAATAAATAATTGAAATATGCATATACATTTTAGATTAATAATACTCACCGATCGTAGCTTGGTATTAAATATGGTCATTCCTGAACTAATTATTAAATAAATTCAGTTCTATTGCAACAACAAAACAAGATGACCAGTGTAACTTTAACCGTTCTTATAAACTTCAACACTACAACTGAAGAAAACTCGAGAAAAAACTAAAAACTTAAAATTCAACACAACACATGTTAAAACTTTCCGTTGAACAAAACATAAACATTGTATTTGTTTCTCTTTTTGAATTATATGCATCCTCCTCAATTAAGGTAAATTAGAAATCTGTATTCTTTCATCATCAAAATTGCAAAACTTATGTGACTTAAACACAGAGTCCGCCACCGTCGATCAATCTCCACAAGGTACCACAAGGGTCTATAGAGTGACGCCCCCGTGGTTGACATTGGCGGTTGGAGTGTGTTATCAGGAGGTGCTGATTCACGACTTGGAGTTCTCCAGAGAGGACGCGGCGGACGTAAATGTTTGATGTGTAGGGTTCGGTGGATTCGTTGTTACCGAGGATTTGAGCAGTGGAGGCTGTCGGCATGGGGGCTAGGAGGAGTGAGTTTCGTACGCCGTGTTTCGCGATTTTTTGTTTAAGAAGCGACTGTTAGAAGAAATTATTTAAGGACTCAATAAAACCAAAAGGTCAAACTTCAAAATTAAGCTTTAATGCTTTTCTGGTACACTCTTGAGTCATGAGCAGTCATAAACAAGTATCGTTCGATGGTACAGACGAAGTGCCCCCGGTCATGGGTCCCCGTACTCCCGTGGTCCTGTGGCGGTACTCGCTGGCCTAACTCGTGACCCGATGAGTCCCGAATAATTGTGGCCAACGCCCTGGTCCAACAGGAACGGACTGGGATCAAAAGGGGCCCGGTCAAACGGACGCTAACATTCGGCCATTCCTGACATTGAGAGTGTCCTCACTCCAAGTCCAGTGGTGGACTGAAACTCAATTGAAAGTCTAAAAACTCTAGTTGTGACTATACACAAAACAAAAGAAAAAAAAAATGCAATGCTGTGGAATCGTCGCCATTCGACTACAGATGTGTATGCATGTTGCAGCAACTAAATTCCTGTAAAGAGGAGAACAAACTTGGCCAAGTTTATTAGTATCAAAACATAACTATACTAATAAATGAAACGAAACTAAAAATACTTAAAAGATACTTAAAAACTAATGTAGTAATTAAACTAGTGCATGCCTTATTCTAATGACCACCCTGCAACTAGCACAGTCAGTGATCCCAGAGTAGCACTTCCTCTCGCCTGTGGCGGACAATCCGCGGCTACCCGCTGACAGCCAACCGCGAACCCGCTGTACAAGCTGCCCCGTATTCCGCGACCCCATCTGGTTGACTGCTCTCGGAACTGCTCTCAGACCTCCATCACATTTGGCTTAGACCTCCAACTTAATTGACTGACTGGTCTCCAGATCTCAAAGATCTCCCAACTTATTTGGCTTACTGGTCTCAATTTTTCCACTAGTTCCAAATACAGCTACAACCATTGGTCCATTTACTGAGTATAACTTTTAACCATCACTCCATTTACTCATTACATACTCATCTTCCTGCGGCCTAATGGCGCGCACCGTCGCTTGCACCATGCCAATTCCAATTCTCGCAACGGGCGCCCGGGGACCAACTCCAGCTTCGCAACTGTCAGCACCGCTGCCTCACACCACCGAGACCGGAACCGTAACTACTCTGACCAGGAGTGGACTCACAACCACCCCTGACACGGGATACACCCCCATATCACATCCGTGATCGACAGGATGCACCCGCATACCACAGACTACATCTGTGAACCACAGGATCCCACCTGTGCAACTGAGTTCTCTCTGCAACTGAGTCCAACTGAGTCCAACTGAGTCCACCCGGCCTTCATGGAACTCCGGCCACCCATGAGATACACTCATGCCACTCAGTTCTGCCCATGGGTCCCACCCATGCAACTCAGTTCTGCCCATGGGTCCCACCCATGCAACTCAGTTCTGCCCATGGGTCCCACCCATGCAACTCAGTTCTGCCCATGGGTCCCACCCATGCAACTCAGTTCTGCTGGTCCTCATAACGGATCCATGGCCTCATATTATCGACTCCAGCCACACCGTTATACCTCAACCTCGAGCGACTACTCCCAGGAATATCTGAAATTTCGTAGCGTTCGTTGCCCAACTCCTTGGCAACCCTGAACGGTCCTCGCCACCGGGGTAGCAACTTATGACTTTTTCCTGTGCCCGGAGTACTCGTCACTCGAACCAGGACCAAATCACCCTCAGCATACGGATGCGCAGGACAACGCTTCTGATCAAACCGCCTCTTTTGCTCAGCCTGGTACTGATCGGTAAACTGCGTCATCCTCTCCCGCACCCTTGTGACGTCCACTACATCTTCCACTTGTAAGTGGCCCACCAGGTTCTCGGTCAGTTTACTCATCCCGTCTACAATGGCTTCACCCAGACGGGACACGGTCTCGCTGACGCTGTCAGGGACGCCAGAAGGGGTGTAGCTTCCCTCACGACGGCTACGCTGTTTAGAAGCCTTCTGGGACTCATGGCGCCGACGTCGGTGCGTACTCCGACTCCGGCTACGATGTCCCTTCTTGCGTCGTGGTGTGTCAGACTCCGGACTCCGGGTACGACTTCTTTTGCGACGAGCTTTTTCTCCCGTTTTGGGCATTGTTCTTTTGTTTTCACTTAACGTAACTTAGAAACTAGCAAAACTAAAATAACTGGCACTTGGGTTTATTTCCACTGGCACTCGGGTCTTTTATCCCACTTCTGATGTTTGAAGAAATTATTTAAGGACTCAATAAAACCAAAAGGTCAAACTTCAAAATTAAGCTTTAATGCTTTTCTGGTACACTCTTGAGTCATGAGCAGTCATAAACAAGTATCGTTCGATGGTACAGACGAAGTGCCCCCGGTCATGGGTCCCCGTACTCCCGTGGTCCTGTGGCGGTACTCGCTGGCCTAACTCGTGACCCGATGAGTCCCGAATAATTGTGGCCA
Source organism: Gnatocerus cornutus (assembly GCA_029298725.1). Classification (NCBI taxonomy): domain Eukaryota; kingdom Metazoa; phylum Arthropoda; class Insecta; order Coleoptera; family Tenebrionidae; genus Gnatocerus; species Gnatocerus cornutus. The sequence goes on from CM055516.1 coordinate 7,971,498, forward strand.
ACGCCCTGGTCCAACAGGAACGGACTGGGATCAAAAGGGGCCCGGTCAAACGGACGCTAACACGACCAATCCCAGAGGTTGGTCGGCTTGACGTTCCACATGTCGTACTGAAGGATTCCTTTGCTCACTGGGGACCCTACGTATGTGGGATAAGGGCCATCTTTCTCCGCGATTTCGCAACTAGCCTCCAAAGCACCGTAATACAAAGTTTCAAAGATCTGAGTGTTTAAAAGTTTCGCCTTCTCGCTATCGAATGGCATCCTCAAAAGAATGAAGGCGTCGGCTAAGCCTTGGACACCAAGACCCACAGGTCTGTTCCTCATATTCGAATTCCTCGCTTCTTCCAGGGGATAATAATTAACATCAATGACTTTGTTGAGGTTCTTGGTAACAACTTTGACTACTTTTTTGAGTTGTTGGAAGTCGTAACCAGTGCGCTCGGGGTTCACAAACATGTTCACGGCGATGGAGGCCAAGTTACACACCGCGACTTCGTCCTTGGACGTGTACTCAACGATTTCCGTGCAAAGGTTGCTGCTCTTGATGGTTCCTAAGTTTTGTTGGTTGCTCTTTCTGTTGCAAGCATCTTTGTAGAGCATATAAGGAGTCCCTGTTTCAACCTGTGATGAGTAAATAGCCCTCCAAACATCACGAGCTGGTAACTGCCGGATAAACTTCCCCTCTTCTTCGTATTTTTGGTATAACTTCTCAAACTCTTCGCCCCAACAGTCTGCGAGTCCTGGAGATTGGTAAGGACACATCAGTGACCATTTTTCGTCAGCATCCACGCGTTTCATGAAGAGGTCAGGAGTCCACATGGCGTAGAATAAATCTCGAGCTCTCTCCTCTTCTTTCCCTGTATTTTTCTTCAAGTTTAAGAAATCCATAATATCGGCGTGCCACGGTTCTAAATAAATCGCACAAGCTCCAGGTCTCTTGTTACCGCCTTGATCTACGTATCTCGCCGAGTTGTTAAAGACTTTTAACAGAGGAACAAGACCTTTGGACACCTTCTCCTTAGTGGTATTTGTAAATTCCGTTCCCTTAGCTCGGATATTATGCACGCTGACTCCTAACCCTCCCGCGGTTTTCGAAATTTTTGCGCATTGAACCAAACACCGGTAAATTCCCTCGAGGTTATCTTCCGGCATTGTCAACAAAAAACAAGAAGAAAGTTGGGAGTTTGGCGTCGCTGCAGCGAACATAGTGGGGCTCGCGTGCGTGAAGTATCGTTCCGACATGAGATTGTACGTTTCAATAGCCGCCTCGATGTCTTCGCCGTGGACGCCAACAGCAACGCGCATCAACATGTGTTGGGGACGCTCAGCGATTTTACCATTGATTTTAAGCAGGTAGGAACGTTCAAGAGTTTTAAAACCGAAGTAATTGTAAGAAAAATCGCGGTCGTAGATGATGCAAGAGTTGAGACGGTCGGCGTTTTTCATCACGATTGAGTGGTGGAAATCGGAGATCATGGGGGTTTTTCGGCCGTTTTTTTGCTAACGGTGTTGTAGAGGTCATCTATTACATCTGTTGGAGAACATAGGGTCACTGCACTAATCACTAATTAAAATGTGTTTGTTAGAATTAATTTAGTTGGTTTCAAGGATCTCGTAGTAGGTTGGGGAGCGGAAAAAATGTTCATTTACATAGTAAAACACTACTTTTAGGCATAAAGATCTACTCTTCACTTACCACTAAACTGCTTCTTTGTTTCTTTGTGAAGATTAGACACAGCAATTCGAGCAGCCAGAATAGCATAATCTGGATGATGAGTCGTCATCATAGCTGCAGTTTCGGCTGCTAAAGTATCCAATTCGACTGTCGTAATCCCTGGATATAATCCACTGATCACTTTTAAAGTCATCGACACCTAGGAAAAAACTGTATTTTCTGCAAAAAATGGGGTATATGTAATTACCGGCTCCACATAGTCCATATTTAAGCCGTAACATAATTTCTGAATACGGGATGTGATTTTATCCAGGTACACCTGTTCCCTTCTGCCGTCTAAATAAAAAATAACTCCTTGATTTGAGCATAACCTCAATTTCGTTGTATTTACCTCGCTTTAGAACGTAGTTTTTCGTTGGGGTATTGACCATGTTTGACGTTTTCACAACACAATCAAGAAATTAAAGAGAACAACTAGACGATGAAGGGTGAAAACAAACAAAATAACAGAAAGTACAACGAACAATTAACGTTTGACAAGTCGGTTTCGCGCTGCAATGGCAATAGCCAATTAGAGTGCAGAAAGTAGGAATGTGGCGCCTTCTGGTAAATCGAACACCTGTTCTTACCAAACAGGACTGTACTCAAATTTATTAAAGTCAGAATTAGGGGCTGGGCTGCTTTAGGGGTGTGTCCAAGATCTTTTACTAGCAGTTGTAATGTAGATTTCCAGCTTTCCATTTTTCTTGTTTAACAAATATGTATAAAAGACATCGGCTTGCTGATGTGGATATTAAATTATTATCTCTAAAAAACGTGAGGACACCCCTGTTCTATCCAGTTATTCAAATAAAAATTACCCGCCAATCAGACATTCTCCCTCCATCGCCAGTTCAAGAGGCCTGCTTCTATTGGCTCAAAACTTGTGTAGCAAACCTGCTGTGTTAATTTCAGTGACTTTGTATCAGTCGATAATACAGTTTCCATTTAACTTGTTCGTCCAGTTGACATTGGCGGTTGGAGTGTGTTATTTTTCTTTAGTGTTCGCATATTTGAACTTACTGTGTAAGTAAAATGTCTTGATGTTTATTAAATGTTATAAGTAAAATATAATTCGTCTGACATTCTGTTCATTTTGAACGGTTGTGACTAAAATTAAAGTAAATCAAATAACGGAATCCTGACCAACGAACGTGGTACATTGTTATTACCAGAGATTTGGTTATTACCGTTTTTCAGTGTCATAAAAGAAAAACATTGCTTTCACGTCCAAAACATGGTAGTAATTAATAACTAGAATAATTGTATTTATTATGCTATTGCTGGGAAGTTGTAACACGTGTTGTACTTAACCTAAAACTAACAGGTAGGCAATTATCTGAATTTGTGTTTTTGAAAAGGTTTTTAAATATCGCAGAGGAAATATCTGCTTAAAGCTGGCTGACTCGTACTGTAAGTTATTTCCATTCTTAGTTTGGTAGTTTCATGATCGAGAAAAGTTGTCCAAATCAAACAATACTTGACTTTCCGCTTAATTTACAATTTTTGAGTTTGTTCATTTATTGCTCTTTTAAATATTTTCAGAGTTCTTTTCTTTCTTTCTTAAGGGGATATCAAACAAATTTCAGTATAGGGCAAATTCAATGTATTTTTCCAAACACGATTACTCGAAAACTATTTGAGTAAATTGCTTTCTGTTTTTTGCATATGAATCTGTTTAACGTGCACTATGTTGAATGCTATATATAATTTTTGTAAACGGATTCTTTAATGACTTTTTGATTAATTAAATACGTAAACTTGGCTAAAAGCAAAATAATTTTTAGCATTCCACATGCCTAGACTAATTTTACATAATGTCGACTAAACAGATTTTTTTTAAAGTTAATAGTTTTTGAGAAATTGTGTTTGGAAAATTTCATATTCGAAGCATGTTATCCTTGTCTAGCAGTGACATCTCTTTTCTCTGTACCACAGAGGTCTGTCTGGTAGGTAGAAATGCGGGTACCATAAATCAATTTTGTAGCCGAAGGGATAGTTTACAACTGAAGCTTTTCCATAAACACACAAAATCTTAAATTTGCCTGAAACAAGATTTTTCTCTTTCATTCAAACTGAACGTAGCTTTGAGGATAATCATTTCAAAATTTTGGACTTTATATCTGATGAATTAGGATTTTAAATTGTTTTAGAATAGTTTTAGGTGATAAATATTTGTCTTTATCTTTATTTTTTAAGGGGATCTCGAACAAATTTGAATATAAGGCAAATTCAATGTATTTTTCCAAACACGATTACTCGAAAACTATTTGAGTAAATTGCTTTCTGTTTTTTGCATATGAATCTGTTCGTGCATTATGTTAAATGCTATATACAATTTTTGTAAAGTGAATATTTAATGACTTTTTGATTAATTAAATACGAAAACTTGGCTGAAAGCGAAATAATTTTTAGCATTTCACATGCGTAAACTTTTCAAAATTCACACATACGTATTTTGAGAACAACCAGACAGTAATATAACGTCTTGTTGTCAAAATTATAACTTTGGGGTGGTGAAAAGACTGAAAAAAATTTCGTAATTTAAAGGTTTTAAAAGATATATCAATCACTAAAGCAACAGAATATAATTATTATATATAATTTAATTATTTATAATTATGTTCACTATTTTTTGTTACATTCACAAAAATCTTGGACAAAATTCGAAAATCCCAGTGCATCCATTAATTCTTCAATTTTTGCAATTACACAAATCCCACCTTTTCGGGAAAAATTTAATTTATTTATAAAGATAAACATTAAATAATAATAATGAGACATTGTAATTATTAAGTTTCACGGGTGTAATTTGTAAAGTATCGGACTCAACTAGCAAAGTATTTAAGATTTACTGGCCATGGGCAATAATAATTTGGCCATCAGTGCAGTCAAAACTATTAGCTATTGTCCTGGCCACAAGATGATGGTAATAATAATCTAAACCACTCGGGCTGGGGTTTTAACAAGTAGTTTTTATTTATGGTTTTATTACCGTAGTAAGCAGACTGACCATGGGTAACTCACTAAAAGAGTGCCGTCTACAAATAATGAGGGTTGAAGGGAGATGCTGCATTTAACGTTTGGATGTTTAAAATGTTTCATATAATTTTTCCTTTACGCAGAATTTTGAAGCAGAATTTACCGTTACAGTTTGTTAGATATCCCCTTAATTCTGCTAATTTCTTAGGATCATAATTATTGCACGCAGTGGCGGAACTATTCCGTTTGAGGCCCGTGGCAAATTCATTGGATGGCTTGATTGATGATTTTTTTGGCGTTTCAAAAATTTGAGTGTAGTCTGTACATTACTGTCATTGTCATTACTGACGTTTAAAACACCAAAGTATTGACAAGTTGTCAATTAAAAATTATCATGACTGAAGTATTTAAAGTCGATAAAATTAGAATAATCTCTTTAGAACAGAGCGGTATAATTTACATTCAGGTTCTTGCAATATTGGAAATTCAGTGTATTTAGAAATTAAAAAATTAAAACTGTCAAAATTGACAATTAAGGTTAGTACTTCTAAGTGGGGTTTCACACCATGCGACAGTTAAATGACATTCACGTCTAAGATTTTTTCTCCCCGGCTGTACATACGAACGTTATAACTATAACAATTACCTAATAATTTAACTGAAATTACAATGTTTGTCTTAGAATCAAATTTAGATAATTAAAATTCTATTTTTCTGGCTTTTTGTTCGGCAAAAGTGTTAATTACTTCATCGAAGTTCAAATTCCGGGCCATGGAATGTTGGATGGACAAAACAGCTAAGCTGCTTAACCTTTCCTGTCCCATTTCTTAGATAAGTTTTTGTCAATTTTAATTTTGAAAATGATCGCTCGGCATTAGCCGTAGTTACAGGGATGGTAATAAATAGCAGAAATGCAGTGCAGACTTCAGAAAAGCTTGAAGACATAAAATGATTCTTGATAATTAATAAGTCAGCCAGTTCTCCTATAGAAGATGACGTTTCTATTTCATGTCGAAAAGCGGATCGAAAACTAAGAATTTCCTTTGCAAACGAGATCGATATTATCTTTTTTATACAAATTGACAAATATTAAAGCTTTTTCTAACAAATCGTTATCATTTAAATTTTGCAAAGTGACAGGTTGCAAGATACTGAAATTAGAAACAACTGTGAGCAGCACAATGAACATACACCGCATTTGGCTCGATATCTCTTAGGAGTTTTTGAACTCCGCTATAAGTGCCTTTCATGTTATTAGCTCCATCATATCGCTGTCCACGACACTTATGCAGAGAAATAAATACTTAAAAAAAGAATTATCAAAATTACAATTTATTCCCAAACACCAAATTTTGTCAAAAAATGCTGACGCGCGTTTCGATAGCAATGCTATCATCATCAGAGCGATGATTAAAAGAAAATTCACATATTTACGAAATATGATTACTAAAAATAGGAGATTTATAGGAACACACGCAATTACGGGGTAAAACATGAGATTTCAAGCAATCTTTCCAAAACTGTTTAGTTCCACTATTATTATGTGTTTTATTATTACATACATATATTAATAATCCAATAAATTCGCAATAGCGCTCATTAATGTTTATTAATTTATTTGTTCATTACTAATATTTCTATTATAGACATGGACGAGAGAGAGAAGAAAAGAAGAAGAATTAATACCGAGGGTGAATCTGTCAACCGGGATCATGACAAAGAAACTGATAATAGACCAACAGAGGTAATAACGAATTGACTGATCAAGATAATTATGGCAATGTAGTTTTTTGTCTTTGTTTTACATGTGCGTTCTGTTTTATTCTTTGATTCGTTTTGCTGATTTATTGTTTTTCATGCATATGTAAGTGTGGTTCATTGCTAGGAACTGCACATACCAGATTCATTAAAAGCATCAGATGTCGCCGATTTAACTACAGAGGACTTTAAGGTCGCCAGAACAAAACTCACCTTTGTAGATAAGAGCGAGGGCATAAAACGTTTATTTGAATGTTCAGCATCTGGGGTCCAGATAACAGCCCCGAGGGGCTTTGGAAAATCAACATTTATGAATATGCTCGAGGTATTTTTGATGACAATAATGGATGAAGATGGAAGGCCAATTTCAAATCCAGGCAGTTCTGATAATTACAAGATGTTTATGGAATTAAAGCTGGGTCAAAAGCACGGTGGATTTGTTAAGCAACATTGCGGTCAATATCCAGTGATTTCGTTGAGTCTTAAATGTGTGAGAGGTGAAACAAGAACAGATAGAATATCTAAACTCCTAGAATATCTGTTCTTGTTTCACCTCTCACACATTAGGGAGTCCTAAAGGATGCTATTTGTGAGACATTCAAAAAGCATTTCTACCTGCTTGAAACCGCTCCTGATGGTTTTAAGAGCTTCAAAAATAAGAAACTGGAGGACATCGAACTGTTTTTGAAATATTATGAGATTAATAGGGTGGAGGAATTGTCTGAAACGAATGTAAAAAAAGCTTTGAAATTCTTGTCTAAAATCTTGTACGATCACTTTAACAAGAAAGTTGTTATACTTGTAGACGAGGCCGACGCGCCCATTGTGAAAGCTATTACAGGCACGGTGGATAATGAAACCCTGAAATACCTCATGCGTCTTCTTAGGGATATGTTGTCAGCAGGCTTGAAGGGGAACCAGTTTCTGCAACGTTCATTAGTTAGTTCTTGTGTTCGCTTATCAGGCGTATATTCCTGGGAGATAAACAATCAACCTCCCAGGAATATACGCCTGATAAGCGAACACAATCAACCTCCCAGGAATATACGCCTGATAAGCGAACACAATCAATCTCCCAGGAATATACGCCTGATAAGCGAACACAAGAATTGCTCTGTTCCTCCAAGAAAAATTGTTTTCTGAAACATATGGATTCACAGAACAAGAAGTACATAATCTGTTGGAGAATGCTGCATTGCAAGCAGTGAATGATTTTAATGGTGTTAAAAAGTGGTATAATGGATACCAAATGTTACATCAAGATGGGGTAACGATTTACAGTAGCTGGTCTGTTCTAAACTATTTGAGCAACAGTATTGAAGAAGGAAAAAAAATGTTTGACACTTATTGGGCCAAGTCAGGCTTACTGACATTTTTACAACAATTGCTTGTGCATAATGAGATATATAAGATAATCAACAAACTTATTAATGGCGAGAATATTTCAATAGTAGTAGCTGAGCCAGATGTTGAAAATATGTTGGAGTTGAAAAATACGATTTCTTTTCCATCTACAAAGTTGAATGAGAAACAAGTGGATTTCTTCTTGCAGCTACTGTGGGATGAGGGTTTGTTGAATGCAGTTGAGAAGTATGGGGATACTGTAGTCCTAAAGATCCCAAACTTTGAGATGAAGACGGAAATCCAACGTAAATGTTACACTCAGTCGCTTTTTGAAACCAAATATAAGCTCAAACGTGAGAATATAGAGACATACATAGAAGCACTGAATCGACTGCTACTAATAAGGAGTAATGAAGAAGAAAAAGGTGAAATAGAGGAATCTGAGGAAGGGACAACTGAAAAATATGAAGAAGCAATACGCAACCTTGTTAATGCGGTTTCACTTCTTTTCTCAGGTGATGCGGTAATTCCATTTAATGAATCAGAGTTACATCACATCCTGTTATTTTTAACATATAATAACGAGCTTCTCACATCACAGTCTAGTAGGGCAGTTGTGAATGTATCAGAAGAGTTGCGAGATACCGACGAGCTGAAGAAGCTTTATCCACGCGAGGCCAAGACAGGTTCTCAAAGTAAGCGAAAAGAGAAACGTGGAAGAAAAAACGAGTGTGACATTTGTGTGACTCGTGGAACAGGTGGACTCATATTGGAATTAAAATTTCTCAACGAGGATAAAGCAAAGGAAAATTCAAGAGCTGCGCTTGAACAAATTATTGACAAAAAGTATTACAAGATTTTTGACAAAGACGAGTATAAATATGTTGGAACCAAAATCTATGTTGGGTTGTGTTTAAAAAAAACTTGCATGTGGCAGCGAATTACTTAGTCGACAATATTGATATAAACAAAGCAAAAATTGTATATGGCAACAAATAAGTTTTCTTTAGATATTTTCTTATTTCAGATAGTTGATAAAATAATCTAAGAGTCTTTGTATATTGTATTAATAATAAAATATTTTGAGAAAAAATTTGAAATAAAATGTCACACAATAATGCCCTGTTATTCTGTCAATTGGCCACAGGGCTATGAGTCGAAGACTTACCAATAAACGGTGAAGCTGTCGGCTGGACTTCAAGTTGCCCCCCCCTCTCAAGAATTTTTTAAATATCTCGTAAACTGAAAAGGCACAATAAATTTGAGCGAAAGCACAATAAAAGCACAATAGAATAGCACTGTTTAAATTAATTTACTAGCCAATGGGGGGGCAACTTGACGTGGGTATCGTGTGTGACACTTCTACCAACTCACATGAACAAAAAAATAAACCTGTCACTAAAACCACCGCTTTCTTCTTTCGTATTATTTTTCAAGTCCGTTTTTTTATTAAAAAACCACCAACACCGCACTCTCCTACCACTTTACAACTGGCAACGTCGTCGATGGTGACTTTTTAGTGATAAAATCAAATAGGTTAACTCCCTAATTGACAATTTGATTACACAAAACAGCCTTTCAGGCTATGCCGAGTCTTTTCACTATTAAATCATTTGGTTCGCAATCCAACAGGCTGTAAAAGAAACAATTTAACGAAAACACTGCCTAATTTTCAGAAATGTCAAAAATTTGACAACTATTTTGTCACCAAAAATCTCCCTAGGCAACGTTGCCGGTTGTAATGCAGGGGAAGATTGCGGTGTTGGTGGTTTTAAAAAAAAAACGGACTTTAAAGTGCAGCTCATTGCTATCAGTCCCCTCTCCTGTGTAAATTTTCAAAATTTTTTGGGTGTAAATCAGGCTTCCAAATTTTTAGGGAGAAAATTAGAGAAAATTGAATGTAGCGATTTTTGAGGTTATAGTTTATCCGGTGAGAGATTGGGATATTTCGACAGTTGACATATAGGTTGGTAGCAAATTATGCTACAAAATACACTAAAAACACTAAATTCCTACGCGAAATGGGTTGACAGGGTTGTCAGTAACTGGGGTTATTTTGTTATTTTAAATTTCGCGCGTTTGGTACACTTTTTATCGCGTAGATTTAGTGACTTTTCTGTCATTCAATCTGTCACCGTACAAACTATAACACGTTGTCAAAGTTGAGTGTATTAATCAATGACTAATTAATTGCAGTGTTGCAAAAGAAAGATTTCAACAGAGATTTAACAAGTTTTGGCAATGTTGTGCAAGACGATTAGCTTCTACGCATGCCACAGTTGCGTCAAGGTCAAACGCTTTTGTTGCCAATTGTTACTGATAAAAATCGCTAAGGGCTGCTGCCAACTTAACTTTTTAATGAGTGGACCGATAGTAATGAGCTCTGGTATATTTTCAAAACGGGCTAAAAAACGCACAACGATTAATTTTAGTTTTCTCCCCTCGTTAAAAAGAAGAGTAACTTTCTTTATTTAGGTTGGTACCGCAATCTCAAGTTTGACAGTTGACACGCTGATTTTGACAAGAATATTTATTTGTTTAGTCGTTATTTCAAAATTTATTGTTTTGGTGGCTCTGCAGTCAAAAGGGGGCTCAGGTATTGTCACACATTTAATTTCTACAAAAATTTGTGTACAGTTCACTCATTTTTCGAACTGTCAGCTGATTGTAGATAACTCAAATTGCAGTGTAATAGCGATTGTTGAAATCATGAATTAGACTTAGATCGACTCTAACGCACAAAATGGATGTGATAAAGGTAAGACGAACAAAGTAAAACTTTGATTTAACGAATTGTTTAACAGGATTTTGGTACTGCCATTTTCTGGGGTGTTTGCGATAGTTTTAAGGGACTCTACACACTGTTCTACCTAGACAAAGAACTGAACAGGAGAAAACTGTCGCGGCTGTCTCCAACTCACTCAAATTCTCCTATCAGGAGACGATACTCAGAGTCGCGAGATTCAACACCTGTCAGAACTCTACAAAAACATGAGTAGATCTGTTCTTTTCTGAGTTCTCAATCTCATTTAGTTGGTTTTAGAGAGTCGACGGTAAAGTCGAGGATTATACAATGTGGATCACTAAATGGTGCAATATTTTTAAGTAGCATACTTCTCTTTGAGTACCTCTTCTTGCCGGCAGTTTATGCCTGCATTATGCTTGTCACTGGTAAAGACAGCTTCAAGGGACAAACTGCTTGGTTTTGGGCGGAGATAACAATAAGAATAATTTTTCAATCAATTTGGGTAGTTCCTTTATTTGCAGTCAGTAAAGTTGTTAACAATTTGTGGTTCCAAGTAAGTTCACTTAAGTGTCGTTCTTATCACTAACTAATTTTTTTTTTATTTTTATAACAGGACATTGGACAGTCAGCTTACAGATATAGCAGAGGTAGATCCTCAGCTTCTCTAAGTCTGAGTAAGACTGTTGCTGACTTCATCTTCAGTAGTGTGGTGGAGACTCTCTTTCTGTTACAAGCGCTTCTCATGACTTATTTACCGGTCCCACATCTTGGAACTGGTTTACATTTAATTCATCTCAGTTTGTTGTACTCTTTGTATGCTTTTGAGTATAAATGGGGCGAAATGGGATGGGAAATCCACAAAAGATTGACGTGTATTGAAGCAAATTGGCCGTACTTTATCGGATTTGGATTGCCCCTGGCGCTCTTCACGCAAGTTTCTAATTATTGGATCAAGTAAGCGATTTGCTGATTTTTTGTTCTGGTAGCATTGATTGTTTTCACACCACAGTATAACCAGTAGTAACTGTTTTCTTTTTTCTACAAAATCCGGCAACACTTGTCTTTTGCGCAATTAAGAACATTTTTTAAAAAATGTATCCACAAATTCAGTGATATCAACAGTGCAAGCATTAGAAGAGTAAACACAAAGCTTTCGAAATTTCTAATTACTTAATTAATTATAATTTACTTAATTATAAATTTTAATGCACACGATTCAAAATTGACTAAATTAAAGGAAAAAGTAGAAAATTTTCGAAAAATTTGAATCGTTCAAAAACTAAAATTACTAAAATTGATCAATTTTGGTGTCTATAATTTTGTAGTGTTGCACTTTTGATAAAAATGTTAAGAATAATAATAATCTCCATAAATTTACGTAAGATTAACAAAATTATGTAAATATATATAAATTTGATTCTTTTAATATCAAAATGTATAGAATTAGGCAAAAATTCCAAAATTTTCGAAATTTCTGGTTCATCCCAAAATTTTTAACAAGTCGATTTTTGTCTATAATTTTGTAATTTTGAACATTTAATAAGACTGTTAACATAAAAATAATCTCAATAAATTTAAATGCTCTAAAAACCAAAATTAACAGAATTAGAACACAAAATAATCAAAATTTCTAAATTTCTAAAATTTCTCACTTGTGCTTTAGAATTTTGTACTTTGATACAGTTAATAAACAAGTTAAGAGCGATAAATATCTATAAGTTTGAGTCCTCTAATGCCAAATTGAAAACATTAGAGTAAAATATTCGAAATTTTTGGTTTGCCCAAAAATGAAAATGTGTCAAATTGCTGTATTAAGGTCTATAATTGTGTAATCTATAAATTTGAATGTTCAAGATTCAAGATTGACTAAATTAAAGCAAAAAGTAGAAAAATTTGAGAAAAATTTGAATCGTCCAAAAACTAAAATTACTAAAATTGATCAATTTTGGTCTATAATTTTGTAATTTTGCACATTTGATTAAAATGTTAAGAATAATAATAATCTCTATAAATTTGACGTTAGATTAACAAAATTGTATCAAAAATTGTGAAATCCTTAGTTACTCACAGAAATGAAAATTTCCAAATTCTGTCTTTTGCGCTGTAGAATTTTGCAATTTGGCTCTTGAGAAGAAAAATCTCGACAAGTTCAACTACTCAAATAATAACTTTCAGTTCTGACATTTTCGGTCCGTCCTAAGAATGATTTTTAACTAAATATTTGTGTGTTCCGCTCTATAATTTTGCAATATGGCGCATATCAGAGAAGAGTAACCTGTATAAATTTGATTCCTTTAATATCAAAATGTATACAGTATGTCCCCGGATTGAGTTCACAAGAGGGAAAAAAAGTTTATTTTTCATTTTACAAAAAAATGACAAAGGAATAACATTTTTTGCTTATTTCAAAACATATAAATCTGCAATTAAAATTTCAAAATTATTAGTTTGTACTCTTAAAATTAATTTTTTCATTATTTTTATTTATTAAATTTTGTAATCGTATTCAAATAATAGCAGGCTGTGGATTCACAAAATCAAATAGTGCGTTAAACATTAAAGAAAATTTTTCCTAATAATGTGTAAATATTAAAAAATTGGAAAAAAATGCAATTGCATCCTTAACAATAATTGAGAAAATTCGAAACAGTCTTAAATAATTACGAGTTAGAATTGAACTATGTGCTAAAACAGGTAATGGACCAATCAAATAGTAGAAATTGGTTTGAGTTAAGAAACAAATTTCATTCCTTTGACATTTTTTGCTAAATTAAAATAAAAAAGTTTTTCGTTATTTTTTGTTTTTTTCAATTTCCAGAACACAGCTTGATAATATTAAAGTTTTAATTAAAGATTTATTTATTTTAAATTAAGCAAAAAATATTATTCCTTTGTCATTTTTCTGTAAAATGAAAAATAACGTTTTTTTCCCTCTTGTGAACTCAATCCGGGGACATACTGTAGAATTAGGCAAAGATTCCAAAATTTTCGAAATTTCTGGTTCATCCCAAAATTTTTAACAAGTCAATTTTGGTCTATAATTTTGTAATTTTGAACATTTAATAAGAATGTTAAGCATAAAAATAATGTTGATAAAATTGAATGCTCTAAAACCAAAATTAACACAATTAGAACACAAAATAATCGAAATTTTAAAGTTTCTAAAATTTGTCACTTGTGCTTTAGAATTTTGTACTTTGATACAGTTAACAAACAAGTTAAGAGCGCTAAATATCTATAAGTTTGAGTCCTCTAATGCCAAATTGAAAACATTAGAGTAAAATATTCGAAATTATTGGTTTGTCCAAAAATGAAAATGTGTCAAATTGCTGTATTAAGGTCTATAATTGAGTAATTTCTATAAATTTGAATGCTCAAGATTTAAGCCAAAAAGTAGAAAATTTTCGAAAAATCTGAATCGTCCAAAAGCTAAAATTTTTAAAATTGTTTGATTTTGGTCTATAAGTTTGAAATTTTACACACCTAATTATAATATTAAGAATAATAATTATTTCGATAAATTTGTATGTTCAAAAGCCAAAATTCACAAAATTATTGGAATTTCTAGTGTGTTCTAAATAAAATTTTCTAAAATTCTTTCTAAACTTCTCCTTTAAAATTTTGTACTAACTTTTACCAAATTAGCTTCAAAAGTACAAAATTGTCGAAAGATCTGATTCGTCCAAAAATGAAAATTTCTAATCGATTTTAGCCTATAATTTTGTAATTTTGCACACTTAAGAATATAAGAATATTGAGAATAATAACAATAATAATCTCCATAAATTTCAATGCTTTCAAGCCAAAATTCACAAAAATATGTAGAACAAAAAACACAAAATTATTTGAATTTCTAGTTCGTTCTAAAACAAAATTCCTAAAATTTACAGTTAAAAGATCGATAAATCTGATTTGCCAAAATTATCAAAATTAATTAAAAAAAAACATAAAAATGAACATTTCTAAAATTAGTCTGTTTTGCTTTATAATTTTGAATGCTCTAAAGCCAAAATTCACAGAATTTGAAAACTATAAAATACTAAATTTTTGAAAACCCCACTTTTTTTCTAGAATTTTGTAATTGAAAACAAACAAGTTGCAAATAACAAATTTTCATAAATTTGAATGCTCAAGTCCCAAATTAACTAAATTAGATCCAAAAGTACAAAATTTTCAAAAGATCTGGTTCGTTCAAAAATTGAACATTTCCAAAATACAAGGTGTTTATAAATGTTTCTAGCATCAAGCGTGGCTATGAAATTCCAAAGAAATTTGCCGCCCATTATAAATGTGAGTTTAGATTTTTTAACTGACATTTGTAGTTAACCTCAATCATAAAGCAAAGTAAGTTTTGAGAAGAAAACTATTCTAATTGTGGTTTGAAACCTGAAAATCAAAAATTTGGATACAAAACCGTAACTGAAACGTCGTTGACGTATGTAACATAAATAATTGTCAAGATAGTTATATTCACTATAAACACAAAGCGGCAAAGTAGTGCACGACAGGAATTCCAGAGCCATGCTAGAAACTTAATTCGTTCTAAAAAAAATTGACATTTTTTCTCTACAAATTTGTAACTGGAAACACTGAATAACCACGAATAGCAAATCTTTATAAATTTAAATGCTTAAAGCCATTAGTAACAAAATGGAAGCAAAAATAACAAAATTTTAAGTATTAAACATGAAAAATGTCAAAACTTGTATCTTGGTTTTAAAAGTTTGTATGTAATTTGGTACAGTTAATAAGTTTATAATAATAAATTTCCATCTAAAATTAACAAAATTACATAAAATAATACAAATTTTTCATGATTTTCTAGTTGGACACAAAGAGGAAAATTTTAAATCTTGTTTCTGTTCCGAGATAAAAATGATTCCTTTTTCAGTGGATGCATCTTCTCGATACTCTTCCCCGTGTACATCATAAGTGCAAATCAAGCCAACCTTCCTCCGGAGTCTTGGTAAGAAAAAGAAACGAAACCACCCCTATTTGACTTCTTCATCTGTTTTAGCCCACGGATCCAATTTTTTTCCCCTGTGATTGTGGTATCTAACACACTATTTAGTCTTTTGCGTAAAGAAAAGAAACCGACGATAATACAACGACCAGATGCGCCACAACGGAGATGATCTTCGCTGAAGAAACTTCGCCAACCTCAATACCGAGGGTGTTAAAAAGGATTGTTTTTTTTAAATTTTTTTGACTTATTCAGGTTGTTAGGTAATTTTAATTTTACAAGTGTATGTGATTTTTGTACCTTTATATTTAGAGTAAATATAATTGGAAAGTTAATTATTCAAGATGTAACCATGCAAATTGTCCTTATCCACATACTCATCAGATGGTTTTTGTAAAATATCCGGTGCCATCTTATATTTACAAAAATTAATACTCCTCTGTAAGTAGCCGTAACTCAAAGCAGCATCGTTGTCTTCAGTATGAACATCTCCACTTCTGGAAACTTCGAATTTACTCCATTTGTAGTTGACGCATTTCCGACTACCAGGGAAACTCTGAAGAAGATTTAAAACCGTTGGATGTGACAGCCCGAAGAAGTCGTTGCCTCGCGGCCTCGTGCTCACCACATTCAACGACAGAGCATCGTTTATTTTCTGTAAAAGCAACGAGTGGCAAACGTCAGGAGTGTCGCCGATTATGGGATTCGAATTGTCGTCCATTTCAATCTCAAATCTGCAAAAAAGGTAAAAAAGTGTCTTTAATTACCCTTGCGCCGGGCCGTACCGAGGCAAACCGTTGACTTCTGAGATTTTACAGCTGTAGATACACTTCACGGTGGGATCGTCTAAGCTTCCGTAAATTCGCGTCGAAATGAATCCCACGGGATAAATGACGTCCTCTGAATGGAACTCGGCCCTATCTGAAACCACCTCGCCCAAACAGTGGATCGTCAAGTTCCCGAGTTCGATAGGGAAGATCGGGCGCCCTGTGCTATCCAGTGGGATGGGTTGGACGATTTTCTTTCGGGACCTCGACGCCTTTCGGGATTTTGATTTTCTGTCTGAAAAATACATAATATAGTGAACATAATTTAGTAAATTCTCTCATATTATACAGACTAGTCACCCTGTCTGGCAACAATTTTTTAAAAAAGTTTTTCGAATTTGCCGCTTTAATAGGTCCATTAGAGTACTCAATTTGGAGTCTATAAACGGACTATAAGGTCAAGGTTACTAAAATTAACAGGTTTGCTACAAAGTTTTCAGCCAATAGAAGCAGGCCTCTTGAACTGGCGCGAATACGTCATCAGAAAGCTCTTTTAAATTCCGATCGAATTTTTTCATTGCTATTATTAGTTAAAACAGCAATATGTATTTAACACTCTGATGCAAGAACTTTGTTAAACAACATGGGCGATCAACAATGTTTTTACACCCCAAAACAATTGACAGAACTTTCTTGTGACGTCCCTAGCAATCAAAAGGGGTAACGAGCAAACCGGCTGAATTTAGGAACCTTGTTTTATAGGTATCTATAAAAAAACTCAGTAGGAAATTTTGTTTTTTAAGAATTGGCAGAACCAATTAGTCTGGCTGTCACCTGTTTCTTGTCAAGTTCTTGGTCAATTTGGATTTTACGATTCGTATTTAATAAATTGCTGCGTGAATAAAAAATGTATCAATATAATTGAATTGTCCTTTGCGGCCAACAATAATTGTACCTAAATATAATAGATGTGAATACTGGCTGTGAGGTTAGGTTACGTTTTGTCAAAATTCAGTGATATAGTTTGTACGGTGAGAGATTGTATGACAGAAAAGTCACTAAATCTACGCGATAAAAAGTGTACCAAACGCGCGAAATTTAAAATAACAAAATAACCCCAGTTACTGACAACCCTGTCAACCCATTTCGCGTAGGAATTTAGTGTTTTTAGTGTATTTTGTAGCATAATTTGCTACCAACCTATATGTCAACTGTCGAAATATCCCAATCTCTCACCGGATAAACTATAGTGAAACTCAATAAATGTCAAATTTTAAATTGAATTTGAAAATCAAGTGGCAAGTCGTGGTTACAAAACCATTACCAATCGTGTAACACGAAAACTCTTAGAATTGGAAAATTTAAATTTTTTTATTAGAAAAAGGGTGCAAATTCGAAAAAATAGTATAAAGGACTTGTTTTATAATGGCAATGGTGCACTCGCCCCGTACAAAACTCGCCTACGGCACCAAATTGGCCATTATAAAACACGTTCTTTAATATACTATTCTTCAAAAATGTTAATTCTATCGAAATTGATTGACAATATTTTAAAAGAGAGATTTTTATCACAGTTTAGTTGGCGTCGCGATGCCTAAGGAGTACAATTTTTAGCGATTTTTGAGTTTTTGCAGAAATATTCGCGAATTCAATTTTTTTTCAACATAACTGTGATACAAATATTTGAGTTTTTATTTTAAATCTAATGCAAATTGTGTTTAAAATTTGCGAAAAAAACGTTGTTTTATCTAGTCAGTTTTCAAATTTATGACAGCGCAGCGGCAAACAACGTTTACACCAAAATTTCAAGGTTAATTTTGATTAACACGGGCATGTTGCACTTTATGGACACCAGAAATCGTTAATTAACATCGACAAAGCGACAATTGCACCAAGTAAGACTTTTGTTACAATCTAAAGCGAGCCAAAAAATAGATGTCATTTTTGACACAAGATGCTGACAGATGGGTGTAAACGTAGTTCCCAATTTTGACGTAATGAAATTGGAAACTAACTTGATAAAACAGCATTTTTTTCTCAAATTTTGAAGACAATTTGCATTGAATCTAAAATAACAACAGATATTTTTAACACATTTATTAAAAAAAAAAATTAATTGAGGATTGATATCACAAACCCTCAATTAACTAAAAATTACATTTTTAAGGCGTCGCGACGCCAAAACTATCAGTGATAAAAAACAAATGTTTGAGTCAGCTTCTAGAGCTTAGTCAACTGTGATCGTTATGCAAATTTCTAAAATTTTATCTCTAAAATTAAAGACGATTTTGGGAGTGGACACAAGTGTTGGCGGATCCTGTATACTTGTTTTTAAAATGCATTAACAAAATGTTTTTGTGTTATTCCAGAAGGAGTATGAAGTATGAAAAACCAATGTTTAGGTCAAAAACTGACAAGGTATAATTAACCCCAATCCACGAACTTTCTACACCACTGGCAAAAAACGCACCTGGAATAGCTTGTTTCCTAAGCAACCAGCAACTTGAGTTTCTTAACTTTCAAAATCAGTGGCGCACAAGCAAATTTATTGAAATTTTTGTGTAATTTCAACTCGAAAACAACAAGACTTTTACTAAAACTTTTTTCTCTTAATAGGCTCAAATTGTGTCAAGGCATTACTACACGCTTTTTGTAGATGCATTTCAAAACCACCCTGTATAGGACACCGGGCGGTAATGGGTTAATACAGATTGCGAATTCAAAACCAACATTATTAAGGATTAATAGTATTTTCAGGAATTTTAGATTTTTTTTTGTATCATCTAAAATGTCAAAAGTACCATTGCTGATCATAAAAAAATGAGACAAGCAAAATTTTGTTATTGTAAATCAAGTCATTCAAAATGACAGTGTCATATTTTGGAAAATTGACAAAAGTCAACGATTGCTCAACGACTAAGAGACGAGCTATTGCTCAAGAATTAGGTGTTGCTACAAATACTGTTCTCTTGGCTAAAAGAAAAATTAGGGACTTTGGAACAATTTATGAAAATTTGTTATTTGCAACTTGTTTGTTTTCAATTACAAAATTTTAGAGAAAAAGTGGGGTTTTAAAAAATTTAGGATTGTATAGTTTCAAATTCTGTGAATTTTGGCTTTAGAGCATTAAAAATTATACAGCAAAACAGACTAATTTTAGAAATTTTCATTTTTAAGCGAAACATTTTTTTTTTATTTAATTTATATTTATATTGGCGGACCAACTATTCACGTGAATCTTCAGATAATAACTAGTAGCTAAATTAAGTTTTTTCAATTATTGAGTGCTTTGTTGGAAATCTACAGCCACTTAAAGGGGCGCTAATTATTGCACAAATTTTTCCTTATAATAAACTCAAGGTTTACAAAATTCTACTAGAGTTCATGTTTTGGGTGATATTTACATACTTACAGTCTATAAATGCCTTAAATGTTGATGCTAAACGTTATTTTGCATTTTTAAAATTAAGCTCAAAAGCGCAAAATTAATCTGGCAACATTTCACTTCAAGAATTCAGTAATTAATTGTTGCCTAGTGACAATGACCATTTTTTTTAGAAAAGTCAAACATTTTTTAGGTGTCACAAACTAGAGGAGTTTATTTTCTAATGATGTATAATTTTGCTGAATATACCGACACATGAAGGAAACAGTCGAGAAGCAGTAAGGGGCAAAGCTTCAAATAAAAATTTTAAACAGCATTTCCAATTCACAGCGTCTTAGAGTTTGACGTTCTTATCAGTTGGTCCGCTATTTTTTGAACACCCTGTATTTATATTTTGGCAAATTAGATTTATCGATCTTAACTTGCTCATTTAACTGTAAACGAACTAGAAATTCAAATAATTTTGTGTTTTTTGTTCTACATATTTTTGTGAATTTTGGCTTTAAAGCATTTAAATTTATATTCTCAACATTCTTATTAAATGTGCAAAATTACAAAATTATAGACCAAAATCGATCAATATTAGAAATTTTCATTTTTAGACGAACCAAAAATTTCGAATATTTTACTCTAATGTTTTCAATTTGGCATTAGAGGACTCAAACTTATAGATATTTATCGCTTTTAACTTGTTTATTAACTGTACCAAAGTACAAAATTCTAAAGAACAACTTTTGTTAGTGAACTGACAGTTCTTATTTTTTATCAGTGGCGTACTTGTTCCATTTTTGTGGACATCACAAATCAAGTTCGTCAAAACGAAAATGTGTTGGGTTCAATAAAGGCAACATTGTTGCGTCGTTTACAATTATGTGTTCAACAAGATGGTGGCCATTTTGAACATCTATTGTAGTGTTCCTTTATTGTCTGTTTTTGAAAAAAATTGCGTTATTGTTTTCCCTTTTATTGACGCCACTGATTTAAAACTTCAAATGTGACGGGAAAGTGACAAATTATTCGTTTGGTCCGAAAGCTACTTGGATTTTTGTAAAATTGAAAAGTTATTTGAAGCCATTCTATTGGTCAACTTTAAAGCCTTGTAGCTTTTTAACTAAAACGAAAAAAATAAAATTAATTGCGGATTCCGAGACAGTTTGCCTTAATTAAATAAAAAAAAATGTTTCGCTTAAAAATGACAATTTCTAAAATTAGTCTGTTTTGCTCTATAATTTTTAATGCTCTAAAGCCAAAATTCACAGAATTTGAAAACTATACAATCCTAAATGTTTTAAAACCCCACTTTTCCTCTAAAATTTTGTAATTGAAAACAAACAAGTTGCAAATAACAAATTTTCATAAATTGTTCCAAAGTCCCTAATTTTTCTTTTAGCCAAGAGAACAGTATTTGTGGCAACACCTAATTCTTGAGCAATAACTCGTCTCTTAGTCGTTGAGTAATCGTTTCTTTTGGAAGGCATTTTGAATGACTGTTCTGTACCCTGATTTACAATAACAAAATTTTGCTTGTCTCAGTTACTTTTGACGTTTTAGATAATATAAAAAATAAAATTTCTAAAATTCCTGAAAATACATTAATTAAATAAATTAATCCTTAATAATGTTGGTTTTGAATTCGCAATCTGTATTAACCCATTACCGCCCAGTGTCCTATACAGGGTGTTTTTGAAATGCATCTACAAAAAGCGTGTAGTAATGCCTTGACACAATTTCAGCCTATTAAGAGAAAAAAGTTTTAGTAAAAGTCTTGTTGTTTTCGAGTTAAAATTACACAAAAATTTCAATAAATTTCACTGATTTTAAAAGTTAAGAAACTCAAGTTGCTGCTTGCTTAGGAAACAAACTATTCCAGGTGCGTTTTTTGCCAGTGGTGTAGAAAGTTCGTGGATTGGGGTTAATTATACCTTGTCAGTTTTTGACCTAAAAATTGGTTTTTCATACTTCATACTCCTTCTTGAATAGCACAAAAAATTTTGTCCATGCATTTCAAAAACAGCCTGTATACAGGATCCGGCAACACTTGTGTCCACCCCCAAAATCGTCTTTAATTTTAAAGATAAAATTTTGAAAATCAACCAATATCAATATCAATTTTGATATCAACCCCTAATTTATTTTTTTTTTATTATAAATATGTTAAAAATATCTCAGTTGTTATTTTAGATTCAATGCAAATTGTCTTCAAAATTTTAGAAAAAAATGCTGTTTTATCAAGTTAGTTTTCAATTTCATTACGTCAAAATTGGGAACTACGTTTACACCCATCTGTCAGCATCTTGTGTCAAAAATGACATCTATTTTTTGGCTCGCTTTAGATTGTAACAAAAGTCTTACTTGGTGCAATTGTCGCTTTGTCGATGTTAATTAACGATTTCTGGTGTCCATAAAGTGCAACATGCCCGTGTTAATCAAAATTAACCTTGAAATTTTGGTGTAAACGTTGTTTGCCGCTGCGCTGTCATAAATTTGAAAACTAACTAGATAAAACAACGTTTTTTTCGCAAATTTTAAACACAATTTGCATTAGATTTAAAATAAAAACTCAGATTTTGTACCACAGTTATGTTGAAAAAAAATTGAATTCGCGAATATTTCTGCAAAAACTCAAAAATCGCTAAAAATTATACTTCTTAGGCGTCGCGACACCAACCAAACTGTGATAAAAAACAAATTTTTGCGTCAGTTTCTAGAGCTTTGTCAACTACGAGCGTATCGAAATTTTCAAAATTTTATCTTTAAAATTAAAGGCGATTTTAGGGGTGGGCACGTCTTATTCATAGTTCAACAGTTTAATTTTTGACCTGGATTACAATGTCGTCCAAGAGTTGCCGTCACTTATATCTATACCTTACCAGAAGATTCGGCGTTTGCCCGCTTCTTTCCCTTTTTTGTCTCGACAGATGACTGCGAGAATCCCGCTTTTGCGACGTTCTGCACCTCTGCAGCCACTTGCGGCTCATATTCGCAGAGTTTTCTTAACAAAAACTTTCGTTCTTCCTGTCTGATGATGATTTTGGTTTGTACTTCTTCGAGTTCGTCAACCAGAGCGGCGTTTTCCTACGAAATAAGAGCTGGAGGAGACATTTTTGGAAGAGTCAACTTACATGGACATATTCTCGTATCAATTGTTTGAGGTAATTCAACTTTTCTCGGTATTTCCCAGGGGGGCGCTCGGACACGTTTTTTGTGGCATTGACGCTTTTTAAGTACGCTTCGTAGGCATTTGCCATATCTTGTTTGTTAAGGTTATGTCGTCTGATTTGACAGTTGACGTGGTGATTTTATTATGTCCCCTAGATAATGGCACCACTGACTGTCAATCCATAGAAACAACGGAACGTCATTTTTGACAGATGTCAATTTTTTCGAAAAAATCCCGATTTACGAAGCCCTCAGCGACAAATTAACCGTTGTCTTAGACATTGGGAGTGCTTTCACCAAGTAAGTTTTAACTCTCTTTCAAAACCCAGTATTAAGACTTTTTTCTAGGTTTGGATTCAGTGGAGAATACGCTCCACGCTGTATCATCCGCTCAGAAGTCCGCTGTAAGAAAACCGACGAAATTCGAAGAATCGCAGAATATAAAAATGAGTCAGATTTGTACGACTTGTTGGTTGACTTCCTCCACATCCTCTTTTTTAAATATGCCCTCCTCAGTCCCAAAGAGAAGTCACTCGTTATTGTGGAGTCTTTATTGTGCCCCACGTTGTTCAGAGAGACTTTGGCGAAGGTGCGGCACAACTACAATCCACAGATTTTTTAATTTATTTTGTAGGTATTGTTTGTCCATTATGAAATCTCTAATTTGATGATTTTACCTTCACATTTGGTGAGTTTATCTACTTTGGGGGCTGAAACTGCGTTGGTGCTTGATGTAGGATACTTTGAAGCGGTTGCAATTCCGATTTGTCATGGGATGCCTGCGATCCATGCTTGGCAAGCTCTTCCATTAGGGGCACAGGCAGTTCATGAGTAAGTTTAAACAGGCAGATGTGGAATTTTTCTTAGGGAGTTTTTCAGGAATTTGAGGAGTTTGCTGAGTTCTGAGAATACGGGGATTGGCAACTTACCTGAGTCTGTGATTGAGGATATTAAAGGTGAGATGAAATATGGTGGTTCTAATTTATAAAGCCATTATAACGTGTGATCCACAAAAATTTTATTTAGGGTGGGCTTTGACAAAATTTACGTAAGTCGAGAAAAAATTTGACAGTAGTTTGACATTTGTCATTTGATTTAATTTCAATTAGATCTCAATACATTGTTGATGCTGAAGAGACACACGATAGCATCTAGCATCAAGGTGGGCTATGAAATGTCAACGAAATTCGCCGCTCATTACAAATGTGGGTTTCGACTTTTCAACTGACATTTGCAGTTAACCTCAAACATGGAGCAAAGTAAGTTTTGAGAAGTAAACTGTTCTAGTTGTGGTTTAAAACCTGAAAATCAAAAACTTGGACACAAAACTGTAACTGAAACGACATTGACGTAAATAACATTATAAATAATTTTCAAGATAGTTATATTCACTGTGAAAACAAAGCGGCAAAATGGTGTACGACAGGAATTCCAGAGCCACCCTTGATGCTAGAAACATTTATAAACACCTTGTATTACTTGCATTATATTAATGTTACATATTTTCATCAAAAAATTGAGGTTATATCAAAAACAAAATTTCACTCCGACATGACTTCTATGTTTGTTTCATGGCCTACGAAAATTTTGTGGCTCACATGATAGTGTTTCTTTTAAAGATTTTCTCAAACAATATTTCTCTTGATTCTGTTGTTTTGATTTTCAAAATTCCAGTTTCATTAGTTTTTCGTTTTCTTTCTTGTTTTCTATTTATTTTTCCTAGATCAGTTAAATACTTATTGATTTACATATCTACTTTTTATTCACTTTCTGTATTATTCTTTTTCTTTTCCTTTCTTCATTATTGTTTATACATTTATTTCTTCCAAATTCTTTTGCAGAAATGATCAACTTCTTATATTTTCTCGTTAAAAGAGCTCATTACTATCGGTCCAATCATTAAAAAGTTAAGTTGGCAGCAACCCTTAGCGATTTTTATCAGTAACAATTGGCAGCAAAAGCATTTGACCTTGACGCAACTGTGACATGCGTAGAAGCTAACCGTCTTGCTCAACATTGCCAAAACGTGTTAAATCTCTATTAAAACCATTCTTTTGCTAGAAATTTTTAATTAGTTATTGATTAATACACTTATCTTTGACAAAAGTGTTAACCTCACAATTTGCTACATTCAATTTTCCCCTAACTTTCTCCCTAAGGAGTTGAATGCCTGTTTTACACTCAAAAATTTTCGAAAATTTAAACAGGAGAGTGGACTGATAGCATGAGCTGCACTTTAGTTGAATTTGAAGTTTCCATTTTTTAGTTTTGCCATTTGCAACGTCAATTATCCATTTAGTTACCACGCTCACTAACCGTTTGTTGAGGAATTTTTGTTTTTGCCGTTTCACGAATTTTCACGAATTTTTCACGAATTAGAATATTCGGATTTTGAAACTGCAAGTTGTTCTAGATGAAGATTTGGAATCTTGAACTAAATGGATGATAGAATTTAAAGCCGCAAGATCTTCAGTAAAGATCCTTTCTAAGAATTTTGAAGGTCGTTGAAGTCTTTCCAGATTAAGATCTTAAATCATAATAAAGGTGGAGATTTTTAAAGCTTGCAAGCCTTTCTAACCACTGATATTCAATCTTGATCTACATTATCTTTATAAAAGTTTTTATTACATTATTATTCTGAAACAGTTTAAAAAATGGTGGATGCGCCGGGTTTAATACAAGGTGTTTATAAATGTTTCTAGCATCAAGGCTAGAAGAGGCTCTGGAATTCCTGTCGTACACCATTTTGCAGCTTTGTTTTCATAGTGAATATAACTATCTTGAAAATTATTTATAATGTTACTAACTTCAATGACGTTTTAGTTACGGTTGTGTGCCCTAGTTTTCGATTTTCAGGTTTTAAATTACAACAGGAACAGTTTATTTCTCAAAACTTACTTTGCTTCATGTTTGAAGTTAACTGCAAATGTCAGTTGACAAATCGAAACTCACATTTGTAATGAGCGGCAAATTTCTTTGACATTTCATAGCCACCCTTGATGCTAGAAACATTTATAAACACCTTGTATTTTTAACATGAGATCATTCAAAATAAGCAAAAGCAACCGTGACCTTCTTTTTTAAGGAAAACCCGCGAAAAAGTTTTCGAACTCCTCTACGAAGAAGACAACGACCACCTGTGCATCTCCACCATGATTCTAGACGCAATAATGAAGGTCGACATCCACCTCCGGAACAACCTAGCCGAGAACATCCTTCTGATGGGCGGCGGCGTCATGATCCCCGGATTCAAGGCGCGACTCAAAGAAGAACTGAACAAACAACTCAAATGCGAAAGATACAATAAGTTGAAGATTCCCGCGTTCAAGTTCCATTCGCCCCCGAGTAAGGAGAATTACACCGCGTGGCTCGGGGGCGCGATTTACGGCTCCACGGAGATGTTGGGGTTGAAGGGGGTGAATAGAGAGGGGTATTTTAAGGAGAATTGTCTGCCGGATTGGCCCAACATGAGGGACAACTTCCGGACGCTGTGAAGTTATTTTGTTTAACGAGAAATGTTAATTTTCACATCATGTAACCATGGTAACCATGAGATAAACATGGTAACCATGGTAACGCACCACGTAATCGTGTAATACAAGATACGTGAGTCATATTTCCACTTGTTGGAATATGAGTATCATTGTATGTCTACTAACACACTTTTATAGATAAAAATATTTATTAGAGAAACCAGTTTTCATTCTAAAGTGTAGGGATGAATGAGATACTCGGAGAATGTCTTGACGTTGTCGGCCCCTCGAACTTCTTTCTCCAGAAGCGGGAGTTTGGTAACGTGGAAGTCTTCATACAAGTCGTTGATCTGATCGAGATATTTCTCTTGGATTTTGAATCTTGCGACGCACATCTTGCATGGATTTTCGTCGTTTTTTTTTTGAAAAGCAACTGATTCGCGATTATGTTATGAGTGTCGATCTTGCATTTCGTAAGTTCTTGGACAAGTCGCTCGGTTTCGTAGAGCGACAAGAACTCCGCGATGCAAACACAGACGAACGTGGTCTGATCGGGATTCTTGAACTGCTCGTTGACTTGTTTGATGACGGACAACATCTCCTCCATTTTTGAGGAGAGAGTGTCCGCGTTGAACTCCTGGATCCCCAGAAGCCCGCTGATCTGTGAAACTAACGGAGAAATCTTCAATTTTAATCTCAGGAGTTTCCCAAGTCCCTTTTCGACGACTTGCAGGAATGATAGGAGTCGTAAAGTGTGTCCACAGTTGAGAAATTCATGCTCTTGATTAGTTTCATGACCTCCGCGTAGCTCATTGCTTCGTCTATCCCTGGGAACGCCCTGATGATTTCCTGGATTATCCCTTTACTCATTCTCATGGCTTCGGGCTCTCCGTCAAACTACTCGTCTGGAAGCTCGTTGAAGCCCACGTTCGGGTCGATTTCCATAGCGTAGAGGTTGCTGAAGCCCTTTACTATAGTTGTCACTTTTGTGAATTTCTGGTCAAAAGCATCGGAGATGTTGTGAGCGGGGTCAGTTGATATGATGAGAACTGACTCGCGCACTTTGGAAAGTTGCACTGCGAGGCTACAACTGGAAGAAATTTCATGAAAAGGGGAAAATATGTCGGGGTGATAACCTGCAAGTTGTTTCACCGACACCGCCCTTTCCGCCCACGAAAATCCATTTTAAAGTTTGCTGGTCGATCACGTTTTTTAAGGAGGGCTCAAGAGGCTCGAATTCCGTCATTTTGGGGCTCACAAAGTTGTGACTTAACCTCACATCGGTTTGTCAAGTTTGACAGTTGAGGTTATGTTAGCATGAGTCGTTGTTATGGAGTGCGGGCACTACCGCCTGTAAAGTATGCAACCTCCCACTCTGGAGGATCAACAAGCCCTGTCGGTCCATTTAAATACCATTGAAAGCGTTGTTTAGATGCAGTATTTAATTATTTTTTACTATGTTCTTACTATAGTGGGCTTGAAATCTTTTAATATGTATTATCTATACTGCCATTGAGTAGTAACTGTTTATTTTAGGACACTTTCGGCGTAATTAGTGGTCCAAAAACGCCAACGAATGACTTTCCAAATTTGATATTTTAAAAATCGCAAAAAAAGTTACAGGCGTTTGTCGCTTGACAATGAAAATTAAAATAAAATCTGCAGGTTAGACGAAACAATAATACAGTGCTTTGTACTTTAAATGAATAAGCTTTCATCTTCCTTAATTTGAGAAGAAAGAATTTGAAAATGATTGTCCACAAGTTTTTGAATAAAGTGAACTTTATCTTGGTGACATCTTCGATTTTTAAGAAAAGTTGCTCCGAAGACATTCCTTACATAATTTCAACTTAAAATTCTTATTTCGATTTCTTTTAAATATTAAAATCTTTAAATTCGATCGTTAATTATTGATAATGAAATATTATTATTTTGTTCATTTCTGCTAAATAAATGATTTTGTTTTTGTTTTTAGTTCGCATAAAATTATACTTAATGGGAACTCAAAATTTAAAGTTGCCATATCTGCTCTATTTAGTATTGTCATGGATGTTGCAAAGTTGCATATAAATATCCTTAAAAAAGAACTTTACGATTTTATCAAAATTTAACTTAATATGCCAAAAATTAATAGAGATACTAGCTTGTATTCTGGCTGAAATTAAACATTTACCATTCACATTCAACGTCGGCATAGCTTAGATTGACAATGTTACATGTAGTTTGCAGATTTATTTTATTTAAAATGTTAGAATGGTGGTTAATCGAATTATTTTGTTTTTCAATCAAGGACATGCATTTTTCAATGAAATTTTTTAGATCATTGACTATCGGTGAACATCACACAAAAAACAAAAATTAGTAAATTTAGAAAATCCGTTTAATTTAATAATTTAAATTTTAAGACACTTAAGAGAGGTCTTTGAAAGCCTGTATTTGAGATAAGTTAGATTTAGAAATGCACCCATTGTCACATTAAACGTTTCTATTTGAATTATGTATTGACAAAATACAAGAAATTTTTAGATCCTTTGTAAAATTTTGCGTAAAATGAGCTTAAATAAGTTTAGATTGCTTCGGAAATAAGCGAGATATCGACGGAATTAATATTATGTTTTTAAATCTGTCTTTTTCGAAAAATTTCAAATTATAAATTCGGAATGTGTGACATATTTTTCTTAAAGGAAAAAGCGCAAGAAAATGGATAGTAAAACCACATCTCTTTATCTGGCTTAGTTTCCGAGTTTCCAAGGTATACAGAGTGATGATAAAAAGGCGCCCATGAGTGGAACTGCCATGTTCTTTTCTCTGTTAAAAACCATTTCAGAAATCATAATCTAGTCTAAATCTATTCTTTTTTACAATACGGATTTATTCAAAGAAAAAAATTGGCAATGTTGCTTAATCCTTTCTAATGAAATTTTACATTCAGAAGTCTCCGTAACTAAGCAATTAATCCGCTTATTTTGATGCCAAACGACGATTTCTCGCTGATTCTTGCCGTTTTCGGGTTTGAATTTGCAAAAAAGAGCTCGAAATCTACAAAACCACCAATTTTTATATTTTTAATTTTTTTTACAAAACAGCAGAAATCTGCACGAAATCATCAAAATTCTTTGAGAAATCCGCTTATTTTGATGCTAAACGCATCAAGGCATAGGCACCTTACCTTGAATCCTTAACTCCTTCAGATTTTGCTGAAAAACGTGCAGAATTTGCACTTTGGACTCCTTCAAATTTTATGTAAGCCATCAATCTCGCATTCGCTGTCAGATACCATAGATAAAATACTTAAAATATCCTATATAAGCCACGGAAATCCAAACCTAGCTCAGGAGCAACCATGAAGACTCCAATCTTTCTCATCTTTACCCTTTTCGCCGCTGCCACAGCAGCCCCCTTTGACAACGATGACGAAGCTTACCTTTCTGTGGTAAATACTCGTTAATACTCTCAAATGCGAGCTAACCCCCAATTCCAGACTGAACTTCTCACCAAATACGGATACCCCGCTGAAGAGCACTTCGTCAAAACCTCTGATGGCTACATCCTCCGCCTCCATAGAATTCCTCATGGCAAAACCAGCGACGAAACTCCCAAAAAAGTCGTCTTTTTAATGCACGGGTTGCTGAGTTCTTCGGCTGATTGGATCATCACCGGACCAGAGAAAGCTCTTGGATACAAACTCGCCGACGCCGGTTATGACGTCTGGATGGGTAACGCTCGTGGCAACCACTACTCCCGCAACCACAGTTCTTTCGATCCTAATGGAGCAAGTTTCTGGCATTTCAGCTGGGACGAAATCGGTGCTATTGATCTTCCAGCTATGATTGACTACGTCTTGGAGGCTACTGGTGAGAGCCAAGTCATCCACATCGGGCATTCTCAAGGCACTACGACGTATTACGTCATGGCGGCGATGCATCCAGAGTATAACGACAAAATTAAGGCGCATTTTAGTCTCGCCCCCATAGCTTACATGAACCATATGACGAGTCCTTTGTTGCATATCCTGGCGTTCTGGGCTGGACCTTTAGACGTCCTCGCGGAACTCATCGGGATGAACGAGTTTCTTCCAAACAACGAATTCCTAGCAATGCTTGGAGATATCCTCTGCGCCGATGGGGACATTTTTCAAAGTCTTTGTACCAACGCGCTTTTCGCCATTTGCGGGTTCAGTCCTTCTGAAATGAACGCCACGATTCTACCAGTTTTGATGGGTCACACTCCTGCTGGATCATCAGTTAGACAGTTTATGCATTACGCCCAGGAGATCAACACTGGGACTTTTAGGCGATATGATTACGGAATGGACAATATAGCACAGTATGGTTCTTTGACACCACCAAACTATGACTTATCGAACATCAAAGCTCCGATTTACTTCTTCTTCAGTCGAAATGACTGGTTGTCTGCTGAAGAGGACGTCATGAGGTTTTGTCAAGGCATTGGGGAGACTTGCAAGGAGATGATTTTGGTGGCGGATGGCGAGTTCAACCATTTGGATTATATGTACGGGATCAGGGCGCCGCAGCTGGTTTACGATCTTCTCATGGAGAAGATGAAAACTATTGAATAGTTGTAAGAAAAAGTACAAAACTCTAAACAGTTCAAGTTTTTTATTTCGTTTTAACTAAAATAGAATTAATGAGTGCAGGTGCAGGTCGTGGGTCAAACAATGATAACAAATAGTTATTGATTACAGTTAGATTGCAAACATTTGTTGTCAATTTCGCATTGTGTACAAATTTCTTATCATCGCAAAACACTTATGGTTCTATTTTTAACACGGAAAACCACTAAAATCTCTTTGTGAGCGCAACCACCTCCCCATACACCAATTTAACAACATCCTTGGCGAACAGAAAATCGTAATGATTGAATGCATCCAAAGGTACCAAATAATCTCCAGCGACATTAGCAACTTCACTTATCGTCATTTTAACATCCTAAAAACTCAAATCATGTTTATATGTACAAAGTGTTTATAAATGTTTCTACAATCAAGCGTGGCTTCGGAATTCCTATCGTACACTATTTTGCCGCTTTGTATTCATAGTAAATACAACTATCTTGAAAATTACTTATACTGCTACTTACTTCAATGACGTTTTAACTTTTAACTATGGTTTTGTGTCCAAGTTTTTGATTTTCAGTTTGTGAACCACAACTAGAACAGTTTATTTCTCAAAACTTAACTTTGCTTCATGTTTGAGGTTAACAGCAAATGTCAGTTGACAAATCGAAACCCACATTTGTGATGAGCGGCACATTTCTTTGACATTTCATAGCCACCTGTGATGCTAGAAACACTTATAAACACGTTGTACAAGGTGTTTATAAATGTTTCTAGCATCAACAGTGGCTATGAAATGTTAAAGAAATTTGCCGCTCATTACAAATGTGAGTTTCAATTTTTCAACTGACATTTGCAGTTATAGTTTGTACGGTGAGAGATTGAATGACAGAAAAGTCACTAAATCTACGCGATAAAAAGTGTATCATACGCGCGAAATTTAAAATAACAACATAACCCCAGTTACTGACAACCTTGTCAACCCATTTCGCGTAGGAATTTAGTGTTTTTAGTGTATTTTGTAGCATAATTTGCTGCCAACTTATCTGTCAACTGTCAATATATCCCAATCTCTCACCGGATATACTATAACCTCAAACATGAAGTAAAGTAAGTTTAAAGAAATAAACTGTTTTAGTTGTGATTTAAAACCTGAAAATGAAAAACTTGGACACAAAACCGTGACTGAAACGTCATTGACGTAACATTATAAAAAAAATTTCAAGATTCACTATTTATTCACTATGAAAACAAAGCGGCAAAGTAATGCATGACAGGAATTCCAGAGCCATCTTTGATGCTAGAAACATTTATAAACACCTTGTATGGTTCATACGGTGAGAGTTTGAAAGACAGAAAAGTCACTAAATCTACGCAATAAAAAGTATTCCATACGCGCGAAATTTAAAATAACAAAATAACCCCAGTTACAGACAACCCTGTCACCCATTTCGCGTAGGAATTTAGTGTTTTTAGTGTATTTTGTAGCATAATCTGCTGCCAACCTATATGTCAACTGTCGAAATCTCCCAATCTCTCACCGGATATACTATACTAGAGCAAGATTCCTAAATTAAGCAGGTTTGCTCGTTACTAAGGCTGAAACTCCACCCTCTTTTGGTTGCTAGGGACGTGTGACCATAAATGACGTCACAAGAAAGTTCTGTCAATTGTTTTGGGGTGTAAAAACATTGTTGATCGCCAATCTTGTTTAACAAAGTTCTTGTAGAAGCATCAGAGTGTTAAATATTGCTGTTTTAAATAATATAGCATATCCGGTGAGAGATTGGGATATTTCGATAGTTGACATATAGGTTGGCAGCAAATTATGCTACAAAATACACTAAAAACACTAAATTCCCACGCGAAATGGGTTGACAGGGTTGTCAGTAACTGGGGTTACTTTGTTATTTTAAATTTCGCGCGTATGGAATACTTTTTATTGCTTAGATTTAGTGACTTTTCTGTCATTCAAACTCTCACTGTACGAACTATAATAGCAATGAAAAAAATTCGTATTCGCGCCAGTTCAAGAGGCCTGCTCCTATTGGCTCAAAACATTGTAGCAAACCTGTTAATTTTAGTAACCTTGGTTCTAGAGTTCATTACTATCGGTCCACTTATTAAAAAGTAAAGTTGGCAGCAGCCCCTAGCAATTTTTATCGGAAACAGTTGGCAAGAAAAACATTTGACCTTGAAGCAATTGTGACATGCGTAAAATATTTGAATCTCTCTTTTGGAACTAACCTTTGATTAATTCTTAACTAATGTGAGATTTTTGGATACATCAAACTTTGACAACGTGTTAACCTCAAAAATCGTTATTCAATTTTCTCCTAAAGAATTGAAAGTCGGATTTACACCCAAAAATTTTAGAAAATTTACACAGGAGAGTGGACTGATAGCAATGAGCTGGACTTTAGAAACTTTGGGGTTAATTCTAATTCAGTGCCGCAAATCGGTTACGTAGCGGCAAAGTTGCCGCACTGTCAAATGCAAAATAAAATGAAGCACAGGGCGCTAAAGCATTGTCGAGCGTCAATATTTTTTCAAACATGGGGTAGACAAGTAGTTGACGAAACGACTTGCATCATCTCATTCTTGTAAAGTTCGTTTTTTTTTTTAAACCACCAACACTGCAATCTTCCCCTGCATTACAACCGGCAACGTTGCCTAGGGAGATTTTTGGTGAGAAAATAATTGTTAAATTTTTGACATTTCTGAAAATTAGGCAGTGTTTCCGTTAAAAACGTTTCTTTTACAGCCTGTTGGATTGCAAATCAAAGGATTTAATAGTGAAAAGACTCGGCACAGCCTGAAAGGCCGTTTTGTGTAATCAAATTGTCAATTAGGCAACTAACCTATTTGATTTCATCACCAAAAAGTCACTATCGACGACGTTGCCGGTTGTAAAGAGGTGGGAGAGTGCGGTGTTGGTGGTTTAAAAAAAAACGGACTTTAGTGCTAACCAATTAAGCAAGATTCATCTCCAAAATTTGGGTAAAATGAAGCCACGGTTTGCGTTAACGCAAAATCGAATTATAGTCGAAATTTTATAACTTTGGTTTAACCCCGCCCACATGAACAAATGACGATTTGAATGTGTCGAATGGCTAGCCTCCTTTACTCAACATAATCAAAAATTTGGCGGCTCAAGTGTCACACATGTCAAGAAGATTTGCGGTTTTGCGAGAATTCAATTAATTGTGAAACTTTCGTCGATTTTGATGGTGTTTCATCTTCTAATATGTGCACTTTTCTACCCCGACTTTTAGCAAATATCGACCAAGTATTAAAATTTTGCAGAGTGAATTAGACTTCCAGCTAAAATTCAATTGGCTCAAAAGGTAGGCGGAGTTAAACCAAAGTTACAAAATTCATCAGACTATAGAATTAGGCCCTTTGTCTTGTATTACCTGAATTGATAAGAGTCCGTCATTCGCCGCGTAGTAAAAAGCTATCGGTGCTGTAACCTTCTTGAGATCATAAACCGGTGGCGTCGAACTTCCATAAACCTCCAAGTTTTTCAACATCCCGTAATCAAACCTCGCAAAGTTGCCGGTTTTAATAATTTGACCATAATGTACGAACTGTTTGAGACCTGCGTCAGCGGGGGCGTTCGTTGCTATAACTGGTAACATCTCCGGCTCCACTTCGGTTATGTCGATTCCCATGGTCGTGTAATAAACGGCTTCGCACGCGGGGTAGTTTACCGGAAGGGTACAAGTAGTGGAGCCCCACAATCTCGCCGCTTCGGTGTTTGGGACATCGTAAATTCCCATCATGTTCCAAAGAGCGGCGTACTCGTCGATCATCAAACACCAAACCTTGGTGGCGGGATTTGGGGGGTTTCCCATGTGTCCCGCTGGTGCTAGAAGATGAGCAAGTCGCACCTTCTTGTTGTACTCAGGTTTGGTACTCGCCATCACCAAAAAGGATGTGGTCGCTTGAGAGTGCCCAACGAAGTACAAACTCTCATCACCGGTCACTCCCAGAATGTAGTCAATTGCTGCGGGATAGTCATAATACCCGATTTCGTGCCAGGTAAAGTCATAAAAACTCTTCTTGTTGAAAACTGGATCGAGGGTTGTGTGGTTACGCGAAAACGTGTTACCACGACCATTACCTAACCATACGTCGTAACCAGCGTCTGCAAAGATGAAAGCTAAGCTGCGACCGGCGCCCATGTTTACGTAGTCGGCGGCCGAAGAAATGAAGCCGTGTTGGAGCAACACTGCCGGTCTGGAAGTGGTGGAGTTGTTGATGATCCCAAACGGTATGCGGTAGTAAGTGAGGATGTAACCATCTTCAGTGGTAATGTAGTGAGTCTCAGAGGGATAGCCATGGTTTTGGATCATCTGGAGCTGTTGGGGGTTAAAAGAAGGTAAAGACGAAAAGAAACTTACGGGAGATAGGCCAACATCGGAGGCGGCGACAGATGACGCTAGAAGAAGGAGGACGCATAGAGACGTCATTAGAGAAAAAGGTGCAGAATTAACTAATAATATCTGCTAATTGATTATATACTCGTAGTAAGTGGTCACTGATTTTAGAACTCTTTTTAACTTCTGAGATAACACAAAATTACCAGTTTTATTACTCCAGTAGAAAAACAAACACTTATAAAATAATCCATCACATTTTGATCTTCAACTTTGCACTCTATTGTACCTCTTGTAATCAATCATCCTTTCGCAAACTTCTCATAAGATTAGCTATCATCCGCCACTTATAAAAACGAATTCCGCACATGCATTCCGTTAGATACCAAAATGCTTCTCTTACCGCTCATAACTGTTTCTCTCCTCTCAGCCTCTTTGGCTGCCCCCCAGTCCAAAGACCTCACAGCCGATGAAGACGCTTCTTTAACCATCGTAAGTACCACAACTCTCCCTCGGTACCACTCTCAACCCACAATTCCAGATTGAACTGATAACCAAGTACGGTTATCCAGTCGAAGAGCACTTCGTGACGACTTCCGACGGCTACATTCTTCGCCTCCACCGAATCCCAAGCGGCCGCAAAGGAAAACCGAAGAACCAAGTAGCTTTCTTGATGCACGGTCTTCTGTGTTCATCGGCAGATTGGATCATCACCGGCCCCACGCATGGCCTAGGCTACATCCTCGCAGATGAAGGCTACGATGTGTGGATGGGTAACGCCCGTGGTAACCACCAGTCTCGTAACCACACCACTATTGATCCCGACAGCGCGGATTTCTGGCAGTTCAGTTGGCACGAAATCGGAGATGTGGATGTTCCTGCCATGATCGACTACGTTCTGGAGACGACAGGGCAAAGTCAGTTGTTCCACATTGGGCACTCTCAAGGTACCACGTCGTACTACGTCATGACTGCGCTCCACCCGGAATACAACGATAAAATTATCGCGCATTTCAGTTTGGCGCCGATAGCGTATATGAACCACATGACAAGTCCTTTAATGCACATCATCGCTTTCTTCTCCGGGCCTCTGGAGGCTCTGGCTAAACTCATTGGTTTCAACGAGTTTCTTCCAAGTAACGACTTCATTGCGATGGTTGGGGATGTACTGTGTGGGGACCAAGCCTTTACGCAGGCTCTTTGCAGTAACGCGCTTTTCGCAATTTGTGGCTTCAGTCCGAACGAAATGAACGCGACTATTCTTCCTGTCTTGTCAGCGCACACACCCGCAGGGTCGTCGACGAGGCAGTTGGTTCACTATGGTCAAGAAATCGTCACGGGCACCTTCCGGCAGTATGATTACGGTTTGGGCAATTTGGATCATTATCACTCTTTGACTCCTCCAAATTATGACTTGTCAAAGATCACAGCTCCGATTTATCTGTTTTATAGTCATAATGACTGGATGTCGGCGGAGAGTGATGTTCTTCGGTTGTGCAGCGAGCTGAAATCAGCTTGTGCTGGGAAATTCT
The DNA here is from genome assembly GCA_029298725.1 of Gnatocerus cornutus. Taxonomy (NCBI): domain Eukaryota; kingdom Metazoa; phylum Arthropoda; class Insecta; order Coleoptera; family Tenebrionidae; genus Gnatocerus; species Gnatocerus cornutus. Next base: position 8,008,278 of record CM055516.1, read on the forward strand.
TAGTCTCTGATAATGGGTTTAACCATTTGGATTATTTGTATGGCATCCATGCGCCCGAAAACTTATATCCCAGAGTTATCAGCTTGATGGCGAGATATAAATAAAACTCAAAATTAAATAAATTAACAGTAGTATGTATATTTTAACATTAAAATGTATAATCAGTTCCATTTCAATGCGGCTCACGTCTTCTAAAAACTTAGTCAATATATAAACATGAATCTACATCTACCTCATACAAACATACATTCTTGTTATACAGTATAAAATCCATACATTGGTGTTAATATGATACAACCCATAAACTACAAGTTGAAAAGCATATTTGGCAGCACTAGAACAATGAAAAATATCAATAATTGGTCCAGTGAAAAGATCAAAACACGCTTAGGCCGGGGCACCAGGTGATACATCAAAAACAGCACGAATTATCAAAAGTGAGCAAAAACTTATTGCCGCCGTCCACTTACAACCCTTTCTCTACTATCTTCCCTGTTGACGGAGCTCCTCCTAGGGGGCGAATTCCCAGTGACTCTACTTTTCCGCGATCTCTTGAATTTCGCCATGTCTTCACCAAAGACGTCACCGGTTCTCAAAGCTGAGATCAAGTCGTCGAATTCACCTTTTGCGCTTTCACCGTTTTTCAAACTCAAACTCTTGTTGATTGAAGAAAGGATTCCTTCGCGACTGTGCTTGCGCTCGAGTGTTAGTTTCTTGAGTTCGGCTTCTTGCTTTGCGCGTTTTTCGTCTTCTTCCTGCTTGCGACGGAGATTCTCATTGTCTTGGCGGGCTTCACCGAAAGCCGTGAGGAATCCATCGAAGATGCCGAAGAACTCGTCGGGTTGGGCGTTGGTGTGGTCTTCGCCGAAGAGGCGCACCGCGCGCTCGAAGCGCGTCTAGAAGAACTCACGTTAGCGTGATGTTGAGTCAGCACTAGACTTACCTTCATGTCTTGGTACTGATCCTCCACTTCCGCCAACCTGCAGGTGGCCGTCGCTTGAAACTCCCTCATCACAGGTACGAACTTGTCGTTAGCTAACGGACTCTGACTTAGATGAAACTCGATTTCTTTAGCTACGTCTTTCAGTCCTAACCGCAGCTGCGCCATATCCTTGCTCAGTTCGCCTAAGGACACTTTGGCTGCTACTCTAACATGTGGGATATCCTCATCCAACCGCAGGATATCCTTAAATTTCTTCTCGATAATTTGTACTAAATAATGCAGTAGTGTTGTGCCTTTGGCGGCACTGGATTTGGTATCAGCAAGTCGGTTGAGCGACGCTAATCGAAAACCGGAAGCGTTTCCTCGGGCGCCACGATTCATGTAGTTTCCTAGTGCTAGGACTATTTCTAAAAGTCTTCGGAGGCGTCGTGATCGCGAGACTTCGCGCGACGCTTCCATGACGCTGGTGATGCGAGGGGTGATCTCATTAAGGGTAATTTGGAACCGCTTCTTGTAGTGTAAACTGCGCAGTCTTTGCTCGTAGTGAGGCACCCTGGAAATCAACAATCATTAAGAAGAAGATCTTCTGGTTTACCTTACTTTGATATTTCGTAGAGGAAGCGGTCGGCTCTGGCCAAGGAGTCGATTTCATCACTGTGCTCTTCTAAAAGAGCCGCTTCTTCAGAGCTTGGAGTGAACTTCAACAGCTGCTCCACCATGTCAATCGGCAACTGTTCTTTACAGTCCATGCTGAGGATGGCTCTTGTAATGTCTTCGTCCGACATTTTAAGCTTGGAGAGTAAAATGGTGCAGTTTTGAGCACGACGACTGTCGATGACTGATAGGACTTTGGTGCGGTTCTTCCCCATTTGGCGCAGATCCTCGATGGAACCTTCATTCTGCAACATCACCACGTCAGCTAAACTCCGTTTTGGTCTGACTAAACTTACCGCGACTCCGTTCTTCTGGTACGCGCAGAACAACTTATCGATACAATCCAACTCCATCGTGTTGTACAGTTTAGAGTCGTCCAACTCGCTCCAAATCGTCCCGGCAACTTTTCCTTCAGGCAGTTTCGACCAGTTGAATGATTTCAGCGGATTCGCCGGTTGCGGAATGTTCTTTTTCACTGTTTCGATTTTCAGAGGTTCTGGAGGTGGTGCCATTGGCGCGTTTGGTGGCGGTGGTGGCCCAGGAGCTGGAGGAGGTGGTGGAGGAGCAACCGGTGGCGGTGGTGGCGGACTTTTATACTCCACATCCACTGTGGATTTCAACCCGATGACTTTAGCATCATCTGGAAGACTCCCTGAGCTCACCAATTGTTCCAACCGGAATCTTTCGCCTCTTTCACAAGAGACTTGTCTGTCCAAGTCTGCAGCTCGGTACTCGAGTTCGTTCAAGCGTTGTTGTGTTTCGATATGTAACGCTGTTTCTTTTTCAAGCCGTTCTTTGATGCGTGCTAGACTCGATTCGATGTCTTCTTTTTCTTGAGTGCGTTGATCCAACTCTTGTTCTTTCTTAGCGAGTCTATTAGACATGTCGGTATTCTCTTTTTCGAGTTCTTCGGCTTTTTTCCTTGCGGCGACTAACTCTTCTTCTTTGGCGAGGAGGTGGACGATTTCTTTCACGTTGATATCGATCGGGGAAACGTCAGGGTTTTTCACTTCGTTGTCTTCCTGGAGGACGATCTGTTGGACGATACGGTCGAAGAGCAGCCAGTGTTGAGGATGCGACCCATAGTCCAAAGGTAGAAGAATACAATGCTCAAGAAGCGACAGGAGATGAGGATACGCAGCTGTATGACTCAGCTTGCGTCTAATGAGATCAAACATCGCCGTCGCGCTCTTCGTATCCACGTGCTCCTGCTCAAACTTCCTCGCCAACTCTTTCTCGTCTTCGTTGCGCACCATCTCGAAGAAGTCCAAGTGCCGGTTAAGAGTCTCGTTTTCGTGGCCGCGGAGTTTATCAATGACTGGCTGGATTCCTAGCATCAGAAATTCGTACCGAAGATGTAAACGGAATTCGAGGTTCTCCTGGCCTTGGCCGTAGTTAAGAACGGCGTTGACGAAGGACATTATGGCTGTTTTCAGATTTACTTCGTCGCGGTAGATCCCCATAGAGCGGTCCAGGTCGTTGATGATTCCCTGGAAGCGCGTCCTTTCAAACGCGTACTTTTGGTAGTGGAGCATGGCATCGAGGACTTTCTTGTGGCCACCGGAGACTAGACAGACGGCGCCGAGGATCTCAAGAGCCGCGATTTTTGTTTTGATGTTTTCCGTGCTGAGGGACTGGGCGATGGTGTTGATGCTGGTGGGGTGCGCGAGGACATGGGCCCGGCCGGTCTGTAGAAACCAAACATTTTTAACGGAAGAAATGAAGAGGTGAATAATCAATTTCCTAAAAGCTCATTGCTATCGGGCCACTCATTAAAAAGTTAAGTTGGCAGCAGCCCCTAGTGATTTTTATCCGTAGCAGTTGACAGTGAATGCGTTTGACCTTGACGCAACTGTGGCTAATAGTTTTTCACAACATTGCCAAAACTTGTTAAATCGCTATTAAAATCATTCTTTTGCAACAACCTTTTAATTAGTTATCGATTAATACACTCAACATTGACAACGTGTTAACCTCAAAAGTCGCTACATTCAATTTTCCCCTAATTTTTTCCCTAAAAAATTGAAAGCCGGATTTACACCCAAGAATTTTAGAAAATTTACACAGGAGAGTGGCAATGGGCTGCACGTTATGACAAATTGACATTTCCAACTTTCTACCTGATTAATTAACAGGAACTTTAATGTGTCACTCCAATGAGATTCTTCAAGAAATTTAATAGCAGAATTATGGAAATATTAAATTCCTTTTTTATTGTGTGCAGATTTATTGCAAGCGATAAAACCGTAATTTCCATCCAAGAGTTTTTAGGTGCTTTGAAACAGCAACAAAAAATCCTTCTTACCGAGTTATTCATAAGAGCTTTCACGCATCCGATCAAGCTGGTGTGTATGCAGCTTTGCGCGGTGAAATAGTCCATCCGCTCCAAGCAGTCCAAGAGCGCCGACAAGCCATCAAGTTCAATAAATTTGATGACAAAACTGTGCGTCGACGTCCGAAGCGCCGTTTTGAGACCATCCATTTGTTTCGTCCTCGATCTCACCTCTTCATCTGTGTTGCTTTCCGGAAATTGCAACTAAAAGCACAGTTAGACAATTAACTGATTGCAGATCGACCACACTTACTGTTGCTAAAGTTCTTAGTCTTTCGATATAATGCTCAGGAGCGTGTGTTTGGTCCACTGTATCTTCACCACCTTTTCTTGAGCAATAAATCTGCCATTTTTTCTGCGATGGCAAACTCAGCATTGCGGCTTTGTTAGGGGCGGTTAAGTCGAGTTCTTCCTGTAAACGAATTAACATTCTTTTGGTGTTCCATCATAGCTTTCACAAGTGCGCTAATCGTAATTTGTTATTGGGAAAAATTAATTAGTTTCACCGGAAGTAGCACGATGATGATGCTTCAAAATGAAAGGAATTTCGTTCTTACCACTAGTTCTGCAAATTTGGAATCGAGTTCCTCTTGCGAAGGCATCGGTTGTGTTGGAGTGATCGCCTGAAGAGTCAGAGTTCCGGTGTTTTCGACCACACAGTACGTTATTTCGGGGGGTTCGTCATCCTAGAAACAATTCAAAATAGACATTGATTCACCCTGTATATGAAAGACATAAAATTATGATTATTTCTGTTTTGAAGACCGAATCTTTCCATCTGTTGATTGTAGTCTAGGAGATATTGAGTATTGAAAATTTCTAAAAATTCAATATACGAAACTTTAAACGGCCATAGCTCATTTATTTCTTGTTGTCTGTGGATTTTGAACCCGTGTTTGGAATCTGCGTGAAATTCTGCGTAAAAGAAGCACAATAATGTAACTTTGCTTGACTAATAAACAAGATATTGGCCGAAATAGGTTTTTAGGCGGTCATTTTCGAGTGATTTTCGAGAATTTTTTTCAGGGCAAAAACGACACTTAATGTTTTTGAGTTATGTACAATCGAAAGAGCAGTTCAAAGTCCAATTTTCAGCTCATTAGGTCAAGTAGCTATGACAAGTAGTCAAAAATCGAAAAATTAATTTTTCCTAATTTGTATCTTAAATATTCCCAAGTTGCTATGGAAACAAAGCTATTCTAACATTCCGTATCGAAATGGATATTCTAGCACTGAAAACGAATTGGAAAATAGCGAAAATAGCTCTGTTACAAGAACAAATTAGGAAAAATAATATAAAAACCTCGTTCATAAGGCCATTTAGGCACTCATCCATTATAAAACTCGCGGCTTTGCCGCTCGTTTTATAAACTTGGATTCGTGCCTAAAAAATTGCCTTATGAAACTCGGTGTTTTAATATACTATTTTTTTTCATCGTTAGAGTCGGATTTTTTTTTTCCAAAAAATCGAATTTTGGATATTTGAGAGCGGATTCTAGAATAAAACAGCACGAGAAAAACTGTGGCGAATATTGAATTTTTCTATCTGTTGTAGTGTTAGAAATATTAAGCATTGAAAATTCTGAACTAAAAATTCACTACCTTTATCCGAAAGTTTAAACAGCCATAATTAAGTTGTTTGTTGTCGCTTATGGATTTCGAGCCCGAATTTGGAATCTGCATGAAATTCTGCGTAAAATGGGTACCCATTACTTACCTTTAAAAAAATAAGGGAGACGTCAATCAAAAAAATTAAAAAATTAAATTTTTAAATTTCGGAAAGTGTACGGGTTCTTAACAGTAAAATACAAGAAAGATCGAATTTTTCAATCTGTTGTTGTTTTCTTAGAATTTAAGTTAAATTGTCAATTAGAAAAAAATAAATTTTTGAAATTTTTAAAATTAGATAGGTCTAGACTGAGAAAATCTACTAAATTTTGAAAAAAAATTGTGTTTTGTAATGTTAATATTTTTTAATTCTGGAAACGATAGAATTATTGACATTCTAAAATTAAAAGTAATTGAGCTCACAAATTTTAAAATTTACATAAGCAAAACGGTTAAAGTTTTTTATTCTTTTTAGATTTTAAAATTTTTGAATTTTAGAAAACTATAGTAGTTCTAAAATGAAAAAGAATTAAGCTTAACATTAATTTATAAAAACATTGGAATTTAGAAAATTTACAAGATTAAATTAAAAAAAAACAAGATATTTTGGAAATTTTTTGAATTTTCGAGTTGTGGAATTTTATAATTATAAAGTTTGTTAATTTTGAAAAATGTACAATTATTTGAAATTAAAATCAATTGAAATGGCTAAATTTTATAAAATTTTTGGAAATTCGAAAATTTGCAACGAAGACAAAACGGCCTACAATCTAAATATTGGAAATATATTTATTAATTTTTTCTATCAAGATTCTGTTATATAAAATGTCTGAAATTCAAAAAATTAGAATGGAATAAACTGAAAAAATCTATAGAATTTTAGACAATTTTTAGATTGTTTAGTTTTGGAATTAATATAAAATCTTAAAAGGGTTAAATTTTGGAAAATGTAATAACAGCAAGTTCAATAAAATACGAGAAAGATCGCATTTTTCAATCTGTCGTTGAGTTCTTAGAATTTAGAATTGTCAATTAGAAAAAAATAAATTTTTGAAATTTTGAAAATTAGATAGGTCCAGACTGACAAAATCTACTAAATTTTGGAAAATTTTTGAGTTTTGTAATTGGAATATTTTTGAATTCTGGAAACGATAGAATTATTGACATTCTAAAATTAAAAGTAATGGAGTTCACCAATTTTAAAAAATATGTATTTGGAAATTTGAAAATTTGCATAGGCAAAACGGTAAAAGCTTTTTAGTTTTTTTAGACTTTAAAATTTCTTAATTTTGTAAAATTTTTGAATTATTGTAGTTCTAAAATGAAAAAGAATTAAGCTTAACATTAATTTATAAAAACATTGGAATTTAGAAAATTTACAAGATTAAATTAAAAAAAAACAAGATATTTTGGAAATTTTTTGAATTTTCGAGTTGTGGAATTTTATAATTATAAAGTTTGTTAATTTTAAAAAATGTACAATTATTTAAAATTAAAATCAATTGAAATGGCTAAAATTTATAAAATTGTTGGAAATTCAAAAATTTGCAATAAAGGCAAAACGGCCTACAATCTAAATATTGGAAATATATTTATTAATTTTTTCTAGCAAGATTCTGATATATAAAATGTCTGAAATTCAAAAAATTAGAATGGAATAAACTGAAAAAATCTATAGAATTTTAGACAATTTTTATATTGTTTAGTTTTGGAATTAATATAAAATCTTAAAAGGGTTGAATTTTGGAAAATGTAATAAGAGCAAGTTCAATAAAATACGAGAAAGATCGCATTTTTCAATCTGTCGTTGATTTCTTAGAATTTAGAATTGTCAATTAGAAAAAAATTAATTTTTGAAATTTTGAAAATTAGATAGGTCCATACTGACAAAATCTACTAAATTTTGGAAAATTTTTGAGTTTTGTAATTGGAATATTTTTGAATTCTGGAAACGATAGAATTATTGACATTCTAAAATTAAAAGTAATGGAGTTCACCAATTTTAAAAAATATGTATTTGGAAATTTGAAAATTTGCATAGGCAAAACGGTAAAAGCTTTTTAGTTTTTTAGACTTTAAAATTTCTTAATTTTGTAAAATTTTTGAATTATTGTAGTTCTAAAATGAAAAAGAATTAAGCTTAACATTAATTTATAAAAACATTGGAATTTAGAAAATTTACAAGATTAAATTAAAAAAAACAAGATATTTTGGAAATTTTTTGAATTTTCGAGTTGTGGAATTTTATAATTATAAAGTTTGTTAATTTTGAAAAATGTACAATTATTTGAAATTAAAATCAATTGAAATGGCTAAAATTTATAAAATTGTGGGAAATTCAAAAATTTGCAATAAAGGCAAAACGGCCTACAATCTAAATATTGGAAATATATTTATTAATTTTTTCTAGCAAGATTCTGTTATATAAAATGTCTGAAATTCAAAAAATTAGAATGGAATAAACTGAAAAAATCTATAGAATTTTAGACAATTTTTATATTGTTTAGTTTTGGAATTAATATAAAATCTTAAAAGGGTTAAATTTTGGAAAATGTAATAAGAGCAAGTTCAATAAAATACGAGAAAGATCGCATTTTTCAATCTGTCGTTGATTTCTTAGAATTTAGAATTGTCAATTAGAAAAAAATAAATTTTTGAAATTTTGAAAATTAGATAGGTCCAGACTGACAAAATCTACTAAATTTTGGAAAATTTTTGAGTTTTGTAATTGGAATATTTTTGAATTCTGGAAACGATAGAATTATTGACATTCTAAAATTAAAAGTAATGGAGTTCACCAATTTTAAAAAATATGTATTTGGAAATTTGAAAATTTGCATAGGCAAAACGGTAAAAGCTTTTTAGTTTTTTTAGACTTTAAAATTTCTTAATTTTGTAAAATTTTTGAATTATTGTAGTTCTAAAATGAAAAAGAATTAAGCTTAACATTAATTTATAAAAACATTGGAATTTAGAAAATTTACAAGATTAAATTAAAAAAAAACAAGATATTTTGGAAATTTTTTGAATTTTCGAGTTGTGGAATTTTATAATTATAAAGTTTGTTAATTTTGAAAAATGTACAATTATTTGAAATTAAAATAAATTGAAATGGCTAAAATTTATAAAATTGTTGGAAATTCAAAAATTTGCAATAAAGGCAAAACGGCCTACAATCTAAATATTGGAAATATATTTATTAATTTTTTCTAGCAAGATTCTGTTATATAAAATGTCTGAAATTAAAAAAATTAGAATGGAATAAACTGAAAAAATTATAGAATTTTAGACAATTTTTAGATTGTTTAGTTTTGGAATTAATATAAAATCTTAAAAGGGTTGAATTTTGGAAAATGTAATAACAGCAAGTTCAATAAAATACGAGAAAGATCGCATTTTTCAATCTGTCGTTGATTTCTTAGAATTTAGAATTGTCAATTAGAAAAAAAATTAATTTTTGAAATTTTGAAAATTAGATAGGTCCATACTGACAAAATCTACTAAATTTTGGAAAATTTTTGAGTTTTGTAATTGGAATATTTTTGAATTCTGGAAACGATAGAATTATTGACATTCTAAAATTAAAAGTAATGGAGTTCACCAAATTTAAAAAATATGTATTTGGAAATTTGAAAATTTGCATAGGCAAAACGGTAAAAGCTTTTTAGTTTTTTTAGACTTTCAAATTTCTTAATTTTGTAAAATTTTTGAATTATTGTAGTTCTAAAATGAAAAAGAATTAAGCTTAACATTAATTTATAAAAACATTGGAATTTAGAAAATTTACAAGATTAAATTAAAATAAACAAGATATTTTGGAAATTTTTTGAATTTTCGAGTTGTGGAATTTTATAATTATAGTTTGTTAATTTTGAAAAATGTACAATTATTTGAAATTAAAATCAATTGAAATGGCTAAAATTTATAAAATTGTTGGAAATTCAAAAATTTGCAATAAAGGCAAAACGGCCTACAATCTAAATATTGGAAATATATTTATTAATTTTTTCTAGCAAGATTCTGTTATATAAAATGTGAAATTTAAAAAATTAGAATGGAATAAACTGAAAAAATCTATAGAATTTTGGACAATTTTTAGATTGTTTAGTTTTGGAATTAATATAAAATCTTTAAAGTGTTAAATTTTGGAAAATGTAAGAGCGGGTTCAATAAAATACGAGAAAGATCGCATTTTTCAATCTGTCGTTTTCTTAAAATTTAGGTTAAATTGTCAATCAGAAAAAAATAAATTTTGGAAAATCTACTAAATTTTGGAAAATTTTTGTTTTGTAATGGTAATATTTTTGAATTCTGGAAACGATAGAATTATTGACATTTCTCACAAATTTTAGAAAATATTTGAAAATTTGAAAATTTACATAGGCAAAACGGTTTTTTAGTTTTTTTAGATTTTAAAATTTTTGAATTTTGGAAAATTTTCGAATTATTGTAGTTCTAAAATGAAAAAGAATTAAGCTGACAACATTAATTTAATTAATTTCTAAAAAAATTGGAATTTAGAAAATTTACACCAAGATTAAATTTAAAAAAACAGGATATTTTGGAAATTTTTTGAATTTTCGAGTTGTGGAATTTTATAATTATAAAGTTTGTTAATTTTGAAAAATGTACAATTATTTGAAATTAAAATCAATTGAAATGGCTAAAATTTATAAAATTGTTGTAAATTCAAAAATTTGCAAAAAAGGCAAAACGGCCTACAATCTAAATATTGGAAATATATTTATTAATTTTTTCTAGCAAGATTCTGTTATATAAAATCTCTGAAATTTAAAAAATTAGAATGGAATAAACTGAAAAAATCTATAGAATTTTGGACAATTTTTAGATTGTTTAGTTTTGGAATTAATATAAAATCTTTAAAGTGTTAAATTTTGGAAAATGTAAGAGCGGGTTCAATAAAATACGAGAAATTTCTTAAAATGTAGGTTAAATTGTCAATCAGAAAAAAATAAATTTTGGAAAATCTACTAAATTTTGGAAAATTTTTGTTTTGTATTGGTAATATTTTTGAATTCTGGAAACGATAGAATTATTGACATTTCTCACAAATTTTAGAAAATATTTGGAAATTTGAAAATTTACATAGGCAAAACGGTTTTTTAGTTTTTTTAGATTTTAAAATTTTTGAATTTTGGAAAATTTTCGAATTATTGTAGTTCTAAAATGAAAAAGAATTAAGCTGACAACATTAATTTAATTAATTTATAAAAAAATTGGAATTTAGAAAATTTACACCAAGATTAAATTAAAAAACAGGATATTTTCGAAATTTTTTGATTTTTTGGGTTGTAGAATTTAATAATTGTAAAGTTTGTTAATTTGGAAAAATGTACCATTATTTGAAATTAAAATCAATTAAAATGGATAAATTTTATAAAAAAATTTTTAAAATTAAAAAATTTAAAAAAAAAATTAAAGAATTTTGGACAATTTTTAGATTGTTTAGTTTTGGAATTATTATAAGATTTAAAAAAAAGTTTGAATCACTGTAATTCTAAAATGTATAAAGGAATTTAGCATTTAAGCAAAGTTATGAGAAATAAGTAAATTTACAACAGGATAAAATTGAAAAAACAAGGCATTTTGGAAAAATTTTGAATTTTTGAGTTGTGGAATCTTATAATCATAAAATTTCTGAATTTTATAAAACGTAGAATTACTGTAAATTTAAAATTGAAATCAGCGAAACTGACGAAATCATTAAAATTTTTGAAAATTCTAAATATTGTATGGGGGCAATGGGGGCATACCTGCGTAGTTTTGTAATCGTGAAAGTTTTGCATGCCACTCATTTTGCATATTTGTTTATTATTTATAAAGTAGGTTAACAAGCGATTAATGTTAATTAATTGTTTGATAATTTACGCAAAAGAATTTAAATTTTATTTGTTCTTCTAGATCCTTTGATGACTCAGATAAGACGCTAAAACACGATTTTTTCAGCACGTGGAACTATGAATTTTTAAAAATCATTCCAAACAATAATTTCCTGACAAATCTCTATTGAATACCTCGCACCTTTGTAACTTTCTTTTAATCTCAAGGCTAATGAAATAAAAAAGAACTCGAAAGAGGCGTTCCCTAAAATTCCCAAGAATCCATCACGATGATATGCATCAAAGGTCACAATAATAATCGAACGATATAAAGCAAAACCTTGCATAAACAATAAAAATGTCGTACATTTGAGTTACAGGAATCGGATTCAAGGCTCTTAAACAATTACGCGATTACGCACAGTAACAAGTTGAAGAAGAAGAAAAATACCACACCGACAATATTTCAAGATTAAATCATACTATTCTACGTAGGAGAAAAAACGAGATGAGAAAGTAACCGGCTGCATTCTCCGATGATAGATTATAATATGTTGGTGCCTGAAGCTGTTTATTTCTCTGTGTTATGATAAAAACATCGGAATTCTACCGTAATTTGTGGTTGAACCCGAGAGAAGATAGCGCGCAGTCCTTCAGGGCGGTTTTTCAGCGAACGAAAATTTCAGTGTCAAGGTTGAAATGCGTCCTGACGCTCATTTTCCCCCTGAAAGTTATAATTAGAGCGCCCCTCAAGGCACTCGCTGTTTATTTATTCGTATGACTTTCTCCATTTTGGCGGTGCTTTTACCTTTTAAGAAACTCGTGGTAAAGTCGCGTGATTTCTATTTTTGTGCCAGGCATTAAAATTGCATCTGAATCGAAAACAAATCTAATTTGGGTGTGATGTAGTAATTGTATGCGGATTTTTAGAACTCTGATAGCCTTGGGTCTAATTGAGGAAGTTACTTTCGAACAATAACCGATTGGCAAATTAAAATTACAACAAGTGTAAGCCGATCATGGTGCTGTCCAATTAAGAAAACTAATTATTGGCGATTGGAATTTGGGCGAGTAATTAATTCAGGTCGGTATTTGATCTATAAATGAGATTTTTTCGTTTAATTATAGCCAGAATTAGTGAACTATAAAAAATTGAATTGCTTTATGCAATCGAAAATGCCAAATTTAAACAATATTTAAATAATTATATGCTAAAAGCAATCTTCTGGACACGCAATTCGGCGGATTAATTTTGCGAAAGTCTGACTGAAGGGAATTTGAATCTGTAATTTATTTTTAGACTGTTATTTTATTATAATTACATTGTAATTTGGTTTTTAACATAAATGCTACACGTGATGTTAAACAGATTTTTGATTGCCGGGTTTGCTAAATATTTAAATCGAATTACGTAAAAAACGGAGAAACTTAAAAGCAACAAGTAAATAAAAATTAAATTTTATTGACATACAGAATAATTTTCAGAATCTCAAGGAATCATGGCCACTGTTAAAAGAATTCTAGAGTACAAAATCCCAAAAAATTGCAGGAAATCAAGCTAAACCAGCAGGATAATTTTTTTTGAGAGAATTCCAATTAGATATTAGTTTTTAATTGGAATACAGCCTTGAAATTTGTGAAAATTATGTATTACTTCAAACTTGTTTGTTAGATTTGCCAAATTACAAAAGACAGATTGTAAAAAAATTATTGTTTGAAAGAACCAAAGTTCCAAATGTACCCAGAAATGAGTTCACCTTTAAAATTTTGGCCCTCTGGCGACAAGCCGCTACTTTAATCAGCCATAACTCAGTTATTTGTTATTTGTGCCCTATAATTCAAGGTTGTTCCAAAAATAAGCAAGATATCGACCGATGTAGATTTATATAGATTTAGACAGGAAATTCTTTTTTCGAAAAAAAAAAAAACATTTTGAATTGCGGAAAATGTGAGAGCAGAATCTTAACAAACAAAATACGAGAGCATCAATATTTCCGATCTTTTAAAAATTTTGCCATAACTTAGTTATTTCTTGTCATACTAAAATTTTGAGCCCGATTTTGAATTAATCGCACAATTCTGCGCAAAATGATCGCCACCAACGTAAGTTTGCTTCACTAATAAACAAGATATTGGCCAAAATAGTTTAAGCTGTCGGCTATCAAATTTTGAATATCTGAGAGCGGACTCTAAGGGAGAAAAACGCGAGAAAAAAAACGACAAAACCTGCATCTTTCGCTAGTTTTAGATACATTATTGTGCAATAAAAATTTTGAAAGTAAAAATTTACTATCCAAAACTTAAACGGTAATAACTGAGTTATTTATTGTCGGGTGTGGATTTAGAGCCCGTATTTGGAATTTGCGTGAAATTCTGCAAAAATGAAACAAAAAAGTACCGGAAAAACGAATTCCGAGATAAGCAATTATTTTTTGAAGTTCGAGAATTTTGAAATCGGATTTGAATTCAACGCAAAATTCTAAAAATGAGCGCCACATACGGCTGAATTGCAAGAAAATAGCAGAAATCTGCACGAAATCATCAAAATTCTTAGAGAAATCCGCTTATTTCGATGCAAAACGACGATTTTTCGCTGATTTTCGCCGTTTTCTGGCTTGGATTTGTAAAGAAGAGCGGAAAATCTACAAAATCACCAATTTTTATCAAGGTTCAACGGCTGAATTGCAAGAAAACAGCAGAAATCTGCACGAAATCATCAAAATTCTTAGAGAAATCCACTTTTTTTGATGCTAAACGACGAATTCTCGCTGATTTTCGCTGTTTCCTGACTTGAATTCGCAAAGAAGAGCTCGAAATCTACAAAACCACCAATTTTTATCAAGATTCAACGGCTAACTTGAACGAAAACAGCAGAAATCTGCACGAAATTATCAAAATTCTTAGAGAAATCCACTTATTTTGATGCTAAACGACGAATTCTCGCTGATTTTCGCCGTTTTCTGGCTTGAATTCGGAAAGAAGAGCTCGAAATCTACAAAACCACCAATTTTTATCAAGATTCAACGGCTAACTTGAACGAAAACAGCAGAAATCTGCACGAAATCATCAAAATTTTTAGAGAAATCCGCTTATTTTGATGCAAAACGACGATTTTCCGCTGATTTTCGCCGTTTTCTGGCTTGGATTTGTAAAGAAGAGCTCGAAATCTACAAAACCACCAATTTTTATCAAGATTCAACGGCTAACTTGAACGAAAACAGCAGAAATCTGCACGAAATCATCAAAATTTTTAGAGAAATCCGCTTATTTTGATGCAAAACGACGATTTTGCGCAGATTTTCGCCGTTTTCTGGCTTGGATTTGTAAAGAAGAGCTCGAAATCTACAAAACCACCAATTTTTATCAAGATTCAACGGCTAACTTGAACGAAAACAGCAGAAATTTGCACGAAATCATCAAAATTTTTAGAGAAATCCGCTTATTTTGATGCAAAACAACGATTTCTCGCTGATTTTCGCCGTTTTCTGGCTTGAATTCGCAAAGAAGAGCTCGAAATCTACAAAACCACCAATTTTTATCAAGATTCAACGGCTAACTTGAACGAAAACAGCAGAAATTTGCACGAAATCATCAAAATTTTTAGAGAAATCCGCTTATTTTGATGCAAAACGACGATTTTGCGCAGATTTTCGCCGTTTTCTGGCTTGGATTTGCAAAGATCAGCTCGAAATCTACAAAACCACCCATTTTTATCAAGATTCAACGGCTAACTTGAACGAAAACAGCAGAAATCTGCACGAAATTATCAAAATTCTTAGAGAAATCCACTTATTTCAATGCAAAACGACGATTTCTCGCTGATTTTCGCTGTTTCCTGACTTGAATTCGCAAAGAAGAGCTCGAAATCTACAAAACTACCAATTTTTATCAAGATTCAACGGCTGAATTGCAAGAAAACACCAGAAATCTGCACGAAATCATCAAAATTCTTAAATAAATCCGCTTATTTCGATGCTAAACTACGATTTCTCGCTGATTTTCACCGTTTTCTGGCTTGGATTTGCAAAGAAGTGCTCGAAATCTACAAAACTACCAATTTTTATCAAGATTCAACGGGTAACTTGAACGAAAACAGCAGAAACCTGCACGAAATCATCAAAATTCTTAGAGAAATCCGCTTATTTCGATGCAAAACGACGATTTTTCGCTGATTTTCGCCGTTTTCTGGCTTGGATTTGTAAAGAAGAGCTCGAAATCTACAAAACCACCAATTTTTATCAAGATTCAACGGCTAACTTGAACGAAAACAGCAGAAATCTGCACGAAATCATCAAAATTCTTAGAGAAATCCACTTTTTTTGATGCTAAACGACGAATTCTCGCTGATTTTCGCCGTTTTCTGGCTTGAATTCGCAAAGAAGAGCTCGAAATCTACAAAACCACCAATTTTTATCAAGATTCAACGGCTAACTTGAACGAAACAGCAGAAATCTGCACGAAATCATCAAAATTTTTAGAGAAATCCGCTTATTTTGATGCAAAACGACGATTTTCCGCTGATTTTCGCCGTTTTCTGGCTTGGATTTGTAAAGAAGAGCTCGAAATCTACAAAACCACCAATTTTTATCAAGGTTCAACGGCTAACTTGAACGAAAACAGCAGAAACCTGCACGAAATCATCAAAATTCTTAGAGAAATCCGCTTATTTCGATGCAAAACGACGATTTTTCGCTGATTTTCGCCGTTTTCTGGCTTGGATTTGTAAAGAAGAGCTCGAAATCTACAAAACCACCAATTTTTATCAAGATTCAACGGCTAACTTGAACGAAAACAGCAGAAATCTGCACGAAATCATCAAAATTCTTAGAGAAATCCACTTTTTTTGATGCTAAACGACGAATTCTCGCTGATTTTCGCCGTTTTCTGGCTTGAATTCGCAAAGAAGAGCTCGAAATCTACAAAACCACCAATTTTTATCAAGATTCAACGGCTAACTTGAACGAAAACAGCAGAAATTTGCACGAAATCATCAAAATTTTTAGAGAAATCCGCTTATTTTGATGCAAAACGACGATTTTCCGCTGATTTTCGCCGTTTTCTGGCTTGGATTTGTAAAGAAGAGCTCGAAATCTACAAAACCACCAATTTTTATCAAGATTCAACGGCTAACTTGAACGAAAACAGCAGAAATCTGCACGAAATCATCAAAATTCTTAGAGAAATCCACTTATTTTGATGCTAAACGACGAATTCTCGCTGATTTTCGCCGTTTTCTGGCTTCAATTCGCAAAGAAGAGCTCGAAATCTACAAAACCACCAATTTTTATCAAGATTCAACGGCTAACTTGAACGAAAACAGCAGAAATCTGCACGAAATCATCCAAATTTTTAGAGAAATCCGCTTATTTTGATGCAAAACGACGATTTTCCGCTGATTTTCGCCGTTTTCTGGCTTGGATTTGTAAAGAAGAGCTCGAAATCTACAAAACCACCAATTTTTATCAAGGTTCAACGGCTAACTTGAACGAAAACAGCAGAAATCTGCACGAAATTATCAAAATTCTTAGAGAAATCCGCTTATTTTGATGCCAAACGACGATTTCTCGCTGATTTTCGCCGTTTTCTGGCTTGGATTTGTAAAGAAGAGCGGGAAATCTACAAAATCACCAATTTTTATCAAGGTTCAATGGCTGAATTGCAAGAAAACAGCAGAAATCTGCACGAAATCATCAAAATTCTTAGAGAAATCCGCTTATTTCGATGCTAAACTACGATTTCTCGCTGATTTTCACCGTTTTCTGGCTTGGATTTGCAAAGAACAGCTAGAAATCTACAAAACCACCAATTTTTATCAAGATTCAACAGCTGAATTGCAAGAAAACAGCAGAAATCTGCACGAAATCATCAAAATTCTTAGAGAAATCCACTTATTTTGATGCTAAACGACGAATTCTCGCTGATTTTCGCCGTTTTCTGGCTTGAATTCGCAAAGAAGAGCTCGAAATCTACAAAACCACCAATTTTTATTAAGATTCAACGACTGAATTACAAGAAAACAGCTGAAATATGCACGAAATCATCAAAATTTGTTGCACTAATAAAATAGATATTGACCGAAATAGGTTTTTAGGAGGTAATTTTGGGGTGATTTTCAAGAAACTTTTGCAGGGCGAAAAACGACGTTTAATGTTTTTGGGTTATGTATCAATTGAAAGAGCATTTTAGAGTCTATCGTCTGTCCAAATATCAGATCGATAACACAAGTGGTTTAAGACAGGCGGTCATAAAAAAAAAATCAATTTTTTCATCGTTTCAGCTGGATTTTAAAGAGTTATGTATCAATCGACAGAGCAGTTCAAAGTCAATCGTCTGCCCAATTTTCAGCTCATTAGAACAAGTAAAATTAAATTTTTTTCATCGTTTAAGTCGGATTTTTATTTTTTTTTTAAATCGACAATCGAATTTTGGATATCCGAAAGCAGATTCTATACCATAAGTCACGAGAAAAACCTTGGCGAAGACCGAATCTTTCTATCTGTGGTAGTTTCGGAGATTTTGAAAATTTTGGAACTAAAGATGCACAATCCAAAAATTTAAACAACCATAACTCAGTTAGTTATTATCGTATGTGGATTTTGAACCCGAATTTGAAATCTGCGCGAAATTCTGCGTAAAATGAGTAGCGCTATAATAATGTAAGTCTGCTTTACAAATAAGCTAGATCTTCACCTAACTAATTTTGTCAAAATGCAAAATTATTGAAATTTTTTTGTTTTTTTGACCTTTTGAAAAACGCCCTCATTTCCACTTATTGCGGTTTTACACTCATTAAATACTATCATTTCATACTTGACTTCGTTATGCCGGTTTATGACTACAATTACAAGTTTTTAATGAGCCGTTGATTCTTAAATACCGTTATATTGCGACAATCAAGTTTTTCCACTTGTTTTTGCAATAGTTAAGGGCGACTGATAACAACACGTGCTTTTCTGTGCTAAGTTCAAGATCGCCGCAAATGCTAGTGCAAACAAGGACATATTTAAATTGTACTGACGCAGCTAACGGGCGTCAGAAATGCAGTCGTATTTTTATGAGATTGACTTTAAAATGGAAATTTATATCGGAGTTGTTGATTGATATTTCTATAACGGTATGTTATTTTTTCAGGTGAAAAAATCGTACTTCTAGAATGTGAAGAAGGTGAAAGCATCACGCTAATATTCGCGTATTTTAAAACCACTTCACCCGTTTCTGCTTGAAAAACATATTTGTCTGATCCTTTCTACTCAAACATTTACTCAAAATGATTCACATCAATTTTAGTTTGCGAAAGATTACTTCACACATCAACACATGTTAAATTATTCCAGAATTCAGCCGCGTTATCTTAACTCGGCGATTTGCATTAATTATCCTTCGGCTTCATTAGGCATTCTCTCTGATGAGCACACGCTTTCATATTGTTTCCCAGATTAAAACCATGCCGATGGAAATTCAATTTTCATAAAATAGAAAAAGTGCGACATTTAATTAGCATAACCCATTTCCTACAGAAAAGTGTGTTTATGGATTAAGCCGCTTTGACATTTCACAAATGGCACGATATGACCTGCAGTGACACAGGTCAGGGCGAAGAAATCGCAGATACAAATTTGCACATATGCAAATAACATTGTTAGCTAAATTCGAGCTTCAAGCCGCAATTAAGCCGGTAATACCGGTAATCGGACTGCAATTATGATGACGAGAATGTTGATAATGACTTAATTCTAAAATTGGACACGATCATGCTTGTACAAGATGCTAATTTTATCTTTCACGATCCGATCAGTACAATTTTCACTTATTAGAAATTATTGTTTTTGCGGGATTCATTCATGTTTTTAAATTAACAGTTAACTTTACTTCGTGATTTTGCAAAAATGTGGATTTAATTAATTAAGTGTGTCGTAGTGTCAAATTAATAATGTCGACCTG
The DNA here is from genome assembly GCA_029298725.1 of Gnatocerus cornutus. Classification (NCBI taxonomy): domain Eukaryota; kingdom Metazoa; phylum Arthropoda; class Insecta; order Coleoptera; family Tenebrionidae; genus Gnatocerus; species Gnatocerus cornutus. The sequence continues at coordinate 8,027,596 of CM055516.1, forward strand.
TAATGCTTTTTTCGAAAAGAGAAACAATGGCAAAAATGAAAAGCAGTTAGCGAAGAAAGGTTTCTGTGCCAAGAGGTAAAAGACTCTGAAAGTACTCTGAATTTCGATCGTATGAAAAAATAACTAAAAGCTCCTTAAATATTCAGGGGATTTAATAAAACAGATTTTTGAAAATATTGCAAAAATGGTGGATGCGCCAGGTTAGAAGTTTTGAATTAAAGATTCTGAGTATCTATTTCCTTCTTATTTAAATGTAGAGATAAGAATTTCTCAAAATATTTACAGAAATTGAAAAAGCAACAAAATTTGATACTCAACCGACAGAATCGAAATTCCGAGGCTCTTTTAGTAACAAATCAGAAGAGGCGTTGCTGAAATAGCGCGCTGTTGATTTATATTCCGGAACTAACAACCAGGAATTGGATTTCCAATTAAAATATGAATTAAGATCGCTCCTTAGATTAGTTTTTTTGTAAATTTAAGAGGAGGCGACCCGTTTTGCTCTTATGGATATTCAGTGCTAATTTCAAAAAATTATATCTTCGTTACTATGAAAGATATCGATATGAAACAAAAACGAATGAAATGTCCAAAATATTTTCTAGACATTATCTGGGGCAAAAATCCCAAAAAGACGTTTATTCACCTATAAATTAACTTGATGTTTGTTCTTAGCAACCCAAATTTCCAGTACAGCCGTAACTAAAAGAAAAATTAAAAAAAAGTCGACTCCGGATAACGTCTAGATTTCCAAATTGTGAATTGATATGCAAAAACAGCGATCTAATTTATTTATAAATAAATGAGCTATGCCAATTTTAAAATTCTTGATTGAAATTTTGTCTGCATTCTGGTAATTTATGACCAGCTATTAGAAGTTAGTTAAATATGCGAAATAAACCAAATTTAGGTACTTTTTTCCATTCAAACAATGTAGAGATGGATATGTTGAAAGAGACCATTCATTTGAATAAGTATAATTAATTAAAAAGTCACTTATGTAATTCTGGATCGGTTTACATAATAATTTAATTAAACTAATCTTTCAAATATTTTGAAGATTTAATTTACCTTCAGGAAATTCCTATGTTATTGCCTTTAGAAAATGTACATAAGCAAATTAAAAATTTTAAGATTCTAACATTTTCAGGATTCTGAGTTTGAACAAAATACTGTCTGCCAGCGGATTTTAATTTCTATTTCATTTGTTACTCAAAAATCATAAAGTGTCTTTAATTTTATCTTTTTGTGAGCTAAAACATCCTAACTGTGTCAACATTTTATTACTTAGAATATGCATAAAAAATCCGTTTGGTTTTGTGGTAAACTTTTGAACAAATTACCTGAGTGCTTATGTCTTATGATTGAGATTAGTTTTACAAGGTCCGGCAACACTTGTGTCCACCCCCAAAATCGTCTTTAATTTTATAGAGAAAATTTTGAAAATCTGCATACGCTCATAGCTGACAAAGCTCTAGAAGCTGACGGAAAAATTCGTTTTTTATCACCGATAGTTTCGGCGTCGCGACGCCTTAAAAATGCAATTTGTAGCTAATCGTGAGGGTTTGTGAAATCAACCTCTAATTTATTTATTTTTCAATATAAATGTGTTAAAAATATCTCAGTTGTCATTTTAGATTTAAGGCAAATTGTATTCAAAATTGGAGGAAAAAATGTCGTTTTATCAAGTTAGTTTTCAATTTCATTACGTCAAAAATGGAAAGTACGTTTACACCCATCTGTCAACATCTTGTGTCACAAATGATATCAAATCACACTTGTGAAATTTTGGTGTAAACGTAGTTTGCCATTGCGCCGTCATAATTTTGAAAGCGTTTTTTTCGCAAATTTTAAACAGAATTTGGATTAGATTTAAAATAAAAACTCAAAAATTTGTATAACAGTTATGTTGAAAAATTTTAAATTCGCGAATATTTCAGCAAAATCTCAAAAATCGCTAAAAATTATACTCACTTCTTAGACGGCGCGACGCCAAACAAACTGTGATAAAAAACAAATTTTTTGGTGAGCTTCTAGAGCTTTGTCAACTATGAGCCTACGCAAATTTTCAAAAATTTATCTTCAAAATTAAAGACGATTTTGGGGGTGGACCCTGTATTCTTGGATACAAAATGATTCTTTTAAAAACGGGGAAAATCATCTCTTTTTTCGACAATATTGTGACTGAATAATCCTAGAAAATTACTTATACCTGAGATTATTTAGATCTAAAGGATATTTGCCGACAAATCAAACATGAAACATTTTTATCTATATTTTTAATGAAAAAATACAACTTGTGATGTAAAAATTAAAAAATATACTCCTATTTTAGCTTGTTAGATCAAAATGGCAAATCGACCCTGTTTAAAGAAACCAAATGAAGTTTTTAATTCAAATTGAAAATTTGGTGAAAATCGAAAAACTGACTTCCCTATGTCGAAATGTTCTGAGCAATGTTCAAATGTTCAAGCATTCGCAGTTGCAAATTTTTATATTATAACAGCAAACAATGGCCCTTCACAGAAAATTCAAAAAATAGTCTTTAATTATTTACAATGGATTTTTTTAGTAGTGAAATTTGCTAATTATTTATAGATGTGTGTAATATTTCTTAGAAATATCTACATGTTGAAGCACTTCAACTTTTTAACAAAAACAAAATTTAATTTTTTAGGCAATTTTTATCGTTAATATTGCAGGTGCGCCACACGTTCCATATTGTGTTCAAATAGTTTTTGCTTTTTACATTTTTTTTCTATTTTCAATTAGGCATCGTTTTTGAACCAAAATTTAAAGAAAATTTAAAATTGAATTTTAAATTTGGCGCCGTAATTTTAGCGCGATCCACTGAGTTTAAAATTTTCTTTCATAATAGGGGCTATTCTGTATCGAGTCTATTAAATTTGAAGGTGTGTTAAAACTTTAAAGGTCCCTTAAAGTAAAATTCCTATTCTGTATCACCGAAGTCCGTTAAAATTTTAACCGAAGCTGCTTATTTTAAAGGCCAAGCCGAGATCATCCTTTGGTGCTTTTAGATTCACTTTAACAGTTGGTTTCGAGATTATTTAATAAATGTTACGAAATAAGATGAATTTTGTTGAATTCTTAAAATGCAATGACATCAAATTTGATGCATTTGGTAAATCTTTGATAACAAAGAAACCACATGTATGAGATGAAATTTGAAGTTACTTTAAATATTATTGAATGAATTTGTATATTCTGATAAAACATTTAATTTAATTGAGCAATTCAAGCGAGTCATTTTCTTCGTCGAATAAATAATTTATGATTAAAATTGTTCCGATTATTCAAATAAAGCCCTTTGATTATAGTAAACAATTTATAATAATAATATTATGTTGTAATTAGTACAAAATGCATTTTGACATTAGATTTTTATTTAAAAACTCTACACGATGGATAGCGACTTGGTCATGTTTTAAAAATTACAGAAATGCATTTTAGACGCTTATTTAAGGCGAGTGCCAAGACTCGTCGCTGATCAGAATTCGAGCTGAGCTGTCACATCGGGAAGGTTGTCAAGCGGTACCTCAGTTTACAACACCCCTTACTGTGCTATCGTAAAGTGATTGTAAAATAATAAATGCTTATTTTGTCTCTGTCTGGTAGAAATACTTTTTCATGGGTAAAATAATATGAATAAAAAACTTTTATTTTAAAATTGTACGTACATCAGTACGTTGTTCAAAATAGATCAAAGTATTATTTAATATTAGAATGCCAAACAGAAATTTTCTAAAAAAAACTAAACTTATCTGTTTTATGTTTAATTTTATTTGTTTCCAAATAGATACGTATTTGGTATGAAGGTATACTCAAAAGATACAAAATACATAGTATAATAATGTGTATAATATGTACATGTTAGTAAGTATTTATAAGAAAAGTGGTATTTACATAATAGGTACTTATTTACAATATTGACAATTAACTAGTACATAGGTAACACAAACTCAATGACGGCGGATCGGAATAGACAATCTTTGTTTCCTAGAGTCAATTAATTCCAGCAACATGTGATCAAAATAAAACTTAATCAATTTTGGTTCCATTTTTTTTTCCAAAAAGTTGTGTCTTTATAAATATATTCATATTTTATATCACTTTCTTGTCCAAACCAAACACCCAGAATACACATTTTTTTTCGTGTTATTCTTAACTGCCCTTGGATTTGGTAATACCAATTATGATTTGAATTTACAATGTATGTTCCATTTTTTTTCTAGTTACCAGAAGTCAACCTTTTTATTCTCCGAAAAAAAATTTATATTGTTCTCAATGGAACAAGATTTAGTGGGTTTTTCAGTAAAAGTTGAACCGGCCGGCGGCAAAATGAAAGAAATTGTCATCACCTAGTAAAACTCCGGTCAGTTTCTTAGATAAACTCTAATCCAATATTGCAAACATCAGGTAAATTGCATCCGGTCAGGTCGCTCCATAGAGTCATACCATTCAAAACAATTTTGTTTCCTTCAACATTTTTTATTCATTGATGAACTTTTAAATTTTAGTGAAATAAGAAAAAAATAAACATAAATAATAAAATATGTAACAAGAAAAATATAAATAAATTACTATTTTATTAAATTTCATTTTCTAAATTTTACGTCCAACACCGTGAAGTAGTCGAGAAATTAATTCGTGTGTCATTGAAAGACTTTAGTTGAAAACATGACTATAAATTAAATGAATTTTCATACTACATAGTTGTTTCTATAATTTCATACATCAAGCATTATGAAACTTCGATGTGCTTGTACTTATTAGCACTTTTAATAACGCTCTTCTAATTGTAACCATTTTATTATCCTCTGTGCGAAACAAGCAGGTAAAAATTTTAGAAGAAATCCCTTGATTTACAACTTCCAAAGCTGGTCAAGAAACCGCAAATGAGGGTTCGCTTATAAATCAACCTAGTCGTAAATTATCTGCAAAGCTCAGAGCTTCGATTGAAAAATTTTTGGTTTATCTCACTCATAACTAGACCAATTTTAATGATATCGATTTAAATTTAGCGGGAAAGTGATTTTGAAAGTATTCTTTACTAATTCTAAGTTTAAAAATTCACAAAAATCGGACATAAACTTCTATTCGTAAAAGTACCCCTAAATTATCGAATTTTCAAGTCCTTTAACTTTTAAATTAAATGTTTTTTCCAATGTTTCATTCTTAGTTTTAGAAGAAAATATGAATACAAGCAGTTGAGAATAAGAACGAAACTGATACATGAAAAAATAAGCGAAATATTTAGACGATACTTTACATGGGATTCTCCATAAGAAAAATGTCTTGGCACTCGCCTTAAATGTTTTTAAAAAGATATCAACAAAGTAATGTTCGCAAATAATTTACCGACTTATAATAAATTAAACTAAGTAAAAAACTGCACGTTTTGGTAATAAATAAGTTTGCATTTTATTATCTTTGAAATATTAATGTTGAACCAAAATGACCAAAAAACGCGTTTCAAGTTTCTAGTTACGTTTATACATTGTTCAAATATTTTTTTAAATATTATTTACGATTTGTCATTCTCATTAGTTTCGTTTCTCTCGATGACAGTTGTGAAAATCACAAAATGACATACAACAAACTCGATACAGAATAGCCCCTATTAACTTATAATAACGAATGGTCTGAAACCATCAGGTGGGGTAAAAATACAATTTCTCTTTGCTGTAAATATTTGGGGACAAATTCTTACTACCACTTGACCGACCAAAACTGCCATAAATCATATCTGGACGTTTACAATCTAGCCAAAGGGGTATCGATGGTGATTGACAGCTGCCAGAATCTGGTGGATTCTAGGGTCATATTTTGGTACTTACTTGGAGGCAGCCGCACCAGCCGCGCTTGGAGCGCACGGCCGGCATGGCTGGGATGTGGAATCGAGGCAGGGCGCTAGTTATATTCTCCCAAGCCGGCAGTTTGAGCGAACACTTTGGCAGCCCCTGCAACAAAAAGAAGCACTTAGAAACCTAACCAAAACAATGAAGGAAATTGCATTACATCAAAACGCACTCGAGCGAAAGTGTAATTGTGCGAAAGTAGGAATCTAGGATGTATTTAAATTATTCAAATTTATTTAAGTTGTTTTACTTATCGGCGATTTGTATCGCTCACAATGGAACAGTTACTTTATCGTTTTTGTTAAAGTTTGTCGTTGGAAAATTTCTCCGAATTTATGGGTGTTGCAGCGCTGGAATTGGAATCGCAGCGGCAACACCTGTTAATTGCTGCAAAAATATGACTAAACAGCATGTAGGAGAGTTAATAGTTTCCTGTGGTATTAATAGAAACGGACGCGATTGGAATCAATGTCAAAGGCGTGAAAAGTTTCTTCGTGGCCGCTGAACTGTGAATGTAATTGTTCTTCGTGGATAAACACAAGTGATTTCCTCCAGAGCATCGCCCAATAAAAAATAAAAATAAATCCTTCCTCTGTTGAAATGAAGGAAGTCCTCGCGTTTTTCTCGCATGTAGACCAATGCATTCATTTCCTCCAAGGCGTAACTGCACTAATGGTGATAAATTGCACAAATCTATCCCAGAGTGCTTAAAAATGCGGTCGCCACGTGAAAATGTCCATTTTTCAGCTCGTTCAGGCGCAACAAATTCAATCGAAAACCTATAAACGGATGCATGTAGGACACTGTTTTATAGCGGAAGAAATAAGGCCAAGAACTCGACAAGATTCGATTTTTAATTCCGTGCTGATTCATATAAGGCAAGACGAGTTTCTGAACGAACGCGAAATTATCGACACTTGACACTCCGACCTTAAGACGTTCCACAAAATGCGCCATTATAACGTCTTAATTATTCAATTAACTGTGCATTTTGTATTTAAAACAAACAACTTTTACTATACAATTCGCACGCGAGGAACGAGAGCTGACATTTAACGGAATTCACGTGTATTGTGCGATTTGAATAACGCCTTGAATGGCGTTTTTTAGTTTAGAAAAATACATTTTTTAAAAATTTTTTGTTTATTAAAAAAATGTGCATTTTATAATATCAACCAGCTTCTCCCGCACCAATGATTTTGGTCAAATTCGTAAATCGAAAAAGAAGCTCGAGATCTGGCCAAATTTGAGATCGATCGAACAAATTAGGAAAAATGAATCGGATCTGAATTTAAATCTCAGATTTGAAATCTACGAAAAATTCTGCATACTCTGAAGCATAATAACTCAAGTTTACTCGAAAAAATAAGCGATATGTCGATATCAGAAGTTTGGCATAGTTTTAGTCATGAATTTTTGCAAAAATTTGCAACTTTTTCTTATGTAAAACATCGCGAGAAAAACGATGGCGCAAACCGCATCTCAATTTCTGAAATAGTTTCCGAGATATCAAGCAAATGCGGGCCTTTTGGCGACAACCCAAAAATTCAAACGACCATAACTCAGTTATTTGTTGACGGAAATTGAAAATTCTCATGTTTTTAGATCCAGCGTGACATTCTGCGTAAAATGAGCCCATATTTGTTGAGTTTGCTTAATAAATAAACGAGGCATTGGCCAAAAACTGTTTTGAAGACGTCATTATAGGGTGATTTTCAAACAATGTTTGCAAAATGAAAACGACGTTTAATAGCTTTGAATTATACATCAGTCGAAAGATGAGCTCGAAATCTATCTACTGGCTAAATTTGAGATCGATCTGACAAATAGTTTACGAGTTATGACCAATATTAAAAAAATTGAAAAATTTTCATCGTTTGAGTCGGATTTTTTTTTCGCGAAAAATCGACTGTTGAATTTTGGGCTTTTGAGAACATGTTCTAACGTAAAATGAGCCGAGAAAAAGAATGGCGCAAACCGCATCTCAATATCTCAAACAGTTTCCGAGATATTCAACTTTAAAAATTAGAAAAAAATGAGGAAAAATTAAAATCAACTTTCCGAAGCTTTGATCGGTCATACCTCAGTTGTTTGTTGTCGGATCTGAATTTAAATCTCAAATTTGGAATTTGCGGAAAATTCTGCGTACACTGATGTATAATAACTTAAGTTTACTCTAAAAAATAAGCGAGATATCGATATCAAAAATTTGGCATAGTTTTAGTCACGAATTTTTGCGAAAATTTGCAAATTTCGACTGTAGAAAATTCAAAGAACTTTTTCTCACGTAAAAAATCGCGAGAAAAACGATGGCGCAAACCGCATCTCAATATCTAAAAAAGTTTCCGAGATATTGAGCACGAATTGTTTTGAACCTTCAAAAATTTGGCCCTCTGGCGACAACCCAAAATTTCAAACGACCATAACTCCGTTATTTGTTGACGGAAATTGAAAATTCTCATGTTTTTGGATCCAGCGTGACATTCTGCGTAAAATAAGACCCAAATTTGTTGAGTTTTCTTAATAAATAAACGAGAGATTGGCCAAAAACTGTTTTGAAAACGTCATTTTAGGATGATTTTCAAACAATGTTTGCAAAATGATAACGACGTTTAATAGCTTTGAATTATATACATCAGTCTAAAGAGGAGCTCGAAATCTATCTACTGGCTAAATTTGAGATCGATCGGACAAATAGTTTACAAGCTATGACCAAAAATAAAAAAATGAAAAATTTTCATCGTTTGAGTAGGAATTTTTTTTTCGCGAAAAATCGATTTTGGGCTTCAACGTCTGAAGAATCTAAAGAATCGAAACAGATTTTTATGAAATGCCAGAGTACTCCAAGTGAAACGTGAAATTTGTGGGGTTTCTAGGATCGATAGATAATAATTGCATTAGCAGATAATGGCAATGTGGTAATTTTAGCCCGTTTGAAAGTCTAAACTGCAAAGTAATTGCGAAATTTGTAGAAATTAAAGACAATATTAATATTCGCATCACAATGCGTTTGTTATGTACGAGGATGCGTTCTGCAATTTTGCAATCATGCAATGTGATCTGCAGTTAAGTAATTAGCGGTATCCGGTCTAAAATTACATAAGTTAGAATAACTATATGGACTTACATAAAGAAAAAGTGTTTTTCTCTGATTTTCCCAACGATCTGGACATTGACTTTACGTTTTGAGTTCGCTGGATTTTCTATAAGTTAATGAGCAATAAAATCAAGTGACGATTTTACACCCGAAGCAATCCAGAGCCCTTCACTACTAAACTCGTTAGTTCAAATGCACCTTAAGCAAACTTTCAAAATTTTAATGTTGTCTAAAGGTTGCTTCTCAAAATTTTAATTATTAATAAAGTCAAACGTGCGATATTTATGCGACCTTTACGATGCCCTGAAGAGCGCAATGTATCGAAGAATTTTGACGGTTGATAATTTTCTTGTCACAAGCACTGATAAATTGAGATGTCAACTTCTGCTTCGGGCATCCCAGACTGATTATTATTAGATGATTTGTTGGAGAAAATGAGGAAAAATGCAATCGCTGCACAATTAGTATGAGAGGCATGCCAGCAAACAAAAAAGATTAGGCATGAAGAATGCGCTTAAGATTTGGTCGGAATTCGGATAACAATTCCAAATGTCAAGGCGAATGATGAAAATGTTCGTTGTTTATTTTGCAGTTGGAAGAAACGATGATGATGAGTTAGACGGCAGCCCTCGGATTTTTCTAATGAACTCTTTATTAATTCGGTTTTGATCTAAATTTTTCTAAATCGGATTATTTAATAAGACAGGCAAGACTTATATACTCCACAAATTTGGTAATAGTGGCAGTAAAAATGTAGAACTTACAGGTCGTTAAAATTTTTGGTCAAAAATCAAGTTTTTCTTTGCTCCTGGAAATCAGAATTTCTAAAAAAATCTCTTTTTCGGTCTAAATTTTTCTAAATCGACACTCTTAATAAGGCAGTCGAGAGTGATAATCTCCACAAATGTCGTTAAAATTGCATGAAAAATAAAGAAATTACAGGTTCTTAAAAAAAATTTGGTCTTAAAACGAAAATTTCTAAAAATTCCACTTTTTGATCTAAATTTTTGCAAATTAGTGATATTACTAAAACAAACAAACGAAACAATTTGCATAAATTTCGTTTCTGTCGCACTAAAAAAAAAAGGAAATTACAGTGTTGAAAAAAATTGACATTTTCACAGTTGTCCAAATAAAAATTTCTAAATATTCTCCTTGTTGATCTAAATTTTTCTAAATCGGTACTTTTAATAAGACAGGCAAGACTTATAAACTCCACAAATTTGGTTATAGTGGCATTAAAAATGAAGAACTTACAGTTCGTTAAAATTTTTGGTCAAAAATCAAGTTTTTCTTTGCTCTTCGAAATCAAAATTTCTAAAAAATCTCTTTTTCGATCTAAATTTTTCTAAATCGACACTCTTAATAAGGCAGTCGAGAGCGATAATTTCCACAAATGTCGTTAAAATCGCAAAAAAAATAAAGAAATTACAGGATCTAAAAAAAAATGGTGACTTTTTTTGGTCTTAAAAAACGAAAATTTCTAAAAATTCGTCTTTTTGATCTAAATTTTTGCAAATTAGTGATATTACTAAAACAAACAAAAGAAACAACATGCATAAATTTCGTTTCTGTCGCACTAAAAATAACGAAATTACAGTGCTGGAAAAAATTGACATTTTCACAATTGTCCAAATAAAAATCTCTAAACATTCTCCTCGTTGATCTAAATTTTTCTAAATCGGTACTTTTAATAAGACAGGCAAGACTTGTAAACTCCACAAATTTGGTTATAGTGGCATTAAAATTGAAGAACTTACAGGTCGTTAAAATTTTTGGTCAAAAATCAAAAGTTTTTCTTTGCTCCTCGAAATCAGAATTTCTAAAAAATCTCTTTTTCGGTCTAAATTTTTCTAAATCGACACTCTTAATAAGGCAGTCCAGAGTGATAATCTCCCCTTAATGTCGTTAAAATCGCATAAAAAATAAAGAAATTACAGGATCTAAAAAAAATTGGTGGCATTTTTTGATCCTAAAACGAACATTTCTAAAAATTCCACTTTTTGATATAAATTTTTGCAAATTAGTGATATTACTAAAACAAACAAACGAAACAACTTGCATAAATTTCGTTTCTGTCGCACTAAAAATAACGAAACGACAGTGTTGACAATATAGACATTTTCACAGTTGTTCAAATAAAAATTTCTAAATATTCTCCTTGTTGATCTAAATTTTTCTAAATCGGTACTTTTAATTAGACAGGCAAGACTTGTAAACTCCACAAATTTGGTTATATTGTCATTAAAAATGAAGAACTTACAGGTCGTTAAAATTTTTGGTCAAAAATCAAAAGTTTTTCTTTGCTCTTCGAAATCAAAATTTCTAAAAAAATCTCCTTTTTGATCTAAATTTTTTTAAATAGGTACTTTTAAGAAGACTGGTAAGACTTATAAACTCCACAAATTTGGTTATAGTGGCATTAAAAATGAAGAACTTACAGTTCGTTAAAATTTTTGGTCAAAAATCAAGTTTTTCTTTGCTCTTCGAAATCAAAATTTCTAAAAAATTTCTTTTTCGATCAAAATTTTTCTAAATCGACACTCTTAATAAGGCAGTCGAGAGTGATAATCTCCACAAATGTCGTTAAAATCGCAAATAAATAAAGAAATTACAGAATCTAAAAAAATGGTGACATTTTTTTGGTCTTAAAACGAAAATTTCTAAAAATTCGACTTTTTGATCTAAATTTTTGCAAATTAGTGATATTACTAAAACAAACAAACGAAACAACATGCATAAATTTCGTTCCTGTCGCACTAAAAATAACGAAACGACAGTGTTGACAATATAGACATTTTCACAGTTGTTCAAATAAAAATTTCTAAATATTCTCCGTTTTGATCTAAATTTTTCTAAATCGGTACTTTTAATTAGACAGGCAAGACTTGTAAACTCCACAAATTTGGTTATATTGTCATTAAAAATGAAGAACTTACAGGTCGTTACAATTTTTGGTCAAAAATCAAAAGTTTTTCTTTGCTCTTCGAAATCAAAATTTCTAAAAAAATCTCCTTTTTGATCTAAATTTTTCTAAATCGGTACTTTTAATAAGACTGGCAAGACTTATAAACTCCACAAATTTGGTTATAGTGGCATTAAAAATGAAGAACTTACAGGTCGTTAAAATTTTTGGTCAAAAATCAAAAGTTTTTCTTTGCTTCTTGAAATCAGAATTTCTAAAAAATCTCTTTTTCGGTCTAAATTTTTCTAAATCGACACTCTTAATAAGGCAGCCGAGAGTGATAATCTCCACAAATGTCGTTAAAATCGCAAAAAAATAAGGAAATCACAGGTTCTTAAAAAAAATTGGTGACATTTTTTGGTCTTAAAACGAAAATTTCTAAAAATTCGACTTTTTGATCTAAATTTTTGCAAATTAGTGATATTATTAAAACAAACAAACGAAACAACATGCATACATTTTGTTTCTGTCGCACTAAAAATAACGAAACGACAGTATTGACAATATAGACATTTTTACAGTTGTCCAAATAAATATTTCTAAATATTCTCCTTTTTGATTTAAATTTTTCTAAATCGGTACTCTTAATAAGACAGGCAAGACTTATAAACTCCGCTAATTTGGTTATAGAGGCATTAAAAATGAAGAACTTACAGGTCGTTAAAATTTTTGGTCAAAAATCAAAAGTTTTTCTTTGCTCCTCCAAATCAAAATTTCTAAAAAATCTCTTTTTCGGTCTAAATTTTTCTAAATCGACATTCTTAATAAGAAAGTCGAGAGTGATAATATCCCTCTAAATGTCGTTAAAATCGCATAAAAAATGAAGAAATTACAGGATCTAAAAAAAAATGGTGGCATTTTTTGGTCTTAAAACGAAAATTTCTAAAATTCGACTTTTTGATCTAAATTTTTGCAAATTAGTGATATTACTAAAACAAACAAACGAAACAACATGCATAAATTTCGTTCCTGTCGCACTAAAAATAACGAAACGACAGTGTTGACAATATAAACATTTTCAGTTGTTCAAATAAAAATTTCTAAATATTCTCCGTTTTGATCTAAATTTTTCTAAATCGGTACTTTTAATAAGACAGGCAAGACTTATAAACTCCACAAATTTGGTTATAGTGGCATTAAAAATGAAGAACTTACAGTTCGTTAAAATTTTTTGTCAAAAATGAAAAGTTTTTCTTTGCTCCTCGAAATCAAAATTTCTAAAAAATCTCTTTTTCGGTCAAAATTTTTCTAAATCGACACTCTTAATAAGGCAGTCGAGAGTAATAATCTCCACAAATGTCGTTAAAATCGCAAAAAAAAAGAAATCACAGGTTCTTAAAAAAAATTGGTGACATTTTTTGGTCTTACAAATGGATTTTGTAATAAATTTGAATAAGTTTGGATGGCTTGAGTAAAGAAATCACCTCGAAATGTAGACCGAAATGTGAAAAAACCATTATTTAACTAATTTTTCATAAAAATTGGAGATGGACCCTTATGCTTCTGAGGTATCGAATTAATTGCCTGATTAATTAACGAAATTCTGTGCTAAAACGCCAGTTTTTACGCAAAACGGGTTTGTCAACACGAGACCATCCCAATAATAAAGTGTGTCAAAAATGACAAAAATTACCATTTTAATCTAGATCTGCCCAAAAAACTGTCCTTTGAAGTAACCGATTACCTCATTCTTTCATAATAAGCTAAAGCCGCATTTTGATTAGAGTAATTAGAGAGAATTTACCATGTGGATTTTATCCATAATTTCAGTAATCTGCTCCTTGCTGCACATGATTCCAATTTTTTCGTCGACACAAAAAACCACTTTAACTAAATTTCATCGTCTCGAAACATTATAATCTGCACAGCCCGCGCTGACACTTCTTGTATCGCGGCACCGCTTACACTGAACACAACAGGTGAGTCGCAGAGTTAGTAACACGAGCCATTTACCTGGACAGGTGTACGCAGATACGAATACGATCTATGGCTAACTCCAAGAGGATGACCCACTTGCGATCGTGGCGCCACAACTCGAGAAAGTCAACGATTGAATAATTACACCAGGAAATTTGGAGATTGATCGGAAGAGATTTTTCAGAGAGGAGCGCATTCTTCCGAAGAAAACGGACGTGTTTTGTGAGGAGATAATTGCTGGGTTTCTTTGCCTTGATAAGTTTTTTCGAAATGTTTTGCTCTTTCAACTTTGCTCGCCGCTGATTCAAACCAGTTTGAAGAAAAGTGTTTTCCTCAATTAGTCATTTATTAATAAATCCAAGAAGGTCGCTCTAAATCCCGAGAATTTTTTTCCGATATTCTTCAAGTTTTATCTCGACTCGCGCGTACTTCCTGAATTCCTCAGGATAATCCTTGGGGCTTGTCAACTGTATCACAATAATTATCGCAACACAAATGATATCGCCTTAACGCACTTCGCTCAATCGCCTTGAACGAGAAAGGAAAGAAGAATTCTTTGTAGAATCGCAGAGTCTGGAGGTGCAGCTTTTTCCAGAGCATAAATGTTAACCATTTGTGCAATCAATGCCCAAATGTCAACAATTTCTATTGTGTCATTAATTACCACGATACCTCTTGAAAAAAGCCGCAAAAATCGACAATTTTATCGAGTTTACGCAAGTTTTCAGCGGTCACGATTCGACAATTTCACTCGTATGTGTAACATAAATTCAGATAATAAACTCGATGAAAATGTCAGACCAAATCACGAAATTACCCTCGACTATTGAAATTGCACGCGAAAGTTCGAATAAAATTCGTTCTAGTTGCGGCCCCAAAAATCGGTCTATTAAGTAAGTCGACCTCGTCGATTTATCTCAGATTTTCGGGAAAAAACGGGAAATTTCTCTTTTCTCTTTGTTCCAGATGTAAATGAAGTGCACTTCTATGTCCTGCCAGGTCGATCATGTTAGTCACTTAATAGAACATGAAAAAAGAATTTTCCGTAATTTTATTTAGTTTACAGTCCGATTCGCACGTTTTTCTTCCTACAAAATCGTACCTACTTTTGTCCACCTGTTATCACCATTGTGGTATTTTCCAGGTATGAATATTTATACTCCTATAATTGTCGATAATTGCCGCCGCATTCTTTGGGACCACAGAAGAAGGTAAATCGAGAAAACTAGTTTCGAATGTTAATTTAATTCGTTTGTAATAAAAATGCAAAGTCTTTGGCATGGAAAATTAAATTATTTTGTAACACGGCTGCGTCATTCCGTTCCTGCTTTGTGGTTCTTCAAATATTGAGGTTAACAGTATTGAAAACCCATACAAAAGCAAAAGTACTAATTATATCACCTTCATTAAAGAGAAAGTAAAATCGTGTAAAATTGAATTAACACATTAAATGGTTGAAACGTCTGAAATTGAACTGGAAGAGGCCGATTTTTCAAGAGGAGCGATCACGCTAGGCCTAATAACGCCAGTGCAGGAATTTATCGAGAACAGCAGGCGAGCTCTTACTTTTTCTCTTTAATTTTCTCATGCATATTTTAGAACTTTTATTATAAAAGAGTGAGCAATATATAGCGCCATTTTCTACATTTCTTAACAGCGCAGCAGGTTTCTGAGAAGTTTATTAGAAACTGCAGGAATTGCTCCCAATCAAGTGAGATTCTCAACTCAAAGAATTATTCTGCAGGGAAATATGAATCAAACCGGTCAGGGCCGGATTCAGAGATGTATTTCATCGACCATTTTTCTTTTCGATTTGGCTGAAATTTTTTCATCTTTTTCTACCCAATGAAAAGCAATTTTTTTCAAATTTTTTTGCCTAACCCAAAAAAATTATGAATTTTTCCAAGAAAATGGCTTTTTTAGGCGACTTAAACTTAAAATGGAATTTTTAGACCTCAAAAACGACCTGAAAGTAAGTCTTTTTTGGCCGCAAACATTTTTGGCCGATCTATGGTGGCGCCATCTATCCAAAGTTTTGCATATTACATCAAGATACTTACATTACCCCAATTTTATAATTATTTGGGTAAAATCAAATCGACAAACTGCTGGAAAGTGCAACAAAGACATGTTGAATTATTGAAAATGAATTAGCAGTGCTGCTGCAACATCAAAAAGCACATCAAACCCAATTCATACAAATTGTGAAGTTATACATGCCAAAACTGCTAATGTAAATAAAGAAAATATGAACTTTTTTGAAGGATTAATAAATATTTACAATTATTCAGTTGTTATAAATGATTAAAGCAATAAATCATAAATAAAAATTAATTAACTTGTAAATTTAATGATGTCGCCTAAAAAATCTTGTGTGTATCGCGGCCAAAAAGAGCCATTTTGCCATCGCCTTCTTTTTGGCCTCGACTATCGCTTCGGCCATTAAAAAAAGGCACACAAATAACTATTTTATTTTCAAATAGTTATAACTTTTTGGGACGTTTTTTTTCTTCAAATTTTTGTCTTGAAATGTACTTTTCAAAAACAATACGAAAAAATAATTAAGATAATAAGCTTAAATTTTCGCATTTTTTTAGAAAAACCGTTACTTTCTCGAAGTTCGCGATTTTTAATTTAAATTTTATTTTTTCAAAAAATAACTTTAATTAATTCGGTGATTATTCCCGCATATTCGAGAGTAAGCCGATTTATTTTCTATTTTTGTTATTTAATTAAAAAGATTTTTTTATTTTGTTTTAAGCTTTGTTTATACAATAAAATGAATGTAATTAAACGATTTTACAGGATTATATAGTATAAAATATATATATTCATTTTAAAACTATAATGACTAGGATTTATGTTGGATATAATTAACATTCAATGATTTTAAAAATATTGCACTAAATTATTTATTAGTTTTTTCTCTGCCGTTTAAATATTTTACATATTTTGTGTTCACAATATAAAAGAGCCGTAGACTTATAACATAAAACATATTCGCCTGGGTCTAGTAAACTGGCTGTAGGTAAGTCTGTACTTGTCATGGTTTTCGATCCAATTAATATATTAGATTGAAATCCTAGTTATTATAGATGTAGAATGAAACTATAAATTGAGTTTATAATCATCATGTAAAATCGTTTAATTGCATTCATTCTATTGTAAACCTTAAAAATAAATAAATTAAAAGTTTAAAAATTAAAAAAAAATAATTAAATAAAAAAAAAACGAAAAAAAAATCGGCCGACTTTGGGAATGATCGCAGAATTAATGGAAGTTTTTTTTAAGAAAATAAAACAAAAAATAAAAAATGTCGAACTGTGAGAAAATAACGGTTTTTCTCAAAAAAGGCGAAAAAGCAAAAAAGCTTTATCGAAAAACTACAATTCAACTTAAAATTTGTACAAAATTATAGAAAGTTAAGGTTTTTTTTTCTTTTCTAATTCCTACTCCAAATTTTTTCTTTGTCATGTAACTTCTAAATAGAAAGAGATAATAACTTGTTCTCAATCTTTATAATGTCGTATTGTAATTTAGTGCAAAAAAATGTCAAAAAGATTTTAAAACCGTCCGTTTTTCGAAATTTTTAACAGTTTTTCTCAAATATCTGGTAACTCTCCCGGCGACCTTTAAAAGCTAATTACCTTTCCAATGATATAATTACAATTTTTTATAATTTTAAATGTAGTTAAGTAAAACTGAAAAAAACTAAAGGGGTGGTTACTCAGAAAATCTTATTTTACAATTACCTCCGAGTCCTGACCTGATGAAGTAAAACGTACCTCGGATTTAGAATAAAATCGCAATTCTACATTTGAAATGACTGCTCTACTACAAATTTCGTGTATTATTATTAAGTCCTATGGACTTTTATAAAATTTTTGGTTCCTTCGCAAAATGAAAATTTATGTCCTAGATGGTTGTAATTTGGTATACACAATAAGATATCCAAACATAACAAGTTCTCCAAGTTTCATTAGAATAAAGCCAAAATTGCCGGAGTTTAGAGAAAGTTTCCAGAAATTTTTCAAAAAATATGATCACATTGAAGCCACTTTTACAAAATTAATTTCGTCTAAAATTTGTTGACTAGGAGAATTATTCTGTACGGAAATAAGAATCAAACACAGGAGTTTGTCGGAAATGCAGCGGCAATACCTGCATTGTTCGACAACCAGCAGGAATTGTTGATTAACTTTGATAATTAATTACTGTTAACTGTGTATTGTTTCTCTCATATTAAGTAACCATTCATGTTTTCTATACACGGAATTTGCTTGACACAACCTACAAACTAAACATTTTTTATTATTTTTTTATATTCCGCGTGAATCAAATTTTTACGACGACGCAGCAGGAATTTTGTCTTTTATTACCTTAATAATTGTCGTATTTAGCTAATTTACAATAAAAACACAAAAAATTCCCATCTCAAGCAGGCAGCAGGAATTCGCTCTGTAACCACACGCACCAAATAAGACCAGAGCTGAAGAGTGCAGTAAACACGGAGAAAATATCTTCATTTCTGCTAACATTTTCTTCCGGATTTTTGTTGTTTTTTGCAAAATGAGCTACAACTTTAGCAGGAATGTTAGTTAAACATTCTAGTTCACGTATCTTCGCCACTTTTTGAGGAATTCAAGTTCTTGATTCGCCACGAGATAAAAATTTCAGTTCTGCTTGCCCAACATTGCTGGTGAAATTACAACCAATTCCCATGTTTCCGCCTTATCAAAGCAATTGATAGCATAAACATATTATTCAGTTTCACCTTATGAAACAAGTTTCTGCACAATCCGAATTATCATTTTTATATAATCGCCATCCAAAACCACTAATTGTGTGATTATCTAATAATTCCTGCTAAAACGAACCGGACAAGTAAAATTCCAGCTGCGTTAAAATATGTACTTCGTGTTCGAAACAGCAATAAATGACTAGCAACACGGGTAATTCATTAAACTTGTGTGACAATGGGCATCAATTTTCCAATTCCTGCGCCATTAACATTTGAATTTATTCTCTCCGCTAGTGGGGAATTCACTTACAGGTTGCTTCTGAACCGTAAATCCCTCAGCAGGAATTTCTCCAGAACTTGATCTACATGTGAATGTTAGCTCATTCTTGTTCGAAATTGCCATTAATACCCCGCAGATTTGGTTATGGAAACAAAAGTAGACCACACCAATTCGATGAGTCATTGACGCGCGATATTTCATAATTCGTGTCGCCCTCATTATCGACACAACCCTTCTTTGTCAGTGAATACCATCAATCTCTGCTTATCCCGTTAGCAGTCGCTTTAATTAAAATTTTCATCGCGTGTATCGCCTTTAGCGGCGCGTTTGTATGCATAAGTCCTAGATCATGTCTCAAGAGATGGCTTTTCTAGAACACACGTAAAACTACGTGAGTCCTGATGGTGTTTGGACGAGACGTCGAGACGACGATGAATTTTTAATCGATGGGAACTGTTCCTCGTGACAGTTTTGGGTTTTTAATTGCTGGACGACCTTCAAACGATGCGAGTTGCGTGTCAAGTTTTAGGCGTGAAGTAAAAGTGTTGATTTTCAATTTTCCAGATGCGTAAACGAGCTGCTATTAGTAACATTAAATAATTAATCAGAAATCGAAAGCTGCGTTTGGGGCCTACTTTCACGTCGGAGATTTCCTGGATGCTCCCTTAATGGTTTCATATTCGCACACATCACAAATCCATTAGCGAGACTTTTAGAGAACGAGAATTTCATATCGACATTTTCACAATAAGCAATTCCTTTGTTCGGAATTTACAAAGAAATTATGAGAATAAAGAGGAAATCTATTTCGCTAGTCGATTCTAGAATCGATCTCCTAGAATCCTAGACAATTCTTGAAGCAAACGACTGGTGAGGACATTTCTACCAAAATTATTTGTTAATTTTGCGCCTCTTATGATTGTTATTGTCACTTTCATAACTGACCCATAATTATTAGTTCACACACTTCTATTGTCAACAATATTTTTTTTTAATGATAACGGACTGGACACAATATAATTCTCCTTCAAAATTGACACAATTTTAATCAAATTTTTGATATAGTCACCTTGTCTGGAAACAATTTTTTTGAAAAAGTTGCTTTTATGAATAATGTTGATTATATAGAAATAGAAATAAAAAATATTATTAGTGTTAGTAGACCAACAGCGAAAAATTAACAATAAAAGACAAGAAACAAATATTAAACAAATACCTTGCAAATACTAATATAGAAAACTACGAAGATTACCAATTGTGAAGAGCAAAAACAAACAGTAAGATAAAACAAGAAAAGAAAAGAACATGAAAAAAATAGCAGAAACATCCTTCAGAACGATAAACACTGTCTCTTCTGTTTTTGCATTTTTAACACGGTTATTTTAGCGACTGACAGTAGATGTGATTATATCGAATGACAGAAACTAAATTAGTTGACAATATCAAAGGTTGCTTATACCGGATGGAACAAAAAAATTAGACTTTTTTTATTTAAATTTAAATTTACCGCCAACACCTGAGAACTACCAACAATTTATCCAATTTGTCAAGCTTCTTCTGTGGCTTTTGCCACTAACTATCGAGATTCTCATCGTTTGAGTTGTTAAATTTTCAACAAGTTGTCTGCGAATGTACACTTTAAAAAAGGAAAACAGGTGGAAGTTTTCAACGCCTTGCCAAGCCAAGATTTTAATTGAACGCACGATATTTAAAAACAGAAGAAATATCAAAATTAATGGATTATACAGGGGGTGACAAAAATGTCGGAAGAACTCTTTACTACGTTCTTTAAAATCATCATTCTAATTTCTATTTTTTTTACCATGTTTTAAAGTCTCGTACCATTTTTTCTTCAGTGAAGCTTGAAAAAATAAAAAAAAACTTGTATTCAATAAGTTTGGACAATATTTCGGTACTTCAGAAGCATGGTCTATCTCCAATTTTTATGAAAAATTAAGTTAAATAATGTTTTTTATTACTCTTTACATTTTCTTTAAGACAGAGAAAAATTATTTTAGGTTTTCCTAAGGAACTAAGTACCACATCATGTTAGAAGAATAAAGAACCAACAATTTTGTTACTCAACTGATCTAAACTTACTCAAATTGATGATAAACGCAAGTATATTATTTCGAGATACTAAAGAAAAAAATCCGTGAATTGGAATATTCCATTAAAATGTTCGTTGTAAGACAATTTTTTTTTAAGAACCTGTAATTTCTTTATTTTTTAAGCGATTTTAACGAGATTTGTGGAGATTATCACTCTCGACCGCCGTTTTTAAGAGCGTCGATTTAGAAAAATTTAGACCGGAAAAGAGATTTTTAGAAATTTTGATTTCGAGGAGCAAAGAAAAACTTTTGACTTTTGACCAAAAAATTTAACGACCTGTAAGTTCTTTATTTTTAATACCACTATAACCAAATTTGTGGAGTTTATAAGTCTTGCCTGTCTTATTAAGAGTACCGATTTAGAAAAATTTAAATGAAAAACAAGAATATTTAGAAATTTTTATTTGGACAACTGTGAAAATGTCAGTTTTTTTCAACACTGTAATTCGTTATTTTTAGTGCGACAGGAACGAAATTTATGCTATTTTATTTGTTTGTTTTAGTAATTTCACTAATTGGCAAAAATGTACATAAAAAAGGCCAAAAAAATTACACCATTTTTTTTTAGATCGTGTAATTTCTTTATTTTTTATGAGATTTTAACGAAATTTGTGGGGATTGTCACTCTTAACTGTCCTATTTACAGTGCCGGTTTACAAAAATTTAGAGCGAAAAGGAGAATTTATAGAAATTTGTATTTCGAGCAGCTAAAAAAAATAAAAAATTTGAACGCGCTTTAATTTCGACATTTTTGGTGTCACAAAAACGAAATTTGGGAATCTTTTTAAGGTTGAATAGTCCATAAAAGTTGCTGAATTTGGGTTAATTTTAATATATCTTTGTTAGCCATTATTTCTAATAACGTATTACCTTTTTTTGTAAAAACATTGTTAATTTTTTTTGAAAGTTTCTATTACTAAGTGGGACTTAAATCCAGATAATCAAATTTTTCTTAGAAGCTTAAGGAACTAATTGAAAAAATACGCCCAAAAATTATTTTGGGATCAAAGGTTACGACTATTACGCACGATTTCAAATAAATAGTCATCAATAACTCGCAATTTGCACTAAAATTGCATATTATAACACCACCGTGATTTTTTAGAATTCCTGTTTTCTTAATTTTCTCAAAACTATAATTTATGGAGATAAACCCATATGCTTCTGAGGTATCGATTTGTTTCATATGTATTTAAAACTTGAAACGATGTTTTTGCTGATTTTTCTCTTAATTCGATTTAATTAATAGTAAATACATTTTTTTACCTATTTTTCGGCATTGATGAATAAATATTATTCCTTTAGACTTTCTGAGCACACTTCTTTCACAATTCTTCTTTCTTTCATAGCTTTCTTCAATGATTGAGGACATTTTTGACCTAATATTTACTTCTTATTTCTTGTTTTGCTGCCTTTTTTCACCTTTAATCTGTACATTCTTTTAAGTTAAACCGTATTTTGTTAATTTTTTTATAAAGTCGAATTTTTGAGAAGAAAACTTTTTTCCGCAGCCTTTTTTTTACGTTTTACCTCTGAGTCAATACCTAGATAACATAGGTGAAGAAAGATCATGTAAAAGTCTTGAATTTAAGTGTTTTTAAAAAATAAAAAAATATGATAACGGACAGAACAATTATTAAAAATTGAAATTATTTGTTTCTCATTATTTCATCTTTAAGCGATTAAAACTGTGAAACAAAACTGTATTATTTAAACAAAGAAATTAAAAGATCAAATTCTTTTAAAAGTGGAAACTGTACTAATATTATTAACAATTTTACATATTTTATACAAAATATTTCATAGAAAATACATATATGTATGTTAAAATATAAACCACAATATCTATTGCACGTGTTGTAAAAATCATAATGTAAAAATTGGCCGCCAAAGTAGTTTCCGTCATGTAATGGCTGTGACTCAGAAAAAAAAAATCGTAAAATAATTCTCGTTTTTTCTTTGACCTGAAACTGCACCTGCAATCTTATCTATCTCACCCTCATTTCTCCCAACAATTATAACAGCCAAACCCACATCTTGTAGATTACCATAGTGAACATTATAAATTATACTAATTATATGTACAAGTAATTGAACGGCGTTAAACCGATTAGAATTACATATTTATTGCACGTAATAACCGACTGCCAATAGTTTCTTTTGTATGCATAATGCGATAATAGCAACACCCAATTATTTTTACCCCAAATTTAGAATTGTGCTTACATAAAGCATTGTTACCATGAAGAGAATTTATTTCACTCTTCCATATTTAGTGTGATATTGCTTGCGTAAAGACCTCAAAAACTAGATTTTATAAGCCTCCCAGGCGATTTACCGTACGCTGTTAATCCCAATCGGTTGTCATAATTAATTACGAGTTTTAACACTGAATTAATTAAGACGCTCGGTATTTCAAGATCCGCATTCGTCCAGTATGACACTGCTCTAAAAATTCAGTCCGAAGCCCACAGTGTCCAGTAAATCATCGATTTTATGTCGCCTTATGATAAATCGTTGGTTTTATGACTCCATCCCACTTTGTGCCCGTCTACATTAAAATTTATAAGGTGCTCTCACACGTTCGAATATCTTCTCGTCGCATTTGTAAATAAATATTGTGTAATTCATTGCACTTACAAATTACTTACACACCTTGCAAGTCGTGGTCGATGGCATTCTTTACCGCAGAAAAATCGATTTGTCTAGAAATATTCGCTTTGGGACGTTGGTGGAAATAGTTATTTAATAAACTAGTGTGTTAATAAAGGCGATTAATAATCGAAACTGTTTAAAACACGAATGAGCGACAGCGAGTGAGATTATTAATCGCCCATTAACAAACGAGTTGATTACAACGTTTTTCCGACGATCGTCGCAATAACATTCATATTTTCATTTGGATTCAATTAGATCTAATTCTATAATAACTTTTTTCGAATTTGCCGCTTTAATAGTGGGTCCATTAAAGTACTCAATTTGGAGTCGTTTATAGGTATAGTATATCCAGTGAAAGATTGGGACATTTCGACAGTTAACATATAGGTTGGCAGCAAATTATGCTACAAAATTCACTAAAAACACTAAATTCCTACGCGAAATGGGTTGACAGGGTTGTCAATAACTAGGGTTATTTTGTTATTTTAAATTTCGCGCGTATGGAACACTTTTTATTGCGCAGATTTAGTGACTTTTCTTTCATTCAAACTCTCACTGTATGAACTATATCTATAAAAGAACTCAAAGTAGGAAATTTTGTTTTTTAAGAATTGGCAGAACTATTTAGTCTGGCTGTCACCTGCATCCTGTCAAGTTCTTGGTCAATTTGGATTTTACGATTCGTGTTTAATAAATCGCTGCGTGAATAAAAAATGTATCAATATAATTGAATTGTCCTTTGCGGCCAACAATAATTGTACCTAAATATAATAGATGTGAATACTGGTTGTGAGGTTAAGTTACGTTAAGTCAAAATTCAGTGATAGTGAAACTCAATAAATGTCAAATTTTAAATTGAATTTGAAAATCAAGTGGCAAGTCGTGGTTACAAAACCATTACCAATCGTGTAAAACGAAAAGTCTTAGAATTAGAAAATTTAAATTTTTTATTAAAAAAATAGTGCAAATTCGAAAATTGGCATTGGTGCACTCGCCACCAAAGTGGCCATTATAAAACACGTTCTTTAATATACTATTATTTTTTCCTTGGATTTCACAATGTTTACAATCATACAAGGTGTTTATAAATGTTTCTAGCATCAAGGGTAGCTATGAAATGTCAAAGAAATTTGCCGCTCATTACAAATGCGTGTTTCGATTTTCCAACTGACATTTGCAGTTAACTCCAAACATAGAGCAAAGTTAATTTTGAGAAATAAACTGTTCTAGCTGTCGTTCACAACCTAAAATCAAAAACTTGGACACAAAACCGCAATTAAAACGTCATTGAAGTAAGTAACAGTATAAGTAATTTTCAAGATATACTATATTTCAGAATTATTGACATCTCGGTAGGCCATGTCTGTGTAAAACGCCTCTAACAATGTGAACGACTTTTAGCATTTTGGTTCTAAAACTGTCAATGTAACATTTTGAGGTTATGAAGTAAATTACTTTTTTAAGCTAATGGATTGATATTTTAATCAGATTCTGAATCTACCATCATAATTCAGATTTCTTCTGCTTCAGATTCCAGTTCCTCTTCAGAATCTGATGAATCCGATTCTAAGTTGACGTGACACACATTACATACACATAGGGATAAATATAAATCTAAAAACACTAAATACGCTTATATTAGAAGATTCTGCCAACATAAATTTAAATTTCCAAGGCACACTGAGATGTCAATAATTCTGAAATATAGAATAGTTATATTCACTAGAAAAACAAAGCGGCAAAATAGTGTACGATAGGAATTCCAGAGCCACCTTTGATGCTAGAAACATTTATTAATGGAACAATTATTGAAGGTACACATACGGCTGCTATGAATGTAATCAACATTTTCTAAGTTAGAAGAAGAAACAGTTAGGACTGATTTTGTTGCTTCCTCTTTGCTACCCATGTTTTCCACTGGCAATTGTGGCCCTGATGTATTAGAACTGGTGTTTATATTACTGCCACCTTCACCCAATATTGTTGTTGCAACATTAGTCTTATTTTCAATAGATGCTTCTATATAGCCTTCTGCTACTGAAGTCGATTTCCACCCACCATGTCTCTTGATCGTTGCAAAATCGGCTCCTGCATTGGACAATATGAAGCAGAAGATCGGCGAAAACAATGACGTGTATATAAATTTGATGTGGGTAGCTTCATGAACATCGGGGAATTTTTCCAAGAGTATTGGCTGGGTTGAACATTTATTTTTGCAATAATAAATGAAGAACCTAAATATTATGAGGAGTGTGTCTAGGACGCAGGGCAGAATACTTCCTGTATAACTGTAGGTAACTTGGCAAGTTCTCATTATCCACAATAGTGAATAAACGGTTTGTTTTAGTTTTAATATTCTGTACTGTTATGAGTAATTTGGTTTTAAGGTCTTGAATACTGTCTACTGTCAAATGTAACAATTCTATTGCTACTCCTATTATTAACGTCACCTGAAAAATGTGTATACAGGGTGTTATGGAAATGAGTGCGCAAAATTAAACTGGTAAAACAACTCACCATATGCAACATCTTTTCTTAATAAAAAAATTCCAAAATGCTTTCGTTTTCGAATCAAAAATTAATGAAAATTTGCTGTTAAAACCGTACCCGCCTGTGCATTAAAGATACTAACGTTTATCTGTGCGCTAAATTAAGGGCGGAAAAAGGCGAAATTCAAAATGTGGTTACGGAAAAAAAATATCTAGAAAAGTTGGACATCTTGATGCGTTCTGACCAGTTAAATTTTGTGTATTTAATTTCATAACACCCTATTACAAATTTGTTGAATAAATTTTTTTTACATTCCCAAAATTTTTTACTTTTACTTAAAATTAATAGTTCTAAACACCACCGCAAATTAGTTTAAAATAGTCATTAATAAAGTGTTTTACAGGCGGACTGATAACGCAGAGTTTTTTATGCTTTTTTGTTCTTTAATTTTATAGCAATTCAGTGGTAGGTGGGCGACTCGTCAAAATATAGTCTGGAGCTTCAGAAATGAACTTTTCTATTTCATGCTTTTCCAAGATCTTTGATTGTTTTGGAACATATCTTTCCATTTGACGTTTTATAAAGGAAATTATTTTATAATATTTGCTTATATCAATGTTTTGTTTTACAACGTGTTTATAAATGTTTCTAGTATCAAGGGGGGCTTTAAAATGTCAAAGAAATTTGCCGCTTATTACAAATGAGGATTTAGATTTTTCAACTGACATTTGTAGTTAACCTCAATCATGGAGAAAAGTAAGTTTTGAAAAAAAAAACTGTTCTAGTTGTGGTTTTAAACCTAAAAATCATAAACTTGGGCACAAAACCGTAAATGAAACGTCATTGGCGTAAGTGGCATTATAACTAATTTTCAGGATAGTTATATTCACTATGAAAACAAAGCGGCAAAGTAATGTATGACAGGAATTCCAGAGCCAACTTTGATGCTAGAAACATTTATAAACATCTTGTGTATTTAGTGTTGAGTTCAACATTGACTATTTAGGCCAGAATGAGGCCAGCAGACACTTGAGATATCAGAGAAATATTCTAATATAATGTTTTCTGAACAATATTTAACCTCCTTGTTTTTCCACCATACATGAATTTTTCATACGTTTTTTCATACTTCGATTGGGGTTTTTTCGGCAACAGATTTGTTGTTGCGATGTTGCAAATGTCGACATCCATTATTATAAAATAAACACTAAAAACGAAAGAACACAAAGAAAACACAATTTTTTGTTGTCGGAACAAAAAAACACAAAGTCGGTTGTTAGGTTAGGTTAAATAATAAAGACGAATCAAGATGGCTATATCGATACTGGAGTGTATATTTAATATCGAAAAGAAAATCGATGTAAATTTAATAAAAAAATATTACGTATCATCGTTGTGGTAAAATTTCAGTTTGATAAATCAAAAAATATAAAAATTTTCTATGAGCTTAAAACTAAGGTTTGTACAGAGATAACCCATTTTTGATTAATTTGTGATTTCGATATACATATGTATTTCGATGTACAGCGCTGGGATTAGAGTCATCATCGAAATGAATCGACACTTCCATGTGGTAAAATACAAATGACATAAATGCTTGGTAAAGTGATTCATTAACGCATTCATTTTAAAAAGAAATCTTGCAAATAAAGTAACTTTAATGTTAGATCGTCGAAAAACAATATTATCGCCGAGAGAAAGCGAAAGAACGGGCTCCAATTTCGACAATTAATCAATATTTCATGAAGATCTTCCATAACAAAATCGTCGATTCGCACGATTTTTACGCAATAAAAACGTTACTTTTACGACGCTTTTAACACCCCGAAAAGTTAATTTTATTGTTGCAATAATTGGACGATCGAAGCTTGCTCTTGTTTTAGCTCCCAGGCAGATAATTAATTATTTTCTGACAAATAACCGAGTTTCTTCTTTCACTTGTGGGTCTAAAAAATGTTTGTTTATTTCAATCTAACAGTTCGCCCATTATCCTAAAAATTAAATTGCTCTTGAATATAAAATTGTGATAATTTTCCACCAACAGACTGTAAAATTACTGTTGTAAAATAAAATGATTCAGTGATTCAAACTGCTGAAAATGACAGTCTAATTTGGTTCTTGTCCTAAAACGCAGACAATTAACACGATTCAATAATCGTTTCTTGGATTGCTAACGTACAAAGTGCATCATTAATCGTCCATTAGTAATGAGGTCTTTACGACTCTCCTATCAGTGGGTTAAATGGATGAAACGGAAGTTGGAACATAAAAATAATGAACTTTTATTGTCAAACCCCCATAACACGAAAAATGTTATCATCCGTTTTCTCCCGGCTTTCACCGCAATTTCACGATAAGTGGAAGCATTTCCAAACAAAAAACCACACTAAAATTCAAACAACATGTAAATGATCAGAAAATTGGAAAATCATCGGCGCCACGTTCCATCAACTCCAATCACTCGAAGAATTTTGGAAAAAATGTAGAGAAATTACTTGAACTGATGTTATCTCTAAAATTAGGTTACATGATCTGTTTTCACCACTTGCACAAAAAGACTTATCAGCAGTCTCATCGGACACACCTTACCCACCTGGTGAAAATAAGAATTGTACGAG
Source organism: Gnatocerus cornutus (assembly GCA_029298725.1). Lineage (NCBI taxonomy): Eukaryota > Metazoa > Arthropoda > Insecta > Coleoptera > Tenebrionidae > Gnatocerus > Gnatocerus cornutus. The sequence continues at coordinate 8,056,352 of CM055516.1, forward strand.
TGATGCTTAACAATTAGGATTTCTGGGAAAAAGACGCATAAAATCGTAGGTGTGACTATCAAGGTTGGTGAGGTGCAATGTCAGACACGGATTTGGAACACTGCCAAAGACTGCCGGGTTCAACAACATATCATAAACTGTTGCAGAGTTTGCCGAGACAATTTCAACGTTTCCTAGTTCATGCAAATGCGGTTGGAAATGATTAATTGCGCCGATTAAGAAATGGTGCAATTAGATTAGAAAATATGTCGGGGCGATGATTGATTGCGAGTACAATGAAAAAGTCGGGGTTTTGTTTTCTTCGGTCTTGGGGGAGATGGAGAAATAAGAAAAAAGAGCTTTTGTTGCACCTGCAGTCTATGAAAAGAGGCAGGTGGATTGTAACACTTGGGCAGACTATTAGCATGATTAGTAACACTGCCAAAATTAGAATAGAGCGGAAGGAAACGAACGCGATAAAAGTTATTTTTTTTAGATTGTGATGATTTTAAAAGAATTTGACATGTTAGCTTGGAATTTCTATTTAATTTTTACCCTTCGAAAATTTTGTAGAAGTGATTTCAAAATCGATTATTCCGTCACTTTTAAGGTCTCATTCTGTAAACTCTTAAAAAATTGGTAATTTTGGCTCTATGGTGATGAAATTTGTAGAACTTTGTATGTTTTGACTGTAATCTGATTTTAGAAATTTTTATTTTGAGAAGAAACCAAAAATTGCCAACATTTTTCGTAAAGACCCATAATTTTAATAATTTTGGCCCTATCGTGATGGAATTTACGAAACTTGCTATGTCTAAACTGTTAATTAAATGAGCGAAATGAGAACACTCTAGTGTAAAAGACATATTTTAGAAAAATTTTTTTAAGAACGCACCAAAAATTTCCAATATTTTTCATAAAGACTCATAATTTTGGTAATTTTTGCCCTATGGTGATGAAATTTACGGAACTTATTATATTTAAACTGATAATTAAATGAGCGAAATTACAACTCTATTGTAAAAGACATATTGTAGAAATTTTCTTTTTAGAATGCACCAAAAATTCCTAAAACTTTTCATAAAGATTCATTCTACTTATAATTTTGGTAATTTTGGCTCTATGGTAGTGAAATTAACGGAACTTATTGTACTTAAACTATTGATTGAATAAGCCAAATTACAGAAATAAAGTGTAGAAAAGAATAATTTTAGAAATTTTCTTTTTAAGAACGCGCCAAAAATTCACAATATTTTTTATGAAATTAACAGAACTTATTATACCTAAATTGTAGATTGAATAAGCCAAATTACAAAAATAAAGTGTAAAAAACACAAATTTTAGGATTTTTTTTTTAAGAACGCGCCAAAAATTCACAATATTTTTCATGAACACTCATAATTTTGGTAATTTTGGTCCTATGGCGATAAAATTTACGAAACTTATTATGTACAAACTGTTAATTAAATGAGCAAAATTACAACAATCTAGTATAAAAAAGACATAATTTAAAAATTATCTTTTTACGAACACACCAAAAATTAACAACATTTTTCATAAAGATTCATTCTACTCATAATTTTGGTAATTTTGGCTCTATGGTAGTGAAATTAACAGAACTTATTATACCTAAATTGTAGATTGAATAAGCCAAATTACAAAAATAAAGTGTAAAAAAGACAAATTTTAGGATTTTTTTTAAGAACGCGCCAAAAGTTCACAATATTTTTCATGAACACTCATAATTTTGGTAATTTTGGCTCTATGGTAATGAAATTAACGAAACTTATTATACTTAAACTGTTGATTAAATTAGGCAAATTACAAAAATAAAATGTAGAAAAGACAAATTTTAGAAATCTTGTTTTTAAGAACGCGCCAAAAATTTACAATATTTTTCCATGAACACTCATAATTTTGGTAATTTTGGCCCTATGGTGATGAAATTTACGAAATTTATTATGTTCAAACTGTTAATTAAATGAACCAAATTACAATAATCTAGTGTAAAAAAGACATAATTTAGAAATTTTCTTTTTAAGAACGCACCAAAAATTACCAAAATTTTTCATAAAGACTCATTCTACTTATAATTTTGGTAATTTTGGCTCTATGGTAATGAAATTAACGAAACTTATTATACTTAAACTGTTGATTAAATTAGGCAAATTACAAAAATAAAATGTAGAAAAGTCAAATTTTAGAAATTTTCTTTTTAAGAACGCGCCAAAAATTCACAATATTTTTCAAAAAGACTCATAATTTTGGTAATTTTGGCCCTATGGTGATAAAATTTACGAAACTTATTATGTACAAACTGTTAATTAAATGAGCGAAATTACAACAATCTAGTATAAAAAAGACATAATTTAGAACTTATCTTTTTGAGAACGCACCAAAAAAAAATTACCAAAATTTTTCATAAAGACTCATTCTACTTATAATTTTGGTAATTTTGGCTCTATGGTAATGAAATTAACGAAACTTATTATACTTAAACTGTTGATTAAATTAGGCAAATTACAAAAATAAAATGTAGAAAAGACAAATTTTAGAAATCTTGTTTTTAAGAACGCGCCAAAAATTTACAATATTTTTCCATGAACACTCATAATTTTGGTAATTTTGGCCCTATGGTGATGAAATTTACGAAACTTATTATGTACAAACTGTTAATTAAATGAGCGAAATTACAATAATCTAGTGTAAAAAAGACATAATTTAGAAATTTTCTTTTTAAGAACGCACCAAAAAAAAATTACCAAAATTTTTCATAAAGACTCATTCTACTTATAATTTTGGTAATTTTGGCTCTATGGTAATGAAATTAACGAAACTTATTATACTTAAACTGTTGATTAAATTAGGCAAATTACAAAAATAAAATGTAGAAAAGGCAAATTTTAGAAATCTTGTTTTTAAGAACGCGCCAAAAATTCACAAAATTTTTCCATGAACACTCATAATTTTGGTAATTTTGGCCCTATGGTGATGAAATTTACGAAACTTATTATGTTCAAACTGTTAATTAAATGAACCAAATTACAATAATCTAGTGTAAAAAAGACATAATTTAGAAATTTTCTTTTTAAGAACGCACCAAAAATTACCAAAATTTTTTATAAATATTCATTCTACTCATAATTTTGGTAATTTTGGCTCTATGGTAATGCAATTAACGGAACTTATTATACTTAAACTGTTAATTAAATTAGGCAAATTACAAGAATAAAATGTAGAAAAGTCAAATTTTAGAAATTTTCTTTTTAAGAACGCGCCAAAAATTCACAATATTTTTCAAAAAGACTCATAATTTTGGTAATTTTGGCCCTATGGTGATAAAATTTACGAAACTTATTATGTACAAACTGTTAATTAAATGAGCGAAATTACAACAATCTAGTATAAAAAAGACATAATTTAGAACTTATCTTTTTGAGAACGCACCAAAAAAAAATTACCAAAATTTTTCATAAAGACTCATTCTACTTATAATTTTGGTAATTTTGGCTCTATGGTAATGAAATTAACGAAACTTATTATACTTAAACTGTTGATTAAATTAGGCAAATTACAAAAATAAAATGTAGAAAAGACAAATTTTAGAAATCTTGTTTTTAAGAACGCGCCAAAAATTTACAATATTTTTCCATGAACATTCATAATTTTGGTAATTTTGGCACTATGGTGATGAAATTTACGAAACTTATTATGTTCAAACTGTTAATTAAATGAACCAAATTACAATAATCTACTGTAAAAAAGACATAATTTAGAAATTTTCTTTTTAAGAACGCACCAAAAATTACCAAAATTTTTCATAATTTTACTCATAATTTTGGTAATTTTGGCTCTATGGTAATGCAATTAACGGAACTTATTATACTTAAACTGTTAATTAAATTAGGCAAATTACAAGAATAAAATGTAGAAAAGTCAAATTTTAGAAATTTTCTTTTTAAGAGCGCGCCAAAAATTCACAATATTTTTCAAAAAGACTCATAATTTTGGTAATTTTGGCCCTATGGTGATAAAATTTACGAAACTTATTATGTACAAACTGTTAATTAAATGAGCGAAATTACAACAATCTAGTATAAAAAAGACATAATTTAGAAATTATCTTTTTGAGAACGCACCAAAAAAAAATTACCGAAATTTTTCATAAAGACTCATTCTACTTACAATTTTGGTAATTTTGGCTCTATGGTAATGAAATTAACGAAACTTATTATACTTAAACTGTTGATTAAATTAGGCAAATTACAAAAATAAAATGTAGAAAAGACAAATTTTAGAAATCTTGTTTTTAAGAACGCGCCAAAAATTCACAAAATTTTTCCATGAACACTCATAATTTTGGTAATTTTGGCCCTATGGTGATGAAATTTACGAAACTTATTATGTTCAAACTGTTAATTAAATGAACCAAATTACAATAATCTAGTGTAAAAAAGACATAATTTAGAAATATTCTTTTTAAGAACGCACCAAAAATTACCAAAATTTTTCATAATTTTACTCATAATTTTGGTAATTTTGGCTCTATGGTAATGCAATTAACCGAACTTATTATACTTAAACTGTTAATTAAATTAGGCAAATTACAAAAATAAAATGTAGAAAAGTCAAATTTTAGAAATTTTCTTTTTAAGAACGCGCCAAAAATTCACAATATTTTTCAAAAAGACTCATAATTTTGGTAATTTTTGCCCTATGGTGATGAAATTTACGAAACTTATTATGTACAAACTGTTAATTAAATGAGCGAAATTACAACAATCTTGTATAAAAAAGACATAATTTAGAAATTATCTTTTTGAGAACGCACCAAAAAAAAATTACCGAAATTTTTCATAAAGACTCATTCTACTTACAATTTTGGTAATTTTGGCTCTATGGTAATGAAATTAACGAAACTTATTATACTTAAACTGTTGATTAAATTAGGCAAATTACAAAAATAAAATGTAGAAAAGACAAATTTTAGAAATCTTGTTTTTAAGAACGCGCCAAAAATTCACAAAATTTTTCCATGAACACTCATAATTTTGGTAATTTTGGCCCTATGGTGATGAAATTTACGAAACTTATTATGTTCAAACTGTTAATTAAATGAACCAAATTACAATAATCTAGTGTAAAAAAGACATAATTTAGAAATTTTCTTTTTAAGAACGCACCAAAAATTCACAATATTTTTCATGAACACTCATAATTTTGATAATTTTGGCCCTATGGTAATGAAATTTACAAAACTTATTATACTTAAACTGTTAATTGAATGAGCCAAATTACAAGAATAAAATGTAGAAAAAACAAATTTTAGAAATTTTCTATTTAAGAACGCACCAAAAATTCACAATATTTTTCATAAAAACTCATAATTTTTTTAATTTTGGTCCTATGGTGATGAAATTTACGGAACTTATTATACTTAAACTGTTGGTGGAGATTTTTTAGATTTTTATTTTGAGAATGAACCAAAAATTTCCAACATTTTTCATAAAGATCATAATTTTGGTAATTTTGTTTTTATGGTGATGAAATTTACGGAACTTATTATATTTAAACTGTTGATTAAATCATACAAATTAAAAGAAGAAAACATAAGAAGCAGATTTTAAAAATTTTTATTTTGAGACGATCCAAAAAGTTCAAATATTTTTCATAAAGTGCCATAATTTTGGTTATTTTGGGCCTATGGTGATGAAATTTACGGAACTTATTATGTTTAAACTGTTGAGTAAATGAGCCAAATTACAAGAATAAAGAGTATGGTGTAAGAGACAGACTTTAGAAATTCCCATTTAAACAAGAAACCAAGAATTTCCAAAATTTCTATAAACTGACTTAAAAAAATAATTACAAATCCGAAGAACTGGAATCAGCCACAGCCGATATTGTCTGTTGATTAGTGAACCGTTCATCAGCCATAAATTTGAAATTCAGAGACAATGCATTCTCCATAATTCATCTTCTGCAAATAAAAGCGAAACGAGAAATCTTCAGGAGTGTCTTTCTTTGTGCATAGTTGCACTTCCTGCATACTTAACTCGCCTTTCTGTTGTTCAAAAGATCTTCAACAATGTTCCTCCTGTTGGTTGACCACATGTTGTACAAATTGCCACCTAATCACATATTCCCCGTGGGTCTTTGGCACGGGCTTATGAAAGCATGCACATAATTCTCCAACGGTACCATCATCAAGACCTTGCGGTCGACATGATTGTGCATATAGATGTTGATAAAACCATCGACACAAATTCTTTCAAGTGCGTGCACTGGAAATCACACACAATAACCTTCCTCAAATTGTAATTTGTAGCTTTTGAAATTCTTGATTTCTTCTAATGGCTTTCTAATTGTGAAACATAAAACTCTGCGGATTAACACGTCTTAGAGCTCATCAACTGAAGACAAGAAGTCGTGGCGCCGTGAAAAAGTCCAAGTAAAAGTGATCGCGGTATGAGTTATGGATTTATTATATTTAGAGCTAGTGAAAGTGCATACCTTGAAAAATTGGATTGTTAAGAGATCAAAGCGTGAATTTTCATCACAATTATGCAGGAATTACAATCATAACAATGTCTTTCCTTAGGCTGACTCGTCTACAGTTATACCCAGCAGGAAAAGTATACTTATCGCAACTATTTTAATTTCAAATTAATATTAATTGAGCTTGAAAATCCACACAATTCTTATTATTTACGAACGACAGTTAAATCTTTCTAATTCCACGATAACACAAAAATTAAATTAAGTTATTGGATACTAGCATGACAAGTCAAGCTGTGATTAAATTACCTTCATTTTGTGTTATTATGAATGGTTGAGTGAACTCGCGGAATTTTGGATCCTTGAAAGAAATGCGATTTTGTCTTTTAAATTTTGAAGTTTTTTCGGATTTGAAGGTCTCAATTCACTTTCTAATTGCATGAAAGCTGTCAATAACGCGGGAGAGAAAAATTCTTAAGTTCAGGCGTTGGCTTGCATAATTAATTTACAGTTCGAGGAATCAGAATTTGCCTTGTGCAAATGCTAAAAAATCCGATTCTGCAAGAAAATTTGTGGAGAAATTACAAGATACAATGTAGAAAAGACAAATTTTAGAAATTTTCTTTTTAAGAATTCACCAAAAATTCCCAATATTTTTCATAAAGACTAATAATTTTGGTAATTTTGGCCCTCTGGTGATAAAATTTACGAAACTTATTTAAACTGTTAATTAAATGAGCGAAATTACAACACTCTAGTGTAAAAAAACATGTTTTAAAAATTTTATTTTTAAGAACGCACCAAAAATTCTCGACATTTTTCATAAAGACTCATAATTTTGGTAATTTTGGCCCTATGGTGATAAAATTTACGGAAATTATTATACTTAAATTGTTGATTGAATGAGCAAAATTACAAAAATAAAATGTATAAAAGACAAATTTTAGAAATTTTCTTCTAAAGAACGCACCAAAAATTCCCAATATTTTTCAGAAAGATTCATTCTACTCATATTTTTGGTAATTTTGGCCCTATGGTAATGAAATTTACGGAACTTATTATATTTAAACTGTTAATTAAAAAAGCGAAATTACAACACTCTAGTGTAAAAAACATATTTTAGAAATTTTCTTTTAAAGAACGCACCAAAAATTCCCAATATTTTTCAGAAAGATTCATTCTACTCATAATTTTGGTAATTTTGGCCCTATGGTAATGAAATTTACGGAACTTATTATACTTAAATTGTTGATTGAATTAGCCAAATAACAAGAATAAAATGTAGAAAAGACAAATTTTAGAAATTTTCTTTTTAAGAACGCACCAAAAATTCACAATATTTTTCAAAAAGACTCATAATTTTGGTAATTTTTGACCCTATAGTGATCAAATTTACGGAACTTACTATTTTTAAACTGTTAATTAAAAAAGCGGAATTACAACACTCTAGTGTAAAAAACATATTTTAGAAATTTTCTTTTAAAGAACGCACCAAAAATTCCCAATATTTTTCAGAAAGAATATAAATTTGGTAATTTTGCCCTTATGGTAATGAAATTTACGGAACTTATTATACTTAAACTGTTGATTGAATGAGCCAAATAACAAGAATAAAATGTAGAAAAGACAAATTTTAGAAATTTTCTTTTTAAGAACGCACCAAAAATTCACAATATTTTTCAAAAAAAAAAAAATTATTTAGGTAATTTTGGCCCTATAGTGATTAAATTTACGGCACTTATTATATTTAAACTGTTAAGTAAAAAAGCAAAATTACAACACACTAGTGTAAAAAACATATTTTAGAAATTTTCTTTTAGAGAACGCACCAAAAATTCCCAATATTTTTCAGAAAGATTCATTCTACTCATAATTTTGGTAATTTTGGCTCTATGGTAGTGAAATTAACGGAACTTATTATACTTAAACTGTTGATTGAATAAGCCAAATTACAAAAATAAAGTGTAGAAAAGACAAATTTTAGAAATTTTCTTTTTAAGAACGCGCCAAAAATTATTCACAATATTTTTCATGAACACTCATAATTTTGGTAATTTTGGCCCTATGGTGATAAAATTTACGAAACTTATTATGTACAAACTGTTAATTAAATGAGCGAAATTACAACAATCTAGTATAAAAAAGACATAATTTAGAAATTATCTTTTTGAGAACGCACCAAAAAAAAATTACCAAAATTTTTCATAAAGACTCATTCTACTTATAATTTTGGTAATTTTGGCTCTATGGTAATGAAATTAACGAAACTTATTATACTTAAACTGTTGATTAAATTAGGCAAATTACAAGAATAAAATGTAGAAAAGTCAAATTTTAGAAATTTTCTTTTTAAGAACGCGCCAAAAATTCACAATATTTGTCATGAACACTCATAATTTTGATAATTTTGGCCCTATGGTAATGAAAATTACAAAACTTATTATACTTAAACTGTTGATTGAATGAGCCAAATTACAAGAATAAAATGTAGAAAAAACAAATTTTAGAAATTTTCTATTTAAGAACGCACCAAAAATTCCCAATATTTTTCAGAAAGATTCATTCTACTCATAATTTTGGTAATTTTGGCCCTATAGTGATCAAATTTACGGCACTTATTATCTTTAAACTCTTAATTAAAAAAGCGAAATTACAACACTCTAATGTAAAAAACATATTTTAGAAATTTTCTTTTTAAGAACACACCAAAAATTTCCAATATTTTTCATAAAGACTCATAATTTTGGTAATTTTGGCCCTATACTGATCAAATTTACGGAACTTATTATATTTAAACTGTTAATTAAAAAAGCGAAATTACAACACTCTAGTGTAAAAAACATATTTTAGAATTTTTTTTTTAAAGAACGCACCAAAAATTCCCAATATTTTTCAGAAAGATTCATTCGACTCATAATTTTGGTAATTTTGGCCCTATGGTAATGAAATTTACGGAACTTATTATACTTAAATTGTTGATTGAATTAGCCAAATAACAAGAATAAAATGTAGAAAAGACAAATTTTAGAAATTTTCTTTTTAAGAACGCACCAAAAATTCACAATATTTTTCAAAAAGACTCATAATTTTGGTAATTTTTGACCCTATAGTGATCAAATTTACGGAACTTACTATATTTAAACTGTTAATTAAAAAAGCGGAATTACAACACTCTAGTGTAAAAAACATATTTTAGAAATTTTCTTTTTAAAAACGCACCAAAAATTCACAATATTTTTCAAAAAAAAAAAATATTATTTTGGTAATTTTGGCCCTATAGTGATCAAATTCACGGCACTTATTATATTTAAACTGTTAATTAAAAAGCGGAATTACAACACTCTAGTGTAAAAAACATATTTTAGAAATTTTCTTTTAAAGAACGCACCAAAAACTCCCAATATTTTTCAGAAAGATTCATCCTGCTAATAATTTTGGTAATTTTGGCCCTATGGTAATGAAATTTACGGAACTTATTATACTTAAACTGTTGATTGAATGAGCCAAATTACAAAAATAAAGTGTAAAAAAACAGATTTTAGAAATTTTTATTTTGAGAATGAACCAAACATTTCCAATATTTTTCATAAAGACTCATAATGTTGGTACTTTGTAATAATGTAGCCTTGTCCAAATGCTAAAAAATTTGTGGAGAAATACGAAAAATCCGTCTCAGATTCCTTTCAAATTTACCTTTTCTGGGTCAGCTAAAGCAATCAAATCCCGGGAAAAATTCTTCCTCCATTATATCCGCTCCCACATTGTCAATTTTCCGAGTCGAAAAATGCATCGATAAATTGCCTTTTTGCCAGCGAGAATGGTTGGTTGTGTGGATATTAGCTGCAATATGCCTCGTCATCAGCATCAAACGACCATTAATGATTAGAAATTTCTGACATGCTTATAAAGACTTCGGTAATAAAATATTTCAATTCCTTTATACCTTTGCGGTCTCTTCGGCCCAATCATAAAATATGACTGGCAGTTTGATGTTGCAATTAGCCGCAAAGAAGTGTCAATAACAATAAAAATACACGTGGTCTATTTGTAATTGAATTTGGCGCTAATAAATAATTGATCAAACATCGAATTGCGCCAACATTAGTGTGTCAGTCGAGAGAGCTCGTTGAAATTCAGGTCTGAACAATGTTCCAATCAAGTCTAGTTCCATAATCAATTTTCTTTGTTTCCTTTAGGAAAATAGGATCGGGTAAGTGGTACACTGACGATATCTCACGATTTTCGATCGGTGATAAAAATCTTAAATACCTCTCGGAATGGTAATTGACTACCAGAAATCAAGAAGCTATAAACATTGTTAATGTGACCTTTGCGTGGGATTTTCAGGTGATGACAGCACCGAGCAATTTCTCCAGTTTTCGGGAATGCGGTTGCAAGGTGCTACTTTTCCTCAAATTACCCGTAATTCGAAAAACGCGACCGGATCTGTGAGTGGAAAATTTGCACAGTAGTGCAATGAAAAATGTGCCGAAAACGTGAAAGTGCGGGGATTTTCAGAATTTTGTTTGGATGAAAAGTCTCTTATCAGTGAAAGTCCGTTTGTAATGCAAGCTTTATTAGCACTGACCTATTCCCTCGAGAAAAATTCTTACTCATATCCAATCGATCAAACTTTGACAATTTCATGCTCACACCGTATATTTCCCATAAATTATTTCTAACGGCGTCAATATGGCATATACGATTATGCTATAAAAGTGAATCTTATATTTGAGCTGTTGATTACCTATAGATGAACGAGATTACAAAAATAAAATGTACAAAAGGCAGATTTTAGAAGTTTTCGTTTTGAGAATAAACCAAAAATTTGACCCATCATTTGAGTAATTTTGGCCCTACGGTGATAAAATGTGCGGAACTTATGTTGATTAAATAAATGAGCCAATTTACAAAAATAAAGTGTATAAGAGGCAATTTTATAAATTTTTATTTTAGAAACGAACCAATTATATCCAATATTTTTCATAAAGACCCATAATTTTGGTAATTTGGGCCCTATGATGATGAATTTTACGGAACTTATTATCTATAGTGTGTTAATTAAATGATTCAATTTACCAAACCAAAATTTTCAATATTTTCAATATTCCAAAGACCCACTGTTTCTGGAATTTTGGCCCTATGGTAAAGTTATCATGCTTAAACTGTTAATATAATGAGCCAATTTACAAGATAAATTTTAGAAAAAACAGATTTTGGAAATTTTCATTTCAAAAACGAACCAAAAATTTCTAATATTTTCCATAAAGAGCAATAATTACGGTAATTTTGGCCCTATTATGATAAAGTTTACGGCACTTATTATGTTTAAACTTTTCATTAAAAAAAAACAAATCACAAGAATAAAGTATATAAGAGATTTTAGAAATTTTTATTTTGGGAACGAAAAAAAATTTCATATTTTTCATAAAGAGACATAATTTTGGTAAATTTGGCCTTATGGTAGTAAAAATTAAGAAACTTATTATGTTGAAACTGTTGAATAGATGAGCCAAATTCAAAGAACAAAGCGTATAAAAGACATTTTAGAAATTTTCATTTTGAGATGAACCAAAAATTCCCAATATTTTTTATAAAAACTTATAATTTCGGTAATTTTGACCCAATTATGCTTAAATTTGCAGCTCTTATTATTTTAAAATTATTGAATAAATAAACCAAATTACAAGAATAAAGTGTGCAAGAGACAGATTTTAGAAATTTTCATTTTGAGAACAAACCAAAGATTTGCAATATTTTTCATAAACACCCATAATTTTGGTAATTTGAGGCCTATGATGATGAAATTTACGGAACTTATTAAGTATTGTGTTTTGATTAAATGAGCCAAATTACAAGAATAAAGTTTATAAGAGACAGATTTTAGAAATTTTTATTTTGGGAACGAACCAAAATTTCATATTTTTCATAAACACCCATAATTTTGGTAATTTAGTTCCAATGATGATGAAATTTACGGCACTTATTATGTTTAAACTTTTGATTAAACAAACCAAATCACAAGAAAATAGTATATAAGAGAGATTTTAGAAGTTTTTTTTTGAGAACGAGCCAAAATTTCATATTTTTCATAAAGAGCCATATTTTGGTAGATTTGACCCTATGGTAGTTATATGTATTTAGGGAACTCATTGAGTTAAAACTGTTGAATAGATGAGCCAAATTCCAAGAATAAAGCGTATAAAAGACAGATTTTAGAAATTTTCATTTTGAGATAAACCAAAAATTCCCAATATTTTTTATAAAAACTTATAATTTTGGTAATTTTGGCCCAATTATGCTAAAATTTACGGCTCTTAATATTTTTAAATTTTTGATTAAATCAAATTACAAGATTAAAGTGTATAAGAGACAGATTTTAGAAATTTTCATTTTGAGAACAAACCAAAAATTTGAAATATTTTTCATAAACACCCATAACTTTGGTAATTTGGGCCCTATGATAATGAAATTTACGGAACTTATTAAGTATGTCATATGATTAAATGAGCCAAATTACAAGAATAAATGTATAAGAGACAGATTTTAGAAATTTTCATTTCGAAATCAAACCAAAAATTTCTAAGATTTTCCATAAAGACCAATAATTTCGGTAATTTAGGCCCTATGATGATGAAATTTACGGAACTTATTAAGTATTGTGATATGATTAAATGAGCCAAATTACAAGAATAAATGTATAAGAGACAGATTTTAGAAATTTTCATTTCGAAATCAAACCAAAAATTTCTAAGATTTTCCATAAAGACCAATAATTTCGGTAATTTTGGCCCTATAATGATAAAATTTACGGCACTTATTATGTTTAAAGTTTTGATTAAATAAAAAAAATTACAAGAATAAAGTGTGTAAGAGGCTGATGTTAAAAATTTTCATTTTGAGAACAAACCAAAAATTTGCAATATTTTTCATGAACACCCATAACTTTGGTAATTTGGGCCCTATGGTGATGAAATTTATGGAACTTATTAAGTATTGTGTTTTGATTAAATGAGCCAAATTTCAAGAATAAAATGTATAAGAGACAGATTTTAGAAATTTTTATTGTGAGAACGAACCAAAATTTCATATTTTTCATAAAGAGCCGTGATTTTGGTAAATTTGGCCTTATGGTAGTGAAAATTAAGGAACTTATTATGTTAAAACTGTAGAATAGATGAGCTAAATTCCAAGAATAAAGCGTGTAAAAGACAGATTTTAGAAATTTTCATTTTGAGTGAACCAAAAATTTGCAATATTTTTTATAAAAATTTATAATTTCGATAACTTTGACCCAATTATGCTAAAATTTACAGCTCTTATTATTTTTAAATTTTTAATTAAATAAACCAAATTACAGGAATAAAGCGTATAAGAGACAGATTTTAGAAATTTTCATTTTGAGAACAAACCAAAAATTTGCAATGTTTTTTATAAACACCCATAACTTTGGTAATTTGGGCCCTATGATGATAAAATTTACAGAACTTATTAAGTACTGTGTTTTGATTAAATGAGCCAAATTACAAGAATAAAATGTATAAGAGACAGATTTTAGAAATTTTCTTTTTGAGAACGAACCACAAATTTTTCAACATTTTTCATAAAGACCCATGATTTTGGTAATTTTGGTCTCATGGTGCTGAAATTTACAAAACTTATTATGTTAAAACTGTTGATTAAATGGGTGATAAACGCGTTTTATTTTTTCAGAAAAAAAGTCTCTTATCAGTGAAAGTCCGTTTGTAATGCAAGCTTTATTAGCACTGACCTATTCCCTCGAGAAAAATTCTTACTCATATCCAATCGATCAAACTTTGACAATTCCATACTCACACCGTATATTCGCCATAAATTATTCCTAACAGATTATTTATTGCTCGTTAGCGTCGACAGCGTCAATATGGCACATACGATTAAGCCATAAAAGTGAAACTTTTTCGCCAACATCTGGAAAGCGTTTTCCGCCGCTCCAGATTCAATTTTCTAAATCAATGATACCCAACCCATTCTTCATAATTAATTAATTATGCGTTCAGAATTAATGTCTCGGAACGATGATGTACACCATAAAAGTGTTTTTGTATTACACTTTCACCTAACTGGAAATGTAATTTTCTTCAGCTTCATTACGATGATTTTAGCGGAGTTACGCCCACATTAGAAAAGAAATCAACACGGAAAGAGGTTCAAGTTCAATGTCTCTGATATCATCGCACTTCATTAAACACCAGAAATGTTCAAGTCAAAAGAAGACTTAATGATGCGTGCATTTTGAATATTCATAAGTTGGTAGCGCGCTTCATTATGGTCACATTGAAACCATTTGCACAATATTTCGGTCTTTTGATCAATTGATTTTTTAGCATTCACACAAGGCAACATTGTTACAAATTACCAACATTATAAGTCTTTATGAAAAATATTGGAAATTTTTGGTTTATTCTCAAAATAAAAATTTCTAAAATCTGTTTTTTTTTACACTTTATTCTTGCAATTTGGCTTATTTAATCAACAGTTTACGTATAATAAGTTCCGTAAATTTCATTACCATAGGGCCACAATTACCAAAATTATGATTGTTTATGAAAAATATTGGGAAGTTTTGGTGCGTTCTTCAATAGAAATTTTCTAAAATTTGTCTTTTCTACATTTTATTCTTGTTATTTGGCTCATTCAATCAACAATTTAAGTATAAGAAGTTCCGTAAATTTTATCACCATAGGACCAAAATTACCAAAATTATGAGTGTTCATGAAAAATATTGTGAATTTTTGGTGCGTTCTTAAAAAGAAAATTTCTAAAATTTGTTTTTTCTACATTTTATTTTTGTAATTTGGCTCATTCAATCAACACTTTAAGTATAATAAGTTCCGTAAATTTTATAACCATAGAGCCAAAATAAATTACTAAAATTATGAGTGTTTATAAAAAATATTGTGAATTTTTGGTGCGTTCTTAAAAAGAAAATTTCTAAAATTTATCTTTCCTACATTTTATTCTTGTAATTTGGCTCATTCAATCAACAGTTTAAGTATAATAAGTTCCGTAAATTTGATCACTATAGGGCCAAAATTACCAAAATTATGAGTCTTTATGAAAAATATTGGAAATTTTTGGTGCGTTCTTAAAAAAGAAAATTTCTAAAATATGGTTTTTTACATTAAAGTGTTGTAATTTCGCTTTTTTAATTAACAGTTTAAATATAATAAGTTCTGTAAATTTTATGACTATAGAGCCAAAATTACTAAAATTATGAGTGTTCATAAAAAATATTGTGAATTTTTGGTGCGTTCTTAAAAAGAAAATTTCTAAAATTTATCTTTCCTACATTTTATTCTTGTAATTTGGCTCATTCAATCAAAAGTTTAAGTATAATAAGTTCCGTAAATTTCATTACGATAGGGCCAAAATTACTAAAATTATGAGTAAAACGAATCTTTCTGAAAAATATTAGGAATTTTTGGTGCGTTCGTCAAAAGAAAATTTCTAAAATTTGTCTTTTCTACATTGTATTCTTGTTATTTGGCTTATTCAATCAACAGTTTAAGTATAATAAGTTCCGTAAATTTCATTATCATAGGGCCAAAATTACCAAAATTATGAGTATTTATGAAAAATATTGTGAATTTTTGGTGCGTTCTTAAAAAGAAAATTTCTAAAATTTGACTTTTCTACATTTTATTTTAGTAATTTGGCTCATTCAATCAACACTTTAAGTATAATAAGTTCCGTAAATTTTATCACCATAGAGCCAAAATTACTAAAATTATGCGTGTTTATAAAAAATATTGTGAATCTTTGGTGCGTTCTTAAAAAGAAAATTTCTAAAATTTGTCTTTTCTACATTTTATTCTTGTTATTTGGCTCATTCAGTCAACAGTTTAAGTATAATAAGTTCCGTAAATTTCATCACCATACTTTCATACTCTGGAAAAAACGCAGGAAGTCTATTTAATTCAACGATAAAAATAACTTTTCCGGTTTTTGTTCCAATGTAACGTTAATCGCAAGCATGCAAATGAATTAATTTTAATCATGTAACTGTCCATAATTACACTCATTTAAGTAAATATGACATTAAATTCATATTGAGAGCAGAACTGTCCATTTACTAAAAAATATATATATTTTGTATTAAAACTGTTTTATAAATATAAAGTCGATGAGTTCAATATTTTATAATTTTATAAACATAGAAAAGTATAATGTGTTGCCTATTTTTAAAAATCATAATTGGATTGACTGCCACTGAAACGAATTTTTCCCCAGTGAAAACCCCTGAGGTTCTTGAAACAACTTGAAGAATAATCAATTCCCACAAATCACTCGACATTATTTAATGAAATTAATTAAAAAGTCAACGACACAGCTCTCGTAAAGTAAAACACGAAGAATCCACCTCTTTGTACCATCAACAATAATGAACCGTTTGTTTAGCTTCTATGACCCAACTATTCTCCCAAGAGCATCCATAATCAATGTCAAAGTCTATGTGGACTCACCTTGTCCATTGTTGAAGTCTTCGCGTCTAGACAATCAAAAGACATTGTTAACTCAACAATTCTATCGGTGCTTGTAAATCAGATAATTGCTTCGATACGCTGCATTTATTTACAAAATGCATAGCTTAGAAGTGCAGCTTGTCTCTGTATTGATCGATCTGCGACACTGCAGACTAATTTTTTCCACGAGAGGGAGCAAAACAATGCACACACACCCTAAAGTTTAGGCGACTGCATCCAGACACAATAAACAGAAACTCGATCGCTGGAGGGTTTGGTTGTACGGTTTCGTGAACTTTGATAAACGACTCGGTAATTGAGATAATTGCTGCGAAGATTGAGAGAAAATTGTTTAATGGCATTTGAGAGGATAAGCAAGAAGCGGATTGTGTTGGCGTTAGGAAAAGTATGAAATCGCATCTTTTTATCTGGCGTAGTTTCCCAGATATGAACCACCGATATTTCCAAACCGTCTAAATTTTAATCACCCACAACTCAGGTATTTGTTGACGTATGGGAATTTTGAGTCCGGATTTAGATTCAGTGTAAAATTATTCGTAAAATGAGTAAAATTGCTTTATTAATAAACGAGATATTGACGAAATATGTTAATCAGGTTGTGATTTTCGTATCATGAGAATGGCGATAACGACGTTGTGTAAAACTTTTTTTGTAAAATTTTCTGTCAAACGCGAGTGTTCTTATAATCAAAATTTTTTCTAACAAGTACTTCTTTAGTAGAAGTGTTATGTGTAGATTTCGTCTTATTCTATAATCTAATCTCTTTAAAAAAAAATTTAAATTGTTAGTCGTCTAACACCAAGCAAATTTTTGTGAAGAAACGACAAAAAGACATAAAATCTAACTGAAACTAAAGGCAAATTTCAACGAAACAAATTAGAAGTAGTTTGTATAGAGATGAAATCGTCAGACGAATCGGGTTGCTTGCCAAATTTGTGACAATTGGGCTAATTTTTTTATTAATATCGATTTTGCCAAAAAACGTCGATTTTTAATACATATATTTTTGTTTTTGATGTGTAATTAAAAATCGATAGTTGCGGTTTCGATGTATGCATTTTATTTTACACTCTTGATTTTAGTGATATTTATAAAGAATTTAATTTAAGGTATGTAGTTATATTTTAGAATTTTGTTTATTCTTATTAATCTCGAATTTGTTATTTTAATTTTTATATTATTATGATTTTTATCTATTTTTGTTTTTTACAATAAACTATGCTATGAGTTCTTTATTTACTATTTTTCAAAATCGATGTTTTCTCCGATGTATTGGAGATCGATGTAATTGTGCTCTTGTTGAAATTGAGTTCAACATCGATTTTTTTTACTCGATGTTCCCAGATTTACTAAATCTGGGACTTTTATATCGATTTTTTATTAATATCGATTTTGCCAAAAAACATCGATTTTTAATACATATATTTTTATTTTCGATGTATCATTAAAATCGATAATTGCGGGTTCGATGTATGTATTTTATTTTACACTCTTGATTTTGGTGATATTTATAAAGAAGACTGGAATTTAATATAAGGGAGTTATATTTTAGAATTTTGTTTATTCTTATTAATCTCAAATTTGTTATTTTTTTATATAATTTATTTACTTATTATTTTGTTTATTACTTAAGGTTTTTATTTATTTTAGTTTTTCACAATAAACTATGCTATATTGAGTTTTTTATTTACTATATCAAAATCGATGTTTTCTCCGATATATGCTTAATAAAGAAAATCACATGCATAGATTTCTATCAAAACACAAAGTTGTTTATTAAAATTGTTGACGTCCGGCTTTACGTGCCCCAAAAATGACATAATATTGATTTATTCTTATTAAATGAATCTACAAAAAAAGAAGATAAAAATAATATTTTTTGTACCTCAAATTTTGAAAATATCTTAATTGTCTGGCGCTTTTCCCTAATACCTTTGAGTCATATATCAATCGAAAAGCAGTTCGAAGGCTACCATCTGTCTAAATTTTAGATTAAAAATAAGACACGAAGTTTATGAGAGGCACTCAAGAAACGAAAATTTCAATTTTTTTTTATCGCTTGAGTCGTTTTTTTATCTGAAACGGGATTCTAAATAAAAAAGACGCAAGGAAGACAATGGCGAAGACCGTTTCTTTCCATCTCTCGTACTTTCAAAAATATTTCGGAAAATTTCGGAACTAAAAATGTATGGTCCGAAAATAAATCGGCCATAACTCAGTTATTTCTTGTCTCATGTGGATTTTGAGCTCAGATTTGGAATCTGCGTGAAATTCTGCGAAAATGAATATCCATAACTTAAGTCTTCTCGAAATTTAGAATAAAGTTTTCTTTTCTTTGACTTCTTTTTTCGAAAAAATAATTAAAAAATCGAATTCGAATTTGTGGGTGAATTTCAATAAGTTTTTAACATCAGCCTCTTATACACTGTATTCTTGTTATTTTTTTTTTATTTAATTAACAGTTTAAACATAATAAATAACGCGAATTTTATCATAATAGGGCCAACATTACCAAAATTATGGCTCCTTATGGAAAATATTGCAAAATTTTTGGTTTGTTCTCAAAATGAAAATTTCTAAAATCTGTCTTTTATACGCTTTATTCTTGGAATTTGGCTCATCAATTCAACAGTTTCAACATAATAAGTTCCTTAATTTTCACTACCATAAAGCCAAATTTACCAAAATTATGACTCTTTATGAAAAATATAAAATTTTGGTTTGTTCTCAAAGTAAAAATTTCTAAAATCTGTCTCTTATACACTTTATTCTTGTAATTTGGCTCATTTAATCAAAACACAGTACTTAATGAGTTCCGTAAATTTGATCATCATAGGGCTCAAATTACCAAAATTATGGGTGTTTAAACAAAATATTGCAAATTTTTGATTTGTTCTCAAAATGAAAATTTCTAAAATCTGTCTCTTATACGCTTTATTCTTGTAATCTAGTTTATTGGGCCAAAATTACCGAAATTATAGGTTTTTATAACAAATATAGGAAATTTTTGATTCATCTCAAAATGAAAATTTCTAAAATCTGTCTTTTATACGCTTTATTCTTGGAATTTGGCTCATCTATTCAACAGTTTTAACATAATAAGTTCTTTAATTTTCACTACCATAAGGCCAAATTTACCAAAATTATGACTCTTTATGAAAAATATGAAATTTTGGTTCGTTCTCAAAATAAAAATTTCTAAAATTCTGCGTAAATGAATATCCATAACTTAAGTCTACTCGAAATTAAGAGATATGTCTTCTCTTCTTTGACTTCTTTTTTCGAAAAAATAATTAAATTTTCGAATTCCGGAAAATGTAAGAGCGAATTTTGACCAAAGAATTGCAGGGAAAACGATGCTGCAAATCGAATCTCTCTATTTGTCGTAGTTTCAAAGATTTGGAACATCAATAATTCCGAACTTTCAAACTTTTGGCCCCCGAGCGAAAAGTCGAAATTTCAATTGACTAAACTTTATTATAACTTTGAC
Organism: Gnatocerus cornutus; assembly: GCA_029298725.1. Taxonomy (NCBI): domain Eukaryota; kingdom Metazoa; phylum Arthropoda; class Insecta; order Coleoptera; family Tenebrionidae; genus Gnatocerus; species Gnatocerus cornutus. Next base: position 8,076,845 of record CM055516.1, read on the forward strand.
GTACCGGGATTTTGATTCAGCGCGAAATTCTGCGCAAAATAAGTCCCGACAACAACAATTTTGATTCACGAATAACTGAGATATTGACCAAAATAGGTTTTGATTTTTAATAAGTTTTTCATGGTGAAAACGACGGGTTTCAAAAATAAGCGAGATATCAACCGATATTTCTATACTATATTCAGGATTGGCGCTGTTTTTGATTCTAACATAGCGTGGATGAATTTCGAAGGTTTTTTTATTCAAGGTCAGATTTCTGGAAAGAGCAGAAGCAAAGCACCGGAAGAAAAAGTAGTCTCGTTTTTTTGTAACACAGTTAATTTTTCAGGTTTATTTTGTGTATCATAGAATGGATCGAATTTGGTCATAACAAGTTCGTCCTTATCGCTATCAGTTTTTAGAAAAATTAAGTGTTTAGTTTAAGTGGCAATAAATTATACAAATTGCCATAACGTCGCAGTTACTAAATTATTTGTCACGTAACTGTTCAAATGGCTACAAATTGGAAAGGTAAAATTCAAAAATCGCCAAAATCGCACTTTTTCCTACTTCTTTTATTCAGAAACGACTTGTCGCCGAATACTCTCCGCCATGGTGGTGTCCGGTTTCATCATAAATTCAATGGTAAAAAGCATGTTCGGCATAACCATCGTCGCCATGGCAAAAGATGACTTCCATTGGAACGAAGAAGAAAAACAGAGCATCATGGGTGTTTTTTTCTGGGGCTTTGCTCTGACGAAGATCCCCAGTGGGAGACTCGCTGAGACTTTCGGTTCTAGAAAAATCACCGGATATTCCATGATGGGTGCTTCCATTCTTACCATAATAACCCCCGTCATCGCAACATTCAACTATTATCTTTTACTAGCGTCCAGAGTCTTGATGGGTTTGTTGCTTGGGGCGAGTTGGCCAGCTGTTATGCCCTTAGCCGCGAAGTGGATACCATTCAAACAACACTCAGTTTTTATTTCGTGCATAACAGCAACTTCTTTGGGCACAGGAATTGTTTTTTCTATGTGCGGTTTTCTAATCCACTCCTGTGGTTGGAGGAGCGTCTTTTACATAATTGGAAGTCTGGCGTCTCTGTGGTCAATAATTTGGTTCGTTTTGGTCTACGACTCCCCCCAACAACACCCTCTGATTTCGAGCGAAACTCGTGTCGTCCGAAGAAGCTCCCAGAAACTCTCCGACATTCCTTGGAAGCGAAGTAGAGCGAAGCTATTAATAAATGAGAGAGAAAATATTTATTTGAAATGTTATCTTGTCAATAAAATTAGTTCATTTTTCTTGTGCAAGCTGAAGAGATTTTCTAGAATGGAATGGATCCAGTCTATTATATTAATCCCGTGTTAATATTCTTGTGGAACGAGTTTGTTGCAACTACAAGGAAGACACTGCGAATTTTAATGCAGTGATCGATAAAAATGGCCACAATTAGTAAAACGGCTCTAAAGCTGCGATGTTATTTTTTAGTCTTTATTGCCGTTTATGTGAGAATTCTCAAAATTATGGGTCTTTATGAAAAATGTTGAAAATTTGTGTTTCGTCCTCAAAACAAAAAATTCTTAAATCTGTCTTTTATAAACTTTATGCTTGTTATTTGGCCCATTTATCAACACACTAAACATAATAAGTTACGTAAATTTCATCACCATAGGGCGCAAATTACCAAAATTATGGGTGTTTGTGAAAATTATTGCAAATTTTTGGTTTGTTCTCAAAATGAAAATTTCTAAAATCTGTCTCTTATACACTTTATTCTTGTAATTTGGCTCATTTAATCAAAACACCAAGGGCCGGTTTACACAATGATGATCATTTAATTGAAATTAAGTTAATCTTGCAACTAATTTGACGATTGGTGACATTTGTCGGAAAAATAATCACATGTCACTTTAACATGATGTCAAAATTAAAGATTTAACATAGCTTCTGTAAACCGACCCTATGCAGAATAAGTTCCGTAAATTTCATCATCATAGGACCTAAATTACCAAAAGTACAGGTGTTTATGAAAAATATTGCAAACTTTTAGCTTGTTCTCAAAATGAAAATTTTTAACATCGACATCTTATACACTATATTCTTGTTATTTTTTTTTATTTAATCAAAAGTTTAAACATAACAAATGCCGTAAATTTTATCATAATAGGGCCAAAATTACCGAAATTATGGCTCTTTATGGAAAATATTGCAAATTATTGGTGTGTTCTCAAAATGAAAATTTCTAAATTCTGTCTCTTGCACGCTTTAGTCTTGTAATTTGGTTTATTTAATCAAAAATTTAAAAATAATAAGAGCCGTAAATTTTAGCATAGTTGGGCCAAAATTACCGAAATTATAAGTTTTATAAAAAATATTGGGAATTTTTGGTTTATCTCAAAATGAAAATTTCTAAAATCTGTCTTTTAAACGCTTTATTCTTGAAATTTGGCTCATCTATTCAACAGTTTTAACATAATAAGTTCCTTAATTTTCACTACCATAAGGCCAAATTTACCAAAATGACGGCTCTTTATGAAAAATATGAAATTTTGGTTCGTTCTCACAATAAAAATTTCTAAAATGTGTCTCTTATACACTTTAATCTTGTAATTTGGCTCATTTAATCAAAACACAATACTTAATAAGTTCCGTAAATTTCATCATCATAAGCCTCAAATTACCAAAATTATGGGTGTTTATGAAAAATATTGCAAATTTTTGGTTTGTTCTAAAAATGAAAATTTCTAAAATCTGTCTCTTGCTCGCTTTAATCTTGTAATTTGATTTATTTATTCAAAAATTAAAAAATAATAAAAGCCGTAAGTTTTAGCATAATTGGGCCAAAATTACCAAAATTATAAGTTTTTATAAAAAAATTGGGAATTTTTGGTTCATCTCAAAATGAAAATTTCTAAAATCTGTCTTTTATACGCTTAATTAAACAGTTTCGACAGATTAAGTTCCTTAATTTTTACTACCATAAGGCCAAATTTACCAAAATTATGTCTCTTTATGAAAAATATGAAATTTTGGTTCGTTCTCAAAATAAAAATTTCTAAAATCTTTCTTATATACTTTATTCTTGTAATTGGGTTTATTTAATCAAAAGTGTAAACAAAATAAGTGCCGTAAATTTTATCATAATAGGGCCAAAATTACCGAAATTATTGGTATTTATGGAAAATATTAGAAATTTTTGGTTCGTTTTCGAAATGAAAATTTCTAAAATCTGTTTCTTCTGAAATTTATTTTGTAAATTGGTTCATTATATAAACAGTTTAAACATAATAACTTCATTAACTTTTGTCATTATTGGGGTAAAATTACAAAAATAATGGGTCTTTGGAATATTGGAATTCAACATCTAGTTTTGGATATCTGAGAGCGGATTTCTAAGAAGTAAAACGCAAAAAAAATAACGGCGAAATCTGCTTCTTTCTATCTGTAGTGTTGGACATATTAAGCATTAAAAATTCGGAAATAAAAACTCACTAACCGAAATTTTAATTAGTCACAACTTAATTATTTATTGGCGAACGTGGATTTTGAGCCCGAACTTCAAATATGTGTAAAATTCTGCTTAAAATGAGTACCCATAACTTAAATTTGTCCAAAAATAAGCGCGATATCGACGAAAGTAAATTTACAAGGTTTAGTCAATATTTTTCTTTTCGAAAAAATAATTAAATTTTTGAATTCCGCAAGATGTCAGAGCGGATTCTTATCAGCCCAAGAGCGAAAAGAACGGCTGCTAAGAATCTATTGTTTGTCTAAACTTCAGATCGATAGGACAAGTAGTCTATGAGAGGCGGTCAAAAAACGAAAAATTCAATTTTATTCATGGTCGTAATTTTTCTCGCGAAAAAATCTTGCATCGAATTTTGGATATCTGAAAGAGGATTCTTAAAGAGAAAAACAGAGAAAAGCACGAGACATTTTTGGTGTTAGCGTCAGCGGAGTTGCAGAAGTGCGACGCCAAGTGGAAGCAAAGAAAGAAGAGATAAAAATTTACTAAATACTTGTAATATTTGTTTGGTGTTATCTTATCAATAAAATTAGTTTTATTTTTCTTGTGCTAGCAGAAGAAATTTTCTAGAATGCAACGGATCCAGTCTATTTTATTAATCCCGTGTTAATATGCTTGTGGAACGAGTTCGTCGCAACTACAAGGAAGACACTGCGAATTTTAATGCAGTGATCGATAAAAATGGCCACAATTAGTAAAACGGCTCTAAAGCTGCGATGATATTTTTTAGTCGTTATTGCCGTTTATGTGAGAATTTTAAATTGAAGAACCATCAAACTCTTATATTGCTCCAACCGCAAACACTGACTCAATTAAAAGAACATTTTGGGGTGATTTTCAAACATTTTTATTAGGGCGAAAACAATTTTTAATGCATTTTAGTTACATATCAATCGATAAAGCAGCCCAAAATCTATCATATGTTCAAATTTCAGATCGATCTGACGAGTAGTTTACAAGAGGTGGTCAAAAATCGAAAAACTCTATTTTCCCATAACTCGAGGGAAATTTTTTTATTGAAAAAATCAGATTTCAAATTTTGGATATCTGAGAGCGAATTAATATGCGTCAAATTTTGCGTAAATTGAGCAACCATACTTATGTTTGTTTCAACAATAAGCGAGATATCAATCAAAATAAATTTAGATAGGTTCAGTCAGATTTTTTTTTAATTCAATTTTTAAATTCCGGAAAATGTAAATACAGATTTCAAAAAAACGATGGCGAAAACCGCATTTCTATCAGTCGTAGTTTCCAAGATATAGAACATCGAAATTTCCTCAAAATTTTGGCCTTCTGGCGACAATCCAAATTTGTAATCGGTCATTACTAGCTTATTTGTTGACGTACGGTAATTTTGAGTCCAGATTTGAATTCATCACAAAATTCTGCACAAAATGAGCAGTTTGCTTCGATAATAAACTAGATATTCACCGAAATGAGTTTTGAAAAGCTCAATTTCCAGTAATTTTCTAGAACTTCCTCAGGGGGAAAACGATGTTCAATGTGTTTGGGTTATACATATAAAAATAAAAAAGCAGCTTGACATCTATCATCTATCCGAATTTCAAATTGATATAAGACAAGTGGTTTACGAGGCAGTCGACAGACGATAAAAATTTTTCCTCGTCTTAATCAGAAATTTTTTTCTCGAAAAAAATTAGCCATCTAGTTTTGGATATCTGAGAGCGGATTCCTAAGAAGTAAAGCGCAAGAAAAATAACGGCGAAATCCGCTTCTTTCTATCTGTAGTGTTTGACATATTGAGCATTAAAAATTTGGAAATAAAAACTCACTAACCGAAATTTTAATTAGTCACAACTTAATTATTTGTTGGCGTACGTGGATTTTGAGCCCGAATTTCAAATATGTGTAAAATTGTGCTTAAAATAAGTACCTATATCTTAAATTTGTTACAAAAGTAAGCGAGATATCGACCAAAGTAAATTTACATAGGTTTAGTCAGTTTTTTTTTTCGAAAAAATATTAAATTTTCGAATTCTGAATGATGTAAGAGCGGATTCTTATCAGCTCGGCCGCATTTTTCTATATGTCGTAATTTCTGATACATGAAACATCGATATTTCCGAACCTACAAAATTTTGCCCCTCTGGCGATAAGCCAAAATTTTAATCGGCCATAACTCAGTTATTTAATGACGTATGGCAATTTTGAGCCCGGATTTCGATTGAGCGCAGAATTCTGCGTAAAATGAGTCGCAATAACGTAATTGTGCTGCACAAATAAACTAGATATTGACCAAAACAGGTTTTTGGGGGGTAATTTTCGAGTGATTTTCTAGGAACTTTTTCAGAGAGAAAACTACGCTTAATGTCTTTAAGTTATAAACTCGTATATGTATATCAATCGAAAGGGCAGCTCAAAATCTATCGTTTGTCTAAATTTCATATCTATAGTACAAGTAGTTTATGAGAGGCGGTTAAAAAACGAAAAATTCAATTTTTTTCATGATCGGAACTTTTCTCTCAAAAAAAATTTGCATCGAATATCTGAAAAAGGATTCTAAAAGAGAAAAGCATGAGAAATTTTTGGTGTTGCAGAAGTGCGACGCCAAGTGGAAGAAATAAAAAATTACAAAATACTTGTAAGGTTTGTTGGGTTTAATTTTATCAATAAAATTAGTTTTAGTTTTATTGTGCAAGCAGAAGAAATTTTCTAGAATGCAACGGATCCAGTCTATTTTAATAATATTCTTGTGGAACGAGTTTGTTGCAACAAGAACTTCAAGGAAGAGACTGCGAATTTTAATGTAGTGATTAAACGAGATCGATAAAAATGGCCACAATTAGTAAAACTAATTCTAGTTTTCTCCGTTTATATCAGAATTTTAAACACAACCAAAGAGCCATCAAACTCTTATATAGCTTCAACCGCAAACACTGGCTCAATTAAAAGGACGATTTGTGTGACGGTGCGAAACCTAATTAGGCACACGTCCTATATTTTATTACCTCATTCTAAGAGATAAACTACTGTCCCAAATTAGCAGACATTATAACCACAGCTTGCGCAAACAACAATTGCTTTGGTTACCCACAACGAGACTCAAAAGAATGACATGCAGGATAATATCAGGTTTAGTGGCTTTATAATTATTTTAATTCTCTTGTAGATATTTTTCTTTGTCGGAGGATTCTGTACGTCATGGTTGTCAGTGGGTTCATCTTGAATTCCGCCCTTAAAATCATTTTCAATATAACCATCGTCGCGATGGTAAAAAATGACAATTTCACCAACGCCACCACCGAGGATCTCTTCCCTTGGAGCGAAAACCAGAAACAAGACGTGTTGGGGGTGTTCTTCTGGGGTTTCGCCTTGACGAAAATCCCCAGTGGACGACTAGCGGAGATGATTGGCTCGCGATCTGTTACTGGATACTCCATGGTCTTGGCGTCTCTCTTAACAATTTTAACCCCTACGATTTGTTACTGGAATTACTATCTCTTGTTAGTTTCCCGTGTCATCATGGGGTTTCTAATCGGTGCCAGCTGGCCGGCAATCATGCCCCTGGCGGCGAAGTGGATTCCACCCCAAGAACAATCAATTTTCATCGCCTGTGTCGCGTCCACCGGCGTGGGGGTGGCAATCACTTTCCATTTATGCGGCTTTCTTATCGCGACGTACGGCTGGAAAAGCGTCTTCTACGTCACTGGAATAGCATCGTTGCTATGGTCGGCGTCGTGGTTTTACCTCGTCTACGACACCCCCCAGCAACACCCCCGGATCTCCCGTGAAGAACGACTCTCTCTAGAGAGACAAATCGATACTGGGAAAAGCAAGAAAGTCAGAGTCCGCGAGGTGCCATGGAAAGAAGTGGCGAAATCGGGGGCGGTTTGGGCAATCGCCGCAGGCCAAGTCGCCACGTTCTTCGGGTAAAAAACACGATTTTTCGACGTGAGTTAAATGGGGTTTCAGGTACTCCACCCTCTCGAACGAAATCCCCTCGTACATGACCCAAGTCCTGCACCTGGATATCGAGCAAGTTGGGGCGTTTTCGGGACTCCCTTACTGGGGTTTGGGGTGCAACCTCACCGTTTTTCTTACTTTCGAGTTGTTACAGGAGGCTACATCGCCGCCATTATTTCAGGGTACATCGCCGACGAGCTCCGCAAGTCCCGCCGCCTCTCCACCACCACGATTCGGAAAATCTTCGAAACTATTTCCCTAACAATCCCGTGTTTTTGCATGCTGACTTTGGCCTTCTGGGGCTACGACAGTCCCATCGCAATAACCGCGTTTACCATAAGCCTGACGACCAACGCAATCAGCACAGCTGGACACTGCGCAAATATCCTTGATATCTCGCCGAATTTCGCAGGGACTATCTGTGGGATCGTAAACACGATTTCTGCCTTTACTGCGTATTTTTCCACGCAGCTAGTGGCGAAACTACTTGAGAAAGGCCACGATTTTAACGACTGGAAGTATCTTTTTTGGATCGTGTTTGGGGTGTATTTTTGCGCCACTTTTATTTATTTAGCGCTGTGTTCGGGGGAGTTGCAGGCGTGGGATTCCATCAAGAAGACCAAGAGAGAGGACAAGGAGGTTGGAGTTGATGAACGAGAAAAGTTTGATTTAGTTGTGGAATAAAACTTTTATTTTATGTTGTTTACCGTATCAAATATTGCGGCGAGACGTTTCCGTTAAATAAATAACGCGTTTATGATTCCTCACATGAAAGAAGTCAATCAGGAAATTGTAGTTGAACCCCATTTTATTGGCACAATTATTTTTGAAAACGTAAATAATATTTTATCCACACTCAACTTATAACTACATAATTGGATTTTTATCCAAACTTATGAACCGTATTTTATCTTCTAAACTATTTAATAAATTAGTTTACAAAGTACGAAAATAGTTACATAACAAAAAAGAGTGTATTACTGATGTCCATTAATGCATCAATTTTTAGAAAAAATCATTCATTAATAAACGCCGATGAAAAAAATTCGATTACTCCACTGTTACAAAAATGGAAGAACAAATTAAAACAAATCATTTAAATTTATTTATTAAATAACTTTTTTGCATTAACCTTTTTCAAACATCGTGTTTCAAAATGATTTTCATCTAGTTACCTTTGGACAGTAATTCCTTTTGTGCCGCTCGCATTGTACTGTGTTAGAACTACTTCTGTCACTTTGGATTTCTGTCAGTAATGTCACTTGTCAGGCGTCAAAATCGCCGATAGGAAAAGAATTTAAACAACAAACAGAAAAATTTTAAGTCCGGATTACAAAATTTCAGGCCCGGGGCTAAATTGTAAAAGGGAGCCCATCGATAAAATTATGCAAAGAAAGCCTTACGTTCTTGATTTGTATTTTTTTCAATTTCTATGGCAAATTTTTACACGGCAAAAGGCCCCTAAGAAAGTGGGGCCCGGTGCTAAAGCACCCTTAGTCCGGACTTGTAGTTGTACTAGATCTGTGTCTATTAATCGTGAAATTCAAATATCACCAAACCCGCGCATGAAGAATAGCCGGCCCATGGGCGTCGATAATGGGAAATTTTACTCAGGTTAAAGTTGTGTTATTTTTTGATGCCACGCCACTGCTAAACAAACAATTTACTAAGGCGCACATTTTCGTTCGGTCAGGTCAGGTCAGGTCAGGTCAGGTCAGGTCAGGTCAGGTCAGGTCAGGTCAGGTCAGTTCAAAGTTTTTCCAAAGCTAAGTTTTCCTTTTTTATTATTTTATTTTATTAATTTATTATTTTGTAATGGAAAACCACTTGAAATCACAATACCCTTTTCCTATATTTACCACAGATCTTTCGTTATATTTTCACAATTTAGATAATTATTTTTCTCATTATAATATAGTAAATGAAAACGATAAATATAATATTACAAAAGCAAATTTTCCTCTAGCAATGACAAAATTTCACTTTTTATTTTGAATCACAATCAACGTAGGAATCTTTTGATTCGTTAAAAACTCATTTATCTTCATTACATAATCAGAATAGTTTTAGTAGAATAGATGATTTAATGAATAAACTTAAATTTATTGATAATTGTTATATGTTAAAAAATATTACTTAATTAACTTAACTTTGAATTGAATTCCAAATTCTATTTTACTTACAAGGTTTATTTTTTTGCAAACTTACCTTCTTATTTAAAACCTTATTATGGTAGATCAGGTAAAATCTGCTCAAATGACCTTAATAGATTAGCTGTTTGTTTAGATAAAATTAAAAATTATAATAACAAATTCGAACGATGATATTTTCTAATCTAATGATTTTCTAATCATAATTATCAAAATAAAATTCCACAAAATTATAAGAGTAATTATCAAAGACCATTTGTCTTTTTAGAAATTATACACGAAGGTCTTACACAAACTCATTTAATTACAATTATGTTATTTTCATAGATTCGACAATTCTTCATGCAAATGCAACGGATTTCCATGTCCAGCCAATAGAAAAAATTAGATTTTTGTTTGTTACATTTATCTTTAGTGAAACAAACAAAACATTACAAGGGCAATTTAATTAATATTTATGATGAAATTAACGATATTCGCTTTGTTGCTCATACTGGATCCTCTTAAAATATTTTTGCACAAACGCACCTTGAAATCCCCAAGCTTATATTAACAAAGATTTATATTTTTGTAATTACGTTTAAAATAAAATTATTTTGGTCCATTTAAGGTTTTAAAACGTTATAAGAAATATTTTATTTTAGATTATGGGGTTGATGGTATAGTTTCTTTAAATAGAATTAAACCAGCTTATACTAATTATATAAAACTACAATACAAAAGACATGATAAAAGTAATCAAATAATGCACCTTCTAATACTTTTCGAATATTGCCATTGTTATCTTTTGTATACAGAGTGTCCCAGAACTCGCGCAGGACCCGTTAACAGCGGATGCAGATGTTAAATTTGAAACGAACTGTATAATACAAGAAACAAGTGTAAAATAATGTTTAGTATACAAATAAAAACGGTTTTACTTAAACCAATCAAATCTCTTTCTCGAAAGGGATTTTCAAAAAATAAGTGTGTTTTCTTAGAAACATTTATCCAAATTGTTGAGAAAAAATATCCATAAATTGTTTGATCAACTTTGGTGTGTCAACTTCAAATTGCTCTAATTCAAAATCTAATGACTTAAAAATTATTTTTTTTGCAAATTTATATACAAGTAGCTATACAGAATGTGTGGTAGATATGGTTTCTGTTTCAAATATTAACAGTTTATTTATTTGTCTTTTAGCTTTGCCACCTAATCGCAACAAAAAATTTTTTGATTTTGTAAAGGGGAGAAAATGTAATAGATTTAGTTAACTTTGGAATATTACTATAGTCACATTACTTTGTCAATAGAATTTCTGAGAAATAAAACCAACGTTTGCCCCCTTTGAAATCGTTGATTCGTAATAATTAAAGTAAATCATTATCACCGTAAAGCGCCATTTTTTAATTTGATGTTATGTTAGTTTTACAACATTTGCTAATCAGCAGCAACTGTTTTTAGCGACCAGTGTTCTATTTTGCTTTTTCGACTACAGTTAAAAGCCTAGGCAATTTTAATTAACTATTGTTATTAATTGCCAAAAATGACAATTAGAAGTACACTTATGATTTAAAAAAAAAATGACGCTAGACAATTTTGCCGTACACATTTCGTTGTCGTCAGTAGTACAGGTCTTGTTTGAATCTTACACTTGACGTCGCGTCTTTCTGTGCAAACTTGTACTGGACGGTTGGAAGGCGGGTCTTAGATAGTTCGAACCACTTTCTGGTCAGAACGGACATCGCAAAAGTATGAAAAATGTCCATTTTTCTGTGTGCCGCTCAAAAATAGTGAATGCGTCGAAAATGATTGACAGCTTGTTTTCTACGTGACAAAATCTCTAGATGAAAATCTTTTAAAAACCCGGTGAATTTTAACTAACACGCAAATCCCGATTTTTATTTTGACTTCGTCGTCATTGATGCGCATCGTTTTCTCGACATTTTTGAAAATAACGTCTGGTACAATTTCGTCCAAAAATAATGCACCATTCCATTGCTTATTTCCAAACAGCATCGGAAAACATTTTGAGGGCCTCGCTGGGGCGTTCTTGACCATCCCAGCACATCTGGGTAGTCATAAAATGGTAATTCTTCAATGTTTGAAAAAACCCTATTCTAAAATTATTTAGATCTTATTTTGCTGTGCTGTGATGGTAAAAGAAACGTATAAATACTGTGGTGCGTTTATTTATATTTCAGCCTTTTTGTTGATTTAAATTTACTTCAATTAGGGAAAAAATATTTAGAAATAATGTTTCAGTACAGACAGACAATTATAGTGTACATTTTTTTGGCCGCCCAAGTAACGGCTCGCTTCGCTCGCCTCTCAATTACAGCCAGAAATGACAACGTCTCCAAGTTTCATTGTCTTAGCATCGAAAGTGTCAAAGTTATGAGGTTTCGTAAAAATTCAAACATTTTTGGTTAATCCACAAAATAAAATTTTTTCAAATTTGTAAATTTGTTCCACTTGTCCTAAAATTTTGTAATTTGGCTATTGCAATTAGCGGGTTGAAAGTATTAATTCTGCCAAAATTGATTTTTTTCCAACTGCTAAACTACTAGAGTTATACTGTTTGTTAAAAATATCTGAATTTTTTACTCGTCCAAAAAATAAAAATTTTCAAAATTTTTCCCTGACGTTCAAAAATTTTGCAGTTTGGCACACTTAAGGAGCCTGCCGAAAGTAACAACGTCTGCAAATTTACAGCCTTTTTGTTGATTAAAATTTACTTGAATTAGGGAAAAAATATTTAGAAATAAAGTTTCAGGACGTACAGACAAATATAGTGAACATTTTTTTTGACGTCCAAATAACGGCTCGCTTCGCTCGCCTCTCAATTACAGCCACACGTGACAACGTGTTCAAGTTTCATTGTCTTAGCATCACAAGTGTCAATGTTATGACGTTTCGTAAAATTCAAACATTTTTGGTTAATCCACAAAATAAAAATTTTTCAAATTTGTTCCACTGGTCCTAAAACTTTGTAATTTTTTGGCTATTGCAATTAGCGGCTAATAGTATTAATTCTGCCAAAATAAATTTTTCCAACTGCGAAGCTACAAGAGTTAAATTGTTTGTTAAAAATGTGTGAATTTTTTACTCGTCCAAAAAATAAAAATTTTCAAAATTTTTCCTTCACGTTCAAAAATTTTGCAATTTGGCACACTTAAGAAACCTGCCGAAAGTAACAACGTCTGCAAATTTTAATCTTGTAGCATTAAAAGTGTCAGTTATGACAATTCGCAAAAATTCCAAAATTTGGCTCATTCAATGAGCGAGTTAAAAATATTAATTCAGCCAAAATTCAAGCTTCTAACTATAACTCAACGTGTGTGCTTTAATCTAATGTGCATTTGTAATAATAGAATTGACGAATGATTAAAATTCAGATTATCTTAAAAGTGCAGAATAAAATTTTTCAAATTTCTCTTAAAATAAATAAAAATATAATTGTCAATTTTGCCATGTCAAATCACTTGCTTTTATTGTTTTGTAGCTTTTTCACTTACTCGTTAGAAAAAACATAAGTTAATTACTAGTAAAAAAATAAGAAAATTTGAGTTTCTTAGGTCTCAAACAATGGCAGAAAATGTATTTTTATGTCAAAGTTGAAAAAACAATATTTTATAGCTAGAGAAAAATAATTTAAAAAATTCTACACCCGGTTTACAGAAACAAAATTAAATCCTTAATTTAGAACAAAGATTTTTACGAAACCAAATAACGTTATTGGGGTTTTTACATCTGAAAAACTATGTTTGAAAAACTAAAACTCGAGAAAATGTATAAATTGAGGCTTCAAAAATTATTAATGCTAGTTGGCCATAATCAGTAAAACATGTAAACAGTTTAGCAAAATTACCAACACTAGTATTGTTGTGAAATTTTTAACAGCACTAGGATTGTTAAATGTGCCTTTATACAATTTCCTGCTAAAGTGATACTGTTACTCTAACAATTTAGAATGAAATGAAATATTTAACATTATGTTAAAGTGACATAAGTAAGTTGCAAGTTTAATTTAATTTCAATTATTGCATTAAACCGGCCTATATTTAGTTACTTACTATTGATCAGAATTAAAAATCAATTGTTCTAAAATTTACTTTTTTAGCAATGAAAGTGAATTATGTGAAGAAAAATGAATTTTAAGAAATAAATTAGAAATTAAAAATTACATCTTTAATTAAAATTAATACTTGATTCCATCATTAATCCATGTCAGCAATGAAACTTAATTAAATGCGTGATTAATTTAATCGCAATCAACTTATAGTGGAAATGAGGTCATTGCTTAAAAATACAAACATTGATTCAAAATTTCTTTCAATGGTCTTCAAATCATGTTGTTTAGTCGACTCAATCTGCATGAGTTTTCAAGTGAGTTGTAAATAAAATTTGGTTGTCTGACGCACCCTTGTACAAAAACTGACCGCTCAGATCTCAAGCAGATCAACCCAAAAGTTCTAGGGGTAAAATGTATTGTTGGGTGCATATTATATTCATACCATGGTGCATTATTTTTGGACGCAATTGTACAAGCTTAGTCGCATTAGTGAATTTGTGTTCTTGACGGGAACCAGAAGATTCAGTTTATTTGATATGGAATCTTTCTGCTATTCCTATTTCTGCTGAAGTCCTGTTTTTGCGTTAGAAAAGTTCAAAAATATGACAGCATTGATCACTCTTACTTGCTGGTTTTCTCTCCAGTTGTTAAATTTAACAATTTCTTTGTCGTAATGTTCTTTACACTTGTCTGGTGATAAACGCAATGTTGCTTCTTCAGCTTCTTAAAGGATTTCTGTTGGAATCGACGCAACTTTTACGCTTTTAACGCTTTTACGAGCAAAACGAAGAAAACTAATAACTAGCCATAGCAACAGTGTCATCGCTCTCTGATTTTCACCGAAAGGCACATTTGATGTCGGTTCAATTTTTTATTTAATTCGAATAATTTAGGCTTTTGATTCGTGCTTTAGTGGCGTTTTATCCACTCAAGAAAATTAAACATTCTTGCGTGGATAAAAGCACTCTCACAATAAAACTAGTAATAAAAATTTGCCGATTTTGTTCCAGGTGTCTGACATAACAACCATTCGTGCTAAAATCGGGAAACACTAGACACGGTAAAAATTATCAGTCTTTGATAAAATAGGTAAATAACTCAGGAACTTAAAATATTTCGTAATCATTCGTTTACGGTGATAAGTGTAACGCAATCATAATTCCACAATCAAAAAGTGCACGAACCCCAATAAAACCTTCCGTTTCTCCCATAAACTTGAATTTTTACGACACTCAAACTTTGTCCCTTTATGACTTCCGACCCTTTCCCACGGCTCGCATTCAACCCATTAAAATCTCCAACCAAAAATAATCAGAATTTACCTTATCAATGAATCCTTCGTAACCAACACATCCACAAAACGTCAAAAATCACGACCGGTCGAAACAACTGCCGGCTATCGAGATTGTCACATGTTCACTAAGTTCAAAAGCCGACTTGATGCTGTTTAAAGGTACGATACGCATGCACATCTGTGCGTATGTGTATATGACCCCTCTTTCCCCTCAGACCACCCCTGGCTTCCACCCTGAACTTTATGGAAATTTCAAAGACCGCACTTAAAATGAGTGGGGGGTCCACCCACGAATTTGGAACGGGGCCCACTTGTGGCTGCATTGTTTTCGGAGTTTTTTTGTGTCAAGTTGAGGTGAAGAAGTGGACGATTTCGCGTCTTCACCGTAATTGCTTACATTCCTGGAGAACACATGTGGACAGGGAAGACATTCGTCAGAGTTTAGATTTGGATTCGAGGAAACGTTGCAACGTTTTTTGAATGTTTATTTTCATAACTTCAAAGTGTGAGGCGGAGCTGTCGGGGCGCGATGGATTCATTACGAAAAATCGTAATTTATTCAACAATTTTCGAGTTTAGCCGCTGATGGGAACTGTGCTCAACGAAAAATGAAAGACATGTGCAATCCGGTTTGGGGTGCCTCGTCGAACAGCTGTCTTCACGAGCGGTGTGCCACGGCACGTGCCAAACAGAGCAGCATTTTAAGAGCCGAAACGGGATTATCTGATTCAACATGTGGGTCCTAATCAAACAAAAAAATATCAAATTTCCGATTGACAGTAGTGATAATGTAACGACAAGAATTCAGAATATGAATTTCAAAATCCGCCAAATTCTGGCAGCTGTCAATCACCATCGATACCCCTTAGGCTAGATTGTAAACGTCCAGATATAATTTATGGCAGTTTTGGTCGGCCAAGTGCAAGAAGAATTTGTCCCCAAATATTTACAGAAAAGAGAAATTGTATTTTTACCCGACCTGATGGTTTCAGACCATTCTTTATTATAAGTTAATAGGGGCTATTTTGTATAGAGTTTTTTTCACTGTCATCGAGAGAAACGAAACATATGAGAATGACAAATCGTAAATAAATTTAAAAAAAAATATTTGAACAATGTATAAACGTAACTAGAAACTTGAAACGCGTTTTTTGGTCATTTTGGTTCAACATCAATATTTAGGAATGTAGAAAATCCATACTAAAAGTTTAAGTCAAAGATAATAAAATGCAAATTTATTTATTTCCAAAACGTGCAGTTTTTTTACTTAGTTTATTTTATTACAAGTAGGTAAATTATTTGCGGACATTACTTTGTTGATATGAATATTTTAATGAGTGTCTAAAGTGCATTTCTGTAATTTTTAAAACATGGCCAAGTCGCTATCCATCGTGTAGAGTTTTTAAATAAAAATCTAATGTGAAAATGCATTTTACAATACTAATTACAACATAATATTATTATTTTAAATTGTTTACTACAATCAAAGGGCTTTATTTGAATAATCGGAATAATTTGAATAATAAATTATTTATTCGACGAAGAAAATGGCCGCTTAAATTGCTCAATCAAATTAAATTTCATGTTTTATCTGAATATAAAAATTCATTCAATAATAATTAAAGTAACTTCAAATTTCATCTCATACATGTGGTTTCTTTGTTTTCAAAGATTTATCAAATGCATCAAATTTGATGTAATTGCATTTAAGAATTCAACAAAATTCATCTTATTTCGTAACATTTATTAAATAATCTCGAAACCAACTGAGAGAATCTAAAAGCACCCTGTTAAATTTAAAGGATGACCTCGGCTTGGCCTTTAAAATAAGCAGCTTCGGTTAAAATTTTAAGGAACTTCGGTGATACAGAATAGGAATTTTACTTTAAGGGACCTTAAAAATTTTAACACACCTTTAAATTTAAGAGATTCGATACAGAATAGCCCCTATTATGCAAAAAAAATTTAAACTCAGTGGATCGCGCTAAAATTGCGGCGCCAAATTTAAAATTCAACTTTGAATTTTTTTTTAATTTTGGTTCAAAAATTGATTGTGTAGATGCGAAGTATGGCAATGGAAATGGTAGGCACTCCAAAAACGGTACCTGAGCGAAAATAGAAAAAAAAAAGTAAAAAACAAAAACTATTTGAACATAATATGGAACGCGTGGCGCACCTACAATACAAACCTGCAATATTAACGATACAAATTGCCTAAAAAATCAAATTTTTTTTTTGTTAAAAAGTTGGAGTGCTTCAACATGTTGAATATAAAATTTGGCGAAAAATATCTTGAATTACACACATCCGTAATTAATTAGCAAATTTCACTTCTAAAAAACTCCATTTTTCTTTTTGTAAAGAATTAAAAGACTACACTGTGCTAGCTGCAAAATGGAACAAAAGCTGGGCACTCGGTGGGTCAAACAGCCGCATACGCTGAAATCCAATAATATAAATTTTATTTAAAATCATTCGCATTTGCAATTTTTAAATTTTTTTGACTATTTATTGAACTTAAATAATAGAAAATCAATGCCACACACATAAACTAACAAAATTATTAGTAGGTAAATCGGCTTTACTAAAAGTTTTTGCAGAAAACAGATTTCTCTTAATTTTTGTTTTTTTTTCGTCATTCGCAATTCATTAAATGCTTTTCCTTCTGGGTTTAATGCTTTTAAAGCATTTTAAGCGTTTTTAATATTTTTTTTAATTCCTAGTTTGATATAAAGCTGTGGTTATCAAATCTTTTCGATAGGCACAAGTGCCATTTTTATTATATTGTTTTGACGCAATCTAAATTCCTTCCTTAAAGACCAGTAAAGTTTGGTATATTGGTGGTCAGCAAACCGGGTATTCATTCCACAAGCACATGTAGCATATTTTTGGTATAACCCGTTTGCATACACTTTAAAAGCGCCACTACTTTTAAATCGGCACACATTTTCCACTTATGGTCATTAATTCTATAATTTTGACCACCTGACCTATACATATGAATTTTTCATGTTTGATTTGTCGGCAAATATCCCTTAGATCTAAATAATCTCAGATAAAAGTTATTTTCTAGGAGTATTCAATCAAAAAAGAGATGGTTTTCCCTGTATTTAAAAGAATCATTTTGTATCCAATTTACAGGTATATCGTCTTTCATTTTAAAGATAAATTTTTGAAAATTTGCGTAGGCTTATAGTTGACAAAGCTCTAGAAACTGACGCAAAAATTTGTTTTTCTATCACGGTTTGTTTTCCGTCGCACCGCCTAAGAAGTATAATTTTTAACGATTTTTGAGATTTTGCGGAAATATTCGCGAATTCAAATTTTTTTGATAACACAATTGTGATACAAATTTTTGAGTTTTTATTTTAAATCTAATGCAAGTTGTGTTTAAAATTTGCGAAAGAAACGCTGTTTTATCAAGTTAGTTTTCAAAATTATGACGGCGCAGTGGCTAACTACGTTTACACTAAAATTTCACAAGTCACTTCATTCACTCTTATGAATGTCAATTTTGATTAACTCGGGCATTTTGCACTTTATGGACACCAGAAATTGTTAATTAATATCGACAAAACGACAATTTCACCAAGTAAAACTTTTGTTACAATCTAAAGCACACCAAAGGATACATGTCATTTGTGACACATGATGTTGACAGATGGGTGTAAACGTACTTCCCATTTTTGACGTAATGAAATTGAAAACTAACTT
Source organism: Gnatocerus cornutus (assembly GCA_029298725.1). NCBI lineage: Eukaryota > Metazoa > Arthropoda > Insecta > Coleoptera > Tenebrionidae > Gnatocerus > Gnatocerus cornutus. Next base: position 8,095,496 of record CM055516.1, read on the forward strand.
GATAAAACAGCGTTTTTTCCTCAAATTTTTAATACAATTTGCATTAAATCTAAAATGACAACTGAGATATTTTTAACACATTTATATTGAAAAATGAATATATTAGGGGTTGGTTTCACAAACCCTCACGATTAGTTACAAATTGCATTTTGAAGACGTCGCGACGCCAAAACAATCAGTGATAAAAAACGAATTTTTGCGTCAGCTTCTAGAGCTTTGTCAACTGTGAGCGTATGCAAATTTTCAAAATTTTATCTATAAAATTAAAGACGATTTTGGGGGTGGACACAAGTATTGCCGGCCCTGTAAAACTAATCTCAATCATAAGCACATAAGCACTCAGGTAATTTGTTCAAAAGTTTACCACAAAACCAAATGGATTTTTTATGCATATTCTAAGTAATAGAATGTTGACACAGTTAGGATGTTTTAGCTATTTTAGCTCACAAAAAGATAAAATTAAAGACACTTTATGATTTTTGAGTAACAAATGAAATAGAAATTAAAATCCGCTGACAGACAGTATTTTGTTCAAACTCAGAATCCTGAAAATGTTAGAATCTTAAAATTTTTAATTTGATTATGTACATTTTCTAAAGGCAATAACATAGGAATTTCCTGAAGGTAAATTAAATCTTCAAAATATTTGAAAGATTAGTTTAATTAAATTATTGTGTAAACCGGTCCATAATTACAGAAGTGATTTTTTAATTAATTATACTTATTCAAATGAATGGTTTCTTTCAACATAACCATCTCTACATTGTTTGAATGGAAAAAAGTACCTAAACTTGGTTTATTCCGCATATTTAAAAAGGCAAGGGGCGACCGCCATAAATGAACAATGGATTAAGTTTTCAGTTTGTGGCTAACTTCTAATAGCTGGTCATAAATTACCAAAATTCAATAAAAAATTTTCGAATTGCCATAGCTCAATGATTTATAAATAAATTAGATCGCTGTTTTTGCATATCAATTTACAATTTGGAAACTAGGCATTATCCGCAATCGATTTTTAATTTTTCTTTTAGTTACGGCTGTGCTGGAAATTTGAGTTGCTAAGAACAAACATCAATTAATTTAAAGGTGAACAAACATCAAGTTAATTTATAGATGAACAAACATCTTTTTGGGATTTACACCCCGGATAATGTCTAGAAATCATTTTGGTCATTCCTTTCGTTTTTGTTTCAAATCGATATCTTTCATAGTAACGAAGATATCATTTTTTGAAATTAGCATTTTTGAAAGAGCAAAACGGGTCTCCTCCTTAAGGCGAGTGCCAAGACTCGTCGCTGGTCAGAATTCGAGCTGAGCTGTCACATCGGGAAGGTTGTCAAGCGGTACCTCTGTTTACAACACCCCTTACTGTGCTATCGTAAAGTGATTGTAAAATGATAAATGCTTATTTTGCCTCTGTCTGGTAGAAATACTTTTTCATGGGTAAAATATAGTAAACTCAGTTGACATATACCTAGTAAATTTTATGAGAGGGCCGGGCAGTACTAATCCTTGCGATTGGAGACCATAAATGAGCACGAAATGAATGCGGGCCTATTCAACCATCGGTCAACTCTCTACCTAGAACTTTGTCGGCTGCAGTTTACAACACCCAGTTTTATTTCTATGGGTGGTTTGACTTAAGTCATAAAATGTTTACTAGGTATATGTCAACTGAGGTTACTATAATATGAATCAAAAAAATTTATTTTAAAATTGTAAGTACATCAGTACGTTGTTCATAAAATAAATAGTAAAATAATAAATAGATCAAAGTATTATTTAATATTAGAATGCCAAACAGAAATTTTCTAAAAAAAACTAAACTTATCTGTTTTATGTTTAATTTTATTTGTTTCCAAATAGATACGTATTTGGTATGAAGGTATACTCAAAAGATACAAAATACATAGTATAATAATGTGTATAATATGTACATGTTAGTAAGTATTTATAAGAAAAGTGGTATTTACATAATAGGTACTTATTTACAATATTGACAATTAACTAGAACATAGGTAATACAAACTCAATGACGGCGGATCGGAATAGACAATCTTTGTTTCCTAGAGTCAATTAATTCCAGCAACATGTGATCAAAATAAAACTTAATCAATTTTGGTTCCATTTTTTTTTCCAAAAAGTTGTGTCTTCATAAATATATTCATATTTCATATCACTTTCTTGTCCAAACCAAACACCCAGAATACACATTTTTTTTCGTGTTATTCTTAACTGCCCTTGGATTTGGTAATACCAATTATGATTTGAATTTACAATGTATGTTCCATTTTTTTCTAGTTACCAGAAGTCAACCTTTTTATTCTCCCAAAAAAAATTTATATTGTTCTCAAAGGAACAGATTTAGTGGGTTTTTCAGTAAAAGTTGAACCGGCCGGCGGCAAAATGAAAGAAATTGTCATCACCTAGTAAAACTCCGGTCAGTTTCTTAGATAAACTCTAATCCAATATTGCAAACATCAGGTAAATTGCATCCGGTCAGGTCGCTCCATAGAGTCATACCATTCAAAACAATTTTGTTTCCTTCAACATTTTTTATTCATTGATGAACTTTTAAATTCTAGTGAAATAAGAAAAAAATAAACATAAATAATAAAATATGTAATACGAAAAATAATAATAAATTACTATTTTATTAAATTTCATTTTCTAAATTTTACGTCCAACACCGTGAAGTAGTCGAGAAATTAATTCGTGTGTCATTGAAAGACTTTAGTTGAAAACATGACTATAAATTAAATGAATTTTCATACTACATAGTTGTTTCTATAATTTCATACATCAAGCATTATGAAACTTCGATGTGCTTGTACTTATTAGCACTTTTAATAACGCTCTTCTAATTATAACCATTTTATTATCCTCTGTGCGAAACAAGCAGGTAAAAATTTTAGAAGAAATCCCTTGATTTACAACTTCCAAAGCTGGTCAAGAAACCGCAAATGAGGGTACGCTTATAAATCAACCTAGTCGTAAATTATCTGCAAAGCTCAGAGCTTCGATTGAAATTTTTTTAGTTTATCTCACTCATAACTAGACCAATTTTAATGATATCGATTTAAATTTAGCGGGAAAGTGATTTTGAAAGTATTCTTTACTAATTCTAAGTTTAAAAATTCACAAAAATCGGACATAAACTTCTATTCGTAAAACTACCCCTAAATTATCGAATTTTCAAGTCCTTTAACTTTTAAATTAAATGTTTTTTCCAATGTTTGATTCTTAGTTTTAGAAGAAAATATGAATACAAGCAGTTGAGAATAAGAACGAAACTGATACATGAAAAAATAAGCGAAATATTTAGACGATACTTTACATGGGATTCTCCATAAGAAAAATGTCTTGGCACTCGCCTTAAGAGCCGAAACGGAATTATCTGATTCAACATGTGGGTCCTAATCAAACAAAAAAATATCAAATTTCCGATTGACAGTAGCGATAATGTAACAACAAGAATTCGGTTATCTCAACAAAGTTGTGTAACTTTCTATTCTCGCTGTGAAAATAAACATAGATGTGATGCTAATTCACTCATTCTGTGGTTACTTCTACGAAACGCATATGTCTTGTACTATTTTAGTTACTTCAATCATCGGAGATAAGTTACGTTTGCTGAGTAAAACGACGTACCTGGTTATTAGAGTTTTATTGCAAGTCGTCTGTTGTTTTAATTGGAGAAATTTAAACGTTTAATTGCTGAAGATAATGGACTTTACATTAATATTTATTGCGATTTGCAGTCTGGACTGTATGTTAACAATTCTCGAGCCAGACAAAAGATCCGAGGATGAATATTGCAACGTTTAATTACTCGGAGCGCAACGCTCGTAATTTAATTAATTCATATTGCTATTTTAATGACTAAATATAAAATGATAGGTACAGTATTGACTGAATTTTAATTAGAGTTTACTTAGATTATTGAGGTCGCTGTACATATTTAAGCACTTCTAAAAATAAATCGGAAATGTTTCAGATGCGTGCCGAAAAAATGCACAGCGAATTTTATTGCCCCCTCGTTTAAGCCCACAGATGTGAACTGATTAGTTTTATCTCTGAAAATAGCCCACGCTATCAGCTGTTTTGCAAGCTCAATTAAAAATGTACTTACGCCCGAAATTTCCACCACCCACTCGGAAATTTTCGCAAAAAATCACCACACTCACTCCGGACTATTTCCGGGTCCGGTCATTGCACTGCGCGGCTCCGGTGGGAAAACAAACTTGGCCGTTCAAACCCGCGACTCCCGAAAATGAAACTCGCCACTGGTTTTTTGGTTTGGTTTGGTGAGAAGGCCCCGTTTTCAGACAATATTGTTTGGGTTGAGCCCCCGAAAAGTGATGAAAACTGTTGTGGAATTGTGACTGTTTTCGGCGCAGGCCCGGAATAATCCAGACGCTTCGCGCACGTCTGGATCGATTTTCCGCAGATTACATCTCGTGCCGGCGGAATTCAATAGAGAAAACAAGAATTATTGAATCGATTATGTGGAGCTTCCGGTTTTTGCAGAAAGGTGATATTTTCAGACATTCTTATATAAATATCCAGGAATTTACAGCCGACTTCCTTCGTGTTTGTCGCGACGTATGCAGGTGTAACAACAAAAATATGCAGAACTGAAACGGTCATTTCACACGTTCTCGCTCGAAGAATGTCGATTTTTCACGTTGGAAAGTCAATGCATCCCTACAACTGACTCATTGTTTTAGGGGAGAAAATTAATCCAGTCTGACTCATCTCAACACGTTTATTTACAACGAACACTGAACATCCTCGTTCATTTGATTACCTAACATCACAATTTGCATAAAAAGAATTCTCTTCTTATCAACAACCCCAACGATTTTCTTTTCTTGTAAACTGAAAGTGAAGAGCTGAGAGCCACTTAACTTCGTCGAAGACTTATGCTTGAAACCCTCAATTCCTTTGTACTCGTAGATTTGCAGAATTCTCTCATCCTCCATAAACGCCAACAAAGTTTCCCCATTGTGGAACTCCAAACTCAACAAACTCGACGGCTTATACGTCGCGACTTTATGAAACACCTTCCCTGTAGTCGTGTCCTCGTAAATCTAAGAAAAACAAGAAAAAAAATCGTACAGTTCTGTTAAATCATTGAAATACCTTAATAAAGTCTAAACTTCCTTTAACGCTGGTTTCTTCATGACTTGCTACAGCCAGTAAATTTCTTTTATTGCTTCTAATTCCGGCTTTCATTACAACGAAATCGCCGTCGTTACGACCGGGAAAATACGTGTTAAACGCCTCGGTGTAGTTACCAATGATTATTTCTTCGGTTTCTAGGCTAAATTCGTCGCTTGCGGGAGGGTCGCGGTGGAGTTTGATTAACTTTCGGCCGGTTCGTACAGCCAGGCCGGTGGCCAGGCCTCGGGGGACGAAGGCGATGTTGTCTGAAAATGGCGATATTCAACAGACTAAAAAATTAATAACATTTTTTGAATTTGCCGCTTTAATAGGTTCATTAGAGTACTCAGTTTTGAGTCATTTATAGGTATCTAAAGTCCAGCTCATTGCTATCAGTCCACTTATTAAAAAGTAAAGTTGGCAGCAGTCCCTAGCAATTTTAATCGGAAACAGTTGGCAGGAAAAACGTTTGACCTTGAAGCAATTGTGACATGCGTAAAAGCTAATCGTCCTGCGTAAGTTTGCCAAAACTTGTTAACTCCTTATTTAAATCTCTAACCTTTGATTAATTCTTAACTAATGTGAGATGTTGATACACTAAATTTTGACAACGTGTTAACCTCAAAAATCGTTATTCAATTTTCCCCTAATTTTCTCCCTAGAGAATTGAAAGTCGGATTTACACCCAAAAATTTTAGAAAATTTACACAGGAGAGAGGACTGATATAGTTCGTACAGTGAGAGATTGATTGAATGACAGAAAACCAGACGCGCGAAATTCAAAAAAATCAAAATAAGCCCACATACTGTCAACTCTGTCAAACCAGTTCGTGTAGGAATGTAGTGTTTTAATGTATTTTGTCGCATAATTGGCTGCCAACCTACAGCCGCGGACACGACGTCAATGTCATCTATAATTGTCATATGGTGTAAAACCCCACTTAGAATTTGTAACCTTACTTTTTTGCATTGTCAATTTTAAAAGTTTTAATTTTTTTATTTCAAAATGGTTAGAATTTTCAGAGTTTCTAAAATTGTGAGGACCTGACTGTATAATAGATCATACCACACTGTACTAAAGAGACTGTTCTAATTTTATCGGCTTTACATACTTCAGTCATGACAATTCTGAATTGCCAACTTGTCAATACTTTGATGTTTTAAACGTCAATAATGACAATGACAGTAATGCCCAGACTACACTCAAATTTTTGAAATGTCAGAAGAATGACGTCTAAGATTTTGTGTCCGCGGCTGTATATGTCATCTGTCAAAATTTCCCAATCTCTCACCGGATATACTGTAACAATGAGGTGGACTTTCATGTTGAGTTATTTAATTAGGACAATAGTTAGTTGTATAACTATTTTTTAACTATTAACTTCCTTAACTACAAAAATAACAAGAATTTTTTTAAAATAAACAAGATAAAAAAAGCTCAAGCTTTTTTAGTACAGTCCATTTTATCAAATCAACAACATTTTTTGTCCAGCTCATTGCTATCAGTTCACTCTCAAACCTATGTAAATTTTCGAAAATTTTTGGGTGTAAATCAGGCTTTCAAATCTTTAGGAAGAAAATTAGGGGAAAATTGAATGTAGCAATTTTTGAGGTTAACACATTGTCACAATTGAGTGTATTAATAAATAATTAATTAAACATTTGTTGCAACAGGAAGTTTTTAATAGAGATTTAACAAGTTTTGACAATGCTGTACAATGCAATCTTGTGTCCTTTGCGGCCAACAATATATGTACAAGCTGTTCATAAATGTTTCTAGCATCAAGGGTGGCTATGAAATGTTAAAGAAATTTGCCGCGCATTATAAATGTGGGTTTAGATTTTACAACTGACATTTGTAGATAACCTCATTATAGAGCAAAGAAAGTTTTCAGAAGAAAACTGTTCTATTTGTGGTTTGAAACCTGAAAATCAAAAATTTGGACACAAAACCGTAATTGAATCGTCGTTGACCTAAGTAACTACTATAAATAATTTTCATTATAAAGTCCAGCTCATTGGTATCAGTCCACTCTCCTGTGTAAATTTTCGAAAATTCTTGGGTGTAAATCTGGCTTTCAATTCTTTAGGGTGAAAATTAGGGGAAAATTGAAGGTAGCGATTTTTGAGGTTAACACGTTGTCAAAGTTGAGTGTATTAATCAATAATTAATTAAAAATTTGCTGCAAAAGAAATGTTTCAATAGAGTTTAATAAGTTTTGGCAACGATTAGCTTCTTTACTAGAGCTCATTACTGTCGGTCCACTAATTAAAAAGTAGTTGGCAAATCCTTAGAAATTTCTATCGAAAACAGTTGGCAGAAAAAGCGTTTGACCTTGGAGCAACTGTCACATACGTAGAAGCTAATCGTCCTGCGCAAGTTTGCCAAAACTTGTTTAATCCTTATTTAAATCTCTCTGTTGGAACTTATGTTTGATTAATTCTTAATTAATGTGAGATGTTGATACACTAAACTTTGACAACGTGTTAACCTCACAAATCGTTATTCAATTTTTCCCTAATTTTCTCCCTAAAGAATTGAAAGCCGGATTTACACCCAAGAATTTTAGAAAATTTACACAGGAGAGTGGACTGATAGCAATGAGCTGGACTTTACGCATGCCATAGTTGTGTCAAGGTCAAACGCTTTCGCTGTCAATTGTTACAGATAAAACTCGCTAGGGGCTGTTGCCAACTTAACTTTTTAATTATTGGACCGATAGTAATGAACTCTGGTATAGTTTTATTTAATATGAAAACAAAGCGGCAAAGTAGTGCACCTAAAGTCCGTTTTTTTTTAAAAAAACACCAACACCGCAATTTTCTCCTGCATTACAACCGGCAACGTTGCCTAGGGAGATTTTTGGTGAGAAAATAGTTGTCAAATTTTTGACATTTCTGAATATTAGGCAGTGTTTCCGTTAAAAACGTTTCTTTTACAGCCTGTTGGATTGCAAATCAAATGATTTAATAGTAAAAAGACTCGGCACAGCCTTAAAGGCCGTTTTGTCTAATCAAATTGTCAATTAGGCAGCTAACCTATTTGATTTTATCACCAAAAAGTCACCATCGACGACGTTGCCGGTTGTAAAGTGGTGGGAGAGTGCGGTGTTGGTGGTTTTTTAATAAAAAAACGGACTTTACAGGAATTTCGGAGCCACCCTTGATGCTAGAAACATTTATAAACACCTTGTACCTAAATATAATAGATGCGAATAAAGGTTGTGAGGTTAGGTTAAAATTCAGAAACTCAATAAATGTCAAATTTAAAAATTGAATTTGAAAATCAAGTGGCAAGTCGTGGTCACAAAACCATTACCAATCGTGTGACACGAAAACTCTTAGAATTGGAAAAATTTAAATTTTTTATTGAAAAAAGGGTGCAAATTCGAAAAAATAGAACAAAGGACTTGTTTTATAATGGCATTGGTGCACTCGTCCCGTACAAATTGGCCATTATAAAACACGTTCTTTAATATACAAGGTGTTTATAAATGTTTCTAGCATCAAGGGTGGCTATGAAATGTCAAATAAATTTGCCGCTCGTTACTAATATGGGTTTAGATTTTTCAACTGACATTTGTAGTTAACCTCAATCATTGAACAAAGTTATCTTTGAAAACAAACTGTTCAAGTTGTGATTTGAAGCCTGAAAATCTAAAATTTTGACACAAAACTGACTCAAAAGTCGTAGACGTAAAGTGACATTCACTATGAAAACAAAGCGGCAAAATAGCGCATGACAGAAATTCCAAAGCCCCCTTTGATGCTAGAGACTTTTATAAACACCTTGTATTATTTACCTTCGTTGACTCTCCATTTCCGGTACTTCCTGACAATACCGCCAAGCCCCGAAATAATTTTAAATTCAGTGACAACTTGCCCTTGTAACCCGTAGAAGGTTGCTGGCTCTAGCGACTCTTGCAAGAGATCCTGCTCTTCAACAATGGCGAGATTCTAAGAGAAAAACTAAATTCCGTGCAAAAATATTCAAATTTCTTACCACGACGTCGCCGTTCGTCTTGACTTCCCAGATATGAGTCCCTTGGACTTTACAACTAGAGTAGATATCCTGGTTTCGCACAACCAAATACAAAATACCACGATCATGAACTTTAACAATCTGAGCCACAAACCCAAAATGCACGTCCCTCACATACCGGAAATGTGAATCAAAGATAAACAGGTGTGACTGACAATTCTTCTTTTCGTTGACAATCAAAAATGCGTTCTTCTGATTCTCGAAGAAGTAGACGTGCTGAACTTTCTGCTGGAAGTTCAAGTTAAACTCAGGGAGAGCCTCCAAGTAGTCAAACTTGTAAATCTGCCGCTTCATTTTATCATACATGTACTTCAGGTCCTTGCAAATATTCGTGTAGTCATCCTAAAGAAATCTTTAGTTCAAATCAAAGAAAATGCCGCGTCTTACTATGAATCCCCGCTCGACTTCATACTTGTAATTTCTTTTCTCCTCGACGTCGTCGCTGAACTTCCGGAAATCAATCTCGTTGATTAGAGCGTCTCCGATGCAATCATCCTCGAAAACCAACTCGTGTTCAATTTCCCAATTATCGGTGATGTTCTGGAGAGCTTCCGACGATGTCTTTACTGCTTCGCGCTCCCATTTGTTAACATCGATTCCGTTGATCAAATCCACTGATAAATCTTCTAAATTGACCTTCGAAGCGAATCGATAAACAGCTTCGAGGTCTTGATCGGTGTTCGTGGTAACAATGCGATTTGTGTCAACTCCGTTTAAAGAACCCAACACCTCCACGTCGTGTTCGATGAAGACGTTACCATCAAACTCGATGTCGCTGTCGATTTCTTGCTCCGTGGAAATCTAAAGAAAATTTGCGTGTTAATGTTAATTTTGGGAAAGAACGCACCAGAACAGTATTGTCGAACTCTTGGGGAAAATTCCGGAAATTAACAGAGTTTCCGACTTTGGCGTCGTTGAACAAAGTCATTTCTTTGACTGTTAGCTGGGGGAGACTTTCCTGAGTGCGGAGCGGGATGAGATTTTGCATGTTAAAGTCGTTGATTCTGCGGGTATGCAAAGAATCGATAACAGTGACGTCTTCGAATTGGTAAGTTCCTTTCAAGAACCCCCTGTCAATCAAAACCGCGCGTTTTCCCCACGCGCGGACATCAACACCGTTCAAATCCTCCGACGTCAGATTATTGACTGTTATGGCATCCGCGACCACTTCTTCGGTAAATCTCATGTTGCTCTTGATGGTTGTGTCCTTGGTCACCATGACCATATCAGACACGAACGCTGGAAGGTCAATACCATTGACTTTTCCCTTCACTCTGATATTCTTATCCATGTTGATTTTATTCTCGAAAGTAATCAAACCTCGCAACTTGAAATCGTCATCTGTGTAAACTATTCCGTCGATGACTTCTTGGGCTTTTCTGTCGTTCACAAACCCTTCAAGATGGAGGTGTTGAATATGCGGCATTCGCTTGAAAAGAACGTCGCCGGTGACTGTAAAACGACCATCAGCGTTGTACGACTCCTGGAGGACCCCAACAGGAACTTGATTAACCTCCAGTAGAACGGTAACATTCGCGAAGACAACATCACCGGAAACTGTAAGAGGACCGGAAATTTCCTGCTCTCCGTGTCTTGTCAGGATGTTAGAAAGCGACACGTTGTTCAACTTCTTCGTTTCGATCAACTTTTTGACGTAGAGGCCTTGGAGGAAGGTTTTGCGACCCGAAATTGTAACATCGGTCTCGTTTTTGAAGACGATATTGTTGAGGAACTTCTGGAAGTTGACGCCGCTGAGCTTCTCGACCTCCACATGGTCAAACGAGACCTCACCAGTGAATGTTAGATTGGTCAAGTTGTGCCTCTTGAGATCATGACTCCAGAAAGACCCTCCAAAGCTGCAGAGGTTGTTATTGATCTTACCGACATCCACAGTCGTCGCGTGGAAATCTAAAAAAATGTCAACACTCTGAATTGTTATTGAGTTTCCGAACCTTTGACTTCGAGTTTTCCTTCCTTGAGCTGCTCCTCCAGCCTCTGGCTCCACGTGTCGCGTCGGTACTCTTCTTCGTCGACGCCGTTGATTCTGTCAGACTCCAAAGTCCCAACGAACGATTTCTGTAGGGTAAAATTCGGCTCAATTGTTTGGTCTTCATTGAAGCTCATTTTCTTTTGGTCAAACACGGCGAGGTTAAACCCTTCGATTTCGCCGAAGAAGTTGCCTTCAACCACGACACTTTTAACATGACTCTCTTCTTTTTTAATACTGTCAATAACCACCAACTTCGCCACCTCCACCTCGTCTTCGAAAATCAAAGTTGAAGACACGTACTGCTCTCCTGACAACTTCACTAGTTCTTCATCCAACTTCTTGACGTCGAAGGAGTTGTACAAACCGCCAGTTTTAACACTTCCGAATGTCACATCTCCGGTGATGGTCACCAGGTCAAGAACCTGGTCCGTGTCTTTAGTGACTATAGAATCTAAACTCACGTTATTGATGCTCTTGGAACCAACAAACAGATTTCCGACGGTGAAGCCATCAGGAAACTGCTTCATGGCTTCAATGACTGGTTTTTCTTCGCTGACGTACACAATGTCGCTTAGTTTCTCTTCGAGAGTCTTATCATTGACGATGATGGAACCTTGAACTTGGAGGTTTTGGAATTGGACTTTCGATTTGACGAAGGACGTTTCCAGGAGAGTGGGATTCGGTAAGAACTTGCTGGCGTGCTCTCCGGTGATGTTACCATCAACTTGTAAGCTTTCGGTGATTTTAAGGTTCTTGAAAGTTGTCGTTCCGGGGATTTCTTGGTCGGAGCTTAACGTAATGAGGTTGGAGGCGGGGATGTTGTCGATGGTACCATCACAGTTGAATTCTTTTGTGGTCAACGAGGTAAAGTTTTTCTTTCCGGTAATTTCCGGAAGACTGCCATCAACAAAGACGTATTCTTCCGGAAATTGAAGGCCGTTTAACAATTCTACTGTAGCATCCCCTAAGACCTTGACGTCCTAAAAAGTCACACATAAATTTCAACTTTGTTACATTGTCGTTGGGTTACCCCTGTAATTTGCACCGATCCAGGGATGTAATTGTCAACATTTGTAAAGCACAACCCCTTTAAAAATTCATTGAAGTCCTCTCCATTAATATTGACAACTTGGACGTTGCGTGGAATAAAAAACGCCTCATAAACTCGCCCCTCGCTCCTTTTTACATGACGATGATTAATTTTTTCCACCGAAATATCACCGGAAATTTCTAAATTCTGGAACGCCAACTCTTCCACCGGTGATTCTAAATCGATAACTTCTTCTTGAAAAACCAACCCGTTGATTTCCAAAGCGTTCAAATCGTTGAAGACAGTCAAAGGTTTATTCAAGAACAAATCGCCATCGAATGTGACATTGCGGTCTTTGAACAAAAACTCCGAAGACAAGGCGTCGTTTATTGTCGTCGCGATTAAATCCTCCACTTGTAAAGAGGTGAAAGTCTTCGTACTTCCAATAGGTTGAAGATTGTTGCGTCTGGAACAAGAATTTCAAGTTTCGCCACTGCGGCGGAAGAAACTTACAAAACGATGTCGTCGAGGACGGTTTCTACGGGTTCACTGTTAAGTTTCACGGCCTTGACTTCATCAAACGTTCCACTACTCTCAACTTTCACCAGATCGTTGAAGACGGCGACTTCGAAGTGACGCGGAGTTCCAGCCTCCAAAGCCATGAACTCGTTCATTTCTTTGAGGTCTTCTTCGATGGTGTCTAACTCCTCTTTTATTTTCAAAGGCGTCAAAGCTTCACGTGCTTCGACTTCCCGGTAGCGTTCTTCTTGTGCTTCAATCAGCTTCTGCAAGAAGTCATTAGTAATAAAAAGTTACAACGGCATATTTACTGAAATGGTAGTTTTCCTGGCCTCAAACTCTTCAATTTGTATCTCCAAAGGATTGGTAATTTTTCTTACTTCTTTCCGCAAAAGAAACAAGTCAGAGGGGCGGTTTTTCCTTGGTACCACCACCCCCAAGACGTTTCCCAAAAAGACAGATACTGATCCTTGAATCCCTCGTTGCGCTTCTTCGTCCGGGAGACACGACAGCCCCGTTTCTTCCCCGAAGTAGTTGCAAGGAACATCTTCGTGTTCTTCAAACCTCTCACCATTATAAGTGAAGATGTCAACAACAAAAGACTTGTGGCCGCCGTGGTTTAAACAGCGTTGAGCGACTAGAATAGTGTCGTCGCCGTAGACAGTCAAAGAGATGGGCAACCAGTAATTCACGCCATCCAAGTGACTTTCAGCGACGATTTCCTTCACCAAGTCTTTGCGCGCGAAACGGTAAATCCCCGCGTATAACCCGTTGAAGGCTAAGAACGCCTTTTGCCCGAATTTGAAGGCTATGACTTCTGTAATGTTGGGACTGGAGAGATTTTTGTACGGTTCGAAATGAGAGTTGCGAAATTTGTAGATTTGGAGAGAGTTTTTTTGGGGGAGAGCAAGATAAGTGTCGGGGCCAACCGTGATAGCGGCTGAAGATGTCGTCCAGTTTGACAACTCCAGAGTTTCTCCTAGCCTAAATCGAAAGAAGTTGTACTTTTTAGTGGTCGTACCTACATATACCAGAGCTCATTACTATCGGTCCCCTCAATAAAAAGTTAAGTTGGCAGCAGTCCTTAGTGATTTTAATCGGTAACAATTGGCAGCAAATGTGTTTGACCTTGACGCAACTGTGGCATGCGTAGAAGTTAATAGTTTTTTCGAATTTGCCGCTTCAATAGGTCCATTAGAGTACTCAATTTGAAGTCGTTTATAGGTATCTATAAAAGAACTCAAAGTAGGAAATTTTGTTTTTTAAGAATTGGCAGAACTAATTAGTCTGGCTGTCACCTGTTTCCTGTCAAGTTCTTGGTCAATTTGCGTGAATAAAAATGTGTGAATATAATTGAACTGTCCTTTGCGGCCAACAATAATTGTACCTAAATATAATAGATATGAATACTGGCTGTGAGGTTAGGTTACGTTATGTCAAAATTCAGTGACAGTGAAACTCAATAAATGTCAAATTTTAAATTAAATTTGAAAATCAAGTGGCAAGTCGTGGTTACAAAACCATTACCAATCGTGTAACACGAAAACTCTTAGAATTCTAAAATTTAATTTTATTATTAAAAAAGGGGTGCAAATTCGAAAAAATAGTATAAAGGACTTGTTTTATAATGGCATTGGTGCACTCGTCCCATACAAAACTCGCCTACGGCTCGTTTTGTACACCGGGACCTCGTGCACCAAATTGGCCATTATTAAACATGTTCTTTAATATACTATTTTCTACGACCGTTTAATAATATTTCCATTATTTCAAGTTTTTCGATTAATAATGTTATCTATATTTCAGGCATGTGAATCAAGGTTACTAAAAGTAACAGGTTTACTACAAAGTTTTGAGCCAATAGGAGCAGGCCTCTTGAACTGGCGCGAATACGTCATCGGAAAGCTCTTTTAAATTCCAATTGAATTTTTTCATTGCTATTATTATTTAAAACAGCAATATTTAACACTCTGATGGCTTCCCTAAGAACTTTGTTAAACAACATTGGTGATCAACAATGTTTTTACACCCCAAAACAATTGACAGAACTTTCTTGTGACGTCATTTATGATCACACGTCCCTAGCAACCAAAAGAGGGTGGAGTTTCAGCCTTAGTAACGAGCAAACCTGCTTAATTTAGGAAAGTTGCATGTGAATAATGAATTCATAGTTTACGGCCTTCAGCAAATCATAGGTGGGGATTTTTATAATTCACTGGTGCACTGACCCAATAAAAAACCCTTAAGTAGTTGCTATGACAATTTGCATTATTTCAAATCGTCCGCGCTTATGCTAACCTATCATAGAAAAGAAGCAGCGTTACCATGGTGACAGTTGTTGATTCTCGTGATCTGATGCAGTTTAGAATTTCACGTTCTAAATCTAATAATTGCAGTGAACTACAAAGGGTTTTATATTAAAAAATGGATAGTGATAATAGTGATTTGGAAAATTCTACTCCTCCCGAGATAACTAAAGCAGTAAAAGCAACAACGGCCGCTTTACTGCCCTAAATCGGTAAAACTTTATGAGACTACATACAAATCTTTCATGGACTGGCGTAAGGACAAAATAGCAATTTTGGAGAATTAGCTGATAAGTATAAATCTTCAACACCGTGGACTCAATATTCCATGTTAAGAAGCACTCTTGAAATTCATCATAATATAAAATTGGAAAATGACAGAAAACTAAGAACATTTTTCAAATGCAAATCGGACGGACACAAACCAAAAAAAGCTAAAACATTCACTTCAAGAGAGATACACAATTTCATCAAGAATGCAAATGACAAAGTGTATAACAAGATAATTCGAAAATTTACAATCACAGGTGATTTTTATGAAATAATCAAGAAATACATTGCTCTAAGCCCTCCTGATGTTGCATGCCGTTCTTTTTTTTCTCAATTATCAAAATGGTCGTTGCACAAGTCAAAGAATTGGAATTAACAAGTTTGCTTCGATGGGGAGACAAATTGTCACAATTTTGGATCTTTCTAACCCTGAATTGTATACTGGACATTCATTTAGGAGATCTTCAGCAACTTTACTTGTGGACGCAGGTGGCGACCTCACGGCCTTGAAGGAGGCTGGAGGTCCAGTTTAGTCGCTGAAGGCTATATCGATGGCTCAATGCAAAACGAATTGGATACGGCAGAACAAATTGTTCAGTCGATGCAAAATAACTCCATTATCAAGACATCAAAGGAGAATTTAAAGATGGACATCACCACATCATCTCTAAGTATTGCAAATAAACAGGGTTAAAATTAAAATGGATTAAAGTTAAAATGTTCATTTGTAAAAATTTAATTTCACTACTTGGTCGTAGAAAAAGTATAGTATTATATTCGCAATTATGGTCATTATTCACTCGGATGATTTGCTTCACTCGCCTACGGCTCGTTTCGGAAACGTCATCCTCGTGAATAATGACTACCATAATTGCTTATGTAGTACAATAATATACTATTTCACAACATTGTTAAATCTCTATTAAAATCATTCTTTTACAACAAATTTTTAATTAGTTATTGATTAATACACTTAACTTTGACAACGTGTTAACCTCAAAAATCGCTACATTCAATATTCCCCTAATTTTCTCCCTAACGAATTGAAAGCCTGATTTACACCCAAAAATTTTCGAAAATTTACACTAGAGAGTGGACTGATAGCAATGAGCTGCACTTTATATTCTTACCAAAAATCAGGAGGAGCGTTCGGCGCGAATTCGTACACACTGGCGGTGCGCTCCTCCACCACCAATAAGTGGTAAGAGTACTCGATTTGAAAGACGTTGAGGTGCTTGATGGGTTTTACCATGGGCCACGACCAAAATAACTACAAGAAACCATACAAACGTTTCACACCACCAACTTACCGTGCTATTTGTGCTAATCTTGTACCATAAAAGTTGTGGTTCTTGCGTGGCCACAACGGCTACAGTTTGCGCCTCCTGGGTCTTTATATTCCAGTATTGGAAAAGAGCGACGTCCACCGGTTTGGACTCTAAATCTACCAACAACACTACCAGGGCAGTACCAATAGCTCTGAAACTTACCAATCGTGAAGGAATTATGCACAAATCCGTCTTTGGTGTTGTTAAGTTTGAAAGACACAATGACGATGGTTTTTTCTGTGATTCCAGCCATGAAGCACGTGGTTTCCACGTGGAGACTCTTCCATTTCGGAACAATATAATCAAGTTTGAAGTCAACGGAAGTGATATTAGTGATAACGAGCTCTAGAAAAACGTGTAAGATGACGATATATTCATAGAGGTTGTTTACCTTCGCGACTTCTGTGGATGGGGTCGTGGTGATAAGGGTGCCAAAGATTTTCGGCACAGACACATAATTTTAAAATGTTTAATAACGAGACAATTTGAAGAGAAATCTTCATTTTGGAAACACTAACACGAATGGACGAGATAAAGAAGAATTTTTTGCGCGTGAGCGATAAAGATGAGGAAATAAAAAACCGGCGCAACTTTCATATAATTTTTATTTACGATTCAACGCGCATTTACAAATAGTATAAATTAACAACACCGCACTGGAACAATGAACTGATTAATTAATTAATAACAACCAATCGCTCCTTGAAAGCGTTTCGCCTTCAACTTTCGATTTTACCACAATAAGTTAAGGAACAGTAACAGACAAGAACCTCTTTGGATCGCCGATCGTGGGTTGGAACCTCAAGTTCACTCTTTTTCCTTTGGTATCATCAATGTCTAAGAATGTGTTCCAATCGACGAGGGAATAAAACCCATTTCTTCGCGTGGTGGTCTCTGGAACCGGAGGCTCAGTCACCGCTTCGGTTTGACCACCAAACGACGCCTCCAGGTCCGTTAAAGAAGGAGTCTGTGATTCTGTTGCTGTGGTCGTGGCTTCTTGTCTTTTAACTTCATTTTTTGTTAATCCGACATCGAAAGCTGTTGGGTCTGGGGACTTTTCCAGTTCTTCTAAAGTCACCAAGGTCTCATTGTCGGTGTTAAGACTCTTGACCAACTCTTTCAAGCTGTCTAAATCGATCTTTTTTAAATCTTCTTCGGTTGCCGTTCCGTTCATTTTTTCCAGCTGTTTGATCATCCCGATCAGCTTCTCCAACTTCTTCAGTTCTTCCTCTGTGGCGTACTGAGTGTCTGGATTAAACACGTGTTGTTTTTCAGTGGTGGTGTTCTTCGCCTCTTTTTTAACATTTTGAATTCCTAAATCCGCGACGACGTCCTTTAAGTTCTCAGGGATCATATCGAAATTTAGCGTTTCTTTTTCGTCGTTTTTCTTTATCGATTTTCCTTTACGCGCACTTCGCCCCAAACCAAACGAAGCAAGAAGAGCGTCCATGTCCTCGCGCCCAGGACCGTCTTCAGGGAGAGGTTTAAACCCGATGTACGACTCAGGTTTAACTTCAGCTTTATCAGGGTAGTACTTATCGTTTTGGTTCACACGGGGTTTCTCATTAGGGTTCGGCAACAGACCGAAAGACATCAACAAATCTCGCATCTCAGGACTTAGAGACTCCGCAAGATTTTCCGCACTTGGTGCCCCCGTCGTGGTCGTCGTCGTAGTGGTAGTGGCAGGGAAAACCCCAATTGATGCCAACATGTGTTTGATGCGGTCCTGCTCTTGAAGGTTGGCAGTGAGAGCCTCCGCCGCAGGACTCGCCGCGACCTCCAAGTTCAAATCTTTGACCACAGTCTTTAAGTTATCGGGAAAATCGATTTGTTGGATAACAGGAGGATCTGGTTTGACGACGACTTCGTGACGGACGGTCTCTTGGAAATCCAAGTCGTTTCGGTGAGGATTTGGGCTGAGTTTCGGGGACTCGATGATCCGGATGCCTCCAGTTGGGACAATTTCATCGTAGCGATGATTGGGATGTTGGGTTGTTGTTCTTCTTCTTACAGGTCTCCTGGTGATCGGGCGGTACGTTGTGGGCACCGGTTGCGTTGTGGTTTCCGGTCGCCTTCTCCTCTTCATTGGTTTCCCGCTGATACTCGCAGAGTACTTCTTTCGTTCCTCAACAACAGGTTTAATATCGTTGTCGGTATCATTGAACCGAACTTGAGGTCTTCGTCTTTCTTTCCCGAGTTCTTCTTTTGGTTTAAATGGTTCGGCGCCGATAATATGAGTCACCGGTGCTTTAGTGTAGAGATCCTCCATGTTATTGTCGCTGTTTGGCGTGAAAGGCATCACCACCATAACTGCTTTGGGCTGTCGTTTCGGAGCTTCCGTGATGTTCTCCAAGAGGTCTAGAATCTCGCCACGTGTTAGTCGAGGTAGCCCCGGATTCGACTTGATAATTTCCTCGACTTCTTTCACTGTATCTTCAATGTTATTTGAAGTTTGTGGGTCAATAGAGCGCCCCAGTGGCTCCTCGCGCTCTAGACTGTTGACTTCTTCAGGTGAGACATTCAGACTGAACTTTTGAGGATAACAGTGCAACGCACTCAGGAAGGTTAGCAAGACGAGGGCTCTCAGGATCTGCAAATCAATAAAATAATTTAACTTTCTCTTTTTATGCAATTCGTAATGTCTAGGTCAACCAGTAATGATAACCTGAATTTCTCAGTTTTCATTCTTTTATAGTATATTAAAGAACGTGTTTTATAATGGCCAATTTGGTGCACGAGTTCCCGGTGTACAAAACCGTAGGCGATTATAAAACAAGTCCTTTATACTATTTTTTCGAATTTGCACCCTTTTTTTAATATAAAAATTAAATTTTCCAATTTTAATTTTTTTCGTGTTACACGATTGGTAATGGTTTTGTAACCACGACTTGCCACTTGATTTTCAAATTCAATTTAAAATTTGACATTTATCGATTTTCACTATTACTGTATTTTGACTTAACGTAACCTAACCTCACAGCCAGTATTCACATCTATTATACAAGGTGTTTATAAATGTTTCTAGCATCAAGGGTAGCTCTGGAATTCTTGCTGTGCACTATTTTGCCGCTTTGTTTTCATAGTGAATATAACTATCTTGAAAATTATTTATAACGTTACTTATGTCCATGACGTTTCAGTTACAGTTTGTGCCCAAGTTTATGATTTTTAGGTTTGAAACCACAACTAGAACAGTTTATTTCTCAAAACTTATTGTGCTCCATGTTTGAGGTTAACTGCAAATGTCAGTTGAAAAATCGAAACCCACATTTGTAATGAGCGACAAATTTCTTTGACATTTCATAGTCACCCTTGATGCTAGAAACATTTATAAACACCTTGTATTTATAGTTTATCCGGCGAAAGATTGGGATATTTCGACAGTTAACATATAGGTTGGTAGCAAATTATGCTACAAAATACACTAAAAACACTAAATTCCTACGCGAAATGGGTTGACAGGGTTGTCAGTAACTAGGGTTATTTTGTTATTTTAAATTTCGCGCGTATGGTACACTTTTTATCGCGTAGATTTAGTGACTTTTCTGTCATCAAATCTCTCACCGTACAAACTATAGGTACAATTATTGTTGGCCGCAAAAGGAGAATTCAATTATATTGATACATTATTTATTCACGCAATTTATTACACGAATCGTAAAATCCAAATTGACCAAGGACTTGACAGGAAACAGGTGACAGCCAGATTAATTAGTTCTGCCAATTCTTAAAAAACAAAATTTCCTACTTTGAGTTCTTTTATATAATAGATATAGTTTGTACAGTGAGAGATTGAATGACCGAAAAGTCACTAAATTTACGCGCGAAATTTAAAATACCAAAATAAGCCCACTTACTGTCAACCTTGTCAACTCAGTTCGCGTAGGAATTTAGTGTTTTTAATGTGTTTTGTAGCATAATTTGCTGCCAACTTATATGTCAACTGTCAAAATCTCCCAATCTCTCACCGGATATAAAGTGCAGCTCATTCTGTTCAGTCGACTCTCCTGTGTAAATTTTCGAAAATTTTTGAATGTAAAGCAGGCTTTCAATTCCTTAGGGCGAAAATTAGGGGAAAAAATCGAATGTATAGTTTGTACAGTGAGAGATTGAATGACCGAAAAGTCACTAAATTTACGCGCGAAATTTAAAATACCAAAATAAGCCCACTTACTGTCAACCTTGTCAAGTCAGTTCGCGTAGGAATTTAGTGTTTTTAATGTGTTTTGTAGCATAATTTGTTGCCAACTTATATGTCAACTGTCAAAATCTCCCAATCTCTCACCGGATATAAAGTGCAGCTCATTCTGTTCAGTCGACTCTCCTGTGTAAATTTTCGAAAATTTTTGAATGTAAAGCAGGCTTTCAATTCCTTAGGGCGAAAATTAGGGGAAAAAATCGAATGTATAGTTTGTACAGTGAGAGATTGAATGACCGAAAAGTCACTAAATTTACGCGCGAAATTTAAAATACCAAAATAAGCCCACTTACTGTCAACCTTGTCAACTCAGTTCGCGTAGGAATTTAGTGTTTTTAATGTGTTTTGTAGCATAATTTGCTGCCAACTTATATGTCAACTGTCAAAATCTCCCAATCTCTCACCGGATATAAAGTGCAGCTCATTCTGTTCAGTCGACTCTCCTGTGTAAATTTTCGAAAATTTTTGGATGTAAAGCAGGCTTTCAATTCCTTAGGGCGAAAATTAGGGGAAAATCCAATGTATAGTTTGTACAGTGAGAGATTGAATGACCGAAAAGTCACTAAACTTACGCGCGAAATTTAAAATAACAAAATAAGCCCACTTACTGTCAACCTTGTCAACTCAGTTCGCGTAGGAATTTAGTGTTTTTAAGTGTATTTTGTAGCATAATTTGCTGCCAACTTATATCTCAACTGTCAAAATCTCCCAATCTCTCACCGGATAAACTATACCTATAAACGACTTCAAATTGAGTACTCTAATGGACCTATTAAAGCGGCAAATTCGAAAAAAAATTTATCGGGACTTTCGTCACTTTCTCTTTCGTTGACAAAAATGAAGAGGAGAGTCGAGTTGCGAAAATTTAGACGTGACACACATTAAAGGTTGAAGACACGTGTCGTAACAGTTTTTTAGTGAGGTGTAAATTGTGGAACTGTTTATATCACTGGAAATAATTGGTGATGTACGCGTGACACGGTTTTGATAAAACCTGTAAAGTCTGCAAACCTGGAAAACGCAAAAACAAAGTTCCGTGATTAAAAAAACATTAAGAGTGTAATTTTCCGTATCACGCAACAATTGTACCAACTTTTCCGATAAATAGAGATTGTGCAACAGTGAACGTGTATTTGCATTTCTTGGGATTCAGATTGAAAGTTCGTTTTTTTATGGAAGGCGAGGGCACCAGAGCTCGATCCTTATGATATAACTGCATCTTGCAGGTGACAACTTTGGCTCGCTAACTGTCTTTTTGTAACACATTGGTATTCAGTAGAGCACGGTAATTAGTCATATATAGAGTCGGATGTCGTCGAAGAAATATGATCGCTACATCGCAAGAAAATTAAAGAGATTGTTCTTTTGGTTTGCTGACAAAGAACTGTGAATTCAAATGCATAATTGTAGTATTTACCTAGTTTTAATTGCATAATGAATACTTTTCATTCGGTTGTAACTCCATGAAATAAAGGAAAAGTTATAGTTATATCATTACCATGACCGTCTCGTTTAAAGTGTAACATCCAAGAGCGTGAGAGCACAATTCTGCAATCTATTGTTCAAAGAATAGAATAATTTTCAAATTTTCCATACAAGTCTGTTTATTTGTTTTATTTTCGCGGATCTAAACCGGAACGAAAGTACGATTACTTTTACTTTCGTGTCATTTGTCGATTTATCAAAATCTGGATCTAAATTTCATTCCCTTCGTTTAATTTAAAATATTCACGGAATTAAAACTGAGGAATTTCAAGAATCCCAAGGATTAGAAAAATATAAGACTCCCCTTAATTTATGACACTTTGGAAAAATGTATTTTGTGCCAATAATCCCCATGGACATCTAAAGGAATTGGCTCATTACCTTTTCGCAAAAAAACTACCTAAATTTTCTATGCAAACTTTTAAAATTGTGTCAATTTTTTTTTTGTAAATTCTCCTGTTTATATTTTGCTCCTAGAAAAAATGCGGTTTTTGATGTTTCATATTGGTCCCTTAATTTAATATTACATAGTTTTTTGGATGTACATGTTGTAATTGGTATTTTTAGCTGATCTGGCAACTTTCGTGTCCGATTATCTGTAGGTACATTGCTGTATTCGATTCCGTTTTTTATAAAATGTCCCAATAAACCGGTTCTCACAATTATCCGGAGGCCCAATTAACCGGAGTCGACTGTATACAAATCTGCAGATCTAGGGCTAAAAAGTCCTAAAAAATTGAGTAATTCTAAAAAGTCCTTAAGTTGTTATGATTATTTTAAGAAATCTAAAGAATCAGTTTTAGAACTTTCTTTAGTCTGAGAATCTGCTTTCTTACCAAAAATATCTCAAAGCTTTCATAGGAAAAAAAACCTGAGAAAACGAGGATATAAAATTTATGCAAATTCTTAATAATTCAAACAATCTGAATATCCATAAAATAAAAAAAAAGAAAGAGACTTTGTAAGGCAATCGAAAATATTAAGAATTTGAGAGTTTTGAACATTTTGAAACTTTTTGAAATGAATATTTACGAATCTAAATAGTTTTATACTCTCAACAAATTGCTAGCAGCAAAATATGTATAATACAAAGTGTTAAAAAGTTCTCGTTTCAATCATCCCATGACGGAAACTACTTTGGCGATGAATTTTGAATTTATACATTATGATTTTTACAATAGATGTAATAGATATATTGAGCTTCAAGGTTTATATTTTAACATATACAGGTGTTCAATCAATCAAAATTTGACATTTTTGTATTTTATTTAGCGTGTGTTACTTTGTTTAACGTTGACAATGACAAAACATTGTAAATATAATTTATTAAGAAATGTATTAATTTCATCGGTTGTGTCAACATTTCTCACAAAAAGTAAGTATTTTGATGGAATATATTAGTTTTAGACTTCCACTGCTTAGATGTCAAATCCGTTATCAAAAACACGCAAAAGTTAAAAAATATTAGCATAGATTCCACTTCTAAAAATGTAATGTTAAATTTTCTTTATTTAATACAATTTATTTTATTTTTATTAATATATTAATTTTAATTTAATATTAAATTTTTATTATTATTTTTTTATTAAAATTATTAATATCTAATTTTATTAATATATTAAAAATGTATTAAGCTCTCAAATAATAACAACTAAACAACTTGAATTTTCAAAATATCTCCTGTCCATTATCATAATTTTATCTTAAAAAAAACAGCAAAACAAAAAAAGAAGTAATATTACCTCATAAATGTGGCCAATCATTGTACAAATCTGTGAGGCAGGTAGACTTTTTAGAAGTGTGCTTAGAAAAAGTTCCAAAATAATAATGTTTTGGAAAATAGATAGAAATACAATGTACCTACTATTAATTAGAAAAAATCAGCAAAAACATCAATTTAACGTCTAAATAAGAAACAAACACTGTTCAAACGTATTGGAAAATTATTATTTTCAAAATTTCAAAACTTTAGTCCCAGTTAGTATCAGACTTTTTAGAATTTTATTTATTTATTTGAGAAAATTTCTAATATTTTACATTTTTTAATTTCGTAATTTCGCCAATTTTAAAAATACAAAAATTAAATTTGAAGACGTACCACAGAACTAACAATGTGTTCTAGAGTTCTTTCAAATGAAGTCAAATTTTAAATCATCGTAGGTTGAATTACGTACATTTTGAAAATTTATATTTCAATAATTGCATTTTTTTTTAAATTTTAAAATTTTTGATTTTTTTCTAGTTAAAATTTTATAATCGACAACAGAATATTTGCTGAGTAAAGCATTTATGTCATACCACTAAAATTCATATGGTAAAAAATTCAATAACGTAGTTGGCAAAATATTATAATTTTTTTTTGCAATATACATTTTTTTCAAACTGAACTGGGCTCTTAAATAACGGTACATGCATTTTAAAACAATTTAATATCAATTTTTTTCACAAAATTAACACTTGTTGCAAAATAGTTGCAAAAAACAAAAGTGGGAATTGCTGTGGTTTTACCTCGACTTTTATGCAATGCAAAAGTTTAATATACAATTTCGGATTGTCCTATAAATGTTCTATCAAATTAAAGTAAGTTGATGTGAATCGTCAACAATTTTTTTTAAAGCTATTTTTACTGGATGTAGTTAGTGAGTTAGAGTGTAGTGTAGTTAAAATCTCTAGAATGTGCGCCTTTTTCTCAACAATTTTTCAGTTTGCTCAACTTAATATACGAGTGAAATGTAAAAAAGTCCCCAATTTTTATAGCTGTAACAGAAAAATTACTAAAATTACGAATTTTAGTGGTGGATGTCAGAACAAATTGCTTCCCCTTGAAAATTAAAATTTCCAAATATTGTGTCTTTTGCTCTACAATTTTGCAATTTGGTACAATTAATACACGGCTTAAAAACAGTAGTTTTCCTAAAGTTCATGCTGTAGCAATAAAATTACATTTTAATGGTGGATGTCGGAAATTGTTGCTTCGTTTTTAAAATAAAATTTTCAAATTTTCATTATAAAAACATTCCGAATTTAAACAAAGGTGTCTAAATTTTTTGATCCGCCTCAACAATTTAAAATTGAGTCTTTTGCTCTACAGTTTTGCAATTTGGTAAAGTTAATTGACGGCTTAAAAATTGTAAATATTTCCCCAAATCTCATAGCAGTAGCACTAAAATTACCATATAAGCCATCAAAACTTAAAAAAACAAGGAAAATTCAAATATTGATACATAATTTTTCAAAATATAAGTAATTCAACTAAGATGATTTAAAATTTGACTTTTTTTGAAAAAGGAGGTGCCCTAGAACACAATGCTGGTTTTTGTTTCCATGAGCAATTTTTTCGAATAAAATTCTCTTCCGCCGAACTACGCTTATTAACTCTAAAAATTTCAAGACCGGAAACAGATTTTTTAGAAATTTTGTATTTTAGAGGGACTAAAATTTTTTAATATTCTAGATTTAATCTCGTATTTTTGTGAGACATTACTACTTTTGACACACTTATGTTATTAACTCTGCCAAATTTTAAAATTTTAGAAGCAGTAACAGAGTTTTTATAATTTTTTCGTTTTAGAGAGGCTAAAAATTTCCAGTATTATAAATTAAATACACATCGTATTTTCGCTTTTATTTGATTTTAATTTAATTTATTTGTTTAATGTTGGTTCAATTTATGTACTTTTTGGCAATTTTCAATTCCTATGTATTGTCTTTTCAGTTACCAGTTTAAAAAAAAAAAAATTGTTGTTAAGTCACTTATGAAAGTCTACTAAAATTTGTATATTTTGTTTTCTTTAATCTTAAAAGGTGCAAAATTACCAAACAATTTTTGTCCAAATCTCCGTTATCATAGAATAGCTGTTTTACCAAAACTAGAAAAATTGTGTGACACAGATAAATAAACCGCTTTCAACCGTTGATTAAATAATTGTACAACCGCGAAACCGTCTATAAAGCAAAGTTTAATTAACCGCCTTTGAAACCCGACCGAATTAACATCACGAACGTTCTTTAGAGGTGTTAAATTCGCCGGCGCGGCGGCCAATTCAATTTATCAAAAATTTCCGCGAAATTAATTACCCAAAAGTTAACCCAATTTCCTATATTAAAACATACCATTTTGCGTTTATTTTCCGTCTAACTTTCTTATACTTTCTACACCAATTTATAAACGGATCACAATCATCTCACTATTCACAATTTGATTGCATAATGAGTAAAGAACTTGGACGTGCATAGACTTTCACAGTCTCAATCTATCTGACCTGCAGTTTGAGAGTTGGAGCGATAAACAAGAACCCCACTTCGACTCGCATGCCCCAGGTCGGTGTCTGTCCTGCAGGTAGAGTGGAAATGGGTCAAGATCAAGAAAAAACTCGGCGGATATCGGATGTTAAGTGTCGTAATTTCTTGAAATTAAGAAAAGTTTCATAATTCATTTAGATGACCTAGTTTAGGTGTGGAAACTAACTGTATTGGTAACCGTAATTTGAATTTTTCGTCGATCCACCCCTGTAATAAACGTGGTGTTATAAATTACCCACATGCTCCCCTATAATTTTATAATCGAACTACCCGCGCAAAGATTACTGTTATTTACTCCTCTGAATAATTGAACACTGCATTGGTATAAGAGACACTCCAATTGTGCCTTGGTGATCAAAATGACCGACAAATACTTCGAGTCAAATATCAGAATCCTGAAATTAACAGGCTTCTGGGTCTACGACCATCACTCTTCCAAAAAATACCTCCAACATGGTTACAACATCTTCTGGTTTTCTTACATTTTCCTCGCGTACCAACCGGCGGAATTCCAATACCTTTACTACTGTTACAACGATTTAAACGAGTTCTTGCGGGCGTTGCGAGACATTGGTAACCACGTCTCGTTAGCGTACAAAGCCTTCAACTTCTTTAGGATGAGAAAAAATCTGTTGAGTTTAATCGACGCACTACAAGAAGAGTACGATTATGAAGACCACGGCGACTTCCAAAAGGAACTCATCATCGCGGAGGAGAAGAAACAGGCGTTGAAATGGACCAAGTACTTCTTGAACTTCTGCAACGCGATTTGTTTAAGTATGTTCCTCAACGGCCTCGTCACGTTTGTCTTCATGAGTGAGGCGCAGTACGAAATTGTGGATAATGAAAGAGTGTATCTGCAGAAACAACCAGTGAATACAGTGTCGCCCTTTGGAACAGGCAGCAAAACTCAGTTTTTCATCACTTTTATTTACACCATCATAGCTCTGACGTTCTACGCTTGGATGATCGTGGCTCTCGACTCTTTGTTTATCACACTCATGAGTTGCATCAGCGCTCATCTGAAGATCCTCCACGGAGCGTTCAAGACGCTCAGAAGCCGTTGCATGAAAAGAATCGGGATTGAGAGTGACGAGGAGTTTTTGCACGATCCTCCGGATCTCCAGGAGGAGGTGAACCAGGAGATGGTCAAGTGTATCAAACACCTGCAGATGGTGTTGAGGTAACCACACATTTAATAGTATAAACCGTCTAGTTCAACCTTCCAGAGTTTCGAAAGAATTGGAGAATATCTATAGCACCCAAACCTTCGTTCAGACTTTCATTTCTTTAGGAGAAATGTGCTTTTCCCTGTACCTACTAAGCGAGACTGTGGATCAAAATATTGGGAACGAAATAACGTATTTGATTGCCACAGGTTTCGAGCTTCTTATGTATTGTTGGTTCGGCAACAGGATAACAGAAGCGGTGCTCTTTTACAAGTTTGTCGAATCAAAACGATGAGTTTGTTTCAGAGTGTTCAACTTTCGAACGCTTTGTATGAGAGCGATTGGTTTTCGACGAGTCTCACCTTCAGGAAACACATTATTTTTACAATGACGAGGATGCAAAAACCGATTTATGTAACGATCGGAAAGATTACACCCTTGGCGTTTCACACTTTTCTTACGGTAAGAAGATGACGCAGGTGTGAGTAACTGGGGAGTTTTTTCAGATTGCCAGAGGGGCTTATTCGTTTTTCACGTTTTTGAAGCAACGTCATGGGATAAATGCATAAATCATTGTCATTTTCACTCTATGAACTCTCACTAATTGACGATGCATTGTAATGAACAATCTCTCTTGTCATGAGTCAAGAATGATGACTTCAAATAATAATATTGTTAGCCAACACTAGAAAATCCAAGACTTTCGTTTTCTTGACTGATCTGTGACGCTCATAATTTTCGATATTTCGGTTTTTAGAAAGCTTCAACAATATGTTTTGTTCTGGAATCTTTGAACTCTATTTCCGTGTCAGGTAAGCAGTTTATAGAACAATGACACGAGATTACATAAAATTTTTAATGCGTTTCCTTAGAAAACATTGCAAAGACGATATTAAAGGCTTTGTAAAGTTCAGTTAAGCGGCAAGTGTGTTAGATCAAGTAAATAACTTGTAATGAATGAGGACACAGTTCAAGTTCACGCTGACTGATTTTAGGCTTTTAATTCTAATTTGAAAATGAGGTATTGATAAATTCTTAACCTAGCGTAGATGAAAAGGAATGTTGTGAATATAAATTTCATTTAAAGTAATTCCATACCATTCAAATAAAATTGTTGGTCTGCAAACCATTGCTCCACAGTGTCGATCACCTCTTCGTTAGATGAATATCTTCTTATCAACTGTTTTTTCTATTTAGAGAACAGGTAACAATTATTATTGAAAGGTATAGGGTGTTTATAAATGTTTCTAGCATCAAGGGGGGGCTTTGGAATTCCTGTGCTGCGCTATTTTGCCGCTTTGTTTTCATAGTGAATATAAGTATGCTACGACTTTTAAGTTACGGTTTTGTGTCAAAATTTTAGATTTTCAGGATTGAAACCACAACTTGAACAGTTTGTTTTCAAAACTAACTTTGTTCAATGATTGAGGTTTACTGCAAATGTCAGTTGAAAAATCGAAACCCACATTTGTAATGAGCGGCAAATTTCTTTGACATTTCATAGCCACCCTTGATGCTTGAAACATTTATAAACACCTTGTACTAAATCTACCTACAATAAATTAAATAATAATAAATAAAAAAGCCAATTTTATCAATTTGTTAATGCAATTAAGGACTTGTAAGTGGGTGCGTTGTCCTGGAGAAGAAGCACCTATTTATGAAAATATGAATTTTGCCACGTCGCGTGCCGTTTTAATTATATTATTATACATATGTATACTTTATATTCAGGTGATTTTTAAAAAGCGGCAGGCGTTGTAGAATTTTTATTTATGAACCGATTTTAAAGTTTAAAAAACAAATTAAATGCCTTTTAATTTACTATAAGCTGATGATTTTAGAAATTTTTTTAATGTCAGTATATTTTGAGCAATATTCAATTGTCTTATTTTAAATTGGAACCCATATTTTTTTTTCATAATTTGGAAGATATTAATTTTCTTGATTCAGAAATGCGTAAAATATTCTACTACAAAAAAATATTTAAAAAAAATATATCAAAATTGAAAAAAAAGATTCGTGGGCAGCAAAAAACAGAAAAAACAAGTTTTCTTTCAACAAGATGGGGCTACACCTCACAATGCACGAAAAAATACGCAATATCTCGATCAAAGGTTTGGAGAATTCGGTGGCCAGTCAGGTCGCCAGATTTAACACCAGTAGATTTTTTCTTCTGGAGATATTTGCAAGATCTTGTCTATATTGTCAATATCAGTCGTCCCAGAACAAAATAAATTTCAACAGAAAGAATTGTGACAGCTTGTAGAGAAATTTCACCTGTTACTCTTTTACGTTCTGTAATGCAAATTTCTCGTGTGGCAATTGTGCAGTGACAAAAACGGGATGGCGCACGTTGGGACCAAACACGAATCTTGCTGGTCAAATTTTAGAGATTCATAAAAAAGCATTTATTTTTACAAAAAATAATATTATGATTATTGTAAATAACAAATAACAAAAAATACTACAAAAAATACCTAATTTTCCCAATATACTTCGTTTCAAAGCTTCAAATAGATTTTAGAAATCTGTAATAATTGTGCATTGCCAGCAACAAAGGTTTGGTAACAAACAAAAGGTGAGATACTTTCAAGTTCCCTGAGTCGATCAGTTTTATTACAATTTTTGATCTTATAAATATAAAAATTATTAATTTGAAATTTATACTTATTTTTTTTGATTCACTTTTTTGTCTTACTCAGCAAAATGGTTCAAAATGGTATGGTCTGGAGAAAATGTAAAGAGTAGCCAAATAATTTATAATTTGCAACAAAAACGATGAGTAATCTACGCTTTTATACTCTAGTTAGCATTTATTTGAAATACAATAAAAAATATAAACTAGTTTTTACTGACATTACAAACAAACATTAACAAACATTTATGTCAAACATGTGAAAATGTCACATAGTAAACTGGGGAGACATGTAAATTTAAATCGCTTATAGCTTTAACTTAGGCAAATTCTGGCATACAATTTAAAAAAAAATAGTGATAACACATCTTAGATAATTCATATATACTTAAACTTTGTTTTGCTACGTTCCAAAAACTTATGAATCTTGAAAATCACAACATCTATTTTAAGTCAAAAAATGATGTAATATTTACAATCAAGGGCCTAAACCTGACATAGATGCATAAATATTTATTATATTTTACTATTATTATGTACTAACTTCTTTCTGAAAACTCTATAATCGAGTAACATTTTTTTCGGCCCAACTGTGTTCAGTTAAAATAAATAAATTGTTTGTTAATGTTATCGTAGTACCTAGAGCTTAGCTTAATTTGTTTTATTTCAACTTACAAAACATAATAGAATAAATAGAAACAATTTTCTAGTCTATAATGTTAAAGACAATTTGAAAATTTAACCCACCAGATTCTGATTTAGTCCCATCGTGTGGGGTTTAACAGTATTTTAATTTAATTAGGTAGATGTTTTTACTGATTTGTAATTATTATTGTCTTCCTCTCTGTTATTTGCTGCTTTTTGACATTGCAATAATGACATTCTCTTATTTGACACCACGCACCAAGGTTTTATTAACATTTGCTCCAAATTTTTTTTTTCAATTTAGATAATTATTTTAATATGTAGTAGATATATTATAATACAAGTTTATAAGCACGCCTTTAAAACATGCACGACGCGTCAGCGTACAATTATGGCAAACAGTGGTATGAGCATCGATGAGTTGAAACGTCAGGTGGGGTGGAAATCTTCGAGTGTAGCTAGTGGCTATATTGAAGAATCCACTTCAAACAAAATAGTTGTTTCCAAACGTATTGCTGGTGTTCTGAACACATCGGTTGCTAAATCAACTTCATCAAGAGCTATGGACGTCCAACAAAAGAATGAAAATGAAAAAGCTTCTGCTAGTTATGAATTAGAAGCCACAAACAACAGTAACTTTGAAATTTCAAACAATAGTAATTGTAATTTTCATTTTTATTTATATTATAAATAAAAATTGGTCCTGACATTTCACTATTTCGTGTTACCTAGACAACTTTAAAGCTTTAGTGTCTTAAAGACCCCTGCGTGTTTTAATTTAGGATTATAATGCAGGTATAATAAAAACAATCTTTTTGCGCTTCCGAATGACTGTAAAAATTAAGATTGCATTGTATTGACCCTTGTAGTCTGATTTTTTTCAAGTCAATTTTCTTTTTCCCAGACTTGGTCTATCAGCACAAAAAGCTGTTTTTGTAATTTTACTCCTCCTGTTTTCAACATTTCCACGTTAATTCCAGTTCCAGTTTTACTACTTCTTTTAATTCTTCTTCTGTAAGTTTTCCTTGAAAATATTCTGTTTCTTCTTCTTCTCCTTCTACTTCAAGATATTGGCTTCCACTTTTTTCTTCTCTTCCATTTAGAAGCATTTTGAAGAAGTTTTTCCACTCTTTCATAAGCTCTTTTGGCTCGGCTTGCATTTTACTTTCCCTGCTCTTAATTTATCCATTTCTGATCAAGTATCCTTTGCCCTTTGTCTTACTTTCTGATAGAATGTCTTGCTTTCTTTGTTGATGAATTTTTTCTTCAATTCTCTTGAGTCGTGATTTGTAAATTGCCTCTTCTATTTTAAATTGCTTTTTAATTCTAGAATACTCATTTCTATTTAGGTACTTCATTATTTTTGGTCACTAATTTAAGTCGGGCTATTCTCTTTATTTCTGACAGCTTTTGACATTCCTTTGCATGTTGTCGACTATCTTCTTATTTTATTAGATCAAGACTTACACTTTTTGGCGTTATATTTTCCGATATTTTTTGTTTCTGCTTGTTGTTGATATTTTCTTGTAGCGAATCATTTATTTTTCTTTCGTAATTCTCACTGCCTTATTACATGATTTTGCAATAATTTTGCGTCGCAAAGATTGTTTACTTTTTTAACTTCACTTTTTCTTTCTCTTCTCTTTTGCCGGTTTTGCCGGTTTGACCGGTTGCTCTCACTAGTAACTGGTGTGATCCACATTCTGCCCCCCTTATACTATTTTTTTTCACAAAATTTTCTTTCAATTAAAACATGGTCTATTGGTGATCCATTTCGTTTCACCGTTCAGAGAGACCCTTGTGCATCTCTTCCCTTTATTGCTGAATGCCTTCTTTAATTGTCTTTTTTTTATTGCCTTACCTGTGAGCCTTTGGCTATTAACGTTAGTTTCGTCATGCTTGCTGAACTTTCCTGCTACTTTGTATATTTTTATATTTATTTTTATATCGTGCTTGAGTAGATTTTGATATTCCATGATTAGTTTCTCATAATACATGTTTTTTTTCTTCTTCGACTTTTTCTTCCATAGGTGTTGAATATTTATTACACAAATATTTCTTTTTTGGATTTTTATTCTTAAGGTACACAATTTCTTCTGCCACTCTATGTATGATGCTGTGACATTTCTGCTGTTTTCTTGAAATTCAGCCCTTGAATCTTGATAAAAATTGATGGTTTTGTAGATTTCGATCTCTTCTTTGCGAATTCAAGCCAGAAAACGGCGAAAATCAGCAAGAAATCGTCGTTTTGCATCGAAATAAGCGGATTTCTCTAAGAAATAATATATGTATGATGCTTGTACCTCTTGTACCACTTTGCTTTCGATTTTGTTTATTCTGAACCTGTCTATCTACCCAAAACACTTCACTCCCTTTAACGCAGGACTTTTTCTCCTTATTTGTCCCTTTAATAACTGCAACCTTTGATCCTACCCTAGGACCTCTTCCTTCAGTTTAGCATGTTCCTCTTTTATTATCGCTCATAAGGTTAATTTTTGTGTCGAGTTCTTCCAATTTACCCTTGATTTTGACAAACATTACCTTGGTTTTTGTACAATCAGCACCGCCAGCCTTTTGGCCAGTTAGCCCGTCGGACCTTGCGATTTAGTTTTGATGCTTTCAGAAAACGAAAATCCGAGAAAATGCGAAAAATCTAAATAAAACAACCCATCGACTAGAATACTCATTTATTAGCATTCCTAATTCTTCGCCAACAACATTTGAATCTCCTGCAGACTCTTCCCTTTAGTCTCCGGCAAAAAGTACCATATAAACACAGACCCAACCACTCCGATCCCGGCAAAAATAAAGAAACAGTTCGCCATCCCCAGCATCAACGACAACGAAGGAAAAGTAACAGTAACAATAAACGTCGTTACAAAGCAAGAACACGTTGACCAAGCAGCAGCAACTGCGGTGAAATTCGATGGGAATAACTCGGCCATGATGACCCAAGGCACCGGGCCTAAGCCTAAGTTAAACGCGACGATATAAACAACAAGGTTTGCCACAGGGAGCCAGGAAATCGCCTCCACGTTCACTTTCACGTCCACGAGATAGAAGTAAAGTCCTAGTGAAGCTAAGTTGATGAAGGCGCAAACTGAAGATGAAAGAAGGAGAATTTTACGCCCCGCGCGATCGACTGCTATTGATGATCCTGTGGCGGCGACGACCAGCGCCGTACCGACAATTATCACGCAGATTTCCGGTGCTAGTTTGACATTAGTGGCGTTGAAAATGGCCGGCATGAATGATAAGATGGCGCCGATACCTGCAGATTGTGGTAAAATGGCGACGAGGATCGAAATAAAGAAGCCTTTGCGTAAAATCGGGCTCTTCAACAGCTCACTCGTTGTCCCCTTGTTGGTGTTCTGTTGTATTCCTTCAAGCATTGCGGTTACTTCCAAGAGAACATCGTCCGACGATTTGTTTCTAAGTTTCAACAAACTTGTCGTTAGAGTCTTTTGATCGTTGCGTGAAGCCAAGAAGACTGGAGTTTCCGGGCTTAGGAAGAAGAAGCTGGGGAGGAAAAGTACTAAAGGAAGCAAACACAGGAGGGAGAATGTTGGGACGGAGACGTACGGTCCCACAATTAAAGAAAAATTTGTTCCAGAACCCGCGAAAATGGTCATCGAACACCCCAAAGCGCCACGATTGTGGTTTTCTGAAATCTCCGCCAAGAACATGGGAACGACTGTGTAGGAACTCCCCAGAGCCACCCCTGCCAAGAATCGAGCGATGTAAAACCACATAACTGAGTGCGCGAAAATCGTTATAATCAAAGCTAAAGAGTTTAACAGTCCCACCATTAAGAGGGTGCGCTTCCTCCCGATCTTATCGGCAACTCTTCCAGCAAGCAACGGGCCTAGTGCTGCACCCAGAGGTAACAAACCAGCGATCCAAGAGATTTCAGAGGGGGTAAGGTGGCGCCCGAAAGGGTTCTTCTCGGAGGACGTGGTCTTGGCGACATTTTGCAGCACTGGCGCTATCCAGGTGATGGAGGCGCCGGTGGAGAAGCTCAAGAAATTCACTAGAGAGTTGAAGTGACGTAAAAAGGAAAAAGGTGGGACAAACTTACCGATAGCTGCCACCAAATAAAGAAAGAAATTCACACGTTGTGAAGACATTGTGTGGATGGCGAATGAGTGCAGGGAAATAGCGCAGTTTAGCAGTGATAACCTTTACACTTTAATGTTAAAAAAAATAGTAGTATCTCGGCGGTGCGTTTTAAGACCTTGGGTTGGCTTCTCAAAACCTACTCTTGTGGAACGAGAACTTGTTTATTTCTAAAGTGTTACGCATTATGTTTCTTTAAACTACAATTGTCAATTATTACAAGTTTCTATTGTTTAATCCTATTGCGAACGTGTCCGTTGGACACAAAGTTGTAATGATCTGCAACCCAATTCCGCCAGAATTCAAATAAACCGCCAAAACTCAAGAACCCCGAACTAACCCATTATCGCCCGCTACCAGAAATAATAATTTTTTTTTTATAAATTTTACATATGAGGTTTAGTTTAGATACCTGAGTGATCCTACATAAAAATTTTGAAAAAAAATGTTTGTCTTCTATTTTTTCTAAGCTGTGCTATATACAGGCTGTCCCAGAACTCGCGCCCCAGAGAAAAAGGGCTTATGGAGGCAATAAATCTGAACCAAAATTTCAAAACTATAATTTTTTAACTCAAAAAATAACCGAGATAAGACAAAAAATCTGTAGCCAATCCTGAAGCTGAACAGAATTTGAAAATTGGTAACTATGGACACATACTATCATCCATTGGGCAGATGAATATTAGACTCTCGTTGTCTAGGAAATTGGGATGGCCTTTTACTCCACTTCTCGAATAAGCTTTTGGGATTGGTTGTTAACTTTTTATCAGTTCTTGATACTATTAAACTTAGTCAATTTTTGTTTTGAAATTTACCATCTGTATTACTGTCGGCACCCTCCCTTGCTCTATGGGGCGCGAGTTCTGGGACACCCTGTATAGGACACTGAGTAGATTCATGTAGAAACGTTCATTAAATAAATAGAGGTAATATATTTTACTGACCAATATAACATGACTCAAAACCTTCTATGCTGGGTTGTATATTATATTTACAACAAAAAAAAATTTTCATTAATTTTCCCCTCATCCCTTATGTTAGGTGCAACCCCTAGAGTCTGAGCTTTTCGCAACAAACAGTTTCGCAACAATTCTTCGAAAATCAAAAGCGACAAAAATTTTGTGGGATAGATTATATAAAATTCGTGTATAGATAATTGTTATCATTATTGTGATAACCGCCCTGGACCACTTTTCATTTTCTAATTTGAATGGAATATTTATCTGGTAACCAGTCGTATTGTTCAATCCCTCTCATAATTGGTAAGAATTTTTTAATACATGATTGGGGGTGTCCGGCTTTTTTTTCTACTCATTCTAGCCTTAAAGGCTTATTTGGAAAAATTTGAGATTGAAAACTTGCTCATTTTATAAAATCGGTGATCATAAGAACCTCTTTTCAACACCTTATGGTTCTAGTGTAATAAATTTTAAATTTTTGCGATTCATAAAGTTTTTTAAGAAATGCTACGAGTTATATTAGACATTTGGAAGTCTTTTTGATCGACCAGAGTTGATTTTTGCTTTATTTTTATGTCCAAATCTTACTCATGTATGTCAATCTCTAGGTTTCCAAGTATATTATATAATCACCCCCCCTCCCCTATGAAGACTATCATCCCCTTTATAGTTAAAAATAAAATTGTTTGCATTGGTAAAGCAATATGCAAAAATTCTACAAGAAAAATATGCGCAGACATACTTCTGTTAACTTAACGAATCCGCCCAGTGTCCTATATATAGGAGAGCATAATTAACGACCTATTATTACTATGTAAAAAGCAGAAAATATGTACAAAATATGTGGTTTTGTTAAGAATGAACCTTACATGTAATAATCCATACGTCAAATTATATATTCAGTTTATCATTTTACAGCAAAAAATTAAATACGGTGAAGTGACAAATGCACTGAAAACCGAGGTTTTTTAATTTTTTTTTGCTAAAAACTGAAACAACCATTTGCTTGAAAAAAAATTTTAATGGAAAGTCAAAAGACAGTAGTTTATGGTAAAAATTAAAACATACCGAAAAAACAATTCTAAAGTACTTTAAAAAAATTGTAAACTGGCTGTCCTATATATAGGACACTGGGCGGTAATGGGTTAAAAGAAATAAATCGTGATCATCTGAAACGGCTAGGACATATGTTGTGTTGTGAAAGCAGTGCATCGTCTGTCTTTTGGGAAGAGCGTACCAACACAAAGAAATAAAAATACACCAGACAAGATGTATAGTTTGTACGGTGAGAGATTGAATGACAGAAAATTCACTAAATCTACGCGATAAAAAGTGTACCATACGCGCGAAATTTAAAATAACAAAATAACCCCAGTTACTGACAACGCATTTCGCGTAGGAATTTAGTGTTTTTGTGTATTTTGGAGTATAATTTGCTATCAACCTATATGTCAACTGTCAAAATCTCCCAATCTCTCACCGGATAAACTATAGTTTAACTTGTTTTATTCAGATTTTAGAAGTTGATTTAAATTTTACCGTTAATTGTTCATTCTAGACATTTTAAGAATTACTTACAAGCATTTGAACAGACGAATTGATCATGTTACAAAATATTTAATAATAAAATGTCAACTGAATAATTGTTCTGCTATAGACCTTTTACAATACCGATCTGTCATTAATGTCTGTTTACAATACCGATCTGTCAATTTAACAATTATTTATTTTCATTAAAATTTCGTCAAAATAGGCAGAATCCGATTAAATCTTGAACATACCACAAATGTTATGGCATATTACAGCCTTAGATGGCTTAAAATTGCCATGCGCGACTGTGATCAGTGCCATAACATTACTAGGTATGTTAATAGCTAAAAAAGAAAATATTCCACTTTAAAAAGCAAATGCTCGAATGCATGATTGAAAAGATTGAGAACTTGCCTTTTTACGCGCTGGCAATATGCATTACTGTCTTATCGTTTAAAACTTGCAGGACAAAAAACATTGAAGTTTTTCAAATTGTTTATATTTTGGTTTTTCCTTAAAAAAAATAAATGCCATTGCTTAAAAAATCCTAATTTCTAGACACATATCGTCGGCTTAGGTCGTTAATTCCAATTTGAATTTTGTTAACAAGAAGGCAAGGACAAGAAATCTTACGTTTTTACATATTTGTCGTCAAATCTGGGATTTGAAAATTTGGGGAATAAAATAGAATTTTTGTTAATTCGGAAATAATAACACATAAAAGGATCCAACGCTATACCATTCTGTTATCCTTTTTATAAAATAGAAAACCCATTTTGTTCAAAAATGGACTTAGCAACTTAACAACTTAAGCCGACGATATTAAGTTTTGAAATGACTTAAATGCTAACGTAACGCAGTTCTTAGGTTGACTATAAACCAAAAAAATGAGAGAGTGGAACATTTCATCAGGGGCAAAATAATGATCTACATTGATAAAAAACGTCTTCAAATTTATTGAAATTATAATAAATTCGACAAACAACTTTAAAACAGTTGCATAATTTTTATCTATGAACTTCTATTGTGACTAGTGAAATTAGTTAGAACCGCGAGATTTATCAAAAAACTACAATTTTGTTTATACAGGGTGTCCCAGAACTCGCGCCCCAGAGAGAAAGGGCTTATGGAGACAACAATTCTGAACAAAAAATTTTGAAACCATAATTATTTAACTCAAAAAATAACCGAGATAAGACAAAAAAACTGTAGCCAATCCCGGAGCCGAACAGAATTTGAAAATTGGTAACTATGGACACATACTATCATCCATTGGTCAGTTAAGCATTAGACTCTCGTTGCCTAGGGAATTGGAATGGCCATTTACTCCACTTCTCGAATAAGCTTTCGGGATTGGTTGTTAACTTTTTATCAGTTCTCGAATACTATTAAACTTAGTCAATTTTTGTTTTAAAATTTACCATCTGTATTGCTGTCGGCACCCTCTCTTGCTCTCTGGGGCGCGAGTTCTGGGACACCCTGTATTTAAATTCGAAATTTTCTCTCAAATATCTTGGCAAAAATTAACTCTCCCGTCGACTTCTATAGTTCGTTGGAAACCTTATTTAATTACTTTTCTAATGATGTACAGTTTCATGATTTTTCAAGTTATTAAACAAAAAAAAAACTTACTTTACAAATATCCTGACCTGATAAAGCAGTAACGGGCTTCAAATGTAGAATCAAGAGGCAATTCTAGATTCGCAATGACTCTCCACTGCTCCAGAACCTATTTTCTTTAAAATTATTTGATTAGTAAAATTAGAATGTAGACAATAGACAAAATCTAAAATTAATCTAAAAAGTACTTGACACTTTAAAATAAATCTAAATAAAATGGTCAAATTATATTGTTTAGAAATCTAGGGAAAATTTATAGGAAATTAAATGAAAACGCAAAGAGAATCTGAAGTAAAAAATCGAAAAGTCTAAAGATTCAAAGGGCCTAGAAACTGGAAAGAATCTAAAAAAATCTAAAGACAAGTTTTAAACAGTTTTTGCAGAAATTTTTATCTATGAACTTCTATTGTGACTAGTGAAATCAGATAGAAACGCGAGATTTATCGAAAAACTACAATTTTGTTTATACTAAAATTCGAAATTTTCTCTCAAATATTTTGACAAAAATTGACTCTCCCGTCGACTTCTATAGTTCGTTGGAAACCTTATTTAATTACCTTTCTAATGATGTACAGTTTCATGATTTTTCAAGTTATTAAGCAAAAAAAAAATATTTTACAAATATCTATGAGTCCTGATCTGATAATGGGCTTCAAATTTAGAATCAGGAGGCAATTCTACTTTCGCAATGACTCTCCACTGCTCCAGAACCAATTTTCTTCAAAATTACTTGATTAGTAAAAGTAGAATGTTGAAAATAGACAAAATCTAAAATTAATCTAAAAAGAACTTTAAAATCCTTTAAAATCAATTTAAACAAAATGGTCAAATTATATTGTTTAGAAATCGGGAAAATTTATAGGAAATTAAATGAAAACGCAAAGAGAATCCTGAAGTAAAAAATCGAAAAGTCTAAAGATTCAGTGGGTCTAGAAACTAGAAAGAATCTAAAAAAATCTAAAAACAAGTTTTAAACAGTTGTTGCAGAAATTTTTATCTATGAACTTCTATTGTGACTGGTGAAATCAGATAGAAACGCGAGATTTATGGAAAAACTACAATTTTGTTTATATTCAAAAGTTATTAAACAAAAAAAAAACTTATTTTATAAATATCTATGAGTCCTGACCTGATAAAGCAATAACGGGCTTCAAATTTATAATCAGGAGGCAATTTTAGATTCGCAATGACTCTCCACTGCTCCAGAACCAATTTTCTTCAAAATTATTTGATTAGTAAAATTAGAATGTAGACAATAGACAAAATCTAAAATTAATCTAAAAAGAACTTGACACTTTAAAATAAATCTAAACAAAATGGTCAAAATATATTGTTTAGAAATCTAGGGAAAATTTATAGAAAATTAAATGAAAACGCAAAGAGAATCTGAAGTAAAAAATCGAAAAGTCTAAAGATTCAAAGGGTCTAGATAGGTGAAAGAATCTAAAAAAAAAATCTAAAGACAGTCCGAAAGCTTTTAAAGAGAATCTTCAGAAAAATATGTATAAGAATTTATGCACAATTTAAAGAAATTCTAAAATATCCAATGGGAATTTAAATAGTGTAAATAGAACAGAACAGAACAGAGAAATTAAGAAATTAAGGTAGTCTTAAATAAACTATGTAATGGAAAAGAGAAAAATATCTAATGACTTAAATTCTAAAGGCATGTTTCATAATCATTTTAAAGTTGCTTTAAAATTTAAAGTGAGTTTTTGTGATAGAAACAGATAGTTGTACTACAACTTGAGAGAACCTTTAGTTAAAGCCGCCTTTAAGCAATAATTACTATGAAACCAGCTGGCCCTAATAAGTATCTCACTGTTTTCAGAAATCTAAAATAGACAGCTAAAGTAACAAAAGACCATAGAAAGAATTAAAAGAGAATCATGAAATCACGTAAAAAGAAGGTAAAAAAAATCTGAAGAGAATGTAGAAAATCCAAACAAAATCTTGACAATCACAAGAGAATCTAAATTTAAAAAAGTGCTAACCTGATGACTCCTCCAAAATTTAACTAGTTTTCTTGTAATTTTGTGTCCAATGAACACACATTCTACGTTAGTGTCAGAAAAGCATCAGAAATAACTGATTTTTACTAAACACTAAACACCGCCGAAGAACCCGAAAAAAAAACTGAAAGTTGGTTAGAAGTATTCTTTATTGTCAAAATTTCACACAAAAATGATCTAAATAAAACGCATGGTCATTGCTGATTATTTATTGTCCATACACAGATTGACTATTCTTGTAAAGCTGACATAAAACAGCAACAGAATCCAATTTGTACTCTTGCAAAGAAATGTCTGGATTGGCAAGCTGTAAGGCAAAAGTGAGCTTCTACATAAACTATGGCTTCCTAATGACTATTACGTTTCCATGATCTTCTAAAATAAGAGTGCAGTTATCTTAAATCTCAGCATGAAATCTTTCCTTGTGTTTTAGTCTTTTACTAAAATCCTAAGTCTAAGAAATCACCCACAAGGAAAGCGAGACCTTAGCTGCCAAGGTAGTGTAATTAATACTGTAAATGAATAAATAATCATTTTAGAGTCTAGAAAATATCTTAGTCGTTAATAAGTACAAAAAATAAGTTAAATAATTAAAAGTGATCACTCAAATGACATTATACCATTATTCGACAAAATATGTACAATCTTCCTATTTACAAGAGGGCAAGTCAGTGATGTAAGTACTACCAATCGCAAGTCGCTAATTAGATTACTTAAGTGTCTTTTAGTACGCGATTTTCCGAGAAGGCACATTGTATGCAATCAGTCTTGAGTTTTAAGGCACGAATCAAACGAAATTTTCTCCAGAAGTGTTCGAATCAACGTTACGTTTATCCCGAATCCGTTTTTCTCGAGTTTTATTTTTTTTATCTCTTGAGTTAGTGGGTGAGTCTTCTCCGCTGCCCGACGGTTGAACAGTCGAACAGTTGTTGTTCTGTGATGACAAACACGACATTTCAATCATGTTCTGATTCTGGAAAAAATCCGAGCTAGAAATTTCTGGAAACAAGATGAAATTAACCTAGTTTTAGTTGTGAGTAGATAAAAAATCAAAGTACAATAAGCAATAACAGCTATTAGTCGTTAGTCTAAGCAGAAGTTTGAACTAGCGCTGGCGGATTTTCGGTTTAAGCAATACTCGCTTAAGCATTTTACTGCACCTACGAGAAGAAGAGTTATGGCGGCGACTCGCTCGAGGATTTAGTGGTCGACCTATGGTGGAAAATCGCCGGTATTACTAACTTTCGTTCAATTCAAACTCCAACTAAACCATAAAGGTGACTATGGAACTGAAGAAAATCAACTATGTACCTCACCTTGTTGTCAGCGTCGGCCAAGGGATTGGCGGTTATCGTCATTCGATTGCTAGGCACGCAACCGTTCGAACGCGGCGGGTTCTTCGGCCCCACCACGTACTCATTACCATCCACTTGGATGTGGCGGTCGTCAACACCTGCAAACACGTCACAACTTCAACTCAACCACCTCTCCAACTCACTTCGATTATTTTTCTTCTGTTTCCACATCCGACACAGCATCACACCTCCAACGGCTGCGAAGATGAGGCCACAAGTTCCCAAAACTCCAGCGGCTATCACTATGTACAGTTTGCTGATTCCGGCGTTCTCCACGTTCGACGGGGGTGATGGCGCCGCGATTGTACTAACCAAACCTACAAAAAGAAGTTAAGGTTGAAGTGTACCCTCTATCTCAAAAACGGTAAATTCAAAAATTTTCAAAAAAATCCTGAAGATGTAAAATTTTATTCTAGATCATCACTGTCCTGCGGTTTTCAAGATAATTTCAAAAACTTTGATTTTAGGCGACTTAAACTGAAAATGAAATTTTTAGGCCTTAAAAGCGGCCTAAAAGTGAGTCTTTTCTGGCCGCAAACATTTTCGGCCTATCTATGGTGGCGCCATCTATCCATAGTTTTGCATATTACGTCAAGATACCGATATTACCCGCAATTTTATAATTATTTGGGTAAAATCAAATCGACAAACTGCTATAAAGTGCAACAAAGACGTGTTGAATTATTGAAAATGAACATGTCTAGCAGTGCTTCTGCAACAACATTAAAAGACACATTAAACCTAATTCATACAAATTGTGAAGCTACACGTGCTGAAACTGCAAATGTAAATTACCACTTTTTGGCCTTGGTACACAAATAGCTATTTTAGGTACTTTTT
This sequence comes from Gnatocerus cornutus, assembly GCA_029298725.1. Taxonomy (NCBI): domain Eukaryota; kingdom Metazoa; phylum Arthropoda; class Insecta; order Coleoptera; family Tenebrionidae; genus Gnatocerus; species Gnatocerus cornutus. The sequence continues at coordinate 8,139,016 of CM055516.1, forward strand.
GGCTGTTTTTAGCTGTTTTCTTTTAAACTCCGCTTTAATAGGTCCATTAGAGTACTCAATTTGGAGTCGTTTATAGGTATCTATAAGAGATCTCAAAGTAGGAAATTTTTTAAGAATTGACAGAATTAATTAATCTGGCTGTCACCTGTTTCCTGTCAAGTTCTTGGTCAATCTGGATTTTCCGATTCATGTTTAATAAATTGCTGCGCGAATAAAAAATGTATCAATATAATTGAATTGTCCTTTGCGGCCAACAATAATTGTACCTAAATACAGGGTGTCCGGAAAGTCGCGCACCACCGTAAAACTGTATCATCGGACAATGCCATAGATCACCGGAAAAATGTTAAAAAAAAATCCATGTCTTCAATTTTTCGAGGTATGATGGATTGAAGAGGCAAAGTTTGATGCGAAAATTAACGATTTCTGTGCAATAATTTTGCGTTTAAATGAATTTGTTACCTGAAAGACATTTTGCGCAAAGGCATGGTGCAAATAAAATCGGAAAAATCTTGCAAGAAATGCCTGAAAACTCTTAACAAAGTTTTTGAATTAACAATCTCCATCAGTGTGGCATCGTTCACTTGAAACCATAGTTACATTACTCGTTTATGAGCCGACCTGACTAACGCCAACAATACAACAGCAACGTTACTATGGCTTTGAATACTAGAAATTTAAGTTATTGGAGGAAAAGTTCAGCAATGTTGCCATTTTCCTAATTTTCTTTTGGTCTTCCTGTGAAAACAGAGAGTCTGGAATTTTTTTTAACATTTTCTTGGTACTCTGGAGGACCACCCAATTACCCCCTTTCAAGGTGGTGCGCCACTTTCCGGACAGCCTGTATAATAGATGTGAATACTGACTGTGAGGTTAGGTTACGTTATGTCAAAATTCAGTGACAGTGAAACTCAATAAATGTCAAATTTTAAATTAAATTTAAAAATCAAGTGGCAAGTCGTGGTTACAAAACCATTACCAATCGTGTGACACGAAAAGTCTTAGAATTAGAAAATTTAAATTTTTTATTAAAAAAAGGGTGCAAATTCGAAAAAATAGTATAAAGGACTTGTTTTATAATGGCATTGGTGCACTCGTCCCATACACACTCGTGCACCAAATTAACCATTATAAAACATGTTCTTTAATATAGTATAAGTTACAAAGAGCCGAAAAATATTTCAAAAAATAAAAAGTTAATATCATAACAATAATTGAATGGTGTTATGCAACAAAAATCCAGCCCACAAAAAAAATTGATGTACCTCTTCAACCATCTGTTAAGTCTCATATGGACCTAAAATTCTTAAAGCTAATAGTCCAACTGAGTTGCTTCATTAGTGTTAATGCAATTTTGCATTACAAAATCGGTAAAATTAAGGCTTGAATAGCCATAATCTCCGTTTTTAAACAACAGTGGCTGGATCTTTGTTGCGTAACACTATTCAATTATAAAAAACTAATACAAGGTGTTTATAAATGTTTCTAGCATCAAGGGTGGCTATGAAATGTCAAAGAAATTTGCCGCTCATTACAAATGTGGGTTTCGATTTTTCAACTGACATTTGTAGTTAACCTCAAACATGGAACACAGTAAGTTTTGAGAAATAAACTGTTCTAGTTGTGGTTTAAAACCTGAAAATCATAAACTTGGGCACAAAACTGTAACTGAAACGTCATGGACATAAGTAACGTTATAAATAATTTTCAAGATAGTTATATTCACTATGAAAACAAAGCGGCAAAATAGTGCACAGCAAGAATTCCAGAGCTACCCTTGATGCTAGAAACATTTATAAACACCTTGTATTTAAAAGAGCTGCTTTTGGAGTTGTACTATAACTTATCGCATATTCTAACGCATAAAAATATGGATAAAATAACAAATCCGAAAATTATTTTTTCTATTTCGCGTTCATAATGAAGATATTTCGAAACGCGTTTGAGCTTATTTCGGTATCGTAATGGACCAATCCCGTGCCAATATTTCCAGGGGCATATATTTTTCTTAGGTTTGCAGCAGACAAACTGTCAACCTGCCGTCAACGTTGACAATTTAGATTTTGGTTTTGAAAAACCATGATAAATCGATCAATACACCATTATTTTTTGTTGTACTTGGCTCAATAATTCATCGGAGAAAAACTCTTTGGATGCAAGAGAACCATCATGATCATGATCAACATCTTCGCTCTCTTGCGCTCCAGTAACCTCAAAACGTCACACCCGTCAAACTGACTGAAATTGGATTTGGCTACTTCGAATTTTTTCCCGAACATTTTGCAAATGCCAACTACTCTAAAATTCACTAGATTTCGAAATCAAGTTTTTTCGGTTAAAATAAGGCGAAATAGAAAAAATAGCGTATGATGCTTGTTCATAATGCATTTTGACGCACTTACTACTTTATGACGTCGTCGTGTCCTAAAAACGTGCGTGCGGCAAAATGTTCATTATGAAACGCGTTTCATAATATACTATTTTACGCCTGAACCCTTCAATTATATTTTGATTCTTTCATGTGACCATTTTGTAGAGACCCTATTTCAAATAACTCCACCGTACCTCACTCCCCAAAAGAGCGCATCTTATTGATCAGTAGTAGTACTCCACAAGAGCATCATGGTAAAACAAACGATACTATAAAAAATTAAATTCAACTTCAACATTTACATTTTAAATTGTGCATCTCTCGTAGGAAAATGTCATCATTTGTGGGTTCACTTGAACCTTAACACTGTTCGCATCGCGAGTTTGATTGAACCCACCTAAAGTCTTGACTTTTTGGATGTGGCTGAACTGGCTGGGGGACGACTTGGAGGTGAAACTCTGCAATTTGATGTCGTAGACGGTGTCTGGTTGCAGATGCGACAAGATAAAGGAGTTGGTTCGGGCACCATCGACAATGGCTTTCATGTAGTCAGCGGCACTACTGGCGGAGTTGTAGTTGACAATGTAGCCTTCCACTGTTACGTTGGGTACAGGGTCGCACTAAAAAAAGAGTGAGTGTGATTGATGGCACAACTACCTAAAAGTGTACCTTCCAGAAGATCTTAACAGAGGTGGAATTGACTGGTTCCGTCTTGGTGACCAGTGGTACCGGCAAAGGATTCCTATTGTCAAAATCTCCTCGCTTCAAGAAGAATTTTTCAGAATTCGGACTGTTTTTGTTGTCGTTGTTACTATAAACCGCAGCTATGCGAAACCTGTACAAATGATCAGGTTTGAGGTTGTTAACTTCGTAGCTTTGGATATGAGGCTCGATGTCCGCGTTTGCGGTGTTCCATCCAGAGACTTTCCTAGACCCGTGATCGTGGGAATTCGATAGTCCCAAATCTTTGTACTGAACTTTGAAAAACTGAATGGGTAAACCTTTGTTGGGTTGGACCGACCATCGCAGAAGAACCGACTCGTCGCTGATGCGAGACACGGAGGGTTTAGAAGGAGGGTACATCTTCCTGGTGGTGTTTTTCTTCGGTTTACACTTGTTGGTGCACTGTGGAGGGTCCGTGGAGGACTCTTGCGTCGTAAATAATGGAATGACTTTGATAAAAATACTGCCATAGACTGTTCCGAGATCATTGCGGGCGAAAATCTGTAATCGTCCAGCGTGGCGCTTCTCAGCCGGGCGGAAGAAGATTTTGTTACCATCAGTGGTGATTTTAGTGTCGTTGGTGACGACGAACCCGTTGAGGAACCATGTGATTTCGGGGGTGGGAAACCCTGAGATGAAGCAATCCAAATCTAGGTTCTCGCCTTGGGTGGCGTCGGTGGTGTCCAAAGAACAGTTAACAGTGGGCGCCTCCTGGTACTCCAGAGTGATTTCTTCCGTGACGGAACCTAGAGAGTTTTTCTGGGTGCATTTGTACCGTCCTCCATCGCCCTGCTCCACGCTTCGGATGATCAAACCACCGTCAGTCACCTCGCTGCGGTTCTCGATGATGATTCCTCCTTCTTTCCGCCAGACTACCTCAGGAGGAGGGTTTCCCACAGCTGCACACTCCAAGAAAACCGTGTCTCCTTTCGTCACTTGATACCGCGTCTTGGGTTTCATGATGAACCGAGGCTTCTCGGAACGCATGTTAGCCACCACGTTCAAATTCAAGAAGAATGGGGAGCTGATTTTACCCTCAACATTCCCGGCTTTACACGAGTAGCTTCCAGAGTGTTGGGGGGTTACGTGGGGGAGAATCAGCGATTTGGTTTGGACAACAGTCGCCGACTGGAACCAAGCGCTCTTCTTGTAGTAGTCGACGTAGGGCTCCGGGTTACTGTTGGGTGGTTCACACCGCCAGTTGATCGTGTTCCCTTGAACGACAGTAATACTAATGTTTTGTTGGGGTGGGAAATTAGAGACGGTGGAAATTGTGACGCGCCAAGGAATGGACGCCACCACCACCGCTCCGTAATGAGCCAGACATTGGTAATCGCCGGCGATGTCGGTGAAGTCAGCCTGAAAAAGGTAAATAAATCTCGAGCTGCGTCATGATTCGGCAAATTCTGTCGAACGTTTCTTTGCAACAAAAGAACTACTAGTTGGTTCAATGAGACGACACTTTCGGCTTATTACCTGTAAGGTGAGCACGGACATTCTTTTCTGCGGCGAGTTGTATTTACTGGGAGGAACAAATTGGAAAGGAGACGTGGTTAAACTGATTCGAGCCTTCGGATTATGCGCTTCTTTTTCCTCGAGTGGATAAAATTTCCATTGAAAGTTGTCGGGTTGGATGTTCATGCTGCACTCCAGCTTGGCTTCGAAGCCAATAGCCACGGCGATAGAACTGGGTTTGGACGTCATGTACTCATGATCTGCAAATAGAATAAGCATCGTGTTCTATTGGGTGAGTTTGACTTACCAGCTGCACAGAACGAGACGATCGCTATGAAAACGGTGGAGAGAACGTGGAGGGCGTCCATGCTGAGGCATCCCTAGAACACGAATGAAAGGGTTGTTCTTAATTAAAGTTGGGGCGAGTGTTAAATTACTAGAACAAAAGACGAAGCGCCGCGCCGGGTTGATACCCCACATGTAGAGGAAGTCGTCGAAGTCGAGCGGACACGTGTTCGGTGATTTCAACTAGCGATAAGGACAGTAATAAGGGGCGGAATTTGTATAAAATGCTTCTAATTCAAGTCGCAGTGTTATCATTTCAACGCGGCATCGCTAATTGTCATGATTTATATGCGATAATTGCGGAGGTGTAAGCATCTCACGTATCCAATTGCCTTTTACAAAGTCATGACTATAATATGCTCATACGGCCCTGATCAATCATACCCTTTTATTAGGGCGTCTCTACGAATTATTAGTCGATTAGGTTCCTGCACAAATAAGATCCGCGCAGAAATTTTAATAACGCTAGTCAACAAAATTTGGGGAAAAAAAATGTATTGGAGAAGTGAAAAGGAATGGCCTTCTAATTCCGAATCTGAAGTCCGTTTTGCTACACCAAATCCGGTTTCAGAGAAATTCTTGAAAATTTATTTATTGAGGTTCTACTGTACAAAACTTTGTTTTCTTCCCATTTTCTTGAAAACTTGCAAAATTATGAAATTTCCCGACAGTGTTTTGGAAAACCAATTAAGTAAGCTTTCCAACGACCTATAAAACTCATCCCTAGAACAAGTACTTTCCATGATATTTTTTAAAAACTCTCTTCTTCCAAAAAAAAAAACGTTTTTAGTGATACGCAATTTTCAATATACCTAACTCAAAAGTTATTATATGGATTTTTTATTGTAATGCATCATTGAGAATATAGAAATCTTACCTTTTTGACGCTCTGACAAACGCATTACTATCTCTTAACGTTTAGAAGTTAGAAAAACCATTGAGAAGTTTATCAAAAATTAATCAACTTTTTTTATTTATTGGTGATTTCATAAAAAAAATAATGCCATTGCTTAAAAATCGTTGTTTCTAACTAGACATATATTGAGTTTTAAAGTGATTTTAATGGTAACGAAACGCAGAATAATATTCAGTCATCCCCGGATTGAGTTCACAAGAGGAAAAAAATCGTTATTTTTCATTTTACAAAAAAATGACAAAAGAATAATATTTTTTGCTTAATTTAAAATAAATAAATCTTTAATTAAAACTTTAATATTATGAAGCTGTGTTCTTAAAATCGAAAAAAACAAAAAATAACGAAGAACTTTTTTATTTTTAATTTTGCAAAAAATGTCAAAGGAATGAAATTTGTTACTAAACTCAAACCAATTTGCACTATTTGATTGACCCATTACCTGTTTTAGCACAGTTCAATTCTAACTCGTAATTCTTAAAGACTGTTTCGAATTTCTCAATTATTGTTAAAGATGCAATTGCACTTCTTTTCCAATTTTTAAATACTTACACATTATTGGGTATTTTTCTTTAATCTTTAACGCACTATTTGATATTGTGAATCCACAGCCTGCTATTATTTAAATACGATTATAAAATTTAATAAACAAGAATAATGAAAAAGTTAATTTCAAGAGTACAAACTAATAATTTTGAAATTTTAATTGCAGATTTATCTGTTTTGAAATAAGCAAAAAATGTTATTTCTTTGTAATTTTTTTGTAAAATGGAAAATAAACTTTTTTTCCCTCTTGTGAACTCAATCCGGAGACATACTGTATACATTTTTAAAAACTTCTTAATGATGAAGAATTCTTAGTTTGCTTATGGACCAAAAAAAAATAGAGAGTGGAAAAAATGTGTTCCGATATTTTTGGAAAACTCAAAAAATTCACTGAAAATTAGGAGTAATTTTTTGTATTTTGTGTATTTTTGAATTTTTTGGTATTTTAATTTTGAAGACGAACTGAACTGTTACAGTTTCTATCATTAAACAGTAATCATTTTTTGGTTTTTCTACGTCTGATTTGTTTATCAACTATGCTAAATTTCAAAATTTTAGAGCAAAAATAGAATATTTGGAAAGTTTATTTTAAAATGGATCAAAAGTTCCGCCACTTTCTATTAAATTTCGTACCTTTGGCCGTTTTAATGATACAACAGTGGACTGTTGGGGATTTTATTAATTTGGATATGTTTACTAACTGTGCTAAATTCCAAAAATTTAAAGAAAGGAACAGAATTTTTAGATATTTTTTATTTGTAATGAACCAAAAATTTCCACATTTTATTATATGCCCTTCTTGTGGTATTTTTATGTCAAACCAGTAATATTTCCAATTGCTTGTCAACGACACTGAATACCAAAATGTTAGTCAGGAAATACAAATTTTTATTTACAAAAGAAACAAAAATATTCACTATTTTTTATTATTTTTTTTTAGCTTTGGCAGTTAAATTTGGAAGTTTTGCAATTTTCAACCTGTGTATTATATCAACTGTTCAGAACAGAATTTTTGATTTTTATTTTGAATTAGACCAGAGTTTCGCCATTTTTACCAGTAAAATTTTGAAGTTTTAGCACTTTAGACTTTTTTATCAACTGTGCTAAGTTTAAAAATTTTGGAGCAAGAAGTAAAATTTTTATAAATTTTTATTTTGAATTAGACCAGAGTTTCACCATTTTTTATTAAATTTTGCAAATTTGGCTGTTTTATTCTCAAGACAGTAAAATTTTGAGGTTTTAGCACTTTTGACTTATTTATCAACTGCGCTAAGTTTAAAAATTTTGGAGCAAGAAAAAAATGTATGAATTTTTATTTCGAAAACGAACCAATATTTTGACAATTTGACAATTTTGTGACAGAAATCAATGAAAACCATCACCAAGTTTACAATAATTTTATCTGAGATAAAAACATCTAGATTGATACTAAAACGTTTTCAAATTTATTTAAACTATAAAAATTTTGGCCACAACTTTTGAACAGTTGCTCCAAATTTTTTATTTATGATCTTCCATTTTGGCTAGTGAAATCATTTAGAAACGCGAAATTCGAAAAACTACAATTTTGTAGGCATTCAAATTAAATTTTTTACAAAATCTTCGAAAGTAAAGAAAACATTTTTTTTTCTAAAAATGACTCCATATTCTTTGTCGTGTAAGTTCTAAGTGGCAAAAGATAATAACTTGTTTAACACCGCGTTAGAAACAGAGACATCTCAACCCTTTTAATGACGTATTACAATAAATAATAAAAGTACCAATTTAGAAGTCCTATGCAAAAAAGTTTCAAAAAGTTTAAAAAAACTGTTCGTTTTTCGAAGTTTTCGTCAGGTTTTTCTCAAATATCTTAGCAAAAACTAACCCTCCCGACGACTTCTATAGTTCGTTGGAAAGCTTATTTAATTACCTTTCCAATGATATATTAGAGTTTCATAATTTAAATAATTTTAAATAAGTAAAACTGAGAAAAAAAGCTTATTTTGCAAATATTTCTGCGTCCTGACCTGATGCATCATGTGGGTAAGTTTTGGCGGTAATAATGCGATGATCAATCAGTTGTTTTTATATCTGCTCGTGCAAGCGAAAAGTGAACTTAGAATCGATTGTTCGATCAATGAATGCATTGTGATGATGTCATGGGAAGCAAGCTTCCTTAACTAGCGATTGAGAATTCATAGAAACGAGCAGGAAATGCAATCCTTGGTGGAAAAAAGATTCCAAATTGTCGGGTTGTCTACCGATTTTTTCACTTTAAAAGACAAAAGACCCGGGATATGCAAATTACCGTATAAATTACATTAGTTCAGCAAGAGTATGACATGGGAAGAATACTGATTATTATCTATTTAAATTCTTTATTTGAATTGTAAATCTTTGTTATATCAAATCTAATTATAATTTCGAGATTCTCCACCAATTGTGAGCCGAGCGTGCATCAACAAGAGTTAAACAAATTGGTACGCATCTAATAAATTAATAATTAGACTCAATTTAACTGCAGATAGTGCAGCTACAACTGATGTTAGTTTCTCAGGTTTCTCATGTTTCTAAATTACTAGTGGCTAGTCGAATCTTCTTAAAAAATCTGTGATGTAAGCAGTGAATTTTTCTGGTTAATTATACTTATTCTCTCATTCTCACATATTTATTTAAATTCCGAAAAAAAATCCTCACGAATCTCCAAGTCTGTGCAAAGTGGCGGCGGCGATTTTAATCATGTCTAACAAAAGTGTAATATCCAAAACCCAAAACGAAAAACTTCCCCAGAGGCTGAAATAAACAAGTCCGTTTTACGCCTCTCGAAGACACGAATCCTCGACGGATCCCACGTGTGAATGCTAATAAACACAAGCTAAACCTCTAATAGCCGAAATTTATTTTATTGGAGCTAGATTCACATTTAAATAATTATGATAAATGTTCATCCGCACGGCGAGTCCGAATTTGCATAAACGACGTCCAAGTTGTTTTAACTTCTTTCGCTCAAACAATAAATTAAAGTAATTCTATCCCTGTTCAGGCTCGTTGAGGTATAATTAAAATCTATGAGTTATGGTCTTGGAGTTTGCCAACCTCCCATGAAAAAGGCCTTCAATTTCTGTTCGAAAGATCCGGTACAGTTGATCAAACGCTCTAGTGCGGTTATGGCTTTGACTTTTAAACCGTTTATAGCCACCTTACCGCAAACCCCTATAATCATAATAAGTGGTTGGGTCTCATCTAGCTTGAAATGAACCGTAATAAATATTCTAAATCTCTTTTCAAATATGCAATTTAAAAGGGCATTGCGAGTTATTGATGACTATTTTTTGGGCATATTTTTACACTAGGTTCCTTATGCTTTTAAGAAAAACTAGATTATCTGGCCTTAAGTTCCACTTAGTAATAGAAACTTTCAAAAAAAATTAACAATGTTTTTACAAAAATTAAGATAATACGTTATTAGAAATAATGGCTAACAAAGATATATTAAAATTAACTCAAATTCAACAACTTTTATGGACTATTTAACCTTAAAAATAACGCCCACAAATTTCGTTCTTGTGACACCAAAAATGTGGAAATTAAACCGCGTTCAAGTTTTTTTTGTAATTTTTTTTAGCTACTCGAAATAAAAATTTCTTTAAATTCTCCTTTTCGCTCTAAATTTTTGTAAATCGGCACTGTAAATAAGACAGTCAAGAGTGATAATCTCCACAAATTTAGTTAAAATCACTTAACAAATAAAAAAATTGAAGAATCTTAAAAAAAATTGGTGACATTTTTATGGTTTTAAAACGAAAATTTTAAAAAATTCGAGTTTTTAATCAAAATTTTTGCAAATTTGTGATATTACTAAAACAAACAAAAGAAACAACATGCATAATTTTCGTTCCTGTCGTACTAGAAATAACGAAATTACAGTGTTGAAAAAATTGATATTTTCACTAAATAAAAATTTCTAAATATTCTCTTTTTTTGGTCTAAATTTTTCTAAAAACTCTTAATAAGACAGTAAAGACTTATAAACTTCACAAATTTGGTTATAGTGGCATTAAAAATGAAGAACTTACAGGTTGTTTAAAATTTTTGGTCACATTTTTTTTTGGTTAAAAAACAAAAATTTTTCTTCACTCCTCGAAATCAAAATTTCTAAAAATTCTCTTTTTCGGTCTAAATTTTTCTAAATTGACGCTCTTAATAAGACAGTTGAGAGTGATAATCTCCACGAATTTAGTTAAAATCGCATAAAAAATAAAGAAATGACAGGATTAAAAAAAAATTGGTGGCATTTTTTTGGTCTTAAAACGAAAATTTGTAAAAATTCGACTTTTTGATCTAAATTTTTGCAAATTAGTGATTACTAAAACAAACAAAAGAAACAACATGCATAAATTTCGTTCCTGTCGCACTAGAAATAACGAAATTACAGTGTTGAAAAAATTGACATTTTCAGTTGTCCAGATAAAAATTTCTAAATATACTCCTTTTTGGTTTAAATTTTTCTAAATTGGTACTATATTAATAAGACAGTCAAGACTTATAAACTCCACAAATTTCCAAATATTCCAACCATTTGAGCGTTATGTTTATGGGGGTTTGCGGTAAGGTAGCTGTAAACGATTTAAAAAGTCAAAGCCATAACCGCACTAGAGCGTTTGTTAAACTGTAAAATTGCCAGCATCCAAAATCCACTCGAGATTTTTATTAGAGTCCCCTTTTAATCATCTTCAAAGGTTCGAATTTGGGTACCTGCGTTTTATGAGCGCCGAGAAGTCGTTCAGCGACATAAAATTTCGTTCTCCGACTCTACAATAAATTCCCCGATAGGGAACAGGTTCAACTCGACCAAAAGGTTCATAATATGTTCCGATCGTGCTCGCTAAACATGGTCGTCGTTTTTTCTTCTCATTGTAATTGACAATTCAATTCAGCAAACCCGGTTCAGTTTTCTTCTCGGAACGATTTCGCGATGTCTTTTGTTCTGCCGCTCCCGCATTTTATTTGTTTTTGTCCGGTGACATTTTTAACTCAATTTAACAAACCGGGTGACTGGTTTTTAAAGCTCCGTTCACCACTCGGGAGCAATTAAATTTTATTTGTTATATATCTTAATTACTCAAGAATGTCACTTTTTCGTGGACGACGACGACAGGGAGTCATTTAAATAACTCCAGGTTTGCCACCGGGAAACTCGCTTTTTGCTTGGCGCTGTGAACGGGGCTTCACCATTCTGGGGTTTTTGCAGGACTACGTTCTTTGTGGAGGCATGTTTCCGGTCCACCTTTCATGACGGTTTCGGGTTTTTTACGTTTCCTGCCCAAGTCGGTAATTATATTTTTCGACAATCTAACATTAATAGTTATTTATTTCACTAGGCTAGAAAATGGTCTTTTGGAGTTTCCGAGCATTTTCAAAACATTTTCTAGGCGTGTCAAACACGAAATTTTGTGCGCCGACAATTATTAATAAAATTCAGACCATTCCTATCAGTCCACTCTCAAGTGCAAATTTTCTAAAATTCTTGAGTGTAAATCCGGCTTTCAATTCTTTAGGGAGAAAATTAGGGGAAAATTGAATTACGATTTTTGAGGTTAACACGTTGTCAAGGTTTGGTGTCAACATCTCACATTTAGTTAAGATTTAATCAAAGGTTAATTCCAAAAGAGATATTTGCAATATCCTAGAGTAAATTTCGTATTTTCGCTAATTTTATGACTACAAGAATGAAATTTGTAGGCATTACTACTTTTGACACGTTTATTAACTATAGCAAATTTCAAAATCTTAGAGCCAGAAACTGATTTTATAGAATTTTTCATTTTAGAACGAACTAAAAATTTTCAATATTTTAGATTAAATTTCGTATTTTCGCTAATTTTATGACTACAAGAATGAAATTTGGAGGCATTACTACTTTTGACACGTTTAATGGCCCTAGCAAATTTCAAAATCTTAGATCCAGAAACTGATTTTCTAGAAATTTTTATTTTAGAACAAACTAAAATTTTTAATATTTTAGATTAAATTTCGTATTTTCGCTAACTTTATGACTACAAGAATGAAATTTGGAGGCATTACTACTTTTGACACGTTTATTAAGTTTAGCAAATTTCAAAATCTTAGAGCCAGAACCTGATTTTACAGATTTTTTTTATTTTCAGGCAGACTAAAAATTTCGAATATTCTAGATTAAGTTTCGTATTTTCCTTAACTTTTGGGATAGAAAAATGCAATTCGAGACATTATTATTTTTGACACGTTTACTAACTCTGTCAAATTTCAAAATTTTAGAACCAGTAACAGATTTTTTAGAATTTTTATTTCAGAACGGACTAAAAATTTTCAATATTTTAGAATAAATTTTGTATTTTCCCTAATTTTATGACTACAAGAATGAAATTTGGAGGCATTACTACTTTTGACACGTTAATTAACTCTAGCAAATTTTAAAATTTTAGAGCCAGAAACTGATTTTATAGAATTTTTTATTTTCAGACGGACTAAAAGTTTTAAATATTCTAAATTAAATTTCGTATTTTCGTTAATTTTTGGGATAGACAAATGCAATTTCGAGGCATTATTATTTTTGACACGTTTATTAACTCTGTCAAATTTTAGAATTAGGAATAGATTTTTTACAATTTTGTTTATTTCAGAACGGACTCAAAATCTCCAATATTTTAGATTAAATTTCGTAATTTTCTTTAATTTTATGAATACAAGAATTAAATTTTAAGGCATTAGTACTTTCGACACGTTAATTACCTCTGTCAAATTTAAAAATTTTAGAATCAGTAGCAGATTTTTTATAATTTTTTATTTTAAGAGGTACCGTCAATTATCTAGATTAAATTTCATATTTTCGCTAATTTTAGGAATACAAAAATGAAATTTGGAGGCATTACTACTTTTGACACGTTAATTAACTCTAGCAAAATTTCAAAATGTTAGATCCAGAAACTGATTTTATAGAATTTTTTATTTTCAGACGGACTAAAAATTTCGAATATTCTAGATTAAATTTCGTATTTTCGTTAATTTTTTGGATGGAAAAATGCAATTTCGAGGCATTATTATTTTTGACACGTTTATTAACTCTGTCAAATTTCAAAATTTTAGAACCAAAAACATTTTTTTTAAATATTGTTATTTTGAAATGGACTAATTTTTAATATTCTGGATTAAATTTTGTTATTTCGCTAATTTTAGTAATACAAAACTGAAATTTGGGAGCATTACTACAATTGAGACACTTATTAACTCTGCTAAATTTAAAAATTTTAAAGCCATTAACTGAATTTTAAAATAAAATATATTTTTCATTTTAAGACGGACTAAAAATTTGCAATATCCTAGATTAAATTTCGTATTTTCGCTAATTTTTGGGATGGAAAATTACAATTTCCAGACATTATTATTTTTGACACGTTTACTAACTCTGTCAAATTTCAAAATTTTAGAACCAGTAACAGATTTTTTAGAATTTTTATTTTAGAACGGACTAAAATTTTTTTACTATTTTAGAATAAATTTTGTATTTTCGCTAATTTTATGACTACAAGAATGAAATTTGGAGGCATTGCTACTTTAGACACGTTTATTAACTCTAGCAAATTTCAAAATCTTAGAGCCAGAAACTGATTTTACAGAAATTTTTTATATTCAAACGAACTAAAAATTTCGAATATTCTAGATTAGGTTTCGTATTTTCGTTAATTTTTGGGATAGAAAAATGCAATTTCAAGGCATTATTATTTTTGACACGTTTATTAACTCTGTCAAATTTTAGAATTTTAGAAGCAGTAATAGATTTTTTAGAATTTTTTTTATTTCAGAACGGACTAAAAATTTCCAATATTTTAGATTAAATTTCGTATTTTCGCTAATTTTATGAATAAATGAATGACATTTTTAGGCATTACTACTTTTAGAATTTTAAAATCAGTAGCCGGTTTTTTAGAATTTTTTATTTTAAGAGGTACCGTCAATTATATAGATTAAATTTAATATTTTCGCTAATTCGCTGTCGCTCGTTCGTGCTTTAAACAATTTCGATTATTAATCGCCTTCATTAACAAACTAGTTTATTAAATAACTATTTCGGATGGTAATTATGACTAGGTACTTACAGTGACACTCGGTACTCAATACACAAAGCGTAATAAATCTCCCTCAGGCACGAAAAATGATCAATGCATATTTCGAAGACTCGACTTGCATTCTCAGACAATATAATTGCACAGTTCAGTTTTATAAATACGTGAATTTATGTGCTTCGTAACATCCGATAAAACGGCGACATTTCAAAAGCATCATCTGAGTCATTCAAAGAATGTGGTCGACTCTTCTAAATGTTATCAGCGCTTCCCGCGTTATGACTTTACAATATGACACCTGCTTTTAGTGGCAACATGGAGACGATAAAATCTCGCTGCAAACTGCAGTAGACGAGCAGTTCGATTAACATTCCTCTGCCTCTTTGAAACGGCAATTACCTGTTTCGGTGCCTCTAAACCTATGCAAAATGATGAATAATTGGCTTGTTTTGACAGAACCGCACCCTTAAAATTAGCTCGCGTAATTTCGAAAAGTGCACCCTTATATACAAGATCTTGTCTGATGGGTGGAGCTGAGAAGAACCAATTGCTCATTGTCCAACGCGATTATGGTAATTAAAGGCTCAGACAAAATGCAATCTTACCTTGTGTGAAATATGGAGAATCGGCGAATGGTCACACCTTCTCCATGTTCACGTCTTCAGCTGACCATCAGGGTCATGGGAAGATTGCTTTAGTCGTGCGTGCTAAAGTCACATGTTCAAAATCAGAGCAAGAGAGCTTCAATATCAGAAATGAGATGATTCATACGGCAAAACCGAATTAAGTTTTTGTGGCCCCCCTGCCCAAACCCGGCCATTGCTTCTAATTACAAGAACATTCGAACACCTGTTTGGTCCTCCGACAGACGCGCATTCATCTTGGAATCCATCCAGTAACCACCACAATACAAACACGATTATTTGCTCTTCTCCGTCTGAATAAAATGAGCGATGAATAATAACCACCGACGACAACTCAGGAAGTGTTTCTTTTTATTCCGATCATTTTCTAAATTCCCGTGGCGGCACGCAGAGCTCGAAAGCTCAGTACTATTTATCTATAAATACCCGGACGTAAATAAACACGATCATTATGACATGAGAGAGATTTCGTGACAATATAAATCTCGGCGTACCTTAACGGGAGAAATTCCTGCTGTTTCAATGGCTCATGTTCGACAACCCTGAAAAAAAGAACAGGAATTAGTTGAGTGGAAGAAAAATGAAAAGGTGGTGGCAATAATATAAAAGAACACAACCACCGTACAGTCCGAGTTCGGTCGTTGCTCGGGAGTGTATTCTGCATTCTTCAGGGCCGGTACTACGGATCTTGGTGCTATAAACCAAAGCCTGCCTGCTATCTCGGTATAGTGGCGCCGATGGAATTCTCACTTTTATGTTGGTCGAAAAACAACTCAAAAAAAATCGGTTTCGGGTTCTAAAATTTTCCACTGTGGTAGAGTTAATAGGCGTGGCAAAAGTAATAATGCTTCCGAATTTTATTCTTCTAAAAAATCTATTACTGGTTCTGCAATTTTGCACTTTGGCAGAGTTAATAAGCGTGTCGAAAGTAGTACTGCCTACTAATTTCACTTTTGTATTACTAAAATTAGCGAAAATATAAAATTTTATCTAGGATATTGTAAATTTTTAGTCCGTCTTATAATTATAGTCAGAATTTTATAACTCTGGTTAAACTCCGCCTACCTTTAAGGCCAATAGAATTTTGGATAAAAGTCTGATTTAATCTGCAACATTTTGATAGTTCGTTGATATTTGTCTGAACTCAGGGTGGATCTGTCTACACATTAGAAGATGAAACACCATAAAAATCGACGAAGGTTTCACGATTAATTGAATTTCTGCAAGACTGCAAATCTTCTTGACAAGTGTGGCACTTAAGACGTCAAATTTTTAATTATGTTGGGTAAAGGAGGCTAGCCATTCCTTGATTCGACAAATTCAAATCGTCATTTGTTTATATGGGCGGGGTTAAACCAAAGTTATAAAATTCCTAAGAAATTAAATTTTTTTAAAAAATCTGGTTATGGATTTAAATTTTTTTAATTTAGCAGAGTTAATAAGTGTCTAGTATTAATGCTCCCGAATTTCATTCTTGTATTCCTAGCATTAGCGAAACTACGAAACTTAATCTAGAATATTAAAAATTAGTCCATTTTAAAATAAAAACATCTAAAAAAAATGTTTTTGGTTCTAAAATCTTGAAATGTGACAGAGTTAATAAATGTGTCAAAAATAATAATGCCTCAAAATTGCAATTTTCTATCCCAAAAATTGACGAAAATACGAAATTTAATCTAGAATATTCAAAATTTTTAGTCCGTCTGAAAATAAAAAAAATCTGTAAAATCAGTTCCCGGTTCTAAGATTTTGAAATTTGTTAGAGTTAATAAGCGTGTCGAAAGTAGTACTGCCTACTAATTTCATTCTTGTATTCCTAAAATTAGCGAAAATACGAAATTTAATCTACGATATTGTCCGTCTGCTTAAAATTAAAAATTAATTTTATTTTAAAATTCAGTTAATGGTTTTAAAATTTTTAAATTTAGCAGAGTTAATAAGTGTCTTAATAGTAGTAATGCTCCCAAATTTCATTCTTGTATTCCTAAAATTAGCGAAACTAGGAAACTTAATGTAGAATATTGAAAATTTGTCCATTTTAAAATAAAAATATCTAACAAAAAATGTTTTTGGTTCTAAAATTTTGAAATTTGACAGAATTAGTAAACGTGTTAAAAACATAATGTCTCGAAATGGCATTTTTCAATCCAAAAAATTAACGAAAATACGGAATTTAATCTAGAACATTCGAAATTTAATCCGTATGAAAATAAAAAATTCTATAAAATCAGTTTCTGGTTCTAAAATTTTAAAATTTGCTAGAGTAAATAAACGTGTCAAAAGTAGTAATGCCACCAAATTTCATCCTTGTAGTCATAAAATTAGCGAAATTACGAAGTTTAATCTAAAATATTGAAAATTTTTAGTCCGTTCTAAAATAAAAAATTCTAAAAAATCTGCTACTGATTCTAAAATTTTTAAATTTGACAGAGTTAATTAACGTCCCAAAAGTACTAATGCCTAAAAATTTAATTCTTGTATTCATAAAATTAAAGAAAATTACGAAATTTAATCTAAAATATTGGATTTTTAATACGCTCTGAAATAAAAAAAATCTAAAAAAAATATCACTGGTTCTAAAATTCTAAAATTTGCCAGTGTTAATAAACGTAGCAAAAATAATAATGCCTCGAAATTGCATTTTTCTGTTTCAAAAATTAAGGAAAATACAAAATTTAATCTACATAGAATATTCGAAATTCTTAGTCTGTCTGAAAATAAAAAAAAAATTGTAAAATCAGTTTCTGGCTCGAAGATTTACAAATTTGCTAGAGTTAATAAACGTGTCAAAAGTAGTAATGCCTCCAAATTTCATCCTTGTAGTCATAAAATTAGCGAAAATTTAAAATTTAATCTAAAATATTGAAAATTTTTAGTCCGTTCTAAAATGAAAAATTCTAAAAAATCTGTTACTGGTTCTAAAATTTTAAAATTTGTCTAAATTAATAAGAGTGTCAAAAATATAACAATGCATTCAAATTTCATTTTTGTATTCCTAAAAATAGCGAAAATATGAAATTTAAAATAGATAATTGTACCTCTTAAAATAAAAAATTCTAAAAAATCTGCTACTGATTCTAAAATTTTTAAATTTGACAGAGTTATTTAACGTGTCAAAAGTACTTATGTCTAAAAATTTGATTCTTGTATTCATAAAATTAAAGGAAATTACGAAATTTAATCTAAAATATTGGAAATTTTTAATCCGCTCTGAAATAAAAAAAATTCTAAAAAAATCTATCACTGGTTCTAAAATTCTAAAATTTGCCAGAGTTAATAAACGTGTCAAAAATAATAATGCCTCGAAATTGCATTTTTTTGTTTCAAAAATTAACGAAAATACGAAATTTAATCTAGAATATTCGAAATTCTTAGTCTGTCTAAAAATAAAAATCTGTAAAATCAGTTTCAGGCTCTAAGATTTACAAATTGCTAGAGTTAATAAACGTGTCAAAAGTAGTAATGCCTCCAATTTCATTCTTGTAGTCATAGAATTAGCGAAAATACGAAATTTAATCTAAAATATTGGAAATTTTTAGTCCGTTTTGAAATAAAAAAAATTCTAAAAAATCTATTACTGGTTCTAAAATTCTAAAATTTGCCAGGGTTAATAAACGTGTCAAAAATAATAATGCCTTGAAATTGCATTTTTCTATCCCAAAAATTAACGAAAATACGAAATTTAATCTAGAATATTCGAAATTTAGTGAATTTAGTGAATTTAGAACCGTCTGGTTCTAAGATTTTGAAATTTGCTATAGTTAATAAACGCGTCAAAAGTAGTAATGCCTAAAAATTTCATTCTTGTAGTCATTAAATTAGCGAAAATATGAAATTTAATCTAGATAATTGACTGTACCTTTTAAAATAAAAAATTCTAAACAATCTGCTGATTCTAAAATTTTAAAATTTGACAGAGTTAATGAACGTGTCAAAAGTAGTAATGCCTAAATATTTTAATCTTGTATTTATAAAATTAATGAAAATTACGAAATTTAATCGAAAATATTGGAAATTTTTAAAAACTTCATTCAAAATATTTTCGCTTCTACTAACTTTTTTATTCTCCATCCGTAGAAATTGCTATTATGGTTTCAAATTTCTGTTTAAAATGACCACAGTTCTTGTTCGTCCTAACGAGATGTTCGTGTTAACGAAGGTTCACTGTATATTATCGTACCGGACAAAAAAATGGTTAAATTGACGTTAAGAGCTCTTTCGGGCCCTTGAAGGGCCGTGGGAAATTCCAATTATTTTCACACGAAAACTTTGCAAGCTCTAACGAGAAAATAATGATTATGACCTCCAGTAAAAAGCCAACACTTATTCCCTACAGATGAAGACTTATTTTTAAATTGGGCCGCATGTTCGAAACGTGCAGGTAATAAATTTCGAACACAGTGCCAGAAAAAATGTAACAGGAAGCACATCGCCTGCAATAAACGATTTTATAACAGCAACAGTAGAAATCTCTTTTGAAATCCACCGCGGATTTGATCAAATCACTGGATAATTACATCCACTAATCATTCTGAGCGAGTCGGATCCGTGGAAAATTGGTTAGACGCTTGTCGAAATTCAGGGGCACTTCACATGACGGATTGGCCGGTTTTAAGAATCTCAACTATTTTACTTTCAGAGGATGAAGTTTGGAATATGGAAATTGATAGGAAATATTAATGATAATGCAGTGAGTGCACGACTGGAGAAAGGCCACGGTTTAATGATTCAGATGAAGGATTATTTCTGTCATTGGCAATGACATTCACTAAATTCAATGTCGCAAAAAATTACTAAACATTGGACGAGATTATGAAGGCTTTCTGTATCTAGAAGCAAAATTAATAGGTGCTAAAACTCGGAAATCCCCACTTCATTTTAAATTATGTTTACAACCAAAAATAGAAGTGAACGTCATGGAAAATATTAATTCTCAATAATTACACCAGTCAACAAATTTTGGACGCAAGTCATTTCTAAAGTAGAATTGCCTCCTGATTCTAAATCCGTTTTGACAACACACCTAAATTTTATTAACCGTTATTGCTTAAATTTTTTCGTTTTTGATAATTTTTTAAAAAATATTTTTTGTAAAAGTATTACACATTTCTGAATCAAGAAAATTAATATCTTCCAAATTATGAAAAAAAATATGGGTGCCAATTTAAAATAAGAAAGTTGAATATCGCCCAAAATATACTAAGACATTTAGAAAAATTCTAAAATCATCAGTTTATAGTAAATTAAGAGCCATTTAATTTTGCTATTTCGCATCATATAAACACATTCGACATTCGACATCAAAGAAGTGTTAACTCTTGTAAGAACTTTGTAAGAAAGTTGGTCAAGAATGTCTCTGAATCCGTACCTGATCGAGCAAAAAAAGTCTTTAATAAAAAATTCAAAATCGCGAGACTTAGAGAAAATAAAAGAAGAGATTAAAATCAAAAAAAGTAAAATTGTATAAAATAGAAGAAGAGCGATTGCAATTGTTTTATTCGAGAAGAATCTGAAGCAGCGGGAAAAAGATGGAAAATTAGCGGACATAAAATGGAGGAACTCTCAATGAAATGGGGCAAAAACAGAGTAAGAAGAAACAAAACTCGTCTTCAACTCTTGAGATAAAAGAACAGATAACCATAAAAATTGTGAAAAAGCAAATGAAGAAACTCATAGAATGGAGAAATGGACCGGCCAATTCGAATAAGATAAAACAAACTCCTAAAACCATGAGAGAAAAGGATAAGAATCAAACTGGGTTAAATGAAGAACGAAGAACGACATAGGTTGGAAAAAATTTCAATAGAAATGGGACACAAAGAAAAATTACACCACTAGAACCGTAAGAAAACAGAAGAGATAAAAGTCTAAATATGCAAAACGAAGGACATCATATAATAGAAAAATGGCGAAAAATTCAATGAAATGGGATAGAAATCCAATTAGAAAAAGAAAATCCTCTGGTAAAGCAGTAAAATAAGAGGAGAAATAAAAATTGGCAAAATCGCAAAATGAAAAATGTCACAGAATATGCAGTTAAAAACGAAAATTCAATAGAAATTCGGCGAAAACAGCATAAAATGGAGAAAATTTTAAAAGGATAGAAAGCGAATAAGAAAAAACAAATCAATGAGATAAAAACCATGACAAAATGAATTTAAAATTCAATGAATTGCATTGTTTTGAACAGGTCTAAATTACGTAAAAATTTCAGACTGAGATTTAAGACTGAGAAATTACCAAGCACAAATTTAGAAAATCTAAAGAATAAAAAAAAATTATCCAAAGAATTTAGAGAATCTGGCAAACCCAATATATTTACACAGTTCAAAAAATCATTATAATTGGAAAATCAAGATAATTCAAAGAATCTATGAAACATTCTTATACCGAGAAAATTGTGAAAATAAACAAAATTTAGAAAATTTAAAACATTCAGACAGTCTGAGAGAGAATCTAAAACTACAGAAAAATTAAGAAGAAAAATCGAAGAATAGAAAACATCTCAGTAATCCGGAAAATCTTCTAAAAAAGATCTTGAGAAATCAATTTAAAGAATTTGGAGAATTCAGAAGATACAAAAATCTCTCGATGCCTGAGAATTTAGAGAATCTTATAAATTTATGGCACCCAAAAAACAGAAAATTTGAAAATAGTAAACAATTTTAGACATTTTAACAAAGATGGATAATTTAAAAAAAACTCTTTCAGAAAACAAATTTTGGTTCACTAAGCAGTGCTCAGGTAATTTTCGGTATTGCGTTAGGGGGTGCTTAATCAAAAAAAATCCAGTTAGAAAAAGCAAATCCTCTGGTAAAGCAGTAAAATAAGAGGAGGAATAAAAATCAAAATTGGCAAAATCGTAAAATGAAAAATATCATAAAATATGCAGTTAGAAGCGAAAATTCAATAGAAATCCGGCGAAAAACAGCATAAAATGGAGAAAATTTTAAAACGGCAGAAATCGAATAAGAAAAAGCAGATCAATGAGATAAAAACCATGACAAAATTAATTTAAAATTGGGGAACAATTCAATAGAAGGCCAAAAATGGATTAAAACTCTTAGAACCTTGGGATAAATAATACATAAAAATGGCATGAAATGCAGCAAATTTCAATAGAAATGGGACAGAATAAGACAAAGAAAAAATAAGTTCCAGAACAATGTGATAAAATTAAAAAAATAGCAAAACGTATAATTTTACAGATTAAAAAAAATGCTGCAAAAATCAATTGAAGAATAAACAAATGTGGGTCAGAGCAATGTATTTGTCAGTACAAGGTAAGATGTAATAATTCAAAATTATTACTTTAGTTTTCCAAAATACTGACTTTCGAGCAATCCATAATTTTGTAAGATTTCAAGAAACAGTGAAAAATCAAATTTTTGTACCTACAGTAGAACCAAACAATTTTTTTTTTCAAAAATATCTCTATATTTGGACCTGACTGAGCAAAACAGACTTTCAATTCGGAATTAGGAGGCTATTCAACTTTAGAAATGACTTTTCAGTTCTCCAGTGTACAAATTTTGTACAAATTTTGTTGACTAGTGTTATTACAGCTTTGCATTGCTTTGAAGAAGTCTAAATTATGTAAGAATTTCATATTTTAAAACTGAGAAATTACCAAGTACATATTTAAAAAATGCAAAGAATAAAAAAAATCTATAATCCTGAAAATTTAAAAAAGTTTGCAGGACAAAATCCTGAGAATTTAGAGGATCTGGCAAACTCAAAAAATTAACACAGTTCAAAAAATTATTACGATTAGAAAATCTAGATAATTCTAAGAATTTATGAAACATTCCTATAGCAGAAAATTGTCTGAGAAAGAATCTAAAAATACAGAAAAATTAAGAAGAAAAATCGAAGAATCTAGAAAAAATCTCGATAATCCGGAAAATCTTCTAAAAAAGATCTTGAGGAATCTATCTAAAGAATTTGAAGAATCTCTCGATGCCCGAGAATTTAGAGAATCTTTCAAATTTATGGCACCCAAAAAACAGGAAATTAAAAAAATAGATTAGAAATTTAATATTATAATATAAAATAATAATAATAAATAATATTTAATATAAATTTAATAGATTAGATTAGAAAATTAGAAAAATAGTAAACAATTTTAGACATTTTAAAAAATATTAAAATTTAAAAAAAACTCTTTCAGAAAACAATTTTTTGTATAGTAAAACAGAAAATTATGGTGTTGACTTGTGTTAGTTTACTAACTAGAAGGCGAAAATAATTCAGAAAAGGCTAAACTTCGCTAATCTGAACGGAAAAACGAGAGAAAAACCTAAGAAAAATTGGAAAGTTAAGAATTTGAAAAAATTCCATTTTTGTCAGTTTGAAGTAATTTCCCAATAAAGCTTGACCTGTACCGTTTGCGTTGTTTTGAAATTGATTTATCTTCATTAACAGGTGCCCACGTAAGGTGTGACAGGAGAGATCGAAAAAAGCTGGCGCCATCAGCTTCCAACACTCGAAGAATGTCTCAAAATTATACAAACAAGTTATCCGAAATTGACTAATAAAGATTGGCCGACAAGGAATTTACATTTGCATCGTGTTGAATGCCGTAGATGACTAAAACCATGTCGGTTTTAAATTTAGATAAACATCATCGGAGCCAATTAGAAACGAGGAAAATTTCTTTTCCGCGCCGAAAAACTGTATAATTAGGACATGTGCCTCGTGTGCCAAGAATATTTTAATTTTTCCGAGTTATCGTGGCGGTTAATTTGCAACGTAAAAATGTGTACCTCGCATATTTATAAACAGTTTATTTCTGAATTGCGTCCCTCGGCGCCACGAAATGCCACGCAAAGCATTCAAGTGTCATTTGCATAATAAAAACTTGTCCTGTGTTAAAATACTTGCACCAATTTAAATGTGTCTTCCAGGACTTGTCCGCCATAAACGAAACAGTTCAATTTCGCAGTTAAATTGCTTTTAAATGAGGGATAATTGTAATGACTGTGTAATGAAAAATGTTGTTCGCTTTGGAAAAATAATTAATTTTTTATCCAACACAAGTAATTAATTTAATCAATGGCCGTCCGTCGGTGAAACAAATATTGTTATAAATCAGGCGGGCATCTAAACATGGAACAAGTTTTCAGCGTTAATGTTGGCTTTTAGAAAAAATCTTAAGAACCATGAAAAGCAAGTTTGGCGCTGGAAAAAATTTTCGGAATGTGGTTGATGCACATTCAAGTGGTGTTACTCACGAAGGAGTGTTCCCATTATTTATGGAGTTGCAAATTATAATGGTCTCTTTTCCAAATCATCAAAGGAATATAGAAACGTGTTTGTTTTTTTCTTACAAAACCACAACATCAAAGAAAACATGCATGAAAGTAGACCGATGAATACATTAGAAATGTTTAACCAGCAAATATTGTTCTTTAAGTTATTATACACTTTACATAAGAACACTTGACTTCGAGTATCGTGTACTTTGGGAGAGTAAATCATAACACGAAGATACGAAATACAGGTTGCAATAAACAAAGGGGGGAGATAAAAAACACGATTTCCTGCTTACCGGTGATAAGGAGCAGATAGAAATTAGAAGAGACAGAAGTCATACAGATAACGCTAAAACACAATCGAAACCGTAATCATAGAAGCTACGTAGAAATAATGTGATGCAAAATTAGAAACAACACTGAGGAAAATAAGAACAAAACAAATAAGAAAAGCACGAAATTTACAAAACCACCAATTTTTATCAAGATTCTATGGCTGAATTGCAAGAAAACAGCAGAAATCTGCACGAAATCATCAAAATTCTTAAAGAAATCCACTTATTTCGATGCAAAACGACGATTTCTCGCTGATTTTCGCCGTTTTCTGGCTTGAATTCGCAAAAGAAGAGCTCGAAGTCTACAAAACCCCCAATTTTTATCAAGATTCAACGGCTGAATTGCAAGAAATCAGCAGAAATCTGCACGAAATCATCAAAATTCTTAGAGAAATCCGCTCATTTCGATGCAAAACGACGATTTCTCGCTGATTTTCGATGTTTTCTGGCTTGAATTCGCAAAATAAGAGCTCGAAATCTACAAAACCACCAATTTTCATCAAGATTCAACGGCTGAATTGCAAGAAAACAACAGAAATCTGCACGAAATCATCAAAACTCTAAGAGAAATCCGCTTATTTCGATGCAAAACGACGATTTCTCGCTGATTTTCGCCGTTTTCTGGCTTGAATTCGCAAAAGAGCTCGAAATCTACAAAACCACCAATTTTTATCAAGATTCAACGGCTTAATTGCAAGAAAACAGCAGAAATCTGCACGAAATCATCAAAATTCTTAAAGAAATCCACTTATTTCGATGCAAAACGACGATTTCTCGCTGATTTTCGCCGTTTTCTGGATTGAATTCGCAAAAGAGCTCGAAATCTACAAAACCACCAATTTTCATCAAGATTCAACGGCTGAATTGCAAGAAAACAACAGAAATATGCACGAAATCATCAAAACTCTAAGAGAAATCCGCTTATTTCGATGCAAAACGACGATTTCTCGCTGATTTTCGCCGTTTTCTGGCTTGAATTCGCAAAGAAGAGCTCAAAATCTACAAAACCACCAATTTTTATCAAGATTCAACGGCTGAATTGCAAGAAAACAGCAGAAATCTGCACAAAATCATCAAAATTCTTAAAGAAATCCACTTATTTCGATGCAAAACGACGATTTCTCGCTGATTTTCGCCGTTTTCTGGATTGAATTCGCAAAAGAGCTCGAAATCTACAAAACCACCAATTTTCATCAAGATTCAACGGCTGAATTGCAAGAAAACAACAGAAATATGCACGAAATCATCAAAACTCTAAGAGAAATCCGCTTATTTCGATGCAAAACGACGATTTCTCGCTGATTTTCGCCGTTTTCTGGCTTGAATTCGCAAAGAAGAGCTCAAAATCTACAAAACCACCAATTTTTATCAAGATTCAACGGCTGAATTGCAAGAAAACAGCAGAAATCTGCACAAAATCATCAAAATTCTTAAAGAAATCCACTTATTTCGATGCAAAACGACGATTTCTCGCTGATTTTCGCCGTTTTCTGGATTGAATTCGCAAAAGAGCTCGAAATCTACAAAACCACCAATTTTCATCAAGATTCAACGGCTGAATTGCAAGAAAACAACAGAAATATGCACGAAATCATCAAAACTCTAAGAGAAATCCGCTTATTTCGATGCAAAACGACGATTTCTCGCTGATTTTCGCCGTTTTCTGGCTTGAATTCGCAAAGAAGAGCTCAAAATCTACAAAACCACCAATTTTTATCAAGATTCAACGGCTGAATTGCAAGAAAACAGCAGAAATCTGCACAAAATCATCAAAATTCTTAAAGAAATCCACTTATTTCGATGCAAAACGACGATTTCTCGCTGATTTTCGCCGTTTTCTGGATTGAATTCGCAAAAGAGCTCGAAATCTACAAAACCACCAATTTTCATCAAGATTCAACGGCTGAATTGCAAGAAAACAACAGAAATATGCACGAAATCATCAAAACTCTAAGAGAAATCCGCTTATTTCGATGCAAAACGACGATTTCTCGCTGATTTTCGCCGTTTTCTGGCTTGAATTCGCAAAGAAGAGCTCAAAATCTACAAAACCACCAATTTTTATCAAGATTCAACGGCTGAATTGCAAGAAAACAGCAGAAATCTGCACAAAATCATCAAAATTCTTAAAGAAATCCACTTATTTCGATGCAAAACGACGATTTCTCGCTGATTTTCGCCGTTTTCTGGATTGAATTCGCAAAAGAGCTCGAAATCTACAAAACCACCAATTTTCATCAAGATTCAACGGCTGAATTGCAAGAAAACAACAGAAATATGCACGAAATCATCAAAACTCTAAGAGAAATCCGCTTATTTCGATGCAAAACGACGATTTCTCGCTGATTTTCGCCGTTTTCTGGCTTGAATTCGCAAAGAAGAGCTCAAAATCTACAAAACCACCAATTTTTATCAAGATTCAACGGCTGAATTGCAAGAAAACAGCAGAAATCTGCACAAAATCATCAAAATTCTTAAAGAAATCCACTTATTTCGATGCAAAACGACGATTTCTCGCTGATTTTCGCCGTTTTCTGGCTTGAATTCGCAAAATAAGAGCTCGAAATCTACAAAACCACCAATTTTTATCAAAATTCAACGGCTGAATTGCAAGAAAACAGCAGAAATCTGCACGAAATCATCAAAATTCGTAGAAAAATCCGCTTATTTCGATGCAAAACGACCATTTCTCACTGATTTTTGCCGTTTTCTGGCTTGAATTCGCAAAGAGGAGCTCGAAATCTACAAAACCACCAATTTTTATCAAGATTCTATGGCTGAATTGCAAGAAAACAGCAGAAATCTGCATGAAATCATCAAAACTAGAGGCAAATATAGACAATGAACAAGAAGACACCGAAGAACCAACAGAGTAAAAAATAAAAAAATAAAATAAAAGCGAACAAATAGCTGAAAACCCATAAAAGCCCGGGCGAAAATGGAATACCTGCAGAAATGTTAAAAAAAGGCGAAATATGCATGCAAAAAAATATTCAATTTATTATTCACACTTATAAAATGGAAAGAAGATAATATGCCCAATACTAACATACAAAATATCGCCAAAAATGATCAGAAGCAAATTGAAAAGATATGAAGCACAAATAATGGAAGAATACCAAGGAGGCTTCAGGGCAGTAAGATCAACAACAGACCAAATATTTACACTGAAGACCATCCAGAATAAAAGCTACGAACAAAACTTGAGTTTCTACATGTTCTTTATCAAGCATATGATCTGATTATCCGAGGAAAACTAGGAAAAGCGCCAGACAAACACGAAATCCGAAAAAAAATCGACACTTTTCAATATTTGAAGCTCATTATCTCCGAAACTATGACAGATAGAAATATGCGGGTTTTATCGAGGTTTTCCTCGCCCTTTTGGCGATATAAATCATACTCCTACATTACATTTAAAATTCCAAAGTACATAATCAGGTTCCCAAATCTAATTCTGTCGATATTTCGCAAACTATGCTCATTTTACGCAGAATTTCACGCAGATTCCAAAAACGTGCGAATATTTGTGTTTCAAAATTTCCGAAAGAACGTCAGAGAGAAAGAAACGGTCTTTACCATCGTTTTTCTTGAGATTGATTTGTTTAGAATCCGCTCTCAAAAATCGAAATGGATAATAGTATATTAAAGAGCGTGTTTTATAATGGCCAATTTGTATGGGACGAGTGCACCAATGTCATTATAAAACAAGTCCTTTATACTATTTTTTCGAATTTGCACCCTTTTTTAATAAAAAATTTAAATTTTCCAATTCTAAGAGTTTTCGTGTTACACGATTGGTAATGGTTTTGTAACCACGACTTGCCACTTCATTTTCAAATTCAATTTAAAATTTGACATTTAATGAGCTTAACTGTCACTGAATTTTAACCTAACCTCACAACCTGCATTCACATCTATTCTATTTAGGTACATATATTGTTGGCCGCAAAGGGCAATTCAATTATATTGGTACATTTTTTATTCACGCAGCAATTTATTAAACACGAATCGTAAAATCCGTAATGTGAAATTGACCAAGAACTTGACAGGAAACAGGTGACAGCCAGAGTAATTGGTTCTGCCAACACTTTAAAAACAAAATTTCCTACTTTGAGTTGTCTTATATAACAGAGCTCATTACTATCGGTTCACTCATTAAAAAGTTAAATTGGCTGCAGCCCCTAGCAATTTTTATCAATAATAGTTGGCAGCAATAGCGTTTGACCTTGATCTAACTGTGGTATGCGCAGAAGCTAATCGTTTTGCGCAAGATTGACTTTATTGAAATCTTTCTTTTTGCAGCAAATTTTAATTAAGTATTAATTAATACACTCAACATTTTGACAACGTGTTAACTTCAAAAATTGTTACATTCAATTTTCCCCTATAAATGACTCCAAATTGAGTACTCTAGTGGCAAATTGACCTATTATAGCGGCAAATTCGAAAAAAAATTAATGTTTTCGTTGTTTAATCGCCCCTCGTAAACTACTTGCTCTACTGATCTGAGATTAGGCCAGTTGATAGATCTCGAACTCCTCTTAAAATTGATGATAACTCAAAGGGTTTTACGGTCGGTTTCGCTTCGAAAAAGCTTCATGAAAATTATTCCAAAAACACCCTCTGAAAATCTATTTTGGTCGATATGTAGTTTATTTCTTACGAAAAGTTATGTAATTTTACGCAAAATTTCACGCTGAATACAAAACTACCCTTATTTCGAGTAGTTGCCAGATGGCCAAAATTTTGAAGCTTCGAAAATGTCGGTGCTCCATATGTCCGGAATTACGACAGATAGAAAGAAACGGTTTTCGAAATCGAATTTTAGCTTAGAATCCGGTTTAACACATCCCAAATTCAATTATTTTTTTTAATTTAGATGGTAACCTGACGGTTTCTAATTTTAATTCGGTCAATATCTCGCTTATTTACGGAGCAAATTTAAACTATTAGTGTTCATATTCAGTTGTAATTCACGCAAATTTCAGAAAGTCCACAAATAACTTAGTTAGAAGCGTTTAAAGTTGCGGATAGTAAAGACACGGAAAGGAAAGTAATGATAGAAAAACAAGAAAACCAGTGGAAAACAGCTTCAAGAAATACATGGAAATGGGGACAAGTAAACCAGAAGAAGGAAAATAAATTGAAAACAGAATACTAAAGGGAAGTAAAGCAGGAACTGGTGGGAAGGAAGAAGAGGTCGCCCAAGGAAAAAATGGCTGGACGAGGCAAGTACAAGAATCATGAGGAATTGGAGAGAAAGAAATGGAAGCACATCATCAAGAAGATTAAAGCCAAGGGCCTAGAAGACCTGCCATACACATTACGTATAATTAGAAATTGAGGAACCGATCGTTTCGGTCTTATTTTACAGCCGACGATTTGTTGTAAAATCTACTCGCGCCTCTAACATAAACGTAGTAAATTAGAATTAGACGTTCCATTCATAAAACAGCTGGTTGGAAGCCAAAGCTGTGATTTATCGGAATTTTCCGAAAGTTCCAATTAAAATGAAGTGTCCCTTCTCTGATTAATGTCAGAAATGTTCATGTGGACTTGTTTTGTTTCGTGGATATTTTTATCATAACCGATCTATCTAGGAATTCTCCGCGACTTTTTCGACGTAGTGTGATAATTAAAACGAGCATCGAAAACAATTCTGTGTTGGTCCCGATCCAAGAGAATTTTGCTTTGTTTGCCAAGTAGTTCATACTATTAACGAAAGATGTTTGGTGATTGAAGTCAGGTGTCCTACATTTTTCCCGTCTTTTTCCATCGCAATTAAATCCGCTTGTACCATATAAAGACAATAACGTCAGCTACGTCCGATTAGAAAAGACTACGAAATAAATGTAATGGTTTTCATGTAGGCGATATCCGTGGGCGTTTCTACATAATAGGTGTGCAATGCCCGCACACAATATCATATCGAAGTTCTATTCCTTGTGATTTCGATGCCACAAGCGATCCTCGTAAATCAAAATCCAGAGGCGCGGTTTTGGATCGGAATAACCGAATTTGTTTAAAACTTCGATATGTTCTTTGAAAAGCAAATAAACAAACACGATAATTTTATCCTCTCGGAAGTTGAGTGAGATATCTATTAATATGTTTGGCGACATCTCTATGTTGTGCAAGGGGAGAACGCAGGAAAAATTTGTATGCAAATAATGTGGGTATCATATGAATGCCTAGTAGCCATATTTCTGCGTATTCCTACACACCAGTTATAAAATTCGAAACCATTTTATTTATAACCAATCTTTTTATCTTATCGTGGACCCAGCAGAACCGCAAAATTCCATTCGTGTGTACTTTATGTATGTGGGCCAAGATAATTCGAGCAAATACCACACGACCTTCTGGACGTCTTCAGGTAAAAGAAAGAGTTAAACCGGTGACAGCTGTCTGCAGTTAAGCCGATGATAATCCAGCGAAAAGAAAGGAACCGCCTACTCCTAAAGGTTTCTGGTCGGTAGTCCAAACTGTGAAAAGATGTAAACATTTCCAAATATTTCCGATTTGCGTCGTTTTCGGGTGTAATTGGTGTTGTTTTAACAGTTATCTAAATTTTGAGTGGCGTTTTAAGTAACAATTCATGTTGTCCGATTTTGGTGTGAAAATTTATAGGGCTATCAAGATTTTATTTAACAATACTGATAGTGGAAACTTTTTTTTATCTTCCAGCATTCAAATTTATCCATTTTGAGTCTAAGTTGGGCTAAACACTTATCATTTCCCGTATTTTTCCATTGGGTTTTAGTCGATCTAATCCGTTCAAAGACATTCCTGGTTTTTATTTTTCTTTATCTAATAAGTTCTCGATAAATTTTCTTTGTTGCATCATGCACTATAGAATTTCTATTTCAAGCTTTTGCAAAATTATTGATAATATATTATTGTTTCCCTCTGTTTTATCTATTTTTTCCGTTTTTACCTAAACCTCTGTGCATATAAAACAGGTTTCTCACAACCCTAAAACACTCGTCAATATGAAAACCTGAAAATTCTGTCTGCAAATGCTGAAATTCGATATATTTTATGAAACCGTAAAAGTGAGCAAATCGTAATCGAGAATGTAGACAATAACAATTTGAGAATATTCTTCCATCATAAAAGTTTTAATGTTATACCAATAAAATTTCGGGAGATTAGTTTTTCTAACGTGTTAATTGTGCGTGCTAAATTACAAAATTATCGAACAGTGAAGACAGATTTTATGAATTTATATTCCCAGAGAGAATCATCAGTTTGCAACATTTTCTGGTAAAATTTGTAACTCAACTGGTCTTAGCCGTACAGAAATAAAAATTTGGGGAGGTTACTACTTTTTTTTATTGTACCAAATTACAAAATTATGGTGCAAGAAATTGAAGTTTTACAAATTTTTATTTTAGAAGGAACCTAAACTTGTAATTTGTAATTTGGCTCCATTAATCTTAAAGCTATTGAAAATGAAATTTGGGGAGGTTACTACCTCCAACTTGGTTTTTTTGCGTTTCAAATTACAAAATTATAGAGCTGTAGTGACAGATTTTATGAATTTTCATTCCCGTAATCTCCAAAAATTTGCAACATTTTGTAATCAAATTTGTAACTCGAGAAGTTTTAGCTCTACAGAATTAAAATTCGGGGAGGTTACTACTCCCGACGTGCTTTTCGATTGTCAAATTACAAAATTATAGTGCAAAAAAGACAAATTTTGCAAATTTTTATTTTTAGAGAGAAACAAAATTTTACGAAATTTTATACAAAGGACTAAACTTCGCTTATTTGAAAGCTATTGAAATGAAATTTGGGCAGGTTACTATAACTAACTTGTTTATTATCCGTGCCAAATTGCAAAATTATTGAACATTAAAGACGAATTGTATGAATTTTTATTCCCAAAGAACTATAAAAATTTGGACCATTTTGAAAAAAACATGTAATCCCTAACTTGTGTATTGGCTGTGTCAAATAACAAAATTATAGTGCAAGAACTAGAGAGATTTTGGAATTTTTTATATTTAGAGAGAACCAAAATTTTACGAAATTTTATACAAAGGACTAAACTTCGCTAATCTGAAAGCTATTGAAATGAAATTTGGGCAGGTTACTATAAAAAATTTAGGAAGGTTACTATCCCTAACTTGTGTATTGGCTGCGTCAAATAACAAAATTATAGTGCAAGAACTAGAAATTTTGGATTTTTTTATATTTAGAGAGAACCAAAATTTTACGAAACTTTATACAAAGGACTAAATTTCTCTAATCTGAAAGCTATTGAAATGAAATTTGGGCAGGTTACTATAACTAACTTGTTTATTATCCGTGCCAAATTGCAAAATTATTGAACATTAAAGACGAATTGTATGAATTTTTATTCCCAAAGAACTATAAAAATTTGGACCATTTTGAAAAAAAAATGTAATTCGAGTAGTTTTCGCCCTATAGGAATAAAATTTGGGAAGGTCACTATCCCTAACTTGTGTATTGGCTGCGTCAAATAACAAAATTATAGTGCAAGAACTAGAAATTTTGGAATTTTTTATATTTAGAGAGAACCAAAATTTTACGAAACTTTATACAAAGGACTAAACTTCTCTAATCTGAAAGCTATTGAAATGAAATTTGGGCAGGTTACTATAACTAACTTGTTTATTATCCGTGCCAAATTGCAAAATTATTAAACAGTAAAGACGAATTGTATGAATTTCTATTTCCAAAGAACAATACAAATTTGGACCATTTAAAAAAAAAATGTAATTCGAGTAGTTTTCGCCCTATAGGAATAAAATTTG
Organism: Gnatocerus cornutus; assembly: GCA_029298725.1. Taxonomy (NCBI): domain Eukaryota; kingdom Metazoa; phylum Arthropoda; class Insecta; order Coleoptera; family Tenebrionidae; genus Gnatocerus; species Gnatocerus cornutus. The sequence continues at coordinate 8,172,469 of CM055516.1, forward strand.
GGAAAGTCACTATCCCTAACTTGTGTATTGGCTGTGTCAAATAACAAAATTATAGTGCAAGAACTAAAAATTTTGGAATTTTTTATATTTAGAGAGAACCAAAATTTTACGAAACTTTATACAAAGGACTAAACTTCGCTAATCTGAAAGCTATTGAAATGAAATTTGGGCAGGTTACTATAAAAAATTTAGGAAGGTTACTATCCCTAACTTGTGTATTGGCTGCGTCAAATAACAAAATTATAGTGCAAGAACTAGAGATTTTGGAATTTTTTATTTTTAGAGAGAACCAAAATTTTACGGAATTTTATACAAAGGACTAAACTTCGCTAATCTGAAAACTATTGAAATGAAATTTAGGCAGGTTACTATAACGAACTTGTTTATTATCCGTGCCAAATTGCAAAATTATCGAACAGTAAAGACGAATTGTATGAATTTCTATTTCCAAAGAACAATACAAAATTGGACCATTTAAAAAAAAAAAATTAATTCGAGTAGTTTTCGCCCTATAGGAATAAAATTTGGGAAGGTTACTATCCCTAACTTGTGTCTCGGCTGCGTCAAAAATAACAAAATTATAGTGCAAGAACTAGAGATTTTGGAATTTTTTATTTTTAGAAGGAACCAAAAACTTCGGAAATTTCATAATGAAGGACTGTAATTCTGCTAACATTACATAAAAAACGCGGAGACACGTGTCAATTCTAAACATTGCACAAAACTAATATTTTGAAACCATGTTCTTCACGCTCAAGAAAACCAACATTGAGCTAAATTTAACAAAATCGTCATTTCCTTATCAATATTATTATTTTGAGTGCATGTTAACGCCAAAGATGACATGTTTGTTGTGATACGGCTTCTTAGAATCGAGTTCAAAGGTTGACGTGAACTTTTTGAGCCACATTTCGATTGAAACCCTCATTGTTTCGTTATCACTTTCCAAACTAGGTCTCATTGTTTAAACTTCATAATTTCGCCTTCTAATTGACAGAAGATAAGAACCGTAGGCCGAAATGGAGCCAATTAAATCGGAATTTTAAACGACTCGTATCGTCCGACGTCAGAATTTCATTGATAAATCATAAAAGATTGATGAGGGTCCGAGTCTCATTACCCTAATTGCCTGCAATATTTGGCGATTTGATAAGGCACACAGGTGTCGCGCGCAATGGTTATTATGTCTGCGACAACAGCGGACAATAAAGAACACCTGGCGGTGAGAATTTACATTCATGTGGCATTACGGTTTTATGATTTTCTGAAACAAATCATGCAATACCGCTGCGTAATTAGCTTCTTTCGAGACGGCCCCAACGACCATTGTGAAGAGGTCTTCCGCGAAAAGCATTCTTGCACCTAATTACTCAACACAAACTCCGTCAGGTGTAAAATGGGGGCCGCCTTAATCCCGGCTTTGAGAACATTCACTTGTGTTGGGAGTTATTAAAGGGATTCCGGAAAAATGTGGACGCTTTGTTATTGGAAATGGAGGTATTTGTACGGACAATTAGACTATTTCTGTGAGAAATACAAATATTGACAGCGTTCTCTCGATATAATTTCAAGACGGTGTTTATCACCCGATCTCGACAAATAATACAGTGCTAAATACACACAAATACTCACACGTCTAGTACGTTCGAAGCATTCATATCGATCATAATTTCATTAATTTATATTTATAACAAACAACTATTAGACGGACGGATACGTCATTCAAAATGTCAATAGCCATATTAAGTATGGAATTGTTGTTGAGCACTCGAGCGAAGAAAGTTGTGCTATTTGGGTTAGCATGGGCGGTGTTAACTTAACGACGTAATTTGACAATTTTGCGGGCTCTTCCTCCATTATACAGGGTGATTCTTATTAATATTAATCAAAGGGTGCGTTGACTGCGTGTTTTCCACCAATCAACGTCAATCAACGTTATTTTGTTATTTGAGACAAGCTCACAAAAAGTGTTCTAGTGTCAAATCTAATACTTACACCTGACTTGACAGATGACAGATCAGTGACAGCGAGGAGCCCAAAGGCGTATCAGCGGTAACATTTCGCGGTAAAACAAATTCATTTTAATTGCCCAAAATGTGCTTTGACTGCACTAGATTTGCATCATTTCAGTTTGCATAAATAGTGCATAAGAAGTAGCAGTAGTTCAATGTTCAATATTGCCGAAAAATATTTAATTAATACATGCACCCTAACCCCCGTGAATTCTACGCTTATGTGTAACACGTTCAACTAGTAGCGAATTGCACTACGCCCTACGTCAAAATTTGCAAAGCCGTCTATGATTAATATTAATAAGAATCACTCTGTATAACGCAATCTTCCTTCAATTCAATAAGTCATCTTTCAATCTTTCATCATAAAAGCAACAAAATTATTGTCGGAAATACCAATGGAATGTCGTGCTCGGTACAGAATCACTTTTATTTATTATACTATAAAACAACATTATTTTATTATAATCTGACAAAGGCTCTTTACTTCGCCATTAATTTGAATCGATGATCGTTAACTCAATCGAATCAATAAAACGATAATCATAAATCGAAGCTAAATGTCGATGCGTTCTCCTCATCAACAGTTAAAAAATCTTAAATGGAATGAGAGAAATCAAGAGTCTAGAATCAGAGAAAAAAAAATAGATACAGTCGCGGTCAAATTATTTTGGACGTAATTTTTTTGACATTTTGAAAATTTGAGTGTAGACCGTGGCTTACTGTCAATTTGACACGTGAAACTGAAGCGATTTTGTCAAAAGTGACATAATAAACTAGCTTTTCACTTTATGAAAAATGTTCTTGTGACACCAAAAATGTCGAAATTAAAGCGCGTTCAAGATTTTTTGTAAATTTTTTTAGCTACTCGAACTAAAAATTTCTACAAATTCTCCTTTTCGCTCTAAATTTGTGTAAATCGGCACTGTAAATAACACAGTCAAGAGTGATAATCTCCACAAATTTCGTTCTTGTGACACCAAAAATGTCGAAATTAAAGCGCGTTCAAGTTTATTTTGTAAATTTTTTTAGCTACTCGAAATAAAAATTTCTACAAATTCTCCTTTTCGCACTAAATTTTTGTAAACCGGCACTGTAAATAATACAGTCAAGAGTGATAATTTCCACAAATTTCATCCTTGTGACCCCAAAAATGTCGAAATTAAAGCGCGTTCAAGTTTTTTTGTAAATTTTATTAGCTACTCGAACTAAAAATTTCTACAAATTCTCCTTTTCGCTCTAAATTTTTATAAACCGGCACTGTAGATAAAACAGTCAAGAGTGATAATCTCCACAAATTTCGTTCTTGTGACACCAAAAATGTCGAAATTAAGGCGCATTCAAGTTTTTTTTGTAATTTTTTTAGCTACTCGAAATAAAAATTTCTACAAATTCTCCTTTTCGCTCTAAATTTTTGTAAATCGGCACTGTAAATAACACAGTCAAGAGTGATAATCTCCACAAATTTCGTTAAAATCACATAAAAAATAAAAAAAATACAGGATCTTCAAAAAAAAATTGGTGGCATTTTTTTGGTCTTTAAACGAAAATTTCTAAAAATTGGACTTTTTGATGTAAATTTTTGCAAATTAGTGCTATTACTAAAACAAACAAAAGAAACAACATGCATACATTTTGTTCCTGTCGTACTAAAAATAACGAAACTATAGTGTTGAAAAAAATTGACATTTTTACAGTTGACAAAATTTCTAAATATTTTCCTTTTTGTTCTAAATTTTTCTAAATCGGTACTCTTAATAAGGCAGTCGAGAGTGATAATCTCCAGAAACATCGTTAAAATCGCATAAAAAATAAAGAAATTACAGGATCTTAAAAAAAAATGGTGGCATTTTTTTGGTCTTACAACGAAAATTTTAATGGAATGTTTCAATACACAGATTTTTGTCTTTAGTATCCCCAAATAATATACTTGCGTTTATCATCAATTTGAATAAGTTTGGATCAGTTGAGTAACAAAGTCACCTCGAAATGTACACCTGTTCTTTATGCTTCTAACATGTGATTTTTAGTTCCTTAGAGAGAATTAAAATCGTTTGTTTTTCATCTAATGGGAATTATTTTTCTCTGTCTTAAAGAAGATGTAAAGAGTAATAAAAAACATTATTTAATAGAGATAGACTCGTATGCTTCTGAAGTACCGATAAAATTTCGCTGTTTAACATTGAAAATGAAAGAATACTTCAAACACTACCGATAAGATCATAAAAAATGCATTTAATACAAACCACCTACTGAAGTAACAGTTACCTTGATGTTGGCGTTTCACGGTTTACAACCTGTTAAGGCGCGATTCCACTTGCTTGGTCTAGCCCAGACCAGACCAGACATCCAAGATTTTGAGAGACGTTTTTATAACTTTTCAGTCCCTTTCTGCGTAGTCAGAGGTGCAATTGCATCTTAATGTTTTATTTTATGTTTTAAACACAGAAAGGGGCTGAAGAATTATAAAAACGTCTCTCAAATCTTGGATGTCTGGTCTGGTCTGGGCTAGACCAAGCAAGTGGAATCGCGCCTTTAGAAACGTCGATAGGCGCCTTTTTTGGTAACACTACTATACACAGTGACCCAATAAATCAAAATTTGAAAGTGGCGACAACGAGCTCGTTGAAAAGTGCACAAAGCACAATGAAATCGTAATAAGGGGAGCGGGTTTATCTCGGAATTTTGCAAATAAAAAGCGTGGAGAATGAAAATTTCGCACGGTTTGTAAAGAGATGCGCCCATAAAAAACGCGTAAACCGCAAGTTCCGGTGCCTAAAATCGAGCTAGAATACTTAAACCTGTCCTTGTGTGATGAACCTCTCTGTATTTGTTTTCTAATTATATCTCAAATACTCATCGAAACTTTTCAAGTCATCGGAATGCGGTGTACAATCAAAAAGAAAACAAAAACATAGTTTTAACCTCACCTCTGCTCCGTCAAGACGCTGGAATCGGGCGAAGAACGCACAAATCGTCGATTTTTTCCACACTAATCCACACTACATTCTTCTCGACGGCACTTTTCAGTGATTGTCAAAGTTTCGTGGTGTTTAATTGGGTTCTAAGCACCTGAACACTGCGAGCGCGCAAGCTTACGAAGCGTCCGAAACAAACGCAACTTGTGTTTTGTGTTGATTCCGGTCGTCAAGACGAGACACGAGACCAGTTTCTTTGGTCCATCCGAGGAGATGGCAGGTGTAGCGAGAGGAAGAAGGAAAATTGGGAACGGCCGAGGGGGGAAAGAAAAAGAATGGTGGATGGTGGGTTGCGGGAGGTGCAGGCGCAAGGAAGAATTTGAGACATCTCAATCTGCATTGTGGGCTGCATAACTCGGGTGGGTCACTCTTATGAACCAATTGAAATCACGTTTTGGAGCTCCCTCTCTGAGATTGACGCATGAGTTATTTTTGCAATTATTTCAAATTCAATCGCATAGGTGCCGCCACAAGTCATAGTTTCAAGCACGTGTGTTCGAGCATAAGGGTTCAACCACAGCATAGAGAGATAATCAGTAGGGAAAGCTTTGGTCGGCACCTTTGATGTTGAGTCACCAAATTGAGCGAAGTATGGGTGGTCCTTCGACTATTTGCTCCCAGATGGCAACTCTAGATTTAAAAAATTGCGCCAATTGTACCAAGAATGGGTGGTCTTTTGATAATTCGCACATAGATGGCACTCTCAGATTTAAAAACTGCGGTAATAACTTGGAAGATTTCAGGTCTCAAACAGCATTAAAAAAGTTAAGTTAACATTTGTAATTCAATATAATTCCTATTTTAAATAATACAACAATGTTAAACAACTAGTTGTTACAACTTTACTATTACACAATGTCTCACAAAAGCTTTATACTTATAAATAATATCTTCAAATTATTAATAACGCGGTATACACAATTTAATGATTGTGGTTCTATTTACAAATACAAAACATGAACTTTATACAAATTATGATACTTAAAACACATACATGTTATATACAAACATACAAAAATATCGCTTATGTTAGCTGTACCCATTTATTAATGCTGAAATGTTTTTTTTTTCTATTAACTTTTTCACCTTTCAAATTGGTATATTTAAAATTTGCATTTATACATTTTAACGTGTAAAATAGGCGCATTCTGCTATATAACGCTAACAAATATTCATGCGGAAAATTTTCACACGGATGAAGTAAAATAACTTCTTTGTACAAAGTAACAAATTTCTCAAACGTATTTTTTTGAATTCCAATATCTTCAAAATTATTTAAAAAAAAATTCTTCAAGTTGACATATGTATAAGAAAAAATTGTTGTTGGGCATGTATAATTTTCCAAAGACTTGCATATTTTTGGTTTTATAGGCTCTAAAGTGCGTATAAATTGTTGTTTCGCCCAAAATTTGATAGCCATTGGCATATTTCGTGCAAGTTTTGCAAGAATGTATTGTTAAACAATTTTTTATTGAAAAACCACAAATATATCTAATGGTATTTTTTTCAACCGAATGAAAACGATAGTCGCAATCTTTTGTGGCGATTATTGGTTTCTTTGATGAAGAAACCTTTGTAGTGTCGTCAAACCTGTCATTTAAATTTAAATTCAGTGTCTCATCTTTATCAGGAGCGCAATTTTCAATTTTGATTAGCGGTATTAGTTTCATCAAAATAATCCTGAACTATTAGTTTCTTAAATGCAGCTTGAAATTGGTTAGGCGTTGGATTTATTGCATTTTCACCTTGGTTTCTAATCCATCCAAAACAATTTTCAAGTGCGTCTTGAGATAATCGTCTTTTGAGAAGATATTTAAACCCTAAGGGCTGTAATTTATTCCACAACACAAGAAGCCCGTTTACGGTTATTTTTAAACATTTAATGAATTTCATTCTTTGGGTAAATTACTTTTAGAGAATTCAAGAATTGTAAAGTTTCATTTAAGAACGTGATTTGATATTCCAAACCCTTGAAAGCTCTATTGAAACATTTGGCCATACTTGTTTTGGACGAATTTAAGATATCAAAAAGTTTATCAAATTTGTCGATAAATTCAACTGTGCCTGTTGCATCAGCTGGTAGCTGACCCAAAGCAATATATGTGGACATGCCAGATGAAACAGTTTTACTTAAAACCTGTGTTGCTAGATAACATGTATGATTTGGGAATACAAATAAAATATGTTGGAATTTTTTGTCACACCGTATGAAGGCAGCGAATAAAATTAGTAAAAATAAAAAGATTTGTCAACTATTAATTTGCATTTTTCTTTTTAATTATATTAAAACACCATAAATAATGAAATATCGGGGGTCAGTTAGCCCTCGGGATAGGTATGATTAAAATACTTATTAGGTAATATTAAATTTTTACTTCTTTACGCTTTTTGAACATTTTATTTTTCCGCAACCCAATATACACTAAGGTATTATTAATAACTTTAAGCATTGAGTATAAAAATAACAGAGAAACCACCCAATGCTAATTTTTGTAACCAAACGAACGACTTGAACACCAGTGGGCGCCACAAAAAAACGCTAGCGCCACCTATCGTTCAAGATGGTCGTCACACACCATCTAGTGGTCAAGATTTTATAATGAGAAGCTAATCTTATTTTGTGATGACGTGATTTCTTTGAAGGAGAATTGTTTATTATTTTATACTTTTTTCTGGTTGTGTTCTACCAAAACATAGGATTTAGCGTTATAACAGCAAAACAGATTTTAGGACACGGTTTTTAATTTTTTTAATTGTAATGGACGATTTTTTAAAAAATGATCTGAATTTATAATTTTATTTGGTACAGATTTTTTTAAAATGAGATAAGACGTTTTTATTAATCAGTCACTGAATTTAGGCCCCGCGTTTGCCGATTTGTTTGTCTCAAAATTACGTTTGTTAGTTATTAATGTTACCTTTTCTCTCAGTGTGAAGACATTGTAAAACTCGATTATTCTGAGAGACCACACATTGAATATTTGAAAAAGACTTTTATGTGCTATATGTTAACTAATAGCTAATAATATGTTTATTATTATATGTTATGTCTGTATAATATGTTTGAAAATAATGTATTGTTTTCTGAGACATTTTCACTTTTATGTCTTACCGTCTAATTATTGGCTCCTTATGGCTCGGATTGGCGGTACGTTGGAGGTACAGTTACGCCCTAGGGCATTAAGGTGTCATGCAACCTCACAACAAACAGCGACTGGCTACGAATCGACTTGTTTTAATTGCCCGCTATATTCAAATTGCATTTAAACTTAATTATCATCAAACAGTCAAATTCAAAAGGTACCTGAATAAATAAACTGGTTGTTATGTTTTTTTGTCCTTAATTCTCCGTTTTGAGGCTGTAACACATTCATGCTTTGCAGTTCGCTGCATTGCATAGCCATGCTCCACTGTGCGCGTGTTTTTTTGAGGTTATGTCAAATGGGTTGTCCACGTTGTGACTTTTTCGTAATCTTTATCGTATAAATCTTTAGATTTTGTTGACATAAACTTTCAGTGGCTTTTGCAGCGTTTTCAACAATTTTAGATGGAATTTTACCTACCATCTTGATACGCTTTCAATTGTTTTGTAAAGCGTTCTAAGATTAATTTCATTGACAGGACACTAGATTGTTTTAATAACAGTAATAAAAATAATGCTAATAATATAGTTCCGAGTAATTAACGAACTAACTAATGATTAATAAATTATAAATCAACTGCAATAGTATTTTGTGGTTTCAATTATCGCATATAAACAGTGTAGAAATCAGAAATTGTATATAAAGCCATTACTAATTAAAATGATTAAATCTTTAAACTAACACAAAACGACATGTAAAGTATTTTTTATAAAGTCTTTATGTAGATTCAAGAACAGAAATTGGTATTTGTGGAGAAATTATTTATTTTTGAAAAATCAAAATTTATTGGTAAGACATAAAACGTTGTATGTACCACGGGCATAACTGGATGTTTATGTATCTCGGGCAACTTACAAAGTCTCGGGCCGAAGACCCTCGACCTTGTAATCTAGTTGCCGTCGAACATAAACATCCACATTATGCCCTTAACACATAAATAACTATTATGGCAACTTCTCAATTGTCAATTTATTAATTAGGTAAATTATATTATGTCTGTTTAACGCAATTTGTAATTTCTTGTATTTCATATTTTGAAAAATAAAAACCTACATATTCCAAAATTGTTTTTACTTCTTGCGAATATTCGTTTGTTGAAACGATATGTTCTGCGAAATTCAATCCAAACTGTTTATCTGACCTGAACCTATCTCAACCCAACATGATATCATATTACCACTATCACCAACCTGTAAAGAAACTTCGTTCGTAGCAAGGAACTGTAATTTTGATGGTAGTGTGGAACTCTTAAAGAAAGGTGGCACCACTTCCTTACCACATACTGGCGGTTACAAAATTCCCATAAGCGTGGCTCCTCTGTTATTTTAATGTAACCATCTTATCTAAAAACGGCGGCATTGCGCCACGTTATCTCGCGGCGAGAAGCTGAAGGACCACCCATGCTACTCATGAAAACGGCTGCCGAATGTCGGTAAGCTTTCCCTACTGATTGTATTCCTATGCTGTGGTTCAACCGTTGAAAATTTTAAAAGTTCTGCAAATTCACAAGTTAAAGTGTGATGTCAGTCTATGTTTTCTTTATTTGAACTTTTTTGGTGCCAGTGACTACAAATTTCGTTGAATTAGTGTTGCTTAGTGCTTTAAAAGGTGTTTTATGGATATTTTTTCATTGAACATGTGTGAAGAGTAGTGTGATGTTACTGATAATTGTACAGATTTTATTATTTGCAGGATGTATCTTGTGCTAATACAATTCTAAATTGATATTGTATTTTATTTCAAAAAATTAACAAACCCCAAATAATAAATAAGTTACGACAACAACCTCATTGCATTAGTGGTTCGTGTCACTTAATGTCTACGTCAATCTCATAGATAGCGGTAAAAGTCATATGGTTACAATAAGTGTAAGAGAATGGTTTATCTATTTTGCTTCTTTATCTAAGAATAACAACACGTTGTAAAATCAGCCGTTTTATTTGTATAATAAACCAAAGGTACAAACAAATGGTCGTTCGTAACAATAACACAGTAAAATAACCGCTAAAATTTGTTATTGCCGACGAAAAAAACGCACACCGAAATAATTTGTTAATTTGACAAACACAAATCAAACGTATTTAAAAAATGTAACTCTGGAAGGGTAATAAGAAGACCTATTTTATAAAATTGGAAGACAGGCGCCAAAAAATATTGCCAGTAAAATTTACTGCAATAAAAGTACAAAATGATTTGGCACATAGAATCTTAAATATATATACATACCAAAGCCAAGAATATTGGCAAAGCATAGAGTATTGTTTACTAGATCAGGCAAAACTGGTATTGCTATAAGATGTAAGATTTTAGAATTCTCACATTCTAAACTAACGAAACAAATATCGCACTTTTCATTCAATTTCACGATAAATCGGAAGACCAAAAATACTCATTGAAGGAAATTGAACGATAAGATTAATAGGAAAATAGCTTTAAACGCACACACATTCTTTAAAACACTTAATGATTGTTTCGAATTTTATGTACAATAGGAAGAGCATGTATCACGGGAAATAGAAAAAATATATTTATGCTAGTCTACTTTCAGTGACCTTAAAATCAACCGTAGCAATAGGAGAATTTTAAAGTACGCATTTTTTCTTATTCCCTATCACTGATACACTCAGATTTATTGCTTAACTTCAGTAACGTTGTGATGACCGAATTAACACACAGCGATTTTAACCACATTCTGTACATCACGGCGCTAACACAAAATAACAAGATCCTTAAATCATCTACATACAAATAAATAAAAACAACGCAATTAAATATAAATTACTTCCCCACTTAATTAATTACATGTTATTCCTACTTTTGGTAACAATAAAGTAATAATTTATTTTGATAAAATCCTCTTAGAATAAATACATTGATAAAAACTCTTGCACTTTTCGACTTCAAAACACTTACATAAATAATATTTGGTGATGAACCTGACACTGCACAAAAATTACTAAGTTACGACAGTTCCAAAACGTTCCAAGCACCAAACGAGTCAAAAAAAATCATTGGAATTGGTCCTGCCGTTCTTCAAAGTAAAAAAATTCTTCTAAAGTGCGAAAAGAACTATTTCTTGGAACTGTCATAATCGTGGAGGGTTTAAACTCATTTCTCAGTCAATATAACACTTCTAGAAACAATCCTAACTTTATATAAATGTAAACAAAAACATAAAATATATTGAAATTACTATAACATTATTAGAACTTACATTTCCTAAATTTAGCCGGCGCGGCGTTTGATTACCTATGTTGGTTGATCTCCAATTCGCGCCGGTGCTTCACCCACTCATTGTTATTGTTGCATAAAATTTTTGATTTCCCTTCTTTCTTCTTCGTGCGCAATAATCGCGGCTTGAAAGGAGTCGGTCTTTCTTCCGCTTCGTTATCGTTGATGTCGTACTGAGGCGACAGTTTTATCCTTTTGTACGGATCGTACTCGCCTCCGGAGTTGAATCTCTTCCTTGTCGTTATTCCTGCCAAGTTGAGAAGAGTCTCGGCTCCTTCTTTTATTTTGCGCTCTTCTTCGTCCTCGAAGTCGATTTTGCGGCACGTGCGGCTCTTCACAACTCTAAAACACGCGAGATTAAAATTTCGCGATTGGGAAATAGTATATTAAAGAACGTGTTTTATAATGGCCAATTTGGTGCACGAGGTCCCTTTATACTATATGAAAATATTCAAATTTTCCAATTCTTAGAGTTTTCGTGTTGCACAATTGGTAATGGTTTTGTAACCATGAATGACTTGTCACTTGATTTTCAATTCAATTTAAAATTTGACATGAAGTGCGGGCACTACCGCCTGTAAAGTATGCAACCTCCCACTCTGGAGGATCAACAAACCGTGTCGGTCCATTTAAATACCATTGAAAGCGTTGTTTAGGTGCAGTATTTAATTATTTTTTACTATGGTGGGGTTGAAATCTATTAATATGTATTATCTATACTGCAATTGAGTAGTAATTCTTTATTTTAGGGTACTTTTTGCGGAATGGCGGGTCGATTTCAAGTCACTGCGTTAACGCAAATTTGCAACCGTTGCCAAGGTATGAGCAATGTGATTGGCGTTGCTATGTTGCAAATGGGATTTGCAGTAACGGAAGTCACACTTGAAATCGACCTCTTAGTGGTCCAAAAACGGCAACGAATGACGACTTTCAAAATTTGATATTTTAAAAATCGCAAGAAAAAGTTACAGGCGTTTGCCGCTTGACGATGAAAATTAAAATAAATTTGAAATATCTGCAGATTAGAGGAAAAACTAATGCAGTGCTTTGTACTTGAATAAGCTTTTATCTTTCTTAATTTATCTAAATGATAGATTGTCCACGAGTTTTTGAACAAAGTGAATTTTTTCTTGGTGTTGGACATCTTCGATTTTTAAGAAAAGTTGCTCAGAAGTCATTCCTTACATAATTTCACCTTAAAATTCTTATTTCGTTTTTTCTTTTAAACATTAAAATCTTGAAATTCGATCGTTAATTATTGATAATGAAATATTAATATTCTGTTCATTTCTGCTAAATAAATAATTTTGTTTATTTTTTAGTTCGCATATAATTATACTCAATGGGAACTCAAAATTTAATGTTAAAAATGGTTCAAAATTGTGTAAGAGAGCATGGAGAACATTGTTCATATGTACCAAAAAATTCATGGCTCATTTTGGTTTACCAATTCTTATTATATAATGTAATACTGCTTAAAACTGTATGTAAAAATAAAAACTATATTATTTTTTTGTTTAAAAACTCCTCTTTTTGTACAAATGAATTTAAAATTCGATTCTAAGCAACTTCTCTTAGAATACCTAACTTTTAGAAATATTCCTAAAGCGAAGTAAATTAGAAAATAATAGCTTTATTAAAAAAATCCTAATAGATTGACTTTGCCATATCTGCTGTATTCAGTCTCGTCATGGATTTTGCAAAGTTGCATATAAATATCCCTATAAAAGAACTTTACGATTTTATCAAAATTCAACTTAATATGTCAAAAATTAATAGAGATACCAGCTTGTATTCTGGCTGAAATTAAACATTTACCATTCACTGATCAAAATTATCATTAAGGCATTACATTTTAAGAAGTTGCAACCCAACTACAATACAAAAAATAATTAAATACTGCATCTAAACAACACTTTCAATAGTATTTAAATGTCCTCCAGAGTGGGGGGTTGCATCCTTTACAGGCTGTAGCGCCCGCACGCCACTCACATCTATTATACAAGGTGTTTATAAATGTTTCTAGCATCAAGAGCGGCTTTGGAATTCCTGTCGTACACTATTTTGCCGCTTTGTTTTCATAGTGAATATAACTATCTTGAAAATTATTCATAATGTTACTTCAATGACGTTTTAGTTACGGTTTTCTGTCCAAGTTTTCGAATTTCAGGTTTTAAACCACAACTGGAACAGTTTATTTCTCAAAATATACTTTGCTTCATGTTTGAGGTTAACTGCAAATGTATTTGAAAAATCGAAACCCGCATTTGTAATAAGCGGCAAATTTCTTTGACATTTCATAGCCACCCTTGATGCTGGAAGCACAGTGACATATAATATACCTAGACGGTGAAAAGCCGGTGGTGGGGGTAGAAATCCGTGTTCCTAGCATGGGCCATCTTGGAAATAGCATTTGTGAATGCAATGATATAAATCTGGTACACCGGCGTATCAAATGTTGTCTATATTGCAAGATCCGTTTTACATTTTGAAAAGCAAAAAATATGTAATTTTAATTTATCTAAGGTGTTTTTTCAACGATGTCATTAACACAAGTTAACAAGCATCGTTATTTATTAAAATAATGAGTTTTACAATAAAAATTTATTTGTAAGAAGTCAATAGTAGTCTGTTTTCTTTTCTTTGCTGCCGTAGAATTTTCAGTGATTTTTGATAAACTAGTTTCTAATTTATCGTAATCCAATAATAATGAGTGTAAATACTAAATGGTCTGTAGTTTTTATAATGTATAAAAATAATTAAAAATGTAGGAGTGATAAATTTTGAAAACCTAACATTTTCTAATTAAAGCTCTTGTTTATTATTTTGGTTGTTTGGTATACAACTTTAGTCATAATTTATTAAATTTTGCATGTTTCTTCTAACTATTTTCGGTGGTTTATTTCAACTTGCGAGTAAAACATTACACTTGAGAATTGCGAATTGCCTAAAAATTTAAATCCACTATTTCCAATATGGCTGGTGAGTAGGAACATCATGGCGGGTACTTTGCACCATCTAGGTTATTTAGTTAAAGTCAATGTAGAAGGATTTATAAACAGCTTGTACTAGAGCTCATTACTATCGGTCCACTAATTAAAAAGTAAAGTTGGCAGTAGTCCCTAGAAATTTTTATCGAAAACAGTTGACAGAAAAAGCGTTTGACCTTGGAGCAATTGTCACATGCGTAGAAGCTAATCGTCCTGCGCAAGTTTGTCAAAACTTGTTTAATCCTTATTTAAATCTCTCTTTTGGAACTTATCTTTGATTAATTCTTAATTAATGTGTTAACCTCAAAAATCGTTATTCAATTTTCCCCTAAAGAATTGAAAGCCGGATTTACACCCAAGAATTTTAAAAAATTTACACAGGAGAGTGGACTGATAGCAATGAGCTGGACTTTAGATACCTATAAACGACTCCAAATGGAGTACTCTAATGGACGTGTATTAAAGCGGCAAATTCGAAAAAGCTAGTTTTACCTTTCTTCGTCGCTCTCGAAGGCCTCGTCGTTGCCGAGCGGGTCCACCGAGTCCGCGGCGCTGTAAGTGTGGTCTTGGCTAGGCGAAGTCGTGATCACCTGGCAATAGAGCACCTTTTCCTTCTTCTGTCGGTACCTGGGCCCGTTTTTTAGGCTGAGCATGACCGCGGCGGCGTCAACGGCATCGAGAGACTCGTCCGAAGTCTCCGCTTTGACTCTGCTGCTCATCTCGGCGGAAGCAAGTTTTTTCGAAAGGTACGGGTATAATTCGGGGTTAGGCAAGCGCGAAATTGAGCTTTTTTCAGGAGTTGAATGCTTGTTGAAGTACGTGGAAGGGTCAAGAGTGGAACACGGATGAAACGGGGAGCGGGTTAAAGCCTGGATTAGATTGGGTTTGTATTGTTGATCCACTGTCCACAAAGAGCCTTTTCCCAAGTTCTGGAAGAAGAGCGTCAGATACAAAGAGTGAGGAGGTTGTGATCGTACCGGGGCTTTTTCCACTTTCTGGAAGCACTTGTTGAGGGAGAGGTTGTGCCGAACGCTGTTTTTCCAGCCAGTGGGGGCGTTCTTAAAGTACGGGAAGTGTTCGAGGATCCACGCGTAGATTTCCTTCACTGGGAGAGCTTTCTGGGTGGAGTCTTCGATGGCCATAAAAATGAGACAGGAGAAGGAGTACGGCGGTTTGTTATTTGTGTGGATTAAAGGATCGTATGGTACGTTATGCGGGTGTTTGTTCCTTGTCCCGTTGCTCTGATATGGGACAGGGGAATTCAAGGAACTACTCGACGAATCCGCTGCTGATATGGAAGAATCATCGACATAATCGCTCGTTGGAAACTGATCCAATAAGAGACTATTGCTACATTTCACTGGAGTAGAATTGACGCTGTTTGATGGTGATGGGTTGATATTCATTCCTACGAGAAGAAAAACAGTTGTGGCGGTACTTCCAATGGGTGGTTACCTTTTAAAAGGTCTCTTTCGTGCAGCCACGATAAACTCGTGAGATCGTCATCACCATTTCTGCTTTGACTCTGCGCTACTGCTAGGAGGAGTGATATGGGCGACTGGGCTTCTCGCATGGGAGTCCCAGCCACGGGGCTCGCTGGTACTGACATTTTTGGTGTCATTACTACTTCATCTGGTGGGGAATTTGATCTTTCTGGAGACATTGCCTCTACTGAAAAAAAAATCGCATAAATTCCCGCGAATTAATGACAATGCAATTTTAATTCGTACGCAAGCGGAAGTTGGAAATTCGTAACGGTTTGATATATTCACGATTGTTATTGCTTACATTCTAATCAATTACACAATTCGTTTACACTCCACGTCTTCAAATCCGCTGATCTCATGATCCGAAGAATGTAAAAGTCTACCTGTGGCGTTGGAATTCCCCACTTTCTTTTTTCAGCATTCTGATCCGTTTATTGATCGAAAGAAAGGAGTACAATTCGTACACAGTAGAAAATATGTAGGTGACAATGTATTTATTCAGCAAATTGTAAAAATCTCCGGATTTTACCGATGATAAAGAAATAAATAAGAGGCTGCAAATAGAACCGATTTTATTTTCAACAGATGTAACGGTTTCGTATTAAATCAGATCACGAAACCAATTTTCCTGCGGATCGAACCAATAAGTTGTTTACCGGGAAAAATATACTTAATTTAATTACGCCTCTGGCAAGTAAGCAATCCGACTTAAGCAACGAACGCCTGGATGGAGATAACACAGAGAAGTGCAGAATCGCAATTTCTCACAATTTGTAATCTTGTAGTGATATAAAACTCGGTGCTATCAGATAAAACAAATTAATCTCGGTTAAACAAAATAAATGAAAGAGTTTTCCAGTTTTTGTACAATATTTCGAACAATAAGTAAAAAATGAGTGGAATGTTATGTTATCGAGATAACGAGGAGATTAGCTGCTTTATTTATCTTTCTCAGTTGAATTCAAGCGCAATTGGTCCAAATCAATAAAATTTAACGGCGAAAAACACCCCGGAAAAAATAACGTGTGTTTGAGATAATTCAATAAAAGTACCGCAAAAAATTCAGTTCATTTTCCCGATCAATGAGTTATTGTTTCAATTATTATAAAAAGTGAATGGGATTGGGTAAGAAAATATTTCCCGGGATTCTAACTACAAAGCAAACACGTGACATCACAAAAACTTGTATATCTCGTTGACGTTTATTGACCACAATGTAAAGATAAACGAATTTACAATGTCAAAATAACAACAAGGTTGGTTTTGTGGTCACCGACACTATTTTTGCATTTCTCTGGCCAGTTCAGTCACAAATTTTCGTAGTCAAAACGAAATGAAATTCTGATTTGGCATTTGGTACCTCTGCATGTTTGACAGGTACCGACATTTATAGAGTCACCAACGTTTAAGAAATGCAATGGGTGACTTAGATCGCTCGCACTTCCTTTAAATGGGAAATTCTGCACCAAATCTGAGATGATTTTTGTATCGCACGATCTCCAGGAATTTATAGTATTCAAGTCACGAGCATTTTAAGTGGACCAATCACAGCGCATCGGCGTATAGTAGAAGGAAAATTTTTTGTTGGTAACATAGCAACGAAACACAAACTAGCGATTTATGCACTGTGATTGGCCAATTTAAAGTGCTTCTAACTCAAAAACTAAAAGTCCCTAAATATAGTACGATATGAAAATCATCTCAGATTTGGATGTAGAATTTACCATTAATGCGAGCGTTTTGAGACACCTATATATCCGACATAAAAATGGCTATTTACATTTTTTGATACCACGATTCTATCAAAGATGTTCGCTTTTGTGTCAAACACGATTTTAAAAATATTTTTAAAATGACAGTAACTAAAAGCAAACTAAGCGAAATATACAACAAAAACGATTGGATACAAGAAAGAACATCAAGGAAGATCGTAAACAAGCGAATGAGAAGAAAAACGATCACTGTACATTTAAGGTGGATTAGAAAAACGTCAGGAGCTGGAAGAGGAAGCATAAAATATTAGAGAATATAAGAAAAGTAAACAAAATTACTTAAGAATCCAAACAACATGAGAGGGAAGAGAGGGGAATATGAATAAAAAAAAATACTGAAATGAAAGAAAATGTTTATGAAAAATTGAAAAAATATTAAGAAACGAGAATGAAAAGAAGATAGAGTGGACGAAGTTCGAATCGCAACAAAGAGGAAAAGAAAAAAAAAAGAAAATTATAATTTCAAAAATGAACTTCATTATGGTGTTGCTGGTACTATTGAAATACGAATAATTGGATTATTATGAGTACTAATAATTCACAAACTGTGTTATTTACGAAAAACATTAACATAATATTCGCGTTAGATAATGTGGTTCAACCTTGAATAAAGTCTAAATTGATCGAGTATTCCTGATTTGTGAACCCTCAGAAAACCCTCGAAAGTCTGTCATGTCCTGAATGCAGATGCACAAACTCCCTCAACAATTTACATTCCATCTCAACCCAGGAAAATAAAAGCTATCGATCCAAATTTACACATTCGCCACACTTACGCAAAAAAGATAAAATAACATCAGTGATAAGGAAAAATTGAGTTATCACATCAAAACCACGACAACACTTGTCCATCAAACATCACCAAGAACTGTAACAAAGCTCACATTTTCCACATGTCTTAACATTGCTGAAATTACCACAGAAGATGTCTTGGATTTACTCGAATAGACATCACATGCACATCTCTTTACAGTTTAGCTACGAAACCAAGGTTGTCATAGTTACCCCGTTCCAAATGCATCCCAGACCTACGCAACGATTTCCATAGTCACATATCACGCGACCACGGAACCAACCAAGGACGTAAGTCGGAGATCGACCCGGCGACCCACAGCGTCACCGTTGCCATGGCAACCCATGAGAAGCTGACGTAATGAAGTACACCTTTGAAAATATAACTAAGCATGCATATAATTCGTTACGTAAAGGTTAATTAGGCTGAAAATCGATCGAATGCTTGATGAAAAACCATTGAAAGATGTACTGAAAAATACGACTTTGCGTAAATAACAAGGTTGCCAACTTAACTCGGACGCTACAGATAAACATGTTATGAAATCAAAATTAGCAGTTTTATCGGCGAAAATGAGAAGACCACGCCGTGGGGAAGAATTATAGGCTACAATTTAAGATGGACGGGCCATGATCGTAATTACCGAGATAAGAATGACGGGCTTAATTACAAGGTTTCGAGACTCATTTGAATTTGTGTTAAGCTTTAAACGATTGAGCTTTTCACGTGTATTTCCGTCGATCGGGTCTTTATCCTCTCGTACATTGTCACGTTGTCCAAATTTAGAAGTAAAAAAGTGCAATACGTGGACACGGAATTTCCTAACCCAATTTATGCCACAAGTCCATGTCCCCAACTTGACTAATTTAACTAACCCCGCTGTTAACCAACAGTTTAACTAAACACTCCACGAAAAGGAGCACATAGGGTGCTAGCAACAGATTAATTTAAATAATATAGGTCAAATTTCGGCCATTACAAATATACAACAACGTGAATGTGAGAAAGCATTTTCTTTTATTCTCCTTCCATTTTAACTAACAGAAGCCAAAAAACACACCAAGCGACAAAACAAAGTCTCCATGAAATAAATACCTACTCTAAACAAAATTAAGGATTTACCTTATCACTAAAAATCGTAAAAAACTATGCCACTTTTCAGAAACGTTTCAAGAGCACACCATTTTATGCCACCCAAACATATGATCTCACTGATTTGTTTGAAGCCATGATTCTTCGCAATCTTTCAAATTCAATTTTTTCCCGCCATGGAAAGTTTTGCCGGGATTTTCGCCCAAATTTGACTGAATTTTCAACCAATTTTCGAGTCCGTCACTTAATGACACTTTATAAACAATTGAAGGTGCGGAAAAACTGCCTAAATGTGACAATTACAAAATTACTAAAAATTGTTAGTGACATTTTCAAACAAGGAATGTGGAAGAAAAACAAGATTTGAGCAAAGGGAAGGTGTCTCAGTGGGCTGGAAACATTTCCGTGGGTTTTTGTAACATGATACGGCGTGAAGTTGATGAATTTTCTATTTTCAGGGCACGTGTTGTCACTAGATTAATGAAGGTTGGTAGCACGTGTGAGCGGTAAATTTAAATGAAAAGAGTCAGACTTCACGCATGTTATTTTCAGTGTTAGAAAAGTGAAAACAAAATGAAACGGCAATAAATGTAGAACAGCTTTATTATGTACATACAACCAAATCGTATTTACACTATCACAATATGATAATTAAATTATCACTAAAATTGATTTAAACCGAAATTGATTACAAAATTAAAATTGATGTAAATTTGTAAATGCACCGCTAAGCCTCAAATTTGTAAATTTGGAATGTTGTCCGCAAACTTAATATAATTACAAAACAATCTAAAAAATACTTGAGTAGAATAGAAAGGACTATTTAAAAATGTGTATGTACATTTTGATACAGACTCAAAACTGTACAGTGAAAAATCTCGAAAACAGTCTAAAGCTAGAAGAAAAATGATTAAAAGCACACGATTAGTCTATAGAATACCCCGACAATAGAAAGCGCCGTGAGCGTCTTTCTGTTGCCTATTGCACAATACAACTAAAGAAAAACTAACAAAAATAGAACCATTTCTAAGAGTATATAATTTCCTATAAAATAAAAATGACCACACAAAACGTCCACATGATTTATTAAAAGTACAAACCTATAATAAATGCTTTATTGAAAGCTACTGAATGTGTCTCTTGACTCAGACTTGTAACAAACGATCTTTGAGCAAACTAAGTCAAACAATCATCACAAACTCTTACAGGTGTATCCCACCCCTTCAGTGGCACTGGTTTTCGCCTAACAGAACATTTGTCACACACCCCTTTCCCACAATCTCTACAATGGTGCAGTTTCAACAACGGTCCAAAAGGCTTCTCGCAAACGGCACAGTCCTTACATTCTGCATCGGGAGTCCAATATGTCGGTCTCGCTGTATCTTTTATTAATTCTTTAGGTTTATCGAAAATCGATTTTACAACTGATATTGAATTAATGACGCTTTCACCTATTCTTCGACTTCTTAGTTCGGTACTGTCACCTACGTCGTTGTGAGTTGGCGGGTCCTCTTCGTAGCACTTATCACAGACTCTGACTTCTTCGATCCAACCGCGATGAGGCACCCGCTTGGTTTTGGACGAACATGCTTCGCAGAAACCTTCACCACAGGCACGACAGTGGTGCTTCGACGCGTTGGACTCGAAGGGACAATGACACTTGAAGCATTCCTAGGAGAAAGAATGAGAAGAACGTTAAAGGAAAGCCAGAAAAAAATTTTATCGCTCGAAACTAAAATGGCGTCAAAGCTATCAACTTAAGACAGTTTGAGGTGTTAAAATAGCCGCAAAAATGAATTACCGATATTTCGTTGTTGGGCCTCCAATAGCTGGGTGCAATCTGGTCCGTCACCCAATCGCTGATCATCTTCGTGGGTTGCGAGCCGACGCTAGCCACTACATTGCTGATGCTAGTCACCCCATCTAAAACCTTCTGGGCCGAATTCTGGGAGCCAAACAGGGACTTGTGCTGGAAAGATTGTACATCCTTTTTCAACGTTAATAATTGTGCTTCATTTCTTTTGCATCAAAGGCTCAAAAGAACACTAATTTAAAAAAACAACGACAAACAAGAAAATTGTGTTCTTATAAGCCCTTAGTATTGCAAGTAACTTACTCCAGGCCAAACGTGGACAATGGCGAGTTCGACTGCTTCGTCTTTTGGGTCTTTGTTGCCATACCAATACTCGCGACTTTGATAGATTCTGCCGCAACGTGGACACTCTATGACATAGCCGGACCAAACGGAGGAGATTATACTGCTCCAGAATTGCTCGTTTTTCGCTTGGTAGCTCGGCTCCACGATTTGCTCTCGCCCGTTCTCTTTGCATTTCTAAAAAAACGAGAAATTAGTAAAACCCCTCTAATTCAAAACAAGTACCTTGCAATGATAGACGAAATTCTGGTACTGATGCTGAAGTAAGCACGGATTGGTATTAGAATGAGGCTCGTCTTCATCCTTGTGGCCCATCGACAAGTTACACCGAACCCCACACGACATACATTTGTCTTGGCACGTAAAGAAAGCGGAAAGGTAGAGTTGGGGCGCGGCGTCGCTTATTTGTCGCTGGAACTTCTCATTCAAAGCCTTGAGAATTTGATAAACGTATTTAGGGTTTCTCGATGATCTCACGTGGTTGGACTCAAGGTCCTGTTCTACTGCAAGTCTCAACTTCTTGAAAGGATCAGAACCGCTCCGATCCGACTCTCCGATGCCGATGTACTTCAGAGAGCTAAAGGTGTCAAAGTTTTCCCCAAGTTGAGTAAAGCTCTTTCTTAGAATATCTTCAGGGGATTCTTGAATCCCTGATATCATATTGAGGGTGTTTGTGTGGCGTGTCTCGTGGAAAACTATGACGCTGGGGCCTAAAGAGACAGCGGTGGAATTCTCTACTTCGTATTTGTCCATGACGGATTTCAAAGCGGGGCTGAAGTAGTCTTTGTACGCTTTGGAGGCGCCCCCTAGAAACGTGTACATGTCTCTAGGTAGTCGCTCTGCGTTGGTTCTATAAATAATAATATCAGATATTGCGAGGACTTTGAGTAGGAGGCGCGTCCTCTGGTTTTCTTTCTTGGTGATCCCCAAGAAGCCTTCAGTATCCACACAGATCATCTTGAGCTGTTTATGGTATTTCGCCCAGACGCCAATAGTACAAGAATACTGCGACGGAGACGTCTTAAAAATCTCTTTTCCTTCAAAGAATGTGTGATTCAACGTAAAGGACTTCCCCTCGCCGGTGTTACCAAATATAGAAACGACTTTAATCTTGTCCCCAGCGTCTATTTTTAACAGTTGAGTGAACTCTTCTTCAGACTTGATGAGGAGGCGTTCTTCGTCATCAAGAATGTGGACACTCTCCACCTTGGGGTCCGTATTAGTGTAACTTGTGAGATTCAAACTCTCTAATCTGTCTGAGTACGGCCCCATGGAGTTGAGGATCATACCGGAAGACATGGTTTTGTCTACCTGATTAGGAAACATTGTTCTTGCTCTGTTATGTCCGAACAGCGTTGTATTTACGTGCGTCACTGAAATTTCACATAGTTTGAGGTTAGGCGCGACCATGGAAAAATAACAAAGTGGGCTGGAAAAATGTCAGATTGACACTACCAACCCGGGCGAACTAACCTAATCACTGATAAAAAATGAGCTGAATATGCATCACAGGCGGTGAAACCGTGTTTTTCGCACCGAATGGGGCCGTACGCCCGAGAGGGCATACCAAAATAAATCTGACTGTGTTTACATGGATGAAAATATGTTGACGTGTTGATGCAGAAAATTAGTCGCATTTTATTGTCACTGAGACAATAACAACACACAATGGTATTAACACTAAATTTATGCAGGAAAAACGGAAAATCTTACCAAATTGGCGTGGTTCTACACATGCTACACATTTTTTTTGTCCAACTACTTACACATGACTTGACACTGACGTTTTTGACAGCTGATTAATTCAGGGAAAGTGCACCAATCGGAATGGGACACTCAAGGTCACTTCTTTGTGGTAAATGCGGTGGGTTTTGAAAAATTTGTTGTTATATTGGTTTCTATTTTTGGGTCTTCTGTGTGATGAGAGAGGATCGAGCCTGCGACTGAAAGAGGAATCGACGCTTCTGACCCCAACGGCAGTTCTTTATCTTATTTTTTTTGTTAAAAAGGAAATTTTATGGCAATTCCGATTTTGATTCTGAGTAATTAATTGTGACGAAGAGTGATAAGAGTGGAAGAATTGTCAATTAGTGATAAGAAGGTGATAGCGTGTCCTTCAACTGGACCTTTATGAAAAAAAGTCATGAAAGAGATATTTTATGTAAAGCGTGGACTTGAAGAAGAGCGCAGTTTGCTCAAATAAGGCAATCTTGAGTAAATATGAGGTATCAATTATTGCCCTCCAAAACTCTTGGTTTGTTGCTTTCAAGCAGATTTATCGCTGTTAACTTTACAATTATCAAGAATAAATATTTTCTTTCATATTTCATTTCCAAAATTAACATTTTTACTCATTCTTTTTTCATTTTCCTGTTTCCTCTCCTTTATTACGTTAAGCTATAGTGCTTGTATACTATTCCAAATCTTCTAACGTTTTTATGGCAGTACCACCCTTAAAAAATTGCGTCGACAAATTCGGTTCAATTCTGTTGCAGCCCACCGCAGTAATAATATGCAACAAACTTATTTTTGATTTCCCGATTAATTTTTTTCATTTTACGGGCGATATGATAATTTAATACGTATCTAATTGTTTGATTTATACCTACATTTACACTTTTGATTCTTACTGAGTAGTAAATTAAAAAAAACTTTTATTTAACTGTAAGAATTAGCTTTTACGAAAATGTAAAGAGGAATACTTAAGAAGGAAATTAAGGGATTTTCGCTCTCGCTTTTGAACTAATGACCAAGAGATAGTTTTCTAATTGAAATATGAGAGGTAAGTACCTATACTAGGAATAATTAAAGAAACATTTTAAGGTGGGAAATCTCTTGCTAATGAGCAAAAGATATATAAAAGTCTGTAAGAAATGTTACAAATTTAGTCTTTTTGCAAAAATCCATTACGGTGTGTGCTTTTTGAAAGATGTTTCTTTCATGGGAAGTAAACGAAAATGAACCTCGCAGTGAAGAAGATGAAAGTATTCACGAAGAAGATGAAAATGTTGAAGAAAATTTACCTGGGCCAAGTCGCAGTCGGCGAATGCATCTTTCCTTTGACGCCAAAGAAATTATTAAAAATGTGCATCAAAGTTTACTGGAAAAACAGTGTGCGGCTCCAATTAAAGTGTGCAGTGAACTTGTGAAAATGCCATTCCACTGTGCAACAAATTCTTCAACGGGAAAGTGTTGATAGAAAGAAACGTGACGTATGCAAGTTCTCAAAGATTTCGCAAGAATTGGGAACAGAAATAAAAAAGCTGATATATAAGATAAGTGCCTACAACTGCCAGTCTTAAACAAAAATTAACCGAATTGCAGTTTGACGTCACCTGTTCGGATGAAACGTTTCGTCAATACCTGAGGACCATTGGTTTTACATATAAAACTTTAAACCAACGCGTCTCAATCATGGAAACTCCTCGGATAAAAAAACTGAGATGGGATTATATCACACAAATTAGGCAGTATCGTGAAGAAGGGCGATACATCGTGTATCTCGACGAGACTTGGTACGACCGCCACGATCGTGTCAAAAAGGTACTTTCCGATGGATCATCGAATTGCTGTCTCCAAGGTCCACCTTCACGGGGTAAAAGAATCATAATTTTGCATGCCGGCGGAAGTAATGGATGGATGGGTGTCCAATGGTCTGCTTTTATCTGCAAAAATTTTTATAAATGACGAATGGGCAAAGGAACAGGGCCACATAGTGCTTCGACTGCCTTCTTATTACTGTGTTCTGAATCCCATCGAATTAATTTGGATCTCTCTGAAGAGATCGATTCGAAAGATGAACAAGTTTCCAAATTTAAGCTCGAACGTGGTGGACCTGATTCGAACAGAAGCCGCCAAAATTGGACCAGATTTGTGGAGAAACTGTATTAAACATGTTCAACAAGTTGAGGACAGTTATGTGTCGCCTAATTTTCCCAAATTTGTAATTAATTTAGACGAAAGCGACGGAGATGAAGATTTCACTGACCAATTAATAAAGAAGAACTCTTAATTCTTAATTAATTCTTATTCTAAACCCGGCCCTGTCCCAAATTCGTTCTTAACCACTTTCGGGGACCTGAAAATGATTTACAGTGGGGTTGTTGTCACTTTCGAGAACCCTCATAATCTTTGCAGTAATGAGGACTGTGTGCCATAAAAACGTTAGAAGATTTGAAACAGTATACTCCTCTACACAGTGTTTAAATATTATCTAGTCGAGTGTCTGAGATGAAAAAAAAATCAAATAATTGAGGGATGCTGGGTAATGAATAAATGTGGTCACTCTGTATTTACTCTCAAACGTAAGCATCGACGATAAAAGATAAAGCATTATCTAAAAATATTTTTTTCTTATAATCGGGTCTTTGGAAGATAAGTTGGGAATTGCGCGCTAATTTCGGAGCAGACTGCACATCAGAAATAAAATTATGACGCAATATTGAAATAATTCATTCAGCTCATCAGTACGCAGCAAAAAAGCACATTTTTTATTAAATTATTTATTTGTAATTATTGTAACGCCCATTTTTATATACATAAATAATGATAATGTTAATGAATTAACTAGTAACTTCAAATATTTGGGCTTTATACAAGTTTCAGAAAAATAACAATATTCAGACTTTTCAATTTCACATCCGACTGGTTCTACAGGAACGCAAAACTCAGTTTACAAATCATCTACGTCCGATTAAGAAATAAACATTTGGATATAGAAAAAATTACTATGATAGTAATAAATTAAAAGATACGCGAATATGTAATGGGTAATGAAAATGTGAGCATTGAACTAAAACATCTACAAACAGGTCAAAACAGTAAAACTAATACTTTTGTTCTAAGTACAGTAAAAACGGCGATTATTGCTGGAATTCCGTATGACAAAAGTACCGTGTTTAGAAAATGAACACATACGTCATTGACAGAATGAAAATGATCGGTGTTTTCTATTCTAATTATTTACAAAGTCGTTATTAAAAAAATATCCTCTAAGTCGTGTAACAATGATGCAAAGCAAAATGTACAATTTTGCCAACAATTTTCATAAAATAAAAGAAAACAAAAACTGTAGATATAAACTAATCTCTATATTGTATACAATGAAAGATATAGACAATTTTGAGGCACTTTGAAACATTGTCAGAATTGATCATGACTTGTTTGTAATTTGTTTTGGTTTGGGGGTGATTAACAAAACCGGACTGGAAGGCCGCGAGGGTTTCCGAGTTACCGTCTGTGGAATAACAGTCAACGATTTCGGGATTTTCGGTAAAGACAACGGTGGCTTATTCTCACTAAATCTAGTGTCCAGTTTCTCCACTTGCTTGTCTAGTTTATCTAAAATATTCTCCGACTCACTCGGTTCGTTCTTGGGGCTCGTGGCGGTCGTCGTTTTGGAAATCACTAAACCCTTTCTCGGACCCATGGATTTCAGCACCGAATTGTACGCCACTTTCACTTTTCCAGCGTTAGACGCTTCTTGCATTCTCTTTTGCTTCAGCTCGAAGCTCTTTTTGATCGCGCACATCTTCTTGTAGTCTTCCAGAGTGATATGGTAGGGTTTCCCGCCGGAGATGACTTGCACCAAGCCTGCTTTGCGCTCTGTGTTCTTTTTGGTCGGATCGATGGGAATTAGATTCGGTCTCCAGTTCTTTGTGATGGGGAATTTGATTTTTTGTGACTGTGGGGCTTTGACTAGAGGCGCCACAGGGCGGTTTGTGCCGGGTTGGAGGGAAATCAGACCAGGGGGAGCTCCGACGGGTTTTGGTTTCGTCACGACAGGCGGTGGGATGAGAGGAGGACTGTTGAGTTGGGAGATGGTGATGGGGGTGCTTTTAGGGACATTGGCGGCGTTGATGGTTGGTGGAACTGCTGGTGGTTCCTTCGGGGTGGGATTTGAAGGCTTCGACGTCTTGTTGAAAGGAATCATGCTGATGGGTTGCACGTTACCGGCAGAGGAAGGAATATTATCGTAGGCTCGCAAGCGGTTGTGCACCGATTCGCTGTAGTTGATGGAGTGATGACTGGCGTTGGACGCCAAAATGAGATCGCCATTCCTGAAATACTTCTCCAACAAAATCAAGTGTCTGAGGAAGCTACTTTGGTTTCCGTAGGGCTTCTGGAGCTCTTGCCACAAATGTTTAGTCTCCATGTCATATTGAATCACCGACGTGCACTTCTCCCATCCTTCAGGCGTGCGCTCTTTCACATTACCAAAGTCCACGTGACCCTGTAGAGGAAGATCTTCTTCGCAAGGAAACAATTGCCTCACTGATATGGAAGGATTGGAGCCCAGCCGTTGCACCGCGATATCACTACTTTTATCATTCTTCAATTTCTTGGAAATCTCGACAGCTTGTTTGACAGATTCTGGGCGTGGAAGCTTCTTCATTTGAGGTTTAGTTGGTTCTTTCTTTGATTCAGTGTCACTGCCGCACTCCATCGCAATCGATGGAATTAAAGTGTTGTAGTCCACCATGTAGTCTGAAGGCGATTCTGGTCGAGATGTGGAGTCGTTTGAAGGCACACGGCTTTGGTCGGATTTCTCTACGTCTAGTTGAGTTTCGGCAGCTTCGCCGAGGAGCGATTGGTTCTTTGCTAGTTTCCGCTTCTTACGGAACGGCTCCTTTTCGACTTTTGTGTCCTTGGTCGGAATGATGATGGGCTCTTCGGCGGCGGCCTCATCCATGGGAACAATGTCGTTAAAGTGGAGCAGTCTGGAAACCAAAACCTTCATTTGATGCTTAACACAATCAATGAAATTACCTTTTCTTGTACTCTGTGAAGAAGGTTGCACTATTTTCAGGTCGCTCATCCTGCGCCTTGAGGATAATCGCCGCAAAATATTTACACAACTTACAAACCACCGGTTTATCCGTCAAACTCAGTGGAATTCCTTCCGCGTCTAACGCGGTATTCAGATCTCCAGTTTCAGGTCCTAGGTAATGAACGTGGTTCTTCGCCAAGCGTCTCTTGCACATCGCGCAAACCATAAGATATTCGAGGGCTGAGTAGTGGTCATCGCAGATGGGAATCGAATGCAACCCCGGATTATCCAAGTCTATGTTTATCTGCAAGGAAAAAGTTACGCCAATTCAGTTGAACACCCTCTAAACTCACCACTTCGCAAATACTCTTCCGCATCTTAATAATCCATTTCCTCCTCAAGATATTCGTCGCGACGTTGCGACACCCTAAGACATGGCAGTGGTCTTGTCGTGGCCCAGGCGCCACTGTTGCGCTTCTTTTGTACGATTTATTGGTATACGACGGCGTGTTGGCTTTCCGGTCGACGTGACGATAACACGCGTCGCAAAGACAAGAGTCTCTCGTCAAGTGCTTCTCAGCTGAAAACAACAATGAAGAACACTTCAAGTTACTGCGACGACTTACAAGATAAGATTTTGTTTTGGCGGTCAACACTCTTCATTTGTGCGATGTGGCAAGGCGTGTCGAAAAGACCGAATTTGCCGAAACAGTAGGAACATTCGTCTTTGCAGATCCTTCCAGGGTGGATACTGAAAGAACTGGCTTTCTCTGGGATGACCAGAGCTTTGGTGGCTCCTTCTTGACCGGCGGCCTCGCCGTCGGAGGTGTGTTCGCTACTGCCGTCTAAAAAAAAAAGTTTGAGTTTGGAGCCCGTGAAAGAAACTTGAAGAAAGACCGGTCTAATGGACCCAAAGCAGCGCTCAAGAGTCGAGCAAACAGTGTAGTACGATTAAAATAAAAAAGTGCGATCATAAAGTAAAGAGTTAACCCCAAAACCAAGTAATTACCCATGTTAGAGCGGTTAGAATAATGTGATTTTCTGTGCGCACCAGCCGTGTCGGACGACTGACCACTGTGTTTCCAGCTGGTGGATGGACCCTGAAAAATACACCTAGAGCGATCGTCCCTTCAAAAGTAAAAAACTCACGTCTTTGATTGTCTTATCTTCATCGACTCCGTTCTCACACTCGATACTCTTACTCTTCTTCTGCAGGGTCAACTTCATGCTGGTTCTCCCTTTCTTCTTCTCGCCACGGTTTATTTTAATCACAGTCTTTAGAGTACCAGTGTACAAGTCCGCCTTTTGTTCGACTTTGTCTTTGTTCTTTAGCTTGGCTTCCTTAGCTGCCTTCAGACTTTGCAAGCCTAACGCTTGAAGGATGTTTTCTTTAATGGCTAAGTTTTCGGGACTCTCCTCCTCTTTGTGCCGGTCACCATTCTGGAGGACCACTTCTTCAACACCGTTAACTGGTTCGGCTTCGGGTTTGACTTCCTCAGTTTTGTCTGGAGGATCCGGGATTTCTTCAGGTATCGTTACTTCTTCTAGAGGCTTTTCTTCTTTCGCCGGTTTGTTGTAGAACGCCTCCGTGCTCACAGTCTCCACTTTAGCGCTCTTCTTGTACTTTTTTTTGTCGTCTTTCTCCACGTACTTCTTGTCGTCTTTAGTGTCGTTGAAGGTCTGTTTCATAATATCCAGAATGAGCGACTTTTCAGGAACTTTTACGCTAGGACTTACTGATGTAGTCTCGATAACGTCCTCCTCGTGTTTAATTTGAGCGTTGACGGTGGTATTTTCTTTGTTACATAAATTCGAATTAGTGTCCGTCTCTGTGTCGTTCGACAAACTCCTTTTGATGGGGACATCGCCAAAGTCGTCGAAATTCTCCTTCTTTTCCGGTTTGATGGTCTCTATGTCTTTGTGCTCGTTGTTTTCTGCACCATGGACTGACGACAAATCCGAGAAACTACTGTCAGATTCATACCCTGAAAACTTGGAGAGCGACATCTCGCTACCGCTGAATTCCGAGCAATTTCTGCGTCTTCGTTTATGCGTGAAATCCACACCTTCCAACAGCTCGAGATCTTTCAGTCTTCTTTGTTTTCCATTGCGTAACATCCGCGCCGGGGAGTCCGAGCGCGTTCTGTAAGGGTTGGACCGCCGATTCAGAGGGAGTTTTGGTAAGTTCTTCGCTCGTGGACTAATACATCTAGGGAGGTTATTGAAGATGGAGAGTCTGGTGAGATTTTGATCTCCTTCGCCCGCACTAATGGGGAACTTCTCGATACTGTGCCGGCGCTTGACCACCGGTAAATCTTTGAATTTTCGCACGTTCAGGTCCAACATATCGATGACTTTCCTCTGAGAAGGACTCAACTTACTTAGAGTGTTTTCAATGTCTTTCTTTTTCCTCTTGACGACTTTCTTTGGTTTCAACGATTCGCCTTTTGAAGACTCCGACACGAGGTCTTCTTCCTTGATATCTCCAGCTTTGATCAGCGACGACAAATCGCTCATCACATCTTCAATAGTTTCGGTCTCCACCTTCGCTTTTCTCTTATACACCCGCTTTGTTTTTGTCGGATCCACCGCCAGATTCTCCGTATCCGAGCTGTTCGCCTTTTTCGCATAACTCTCGATCCTGGGCGCCTTCCCCGTTTTCTTCTTCTGTTTATTGTCTTCTTCAATCGGCAGAATCGGCTCCAACACCGGCGGCATACTCTCCTCGCTCTTCACCTTCGCCTTCTTCGGTTTGATCTGTTTAACGCACGTTTTGAGCAACTTCTTCTTCGTTTCGGCGTTCTTCGGGTTTAGCATCGCTTTAATTTTTTGCTTGATTTTCACGTTTTTCTTCATTGGTTTCAACTTTATTGCGATTGTTGGTTTCTTGGTAAGTTTCTTAGGGGCGGCCTTTGTTAGTTTTTTGGCTAAGGTGGGTGGTTTCGTGGGGGTGGTTTTAAGTGGAGGCTTCTCAACGGGGTCATTTTCAACGGGCGGTTTTAATTCGGGGGTCTCTTCTTTGGGCGGCACAGGAGATGATGTGTTTTGTTTTTTGACAGGTGTAGGTTTCTTTTCCCGAGTTGCCATATCATTACAAAGTTCTGGAAGAAGATCAATGTTAACACGAGTTTATTGCGCTGTTAAACTGGTTTGTGAATTTTTTTAAACGAGCTTAGGATATCCGGCATTATATGGACAGATGTGGAGGTTTCGTCCTCGAGAAAATCAGGTGGTAAAATAATAAACACGTCTTAATTGTTTGAATTTCTTTTTCTCAACAATAAAATTTTCCTTCTTTATGTTGGCACGAAATGTCAGGGAAAGTTACAATAATTTGAGGCCATTTCATTCAAAACATTTTTACTTATGTTATATTGACTCTGTTGGGCGGCACCGTAATATTAAATATTCATGTAAATTTAGAACGTTCGGTGATTAATACTATTTGTTACCGAAATTTTCGACGTAAAGTCCCTTAAATCTAATAGAGAAACTTGAAAGTTATAAAATGATTCGCGTACACCTGTTGTACCCGCATGAAAACTCTTCGTACTTCGTTTCAAAATTCGAACCAAAGAGGTTATTGTCTCGTGGATAATTACAAAGAAACCGTTTCTTCCTACTGTAATAAATCAATTCCCAGTTTTTCCTCTCGCATAAAAAACCGATAACTGTAAATATTCATAAATACAAGTAAAAAATCAATTCCTGACACCGCCGCAATTGCGTGAGCTTTCGTATTTCTAACACATTTTCTTCCATATTTCAACCAGAGTGAAAGCTTGAGTTATTATAAAACATTTGGAGCTTTTTCCAGGGGAAAATTGAAGAATCACGACAAATGAGCAGTAAATAAAACGAACTATAATTGCTACAATATCGATGTAGTTATTAATACCGCGATCACAATTATACAAGAAATTTCAATTGCTTTTCTGTAAATATTAATGACCTATTTTGTTAATCCGATTCTGGAGTTTGGAGTTCAGGATCGATTTCTTCATGGGGTGGAAAAACAGTTGAAAATTTAATTATTCTGGGTCAAAAATGAGGCGATTCGATCGATGTTTAGGCCAGAGTTTTCATAAAATGTTTGCTTGAATTTTCGAGACAATTTTGTAACTTTACATGCGATAGTTAAATTAATTCGGTCGGTTTCTGCCCCCACCAGTTTCTTTACATTAAAATGCACTTAATTGAATTGGTAAACACTAAACGACAGACAAACGGAGGAAATTCCAAAAGCGAGAGTCCCATTAATAGATAACAATGCTCAAATTAATCAAACATCGAGAGTTGCATCTTTAAGGCGATTTTTTCGGGTTTTTATACCGAGTGGCTGTAAATTTTTGCGATTTTTTGTCAGGTTGGCAATACTACACCGTATTTTAAAATGATTTTGATTAAGTTACCTTTGGAATGTAATTCCTTTCGTGTTTGCACTAAACCTGTCACTTTGGATTTCTGTCAATGGTGTCATTTGTCAAATGTCAAAATTGCTAATAGGGAGATAATTTAAATAACAAACAGAAAAATTAAGCAGAGGTAAAAGCAGTTTTATCCCTTCATCGGTCCAGTTTTCCTAGATCAATGTCTACCTAATAATTTTTGAAATTTTGAGGTTATGTAACTAACGGTCCAATCATTATCTTTGTAAAGTGGCATTTTTTATTTTGAAAAAATGACAAGAAATGACATTTACGATTGCTCAGGTTTACCAATCTAAGAAAATCTCCTTTATAGTAGGTACCAAAATTTAACAAAATTGTAAAAAGTTGACAACCAGTATAAACTAAAGATTTTCTTATCTCAAAGTTGAAAGTTTTAAATTAAAAATTACTAGTAAATATTGAAATAGTAAAATTACTACTAAATAGGAACAGCAGGCCAAACAAATTAAAATATTTCAAATTCTACTTTCAACGTCCTTTTTGAATAATCCAAATGTGTCATTCTAATTGGCTATGAAATTATATCGTGTTTAATTCAGATAATTCTAAAAAAATATCAAACGTTAAAATACACGCACTTAAACAATAATTTTTATCAATTTTAAGACTTATTTATAAATATTCACTGATATATGGCTTAGGTTTGAATTTTGAGGATTTGGAGCGAAAAGTTTCAAGTAGAAATTAAAATCCATCTCTAGAGAATAATTCATGATAGTTGGCAGTCATGAGTCTAATATCCATTCACAAAAAAATAAAGTTACTAATGTTGGCGAAAACAAAACATCCTAAACGTGACAGTTGGCGAGAGTGGTAATTAAATAGTCGGTTGACGTTTCTAATGTCAAAAAGTCAATTTCAAAGTTTCAAATTCGACTATAATCATACTTTGCGCGAGCAAAAAATAAAGAAATGGATAATTTCTACACTGCATCTTCCCTTAGATAACCTAAAATTAAATAAATAGGTCTGACATTAACAACAAACTTCAAAGTATAGTCCCAAAAATAATTCGATTTATGCAGATCGCCTAGTAGACTCAGATTTACGACAAATTAAGATAATTTGATGGATATTAGTTTCAATTTAATGACTACTTGTCATACATCGTTTTATCGATTTTGAAAATTTGAGTGTAGTCTACACATTACTGTCAATTTGACGTGTCAAAACTGACAGTAATAATGAAATACATAAAGGACGTTTTGCACTTTATGACAATCAAATGCCTTTGATGTCCAAAATAATTTGGTCGCGACTGTAGAAACCCCAAATTTTTGATTTGTTGGTAAAATTACTGCAGAGCTGTCATCAAAAACATCTCAAGAATGACATCATATTAGATATTTCAGGTTTCTTTAGAAGATCTAAAGTTTATGACTAAGGCAGACATTGGTTTGATGTACGTCACGTCGGTTCTTAATTGATATGCTCAAGGTCCAAATTACTTAACCTGGTGGACGTTAATTTTATTTTTTTACTGAGAAAATCTTGAACCGACTGGAAGTTTAGCTCTTGACTGTAAATCTTCATGTAAAATTTCAAAATCAGACAACGAAAGAAAAACCCAAAGCCCATTTCTATATTCAAATCGTTCGTAAAAAACGTAAATTGATTTATAAAAATTGAGTGACACAATAGATAACAACAAAATGGCGCCCCGTTGCTGAATAATTTTGCGATATCGAGTGAAGCTTGAAAGCTCCGCCGTGGATGAAGTCTTCTTGTTTGAACTTAATCTAGCATTGATATTTCCCACGTGGAAATTTTGGATTTCCCTCCACCCTGTTGCTGCAGTAATTTCAGTAAAACTTAGCTAGTAGTGAATCAGTGATCTAGCAATGAAGTTTGCTATTGAAAACCGCTCGTGTGTTTTAATGGGCACCACCCACTTGACGAGCAGTAAAAAAAAGTAATAAAGCTCGTCCAATGTCGCCTTTGTTCAAGAGTGTAGTTGTCGAATCCTGTCGCATAGAGGCGCTCGAAAAACGAAATAATCTCGATAAAATTCCGTTGCATAACCGAAAAATTACAGTATCGGCCACAGCACACTTTCTTATCTGTTAATAAACAAAAAGCGCGCCTCCGCACCCCCCAACTGTGTAAATAAAGTAGCAATGGTCAGCGCCCCCTATGACAGGATGTGCCCCGCCGTGGGGGGCGAGGGCCGGAGCATGGAGGCTGCCCCCCGAAACAAGCGCGTAAACAAAGCAAATGACCTGTTAGCAAGGCGAGTTTCACCATGAAAATCGCGTTATATCGCACGATCGACGCCCGTTTCTGTTTATATCGGATGCGAATCGAGTAGACATGGCGGAAAACGCGAAAAAATCTCGCATCGCGGGGGTAAAACAACAGAAAAATGCTTCAAAGGGTTTCTTACCTTCCCTGAACGGTGTTTCACAACGCCACCTATGATATATGCGTCGTCGCTATTCCACCAAAAGCACGTACTCGGCGCCGAAGGCTCACGATCGCGTCCGACAGCTAAACGATGCACATGTTTGCGACGGATTTTACGGAAATTATCGCCAATTTCGAGGATAATCCGCCGGATTTTCCGATGGTTTCCACGATTTTCGGGTGTAACGCGTCCGAATCCGTGAAAATGTTCAGAAAAATTGCTCGAAAACGGCGTGGAACACGAAAGAAAACTTTGTTATTGACGGCGGAATGTCGGAACTATTAGAATTACTTTGGCTTGTCACGGCGATAGGGACGTGGTTCTTTTGCCAGGAATGTGGCTAGTTGTAACTGTCGCCGGTAGTGGGCAAAATGGCGCGCGAGGCGCTTTTGTACACTCATTTTCCAGGCTTATTTTATTTATTTTGACCAAGGTTCAAGGTCTGATCCGAGACAGGACGGAAAAATCGCGGACTTTATCGAATTTTGTTTAATATTTATTCCGATACGATTAAATACCTCTTTTAGGAATTTAGGCTAAAGTGGAGGGGACATTTTTAGATGCTCTCTCTTTACTCACCCTGTTGCTCGCGGTTTCATCGCGATATCCTTTTACAGGACACCTGCAGGATAACGATTTTAACACGACTTTTTCGCTTAATCCATTTTCACAATCACAAACTAGAAATACACCGTGACAGACCAACATTTTCTCCGGAAAATTATCAAATAAATTGGATTTGTAGACTAAGCGTGTCAAGGCGAAAATATCCCAGATACTGCAGAATTTATGGAAAAATCCGGTCAACAAGCTTTTATTTAGGTCTGTTATTTAATCCCCCATCCCCAATTCCTACAATTTATTAGATATCAATAAATATATTTGAAATTTATCCTAATTTATCCAACTTCTCTTCGATTTCCTTGAATTTTTATGCAGATTTTGTCATTTGAAACAATTAGACAACAAATCAAGAGTAGCAACCACCCCAGTTTTCATTGGCGGAGCTTTAAATTTAGGTATGCACCACCATTTTTTATTGCAAACGTTGAAACTTTCAAGTTTCTAAAAGTTTCGTCAGCCATTTGGCATATTTGACACCAAAGTTAAAACTCGCCACACAAAATTATCGCAAATTCGACTCAATCTTATTTTAAAATTGCATTAAAAAAATCATTGTCAATTCTCACCAACTTAACGAGACTTTAATTTGATGGAGCATTTATAGGGCAATTCTAAAATGCAAATTAAAGTGATGCAGCTCCATTCTACAATCCTTTCAGAACACTAACAGTTGCATTAACTGATTTAACGCAAATGTGGCAAAAATTCGCAGTAAAATGTTAGAAATTTAATTGGCTGCATGCTACGAAGAATACTAACTGTTATCAGTATTCGAGAAGGTAAAACAATCTGCCAAGGCCAACTGTAAAACTCATGGTAAAAATTAGAACTCCCACTTTTGTTTTTTGCAATTTTTTGCAATACGTGTCAATTTTTTGGAAAAGGTTCAATATGAAATTGTTGAAATTGATTTAATAAGCACGTATTAGTTCAGGAAAAAAAATTTTAGCCACAATTTTTAAAACGACTTTATCCATAAGTCCATACTTATACTACTGTTCAGAGTCGTCTTATGGGGTTAATAAAACGTCTTATGTTTTCTTAAAACATTTTTTTTAAATAAATATGTCAGCGGAACGTTTTTCTTTTTATTACTGATGGTATGCTTTTCTTGTCCTCCAATTCTCCAGAACTCCTTCGACAATATAACTAAAATTGCTTTCTTAGCTTCTTAACAGCAACCCATAGAGCATCTCTAGTAAAAAAAACGTTTCATATGACCTTTTTATGTTTGCTGCGGTTATGGACAAAATTTTGTATTGCATTCTTGTCTTATTAGGTGAAATCACTCGCTAACCCTTTTCTTTCGGGTTTTATAAACCTTTTAAGACACTAATAAAAGAAATTACTATTTTCCACACTTATATGAACTGTTTTAACTAACATTTTGTCTACTAGTGGATTAAAGTTAATTTATTCCACCGTTACAAAAAGTTTTCTTCACACCACATTTTGTGTGAAATTTAAATGTATATTTTTTAATTACGAATAATTTGAGTTTGAAATTGTGGATAAAACGTTATATTGTATTCGTATTTTAGTTACATGTATTCCACCTAAGAATGTTAAACACTTGAACTATAAAACGATAAACGTCCTCTAAGCACTTATACAATAAATAACTATTATTTAAAAAAAGTGTTATTAAAATTAAGCTAAATTAAAACTTTAATTTTGATTCAATACTTGACATCATGTTAAAGCGACATGTGATGATTTTTCCACCAATCGAATGTTAGTAATCGTCAAATTAGTTGCGAGATTACTTTAATTAGAATTAAATTATGGTGTAAACCGGCCTATAATGTACTAATAATTTGATTGCTCTATAAATTTCTTGATTTAAGAAAAAATTATTCAATTTCAGTTTGCAAACTTTGAATGTTTCTAAAAAGAGTCAATAACTCAAAAAAACGAAAATTTTAGCTTCAGAAGGAAAACCCTTACGCCACAAAAGTTCGATGTTTGATGATTTCAATCTTTTATTTTATATTTCTTATTGTATAATTTCTCACCGGTAATTTTCCCAGAAAGAATTTCTTGCTGATGATTTGTGGGAATTTTTGTTATCTATAGCTATAGAATCTCAAAGTGTTGACGTTTTATGTTCAACTAAATTTTAAATAAAATAAATTAATTAAGTCTCGAAACTATCGTTTTATTTAAACAAATCTTACAGAAAATTCTAGGTACACTCATTCTGTTCCTAGCAAGTGTGAATCAGACATTTAAAATAAAGTTTACTTCCATCGATTTTTCACCAGGAATGGTGAACGTTTTAGCACTTTTCGTACCAATTCATACCATCAAACCCACTCTTTCATAATTAACTGTTCTTCCATATTTAAAGGCAAAAATGAAAATAAAGTAAGTGTTGATTTCAGTACTAGTGCGTGACTGATTATCTCAACAATTTTTATTATACGCTTGTTCTCACGACAAAATTTTCTCACTAATTCGAATTGTGCAAAAAGATCTTTCAAATCTAATTGAGACAGTGCCACACTAATTTATTGTTTTTTTAAGGTTGCAAGATGAAGGTTTAGTCCTTTTATACTATAGAAATATTTCTCTCGATATTAGCAGGAATCACGGTAATAATGTCGATAACCGCTCTGGCAAGAATTAACAGTTGAGTTTGTAATAACGAACGACTTCCTTCGGTTTCTTTCCGCTGCAAGGTGCAATAAGAGGCGTTTTTAATGTAGTTTTTTTTATTGAGTTTATATATATCTTGCATTACACATAATCTTACTTACAATATTTAAAAACATTGCGTTTACTATACATAGTAGGTTATCTACATCTACATCTAAATTTATCAACATTTGCACTTTCTTCGACACAATAAGTACGTCAATTCGGTAAGATAATGACATGAAAAAATGTGGAACAACGATCCGTTAATTAAGTTCCCTGTTAATTACATAACGGATATTATTTATAGAAAACTATTTCCATTTGGCATAGTCCTTGCAATGTACAGATTATACAAAAGGTTATACAAAATTATAAGTCTCTAAGTCCTAAATATGTACAACAGACAGGTGCGAGTGGAAGCAAGTCGACAAATTGTTTCCATCGCTGTACAGCAAATATTGCACTACGAGAAATAATGAAATATTACAACTTTATACACAGTAGAGAGTCGAGGGAATGACTCGTGCGAGTGAGATTCGATGCTTTCACAAAAATTTGTACATTTTCACTAAAAAATGCATTTTTAGAACCATGTTGTCGTTGCTACGGTGTTGACGTTTCGTTAGTTTCAAGGCTGAACTGGTTAATCGGTTAATTAACGCTTCCTTACTTTGCACAAAAATTACACCTTACGGCAAAGCTCTCGGGGATAATCCAGATGGTCACATTTTCACCCTATTTTTAGTTTGGGTCTTTACCTGAAGGGTGCACCTTTCCCGTCTAACCGATTTGCATTCGCTCTAAGGTCGAAAGAGAAGCATTCTAATTGATAAGCGTTCGGAAATAGAAATTATTATTTTGACGCAGGGCCCATTTTTAAGTGGCATTGGACTAAATTTAGTTCATCAAGGTAAATGTAATAAATTCAATATTGACGGTTAGTATGCTGCTTTTTGTCACTGCAAAGGTCATCAACTTCGAATTACGGATTCAATCAGCACTGACTCATTTTGTATCTTCAGTACAGTGAATCAGAGGATTTTCAGAATGTAAATACTTCAGGCGTGATGGGGTAATTTGTTTATTAGTTTTGAGCAAAGTTTGCGGAGATTTATGGCGACATTCGAAGGAGTTTTCACGTTTTTCCGTTTACGGTCAATTGGTTTTTAATTACTATTAAATTAATTGGAAATTTCAATACAATTTGAGTTAGGCCATTTTTGAACAATTCAACATTCTTTTGAGCGTTTGTTTTTCGGAGTTAATTTCACATCTTTTATCATTTTGAGGAATTTTCAAGCTTTCGCTTGAGTCAATCTCTAAATCAGTTTTCACCTTTTAGTGTTAATTTGGGTGTGAATTCATTTCATTTTTTGGTTAGTCGTTAGTAGTTGGTTACAATTTTCATGTTTTTTGAGAAATCTAAAAGTGTATAATGGCAACCAAAATTTACAGAATCGTGAGTCATGAAAAAAATCAGAGAATCTATTTTTTGCTTCTTTTTCATTCTTTATCCTAATGCATTGCTAGTTGAAGTAGTCCAAGGTATACAATGATCAGTAAAAAAAATTACCATCAATTTACCAAACACCCTGTATGATGTATAAAGTGAAAATTATTTTTTGATATATCAATATTAAAACCATTTCCGTTATTTATTATCTTTTTATTTTACAATTTAATCGGTTTGCCCAATTTTTTTTCACTAAAATTCGTATTTTTGTTACTTTTTAAGTGATGTTATGACAATGAAATTTGGAAAAGTTACTATTTTTACAGTGTTCATTAACTGTGCTAAAATCCAAATCTTTAAAACAAAAAAATAGAGATTTAAAAAAATTTCATTTTAGTACGAACCAATTTTTTTTTACTTTTCTACATTAAAATTCGTATCTTTGTTAGTTTGTAAGTTATGACTACGAAATTTCAGGAGGTTACAACTTTTAAAGCGTTCATTATCTCTATAAAGGTACAAAAATTTAGAACAAAAATTAGAAATTTTAAACAATTTCATTTTAGGACAAATCAAAACTTTTTAACTTTTTTTCCATTAAAATTCGTATCTTTGTTAGTTCTTAAGTTATGAGTATGAAATTTAAGGAGGTTACTACTTTTGAAGTGTTCATTAACTGTACCAAAGTACAAAATTTTAGAACAAAAAATAAAAATTTTACAAAATTTTATTTAAAGACACACCAAGAATTTCTTGTTTCACCTAATTATTGGAAGTAAAATCTTCGACTCTACTTTGTGCTTTGTGAACTTCTTCTGAAAATTTTCATTTATAGATAATTTTGTAGTCCTTAATTTTTGAACCCCGTGGAAGCTGATTTCGTATGACAAATAATTATAGACTTTCCTTTAAAAAGTTAAAAAATTTGGCTCCTGGAAAAATTGTAAAACGCCATTAATTATTGCTCCTTACTAAAAAGGATACATGGGTTTCGTCCAAAATTTTGCTACTCAGTGCAAAGTTTCCTCAAAAAAACTAGGAGCGAGAAAACTTGATAAAACAGACAAACATCATTGTCAGATGAAATCAGCTTCGACACTATTTTCTAGTTCCTGAGCTTCTGAGAATAAAAATTCAACTATGTTTACTGAAGTAATTTCACGATTATCCAATTAAATTTACACTTCTGTACGTTAAGAAAAACTAGTGTAAACGATACTTTAATGTCATTATGATTAATGTTTTGAAACGTCAAAGTTGATTATTTATGGGGAATATTAAGGTCATTTCACTTTTGATTGACATTGTCCAAAATTCTATTCTATGACGTGACACGACTATGGACGTGTTGTTCAATTTTTGAGGTTTTTCTACATCCAAATTTCAAAAAATTAAACATTCGAAAGCTGTTTTAGGTTGCAAATGTGTATCAAAAGACACCAATTGTAAAATGTTGCAATAAAGAAATAAAAGATATTATAATTAAAGCCAACTTTACTTCATAAGAAATAGTAGTTTGGGCAGTTAAAGTCCGTTTTTTTATTAAAAAACACCGCACTCTCCCACCACTTTACAACCGGCAACGTCGTCGATTGTGACTTTTTGGTGATAAAATCAAATAGGTTAGCTGCCTAATTGACAATTTGATTACACAAAACGGCCTTTCAGGCTGTGCCGAGTCTTTTCACTATTAAATCCTTTGATTTGCAATCCATCAGGCTGTAAAAGAAACGTTTTCAACAGAAACACTGCGTAATTTTCAGAAATGTTAAAAATTTGACAACTATTTTCTCACCAAAAATCTCCCTAGGCAACGTTGCCAGTTGTAATGCAGGAAACGATTG
The DNA here is from genome assembly GCA_029298725.1 of Gnatocerus cornutus. Lineage (NCBI taxonomy): Eukaryota > Metazoa > Arthropoda > Insecta > Coleoptera > Tenebrionidae > Gnatocerus > Gnatocerus cornutus. The sequence goes on from CM055516.1 coordinate 8,214,307, forward strand.
CGGTGTTGGTGGCTTTTAAAAAAAAAACGGATTTTTCGTGAATTAGCTTTTTGAAATACAAAAGACGATCGTGTAAGTTAAGTCAATGTAATTTGTAGAATTAAATTTCTTTAAACATAAGTAGCATCTGGAGAACAATTCATTTTACTTGGATCATGTTTAAGGATTTACACTAATTAATTATGTGTCTTGGATGCACAGCAATCTTCATGTCAAAATTGACACATCTCAAATTTCGGAAGAGCAATAATGCCATCTTTGTCACCTAAAAATTTCCAAAGTTCATTCATCAAGATTTTAACCGTAAATAAAGAAATAACTGTCAAAGTGGACATTTGCAACCTAAATGGACTGTACAGTTGGTTTAGGTTTAAATGGTCTACTTAATGTCGCAAATTCTAAAATTTTCATCATGTAACTCGTTCCTATTGCCGATGTGAATTGGGTTTTGGGGAACAAAAGACGATCGTGTAAGTTCTGTCAATGTAAATTTTTCGGAATTAAATTTGTTTGTTACGCTTTTTAAACAGCACTCGTATCTGAGGGGAATTTTACTTCACAGGAACCTCTTTAATTACTTAATACACAGAGCATCTCATGTCAAAACTGTCAAATGTCAAATTCTGGGAAAGAATGTTGCCAACCTTGTCGTCTTGAAATTTCCAAAGATCCATCAAGATTCATAAAAATTCCTACTGTCAAAGTGAACATTTTCAACTTAAACTTACTGTAAATTTGTTTCAGAATTCTCGGAAATTAGCCATAATTAAATATAGACTACTTATGGATGTATTTTTTATCCACTTATTCCCGATTTGCTGGATTGCAACTCCACTTGCGTGATGACTCAAATCAAACATTTCTTGGCTGAACTAGAATAAATCCGTTTTATAAATAAAAAGTCACACGGCCACTTGAGTCATTGTTTCCGATAAAAAATCTGTTGATACTTTCAAAGTAAAAATCCCAAGTGCGCTTCCGGATGATTTAAGTCGAGTTCGCCTCAATAAAATACTTCTCTTTCCTTTAATTTAGCCAAAGCTCAAGACCATTTCCGCAAGCTTCACAACCATTTTTAAGTATCTTCGCTTCCTGTAAAAAATCACAGTTCCCACCGCGCATTTTACCCGCAACTACTCCCTCATCTGCCCTTCTTCATTCTGTCAGAAAATACTCGGACTAGTCTCTGCATTGACCACTTCCTGGTGATGCAAATTGTTCGCATTAGCATCGCTCGACCTCACCTGCATCATAAGATTATGGTTGAGCATTTTCGCGCTATGTTCTTGAGCTTTAGCTCGCAGACAAGCAATGGAGTTGTTCCTGAAGGCTTCTGGATCTTCTGGGTACGGTGGTTGCGTCGATGGTAGAACATGCTGTTGTTGATCTTTATCACCGGAAACCGTGACGCTGTGACCGGGAGGTGGCTGCTGCTGTTGAGTTTGTTGGCTGGAGGTGGCGCTCGTGTCGCTTGTTTCCGTTCGCATGGATGTTGTTTCTTCATGGTCGCTGTTGCTTTCTTGATCTTTGAGATGTTCCGCCGCCTCCAAGGATTTACGGTGCATTCCTGCAAAGGAAAGTTTTATCAAAACGGGAGGTGGGACGGTTTTAGCGCTGCTTTTGAGGCCGATTAACTAAATTAAAGAAAGAAAGGGGGAGAAAGTGAAATCATCATTGGAATTACTGCGAAGGGGCGGTGGTTGAAACCTGGCAGCGAGAAAAAGTGCAGGTGATATAATGCACAACTCTTGATGTAGGTCACGTGGGGAAAACTTGCAGATTGGAGTTGGTAGTGTCGAAGAGAAAGCTTCGGGATTGACATTGAAAAGACTCCACTAATATGGAAATTTTTACAAGAAATTTTTTTTTTCTTGACTTTAGATTTTGTTTTACTCTTTAGATCGAGTACCTTTATTTCCGTTTAATGAAACTTTTATTGTTCTAAACATCTAAATATGTATCTAAATTTTTCGGCGCCAAAAAATAGCTTCTACTTTTAATTTCTTCGGAATATTTCCGTGAAAAATTGAAAATTCTATTGCACCGATTTTGCTCATTCACTGATTAAAGCGAACATAAATTATAGAATTTTTTACTGTATTCAATAAAAGTCGGCAATAAAAATTTAATAGCAGATAACCCACCTAAAATAATGAACTTAACTTTGAACAGTCCTTGCATTGTCAAATCCGAATTGTAACAACAAGGCATTTATTTAAATAAATAAATATTTAATTGTTATCAACATTACGAGTATTGTGATTATGATTTGAAGGATTAATAAATGAATTTTGATAAATACCTGAGTCTATAATGTCTCTCTTTCTTCGCAACTCTGTAAAAGAAAGAGAACATTATAGTTTTTCTGAAAAATTGAGTTCGAGAAGTGAAAATATCCCCACAACCCCCCTAAATAAAATTCATCATTGCCACTTGAGCCAAGTTAATAATCTCCATGTGACCGTCTTTATTAACGTTAGAAAGCGTATAACTGAAGCTTTGTGACGCTGTTCCAAGGCTAGATAACTGGGACATTCGTTGCTGAGTACACAACGTGGCAATTAAAATTAGCAGTGCAAGAGCTTGGTAACGACATCACGCGGCCGCATCGTAAACTTCAACATTTGCTGGTGGAATTTTATACGAGGACTTGTTTCATCGTTTTACATTTCATTTATAATTTTACTGTTATGTTTACGTTTACATACTGAAGATCAGAACGGTACAGAGCGGTTATAATATAATTTCATTCGAGGAGTGGTGAAAAATTTCTGCACATTCTAAGTGTGCACTGCGAGGTCCTTTCTAATTAAATTCAATTAGGACGATGTCTTTGCAGTGCTAAATGGAGATTAAAAGAGTATTATTGAAAGATTCATTTAGCTATTTTAAAATGATGGTTGAATGTAAGGCTGAATTACTGTTATTTTCACAATTAAAGTTTATCGCTTGTGACTCAGCTATCATAAAACTGATAATTATATAAACATTATCGAGCGAATAATGAAATGGACGCAAGAAACGCACCTTCAAAGTTTTTATTGCTTCCTATTATATTATATTGAATTTAGCCACTTTGAAAAACGGAAAAGATATAAGATTTTCATCACTCATTAGGTAGGAAAGGTTTCAGATCCTTTGAATAAATTATTGTGAACCTTTTCACATTTTTTACATTACGATCTGTTAGTATTTTAGTTGCTTTAAGTTTTTTTCTTATTAATAGTTGCATCCTTTTCACTCCTTAAACTGGGAATTTTCTTTACGTTTGTTAGAGCGAACAAAAAAATTAATTTTAAACTTGTAATTTTAAAACTTTCATTGGTTTAACAATGCTTTATAAATACGTTTGTGTCGTTTGCCTACTGAGTCCAAAGCCAAAATTATAGAGCAAGTAGGAAAAGATCTAAAAAATTTCATTTTTGGAACGAACCGAAAAGTGAAATTAAATTAGACGTGTAATTTTGAAATTTTAAATGATTCAGCAATGTAAATTTAGGTGATTACTAGTTTTCGGTCGGTTTTCAACTGTGCCAAAAACCTCAATTGCAGAGCAAAAAATAGTAGAAATGCTATTCAAGTACATAAATGACTACTTTAAGGTTACTTGTCTACTGTGGCAATAATAAAAATTATAGAGCAGACGAGAAGAATTCTAGAAATTTTCATTTTTAGGAAGAACCAAAAATAAAATTAGACATGTAATTTTAAAAATTTTAAATTGTATAGAAATGTCGTTTGGGAAAATAATTGTATTATGTCGGTTGTTAACTGTGCTAAAACTCACAATTAGAGCAACAAATAGTAGTTTTAAAAAATTTTATTTTTTGAACGAACCAAAAAATTTAATTAAAGGCGTATAATTTTTAAACTTTAAATGGTACAGCAATGCTATTCATTGAAATTACTACTTTTAAGTCACTTGTATACTGTGCCAAAAATCAAAATTATAGAGCAGACAAAAATGTTCTATAAATTTTCATTTTTAGAAAAGACCAAAAAGTAAAATTAAACGTGTAATTTTAAAACTTTAAATGATACAGTAATGTTATTTGGGGAAATTACTACTTTGAAATCAATTTTCAACTGTGCCAAAACCCACAATTATAGAGCAACAAATAGTAGTTCTAGAAAATTTTATTTCTAGGACGGACCAAAAAATTCAATTGAAGAAGTGTAACTTTGAAACTTTAAACGGTATAGCAATGTTATTTGGGGAAATTACAATTTTTAGGTTGCTTGTCCACTGTGCCCAAAGCCAAAATTATAGAGCAAATGAGAAAAGTTCTAAACATTTTTATTTTTAGGGCAAACAAAAATATGAAATTAAATACGTGTAATTTTGAATCTTTAAATGATACAGCAATGTTATTTGAGGAAACTATTTTTTTTGGATCGCTTGTCTGCTGTGCTTAAAGCCAGAATTATAGAGCAAATGAAGAAAATTCTAGAAATTTCCGTTTTTAGGACAAACCAAAAAAAAAATTATAAGTAATTTTGAAACTTTAAATGGTACAGCATTGTAATATCGGAAAATTACTACTTTTGAACCGCTTGTTTACTGTGCCAAAACCCAAAATTATAGAGCAAACGAGAAAAGTTCTAGAAATTTTTAGTTTTAAGACGAACCAAAAAATAAAATTAGACGTAATTTTGAAACTTTAAATGGTACAGTATTAAAATTTGGGGAAATTACTACATTTAATCGTTTGTTTACTGTGCCAAAACCCAAAATTATAGAGCAAACAAGAGAAGTTCTAGAAATTTTTAGTATTAAGACAAACCAAAAAATAAAATTAGACGTAATTTTGAAACTTTAAATGGTACAGCATTGTAATATGGAAAAATTACTACTTTTAAACCGCTTGTTTACTGTGCCAAAACCCAAAATTATAGAGCAAACGAGAAAAGTTCTAGAAATTTTTAGTTTTAAGACGAACCAAAAAATAAAATTAGACGTAATTTTGAAACTTTAATTGGTACGGTGTTGAAATTTGGAAAAATTACTACTTTTGAGCCGCTTGTTTACTGTGCCAAAACCCAAAATTATAGAGCAAACGAGAGAAGTTCTAGAAATTTTTAGTTTTAAGACGAACTAAAAAATAAAATTAGACGTAATTTTGAAACTTTAAATGGTACAGTATTAAAATTTGGAAAAATTACTACTTTAAAGCCGCTTGTTTACTGTGCCAAAACCCAAAATTATAGAGCAAACGAGAGAAGATCTAGAAATTTTTAGTATTAAGACAAACCAAAAAATAAAATTAGACGTAATTTTGAAACTTTAAATGGTACAGTATTAAAATTTGGAAAAATTACTACTTTAAAGCCGCTTGTTTACTGTGCCAAAACCCAAAATTATAGAGCAAACGAGAGAAGTTTTAGAAATTTTTAGTTTTAAGACAAACCAAAAAATAAAATTAGACGTAATTTTGAAACTTTAAATGGTACAGCATGGTAATATGAAAAAATTACTACTTTTGAGCCGTTTGTTTACTGTGCCAAAACCCAAAATTATAGAGCAAATGAGAAAAGTTCTAGAAATTTTTAGTTTTAGGACAAACCAAAATAAAATTAAACGTAATTTTGAAACTTTAATTGGTTCAGTATTGAAATTTGGAAAAATTACTACTTTTGAGCCGCTTGTTTACTGTGCCAAAACTCAAAATTATAGAGCAAATGAGAGAAGTTTCAGAAATTTTTAGTTTTAAGACGAACCAAAAAATTAAATTAAAGACATGTAATTTTGAAACTTTAAATGATTCAGCAATGTAAGTTGAGAAAATTACTACTTTTGAGTCATCAAGTGTACTAAAGCAAATTATAAAGCGAAAGAAAAAAATCCTAGAAATTTCTATAGTTTGGATGAACCGACAATTTTAAAAATTTGAAAGTCGATTCTTTTTGCTATTTTGAACGAAACAGCAACGTAATTTGGGAAAATTATTACTTTTAAGTCCTTTATCAAGTGTATCAAAGCCCAAAAATATAGAGCAAAGGAAAAACAATCTAGAAATTTTATTATCAGATCAAACAAAAATTTTTTAAAATGTTTAAAAATGTGTATCTTTGCCATTCTAATTAGTACCCCAATGAAATTTAGGGAAATTATTACTTTTGAGTCGCTTATTAAATGTAGCAAAATCCAAAATGATAAAGCAATCGAGAAAAAATTTAAAAATATATACATATTATGTACTTGTTAGAACGAACTAAAATTTTTGTAGACGTGTAATGTGGCAATTTGAACAATATCAGAATATTTGCATAAGTTATGAATATTGTGCTCTTTATCAAATAAACCAAATTCCAAAATTATAGGAGAAAAAACACAAGATCTATAATTTTTTTAGAGTGAACAGAAAATCAATTTTAATTCACACTTGTAATTCTAGACAATTTTACAAATTTTTCAGAGATTCTCTAGATGATTTGCTCTTTTAGTTTCAACTGCAATTCTTTAAGATTTTGTAAAATATTGATTTTTAGGGAATATTTATTTCAATTTCCAAAAATTCTCTTAAAATGGTCCAAAATTTCCTCGGAATCTTATGGGATTTGTGGTATTCACTATGATTTCAAAAAATTTTTTAAAATTCTTTGGGACTCTTTAGTTGCACATTCTTCCGATTCTTTTGTAATTTGTATTATTTATGTCGTATTTATTCATTTAAGTCTTATCTTTAATGAGACGGTGAGATTTCTTATAAAGTTGGAAACAACCGACCTTTCTTTTATTTTAAGAAATAAATTAGTAATCGAATAAAATCGACGTCAAAGTTGGCTTTGGAATCCATCAGTGTTACCAACATATTTCAAATTTCAAAGTCCACTTGGGCGTTGATTTAATTCGATCGCCCGGACTAATTGAATGTATTTAGAATGATTGAATTTCTGATGGTTTAAAAATGTCAACAACATAATAGTTACTAACCTGGGGCTCTGACTCGTCTAATTTTGTGCAGATAGGAAGAAAATTCTCGTCTTCTGAGGACAACGGTTGCAGAATTCTAAAATCTGCGGAATTTCCAAACTTACATTTTGATTCTTTCAAGATAAAAAAATTGTTTTTCTTTACTTTTGTGCCTATTCTAAGTTGTCCTCCAATTTCCAATAAAATAAAATTAACGAACTAAAATTTCTATGTCACCTCAAAAGCAGCCACTAAAAGTACCAAGAAAAAGACATACAGTCATTACCTAGCAGCCACGGCGCAACACACTCGTTCTCTTTGGCGCTCTTGAGGATGGTCTCTGGTAGAGGTAAAGAATGTCGAACCATGGCCCCATATAGGCCGTACTCAGCCATGATGGTACTCCTCCCCCAGCACTTTTCCGTTTTCCTCCATTTCGCTCTTCTGTTTTGAAACCACACCTGAAAAACAAGCGGAGAATTTGAGATTCCGCCGGCGGACGCAAACAATGAATATCGACGGGAGAAATCAAATATCCTGATCGGATCCCGACTAATCCCGCATTGATTCCCGAGAAATGCGCCTGTAATGAGCTGTTAGCGATCGAATCAATCACTTTCCGTCGGAGATTCGGACTAAGACGCTCCTCGAGCAAATTAATTTAATGATTTCATAGCGCAGGCAGAAGGTGAAAATAACGGCGCATTTTGGAGGAAAACCAGCAAAATGGAAAACTCCCCGCATCGATCATTTTTCTTCTCTGTTTTCCAACAATGATTACAGCGTGCATTGCAAACGGACTTTGTTGGAAAACAGCGTGTTATCGCGGGTGTCTCCCAATTTTCAATTTTCCAATAACAATGGAGCCGTGTGTTTGACGTTCGTTGAAATTGCCGGTAGGATCGTTCAAACTGCGTCAGAATGTGTTGGAAACAAAGCGTTAGGCGTATCACAAATTATTTAATTTCCACTAATACCTTAAATAATTAATCGGAAACAAAACATGAATAGAATTATAATTAGAGGCAGACAACAAAATCCGGGGACAATGAAATAAATGTCAATAACAGAGGGTTGAGGGGTGGGGGATGCAGTCTAAACAGCAGTAGCAGTGCAGATAAATCGGAGAGTCGAAAATGTGTAATTCCGAACACAATGAAACCGATTAGCCCCCGCCGTGCTACGTTACAGAATTAATTAACAAATTAAATTAGAAATTAACTTGTTGTATAGAGGCGTTCGGAGCACAACTCGTGCAGACTGACGCCGGTCGTTATACCTACGCTCAACTTGATAATTCGTTTAATATTTTGTTGGAACTTCTCGAGACAATATTATAATTGACGCTTCAATCTTTACAAATACTTTTGATGGCGCAACATTTTTATTTTAGGTAGCTCTTCAGGTTACCACGTTAATTCGACGATAAAAATTATGCCTGCACATATTATTTATTATTTAAAAAAGGGTGAGTTTATAACTAACACAAGTTTTAATGAGACCCTCATCATTACCTAAATTAAATCTCGCTGATGTAATATTTTAATTATACAAACCGACTTGCTAGAAAAAAAAAAAGTTACCATTTCATTGTAATATTAATTCAGTTTTAGTTTGTTATTCCATAATATTTATTGGAAAAAATGCGAATTATAGTAATGAGTTTTTTCTTTCAGTTTACTGGGGCAAAATAATAAATACAACAAATTTCAATTATTTAGTTTATAAATATTATTGTTCTTATGCAGGGCGAATGTAAAAGCACCCGAGCCGCCACGAGGGCTATTTTCAAGAGAAAACGAGTAGATAGGCGCATATTCACGGTAGCATAGCACGGTTGCCTATACGTCCTTACAAAGAGACAGCTTTTGGACCTCGAGATTGATTAAAATCGCTGCATTGTTCTGTTTGAAAAATATTTATCACCAACAATGTAATCGAAGGAAATGACAGTTTTCTACATTTGATACTAAATATTTTAAGCAAAATTTCTCATTGTTCACATGGTTTAAATTAAATAACAAAATCCAGTTTTAGGGTTATTGTGCAACACTTGTGCAACATTTGTGTCCACCCCCAAAATCGTTTTTAATTTTTTAATAAAGACAAAATTTTTGACGAATCAAACAAAAGTTGACAAATCTCTAGAGCTGACACAAAAATTTGTTTTTTATTACTGATAGTTTTTTTTTTAATATAAATGTGTTAAAAACATCTCAGTTTTAGATTCAATGCAATTTGTCTTCAAAATTTGTGAAAAAAATGCTGTTTTATCAAGTTAGTTTCCAATTTCATTACGTCAAAATTGGGAACTACGTTTACACCCATCTGTCAACATCTCGTGTAACAAATTTTTTCGCAAATTTTAAATACATTTGCATTAGATTTAAAGTAAAAACTCAAATATTTGTAACACAGTTATGTTGCAAAAAAATTGAATTCGCGAATTCTAATAATAAATTCTAATAAATGAATAAATAATAATTCTAATAAATTGAATTCTGCAGATTTTCGCCGTTTTTTGTCTTGAATTCGCAAAGAAGAGCTCGAAATCTACATAACCACCAATTTTTATCAAGATTCAACGAGTAAATTGCAAGAAAACAGCAGAAATCTGCCCGAAATCATCAAAATTCTTTGAGAAATCCGCTTATTTCGATGCTAAACGACGATTTCTCGCTGATTTTCGCCGTTTTCTGGCTTGAATTCGCAAAGAAGAGCTCAAAATCTACAAAACCATCAATTTTTATCAAGATTCAACGGCTGAATTGCAAGAAACCAGCACAAATATGCACGAAATCATCAAAATTCTTAGAGAAATTTGCTTATTTTGATGCAAAACAACGATTTTTCCCTGATTTTCGCCGTTTTCTGGCTTGAAATCGCAAAGGTGAACTTGAAATCTACAAAACCACAAATTTTTATCAAGATTTAACGGCTGAATTGTAAGAAAACCGCACAAATCTGCACGAAATTATCAAAATTCTTTGAGAAATCCGCTTATTTCGATGCAAAACGACGATTTCTCGCTGTTTTTCGCCGTTTTCTGGCTTGAATTCGCAAAGAAGAGCTCGAAATCTATAAAATCATCACTTTTTATCAAGATTCAACGGCTGAATTGCAAAAAACAGCAGAAATCTGCACGAAATCATCAAAATTCTTAGAGATATCCGCTTATTTCGATGCAAAACGACGATTTCTCGCTGATTTTCTCAGTTTTCTGGCTTGAATTCGCAAAGAAGAGCTCAAAATCTACAAAACCATCAATTTTTATCAAGATTCAACGGCTGAATTGCAAGGAAACAGCACAAATATGCACGAAATCATCAAAATTCTTAGAGAAATTTGCTTATTTTGATGCAAAACAACGATTTTTCCCTGATTTTCGCCGTTTTCTGGCTTGAAATCGCAAAGGTGAACTTGAAATCTACAAAACCACAAATTTTTATCAAGATTTAACGGCTGAATTGTAAGAAAACCGCACAAATCAGCACGAAATTATCAAAATTCTTTGAGAAATCCGCTTATTTCGATGCAAAACGACGATTTCTCGCTGTTTTTCGCCGTTTTCTGGCTTGAATTCGCAAAGAAGAGCTCGAAATCTATAAAATCATCACTTTTTATCAAGATTCAACGGCTGAATTGCAAAAAACAGCAGAAATCTGCACGAAATCATCAAAATTCTTAGAGATATCCGCTTATTTCGATGCAAAACGACGATTTCTCGCTGATTTTCTCAGTTTTCTGGCTTGAATTCGCAAAGAAGAGCTCAAAATCTACAAAACCATCAATTTTTATCAAGATTCAACGGCTGAATTGCAAGGAAACAGCACAAATATGCACGAAATCATCAAAATTCTTAGAGAAATTTGCTTATTTTGATGCAAAACAACGATTTTTCCCTGATTTTCGCCGTTTTCTGGCTTGAAATCGCAAAGGTGAACTTGAAATCTACAAAACCACAAATTTTTATCAAGATTTAACGGCTGAATTGTAAGAAAACCGCACAAATCAGCACGAAATTATCAAAATTCTTTGAGAAATCCGCTTATTTCGATGCAAAACGACGATTTCTCGCTGTTTTTCGCCGTTTTCTGGCTTGAATTCGCAAAGAAGAGCTCGAAATCTATAAAATCATCACTTTTTATCAAGATTCAACGGCTGAATTGCAAAAAACAGCAGAAATCTGCACGAAATCATCAAAATTCTTAGAGATATCCGCTTATTTCGATGCAAAACGACGATTTCTCGCTGATTTTCTCAGTTTTCTGGCTTGAATTCGCAAAGAAGAGCTCAAAATCTACAAAACCATCAATTTTTATCAAGATTCAACGGCTGAATTGCAAGGAAACAGCACAAATATGCACGAAATCATCAAAATTCTTAGAGAAATTTGCTTATTTTGATGCAAAACAACGATTTTTCCCTGATTTTCGCCGTTTTCTGGCTTGAAATCGCAAAGGTGAACTTGAAATCTACAAAACCACAAATTTTTATCAAGATTTAACGGCTGAATTGTAAGAAAACCGCACAAATCTGCACGAAATTATCAAAATTCTTTGAGAAATCCGCTTATTTCGATGCAAAACGACGATTTCTCGCTGTTTTTCGCCGTTTTCTGGCTTGAATTCGCAAAGAAGAGCTCGAAATCTATAAAATCATCACTTTTTATCAAGATTCAACGGCTGAATTGCAAAAAACAGCAGAAATCTGCATGAAATCATCAAAATTCTTAGAGATATCCGCTTATTTCGATGCAAAACGACGATTTCTCGCTGATTTTCTCAGTTTTCTGGCTTGAATTCGCAAAGAAGAGCTCAAAATCTACAAAACCATCAATTTTTATCAAGATTCAACGGCTGAATTGCAAGGAAACAGCACAAATATGCACGAAATCATCAAAATTCTTAGAGAAATTTGCTTATTTTGATGCAAAACAACGATTTTTCCCTGATTTTCGCCGTTTTCTGGCTTGAAATCGCAAAGGTGAACTTGAAATCTACAAAACCACAAATTTTTATCAAGATTTAACGGCTGAATTGTAAGAAAACCGCACAAATCTGCACGAAATTATCAAAATTCTTTGAGAAATCCGCTTATTTCGATGCAAAACGACGATTTCTCGCTGTTTTTCGCCGTTTTCTGGCTTGAATTCGCAAAGAAGAGCTCGAAATCTATAAAATCATCACTTTTTATCAAGATTCAACGGCTGAATTGCAAAAAACAGCAGAAATCTGCATGAAATCATCAAAATTCTTAGAGATATCCGCTTATTTCGATGCAAAACGACGATTTCTCGCTGATTTTCGCCGTTTTCTGGCTGGAATTCGCAAAGAAGAGCTCAAAATCTACAAAACCATCAATTTTTATCAAGATTCAACGGCTGAATTGCAAGAAAACAGCACAAATATGCACGAAATCATCAAAATTCTTAGAGAAATTTGCTTATTTTGATGCAAAACAACGATTTTTCCCTGATTTTCGCCGTTTTCTGGCTTGAAATCGCAAAGGTGAACTTGAAATCTACAAAACCACAAATTTTTATCAAGATTTAACGGCTGAATTGTAAGAAAACCGCACAAATCTGCACGAAATTATCAAAATTCTTTGAGAAATCCGCTTATTTCGATGCAAAACGACGATTTCTCGCCGTTTTTCGCCGTTTTCTGGCTTGAATTCGCAAAGAAGAGCTCGAAATCTATAAAATCATCACTTTTTATCAAGATTCGACGGCTGAATTGCAAAAAACAGCAGAAATCTGCATGAAATCATCAAAATTCTTAGAGATATCCGCTTATCTCGATGCAAAACGACGATTTCTCGCTGATTTTCTCAGTTTTCTGGCTTGAATTCGCAAAGAAGAACTCGAAATCTACAAAACCACCAATTTTTATCAGTTGCAAGAAAACTATTATACTTCTTAGGCGTCGCGACCAAATCGTGATAAAAAACAAGTTTTTGCGTCAGCTTCTAGAGCTTTGTCAACTATGAGCATTATGCAAATTTCTAAAATTTTATCTTTAAAATTAAAGACGCTTTTAGGGGTGGACAAAAGTGTTGCCGGACCCTGTATATATTTTTGTTACTTTAAACATATTAAAAAAAATTTAAAATAAAAAAAGAGATAAAAACTGATTTGACATTGCAGACGACAGTTTATTTAAAAAAGCTTAATTTTATTTGTCTAATAAAATTAAGCGCTGGTTTAACAGAAGCTAAGTTAAATTTTTAATTTCGATTAAGTAGTTAACATCATGTTAAAGTGACATGTGATCGTTTGTCCGCCAATCAAATGTCAGCAGTTGTCAAAATAGTTGCGAGATCAATTTAATTTTAATAAAATTATTCTGTAAACCGGCCCTAAATTATTTAAAATTAATCTTATTTAAAATAACAAAAACTGAGCTAACATTTCCAAAAGCTACAAATCATCTCCAGCGGAAATGAAATCAAAAGCAATGACATCCCTAACATCTGTTTTAATCTGTCGTTTTTGGCATTTTTTGTTTGATTATGATTAATTTCAACGTAGAGAAGCTGATTTTGACTTTGTTAGTGTTCGTTAATTTGATATTTTACAAATTATTGCAATGCATTGACACAGAAACTGTTAGAAATGCTCAAGAAAATAACTATTTTTAACGGCAAAATCGGATAATTGTCTTAAAAATAATCCTCAATAAACGTCGTTTTAAATTTTACTAAATTCCGTTTACAAATAACAAAGATATTGGGCACAAAAGTTTTAGGTGGCCACCTGTATAGTTGAAATTCCTGAAAATAAAGGATAATAAAATTTTACAGGAGAAAAATTTTAGCTAAAAGCTGTTTTTAAAACAAGCCTTTTGAGCATTGTTTCAGATTCAAAATTGGAATTTTCGACACTCCTATTGCAAAAAATAGGTAGTGTACCAAATAAACAAAATTAAAAAAAATACTAACCGGTGTTATCAGCATGAATCATTCATTGCTTTGTTTGCATGTGTGGTGCCGTGTGCAAAACCGATTGAAAGATATCCCAGAAAATCTATCTTCATAATAAAAAAAAATCAATTTGGTATTGCCTTTTTATTTTTTATTTTAATTATTTTTCCTGCTCCAACTTGTTATGATTTTAATACCTAATTGGAACAATAAAAATAATCAAGTTTTTCAATTTATTGCAACAGAAAGATGAAAAACCACCACTTTGAAACATCCCCATTTCGCAGAATCCCAATCTCTCCATTTTCTAGAAAATTCTTCCGCAACCATTGTCTAATTTTGCACTCAGTTTGCACACGCTCTTACCGAAGTATAAGTAATCGGCGCGAAACTGTTTGAAACAAATCCAATCACGACAACTGAGCCATCTACACAACTCGAGGAAAACCATCGCCTAAGTAAGATTTGCTTTTTTCCTCCTGTAAACTTTGAACTATTGTATTGCAGTAATATGGAAACTAGCACCGAAAAAGTTTGTTCCTGCTCTGGAAACTGCTCCTGCAGCTGTTGTGTGAAAAGAAGCTGTTGCAGCCCGGACTGTTCATGCTCCTGTTGCAGAGTAGGAACCTGCTGCTCGAAAAGACCAGGATGCAAGGAGTGCAATTGTGCTTGCTGCAGGAATGGACAATGCAGATGTTGTAAGGAAGGGAGAACGTGTTGCAAAGAGCAGGGATGTGTCTGTGCTCAGAAGGCGTAATGAGGAAGATTATTTTAATATTTGTAATATGTTTTTAGTATTGTGAAAACGACAAAATTATATTATAATCAATAAATATATTTTTTAAATTATTTTGGGGTATTCTTTGGTAGATTGGCGGTCTTGGAACCTAAGGATTGTAGTGGAATTGCTAATTCTAATCTTCTATTACAAATTACACTTGTCAATAAATTTTGTTAGGGAGAAGTCGAAAGTCATTTCTAAAGTGTTTTTTTTAGAGGATTCTATTGTACAAATTTATTTTATTCATTTTTTCTTGAAAAGTTGCTGACTTATAGGATCGCACGACAGTGTTTTGGAAAGCTAATTTAATAAGCTGATCTCATGTCCTAAAAATTTAACTTTTTTCGCTTGAGCAGCTAAATTGTTATCTGAAATCTACCGACAGTTTTAGCAACACTTTTCAAGAATTTCTTTAATTCTCTTGTCCGTTAAAATAGAATTAAATCAATTCTTTGGATAAATACTCTAGTCATACATTAGATTAACCAGGCAAAAGGTGTAGAATAAATTAATTTTTAAACTCGTTTAACGCAAAATTATTGTCAGAATTTCAAAATAAATTCATAACTGGTAAACGTAATGCTATAATAATGAAACGTGAAGGCTTTAGTTGTTTTGACACGCTTATAAAGTTTGGCAAATTTCAAAATTGTAGAACATAAAATAAAAAATTTAGAAATTTTTATTTATAGTGCAAACATAAACTTGCCAGAATGTGAAAGTAAATTCCATAACTCTAATAATCGTGATGTTAAAACAATTTAATTTGAAGGCTTTATTTGCTTTAACAACCATTTAAATTAAGCCGAATTTCACAATTTTAGAACAAGAAAGAAAAATTTTAGAAGTTTTTATTTGTAGAAAGAACACAAAAATAGCCAAAATGTGAAAATAAATCACATAACTCTGATAAACGTGATGCTATAACAATGAAATGTGGAGGCTTTAGTTGTTTTGCAATGCTTATAAAGTTTGACAAATTTCAAAATTTTAGAACATAAAATAAGAAATTTAGAAATTTTTATAATATAGTGCAAACATAAACTTGCCAGAATTTGAAAGTACATTCCATAACTCTAATAATCATAATGTTAAAACAATTTAATTTGAAGGCTTTAATTGCTTTAACATCCTTTTAAATTAAGCCAAATTTCACAATTTTAGAACAAGAAACAAAATTTTTAGAAGTTTTTATTTGTAGGGAGAACACAAAATAGCCAAAATGTGAAAATAAATCCCAAAACTCTGATAAACGCGATGCTATAACAATAAAATGTGGAGGCTTTAGTTGTTTTGACACGCTTATAAAGTTCACCAAATTTCAAAATTTTAGAACAAAAAAAAGAAATTTAGAAATTATTATTTATGGTAGAAACATAAACTTGCCAGAATTTGAAAGTAAATTCCATAACTCTACTAATCGTGATGCTAAAACAATTAAATTTGGAGGCTTTAATTGCTTTAACATCCTTTTAAATTCAGCCAAATTTCACAAATTTAAAACAAGAAACAAAAATTTTAGAAATTTTTATTTGTAGGGAGAACACAAAATAGCCAAAATGTGAAAATAAATCCCAAAACTCTGATAAACGCAATGCTATAACAATAAAATGTGGAGGCTTTAGTTGTTTTGATACGCTTATAAAGTTTGGCAAAATTTCAAAATTTTAGAACATAAAATAAGAAATTTAGAAATTTTTATTTATAGTGCAAACATAAACTTGCCAGAATTTGAAAGTAAATTCCATAACTCTAATAATCGTGATGTTAAAACAATTAAATTTGGAAGCTTTATTTGCTTTAACAACCATTTAAATTAAGCCGAATTTCACAATTTTTGAACAAGAAACAAAAATTTTAAAATTTTAATTTGTAGAGAGAACACAAAATAGCCAAAATGTGAAAATAAATCACATAACTCTGATAAACGTGATGCTATAACAATGAAATGTGGAAGCTTTAGTTGTTTTGACACGCTTATAAAGATTGACAAATTTCAAAATTTTAGAACATAAAATAAGAAATTTAGAAATTTTTATTTATGGTGGAAATATAAACTTGCCAGAATTTGAAAGCAAATTCCATAACTCTAATAATCGTGATGCTAAAACAATTAAATTTTGAGGCTTTAATTGCTTTAATATCCTTTTAAATTAAGTCAAATTTCACAATTTTAGAACAAGAAACAAAAATTTTAGAAATTTTTACTTGAAGAGAGAACACAAAATAGCCAAAATGTGAAAATAAATCCCAAAACTCTGATAAATGTGATGCTATAACAATGAAATGTGGAGGCTTTAGTTGTTTTGACATGCTTATAAAGTTTGACAAATCTCAAAATTTTAGAACATAAAATAAAAAATTTAGAAATTTTTATTTATAGTGCAAACATAAACTTGGCAAAATTTGAAAGTAAATTTCATAACTCTAATAATCGTGATGCTAAAACAATTAAATTTGGAGGCTTTAATTGCATTAACAACCTTTTAAATTAAGCCAAATTTAATTTAGAACAAAAAACAAAATTTTTAGAAGTTTTTATTTGTAGAAAGAACACAAAATAGACAAAATGTGAAAATAAATCCCAAAACTCTGATAAACGCAATGCTATAACAATGAAATGTGGAGGCTTTAGTTGTTTTGCCACGCTTATAAAAATTGGCAATTTTCAAAATTTTAGAACATAAAATAAGAAATTTAGAAATTTTTATTAGTGCAAACATAAACTTGCCAGAATTTGAAAGTAAATTCCATAACTCTAATAATCGTGATGCGAAAACAATTAAATTTAAAGGCTTTAATTGCTTTAACATCCTTCTAAAGTCAACTACATTTCAAAATTTTAGAACAAGAAACACAAATTTTAGAAATTTTTATTTGTAGAGAGGCCAAAATGTGAAAATAAATCCCATAACTCTGATAAACGCGATGCTATAACAATGAAATGTCGAGGCTTTAGTTGTTTTGACACGCTTATAAGGTTCGCCAAATTTCAAAATTTTAGAACAAAGAAAAAGAAATTTTTATTTATGGGGGAATATAAACTTGCCAGAATTTAAAATTAAATTCCGTAACTCTAATAATAATTGGAATGCTATCTATAACAATTGGCTTTTCGTGATTTTCATATGCACTTTTGCATATTACTCAAGAATTTATTATATCGATTTTTTTATTCTAATGCATCGTTGAAAAGATTGAGATCTTGCCTTTGACGCCCTGACAAAAAAATAAAGAGAGAACATTTTTGAAGAAAAATTTTCAGCTTTTTTTTGGAAAACACAATGAATAACCATCAAACACAAATACTCGCCAATTTGTCACTAAACATTTATGTTTTCTATCTTTCCTAGAATTTTTTTCCGGACAATCTGGTGGCAGTAACCAATGAAGATATCAATTTTACGAAAATTTTATCTGGAGCGAAAAGAATAGTTATCCAAATTGATATAGAAACGTCTTCAAATTCATTTAAATTATAAAAAAGTTCTTAATAGTTGGTCGATAATTTTTATCTATGATCTTCCATTCCACATAAGATTTATCAATAGTCTACAATGTTGTGGACATTCAAAAAAAAGTTTTTACAAAATTTTTGAAATTTAACACAACGTGAGTTTTTTCTAAAAATCACTCCATATTCTTGTCATTTAACTTCTAAACAACTTGTTTAACATTGCGTCAGAAAACCGAAATCTCAATCTTAATAACGACGTATTACAATAAAAACTTTAATCACCAATTTTGGAGTTCTTTGCAGAAAGTGTCAAGAACTTTTTTTTAAAACCGTGCATTTTTCGAAATTTTCATCATTTTTTCTTAAATATCTTGGCAAAAACTCAACGACTTTTACAGTTTGTTGGAAAGCTCATTTAATTACCTTTCTAATAATATATTTTAGTTTCATGATTTTGCAAGTTGTTAAGCTAAACTGGCAAAAACAAAAGTGAACGCGAGGTACACAAAAACAGCTTATTTCACAAATATCTCTGAGTCCTGACCTGTAGGGGCAAAACGGGCTTCGGATTAAAATTTGTTGACTAGTGTTATTGCATCAAGGACTGCAGATAGACACTTAAAGTTGACTTGATTCTAAGTATTTTCTGATTGCGAGGCAAATCTAGTTTAAGCTGCCGCTTTGTTTTTGAACTCTTTCTAGTTTCGTCGCTGCGATCTCGGCATATTAATATATTTATGTCAGCGCCATATTTTAGGCAGTTAGAAAGTTTTCGGATGAAATTGCGTGGAAAAGAAACACCATAAACATCGCATAAGTGAATGATGATTGAGGGTAATGGTGAAGAGTGGAGCCGTCCGAAACCAAGTCTCTTGCGGAAAATACAGAAATAATCTAATTTATGAAGTTGGGGTGTGCGATATTTCATCTCGACGATACCCAAAGATTCCCACTTTATAATGTTCCTTCATCTCCGCCATCTGACTGATGTTCGTCCTTTCCGCGAATGACACGAAAATCATTCTTACAACAATAAAAAACGTCGACAAGCCACTTCCTTTTCTAGACAGGTGTCATATATTTCCGGCCAGTTAATTGAAAACAGCAAATAAAATTATACAACGATTATGTTATTACGTGTCCAGAAATAATGAAAAACGAGGTGCTAATTGGACGTTGTCTCGTTTGTAAGATCTAGAATGCCTTGTCCGCCCTGTGGATTTTAAGCCTTAGTGTTGGCACCACTGACAGCTCATTGTAGTGAAATCACCGAGTCATGGTGTGGCTTTTTTACGGTGTACTCTTCGTTTCAACATTCTGCTTAGTAATTTCATCGGCGAGGATATGAATGAATTTTAGTTTTATTGTGCTCAAATAAGAGGTTATTTTATTTGGACTGTAACCAACGACGACATGAATGAAAAACTGAAATAATCAACTATTAACACCGCAATTTCAGGACACACTTTCTTATAGACGTTGGAATTCGATCCCCTAAATTTGCCCAATGAAAAATATCACGCCAAATGATATTATTTTATCCAGCGCATGTTTGTACATAAGCGATATCGGTGAGAAAAGCACACTTGTTAGAAGAAGTAGCTGTTACTAATAGACACTTAGCTGTTGAAGGATACACGATGGCAAATATTGCGTTACACGAGTAGCTAACAATATGTAAACCGATACGTACGTCAATTACACGACGCTTCTATATCACAATATTTAATCGCTACATGAAATTAATTATTGACACTTAACAGTAAATGCTAATGTTGGAGACGAGCGCCAATTTTTTCACTCGTTTTCATATAAAGCAGTGTTCAAGACGCCAAAATAAGACATTACGTTCCGGCGCTCTCGAGAACTGTATATAAATGGCACATTAACTTTAATTCGTTTTTATTGCAATTTGCAGTGAGCTGTTCAGGGGCGCTGAAAAGTCGCCCGGAATTAATTAACTGAAGGAATTTGTGACTACGTTTTTGTCATAAACGGTTTAATGTGGCGGCGAGGGGGATGCATGCAGGTCCGGGGGTTGATATGGACCATTTCTGCGCTCACAATTGTACAGTTTATCAAACGCTCTAGTGCGGTTATGGCTTTGACTTTTTAAACCGTTCATAGCCACCTAACGCAAACCCCTATAATCATAATAACCCTCAAGTGGTTGGGTCTCATCCGGCTCGAAATGAACCGCAATAAATATTGTCAACCTCTTTTCAAATATGCAATTTGATGACTATTTATTTCAAATCGTGCGTAATAGTCGTAATTTTTGATCCAATAATTATTTTTTGGGCACATTTTTACACTTGGTTCTTTATGCTTCTAAGAAAAATTAGATTATCCCCACCTAGTAATAGAAACTTTCAAAAAAAATTAACAATGTTTTTACAAAAATAAAAATAATACCGTTATAGAAATAATGGCTAACAAAGATATATTAAAATTAACCCAAATTCAACAACTTTTATGGACTATTTAACCTTAAAAATAACTCCCACAAATTTCGTTCTTGTGACACCAAAAATGTGGAAATTAAACCGCGTTCAAGTTTTTTTTGTATTTTTTTAGCTACTCGAAATAAAAATTTCTAGAAATTCTCCTTTTCGCTCTAAATTTTTGTAAATCGGCACTGTAAATAAGATAGTCAAGAGTGATAATCTCCACAAATTTCGTTAAAATCGCATAAAAAATAACGAAATTGCAGGATCTTAAAAAAAATTGGTGGCATTTTTATGGTCTTAAAACAAAAAGTTTTAAAAATTTGACTTTTTGATGTAAATTTTTGCAAATTAGTGATATTACTAAAACAAACAAAAGAAACAACATGCATAAATTTCGTTCTTGTCGCACTAGAAATAACGAAATTACAGTGTTGAAAAAATTGACATTTTCACTGTTGTCCAAATAAAAATTTCTAAATATTCTCTTTTTTTGGTCTAAATTTTTCTAAAACTTTTAATAAGACTGTTAAGACTTATAAACTTCACAAATTTGGTTACAGTAGCATTAAAAATGAAGAACAGGTCGTTTAAAATTTTTGGTCACATTTTTTTTTGATTAAAAAACAAACATTTTTCTTTGCTCCTCGAAATCAAAATTTCTAAAAATTTTCTTGTTCGGTCTAAATTTTTCTAAGTCGACGCTCTTAATAAGCCAGTTGAGAGTGATAATCTCCACAAATTTCGTCGAAATCGCATAAAAGATAAAGAAATTACAGAATTAAAAAAATTGGTGGCATTTTTTTGGTCTTAAAACGAAAATTTTTAAAAATTCGACTTTTTGATCTAAATTTTTGCAAATTAGTGATTACTAAAACAAACAAAAGAAACAACATGCATAAATTTCGTCCTTGTCGCACTAGAAATAACGAAATTACAGTATTGAAAAAATTGACATTTTCACTGTTGTCCAAATAAAAATTTCTAAATATTCTCCTTTTTTGGTCTAAATTTTTCTAAAACTCTTAATAAGACAGTTAAGACATATAAACTTCACAAATTTGGTTACAGTAGCATTAAAAATGAAGAACAGGTCGTTTAAAATTTTTGGTCACATTTTTTTGGGTTAAAAAACAAACATTTTTCTTTGCTCCTCGAAATCAAAATTTCTAAAAATTTTCTTGTTCGGTCTAAATTTTTCTAAATCGACGATCTTAATAAGCCAGTTGAGAGTGATAATCTCCACAAATTTCGTCGAAATCGCATAAAAGATAAAGAAATTACAGAATTAAAAAAATTGGTGGCATTTTTTTGGTCTTAAAACGAAAATTTTTAAAAATTCGACTTTTTGATCTAAATTTTTGCAAATTAGTGATTACTAAAACAAACAAAAGAAACAACATGCATAAATTTCGTCCTTGTCGCACTAGAAATAACGAAATTACAGTATTGAAAAAATTGACATTTTCACTGTTGTTCAAATAAAAATTTCTAAATATTCTCCTTTTTTGGTCTAAATTTTTCTAAAACTTTTAATAAGACATTTAAGACTTATAAACTTCACAAATTTGGTTACAGTAGCATTAAAAATGAAGAACAGGTCGTTTAAAATTTTTGGTCACATTTTTTTGGGTTAAAAAACAAACATTTTTCTTTGCTCCTCGAAATCAAAATTTCTAAAAATTTTCTTGTTCGGTCTAAATTTTTCTAAATCGACGCTCTTAATAAGCCAGTTGAGAGTGATAATCTCCACAAATTTCGTTGAAATCGCATAAAAAATAAAGAAATTACAGGATTAAAAAAAATTGGTGGCATTTTTTTGGTCTTACAACAAAAACTTGTAAAAATTCGATTTTTTGATCTAAATTTTTGCAAATTAGTGATTACTAAAACAAACAAAAGAAACAACATGCATAAATTTCGTTCTTGTCGCACTAGAAATAACGAAATTACAGTGTTGAAAAAATTGATATTTTCACTGTTGTCCAAATAAAAATTTCTAAATATTCTCCTTTTTTGGTCTAAATTTTTCTAAAACTTTTAATAAGACATTTAAGACTTATAAACTTCACAAATTTGGTTACAGTAGCATTAAAAATGAAGAACAGGTCGTTTAAAATTTTTGGTCACATTTTTTTTGGTTAAAAAACAAACATTTTTCTTTGCTCCTCGAAATCAAAATTTCTAAAAATTTTCTTGTTCGGTCTAAATTTTTCTAAGTCGACGCTCTTAATAAGCCAGTTGAGAGTGATAATCTTCACAAATTTCGTTGAAATCGCATAAAAAATAAAGAAATTACAGCATTAAAAAAATTGGTGGCATTTTTTTGGTCTTAAAACGAAAATTTTTAAAAATTCGACTTTTTGATCTAAATTTTTGCAAATTAGTGATATTACTAAAACAAACAAAAGAAACAACATGCATAAATTTCGTTCCTCTCGCAGTAGAAATAACGAAATTACAGTGTTGAAAAAATTGACATTTTCAGTTGTCCAAATAAAAATTTCTAAATATACTCCTTTTGGATTTAAATTATTCTAAATTGGTACTATTAATACGACAGTCAAGACTTATAAACTCCACAAATTTCCAAATGTTCCAATCCCTGGATTTTTTTCTTTAGTATCCCCAATTAATATAATTGCGTTTATCATCAATTTAAGTAAGTTTGGCTCAGTTGAGCAACAAAATCACCTCGAAATGTAGACCTCTAAGGAGTTGGTTTGTAAGACTGACCAGCTGGTAAAAAATATTTATTAGATGAGACCCAACCATTTGCGGGTTATTATGTTTATGGGGGTTTGCGGTAAGGTGGCTGTACACAATTTAAAAAGTCAAAGCCATAATCGCACTAGAGCGTTTGTTAAACTGTACATTGCTCGTTATCGCATGATAAAAACCAAGGTCTGTGATTCATTCCTTCACAAGTCGCGCCGTGTGCAAAATGGAATTCTCCAGAATTTTTTTCCAAAAACTGAATTTTTGTCCGTTTGGGGCAAGAGGACAGGACTTGGACCACTGCCAAAATTTCAATTTCATCAATGACAAACAGATTTTTTTCAGTTTTTTTTTAAACTATTTCGGGAACCTCTTCTAGAAATCAGCACACGAACTTCTTGTTTGTCTCAAACACCGGACAAATTCTTCTTCTGCGTCTTCATTTTTCCACAGCTGCACACTGAACTTGTTTTGCACACGGTCGAAATCATAGTATAAGTAATCGGCGCGAAACTGCGCATTCAATCGAATCTCGACGACTGAGACATCTACACAACTCTAAACCAATCAAGGTAAAAAAAATCCATTTAACTTTATTTATTATCAATTTTTTTCCTGCAGCGAACACCATGGAAGCCAAAACCGACAGAGTCTGCTCCTGCGATGCAACCTGTTCCTGCACTTGCTGCGGCGACAAAACAACCCCAAAGAACGCGAAAAGCTGCTGCACCACCGACTGTTCCTGTTCCTGCTGCAAGAACGAAACCTGCTGTGTTAAAAAATCTCCCTGCAAGGAGTGCAGTTGTGACTGCTGCAAGGAAGGACAATGCCAATGTTGCAAGGATGGTAAAAAATGTTGCAATGAGGGAAAATGTGTCTGTTGATATGTAAAAATGAGTCAATAAAGGAGTAGTTTGCAAGTTGAACAAAGGTCCGTTGTCCTCGCCCAAAGTTCAAATAAACGTTGAACTCGAGTACTCTTTAGCAACTCCTTCCTTAGCATGAAATTATGCGTAACATCTGTTCAGTCAATTCAATATAATCAGTCAGTATTTACAAAGGAATGCATGGAGAAAATTACCAAGATAAGTCAACACAGTTCGCCTAACAACACTCTCTTCACTCGACGTAGATTAGGTGTTTATCCGCTCATCAAAATCTCTTTAAGAAAATATTGACTCTAACGGAACGATGCGAAATTTAAAAAAATCATGACCAACGAAATTAGTTTGATAATCACATCAGATTCGAGTCGAACGACTCCGAAAAGGCACACAAATCATTTCTGAGCTATAAAAGAACGAAAGGCTATTTGTAATGATTATATTTGCATAATTACATTAGCGTCGTCGGCGTCGGGCATCGCGTGCCAGATCTACGCAGGAGCGCCGCGACGATTGATGGACGCTTTATGAAGAATAGCTTGTGTGAAAATGGAATGGCTTTTAATCCAATAATTGTCTTCGTAATGCGAGAGGGACGATTGATTGATAGTGCCCGTGCCGAACACAGACTTGACCGCGTTTTTCACGAGGAAGCAAGAAAAGATGGGGAAAAATGCAAAAAAAATAGTTAAATTTAAATAACATGATAAAAACTTCGATGAGATGTTACTACAATTAGACAACAAACTTGAGAAAAAATTGTACTGGAAAAGTGGAAAGTCATTTTTGACCTTCTGTTTTTCATCATTTTTTTTTAGGTTCAACTGTACAAAAATTTATATTTTTTACTTTTTTTTTTAAACTTTTCTTGAAGTTATGTGATCGCTGAACTGTGCTTTGAAAAGCTAATTAAATAAGCTTTTCAACGACCTATAAAATTCATTGCTAGGGTAAGAACTTTCCATGATATTTTTGAAAAATACCCTGCTTTAATGAATTTCTCATGCAATTTTGCAAATAAATAACTCAAGATTTATTACTTTTTATTGTAATGCGTGATTGAAAAGATTAACATCTTGCCTTCCTGACGTGCTGACAAATGCATTGCTTTTTCTTATCGTTACAGGACAAAAAACATTGAAAAGTTTTACAAAAAATTAAACATTTTTTATTTATTGCGAATTCATAAAAAATCAGTGCCATTGATTAAAAAATTCGAATTTTTAGACGTACCTACAGGGTGTTTTTGAAATGCATCTACAAAAAGCGTTTAGTAATGCCTTGATACAATTTGAGCCTATTAAGAGAAAAAAGTTATAGTAAAAGTCAAAATTTCAAATTTCAATAAATTTGCTTGTGCGCCCCTGATTTTAAAAGTTAAGAAACTCAAGTTGCTGGTTTGCTTAGGAAACAAGCCATTCCAGGTGCGTTTTTTGCCAGTGGTGTAGAAAGTTCGTGGATTGGGGTTAATTATACCTTGTCAGTTTTTGACCTAAATATTGGTTTTTCATACTTCATACTCCTTCTGGAATAACACAAAAAAAATTCTCCATGCATTTCAAAAACACTCTGTATATTGAGTTTCAAAATGCCTTTAATGCTAATGCAGCGCAGAATAATACTTTTTAAAAAACTTCTTGATGATGAAGATATCTTAGTTTGTTTATGCACTAAAAAATTTAAAGAGTGGAAATTTCTGAGCGGAATTATTCAGATTTTTTGGAAAACACAATAAACTAATAAACACAAATTCTCGCCAATCTGCTGGAAAGGAAGCACAAAATGGAAATAATTTTTCTGCATTTTTACTTGAACATTTTTCTAGACAATCTGATAGCAATGGCAGTAAGCCATAAATATGTTCATCATTTTTACGAAAACTTTTTCTGTGGTAAAAAAATGATCTAGATTGATATAAAAATTGATTTTCAAATTTATTAAAATCATAAAAAACTTGACTAACAACTTTTAAACAGTTTGCTGCATAATTTTTATCTATGATCTTCCATTCTGACCAATGAATTAATGTAGAAACGCGAAATTGATCGAAAAACTAGAATTTTATCAGTATTTAAATTAAAATGTTCACAAACTCTTCGAGAGTTAACAAAACAGATTTTTTTGCTAAAAATCACTTCAAATTCTTTGTCATGTAATCTAAATGGCAAGACCAGATAATAATTTGTTTAACATCGCATTAGAAAACAGAAATCTCAACTTTGATAATCACGTATCACAATAAAAAACTAAAATACCAATTTAAGAGTTATGTACAAAAAGTGTCAACAAGTTTTTGAAAAACGTTCGTTTTTCGAGATTTTTATCAGTTTTTCTCAAATATCTTGGCAAAAACTAATTCTTGCGGCGACTTCTATGATTCGTTGGTAAGCATATTTAATTGCCTTTCCAATGATGTATTATAAAGTTTTATGATTTTGTAAGTTGTTAAAAAAAGTCTTTTTACAAATGTCTCTGAGACCTGATAGAGCGAAATGAGCTTCGGATTTAAGAAAAATCACGAGGTAATTCTACTTTAGAAATTTGTTTAGTTTAGTTTAAAATTTATTCGGGTGATTTGGCGTATTTTATTTTAAATTAATGGCTTAATTCAAATCCTAAAAAACTCCGAAAACGACTAACGATTTTTCATAATCTTGAAAATTCCTGGAAAGTCGTAGGAATTCTAAAAAATAAAAAAAAATAACGAATTTTAGTAAATCCTAAAAAATCATAGATAATTCCAGAAAATCTAATTAAAACGAAGAGTATAGGTAACTATAAAATTGCAAAAATTTCAGACTATTTAAAAAAACCTCTAGAAAATTGTCTAGATTGAATTCTCCCAATATGCAGATTCTAGAGAAATCCAAAAGATTCTAAAGAAACATTGGAAAATTTAAAGAATTCTAAAGGATGAAAGAATACGAAACTCTTAAGACCATTTTGAGAAATCAATAGAATTCATCGAAGATTTTAAGAACATCATAAGAATAACATTTATAAGAACTTAATAAGATAATAAATAACGATAAAAAACAAAAATCTCAACTATTATAATAACGTATTACAATAAAAAGTACCAATTTAGCAGTTCTGTGCAAAAAAGTGTGCAAAAGTTTTTAGAAATTATTGACTGTTTGAAATTTTAATCAGTTTTTCTTAAAAATCTAGCAAAAACTAATTAGTCCAGGGGACTTTTATAACTCGTTGGAAAGCTTATTGGGTTACCTTTTCAATTATAAATTACTAGAGTTACTATATAGATTTTACAAGTTGTTAAAACTGAAAAAAACAAAAGTGAACGCACTCAAATACAGGCCCATGCCACCTACTATATTGCTGAGTCCAAAATTGAAAACCAACACGAAATTTGTGGTTTCTTTTATAAACGATTAAACTCTGTTTAGATAATTTTTTTTATAACAATTTCATTCTGGTTTTGGTGATTGCAGGTGCATGTTATTTAGATGAATTAGTCAATTGACCATGTTAAAGGTGTTAAAGATCGGCCTTAATTGTTACAATTCCCAATATGAAAACCAAAAGACCACGTTCTTTTACTGTATTGAGAATAAATTATTTAAATTTATATCGAAATTATGTTGCTTTATGTTCACCTGGATTAGTAGAACATCGAATAATTTTCAGATTCGTTAATGGAAAGCGTCATTTCGAGTTCTTCTTCGCGAATTCAAGCCAGAAAACGGCGAAAATCAGCGAGAAATCGTCGTTTTGCATCGAAATAGGCGGATTTCTCTAAGAATTTTGATGATTTCGTGCAGATTTGTGCTGTTTTATTGCAATTCAGCCGTTAAATCTTGATAAAAATTAGTGGTTTTGTAGATTTCAAGTTCACCTTTGCGATTTCAAGCCAGAAAACGGCGAAAATCAGGGAGAAATCGTCGTTTTGCA
This sequence comes from Gnatocerus cornutus, assembly GCA_029298725.1. Lineage (NCBI taxonomy): Eukaryota > Metazoa > Arthropoda > Insecta > Coleoptera > Tenebrionidae > Gnatocerus > Gnatocerus cornutus. The sequence continues at coordinate 8,242,343 of CM055516.1, forward strand.
TCGAAATAGGCGGATTTTTCTAAGAATTTTGATGATTTCGTGCAGATTTGTGCTGTTTTCTTGCAATTCAGCCGTTGAACCTTGATAAAAATTGGTGGTTTTGTAGAAATCGTCGTTTTGCATCAAAATAAGCGGATTTTTCTAAGAATTTTTATGATTTCGTGCAGATTTCTGCTGTTTTCTTTCAATTCAGCCGTTGAATCTTGATAAAAAGTGATGGTTTTGTAGATTTCGAGCTCTTCTTTGCGAATTCAAGGCAGAAAACGACGAAAATCAACGAGAAATCGTCGTTTTGCATCGAAATAGGCGGATTTCTCTAAGAATTTTGATGATTTCGTGCAGATTTGTGCCGTTTTCTTGCAATTCAGCCGTTGAATTTTGGTAAAAATTGCTAGTTTTGTAGATTTCGAGCTTTTCTTTGCGAATTCAAGCCAGAAAACGGCGAAAATCAGCGAGAAATCGTCGTTTTGCATCGAAATAGGCGGATTTCTCTAAGAATTTTGATGATTTCGTGCAGATTTGTGCTGTTTTCTTGCAATTCAGCCATTAAATCTTGATAAAAATCAGTGGTTTTGTAGATTTCAAGTTCACCTTTGCGATTTCAAGCCAGAAAACGGCGAAAATCAGGAAAAATCGATCTGTTGCATGGAAATAAGCGGATTTCTCTAAGAATTTTGATAATTTCGTGCAGATTTGTGCTGTTTTCTTGCATTCAGCCGTTAAATCTTGATAAAAATTGCTAGTTTTGTAGATTTCGAGCTTTTCTTTGCGAATTCAAGCCAGAAAACGGCGAAAATCAGCGAGAAATCGTCGTTTTGCATCGAAATAGGCGGATTTCTCTAAGAATTTTGATAATTTCGTGCAGATTTGTGCTGTTTTCTTGCAATTCAGCTGTTAAATCTTGATAAAAATTAGTGGTTTTGTAGATTTCAAGTTCACCTTTGCGATTTCAAGCCAGAAAACGGCGAAAATCAGAAAAAAATCGTTGTTTTGCATCGAAATAAGCAAATTTCGCTAAGAATTTTGATGATTTCGTGCATATTTGTGCTGTTTTCTTGCAATTCAGCCGTTGAATCTTGATAAAAATTGATGGTTTTGTAGATTTTGAGCTCTTCTTTGCGAATTCAAGCCAGAAAACGGCGAAAATCAACGAGAAATCGTCGTTTTGCATCGAAATAAGCGGATTTCTCTAAGAATTTTATTTTGAATATTAAATTAAAAAAAAATATTGTAGGTCAATAATAGTAATGATAAACTAAGCATCGTTGTCTCATCTGATTTAATGAGCATAAAGCAAAAACTACAATTGATTTTGAAAGAAACACGACCATGCAAGGCATAATTGTTTCTTTTGATACTTTTGAAAATAATAAAATAATTTATGAAAACATGTTGAACTACTCTGAGAATAGCTCCAAGTGTGATGAGGGTTACTGCCAGTTTTAATGCTTAATAATAAATTATTAATTTAGTTTTTGTTCGAATTACATAATGTGAATAATGAATAGTGGTAAATAGAGGGTGATTTTTTTAAAACGGCAGGCGTTGTAGAATTTTTGTTTATGAACCGATTTCAAAAATTTAAAAAACAAATTAAATGGTTTTTAATTTACTATAAACTGATAATTTTAAAATTTTTCTAAATGTCTTAGTATCTTTTGGGCGATAGTCAACTTTCTTATTTTAAATTGGAACCCATATTTTTTTTTTCATAATTTGGAAGATATTAATTTTCTTTTCAGAAATGTGTAATATGTTCTACTTTTACAAAAAATATTTAAAAAAAAATATCAAAAATTTTTAAATCATCAGTTTATAGGAAATTAAAAACCATTTAATTTGTTTTTAAAATTTTTGAAATCGGTTCATAAATAAAAATTCTACAACGCCTGCCGTTTTAAAAAAATCACCCTGCATGCATTTCAAACAAACTTTTTCAATTTCAAAATACCAATTTTAAATTCAGTTCAGGATTAAAAGAGCCAACTTTAGCTCTTTGAATTAAAAGTGAATAAGTTTTGTTTTAGTAAGGAAAATACTGACAGTTAAAATAAGTCGTACTTTTGTGACTTTTGAAGAAAAATATCTCTGCGTCCTGACCTGATGAAGCCAAAGACTCGTCGGATTTTGTGAATGGCATTATAAAAACTTTGAAGGGTCTTGAAAGGAATACCGAACCAGATCAGACTAAATTCAGTTGAATTAAATAGGACTAAATTAAAAGTTTGAAGGATAAATGTATATATCGCATGTAAATTGGCGTCAAGTCCCACAATAAAGCCTCTCCTCCATCAACAAAAATAAAATGCCCATCCCTCGTAAGTAGATAACAAGTATCATTATAAAGCGGTACAAGCTATGACAATAAAATATGAGGTGTTAATCTTTCTAAAATGTTCTAGTGGCAAACTGACTGACACTTGAATGCATCGACTGATGAGAACACAAGGAGTCTTTGAAACGTGAACGGTTAACAATGGTTAGGAACATCTGAAGATCGCAGCCCACGATGATTTGACTGTTTGTGGTTCAGCCTCGCTACCGAGCCACGGCGGGTTATTATTATTAGTGGAGGCAGTCATTGGACGATAACTACAGTTATTTAAGGCCTATTTGGGTAATTTTTACGCAAATTACGGACTACCAAATTGGGATTGTTTTTCAATTAATCGGAACCCAATTTGACGGCTTGCCCGCTCGTTACGAGGCGGAAAAAAAACATGAAATTTTTATAATTATTTAACTAGCGCGGTCCCTAAAGACAAGCTTTTTTCGCTCCGCTTGGCGAAAAACCGCCCGTAAGAGGATTAAGGATTATCTATGTTTGCGTTGGGAACTAACATCCATCAGGCAGAGGAGCAGAAGCGTATTTTACAATTATTGTGTAATGATACCGCAAAGTAATTGGACGTTGTTTGAACACGCGCCTCCACGGTTCGTTAGTTTAACAGATCTGCGAGACGCAAGCGTGTTTTCACCCATTTTGCACTGTTTCAAGGCGACGAACACGTGGCTTGACACGTGTCCATTGTGCTCTGGGTGAATTATAGCGTTATAATAACAACGCGACGCTCGGTCGAGGCGTCGCGATGCCGTTTATGAATTATGTTAACTATTCATTATGATTAGAGCGGGGAGGGATTAAAACACGAAAGAATTAGCAATGCGGCAATCCTAAGCTAAGAAAGTCTCACAGTCAATACAATGAAACTTAATAACGACAAATGTGACATGAGAACGTTTCTCATTTTCGAATTATACGCGTGCCACATGCCACCTGCTGCGAGACAGCACGTCCAAAAAAGGGGATGCTTTATTGTGTTCAAAATAATAACAACCTTCATACTATTCAAATTAAAGAAAATATTTTTTCTCAGGATGGTACTATTATTTATGTTTGGATTGCAATGGACAATCGTTTAACTGTTGAAATTTCCAGGCTACTCCCACACTTTAACCTCTCAAGAGGATGACTTTCAGAAACTGAAATCGTGTAATTACCAAGACGTATTTATTTTGACTTGGACGCGCATATTTTTCGATGGGATGCTAATTTTAATGAAGTTAATATTCTGAGTCATCTCACAATTCGAGCAACTAATAAAGTCGGACGCTCGTTTTGTATTGATCACGTTCATCAAATCTAGAGGACAGTGGCGTAACCAGGAGATGGATGCGTCATAATAAAATGTATAATATTCTATTTAAAAGTTATTGTCACGAGTTGCTTTGTGTTCATTTAATGACAGGAAAATAAACATGGATTTAGGTGATTTTTTTGGTAATTATTTCCACAATTTGAAAAATAACAGCTAATTATAGTGTGGATATTTTTACAAACTTCGTAAATCTTTTGAGTTTTGTTTCAAATAATAAATTGAAATTTTAGGCACTCCCACTTAAATTGAGTGCCAAATAAACAAACAAAAATATTAACCAATGTTATCGATCTATTTAATAAAAAGAAATCAAATTGGTATTGCTCCTTTATTTTTCCTTATCCAATTTGTTATAATTTTAATACTAATTTGAATAACCCACAATTTTAATTAATAAATATTTTTGAAAATATTTTGTATTATAGTGGAATTTTCAATTTTGAGTTTTTTTTTTAACAAATTACACTAGTCAACAAAATGTGGAAAAAATGTGTGCAGGAAAAATGGAAAGTCATTTCTAAAGTAAAATGTCCTCCTGATTCCAAATCTAAAGTTTGTTTTGCTCCATCAGGTCCGGATTCTAAGATATTTAATTATTATTATTATTTGAAATATTTTTTTAGAATCTACTGAATCAAAATTTATTTGATTCACTTTTTGTTGAAAACTTGTGAAGTTTTGGCATTGCTCGACAGTATTTTGGAAAGGCTTTTCTTTGATCTATAACACACTTTTTGCTAGGCTAAGTATACTTTTCTTAACATTTTTGAAAAACTTTTCTCCTAAACAAAAAGAGTTTTTAGTGATTTTCACATGCCATTTTGCATATACGTAATTCAAGTATTATTACTTCAATTTTTTGTTTAAAATTACACGCTGATAAATAAGATAACTTTGCCATTTCTTATCGTTTAGAAGTTACAGGACAAAAAACGTTGATAAGTTGTTTAGACAGTTAAAACTTTTTTTATTTTTTGACGATTTCATAAAAAAATAATTGCAGTTGGTAAAAAAATCCTAATTAATGGCAACGCAGCCCAAAATAATTTTATTTAAAAGACCTCTTGATGATATTCTTAGTTTGCTTATAGACCAAAAAATTAGATGTCACTGACAATTTATTTTTTACGTCTTCTTTTTAGACAATCTGGGGGCAGTAACAGATGAAGATATCATTAATTTAGCTGAGGAAAAAATCATCTAGTTTGATACGAAAATTTATTAAATTATAAAATCTCGACCAACAACTTTTTAACAGTTTTGCATAATTTTTATTTATAATCTTTCATTCAGACCAGTGAAATTATTTAGAAACGCGAAATTTCTCAACAAAATACAATTTTGTGGGTATTTTTAACAAAACCTTCTAAACCTTGATTTTTCTTCTGATAGGTAAAAAATCCACCATTCTTTGTCGGGTAACTTTTAAAGTGTGTTAGAAAGCAGAGAACTCAGCTTTTATATAATTCTTTTGATTTTCTTGTAATTTCGTCTAACTTCTCTTAATTTTTTGTCTAAATTCTCCTGATTTCTTTGTCATTTCGTCCAACTTCCCCTTATTTTCTTTTGATTTCGTAAATATTTCTCCGATGTCATTGTGATTTCGCCCAACCTCTACTAATTTTTTGGAGATTTGGTCTAAATTCCCCTGATTTTCCTGTAATTTTGCCCAACTTCGTATTATTTCCTTGTAATTTCGTAAAATTTCCCCTAATTTCCTATGATTTCGTCCAACTTCTTCTTATTTCCTTGTGATTTTGTCTAATTTCCTCTTATTTTTTGTCTAAATTCTCCTGATTTCCTTATGATTTTGTCCAACTTCCTCTTATTTTCTTTTGATTTCGTAAATATTCCCCCGATGTCATTGTGATTTCGCCCAACCTCTCCTAATTTGTTGGGAATTTGGTCAAAATTCCCCTGTTTTTTCAGTAATTTCGCACAACTTCCTCTTATTTTCTTGTAATTTCGTAAAATTTCCCCTGATTTCCTATGATTTCGTCCAACTTCTTCTTATTTCCTTGTGATTTTGTCTGAATTTTTCTGATTTTCTTGTGATTTCGTCTAATTTCCCCTTACTTTTTGTTTAAATTCTCCTGATTTTCTTGTGATTTTGTCCAACTTTCCCTTATTTTCTTTTGATTTCGTAAATATTCCTCCGATGTCATTGTGATTTCGCCCAACCTCTCTCCTAATTTTTTTGGGATTTAGTCTAAATTCCCCTGATTTTCCTCTAATTTCGGCCAACTTCCTCTTATTTCCTTGTAATTTCGTAAAATTTCCCTTGATTTCCTATGATTTCGTCTAACTTTTTCTTATTTCCTTGTGATGTTGTCTGAATTCGTCTGATTTCCTTGTGATTTCGTCCAACTTCCCCTTATTTTCTTTTGATTTCGTAAAAATTTCTCCGATCTCATTGTGATTTCACCTAACCTATCCTAATTTTTTTGGGATTTGGTCTAAATTCCCCTGATTTTCCTGTAATTTCGTCCAACTTCCTCTCATTTCCTTATAATTTCGTAAAATTTCCCCTGATTTCCTATGATTTCGTCCAACTTCTTCTTATTTCCTTGTGATTTTGTCTAATTGCCTCTTATTTTTTGTCTAAATTCTCCTGATTTCCTTATGATTTTGTCCAACTTCCTCTTATTTTCTTTTGATTTCGTAAATATTCCCCCGATGTCGTTGTGATTTCGCCCAACCTCTCCTAATTTTTTGGGAATCTGGTCTAAATTCCCCTGATTTTTCAGTAATTTCGCACAACTTCCTCTTATTTCCTTGTGATTTTGTCTAATTTCCTCTTAATTTTTTGTCTAAATTCTCCTGATTTCCTTATGATTTTGTCCAACTTCCTCTTATTTTCTTTTGATTTCGTAAATATTCCCCCGATGTCATTGTGATTTCGCCCAACCTCTCCTAATTTGTTGGGAATTTGGTCAAAATTCCCCTGTTTTTTCAGTAATTTCGCACAACTTCCTCTTATTTTCTTGTAATTTCGTAAAATTTCCCCTGATTTCCTATGATTTCGTCCAACTTCTTCTTATTTCCTTGTGATTTTGTCTGAATTTTTCTGATTTTCTTGTGATTTCGTCTAATTTCCCCTTACTTTTTGTTTAAATTCTCCTGATTTTCTTGTGATTTTGTCCAACTTTCCCTTATTTTCTTTTGATTTCGTAAATATTCCTCGGATGTCATTGTGATTTCGCCCAACCTCTCCTAATTTTTTTGGGATTTAGTCTAAATTCCCCTGATTTTCCTCTAATTTCGGCCAACTTCCTCTTATTTCCTTGTAATTTCGTAAAATTTCCCTTGATTTCCTATGATTTCGTCTAACTTTTTCTTATTTCCTTGTGATGTTGTCTGAATTCGTCTGATTTCCTTGTGATTTCGTCCAACTTCCCCTTATTTTCTTTTGATTTCGTAAAAATTTCTCCGATCTCATTGTGATTTCACCTAACCTATCCTAATTTTTTTGGGATTTGGTCTAAATTCCCCTGATTTTCCTGTAATTTCGTCCAACTTCCTCTCATTTCCTTATAATTTCGTAAAATTTCCCCTGATTTCCTATGATTTCGTCCAACTTCTTCTTATTTCCTTGTGATTTTGTCTAATTGCCTCTTATTTTTTGTCTAAATTTTCCTGATTTCCTTATGATTTTGTCCAACTTCCTCTTATTTTCTTTTGATTTCGTAAATATTCCCCCGATGTCATTGTGATTTCGCCCAACCTCTCCTAATTTTTTGGGAATCTGGTCTAAATTCCCCTGATTTTTCAGTAATTTCGCACAACTTCCTCTTATTTCCTTGTGATTTTGTCTAATTTCCTCTTAATTTTTTATCTAAATTCTCCTGATTTCCTTATGATTTTGTCCAACTTCCTCTTATTTTCTTTTGATTTCGTAAATATTCCCCCGATGTCATTGTGATTTCGCCCAACCTCTCCTAATTTGTTGGGAATTTGGTCAAAATTCCCCTGTTTTTTCAGTAATTTCGCACAACTTCCTCTTATTTTCTTGTAATTTCGTAAAATTTCCCCTGATTTCCTATGATTTCGTCCAACTTCTTCTTATTTCCTTGTGATTTTGTCTGAATTCTTCTGATTTTTTTGTGATTTCGTCTAATTTCCCCTTACTTTTTGTTTAAATTCTCGTGATTTTCTTGTGATTTTGTCCAACTTTCCCTTATTTTCTTTTGATTTCGTAAATATTCCTCCGATGTCATTGTGATTTCGCCCAACCTCTCCTAATTTTTTTGGGATTTAGTCTAAATTCCCCTGATTTTCCTCTAATTTCGGCCAACTTCCTCTTATTTAATTGTAATTTTATAAAATTTCCCTTGATTTCCTATGATTTCGTCTAACTTTTTCTTATTTCCTTGTGATGTTTGAATTCGTCTGATTTCTCCTTATTGTTTGTCTAAATTCTCCTGATTTCCTTGTGATTTCGTCCAACTTCTCCTTATTCTCTTTTGATTTCGTAAAAATTTCTCCAATCTCATTGTTATTTCCCCAATCTCTCTTAATTTTTTTGAGATTGTTTCTAAATTCCTCTGATTTTCTTGTAATTTCATCCAATTTCCTCTTATTTCCTTGTGATTTCGTAAAACTTTCTCTGATTTCTTCTTGATTTTGACTAACTTCTCTTTATTTTCTTGTAATGGTACTAATTCAGTAGTTCTATGTAAAAAAAATTTTAAAAATCGTTAGTTTTATCGAAATTTTCATCAGTTTTTCTCAAATATCTTCAAATATCATAATTCGTTGAGAAGCTTATTTAATTATTATAGAGTTTCATGATTTTGCAAGTTGTTTAGCAAAACTTATTTTACAAAAAACTGAGTCCTGATCTGATGGAGCAAAACGGTCTTCGGATTTAGAAGAAAAAATTCTTCTTTAGAAACGACTTTCCACTGCGCCAGGACAAAGTGCGTTCAAAATTTGCTGATTAGTGTATTTAGCTAAACTTTAATCGGCTGATTTGACGAATTTTATTTAAAATTAATTAATTCCTAAAAGAAATTGACAACAAATTTTTCACAATTTTAGAAATTCCTCGAAAATCGTAGGAAATCCAAAACATGAAAAAAATTTAAAGAATTGTAGAAAATCCTGAAAAATCGTAGATTCTAGAAAATCCAATAAAAAAGTACAGTATAGTCATAAAATTGTAAAAAATTGTTATGAAGAAACACAAAAATGTCTATAAATCCAAATATTTCAATTGATTCTAGGAATTCTAAAAGAACCTTGTAGATTGAAGGAAAATACAAAAAAATACTAATTATAGAATCTTAAGAACTCTGAGGGCTCCAAAAGATTTCCAGAAAATCACAGCAAATTTTGAAAAGTTTCTCGACAAAGAGTCATGGCAAACTTCAAGCATTTCTGTAGGATCCTAGCGTCAAATTAAATTCTTTTTGAATTTTTGGGCAATAAATCTCGCTCAGCTTCTCCTCGTCCCCATTAGTCGAAAATATGCGGTTAAAGATAATAGTTAAAGTTACCGCAAGCATTTAAATCGTGACAATTACCAGTAATAAGCCGAAATTACATTCGTAACATCCCAAAGTCCGAAACTCTGTCGAAGTGACGAGTCGCCTCTGTCCGGCAGTCATCCTGGAGGTATTCCAGGCTCGCGACTAGGGTGCAAAGCCAGTCTTAATTGACTAATTCCTCACATAATGGGTAATTGCTATGCCAGTGATGTATTGCTGCTTCGTCTGAGCCTGCCATTATATTCCGCACTATAACTGCCGAGTTATTATTATCATTCCTGCTGCGTTGTAATTTGCCACTAGCGCAAATCAATACCTGCCAGCGAAAATATGATGGAAAAATCGTAAAATTTGGCGGTCTAATGAGTTTGAGCGACCCCCAGATTAACTGAGGGTTGGGGTGAGAAAAATACCTGAATTATTGCCGTGAATGCACGCTAAGAATGTCCTGCAAGCGGAAGGGTTGCATGAATTGTGCAGGGACGCCGTTAATCCTGCTTGGCCTCTAAGCCGATCAACACGTCATTGAGTGAACTACTAATCTCAAGACGATTTGCTGAATTGGACCAAGATTGGATCGGTTTAGTGCTCGAGGATAGAAGGCATAATTTCATTTGGATACCGGAGTAATTAGACATTTTTCCTGCGGGAAAGAAAGAGTTTCGTGTGGTGTTTCCTTCGATTATGAAACCCCTCAGTCCACCCCGTCAGAAATTTAATTCACTTAGTCGACATCTCGAATTGTGAGTTTAGGATCTCGAAACCACAAACTGCAGACAATATCTGACAAGGGTTGCTCTTCAAGTACAATAGCCATTGTACTTTTTCAGTCAACCACTTCCACTTGTAGTTTTTTCGAGATATCGTCTCACTGAATCAATTCCTCGGTTAAAAACTGAAAAAAACCACCCAAATTCATAATTTCGGGGGTGTGAATTCGAGGGGAACGTGCCGTATATTCGCTGTTTAGTGTACGTTTTGAGGGTTTAAACCCTCGAGGGTTAGACTAGTCATTAGGGCATTACTCCGAAATTAATTTACAACTGTTACCAGTTTGTCGGGTAATGAATATAATCAATGCTTTTAGGGGCGACAACGTGCGTGGCGTCGATTGCTCGGAATTATTTTTCGCGATTTAGAGGAAAAGAGACGAACATTCAAACGAAATCCATTTTCAGTTGAATTATCCAATTATTAACTGTACACACGACGCCTCATTGTATTTAGTTTATTTCTCGCCTCCTGTCGAAAACATTCATGTCATGGTGAGGAAATTTGCGCCCTTACGGACCTTGCGATAAGCGTCAGAAAGGAGGCGCTTTTTTGGACAGCAGGATTGATCTGCCAGTAGCAATTTGCCAGCATATCGAATCGCAGTGTGGGGCCTATACGAATATAAATTGTCAACTTAAATTATTGAGCAGTTTGTCACGGAAAAATCGACATGAATGACGACAAATCCAACTGGAATTAGAAAGGGTGCTGACACGACCAGCAGCCAAAAGCCTCGAAAATCCAAACCACTTCGCAGTCAAAAAGAAAAAATAAATTACACGTCCAAAGTAGGCCGAAACTGAACGAAAAATCGACGAAAAGTGCCTAAAAAAACAAAAAGTAAACCGTTTGTGACAGTGTAAAATTTAAATTTCCCGGCTGAAAACTGTCAACACTTTATTCATTCGCTTTGTTTTTTGATCGGTTTGCTTTGTAATTTTCTTTATGTCGTTTTGAGTCTTCAAAGTCCGCAGCTTACGTGCTTACGAAAGGCATAGTTGTCAAATTTTTAACAAGTTTAACAAGACATCTGTCAATGTACACTTTTAAAAAGGAAAATAGTCGAAAGTTTCCAACGCCTCTTCAGTCCAGGATTTTACTTGAACGCACGATAGATAAATAGATATTTCGGTACCTCAGAAGCATAAGAGTCTATTTTTGTGAAAAATGAGTTAAATCATATTTTTTATTATAGTTCGTACAGTGAGAGTTTGAATGACAGGAAAGTCACTAAATCTACGCAATAAAAAGTGTACCATACGCGCGAAATTTAAAATAAGAAAATAACAAAGTAACTGGGGTTACTGTCAACCCATTTCGCGTAGGAATTCAATGTTTTTAGTGTATTTTGTAGCATAATTTGCTACCAACCTATATGTCAACTGTCGAAATCTCCCAATCTCTCACCGGATATACTATACCTTTATATTTTATTTAAGATAGAGAAAATTGATCCCCATTAGAAGAAAAACAAACGATTTCTTTTGTTTGTTTTAGTAATATCACTAATTTGCAAAAATTTACATCAAAACGTCGAATTTTTAGCAATTTTCGTTTTAAGATCAAAAAAATGCCACCAATTTTTTTTAAGGTCCTGTAATTTCTGTATTTTTTATGCGATTTTAACGAAATTTGTAGAGATTATCACTCTCGACTGCCTTATTAAGAGTGTCGATTTAGAAAAATTTAGACCAAAAAAAAGAATTTTTAGAAATTTTGATTTTGAGGAGCAAAAAAAATGTGACCTAAAATTTTAATGACCTGTAAATTCTTTATTTTTAATGCTACCATAACCAAATTTGGGGAGTTTATAAGTCTTGACTGTCTTATTAAGAGTACCAATTTAGAAAAATTTAGACCAAAAAAGAGAATATTTAGAAATTTTTATTCGGACAACTGTGAAAATGTCATTTTTTTCAACAATGTAATTTCGTAATTTTTAGTGCGACAGGACCGAAATTTTTGCATGTTGGTTTTTTTCTTTGTTTTAGTAATACCACTAATTTGCAAAAATTTAGATCAAAAAATCAAATTTTTAGAAATTTTCGTTTTAAGATCAAACAAATGCTACCAATTTTTTAAGATCCTGTAATTTTTTATTTTTGATGCGATTTTAACGAAATTCGTGGAGATTATCACTCTTGACTGTCTTATTTACAGTGCCGATTTACAAAAATTTAGAACAAATAAGAGACTTTGTAAAAATTTTTATTTAGAGCAAAAAAAATTTACAAAAAAAACTTGAACGCGTTTCAATTTCACATTTTGGTGTCACAAGAACAAAATTTGTGAAATTTATAAGTTTTAACTGTCTTATTAAGAGTACCGATTTAGAAAAATTTAGACCAAAAAGGAGAATACTTTGAAAATTTTATTTGGACAACTGTGAAAATGTCAATTTTTTCAACACTGAAATTTCGTTATTTTTAGTGCGACAGGAACAAAATTTATGCATGTTGTTTTATTTGTTTGCTTTAGTAATATCACTAATTTGCAAAAATTTACATGAAAAAGTCGAATTTTTACAAATTTTCGTTTTAAGACCAAAAAATGCCACCAATTTTTTTTTAAGATTTTGTAATTTCTTTATTTTTTATGCGATTTTAACGACATTTGTGGAGATTGTCACTCTTGACTGTCTTATTTACAGTGCCGATTTACAAAAATTTAGAGCAAAAAAAAGAATTTGTAGAAATTTTTATTTCGAGCAGCTAAAAAAATTTACAAAAAAAACTTGGACGCGCTTAAAATGCCTAAAAAATTATTTTTGGATCAAAGGTTACGACCATTACGCACGATTTGAAGTAAATGGTCATCAATAACTTGCAATTCTAAAAAATAAATAAATAAATAAATAAATAAATAAATAAACTCTTGTGCTTCTGAGGTACCGATTTAAAGGTTTACAATAATCAGAGATAATCTAAAAAATCATCTGAATACAGATTTTCAATTTTTCAAAATATGATGGATTCAAGAGTAAAAGTTTGATGCTAAATTTAACGATTTCTGTGCAATAATTTCACGTTCAAATGAATTTGTTACTTAAAGGATATTTTGCACAAAAAAATCGGAAAAATATTGTGAAAAATGTCAGAAAACTGTGTGTAATTTTTTGGTACGCTGGGGAACCACCCAATTAATAAGGTGGTGCGTCACTTTTCGAACACCCTGTAATTTGAAAATTTATGGATTTCAAAGGATACAAAAATTAATATCAAACGACGTTTAGGAGCTATAAAAAGCAATTTTCTATTCTTTAACGATAAGCTAAGAATTTCTTTCTATCTCAAATTTTGTAGATACAAATTTGTTTAAGGAGCCCACCGCCCCTTGTGCTTGTCAATCCCGGCCACTTGACTCTGTCACCGAAATAAATTTAATGGCTGTGAGTAAAAGGTCTTACCGAAAACATTTTTGATTTCCCGACGTGCAATCCCGTTCAATAACCAATTATTTCCAGCCAACTAAAATCGGATGTTGGTTCATTAAAAGCAGTCGTTTCTGCTCAAGTTACGTCATTAGTCGCGTTAAACAACTGAATGTTAGAACAAAACTTGCACAACTTCATAGCCCCCTCTATTAGCAGCAACATAATTACTTCGTTAGTAAAATTCTTGCCAACTACGTTCTCTTCGCTCTCAGCCGACAAGCTATCTTTACGAGTTTAATTTAATTAAGACGAGGTAAAATGCAAATTGTTGACAGGACTTCTTTACTCTTGATGTAAAATCATTAAGTTTACGCCTTTGTCGCCACCAGCGTCCTTCCACTCCATTTACATTCCCCGTATTTAAATTTGTGCGTGACGAACAGTATTGCCAACGTATTAATTAAATTTTTGAGGTGGGGGCGGCGGCGAAACTCATCACTTTATTATTGTGTGAAGAAATGCTAATAGAGAGACAGGACAGGACTGGATTGGATTTAATTTCCCGCCTCCGTGACGTCACGACCTAACCTCACCCAACTTTCCCCGCTAATAATAATCGTTTCGACGAGACAAATAAGAATGAGAAAGAGTCAGTTCGAGCAACAATACCCGCTGCCATGATTGACATTAACCGTGCCTATAAACTGTGCATTCTTCTTCACAATACTCCGATTTCATTCATGTCGTCGGCAGCCATTGGTAGGCGGCACGTCGCCAGCCAATCCGCGCCGTCGACAGCAGCGCACCCAATCGCCACGCCACCACACTAAGCTCAAGTCGCCGAGCTTTCAAATGTTTTATGCACTGTGTACTCGATGATAATTAGTGGGTTGCGCTTGCACTGTTGGGAAAAATGCTCCGGGCTTTTACGAAAGACGCCAATTAAGAAGTTGCGCAGTTGGAAATTGAATTGGAAGGACTCACCTGTATCCGATCCTCGGGTAAATCCGTTTTTAGACTCAACATTTCCCTGGCGTAAACGTCGGGATAGTGTGCATCTTTGAAGGCCTTCTCCAGTTCTTCCAGTTGGTAGCTCGTGAAAATCGTCCTGCCACACACCCACCAAGGGTAGTTAAATATGTAACACAGTGGTCTAGTCTAACTATAACGCTTGACGCTTTTACGATCTTCCAAATATTAAAGTTTCAACAAACGAGGAAAGATAAAATAAAGAGAGCGGACACAACGAGATGGTAAAATTAAAGTGTTGGAATTAATAGTTACCTATGACGCCTCTTCTTTTTCTTCTTTTTGTTAAAGCTGCCTATACCATCAGACATGGAAAAGTCTTTGGAATTGTCTAATTGTCCTGCAAAAAAAGTAAAAAAATTACCTAAGTAAATGAAAGTATGCGGCAAACATTGATAAAACGCTTTCCGGGCTGCAGCAGCCACTTTGAAATAAAGTGAATTTCCAGCGCTCCTCGCAATTACCTAGGGTTGCGGTATTCTTTATTGGAAATTCCAAAGCTAGTCAGTTAATTTCGAAAGCAGAATGAGTATAAAATCCCTCTCCCTAAATGCCCTAAATAGCTTTAGCGCCATCTTAATTCACTTAACATTCCCGTCTGCACGCGATCCGCACTTTCCAAAATCATGTAAAAAACAGTACTGTCGCCATCCCGTGGACACGCACCCTAATGGGCCACTGACTTATGAAATACCATAGGGCCATTAGCGCAATTTATGGCCGACATCCCCGTTGATTGCCCATACCCTTTCACCCCTTCTCTAACCCGAAAATACTTAATAACTTTACAGATAAATTAACCGCTGTCCTTTTCCGCAAAACCTCGCCGAATTCACGACACATCAAATTAAAATTTTTTTCAAACGCTGAATTATTGTGAGAAGTGGCTGGCGGGGGCTGTGCGTGCCCCCTGGGGAGGAGGAGGGCTCTACTCAGGGGGGAAATGGCAGCACTTCACTTGGGCATAATTGAATTTTCAAACCGGTAGATTATTGGGCAGGAGATTGCTCCAGCGGCACTGCGTTGATTAGTTATTTCGTTTCGTTTTCGGGATTACGACATATGGGCAATTTTAAACGCGGGAAAACGATTTCTTTTCATATCCAAGGGAATTCTGCTTGTAGTTTCGTATTGATCTTGAGATTAAATGTGCGACGCTGAAATGCATGCGGAATTAGAAGAAACGCAAGTTCAAGCGCAAAATTTCAGAGGATCCAAAGCGGAAGTGGAATCTTTGAATTGTTTTTAAATCTCTTGGTTTATATTTTCCCGGATTCTCTCTAAATTGTGTTATTTACATAAAATTGCAATTTACAATAAATCCAGGAATAGAAAAAAAATGTTAAAAGTTTTATTTGAGTTTATTGGCGGATCTACAATAATTCGGTACCTTTGAAGCATAAGGGTTTATCTCCATAAATTATAGTTTCGAGAAAATTAACAAAACAGGTATTCTAAAAAATCACGGTGGTGTTATTAATCTCTTTTCAAATATGCAATTTAAGAGCGAATTGGGAGTTATATTCATGACTATTTCAATTCGTGCGTAACCTTTGTCCCAAAAATTTTTTTTTAGGTATATTTTTACACTTGGTTCCTTCTGGACTTAAGTCCCACTTAGTAATAGAAACTTTCAAAGAAAATTAGCATTGTTTAAAAAAAAAGGTAATACGTTATTAGAAATAATGGCTAACGAAAATCTATTAAGATTAACCCAAATTCAGCAACTTCTATGGACTATTTAACCTTAAAAAAAAAACACAAATTTCCTTTTTGTGACACCAAAAATGTCGAAATTAAAGCGCGTTCAAGTTTTTTTTGTATTTTTTTTAGCTGCTCGAAATAAAAATTTCACAAATTCTCCTTTTTGCTCTAAGTTTTTGGAAATCTGCACTGTAAATAAGACAGTCAAGAGTGATAATCTCTACAAATTTCGTTAAAATCGCATAAAAAATAACGAAATTGCAAGATCTTAAAAAAAATTGGTGGCATTTTTTTGGTCTTTAAACGAAAATTTCTAAAAATTCGACTTTTTGGGGTAAATTTGTGGAAATTAGTGATACGTATTACTAAAACAAACAAAAGAAACAACATGCATAAATTTCGTTCCTGTCGCACTAAAAATAACGAAATTACAGTGTTGAAAAAAATTGATATTTTCACAGTCGTCCAAATAAAAATTTCTAAATATTTTCCTTTTTGGTCTACATTTTTCTAAATCGGTACTCTTAATAAGACAGTCAAAGCTTATAATGTCCACAAATTTGGTTATAGTGGTATTAAAAATGAAGAACTTACAAGTCGTTAAAATTTTAAGTCACATTTTCTTTTGGGCAAAATACAAAAATTTTTCTTTGCTCCTCGAAATCAAAATTTCTAAAAATTCTCTTTTTTGTTCTAAATTTTTCTATATCGACACTCTTAATAAGGCAGTCGAGAGTGATAATCTCCACAAATTTCGTTAAAATCGCATAAAATAAAGAAATTACAGGATCTTGGTGCCAAAATGTGTTTTTTTTGTCTACAACTTTGCAATTTGGCACGGTTAAAAAGCAAGTCCAAATTAGTGTTTTCCCCAAATTTGAATGCTGTGACTTGTGAAAATTGCCAAAGTTACAAACTTTACAAAAAGGAAAACATTTGGTTCAATTTCAGAATAAAAAATTTCAAAATTTACCATGTTTAGCTCATAATTTTGCAATTTTGCACAAATAGTGAACAACTTCAAAATAGTAATCTCCCCAAATATAATTACTGTGGCTTTTAAATTACCAGAACAGATTTAAACATAATTTTTCACACATTTTTTATTACTTCCCAGAATAAAAAATTTCAGATTTTGTATTTTTTGGCATATAAGTAATTTTAAAATGTAGCACAATTTATAAGCATGTTTAAATTAATATTTTCCCTACATTTAATTGTTGTGGCTTTCAAACTGTCAGAGTTACCAGCTTTACAAAAAATTTTGAAAAAAAAATTATTTATTTTGTAGAATAAAAAATTTCAAAATTTACTCTGCTTGACTCATAATTTTGAAATTTTGCACGAATAATAAACAACTCTAAAATACTAATCTTACCAAATATGGTTACTGTGGCTTTCAAATTTTTAGAATTACGGATTAAACATATTTTTTCACACATTTTTGGTTAGTTCTCAAAATGAAAATTAACAAAATATGTTTCTTTAGGCGTATAATTTTGAAATTTAACACGATTTATAACCATGTTGAAAACTAGCCAGAGTTTTAGGTTTAAAAAAAAATTGAAAAAATCTTAGTTTAATTTTGGAATTGGTGGCATTGTTATACAGGGTCCGGCAACACTTGTGTCCACCCCCAAAATCATCTTTAATTTTAAAGATAAAACTTTCAAAATTTACATAACGCTCACAGTTAACAAAGCTCTAGAAGCTGACGCAAAAATTTGTTTTTTATCACTGATAGTTTTGGCGTCGCGACGCATTGAAAATGTAATTTTTAGGTAATTGTGAGGGTTTGTGATATCAACACCTAATTTAATTTTTTTTCAATATAAATATGTTTAAAATATCTCAGTTGTTATTTTAGATTCAATGCAAATTGTCTTCAAAATTTGAGAAAAAAATGCTGTTTTATCAAGTTAGTTTCCAATTTCATTACGTCAAAATTGGGAACTACGTTTACACCCATCTGTCAACATCTTGTGTCACAAATGACATCTATTCTTTGGCTCGCTTTAGATTGTAACAAAAGTCTTACTTGGTGAAATTGTCGCTTTGTCGATGTTAATTAACGATTTATGGTGTCCATAAAGTGCAACATGCCCGTGTTAATCAAAATTAGCCTTTATAAAAGTGAATGAAGTGACTTGTGAAATTTTGGTGTAAACGTAGTTTGCCACTGCGCCGTCATAATTTTGAAAACTAACTTGATAAAGCAGCGTTTTTTAAACACAATTTGTATTTGATTTAAAACAAAAATTCAAATATTTTTGTTACAGTTATGTCGAAAAAAATTTGAATTCGCGAATATTTCCGCAAAAACTCAAAAATCGCTAAAAATTAGACTTCTTGGGCGTCGCGACTCTAGACAAACCGTGATAAAAAACAATTTTTTGTCAGCTTCTAGAGCTTCGTCAACTGTGATTTTCAAAATTTTGTCTTTAAAATTAAAGACGATTTTGGGGGTGGACACAAGTGTTGCCGGACCCTGTATATGCGACAATGGGAGTGGCAAATAACAAACCTATTGCAAACAGAATTTGTACAATAAAATTGAGTGAAAAAAATTTCGACTTTGGTGGCCTCTGATTGTGCTGCTTTTCTTCTTTATTTTTGAAAAAATAAGATCCCGGAATTAAAAAATTAGCTGGAACTAAGCAATTTAAAGACAGTAAAAAAGTTTCGAGGCGGAATGAGAATTTTAAAAAAAAATGCAAAAATGGTGGATGCGCCGGGATTGGTATTGATATTTGTATGAATAATTCCGGCGCTGAGATTCTTGCAGATAAAGTCGGCATTTCTGCGATGAAACCCGCACCCGTTATTTGTTTAGCGCTAATGTAATTCATTAAGTGAGTAAATGTCCACATGTTAGCAAGTGTATTACATTCCCTAAGCGCCCCTAATCGAGCGTTAAGTCGGTCCCGCGAGGCAGGGTAGTTACTCCTGAAAATGTATCTTATTGACAACAGCGATCCACTCGTGCACATGTCGTTCCATAAAATTTAATTGAATATTTAAAATAGTCGAGTAAATCGTTGGAAGAAAGAGTTAAATAACTAAGTGTCTAGACGCGTAGCGACGATGTTTATTTTACAGACTAAGAAATGCACCCAAACTTTGAATTAGTAATGCACTTTATAGCCACTGCACTGTCGAGATCGTTTCCTATGCTCAGTTTTATGTCACTGCAGTGCAGCTCCACCGACAACTCCAAATGCACATTTATGCAAAAAATTTAAATTCGTTATGACCCGAGAGAGCGACGAGAAACCGTAAATATTTTTTTGACTGACACACCTTGGAACGTTTTCGGTCCCTCGATTTTAATCAAGACGGTTTCCTCCCGATTTCCCAATTGTGGCAGGAGAATAATGAAGAAATTTTTTGAGCTCCCCTTGCATTCTCAAGAAAGTGTTTATTTCCCCGCTAACATCTTCATTATAGTCGCAGATCGGTTTAAATTACACAGCTTTTCAGACTCTTTGTTTGATATCGGGAGCGGGCGTCTATTAAAAAATCGCCGCTTTTTTTCCCGAGAGGGAGATGCGTTTTAGGGAGAGTAGGAGTAACGATCCATAAGTAGTAAATTTTGGTCGTGTAATGTTGGTAATGCGACCATAACATCCAATCAGGGAGGATTTATGAGCGGACAGTCTTGTAAATTCAGCTGCGGGTGGTCTGCAAATCCAATTGTGCCAACATACTAGATTAAGCCGATTGATATTTAGGGCGAGTTTCTAGATATATTGCTAGGGAAATCTTGTTTACTCACAGATACCAGATTCGCCAAGGAAACACCAAAACCATAAGAAATACACACAAAAATCTAAATTATATCAAATTGCAAAAGCCATGAAAAATAACAGAATCAACAAACTTTGGCAAAAAAATGCACTAATGAAGTGGAAAGTCATTTCTAAGGTTTGTTTTGCTCCACCAGATCCGGATTTAAAGATATTCTTGAAAAATAATTTTTTCAGGTGCTACCGTACAATTTTTCTTGTGGAATTTTTCGACAATAATTTGGAAAACTCATCTAATAACTTTTTCAACGACTTACAAAACTTATTGCTAGGATAAGTAAGTTTCCTGATATTTTTGAAAAACTAGTCTCATGTTAAAAAGAAACACGCTGTTTTCTGTGATTTTCCTATGCAATTTTGCATATTTTTTTGGAAAACACAATGAGTAACTGAGGAGTTTTTTTCAAAACTCAATTAATCCAATTTTGACTGACATTGGGTTTGAAATTGGGATTATTTTGGGTAAATCTAACAATGTGTAAATTTGATAAAAATTGAATAAATTATTGTTTTTTCTAATCCCTTGTCAAAATTTATGAAATGGATTTATTGAGTTTTGAAAAAACTCAACAATTAAAAACAAATACTCGCCAATATGTTTAAAACTTCAATCTGGCGGCAGCAATAAATCATAAATTTTACAAAAAGTTTGTGTAAACTTGCCTTAAATTAAGACGAAAACGTTTTCAAATTTATTTTAATTATAAAAAACTTAACCACTAATTTTTGAACAGTTGCTGCATATTTTTTAAAAATGATTTTCTATTCTGATCAGTGAAATAATTTAGAAACGCTAGATTTATCGAAAAACTACAATTTTGTGAGCATTCAAATTAATTTTTTTAAAAAATCTTTCAATGTTAACAAAATACAAAACAAAATACATTTTTGTTTCACTTCATATTCTTTGTCATGTAACTTTTGAATGACAATAGATAATAATTTGTTTAACCTCGTATTAGAAAGCTGAGATTTCAACCTTTGTTTTGATGTATGACAATAAAAAATCAAAGTACCAATTTTAAAATAGTGTTTAAAAGTTTTTTAAAACCGTTTGTTTTCGAAAATTGTCTCTATTTCTCTCAAATATTTTAGTAAAAACTACTTTTCCGCCGATTTCTATAGTTCGATGGGAAGCTTATTTAATTACTTTTTCAATGAAGCATTAAAGAGTTTCATAATTTTGCAAGTTGTTGAGCAAAACTAAAAAAATTAAAAGTGAACGCGGTTTACTAAAAAAAATAGTTTACTAATATCTCTGAGTCCTGACCTGTTAAAGAAAAGCGAACTTTGGATTTAGAATGAGAAGACAATTCTACTTTATTTATAAATTACTAATTAGTGTATTTAGCAAAAATGTATTCAGCTGATTAGACAATTTTTTTTTAATTAATCCTAGAAGATTCCAAAAAATGGCTAACAAATTTTCCATAACCTTGAAAGATTTCTAGAAAGTCGTAGAAAATCCAAAAAATGCAAAAAAAGAATCTTAAAGGCGGTCTCACACGATCATAAAAATTTGAGAAAAAATGTGATCGTGTCAAGCCGCCTTTAGATATTCTAAAAAATTATAGATAATTCGAGAAAAATTAGTAAAAACGTAATGTATAGGCGTAAAATTGCAAAAAAAACAGACTACTTCGAAAAAACATAAAGTTTCTAGAAATCTAAAGATTAATAGATGATAAAGGATTCCAAAGAACTCTGAAGACTTAAAAAAAACCTAGAGGATGACAGAATACGAAAACCTAGAAAACTGAATGATGAAGCTTCCTATTTAGACTCAAAAAACAATTTTACTTTAGAAATGACGTTCCACTGCTCTAATACAAATTTCGTTCAAAATTTGTTGACGACTGTACTTATAAACAATTTAAAGGAATCAACAATAATTGAATAATTTGGCCAATAATTTTTGAACAGTTGCTGCATATTTTTTATAAATGTTTTCTATTCTGACCTGTGAAATAATTTAGAAACGCTAGATTTATCGAAAAACTACAATTTTGTGAGCATACAAATTAAAATTTTCACAAAATCTTCAAATGTTAACAATACAAAACAATATACACAACAAAATACTTTTTTTTTTACTCCATATTCTTTGCCATGTAACTTTTAATGGCAAAAGATAATAATTTGTTTAACATCGCTTTAGAAAGTTGAGATTTCAACCTTTGTATTGACGTATGACAATAAAAAATCAAAGTACCAAATTTAAAGTGCTATGCAAAATAGTGTTTAAAAGTTTTTAAAAACCCTTCGTTTTTCGAAAATTTTCTCTATTTTTCTCAAATATTTTAGTAAAAACTACTCTTCCGCCTATTTCTGTAGTTCGATGGAAAGCTTATTTACTTACCTTTTTAATGAAGCATTAAAGAGTTTCATAATTTTGCAAGTTAAGCAAAACTAAAAAAAATAAAAGTGAACGCGGTTTACTAAAAAAAAACACAAATATCTCTGAATCCTGACTTGTTAAGACAATTCTACTTTATAAATTACATTTTACTGCTGCATTATAGGATATACAAATTTCGTCAAAAATTTATCGACTAATTAGTGTATTTAGCAAAAATGTATTCAGCTGATTTGACTTTTTTTTTTAATTAATCCTAAAAGATTCCAAAAAATAGCTAATAAATTTTCCATAATCTTGAAAGATTCCTGCAAAATAGTAGAAAATCCAAAAAATAAAAAAAAGGATTTTGAAGGCGGTTTGAGAATTTTTCTTTCAAACTGACGTTCAAAATTTGTCACAAAATGTAACTAAATTACGCAGAATTGTGAAATTATTTGTGAATTTTTAGAACATGTTTTAAAATGTTTTTACAAATATTTCTTTGAAAATAAATTCTTACGAATAAAAACTTGAGAAAAAATGTGATCGTGTCAAACCGCCTTTAGATATTTTAAAAAAATATAGATAATTCGAGAAAAATTAATAAAAACGTAATGTGTAGGCGTAAAATTGCAAAAAACAGACTACTTAGAAAAAACCCAAAAATTACTACCAATCTATAGATTCCAATAGATCATAGAGAATTCGAAAGAACTCGGAAGACTTTGGAAAATCCTAGAGGATGAAGAAAACGAAAACCTAGAGAATTGAATGATGAAGCAAAACACATTTAGACTCAGGAGACAATTTTACTTTAGAAATGACGTTCCACTGCTCTAATACAAATTTCGTTCAAAATTTCTTGACCCGTGTAATTCTAGACAATTTAAAGAAATCAACAGCAATTGAATAATTTGGAATCCGAATAATTCGGGAAGGAAAAATCTAATGATCCACCCGATCTGCCTAATTAAATCCCGAATCCGAGCAAAACAAACTGTACTCCCTTCGTCCCGGTCTAGTTTCACCGTTTCTCTGATTAAAAAATAATTGGACCCTCGAAAGTGAGCACACCTCGAGCCAATAACCAGTGTCACCGTTTCCAACTTTGTCTAGAATCAGTTCTCCGTAACAGAAAAGAGTAAATTGGACTGGTGCCGCCATTAAATTAGAATACAATTGAATAAAAAAAAAGAAATGGAAATACTCGGCGAGTGCACGAAAGCGTGACGTTTGTAGAATGCGTCAACCATGATGCCGGTATTTTCACACCTTAAACCCTTCGTGTCCGTTAAGGGCTCGTAGGTGGGGCTCTCGAGGAGTTCACACCTCGCATTTCATTCACATCGAGCCCTTTATCCTTAAATCACACACCCTTTTGTTTATATGCAGTGGTTTGCTTCGCGGCGGAAATATGATATGGGAGACGCCAAACAGGTACTAAAGTGCGGCTCATTGCCACTCTCCTGGGTAAATTTTCGAAAATTCTTGGTTGTAAATCAGACTTTCAGTTTTTTACGGAGAAAATTGAGGGATAATTGAATGTAGTGATTTTTGAGGTTAACACGTTGTCAAAGTTGAGTGTAGTAATTAATATTTAATTAAAAATTTATTGCAAAAGAAAGACTTCAATAAAGATTTAACAAGTTTTGGCAATCTTGCGCAAAACGATTAGCTTCTGCGCATGCCACAGTTAGATCAAGGTCAAACACTATTGCTGCCAACTATTATTGATAAAAATCACTAGGGGCTGCTGCCAACTTCTCGAAATCACACTAAAAGTTTAGTGCACTAAATTTTTAGTACGAGAAAATCAGTGTGGTATCAAGAATAGTGTATTCTCCATCATCAAACTAAAAAGTGCACTAATATTTTAGTGCGGTCTAAATATTATCTTGGCAACATCGCAAAAACAGTTTGTCAGGTTGACTGATCTCAAGAAATTAACCTTTCCAGTCAAATGTTCAACAAAAATAAATGCAGTATTAAAGTCCCCCACAAGAAATCACAGCAGAATGAACAAATTTTATAGTTTTTGCTACTTTTTGATACGTTTTTTGACTCGTGAAACCATAATCTCATGAGAATATCTCATCGTGGATCCAAGCTTTTAGCGCAGGGTAAAAAGTATAACTTGCGTGTTATTGAGAAGCAAAAGAAATCATCTAAACTTTCTGAACAACTTTTAGTTTTTGTACAAGACAAGTTTATGTATATCTTTACATGAAAAAAAGCCCAATAACTTTGGAGAAAAGAAAAAACACAATAATACGTCAGGCGTGGCAAAACTTAGCTCAAAATTTAAAATAACGCATAACTAAACACCAACAGACAACAGAACGAAATGATCCAGTCAAACAGAATGTGTTAGTTTTTAAAGAAATAGTATTTTTCCAATAAGTGGTGTTGCTGAAGAAAAATATCATGATAACACTAAAACCACTGCAATTTTTGGAGTAGGATTTGCAAGGTCTTGAAATTAAATGTGTCTTCAGTAAATCGAAAAGTTTTATGGAGTTTTCATCTTCCACATTTTTAAGGAATTTTTTATATATATTTTTTTTTTTCATCTAAGTTAAGACCTTCGTCTAGATTCTTCTTCTAATCTCATTGCTTTATCAAAAATTTTGCCAATCTAAATAAATCAGATGCAATTTAGTAGTACACTAAATGTTCACAGAACGCCGAGAATACACTTTTTCATTTTTCACACTAAATGTGGATATTTAGGCCCGAATTCATAGTCGTTGCTTAAGCAATTGCTTGATCAAGTCGATCTTATTTGCGTGCTTAAGACGATGTTATTGATTCATAGTCGCCAATCAAGTAATTCTTATTTGAAAAACCTAATGAAGTCAATCTTATTCGGAGAGAAACTTATTATGCACTACGGTTTCATAGTCACAACTTGAGCATTTGTGCCTAACTTATTTGATAAATAAGTCGAACTTGGCCCACCCATAAGGTCGAGTTAAGAATTTCTTATTCTTTTTTTAAACAGGATGTATCAAAAATGGCACATCAACAGTGTACCAACCTGATCATGCAGACAATTCTGAATAGCAGAAAAAAAAATTTAATAATTCTTCTCCTTTTATTTTTTGATCTATTGTTCTTCGAAATCGATTAACTAAAAACTTTTCAGTCGATTGTATTTATAGTTAGATGAATCGTCCACATTATCGCAAGTTGTACTATATTTCTAAATTTCTAAAAAACTTAGGATTTTGAAATTTCCTGTAAATTTACAACCGCTGCATTAGGAAATAGAAGTAATTCTTTTAGTTATGCCTTATAATATTATAAAAATTAAAAACTTAAACATGCATCATTCCTTAAATTTTTAGATCTCTTAATAATTCCAATTTTCCGATTATTCGAACTAAACGCTTAGCCTCTTGTATAATTCGAACAAACTCTGAATTTATTCCTCGTTGAAACAATTTTTTCTTGAAAACGAGAAGAATTGATTGATAATAATTCAAACAGAGACTTTTACTTTACAAATCTTTTTGCCATGATTATTTGGGAAATCATTTTAATTATTGTTTTATCATATATACAGGGTGATTTTTTTTAAAACGGCAGGCGTTGTAGAATTTTTATTTATGAACCGATTACAAAAATTTAAAAAACAAATTAAATGGTTTTTAATTTACTATAAACTGATGATTTTAAATTTTTTCTAAGTGTCTTAGTATCTTTTGGTCGATATTCAACTTTCTTATTTTAAATTGACAATTTTTTCATAATTTGGAAGATATTAATTTTCTTAAATCAGAAATGTGTAATTTGTTCTACTTTTACAAAAAACTTTTTAAAAAAAATTATCAAAAATGAAAAAATTTAGGCAATAAAAGTTAATAAAATCTAGGTGCGTGGTGTTAAATAAAAAAATGCCGTTATTGTAATGTCAAAAAGCAGCAAATAACTGAAAGGATTAGCAATTTTTTTTGAAATTATTAATAACAAGAGACAATAATAATTGCAAATCAGAAAAAACATCTACCTAATTTAATTAAAATACAGTTAAAACGCCATCCCGTGTTTTCATGGCACAATTGGCATCATGCACTTTAAGATTTTATTATTGCCTATGTTTTTTCAATTTTGATAATTTTTTTTTAAATATTTTTTGTAAAAGTAGAACAAATTACACATTTCTGATTTAAAAAAAATAATATCTTTCAAATTATGAAAAAAAAAATAGGTTCCAATTTAAAATAAGAAAGTTGAGTATCGACCAAAAGATACTAAAACATTTAGAAAAATTGTAAAATCAGTTTATAGTAAACTAAAAACCATTTAATTTGCTTTTTAAGTTTTTGAAATCGGTTCATAAAAAAAATGCTACAACGCCTGCCGTTTTAAAAATCACCCTGTATTTAAAAAAAAATTATAAAACTGATTTCAAATGAAAGAAAACTCGCTAAATTAAAGTTCTCAGTAATTAGAATTATCGACAGTCGACTGTAATTGTTATAAGCAAAAATGTGTACCAAATTAGTCAAAAGATTATATCTATTTAAGTATACATTGTATAATAGTTATTTATGTTTTAAGGGCATAATGTGGATGTTTATGTTCGAGGGCAACTAGATTACAAGGTCGAGGGCCTTCGGCCCGAGACTTTGTAAGTTACCCGAGATACATAAACATCAAGTTATGCCCGTGGTACATACAACGTTTTATGTCTTACTAATAAATTTTGATTTTTCAAAAATAAATAATTTCTCCACAAATACAAATTTCTGTTCTTGAATCTATCGTGTGATTCATTAAATTTCCATTCTAGGTAGGCCGTGTATTTTGGACGTGCGTTGACTTCTTGTTCGATAACTGGCAAATCTCGCAAATATTAAGTCGAAACTACAGTAATGGTGTTAGTTACGACATGAATTTTTCTCTCAAAGCCAACTGCGAATGGAAATGTAATGAATCACACAATACATAAAGACTATGAAAAATACTTCACATGTCGTTTTGTGTTAGTTTAAAAATTTAATCATTTTAATTACTAATGGCTTTATATACAATTTCTGATTTCTATTTATTTGCGATAGTTGAAACCACAAAATACTATTGCAGTTGAGTTATAATTTATTAATCATTAGTTAATTAGTTAATTACTAGGAACTATATTATTAACATTATTTTTATTATTGTTATTAAAATAATCTAGTGTCATGTCAATGAAATTAATCTTAGAACGCTTTGCAAAACAATTGAAAGCGTATCAAGATGACAGGTAAAATTCAGCGAATTGCAAAGCATGAATGTGTTACAGCCTCAAAACGGAGATTTAAGGAAGAAAAGAAACATTACAACCAGTTTATTTAAAAGGTACCTTTTGAATTTGACTGTTTGATGATAATTAAGTTTAAATGCAATTTGAATCTGGCGGGCAAAGAAAGAAAGTCGATTCGTAGCCAGTCGCTGTTTGTTGTGAGGTTGCTATGACACCTTAATGCCCTAGAGCGTAATTGTACCTCTAACGTACCGCAAATCCGAGCCATAAGGAACCAATAATTAAACGGTAAGACATAAATTAACATTTATCATTTTCTTAACGTCAGAAATTTCAAAAAACAGTATTTTACAAAATGCATATCATAATGAATATATTTTTATGTTTTCTGGTTCAAGGTTTCTCCAAAGTTATTGGGCTTTTTTTCATGTAAAGATAGACTTATAAATCAAATCAGCACATTTCGAGAATCGCACCCCTGGTATAGATAAAGGTGCCAAAGTGGTAGTCAGATTTGAGATCCATGGAAAAGCTGTGGACTGGTTGGTTTCGAAACCGTGTCAATTTTTGTTGTGTATCAAACCTTGTGAAAGTGTCTGTAATTTCGCGTTTAACGTGGGCAAACACAGAACAAAGAAATAATACACTAAAACGTTATTATTTCATTATTCGTCTCTGCGCTTTCGTAAGATATAATTAGAAGTAAACGTCTCCAATTATTTTAATCATCCAATGTGATTCTTTCAACTATCAACAGGACGCCATCAGGCAATTACTGTAAAAAGTGTTGAAATGAATTAAAGGTAATGGTGTTGAACTGTGTAACATAAAAGGCGTGAATTCTGTCATGTGTGACATTTCAACAACCCTTCAAACGATGACATGCACCCATCCATAATTATAGACGGGAATTTGATTGGTCCAATAACAAGCCCGAAAATGTGTCTACCTAAAGTAGTTATCTGGACAAAGAATCAAATGCTTTAACCCCTCATATGTAACCCTTTGAACATAGGTAAATACAGTGTAGGTATAAAGAGTGATGGAGGAGATACCCAACCTGGTCGCTGTAATCGGACTCGTCATTTTCATGATAAAAGATAATGACAGGTTACCGGTAAAAAGGGAGGTCTGTTGACAGATGTTTACACAACAAATACGCTGCTATCGAGGAATGAAACTTCCAATAAATAGGCGGCTAACGACCAGAGAAAATTCTAAGTCGGGCGAAAATTAGATTCGATCTATGGCTATTTTTAAAACTTTGGATTAGCTGCCAATTTGTTAATTCTGCTCATTTTTAGATAAATAAAAAGCTTCTAAGAAATTAGTTTCAGAATTTGATCAATTTTGCCCTGTTGTATTTTTTGTTGCAGATTTATTTTAAAGATTTGGATTCTATGTGAAAACCTGCGTAAAAAAGATTTACCTTAAATATAAATAAAATATTAGCATAAATTAATTTTAGAAATAGAATATATACCGAGTGGCCCTTCTAAGTTTTTCCATACCCATATATCTATTATTTATGAACCCATTTAAATAAAATTCTAAACCAAAATAACTGAAAAGGTAAAGATTGATTTGGCTTTAAAAAGACATCTTTTTTTTTAAATGTTAATTATATTCGTCTTAATTTAAATTTAATTTATTTAAAATTAATTTAATCTTATAAATTCGCAATGATAACATGTGTTCGCTGAAAATGAACCCTACCAGTTCCAGTTTCAAAGAAAAAGAGCAAAAAACGAAATCTACATTTCCAAAAGCTACAAAATCATTCCCGGCTATGAAATCAAGGACAATTTTGGACATCCTTGACATTTATTTTAATCTAATCAATATAGTCTAGTCTGATCCTGATTAATTTCAACCTACAGAAGTTTATTTTGGCTCTATTATGGTTTGTTATTTCGATCTTTTGGAAATTATTGTAATGCATTGACGCAAAAACCATCAGAAAGTGTAGGAATTCAAACGTCAATAAGCAAGGTCAGCAGGGGTACCATAAAATCAACGCTTTCATTTGTTATTTCGAAAACATCATTAGTAAATCGTTTCAAAAAAAATACAATTTTTAATGCCAAAATTGACTTATAAAAAACTTGACCAATAATTTTTGAACAGTTGCTGCATATTTTTTCTATAAATGATCTTCTATGCTGACCAGTGAAATAATTTAGAAACGCTAGATTTATCGAAAAACTACAATTTTGTCAGCATTCAAATTAAAATTTTTACAAAATCTTCAAATCTTAACAAAATATATTTTTTTTCACTTTATATTCTTTGTCATGTAACTTTTAAATGGCAAGGAGTTAATAATTTGTTTAACATCGCGTTAGAAAGCTGAGATTTCAACCTTTGTTTTGATGTATGACGATAAAAAATCAATGTACCAATTTTAAAGTGCTATGCAAAATAGTGTTTAAAAGTTTTTAAAACCAGTTCGTTTTTCGAAAATTGTCTCTATTTTTCTCAAATATTTTAGTAAAAACTACTCTTCCGCCGATCTCTATAGTTCGATGGGAAGCTTATTTAATTACCTTTTCAATAAAGCATTAAAGAGTTCATAATTTTGCAAGTTGTTAAGCAAAACTAAAAAAATTTAAAGTGAACGCGGCTTAGTAAAAAAAATAGTCCTGACCTGTTAGAGCAAAGCGAACTTTGGATTTAGAATGAGAAGACAATTCTACTTTATAAATTACATTTTACTGCTGCAGTATAGGATGTACAAATTTCG
This sequence comes from Gnatocerus cornutus, assembly GCA_029298725.1. Lineage (NCBI taxonomy): Eukaryota > Metazoa > Arthropoda > Insecta > Coleoptera > Tenebrionidae > Gnatocerus > Gnatocerus cornutus. The sequence continues at coordinate 8,272,506 of CM055516.1, forward strand.
TCAAAAATTTATCGACTAATTAGTCTATTTAGCAAAACTGTATTCACCTGATGTGACATTTTTTTTTAATTAATCCTAGAAGATTCCAAAAAATAACTAATACATTTTCCAAAATCTTGAAAGATTCCTAGAAAATTACTATTTTTAATGCCAAAATCGACTTATTCTCCTGAACGGAAAAAAAGATCAAGCCGATTTTTGGTGAATGGATGTAATTTTTTATACTAGACGGATAATAAACATACTGAATGCAAGGTAATTAAAATTGCAATTTTAACGGTACATTAGTTTAATTAATGTCAAATTAAGCCACTCGTAATTAATAATATTCGTGTTAAATTTTATTAAATTCGTTCACAAATAATAAAGATTTAGGGCTCGAAAGTCTTAAGGTGTATAAAGATCAATTTCAAGAGAATTTTTTCTTTTTTACATCGGTTTGCGATTGAAATCAGTTAAAAGAAGAGCTGAAAATCTATCATTGCACCAAATCTGAGAAGTATTTTAGAAGTTAGAAACCAGAGACAAAAATTCGTCTTAAAATAACAATTTTGTCATAAAATGATGAAGAATCCTAAAATTACCAAAAATGCAAAAAATTCTGTTAGATTTTTTGCAATCTTACAATTTTATTAGTTGTAATGGCAACTTTTTGAGATTGAGTCCGCTAAAGACTCGTTTTAGAGACTCAAATGAGTCCGTAAAATAGCTATTTTTGGAAGCATATACAGTGTGATTTTGAAATAAGAGCGGAAAAAAAATTATGGCTTCACGGAAATGCGTATAAGACGTTTTCGGTGATTTTCATTAATTTTAAGGTAAATGTAAAAATTTCAAAATCGTGCTCTAAAAGTTCCAGAATTTCAAAAATTTGGGAATTGACGACTACTCAAAATTTTAATCGTCTATAACTGACACAGTTTTGGATTCATCTACAAAAAATTTTTCGGGGCGCAAACGACACCTAATACCTTTGTATCAATGTTATATCAATTAAAAGAGCATTTCGAGGTCAATAAACTGTCAAAATCTGAGCTTCTGAGTACCTAGTTTACGAATGGCAGTCAAAAAAGTTCAATTTTTTCATCAGTTAGGTAGCAAAAATTTTAAGAAAATAAAATTTTCGAATTAAATAAGTCCGGATTCTTAGAATATATAAAACAAAAAAAACGATTCTGTAAATCCCATCATTTCTGTTCTGGAGAAATCGTGCCCGGAAAATTCCGGAAATTTTGAGCAATTGACAACCACCCGATCATTACTTTGTAGTTTTTTGACATAAAAAATTTTGAATTTCGAGGTTTTGAATTAAGCATTCAAATCTGCGTAAAACTTTTTGAATAATATGAGGATTTTTTCCTTTTATTTGGTCGTAAAAATAAAAAAAAATAAAACGTCAAAATCGAAATTAAGCCGAATTTTTAGCGTGCAAAGGGAAAAAAAGTCCTACTCTAATCGTGCTCTGAAAATTTCGGAACTTTACAAATGATGGGCATTGGCATTTAATTTTAATTGGCCATAACTCAGTTATTTTTTGACATAGGAAGATTTGAGCACAGTTTTGGATTCAGCAAGAAAATCTGCGAACAAATTTTCCAGGTGACAAAAAACTTTTTTGAGCAAAAACACCGCTTTATATCTTTGTATGTTAATATCAATCAAAAGAGTAGTTCAAGATCTACAAGGTGATAAAAAAAAACGATCATCACGATGCAGCTAATTCTTTCCTGAGCCCAAAATTGAAAACCAAAACAAAATTTATTTTTTTTATCTGAGGTAGAAGCTTTCTTTTATAAACGATTAAACTCTGTTTAGATGAACTTTTTATAACAATTTCATTGTTAGACATCACAATTTTTAGAGTTAGTGATAATCTGTATCAAAAAAAGTACAAAACGTGCTTTAAACCAAGTTTCTTAAACTTTTAAAAGTTACATTTCTTGGCTTTGTAGAAAAAATTTCAATGTTACAACATAGAGGAGCAGCATTGCCTAGTTTTTTTTTTTGAAAAAAATCCATATTTTGAAAAGAAATGGGTTTAAATTAATTTTGCTTTGATTTCTGAGATGGTTTAACTGAAAAGGACATGCTATTTCCGCCTTCTTTTATCGCCCTGTATAAACTGATAAAATCTGAGCTCGATAGATTGCAAATTCGCAAAAATTTTCGTCAAACAAATACACATAAAAAACAAGAAAACTATGCTGCAAATTTCATTTTTTTAGTTTTAAAATTTATTCAAAATGCAAAAACTATAAACCAAATTTTGTAGAAGTAATTATTAATTAAAACTTGGCGTGCTTTATTTTTTTGAATACCAGATCTGAATTCACGAGCTCGAGATTAAAGAAAAAACTTTTTATTGTTCGCATAAAGCAAAAAAAAAATTGTAAACTAGTGTAATTATAACAATAGCACTTAAGAAATGAAAAGAAAATGTATTCTTGTCCAGCAAGAAACTACTCGCAAATTAATCTTCCTGGATAAATATTCGCCTTGCAGTCTCAAGGGTGATTGGGGGATTTGTTCGGCTCTGTCAGTCTTAATTGGAAACCAAAGTGACAATTAGAGTTTCTCGCCAATAACTTGATAATATTATAATTGGAGAATCGCTGCGAGCTTCTTTTCTTCCCTAAACCCTTATTTAGAAACAATTTGCTTTAGTTCTTTCCGCAGCTTTAAAAACTTACAAAGAATAAAATCCACACTCTTTCTTAAACATAATTACGCCGCTTTTAACAGCCTGTTAGAGTTGTCTAATCGGTTGGAAGTATATAATGGTACGCAAATTGGACATTACGCTTTCTAGAGAAAATGTTACAAAAAAAATTAGACTTGCGACCTTTGGAGTTGTTTTTCCAGGCCTGCATTGGCGCCGATATCGGGTTTCAATGCAGATGCCGTCTTCCGCCAAATCCAAAAAAATGTAAAAATTAACTTTGCCGACTCTGTAACCATTATGGCGTTGTCTGTTAGATTTCAGTCTGCGGGTATTTCTCTGCAAACAAGTTTAAAAACCCTCCTGCTAACAACCATTCAAGTCGTCACCAAGGTTTGTATAAAGAAACTCGAAAACTTATTTGAGGGACTCCATATAACGAATAGGAATTAACTTGTTAAGCTAAAATGAACGCCTGGCGGGGGAGGACGGAATTAAATTGAAAAGAATTTCAAGAATTTCAGTTATAGAGCCGTACGGGATCGATTCTTGGTGAAACACGTGATGGCGTAATTTTGACATTCATTACACAAACAATGGAAGAAAGGAAATTTGATATCTGTGGACTGAAAGGTGGAAGAAAAGCATTCCAGGGGTTATAGAATGTGATCTGTTCAACATACACAATAGAAAAATTAATTGAATTCATTAAGCACAAGTTGCGATTGTCACATTCGAACCACTGACACTTTTAACGCATGCAAAAAAGGCAATTTTGATTGCGTTAATGAGGGTCTCTGGACACAGCCATCGCCTTTTGACCATTTCTCGTAAATTCCGCGTCGTTTGTCAGTTTTAACAACGTCCAAACCCTTGCGAAAAAGCCCATTTTTCCGAAATTAACTCGTTTGCTTTAAAATATTTATGAAAGGTGTAGAAACCGAGTCGGTTTATAGGTTGCGGGACGCTTTGTGAGCGAACCTTTCTGGAATTGGGTGGCAATTTACATAGCGTTGTTTTAGATCTAAACCCAAAAGAGCTGCTTTGCTCTGCGCAAGCCAGATCAATATCAACATTCTTATTGCTAATCTCGTCGATTTTACAATTTCGTGCTAGGGTGGACCCGATGCAAAGAATCAGATGTGGCAAAAGCAACATAATCAATTTGAAACGGTTTTAGTTTTGTAGCGACAAAAATGTCACGCGTTGACGACCTTCTTCACTCAAATGTTATTTTAAGAAGTTGAAACAACTTTGACATGGGACATCTTGCTTGTTTGTACAAACAGACGCCGACTCTACGACTAATTTTCTGGGTAATTTCTTATTAAGAGTAACCGGAGAATCCGCACAACTAGCTGAGATCAATCAGGAAATTACGATAAAATTTGCGAGTTTCGACATTGCGCAAAACGCGACGGAAGTTATTTTTTACCGCTGCTCAAACATTTTACTTTCACTTTGACTTGATTTATAACTAATAATATATTATTACCTCCATCAACGGCGCACATTTTTCTTTCAATTACAGTTGCAAAAATTTTGAAAATCAAGTCACACTCTCTAATGCATGTCTAATTCAGAAAAATTACACGATTTTTCTTTTCAGAGACCAATTTTGACCATATACAGGGTCCGGCAACACTTGTGTCCACCCCCAAAATCGTCTTTAATTTTAAAGATAAAATTTTAAAAATTTGCACTCGCTCACAGTTGACAAAGCTCTAGAAGCTGACGCAAAAATTTGCTTTTTATCACTCATAGTTTTGGCGTCGCGACGCCTTAAAATGTAATGTTTAGGGAATTGTGAGGGTTTGTGATATCAACTCTTAATTTAATTTTTTTCCAATATAAATGTGTTAAGACTATCTCAGTTGTTATTTTAGATTCAACGCAAATTCTCTTCAAAATTTGAGAAAAAAATGCGATTTTATCAAGTTAGTTTCCAATTTCATTACGTCAAAATTGGGAACTACGTTTACACCCATCTGTCAACATCTTGTGTCACAAATGACATCTATCTTTTGGCTCGCTTTAGATTGTAACAAAAGTCTTACTTGGTGAAATCGTCGCTTTGTCGATGTTAATTAACGATTTCTGGTGTCCATAAAGTGCAACATGCCCGTGTTAATCAAAATTAACCTTTATAAGAATGAATGAAGTGACTTGTGAAATTTTGGTGTAAACGTAGTTTGCCGCTACGCTGTCAGAATTTTGAAAACTAACTTGATAAAACAGCGTTTCTTTCCCAAATTTTGAAGAGAATTTGCATTGAATCTAAAATAACAACTGAGATATTTTTAACACATTTATATTGAAAAAAAAATAAATTAAGGGTTGATATCACAAACCTTCACCATTAACTAAAAATTACACTTTTAAGGCGTCGCGACGCCAAAACTAGCAGTGATAAAAAACAAATTTTTGCGTCAGCTTGTAGAGCTTTGTCAACTGTGAGCGTATGTAAATTTTCAAAATTGTAACTTCAAAATTAAAGAGGATTTTGGGGGTGGACACAAGTGTTGCCGGACCCTGTATAAGGTGTTTATAAATGTTTTTAGTATCAAAGACATTTGCCGCTCATTATAAATGTGGGTTTAGATTTTCAACTGACATTTGTAGTTAACCTCAATTATATGTAGAGCGAAGTAAGTTTTGAGACGAAAACTGTTCTAGTTGTGGTTTGAAACGTAAAAATTAAAAATTTGAACACAAAACCGTAACTGAAACTGTTGACGTAAGAAACATTTTAAATAATTTTCATGATAATTATATGTATTCACTAAATCTGGGAACATCGAGTAAAAAAATCGATGTTGAACTCAATTTCAACAAGAGCACAATTACATCGATCTTCAATACGATTTTGAAAAATAGTAAATAAAAAACTCAATAGAGCATAGTTTTCTGTGAAAAACAAAAATAAATAAAATTCTTAATAAAGCAACAAAAAAATAAACAAAAACTGGAAAAACAAAAATAAATAAAAACCTAGTAATAAACAAAATAATTAGTAAAAAAATTATAAAAAAAACAATTTCTAGATTAATTAAGAATAAACAAAATTCAAAAATATAACTCCCTTAAATTAAATTCCAGTCTTCTTTATTTAGACCGCAGCACAAGTAAATCCCACCTTCTTTTGGTTCTATACGTTGACAATCAACCAAACGAAATATCACCAAAATCATCGATTTTAATGATACAATGAAAATAAAAATATATGTATTAAAAATCGATGTCCTTTTGGCGAAATTGATACAAGGTGTTTATAAATGTTTCTAGCATCAAGGGTGGCTACGAAATATCAAAGAAATTTGCCGTTCATCACAAATGTGGGTTTACATTTTCCACCGACATTTGCAGTTAACCTCAATCATACAGCAAAGTTAATTTTGACAAAAAAACTGTTCTAATTATGGTACGAAACCTAAAAAAATCAAAGACTTGGATACAAAATCGTAGCTGAAACGTCGTTGACGTAAGTGTCATTTTAAGTGTAGTTAAACATTGTTGTATTGACTATGAAAACAAAGCGGCAAAATAGTGCATGGCAGGAATTCCAGAGCAACCTTTGATGCTAGAAACAATTATAAACACCTTGTATTAATAAAAAATCGATGTAAAAGTCCCAGATTTAAATTATTCACTATGAAAACAAAGCGGCAAAGTAGTGCACGACAGGAATTCCAGAGCCACCCTTGATACTAAAAACATTTATAAACACCTTGTAGCTCTAACAAGAAAAAAGTCTAATAATTTCAAAACTCCGAAAAACTGAAAACTTAAGTACTATTCCAAAAAATATAATTCAAAAATTTATAATATCTTTCAACAGAATCTCCAAAAAATAATGTAAAGGATGAAAACTTCTAAAGAACCTAAATAAACAAAAATAAAGAAGGATCTGAATAAATCCTTAGAATAAAAAAAATAATTTGATTTTTTTGAGACCTCTTAATAAAAAATAAATAGAATTTGAAGAGGTGAGCGGATTTTTACAAGGTTTTTGCAGCAAATTTGCTAGAAAAAAACTGTTTTTTTCCTCCACTATTACAACTGAAACGCTTTTTAAAATGGTGTAATTTTGTAATGGAAAAATTTTGAAAATGTAGTCACATTCTTTCTAATACAAGTCTAATTCAGAAAATTACACGATTTTGCCCCTGAGGGACCAATTTTGACGATATAACTCTAACAAGACAAAAGTTTAATCATTTTGAAACTTGAGATTACGAAAATCTAAACCTTCAAAAAATATAATTCAAGGATTTAAAAATTCTTTCAGGGGAATTTCAAAGATGACTGAATCTGAAGCATTTGAGAATAAGAAAAGAAGACAAAACTTTATAAATCAAAATCTAAAAAATACGAATTTAAACGATAAAAAAAAACAACGAAAAGAACGACAGATACAGGATGTCCGGAAAGTGGCGCACCACCTTGAAAGGGGGTAATTGGGTGGTCCTCCAGAGTACCAAAAAAATGTTAAAAAAAATCCAGACTCTGTTTTCGCTGGAAGACCAAAAGAAAATTAGGAAAATTGCTGAACTGTTCCCCCAATAATTTAATTTTCCAGTATTCAAAACCATAGTAACGTTGCTGTTGTATTGTTGGCGTTAGTCAGGTCAATTCATGAACTAATAATGTAACGATGGTTTCATGTGAACGATGCCACACTGATCGAGATTATTGATTCAAAAATCTTATTAACAGTTTTCAGGCATTTCTTACAAGATTTTTCCGATTTTTTTGCACTATGTCTTTGCGGAAAATGTTTTTTAGATAACACATCGTTAATTTTGGAATTAAACTTTTACTCTTCAATCCATCATATCTCGAAAAATTGAAGACATGGATTTTTTTAAACATTTTCCCAATGATCAATGGCATTGTCCGATAATTCAGTATCACGGTGGTGCGCGACTTTTCGGCCACTCTGTATAAAGAAATTAAAAGGATATTTTGCTGCAAATTTGATCGAAAAAAAATGTTGCAACTAAAACGCTATTTAAAATAGTGTAATTTAGTAACTGAATTATGGAAAACCATTTATTTGAATTTTGAAAATTGGAGGTCCCGAAAATTGTGGCTCAGGTTTCGCGAATCGATAACTAAAGATAAGAAAAATTGCGATAATATGAAACGAGTTTGCTGGAGGTTTGTCACCGTCCTGAAAAGCGTTCTGAAGTCTTATAATTGAGATCTTAAGAAAAATAATTGAATATTCCAGCGTGGCGCGGCTATTTGCACGGAGCCAATATGGCCGCGAAGTGGATGTTGTAGGGTCCGGGTTTCCGGAATAACTCCGGGTTGGCAAGGGGATGTTGATAATGAGCTTCTGACGAGCTCCCTCGCAACGCAGTTATAACTCCAAAATATGGGGATCGGAAGAATGATTATACGACAAACACCCCCGCACCGAATCTCCGCATTTTACTTTCTTCCTAACGAGCGGTGTAATTGCCACTAGAAATACTGTCTTTTCTTTGCATAATGTCATCAATAAAATACAATTTTGATTGGAGTCGATCAACGAACTGGTCGACTGTACGACACGCAAGCAGGCTCATTATTCACCGTTCTTTTGTTTCCGGAAACAACACTCGCGCCATTTTGCAACATGGCGCCGGGGATATCCGCCAATAGGTCAACACGACACACATGGGATTCCTTTGTTTGTTTGATTCGAGGATTACAAGCGAACAGGTTATTAGGGCGAGAAAAAAATATTTGCGCTGTGCATAATGGAAAGTGCATTTATCCTAATCTAATTAGGAGTTAGCGAGTCATTTATCACCACTGCTTTTCTGATGTGTATTTTATGCACCATTAAATATACAGCGAGCGTTCGCTACAATTGACAATTATTTATATTACAGTTACCATTTATCACATTATCGTTCACTCATACCCGCATATTTCATAACGTTGGACGTTATTCAACCAAATAAAATTATACGTTTCATATTTTCGATGAACGGACTTATTGAATTGATTATTACCTGATAAACACGAACCAGGACCAGAGGAACTAAAGGAATTTTTCAGTTGGGCGAAACCTGAAACAAGAAAATTATTACAATTCAACAAAACAACTGTTAACACTGTCATGGTGTTGCTAACAACTTAAGTACTTAATTAGTAAGAAAACAATAATAAATCAAAAGTCATTAATAACATTTACGCCTCGTCATCACACTGATGGATTAATTTATGGGTAAATCACAGGATTATTTTAATTTGGTATTACGTCAAAGATGTGACACGTAGCAATTTTATTGTTAAAGAAAATGGAACTGGAATTGTTTCTAATTGGAATTGACAGGTTACTGGCCGTCGCATCACAAGCAAAGCTATAGGCAATAATAAGAAAAATTCTTCTGTTTATCATTATTTATTATCTTATTCATAATTTCATATCTGGATTTCAGTCACAGCTACTTTTTCCATCATTTTTCCTTTATATTATTTCTACAGTCTTTAATACTTCACTAATAATAATAGTTATTTATGGACCAAGTTAGTAAAGTGATTCTTTATTGAACAAGTCTGAGATTACGAGCCGAGCCACAGACGACTTCGATAAAGACTCTTTACTGACGTGTCCACAGTTGTAGTTTCAAAAAAATTAAGTTTTTTAAACACCACTCCGAAACTTGTTTTGTAATAACAGAACGAGGTGTGTATTTAACAGCTTAAAAAAAAAAAATTTGCGGCAGATAAAAATGTTATTGTACAAGTACAATAAAGTGCATGTTTACTTCCGCAAGTCACTATGATAATGCATCGCTTTCTAGAGGGTCGGCGATAATTGTGGCCGAAGCGCCAGCCGAAAAAATGCAATCTGCATGAATGAAATACAAAAATTGCTTTTGCTCTAAATGATAAATATTTTTTTAGGCGACTTAAACTAAAAATTACATTTTTAGGCCTTAAAAGCGGCCTAAAAGTGAGTCTTTTCTGGCCGCAAACATTTTCGGCCGATCTATAGTGGCGCCATCTATCCATAGTTTTGCATATTACATCAAGATACCGATATTACTCTCAATTTTATAATTATTTGGGTAAAATCAAATCGACAAACTGCTGTAAAGTGCAACAAAGACGTGTTGAATTATTGAAAATGAACATGGATAGCAGTGCTGCTGCAACAACATCAAAAAGCACATCAAACCTAATTCATACAAATTGTGAAGCTACACATGCCGAAACGGCAAATATAAATAGAGAAAATATGAACTTTTCTGAAGGATTCAATTATTCAGTTGTTATAAATGACTAAATCAATAAATCATAAATAATAATTAATTAACTTGTAAATTTAATGATGTCGCCTAAAAAATCTTGTGTGTATCACGGCCAAAAAGTGCCATTTTGCCCTCGCCTTCTTTCTGGACTCGGCTATCGCCTCGGCCATTAAAAAAAGGCTCGGTCAAAAAAGAAACACTTTTTGGCCTTGTTACACAAATAACTATTTTTTAAAATTTTTAATTTGAATTGCCGTCGCAAGTCTTTAGGTCTCTGCTTAATAATTCCATTTGAAATACCGTTTGAAAGGAGCTTTTATCACTTTTATCAATATTTTTGCCTAAATTAACACGACACTGAATGCTTTTATCACTTTTATAGACATTTGGGCTTGAATTAAGGCGATAATGCAGTGTTTATCTCACTAACGGATAGAAATGTCAGATAAATGGAAACGTCAAATGGCTCTCAAATAGCATGAATATGCTGAATAGCAAATTGAGGAAGCAAAAACCAGAAGTCCAAACAAACCAAAGAATTCAAAGACCAAAAAAATCCAATAAAAAAAATTTAAAGCGAAATGATATAAGTAAAGTGACTTTTATTTACATCTATTTTTTTGTTTTGTTCGCCAATCATTTCTTTTTCTTATTTTTTTCTGTACTTTCGTTTCGCTATTCCAATTTATATACAGGGTCCGTCCACCCCCAAAATCGTCTTTAATTTTAGAGACAAAATTTTGAAAAATTGCATACGTTCATAGTTGATAAAGCTCTAAAAGCTGACAAAAAAACTTGTTTTTTTTATGACGGTTTGTTTAGCGTCGCGATTTTTGAGTTTTTGCGCTAATATTCGCGAATTCAAACTTTTTTTAAAATACCTGTGATACAAATATTTGAGTTTTTAATTTAAATCTAATAGAAATTGTGTTTAAAAATTGCGAAAAAAACGTTGTTTTATCAAGTTAGTTTTCAAAATTATGACGGCGCAGTGGCTAACTACGTTTACACCAAAATTTCACAAGTCACTTTATTTACTCGTATGAAAGTCAAATTTGTTGACTAGGGCACTTTATGAACACCAGAAATTGTTAATTAACATCGACAAAGTGTCAATTTTACCAAATAAGAGTTATTTTTCAATCTAAAGCGAACCAAAGGATAGATGTCATTTGTGACACAAGATGTTGACAGATGGGTGTAAACGTAGTTTCCAATTGACGTAATGAAATTGGAAGCTAATTTGATAAAACAAGATTTTTTTCCTCAAATTTTGAATACAATTTGCATTAAATGACAACTGAGATATTTTTAACACACTTAGGTATATTAAAAAAAAATTAAATTAGGTGTTGATTTCACAAACCCTCACAAAAACTACATTTTTAAAGCGTCGCGACGCCAAAACTATCGGTGATAAAAAACAAATTTTTGCGTCAGCTTCTAGAGCTCTGTGAGCGTATGCAAATTTTCAAAGTTTTATTTTTAAAATTAAAGACAATTTTGGGGGTGAACACAAGTGTTGCCGGACCCTGTATGTTGCCTGCTATAATTTTGTTTTACAACTGCTTTTTAGTCAACTTATTCACATTTTATTTTCTTTCATTTTCGTAACTCTTGTCAGATTTTGTGAAAATGTAAAAAGAAATGAAAAAATCCGAAGACTAAACTTTTTCTTGATTAAAGTTTACACACATTTCCAAAAACCTAGATATTCTAAAAGGAATTGAAAAAACCTTATAATAATGAAAAGTTAAAATAAAGAATTCAAAGAATAATTGAATGGAAACGAAAAAACAAATAAATTGAACAAGTGAAAACGAAAAACTAAAAAAAATTTAAACGTAAAACTAATTGTAAAGAAAGCTAATTATTAAACTTATTAAAATACGTTCTAACTATAATTGAGCGTTTAAAATTCAGTTTTAATTTTTAGCACTTTGATCAGCTTATTTTATGGTTTCGCCGAGTATTATTGGTTGCATACTTCAATTTTTTACCGCCCATCTCTTACTTTTTTGGGAAGATAATTAACGACAAAACGAAGTTAATTATAACAAATAAAAAAGTCAGTGTGACAAAACCGAGTTACACAAGCTCCTAAAAATTCGAGTACTTATCTAGAGAGCAATTAAATTATGAATGTGTCTCCAGATAGCGATCAAAATAAGCAATAATTTTCTAAAACTCGTTAGTAATAAGTGGATAAATAATAAGCGTAACACAATGTAAACACTAAAGATCAGCGATAAGAAGAAACAACTGCGGCGAGTAATTACTAAAATTAAATTCAATCCAAACAATATTTGAGAATCCACTAAACATCTCGAATTTCACCCGGAACAAAGTTCGCTCACATGGCATTTCTTCCGCACACAGCTATTATGCGTGTACGCACCGATGTTAAGTAGCTGTCATATGTCGAATTGTCTACAAAGCAAGACAACCTGAGACGTCTAAACTTCCATTGAGGTATAATGGGCCATACCTAATACTTCTCGAAGCAATTCGCCTTTCCGTTTGCCAACTAAAAGGACGAAAATTCTTTAACGTCATTCCAGGATCGATTTAAAATGTTTTGACCACAAGAGATGTTCCTTTGTGTGCGTATGGGAGCTCAGATTTTTCTGATAATAGGACGTATTCAGGGCTTTATGTCGGAATAAATGTAATCCTATAGCGGTTAACGACGATTTTATGGAGCGAGGACACGAGTCAAAATTTTACTGAGGGCGAAACTAACAGTTTTCGCTTGATTTTTTTCGAGTTTGCAATCGATAGTCTCGTCTGACGCGTTTGTCTCTTTATTTGCAGCTTTGCATGTACAAGAACGGGTTATAAAATTATCCTTTTCCTGATTTGCGACCTGGCGAGCACCAAATGAAATTCCAAATTAAGTAACGCTTGTAGTAATTAAGCCTCAAGATAGCTTATTGTTGCTGTATCCAGAAGTGCTCTACGAAGGAGGACTTTAAAGCCGCGGTTTCAGCAGCGCCGCACAAATTTCAAATTTATAGATCAAAAAACACAAATTTTAGAATTTTTATTATGGGATAAACCAACATTTTGAAAAAATGTTATTAAAGCTTGTAACTTTGATAATTTTAACGCCACGCCAGTCAAATTTGGACCATTTACTAATTTAGACTAACTTATTAGTTGTACTAGACTACAAAATTATAAAACATACAAAAAACTTTTTTAAAATTTTATAATTAAAAGACGAACAAAATAATAGCTATTTGTGTACCAAGGCCAAAAAGTGGTTCTTTTTTGGCCGTGATACACACAAGATTATTTAGGCGACATCATTAAATTTACTAGTTAATTAATTTTTACTTATGATTTATTGATTTAAGCATTTATAACAACTGAACAATTGGAAATATTTATGAATTCTTTAGAAAAGTTCATATTTTTATTATTTACATTTGCAGTTTCGGCATGTGTAGCTTCACAATTTGTATGAATTAGGTTTGATGTGCTTTTTGATGTTGTTGCAGCAGCATTGCTAGACATGTTCATTTTTAATAATTCAACACGTCTTTGTTGCACTTTACAGCAGTTTGTCGATTTGATTTTACCCAAATAATTACAAAATTGAGGGTAATATCGGTATCTTGATGTAATATGCAAAACGATGGCGCCACCATAGATCGGCCGAAAATGTTTGCGGCCAGAAAAGACTCACTTTTAGGCCGCTTTTAAGACCTAAAAATTTTATTTTTAGTTTAAGTCGCCTAAAAACAAATTTATTCATTAAGTTTGACAATTTTATTCTAAAAACAATCAAACTTGGAAGGGATACGAGTTTAAACTTGATTATTAAGCACGTTAAACTGCAAAAGTATAGAGCCAAAAAAAACCAAATTATTTTCAATTTTTTTTAATTTTAATTATGAAGCAAAAAAAATATTGGAGCATTGAATTCTTGTAATTTTAACATCACAGTAATGAAATTTGAAGAGGTTAATAACTTCAAGTTGCTTATTAACTGTGACAAATTTCAAAATTATAGGTCAAACACAACAAATTTTAGATTTTTTTTTCTTAGAGATAAACCAAAATTAAAAAAAAAATAAAGCTTGTAACTCTGATAATCTTAACGCCACAGCAATTACATTTGTAGAGGTGACTAATTTGGACTTACTTATCAACTGTATTAAATTACAAAATTTTAGAGCATTAAAAAAGTTTTGAAATTTTTTAATTAATTGAAAGAATAATCAAATATTTTTTAAAGCGTGTGTTCTTGCAATTTTATTCTCAATGCAATCAAATTTGAAGAGGATACAAATTTAAATTTGATTATTATACGTGGTAAACTGCAAAATTATAAACCAACAGTAACAAATTATGTACATATTTTAGAATTTTTTATTTTGAGAATGAACCAAAACTTTTAAAAAATATTAGAACTGTGCAACTTTGGTAATTTTAAAACCACAGCAATCAAACATGTAGAGATTAAAAACTTGAAGTTGCTTATTGACTGTGACGAATTCAAAAATTTTAAATCAAACTAAACAAATTTGGTAATTTTTTATTCTAAAAATATACTGAAACGTTTCAAAAAATGTTTAAAGCTTGTTACTTTGTCAATTTTAACGCCACAGTCATCAAATTTGGAGAAGTTACTAATATCAATTTACTAATTAATGTGCATAAATCATGTAATTCTACAGTAATCAAATTAGTAACTTGGAGTTTCTTATTAACTATGACAAAGTGTAAAATTATAGATTAAACAAAATAAATTTTTAATATTTTTATTCTAAGGGTAAACCGAAATTGTTCAAAAAATGTTATTAAAGCTTGCAACTCTGGTAATTTTAACGCCACATTAATGAAATTTGAGAAGGTTAATAATTTAGATTTCAGCTATGCCAAATTGCAAAATTATAGGGCAAATATTTTCTATTACAAGCTTTAATTCTAGGGTACCTAAATTCGAGGCTAATTTCTTCAGCGCTAAATTAGAATATTTTAGAACAAATCAGATTTACTTTAGAGAGGCTCTATTTTAGAACCAAACATTTTCCAAAGTATCTAATTAAGCTTGTAACTCTGACAAAGGAAAATTCTGTTAAATTTTGGGATTAAATCATGTCTTCATTTTCTATTTCTCATGTTTCATATTTTCAAGTTATAAGCGTACGAAAGTAAAGATAATTTGATAATAAAGCAAAAATATAAGGCAAGTTTTATACAAAATGTTCCCTAAAATGTGTTTTAAAGATCGACAAAGAAACACACAAGAACGATTTACCCTGTATAACCGCGAAAATGGCTCAAGACTGCACAAAAATTGTGTTTATTGAGCCGAGTATGTGAAACAAAAAAGACTTATAACGCCATTTGTCTCTTTATTTGCAGCTTTGCATGTACGGGTTATAAAATTACCCTTTTCCTGATTTGCGACCTGGCGAGCACCAAATGAAATTCCAAATTAAGTAACGCTTGTAGTAATTAAGCCTCAAGATAGCTTATTGTTGCTGCAGTTCCAGAAGTGCTCTACGAAGGAGGACTTTAAAGCCGCGGTTTCAGCAGCGCCGCTGAAAATATATGCGCCAAAATGCCTCACATTCCCACCATTATATTATTCTTGTGTAATTATGTTGCATTGTATCGAAGTTAGTGAACATAGCTCCAAGTGTTTTATGGGGAATCTTAGATAAATTCGCACTTTTATTGCTTTAACTCACTGGCCCACATCTCCATTGTTCGCGATTTAGTGCTTCTCCAGTTCTATTGACACCTCACTTATAATTACATATCTCTTGGTTCGATCGAATTCCAAAAGAGAAAGACATTTCCACGTCCAATACCACTAATTTGTCGGTCGATCAGTAAACACCATCTGGTTGAAGAGGATGATTTCATTAAAAAGTATGATGCGGTGTTTCGGGGCCACCCCGTAGGAGACAGGTATAAAACGCGCGTAAAACGGACACCTCTGAAAATAAAACTCAACGGGGCCAGGAATTGTTCGAGGAGAGGAAGTGGCTCGTCTTGGGCCTTTCACACGACCAGAAGGTCGACGATTTACAATAATATGACAGGGAATTTTTCCAAGTTTTCTAATTAAATGAGCGTCCTAAATAGATATTTGAACATTGCGAGGTCCACACGCGTATAAAATTAAATTATAAGGAAACAAAGGCGGTGGAAGGGTTGGCAACAACAGGGAGGAAAGGGGTTCGTTACGGTAGTAATTAACTGCGACTCGATAATTAATTAGTTCCAACGAGTGCCGTTCGGCGCCCTGTACGTTGTTAATAAGGGCTAAAATCGCAAACATTTCCACACAATTCCGATGTTCGTTGCGCCTACACAGGAAGAGTTACAGTTTTTCAGGGAAATTATACCTATATGTTACTGCCGGAAAATTTTCTTTCCAATTACTTTTTTCCGCACAAAGAAGTTTTGTGTTGTATGTAATTAGCAGGAACCTTTGTTCCCGTGCAACTTTCAGGTTCTATTGCCTCCAACTAATTTCCAACATCACAGGGATGTTCCTATTAAAACAATTAATTATGGTGAGAGAGGACCTCTTTTGATGTGGTAGTAAAGCAAAAATTGTCCGAGTTAAACTGTCCCAATTAAGTGTTGTTTCTTCAGAACTTGCACGAATTGAGCCATTTGGAATAAACGATGGCGCAAACTTAATTATGGCAAAAATGCGAAGAATTTCAACTTCTTAATTAAATGCAGTTTTCCGAGGATATCCTCCTACTTTGCCGAGATGAATAAGTTTAATTAAATCCTCTTGTTTTATTACAACACGTGACGCGGTTTCTTCGGGGTTTTCACAACTTATTGCTCGTAATCAAGGAAATGGGGTTTTAATTTTTTTCAAAGGATCCTCGCGCTTTATTTCTCTATAAAAGGGCACTTAGAATGTGGAGAGCAGGTCAGGTGTCCGATGTCATCCACACGACACCTCCTCAATAGAATTGAACGGAACCGAGCAACCTAAAGTGCCTGCTTATTGTGCCTCAATTTGTTGCTTGAATGTGAGCAAATCCATACCCTTTCAGACCATAGGTGTGACACTCAGACCTACAGATGTTATCTATCTTCAGATTGAAGCGTGTATGCGGCGAGAATGGGAAATCTAATATAACACCCGGAATGTCTGAGGGCACAGATCTGCCACAATCAGCCGTTACACGCCAAAGCTGCGGAATTTTTAAATGCGCCCTTTATTTTTCTCAGTATTAATGTCATCATTTCTTGTTCTAAAAGTTTTAAATATTTTTAAGTATTCCAAGTATTCAAATTTACTAATTTAGACTTAGTTTTTAACTACCTATGCCAAATTTCAAAATTATAGAGCAAAAACGACTAGTTTTAGAAAATTTTATTTTTTGGTTAAACAAAAATCTGCAAAATCTAATTTAAAGATAAACAAACTTTTTTTTGTATTGAAAAACGTGTAACTTTGGCAATTTCATCTAGAAAACATGGAGATTTTGAGAGAATACGAATTTAAACATAATTATTAAGCATGTTAAACTGCAAAATTATTGACTAAAAAAACAAATTATTTAAGAGTTTTTTTATTTTGAATATGAATCAAAAATTTGAAAAATATTCAGTCCATAAAACTTTTGTAATTTTAACTTCACAGTAAACAAATTTGACAAATTTCAAAATTATAAATCAAAAAACACAAATTTTGGATTTTTTATTCTGGAGTTAAACCAAAATTTTTCAAAATATATTATTAAAGCTTGTAACTCTGGTAATTTTAACGCCACGCCAATCAAATTCGAACAAGCTACTAATTTAGACTTACTGTACTAAATTACAAAATTATAGAACATACGAATTTAATTTTAGAATTTTATGATTTAAAGATGAACAAATAAATTAACTATTTTTTTATTAAAAAGTGTGTAAATTTGACAATTTTATCCCCAAAGTGATCAAATTTAAAAGAGATTCGAATTTAAACTTGATTATAAAGCACCTAAACTGCAAAAACAAATAATTTTCGAATTTTTTTTATTTTAATTATGAAGCAAAAACTTGAAAAATATTGGAACCATGAAATTCTTGTTATTTTAACATCACAGTAATGAAATTTTCAGTGGTTAATAACTAAAAGTTGCTTATTAACTGTGACAAATTTCAAAATTATAGATTAAAAAACACAAATTTTGAATTTTTTATTCTCAAGATAAACCAAAATTTTTCAAAAAATGTTATTAAAGCTTGTAACTAGTAATTTTAATGACACGCCAGTCAAATTTGGGCCATTTACTAATTTAGACTTACTTATTAATTGTACTAGACTACAAAATAATATAACAGAAAAACAATTTTAAAATTTTATAATTAAAAGATGGACAAAATAATCAAATTTTTTCATTAAAAAGTGTGTAAGTTTGACAATTTTATATTAAAAGCATTCAAACTTAGAAGAGATACGGGATTTAAACTTGATTAAACTGCAAAAGTATAGACCCAAAAAAAACACAAATTATTTGAGACTTTTTTTATTTTAATTATGAAGCAAAAACTTGAAAAATATTGGAGCCATTGAATTCTTGTAATTTTAAGATCACAGTAATGAAATTTGAAGAGGTTAATAACTTAAAGTTGCTAATTAACACAAAAAACACAAATTTTCGAATTTTTATTATGGGATCAACCAAAATTTTTCAAAAAATGTTATTAAAACTTGTAACTTTGATAATTTTAACGCCACGCCAGTCAAATTTGGACCATTTACTATTTATTAGTTGTACTAGACTACAAAATTATAAAACATACAATTTTTTTTTTTTTTAATTTTATAATTAAAAGATGAACAAAATAAACAAATTTTTTCATTAAGTTTGACAATTTTTTCCTAAGAGCAATCAAACTTGGAAGGGATACGAGTTTAAACTTGATTATTAAGCACGTTAAACTGCAAAAGTATAGAGCCAAAAAAACAAATTATTTTCGAATTTTTTTTATTTTAATTATAAAGCAAAAAAAAATATTGGAGCATTGAATTCCTGTAATTTTAACATCACAGTAATGAAATTTCAGGAGGTTTTAGTAACTTCAAGTTGCTTATTAACTGTGACAAATTTCAATTTTATCTTAGAGATAAACCAAAATTTTTCAAAAAATAAATAAATAAAGCTTGTGACTCTGATAATCTTAACGCCACAGCTAAATTTACATTTGTAGACTTACTTATCAACTGTATTAAATTACAATATTTTAGAGCATTAAAAAAGTTTTGGAATTTTTTAATTAATTGAAAGAATAATCAAATATTTTTTTAAAGCGTGTGTTCTTGCAATTTTATTCTCAATGCAATCAAATTTGGAGAGGATACAAATTTAAATTTGATTATTATACGTGGTAAACTGCAAAATTATAAACCAACAGTAACAAGTTATGTACATATTTTAGAATTTTTTATTTTAAGAACGAACCAAAACTTTAAAAATATCAAAACTGTGCGCAACTTGGTAATTTTAACATCACAGCAACAGTGTTGAGATTAAAAACTTGAAGTTGCTTATTGACTGTGACAAATTCAAAAATTTTAAATCAAACTAAACAAATTTGGTATTTTTTTATTCTAAAAATATACTGAAATGTTTCAAAAAATGTTTAAAGCTTGTAACTTTGTCAATTTTAACGCCACAGCCACCAAATTTAGGGAAGTCACTAATATCAATTTACTAATTAACTGTATTAAATTACCCAATTACATACGAAAAAAGTTTTAGATTTTTTTGTATAAATCATGTAATTCTACAGTAATCAAATTAGTAACTTGGAGTTTCTTATTAACTATGACAAAGTGTAAAATTATAGACTAAACAAATTAAATTTTTAATATTTGTATTCTAAGGGTAAACCGAAATTGTTCAAAAAATGTTATTAAAGCTTGCAAGGCTGGTAATTTTAACGCCACATTAATGAAATTTGAGAAGGTTACTAATTTAGGTTTCAGCTATGCCAAATTGTAAAATTATAGGGCAAATATTTTCTATTACAAGCTCTAATTCTAGGGTACCTAAATTGGAGGCTAATTTCTTCAGCGCAAAATTAGAATATTTTAGAACAAATCAGATTTACTTTAGAGAGGCTCTCTTTTAGAACCAAACATTTTCCAAAGTATCTAATTAAGCTTGTAACTCTGACAATGTTCAAAGTAAAATTCTGTTAAATTTTGGGATTAAATCATGTCTTCAGTTTCTATTTCTCATGTTTCATATTTTCAAGTTATAAGCGTACGAAAGTAAAAATAATTTGATGATAAAGCAAAAATATAAGGCAAGTTTTATACAAAATGTTCCCTAAAATGCGTTTTATAGATCGACAAAGAAACACACAAGAACGATTCACCCTGTATAATCGCGAAAATGGCTCAAGACAGCACAAAAATTGTGTTTACTGAGCCGTAGCTAATTCTTCAGAGCAAGATTGATTTCTTAAAATAAAAGTGAAAAAAGTATGTGGAACAAAAAAGGCTTATAACGCCCTCAAAACCCGCATAATCCCGTCGATTTTCCAACTCCCCGGCAAAATAAACAACATTGCCAATAATTACTCTACGAATGTCTGCAAACTCCAAATGGTCGTTCACATTGTGGAGTCGAATGATCCGTTGGTGACAAGCGTACAAAGCTGCGTGCCCAGCAGGGGTTGACGCTGTTTCACGGCCTCTACGCACTCGTCCTCGCAAATTCGTCCTTATTTCTCATCCTCATACCGTCGACGGACGCTTTGATTAAAATCTCCCAAAAGCCAACGAGTCCGCAATCGAAAATTTCAAATTGGACGCACGCATTCAATCAGCGTTAATCGAGTCATTTCGATATTAGGCTGCCATTTTATTTTAATTCAATTCCGATTATTTTTCGTCGTGACGGGGCGGAATCCATTGATTTCAGTAAAATCAACAGGAAACGATAAGTGGATAATTAATTCGTTGCTTGCTATCTTAAATAACATCGGCGACAATTATCGACTTTGATAACATCTGGAATTGTTTGTGTTTACGAATCAATTATGTTGTTAACTTCTCAAGAAAAATTATTACTATTCTTAAATCATTCCGATATTATTGTATCGTTAGTAATTGATATGCTGATGCAGACTTAACCAACAGCAGCATGCATAATGAGGATCAATGGCTCATTATAGCATGATCTGAACATCAATACTAATTGGTAATTTGATGTGGCCCTGATTAGATGATGAACCGAGCTATATCCGTTATCCAACTTTGCACCTCTTCATATCCTGTTAAATCCGGTGCCCAATGAGCAAGAACGATAAAATTCGATTGCCATGAAGACCCAGCTTTTCACATTACACCGTCGATATTATTGATTTCTATCGAAATTATTTCTATACCCGTCGCTTACAATTCTATCCGATTTCTTTGTACGCAGAACCAATTATTCGCAGATCCGGGGTCGGCATAAATCAATAGTATCAAAATACAGGATTAGCTACCAATTTTTTAATTTAATCAGAACTCAAATTTGCTAGATATAAATAATTCTATAATTACATAAAATCGCGACGTGAGAATTATAAGGTTCTAAATGATTTTTGTGAAAATTTAAATTGTTTCTTTTGCGATTTTTTTAAACGTTTACTATCAAGCATAAAAATGAAGTAAGTTAATATTTAAACAAGCCAAAATGATATTAATAGATCTTGTCATTTTTTAAAATAAATACTTCATAAATTAGAGAAATATCACTAATAACGTAAACACTGATCAATTTAATGCAAAATGTTAGTTAGAACCTTATAGTTCTCAGGTCGCGAAATATTGTATTAAATTTATTATTATTATTATTATATTTTTAATGGTAAACAACTTAAACTTCTTCCTAAACACCGCCTTTTTGTGGTTTAAACTATTTTTGAAAGTTTTATAATCCGTTTTAAGGCTTCAAACTGGTTTTAGCACTGCCAAAATTGTAGCAGAAATAAACTTCCACTTCCAAAAAGAAATCAACTGAAAAGCAATATTTCTGTTTTGTGTAAATAAATACGTCCAACTGTAGGTTTAAGTCGTTACTTGTTTCGGTTTATTTTTCATGTCACCTTCAGAACTGATGCATATGAAATATGATATGCAGAATACTCTACATGCAAACTCTCAATTTCTAAAAAAAAGTGTTCTGGCTATTTATCATTTCCAATCCAACTTGTTTACCTCCACATTTTATTTTATTACGCCTCTATTATAACTCTAGATAAATATTGCTATACAACCACTCTTTATTTGTACATAAAATGCGCTAAAGAAAATATTTTGATTGTGACTTATTATTTTATTATGCCTATAAAAATTAAAAAAATGTGGAATTAGTGTTCAAGAAGTAAAAAGTTAAAACTATCCGCACCAAAGTCCCGTTCCGTCGGCGGGAAACGTCACTAGCCTACAAGGACTCACCTGGCGCGGCGGAGCCTTGGTGTCCCGTAAGCCCCAAAACCGCCGCCGGCGAAGCCCCGCCGGCGTTGGCGTTCATCCCGGCGGCGGCGGCGATATTATGTGGCAAAAAAGCGGCGGCGACGGCCGCCTGTGCGTTAAAATAGGCCATCCGACTAGCAGCCATCGTCATATGATGGTGGTTGAATCCGTGTTCCGACGGGAAGCACGTCGGCGCCTGGAGATGTCTTTGTGGATAAACATTTGGAGTGATAGCCGAAACAGCCGCCGTAGGAGATCGATGTTGGGAATCGCTCAAGCCGAGCAACTCCTGGATGGCGAAAGGCGAACGCTGCGGCATCGTCTGCGAGGGTTTGTTGAGGATGCTCGGCGCCGTCACGTGGATGGTGTTCTCTAAACTATCATTGTTCATTTTCTCGCGAAGAAGTCACCGAAACTCACAGCGGACACATTTTGGCGCGCTTTTGGGGCTTTCATGGACCGGTCATGGGCGAATGCTGGAGCGGACTGAACTCCTATTTCAAAAACGACTACTGCGGCTTCGCTAACAAAGATACTCCCTAATATTCTGTTGAAAAGGACCCCTTAGGAGGGGCGTGGTTTCAAATCTACCAATAAACCACCTGAAAAGCTTATCCTTATTGGTTTCGACGAGGCACGGAAATCTAGGTCCTGTGCAAGGATTCAAAACAGGCGAAATTCGATTGGAGCTACTGTCAATAAGGCGGAGTTAACGTCGGCATTGTTGAAGAGATGAGGCTTTAACACAGATGACTTTAAGGGTTAAATTGGGTTGGCGCGTGACACAATTAATGTCAAACAGTTTACAAGCTTAATTAGTAAAGATGTGTTCAATTATGATAATTGAAAGCGATTAATTGGCTGTGACTAATCCGGACCTTGTTTCATGTCAGAACAGAAAATGCCATGTTCAATACCTAATTGACCTTAATAACACGTTTCAAAAATGAATTAAACACATTTTACACAATTATCAATTAATTAGACTCTAATTAAAATTAGCAAACTCTCAGATTTAAAAAAAAATTATCAAAGTTTTGTTAATCTAGAGCAGTCTAGTCTGATTACTCACGTTCTTAAAATATGCAATTACCGGTTTAAGTTTATATGCACTTGAAATTTGGTTTATGACAGGTAAACGCAACATCCATTTTTTTTTTAAATTTGGGCACTTATTTTAATCCTAATAAATGAAAAATTTTATTAATAAAAAGGGTGATTTTTGGTATTTTTTTTATTTATTCAAACGATTGATTTTACGTTAGTTCAATGTTCTGATCACTGTAAAATTGATTTAAAAGAACTAAATATGATTTTAACCAAATAAATTGCTAAACTAATCTGCTAAACTGAGCTAATATACTATGGGCCGATTTACAGAAGCTCAGTTAAATTTTTAATTTCGATTAAATAATTAGCATTGTGTTAATGTGACATGTGATAATTTTTTCGCCAATTTAATGTCAGCAATCGTTAAATTAGTTGCGAAATTAACTTACTTTCGGCCCTAATTAAACGTGACATAATTATAATCCGGTTTCCACAAGCTAAATTAAACCTTTAATTCCGATTAAAACCTTAACACTTTGTTAAAGTGACATGTGACCGTTTTTTCGCCAATCAGATGTCAGTAATTGTCAAGTTAGTTGCAAAATTAATTTAGTTTCAATTAAATTATTGTGTAAACCGATCCTACTAGAAGTTTGGATTAATTGACTTTGATTTAATTAATTTTGCCCAATTCAAATTAAGATGTTAATGTTAAATTAAACAAATAATAATAAAGGGCCACTTTACACAATAATTAATAAATGAAAGTTAATCTCGCAATTAATTTGACGATTGCTGACATCTGATTGGTGGAAAAACAATCACATGTCACTTTTACATGATGTCAAGGATTTAATTAAATTGAAAGATTCAACGTGGCTTCTATAAACCGGCCCTTAGTAAAATAAATTTGAACTCAAATTTGATTAAATAATGAGAATTTGAGTCGGTTTAACACAATATTTTAATAAAAATTTAGTTTATCCTGCAACTAATTTGAGAATTGCTGACATCACATGTCACATGTCACTTTAACACCTTGTTAAATATTAACTCTAAATTAAAGATTTAATTAAGCTTGCCTAAATCGGTCCTTTAGTTATTAGTTTTGGCTTAAGTAAAAGCGATTTAAACTAATATTAAGTACTTAAGTAAATTTGTTGAGACTACATTAAATTATTTTAACTATTATTTATTCTGCACTGCACGCCTTGAAGGCCTAAGCCAACTATTTAAACTAAAGATGGGCTAAGAATATTGTCTCAATAAATTAAATTGAACAAAATTGGTCTTAATTTACTCAGTTTAGACCGATTAATTTCAATTTGCAATTCAATTAATTTTATCTACGAATTTAAAATTGATGCGAAAAATTAAACCAAATTTCACTTTTTTTAATCAAAATAAAATTAATTTCGACAACTGAACTTACACAGTTTGACAAAAAAAACTTGTTTAACCTTTACACTGCTCGGCCCGGAAAAATCCGCAAAATAATATTTCGCTCAAACTGCTCCGAACGGATATATTCGCATTGATTAAGAAGTGGTCAACTGCTCAAAACATAATTTTTTGAAGACACAAATATGGTTATCTACCTCTTAGAAATACACAGTCACAATAGCTTTCATTTTTTTAAATACATTTTTTTTTACCGTTCCCTGCTCAGAACGTATATATCCGTCTACGACTAAAATTCATTTGAAATCTATTCCATGCATCTTTTTATCCACGCAGTTTAAAAGTAGATACGAACTAAGGGCCAGGTAATATCACCATAATAATCAGCTCTCATCTCAATGTTACCTTGTTTAATATATTGACGTTGTGGAAAATTAAAATCTCTATGAACATTTGTAAAACTAGTTAATCGGTCAAGTGCTCAAGACGTTAATATACGCCAAGGCAAAACACCGATCAACTGCTCGGAACGTATATTGTCGCAGGAGCTGACAAACCGCGCACAGTTAAAAAAATTTTCAAAAAACATTGCGCAGTGAAAAGGTTAAATAATATCGAATTAAACACATTAATTAGCGAATTAAATTAAACTAAACCGAATCAATCTAGTCTTGCTTAGCTGTTTTATACTGATGTTAATTAGGATGAGTAAAAATACTAGAAAATTATTTAGTATGATCACTTAATACATTTTTAATTAGAAACACTCAAAACTAAGTGAAAGCGGACATTATAATTTGCACAAAAATTGAGATAATTTAAACAAATTAATTAATACTGTGCAAGAAAATTACATAGTTTAGTCTGAATTAGGCGAAAATGGAATGACAATAAACAGGATGAAATCTGATCTAATTTAAAGCTTACAACTTGTTGAGAATTCACAATTTGATTTCAGTGTAATTAATTTTCCAAGTTTCAATAAAAATTAATTTTTAAAAGCATTTTATTGTATGAAATTTCTGAAGACCTTGGAATACAAGTTTTAGGGAATTTCTGATCATTTTCTAGAGGGATTTTTAGGCAAATTTGTATTCATAATTTTATCGTTCAAATAAATATTTTTTACCTTTTCCGAGCTTAAATTAGTTGGGTTAAACATTTCAGAATTTGATTGAATAAAAAGTTTATTGGAGTTAAAACCGTCGCTTATCTCATCATTCTCAGTAATGAAAAAAAACGAATTAATAAGTAATTTGTCAGAACTTCATTTACCAAACGATTAAATCTCCGGCGTTGTTCAAATTAATTTAGCTAATTAACAATAAATTAACGAAACTACTTTAAAAAGTAATTAACATCCAACACTGCGACCTCTTTAGATGTCAAAATTGAAATTCTTCATTGTTTACCTAATTCGACGGTGGCGTTCGTGACACAACCAATAATACTTTCTATGTCAACCATCTTTGGAGCGCTAACCCTTCATTCCCATTGAAATAAAGCACTTTTCAAATCAGCAAATAAAAACTGGAGCTTGTGGGCTGGGATAATTAAAAATTCTGAGTGCGCTAAGCCACGGCGAATTTCCATTGGAGTCTTTCCACAACAACCCTCCTTTTCGCTCATTTCCCAAACCACCCTCC
Organism: Gnatocerus cornutus; assembly: GCA_029298725.1. Taxonomy (NCBI): domain Eukaryota; kingdom Metazoa; phylum Arthropoda; class Insecta; order Coleoptera; family Tenebrionidae; genus Gnatocerus; species Gnatocerus cornutus. The sequence goes on from CM055516.1 coordinate 8,298,963, forward strand.
ACACATTTATGGACATACTTTCCTAAATTACAAGTCATGAAAATGATATCAGTAAGTACGTCGAAAATTATTTAAGCTAGAGTAATTCCGGGGATTATCCAAGCAAAGGAAGACGCAGATATAGATAAATAAGTAAATAAAGTGATACGGATTTAAGATGCACTCGACCGAACTCGATCTAATCACTGAAAATGTCATATTAATTTAAATTTAAAGATTCTGCTGAGTTGCTTTGGAAATAATTTCTATTTATAAGAGGTTCGGAGCTTAATCCTGGCTTGGGGATGCTGGATTATGAGTATTTATGTAAGTAAGCTTTTCTCCTTTCAAAATATCGAATTAAAAATAATAACCGCGCATTGTTTATGTACAAAAGTCCGCGAAACTAGCTATTGAATTTCACGTTTTCTGCGTCCACATAAAAGCTCCGTCAATCGCAATGTGACAGGATTTCCTTCTACTTTCGCTCATTGTTGCTGCAAAATCACTTAATTATGGGACGTATTATGTTTCATCGATCTTCGATGCAGGAAGTCGATTTTACCCCGAGAGTTTGACAGTTTGGTCAACAATTAAAGAAGGATGATGTCGAGGAATAAACATAATTATGTTCTCAACAAAATAAAAATACTCGATATTTTCTTAATCGATTAGTTATTGTATTCTCATAAAATACACTCGCTCCAATTAAAACTTGAGGTGGGCAGAGAAAAATAATATTTTTATTTTAATAAACGTCGTGTTTTCTATGCCTGTTTGAGCGGAGTGCGGGTTGCCACGGTTTGGAACTTCTGCTTCAATAAGGTCGGTAATTTAGGCCGCTGTAACTTGGGAAATGGATCAATACTGAACAAAAAGGGGGTCCTGTAGTCGTGGCTGCAGAGTTCTACAATCGCAGAATGGAAAGTTCAGCTCGCAGCCTCAAAATAAAAAAAAAAATTTGTTAATAAAAATGCTTCTTATCAAATTTTCAAAAATTGATTTAAACGTTTTTGGTGGCAAGTTGTATAGATTGATGCTCAAAAACATCAAAAATTAAGCTGTCAAAAAACGAACAAAACATTTTTCTAAATTGTTTAAAAAAAAAAATTCGTTTATAACAACCGTAAAATAAATCGCTTATATGCAATAATGAGATTCGTTGACTCTAATTGGCTAAAATCCATTTAATAATGACCACAGTAGAATGATTTTTCAAAAGAAGCAATGTAAGCCATGAACAGAAATGTCAATTTATATTTTGACAATCTCATTCAGTAATTTTTGCGTAATTTCTTTTAACATATCCTTTAAACACTTCACATATTAAAAAATCGTAATTAAACAAGTAGATGAGGCGTGAACGTGTTTAAATGTGTATAAATTAGTCTGTCAAATATTTTAGTGATTTTTTTTTTTAATTTCTGTTAATTTTGTAGGTTCCACACAAAATATATCATAATCACTATGTCCTGTAACTGAATCTACCATAAAAAAATATTCAAATAATTATTTTAAATAGTTTTTGAGTTATAGCTGTTAGTACAAGGTGTTTATAAATGTTTCTAGCATCAAGGGTGGCTATGAAATGTCAAAGAAATTTGCCGCTCAATGTGGGTTTCGATTTTTCAACTGACATTTGCAGTTAACCTCAAACATGAAGCAAAGTAAGTTTTGAGTTTTGGTTTAAAACCTGAAAATCAAAAACTGGGACACAAAACTGTAACTGAAACTTCGTTGACGTAAGTAACATTGTAAATAATTTTTAAGATAGTTATATTCACTATGAAAACAAAGCGGCAAAATAGTGCATGGCAGAGCCACCCTTGATGCTAGAAACATTTATAAACACCTTGTATAATAAACTATTACGTCTATTAACTACATTTTTCAAATTTACTGCAGTTGTAACTCAAAGACAAATCATCCGATCGTCTTCAAATTTTTTTTATTTTGTATATCTCTAGCTCTGTACGATAAACCTCCAGTTTTTCGATCGTTTAAAAATTGTAATTTTGGCGGGCCAAAAATCATCAAATTTTCGAGCAAAATTTGACTTTTTTTTCAAAAATCCGCCATTTTCCCACGGAAAATTTCTTTTAGTTTAATAATCTTATTATTTTTTTTTTAATTTCACCAATAGTAAAGACCGCAATCACTGCTGCAGCGGAGGGCCTTTTTTTTCTAGTGGCTTGGGAGATACTTAATAACTCGGGCAGAATTAAATATTTTTATATGAAAATTTCAAATTTTCTTCATTATTTGTCTAAAAATGTATCCTCCAAATTTGAAAACATTTCATGCGTTAGTTTTCTTTAAAAAAATCCCAAAAATCACTTTTTTTAGGGGATCACAGTGGTTATGCACAAAGTCACTATTTTGACATGTTACACCATAAGATTTATCAACCCAAATTTTTTGCTGTCTACTGTAAAGAAAATTGACAAGCATTCCCAGAATATTAGCAAAAAATGACAAATAAATCAATAAAAATTCTGAAAATTGGATTGAAAAAAACAAAAATACGAAAGTATCTAAAAAGCTAATAATATACAGGGTGCTAAAAAAGACGTTCATGCTACCTATTGTATTTGCAGGTAATTCTATCCTGAGCCCAAAATTATCAACCAAAATAAAATTTGCGTTTTTATAACTTAGGCAGATAGAATTTTTCTTTTTTATGCGATCAAACTCTGTTTGGTTATAACAAATTTTATTATTTGTGATTAAATTCTTTACAGTTAATGACATTTTGTTAAAAAAAAGGAAAAAAAGTGCTTTAAACTAAGTTTCTTAAGCTTTTAAAAATATCATTTCTTGACTTTAAAGAAAATTTTTCAATGTTGCAACATTGAAGCTCTTAGTATTAATTGCTTAGTTACGGAGATTGCCAAATGTAAAATTTTATTAAAAAGTGATGAGCAGCATTGCCAAGTTTTTTCTTTGAAAAAGATCTATACCTATAGTAAAAAAGAAATAGATTTAGATTAATTTTGCTTTGATTTCTAAGATAGTTTAACAGAAAAGGACATATAGTACTTCCAGTCATCGGCGCCTTTTTTTGTCACCCTGTATATAAAAAAGCGCAGAAACTCAAAATAAAAATAACGCAAAAATTAAATTGAATTCACTTAAAGAGAGAGAAGAGTGCAATATGCAGTTTCGGAGATATTAAGCATTGAAAACTTCGAAAATAAAAACCAATTATAATTACACAGGATAACAAATACTGTTTTATGTATTTAGATCAAATGTACAAATTTTGTTTAGTAGTCATATTCACACAGTAACGAAAAAATTACGTTTAATTTGTTTTTAGTAACTTCCGATCGTCCTGCAATCTGGGATTAATTAATATTTTTACTTGTAGTCCTGCAACTCTTATGGACTGTGATCAAAATATGTCAGTTTTTATTTGAAATCTAATGAAAATTGTGTATAAAATTAGAGAAAAAAACGCTGTTTTATCAAGTTATTTTTCAAAATTATGATGAAGCAGTGGCAAACTACGTTTACACCAAATTTTCACAAGTCACTTTATTCACTCTTATAAAGGTTAATTTTGATTAACACGGGCATGTTGCCCTTTATGGACACCAGTCTTTGTAACTAATCAATTAATATGAGGAGCTTTACAATGTTGCAACATTGACAAATCTTCTTCAAAACCAAAAAAAAATTGTTTTTGTTTTTTGATAAAGAATATCATTAACTGTAAAAAATCTAATCTCTAACAATGATTTCAAATTATCTGTTTTTATAAATTAAAAATAGAGATCAATCGTAAAATCGTTGTAAAATACACGTTTTAAAAGTTTCTTCACGGCATTCGTGGCCTCTAAAAACTCGTAAATTTGTGATTTAAACTAACCACTTGTGCAGTAAACACAACTTTTTCTTAAATACCTTTATTAGAAAGTTCCAATTTCGCATATTTTTTTCTTGTAGATAAAATCAAAAAAAGTTTTGGTGAAATTTTTTAATACTACTAAAATTTCACTATTTTATACCTATCTCTGATCATAAAAACAAAAAGTGGTTCCAATGTCACAGACATAAAGTAAATATGAGTTAGAAATTTAAAAATGGTGGATGCGCCCAAATTGTCTTTAAATTTTTTTTCTAAACTCAAATGCGAAAAAAATATCCAAATTTATACAGAGCTAATTCTTTTAATTTATTATTTTCCGAGTAAAGAGTCGACTGTTGTAGAAGAAGAGGAAACTCCGCTAAATTCGCGATAGGTATTATAATTATTACCAAACTTAAAAAGGAGAAAACTCCGGCGCGAAATGAGCGCAATTGTTCGGCTACAGACTACCGTATTCCATCAGAAAGGGGGAAAAATCCTTGAATGAAAGTCGTTAAGCGATCAAGAAAATTAGAGGCACAAAATAGTGTACCCCGACATGTGATTATTGAAACACATTAACGGTTGAGAAGCCATTACCATTGTTTGGGCAAAATTCCCGTCACAAAAACTGCGATTTGAGCAAACATCTGTCCACAAAGAGAATAGCTGAAATACCTTATCTCGCTTCATTCGACATTTACACTACAATTTATAAGGTGAACAAAACGCTGTATACAGTAATTTTATATATTTAAGATTGTGTATCTTATAAAGAATGACATCTGAAAGCATTTCGCTCGCTTACATTTAGCTGTCAACAAGACATCTGCTGAAGGCGCACACACACGTATTACCTGAAACAAGTGTGGCTAATTTAAATGGGAATTTCTTAGCTCAATGCTTTGCCCACATCAGTTTTGACATCCGTTGGTGTTGTGTTGTGGGACTTAATAATGTACATAAATATCGGGTTCGGTGGTGTTTGCGATGAAGGTGCTTTTATAGACATGTTTCCACGAATTTGATACATCTTCGGGGAAAAACAACAAAACGCACCAAGTCAAGCATTCATAATGAGAGAAGAAGGGAATTTTTATAATTTACTAAAGTATACTATTTTTCAGAATTATTGACATCTCGGTAGGCCATGTCTGTGTGAAACGCCTCTAACAATGTGAACGACTTTTAGCATTTTGGTTCTAAAACTGTCAATGTAACATTTTGAGGTCATGAAGTAAATTACTATTTTAAGCTAATGGATTGATGCATTTTATCATTAAATTACGTTTATTGAATTAGGGTTGTGTTTTTGAATCTCTATATCTGTACCCATATACAGGGTCCGGCAACACTTGTGTCCACCCCCAAAATCGTCTTTAATTTTAAAGATAAAATTTTGAAAATTTGCATACGCTCAAAGTTGACAAAGCTCTACAAGCTGACGCAAAGATTTGTTTTTTATCACTAATGGTTTTAGCGTCGCGACGCCTTAAAAATGTAATTTTTAGTTAATTGTGAGGGTTTGTGCCTCTAATTTATTTTTTTTGAATATAAATGTGTTAAAAATATCTCAGTTGTCATTTTAGATTCAATGCAAATTGTTTTCAAAATTTGAGAAAAAAATGCTCCTTCATCAAGTTAGTTTCTAATTCTATTACGTGCAAATTGGGAACTACGTTTACACCCATCTGTCAACATCTTGTGTCATAAATGACATCTATCCTTTGGTTCGCTTTAGATTGTAACAAAAGTCTTACTTGGTGAAATTGTCGTCTTGTCGATGTTAATTAATGATTTCTGGTGTCCATAAAGTGCAACATGCCCGTGTTAATCAAAATTAACCTTTATAAGAGTGAAGAAAGTGACTTGAAATTTTGGTGTAAACGTAGTTTGCCACTGCGCTGTCATAATTTTGAAAATTAACTTGATAAAACAGCGTTTTTTTCGCAAATTTTAAACACAATTTGCATTAGATTTAAAATAAAAACTCAGATATTTGTATCACAGTTATGTATATGTATTTTTCCGCAAAAACTCAAAAATCGCTAAAAATACTTCTTAGGCGTCGCGACGCCAACCAAACCGTGATAAAAAACAAATTTTTGCGTCAGTTTCTAGAGCTTTGTCAACTATTGAGCGTATACAAAGTTTAGAAGTTTTATCTTTAAAATTAAAGACGATCCCGCGTTATTTCGTTATGGGTGTGCTTAATAAAATTTACCCATTTTTCTCCAGTGCACTTTTGGAGGGCTTCACTCCAAAGATTTACTACTCTGCTTTCGCTCCTAATTTTCCCTGAATTTGTTGGTTATAATATGCTTTGCAAAAGCTCCACGCCAATTCAATAAGGTTGTATTGGCAGTTTTAAGGTGGCCTTAGAACTTCATGACCCTCTGCTCTCAAAAGTTTATCAATTTCATATTTGGTGTAGTTGGCATTCACTTTGAAGGGGAGAACTAAGTCCAAAAGCTGCTTTTTCGTGAGTTTATCATTGAAAGTTATATTATGTTTCATCAACCACTGCTTTATTCCATCTTTTGATGAAGAATTTGATGACACTTTCGCTAATTTTGCTGAGTGGTTTTGTTCATTATCAGACACATTTTGATTGTAATGACCGTAAAGCAGGAATTAAATTATGAAACGCCCATTTTTTAAAAAGTTCAGCGTTCATGGTTTTATAGTAATCCCTGTCATTATTTTTGCTATCGAGCATTAGATCACAACCTGGTAGAAATCCGTTTTCAGTCCCTGCATTAAGAATGGTGTAGCGTCTGCCTTCACTCTTGAATGTTCATGGTATGCCTTTTGGATTATTTATACTCATTGACGAATTTGACTTCCATCTTCAAACACCCAGGTTTCATCCAAAAACACAAAAATTGCATCTTGCTTTGAAAGTTCCAAATATCTGGCGCAAAAACAACCTTTTGTTGTCTTTCAATAATGATAGTCCTTCTATCAACTTTCTTAAACTTATATCCAATTTTTCTGATCAGTCTATAAAGGGTGGTTTTATTTTGTGTGAATCCAAATTTTCTTTGGCATGCTCAAAAATTGAATCAAGGTAATATATTCATTACTCTTGATTTTAGCAAAAATGTGGTCATTTAATGCTTCTTTAAATCCATAATCATGACAAATGGCTTTCTTTCCACTGCTTAATTTAGGTTCTAATGATTCACCAGCAGCCTTTTTAGTTAGTTTTCGCTTTACCTATTTTTCTAAGGAATATTATGTGAATTTAATAATAATGCTGGCAGAAGCATTGCCCAAATCTTTGAAAAATTCATCATAACAACGACAAAGTGCTCCACGTCCTCTTGCAGTTAGATGCGCTCAATTTCTCTCAATTTTTTAATTTTTGTCTTGTTTTTCTTAACATTATTTTAGGTTACACAAACTATCAGTATATTCACCGTTTAGAAACACTTCCAACGCAAAGGTGTCTTGAAAAATTTTTCTCAATATTACAATGAATTAAACAAGAACCAAGAAAATAATCTAAACGCAAAAGCAGTAAAAATCGTAAAAAAACGTAATGTCTAAATTTGACATTTGACGTGACACACATTACATACACATTGGGACAAATATAAATCTAAAAACACTAAATACGCTTATATTAGAAGATTCTGCCAACATAAATTTGAATTTCCAAGGCACACTGAGATGTCAATAATTCTGAAATATAGTATAGATGGGAAAATTTCTGCTGCTCAGCGACGGCTCCAGCAGTTTTCTGATTCTAAGACCGAAAAAACCTGAAGAAGATAAAGGATCTAAACAAACAAACATAGATAAAGATTTTAAAGACATCATCACCAAAATCTGCAGGATTTGAAATACCTATCTAAAGTAAAAATCAGCGACTGGAAATCGGAAAAGGACTGAAGAAGCCAAAGGATCTGAAGGAAATTTAAACATAAAAAATGTAATAATTCTAAAAGATGCAATGACAGGTTAAAAAATTACAAATGGACACTTACCAACCAAAAAATAAGACACGTATTCAGTTACATGGTTAGATCGGTACTGAAATAATTATTCCCAACTGCCGCAACCCCAACATTAATTAGCTTTTTCTCTAAAACAATAGCCTGGATTCCTACCCTTATAAAATGCAATTCATAATGTACCCCCAATTCAAAAAAATGACCTAAATTTTCAATCCCTCTTCTTGTTTGTAAGTGAAAACAATTGAACATTAGTAACATTTTCAGTAAGTTGAAATTTGCGTCCCCGAGTGTACTTTCGGCCATTACTAAGCCGGCGTTTCTGTCTCGTTTCGTCGAGAAATTATCGCGTCTCCCATCTTTTTTCCATTTGAAATATAAATATTCAGATGGCTCGTTCCACCGTAAGATTGCAATGCGAATTTTGTCCTTTACGATGTAAAAATATGTAAATCCCACTGAAAGCTCTACATGGCATGAGCTTTTTATTCGCGAGAAGGGGACTGTAGTCGCCGCCCCTCAAACCGAAGGTAAGGGAACACCCCAACCTCCGTTTTCATCAGGCGAACAAAGCGGCCGAAAAATTAAGCGCATTTTTTCACGGCACACAAAGAAGAAAAGCACACGTACGTTAGTTTTCCATTTCTAATCGTAGATTTGAATTTTGATCGCGTGATTGCTGATTGTTTCGTAAAAGTCAATTAGTGCGCTTTGAGCGCGACTTAACTGTCAGCCATTTGCGAAGAATGAAATTACAAATCCATTATAATTTAAGCGATTTAATCTTAGACCTCAAATATAGCGAGCGAAATTTTCATCGTGATTCCTAACGAACCGAAAACGAGTCCCAGTTGCCGCAGAAATTACCGCCATTTTACAGCGACACAAAACGTTCGGCGTTGCAGCCGGGAAGTCTTTATTATATTAAACATTATGGTAATTCGTAATTATCGTCATTCGTTGGACGCAAAGAGGTCGTTAGGCATTGTATTATGTTCTTCGCTGCGAATTTTTACATCAAAGAAATAAGGCACACGGCGAATCAACACATCGACGCCATTTTGAAGCAAAAAATTACGGAATTACTGTAATTACGTGGGGGGTTTTGTGCGGCTTTTTCTCTAAAGAGACGGCGGAAACGCCCAGAAAATAAAAGAGGTTTTAAAAAAGTTAATATTCAACCAATAAACATTGAACTAGTTATCTCTACCAGTATCTAGAACTAGATATACTCTAGACCTAGAGTTAGGTACATTCAAAAGAGCGGCCTAATTGCTTGCTATTTTCTTTTTTTTTTGACCTGCAATGCGTATTTTTTTGGGTTCTTTGTGACAATGTGTTATCCCAGGTTGTAACTCCATTCCATTACTTTTTAATTAAATTTATAAAATAATAGTGTCAGTATTTGGTGTGCCCAGTATTAGACAAAATCTAAATCATTTTTCTATAGTCAGCATAGAAGTGCCCACTATAAGATGACGATATTTTTCCATTCGTTTTAAAGTTTTTAGTTTTTTTTAAGTTAATTTTTTGATAAAATTTACATATTTTGTTTTCCCATTTTTCTTTCACATTTCGACACACCACATAACTAATAATGGGCAGTGGCGATTATTGAATAACCAGCATGCTTATGATAAAATTCCCAAATTAAAATTAACATTTAACATTTATTTAACACTGTTTGTATCTAATTTGAAATAATGAAGTGAACTTTTTAAAAAAAAGAATAATAAGTAACATCCTGTCAAAATCCATTTCTCCTTAGTAATGTGTTCATATTTCATACCAAAGTAAGGTTACTACCACAGAATATAAAAAAAAAACATTTAGAAAAGAAAGCGAAAAAGAAACTTGTCTAAGAGTCGGAAAAGACAAAAGAAATTGAGAAAAAAAAGAAGCAGAAAATAAATGTGCTATTCTGAGCCAAAAAAAAACTACGACAAATAACATTTACAATAATTAATTTTTGATACAATAATATTACTACAGCAATTTACAATTTTGCAATTTTGGTAATTCCCTAGAGTGTTTTGAAATGGTGCCCACTATTAGTCGCAAGCGGTGCTGATTATTGGCAAACAAAATGCTTTTGAAGATTTACGAGTTTTTAACATTATCTGGAGGTTTACAACTATTTTTACAACAAATTAAAGTTTTTTTGAAGAAAATGACAACAATCATACAGACGTAGAACAAAAATTCAATTTTACACAGCGTTTGGAAGTTGAGAAATCTGCTAAGGGTGCCGATTTATTGGTAGTTTTACCCTACATAAAAATAGTCGCCGTTGATTTGGTTGCTATGTCTATTAATTCATGTGAACTACTGTCAACGTGCTGTCAGAATATCTAGTCGTGTTTCGTGAAAATTACTGATAATTCATATACCAAAAAAAAATTTATACAGTAATTTGAGCAATTCTTCTGCCCCCAAAGCCAAAGAAACGTTGTGGTTGCATGAATTTGTTAAACTTTTTGACTTACCGCCCTAGAACCCCAAAGAAACTTACCAAAGTTGACAACCAAGTGTAAGTTTGACATATCGCCTGAAAAATACCCTTGGTCAATTGATGAAAATGTTCGATCGTGGATAAAAGATTTGTTTTATAATTTAAACCACAAGAGAAACAGAGAGATACTAGGTGGCCCTCGGAATTCTGTAGATCTCACTTTTTCCGTGAACCTCGCTTTTCCGTGGCGTTGGATTTTAATTTGAGATTGTTTATTTGTTATACTATAAAACAAAAATGGTCTCGAAAAAATTAGGTTTACAAAAAAAACGAGTTCTAAAGAATTCAGATGGCCACCTAGTTAATTGCATTTTGTCATTTAACATTTAGCAAAGAAAATGTTAAGATAACTTCATATTTTGTGGTTTGGTTTTTAAGACACAGGGTGTAGTCTCCCATTTGGGCACCACGTCATAGCAAGGAAAAAAATATACTACAGAATCTCGCGAATTTATATAAATTGGTGAGTTTCTATGAATACAGGCGATTTCTGAGTTGGTGTCCTCTAAGCTATAAAATGAGCCTGTTGTAAATCAGTAATAATCATCTCCTAATTACCCAATTTACGATTTTCTTTTGTGAATGTGATGCGGTACGACTCTCGGCTAAGTGTGGTTGATCTTTGTTCACAACATCTGATGACAGGGGTGGAAAAGGAAAACAACAAACCATCGATAATAAGGCAGCAGTTACAAAACTGGTCCAAAAAAAATTATAAAAAATAACAGAGTTCGCTCTCTTACTAAATTTCTATTTAATCAAAGAAATAAAAAAAAATTATAAATAAATAGAATATTGACGTAGCCATGATGTTAACGGGGATGATTGAAGTTACAAAATTTGTCCAATCTTTCACGGTCGGTTTTGCGTTTGAGAAGTTTTGGTACCTGTCATGGGTCCCAACCATTTTATGACTTAACAGAAATCGCCTGTAAATTCGTTAAATCGCAAATAAACATTGCATTTCAATATTCTCGATAATAAGAATTATTATACACTTTCGAGATTTTCGCTGTCATAATTAAAGTGGATATACAGAAAAATGGTCGAGTCAAAAAACTTTAGAACATTTTGAGATTTCAGCAATAATTATAAATGGGCTACAATAATTTATATTTTGGGACCCATTGTTTGGAAACGACCTGTTTGTTTAAGTTTATTTATTCATAAATTGGTATTGACTCGAGGCTGAGTTCACCTGATTTTGTTGCTGATTTTCTTGTGATTTTGTCTAACTTCCCCTGATTTCCGTGTGATTTCGTCTAACATCCCCTGATTTTTTTTTTATTATTTTTCATATTATCTGATTTCCTATTGATATCTTAATGTTTTTCCCTTATTGTCTGTCTAGTGATTTCTTATTGATGACATGACTTGTCAGAGGTCAATACTTGTCAAAAAAGGCACACACTTAACTTCCTTTTATTTTCTCGCTAATTTTTCCTGATTTTCTTTTGATTTCACCTAACTTCCCCTGATTTCCTGGTTTCCTATTGAATGCTCCTGATGTTCTAAAATTTTTCCATCGATTTCGTCTAACTTTCTTTGTTTTTTTGTATTTCGTCAAAGTTTCTCTGATTTCGTAACGAATTCCTCTGATTCATAGTGATTGCCTAAGACTCATTTTCCATGAAGGTTAATCCTAGAAGTTAATTATTTTCAAAAATGGCATACGACAAACTTCCCTTGATTTCCTTGTGTTTTCGATTAACTTTCTCGGATTTTCTCGTAATTTCATCTGATTTACCCTGATTTCCTAGTGATTTCCTCTGATTTTCTTATGATTAGCCCCTGATGTTCTAATATTTTCTCCTGATTTTTTTAGTGATTTCGTCTAACTTCTCCTGATTTTATAGTGATTCTCGAGTATTGATAAGCAGATCTGCTGTTGAACTCATGCAATCACACAATAGATTCTCAGTTTATGAAGAAAAAATGCTGTTGATAATTTTTCATGGAATTCCCCAGTTACCTTTCGAAGCATTCTTTTTTACCGAAATAGGGACCTAAAGAGCTCATTTAGCACACTCAAAGCAAATGCTTGTATCCGAAACATGAGTGAAAAATCGTATTTTTTTTGTAAATCGAGAGTACGGTTCCGTAATTAATTAATGTCTGATTATGTTTTCTTCACAGCTCGGACTGATTTTAATAAGTGCCGTTTCTCTCGTGGAAAACTATATTTTATGTATTTAAACATTGTTTAATTATAGATGTTACTTTTTGGGATATTCAGAGTTCTGATTTTTTTGTTAAACTTCAATAAAACGACCATCAGGATGTCCTGTCCCATTCTTAAGAGATTTCGCATTCTTCATTCCTTGTGAATTTATTGTTCTCTTCGAATTCATATTTATTTATCGGTTCATTTGTAGTGAACATTATTTTATCCAATCCTTATATATATACACCTCCTCCTTGAACAATTGTCGGCATGATTTTAAGACTTAATTGGAGTACTCACTACACAATAGTACCAAACTACCGAATAGCTGATTTTGTTATTGATGAAAAACATCGGCAAAATGAGCCACACGACTATCCCTGTCTGATGGTCGGTTTTTTTCTGGTGAGAAAGGGTGTGGAGTGGATGTCGGTACTTGTCAAAAGTAACAAAACTAACTCAAGTGATGTGATGGTGTACTCCTTTTGTGTAATAAGTACGTTAATTAAATCATACACATTTTGCATTTTAGTCTCTATAATATCTATTGACTGCTTTAGAACGATTAAAAGTCGGCCGAGTCGTAAATGGTACTTACGTTTTGGGGTATTTATGATGAACGGTTTGGTTTTTTTTTGTTAAACTACAATAAAACGACCATCAGGACTTATTAATCCCTTGTTAATTTATTGTTTTCTTCGAGTTCATATGAACTGGTTGAGTTCATATGGGGTGATGTCGATTTAGAATTAAGAATTAAATTATGAAGAATATTTTAATTTAGAAAAACGAAATTCATTACACGTTCGGTTCTTTGATTATGCTTTGAGTAATAGTCTTCGTCCCCCGGAAGGGGCGATCCAGTTTGTTTACATATCACTTCAGATCTCGAGAAAAGAGGTAAAAAATACTGATCATAATACTCGGGCAACATTTGAAGCTCATCTGTCAAGTTACAGTTACAGCAGGTACCAAATAGTGATTTTATGGCTTAATTGGAGTACTCACTACACAAAAGCATTAAACCGATAAAGTAGCAGATTCGGTAAAATTCACCACCCGTTTGTCTGATGGTCAGTTTTTTCGGGTGGGGAGAGGTCTGGAGTGATGTCGGTTCCTGTCATAAAATAACAAAATTTGTGGTGATTTACTTCTTTTGTGTAATGAGTTCCTGCAATTAAGCCATACACATTTGCATTTTTAGTTTCTCTAACATCTACTGCCGTAAAAACATTAAAAATCGACCTAGCCTTAATAAATAGTCACCAAAATTAGATACTCGTCGTGTCCATTTCATTTATCTGTTCAACTTTTGCATAAGTATTCATTTTACTGCACGTTCATCATTTGCTTTACATCTGCCTAGACTTTCGATAAAATCGCCCCAATCTATATTTTTGATAGTCGGAATTTCAAAAAAGAGCCTGCTAGATACTTGGTATTTATGCAAATTTTTTTATACAAAGTGTCAACAAATGTTTGTCCATCAAATGATGATGACGTGTGATAAAAAATAATGAATTCGCGCTTGTAAAGAGAAGTTTCTAAAGATGCTTCCAGATGTTCAAATGTACTTACTGAAAACACACCTTGATGGTCAAGGAGATCCTGAATTAATTAATTAAGCCGAACTCAATTAATAAATCAATCTCCGCTTTCGTTTATCGGACGGATTTTAATAAGAGCCGAGACAAAAAAAAACCGCTACCGTACATGTTGTGTGTACAAATCAGACCCTTTTGAGATGTTTATGACTGAGTCTCTCGACTTTATGGTCATGGTTTTGTCCCCACACGGCGATGATCCAGAAAACACAGGACTCGTACTCGTACGAGTTTTAAAAATTTATTTCGCGAAAACCAAACGGCCGAAGAGGACGAAAATTAGTTTCCGGATTCGTTTGGAAACTCGTCGATTTTTCTAGCGGGGCAAAAGCAGCGAAAAAGGCACGGTTTCGGAGTACACTCTTCCCCCGATTCGCATCTTTTCGAACTCGAATATCTCAAGATCGAAGCGAGAAAGTTGCACGCGTTTTAGTATAGAGTTAACTTTAAGAATAACACTTCTGAATTTCGTCGTTAGAGCACTAAATTTGGCTAAATTTTATTTTTTATTGGCTCAAAAAAAAATTTCCAAGATTTTTTTGCAGGAAATTTGGCGCAACTAATGAGAAGAACTAACATTCCAAATTGTCATCACTGTAGCATTAAAATTGTAGAAATTATAAATGTAAACAGAAAATGTGAAATTGACTCGAAAGAGGAAATTTATAAAAATTGTATTTTTTCCTCTATAATTTTGAAATTTGGAAGTTATTGAAGCCTAAAGTAGTAAAATTCTCAAGTGTCATGGTCATTGTAGAAATTACAATTTTTAATAGAAAAGTAATATTTTTTTTAATTTTAAATTATGCTCAATACTCCAGAGTACATAACAAACATACATAGTATTCTTAAGATTCTGGGACCTAAATTCATGAACATTTTGAACACAAAAATTCGACGACAGATTCATGCGCCGCAATTTCAAAATTTGAAATATGTAATAAACGAGTCAAAAAGTAATTTTATAGCAACAAACAGATCAATACGTAATAAACAATGTCTAATTTTGAGAATAAAACAACAGTTGATATTTTTCTTGCTACTTACAACCGAACTCCCTCCACCTTAATGCATATGCTGAACACTGCTTTTAATTGGAACACTAAAAATTACCTACTTTTTGCAAAATAAAGCACCATTTTTAGAGTAGTAATGTTAGAGTAGTGAGATTTTGAAGTTTGAAGTGAAGTTGGAGTTTGAGATAAAAAACATCTTAATTAGACTTAAAAATGTGACAGGATCGTTCAATTCGTGAGTTTTCGAACATAAGTAATTGGACCGTTTTGTGGAGAAAGAAGAAGTAATTTAGGTTTTAAATAAAAGTAAATAAACAAAGGTCGCCCCTCAGATTTCAGACTGATTAAAACAGAAGCAAAAGAAATGATAATTTTCGTCCATTTACAAAACGTGAATGCAAGTAAGACCTCGCATCGATGCACTTTCCTCATTAAAATATTGCAATTACTGGCTTACACTAGACGCTGATAAGAACAAAAAGTCGCTTTTAAATTACAATCCTCGTCTGTGGTCCTTTTCACTCGATCCACCCCCGTTCGAAGCAGATCATTTTAAAAATAAATTTCCTGGCACATGTGAATCGTTATCGCTCATCATAATGAACCCTCAAGTGATATATTTTTAATAAGACGGCCATTTTGTCAGTCTTTTCCATAATGGTCGCCGTCATTAAAATCGTTCTTTGTGCTAGAGATACAATCAGAAGGTTCGTTACGCAATTACAAAATCGCCCTCTTCTGCACACATCACGTAATTGTTGATTATGATTCGGATGAGTCAACTCGTCATCGAATTATGGCGGAGCTTTTCACCAATAACCATTTACTGACGAATTGCTGCCAGAGGGGGCAATATTTACATCAAGATACCACCCTGAACGAATGCAAATAACTTATATTTCATGCATAAACTTATCACAGAAATCAACAGCCACCCCGACAAATATTTGGATTAACACGACTGCAATAACTTTAATATGGATAGGGAAAAATCATCCATTTCCGATTCGGGGAGGAAGTAATAAATTTATCGCGAATCGAGTTCCGCCAACTTTCACCTAAAGTGACTATCGAACTTTTTGCCGCTCTTTATTGACATCACCGTTTTTTGATCGCACGGTATTTGCATCACAACGCAGGGGTCCCGAGTGGGGAAAATTCGGCATTTTTCCGCCTCCGCCAAGCTTAATCAGCAATCAATGATTAGAACAAGTTACGTCTTTAGGCCGAAAATATTAGAAATTGGATCTAAAAAATTTATGTAACTTTTTAAAACTAGTGATATAGAATTTTCTGAAAGTGAAGTTTTAATACACAATATACTTTAATCTTTAAAATTATAACAATACTTTTAAAATTCTTATTTTTTGTCTTGAAATTCTCTAATTTAGTACATTTAACAGAGAATAAAAAGTCTACCACATATCAGTGTTCTAAAAAAAGTCTACCACATAATCACTGTTCTAAATTTTTTAATTTTTGTTTTAATATTTTTTAATTTTGTAAACTCAACAAACGTCTTTAGAATAAGAAGTGCGCCAAATTTCAATGCTGTAGTGCTAAAAATGTCGGAGTTATTGGATATTTTGGAATTTTTAGTTCAACTCAGAAATAGATAATTTTAAAATTCTTACTTTTTATCCTAATTTTTTTTAATTTGGTTCACTCAACAAACGGTTTTAGAGTAAGAAGTCCACTAAATTTCAATATTCTAGTGTTAGAATTATTAGAGGTGTAATTTTTTTTTTATTTTGACTTTCTAACTTTATGCTTTAAATAAATAATTCTAAAATATTTACTTCTTGTCCTAAAATTCTCTAATTTAGTACACTCATTAAATGACTTTAGAGTAAAAAGTTCACTAAATTTTAATGCTGTAGTGCTAAAAATGTCGGAGTTACAAGATTTATTGGATATTTTGGAATTTTTAGTTCAACTCAGAAATAGATGATTTTAAAATTCTTACTTCTTATCCTAAATTTTTTTAATTTGGTTCACTTGACAAACGTTTTTAGAGTAAAAAGTCTACAAAATTTCAATATTCCTGTGTTAGAATTATTAGAGTTGTATTTTTTTTATAAATTTTGACATTCTTACTTTATACATTAAATAAATAATTCTAAAATATTTACTTCTTGTCCTAAAATTCTCTAATTTAGTACATTTATTAAATGACTTTAGAGTAAAAAGTTCACAAAATTTTAATGCTGTAGTGCTAAAAGTGTCAAAGTTACAAAATTTATTGGATATTTTGGAATTTTTAGTTCAACTTAGAAATAGATGATTTTAAAATTCTTTCTTCTTATCCTAAATTTTTTTAAATTGGTTCACTCAACAAACGTTTTTAGAGTAAGAAGTCCACCAAATTTCAATATTCTAGTGTTAGGATTATTAGAGGTGTATTTTTTTTTTAATTTTGACATTCTTACTTTATACTTTAAATAAATAATTCTAAAATATTTAATTCGTATCCTAAAATTCTCTAATTTAGTACATTCATTAACTGACTTTAGAGTAAAAAGTTCACAAAATTTTAATGCTGTAGTGCTAAAAGTGTCAAAGTTACAAAATTGATTGGATATTTTGGAATTTTTACTTCAACTCAGAAATAGATGATTTTAAAATTCTTACTTCTTATCCTAAATTTTTTAATTTGGTTCACTCAACAAACGTTTTTAGAGTAAGAAGTCCACCAAATTTCAATATTCTAGTGTTAGAATTATTAGAGGTGTATTTTTTTTTTAATTTTGACATTCTTACTTTATACTTTAAATAAATAATTCTAAAATATTTAATTCGTATCCTAAAATTCTCTAATTTAGTACATTCATTAACTGACTTTAGAGTAAAAAGTTCACAAAATTTTAATGCTGTAGTGCTAAAAGTGTCAAAGTTACAAAATTTATTGGATATTTTGGAATTTTTAGTTCAACTCAGAAATAGATGATTTTAAAATTCTTACTTCTTATCCTAAATTTTTTTAATTTGGTTCACTCAACAAACGTTTTTAGAGTAAGAAGTCCACCAAATTTCAATATTCTAGTGTTAGAATTATTAGAGGTGTATTTTTTTTTTTTTAATTTTGACATTCTTACTTTATACTTTAAATAAATAATTCTAAAATATTTACTTCTTGTCCTAAATTTAGTACATTCATTAAATGACTTTAGAGTAAGAAGTTCACAAAATTTTAATGCTGTAGTGCTAAAAATGTCGGAGTTACAAAATTTATTGGATATTTTGAAATTTTTAGTTCAACTGAAAAATAGATGATTGTAAAATTCTTACTTCTTATGCTAAATTTTTTTAATTTGGTTCACTCAACAAACGTTTTTAGAGTAAAACGTCCACCAAATTTCAATATTCTAGTGTTAGAATTACTAGTGGTGTATTTTTTTTATAAATTTTGACATTCTTACTTTATACTTTAAATAAATAATTCTAAAATATTTAGTTCGTATCCTAAAATTCTCTAATTTAGTACATTCATTAACTGACTTTAGAGTAAAAAGTTCACAAAATTTTAATGCTGTAGTGCTAAAAGTGTCAAAGTTACAAAATTGATTGGATATTTTGGAATTTTTAGTTCAACTCAGAAATAGATGATTTTAGAATTCTTACTTCTTATCCTAAATTTTTTTAATTTGGTTCACTCAACAAACGTTTTTAGAGTAAGAAGTCCACCAAATTTCAATATTCTAGTGTTAGAATTATTAGAGGTGTATTTTTTTTTTAATTTTGACATTCTTACTTTATACTTTAAATAAATAATTCTAAAATATTTAATTCGTATCCTAAAATTCTCTAATTTAGTACATTCATTAACTGACTTTAGAGTAAAAAGTTCACAAAATTTTAATGCTGTAGTGCTAAAAGTGTCAAAGTTACAAAATTTATAGGATATTTTGGAATTTTTAGTTCAACTCAGAAATAGATGATTTTAAAATTCTTACTTCTTATCCTAAATTATTTTAATTTGGTTCACTCAACCAACGTTTTTAGAGTAAGAAGTCCACCAAATTTCAATATTCTAGTGTTAGAATTATTAGAGGTGTATTTTTTTTTTTAATTTTGACATTCTTACTTTATACTTTAAATAAATAATTCTAAAATATTTACTTCTTGTCCTAAATTTAGTACATTCATTAAATGACTTTAGAGTAAGAAGTTCACAAAATTTTAATGCTGTAGTGCTAAAAATGTCGGAGTTACAAAATTTATTGGATATTTTGAAATTTTTAGTTCAACTGAAAAATAGATGATTGTAAAATTCTTACTTCTTATGCTAAATTTTTTTAATTTGGTTCACTCAACAAACGTTTTTAGAGTAAAACGTCCACCAAATTTCAATATTCTAGTGTTAGAATTACTAGTGGTGTATTTTTTTTATAAATTTTGACATTCTTACTTTATACTTTAAATAAATAATTCTAAAATATTTAGTTCGTATCCTAAAATTCTCTAATTTAGTACATTCATTAACTGACTTTAGAGTAAAAAGTTCACAAAATTTTAATGCTGTAGTGCTAAAAGTGTCAAAGTTACAAAATTGATTAGATATTTTGGAATTTTTAGTTCAACTCAGAAATAGATGATTTTAAAATTCTTACTTCTTATCCTAAATTTTTTTAATTTGGTTCACTCAACAAACGTTTTTAGAGTAAGAAGTCCACCAAATTTCAATATTCTAGTGTTAGAATTATTAGAGGTGTATTTTTTTTTTAATTTTGACATTCTTACTTTATACTTTAAATAAATAATTCTAAAATATTTAATTCGTATCCTAAAATTCTCTAATTTAGTACATTCATTAACTGACTTTAGAGTAAAAAGTTCACAAAATTTTAATGCTGTAGTGCTAAAAGTGTCAAAGTTACAAAATTTATAGGATATTTTGGAATTTTTAGTTCAACTCAGAAATAGATGATTTTAAAATTCTTACTTCTTATCCTAAATTATTTTAATTTGGTTCACTCAACCAACGTTTTTAGAGTAAGAAGTCCACCAAATTTCAATATTCTAGTGTTAGAATTATTAGAGGTGTATTTTTTTTTTTTAATTTTGACATTCTTACTTTATACTTTAAATAAATAATTCTAAAATATTTACTTCTTGTCCTAAATTTAGTACATTCATTAAATGACTTTAGAGTAAGAAGTTCACAAAATTTTAATGCTGTAGTGCTAAAAATGTCGGAGTTACAAAATTTATTGGATATTTTGAAATTTTTAGTTCAACTGAAAAATAGATGATTGTAAAATTCTTACTTCTTATGCTAAATTTTTTTAATTTGGTTCACTCAACAAACGTTTTTAGAGTAAAACGTCCACCAAATTTCAATATTCTAGTGTTAGAATTACTAGTGGTGTATTTTTTTTATAAATTTTGACATTCTTACTTTATACTTTAAATAAATAATTCTAAAATATTTAGTTCGTATCCTAAAATTCTCTAATTTAGTACATTCATTAACTGACTTTAGAGTAAAAAGTTCACAAAATTTTAATGCTGTAGTGCTAAAAGTGTCAAAGTTACAAAATTGATTAGATATTTTGGAATTTTTAGTTCAACTCAGAAATAGATGATTTTAAAATTCTTACTTCTTATCCTAAATTTTTTTAATTTGGTTCACTCAACAAACGTTTTTAGAGTAAGAAGTCCACCAAATTTCAATATTCTAGTGTTAGAATTATTAGAGGTGTATTTTTTTTTTAATTTTGACATTCTTACTTTATACTTTAAATAAATAATTCTAAAATATTTAATTCGTATCCTAAAATTCTCTAATTTAGTACATTCATTAACTGACTTTAGAGTAAAAAGTTCACAAAATTTTAATGCTGTAGTGCTAAAAGTGTCAAAGTTACAAAATTTATTGGATATTTTGGAATTTTTAGTTCAACTCAGAAATAGATGATTTTAAAATTCTTACTTCTTATCCTAATTTTTTTTAATTTGGTTCACTCAACAAACGTTTTTAGAGTAAGAAGTCCACCAAATTTCAATATTCTAGTGTTAGAATTATTAGAGTTGTATTTTTTTTATAAATTTTGACATTCTTACTTTATACATTAAATAAATAATTCTAAAATATTTACTTCTTGTCCTAAATTTAGTACATTCATTAAATGACTTTAGAGTAAGAAGTTCACAAAATTTTAATGCTGTAGTGCTAAAAGTGTCAAAGTTACAAAATTTATTGGATATTTTGGAATTTTTAGTTCAACTCAGAAATAGATGATTTTAAAATTCTTACTTCTTATCCTAAATTTTTTTAATTTGGTTCACTCAACAAACGTTTTTAGAGTAAGAAGTCCACCAAATTTCAATATTCTAGTGTTAGAATTATTAGAGGTGTATTTTTTTTTTAATTTTGACATTCTTACTTTATACTTTAAATAAATAATTCTAAAATATTTACTTCTTGTCCTAAATTTAGTACATTCATTAAATGACTTTAGAGTAAGAAGTTCACAAAATTTTAATGCTGTAGTGCTAAAAATGTCGGAGTTACAAAATTTATTGGATATTTTGAAATTTTTAGTTCAACTGAAAAATAGATGATTGTAAAATTCTTACTTCTTATGCTAAATTTTTTTAATTTGGTTCACTCAACAAACGTTTTTAGAGTAAAACGTCCACCAAATTTCAATATTCTAGTGTTAGAATTACTAGTGGTGTATTTTTTTTATAAATTTTGACATTCTTACTTTATACTTTAAATAAATAATTCTAAAATATTTAGTTCGTATCCTAAAATTCTCTAATTTAGTACATTCATTAAATGACTTTAGAGTAAAAAGTTCACAAAATTTTAATGCTGTAGTGCTAACAGTGTCACAGTTACAAAATTTATTGGATATTTTGGAATTTTTAGTTCAACTCAGAAATAGATGATTTTAAAATTCTTACTTCTTATCCTAAATTTTTTTAATTTGGTTCACTCAACAAACGTTTTTAGAGTAAAACGTCCACCAAATTTCAATATTCTAGTGTTAGAATTACTAGTGGTGTATTTTTTTTATAAATTTTGACATTCTTACTTTATACTTTAAATAAATAATTCTAAAATATTTAGTTCGTATCCTAAAATTCTCTAATTTAGTACATTCATTAAATGACTTTAGAGTAAAAAGTTCACAAAATTTTAATGCTGTAGTGCTAACAGTGTCACAGTTACAAAATTTATTGGATATTTTGGAATTTTTAGTTCAACTCAGAAATAGATGATTTTAAAATTCTTACTTTTTATCCTAAATTTTTTTAATTTGGTTCACTCAACAAACGTTTTCAGAGTAAGAAGTCCACCAAATTTCAATATTCGAGTGTTACAATTATTAGAGGTGTAATTTTTTTTTAATTTTGACATTCTTACTTTATACTTTAAATAAATAATTCTAAAATATTTAATTCTTATTTTAAAATTCTCTAATTTAATACATTCATTAACTGACTTTAGAGTAAGAAGTTCATAAAATGTTCTTTCTCTAGTGTTAAAATTATCGGAGTTTATTGAATATTTTGGAATGATGTAAATGAATTAAATAATTCTATTTTTTTTATTTCTTCAACTAAATTTCTTTAATTGATACAACAAACAAACAACAAACGTCTTTAGATTAAAAAATCCACCAAATTTTCATATAACTTTCTAAAACTAAAAATTTAGAATTTTCAGAATGTCAAACACAAATACACGATAAACTTCGGATTCGAAAACTCGACAAATAAATTAAATTTAAAATTCTTAACGGACAACATAACACAACAATGACAATTTTATTTCCAAAAATTAAAAAAAAGAACACAGAAGACCTTAACTGGTGGACGCGCCAAACATCTAAACTAATGCTAGAGTTTATCAATAAACTTTCATTTATAATATAAATTTGAAAAACGATTTGAAATTGAGTTCCGCCAACTTTCACCTAAAGTGACTATGGAACTTTTTGCCGCCCTTTATTGACATCACCGTTTTTTGATCGCACGGTATTTGCATCACAACGCAGGGGTCCCGAGTGGGGAAAATTCGGCATTTTTCCGCCTCCGCCAAGCTTAATCAGCAATCAATGATTAGAACAAGTTACGTCTTTGAGTAGATTTCGTCTGGTTAAAACCGCACACTTTGAAAGCATATCTCTTGGCTCTAACACAACAATGACAAAATAAATTGGATTAAGGCCATACCCTGCTAGTGACTTGTAGAGTTCCACAATAGCTCATCATTTCGACTTCCAATCTATTCGATTCTGAGCTCTGGGGACTGTCGCCTTAAGGAAAACGCCGTTAAAAGTGTTTACTGAACTGTCAGGTCCGGAAAATGTCTTCGAAAGCATTTTCCTTACGAGAACGTGAACACTTATCCAATCTCCTCTAACGTGAAAGGCAGATCCGGATTTCACACAATTTGTACATTTTTTTCGTTTTGCCACAATCCAATCACTTACTTCCAACGGGGAGTCTTATCTGATGGACACTAAAAGCAAAATATTGACAATGTACACGGCTAGGTTTCAAACTTCCATTACTGTAATAATCGTTCGAGGAAATGCGCTGCAGGATGGGACGATAATTGTTTTTTAAATAATACAAATCGCAAAATTAAACAGTTGGAGTGCCATCAATCTGTTTCTAAATTCATATAAATATAATTAAATAATTATTATAATTATTAGAAATTTTACCGGAAATTAAAATAGTGGATGTGCCATTTATGAACAAAATTTTGTAATAATTAATCACTAGAATTTATGTTGTTTAGAAAGACAGCGTACGTGTTAAAAGATGTGCTATTTAATTACGGAGATATCGGGCCCGGAAAATTCCGGTATTCAAAACTTCAATTCCTTATAACTCCGCTATTTTTTGACGTAGAAAAATTTTAAGCACCTTTTTGAGTTTAGCATTAAAAGCTGCGTACAATGATTCCTCACACTTTTTCTTTGGGGCAAAAATTAGCTAGATATTGGTACATTTAGATGTGCTGAGGGATATTTTTAAAGAATTTCTTTTCGGGAATTTCCAATGCTTCATAACTTGTCTTGCATTTTTTGGTTTTTGTTTTTTAAAATCTATGAATACAATTTCAAAGTTGTCAGATAAGTATGTATTTTAATAACAAAAATAAAATTCTTAATATTGTTTGTTGTTTTCGTTATTTTTTTTTACATTTGGAATGCCAATTTTCTCAAGGAATTTGTTTTATTCGTTTCTAATTCTCTTACTTACACGGAGTTTTAAGTTTTCCAAGATTCTGAACTTTTTAGGCTGTCCTGCGATCAATTAGATGGCTTTTTAATTCTCCAAGATTCGCGTTTCTCAAGAGTTTTCAAACGTTTTAGATTCAATTACTCTTTAAACTCTTTGGATTTTTGGAGTCATTTCATTGCCTCAATGTTGATGACTGTCGCCGTCTAAATAAATTAATACAGAAACTTTTATCTACATTTTTGCAAATTTTGATGGTCTTGATTAAGTTAATGTTATTCAAGTTTTTTTATCTTCCGCCGCTCAAGAATTGTTTTTTGAATTGTATTAGATTATATTGTCAAGTAAGTATAAAGTAGTTTTTTCTTTATTTATTTAATCGACGAAATTGTTAAGGTTTCTTTTTATGAAGAATTTGTTTCTTGAAACACAAATATAAATTTTTATTAATCTGCTTTGACAAAGTGACGAAAATATTACGAATTGGATCTTTTAAAATAATATGTAACAATACTTCTAAAATTCCTATGTTTGTCTTGAAATTCTCTAATTTGGTACACTCAACAAACGTTTAGAGAATAAAAAGTCATATAATTGTTCTAAAATTTTTGACTTTTTGTTTTAATATTGTTTACTTTTGTACACTCAACAAACGTCTTTACGATAAGAAGTCCACCAAATTTTAATGCTTTAATGCTAAAAGTGTCGGAGTTACAAAATTCATTGGATGTTTTGGAATTTTTAGTTCAACTCAGAAATAGATGATTTTAAAATTCTTACTTCTTATCTTAAATTTTTTTAATTTGGTTCAATCAACAAACGTTTTTAGAGTAAGAAGTCCACCAAATTTCAATATTCTAGTGTTAGAATTATTAGAGTTGTATTTTTTTAAATTTTAACATTCTTACTTTATATTTTAAATAAATACTTCTTGTCCTAAAATTATCAAATTTAGTACAATTATTAAATTACTTTAGAGTAAGAAGTTCACAAAATTTTAATGCTGTAGTGCTAAAAGTGTCGGAATTACAAAATTTATTGGATATTTTAAAATTTTTAGTTCAACTCAGAAATAGATGATTTTAAAATTCTTACTTCTTATTCTATTTTTTTTTAATTTGGTTCACTTAACAAACGTTTTTAGAGTAAAAAGTCCACCAAATTTCAATATTCTAGTCTTAGAATTATTAGAGGTGTAATTTTTTTTTTAATTTTGACATTCTTACTTTATACTTTAAATAAATAATTCTAAAATATTTACTTCTTGTCTTAAAATTCTCTAATTTAGTACATTCATTAAACGACTTTAGAGTAAGAAGTTCACAAAATTTTAATGCTGTAGTGCTAAAAGTGTCGAAGTTACAAAATCCATTGGATGTTTTGGAATTTTTAGTTCAATTCAGAAATAGATGATTTTAAAATTCTTACTTCTTATTATAAATTTTTTTAATTTGGTTCAATCAACAAACCTTTTAAGAGTATTAAGTCCACCAAATTTTAATATTCTAGTGTTAGAATTATTAGAGTTGTATTTTTTTTTTAATTTTGACATTCTTACTTTATATTTTAAATAAATAATTCTAAAATATTTACTTCTTGCCCTAAAATTCTCAAATTTGGTACATTCATTAAATGACTTTAGGGTAAGAAGTTCTTAAAATTTTAATGCTGTAGTGCTAAAAGTGTCGGAGTTACAAAATTTATTAGATATTGTGAAATTTTTAGTTCAACTCAGAAATAGATGATTTTAAAATTTTTACTTCTTATCCTAAATTTTTTAATTTGGTTTAGTCAACAAACGTTTTTAGAGTAAGAAGTCCACCAAATTTCAATATTCTAGTGTTAGAATTATTAGAGGTGTAATTTTTTTTTTAATTTTGACATTCTTACTTTATATTTTAAATAAATAATTCTAAAATATTCACTTTTTGTCCTAAAATTCTCTAATTTAGTACATTCATTAAATGACTTTAGAGTAAAAAGTTCACAAAATTTTAATGCTGTAGTGCTAAAAGTGTCGGAGTTACAAAATTCATTGGATATTTTGGAATTTTTAGTTCAACTCAGAAATAGATGATTTTTAAATTTTTACTTCTTATCCTAATTTTTTTTTAATTTGGTTCACTTAACAAACGTTTTTAGAGTAAAAAGTCCACCAAATTTCAATATTCTAGTGTTATAATTAATAGAGGTGTAATTTTTTTTTAAATTTTGACATTCTTACTTTATACTATAAATAAATAATTCTGAAATATTCACTTCTTGTCCTAAAATTCTCTAATTTAGTACACTCATTAAACGACTTTAGAGTAAGACGTTCACAAAATGTTATATCTCTAGTGTTAAAATTATCGGAGTTTATTGAATATTCTGGAATGATGTAAATGAATTGAATAATTCTAATTTTTTTATTTCTTCAACTAAATTTCTTTAATTGATACACTCAACAAACGTCTTTAGATTAAAAACTCCACCAAATTTTCATATAACTTCCTAAAACTAGAGATTTAGAATTTTCAGAATGTCAAACATTAATACATAATAAACTTTAATTTTCAGATTCGAAAACTCGACTAATATTATAAGTTAAATTTAAAATTCTTAACGGATAACATAACACAACAATGACAATTCTATTTCCAAAAATTAAAAAAAAGAACACAGAAGACCTTAAATGGTAGACGCGCCAAACATATAAACTAATCCTAGAGTGTATCAATAAACTTACACTTATAAATTTTTTAAAATTTGAAAAACGATTTGAAATTTATTAATTATTTATATTTTTCAAGCTTCTTCAAACATTACAGTCTTTACACTGTCTGAGCTATTTTTATAAACATACACTACCAAACAAAACACAGTAATTGGTGAAGACAAGTAAACTCAATTGACAAAAAATGTTGTATGTAAAAGTTTTTATTTTCACAATAAAATTAATCGAATATTTGGCCAAAACTTGGAATAAAGTAGGTGACAAAGAGTATTTTTATGGTTAGAAAGAAATTAAAAAATATTCAAGTTGGGTTAATGTGTCCAATTTTAGACAAAATGCGTTTTCAATTTTAAAAAAAAAAATTGTATGGTGGAATTCTTTTATGTATTTCAGATTGTATTTTTATTCCCAAAATTTTCAAATCTCAGTTTGCAGTTTAATTGTCCAAAAATTGGAATGTAGAAAAAGTTTTATAAAGATATCAAAACAAAAAATAATTCAAAAGTGGTGGATGCGCCGAATTAAGACATTAAATTTTTTTGGTTTCAAGTTAGCACTGTTATCAATTTTGCGCGCGAGTAAAACGAAACAAATTTGGTTCAGAACCAATAAAAAATAAATTTAAAATACAACTGACTAAAAAGCGCCACTAGACTTTGTCTTCTTGTGCACAACATATGTCTACCTCCTCCTTTATTATTTGATTTATTTATTTAAAAAATGAAATCACACCCGTTCGACCGTCTTTAGATTTTATCGGAAATGAGTCCTGACATCCTGCAACCCCTCCGCAACAACACATCATAGAATCCGTATTTCCCCACCCACATCTCCTCTCATTAAAGTAATTGATGGCGTTGACTGTTGTGACAGCGATAGAACAGATTGATCAGATTGTATTTCACCATTTCACCTTCAAACATGATTTATTTTACGCGTGCTTTGTTTCGTCTTTCGCATTTCCTCTCACCGAAAACTCACCCGTTATTGCATAATCATATAATTTCGCCATCTTTTATCGAAATCCTCCCCTTTCCGGTGCTATTTCTCCCGTGAATTGGGCATTCAACACCCCGTGTGAAGATTACATACGTGTGCACCTTGAATTTACCAACGCGTCCATTGGTTGTCAGCTGAAAGAAACTACCGGATTGGTTGAAACGATGCTTTTAATTTATATTCCGGTCGCTTCAGAGAGATGTTTAATGTGCAGTCACTCATTTGTAAATTGGTGTTTTTTATGTCGAAGCGAAAATAAGGGAGTGCACGTCATGGCTGGCTGACAGCAATGGAAATAAAGGCGGTCTTATTCGCGTTATAATGTGAGGTACAGTCGAGCGAAAAATTCTGGGCAAATGGATGTGGGTCGAGTTTAATGTGACAAAGGCAGATGTTAATTAAACTGTACATTTGTCACTAATTTTATAATTTAAAATGAAGAGAGCATTCGCATTTCGGCCGCCAAAGTTTTCATTTCTAAATAAATACAACCTTTTGGAATCTCTTAAAATTGAAAGCAATTGGAAATCAAAAGATTTAAAATTTCAGTTTTTAGAGGACTGAAGAATCCGAGAGATCTAAAAGAAGATCTCAAATAGCTCAGAAAGAAAAGGCACAAAAGGTATCGCGAAATCTTAAAGAATTTCAGTAATTAGCCTCAAAAAGCTGTACAATTAGAATTATTGAATCGGATTGATCACATTGAAACTACTATAAAAATTATGTCGAAAAAGGGCAAAAGCATAGGAAGTGAACTAAAGTAAATGTGATGATTTTTTTTACATTTACCAATTCGAAAATTGAAAATTGGAGTACCAAAATATTAAATTAAATCCCTAAAATATTGTTAGTTCTCGTTTTAAAGTCTCATAAAGAAAAATACTCAACGTTCATACAAAAAAAATGCCAAATTTCATTGCTCCTCGGTCAAAATTGTCGATGTTACGAAATTTATTGTAAAGTTTGAAATTTTTAGTTCTTCCTAGAAATAAATACTTCTTAAATTCTTACTTCTTGCTCTAACGTTCTCTAATTTGGTGCACTCAACAAACGTCTTTAGTGTAACAACCCTACCAAATTTCATTACTCCAGCTTTAAAATTATCAGAGTTACGAAAATTATTGAAAACTTAGAAATTTTTAATTCATCGTGAAAAAAAATCATTCTAAAATTCTTAATTCTTGTTCTAAAAACTAGAACTAATTCTCTAATTTGATACACTCAACAAATGTTTTTAAGGTAATTAGTCTATCAAATTTTATTCGGCAATTTGAAATTTTTAGTTCATTCTAAAAATAAATAATTCTAATATTCTTACTTCTTGTGCTAAAATTCTCTAATTTAGTACACTTAACAAATGTTTTTAAGGTAAGAAGTTTACCAAATTTCGTTGTTCTAGTGTCAAAATTGTTGGAATTACAAAACTTTGAAATTTTGAAATTTTTAGTTTGTCCAAAATATCCATACATACATATAAATAATTCTACAATCCTTACTTCTTGTTCTAAAATTCTCGAATTTTGTACGCTTAACAAACGTCTTTAGAGTAACAAGTAGATCAAATTTCATTAGTCTAGCATTAAAATTATCGAAGTTACAAAGTTTATTGGAAATTTTTTAATTTTTAGTTCATCCTAAAAATAAATAGTTCTAAAATTCTTACTTCTTGTCCTAAAATTCTCCAATTTGATACACTCAACAAGTGTTTTTAGGGTAAAAAGTCTATCAAACTTTATTGCTCTAGGGTTAAAATTGTCGGAGTTACGACATTTTGGAATTTTTAGTTCATCCTAGAAATACATAATTCTAAAATTTTTACTTTTTGTTCAATAATTGTCTAAATTTGTCGACTCAAAAAAGGTCTTTAGAGTAAGAACCCTACCAGATTTTATTGCTCTAGTGTTAAAATTATTAGAGTTACAAAATTTATTGGGCAATTTGAAATTTTTAGTTTATTCTAAAAATAAATAATTCAAATATTCTTACATCTTGTTCTAAAATTCTCTTATTTAGTCTACTTAACAAATATTTGTAGAGTCAAAAGTTCACCAAATTTCATTCTTCCAGTGTTAAAGTTGTTAGAATTACAAAACTTACCAAAAATTTTAAAATTTTGAAATTTTTAGTTTTTCCAAAATGTCCATACATACATAAAAATAATTCTACACTCCTTACTTCTTGTTCTAAAATTCTCTAATTTTGTACGCTGAACAAACGTCTTTAGGCCAAGAAGTGGATCAAATTTCATTAGTCTAGCATTAAAATTATCAGAGTTACGAAACTTAGAAATTTTTAGCTCATTCTGGAAATAAATAATTCTAAAATTCTTACTTCTTGTCCTAAAATTCTCTAATTTAGTACACTTAACAAATGTTTTAAAAGTAAAAAGTTTACCAAATATTATTGTTCTAGTGTTAAAATTGTTGGAACTACAAAACTTAACTTAATTTTAAAATTTTTAGTTTGTCCAAAATATCCAAACATAGGTATAAATAATTCTATAATCCTTACTTCTTGTTCTAATATTCTCAAATTTTATACGCTTAACAAACGTCCTTAGAGTAAGAAGTAAATTAAATTTCATTAGTCTAGCATTAAAAATTTTTAGTTTATCCTTGAAATAAATAATTCTAAAATTCTCATTTCTTGTAGTAAGATTTTCTGATACAGTACAATCAACAAACATTTTTAGAGTAAAAAGCCTACCAAATTTCATTGCTCTAGAGTTGAAACTCTTGGAGTTACGAAATTTATTAGAAATTTTGAAATTTTTAGTTTGTGCTAAATACCTATACATACTATAAATAATTACCTTTTGTCATAAAATTATCTAATTTGCTGCAGTCAAGAAACGTCTATGAATAATTTTTATTGCTCTAGTGTTAAAATTGTCGAAATTTCGAAATTTATTAAACATTTTGAAATTTTTAGAATGTCCTAAATACCTATACATATAATTAATTCTAAAACTGTTAGTTCTTGTCCTAAAATTAGCTAATTTGGCACACTCAACAAACGTCTTAAGGATAAAAAGTCCATCAAATTTCATTGCTTTAGAGTTCCAACTATCGGAATTACAGAAAAAATTGACAATTTTAACATTTCAGAATATAAAAATCTAAATTTTCTACGTTTTCTTTTCTTTGAATTTCAAAAATGTATAATTCTTTTAGCTTTCCAGGCTATTTTTATATTTTTTGAACGCTGAATTTCTAGTTACTTCTTAATTTAATACGTTCTGATTTATTACACATTTCAGATCCTAAATTTAGAATCCTTATAGAAATATTTTGAATCCCTAGAATCTTTTGGTACAATTAACGTTCTAGTTTCCTCTTTACAATTTTTTCCAACTGCGTAAATAAAGAAAAAACGAAAATAAAAATATACAAAATACAATCCTAAAGCCAGCAAAATTGTCGCGTCTTTGGAAATTAATTAAAATACCACCCCCGAGATTGTTATGAAGGGAGCATCTCAATAATACCTCGTTTTTCTGATTCGACGATACGGTTCATCAGTAATTCAACTTATTTCCTCGATCAACTCCGGCTTGGATATTAAATTACAATCATTTGTTTCGGAAATGAACTGAAATCGTGTTGAAATCGCGGTAGGCTTGTTAACTTACGAGGTAACAGTTAGAAACCGCGCCAGAACAGATCGTTTCACACTAATTTTTTTTTTCACAAATTTCGCCCTCGTTATACCTTAACGACACGTTCGTCGCAGTCGCCCGCTATTTTCATCTTATTCGTCACGTTTTATTGTCAACTTTTCCGTCGTCGCATTTTTCATCGATAATCCATCGTTTAATGTGTTTAGAATGTAATTTATTTAAGGATTTGCAACGCGCCGCTATCATATGATATCCTTAAAAATAATGAAGATCATCAAGAGTTTGCAAGGGTGGAAAAATTTAATACCACATCAAAGGGAATATATTATATGTCATTACGTCGCGGCTTTACGAATCGACTCTTAGAAGAAAGTTTAATGTCTTTAAAGAAACGATACTCATTATTTCGGTGCTGCACTTATTCATTTTCCAATTCGTTAATCCGAAACTTTTTCTAAAGGAGATTCTAAATATAATAACGACTAAGTCGTTATTTTCATTTTTCTTATAAATGAATAGAAATATTAGGGTTTTATTTTAGTCTTCTTTCTTTTAAGGTAAAAACGGATTATTCAGGGATTTTCAACTAAACTCTTAGCGGAGCGCACTTTTAAGGCGTGGGAGTGTGTGGCGTATGCAAATATTTTGCCAAGTCGAGAAATGGTAAAATATAAGAGAGTTAGTATTTTACCTGTTTTTTATACAGAATGTTCCAAAATACCCACAAATAACATACAGCAAAGTAAACTTATTCCCCGAAAAAAAAGTTCATTTTTGTCTTTTTTTAAAAGTTTTACTTTCGTATTTGAGGAGCTGAAAATTTGTTGAAGAAGTTTAGAACCTCTTGAGATCGCCAAAAATGTAAAGCAACTAGAAATCAAAAGATTTAAATAATCAAGGGATCTGAAAGATCTCAAATATCTCAGAAAGAAGCTCTGGAATATTTTAGAAACCTAAAAAGTAAAGATAAATTAAAAAATTTAATAATCCCTTTAAAAGGTACAAAAAGTATAGCGAAATCTTAAAGAATTTCCACTAATTAGCTCTTTGAAGCTGTACAATTTTAACGATTAAATCGTATTGATCACATTGAAACCACTATCGAAATTTTGTCGCAAAAGCGAGAAAATCAACTAAAGTAGGTCAATCTAAAAGTAAATGTGATGAACATTTTTACATTAAATCAATTATAAAATTTCATTTTCAAGAATTACGAAAAAAAAATCGTAAAATTGTTAAATCTAATTTTAAAATCCTGTAAAATAGAACACTCAATAATCGTTCATCAAGAAAAAAATTGTCGAATTTTATTATTATAGAAGTAACATTTGATGAAAATTTTGAAATTTTTAGTTAATCCTAGAAATAAAATGATTCTAAACTTCTTATTTCTTTTCTTAAAATTCCTTAATTTGGCACATTCAACAATCGACTTTAGAATAAGAAGGTCACCAAATTTCATTGCTCTAGGGTTAAAACTATTAAAGTTACAAAATTTATTAAAAATTTTGAAATTTTTGATTTGTCCTAAATACCTATAATATCTATAAACAACTTCCAAGTTCTTACCTTTTGTTAAAAAAATTTCTAATTTAATACACTCAACAAACGTCTTTTGAGTAAAAAGTCCACCAAATTTCATTCCTCTAGGATTATTTTTAATGAAGTTGCAAAAATTATTGGAAATTGTGGTATGTTTAATTTGTGTTAAATATGTACTTATTTATACAGGCTGTCCGGAAAGTCGCGCACCACCGTGATATTGTGTTTTCGTACAATACCATAGACCACCTGAAGAATGGTAAAAAAAAATCCATGTCTTCAATTTTTACATTAAATCAATTCTAAAATTTCAAGTTGAAATTACGAAAAAAAAACGTAAAATTGATAGATCTAATTTTAGAATCCTGTAAAATAGAACACTCAATAATCGTTCATCTAGAAAAAAATTGTCAAATTTTATTATTATAGAAGTAACAAAATTTCTTGAAAATTTTTAGTTAATCCTAGAAATAAAATGATTCTAAAATTCTTATTTCTTTTCTTAAAATTCCTTAATTTGGCACATTCAACAATCGACTTTAGAATAAGAAGGTCTCCAAATTTCATTGCTCTGGGGTTAAGACTGTTAAAGTTATGAAGTTAATTAAAAATTTTGAAATTTTTAATTTGTCCTAAATACCTATAATATCTATAAACAATTTCTAAGTTCTTAATTTTTTCCTATATTTTTTTTTAATTAAAATACTCAACAATTTGTTTTTTTTTTAACATTTTTTTGATACTCTGAGGAACCACCTAATTATCCCGTTGCAAAGTGGTGCGCCGATTTCCAGACATTCTGTATAAATAACCCTAAAATTCTTATTTCACGTCCTAAAATTCTCTAATATAGTCAACTCAAAAAACCTCTTTAGACTAAAAAGTCCACTAAATTTCATTACTCTGGCTTTAAAATTTTTAGTTTCTTTATTAAACAATTTTGAATTTTTAGGTTGATTTAAAAATACATATTTCTGCATTCAACAAACGTGTTTAGAATAAGTTTACTAAATTTCATTACTCTAGAGTTAAAATTTATTAAAGTTACGAAATTTATTAAAAATTTAAAAATTTTTAGTTCATCCTAAAAATAAATATTTCTAAAAATTTTACTTTTTATTCTAAAATTCTCTAATTTCTAAGTTCACTTAACAAACGTCTTAGAATAAAAAAATCTATCAAATTTCATTACTCTAGCGTTAAAATTATGTTTAATAAATGTCAATTTTATCGAAGTAAAACCACAAAATAAAATTCTAATTTATCATTCTATGCCAAATTTGAAACATTGTGTATAATTTACAAATGTCAGAAACGCGATTTAATTTCGAAATAATAAAAATTCTTATTTCTTGTCTTAAAACTCTTTAATTTAGTCAACTCAAAAAACCTCTTTGGACTAAAAAGTGCACCAAATTTCATTACTCTGGCTTTAAAATTTTCGGAGTTTCTTTATTAGAAATTTTGAAATTTTTAGTTTGATCTAAAAATAAACAATTCTGTAATCAACAAACGTGTTTAGAGTAAGAAGATTACCAAATTTCATTGCTCTAGAG
The DNA here is from genome assembly GCA_029298725.1 of Gnatocerus cornutus. Lineage (NCBI taxonomy): Eukaryota > Metazoa > Arthropoda > Insecta > Coleoptera > Tenebrionidae > Gnatocerus > Gnatocerus cornutus. Next base: position 8,333,686 of record CM055516.1, read on the forward strand.
TTAAAATTCATTAAATTTATTGAAAATTTAAAAATCTTTAGTTCCTAATTTATTATTTATCCTAATTTATCATTCTTTGTTATACGAGTATTTTGCGCAAGTTTTGAGACATTCTATGTAATTCACAAATGTCAGAAACGCGATTTAATTTCGAAATAATTAAAAAAAAAGTCTTCTTCTTTAGTCTCTCTTCTAGAATCTCTTATATTTCATTTTCCATTATCTTTGTTTCTTTCAATGTTCTCGAAATTCCGTTTGATTTATTTTCTTTCTTCACCTCCTTTGTTTCTCTTTGAAGTTCTATTTTTATTATTTTACTGAAGTTTGGTCTGTATTTTAAAAAGTTGGAATTAAAATAAAGTAAGAAACAAGAAATTCTAATCGTTTTAATAAAAAAACTCCAAGTCAAGCAATGGCTATTTATATAAGAAATTCATACTTAATGTTTTTGTGGGCGAGTCTACAAAGCATAATTATATACGAATTACGTACAAGACTTTATTTTCGATTGTAGTAAGAACAATTTTCTTTCTAAAGAATGAGATTTGGCGTTAATATTTGCTGTTTTTAGTGGTTTGGTTACGAATTTTGTTTACATTAAAAGTGCAATTGTATTAAACCCATTTGTATTTTACCAATAATTTATTTATAATTACTTAACTATCTGTATCATTACAGAGCCGTCCATAAAGAGCCGCTTTATGGATGCTAAACAATATAATAAAACATAGATTATTAAACAATCGGACATAAAAGTCATTTTAAAGCGGTGGCCGTCGCTCCAGGACCGGCCCACGATTCCCAACAAACTTTCATCGCTCCCTCGACTTGTCCTCGTCATCCAAATTCCTTTAATTTTCTCAAAAATCCAGATTTTTCTCGTCTCCGTGAAGAAACCATTTATTTCCTCTGATTGAAATATTTGTTAAATATGCCCATGACATGTCATTTATGAAAGCTTCCCTTCGATGCGGTGGGAATACGTGCCTGGGCAAACGGGTTCCGGTAATTTGCGAACAAGTAACTAACAATGTAACAAAGTTAATAAACGCCATGACATACGCGTCCTCTATATAGAAAATTCGACGACGACGCTACCGTCGCAACGCTAACTACTTTCCTGCTGTGCGACACACTGCAGGGGGCAGATGTCACCAAGTGCCCAAATTAACTGGACAAGTTCGATTTAACGAAAAGCACGTTCTCGCAGGAATTAGCTGCACGATGAGTATTTAGTTACGCAAATGGGAAAATGGAGATGCGCTTATTAGGAGTGGAGAAATCAAAGATAAAGAAGATTTTCTGTTGAGTTCAATGAACGGCTGCGACATTCCATGACTATGTTGTCTACAAATCATAAAATCTATGATTCTGAATCCAATTAAAGCTCGTTAGTTAATCTGGACGCCGCATGTGGAAAGAGGCAATACTGCAGCTCTAATTATCTCTAATTGTAAACCCTCATTATGAACTTACCTCCTCCAATTCTGCATTCCTGGATTTATGAAAAAGCGCATTCAAGCATGCGGACGTATGGAATCGTGAAAATCATCGAAATTTCATCAATAATAATAATATTCAAACTTCTTGTCCTAAAATTCTCTAATTTAGTACGCTTAACAAACGTCTTTAGAGTCTTTAGAGTGAGAAGTGGACCAAATTTCATTACTCTAGCATTAAAATTATCGAATTTACGAAGTTTATTGGAAATTTTACTTCATCCTAGAAATAAATAATTCTAAAATTTTTACTTCTTGTCCTAAAATTCTCTAATTTGGTGCACTCAACAAACATCTTTAGTGTAACAACCCTACCTAATTTTATTACTCTAGCTTTAAAATTATCAGAGTTACAAAACTTACTTATCTTGGAAAAATATAAGTCTAAAATTCTTAAATCTTGTTCCAAAATTCTCTAATTTGATACACTCAACAAATGTTTTTAATGTTCAATAATTGTCTAAATTTGTCGACTCAACAAAGGTCTTTAGAGTAAGAACTCTACCAAATTTTATTGCTTTAGTGTTAAAATTATTAGAGTTACAAAATTTATTGGGCAATTTGAAATTTTTAGTTCATTCTAAAAATAAATAATTCTAATATTCTTACTTCTTGTCCTAAAATTCTCTTATTTAGTCTACTTATCAAACATTTTTAGAGTAAAAAGCTCACCAAATTTCATTCTTCAAGTGTTAAAATTGTTAGAATTACAAAACTTATTTAAAAATTTTGAAATTTTTAGTTTGTCCAAAATATTCGTACATACATATAAATAATTCTACAATCCTTACTTCTTATTCTAAAATTTTCTGATTTTGTACGCTTAACAAACGTCTTTAGAGTAAAAAGTGGATCAAATTGCATTAGTCTAGCATTAAAATTATCGAAGTTACAAAGTTTATTGGAAATTTTGGAATTTTTAGTTCATCCTAAAAATAAATAATTCTAAAATTTTTACTTCTTGTCCTAAAATTCTCTAAATTAGTGCACTCAACAAACATCTCTAGTGTAACAACCCTACCAAATTTCATTACTCTAGCTTTAAAATTATCAGAGTTACAAAAGTTACTCATCTAGGAAAAAAATAAGTCTAAAATTCTTAATTCTTGTTCTAAAATTCTCTAATTTGATACACTCAACAAATGTTTTTAATGTTCAATATTTGTCTAAATTTGTCGACTCAACAAAGGTCTTTAGAGTAAGAACTCTACCAAATTTGATTGCTTTAGTGTTAAAATTATTAGAGTTACAAAATTTATTGGGCAATTTGAAATTTTTAGTTCATTCTAAAAATAAATAATTCTAATATTCTTACTTCTTGTCCTAAAATTCTCTTATTTAGTCTACTTATCAAACATTTTTAGAGTAAAAAGTTCACCAAATTTCATTCTTCTAGTGTTAAAATTGTTAGAATTACAAAACTTATTTAAAAATTTTGAAATTTTTAGTTTGTCCAAAATATTCGTACATACATATAAATAATTCTACAATCCTTACTTCTTGTTCTAAAATTTTCTGATTTTGTACGCTTAACAAACGTCTTTAGAGTAAAAAGTGGATCAAATTGCATTAGTCTAGCATTAAAATTATCGAAGTTACAAAGTTTATTGGAAATTTTGGAATTTTTAGTTCATCCTAAAAATAAATAATTCTAAAATTTTTACTTCTTGTCCTAAAATTCTCTAAATTAGTGCACTCAACAAACATCTCTAGTGTAACAACCCTACCAAATTTCATTACTCTAGCTTTAAAATTATCAGAGTTACAAAAGTTACTCATCTAGGAAAAAAATAAGTCTAAAATTCTTAATTCTTGTTCTAAAATTCTCTAATTTGATACACTCAACAAATGTTTTTAATGTTCAATATTTGTCTAAATTTGTCGACTCAACAAAGGTCTTTAGAGTAAGAACTCTACCAAATTTGATTGCTTTAGTGTTAAAATTATTAGAGTTACAAAATTTATTGGGCAATTTGAAATTTTTAGTTCATTCTAAAAATAAATAATTCTAATATTCTTACTTCTTGTCCTAAAATTCTCTTATTTAGGCTACTTATCAAACATTTTTAGAGTAAAAAGTTCACCAAATTTCATTCTTCTAGTGTTAAAATTGTTAGAATTACAAAACTTACTTAAAAATTTTGAAATTTTTAGTTTGTCCAAAATATTTATACATACATATAAATAATTCTACAATCCTTACTTCTTGTTCTATAATTCTTTAATTTTGTACACTTAACAAACGTCTTTAGAGTAAAAAGTGGATCAAATTTCATTAGTTTAGCATTAAAATGATCGAAGTTACAAAGTTTACTGGAAATTTTGGAATTTTTCGTTTATCCCAGAAATACATAATTCTAAAATTCTTACTTCTTGTTCAATAATTGTCTAAATTGGTCGACTCAACAAAGGTCTTTAGAGTAACAACTCTACCAAATTTTATTTCTCTAGTGTTAAAATGATTAGAGTTACGAAATTTATTGGGCAATTTAAAATTTTTTAGTTCATTCTAAAAGTAAGTAATTCTAATATTATTAGTTCTTGCCCTAAAATTCTCTAATTTAGGACACTAATAAATGTTTTTAAAGTAAGAAGTTCACCAAATTTCGTTGTTTTAGTGTCAAAATTGTTGGAATTACAAAACTTACTTACTGAATTTTTTAGTTTGTCCAAAATGTCCATACATGGGTACATATAAATAATTCTACAATCCTTACTTCTTGTTCTAAAATTCTCTAATTTTGTACGGTTAACAAACGTCTTTAGAGTAAAAAGTGTATCAAATTTCATTAGTCTAGCATTAAAATTATCGAAGTTACGAAGTTTATTAGAAATTTTGGAAATTTTAGTTTATCCTAGAAATAAATAATTGTAAAATTTTCATTTATTGTCGTAAAATTCTCTGATCAACTAATATTTTTAGAGTAAGAAGCCCACCAAATTTCATTGCTCTAAAGTTGAAATTTTTGGAGTTATGAAATTTATTATAAATTTTGGAGTTTTAAGTTTGTTCTAAGTACATATAAATAATTAACTCTTGTTATAAAATTATTATCTAATTTGCTCCAGTCAACAAACGTCTATAAATTAAAAAGTTTACCAAAATTCATTGCTTTAGTGTTAAAATTATCGAAGTTTCAAAATTTATTGAACATATAATTCTAAAACTGTTACTTTTTGTCCTAAAATTCCGTGATTTATTAAAAAGCGCATTCAAGCATCCGGACGTATGGAATCGTGAAAATCATCGAAATTTCATCAATGGGACACACTATACGAGTGCATAATACCTCGAAGAGAATGTTTGTGTTTAGTATTTAAGGATTTCATTGTGTAAATGTCGGGTCCAATCACCGGTCACGGCTGACAGGCATTGAAGAAGGTGTGGACGGACTCTGAGGACTTGTCAAACACGACGTCATTCAAGCCGAAAACATGCACTACTTCTTGAGACCGCAAACAGATCGCTGGATTTCTACTTGTGGGAAAAAGGCGGAAGGCCGGAATTCGAGCCAAGCACAATATAAAATTACAAATCATAGATTCTTCTGTCTGTTTCTCTTCTTACTTTTTCGCCTTGTAGTTCTTTTTAGTCCTCTGAAAGACTTGAACTTGGCGAGCCTTGGCAATTTGTAATTCCCGCTCCTTCCTTCATCTAATAACGTGTTCGTCCATGAACTTTGTCTTCCGAACTAAACCAGAAAGGTGTGAATAAAACGAAATAGTTTCCCATGATTGACTCTGCTGTTTAAGGTAAGTCTTAATTAAATAAATTACTGAAATAATTTGGCTTCACCAATTTAGGTCCGTGAATCCGTTCCAATATTTGCGCTGTAAGATAAATCCCAATATTTTAATACAACTTTAGAAATCAACACATTCCAATCAGAGATTATCTCCTTCCTATCAATCACTGCAAAATCACTTCAAAATTGGTGATAAGAGCCCATGCTGTTGATATTTTTTATCATTGCATCACAGAGCTTTCTCCTTGACTTCTTTTCTATTCATATTCATATCTCAAAGATTGAGCGTCGCAACAAAAATTCATCAATCTAAGCGGAACCTTGAAAGTTTTTCCGGCATTCAAGATTAGCTTTATCGGATGTGTTGATAAATCTTACTTTGCGTTTACTATTCACTGAGCTCAGTTTATTTACGATGAATCAAAACGCGAAGCTTTTAATCCTTCATTTCACTGTTATAATTCTGTTGTTGACAATAAGTGACGCGCGTTGGGTCAGTTTCGACGATTATTTGGGGCTGAAAAATGCGAAGAAAATACCCCAAAGTGCGAATATTATTAGAGTACCGTGTCAGAATGGCTATGGACGAGTTGGAAATTCCTGTCGACCAAAGTTTCGTTTTGTAAGTTCTCAGTAAGTAAAAAATGAAAATTAATTTGTATTTTGCAGTGAGGGCCCGAAGAAAACCTCCAGTTAATTTGTCGAAATATTATCAATATTTAATTGTACTTATATTATAAATACAGACGAGATTATCATTTTTCTTCGTTTTATTTGTTGTTTGAATACCGCTGAATTGTCGGCGCGCCATCTATAGTCACACTATTTCAAAGCAGCCCTCTGGTGGCCACTAGTCGTACAAAAAACAAATTACAGATTTCTGTTTTATCTCCTTCAATCGAACGCGCCTAACCTCAAATTTCTAGAAAAAACTAAAAATGTTCAATCCGCAATCCTTTCTGAGGATATCCCCGTTGATGGTGCCCCCATTCTCGAAACATTTTCACATTTCTGCAACATGTAACGAAATTCGAAAACTCGCAAGACTTCGAGTCGTGGACAACAGTGAAATTGGGAAAAGGGCCATGGCTGAGGGCAAACCACCCCGTTGCATCCACGTTTATAATAAACAAGGAGTTGGATTTATAGGTATGTCAAAAAAATAGTTATCTGGTTTTTAGTCAGTTTTTAGGAGATAAAGTCTTGGTTGCAATCAAGGGCGAAAAAAAGAAGGCAATTTTAGTGGGATTGAAGCAAAAACAGAAGACAAAGGTCCCCAAGTTTGATAGTAATAATATCGTGTTGATTGACGACACTGGGACTCCTTTAGGGACAAGAATTCACGTGCCTATTCCTACAATATTAAGGACAATTTTGAAAGAAAAAACTCATGCGAAGGGGGCTGACTACACGAAATTATTAGGAATTGCTTCAAAGTTCGTTTGAGGGGATAATTTTGTATTAAATTCAAACGTAGAATAAATTTTAGGGGTAAGAGCACGACAAATATAAAGATTTTCCCAATAGAAAAACCCAGACTGATTAGTTGTTAATCAACGACAAATTTAAATAACTGAACGACAGAGTATGAACGATGAAACAGGTGAATGTCAGACATAAATAATAATTTTAACGACAAAAAAATATGTGATCGACAAATATTAATGTTTTCAACGACTGTTATTGTTTTCTTTGACAGAATGGCTAAAATCGGCGACAAACAAATTTCACCTCACAACCAGTAAATAAATTACCAGTCGTGCAATCTATTAAAAACGGCAAACTAATGTTTTCCAACTGTAGTGCAAGATATTTTCAAAATTTGTTTGTCTGATTTTGAGTTTTTTTCTATCTCCTACGTTCGGCCGTTTGCTGGTTTTATTTTGTTGTTCTGCTGTGCCTGTCGAGAAATTAAAATTTGTCGTTAAAAAATTGTTTAGTCTGCCATTGTTGCATTTTGTCGTTGAAGTTATTAAACAACCAGGTGGAATCAATTAATTGCCTGGAGAATATCTTTATTGTCTTGATAAATATAACTTGCCGCCCGATTTTTTTTATTTTACTGGAAAATAAAATTCGTCCAATCTTTTATTTTGTCGTTCTATATAAATAGTGTCTTGCAACCAGAGATTTGGAAAATAATAGATCCGGTCACTATGGAAATCTGGACATACGTTACACAAAACATGAGTATTGTCTCTCTCGCCAGGATGGAACCAATCAGGGATCATGACGTAGATCGTTACTCGAATTTCAAATGGCAAATCCAAATTGTCATAGCTAATGTCAATAAAGAACTTTCAATGCAAAATTTTGTGAATTTAAAGGTTTTAGACGTTATTTCTTTTGTATGTTGCTAAATTTTGTGACAAAGTTCTTTCATCACTAGTTTGATTTCGTTTTGCTGTCTTTTATTGTTGAAACTTTCATTCCTTAATAGGCCGAAGCTTCTCTACATCAAGTGGAGATTCCCGCGGCAAAACTGATCATTTATAGCTCCACAATTAAACGATATTGATACAATTTTTAGTGTGCATAACATCGTTTTCAATAGGTTTAAGATCAAACACTATTGACAAAATCAGAATTACCAACGTGTGACTAACTTTTCTAGTCTGACATCAGAAATCTGGCAAAATGGAAAAGCTAATTCAAACAGCTTAGACTAATTGTAAGAACATAGAAAACTTCACATTAGACCCAGACTTCTGAAGAAGAAAATGCAGTAGGTGCCTTTTAAGATGTATTTGCAACTATTAACATCAATTTGATTTTGTTCCTCGTCAGAGTGTAAGAAAAGAGCGCAGTCTTCTCTCGGACTGCCACGATCTTCTTTTACTCTTTTCGACTCATTGTCAATCTTTTCGCGTCTGTCTAAATCTTAAACATAATCTTATTTGCTACAATGCCACCTGATTTCCTAGCGTGTTTCTCTTTCTTTTCTTACTTGTCGTCAGGAATGTCTATATTTTGTTAACCAGTTCTGAGCTTCATATTCTTTTAGTGTTCTCAACAATCTAATTGTCCATTTTTAATGTATTTTTCTACTGCTTCCATTTATATTTCTTTAATACCTTGAAGTTGAAGTGTCTCCATTTATCCAACTTAGTTAAGTTCACCTTGGATTTTTATTAACTAGGATATCTCTTTCCACTGAATCTTGCTCTTTTCTCTCTTAGTCAAAATCCATGTTTTTCTTCCTCTCCGTATGTTTGGTGACTTCCGTTGTATTATAAATCATTTGCTAATCGCATAATAATACACTTTCTCTGCACTTTGTAGTCTATGGTTGATTTTCATACAGTTCACCAAACGCTCTAGTGCGGTTATGGCTTTGACTTTTTAAATCGTTTACAGCCACCTTACCGCAAACCCCTATAAACATAAAAACATCAAGTGGTTGGGTCTCATCTGCCTTGAAATGAACCGTAATAAATATTTTTACCCAGCTGGTCAGTCTTACAAATCGAAACAATGAAATTCCTCAAAGTAGCTAGCGTTTATCATTCTGATAGAGCAGTTATTTGAAACTTTAGGTACAATTACAATTATTTTTAATCATACGAATACAGGATTTTTTTTTTAAATGTTTCTATTTCATGATAATTCATTATCAACATTAATTTATATAAAGCGATGAATGATTATAAATTATCATTAATTTTTGAAACTATCTGATTTTAGACGTCTATTTATTGATTGCTATACTTAATAGAGCTGACCGATAACAATAATCAAGACACAACATTCACAACACGTCTAGGAATTCTGGATTACCGGAAGTTTCAATGTTTTTTCGGCATATTTGATCTTTGACCCGCATAAACTGCAAAGAAAGGGCTAATGAGGGGATGAGATTTTCTTGGACAGTGGATAAAAATGGATGATATAATCTGATTATCTCAGGTATATAAACTCACCAAGACGCCAAGTTTTTGGGACTTTCCAGTTTCTTTTATTATGTCGGTTTAAAATTAAAGTAAAAGGGCAAATGTGGGGGTGAGAGTTTACTTTAGTGCTTACACTTTTGAAAAGAATCAGTTTCTAGTAAAATTCAGCTTCGTCAACGTGTGTCTTTTCTTTTTTCTGTATTTTTTTTGGTTCCTGAGTTTCGAGTTCGAATTTCAAACAGTCTTTCTCAAGACTAACAATAGCAGATCTTTATTTTCATAAAGGTATGTTTTATATATAATTAGAACTACATTTATTATAATTAAAGAATCATTATGTGGAGACATTGGAATTACAACGAATTTGATCTTCAAGAAAATGGCGACAACATGGAATTTATCGAAATCGATGAGGTGGTTCAACCACAGGATGAGAACTTTAATGGAGATGTTGAAGTAATTGGCGTTGAAGATGTTGAACCCGAAGTAGATATCGGGCCTCGTATGTCTCGTATGCATTTACCATCGGAAGCTAAAGAAATAGTTTTAAATGTATACGAATATCTTAAAAATAAATGAAACAGAATAATTGGCTAATTGGCTATCTTGTTATAGTTTACGTGAGATAATAAGATTATTCCACAAGTTTACTGTGTCAATCAATCGAGTTATAAAATAATTATTATAATTTTATTTGTAAGTTTCATATAATTGCACTTCAAGTCGTATTTTGAGGAATTTCATTGTTTCGATTTGTAAGACTGGCCAGCTGGGTAAAAATATTTATTACGGTTCATTTCAAGGCAGATAAGACCCAACCACTTGAAGGTTATTATGTTTATGGGGGTTTGCGGTAAAGTGGCTGTAAACGATTTAAAAAGTCAAAGCCATAACCGCACTAGAGCGTTTGATGAACTGTACCTTGCTTCTCAATTCCTCCACAGACAACGACTTAGTTCAAAAACATGCCAGTTGTAATATTCCATCAATTTATATTTCACTAGTTAGTCCTTAATTTGTACCATTTATATTCTTCGCTTATTACAAAATCTGTTTCGACAATTGTCGCACTAATTTGTTCAAATGCGTCTTGAGCCAAAAATTCCTCTTTGAACTCACTTTCTGTCGTCTATAGTATGCGACGTCGGTGGTTTTATGGTGCTAAAAGAACTTGTGTTACAGTACGTTGGATTACTCATTTTGCTGTGAACTGTTACACATCACAATTTTTGTCAAGTTTTAAAATTAGCCAATCAAAAACTCTCCATCCTGGCGAGAGAGATAGGTATACATTGTATCCAGTGAATGCGTGCAACAGACAAAGACGAAAGTTGTAAAGTTAGTCGTAGATATGTTTCTAAGACTTTTGACTATGTCCCCCCATCTATTAATTCCCAAATCTCTGCTTGCAACTGATAATTTGGTCGATTTTTCAATTGTTTCCATCGTAAACACTTACTTTAATTTCATATTATCTGTCGTGCTGAAAAATGCTGCCCTAAATTTTAAGAGATGTGTATTGTTGGTTGCCTAGCATGTGAGGTCGGTACAGAAATGACAAGAGTGCGGTGGTTTTTAGCGGTAAATTTGAAATGTTGATTGGGGGCAAAGACGAAAAAATATTTGTAATGTTTTATTGAAATATTTCTGTTTTATACAAGCGACACAACATAATGATCGAAGCACATAACCATAAGTTAATGTGTGCAGTGATTATTTTGTCGGAGCAGTTGGCGAAACGAGCAAAGTTACTGCAGCATACAGGTTTGCCATCGAAATAAAAAGAAGTATATGTTGCAATAACGTTGTAGCTTCAACAAAAGACGCATCAGTGGTTGTTCTTGACATAAATAGTATGTGAAGATCAACCGCTGGTAAATCATACAAGTTTATGGAGTGCTGTATGAAAAGCAACAGTTTTGAAACAGATACAAGCCCGCAAAATAGCCTGTGGCTAGTACATATACTAAATTAGCATTATAATGTTATCAATTTTATATAAATACAATCACAGTAATAATGGGAACCAATGAAAGAAACGTTTAATTTAGTTTATCAACTTACTTTACATCCATCCAATAGATACAAAGTAGACTTATGAAGTACATCTATATAATTATTATTACTATTTCTACACCCAGTCTTGCATAAACTCTGTAAATACTTAGGGTAATGATGAGAAAGCCTTGCCCTGTCGAAGCGAAAAAATGACTGATTAACGCGTATAAAAGTAAACAGCCACGACTGAGTGCAAATATTTTCCTAACTTTCGATTGGATGATGCAAGTAGACATTCAACTCCCAATAACGCGACTGTGGGTGGTCACCTTCCACTTACAAACCCCCTCAACAATTTCCTACTCGGTAAAAATATACTACTATAACAACGGCCACCGCACGAGTCCTTTCCCAAACCTTAGCTAATCTAAATTTATTACTCATGTTATCGCAGTTACTCAGAATTTCAGTACTGTCCCGAGGCAAGCTTGGAACTAATTAGTTCAAATTTTAGTATAAAAAGAAACTCAGCACACACCATATCCAAATGTACACACTCATGCAGGTAATGACAGAAGTTACAAATTCACAGAGAGGCAACAAGTTACAAACGGGATTTTGCCACCACATTATTACTACGCGAATGTGTTCGGCATGTGCCCTGATCATCGGAACTGAACGTCCATTAGCTACTATGTAACGAAAAACGATCATTAGTATTTTGAAACTTCATTATACGTATACTAAGTTCTTTTAGTATATACATCAACGCAAAGTTGAACGAAATGACAACTCAAATAAACAACAAACGATTGATAAAATGAAACATACATTTCTTAGTAGTGCTACGGTACAACTATCTCTAACCGCCGCTAACGGCGCTCCCCTAAAAGTAAAAATATATGTACAAAAGGAACACAATTTCACTACAATTTCTAGTTATGATAAATATATTTTTGGCGTTTCAAATAAAGAGAAACTTTCCTTTTTTTAAGTAACAAAAATTCGTAAAAAAACCGTCATTAAAATCTGAATTTTCAAAGAAAAATGGCCGGCCGCCGTCCTATCCCTTCCGACGTACAAAATTTAAGATGTAATCAACATAACAGTTACTAGGAACACAACGTCGGCATTTCGCGGCAGCGGCCCGACCTAACACTGTTTGCTTTTGCTGGTGGGGACAGATCCCGACTTCCCTTCCGGGATTGGCGGCACGTTGCAGGCGTGTGAACGTGCAAAGTGGATGATGCGGGATCACGAGGCCTGCTTAACCACAATAACTCCCGGTCGCGACTGTTGGCTTTGCTGTACCATCGCGGCGCTGAATTCCATCAGCGTGTTCATCCTCTCGTTCTTAGTCAACGCCAACGGCACCTCCTGTGTGAGAGGCTCGTCGCCGAAGAGGTGATCGCCTTCCAAGTGTCGGATGGCCTCGACGATGGTCTCGAGATTCTGCCGCGACGTGTTCGACGCGTATAGCCTGTTGGGGGCGGCGTCCTCGTGGCCGGCGTTCGGCGACGGAAGACGCTCCACCTCCACTTTGGGCTCTGCTTTGATCGCCGCCTCCAGCACCGACGGTAGCCGTTGCTCCGGTTCGGGACTCGGACTGCGTGAATGCTGCGGCGAGCACACCACCGTCTGCGTGTGTCCCACCGGAGGTAAACATTCCGCGCTCACTAGCTGCAGCGACAGCTCTTCCGACCCCTCCACTTGGTAGATCTGCGTTTGTTGTTGGTGGTAGATTTGGTTCTCAAACTGCCTCACTTGCTCTTCCAGAACCAGACGCAGCCCCCGTTCGCGTTCCAGCTGCCGTCGCAGCTCCGCGGGAGATTCATTCCCCACATTCACGCTGATGAGACTCACAGGCTCGGGGGACATGGAGCCTAAACCTTCATCGGACGACTCCGCCGACAACGTGGGCAAAATTATTTCAGTCTTGCGCTTCTTCGGAGGCAGCTCGCCGCCACCGCCGCTTCCACTCTCATGTTGGCTCACTAGTCTTTTCAGTTGGCAGTTTTGCGACAACAGTCTCGTCTTCTCCTGCTCCAACGAATAAATATATTCCGCGGTTTGCTGTAGGATTGCCGCCTGGAACAACAAATTTTTCGTTAATAATGCACTCTTGGAATTCGGTGCCCCCATTCGACGGCCCCCGCACGACCCAAACGACGCAGTTTCTCGCTCCAATGTCTTTGACATTTTCAAGGTAAAACGGCGCGTACGTACATGTGATCGACCAACCGGCGCTAGGTGCCCCCGTACCATCCGAGATATAAATTGTTTTGACACCAGTACTTACGTAACAATAACATGCATCGAATTTTACAAAAAAAAAATTACGTAATGCGGTTTCAGTGTGAGCAAGCTTTCCAATTTTAATGGCAAGTTCTTGGAAAAACAATTGCGGGCGTTTCTTTTACCGTGAAAATTGTAAGAGGTCGTCAATTGCTGGAATTTATTTGAGGTAGCATACTTGATGAGCCTGCATTATTAAATCGGCGATAAAGCATTCATCAGAGAAATTATTTATCGCGAAAAAAACTCCTCCACGTGAACAGGAGTATTGTTTTATTAATTAACAATCTCGAATAAGGCAAATTGGTACTACATAATAGTATATTAAAAAACGTGTTTTATAATGGCCAATTTGGTCCACGAGTTCCCGGTGTATGGGGCGAGTGCACCAATGCCATTATAACACAAGTCCTTTATACTATTTTTTCGAATTGGCACCCTTTTTTCAATAAAACATTTAAATTTTCCAATTCTAGGACTTTTCGTTTTACGCGATTGGTAATGGTTTTGTAACCACGACTTGCCACTTGATTTTCAAATTCAATTTAAAATTTGACATTTATTGAATTTCACTATCACTGAATTTTGACTTAACGTAACCTAACCTCACATCTATTATATTAAGGTACAATTATTGTTGGCCGCAAAGGACAAATCAATTATATTGATACATTTTCCAAATTGACCAAGATCTTGACAGGAAACAGGTGACAGCCAGATTAATTAGTTCTGCAAATTCTTAAAAAACAAAATTTCCTACTTTGAGTTCTTTTCTAGATACCTATTAAAGCGGCAAATTCGAAAAAGTCCGTTTTTAAACAAAAAAAACAACAACACCGCAATTTTCCTCTGCATTACAACCGGCAACGTTGCCTAGGGAGATTTTTAGTGAGAAAATAATTGTCAAATTTTTGACATTTCTGAAAATTAGGCAATATTTCCGTTAAAAACGTTTGTTTTGGATTGCAAATCAAAGGATTTAATAGTGAAAAGACTCGGCACAGCCTGAAAGGCCGTTTTGTGTAATCAAATTGTCAATTAGGCAGCTAACCTATTTGATTTTATCACCAAAAAGTCACCATTGACGACGTTGCCGGTTGTAAAGTGGTGGCAAAGTGCGGTGTTGGTGGTTTTTAAAAAAAAAACGGACTTTGCTTATAGTTTACTATCGAATTAATGGAATGTCATAATCCCAAGACAAAGAACGAGTTAAATTTAGCCTCTTCTGTTGAGAGTCACAAAATAGTCAGTCTTTAACCTTAAAGGTGAAGGGTTACAGTCTGGGGAACTATAACTTTTATGACTGTAACTTCTGGTTTTGACGAGTCGCCGCTGATACGAATTTTTACAATCAAGTCAATCAGGAAATTTGTCGTTAATCTCTACTCGACATAACAAAGTACTGCAACGATGTCAACAAGGTACTTCTGTGTGTATTAAATTCGCGTTTGCAGAATTTCCATATTTGGAGCCAAAACAGGAAAATAAACTTCCCTCCGTCAACATATGCCGAGCAAAAGATTCTTCTTGTGCTGCAGCAGCTGTCGTGTTCGCTCAATGGCATTGTTCAAGCCCCGATGGTCGAAAAACTGTGTTAACACAACAACATTGCAGCTTTTTTCCCATCTATTGTGTAACCATAAAATAAACATCGTCGCTAGAAAAAAAACCATCTCCGTCTTCAGCGGTGCAAATTACGTTGGTTTGTAACTACTTGCATCGTGTGGTCTGCACAGGTAAAAAAAGCGGTAAGGTAAGTCCGTTCTATAAATAGCAACAAGCGTACTCATGTTCGATGGACGGTGCTGCCATCAAGCGGTGTGTTGGAATGTGGAAGCACCGAAGACAACGTGAACCATCCACGCTCTTGTTAAGGACGTGCGAAACCACGTCGTTTCGGATCTGGAGCCACTTCCGTTGCCGGATCTGGAACCGCTTCCGCTGCCCGCGGCCGTTTCCGCTCAAAAACCAAAAGCAGCTTTTTTCCGCGGAGGTGCGCGGAAATCTATTTTAAGAAGCGCTTTTTCATGTTATCACGCGGCTAATGCGCTTAACCTTGGCCGCGAATGGCGCCAGTCAACGGCTGGCTATTATTTTCCTATGTGTCAGCTGTTCGGTTAGCTACGGATTTGCGTTTTTTAAACGAACGGAAACAGCCGGTGTATGAGCTTCATCGTCCATCTTTGCCTCCAACGAAAGGTTTTTTGTCGCTCCGCGTTCGGAATGCAGTTTTCAAGGTCACGGACGACGCTCGCCCGGTTTCCCGCCATTTTCAACATGGCGTCCATCGACTTCTAATTATAAATTCGCATTATGCGATACGGCTCCACGGTCCAAACTTCTAGACTTATAGCAGAGTGTCGAACTACCGAGCAGCTGTTAGAAGGTTAGAACGCAGGTGAAAGACCCTGATGCATCCGGCATCGGTCGGTGCGGGACAAGCGGAGGCGTTTAAAAGGCACTTGCCTATGCACAAATTCGAACGACAGCCTCCGCGCGGGAAAACGCCTCCAAAGCCGGCAGAAAAATTCGCGTTTTAAAGAACCACCCCATAATTTAATGCAATTTTAACTTATAAAACGGTTAATTCGATAATAAAATCGTGTTGAACAAAAAACTGTCAACGCAGTTAGATAAGCTTAATAAATCAGAATTTGCAAGCGATTAAAATCGGACGCAATGTTCAAGTAACGACTATTTAAAAATCACTTATTTAACAGATCCTTTGTGGGGCCCCTCCACTGTCGTTGCACTGGGGCCCGTAAATTCTCTCGGCGGTCCTGATCAAATATTTTCAACTCGACTCGGTCTAAATCCAGAACGCATTTGTCGATATTAAAGATTTAAAAAGATGATCAATGTTTTCCAATTCAATTATATCAATGAGATGCCGCTGCTCTATAATAAAAACGTCGATGAGGGATTCCTTGAAAATGGGACCATAGCAATCAATAACTAACAAGCGATGGTATCAAAATAGCGGCGTTTGAATTATTAATGTTGTGCAGCGAGTTTCCTAGGACAATTATTTATAACAAACACCCAAAAACGGTGGAAAGAGGAAACGAGGATAATATAAAAACTTAAATTCGAGTCGGAAATGCGGTCCTTGCAATATCCTGAGGCCTGGAAAAGATTGCCTCGGATATTTTTATTTGTATCAGCAAATATTTCCACGTTTGATCGAGAATCTAGACGCTGGTCGTCTTTATTTTCAAAGGTAAAAGATTTCTCTGTTCTAAAAAAAGTTGGAAAGACCAAAGTTGAATGAATTAAATTGAACTCTCAGAACGTGCTTATGTTGCAGAATAGTTGATACTCATATTCCCGCATTTCTATTAATTGAAATGCCATTAAACTTTCAAGAACTTTGTCCCCCGTCGTCATTTCGAAAGAAATCAAGTTAATCTCCCATCAAGCAGTTTCGTCGCCATCGTCTGAAGAAACGAGTACATTTAACGCCGTGAAAGATGAGGAGAAAAACATTCGCAGATAATTGCAAAGAGCGTCTAAATTTATGCAAACCGATAAATTCCCTCGGCCGTAACAGTAAGAACCGTTCCGCGAGCAGGAAAGTGGCAGTTTCGGATGAGATAAAAGAGGAGTAAGAGGGCAGTTCCGATGGCGGATTCGTCCAAAGTAGAACGTTAACCCCGTGACGTCAACGGTGCGGGCCGTATATCGAGCGTCCCGGCGCGTCGTGACGTCACTGCGACATCAGCTGGGCGTGGCGCCGACCCTTGATTCTTCGACTCGCCGAAAGAGGACGTGACGACGAAAGATGGCACATTTTAGATCGCACTTTTCCAAAAAATGCAAATTGGCCTAGGTTAGGTTCTTGATGGTTTACCGTTTCCATTCATCGGGTTTGTTGTTTTTATCGGATTGAACTTTGAACTGGCGGCGTCATAGAATTTTATCATGTTCCAAGACAGACGGGAATTAAGTGCGTTCCTGGTACGTCGAATCAAAGAGGGGATTTATTTAGAAGGTAGTCGACGGACGTTTCCGGTTTAAAGTGCAGCTGTGAAAATAAACATTTACTTGAAGGCTCGCGTCCACGGCCGCAGCGCTTCGAACGAGTTGAATAAGGACTTTTTTGGAAAACTCGAATTCCGAGAACGAAAATAAAAGTTTGTTGTTAATTCGTGTGTTTGCGTGAGCGGTGAGATCAGCCCGCTGCACTATTCTAGACTTGCACCTTTTGTGAGGCCCGTCCCAGAAAACAGCTGATGTCGGTACCGCTGCTGACATCAGCTGAGAAAAATTCAGGTCGCACCGTGCATTCCTCTGTCTCTTCGTGGAAGAAAAGCTTAGAAATTTAAATTTCTGATCCAAGGCCGACCGACAAAAACCCAATTCGGGCACACACGCTTTCAAATGCAAAACGTATGCAAGGGGGAAGAAACTCGTTAGAGCTAATACAACAAGCCTCTCGCTTCCTTTGATTACAATGAAGCTCTTTGTACCTAGGATGTGTCTCTAGCACTTGAAGTGATATTAATAGAGGCACCGATCTTCCACTTCCATCCGTGCCAGGCACTGGCGAGGAAACGCGTCCGTGGCGACGGGGGCCAAATCCAGGCGCTTATTTGTAAATAAACCTGTCCTTTCGCAACACTTCCTTGTGGAAAAACAAGGTGGATTTTGGCAACCGACGACGCCAGATATGAGATCAGCTGTTTGCTGTTTACATGACTTAATAATTGTTCCGCTTGTTTGCTCCGCAAGCTATCGCGTTTATTTTTAGATGACACGGTCGCGTAATTGCAGTAAACAGCTGATTATAATCTGCAAAATCGCCGCCACACAAACGTTGGTGCGGCCGCCGCATAAATTCGCTCATAATTACTGTGAACGTCTAACGAGAGGGGGCCTCTCTTGTCTCTCGACCAAGTTTATCGATCCCACGGTGACCCCTCTACGGACGCATTCCTTCGCTATGATACAGCTAAAAATACGCCGTGGCGGATCAGATGGCGGCAAAAATTGCTCTTGTCCGCAACCTCGCCAATAAACGGATTTTTAATGGGACGAGGAGTGTAACTGTGGCGATAACAATCTTCCAATCTTTTAAACATCAACTGCAGGAATGTTTATCCATCCAATAGGTAAAGTACCGCTTCTAAGCCGTTTACGACGTCCACAAAATGCAGCATTCCAGCATGAAACAGCATTTTAATTCGGTCTTAATTGCCGCATTTAAAGTCGGGATTACGACATGCGATCGAGTTAAATTGAACTCGAATTTCTATCGGAACGTGTAATTTGGGTTATGATTGTAAACACATGTTTTCTCGTCAAATTACGAAATGGGTCTGTTATCAGGCTCCCAATTTTTTCAAGCGTACTATCGAGCTATTACACTGTTTATGTGAGATTAGATAATCGGATCCCACCTATTTCGCGGCACGAATATAAACAGGCAAACAGGTGAATGGCATTCTTGAGAGTACCAGAAAATAAAATGCTTAGACGTTGCGCGCAGCGTAGAATTGAAAAAACCACCTTGGCATTTCAATTGGCCGTGTCTATGAATAGGTCAATAGCTCCTGAAGAATCAAGGACAACTGGCACGTAAATTCAAACGAGGAAATGTCCTTCTTTGCACAGGTGTCTTCTATGCGATAATGAAGAAGCTAATTGTCGTTACACATGAGATGTGCGCAAAATCCGTTCGTTCGTTCGAGCACCATCAATGATGGCAAAACAAGAAACATTCCAAGAATGCGTGACGTAACCGCCGTGCAACGTGTGACCGAGTGGTGCACACCTGGCATTCCGCAGGAAAAGATAACGAAAACCTCGATCGCTGCTCCCGCAGGACTAATCCAAACACTCTCACAATTTCGTCCTGACAACACTAATCTGCCTCGGCTATTAGCACTTCAAAGGTGCTAGAACGTGCCCGTTTGCCTTCCGTGTAAAAGGAGACGTCAGGAATGCCGAAGCACGACCGTTGCCGTGGCAACTAGCGGACGCATCAGATATCGTAACCTTGGCCAAAGAACACGAAGCGGCGCATCTGAAGAATGTCGTCCTGCAACGACTCGCCCGGTGGCCACATTGTCGCAATAAACGTGGGAGGAAGTTCTCCTGCAGGGCGAAAATTTCCTTGTCGCAGCAGGAATTAGCCGAGAGCGAGCGACGGCGGTGAAAGTCGGCGACATGCGAATAATCGGAACGCTTTCTTAGGTGCACCCGGAAGAGGCAGGAACAAAAGGCGAAAGAGGAAATAACGAGGACTGCTGTCGAGAACGCGGCGGCGGGTTCAGGGCTGGTCACGACGAAATGGCGTGGGTATCGATCGAAACACTAAAACGAGGACGTAATAACGCCGCTACGCTCCTCTTCGCCCCGAGGAAAAATCAGAACGGCCCATCAAACAACGCTTCCAAAAAAAAACAAACCGCTTTTGTTGTGTTTCATATAACACAATTCACACGTCATTTTAACAATTCCCAACTTTGTATTCCCGCCAATAAATTTTTACGATAAATCATCACTTTATTTCGATGCTCATTATTATCCAATTAACACCCAGCGGCATATTTACAGCTTGGACATTCATAATTTGAAATCGACCACGCTTTACTAGTCGCTCAGATATTGTAAATCAATTAAACTAGTTATTTATGGTTTTTGTTTGGCTTCTAAATCTACATATCTATAAATAAAACGCGACGTGGGCATTTTTCATATTTTATTTCGATTTAATTAGCGATCGTACTTTTTTTCCAATTAGAATTACCGAAAGCGACTGTCATTTGGTTCAACCTCATTATCTCCTCCAAATGAAAATTCAATAAATCAATACCATCACACACAGCGGCTCCATCAGTTGGGCAATAAATCAAAACCCATGAGCAAAAAAGTGGTTTTATTAATATTTATAATTACCAGCAACTTGAATGAATATCTCTATTAATAAAATGGGTGAAAAAAAACTCAATGTCGTTTCAAACATTAAAAATTGTATGAATTGTAACAGTTTCTTCCTCTCGCCACCCCACTCGTGAAGCTAAAACCGGGAAAAGGTCAAAGTGCAATCGGTCACAGGATGCAAACTCGGTTCCGGGATGGAAGAGAAGCGCATTGTGCAGTATAAATGCATTTGCTGCAAGTTTAGTTCCTCCGTTTTCTTTTCTAAACGAAGGCAAAAGCCTGATTCTTGAGGTGGTTTGAAAACAAAGCATTCAGCTGATTATGATTATCGTGAAATTGGTCCTCGTCCGGGAACCGATGACGCATTGGTCTGAGCGCGGGGGTCGAAAAGGGTAGCGTCCCGGCGCTGGCTGCCCTTGAACAGAGGGGTGAAGTTGGAATTGTGGCGACGCAAAGTGCGATCGGCCTTGGACGCCGCCCCGACTGCCTCTATCGATCCGGACAGGGTGGCGTTAAAGGTCATATGGCGGCCTGGCTGGCTGTCCTGAAATCATCGAACGATCCATCTCGACAATTTCGCGGCGTCTGGGTCACACACCTGATCCCTCGAAAAAAATCAAAACAAATCGCCTTTTCCAACATAAATCCCTCTTATAAATTACCAGGAGCGCTCGTCGGAGTCGGCGAAAAGTTGCCAGGATAAATTACGCCCTCATGACGACGAGCGAGCTCCAGATTCCAGAACCCGGCACTAATTAAGTTAACGTGTATGTGTGTATACACAGTGAGATAAACACACGTACGTACGCTATGTATCATCAGCGTTGTTGGCTCAGCCGCCTGTCAGTGGTGGGCGATTGCGAGGGTGGTTTTCCAAGGGGTGTGAGCGCTAAACGTGTAACTATGGCAACGGAACGTGGCGGGAATGTCAGACTCTGTGGAGCCCCTCTGCCAACGAACAACGACCACACCCGAAATCCCGTCGTCGCAGCACGTGTGCCATATTATCTTGGAAAAGCCGGCCGACGACGATGGGAAAACCATCACAGATCAAATCAATTTCATTAGAACGCAACAAAACCGAAATGTCAAACGCACGATCCAGAAATTTTTGCCTCGTGGACGAGGCTTGAATGACTATACAATTTGCATCTATTGTGCACTGGTGACCTTCCTGCACGAGGCGTGGGCGCCAGCAAATCGATTTTATTGCAATGCATTTTGTTGCCAAGACGGTCACTTTAATGATTTACGCTGATTGCATTCGAAAATGACGCAACCAATATTTTTAATCGTGCTGGTTGCAGAACTTTACACCTATTTTGCGCTCGTTTTTAAGTGCCCAAAGACCACGCCTTGTGGTCGTGGAATTCCAGATAAATAAGCATTGACAACCCGTGAGAATGTGCGGTAGTACTAGCAGCGTGGGTGTCGCAACTCCAATAAGTGGACACGCGAGTAAAATAAGAGTTGCGCCACTTATGGGTTTGGATGCAGCAGAAATGGGCTAATGGGAGGTGCGAGATGTAATCGATGACGATGTTACCATACCAACCAATTTGCTCTGACGTCAAGCGTCCGAAGTCGAAGAGTTATAACAGTAATGGTAGTAAAGAAAGGTCGCCGTTTTATATTGTAGTTGCGATTATCCTGGTAAAATTAAGTTTGCAAAGGACGAATCCTGCCGCTCCTGCTGTCGTTTTGGCGGGAGTCCAAGCCAGACGTGACGTCACTGGCCCGCATCAGGGAGAGAGACGGAGTCGCGCGTAGCAGGATTGCCACAACTATCGGTTCGTCTCTCTCGGGTGTAGCGTAAAATGCAGCGTACTACTGCATACATAAATGCATCGGGTAGTCAATAGGAGCTGCAGTGCGCAAGGTGAGCGCGCACATAATCCAGTGTACTTGGACGACGTACGCGTACGTTGACATTCCTGAATCGAGTAAGACGAGTAGGTCTTGCACGACTAATTGGGAATAAAAAAGGATCCAGGAGTCCCATTCATGAATGAGCGACCAAGATCGTCCCATGCGTTCAATACAGCACTGTCCCACTTTAAACGAAATCCAAGACAAAGCCACAGACTGAGGCTGATGAACTTTACGTTCGAAACCTTGATGGCTTTACGACGCGGTGCGTGCGAAAGACTACGTCCACGAGAAGAACGACTAGACCGTGAAGGTCTCGCCTCGCTGAACGAAACAAACGAGACCTCTTAATGAGTGAATCTTCATAACCCACTCACCTGAGAAACCCTGCTCGCTCGAACCAAATTAAATTAACAACAACGTCCCCTTCCAAGAAGTTGAATTATCCAACGCGACCATGAAAAAACGGTAATGAATGGATTTTAGTTAACATATTAAAGAGTGTCAGGCGACAGGTTACGAAAGATAAACGACAATCGGATAACAACAAAGGTCGCACTGATAAAAAACGACATGTCGAGTTTTATGATGGAGAAAAACGTGGAACCAAAGCGACCGAAGGCTGCGCATACAGACGCAAAAAAACCGCAGCGACCTTGCCAAGCGGAATTGGTTTTGGCGGGAAACGACCAAACGAGAACGAGATAATAAATGAAAGGCAAGACGAGACACTGTCTGCTTGCCAAACGAAAACGTTACGTGTAACGATCATTAATTAGACAGACGAAGAACAAAATAACTGAGCGAACAAAGCCCGCAAACCCGATGAATCCTTTCGCTCTTCTTGGTCATTTCTCTTGGAAAACCACTCTAGAAACAACAAAGAATTACGATTTAAACAATCGGTTGACCTTTCTAGGCCTTGACGAGAGAAACTACCATGGAAATTTCTTATTATTATTTTCTTGAGCGACCAAACCAATAAATCCGCGTTGTGAATTTTAAAATTCAGGTCGATTTTTGAAAGCTGTTGAAAAACAAGAACTGTCTTCCGCTGCGTATTAACCAACTGCGTAGTTATCATCGGTTCGATACCTGTCAAGGAACAGGTAAAAAAACTGTTATTACAATTAATGGTCAAGGATAAACCGAATCACATGGTAAGCGGCTACGCGTTAAAATTTCGATCATACAGAGTGCACCTTCCCCAGCTCCTTTGTCTTCTCGTGGAATCAATAGATCAAAACGAACGGTTCGAACGCGTGTGTAGCAACAGCTGAGAGTGAACGTGGTAGGCGTTCGACCTAAACAAGGCGATGTCTGGATGTGGAGAGGCCTAGTGAAGGCTGTCTACATAAAGTGAGTCACTCCGACGAAGCGTCAAACGCCAGAGCATCCATTTAAGTCTTGGACAAACAGTTAGTTTAGACATCCATTTTCGGTCACATGGGGTGGATGAAAACCTGGCCGTCCAGTCTAGACGTCGAAAATCCTCGCAGGACCAAGTTCAAAATCGCAATAAACCAGTCGACGAACTCAAAGATGTTTAATCGGATTTATCGTTACGTGACAGGGGCTAATTGGAGTTCGAACATTCAGCCAAACTAAATATGAGAAAGCCTTCACTAGCCGCCGTGGACCTCTACGTTTAACCCAAATGGAGTTCATTCATACTCGACCTACCGTAATGTACATCGTACGCACCTATCGCAGACTCGTACCGGTCGCATTATCGTATTCAGTCGCGCATAAACAAACAATTCGACATTAGTATCCTGATTTGTGATCATTTCCCACGTGGAGAAGATTCTAGTCTTGTTTTCCCTCGCGGACGCTGACGAACCGACTCCTTTGTGCGATTTCATTCATGGCTTGATGAATTCAAATGTAACTTTTACAACAGATCAATTAATTGGATTTTCCCAAGGCTAACCGTCATTCACGTGGCGAACGCAGTTGCATGCCAGCCAGGGTCGTCACATTATTTAGAACTATGTAATCGATGACATTACACAACCACGCGATTCGCACCCTCCCGTCGAACCGCAAAACCACGCACGAGATAACCCATCATTTCAGGGGCCTTGGCTTGCAGACACATTTGTAATAGGCTTCAACAACAGACAAAGCCGACCAGACTGTATTAAAATACCCTGACCCAGTTTCTGACAGTCTGGCGACCGCTGAAACGCCGAGAATAACGAGCTACGCCCCGAAAATTCTGAATATCAATACCAAAGGACAAAAGCATTGTTCTTGCTCAGGAAGAAACAAAAGCGGGCCCGCGACGAACCCCTGCGGAAACCTTGGAAGTGAAGGAATTATCGGTTAAATATGTGACACAGCAGCCTCAATGGAGCAGTTTTTGTCGGCGGAAGCTGTGGAGCGCGTCACCAGCACAACGCAGCTGGATTTAAATGTCCCGGACATTTAAACCACCATCAGCAGCGTACAATGTGCGTCCGGCACGATGAGCAACATCCGTGAAGCGAAGCATACATACAATCAGCTGGTGGCCGTGCTTTGTGATTTCGTCGGCTCTTTAAACTTGTTTGTCTTGATGTTTTCTGGCCAGTGACCTTCGATGTAGTACCGCCACCAGCAGTCGGAGCCGTCGGAGCTGTTGACCACGTCTAATCGTTGTAGTTTTGCACCGGATTGGCCGACTTATCGAGCCGCCACCTGTTCTAATTTACGACAATTACCACCGGCCATCTGCTTTTTGAATAATTATATAGTGCGAGATCGATAACGCGCTTTTTGCGTGGTTCGTGTGCCCAACGGTGTGTATATATTATTTAATAGATGGTCTAACACTCCGAAAATAACCACGTCTAGACAGCACCGGCCGTGAAATACCAACAGTACAACAGACGCAATCAGATGATCGCCTATTTTTACACTTTCAGATCAGCTGATGCGCAACCGAATTAATTGCAAGCGTGGAAAATGAGGAAAAAGTCGCGACCTCTTGGGTTTTCTAGATAACGCGCCATTGAAGCAATACGGTGAGTTTTCGTGACAAGACAAGAACCTACCTTGCTTAATTTTTCTCCCTCATGATGCGGCAACAAGGATCTGAGTGATTGAAAGCCATTATTTATGCTCTGCATTCTCCGCCTTTCGTTGCTGTTGGCGATTTCTCTTCGGATTCTCTTTTCTGCCTCCATCGTCGCCGTGGGTGGTTCACCGCCCTTGTTTATTCGACTGAAAAGAATTCAACCAACGTTAAAACCTTGACGAGAAAAACACACACGCTGTAATCATATACCTAATGAGATGTGGAAGTGGCACTCTTTTGAGCTCTTTTTATGAAAAATCTTTGTGTACGTCACAGCTGCTCCAGTTCTCGCATTAAATTTTCAGTAAGTTTGGAATTGGAGCAAGTGACGACGGCCTTCTACTGGCATTAATAAATAAGCCTCTTTTATGAAACTTTCTAGCCCCGGCGCATCCACCAAATGACAAAGTTAAACACATGTGACGCAACGCTACAAGAAATGCTTTTATGAACTCGCAATCGATAATTAGGTTGTCAGAGTAACAAAAGTAAAATTCTACGCTGCGATAAACAGAAATTATGCTGTTATGGATCGATCGTAACCCGCGTGACAAACGAGAAGATTTCGTGCGGACTTGTAAAACGGATTGAATGAAACGACACTATGACGTTGCGCAAGTAAAGAATTCCACGTAGAGCAATTAAAAATGCTCGCTCCTGATTTACGTTATTACGAAAGAAGTTTATTTAGAGAGATTTATACTGATCAAGGCTTATCGAACTCAATTAGAAAATAAAACAGAAATAGCGAGGTATTTTGGAAGTGGCGCCGGTGGGGGCGAGCCGACGCATCCATCTGGCGATCCAAAAATTATGACGAGGTGTGAGGGCAAAAATAGCAGCATGGCATGTCGGTGATCAGCTGATTGCCGGCGATATGGGTCGACGTCGCCAACTCCCATATCGCATGCCACGCAAAGGGTCGTACATCAAAAACGAAACTTTCTAATCGGACAAGGCCTCAAATACCACATGCACCCATTACGGTGCTAATGACATCGTAAATTTCTTTGACGTATCAGGCACGATTAGAAAATTAGTGCCAAACACATACATTTTACAAATTACAAATGGTACGTCGTAATCGCTGCAACTAACAGCTGACACCGATAAGTCGAATGATTAATTTCGCACGTGAAGACGTACATATGACACGGATCTACCATCGTCGGTCTAGACCGAAGTCATACAAATAAGCACAAAGTTAGTCGGGCGTCGCTCCGCCGACGCTCTATCATATTACGGAGCGACGCGTCGTCTAAAATTAGCTCAAGGTCTGCTTTAATGCAGTACCGCCGAAGATTAGCACGCCAGACGGCAAACAACGCTCACAAAACGCCCATGTTGTGTTCGGTGAACCCCCAGAGGGGTGGGCCACGCCGCCCACACGTACAGAGTGACACACTTTGCAAACTATAATGTATCAGTGCCCTTCGAAATTTGCATTGCCACGAAAGTTGATTTTTCTGTAACTAACGAGTCGGCCGTCGCTTCGGAATTTATGAAAACGCGTCCAAATCGATACCAACCCGACGTACTACGCAGTAACGAGACACAATGGGCATGTCCTAGTTAAATAGAGCGCACAGTGCGAGTGGGTATGTCGGTGGGCGTCATAAGGGGGTCACGACGCCACAGGGACGCACGTCGGTTTCAATTCCAGACGCCCACGGTCTTTGCACGACTTTCACACCTGTGCCTTGCAAGCGGCGAAGGCGGCCAGACACTCGAGAACTTGGGAATTTCTTCAGTTCTCAGAGGTTTTGCAAGTAACTAAACGTAGATCGTTTTGAACCTCCTCTTTCCGGAAAGACATCAATTACCAAAGTTTGAAGCATTATGTAACTCTGGCATGCAATTACGAGTTCGTGGTACAAAAAACTGTAGTAGTAACCGTGGGTGAAACCCGAATGAATGATTTATCACAAAGCACAACCGTCCATTATTTAACTTTGTAAATACAGGGTGTCCCAAAACTTCTCATAAAATGTTTCCTTGAATTCTTCACACAAAAATTTTGCTTTAAAAATTGTGTTCATTAATGAGAGATCTTCTTAAATTAGTGTGGCAAGGTATTTTTGCGTTGCTATGTAATGTTTAAAAATAATTTTACCTAAACATTTGAGTGGACCACTTTTATCGTAAAATTTTTTGACATTTGATAAGTGTTATTTAAATTGTCAAAATGTTGTATTCTGTGGGTGAATATTGTGACATGTACGCAGTGTTGGGCGGTTGTAATGGAAATTTTACCGCTGCAAGTAGAGAATATGCAGAACTTTACCCTCTTCGTCGATTACCAGACAAAAATGTCTTTCAAAGACTAGATCGTTGTCTAAGGGAAACAGTTATTAAAAATTACAATTTATTCCCAAACACCAAATTTCAACAAAAAATGCTGACGCGCGTTTCGATAGCAATGCTATCATCATCAGAGCGATGATTAAACTACAGCATTTTTTGTTAAAATTTGGTGTTTGGGAATAAATTGTAATTTTAATAATTTGTCAACATCAAGAATTGATCCAATAAATTTTTTTTTAAGGGAAACAGGACAAATACGTCCACGATATGAAATTGGTCGTCCTAGAAGTACAAGAACGCCCGAACTAGAAGAAGCTATTTTGGAACATGTTGAGAATTTTCCTGGCCAAAGTATTCGTGGTATATCAAGAGTATTTGGAGTGAACAGTAGTTTGGTTGCGAGAATACTGGAAACTGAACGGTACCATCCTTATCACTACACAAGGGTCCATGCGTTAGAAGAAGGGGATTATGAACCTCGTGTATAGTTCGGGGACAGAAATACCGTGTTTATGACTTAATTGGGGTACTCGCTGCTCAAAGAGGCGAAACCACAAGATAAAGAAATCAACAACGGTGGTGGTTTCGTCCCTTTGTGCAGTGAGTACCCCAATTAAGTCATAAACACGGTATTTCAGTCCCCAAACTATACAATATTGTCAGTGGCTTCTGTAGCTCAATGACAACTTTATTAATCAAATTCTTTGGTCTAATTTTTAATATGCATAACAATCATTATTGGGCAATCGAAAATCCGCATGTTTTTAGAAGTAACAGGCATCAGGGTTTTGGAATCAATTTGTGGGCAGGCATAAGTGGCAATAGACTAATTGGACCTTTTGTTATACCAAATCGTATGAACCATCAACATTTATTACATTTTTTTAATAATGAACTAGAAGATCACTTGGATGAATTGCCACTAGCTTTACGAATAAACATGTGGTTTCAACTGGATGGCGCTCCTTTTCATTTTGCTGTTGGCAATCGTTGGATTGGTCGAGGTGGACATGTTCATTGGCCGGCTCGATCGCCTGATTTAACTCCGTTGGATTTTTTTCTTTGGGGACATTTTAAAAATCAAGTGTATTTTACTGCACCAGAACTACTGAACAGAGTGAGAATTGCTACTGATTCTATTACACCAGAAATGTTAGAGCGTGTTCAAGGGAACATAAGAAGACGTGCAAACGGTCATAACTTTGAACACCTTTTATAATAATTAATTATTATTTTGTGATGTCCGTGTCGATAGGTTTTTTGTTTAAGTATTATTTATCGTACAATCTTTATGTTTGCCTTTAGTTGTTCAATGTGTTGCAAATAAACATCTACCTACTTTATTTTTTTCTTGTTTGCATAAAATTGATTTTGTGGAGTTTAAAACTAAACGAAAGCTTTTTCAAAATTCTTCCGACTTTTTGATAACAATAATAATTTAGGAGAAATCGTCGATTAATTGTGTCAGTAATGACAGTTCATTTCTACAATGGACCAGACAAATTACATGAGAAGTTAACACGATAGTAAGTTAAGTTACCTTTTACTTCTTTTATGAATGGCATTGGTCAAGTTTGGAGCCCTACTATTTGGAAACTATTAATCGAAACAAAATTATATTTTCAGTTTTAAGGATGCCAATAATTCAGCTGTCGTATCTTGAGAATTTAGTGCGCACCTTTTGGGACACCTGTATTTAATTATGGGACAGTGATAATAAACATGCGATCTATTCGCGATGAATCACGTCGCATTCTTTCGAAGTACACATGTATAAAAATAAATAAATTGTGGTGTGGAAATCACCTTCGACGGCCTTGCAGTACGTATTATTCAACAATAAAACGCTCTCTTCTTTTTGTACTCTCCATGCATCGCGGACCATTCCGAGGCGAAGAATGCGGCGGTATTTTTACTTGTCTCGGTATAATTACGAGCCAAGGATTTCGCCGAGCTGCTTATTAATATGCACTTAATAACCGAACAGGAATTCGAAACATCTGCATATGCCTTTCTACAGCGCCGATCAAGCTTGAATTGAATTCCTGCGACGCCCTGACGTTCTCGAGTGCTTACTCATCGACACATGGCACCAGCGGCCCTTTAAAAGCTGTTCTCTATTTGGTCATCTAAGCGCCTTTCCCGTGACTCAACAAGTGTTGCAATTTTAGCGCTACTTTCATCGGCAAAAAATCCCATTGGAAACGGGGAACAATCCTCTCTCGCGCCTTTCATTTCACCAACATTCTTCAGGTTACCAAAAACGGAACTGGTAAAAACAACCTCCATACATGGTGTTTCTAGCCCGGCCGGCGACATTTTAAGTGACCGCTCACATTTTACCCTCCTTAATTTTTTCCTAGCTATAATCAGGTCAAATGACGCAACGAATCGATACGACTTATCAGAATTACGTGATAAAAAATTCGATTCCGCAAAGTTTTGAAATAGAAATTGGGCGATTGTTAAAGGTGGCTCGCCGAAGCACCTTGCCCCTAATTTTCCTGTCAATCACACGGGCACAACCGCTTACATAATAGGACGGAGGTCGAGTATGCGATTGGTATTATTTATAAACAGCAACAGCTGAGATTATCGATAACTGTTTTAAGGTGAACGATTCGTGCTGCGATAAAATGTTTTCTAAATACAATAACTTGCGGCGATGCCGATGGAATGCGGGCGAGTACGAATAGTCTTCATCTAGTCGGAGAGGTAAGATTTCGGTTGTTATCGCTACAAGAATGGTGACGAGGCAATTTTCATCTGGCTGTTTACCGAAGATTGCATAATAGCGTCTATTGTCGGACCCGGGCCCCTTTTAATGCCTTTATAAACTGCCTTCCGTTTCCTTGCGATAACATCGCACCTGGCTGCGTCTCCACGACAAATCTCCCCTTTTCCTCACACCATTGCACCTTACCAACCTCTGGGAAGAAGAAACATGTATTTTGAAACCAATCTCTTCACCTGGACCGAAACTTTTTCATAATACAAACCGGACCAGGTAAAAATTTTACAATCGCGACAAAAGACTTGGCCTTGCACGACCCTCCTAACAAGTTTAAAGTTGCAGCTTGAGTCCCAGTTCTTTACATTTGAAGCACGCATAGATTCTACCTGGGGTCAATACGGTCCACGTGGAAAGAACAAATCGAACCGATCGTGGGTGTGAGAACTTTGATCTTCATTAAGATCTCAACGCCTTCTGCTTCCGAATCTACATATCAGACTTTATAATTACGAGTAATGGAAAAAATTTGCATTAGTGTCGTTGGCATCTGATCGGGCTATAAATAAAACCAAACAGATAAAACCGGTTGATCTGTGAATTTTTGAATATGCAAAACCACATGCGGACACTTATCGTTCATCGCTCAATGGAAATTCGAAGCCTCATTACAATTTTCACGTCCTCCTACTTAACTCTTCGCTCCAAATTTAAAATTTTGATTGACGCATCTAAATCAATCACAACTACTTTAGCGTCACGGGAGCGAAATTTTAGCAAAGAAAATAAACCCGATTTTGGCACACGTTCAAAAGTATTGACGAAATGCGCACTGTTTGTTTTTTCGGGTAATGAACCTCGTCGAATTTATCACTTTTACCTCCAACACGACCATCAACAAAGAAATTACGCATTAGAAGTAATAAGTGTCATTTGCTTCCGGTAATTTCTACCAATTTCAAATAAAATTAATTACGTGTATATACGCTTCCTTAGGTCGTTTACTTGACGCATAACATCAACAATTCAATGCTTGTATAATTAATGTGACGAGGGGAAATTGTGGAACCAAACAGCAACATTACTTGACCACCGAGAAAATTGATTATCGGAAAATTACACAAGCACGTAAGAATCGATGAAAATTTACGCAGTACGTGGACCCATTATTGTTTTTGAGCAACAGGCCAATTATAGAAGTTGCTATGATCACATGACATGGTTCTGTACGAAGACGGCGGTGTCATTGGTCCACGTTGGTAGCACGATTAGGCAGTGACTGCGCTTTTTTTCAGAGGTCAAACTTCTAATGACAGGGCGATAGGAACAAAGTAACAAGTCCACTATGAATCACAGACTTTCCGATGAGAAAAAAAATTAAGACCGTTAAAAATGGACACTTCTACACGCAACCAGAAAAAAAACTGTCCCGACAATTTGGTACAAATGTTGGCTAAGTTTGCGAAGCAGTAAAACTTTATGACGGTTGTGAACATCGCCGATAGTCTAAACACGACTTTAGTAAATAAAATTAATTTCGAAATGTAATCAGTTGAACTGCTCATTTCGGAAAAGGTTGATAAAGATGTTAAATTATAGTGGTTCAAAGATAAAGTGCCAAGTTTGGCGTAAACATAAAAACCTTTGCCAATTGATAGTTATGACAGGTTCAATGCCAAATTTTACTGCAAAATAACTTTCTGTGGGTCTTTCTGTTTATTTTAAGAGGCTCTTAAAATTTGTGACCACTCAAAAGTCCTTTAAATAAACTGACGCTCAAAAAGTGATAGAATTATCAGACTCCTTTTCTGATTTTACAAGCCCGGATAACTGAAATGCATGGTTTATTTTCAAAAATCGCATTTAAAAAATTCTATTTTGTTGCTTTGCTTTTGTTTACTAAATAATCTAATTTTTCTACAATAAAGTATACCGATCATTTCATTTTTCAAAAAAATATAATAAATATGCAGGCTCAAGTGCTTATCTTACATTATATCCTATACAGGGTCCGGCAACACTTGTGTCCACCCTCAAAATCGTCTTTAATTTTAAAGATTAAATTTTGAAAATTTGCATACGCTCAAAGTTGACAAAGTTCTTGACGCAAAAATTTGTTTTTATCACTGATAGTTTTGTCGTCGCGACGCCTTAAAAATGTAATTTTTAGTTAATTGTGAAGGTTTGTGATATCAACCCCTAATTTAATTTTTTTTCAATATAAATGCGTTAAAAATATCTCAGTTGTCAAGTTAGTTTCCAATTTCACTACGTCACTACGGGAACTACGTTTACACCGATCTGTCTACAACATGTGTCACAAATGACATCTATCCTTTGGTTCGCTTTAGATTGCAACAAAAGTCTCAACTGGTGAAAATGTCGCTTTGTCGATGTTAATTAACGATTTCTGGTGTCCATAAAGTGCAACATGCCCATGTTAATCAAAAATTAATCTTTATGAGAGTGAACGAAGTGACTTGTGAAATTTTGGTGTAAACGTAGTTTGCCACTACGCCGTCATAATTTTGAAAACTAACTTGATAAAACAGCGTTTTTTTCGCATATTTTAAACACAATTTGCATTAGATTTAAAATACAAACACAAATATTTGTATGACAGTTACGTTGAAAAAAAATTTAATTCGCGAATATTTCCGCAAAAACTCAAAAATTGATAAAAATTATACTTCTTAGGCGTCGCGACGCCAACCAAACCGTGATAAAAAACAAATTTTTGCGTCAACTTCTAGAGCTTTGTCAACTATGAGCGTATGCAAATTTCCAAAATTTTATCTTTAAAATTAAAGACGATTTTAGGGGTGGACACAAGTGTTGCCGGACCCTGTATAGACAATGACCTAAAGATAAAAAATAGCCAAATTATACACCGAATATACACAAAATAACCAGAGAATTTACCAACAGAAGCAAAAAATTATTAATAAATAATTAAAAAATGGGGGACAAGATAAAGAGCATAAACAATAACAAAAGGGGTATAAACTAAAAAAATTACAAAATAAAGAGAATTTCTGACGGTATCTCAATCAAACAAAGAGAGGAAAAATAGTAAAAAATTATTATTAGTGTTAGTAGACAAACAACGAAAAATTAACAATAAAAGACAAGATACAAAAATTAAAGAAATACCTTGCAAATACAAATATAGAAAACCACAAAGATTGTCAAGAGCAACAGTAAGATAAAACACGAAAAGGAAAAAACATGGAAAAAATTTAAGAAGAAAATAGCAGAAACATTTTTCAGAACGATGATAAACACTGTCTCTTCTGCTTTTACATCTTTAACCCGGTCATTTTGATGTGATTATATCGAATGACAGAAACTAAATTAGTTGACAACATCAAATCGAATGTTCACTTCATTTTTCATTTTTCATTTTTTTTTAACATTTTCTGCTCTGCACGGATAATCCGCCGCCAGGATAATCGAGGTCCTACTGTATTGCCATATTTAAGAATTTCAACTCTGTAAACTAATTTGAGCTACCAAATTACTTCTTTGAAAAAATGGTAATTATTAAAAAAAAACAATAAACAAGCAGGCCATGACTTCAATGAGATTTTGGTAACCCTGAATAAACAATCGATGACTGATATTCACATTTGAAATATCAAAGATCCTGAAATTTCCCCAACGTAAAAAATGGGCGCGCAATTAACTTTTTGTAAAAATTTTGGATTAGATATCCAATTTTTTCACCTAAATCCAAGTTGTCGGAAATCGTTAAAAAAGCGCTAGAGACCTGCAAAATTTCCGCTTGGTTGTTACGAAACGGACCTGCCAACATGTAGAAAAAAGCAAAGCCCACTGCACCCTGTTTTTAGGTCATTTGGTTGGCAAAACTAGACCCACATAAAATCAAGTATGCAGCAATATAACCTTTTAAATAATTTTTTTAATGATGGAAGTATTAATTATGAATAAATTCAATATCGACGTTATTATTCTGTAGAATAAAATGGAATGAATGGGCAATGTCCCATCGTAAATCAGCGTCCCAAGCGTGATAAATCTTTTTTTCCACCCACCACCCATGAGCGCAACCATCGCATCGCAGCCTCAGATTTGACATGAATGAAAACGGAATACGCAACTTCCTTTGCGTAAAATGTAAACAAATCCGCGTTAAGCAAGTGTCACTAACCCGCGATTTCCATTTTGGTCTGAAATAGTAATAAAAAATGCATCGATAGAAGCGGGGGCCGTAGAAAGCGTCACGGGCGTGGTACATTTGCATCACCCACGTGGCTTGAATAACACAACCTCAATCTGATTCACGATCTGTAATTAACCCGAACCCAATTCGTCAGCTGTTGGTTCAGATCACGCTCCATCGCGATCATATGTTCGTCTGAATTATCTATAAACACCTACGTAATCGCGGCTAAAGGCCGGTGCACAACGCTGCAAGGTGCACCAAGATGGGCACCGACGCCACAAAATGGCGAACAGCTGAGCCGGCGTTGCACGCGAAATTTCGATAGGCAGCGTGGAAGCGCTCGCTAGCGTTTGTTGTTGCAGTGCATAACGTTGCCACTCCACGCACCATCAAAGTCAAAAAGTACACAAACGTCAAAATCATGTGTCAAGAAAGGCGGTAAACTCACCTGGACGCGTTGCCCGCAACTTCTTTCTTCTCTTCAACACTTTCGTACACTACCCTCTCGTCGTCGACATAAACGGACATAATCTTCACTGTTGTCACTGACAATGCGATTCGTGATTTTTTTCAAACACTGTCAATTAATTTATACCTCCACTAACAAAATAGTACGCTGCAGCGCGGGATGACAAACATACGCTACGCCTCACAGCGGTTTTCTGGTAGCGGCGTTTGGCGGGAAACAGCTGAGGCCTGGTTGACGCCAATGTAATATTCATACGCCGACTGAAAATCACTGAAATTCACAATCTTTACTCGATCACTACACCAAATCACATTAGATTCACACACTAGATGCACACGAGTCACTGATTTACCCAAATTCATTTTACAAATCGATTAGGGCTCATTACATAGTGGCACTATTTACGACGCGGAGGAAACGGAGTCGGGAGCTGATGTTCGTCTGCCAGCTGGCGGTGAGGCTCCGCCCATAGAGTATAGACCACAGCGTTTCTACGCTACGTCCTTCCCGCCAACTCTACCGCGAGCACCAGTGGCGGGGCGCAGGCCGGGGCCACGAATTAAACTCAAAAAAGCGTGCTTATGCTGAGCCCATTCGAAAAATTGACATCTTTTTAATGCATTTTCCTTTTTTTTGTCCTGTGCCAGAAAAACTAAAATTTAATTTAGAAAAAAAAAGCAACTTCTAGGTTTCCTGTCAATTTCATCTCTTTAATATAGGAATATCAATACAATTACATATGAAAATTGAACTACAACGGCGGACGGACATTTTTTTCCAAAATTAAACTCAAATCCACGACAAATTTTTCAAAGATGCTAAAATTCACAAAATTTTAATTGACAGAATTAAAAAAACCGAAGCTTTATTTAGAAAAAAAACAAAAAAAAGGTTTTTTTTTAAACCAAAAATTAAATTTTTTTTACACAAAACGCCAAAATTAACAAATTTTCAAATCATTACAATATTTAAAAAATGCGGGTTTTTTGAAAATGTACCAAAATATGTAGTGTCAAATTTATTTAAAAAATATTAATAGAATTATGAAAAAGTGTAGAATACGTAGTGCCAGTTATTTTGAAACTGTTTCCAAAAAATTCACAGACATAATTAACAAAATCAAAAATTATGTCAAATTTAAGTTTCATATTAAAAAATTATTAATCAATTTAATTAAAAAATAATAATTCTTGATTACAAAAGCGCGGTGACGTTTCTCTGCTTAAAATTCCAATAGTTGTCGCAAATTACGTGTAATTTATTCATTTTGCCTGCGATAAAACTAGAATATAATTTAGAAAAAAAACACACTTTTGAAAAATTAATTAGTCAAAAAGCAACTTTTGGTCAATTTCTAGAATTATTATCGATTCATCTCTTTAATATTGAAATAATCTTTCGATTATCCATAAATTATTATAAAATTACAATTTCTGAAAAATATACAAAAATGGCGGGAGCGCATATTTTGACTCAAAATTCACGATAATGTTTCAAGTTGTAAAAACCGACGACTTTCTAAATATTCACATAGTTATGTTTATTCAACAATAATAAAATTTTCAAAAATTGTAGATGCGCCAATCTTTTTTAATAATTTTTTTTGTTACCGATTGCTGCGATTTCATGCATTTCGACTCTTTGCCCGTGGATTTAAAGTAAAAAAATCCCATCAATAAAATTAAAATACAGAAAATTTAGAAAAACAAAAAAACCTTGATTTTACAAAAAAAAATATAAATTTTTCAAATTACATTATTAAAACAATGCGGGTTTTTTGAAAATGTACCAAAATATATAGTGTCAAATTTATTTAAAAAATTTCAATCGAATTTTGAAAAAGTGTAGAATATGTAGTGCTAACGTTATTTTGAAATTGTTTCCAAAAAAATCACATACATAATTAACAAAACCGAGATAAACTCCAAAAATTATGTAAAATTAAAGTTTAAATCCAGTTTAAAATCCATAGAATTGAAAAATAATTCTTAATTACAAAATCGCGGTGACGTTTCTCTGCTTAAAATTCCATCAGTTGTCGCAAATTACGTCTAATTTATTTATTTTGCGTGCGATTGAAAAACTAGAATACAATTTAGAAAAAAAAAATTTTTGAAAAATTAATCAGTCAAAAAGCAAGTTTTGGTCATTGTCTAGAATTATTATCAATTGCTGCGATTTCATGCATGTCGGTCTTTGCCTGTGGATTTAAAATCAAAAAAATTACATCAACAAAATTAAAATATCCAACATTTAAAAAAAAAAAAGCGTTAGTTTTTCAAAAACAAAAATATCAATTTTCTTACACAAATCGCCAAAATTAACAATTTTTCAAATAATTACAGTATTAAAAACGCAATTTTTTGTAAAATGTACCAAAAATTGTGTAAAATGTGTTTAAAAAATCCATAGAATTACAACAAAAAATATTTTTTTTTAAATTGTTTCCAGATATTTACATAACAAAACCGCGATCAACTCCGAAAATAATGTAAAATTAAAAAGTTTCGTAAGACCGACCCAAAAATTGCGAAACCGCAAAAAAAACTGTAAAACATCAACAAATCCACAGAAATAAAATAAAAATTCTTAATTACGAAATTGCGGTGACGTTTCCCTGCTTAAAATTCCAACAACTGTCGCAAATTACGTGTAATTTATTTATTTTTGCGTGCGATTACCCGTTCTCTTGCGTCAACAAACAAACGACTCGGAATATTCCCGAACACGCACCTCCATCCACGCGCTCTCGCTACGCCACTGGGCGCTTCCCTTCCCTCCAAAACTACAATTTCCAGCGTCTCTAATCAGACGCCAAACTGAAGCGGATAAAATTCTTATCAAAAACTCCCGAAAAACGCAACCGCCGCCAATGATTTCGAAGCATTGTGACATTTTCTGTTTAGTAAAGAATTTCGCAACCCATTCATTAAAAAAGTATTCATGCAGTTTTTTTGTCGCGTACTTTCATTCAACGTAAATCTGTCGCAGTTGTATTATTTAAAATAAGAGAAAAAATGAGGTTCATTAATTTCAGTCGGCGTTACGCGACGGATTGGAATCAATGGAGATAAGAATTACCGGGTGATTCTTATAAGAACGACCATCTTGAATCGCCGCGGCTTAAACGGTTGTGTAATGTTAATGTTAGGAATGCAATATTTTCATTTTCAAGTCAATAACCCGCGAAACGTTAGATAATATCGAAGATACTGTACTAGTTTGTTTACTGAAGGTTCAAAAACGAGAAACTCACGCGAGCAGTTTTATAAAAAGTGTAATTCTGAATGATTTATTTTCCGACTTTAATTACGATAGCAAACACGTCTTTTCAATTACTCAAACGAAATGACTTTGTTGTCATAACATCTAGGGTTTATTAGCGTTAGAAGAGATATTAATAGGACTTACCGGTGTAGTTTTGCTGATGAATCCATTTTCCGTAACTGCGCCTGAAAATGAAGAGGACACGGAAAAACGATTTTTTTTACGATTTTGTATTTCAAATTTTCCCTAGTCAATATCAGGTTGGTTCACAATGTTGAATTAATATTTGTTCTAGTAGTTTTTACACAAATAAGTATCCACCTGGAAAAGCAACATAAACACCTAATTAATGTGAAAAGCTCGTCGAAATAAAGTGTTTCGCCTAATTCATTTAATATGAACCTGTAAAAAGTGAACATGCGATTTGGCTGTACAAAAATACATGAACTTAATAACTCTTTGTAACTAACCACAGAAAGTAGAAAATACAGTTCCAAGATATATAAATAATTTCTGGTAGTGATCTGGTCAACACACACACAAAATTTAAACTAAGAGATAAATACCAAGCTTATATAAAATATTTTTTTAAAACCTATTTTTATATACACACAAACTGTCAACAGATTTAGGCACTATAAGAACTTTTTGATATTTGCTTTCATATGGCGATTTTGCGCTGGATTTACTTTAATTTTTAGCTGTTGTATGAGATCGAAAATTTTAAGCGATGGTCCTACTTTACCACCGGTGTAGTCCAAAATATCCTCTTTACTGAGATTCATCATGGTCTTCCCATCGACTTTCTGTAATCATACGATCAGTACCACCACAACCCACCCATTTCGATCCCACCTGTTTGCTGAACGAATCGCAATAATTAGCGCAGTCATTCACTCTTAAAAATTGAGCTACATCGAACACGTTCCATTCTTCCGGGCAGAGTTCGCTCGTGTCACAGTTTCCTCCTGAGTTATCCACTAAACGAGGTATTAGTTTTGTACTTATTGGATTAGTCGTCTACAAAAAAACGCGTTACAACTCGTTCAAACTTAGATGATTGAGTACATTTATGTAGGATGTTGCTTTGCGTTCCGGT
The DNA here is from genome assembly GCA_029298725.1 of Gnatocerus cornutus. Taxonomy (NCBI): domain Eukaryota; kingdom Metazoa; phylum Arthropoda; class Insecta; order Coleoptera; family Tenebrionidae; genus Gnatocerus; species Gnatocerus cornutus. The sequence continues at coordinate 8,372,985 of CM055516.1, forward strand.
GGTGGATTTGCATCTGATGAGATTGGTAAACTTTGATCTGGACCAGCAGGTTCTTGACCTGCTTCTGGGCCTTGATTGTCATCGACCACTTCCATTTCTTCCCGATTCGACGAAGGAAGTTCTTCAGGATCCAAAAGCTCGGTTTTGATCGCTTTGGGCACTGCGGGGGGTTTCTGAGGGACGTCTTTAATTTTCTTTTTTCTTCCTCGCTTTTTCAGACCTTCAACAAATTTATTTATAATAAACTTGCCTGGCGCTGAAACGGAAAACGATAATTATCGCTGTTTTTAGCAGTATTATTATTCCGAAGTTTTTTCCACTTGTTGTCGATGTAATTGAAATGCTAACAAGCGCGTTTAAATATTTATTGACAGATCAATGATGTACGGGAACCTTTGGAGTTTGAAAGCATTTCAATTACACCTTCGGCGATGTTTACCTTTCGCAATTTTCACCACGGGCGCCGTGGGCTTGGAAACCACCGGCGGTCCTTCGAGTTTATGCCCGACACTTTGGCACCACCCGACCGGGTAAATATCGGGACTTTCGCAGTCTAGCCACTGGTCGTATTCCTCCTCCCAACCATCAAAATGCACCTTCAATAACCTTCCCGCCACTTTCGCAATAGTTGCCACACAAACTAACCTAGGATCCATAAGATCAGCAGCCTCAATTTTCATCCCTGGAACGAAGCCATGCATCGGCACAAAAGAACTAAACAACTCCGGCCCCGCAGCCACATTATTAGTTTCAGCGAGATAAGTTCTCCAATTGAACGTTTCCGGATCGTAACTTTTCGGTGGTGTCAATGGAATTCCGTGCTTTTCGCAGAAACCGACCGGAAAAATGCACGGGGATTTCACGTGGTAACAAAACCAATCGGCGCCGGTCATGTCCGATTCGTAGGTGTCTATTCGGATCATAATGTAGCCGTGACGGAGGACGTTCATCACCGTCGCGACGCAGATCGAAGATAAGTTGAGAGGGTCGATTGCTTCGAGTTTCATTCCGATGCAGAAACCGCCCTCACTGCGTTCTTTTGAGCCGATTTGGAAAGGGGTGAAGAGCTCGTCGGTGGCGTCGTCGTCATCGAAGATGTTGTGGTTGACGCGCTCTAGGTAGTTCACTGGAGCCACCAAATGGTGCCCGACCTAGAAGAAAAAACACAGTTTATCAGTGTTTTCTTGTAGCCCTGTTAGATGCTCACCTTTTTCGCCCATCCGACGGGGTGCAGCAGCGGCGAGTCCTCGTGGCACCAGAATCCGCCATCGTCAGAGGGCAAGTCGAAATATTTAACGTTGAGCCTTTTCCCCACAATTTTGTGAACAATAGCAACCTTAACTTGCGAAATCCTGTTCTTGTCGACGACTTCTAGATTAAGGCCGCATTGAAATCTGGACTTGAGACTATCACTGGCTTTATTGCTAAAATTGGAAGGCAACGTCCGCGCCCCCGTTAGCCTCTTGCTCAGGAAATCCTTCCAATCGCCGTACTTATCCTCTATCGTCTTTGGGGGGATAAGCGGTTTCCCTCTCGTGGCGCACCACCCCACAGAATGCACCTGATTCGAGCATAACGACACCCAAAAATCCTTCGAATCGTTGGACCCAAACCCTTCATACCGCAGCAACGCTTTATACCCCACAATCTTAAGAACAGTAGCCACCCAAAACGAGTCAGGGAAAGCCTCAGAAACATTATCGCAATCGGTGTTCTCAACTTCGACTTTCATTCCCACCATAATATTCTCCCAAATGTCGGACATGGGGGCATGCTTAAAACAAGTCACGGGAGCGGCGACAAAATACTGGTCATTTAACTGCGAATCCCAGTCATGGGAGTTGGCGAGTTCGGCGGATTTCCGACGAATAAGAGGTACGGTTTCGTCGATGGGGGGCAAAACTGGTGGAGGCGGCAGTTGCGGGAGTTCATCCGCGATGGTGTTGGTAAAATCGTCTTCGGTTGTCAAGGTAAAGCGGTGTTTGGCAAAGTGGTGCGTTTCGGGAGATTGTTGTTGAGAGAGCGGCAGTGGCTCGGGGATGAGACCGCTGTAGCCGCGGGCGCAGGCCATGCTGCAGAAGCGGCGCTCTCTGGTGTAGAAAGCGTGCTTCACGCCGATGGCCCCGCATTTCTCGCAGACGGCTGGAAGCAAAAGCACACAATTGAAGGGCAAATAGTTCCAAAAAAATTGATCAAAAAAGACAGTTGTTTTCATAAAGACCGGTAACGAGAATTACACAATTTTGAACTTGCAAGTGAAGGGTGATTACAAATTTACCTTACTTTCACTTAGAAACAAATTAAATTTTGACAAATTACACAATGATAGTTTTAATTCGCATTTGTATGGACCACAGGTTCCTTACCAATGCCATCTTTTTGTATTGGTATCACTGATGGGTCTGTATTGCTATGATAAGCTATTGGTGTTTTGAGCACCAACCCAGGATGCTTGATTGGTTTAATTTTCCTTGTGGGACATGGTAAAGTCTGTGTCGCCGTCGTTATCATATATACAGGATGTTGACTGTCATCATCCCCATAACTAGAGTCATTACTTTCTTGCTTCATATCAATATAATGCATCATATCCAAGTTTTCCATTCCATCCTGTAAGTCAAAAGTGTAGTAATTGTTTCACTGGAAATAGAGAGACTACCGTCTGGGAGCTGTGTATGGTGTGGATATCATCCATAGACTGATTAGACATGCTGTGTATGGATGGAGTAAAGTAAGAATTGTCTTGTTCCAACAACATGTCTGGATTTTCCCCTGGCATTAGTTCCATGGATATTTCAGGGTTGGGTTGGCCAGCCCCCATCCAGACCATTCCCATGTCAGCTACCCCCGGCATCGTGTACACTAGAATCAATTTTATAGTGTAATTATATAACCTACAATTGCAACTGCATGAAAAATCAATCAACGTGTAATTTATTATTTAAAGCTGCTTTACTCGTCAAATAAAATTTAGTCTTCAATCAATAAAGAGGCAGGTGGTACTGAATTACTTTAGGAAGAAAAGCGAGCAGCAATTACAAACAAAGAATGTAAAGTAATTAAGAACGAGAATAATAGCGTGCAAATTGCGACAAGCAAAAAGTTTAAGCATTGAGAACAAATTTGGATTGGATTAGGAAGTAAATACCGTTCATTTTGTTGTTAGAAACTACACATTTTCATTTAAAAATTCTAGACAATTTCGCACTACGGCTCACACTCAAACGCATCATTCGTGATTTTTGAGAACACTCGCTGGAGAGTTGATACCAACACAATAGAGGTTTTAGAGAGAAAAGTCCCTAGATTTATGACGTAACTTGACAGCGCTCTGGCGCCAAAGTTTAAACGCAGTGTATAAAAATTATTCACTGGATGAGTTTAAAAATTAGGCATTTCGCGTAGTTTTAGATTCTTTTTACATTTCTGACCACAGAAAACAGCATCTTGACCACAGAATTGAAGAATTTCTGAAAAATCAAAGTACCTTATTTCCCAGTGAGGCAAATTCCAAGCACCACCCACTTAAAACTTATCTTTTGAAGTTTGTCCTTCTAGAAAATGAAATGCTATCAATTATTGGTTTGTTGCATAATACTGCTCATCATTAAGTATGAGTTGTCAATTTAAAGGTTAGTTATAAGATGACTTAACAATTCATTAGCAAACAATATGGAGCTCGTCGTTGAGGAAATTGAAATTCCGGTGCCATGGGGTCATATAGCAGGTAAAAAGCATTCAAATCACTTATTATTATTCATGTTTTCTTCAATTTAATGCATGACGTTTAAAACCTAGGTTATGTATGTTTTGTTTACAGCCAAACAATGGGGTTGCATCGACCACCCTGTAGTTTTGGTAATTCATGGAATAATGGATAACGCAGGGTCTTTCGATCGGCTAATTCCACTTTTACCCCGTTCATTTTGTTATATCTGTATTGATCTACCAGGACATGGAAAATCCAGTCATTTTCCACAATTCTTGCCAATTTATACAATCAATAACGTTATAGTCTATAAAATTATACTCCAGTACTTCAAACGCGAAAAGTATATCATCTTGGGGCACAGTTGGGGCGGGCAAATCGCATTTCTTTTCGCTCAGATCTACCCGGAATACGTTGAAAAACTAATCATGTTAGACACCATCCACCTCTTCCCCATAACTACCGGTCAGTTCCAACCGAGTCTCAGAGACAGATTCGATGCTTGCATACAACTAGAAGAGAAAATCAGAACCGGAACTAAACCAACGTACACATATCAAGAGGCGCTGCAAAAGTTGCAGGACCAGAGGAGCACAGGCCACATTACTCGCGAAGCTGCAGAGGCTTTAATTCATAGAAGCATATCTCCAGTTGAAGACGGACGATATGTCTTTACCTTGGACCAAAGAATCAAAAACTGTATTAACCCAATTCACGATTTTCGGTACATCCTGGACACTGTTAAAAAGTTTCCGGTGAAATGTCCAGTGCTTATGGTACTCGGCCGTGCTTCAGAGTTACAACAGATTTACATGAAACCGATCACCAAGTTGTTGAGGAAGTACAAAAATGTAAGGATCCAACAGGTGGAGGGGCCTCATGATGTACATAACAATAATCCAGAGGTGGTGGCGCCGTACGTGACGAGATTTTTGTTGCCCCGAAGGGCCAAACTATAGGCAATGTTTGTTTAAGAAGAAAAAATATATTTTTTTACATATTTTGTTGAATAAAATTTGGTTATGGAGCTCGTCTCGTTCCTTTTCTCCCTTTTAATGTCTGACGCGAATGTTTTCGCACTCGTTACATAAAATATTGGAGCATGCGACAAAAATATACAAAAAAATCTACCTAATGCTGATTTTTGGGTTCTCTTTCTTCAAAAATGGGGGTTACATCACTGTCCCGCGTACTTTAAGCAAGTCCTTGAAGTTTGTTCCCTTAAATAACTGTAGTTTAACTGCTTTTTTCGACCATTGAACTGTGAGGTTAGCTGGTGACTAAACATTTTATTAAAAAAGTAATGGAGTTGAGCGTTAAAGAAATTGAGATTCCAGTCCCCTGGGGCCACATAGCAGGTAAAAAATCGAGTTGACACTCTCGTTTTGTTCACTTTAATGAGCCACAATAAAAACTATAGGTTACGTTTCTAGGTAAACAATGGGGCCGCGCCACGCACGACCCAATCGTTTTGGTAATTCATGGAGTAATGGATAACGCAGGTTCCTTCGATAGACTAATTCCGCTCTTACCACGTTCCTTCTGTTATATCTGCATTGATTTGCCCAGTCATGGAAAATCGAGTCGTTTCCCTGAATTTTTCCCCATTCAAACAATCAATAACATTCTAGTCTACAAATTGGTACTGAAGTATTACAAACTAGAGAAATGTATAATAATGGGGCACAGTTGGGGCGGCCAAATTGGTTTTCTTTTCGCCCAACTGTACCCCGAATGTGTCGAAAAACTGATAATGTTAGACACCATCCACATTTATCCTGTCACAACAGGTCAGTTTAAGGACGCCCTCAGAGACAGGTTTGACTCTTGTGTAGCATTAGAAGAGAAACTGAAGACTGGAAACCGACCGACTTATTCGTACGAAGAGGCGCTGCAGAAATTGCAGGATCAAAGGAGGAGCGGATCTATTAGTCTAGAAGGTGCAAAGGCGCTGATTCCCAGAGGGATAGAATCTGTGGGGAACGGACGATACGTTTTCACTTTAGATCCTCGAATGAGGAATTTTATGGTTCCTCTTCATGATTTCCGCTACATCCTGGACACCATTAAAAAGTTTCCGGTGAAGTGTCCGGTTCTGGTGGTACTAGGGCGGTCTTCAGAGTTCCAAAAGAACTACATGAAACCGGTCCTCGACCTGTACGAGACTTATAAAAATATAGAAATTCACGTAGTGGAAGGGCACCACGACGTTCATAATGACACCCCAGAAGTAGTGGCACCTTATGTAAAGAATTTCTTATTAACACAAAAAGCGAAACTATAGACGGTTTGTTTAAAATATATTTTTGTACATTGTTGAGTAAAACATGCTAGAGGAACTTCTCTTTTAATTTAAAAACTGGACTAATCACAATACACCTTTAACTGCCCTTCATATCTCAAGACGTGGAACTGAACAACATCGTACTTGTTAACATGCTTCCGGGGATGTAAAAGCATGCAATAATTCTCAGCGTAGACACTATTAAACATGCTGTATCTCGACTCTTCGTTTGTTATCTGCAGTTCAAACCAGTAAAGAATCCCATTGCAGTCCGCATCTCTGGTTGCAACACCTTCAGCGTGGAAATCAATTTTGTCAAAGTCGGAGATGTCGAATTTCACCACGTCGGAGCAGAGGTCCTCAGGGTTCGGGTTCTCGAAATTCGGGTGTTCAGTTCCCTGGAATCAAAGTCAGTTGGTAGCACTGGAAATAAAGTCGACTTACTGAATACTCGTTCATAACTTCTGCGATTTTGTACCCAAAAGCATTGCTGTCGTCGACGCGGTTGCAAAAATCTAAATACTCTGAACTGACGAGTTGGGCGTAAACGCAGAGCTTCCGGGGCAAAAACTCGCAATTCAACGACTCCTTGTGAAACGTAAACTCTTTTTCCCACGTCTCCACGTGAATGAGGTCCCTAAAAATAATGTCAGGCTTCTCCACGTAAACCATGTAATCCTGAACGGTGTCTTCGTGGACGAAAACCATCTTGTGGTGAAGCAAGTTGTTGGCAGCTCTGAGAAAAGTGAAGAGATTCAAGTCGTTTTCGTCCTTGTAGATATTAAAGACTGTGGCCCCCTTCTTTGCCATGAGAAAACCAAATAGAGGGAATGGGTTTAGATCCAAGACCTTCAAGTTGTCGCAGTTGGTATAATCCTCTGACGCTTTAATGACGCTTTGGATCAAATCCTTATCGTTGAGGAACGTGATGACCTCTCTGTTCACCTTGAAACAGTCTTTGCAAGTGGTCTTGGGGCTCAACACCTCGAAGTTGAGGCGACCTTCCACCAGCCGAGGCTTGACTCTTACAGTGTCACCTTCATCCACTTCTATGGGATGATCCAAATAGAAAACCGCTTGTTCCCAACACTTGTTCTTCTCATTGTAAGGATGCGTGGAGATGACAGTTTCGTCGTCCAAGAACAGATCAAACCACACCGCTAACGAGTAAACTGTCCCTTTATTCGTGCAGACTAACTCAATCTCTTTCATAAAGTCGTCTTGCTCCCGGATCTGCGTCAAGTGGTTGATGTCGTACAACCGCAGGGCTAGAAACTGTCGCGACTTCGTCAGCGCTCTCACGTCTTTTCGCGGCTTTAAAAAGTCAGAATCGTACGGTTCTTTATCGGCATCTATTATACACATTTCGGGGAGTCCTATCTCTGGAAGATCTCCAAAAACGCGCACTTTCTTCGCCAGTTGGAAGCTCTCAAATCCCGTGACGAAGACTTTAACAGCCGCTGGAATGATCTTGATTTTGCCACCTCCAAATTGTTTGACCGCGTGATGTATAGTCTCTAGACAATCTTCGCCAAACACTCCAGCATCGAAAACTTCCGTGACGATGAGCTCACATGGATCCGGAGGGTCGTTAAACGTCCTCGAGTTCGCAGTGAGCAACTTCACTCTCTCGGAGACGTTGTTGAGTTTGAAGACCTTCGTCGCGACGTCGCTCAACGTTTTGTTCTCTTCAAAAGCGACAACTTGGACGTCTTCATGGGCTTTCAGCGCAATTAAAGACAGCAGTCCAGCACCTGCTCCTATGTCATAGACGTGTCTGAAACCGCGTTTTATAGCTTTCGTGATGGCTTTTTGGTAGTACTCATTCCGGTGTCGGTCATTGAGCATCCGGAAGTGCCACCGCGGGATCAGATGCCAAATGACATGAAGGTAGTTCTTCTCGCCGGGTAAAAACCCCGCATCAGCTGCAGCTTTCAGGAATTTACGTGAGGCGTTGTATTCTCCTTGGGAGAAGAGAATGGCGCCGAAAGAGTTGGACAAAAGCGCGTTTTGGGGGTAGATGTTGATGACTGCTAGGTAGCACTTCATGATTTCTTCTTCTATCCCCTCAATGTTGCTGTTTAGAAAATCATTGAGGGTCATTACTAATTTCGTTAAATTGATTTGCTCATCGAGTTTAATTTCTTCGGGGTTGGTCAAGTTTCTAATGTACTGAATGTAATGTTTGATGGCTAAGCCCCCATCTCCGGCGGATATGGCATCGTGAGCCAGTTTTAGGTAGTGTTGGGGCCTCACTCGAATGGTGAGCGCTTTTGGAAGTGGGGGCACCCTTTCATCGTCACCCATCTGGAAGAAAATGGAAAAAACAATGTTTTGGGAGATTTTGGGTGACAAACAATATAACCTACCTTTTTATTGGGTGCGAGCGCTGCGATCAGCTGATCGGACGTTGGAGGTAAAACCAATCTCACTTTCCACTAGGAAATCATTTGAATATATTTTAGTTTGTGTTTTCAAGTCCATTTTACAAATTTTACAACTAAATTATGGACAAACTAAACTTTTTTTAAAGAAATTAATAATCCGTGAAAATACTGCGCAACATGAATGCCAAGACCGCATTTTTTTTTGCGAAAATCCATGGTGCAAATCGCTTCTCCATATCTGTCGTATTTCCGGAGATATGGAGCATTGAGTTCATTCCAGAGGTGCAAAATTTTAGCCCTCTGGCGACACCCCGAAAGGTTAATCGTCCACAACTCAGTTATTTGTCGACGTAGGGAAAAAAATATTACAGCTTTGGATTTTGCGTGAAATTTTGCGTAAAATAAGTACAATAAGCTTAAATTGGCTTCACTAATAAACGAGATATTGACCAAAATGGGTTTTCAGGTCATTTTGGGTTGATTTTCAAAAAACTTTTCCAGAGCGAAAATCACGTTTAATACAAGGTGTTTATAAATGTTTCTAGCATCAAGGGTGGCTCTGGAATTTCTGTGGGACACTACTTTGCCGCTTTGTTTTCATAGTGACTATAACTATTTTGAAAATTATTTATAATGTTACTTATGTCAACGACGTTTCTGTTACGGTTTTGTGTCAAAATTTTTGATTTTCGGGTTTCAAACCACAACTAGAACAGTTTTCTCCTCAAAACTAACTTTGCTCTATGATTGAGGTTAACTACAAATGTCAGTTTAAAAATCTAAACTCACATTTATAAGGAGCGGCAAATTTCTTTGACATTTCATAGCCACCCTTGATGCTAGAAACATTTATAAACACCGTGCACATATTTTTAGCATCTGCGATTTTGTTTCTCAAAACGATAATATCGGCAGTCATAAAATATAGTCTTTGTCTTTTGCATTTAAAACTTGTATTTTTGTCCTTGTCACTTATCACTTCGTCACGTATCGTTCAGAAACAAAATCGCACCCTAGATTTCAGATCGATAGGACAAGTAGTTTATGAGAAGCCGTCAAAAAACGAAAAATTCAATTTTTTTGTTCAATTTTTTTTCCAAAATATCGACCATCGAATTGGACATTTAAATGCGCATTCCATAGAGAAAAAGTCGTAGAAAAACCATGGCGGAGACCGCAAATTTCTGCCAAAGTTTCTAATCACAAATTTACCAAAATGTGCAATGACCAAAATATTTGCCCAGTCCCGTTGACCACGACCTCGCATGTGACACAAAACAGTCTTGGGGGCCTGCAATGATTATAAATCTTCCAAGAACTGCCCCAACTGCTGTCAGGATGCATGAAAAGACGGCAGCCAAGTAAATTAGCTCGACATATCAAGGCCCAATCTCAATTTACAATTATCAATTTGATATCTTCATTAATAACTCAACTTTAGTCAATAACTCATATTAAAACACTTTTTTATAACTCATCAAACATTTTGTCCAGTCGTAATTCCGACTCTAATTCTGTGGCTTAGTGCAAGAAAGGCCAATCTCTAAATTTTGAGATTTCTGTTTTATAGCGGAAACAATGCCGTTTTATTGCTTTAAGATCAAAACTAAAAAAATCGTATTTTGAAAGTTACAGATTTTTTGAGGGACCAATCTCATAATGTAATACGATTTCTTTTATGCAAAAACGGCCTATCTCATACATATTGCAATTTTAATAGGGCTTACCGTGAATTGAATTGCCTAAAGATTTAATTAGCTTTAACTAATTTAACTTAATTAGGATTATCAACAGAAAATATCCCGTAAATAATGCCATTGAGCTTTTTTTTTCAATTTTAAAAAATTGGTGTTCATTGGTTTTTTATTAAATGGCTTCAATTTCATACTGCAAGTCGAGGCAAAATAAATTATATAGTATCCATTCATAAGGAAGAAACTTTTAAAATTCTAGATCTACACAAATTACATCACAAAAAAACTTGCCCCATTTCAATAAAACCGTTACCACTAAATTCCGAAAACAGCGAGTTAACTTTATTAGAAGGGATTTATGATTTATCGATGGTTTAATGTCATCTTCTTCTGCAGAAGATGTTTTTAGATTAAGTTTTGTAGTTAGTTCTTTTTTTAATATTTCATTTAAAAAAATAGCTCTTAATGTAAGTTTTATAGTCAAAATTATTTGAATTAGAATTGAATAAGTTTTTAACTTTAAACGAAACGAAAAATTTCTAAAATTTCCGTTTTTACGCTGCACTATTCCATCAGATATGCATTTTTGAAAGGGCCAATCTGACTATTTTAGCAAATCTTAAATCAATCTTAATCAAAAGGGCCAATCTAACATTTTTTTAAATTAAATTTTAAATATCTTTTTTAGAGTTTATTTGTTTAATATGTAGTATAAATAAAAGTGATTAAAAATGTAGAAAAGAAGAGATTTTTTCAACGTTAATGCTGCAACTATTCGACAACAGTTGAGGAGTTATTTTTCAAAACTCAATAAATCCAATTTGGTCCGTATTGGTTTTGATGTGAAAATGGGATTATTTTGGTGAAACCTAATAATGTGTATTTTTTATTCAGTGAACAACCTCTTGCTAAAACATTGTGTTACCCTCTTATGCCAAAATAGTTCAAGTAAATTTAAAAAAACTGAACAAATTATCGTTTTTTCTAATCCCTTGTCAAAATTTATGAAATGGATTTATTGAGTTTTGAAAAATAACTCCTCAGTTATTGAATCCATAATTATTACCTGAATACCATGTTTTTCTAGATTGGCCTTTTTTGCACTAAGCCACAGAATTAACCTCAGTTAAATTAGAACAGACTCATCGATTAGTTCACTTCAAATTAATCAGCGAAATTCACAATTACCACTAATTTAACACACAGAAATAGCGCATATCAAGGAAGAAGATTTGTTCAGTGATTCGGCTCACTACTCTAGTTCAACTTACCTCTTTCAATTAAAAACTTCACAATCACAACTAATAGTTATTTTAATAAATTGCACAACTGCTTATTCAATTCAGACTAATCAATTTTCCCCTAAAATTTACAAGTTCCCAATCTTCCACTGGATGTTTATGGGCCCCAAACGCATAAATATCGCTAATTAGGCATGGAGTCCGGCCACTTGAAACTGTGTGTTTATATTTTATAGGAACCTGCGAGGCAACAACGATAAAATAACTATTTTAATCTTAATTACAAAAGAATAAATACCCTAATTCTAAATACATTTAGAAAAACTTAATTAGCTACTGAAGTCAAAATCTAAGTCAAATTTTGAATTGATCACACTTTATGAAAATTTTTCTAACTTTAACGCGAGGGGTTCTGCTTTATGTTGTATTTTTGTGACGAAGAAAATTTGGAAAGGAATGTTAGTTCGCACAAGTACAGAAAAGCTAACAAAACAAGAGACATACATAAACAAAATCAACAAAAAGTTTCTAGTCGTCGTCTTTAGGAAATATTCATTTTTTATCTCGAATAATACAGAGTGAATCAAGAAAATATTTAAGTTCATCTAATTCACAACTGTGAAAAATGTTACACAATCCTGCAATTATTCAATTTTAATAGTTCAAATTCTTCGAAGATATTAATATAAAATTTCAGTCACAGAAATCTTTCATTTCAAATGATATTTTTGTATTTTTACGAGTGATTTATCGGACGAATTACGTAATAATGCTGACTGGGCCGGCTGAGATAGAAGATGAATCCAAAGTCACTTTCGAATTGAAAAAATGACATACAAAATGGTACATAGATACCAACAAGGCGACAACACTGAAGTTCTCCAAAAAGAAAAAGTCCTCTCTTTAAATCACGACAGGATAAATAAAAATATTTCTTAAAGGGCTATCAAAATTTAAACATAAACAAATTTCAAAATAAGGATGATAATTGAAAGCAGTAACAACAAAAAAAAAACTGGAACTAGAACACAACGAAACTTGGTAGTTTCGTGGTCGTACCAAGTCCTAATCTATTATTAAAAGACTCCTTAGATGTGAAGGCAAGATCTTCAAGAAGAGTTTTAAATTTGAATTCGAAGTGAGATCCTACAGTTTTGCTTTACTAAACTAGATTGTGACCGAAATAGGTTTTCAGGAGGTCATTTTGGTGTGATTTTTAAAGAACTTTTTTAGGGCAAAAATGACGTTTAATGCCTTTGGGTTCAGTATTAGTCAAAAGAGGTGATCGAAGTCTATCATCTTCCAAATTTCAAATCGATAGGACAAGTAGTTTACGAAAAGCGGTCAAAAAACGAATTGGACATTAGATCGAGGAGTTTAGACAAAAAAAGGTGAGTAAAACGATATCTGTATGTCTGTCATAATTTCGGAGATTTGAACATTGAAAACTTTGGAACTAAAAATTCACTATCCGAAAGTTTAATCCGACATAATTTAGTTATCTGTTGTTGTATGTAGATTTTGAATCCGGATTTGGAATCTGTGTGAAATTCTGCGTAAAATGAGTATAAATAACTTAAGATTTATTAGGTATAACAAATTTTTTATTATAAAATTTCAAATTCCGAAAATTGTAAGAGAAGAATCTTAACAAAAAAAAATGAGAAAAACAATGGCAAAAACCACATCTTTTTTTTAAGGGTCTATGAGCCTGCCCGAAAATTTCGTGTTTGAAAAGTATGCAACTTTAACAACACCTTTGATTGACAGCTGCCAAAAGGGATTACCGAGGATTTGATAATGAGGGGATCATAAACTTTATGGAAACGGTCGCTTGACCTGCACATTTCCTAAGAAACCCAGCGGTTGGAACAATAAATTCGTGTTGGACCAAAGATGAGTTAAAATACCAGGATTTGAGTTTCTCTGCGTTTTGAGCTTGTGAAATTTCTGGTTCTAGTAGACAAAAATTTTTTTTTGGACCTTTTCGACTCTGTTGTTTTCTGTGATTTAAAAATTAACTCTTCATAATAATACATCCCACTAATCATTAAAAATACTTCCCTAATTAATATTTTTTAAGCCAGAACCACTCAGGAAAAGCAAAATTGGCGTTCATTGTTATTATGCAAAAAACTATTTTTTAAAAAACCTGAATCCACTTGTGTCTTTAATTGTACGAATTTTACATAATAATCCTCGTCTCTAATCTTACCTGCTACCGGTGGATTTTATACGTTACCAATAAGACAATTTGCTTTCAAATATGTCGAATCTAACACCATAATTTCAAGAAAAGACTGTAAAACCCAAAACCTATAAATAAATACCTTGAAAAAATATTTAAATTCTTTCAATTTTTGGATACTTGTGTTTTTGACTGGGCTCGACTTGTAAATCAATGTACTTTTTTAAATTTCTAGAGTTTTATCGATTAAAGTTGGTCAGTTGCTTTTATCAAACTTGCGCGTCAGCAGTTTTTGACGAAATTTGGTGTTTGGGAATAAATTGTGTTTTTGATAATTTTTATTAACACCAAGATTTGAGCCAACAATTTTATTAAAAAACGGTGATGAAAAATATTAGAAATAGTTCCGAAAGTGAAAATGTAAATAGCGGTTTTAAGTCAGAATTATCGGATAAAGTTTTTGAAATAGAAAATGTTCCCAATAATACACATTTTATAATTGCGGAAAAAAGGTCTTTTAGTTTAAAGCTGGAAAATACGAAATGTAAAATTAATGCGTAAATAACTAAATTTTGTGTGAAAAACAGAGAATTATATCGAGTCCGGCAACAGTAATAATCACCCTCAAAATCGTTTTGAATTTCAAAAATAAATATTTGCAATTTTGCATTCGCTTTATCAAGCTTAACAATCTAAAGCAAAAATTTGCGATGCGTTAGAAGAGTAATTTTTAGCGATGTTTGAGTTTTTGCGCAAATACTCGCGAATTGTTTTTTTAACATAACTGTGACCAGCTTCATCTTAAATTTAATGTTACTTGTGTAATTTGAGCATAAATTGTTGTTTTAACAAGTTAGTTTTCAAAACTATGACGGACATCAAATTTTTACAAGTCACTTCAATTTTGATTAACGTTGATTGTTGCACCTTTTGGACACTAAATAGAAATAGTTAATTATTTACATTGAAAAATAAGAACTTAGAGCCCGATTTCAAATCAGTGGCGCAAAATTGCGTTGACGCATTTGCAGATACCTTTGCTCTCTACCATACTACCATCGCATTTACAATGTCAGGATTAATATGAAGGTTTACTGCCTTAATTACTATGTATTATCATTTTATACAGAGAATTAAAAAAAAGATACTTTGTTCAACTTAGCTCAACTTTACCTCAATTATTCGGACACAGTGTTTTCGCAAGAGCTTTTTCAATGAATAAACAATAATTTTACACAATACAATAATTTACACATTATAAGGTTTACCCAAAAAAAAAACAATTTCACGTTATTGAGTTTTGAAAAATAACTTCTTACTATACTTACTGATAAAACAGCATTTTTTTTAAAATTTTAAACACAATTTGCATACAATAAAAAAAACAATTTGTTACGCGCCTTTTTACCGGAAAGAAACTACGCACGTAACTTTTTAAATTCTGTATTGTCAAACTAATTCCAAAACAAAAGTCTTCTTCCTCAACAAAATTGGGCTCCTGGCAACGTTGTTTGGTGCCATCTCGATGCGTACACTCTTCGCGTTACAAATTGAAATATTTTTAACACATTTATATTAAAAATATATATATATATATATATTGAATGGTTCCAAAAACCCTCACAAATAGATAAAAATTACACTTTTAAGGTGTCGCGACGCCAAAACTATCGGTAATAAAGAACAAGTTTTTGCATCATCTTCTAGAGCTTCTTCGATTATCTATTAGCGTATGTAAATTTTTAAAATTTCACCTCTAAGACAATTTTGGGGGTGATCACAAATGTTGCCGGGCCCTGTATCAGAGATAAACAAATATTATTTCTCAATACACTTGCTACAAGTGTCTTCGATGTTTGTTGCCGAGAGCGACCAGTTGGGTCTTTACCTACTTATACCCGATAGCAGTTTATTACAATTGGGCGGAACGTCAGTGACCCCCTAGTGAGCGGTCGTAAATCATGAGATTTGCATAAGATGATTTGCGTTAGTTGTACTGTTGGTTGCCTATTTTTGATTTGTTTTTTTATTAATAACTTCAAAATTATAGCATAATGACAAAAACAAAAATGTCACCTCCATAAAGGTTTTAATTCTCCACATGTTGGTATTTTTTTTAACTTCGTAGGTTGCTTCATATTCCTTAAAAACGAAAAATGGGAATTTCAGTTTTTTATTAATTAAAGTCAAATTTTTCACTTTTTCAAAATTCGAAGATGTCACCTCCATAGCTCTACCTGAGACGCATACATACAGAGGTCGAGCGATTTTTCAAAGTCCAAAATGCGCTTCAAAAACGAAAAATCGTAAGCCATATACCGGGTATATGACCCTTAAGCAGTAGTTTCCGGAATATTGACCATTGAAGAATTGAGATGTCTTGAGGGTATGCAACCAAATATACAGAAAATGTCTTGCGTTTAGTTCAGATTTAAGAGCAAAGGTAATCTCATAGAATGCTTATTAGCATTGATACAATATTAATGGGCTTAAATAATCAAAAAATAATTGATAATGGAATGAAAATGAAGAATAAAGAACATTTTTAAAAATCGTCCTAGTGTTTTTCATTTCCTACAATTTTCTGTCACCATTGACGTTAAATGTCACTTTAATTTTGAAAAAATGGCGGCACACGCTGACGCAAATTACGAAAAAAACTGGAAAATGTTGTTTCCAATAATAGTGAGCGCCTTTATGTCCGTGATAGTGTACATAGTAACCGTACGATTGATCCCCAAAGTCCGAGACATGTTCATCAAAGCGAATCTTTTCGGAATCGACATGAGCAAAAATACAAGTGAGAAAGTGTAGGTTATGTTATGATTTTCCATGAAAAAACGCCGAATAACTTGTCTTTTGGCAGGCCTGAGTCGATGGGGGTCGTGACAGGATGCGTATTCCTCATAGCAATGTTTCTATTTATCCCAGTTCCTTTTGGAAGTAGTCTTTTTGACGAAGACAGTTTTCCTCACGACGAGGTACGGTGTGCCCTTATCACTCCACATAATTATTCATGATTTTTAGTTTGTGGAACTCATCGCAGCGTTGTTGTCAATTTGTTGTATGTTGCTGCTGGGCTTTGCAGACGACGTGTTGGATCTTCGATGGCGCCACAAATTACTGTTGCCTACAATCGCCTCACTGCCACTTTTAATGGTTTACTATGTCAATTTTAACTCGACTGTTATCATTCTACCGAAGCCGTTCAGAGACGTTTTTGGTCTCTCTGTTAAAGTTGGCATTTTTTACTACATTTACATGGGAATGCTGGCTGTTTTTTGCACCAATGCCATTAATATTTTGGCTGGAATTAATGGACTTGAAGTTGGACAAAGCGTGATTATTGCCATTTCTATTGCTGTTTTTAACATAGGCGAACTGTCTGGGCGGTTGTGGAAGGCACACCAGTTTAGTTTGTACTTTATGCTACCATACATTGGAAGTACCTTGGCGCTGCTCAAACATAACTGGTGAGTGCAGTTTGCAAGTTTTCTTAATAATTAATCCGATTGTAATCGTTTATTGTGGTACAAAGTTATCACTAATTGATACAGTGTGGGCAAATGTACAATTATCACAGCTTAATAATAGGAGGACTGCAAACGATTCATTATGATTAGGCAGGAAATGAGTAGCTATGCGTATAAACGTCTCAGTCTTGAAATTCCATCTTCATCCCTCGTAATAATCTAATTTTGAGTAAAAATTGGTGAGTAAGAAATCAAAATTCCAACTATTTTCCATAACGTAATAAGGAGCGAAATAGTTATCGCGGTACCGATGGGTCCGGACGAGTTCCGTTTTCCCATCGATGTAAAGTCCGTTTTCTATGATGTCCTCCAAGAACGAAGCATCAATTTGCTTCCGATCCATGCTCTGCAAGTCGAGTGTGTTTTTCGATGATAAAAACTCGAGGATTTTTCCAACGTCATAGCAGTACTCGCAGTACCACCCTCCGTAGTGGTTCAAGTCCCCCAGAATGATTCCCTTCTGTCTGAAACTGGACGTGTTGTGGACGAGAAGATGCAGATTGTTCCCGAGAGCCCCCCGGAGGTACGACACCGAGCAGGCGCCCCCAGAAATGACAGTTTTTCCTGGATGTATCCAGAAGAACCCGAACACGGACCAACGCAGTCGGAACCCCACTGGCTCCGGCCACTTGTTATAAAACTTGAGGAAATTAATCGCGAATTTGTTGGGAATTTCAAAGTTATTGCCGCTCAAGACAACGTCGTCGTCTCTGAGATTCTTGACCGCTCGCAGCGCTCGAGGGACTTGTCGTGTCTTGACGTAGAGGATCTTCGGGTGGTATTTCTTCACGAAGCGATTGTTTAGTTTTCGGTAGAGGTAGTCGGAAGTTTCGTCTTCGTACAGAACGAATAAGTCTACGATATCTCCTAGTTCGTTGATTCGGATTTCCGCGATGGTCTCGCTGAATTTGTCGACGGCGAAAATGTAGATGATGCGACGTTCGAAGGTCCGGGGGCCTGTGATTTTGACCGGTTTGCGGTTGGTGAGGAAGGCCCTCCAGACGATTTCCGGTTGTCCGCAGTCTTTGCCGTGCCAACCTGGGAGACAGTGGCACTGCCAGTTGTCTTTTGAGCGCTTCATGGAGACCAAATCTGTGCCGTTAATGTAGCATAAACTCGAGTTGAAATCCATAAACTTGGTGCGGCTATTTATACTCTTCAAAAATATTCTACTTTCTGGTGTGTGATATGTAATTTTTGGTGGATTCGCTTCATGGGACTCCACGAAGGAAATTTTCTTGTTTTCAAAGACCTCACTGTCAACTTTTAGGTAAAAGTACGACATTATTAACAACACTTGTGTGAAGAGCAATATCCACACGGATAATCGCTTGTAATTCCTATTTATTTTACTCATTTAAACTTTTACCTACATAACCTCACTTTCCGACCGTTTGCACCCCCGCGTCGATATGGAAATAAGAAGTTGGTGTCAGCGTTTTTAAATCTCATAATTTCATCGAGTTTGGAGTTATTTTAAAGTCGAGGACCTCCGCCCAATTTGAATGTTGACACAGTTGACACTGTCAATGTCACTTTTTTTTTGGTTAGTTCGTAACGATACCAACCTAACGCGACTAAAATCACTAATTCTGTTGCAGGTACCCCTCGAAGGTTTTCGTCGGGGATACTTTTTGTTACTTCTCGGGGATGACGTTCGCCGTGGTTGGAATTTTGGGGCATTTTAGTAAAACAACCCTCCTTTTTTTTATTCCTCAGGTTTTCAATTTCCTGTATTCCTTTCCACAGTTGTTTAGGTTTATTCCGTGTCCGCGACACAGGTTACCCAAGTTCAATTCAAAGACTGATAAACTAGAGATAAGCACCACGAAATTCCGTTATTCGGAGCTTAATATTTTAGGGAAATTTGTTATAAACTTGTTTCGAATGTTCCGGTTGATTCAATGGCAGGAAAGAGAAGATTATGTGATTACTAATAATCTGACTCTTATTAATTTAGTTTTGTTGTACTTAGGACCTCTTCATGAAGCCAAATTGACTATCATTCTTCTAAGCATTCAGGTGTTTTGTAGCGTACTAGCGTTTGTTATTAGGTATCCATTGGCGTGGATATTTTACGATGTCTAAAGATTCGTAGTGAGTTATATCAAACCAAAAAACTGTTGTAAATAGGTTATTTTTACAGAGAATGCTTTAATATTTCTTGTTATGCAGATTTTATTGAATAAATCTTTGTTAAGAATCTGTTGTTTTGGTGTGGAAGGTTTTTGGCATTGAATTAATTATCATCGGTGGTATTTTCCTAATTCTTGAGACAGGAAGTTACAAACGAAGTAAACAAACCACTAAAAACCCATGAGTTTATTACGAAATCACAGCCTATGAACGTAAACAAGTTTGGACTTGATTTAACCGAAATTTAATGAAAACTGGTCCGGCGCATCCACCATTTGTGACGATTTCAAACGCGAATAGTTCAGTTATTTGTCGTCGTAGAAAAACTACAAAAACAGATTTGGATTCTTTGTGAAATTTTGCGTCAATTAAGTGTGCCCTACGTGATATTCATTAAAAAAGTCCATCATTAAAGGTTTTATTAGCAGAGGCAAAAACTCTTAGAACTTCTGTGAATGAAATAAGTGGGTTGAAATGCATTTATATTTAAGATTTCAATATCTTTGTAAAGAAAATAAAACAAGCGAATTGAGTTACGACGATAAATTGTGATAAATTCGTACAATTTTCAATTGGCTTTCGACGGAGAAAATTGAGCCTTTTGTTCTAAATCCGTCCGATTATTCCTTTATCAAACTTCAATGTTTAGTTCTAGGCGTACTTCTAGATGAAGAGAGTCGACCTACACCTTCTTAGACTCGTATTTAATTAAATTAACAAAGGTAACAGTTTTCCTTTTTGTTCTTTAATTAGCTTTTAACACGAGAACGAACAAGTGTCGCGTCTCGCCTCCGTAAAAATAAATCTGATAAAAACGATCAAGCTTTCGAAAGTCACTGAAATGTCAACTGACGAAGAGGAGAGCGCTGCTGCACCGGAAGGAGGAGAAGGGCCTGAGCCGTACCCTTACGGAGTACTTCAGTCCTACAACTCGTACAAAATAAAACCACTGTTTTGTAGAAATACGAAGGAGGAAGAGATGAGAATTTGGACCGCCACGGTTTCGGAAGGGCTCTTCTCCCCAATGGTGATATTTTCGAAGGTTTCTATCGCCAGGGTAAACGCCAAGGGAAAGGTCTCTACGTTTTCAAAAACGGGGCGCGTTACAACGGCGACTGGAGAAACGGTACGAATACTTTTGTAATTAACACCCTCTTTAATGGCTCCCAGGGGTGAAATACGGAACTGGAAGTTTTATTTACCCCGACGGAACTAAATACATCGGGGAGTGGAAACGCGACTTGAAACACGGCAAAGGGGTTTATTATTACGCCAACGGTGACACTTATGAGGGTGGTTGGTACAAAGGATTTCGACACGGATTTGGCACTTATACGTATAAATCGGTAAATGTCATTCATACAGGTAATAGGCTTTTAACTAAAGATGTGAGATTTAATTTGGCTTATTAGGGAATTGGAAGGATGGGAGAATGGAGGGACCGGGGATTCTGGATTATGGATGCTATAAATACCACGGGAAGTTCGAGAAAAATTTGCCGAAAGGAACGGGGTGCTTTGTTTTTGAAAACAAATACATGCAGCACGGATTTTACGTGAATCTGAGAAATCCGGCGTTTGATTATGTGGGGGCCGAGGGGCTGCAGGTGGGAGACACGCACTTGGATAGTAAGGAAATTAACTAGGCAACTAATTTTGAAAAAAATATTCAGGTTCGGTTCAGAGATTTTTTTGAAAAATTATTTGTTCTACCGTACAATAGTTATTTGTGTGCCAAGGCCAAGGCCGAGCCATTTTTTAATGACGATAGCCGAGGCCAGAATGGCACTTTTCCTAATTTGTATATTAAACATTCCCAAGTTGCTATGGAAACAAAGCTATTGTAACATTTCGTATCGACATGGATATTCTAGCACTGAAAACGAATGCGAAAATAGCGAAAATAGCTCTGTTACAAAAACAAACTAGGAAAAATAATATAAAAACCTCGTTCATAAGGCCATTTAGGCACTCATTCATTATAAAACTCGCGGCTTGGATTCGTGCCTAAAAATTTGTCTTATGAAACTCGGTGTTTTAATATACTATTTTGACACAAGATTTTTTAGGCGACTTCATTAAATTTACAAGTTTTTTAATTTTTATTTGTTATTTATTGATTTAATCATTTATAACAACTGAATAATATGAATCCATCAGAAAAGTTCATATTTTCTTTATTTACATGTGCAGTTTCGGCATGTGTAGCTTCACAATTTGTATGAATTAGGTTTGATGTGCTTTTTGATGTTGTTGCAGCAGCACTGCTAGACATGTTCATTTTCAATAATTCAACACGCCTTTGTTGCACTTTACAGCAGTTTATCGATTTGATTTTACTCAAATAATTATAAAATTGGGGGTAATGTCGATATCTTGATGTAATATGCAAAACTATGGATAGATGGCGCCACCATAGATCGGCCAATAATGTTTGCGGCCTGAAAAGACTTACTTTTAGGCCGCTTTTGAGGCCTAAAAATTCCATTTTCAGTTTAAGTCGCCTAAAAAGTACTTTTTTTTGACGGCTACTATTTAAGACTTACACTTACATCCATGTTTTTAGTTCAATGTGCGTTCACTCATTGTCGGTCGTGGAATTTAACGTTTGGAGAAAAAGTAGTATTTGTTATTTGGCCGAAAAGTGGCTTTGTTGTCTCGCAATTTTGCATACGCTCGGCTACGCTACGCTTCGCCTTGCTACTGCAATTTAATTGCTCGACAAAAAGTACCACTTTTCTGCCGTATAACAAAATCTACTATTTGAGGTTCTACCGTACCATTTTTTTTCTTTACTTTTTTTTTTAAAACCTGGAAAGTTATGAAATTGCTCGAATGTGTTTTAGAAAGCTAATTTAATAACTTTTCTAATGACCTATAAAACCCATCGATCGGGTAAGTACTTTCCATGAAATTTTTGAAAAACGACGATTTCTCGCTGATTTTCCCCGTTTTCTGACTTGAATTCGCAAAGAAGAGCTTGAAATCTACAAAACCATTAATTTTTGCGAAAATTGTACGGCCGAATTGCAAGAAAACAGCAGAAATCTGCGCGAAATCATCAAAATTCTAGGAAAAAACCGCTAATTTCGATGCAAAACGACGATTTCTCGCTGATTTTCGCCGTTTTTTTGGCTTGAATTCGCAAAGAAGAGCTCGAAATCTACAAAACTGCCAATTTCTACCAAGATTCAACAGCTGAATTGCAACAAAACAGCAGAAATCTGCACGAAATCATCAAACTTCTAAGAGAAATCCGATTATTTCGATGCAAAACGACGATTTATCGCTGATTTTCGCCGTTTTTTGGCTTGAATTCGCAAAGAAGAGCTCGAAATCATCTACAAAACCGCCAATTTTTATCAAGATTCAACGGCTGAATTGCAAGAAAACGGCAGAAATCATCAAAATTCTTAGAAAAATCCGCTTTTTTCGATGCAAAACTACGATTTCTCGCTGATTTTCGCCGTTTTCTGGCTTGAATTCGCAAAGAAGAGCTCGAAATCTACAAAACCACCAATTTTTATCAAGATTCAACGGCTGAATTGCAAGAAAACGGCAGAAATCTGCGCGAAATCATCAAAATTCTTGGAAAAATCCGCTAATTTCGATGCAAAACGACGATTTCTCGCTGATTATCGCCATTTTTTGGCTTGAATTCGGAAAGAAGAGCTCGAAATCTACAAAACTATCAATTTCTACCAAGATTCAACAGCTGAATTGCAACAAAACAGCAGAAATCTGCACGAAATCATCAAACTTCTAAGAGAAATCCGATTATTTCGATGCAAAACGACGATTTATCGCTGATTTTCGCCGTTTTTTTGGCTTGAATTCGCAAAGAAGAGCTCGAAATCTACAAAACCGCCAATTTTTATCAAGATTCAACGGCTGAATTGCAAGAAAACGGTAAAAATCTGCACGAAATCATCAAAATTCTTAGAAAAATCCGCTTATTTCGATGCAAAACTACGATTTCTCGCTGATTTTCGCCGTTTTCTGGCTTGAATTCGCAAAGAAGAGCTCGAAATCTACAAAACTACCAATTTTTATCAAGATTCAACGGCTGAAATGCAAGAAAATAGCAGAAATCTGCACGAAATCATCAAACTTCTTAGAGAAATCCGCTTATTTCGATACAAAACTACGATTTCTCGCCGATTTTCGCCGTTTTCTGGCTTGAATTCGCAAAGAACACCAATTTTGATCTTATGTCCCAAAAAAACGCTGTTTTTAGTGATTTTAATTAGAAATTTTCCATATAATTCAAGAATTATTACATCAATTTTTTATTGAAATGCATCATTGAAAAGATTGAGTTTTGGACAAACGCATTGTTGTTTTATAGTTTAGAAGTTATAGGACAAAAAAAATTGAGTTTTTCACAAAATTGGGATTTCATCAAAAAAATCAATGCCGTTGGTCAATAAATCCTAATTTCTAGACACACATTTAGTTTTAAAATGACTTTAAAGTTAACGCAGCCCAGAATATTACGTTTTAGAAAATTTCTTGATGATGAAGAGTTGTTAGTTTGCTTAAAGAGGGTTTCATGATTTTGCAAGTTAAGCAAGACTGAAAGAAACGAAAATGAACGCGGGGCACTCAAGAAAATATCTCCGAGTCCTGACCTGATAAAGCAAAACGGGCTTCGGATTTAGAATCATGAGGCAATTCCATTTTGTAATGGCTTTTCAAAATTTGTTGACCAGTGTTTACAACACGAGTAGAAAATTAAAATGGAGCAAAAGAGACGAGGACAAATCACAACTTTTTTACAGTTTTTGTTTTGTTTTAGGTCCAGAGTATCGCGGTAATCCCCGAGGAATCGTTCCATTATGGCGCGCTCGGTCCCTAACTCCCTACAAAGAAGACCTTTTACCCCCCGAGCCTCTCGATATACCAATCGTGGATTCCCAACAAAGTATCTTAGATATAATCGGGTATTTGGAGCGTTTCGAAGAGGCAGAGCTCGGTAAAGCTGAAGCCGAAGAAGAGCAACACTTACCATCCCCAGTAACAGAGAAAGGCGACGCGATGGAAGAACAAGCGCCTACTTAAAACGAACTTTATTTAATTTATACACTTACAGAAAAAGAATAAATACACTCTTGAAAATCAGATTATCTTCCGGATCCTGACGTTAGCATGCTAATAAGAGCGGCTTTTTCCTTCTCCTTTTTCTTCACGATGTCGATACATCGGTTCCTCCAAGTACTTTTTCTTAATTTTATTGGTCTGCTTCCCACGTAGCGTCCTGGAAACAGAAATGTCATTAAAAAAGGCGACTTTGAGATTTAAATTTCTTTTTTTTTTTAATCGAAAATTTCGTTTGTGTGAAAAGATCGGAGTTCGTTGGATGTTTTATTAAGGGAGTGAGAGATGCGCCACTTGTTAGCAGTCGGGCGTTGGGACGCCCAGCGTCATTTCCTTCGTTACCCTCAAATGTGCCGGGACGTGGCTGCTCTGCTACCTCACGCAACAGGTGAGTTTGCATCATCTGGATGTTCACAATTTTAATTTACAAGCGACTCATGGGCATGCAGTTTTTATGGTGTGGAATTCCAAATTGCTTTTCAATTTGTTAACTTCGTCTCAAAATATTCAATTCGCCTATAAGTAATCTTTATTAAATTTGAAGATTTTTTATTCGCTTTGGGTGTTTTGCTGTTTCTTTGAAAAGTTAATTAATCTTATTAAACAACCAAAAGCTTCAAAAGGAAAGTCGACGAAAAGTTGAGAAGAAACCCTTCTTATGTCGTAATTAGTAATAAAAAATTTACGCCGCAAAGAAATGTTTAAAATTATTATCGACTTTTAATTGGGGTCTGTGGTCTAGAGACGATTTACTGAGCGATCAATTGAATTTTTTGCTATTCTCTAATTAATGAATTAAAACGCCTCTTCTAAAGTCTAAATCTAACAGGCGACAATACTAGAATATAAGGGGGCTCTAAATCTGAAAAACTGTAAAATGATTGCCCACTTCACCCCCACAAAAAACTGTTGACTTCTGCAATTTGTCCGCCTTTTATTGATTCAACAATTAAATTGGTCTTAAGATTATAAACAGACAAAAACAAGCCCGCCAGAACTCGTCTAATAAAAGTTTTTTTCCAAATACACCTTTTTTATAAACTTCAATTATTTTCGGCAAAAGAAACTTGTTTGTTCCGTCGCAGAAAAATTCCTCCGTTCAATGTCACGAAAGAGTTTCCCCGTAAAAAATAAGCAAAATACATTTTGATACGACTTGTTGGGAGTCAAATTCAATTACCCGACATGTACACGCATTTTAAACGACTTGAAAATTAAGTGTAAACTCTACGTTTCCTGGAATATTAATATTAGCTTCGCGAATTTTTGGGGGCGGAGAATTGGCGAAGGCGCCGCTTAATCTCCTTTATTGCTTCATTATAAATTTTTAATAATTTGTTCCATGATGAAGGTAGATGCGAAACGCTTCATTAATTAATTTCGTTCTCAAGTCGTAAACTTGCTGTAATGAGTGCCGTGAAAAATCCCGCCAAGGGAATTTTCAGGCGTCAATAATTGCATAACGTCGACGACAACAAAAACATTAAACCACAACCTCCTGACATGTCCTTTGAACTCAAAAATAGCTAATATTAGCCTTATGACTGTTCGTCTCGAAGATATCGCGTTATTTTTAGAAAGCGCGTAAACAAAGACGTTCAAAAAACAATACTTTGTTAATAGTTAAGAAAATTAATCGAATCGCGGTCGTCTTCCAACGGTAAACTCCAAAGCAATCTCGCTTCTAATTTCGTAAACAACGGAAGCTGGATTAGATTCCGTAAATTTGTTTACGAGAAAAATGGGTCATTTTATGACTTTACACAACGACCGATAAAGACAATTGTTATTTTTAGAAGCGGACGTCTGCGACAAAATGACGAAAAAATCGGGGATAACCGAGAACTCGAGCTTCAAGGAAAAAAGGTGATCTCTGATCGAGTCTTATCAAATCTACGTCAGATTTTTGGAATGGCAATTTGTTTTCATTCTAGAATTTATAGGTGCCGAGCCGATTAAAACCAATTTTGAAATAGTCATAAACTGTCGCCTCATGTTGATAATGTGGCAACAACATTCCGTAGTACGTTTTTTTATTTATTTAATCGAATTATCATCAACTCGTACAAATTCATTCCAAACATGGCAACTTTGCGTGCTTCGACTTAAAATTAGAACATGACCAACCCCATCTCAAATAATTTCTAAAAATATTTCACTATCATCAGAGGTAGGTGTTGGCCCGTGAATCGAAAAATTCAGGTCACATTGACCACTGATAAGTTTTAATATCTTCAAGGAAAATTTCACTGTTTTTGTTCATCGTCCAAAATCCAATAAAAAGATCACAATTTAAGTTACAACAAAAACAATTTCGTATTTCACATAATACTGATAATACGGAAGAATTCGCCACTCAGCACTATACAAAAATACGTCTTTGATTAATGTTTTTTGGAGGGACGGAAACATTTTAGTTACGTGGGCTTCGTATTATGTTCACTTTACGTCATGTTTTATTTAATTCCGCAATTATTGGGAAATTGAATTAAAGTAGCGCATATTGATGTTTGGTAAGTGGTTATGTGACAGACAATGGACAAATATATGAATAAAATATGGCTGGATTTGTAGCTAGGTAACTAAAGAGCTTTTATGAATACAGTGTGTGACCGCAATTCCAATTATTTTATATTTAGTCATTTTTGAATGTATTAAAATACGTATAATAACGTTCATTCAATTCTTTGAATTTTGCAAACTTTTATAATCTACTGAATTATTTATCTAGTTAACTGTTACTTTGTAAACGTATGATCCACAATATTTTTATTTAGAGTAGTCGAGAAAAAATGACAGGGCTTTGACATTTGTCATTTGATTTATTTTCAAAAAATGATCGAATCTGGGGTTTGTTACTATTGACTATTATTATTGTTTTTCCAAAACTAAACAAAACTAAAATTTTACTCCAACATGACTTTGAGTTTGTTTATCTCCTTCATAAATTTTGTGGATTACATGGTGTTTAAACGGCAAAAGTTTAGAGACACGTTTGCAAGGTAATCAGCAGCAAAAGAAATGAGGTGTAGTAAATTCGCAGCAGGTGGTGTCGATAATCTGCACCCTCATAAACCAATTTGAATGGACGAAGAAATTCAAAAATTTTGTTGTTGAATTAATTAGTAATATTTGTTTCGTTTTAACGTTGTTTTACCCACCTTCCTTCACTTGTAAATGGGCACAATTTTTTTACACAGCCGTAGATTCATGAACGACAACTTTAGCAATCAAGATGGATGATTAGCAAGTTTGATAACATTCACACTTTTAATTGCTGAAATCTCACGATTTTGTTGTTTTTCTTGATTGGAGAAAATTAATGACAACAAATTAATAACTGAGTTATGGCTAATTAAAGTTTCGAATAATGAATTTTCAGTTCTGAAATTTTTAATACTCAATGTCTTCGGAACTACGTCAGATAGAGATAAACGGTCTGAGTCATCGTTTTCCTCGCGCATTTTTCCTTTAGAATTCGCTCAAATAAGCAAAGTTCGATGGTCTCAAGAAAAAATTCGACTCAATCGATGAAAATTTTGTAATTTTTCTTTTTTGACTGCTACTCGAAAACAATTTGGCCAGTTGATGGATCTCAAGCTTTAGGCTGATGGATACCTCTAAGATATATAACGTCGTTTTTGCCCCAAAAAAGTTCCTTGAAAATCACCCCAAACGTCGCGTTTATTTGTGAAGCAAACTTAAATTATTGAGACTCATTTAACGCAGAATCTCACGCTGAATCCGAAACTCTCTTAATTTTTTCCATACATGAACAAATAACTGAGTTATGCCCGATTAAAATTTTGTGTAGTCGCCAGAGAGCCAAATTTTTGAAGGCCGAAAATTCGAAAATATCGTTGCTTCATCGTTTTTCTCGCATTTTGTTTGTTAAGAATTCGTTCTTAGATTTTTCGGGAAAAAAAATTTGATTTTTTCAAAAAAAATAATTTCATGATTAAAACACAGGTGTCCAGAAAGTCGCGCACCACCGTGATACTGTATCATCGGACAATGCCATAGATCACCGGAAAATGTTAAAAAAATCCATGTTTTCAATTTTTCGGGATATGATGGATTGAAGAGTAAAAGTTTAATGCCAAAATTAACAATTTTTGTACAATGATTTCAAGTTCAAATGAATTTGTTACCTATATAAAGGACATTTTGCGCAAAGGCATGGTGCAAAAAAAATTGAAAAATCTTGTAAAAAATGGCTGAAAACTGTCAATCGTTCACATGAAACCATAGTTACATTACTCGTTCAGGAGCCAACCTAAGTAACGCCAACAATACACAACATTATGGCTTCAAATATTGGAAATTTAAATTATTGGGGGAACAATTCAGTAATGTTGCCATTTGCCTAATTTAATTTTGGTCCTATTGCTAAAACAGAAAGTGTAACATTTTTTTAACAATTTTTTGGGGATCCACCCAATTATCCCCTTTCAAGGTGGGGCGCCATTTTCCGACATCCTGTATGTGATATGTGAACCTTCTTCGGTCGATTTCTCGCTCATTTTTGAAGCAAACTTGCGTTATTCAGGCTTATTTTAGGCAGATTCCACATTCAGGCTTAAAATTCATGTATGACAACAAATTAATAACTGAGTTATGGCTAATTAAAGTTTCAGATGATGAATTTTCAGTTCTGAAATTTTTAATATTCAATATCTTCGAAACTATGACAGATGGAGAGAAACGTTCTGCGTCATCGTTTTCCTCGCGCATTTTTCCTTTAGAATTCGTTCTCAAATATGAAAAATTCGACGGTGATTTTTCGCAAAAAAAATCCTGCTCAATCGATGATTTTTTTTCAATTTTTCGTTTTTACACCGCCACTCATAAACTATTTGACCTACCGATCTGAGATTTAGCCTGTTATTAAATCTCAAGCTGCTCTTTCAGCTAACGACCCAATAAGGTGCATAACGTCATTTTCGCCCCGAAAAAGTTTCTTGAAAATCACCCCAAAAAGACCTCTTAAAAACAGTTTATTGATCTATGTCGCGTTTATTAGTGAAGCAAACTTATGTTATTGAGACTCATTTAACGCAGAATCTCACGCTGAATCCGAAACTCTCTTAATTTTTTCCATACATGAACAAATAACTGAGTTATGCCCGATTAAAATTTTGTGTAGTCGCCAGAGGGCCAAATTTTTGAAGGGTCGAAAATTCGAAAATATCGTTGATTCATCGTTTTTCTCGCATTTTGTTTGTTAAGAATTCGTTTTTAGATATTCCGGAAGTAAAAAATGTATTTTTTCGAAAAAAAAAAAAACGATTAAAACTACAGGTGTCCGAAAACTCGCGCACCACCGTAATACTGTATCATCGGACAATCCATAACCATCGGAAAAATGTTAGAAAAAATCCATGTTTTCAATTTTTCGAGATATGATGGATTGAAGAGTAAAAATTTAATGCCAAAATTAACAATTTTTGTACAATGATTTGTTACCTTATTAACATTTTTTTGGGGGTCCACCAATTATCCCCTTTCAAGGTGGGGCGCCATTTTCTGACATCCTGTATGTGATATGTGAACCTTCTTCGGTCGATTTCTCGCTCATTTTTGAAGCAAACTAGCGTTATTGGGGCTCATTTTACGCAGATTCGAAATCCGAGCTAAAGATTCACGTTCGACAACAAAAAATCTGAGGTCTTCAACAACAAAGCTTCGAAATGAGTTAGTCGCTGAGAGTTATGAGCCATACCGCCCATGAGCTCTTTTCTTTTGCTGCTGACTGTACAATGTGTTGATAAATGTTTCTAGCATCAAGGGTGGCTATGAAATGTCAAAGAAATTTGGCCCTTATTACTAATGTGGGTTTAATTTTAATTTGTAGTTAACCTTAATCGTGTAGCAAAGTTGGTGTTAAAAAAATCTGTTTTAGTTGTGGTTTGAAGCTTGAAAACCAAAATCAAAGCGGTAAAATAATGCTTGACAGGAATTGCACTGCCACCCTTGATGTTAGAAATATTTATTAACACCTTGTACCAGCCGACTAGATAAATAATTCAGTCACTCTGTACATTCAAAATATTTAAAAAAATTAAATCCTTTCAGGACCTTTAAAACCTGTTTCCGATATGTTAATTATGAACAATTTTCGTGGCGCTTATTTGTACTTAGAAAAACCAATTTCTCTTTCATTATGAGTACAGAAAGTGTTTACAAAACTGCGTTGTTGAAGTTTGTTAACATTTACAAATTAATTAAAGTAATATTTGACTTGCGTTGCACGACCTATAACCCAAATTCACACTTTAACATTTAAAGGTCAAATTTTAGCTATCTCTCAAATTAATGCAAAATCAAAATTAAGTTCGATAAACTGTGCCTTAATTCCATCCAGTCGCTATCAAGTGTAGTAAAATTTAGTATTGTTTTCGACTTAAATTTGTTTCTCTATCAATACAATAAACAGACCTCGAATTGCACTGTTTTGATAAAAACGAAACGAGGAAAAGTTTCGGACAATAACACAAAAATGCAATAACGATTCTATTTTGAAGCAACATTTCTAAAAATAATTCCTACGATAATGCAGAGTTATATTTTTCACTCTGAATTCACGTGTATGGTCCACCAGATTGCCATCTAGCGTGGCTGTGTTCACATTATTTTTTACCATATAAATGTGGGAACTGGCGGCGCTCAATTCATTTTATTAGAAACCGCTTCTAGTATTAGAATCACAGTAAGAAGAGACGCTGCTTCAAACTCTCCTTAACTCTTTTTTTTTCAGGCAATGTATAACTCCAACGCATTATTGGACATCCTCCTCGTCGTCTGTCTGTGTCAGTTGTGTTTGTGCGCTCCCTACAACCCCCCCAAGAAAGTGTCCAACCGTGAAATGAAAAAAGACATCTTCATCTCGCGTGGATGGGGTGCTGGTGGCATGCCTTTCAGCGTCTTATACATGAATCCGACATATTCCCCGTCGAAACCTCCAGCGACTGGAACCAACTTCCGGCCACAACCGGCGTCGAAGAATCAACGCAAAAGCTTGCCCCAAGTGAGGACTTCGATGAGGCAGAAGACTTTGAACAGGACACCGCATTCGGTTATTCCGCAGCTGTTTCTCTCCTACGGATGGGGGCCGTTGGGGAAAAAGTAGATTTTACGTAATGGTGATGACAGCTTTATTCGACTGAATCGTGATCTTAGAAGTTTAGTTTTTATTAATTTATTTATTTTCTACGTGTGATGATCAATTAATGGATTGAAAGGTAATAAAACTAATGACATACTGGGGTTTTTTCTTTCGATTACATCATGAGCAAAACTCGCACACGTCTAAGATAGAATCTTGATATACAAGACATTTAAAACGTGAAGGTAAATATTAAAGACACAACATTAGACTATAAAAATAGAAGCTTAAACGTTATTTTGTCTCTTGAAATAACTTTTCGTTATTTTGTATCCACCTGAATAATAAAATCCATCGAATTGGAAAACCAGAGTTTCATTACTAAAAGGTCAAATTCTTGACGACATAACAAACAGGATCTGAACGACCCCAAGAAATCTCAAACTCATTGTATAGCTTCCATAGTAGGACAAATCAATCAAATAATTAATTAAATTATTAGTTTTAATTCAATCTGAGTTTGTTACGTAAAGTTCCTCGGCGTTAATCACTGAAGTTTAAATTAGATTTTTTGTTCCAAGTTATGATGAAATGCACAACACGTTTTTTCTTGTGATAAACTAAAGAAACTATTATCGTGACTATAAAATAAAAAACTGATTTCACGTCTGAATACGTCGAATTCGTAATAAACAAATAGTTATCGGGAATTCAACGCAGCGAATTATTAAATTCCTGGAAGTTTTTCAGGATATGCGTTTCCCTTCCTGCGTGCATTATTTTGTCCTGAAGAATGTCCATACAACTGTGTCTTGAATAGCGAAAATGTGAGAAAAAGCCCAATTACGCAAGAATTAGCAAATAGCTCATAACATTATTTTTCTTATTTAAAAAAATGACGACTTTTTAGAAATACCACGCAACTTTGCTTACCATTCATCTCCTTCATCGCCTTCGTGAAGTCTGCAGGGTCCTTGAAGCTGATGAATCCATATCCCTTGCTCTTGCTGGTGCGTTTATCCCTAATTACCTTCGCGCGATTGAAAGACGGATATTTGTTAAAAGTTCTTGTGAGTAGCTCGTCGGTGACATCATTGCCCAAATCCCCGCAAAAAATTCGAAAGTCGTCGTCAGGCCAGTCTGATAAAGACATGTCTTCCCACATTTGCCCTCCAGCGCTACGCATTAATTTCCTATTTTTGTTACCTTTGCGCCTGTAGTCGTCGTAGCCAAAGGACTGCAGGGCGCTGCTGGCTTTACCTGAAACTAATAACTTAGAATTATTCCATACTCGATAAGTAGTACCTTGAGAGATCGCCAGTTCTGCGCTCATTTTGTCATTCTTTAGTTTCTTGAGTTTCTTCTCCACTTCTGATTGTAAAGCCATAAAGTCTACGTTTGTTTTCGTTACAGTAGGACTTTCGGACGTTGTCGTTGGTTGTTTAGGGGCGGAATAAAGAGTAGGTTTCGCGGAGACGACAGCTTGTTGTGCTACTGCAGGCTGCGAATACACATCATAAGCTGGTTTCTTTATTTTAACCTGGTGGGGTATTAGAAGGGGTGGTGTGGGCGGCGGAGGGAGGTTTCCAAACCCTGACATGCCATAAGAGTTTGAAAAAGACGAATTCATTAGAGTCTGA
Organism: Gnatocerus cornutus; assembly: GCA_029298725.1. NCBI lineage: Eukaryota > Metazoa > Arthropoda > Insecta > Coleoptera > Tenebrionidae > Gnatocerus > Gnatocerus cornutus. Next base: position 8,405,998 of record CM055516.1, read on the forward strand.
CCCGAAATTTCCGCCTCGAAACTAAAACACAAAAAAATGAGGTTATGTCATCAGAAGAGTTGGGAGTTTACCGATTCATTTCGTCTTCCATTTGACGAAACTTGTTAGTATTCATTTTCGTTCTGTTTGTGTTTCTTCTTGATGAATTAATTCGTCGGATATTCACAGATTAATTAGTTTATAAATACAAACCTTGAGTTGACGTTCTTGTGACGTTTGGCAGAAAAAAAAAATCACTAACAAACTGACAGCGCTCGCGTCGAGTTTAAACGTCAAACGTCAAAGTCATTTTTTCTAACCTCAAAGTGTGAATTTGGAATCACTCTTGGAATTAATTAACAGAAATGACTTTGTACCACTTTGGTAACTGCGTGGCTTTGATCTACGTTCCTTACTACCTCACGTACAAATATTCAGGACTGTGAGTTAAGTTAATTTTATAAATTAAAAGTAACTCTTTCATTTTAGGTCGGAGTACGGCGCCTTTTGGAAATGTATCCAAGCGGGCTGCATTTACATGTTCACACAACTCGCTAAAATGTTAATATTAGCGACGTTTTTCCCCGACAACGTTTCAGACCTAGGCAGCGATATTTTAGGGGTATGTTGCTAACTTCTCCTCTTCAAATCTAAACAGTTTTGTGCAGGAATTTTTGAAATCTACAGTAGACTTGGCGGACTTGGTAGGCCTCTATGTAGTGCTGGCCGGAATCCCTGGAAAGGGCCACAGTAAAGTGTTGACAGCAGGAATAGGTTGGGCCACTGCTGAGGTGATCCTCTCCAGAGCCCTATTGCTTTGGGTTGGAGCCCGCGGCGCTGAATTCGACTGGAAGTACATCCAGAAGTGTCTTGAATCGAATATTTCTCTGGTGCAGCACGTAGCCACAGCGACTTTGATCTGGTTGTGGTCAAGACATGACTTGAAAAATAACTTCAAGCCAGTGGTCACTGCTCTTCTTGTTTTTTCTTCATACAAGCCGCTGCTGCTTGATTTGTTGTTGAAGTTCTTGTTGGCTGGCCCTTGGGTTGGACTTTTTGTTAAAGCAGTGGTCACAGTAATAGTGGGTGCTTTTACGCTAACAATTTACGCAGGTTTAGCGCAAGTAATTGGAATTTTCTAAAGTTTTAATTACATATATTATACAAATTTATTTTCTAGTTCAAATAAACGAATTCATAAAACTAAATCACATATTTATGAAAATGTTAATATTTGAGTTAACATTTCACATGTACATTTTATTCAATATTAATTAAAAATTGGTAAAGTACCGTAACTATAACTTAATAAACAAGCTAGAAAACAATGTTGATTTTTCGTTGCTTATGACGTGTTGCAATTTGGTGCTATGTCGATATCATCCTCAGAGCCATCAGAATTACTCACACTGTCGGAAGCTGAAGAATTAGAATCTGAATTGGGTTGTAAGAAGTCTCTAACACTAAGCATATTGGTCACCTAGAAAAAAAACGATAGAAACCCCTCAGTCTGTTTTCACCTCTTACTCTTAATCTACTTGTGTTCCTCAGATGTCGCCACAACATCCACAGCATTTGGCTTTCATTGATTTCCGACGAATCAGTATTGCTCAGTTTAGTTTTCAGATTGTTCTTTACAGTGGTTTTCAACCCTGTCATCGTGGGTTCTTCTTCGCAGGACGGCACCCAAACCTTCACGTCCCAATCCAGTCCGCTGGTGCAGATGAACGGTAGCTGTGGGTGGGGTTCCAAGCAGTTGACCTGAGTAAAAAACGTTCGAAGTGAACCTCAGAGGACACAGCCGTTACTTACAACTCCGTTATCATCCGCAAGCAGCCACTGAACCAACGCTTCAGTGTTTCTCTCCCAGAAATAAATGTGGCCACAATCTGAGCCGCTTACGACAAATTCCGACTTTGGTCCAAAGAAATTAACTCCTTTAATAGTGGCCATGTTTCTGTGGCCTTGATATTGGTGGATGAACTTTCCAGGTTCTGTGTCTTTAACATCGAAGAGGTAGACGTCGGCGTCGCTGTACGACGCCAGGATTTCGGAGCCGTTATGATTGTACACTGCACACGTAACGTGATAGTTTTTGTTGGGTTTTCCTTTGCCCTGCAAGTGAGAAAGTTAGTTTTTTATAACGAGGGTGAGGGGTGGGTTTAACCTTGACGAATGGTGTATACGTGGCTGTAGGTTTACTACTTTTTCTTTGGTCGTAGATTCGGACGATCGCGTCTCTACCGCTGACACAGAATTCATTTGATCTTAGAGGGTGGCCGTGTATGCTGTAGAGGGCAATTGGTTTTGAATCTTCTTTCACAGTCACGATTCTGTAACAGAAAGCACGTTTTTATTCCGTGGGTGCACCCCTAAGTTGGTACCCACTTCGTGCTTTTGGGCCCCCTGACGTCGTGGTTGAGAACAGCGCCGTCTTCTCCAGCACTGAGTATGATTTGGGGCTGCTCAGGAAGCACAATTAGTTTGTGACAGGGTCCTTTATGAGTCCCCAGGAGTCTCGCATTGCGAACACCTTCCTCTCGCGACAGCTGTGCGAGTCGTACCTTTAAAAAAATTCATAAGCATGACCTCAAAAGCGGCGGCCATCTTACCTGTCCATCTCTGGCGCAAGAAGCAATATGGATATCCCCAGAGAGCGGTAAAAACTTGCTTTGAAAGACGTTTCCTCTATGTTTCGTCTTGTATTTCATTAAAACCCTACCTACTTTCCAATCCCAGATGACCACTTTTAGGTCATCTGCCCCACTCGCTAGCAAGGACCCATCTGGGTGAAAATTTAGACTATTTACACAACCGGCATGTTCTTCTAGTTTATACATTAACTCTAAACGTTTGACACAGTGCAGAGAACCGTAGCAGCGACGTTGGAACAATTCGCGCCCTTGTAATTTAGAACTGTAACCTAATTGTCTCTTATCAATTTCGTTTAGAGCAAACCACCAGTGTTTTGGATTCTCTTTTTTGAACAACGGATGATCAGAGATATCCGTGTCATCAGTATCAAAAATTATAGTTGAATCTTCACTACTATCAGAGTATAAATGTGTATCTTCACTACTGCCCTCAACCTCATCATCATCCTCATTCTCATCATAGTCTTCCCAATCATTATCATCTTCTTCATTTTCCGCCATGGGCTCCTCTCCATGGTCTTCATCCCCCATTGGATCATCTCTGCAAATTAATTAGTTTAAGTGCCTCCAGACATTTCACATTTACCTATCATAATCTGCATGTGGCGTACTCATATAATTCCGATTTCTCGCATTCGGCGGCGAATGAAACGTTACTGCAGGAATCACTTTATCAGAATCGCCCCCTCCTGCCTGGTTGTCAGTGCTTGTACTAGCTGTCTCTTGATCTGTGTTGCTCGAAGAACTAGACTCCTCAGATCGCCCCAAACCAGAATCACTGGCTTTGAATCTCTTTGCGCGGTCTTCGGACTTCGCCCCATCTGACGGACCCTTACTCGTCTTGACTGGTTTTATTTCCTTTTCATCCATTTTTATTCTAAAAATAATGGCAGAGACGTAGTTGCTTAATTACCGGAAAGCGGAAACTTACAAGTGGAGTTTTTGAAACACAAAAAATTTAGCCGATTTTGAGTCGTTACTCACCTAACAAATGCTTTTTAGAATGAGAAATTAAATACAGATGTGGGTTTTTATAAAATAAAGTAAATCTGTCAAATACAGCACAAAAACAAAATCAGACTATTGCCAACTGTGGAGCCATGAAGTTACTAAAAACAAAATTGTTAGAGTTGGGGGTGGCTTTACGCATCTGAAAAAAGTGTGGTTTTGGTGTTTTAAATTATTTTGATTTGTAAACGTAGAATCCACTCTAATTTAAGAGAAAAAATGTTATTCGAATTAATTCAATCAGAGCGAATTTCGGTTGGTACTGGCCTGGGGAGAAATACGTCAATCAATGTTTGTGCTGCGCAGGTGTTACCGGGAGTTTAATTTTGAAAATGATGAAAATATGAGAATATTTTGCGTCTTTATGTCTAAGGGGACATAAAAAGTATTAGTGTTGATTGTGGAACCGATTACAATAGCTTGCAGTTTTGGTACAGATGATCGAGGCAGAACTAACTCCAAAAGGGTAAGTAAGTCCTAGTGATTACATTCCTTTGCTTATATCTTATAAAAAGCGCTTATATCTTCTCTTATTTAACGATTTGGTTGTGGGATGATAAAAACTAGATTATTATTATGTATGTTTTATGTTATTTTCAACAAGGAATATAATGAATGATTATGGCCTGCCCCCTGCTTTCTTGGAAGTACATTCGACTCCGCCACTAGATAATTGGGACATTTTTATAAAAAACGAAATCCATTATATGAAAATTTTTTTTTTTATTGGGACAAAACATGTAGCCCAGTAAATAAGAACATTGCAGGTTGCAGGTATACGTAAAAAAATAAACAAAATTCTAAAAGTTTTGAAATTTTCGTCAAATGTGCAACAAGTAGAAAAAAAGATAAATCTTAATTTGCAGCATCGCAGGTGATTCGAAAATTAATCGCAATTTTTTCTTTACTATATGTGAATAACATTACAAAACAAAATGGACATTTGATATAAAAAAGAACAGTAGTTTTTATGATCTGACAATGTCATAGATCACCAAAAAATATTAAAAAATTCCATGTCTTTAATTTTTCGAGATATGGGTTGCATTGTAAAAGTTTAATAACAAAATTAACGATTTCTGTGCAAAAAAAATATGTTTAAATAAACTTGTTCCTTAAAAGACATTTTGCGCAAAGACATGATGCAAAAAAATTAAAATTTTTTTTATAAAAAATGGTTAAAAACAGTTAACAGAATTTTTGAATTAACAATCTTGATAAGTGTGGCAAAGTTCACATGAAACTATAGTTACACTACTCATCAGTTCATGAACCGACCTGACTAACGCCAACAATACAACAATATTGTTACTATGGTTTTGAATTATGGAAATTTAAATTATTGAAGAAACAGTTTAGCAATGTTGCCATTTCCCTAAGTTTATTTTGGTTCTACTGCGAAAACAGAGAGTGCATTTTTGTAACATTTTTTTGCTGCTCTAGGGGACCACCCAATTACCCCCTTTTAAGGTGGTGTGCCACTTTCCGGACATTCTGTATGTAATTACTAATATTCATAATGTTCCAGATGGCAAAAAAAACTACAAATTTAATAGGGGAGTAAGATGATGAAACAAAAATTAATTTTCATTCTATCAAATTTGCAGTACTTTTGTAATTCCCTTCTTGCATTTTATTAACAAAAAAACGGATTTCAAGTCACTTCCAGACCACTCACGATGCTGAGAATTGGGATTTATTATTATTGTTTTAATTTGTTGTACGATTGATAAATATTTCCAACTTTTGAAATAATTTCGATTTCATTGTGATTGTTGACTAGGCTAATTGGATAATCGGTATTCTGAAACTCCGTATTTTCCGATAAAAAAATATAAACCGCATTTTTTGAGAGCAAAATTTAAACAAGAAGAGAATTGGACTAATCAGCCCGCTCTCCATGTTTTTCGTGTCGGTTTCAAAATTTTAAAATGCCTCGGAAAAATTTAGGCATTTTTAAATAACTGGAATTCTTAAATAAACAGCATCGTAATAAATCTAATCAGTGTTTGTATAGAGAAGTTAAGACATTTTTTTTGCAAAAAGGGAATGAGGCAAGTTCTTTAGATGCTCTTGTTGTTGCACTAGTTTTTTATACCAAATACTCTTGATTCTGATTTTCTAAAAAAGGAGACTTAAAAATTTTGTTGTGCAATAAATTGTACTTTATGTTTTGTTGATTAACTTATTGTTTTATTTAAGTATATTTGACTTTTTAATGCACACTAGACTCTGGATAATTTGAAATTCAAGGGACCTGGCAAAATGTGATTGAAATAATCGAGAGAGAAGAAAAGAAAAAAATTAAATAAACGAGAGTTCAAAGGCATACAAACAATAGTCAGAATAAACAAACCAATCAGAGAAGAGAGCGTAAAATCTACTAACTCCACTTTGAAGAGCCCTTTATTAAAAGACATAAGTCAAAAAAATAAAATCTGATCTTAAAGCTGCAATGGAATTAATTATAGTGTTGGGGGAAAAAAGTCGATTTTACTTCAAATTAACGAGACCGAAATATAATTAATTTTTTCAATTTATGGAGAGAAATTGAGGGGACGGGGAAAAAACTTTTAACTAAGTTTAACAAACAAAAATGATATTAATAGATTCTGTCATTCTTTTAAATAAATACTTTACATTATTGATAACGCTTCTTAGAACCTTATAGTCAAATTTAATGAAAATCTTAGTTAGAAACTTACAGTTCTCAGCTAGCTATATTTCTTTGAGTTTTTTCTGATCTTCCGTTTATGGGGACCTCCAGATTATTGGGATGCGCCCTAATTAAGTCGACTGTATTTCTCTGTTCAGCAAGCGACGGAAATGATAATAAAAAGTACGAATCCTTTTCTTTAATGAAAATAATGTACATGTTATTGCCTAGACCACCATAGTATATTACACGTCAGAATAGGGTCTTATACACTTTCGATATTGTTTCACTAGTATTACAAATTTTCAAAATTGAATTTACACCCCGAACATTTATAATAATTCGCTCCCATATAAATTCAACTGTGCAACCAAAAGTTGGTGCATCTCGTCTGTCTTTCATTGGTTGCATTCTCTAAAGGACATTTATGCTACACACATATACCTACTGGATCTAAGCCTATGGAATGTTACAAGTATTCAAACAGAATGCCACCGTAGATCGAGAGTAGTTTTTACAATTCATAACATTTTGTTTAAATTTCTGGGAATAAATGCTAAAATTTACACACTGATATGACGTAGATTGTTCGAAAATGTCCACAGGCGTTAAAATGACTGTACATAAACTACGTTGTACGATATGTGCAATTATATAAAAAACTAAGTCTGTGGGCATTTTGTTTCCATTATACATTGAATTGTCACAATTACGACGAAAAGAATTTTCGTACAAGAAAAGTCAAAGGTTTGCTTGTACGAAAATCGGGTTTGGAGCATGTTAAGTATGATAAAATATTCACCTGAGATTTAATAAATAACATGTTCCAAAAGAAGTAAAAGTAAATATATGTGTGCAAATGATACAAAATAAGAAGGGAAAGGACCCTATTCGTTTAACAATGTCAGGTCTAAAAACAAAATATGGGTATGTCAGTCTAATGATCGTAGAAAATAAAATAATGTTAGAAACAATTATTACATCGTTGATGATATTATAACGCGTACAAACAATATATCAATAATATCAACAATCGCTTAATTTCAGTTGTAGGAACTTTTCAACATTTCTAGATTGGTCCTCACTTAAAAAAAGAACCACTAAATTCGATTATATACATTGACATACATAAAGAGTAGATTAATAAAATTCATATACACTAAGACTAAACAAAGAGCTAAGTTCTAGAGTACTTGTATATTACCGTGTAACATATATCTATCTACAACAATTGTACACGACCGGCGGGTGACATCCATTCAAATATATAATTATGAGACCCTGCTTAACAATGGGTGTCAACCGTCAGCTTTTTAACAGTAGGAGTTTTTTCCAATCATTCAAGAGCGAGCGCCGGTTGATTGATAGGAAAAAATGACGTATTTACAGTGATAAAGCAAGCCATAAACAATTTATACACAGAACAAAAACGGGACTACTTCTAGACGTAAGTATTTTTGGCATAAATAAATGTTGACAGTCAAAAGACGCTTAATTTCGTGGTGTTTACTCGACTAACCTACGTTAGGAACTCGTTAACCAACTGGAAGACTGTTAGTAAGTGACGACGATAACGGTGCTCGAACTAAACAATAAATAAGTAAACACTACGGCTGAAGATGCGTGGACTGACGAAATTTCGGATTTCTTCAATTGGAAAGTTCCTCCTTTGGCGCACGACACGTATTTGAGTCCGTTGGTCCTATCAAACACAATTGCACAATCAGTTATTCCATGTAGTGATCGGCGAAGAAGTTGACGTGGGGTCATTCCTGCTTCACCATCACGTTGGGGTTGAAGTTATTGTGAGCGCTGGTGGTCACCAACGACAAGGGGCTGTTTGCCAACGAATTGGCGATGGCAAACATGGCGCCGTTAGCATTGGCGGCGGAGCAAGGAGAACCGAGCGCCGCCGTCGGAGGATTTATTCGCTTCTCTTTCTGGCGGCGGTTGCAGAACCACACTCGTACGACCTCTTTCTCCATGCACAGGCTGTCGGCTAGGAGGGAAATCTCCTCCGAGGTGGGCTTGGGGTTGTGGAGGAATGCTTTTTCGAGAGCCACGCGGACGGTGGTCTCGATGGAGGTGCGCTTCTTGCGCCGGCGTCCGATGGTTTCTGGAGTCGTCAACGGGTTACTCAGCGCTCCAGGATTCGTCAGAGTACTATCGGCGTCCTCGAGCCATTTCTGGAGCAACGGTTTCAACTTGCACATGTTCTTGAAGCTCAGATTCAACGCTTCGAACCTGGATATCGTCGTCTGGGAAAAATCATTCCCGTAGAGTTTACCCATCGCTAGCCCCACGTCTCCTTGAGTGAATCCTACAAGAATTTGCGAATCAAAACCTTGAACATGATTCCCTTCGTTTCGAGACTTACCTAATTTGATCCGTCTTTGCTTGAACGTTTTCGCGAACTGCTCCAACTCCTCCAAGTCCGTGGTCTCCTCTGGTGACGGTTCTAGCAACCTCGAAGGCGTCTTAAGATGCTGAGGGGTGAGTCCCCCCGAGCTCGGTGTGCTGGGGGTAAGCAAACTCGGCGGTATATGCGAATTGTTCGGAGGGGTTGTCTGCGTTTGGGGGAGTTGCGTGTTGGAAGGGATACTCGTGTTGTGCTGATTGGAGTTTTGTTGAGCTTTCTGCAGTTGTTGGAACTGCTGCGCCGCTTGAGCGATTTGTTGAACCTGCGAGAACAAAAACTGATGAAATTCATAAATCATCGAGATCATGCAAACAACACATTAGAAAACGAAATCTTGCGTAATTGCACGTTACGAATGTGTTAAAAAAACGAAATGCATGCGGTGAAGCGAACAACAACGGTGACATTCACACACCTGCATTGAGTGCGGCGGTCGTGAAGACAGACCGGAGCGAGGGAATCCTTGCAGAAATCCCTTCAAAATCGTAACATAAATTTAGCGCGGAAATAAAGAGATGTTTTACCTGGTTCTGTAGAAAGAATTGCGTCTGCGGGTTCGCTTGCTGCAACAAGGCCAGATGTTGCAGTTGTTGCAAGTTTTGAGGGAGGTTTTGCGGATTCTGTAAAGCTTGAAGGCTGCCCAACATTTGGAGGTGGTTGCCGAACAAACTCCCGAGGCCCCCGAGGGCTGCCAGCGCCGCGTTCACTCCCGGACTCGAACTCGTCACCTGCGAACTGGGGGACGACAGACGGGGTTGTTCCGCCTCGCTGGTCACCTGCAAATGAGCGATTTTGAGATTTTGATTCACATTCGAAATGAGGAGAATAAGAAGAGAAGATAAAATAGATAAACTTGGTATACAGATAAATAATAAAAGAATACGAAAAGTTTTAGAATTTGGGGACAATTCAAAGAATCTGTATAGAGGAAAGTTCAAAACTATTGGAAACTAGTGGAAAAGTTAAATTATATCCAAGAAGAGGAATTAAATCGCAATTAAAAAAAATAAGACTTGAAAACTTAAAGAATCAAAAAGACGCATTAATTGGCCACAAAAATTAATTAAACTTAATCTTTGCATTTTTATCAGTTGCTCTTTGGTGGTTTTATCCAAATTGACAGTCTTGAGCACATAAACTGACAGTGATATTGATTGATTAACGCTTTGTGATGTACCTTAAAATTTTTCGTCGCTGTTGTGTTAATATCAGAGTATCCCTAAATCGCTAGTAATTTGGTTTCATTTGGGAATGATCGCCGGCTGTAATTATAAAATTTCCATGCCAATTCGCGAAATGAAGACATTAAACGTTAAATGATTGCAGTTGAGATTTCAGTTCAGGTAGTGCATCGCTGAAAACGGCAAACCAAGGCAATTATTACGGGTAATTTAACAGCTAATTACATTCATCTCAAATAAAGCCAGCGAAAAATTAAAGGTTGTGCCATCGTGCATTTTAATGATTCTTTGCCACATCAGAAATGTGCATTTTGGTCTGAAGTAATTCGTTGAAGTGAGCTGAAATTCAATTGTTAGGGGAGCGCGTCCCCGAAGAATTTAAACATTTAACTTTTTGAAGGGTGTTATTCGTTCGGGACTTCAGATTTATACTCGGAGAACAAATGTTTTCAAAAAGAACAGTTTACTAAACAACCCAAGGGAAGAATCGTCAATTATGAGCGTTCGTTCCGAGTCAATATTTAAAGAAAAGTAATATTTTCGACATTGTTGACTTACCAGGTTGAGGGCGCCGCCCCTTTCCGAATCCATGGAGTTTTCGTCGTTATGTTCACCTGGACGCTCGCTGGACACGCTCTGGTCGTCGCCGCTGACGTCGCCGTTAACGTCACCATCTGCAAATGTTAATTATGTAGCAATTTGCAATTGTTTTCCGATAACATTTTACTACAAGTATTGTTAGAAAACACAAATAAAATCGTATAATAATCGGCGATAACGCTTCAAAAGCTTCATGTGAAGCAATTTTCCAATACATCAGGACGCTGCTGTTAAGTCCTGCATACACCATGATAAGGTGAAGAACGCTTCGATAAGCTCGTGGGGCTCCGCATCAGAAATTTCACACCAACTGAATTTTGATATTTAGGGATGCAGCGGTCATTTCACCCGATTCCATCGACCAGAAAAATAGCTCCACGACGAAAAACTCAATATGTTAATAAATTCGGTGTTAACGCGTGTTAAGGGTTGTAAATGCGCCACGTCACCTCAAGATTGATGAGCCATCCCTCGTGACTGACATTGTTGTTAACCCCTAATATGTTAAAATGTGACCGCTTTGTTACCACCGACCAATCAATGCTCACAATCAACCCTTTTTAAAATCCACCCTTTAATCCCACGTGCGCCATTTTCAAACGGATTATTTTTTAGCCGGTAACTTTTTAATCGCGTGTTCTGCACGAGCGCAACAGCTTTGATCTTTTCAACGAAGCTTTTAAATCATTAAAAAATTATCACCGAAAATTTTTATTGTAAATGCGATGTAATAAAGTAATAAGGTTAATTAAGAGCTCTTAGAATTTTGAATGCTATCTCCGGAGATGATAACTTTCAATGCGTTGATAGGGGATTAGAAATCAAATTTTTGCTTATCATGCTCATTACAGTTTATGACGGGATGATCCTGATCTTGGAAGATTTGCTCTAAAAACGTAGTAACAGAGTCTATCTATAAAATCGTTATCAAAACTTTGTGTTTAAAATTAGCGTCACTACATATTTTAACACCAGAAGGAATTTATTTAATCATAAAGTTCAATTTTAGAAGAGATAAAACTGTCATCTAAACAACTTTGTATCAATTCGACGTTATCATTTCTCAGCTTAAATTTAATCTCAGGTGCTCAAGTTCTATAATTGCTTCAAGTATTTTCATCTTTTCGCCCGCTGCCCGTTTTCAGTTTTTCCAGAATCGAAGTTGGAGCCGCGACTCGAATACTAAAGAAGCATATTCAGATAGGCTCGGTCCCTACTAGCATTTAAATAGTGCGGATGAAGAATTTTTGCGTCACTGGCTATGTAAAATAGGGTTTGATTTTAAGTCGAAAGTACGTGATTCGAATCGGTCCAAGTTCGGTAATAATTTAGCACTGAAAATTCGCACGACACCTGAAAAACGGCGAATCTGAATGGACAGTATAAAATCGAAAATGTATTCAGATCGCATTCGTAAAAGTCTTTGAATAACAAAAACCGGCCACAATAAAAGTATACTACCACATTATGTGAAAGCTCTGCAGAAGAGAGCTTGGATTTGCGTGGAGTTTTCGTTGGAATCGTCCGCGCAGAAAGCTCGTAATTAATTGGGAGGCGCGCGATAGAGAAAATCACACATTAAAAAGTAATTGGAAGAGTGAAAGAGGCCGCGATCATCAATCAATCATAACGGATCGAGTTTCAACACTGTTCGATCAAACGGCATTTAAGGGAGGCGAGGGTGCATTTTAACGGGGTGTAAAAGCGAGAAAAAAACTGTATTAATCCATGAAATGTATCGATTAGAACATCTGGCTTGATTTTTTTTTTTTTTTTGAAAATTTTATTTATTGAAACGTCAACAGGCATTTAATTTGGAGGCACGGAGGGAGCTTTTATAATTCAACAAGCGGTGGCACGTGTGACGGAACCCCCGGCACGTGGCCGTCTTCTTTATTAAAAAGGGTTAAACACTACTTAGGGTTTTTTACGCCGGTAATATTTCCTTAGGGGCGACAAACGCCTTTAGAACATGACAACAAACTGTTCGGAAAATGTTAAAATGATGATTTTTAGGAAGCGCGGCGCCTGCTTGGGTGGCCTTCAAACAAAGAAATTTTAATGAGGGTGGGAAAGCGATCGTCATTAAAATCGAAATTCATAAAAGCTCGTTAGGTGGCCGATAAAAAATCTAAAATTACACTTCGGTAGCGGCGAGTATTTTTCGCTATTATAGAGAGTGGACCGTCTTTTTAATTTGTTCGTCTCGCCGCTATAAGTGTGATCAATTTGATTCTCAGCAGCTAATGGCAGCGGCAATAAAAGTGCTATTAATTAGTTGGTGATTTGGACGCTTACCGTCGTTGGAAGGCGGCGTCGACGGCGTCTTATCCATCCGCGTTATCGGGCGTTGCTCACCTGAAATACATTTCCAATTGAAATTACTCATCGAAAGCAAACAAGATAAACACATACAGATAACTACACTTGTGGCTACTTTTTTACATTCGATGATATTTGCATGTCGGATATTTTATGGAATATCGCGTGAGGGATGAATATATCTACGCAACATGAATATTTCAAAGTTCATCAGCTGAATGCATTCAATCCACCGCAGAATATTCAAAAATTCAAAACTCAATTATCGGACACATGCATGCCCTTTGCGGATGGTAATTAAAGTAACAATCCAATCTTACAAAGTAACTAAATTTCATGTATATCGGCTAGATCGTATAAATATACATTGGCGCGTGTTTTATTTATAAATGTGGAGACATAAGGAGAGCTTTTGCGGCCGAAATGTCCATCTAAGGCGTCTCGGATAGTTTACTTCTTACGACTCCCACGGGGCGGCTGACCCCATGCTATTATTTTTCACCCTTAGCTCGGCTTTTGCATATATCCTAGTCTACGACTCTATTTGTGTGTTGCACGACTGCACCAAAACCCAAATTCTATCAACCGAAAAATGGGAATCTCGGTCTTAATTCACGTTATTATTAATAAAAATTTCACCTCTTTTTTACGGCGGCTTTTATAATCTATTAACACACTGTTTTGTATATGTAACTTAGGTACCTCCACCATTTTTCACCTGTGAGCATTTAAAATTTTTTAAGATGACAAATTTATTGATCTGACGGATATTTAATAAGTGTTGAAAACTGATTAATTCGTGGCGAAAGTGGCAGTTTCCACTCGAAGAAAAAGTCGAGCAAAAGCAGTTAATTTAACGTCGTGTGTTTGTCATTTCTCGCAAATAATTTCCCGCTTGTTACATTTAATCAGTGGGACATATTATTTTCCAAATTAATGGCACACATTAGCGAAGTTATTAATTTATTAAATGACCGGTGCTCCCCAATAAAAAAAATTAACGATCTAGAAATAGCCAATAATTGGTCTGACAATTTATTGTTTGATTTTTGCGGTGATTAGCCAGCTTTCACGAGCAGATCGACTAAATAAATCGTCATCTTATAATATGAAAAATCGGAGAAATACTCACATAATTGGTTGATGTTAGGAACGAATCCGAAGTTGAAAAGATCAAAATAGTTTCTTTGTGGCATATTCGTCTTATTCGTAAGAGATAGTAAACATGTCATGCTGAAGATATTCTGATTAACTGAATATGTAAAAGAAATATTTACTATAAGTACGAAAGGTACCTATAATTAAAGATATCGATAAGATAAGAGAGCAAACACGTGGTTAAAAACTTGGAATCTTAGATTATAAACAACAGAATATAGGTAATCGTGAGGTATATTAAAGCACTCGTTGCCAACATAACCGGCAAGAAAAAACTAAGATTAAACATTTTTTCGTTAATTTTCGCGCCGGTTTACGGTCATCGTTCTTAGATCGAACTGAGTTTGAGACTGACGTGTGGTCAGTGGTCAGAGTCTGATATAGACTTTAATACATTCACCCTCTCGTGGGCGATCCTCTACACCCGCATATGTTCCCGCACCCCTTTTTCATTCCCCCCAAATTATAAAATTGTCGTTTGCGCCAACCACCGAATTAACGAAATAAATCATTGGACTAATCTTATCATTTGTCTTTAATTGTTTATCTGTCTCGGATAGAATTCTGTCGCCAATAAATCAACAATTATTTTCTCTGATTTAACACGGCAATATTAAACTTAAATAGTTGAAGAAATTATTTCAAAACAGATAACAGGTGTTTGTTATCAGTATCAATAAGTTTGTTCTGGATACCTAGATAATACTATTTAGATTTCGACATAATTGAAGGTTATTTTCAATAAATAATCTTCAAATAAAACTGTAGAGTATTATCACGTTTTATTTGCAAATTATTGCCCAGGTTTGTGTCACTAAATGATTGAAAAATGATAATTGCGTTTACTTAATACTTTATCTGTGTTTACAGAAAAAGTATGTATATGACTTCATACCTGTATAAATACTCTTTAAATACATGTCTAAATATGGATCTTCACACTTGATTGATTGCGATTTAGAGATAAAAAGGGCGAAGGTGAAACAAAAAAAACTTCAGTAGATCTACGATTGGCTTTTATAAAAATGTATGATCGATTTGCAGATTTGTGATTTCTGATTTAATATTAAAAGGGATCTCTATCGTATCAAGAACTTTAACAATTTTTTTTCTTAGCACGACCAAAAACAAATTGAAATTTTTTGAATTGCAAAGCTCTCGTAAAGATATCTGTCTTATCTTAACATTTTATTAAACTAATTCACCTGTTCATTTCGAGGTGATAAAATTTATTTATGACAAAGTACTAATTAATTATCGATGTCGTTGTTCAAGTACTCTGATTATTGTATTTTAAGCATTTAAGAGGTGTAAAGTCCTAAAATAAAAAGCATGACGCAACTTCTTATAAGTTGGCATTATATGTAAAATTATTATTGGTCAATCGTTGTAGAATTTACAACCTCTATTATCTCACAATCGTTAAAAATTTGGTAAAAGGATTAGCAACAGCGCTCATCGCTCTTAAAACATTTTTATTTTAGATAAAAGCTGTTGTTTATTCGACACGAATTCAAATAACTGACTTAATCTAATAAATTGAAGCTAATCTCTATTTATTGTTCTAGAAATATAGTCGAAATGACACAACAAGATCGATAAGGGTATTTTTATTAAATATTATAAGTATCGCATTTAAATCCTTTCGGTTAAAACGAAGGCGCTGTTATCTCGATGATGAATTTCCGGCGAATAATTTGAGTAGTGAGTTCCGGTGTTCTGAAAACGATAATCGAAAATTTAACAAGAAGGGTATCAGTATTAATAACTGTCAATTTATCAAAAAGACATTAAAGCGTTCATAAAAGCGCGAAATGTGAAACTTTCAAACATTAATTAATTTAATTAGTAAAGTTTCGGACGTTTACTGAACGTAGCTCCGTTATTTACAGCTTCAATATTAGATTATATATTTTATTTCTTTTAACATCTTTCATAACAGTTAGCGTTACAAAACTTTAGGTAGTTTGCTCGAGCAATGGTCGTTTCACTGTAATTAATCGAATACGAATACTGGGGGTACATTTGAGCAGTGTTTACGCAGTATATCAATAAGGGAGTCTCGAAGGCCCCCCTTGACCACGGGCCCTGTGGAATTAAAATATACACCCTCGACCAGAGTGGAACCAAGTTTAGAGTGCAAGGACTCGATGTAAACGCGACCAGGACGAAAATACACATCAAATTTCTTTCCTTCAATGCATAGAATATTCGACGTACCTTTTGAGTAGAACGGTCAGCTTTAGTATTGAAATGTAGCCCACGGTTAAAAGCCACTTTGATATGTATTTCAAATACATTTTAAAACAGTTCGTTATAAGGTAAAAAGGGCTATGGTTTATTTATGGGTGGCGAGGCGAAGGCTGTTAACAGAGAAAAAGGTGGCGAAGGAAATGGAAAAAGGATTCGGAATTTTCGATGGTCAGTCAAAAATTTGTTTCTCATTTTGCACAGTCATGGAAAAATTATCTTTTCTTTGAATTTTGATGTTTACTAGTTGATATTTGTTTTGAAGTTTATCACGAATCCTATCTTTTTGACAACGTTTATCCATTTATATTCCAAAAAAATTGAAACTATGGAATAAAACACTTTACAAGCTGTTACTGTACAAAGTTTTTAAAATTCTTGAATCTTCACTAACTGATTTAATACATTCTTGTTTAATTATTTAATACATTCTTGAGTTGGAGTTATTCGTTATTTTTTTTTTTTTTGATCCCATTTGTACCCTTTGTATATTTTTGGTATTTTTTTTTAATTTGCATGATTTTATGTCGTAGAGTCTCAAGAATATGTAACTTATCAGTATTATAAAAAGTTACTTTTATTGTGAAATTTTTATGAGGCTACATGCGTTCCACATTAATTGTACGGTCCATAACTTAAACTTTGAGATACAGTCTTAAAATAGCTGTTATTATCTTTAATTTTCCACTTAATAAAAAAATATAGAGACAAAAATATAATAATTTTGAAATGGCAAATAAAAACGAAACGTGATCACCAAACAACATTTTGTAAATAATTGAAAAACATTATTTCACCGAATTAAATGAGACAACCTTTGGAAAAGTCGTTCGATAGAATTAATCATTATTTGAACAATTTTATTTTTAGTGACATATTTTTTTCAAGTGCTTGTTCATCTTCAGATAAGGCTAAAACGGAGATTTAGTGTAATTTTAATCTAAAACCGAAGAATAAAAAGGACAGTATATCCTTGACTCTGTTTGCCTAGTCTTAATTTGTCAAAGCGTTATCACCTCTGAAAACTCGTCTAATAAAAAATAAAACGCAGTATTTGTAACAAAATATTGAGATTAAATATCTCACATTATTATTTGATTGTATTTAAATCGGTGACGACATTGTTGGGGTTGGGAAATTTTTAATGAAAATCGTAATCGATTCCATTCCAAGCTTTCAACCAAATGACTGCCTTTGATCGGTGCATAAGAAAACATTCAGACAATGCAGCGTGTTCTTTGCGGACTTTTTTGTGGAGGGTGGTGCTTTTCAAATGCCTCGATTTACATTTAGGCCGCGTTCTCAAAACCTAGTTAAAAAATCATCCAAGGCCGAGGGTTCCCGATAAGAAATTTCGGTGAAATTTGAATTGATGTCCAATTATTATAAATGTGTTGATCTCGCGATAACTACGTCAGAAAGATTACTACTAATCAGGTTAGATTTCAAAGGCGCCGGATGACAGGTCATAAAAATTCGAGAATCACTTGACGATAAATTAGCGTTTTGTCCCCTTTTAATTTGCGTACCCTCGAGGGGTGTGATTTACCTGTTTGATTGGTCGAGCTATTACCATGATAAGATCACTCTTTTAAATATTTTAAAAAGGGTGAATTAAACAGGCTACCTGAAACTGAACGCGTGTCAACCGTGGTAAGCCGCTTGGGACGAGTTAAGTGTTTCAAATCCCTATGCGAAAATACTTTAAATTCCATCTTCCCTTCTTCAGGACCCTAATTTACATCCTTTTACAAGAAGGGTGTCAGTAGTCGATGGAGTTTTATTGTGTCGACACGCGTCGGGAAAAATAGTTTCTATTTTTCTTGGCACGATGTTTGTTTTGATCTTTTCGATTGCACAATGTTTTCGGCGTTATTTTGACGATAAAGGACCGTGTTTATAACAGTGATTCTTCAAATTCAATATTTATCTAGATTGCAGAATTATAGTTCTTACCTTAGTTTAATCGATTTTTTTAAGATCCGGTATTTACGTAAACTATGAGGAATGCGTAAATACGAAGATCACATGAGGCAATAATAAAACGATAAAGAAATTTGATCTCAATTGGGACAAACTGAACCACACACTACTGTTCTAAGTCGTTATTCTACCGGATAATTACATAATTGCTTCATTTTTGAATTGACTACAGTTACTTGTAGCTGTGTTTCTTATTTTCATTTCGGTTTCCTGCGTTTTTACGTTTAATCGTTGGATTAATTAGTACTTTAGATTTCCAACTCGTCCATCATATAAATTTTATCCTTTTAAGCATTTAATTCAGATTGTTTTACAATTGCGAAGTTGCTGATATCTCTATGTAACTAACCATAAATTTACAAATTTACTGCCATTAATCTCTTAACAGAATATGAGAAATAATCTAAAATCTACATTATGACTCTTCGAAATTTTTCTGTGCTAAACTTGACTCCGGGATTTTCGAGCCACTAAATTTTCCAAAAACTGAAATCTTTATTTGTCTACAAGAAAAGATTAGTTCATTATTGCTTTGAAAAACAAGCGTGGCGGAAATTGCGCATATCAATATTGTTTTTGCTTACAGCGCGAAAATTATGAATCAAACTTTTCGGAAGCTGATGATTATTTGTTGTTTTTAGGCCGGAAAATTCACGGAATTTTGTATATGTTTTGCACAAAAGGAAATCCTTGAAGGATTCTAAAAATTTTTCGATTCTTTTGAATTCTGAATACACCATTGAATGGTAAAATTATTTTTTTATCGATTCGAACTCTTGTTTAGCATACTCTTAAATATCATTTTAATTATCTGTTGGCATTAAAACACACGTTCTTCTTTGAGTCGCACATTACCACTAATTCCCAACTATAATTCTGAATGAGCAAAAATTTCAAAGAGAAAGTTCAGACTATTGCAATTAAATAGAAAAAAATACATATTCAGCTATTTAAGCTATTATTAAGCGTATCATAACTGTTATGACATAAAGCGTGTCATTGGAAAAGGGGAAGACGGTAATTGATAGTTGCAGGATCCAAGCAATGCGTAAATAGGTTCTTTGAACAAAAAAAATCATGTTGTAAAATGTTGATATTAGATAATGTGCATTAAAACGACTGATTTGAGTGAAGATTGCGATTATTTCATCAATATTTATCAGTCGTGAAGTACGTGCGATTAGACATTTTGCGCAAGATTTGAATATTTTAATTGAGTGGGTTGGGCGATACGAATAATCTAAAAGTCGCGAAATTATATAAATAATAATAATAAGGTAGTTACTTTACATTTCATAATTTATGTTTGCAGTATTTGGCAAATATAGGAGTGAAGTTGCGCTTCGATTTCCGATAAATTTATTGACATGTTTGTTTAGAATTTACATTAAATATGAGTACGGCAATCAAACAGAAAAATGTGCAATTAGCATTGCGGTTAATGGCGCTTTGTTTGTCGCATATGTTTATGCTACTTCTTTTATTACCAAGTCACGAGGGGAAAAGCCTTCAAATTATCAGATAATAACATTAAAGCATGCTTTGTATCTATACTTAACCGTAAGTGGTTAATTGCTTAAGAACGGAGGAAGCAATTTAAAATTTTTCCGACAAATCGCTTATGCATCAGGGAAAAGGACAGTTGCAGCAGGAGTGGCCTAGGGTCGAACCTTTTAATTACGAAATGGGGATGGGACAATTTATTTGTGCACTTTGAACGGACGTTTATGAAGGGTTATTTATGAGTTTTTTCAACGAAAGAAGCGACGGACGTGTCTGATTTGTTAAAAATAAAAAGCATAGGCAACCAGTTATACGCTCCGGCATGTTTTTCCACGTACCACGTCGACATTTAATATAAAAGTTGTAGCTGTCCTAGCAGTTAGTTTATGCCCTCATCGAGGATGTTTTACATCAATGTCCTGCGGAATATTCGAGTCCGGGTTCGCATATAGGGTCTTGCGACTCGGTGAGTAGGTCGTATATAACGGAGGGAGTCTTGGGGATAACCGTCCTCCTTCCTGAAATGACCGGCCGAGCGGCACCTTGCCATGATAGTCCCCATTGATATACGGCCGTAGCAGGTTATACATTCCATAAAACATATATTGAAATGTCACTAGATGAGCGGCACATGGAACTGAATATGACTAAAATGGACGGCTGGCTTGCGGCCATAAATTTCGCAGGACTTGCCCGACGGCGGGCCCTTTCCGATAGATAAATTAATTTTTGATGACCATACATCTCGACCACTTACGGATAACAATCGCTTTTTAGCAAACGGCACAACTTTCAGACAAATAACAAGAGAAAAACGGAAACCAAAAATTCACGACACATTTTTCATGCATGCTAAAAATCAAATCGTCGGCTTAAGTTTTTAAATTGCAAAGTTCATTTTCGGATAAAATGCGTTTTCCATTTTGTGAAAAACCTAACAAAAAAGTTTCTATTTTCAGCATTCTATTTTCAGTCCTCAAGTTTTCAAATCTCAGATTTGAAGGCAAATATGCGAAAAATAAAGATTCCTCGAGCTCCGTTAAAAAAATTGAAAATGAACTTAGCAACTTAACGACTTAAGCCGACAAAATGTGCCTATTTTTCCGGACTTTATAACTGCCCTATTCTAAAATTTCTATTTGGAGAGTCCCGATTTTTTTTAATTGCTGAAAATTGATAGGTTCTTACTTTCTGTCTGGCGTAGTTTTGGAAATATTGAGCATTAATAATTTTAAAAATTTAATTGTTTAACTCAGTTTAGGCACGGATTTGAACGCTACGTGAAATTCTGCGTTAAAACGACAAGTAATAAGTTAAATTTACCCTAAAAATAAATGATTTATCGACCGAAATAGATTTACATAGTTTTTTCGAAGAAATAAAATTTTTGATTTCAAAAAAACAGATTTTTAGCAAATAATATGCAAGAAAAACGATAGCAAAAACTGCATTTGTCTATCTGGTACCAAACCTTTAAAAGTTTGTCCCTATGGCGACTACCCGAAATTTGAATTGGTCATAACTCCCTTATTTGTTGACGTACGGAAAAAAATATACAGTTTTCGATTCAGCGAAAAATTATGCGTAAGATAAACCGCAATAAGATTAATTTACTCCAATAATAAGAAAGATATCGAACGAAATAGTTTTTTTTTATTTTGTGGTGATTTTCAAGATACTTTTTTGAGTTATATGATCAGTCAAAAGAAGCCCTTTATTTGTTCAAATTTCAGATCAATAAGACAAGTATTTTACGAGATGCGAAAAATTCAGCGTTTTTTTACCGTTTGAGACAGATTTTTTTTTTAAATTAACCATCGAATTTTGGATATCTGGGAAATAATTCTAGACAAAACAAGTGCGAGAAAAACGATGGCAAAACTGCATCTTTCTATCTGTAGCAAATTTGAAGTTAGTGAGTATTGAAATTTTCGAAAATAAAAACCAACAGTTTGAAAAATATTGGCTATATCTCAGTTATTTGTTGGCGTACGTGGATTTTGAGCATAAAGTTCTGTAATTCAAGATATAAAAAGTTAAGTTTACATTAAAAATAAGATAAATATCGACCGAATTAGATTTACATGGTTTGAATCGGAATTTTTTTTTGTAAAAATCAAATTTGAAAAAAATGTAAGAGCAAATTTTTAGCAAACAAAGTACGACAAAAGCGACTGAAATTTTAAGTAAAATAAACCCATCTTCACGATTACAAATACATTTTTAATGTTTCTAGGGCCGGTTTACACAATAATTTAATTGAAATTAAGTTAATCTTACAACTAATTTGACGATTGGTCACATTTGATTGGCGGAAAAATAATCACATGTCATTTTAATATGATGTTAAGTATTTAATCGAAATTAAAGATTTAACATAGTTTCTGTAAACCGGCCCCTAAAATTTTATTTTTTTCTGTAAATTATGAGTGTCTAAACAAGAAACGAGATAATTCTTCTACAGAGCTAAGAGAAATAGGAATTTTTGAAATAGCCGTAAAATGGTTTCTGGTTGCTCCTAGAAGATTTTACTTGATGAAAAGTCTGTAAAAACGGAGTGATTCCAAATTAAATACTTGAGGGTTAGTGAAAACTGCTAACAGTGTTCACATTGACGACTTCAAATTTCGTAAGTGTCCATCTTGATTGCTTTTTATTAACACCAATTATCCAATTAGTTGTCAATTTATCAATTCAGGATCTGATTGGGCGTTAACTAATTATTATTATCTACCGCTTGGTCGATAAAATTTTGTAATACTTAGTTGCCTTTAATTTTTAATTTCAATTGCAAAAATACACGGAGCGTTTATTTTATTAGTAAGATTAATAACACAACAGAATTTCAAAACAGACCCAATTAAAATGATTTATAGAACACAGCTAATTTCAATGACACTGAACTTACTCGCGACAATTTGTTACATTTTGGAAAATAATTTCATTGTCTTTTCTAATGTCTGTACTTAATTTGCAAAGCGCGTAAAATGATACAGTTTACGCCATTATTTAAACTACAAAGTTGTCATTCAATGCAGTCATTGAACTCCAAAGTACATTAAAATTAAAGAGCGCAATTTTCACACCTGAAAACCTGCAATGTAATTTTGTAATTAAAAGACTATCTGTACTGCTTTTAACGTAACAATGTGAATTTAAGGAATGAGCAGTTGAGCTTGACTCGGTACTTTTAATTTTTTTTTTGAAGATCCGCTAAATATTGCATGTGTCCGAGAGTGTCCCTTTAAAAGACTCAAAGTGGGGTGGTAAAACAGTCAATCTTTATCGAATTCTCACGTCTGGCGTGGTCCATTTGTCCCTCCGTTTCAGATTGCCCTTCTTGTTCGCAAGAGTTCAACCCCCACAGCAGGAGACTTTCTCTTATTTAAATCGAATTATACTCAAGTTGAAAGGTGCTTCATTCTCTCGAAAAGTGACCCAATCCACTTCGAAAAACGTCCACTTTAGTTTTGTATAATTAAATGAACAAAGGCCAAATTCAAATTTATCGCCATCGATCGAGTCGGAGAAACATTGTACTGCGCATGCAATAATGATATCCGATCTAGCTAGTGTAACTAATTTTTTTAATTGTTGCGCTTATGTCTGGGTACAGTTAAAATTTGCAATTTCTCTGTAATTTTCATTTTATTACCGGAATTCTATAATTAGACGATGCAAAATTGATGTCGGACGAAAAGCAACATGTGACATTAACGAGAAGGGGTGACTCAGCGAATTTAGGGATTTTCGTAATAATCTGTCAATGGGGTATGTTTCGAAAATCAATGATGTTCGGAAATTGAGTGTCTCCCCAAAAGCGCCGACTTAATAGACAAGCGGGCTGTTTGTCACGAAATCAAAATGGGACAAAATAATTGGATTATGATTTTAAACTCCCTCAATATTATCTAAGATACTCACTCGGTGAGAGTGGCAGCCTCGTCTGGAGCGCAGTCTTGGAGTCTTCCGTGGAAGGCAGTTGCATTTCCTGTCGCCAGGTCATTTCTGGATCATTTAACCATAATTTACCTGCAAAGATGTCATTTTAGAACCCACGTGAGCATGAAATCAATAATTGGTGACGTTCTCTCAAAGGTAAACAGAGTCGGAAATTCTATGCTGATTCTCCGTCCGATTCGGGGGAGTTAAAGAGGGGGCGGTAGTAGCGCTAACTAGGGTCGCACTAATCAATAACCCCCCGCCGCCCCCAACCGGAACACACAGCTTCCACTCCGGATCGGCCACAACAACGATTCAGGTCTTCAACCTTTGCACTTTCATACGGCTCATAAAAGTACTGAATAAACATTTTCCGGGAATGCGAGCGTTTTTTCGGCTCTGATTTTTCTGTAACCCAAGGTTAAATGTGATCTTGCTCTTAATAGTAGAGACATAATCGGTTCAAAGAAACGGTCAACGCGGTAGCTAGTTGATTATTATTTTTGGTAATGATAGCTTTGCTGTATTTACAGTTTTTTTCGTGGAGGCTGTTTCACAGGGATTTGTGGGTTTTTATGTGTGACCGCTTCAAGTTTGATTGCCGGGAAAGAAATTATCGAGCTTTTCGTGTCGGAACATTTCACGTGAATATTTTACTTTTATTTTTCTCCGCAATTAAACATCGTTTTTTGGTTATTAGGTTCGATATCCGAAGGCTTTTGCCGCTAGAACATGATCAACTAATATTTATGTTTGAGAAACAACTAATCTTACTCCAACTTAGCAAACTTGTTTAAGATCCAATAAAAAACCCATTCCAACAAAAAAGCAAAAGGAATTTTCTACCTTCAGTAATGTTCCTTCAACAAAAAAAAAATTGAACTTGCCACTTATCTAGACCGTGAACTATTAGAAATTCCCCAAGAATTTATTATCTAACGACTGATTATTTATTTAAAACAAAACTAATTCCTTCATCCACCATGCACTTTCTCCATTTTCGCCGCCGTTTTACATGTGTATAACTTGTTCAGTCTCCAACCAAGGGCATTGAGGCGCAAAGACAAACAGTTCCCCCTTGTCTCCCGGTGTCTTCTTATATTCTTGTACCTTCTTCGTTCCTTTTTTCTCCCGTATTCTCTGATTTGTGTCGGCGATGTCCATCGTGTGGGCCGCCATGAAAGCGTCTGCGAAAAGCAGGCCGCAATTTACTTAGACCCCTCGAATCAAATTGTGAATCTTCAAAAGAATAGACCACCCCTGCACTAACCCGCGCCAAACTAAAATACCCCTATTTCACTTTTATTTAACTCGGTTTTATCTCTCTAAATCGGTGGATGTTGAATCTCGGACTACCAAGCTTCGGGAAATGGGAGATTAAAGGAGCTAGTGGACTGGAGATAGAAGAGGAGTTTTACATAGCAAATAAAGGGTTTTTGATTTAAAATTAGATTTAGTTCGTGTTTGGAAATTGCGTAATTAATCTAAATAGCCTTTTACATAAAGGCCTGTATTATTGGACGTCCATTTCCGCGTGCACTTAATGGGAAAATTGCATCTTTAAACTTTCCAATATTCCACCCCCTCATCGACTCAACAATTCTTGAACGCTCTGCTAATACCAGTAATTGTAAAGCAACTTTATAAGGTGGATCGTTCCGCCATCCCTGTTTTTTAAACGTATGCAGATCTAAAGGGGTAGTTTACATAGCGCACGCGTATCCCGCCCATATCTCTATCGATATTATGTAAAAGTCGGACGCGTGCGCGACCTAACGCGTTTTACATGTACATTTTTATGAGCATCCCTTCATTTCACACCCGATATAAGATTTCAACCCTTACTAGAAGGGTACCCAATGGCAACGCGTGCTCAACGGGTGCCTTCCTGGTTTTTCTAGACATTCGATCATCTCGTTTGCTTTTCTTATTTGTCAATTTTTTTTTGTTAAGCTTCCGGTTCATAAAAGCTCGCTATTGTGCGAGTGGAAAAAAGCAGAGGCCACGCCTTTTGTTATTTTAATTCGTAATTGTTTTTTAGGTGTAATTACAGTTCCTGCCGCGGGAATTAATTGTTGATTAGCATAGGAAGCGTCTAGTGGAAACGGCGATTGGCCACATGCCGTTACAAAAGTGTTATTTACCATTTTTTACGATTTGAAAGCATGTGGTTCTATTGTGCACACACGCCTGGTTGTGTATACCTGGGGTGGCAACCCTTAATGGCGAAAATAACCCTCTAACTGCCCCCTCCCTCCGCTTTTGCACATCAGCTGTGCTGAATAAACAGGCGAAGATTTGTGACGGCTCGGATTTTTTTATTCCTTTACAAAACCTTTCTTTAAGAAACCTGAAATAATATTTCTTATTGTCATGATGATGTCTGTCGTCTTAAGGAATTCAATCCGAAACATGGCGATTGAAAATTCAACAAATTAAATACGTTACAACGGACCTGCAGGCCCTTTGTGCCCTTATGATAAATGTTAAAGTGTGCAGCGCTCGTGTTGTAAAGTAGCAGATTTTTATGTTTGCTATTGTGCGAAGCGAACCCTTTTTTTTTTCAAATCGCGTGTTCAAATATCAGCTCGGAGCAGATTGGACCTTCCCGAACCAATGGAGGCGAGTTTTGCATAATTCACTTAAAAATGGATGTTCCCACGTTTTAAAATTCATATAAACCCCCATAAAAAACGGTTCTCACCCCATTTTTTGCGATGAATAAAATTGACAAGTAGGTAAAATCGCAATGGGTTTGAATAAAGGAGCACTTTACCCTAAAAAAACGGAGATTGGGGGAAATCTGATGATTTGACCCAAATCCTTCTTTATAAAAAACGACGTTTTTTAGAAATGTGCAACGGAATTTCTCAAGGGTTCCGAAAAGGTTGAATTTCACATTAAACCTTTCAAATTTCTCATATTCGGGGTGAAAAAAAGGGATTTTTAGAGAATAGCGTAAACCGTTACAAGGAGTCTTTTAACGAACTTTTTAATGGCGAAGATTCCAGAACGGGTGTATAAAATTGCTAAAAAATCGTTGCGTCGTTTATCAGGAGGTGACTTACAACGGACTTTTGGAACCGTTGATTTTTTTCTTTCTATGATGGATAACGGAAATTTCGTCTGAAATGAGATTCATTTCAACGGCTTTATCAAATTTTATGCTACCGTTTCATTGGAGCTTGTAATTATCTGAAGCAAAAACTTTAGAGTGTTTATTTTTACTTTTTTCGACGTCTTATCTTGATTAGCTTGAAAAAATTAATGATTCTAACTTATTTTTCTCGGTTTCTGCGAGAAAGTTTGTTGGAATTTTTATTTTCGTTGCTCATTATTATATTTGCTTCTGTTTTGTTGCGTAATCTAGTTTCAGATGAAGGATTTTATACTGACATATTATTATTTATAATACTCGA
This sequence comes from Gnatocerus cornutus, assembly GCA_029298725.1. NCBI lineage: Eukaryota > Metazoa > Arthropoda > Insecta > Coleoptera > Tenebrionidae > Gnatocerus > Gnatocerus cornutus. The sequence continues at coordinate 8,433,072 of CM055516.1, forward strand.
ATTGCTACGTGTTTGAATAGTTCAAGCCTAAATGTTTTCGAATGGAAACAACCCAGAGCTTGGATTTTAAATTTTGGAATTAGAAATTGTGTCATTTTAGCAGATCGATTCTCTATTGTCTCAGATTTTTCGATTGTCAAATTCTCAAGTTCTTTAGGATAGTTGAGATCTTATGTTCTCAAGCTAAGAAATTCGCAATTTTAGAGCTGTTCGGGTTCAAGTTCATCAATTTATTCGTTTTTTCTGCAAGAGTATCAAATTTGATTCTTTTGATTTTTGGATTTATAGATTTTGAAAACTAAGAAAGCAAAGAAACGAGCGAGAAAATTTGAAGAAAAGTGTTTTTAAGAATTTAAAGAATCATAAATCACGGATAATCGAGTTGTTAAATAAATAATAATAATAAATAATTATCAAAAATACAATTTATTCCCAAACACCAAGATGTGATCCAATAATAGTATATTTTGTTATACGGCAGAAAAGTGGTACTTTTTGTCGAGCAATTAAATTAATTTAAATTAAATTGCGAGACAGCAATGCCACTTTTCGGCCAAACAACAAATACTACTTTTTCTCCAAACGTTAGATTTAGTTTCACGACTGACAATGAGTGAATGCAAATTGAACTAAAAACATGGACGGCAATGCATGTAGTTGTCATTGATGACATTTACTGTGAAAAATATTGGTTTCAAAGTTAAGATTGTGCAAGTGCTATAAAATGTAAGTCTCAAATAGTAACCGTTACAAAAAGTACTTTTTCTGCCTAGGCAGACAAAGTGTTTCCATGTCAACGAGCGCTTTTCATTACTTATAACAAAATTGCCAACTTTACTGTCTAAAAACGACTAAAAAATGGTGACTTTTTGTGACGTTTTAAGGCAACATAATTATTTGGAAAGTTTTTTTAATTCAAAATATATAAAAACTTTCACAAAATTTATCAACATCTTAACAATAACAGTTTATAATATTAAAAGAAATTAAAACAATCAACTCTTATCAACTACATATTTTGTAGTAAAAAAATCTGGCACTTTCATTTGTTTCTTTTTTGGTCTCAAAATTTTGTTTACCACTTGGATTTTAAGTTTCCTTAATTATAAAGGTTTTTATTGCAAAAGAATTTATTTCAAGCATTTTTGTTAATGTTTGCGAACACTATTATTCAGACAAAAATTTTAACTCATAATTTTAAGTTTTCAAACATTGGAAGCCAAAATACGATGTAGTTGATCTTTGATTTGTGTTTTTTTTGTAACGCACGGATAATCGAAACACGGATAAATGAACGAACACCCTTGCACGGAGGTTCTACTGTACTGAAAGTTTAAAAGGTTCTTCATCTGAATTGAAGGAATACAAAAATCTAGAGCATCCGCTGAATTCTGGATTGAAAGCAAAAATCCAAATTGTCTAGACGCTCTAGAGGTTCCGTTGCATATTTTGCATCAATATTCTATTTATTTTATTCCAAGTTGAAAAATAGTTTGCTATTGCGTTTTTTATTTGCACAATTGAATAAAGAATGCAGCATAACTATCTCGATCGTCACAATTTGAATACTGGTTATGTAAATATTATTGTAATTATCATCCAGTAGCAACCAAGCTGTCAACAAACCGCCCGAATAAAATGGTGTCAATTTCATTTCTCGCCGGGCAAAAGTAGTAATTTGAAATTCAGTCTGAACAATCTAAAAATTGTGTTGACAGGTAAGCAGCAACCCTCGCTTAGAAATAGCGTTCGTTTATTACTGGAAATAAAATTAAAATAAATTCGCCGATTCTCGTTGGTAAAAGGATCGAATGAAGGCAATTCTGGTCGTTGCGTTGGCAATTCAAGTTCCTGTATGCGGCATCACAAAGAATTTTGAAATTTCAATTTGAAAATGAAATGGAATTCAGTGGATTGCGGACCAATACTACGAAGAGCATTATCGAGTCTCTAACCAGCCAATCATTTGAAAACCTTATACAAGAGGAAGATAGGATCTCCCCATCCCAAAAAAGCTCGGCGGGTCTGGAGAATCAATGATTACATTTATATGGGAAATGAATATCCATTCCACCATAATAGAAACGCTGTCACCTCGGTGACCTCCAGCATTTGTCGCAAAATTACCCGTTTAGTATCAAATTTCTGCGGTGGGCCACGCAGCAAACATAAAAAAAAGATTAAAAATGAAAGTTTTCGTGGTAGATAATCCTCGTGAAACGCATAATTAATGAAATGATTTTAATAGAAATAGCATTATGATGATGAATAATTGTGTCCGTAATAAGCGCAGACCGTTATGGTGTTTTGCTCATGCAAATCATAACTGAGATATCCTTTTATATCACAATGTGCATAACTAATTCATTTATTCAACTGATTATTGCTGAGAAAGAAGCGCAGTCAAATGAGTTCAGAGAAAACGAGTTGCGTCGAAGAGAGCTTCTTGAGCGGCGTCCGCCGAGAACAAAGCTCGCGATAAAACACGTGTATTTATAATCGTAAACTAATATTTATATCTGGAGATGATTTTATTACGGGTCTACGCGGTGTTCTCCGCAGGGGTGCTCTAATCATTAGTTCTTAAACCGGCAGGTACGAGCCACTTGAACACATTCACAAAACTGACTTTGCCTAATTAAGAGCACGGCCAAATTTCTTATGAATATTCACCATCAGCAGGTATGAATGCATTCTACGAATCGGACAACATATAATTACCTGCATCTCCATAAAGAATAAGTATAACTTTGTTGTATTCATCAACGATTTTATTAACAGTTCACACACGCTACGATTCAGCGTTTACACATTCACAATTACCCCGTCGTAAAAAATACGTTTCTATGAGTTTGTTCATCAAATCTTGTGGTATTTTAACAAACCGATCCGCAATATCGGGAAATACTGGATTGGTGTCTTGTCACAGCCCGAGCGACCATATCGAGAAGTGCATTTCTTACTTATCTTCAATTTGTTTGGCAAAAACGACCAGACGGAAGGACGGGCATTAATGATTAATTAAAACGAAAACCGGTAGAGAATATTCTCGACAATTTGTTGTCAATGTAGCTTTTTTATAACTGTTATTGTTAAGCGTAAGGATTGTTGTGTATTTACAACAAAATAAAATTAATTTGCTCATTAGTAAACACTGCACGGAGCAGGTGGGTTTTTTGAGTCTCCTTGCAATTCTCCCATTTTTATCACTACCACAGTGCTTTTTTTAGTTGTTTATACGTTCCCATTCTTCGCCTTTTTGCGCACTTCTGAACGCTTTAATAAGTGAAGAATGTCTTTTATTTTGCCTAATAATCGTTGATTTCATCGCGTTTTTGTTATCTCGCAGTACTCAAAAATGTGCATAATAAGAGCAACAATGTATGTGAACATTTTTCTGTTTTACATTTACGACTTACGTTACATACTTAACATTGTAGTCGTAAAAATTATCTCCACATTTTAATTATCCCATATGAGTTCTGTATTTTAAACAAGCTAATTGCACTAATTTTTAATAAGCAGATCTCGAAATCGAAAGATTTCCATATCTGCTAAGTTAAGGCTTTTACTAATTGCTAACATAATTAATGTAAATTCACAGGAATAAGAATGAATATAATGATGATGAATGGATTCTAATTTGCAATCTGCATGGAAGGTTAAGAGTATCGAATGTGAAAATAATAATTATCTCTAGATCTGCAAAAATTTGAGTATCAACGATTCTACTCACACTTCTGCACCGATTATCTGGTTTAATTGTTGGTTAATTAAGACGAATGTCCATTATTTAATGGAGAGTAGATTTTATCGAATCTACCGTAACGAAAACCGTGAAAAGATTTAAGTAAACAGTCCATGTAAAAATATTCAAAAATGTGTTCCTCCACTAGCTTCGTCCAAAACACCGGAACTCGCGCCTAATTTCCATAATAAGCGATCAATTTGCGAATCTGTTAAAAATTCCGACGCCCAAATACCTCCAAATTTAGATTAGGAATCTCGTCCTAATTATCCGAAACTGTCAAAATATGAAAAATGAGCACCAAAACCATTAACTAATGGCGCTTTATCTTGTAAAAAATGTTAATACGGCACCCCCGAAGCACGTCCGGTGCGCTAAAACAGGTAAAGTTCCCGATAAAAATGATTGACATGTTAAAAGAATTTGAAATAAGGTCGAATTATGAAAACCCAAAGCTCTTGAGCGAGCACAAAAGCCACTTCGAGGTAATTAACAAAATTAGGGTTAGATCAGCTCATTGTGTTGGATGCAAGTGCAGTGAAAAGTCCGAAGAAATAAAGTAAAGCGTTAATGGTTGCCGACCGCATTAACCTTCTTAGGTCGGGGAAAACGGACGTCGATAGTACCTTGATTTAAGCGGACGTCCATTATAAGTCGAGGTTGGCGAAGAAGGGCGCAGGGCTACCACCCAAAGCCCGCTAACTACCCGCAGAAATAGAACTAGTAATTGAATTGTCTTGTTGGCAAGCTTGCTTCGTACAAGTGCTACGGATAGAGCGAGAAACACGCCTACGATTTAACTGCTCGACCCCCAACTCATAGAAGTTGGTAATTGAATTTTACCCCTAGATATATATTTGCACCACGATAAATTCTATTTCAATATGGCCAATCTGGACGCCGTGTCTTTTCCAAGCAAATTGGGATCGAACGAACCCTAATCGGAAGAGAAAGCCAGCGAACTTAATTGCGGCAATGAGAAAGAATCTAAAATCAAAATATCACGATTCTGAAAGGAATATCAAAAATTCTATTTTTTACAATAGTATATTATTTTACGAGCATGCTATAAGGTCCATTATTCACAAGATTAATGTTTGCGAGCGAGTAGAATGAATCAACTGAATGAATAAGGGCCATAACATGCGAGTGTTAAACTATGCTTTATTTACGACCCTTCACTGAAATAAATATGACATCACTAAATTCTTTGAAAGACTAATTTAATTTTTAGAGCGCGAAACACGTAGAAATTTTAATATAAGAAGTGTTCAAAAGATTTTACACGAAAATTAACCGAATTAAATTATTGACATTTCTTTTCATGGCTCCCTTCGCCCATTTTAAAACACAGTTGTAATATGACCAGAACTCAACGAATTTTGTCCAATCAAAACCGACGAATTTCATTAAATTCATTTTACAATAGTATATTATTATAGGAGTATGCTATGAGGTCCATTATTCACAAGGTTAATGTTTGCGACACGAGCTAGCTTACGAGCGAGTGGAACGAATCAACCGAGTGAATAAGGGCCATAACATGCTAGTGTTATACTATGCTTTATCTACGACCCTTCATTGAAATAAATATGACATCACTAAATTCTTTGAGAGACTAATTTAATTTTTAGAGCGCAAAACACGTACAAACATTTTCAACTTGTTTGCTTAAGAAATTTTAATACAGGGTGATTTTTAAAAAACGGCAGGTGTTGTAGAATTTTTATTTATGAACCGATCTCAAAAATTTAAAAAACAAATTAAATGGTTTTTAAACAAAAAATATTTAAAAAAAAAAATATCAAAAATGAAAAAAATTAGGCAATAAAAGTTAATAAAATCTAGGTATATGATGTCAAAAAAAAAAGAATGCCAATCCTTTCTGTTATTTGCTGATTATTGACATTACAATAACGGCATTCTTTTTTTTTGACACCATGCACCTAAATTTTATTGACAATTTTTTTTCAATTTTGATAATTTTTTTTTAAATATTTATAAATATAATATTTGTAAAAGTAGAACACATTACACATTTCTGAATCAAAAAAATTATTATCTTACAAATTATAAAAAAAAAATATGGCTGCCAATTTAAAATAAGAAAGTTGAATATCGCCCAAATGATACTAAGACATTTAGAAAAATTCTAAAATCATCATCATTTATAGTAAATTAAAAAGAATTTAATTTGTTTTTAAAATTCTTGAAATCGGTTCATAAATAAAAATTCTACAACGCCTGCCGTTTTTTTAAAATCACCCTCTGTATAAGAAGTGTTCAAAAGACATTACACAAAAATTAACTGAATTAAATTATTGACATTTCTTTTCATGGCTCACTTCGCCCCTTTTGAAAAACAGTTGTGATATGACAATAACTAAACGAATTTTGTCCAATCAAAACCGACGAATTTCATTATTGCGACGGACGTAATTATAGCCATCATTGTTAGTCTAAAAGAACACGTTTGATAAGAAAATTATCTGACAGTCGTAGATAAACATTTTTATCAATAGACCAACTTTTTGAAATGGTAGAATTTCAGCCCACTGCTAGCCAAAACGTGATTACAATGAATTTGAATTTCCGCTATGAAATTCGGTTGCGAGCGCGGTTCTATTGAAGATAAGATGCAACTCAGCACGCCTTTAAATTCTCTTTTTCCAGCTAATAAACTCCGCTGCATTTAATTCCCATGGTTATCCTGCACAATTAAAATAAATTATCATTTTTATTCGATGATGTTCAGCTAGTATACAAACTTTGCTCTCCGAAGAGTTAAAATTTCCACCAATAACTTAATTGGTTCGAAGCCATTAAAAGCCCAAAATTAATTCTATGGTAATAAGGTGTTTGGCGTTTATGTGGGCTATATAGCTCAGCTCCATCATAATTATTTCAGAAATTCTGTATTGAAAACGTCATCGCTTCTCAAGCAGGTGGGATAAAGAGCTCGTTTTTTTCGCTTATGAAAATTGACCGCAACGCAAATATTATTGGACAAAGAAGCGCGATTTACAAAGGGTCTAATTATTGTCGAGACTATTGGTTGGCAAAACTGGACAATGCGAACCAACACCACCTACTTCACATCTGCAATATGCACTGGGTACTTTTCGTAATGACATGTTTGATAAATATGGCGGCGTTTTCTGGAAACGATTAATTCGTCTTTTTGCCTGCAGTGGCGGAGATGTAAAAATGAGTGACGACCTGCAACATTGTGTGATTTTGCTTCCGTGTGGGCCAAGAAAAAAACGTGTTTGATTTCCTGGGAAAAATCGTTCGAGGTGCGCCACTGGCGAAGAACTATGCTAATTGTTGTAGGATTCGGATCCGAATACTCGTGAGCATGCGATATGATTAATCAGTCGGTTCTTTTTCGATCTCTTTGTGAATACCGACCGTGTATTAATAACAAATTGGTTCTTAAGTCGCTCCGACTTAAGCCTTTCCCTCTGGTGCACTATCGTCGAGATTTGTGCTCTCAACTAAGTTAATTAATTAATTTGACTAGCCGATGAGTTCCTAATTTCCCATTGCTTTTTCTTTTATTAGCAATCTCAAATATGACGTTTATTGATGATTAACTTCTCCGACAAATTAATGAATTTCTTCGGAAGATTTCATTAGGGTAAGTGGCTGTGATTTACGGCCGCCATGTTTTACATAAACTTACCTTACAAAAATACGTAATTTGCAGTATATCAACGCGCAGAGCGATCCACACACAAAGATCGAGCATATAAATTTTAAATCTGCATTCTCGCATTCTTTTCGCCGAGTATCGTGTCTGCAGGCTATAAAATGAGAGCAATATTTATCAAAGTCTACTATTTAATCATGCTTTGGTAATTTAGTTACTTCAGCTTATAGTTTAAATGAAATATCGAAGTGCTAGATGCGCGCAATCCCACACTTTATAAACTCGCAAAAAGCACACGAGCTTCCCAACCTGCGCCTGTGGTTTCCGTTTATCCAAATTCTCACATTTTTATGCAAATCACCGCTGATGATTTCATCAAATAGCCACGTCTAAATCGACGCTTTGACACACTTTAAAGATGTATTGAGTTTGTAAATCTTGTTACGTAATGGTAATGAGATTCTTAGGTTATTTTTGCAACGGCTGTTGTAATCTAAAGACTCGTGGTCATTACACAAAACATGAAAAATTTACTATCTCTGCAAGGTAGCCAAGATACTCGAACAAGTGTTCTTTTAATTGAGAAAATTTTTTCAACGTGCGAATAGAATAAATTCTTGCATTGTAAGCGGACTTTTAATGGCGCACTTTGAAATAAATTTTACAGTCTTTTTGGTCAGTTGTCAAGACAATACAACTCATTGATTTATGGTAATGACAAGTCCTGTGATCCATCGCGGCAACTATTGTTTGATATTCTAATGCTTTCAGTGAGGTAATTTAAAAATTTTAAGTCAAAAAGAGTTTTGCAATGTCACAATTGATTAGCCCATGCGCGGCTCAACTCATCTATTTCGTGGAAAGACAACATCAAAACAATAAAACCGAATGAATTATGCAATAAAATGATCCAGGAGGTAAAAGTCAACAACTCCATCAATTATCGGTTTATATCTTAATAACGAAGAGTCAATGAACACGATGCCGGTGTTCCGTAAGGAATTGTCAAGGACCTCCGAGTCAAAACAGAGGCTCTAATATCTATTAGCATAGCGGTCGTTAGAATCCCATAAGATTTTTTTGTCTCGATAAGTAGGTCCTAGGCATATAATTTAATGTTTTATGGGGGTTTAGTCATGAAACCAAGAATAACGAATTCCGAGAAGACAAATTCGTTGGTAACGAGGAAGACGAACTTATGCAACAATCAGTTAATTACGGTCTTGCACGACATGAGAATTTTTTTTTGATCTCTGATAATTTTGCATAACTTTGGACCGCAATAAAATTTTATTGTTTACGAACATCATGCACTAACAACCATTATAATTTACGACGGCGGCCACGCATCAGTTACCTTGTTGTCCATTTGCATATCCATATCTACAATGTTTAATTCTTCGCGAATCAACACGCACCACGAACATGTGCGAAATTCGAAAGTTCCACTTTTTTCACCAAAATTAATGTTATTAAATCGATTACTACTGAAACTCGAAAGCGTTTGAAATAGAAGGCATGCACTGTATAATTTCTGTCGATTCCTGGTAATTCGGTAAAAGCACAAGTCTCTCGATGCACTCTATTGCATGACAACCCCACCGGAAGTGCACCTGTGATTCGTTAATTTCATTATTAAGTATTCCATTACCGCAATTAAAACGGACACATATTCAGAAACGAATAAGTCGTGCATACTCATTACCGTCCGGATGTGCATGTTGACGAGGACCGTTGCAGATTTTTGATTTCCCGTCGGAAAATCGTGGCGAAAATATTAATTCCCATTTTTTTTCAGATAACGAGGGCGTCCCAACGGAGGTAAGTGATCTAAGTCGTTGTTTAGCGAAGCTACGTTGCTTAATTTTGCTTAATTGTTTCGATGACAAGCAGAAATCTTACGCGATGAACATTCAAAAAAAGTGGTTTCAATGTGATCACTATCGAGCGGGTATCTGTTTTAATCGCAGTTAATTTTATTATGAGATGATGCCGATTTCTTTTAATCTCGACGTTTTGGGGAGTCTTCAAAACATAAAAAACAACTAAATTATCAAGGTCCAAGGAGTCGCAACTTGTAAATTACAACAATTCTTGGGATTAAATGTGCCCTTTTCTCGCTGGGAATGAAAATTTAGCCGTGGGCAAGCTGTTACTCTCCACCGGACGACAAAGACCAACAATGAATATTATCTGAGGTAACTATCCATGAGCGCGCTTCGCGACATCGAATTACCTCTCGTCTTGAAAAACCGTCAAAAACGCACCGTGTGCAAACTGTTATTAGATTCAACGACAAAAATTCTTAACAAGATCCTTGTTGATCTGTTGATGGTCGAAATCGTTAAAGGTCGTTTAATACTAGACTGCAATTAAAAGATATTCATTTTTAGGGTCGGCTAACTTCGAGAATCGTAATTATAACTCGCGCAACGATTAAAAAAATATTATTGTATATTAAGAACGGAGGCGATTATAGAGATCGGTTAGAAACTTATGGGTTCAATTTGATGACGAGGGAAAAAGAAAAAATTAAGCTTCGGGAAAAAATCCGAGTGTATAATGCGTATTATTAAAATTACTACAAAGTGTACTTTCTATTCTAATGGAAGCGGCGCAGACTTTATTATTTGTGTAATTTTAGTTAGATAGAAGTCACGAATTAAGAACTCAGAGTGTGTGAAACGCTACAGATTTCCTACTGATAAAATACCAAGACAATTAATCTTTCTAATCGCGTTCTGTTCAAACTTGTAATAAATAAATATGGAGAAAAAAAGCACAAAATAAATCATTATACTTGCTAAACTAATTAGAAATAATTACGACAGGCGGAATACTCGAGTTTTGTTGCTAAGAATCCGGTTTTAGATAGCCAGAAATCAAAAATTCAATCTGTTTCGGTTCCATTTTTTCGGAATCTTTGGTGCTCCATATCTCCGGAACTGTGACACATTGAAAGCTGCAGTTTTCGCCATAAAGATATGGAAATATTAATTCCGTTATTTGTGAATCTACGATAAAGAATTACATGTTTTAGATTCTTCGTAAAATTCTGCGTAAAATGAGCATCAATAATTTAAGTTTGCTCCACAAATAAGCAAGATTCAATTAAATTTACGCACAATGAAATTTCGAATCCGGGATATGTGGCAGCGGATTCTTATCAGCCCAAGGGCGATAAGAACAATGATGAAAACCGCATATTCATATCTGTCTTAGTTTCAGAAAAATCAAACACTAAATATTTCGGAGCTTCAAAAATTTTGCTCACTGGCGAGAACCCAAAATTTCAAACGCTTTTAATTCGGTTATTTGTTAACTTACGTTAAAAATTTTGGATAAGTTTTGGATTCTGCGTGAAATTCTGCATTAAATGAGCACCAACTACTTGAGTTTGCTTCACAAATAAACGAGATATTGGCTGAATTAAGTTATATATAATATAAAGTAAAATTTTTTCGAGTTATAACAAATCAAATTAGAGATCTATAAACCGGTCAAATTTCAAATCGGTAGGTCGAATAGTTTACGAGTGGCGGTCAAAAACCCAAAATTTCAAAATATTTCATTATTTGAGTCGGAACTCAAAATTCACTATCCGAAACTTTAATCGCTAATTCTTTTATTTGTGAGCGTATGTTAAAAATTCGCATAGTTTTGGATTCTGTGTGAAATTCTGCGTAAAATGAGCCCCAACAATTTAAGTTTGCTCCGCAAATAAGCAGGATATCGATTCAATTAGATTCACGTACATTGAAATTTTGAATCCGGGAAATGTGACAGCGATTCTTATTGGTCCAAAGGCGATAAAAACAATGACGCAAACCGCATCTTTATATCTGTCTTAGTATCAGAGATATCAAACACTAAATATTTCGGAGCGTCAAAATTTTTGCTCTCTGGCGACAACCCAAAATTTCAAACGCTTCTAATTCGGTTATTTGTTAACGTACGTTAAAAATTCGCACAGTTTTGGATTCTGCGTGAAATTCTGCATTAAATGAGTACCTACTACTTGAGTTTGCTTCACAATAAACGAGATATTGGTTGAATTAAATTGTATATAATATAAAGTAAAATTTCTTTGAGTTATAACATAAATCAAATGAGTGACTAGAGATCTATGAACTGGCCAAATCTCAAATCGGTAGGTCGAATAGTTTACGAGTGGCGGTCAAAAAAACAAAATTTCAAAATATTTAATCGTTTGAGTCAGAAACTTTAATCCCTAATTCTCTTATTTGCGGGCGTATGTTAAAAATTCGCATTAGTTCTGTGTGAAATTCTGCGTAAAATGAGCACCAATAATTTAAGTTTTTGTTTTAAATCGGTCTAAGAGCGAGAACGGCATTTTTGAATATTTCGGTGATCATTTTTTTTTAATTTTCGAAACTACGACGACGATAGAAATATGCGGTTTTCGCTATCGTTTTTCTCACACAATTGCTGCGAATACGAAATTCAGTTTTTTCATTTACAGTGCACTTAAATCTGTTTCGGTGAAGAGCAACATAAAATTTCTGTTGATTTAAATAATGATGCGTTTGCTGCACTCACAATTAGTGCTAATTGTAGTTGTGTTTGCTATGGCAAAATTACATCGTCTGAAGCTCATTCGCAAGGAAAAGAGGCTAAAATGAAAGTCTAGGAAGCAAAAAAGTTTTTCTGTTTTTGTCAAATTAGGCGCTACTAAATTATTCCGAAAAATTTCTAAACAATTTCGCATAAATGTCAATCAAATTGTAAATTTTTGTAAGAATGAAAGCGTACTTGGGATTGCGCAACTACTCGAATTACTTAATTGGCAAGGAAGAGAATAAAGCTAATGCAAATCTAGAAAGGAGATAAAAAACAGTGAATGTAAACATGAAATGAAGTCACTGTGATGTGTACAGGACGGAGCATAAATTGTAATTAAGAAAAATATTAGTGTCTAATAAACATAATTGGTGTGTTTTATTTTAGAAATGAAAGTTATATGCGCTCTTTGGTTGCTTACAAGCTATGCCGGCAATGCTAATTAGAGCTGAGAACAATGACAATAAATATTTAGCTAGGGAGTCCAATGGAAGATTTAGTTAGATAAACACCTAGAATTATTCCATTTTCAGAAGTTATTAGGGTCTTTAACAGTGACTGCTTAATTGAGCGTTTTTCACTCGTATACTTCCTCATTAATAAAATCTTGCATTCATTCAATAGAAATTTTACGAGCTCAATAAAATTAGAGCGCATTGTGTGCAAATCCTATTAGCGAATTTCGACCACCCACGTTATATAAACCGTCAAATTTCGATAAAATTCGAAAAAGAATCCGTGCGCAATTTCTCTTTCCGGGGAAGAGCAGCTTCTTGCGCCAAAGAGGCAAAAACGTGTGTAAGCGACATAATTGTCGGCAAAACATCGTTGCACAATAAATAAATATTGATCATGTCTAGTGAAAGTTCGTGCGCTCGTCTTCTTTTTTCACTCGGAAATCGCACGAATCGGAGTTAATTTGCGTATCAAGTGATGTAAAAATGACAAAAAGAAAATTTTTACTCTGAAATTAAGCTAATTTGATTTTAATGCCGCGAGATGTGACAATCATGCCGTAACACCTACCACCATAACATTTTAATTTAATAATTTTGTTTATGTTTGTATAAAGCTAGATAATGTTACGCTGGTTTAACAAATTTGACTGCGGCCTCAAACCGTGACCGCAGACTACTAATTTTACCACCGAGTTTTTCGACAGTTAACTTTGTTTCTTAAGCGAGCGATTTTTTCATTTTGAGTGCTCGACCGGCGTTGTATCAATAAAATCCGTGAGCTCGTTAATTGTTTCCTTCGGAGCCGAAAACGCATTACCGGTAACGCCAGTCACATTACGAAAAAACGCGCGTAATTTACGGAATTGTTTATGGAAATTATGAGCAAGTTTTTGCTATAATTTACAAATGGTAATTACAAGAAAAGATTTTATTCAGCACTAGATTTCCCACGATCGTTAAGCAAACAAAGCTGAATATTATTCATTCGCTCATGTTTTTATTTTAACCTTTGCTTTATTCAGGGCATTTATGCATAATTGATTGCGATTGTGCCTCAAAAGTGGATTGACGCAATTTTGCGACGACTAAACTGGTAATGTCAGCGTAAATCAGAAAATAATGGCATTTTACCTTTATGGGTGCTGACGTCAGAGCCGATCAGCGTTGTTTTTATTCATCTAAACTTAAAAATCTAAAGTCCCGCCTCGGGTTTAATAAAGAAAGTTCGCCTCTGGCGAAACTGAAAGTTCCGATAAATTCGGACCCACGAACTCATAGTCCAGGTAAAATCATGCGACCAAGTTAATTAATTCGTGCATAATGGATAGGTTTCGCTGTTGATTTAGAAGCCACGAAACAATATAAAATCATACGTTTCTTCTCTTATTAATTAATCGTTTTAAATTTAATGATCTTGAATTTTAACGAGGGTCCCTGTCATTAAAATTATTATAAATATTAAAAGAAGGATTGTGGGCATATGCTTAGTAATTTAAATTGGTTGTATATTTTCAAGGTACAGTTATCTGATTTTGGCCCCTGCTAACCGTAAATTTGAGTGCTCAGGTGGAAAAAATACGGACGTCCTAAATCATACCGAGTTTGCAATAAAATAGGGCCAAATTAACATGTAATTGTGACCTTTGCGAATGTAAACATTAAAATTTCTGGCATTGTTGAGACGATGATAAGGATCGCGTGCATATTCATTAGTCCAAACACTTAACAAAATCAAAGCGCGCGAAAATTTGAATAATTGCCTCGACCGGGTCCTCGAGAGCATTAGTATTTTTTCGTGATGCTAATGACGGGCAGCATTAAGAGTCCCCGCCAATTATTCGGCGGGCCCTTTCATAGTAATTGTATTAATAAGCAAATTACGTCGTAATGTGGTAGCGAAATGTGTTTAAGAAAGCGACTTTTTACAGGATACACGCTGTCCGTTAATTTACCGAGTTTTACCTGCGAAACCCGACATATTTTAAAATGCATTAAGTCATATAGTAAGGCAGCTGACCGAGCGGAGGTCGTGTTATTATGCTCGAAGATGGGTGATAAAAAATACAAAGCCAGCAGAAACCCACCGAAAAAATTGTCTCGTCCCACTTGAAAGTAAACAATATTTTGCTCTAATTTGCGCCGAGAGAGCAATTCATCATGTCCCGCAATTAAGACTGCTTCACACAATACGCAAATTCTTTGAATAATGATGATTGCTGAGCTCACCGGAAGGAAAACGTTATTATGCTTCCATTAACAGTTAATAAAGACGCTGCGAATTGATTGCGATCGTAGAAAGCACATGTTGCGTTCGAAATGCTTTGGCGCCATTTTTTCGACGGACGCAGGTAGACGTCCAAAGATTTTTCTCATTAGTTAAGGCCAGGTAAAGAAGCGAAAAGGGGCTGTGGGGTGGATATCGCATGCGAAATCAAGGAAGTTTTTTACGAGCACAAATTAATTTCTTAGAACCGACCAGGAGGGATACAATGAAACAAAGTTGCCTCTGTTCTGTAGAATCTAGAAAGAGGCAATTCTTACTTGTTTGAATTATTCGAACAAATCGATAATTGCAAAGACTGTAGCCCTCTAGGGCGCTCAGTTCTTCGAATTCATTTGTTTCTAAGATACTGATCAGTTGCCAAATATGTCAAAGAGACGATGTTTTAATGTTTCTATTGTCAGTGGAAATTTTGTTGTTTTAAAAGGATTCTGAACGGACAGAAATTTTGTATTTCATTTTTTTAGTTTTTGGTTCTGCTCAGCCCTTTTTAATTGTTAAATTCTGGGCCAGTGTTCGAATTTTCTTAGGCGAAGCTGATTCGCGTTTCTAAACTTAGATATTAAAATCCCATTACCGTCCCAGGATGTAATTATCGACTACTGTAATTTATTCAACAAATAATTTTCATGGGCGAACTGCCACCAGCAACTTAACCCGGGTCAATTATAGGTCTCTAATTGGTGTAACAAATCCTTTAATTCCTATTTTTCGCGCTTCCTCTCCAACGAGGTTCCCAAATTACCCATTTAAACACGAAAAGTTTATTATGTAAATTGTGGGCACTAACAAATCATTTAAATTTAAATAAACTTTTAAACGCATGAATATTCAATCGTGAAATTAAAATCGTGTGTCGGATTTAGTAAACTCCCTCGACGCGCTTGTGGGGATTTCTCCCCGCGGATATGTATATATGTTATGAAAAGAACATTTAAACCTGTTGCAGCCCTTGGAAAGACATCGGGGTTTCTTCAACACGCGATCCCTTTCAATAAACTACCTACCCCCCAAGGTTATGACACTGAATATTTAGTCACAAGGGTAAAAAACTCTACAAATAAGGGAAAGAGATTTATTGCCGGTAATAACCGATTGCAAATTTTCGGCGAGCCCTTTGAATCGTTTTATGAGTTTTCTTACCGTATTGCTTCTCACCGGACGGGGTCACCGGCGAAGTTGCGATTTCTGAAAAAAAGACAAACAGTTTTAACTCTAATCGGCAATTATAATCTAATTAGACAACAGTCGAATTACATTCGGAATCTCGGCTTTCTGTCTACCACATTACAAACCTGAACAATATTTCTTTTCGGACGTGTTATAACACACACGTTACGCCTCCCCACAAATTAAAATATTTATGTTTTGCATACCGTCTTTGATTTATGCGAGTTGGGCAATTCTTTCTGATCGCATCATGCAACGGACAACAAAGAAATTTCTTCAAACGATTCTTCTTTGGTTTAGAAATTTCATGCAGTGATATTCCGTTCAAAATATGCAAAAGAGAAAGGTTTATGAACTTTAAATTAAAACAAGCTCACGTGACTACTCGGATCGAATTTTCATGCGGCAACACCTTTCAAATAAACCGGCAAATATTAGTTCGTTTTTATTTTAATTATATGGTATGGTTCGAGGAGATGTAATAATTTATAGTTTTCATTTACGATAAATGGCGTGCAGTTTTCACTTGAATTAGATTTTTTGATTACTTTAATGTCTACATCCTTTGGGAGTATTTATGACGGGTCAGGACTTAATTTTTTTGACTGCCATTCTAAGACCTCATTAAAATTTATCCGCTCTTGTTCTGCACTCTCAGATTCGCCACAGTTTTGGGATTTACACTTTTTTATTTTATTGCAAATTATTTTAAAACATGTAATAAATCAAACTGAATTATGCAAATCTCGAAGAGGCTTAATTGTTTATTTATGGATAATAACACAGGTCGGAGTACCTAAATTAAAATCTGGGAAAAGAGCTGGGATAATTAAAAATTTCCATTTAAAAAGTGTGCAGTCCTTTGGAGAAATTTTTTATGGTGGTCCCCATAAAAACGAAAGCTTTCGAGGACGGACCCAACGGTCGTTTTTTGCAAGAAATTACCATTGTCCAAGAAGGATAATTTCGCCCGGCGACCTTCAACAAGTAGTGCTTTAAACTTTTTATTTCTTTGGGTCTAAAAATTAGAAATCATAGCTTTTTCAAGGCTATTTTTCTTTATAAAAGCACAAAAAGCGGACCGTAATAATAACACGAATAAACATTGTCGTTTCCCGGCGAGGAGATTTTATTAGTTTGTAATATTCGGAAATTGCAAAAACCGCCATAAAGGAGTTAACGGTGGCGACAGGTACTGCATCAGTACATAAGTCAACAACACCATAAACGTTAATTATTGTGTAACAAGATTAACGACGATTTAGAGTATATTTCCATATTTGGTTGGAAAAAACGTCTAGTTGATTGTTTACAGGTAGAAATAAAGTGGAAGTTTGTTCTTCGAGATGAGCGATGCGTGTGAACCGATTGTGTCAATTTTGGGAGTCGAGGTGTGTTTATCCCGTCGATCGTCCGTTTTTCCCATGTAAATTTATGCAAAAGCGTGTGCATTAGCCGTTAATTTGACGGCAACATTCATTATAATATCAGCTATACCTACAGCTAAATACATCAATTACTGGAACGTTTACATATCATTCACTAAACGCCCAACGCCGGATGATGGTTGCTCAGCGAAGACATGCAAATAATCCCATGATCCGATAATGGACCGATAATAATGACCATTATCATCACTCACTGAAAACTAATAATGAACCATTAATACAACCAATTTATTTCATTATAATAATTCATTTCTTAGGCCTATGACTCAGCTGTCTTGCTCTTCGCCGGCCGCTCCGCTAAAACATTGTTGTCTTCGGTTATAAGTGACCACTCAACGGGGATGAATATTTCACTCCTGTTAATTTTCTTTGTGTAAGGGATCAAATCCTCCCCTGGTCAGCGCTAATTATTAACGATCCCCGCAGGTGTATTTGCGGTTTTCCGACCCGAATTTACGATTGTTTCAGACATGTGACGAAATATTCTTCGAAAGGCAATCGACAAATAACTGTAATTATGACCACTGAAATTGTTCTCGGCGGAAGAATGTGCACATCCTCACAGATTCTACATTTAAATATTGAATAGGACATGTTTCAATGGAGACGGAAAACGTGCCGAAGGTTCCCACTTTTGCGAGCTTATTCTACCTGCGTCAACAGAAGAACTCCGGCAGGTGTCAAAAAAGCGAAGAATGAAACAGGCACATTCTCGGTTCACGAATTTTTACATGTTGCTCGAATCGCAAAACGAAGCGCACTTTATAAGGCAAATTACTGAAAATTGACTGACGGTAAAATTGGTAAATGGAGCTCTCACAATGCACTGCGCGAAATTGTAAATAAAATGTAGCCATTCTCACCGAAGGAGTTCCCACAGGGCCAATATTGGGCCCTCGTTTTTTCTTTGTATCGACGAAATTTCAATGTCTTTAATTTTATAAGTGGGTATATTAATGATGATTAAAGACTTCCTTCTAGTGTAAATGAAACGCGAGTAATTGGAAATGAGTTTTTTGTGAAGATAGTTGGTCAAATGGGGGCAATTTATGGCGAGGCATAATGTAAAAATAGCCAACAGCCTTTATATCATTGCTTTCCCTAGTTCACTAGTTTATTTTATTATACGCTACTCCTAGAATTATCTAAATATTGCATAGCTACATAAATTATCATTGTATTTATTCAACAAATTATGTAACGGTGAATGTGAAACACGCAGAATTTTTGCTTGTCTAGTCGCTAAATTTTTAATAAATCAATTTTTCAATTTAAATATGCGGCGAATAGTGGTGGTCATAATGTAACCTGCCCGCAAACTGAAGGCTTCTAAATTTGAAAAGAATAACTAATGATGTGTTTCGGGGAAGTAGAAGCAGTTTAACAAAGAGGCGTCTTAGTTAAAAATATCTCTATCTAAGGTAAGAAGCAACAAATAGTATTGATACATATGAAATTGAGGTCGCTGCATATTCCATTCACAAAATCCGGTACACTGCAGGAAATTCTTTGATGGCAAAAAATGGTGACAGTTGTGGTCGTTGTTTTAGTATAAATAATTAGAAAAACATAACTTGGAACACACAATGAATGTTTATGTCATTTTCTGAGCACTTCATAGAATTAATAAGGATGACATGCCCATTATGCGGCGACAAAGCCGGCAAACGACACCAAAATAATGCCGATAAAATGGTAAATACATGTCCATTCACTTTACACAGTTTCTTATCTGACAAATAATAATTCGACGCACAGAAGTCGCTATTTTTCTACATGTGAACATAAGAATGTCGTGATGGTGTCTTACCGTCGGTCCGGACGGGCGCGGGACTTGGAAGAGACCTGGGGGACTCTACTGGTGGTCCGACGCCTTCTTCTTCCGAGCTGCTGGAAGGGCTGCTCCCCCGCGCGAATCCCTTGTTCCTATTGAAGTAGACTCCGTTGTTTTGGAGGAGCATCATGTGCTGTTGCGCGGCAAAACTATTAAATTGTTTGAGTTGCGAGGCGACCGTGGTGGCGGCCTTCGTTTTGAACTTGGACATGGTGAAGTCGAGGGGCTGATCTGTCTCGAGGATGACGTGCGAGGGCGGCTGATGCAGCAACATCGGCATATCGTCCTTCTGCCTATTCCAGAACGTTTGTCCGAAGTCGATGTTGTTGTTATTGTTTTTGGGGGTGTTATTGTTGTTCTGGAGGGTGGGTGACGGGTTCGACTCGACCCACCTCCGGACCGTGTCACTTTTGAAATCCGCCAGATTCGATACCTTCATGGGAGTCACTGCTCGGGCTCGGTCATCACTGCACTTTGATATGTCACTGTCACTACGCGGGGTAAGTCATAAGGGCTGGAGCACAAGGATGGCGCAGATTACGTTCTTTGCCGTGCTGACGGCGCTACCGTCTATAGCCGTATAACAACGCGTATTTGCATCGGTAGGATGCTGAGAAGCGGTGGAGGGGGGCCCGAATCCGGGGCTCCGGGTGGTGGGGACGCCGGTTGACCAATCAACGCGCGTCGTATTCCGATATACAATAGTATATAAATTGTATGGATTATTTATTTATTCTACATCTTATGTATGTATTTATGTGAATATATGTATAGGAGCAAAAGGATTACTGTTTCTCCTTTTTCTTCGAGCTGCTGATTTTAATGGCGCACTAAATCAATAAAATACCATTCGAGATTATTTTATAAGGCAGCACGATAACCTCTTGGTTCTCAACCCTCTCAATTAAATATTATTAATGAACGTTTAATGAAGAAGACCAAGCATAATTAATAACAACCCAATTTAAATAACTCATTTGCAATTCTTTCATTGTTATTTTTTCCATTCTTAAATTAAGAAATACTACTAACGCAGTTATGCTAATGCTCAAATCTTATCATTGCGATAATAACGTTACAAATATTATCAAGATTCTTCATTTGCATTCTTACATTTTTGCAAATTATATTTCACTTTTATGCTAATCTTCATATTTACATTGCGGTGGATAAAAAAACTCGCCCGATATCATCTAAATAGTTATATTATATCAAGAAAAACAAAGGAAAAGGCTGTTTATTGGGCCACTTGCATTCATACATAAGTTTTTCCTCATTATTTTCCACCGGACGGCATAACTACCATTTGTTTACAAATTTTACTGGCGCGATAATTTTAATACCTTAATTTTGACGACACTCCAGGAAATGACACGGAAGTCTTTAAAATCTTTATTTATTGATGCGTTAATTGCATGTGCTTTTTGAAATTTTAAACGTCTTTGTGGCGCAGCAGAGCACCATATTCTTGCGTTGTGCTAAAGGTATTAATCACGTTAGTAGACTTATCTATCGATTGGAAAAGTACAGTTATTAAAGAGTTTATAACGCAGGAGTGAAACGTTCACCCCATTCGCATTATAAAATAGGCAATTTAATAGATATCAATGTAAAGACGGTAATGATAAATCGTCAAAATCCAAGTCGTTAAATCGTCGTCCGAACATTATATTCGAAGCCCCGTCTCCGCTAAATTAAAAATGGAAAAGTTATCGGCACAAGAGGTCAGTAATATACGTGATTTATGATGATATCATTTGATTGTTTTCGGTCCACGGATTCCATAAAGCTTATGAAAGTCGGCGGCATTAGAATAAAACGAAATCAGTTTTCCGTTTTAGTCTAATGAAAAGGTGGTCGAAATGGAGGCGTCGTATTTCTTATCACCTTTGATGTACGCATATTCAGATTTGATATGAAAGTTCGCGCAGCCGCGTCACATTAGATATGCACCAATGCGAATCTCGCTACCCTTAGATAGGGGTGGAAAAGCTGAGAGGTATTTTATTTTAAAACGGCTTTCCATTGGCCGTTTATGGTTTTCATATCGAAGACAAGGATGAAGGCGAGGTCGCCGCTCTTGTTATGTTAAATTAAGGTGAGTGCATCTAACGTTTATTTTTCGGTGCCGGATATGGTCGGGTTTATGGGACCCTTGCGCCACGCGCCCCATTCAACAATCTCCGAAACGAATCCAATTGTCAAAGGGTTGTGTCATTTACAATTCTAACGAGCCAACCGCCGACACGTGCTTCATATTACGTAATGTTTAAATCGGTTTAAAATGGCGACGCTTCGTATCAGAGGTAACGGGTAACGCGAGGAATGAAATTTCGCCAATTTTCTTCTTTATTTTACTATTTTGATTTTGTCAACTGGTGCACTTGAAAGAGCAAAAACCGCCGCCGCATGGTTATTGCGTTTGCACGCGTAAAGAAGCACGGAATTTAAATCGAACTTTGGGGGCGAAATCGGGATGCATATGCTTCGTTAGAAGGCAACAATGGCCCGGTGGTTGTTTGAATAATGACTCCGGTCAACACTATTCCCACCCCACAAAAGGTAGAAATTCGAATGATTCCGAAAGCCCAGATATTTCGCTAATACGAGGGTGGCTGAAGCAGGTAGTTTTTTAACCCTCCTGTTTCAAGGTGATGCATTAAATTCGTAAGAAAATTCTTATTCAGCGGCGAGCTTTACCATGATAACTTGTATTTTCCTTTCATTACCATTGTCAACAACGCATTAGCATATTCCTGTTTACAGGGTTCTTACCACTGTGGAATTCTAAAGAATTCGAACGCATTGTTAAACCACGTCGACGTTTCTTGTAAATGATGGAAGATTCTTTTTTTAAATTTACATGCGGGCACGAAGAAAATTGGTTTACTTTAGAAATCTGAAATTGTCAGCTGGTGGTGTAGGGCGTCAGCTGTCGCAAATGGGAGAAAATTTAAACATTTCCTCCCTTGTTTTAATGCGAGATGGTCACGTCAAATGATAATGGGGACGTTCAGTGTTGTGAACTTCTTCTCAATTAATTTTTTATTGTGTCGGAGGACCATCGCTAAAGGACACATTTTTATGCAAATTATCCAGTCGTAAAAACACTGCGTGGTGAATGGGACCAGTCTTAAGATCCCAAGAAAAAAATTCTCTTGTTATCAAAATATTTAGGGTTTTATTGATATTTTTTGTTTCATTGTTTGAGCCTGCGATTTACAGCTATCTTAGAGATGGCTTCGGCAAGATTTACAATGTTGAGTGCGCTCATTAATTAATTAGCCAAACTTTTCCGCATTTCGTTACCATCCCAAGTTTCTCACGACTGCGAAATTATTAATAGATTCACGAGATTGATACGGGTCAAAATCCCCAAATTCGGCATTCAAAAACACCGTCTGATATATTTTTCGAGGGATGAAAGGTTTCGTTTAAAAAACGGTGCGATTGTTCCCAGGAAACGGGATTCCGTGTGTACCTTGCGACCTACATAATGCGTTTTTTATCCGAAAAATCATTTGGAATCTTAGTGCGGGAATATTTAAGGGCTGTTTTGGAGCGATCACTTTTGATTCTCACAGTAAGCGAATTTGGGTCATTTTTTGCCCCTCGGTTTCGCATTTTTAGTTAAAAATGATACGAGAGTTAATTTACCGGCGGAATCCGCTCTATGGAAATGGGGAACTGCAGATATATTATGGCATATAGTGTCCTGTATTGATTTTAATGTTGCAGCGCGGAATTTCCGTCCTTATGCTTCATGAATATTGGATCTTGTATTCTGTATGCGGATTCGCGCAACGCTCTTCAATAATAAACACCGTTATATTAAAGTGACTCTCACTCGAGCTTAGTCTTTTCTAAAGGGGTAGTAGATGGAAAGAGCTGGCAATTATCTCGTCCGAACAAATAATTTATGGAATTTTATTGTGTCGCAAAGTTTCTCTATTGCAAAACTCGCGCCAGTGAATTTTATTACAGGCCGGATAACGTCGTACTTATTAAATTTTCGAATTACTGCTGTTATTATCTGTATGGAGTTGGCAGAGTCTAACATAAAAGACGAATTTAAATACGGGATTTTCTATACTGTCTGCACAACTTTCTGAAGAAAACAACGTGCTAATCCGAACAACTTTTATAAAGTTCTGGGCGTTCTGGCGAATTAACACTAAACAAACACCATTCAGACATTTTGTCATTATTTTTAACTTAGGGAAAGAGACGGGAAATTTAAAAGTTCTGTGACCACTGTCTGTGATTTTTCTTCTGGCGAAATCTGTAGCGGTTGGGGTCTAGTTTCTAGTTTTGTAATCACAAGCGTTTCCAATTTCAGGACTCTTCTAATTGTTCCTGCAGTTCACAGGATAAAATCTACATTGTTCGGCTTTCTCAGGTTTAAAGAATTCAAAAAGTTGACCTCAAAATTTGTCAAAAAAAAGTTTTTGGGCGACTTAAACTGAAAATGGAATTTTTAGGCCTCAAAAGCGGCCTAAAAGTAAGTCTTTTCTGACCGCAAACATTTTTGGCCGATCTATATTTTTGCATATTACATCAAGATACCGATATTACCCCCAATTTTATAATTATTTGGGTAAAATCAAATAGACAAACTCCTGTAAAGTGCAACAAAGACGTGTTGAATTATTGAAAATGAACATGTCTAGCAATGCTGCTGCTACAAGATCAAAAAGCACATCAAACCTAATTCATACAAATTGTAAAACGCCAAATATAAATAAAGAAAATATGAACTTTTCTGAAGGATTCAGAAATATTTACAAATATTCAGTTGTTATAAATGATTAAATCAATAAATCCCAAATAAAAATTAATTAACTTGTAAATTTAACGAAGTCGCCTAAAAAATCTTGTGTGTATCACGGCCAAAAAAATCACTTTTTGTCCTTGGTACACAAATAACTATTTTAGGCCGCCGTCCTTTTTTAACGTTTTTTGAGACATGTAATTAAACCCGAAAACGGCGTTTTTAGGCCGCCGTCAATTTTTAACTTTTTTGGAAACATGTAAATAGGCCGGAAAACGGCGTTTGGCGGTTTAGGCCTCCAAAAAAGAAACTAGATATTTTTTTTGTTTTCCGGTTGGTATCGTACTGTCATCAATTAAGTTAGAATGTTTTATTTCCAAAATAGTTACCAGGAGAGCAACCTTAAAGAGTAAAAGTCACTAGATCAGATTTTTTTATTCTTAAAATTTTGTTAACCTAAAAAAAAGTGTAGATCACAGGTCCGAAAATGTTTTTGGAAGTTTACATGTTGCCACGACTCGGCTTCGCAATTTCACTCAGGCTTCCAAAAGAGCATTTTCCGGCCTTGTGATCCAAATTACTATTGTCGGCCTAGGCTTTCAAAAATGACACTAAATATTTTTTTGTTTAACAGTTGTTATCGCACTGTCATGTCATAATCTGCTGCACGGTGCTGTCACTATTGAAACTTTCAAAGCTCGAAAACCGTACCTGCAGGGTGTTTTTGAAATGCATGTACAAAAAGAGTGTGGTAATTCTTTGTCACAAATTGAGCATATTTGGAAAAAAATGTTTTAGCAAAAATCTTTCGTTTTCTAGTTAAAATTACCCAAAAATTTCAAAAATTTGCTTATGCGCCACGATTTAAAAATGAACAAAAAATCGGTTGTTTAGAAAACAAGTCATTTCAGGTGCGCTTTTTGGCAGTGGTGTAGAAATACGTGGATTGGAGTTAATTTTATCGTTAGTTTTTGATTGAAAAATTTTTCATACTTTATACTCCTTCTAGAATAGCGCAGAACTATTTTGTACATGCATTTCAAAAACATCCTGTATAAAATCTAAATCAAAATTATTTGAGGAATAAAAACAATAAAGTATTTTGAAATTTTTAAAATTTGGCGACCTAAAAATAGTCAAAATCACACGTCCGAAAAGTCTTCGTCGCAATTTCACTCAGAGTTCCAAAAAACGTTTTCTGGCCTTGTGATTCAAATTACTATTGAGTATCCAAAGATATTTTGTGATTTTTAGTTGCTTTGGATT
This sequence comes from Gnatocerus cornutus, assembly GCA_029298725.1. Classification (NCBI taxonomy): domain Eukaryota; kingdom Metazoa; phylum Arthropoda; class Insecta; order Coleoptera; family Tenebrionidae; genus Gnatocerus; species Gnatocerus cornutus. The sequence goes on from CM055516.1 coordinate 8,458,281, forward strand.
TTTCAACTTCTGCAATGCATTATTTAATGGAAAGTAAATTACAACCGCCACAAATTTGAACATCCTAAACCCCGACATTGTGTAGTCGAAACTCCAACATGTGCGCCAAATTATTTCAATTATCGAAAGCTTATTCCTTGTTTATTCTACGAACCGAAAGTATCGCCATTTGTCAAAAATTGCCTTCTTTTACCTTTTAAATTACACATTATTATATAGCACAAGTACAAAAAATTTAAGTATAATGCCTAATAATATAATAATGTGTTGGAATATAATGCAATTGAAAACTGCAATTTATTGCAAATACCGGTAGTTTTATATATGTATGTAGGTATATTTATTTTGATAACAGTCTTCGTGCGTGCGTACTGAATCAACAAAATTGCTGTTAATTCTTTGCAACATGCCGCTAGTGGATATCGGGATTGTTTTAAAAAAAATGTAAGTAACCATTAGATGTTTTTAAAATGATGGTTGTAACATCAAATTAGTCCTCCTTGTTATTAGAATGACAATTTTTGCAGAAATGAAGTTATTATAGCTGTGCCAACTGTTAAACGCGGGGGAATTTTTTCCAGTTGTTTATAAATTATGTAAATTCTACTTACAATTTAGACAATCTTGTACCTCTAATCTGAAATGCCGGGTAATAAGTTATGAAAAATGACTTGTTACAATTTTATGAGTGTTGTAAAAGTATAAGTTTTTATGATTTCGCTCCTGTCATAAACAACAGCAATAGCTAATTGATCATTACCATAATTTACAAGATCAAAGTTTGTTGATCTTTTTTTTAAATGAGTTATCAAACGGGATAAAGACGTCTTTAGCCCTCTGTTTACCACTTGGCTTGCCCCAACCTAAAAAAATGTGTTGAAGTGGTACAAGCTGTGCCTCCTGAATTAATTTAAGGGATCAATTAATCCACCGGCGTGTGTCTGCCTTCGTCCGAAATATTTTGTCGTACAATCAGGAATTAAATTTCCTTTTAATTAAAAGCAGCTCAGTTAAAATTCCTTCATATTCGATAAGGAGTTAAATTCGGGCCGATCTCAATGAAGACCCGCAACCTTTTTATCAGTGAAGCATCTGGAGCCCGAGTTAAATTAACTGTAGCTAAGGTGGAGGTTGAAAACTTCATTTTTTTAGTAGCAGCTGTCGCCAACTCCGGCAATGACACTCTACGGGGGTGGTTACACAATCACAATACATGAATAAGAACCGATTTCGCCAAGAAAGGCATTAGAATACATTTAAGACGGGCATTGTGGCATCGAAAGGCACAATTCATACCGTTTCTTCAAATTTCTTCCGAGTGGACCGTTAAATGAAATATGGGCAGTTTGTTTTCTATGCTCCAATTTGGCAACAGCCTCGCTGGTATTAATTCAATGCAAAGCAAACAGCTTTCGGGGGTGCAAGAAAAAAATCGTTCTTCAGGGTGAAAACCTGAGATTTTCGAATTGGACCTTTGGTGCCCAAAGAACCAATTAGTCTGCCCCCTTTTATATTCGAAAGAGGCAAATCAAGTTTTATTTAGTCGAGTAGATTTCGTTCGAAAAAAAAAGTCGTTAAAGAGTTTCGGGGGTGCAAGGAAAATATCGTTCTGCAGGATGTGGATGAAAAAAAAACCCAAAACCTGAGATTTTAGGAGTCTCAAGAATAAGAAGAAGGGAAAAATGTTTTTTCGAATTGAACCTTTGGTGCCCAAAGAACCAATTAGTCTGCCCCCTTTTACATTCGAAAGAGGCAAATCAAGTTTTATTTAGTCGAGTAGATTTCGTTCGAAGAAAAAAGTCGTTAAAAGGGGAAATGTGTAAATTTCAAATATTGGGCAACCCTTGTTAATTCGCCCCTTTTTTCGCTAAATCGTGAGAAATCGCAGCAAGGGTTCGGAATCACACAGCGAAAATTACAGCTTCATTTGGAATTCGTAAAATTTTCTCATGACGGGGCTCGATTTATTTTATTATGCTCTTACACAAACAGTTCATTAATTTCCTATCGTTAAACGAGGTGTTTAAGATTCATGGCTGCGTCTTAATAATAAAAAAGGTAAGGTTCAGAGCCTTAAACGGCGGTAATTTTGCAATGGAAGACGCGAGGTGTCCATGAATATTGATTGACACCTGTTTTAACACCTGTGATCAAATTGAAGATGCACGGGACCCACCGAAACATCCTCAAACACGAAAGCAACATCATATTATGGTATATGTCAGGACGAATTAATTATGTTGAACATTTCTTGCGCCCCGACAAAATTGGATTCAAAACGCATAATTAAGTATGCCATTCGAGAGATCGTTATCTCCACCTTTTGACATAATTAACTATTAATTATAATTGGAATATGCTTTTAATAGGTTTACTACCGCGCCGTAAAAATTATCTTAAAACCCCGAAAAGTTCGTTTAGTTTTTATTGCGGCTTCGTTATCCTGGGGCGCATTCATCTACTATTCTCATTTCCTAAACTATATCTTCTCCCCTCGACCATTTCCCTCATACAGCCTGCTCTGAATGTTTGCCTTCATTGGGAAATTTATTAGCTGGAGTGGCGTAATTTGGCCCCCGATAATAATAACAACAGCTATAAATTACTTCATCAAAATATATTAACCAAATTTCAAAAACACCTTTTTGGACGGTTCACACGAGGATTTTTCCCTTTTCGAGGTAAACAGAGCGAGAAGAATCGCGTCTTGTACCTGCAGCGATTATAAAGACGTGGGTGTATTAAAAAATCTTGTTTAATGCAGTGTAAAAACATCCCGGGATTAAAAAATGATGTGGTATTGCGAAAAAAAAAATTCACAATGGAACGGCTGTGGAGCTTCGGAGAATTGCCGTTTACGATGCGGAGGTTTATGAGAAGACACACGTCAATAATAAAACGTGTGCATTAAGAGTCACTAATTTGCATTACGCATTCGACGTCACATTACAATTAGTTGTCGTTAATTGCCAAATGCAATGATGGGAAAGGAGGTTTTGGTTTTGTTCTGACATAAAAGCGCTTGGTACCTCCGGCGCCAGCATTCTTGAGGAAGAATCCAAAAGGATTGTTTATTCAAATCGCCACCTTCTATCGTTAGCCTTTTTTTCATTCTGATTTATAAAGTGGTAAGTAACTGGGGGCATATTTATGCAAATGCCTTTGATTGCAGTCGTGTAATGGAAGCTCCGCTGGGAGCTTTTAACAATTTTGATGATGTTGGCGTCACTTTCCGCGTCCTAAAAGTGCACTCCGCCGTGAATCATGAAAATCATCTCTTGTATTTATGCCGAATGCAATTAAAGCTATTTACATAAAGTGGTTTAATTCGCAATTATAATCGTAAGTGCGTAGTTGCGACGTTCCACAGCTGCCACTTAAGCCGAACTCCTTAATTAAGACCATCTTTACCCAGTCCAATTTACGACAACTCGTAAACACATGAATAATTTACATTAATGTACATTTTTCAGTGTGAAATGCTCTTGTCGGCGTATCAAACGTTTCGGACGTGATACTCGGGGTTAAAATGACATGCTAATTTTAAATATCACTAATTTACATCCATTAAGGGCCTTTTATCTCGCCGATTATGACTCATTTGCTTCAATAACAATCACTTTGTGGTCTCGCGATACATCGCACGAAAAAATATTAGATCGTCCTTGAACTTATTTTTTTCTTCGTGGCCATCAGGAGGAGAAGTACGCCATCTACACGGGGATAATCGTCGTTATTCATCGCATTACGGTTGTCATCTCGCTTTATTGGAAGATGGATGTTTTACTGTTTATTATTTAATATGATGGCTGGCCTGCAATTTCATTTAAAAAAGCTTCTAACCCTATTACTAACATGAGGGACCAAACCCTTTCAAATACCAACAAAATATAAGAAAGTTTTGATAATCATCATTTATGGCGATAATTAATAATCATTTTCATTACCGTACTCGTTTGAAATTTGATCGATTCGCGGAGTAATTAATTAAATAAATGTTCTGATTAATTGTTTCAACAAATTAATAAATTATTTTCTACTTTGATCAGACACGTTTATTTTTCAAAAGTAATTAGAAATGAGATCATTCTTTGAATGCGAATAGGAAATTCTTGTCGTGAGAGTACTGGTGTTGTCATTTCTTTCAATAGCTTTTCTTGCATCATGTATTGAGTCGAAAGTCTATCCATTTTAAATCTGGGACTTTTACATCGATTTTTTATTAATATCGATTTCGCCAAAAAAACATCGATTTTTAATACATAACGAGTGATCCACAAAATTTTTATTTAGGGTACGCTTTGACAAAATTTACGTAAGTCGAGAAAAAATTTGACAGTAGTTTGACATTTGTCATTTGATTTAATTTTAATTCGTTTTCAATACATTATTGATTCTGGAGAGACATTTTCTGTTACTTGCACCTCGTAATGTTACATATTTTTATCAAAAAATTGAGGTTATATCAAAAACAAAATTTCACTCCGACATGACTTCTATGTTTGTCTCTCTCATTTATGCCCTAAACAAAAATTTTGTGGCTCACATGATATATTTTTATTTTCATTGTATCATTAAGAATCGATGATTGCGGTTTCGATGTATGTATTTTATTTTACACTCTTGATTTTGGTTATATTTCGTTTGGTTGGTTGTCAACGTATACAGTATGTCCCCGGATTGAGTTCACAAGAAGAAAAAAAACGTTATTTTTCATTTTACAAAAAAATGACAAGGAAATAATATTTTTTGCTTAATTTAAAATAAATAAATCTTTAATTAAAACTTTAATATTATCAAGCTGTGTTCTTAAAAATGTAAAAAACACAAAATAACGAAGAACTTTTTGATTTTTAATTTTGAAAAAATGTCAAGAGAATAAAATTTGTTCCTTATCTCAAAGCAAATTCCACTATTTGATTGACCCATTTCCTGTTTTAGCACATAGTTCAATTCTAACTCGTAATTCTTTAAGACTGTTTCGAATTTTCTCAATTATTTTTATTATTATTTTTTTTCCAATTTTTTAATACTTACACATTATTTGGTAAATTTTTCTTTAATCTTTAACGCACTATTTGATATTGTGAATCCACAGCCTTTATTTAAATACGATTACAAAATGTAATAAATAAAAAAAAAGAAAAAAATAATTTTAAGAGTACAAACTAATAATTTTGAAATTTTAATTGCAAATTTATATGTTTTTAAATAAGCAAAAAATGTTATTTCTTTGTCATTTTTTTTTAATAGAAAATAAACTTTTTTCCCTCTTGTGAACTCAATCCGGGGACATTCTGTAGAACCAAAACAAGGCGGGATTTACTTGTGCCACGGTCTAAATAAAGAAGACTGGAATTTAATTTAAAGGAGTTATATTTTTGAATTTTGTTTATTCTTATTAATCTCAAATTTGTTATTTTTTTTATAATTTGTTTACTTATTATTTTGTTTATTACTAGGTTTTTATTAATTTTTGTTTTTCTGTATTTGTTTATTATTTTGTTGCTTTATTAAGATTTTTATTAATTTTTGTTTTTCACAATAAACTATGCTATATTGAGTTTTTTATTCACTATTTTTCAAAATTGATGTTTTTTCCGAGTTCAAAATCGATTTTTTTAACAATATAAAAATATAAAATGTAATTTGTTGAAAATTCTCCTAAATAAAATTGAAAAATGTATGAATTTTCTAAAAGTGTAGCAATCTAGAACTCTAAATAAATAAATATGGAAAACGAGGCTCGAGGAATTTACTGTAAGATTGAGCACATCTAAAAATGCAAGAATTTAGAAATGAACTGAAAATTCAATAAGAAATCTCTCCATAGCATTGAAAATAAAAGCACCAAGAACGAAAAGAGAAGAATGCGGAAAAGCAGCTTAAGAAACTAAGATAATTTTGTCTGCGAAAAATGAATAGATAAATCTACACATCGGCATTCAAATGAACTGAAATTTCATGAATGAGACTTTTTCTAATGTGGGACTCTTCTTCTATCTGATCTAGTTGTGGAGATACGACTTTTTTCTCATTCAAAAAATGTAAATGTCTAGTTTTATCATTCTAATGAGTATAAAATCTCCGTTTAATCCGAAGAATCATTGCACATGCGAGACTCATAAAACTTTTACGGTAGAATCTGGGTTTCAGTCAGCATATGCATTTGAAACCGTTAGACGAATTACCCAGTGAATCGAGCAACTCTCGCACAAGCCATTAATTAACGTTCTAAAAGTGTTTACAATACCTGACTATGCAAATTTCCTAATGAAATACTGCAGTCTAAGACATATGGTAATGTTATTACGTGTCGGCTCTCTTGAACTGTCCAGTTGGATTAGCGGACACATAATTCTTCGCTATTTGCATGCACTTACCTTCATTGTGCATAATTAGAAGGACACGTTTTTCTCAGAAGCTCCACCGGTTACAAGCTGTCGATCTGACTTTAATCAAATAAACAATTAACGCTCGCCATTATTTACAAATCAATCGTTGAAAATGCCAAGCGAATTCCCGGAAGGTTGCAGGATGTAGACGAGGTCTTTTTGTATTCCTGCAGGCACTCAGACGTCATTCGCAGGAATTTTACTATCAAATAGTCGTAACCGGAACTAACATAGCGTATGATTGCTTAAAATCGCTTGTGGTCCCTCCGACTGAGCTTCAATTTGAATTCAGTTTCGGGTGTTAAATTTGCCACTCGGAAATTTTCTCTCGCCGAGATTAATTAAATCTTAACGGCCGGATTATGGAAATGTCTGTATTTAGTCAAAGAGAATCATAAATCTTTGGGAGTTGCTTTGAACTTCAACTTCCGAATAAAGATAAAGCTGTTTTAACGCTACGTGGCCTCTTTTAATAACTGCAGAAATATGCGGTTTAACTAAGATCGTAATCAGTTATCAAGGCTTCAATTTTGGTGCAACTAAAAGCTTAATGTCTTCTTTATAGACCGGCAATTATTGTTTTTTAATTCACGAGCAGATGGTCTCGTGTCGACAATACATGCAAATTGTGCAGGAGAGTATTTAAAAAAATTTCAATGACTCAAATAACGGGCCATGGCGCACGGTACTTTTAGTTTTAGAGAAGTCAGAGCAAATCGCAGTTTTTTGTAAAATTTCGGGTTAACGAGCGGTCATTTTCTCGTCGGCGCCCGTCCGTTGAATTATGTAATTCACAAGTCGGAATAATGGCAGGATACCATTCACACTAAATGCTTTATAAATACCCAAATTAAAGTGTCGGTTTATCGTAGGTGTCCATAGATAACGCCGGCGATAAGGCGACAGTTCATTGTCACGAAACGTCACATTCCGCCGCTTCTCTCTAATTGTCTACGTCACTTCCTTGCACACACATTCAGCCGAAATGGCCTTGCAATTTACATATTTCGTTGGTTCATGAGTCATTTTCATTCATAAGCGCTTTTCTGGATTCATTCATTTTATGGAAATCCGCAGATTCTTTGATTAAGTTGGTTAATTAATTTGTAGCACTCTAGTTAACATGGTAATGTGAGCCGAAATTAGACAAACAATACCGCAGTAATTGTCATTAAAATCATTAAAAAATTAGAAACTTTTATTCTCTTGAGCGGGTCGATATAATGTATCTATTAATTGGTGATTCCTTCGACCGCGGCACAGGACGAAAGCGTGAAAATAATCAGGCCCGAGCCGAAACCTTCTTGCGCCCGTGTGCGAACCAAATGTGCCGCCCTCATCTCATACAGTACTCAACCAAAATTTTAAAACAAAAAAACAATAATAATGTAATTATAATTAACCAAACTTCACTTTTCAACTAGTCAGCAATTTTTATCCGTTCAACGATCGTGATTGGCTACCGATTTTCGTGTTTCGCCTTTAACATTTTTTGTTTTGAAATTTTGGTTTCGTAATGCTGTCTGTAGGTGTCTATTTTCCATTGTATAAAATTTTGAAATTTTCCAGAAATTTCATAAATTATGGGCCAGTTTACATTGAGATTCATTTAATTGCGTACTTAATTTGATGATTGGGCACAGTTGATTAGCTAAAAAACCACCATAATTAATAATTATTAATTTTTAAAGATTCAGGATTCATTTAAAATTTAAAGTGAATTTTTGCTATAGAAACAGAAATTAGAAATATTTGCCTATTAATTATAAATGATTTTCTATATTTTGTAAATTATATCTTTACACTTCTTATTATTTATTATCTTGTTAACTAAGGGAGTCCGGAAAGTCGCACACCACCGTAATAGTGTATCATTGGACAATGCCATAAATCACCAAAAAATGTTTAAAAAAAATCCATGTTTTCAATTTTTGGGATCTGATGGATTGAAGAGTAAAAGTTTAATTGCAAAATTAACAATTTTTGTGCAATAATTTCAGGTTCAAATGAATTTGTTACGTAAAGAACATTTTGTGCAGAGGCATGATGCAAAAAAATCGAAAACATTTCGTAAAATAATGGCTGAAAAGTAATAAACAATATTTTTGAACATGACTTTAAAGACTACAAATTTAAATTATTAAGAAAACAGTTTACCAATGTTGTCATTTTTCAAATTTTTATTTTGATCCAACTGCGAAAACAGAGTGCGTTTTTTTTAACTCTTTTTGGTAGGTACTTTCGGGAACTACCCAATTACCCCTTTTCAAGGTGGTGCGCCACTTTTCGGACACCTGGATATATATTTAGGCACCAACTTAAAAAACATGCCAATGGAAATAACTCTATATTCAAAGAATATTATTTGTTGCACGTTAAAATCGCACTCCTATTCTGCCGCACTGAGCAAAAATCTTATCTACATAAAAGTCCAAACTAAGATATCGAACTATTTGCGTTTATATTTGGTTCCACTATTTACCTTATGATCTTGTACTTCAAAATCCTAGTATATTTTTTAAAAGCGCTTTAAAATATAACCCTAAACTAGTCATTCAAATTATTTCTTTCGGATTAGTTAATTTTGCACTTCAAGCGTTTCTTTGAACAAAATATTCCACATTTACTAGGCACAAATACCTTATCTGCAAATCAAATAATTATTAATATTGTTCTCCATAGTTTAACTGTATTGTCATTGTGTCATTAATGATAATTTAACAATTGTATATAAACAAATGAAATAATTTTTTTAACAAGTTATGAACAAAAAATTAAATTATGTAAATTTGAATCGACCGTTGTTGTAGACAAATTAGGCCTGTTTAAAATCTTTTTTATATTTAAGTGTTTTGTCTCTCTTTGGAATTTCACCGTTACAAACTTATGTAAATATTGAACGAGGATTTAGCTTATTTACTTTAAGTAAACTGATAACATTCGTTTATGTAAAAAAAATATTCATTTGCATGTCAAACGTTTTAGAAGATTTATTCTTATCGCATTTGTTGAAATTCTGTTGATTTAATTTGTACTACTGCAAGTTACACTTTCTGCCAATTAACTAGGTAAAAAAAGAAGAAAAATAAAGCCCTATTCTTATTATTATTATCATAATTTAACATCCAAAACTCTTCATTTATTTCACATTGTCTGTCTTTCCCTACACTATTTCTGCAGTTTTTCTTACATTTACATGCGTTTTTGACAGTGTTAAGCTCGCATTGCAGTTTGCTTCTTTTTGTTTCGTTCACTTAAAGATTTGTCGCAACGTCTTCTTTTCCTTAAAATTCCTTTTTTGTGAAATAATTTTTCCTCACTAGCTATTTACTTTCCATGTTTTCCTGAATACCACAATCCGTGCTCTCATTGTCGCTCACATACATAAAATGCATCTGCGAACCGATATAATGGAAATGGCATTTTTTGAAGTAATTTTAATTTACCTTGAAACAACTGCTTAACTTAATAATTAAACAAACAACAAATCCCTACAAAAAATACATATAAAATTGAATTCTTGAAATCTACCAGATAAGTTTTTGTTGCACAATGAACTTAGTGAAAATGCAGATAGGTCTTAATTGCTTAGCAAACTTATAAAAACTGCAGATAAGGTATAATTCATAACAGTTTTTTCATTACATAGAGTGAATATTCGTAATTTTTTGTTTATTGGAATAATAATACTTGGGTTTAACAGTTTGTATTTATCAAAAACTCCATTTTCCAAAAAAATGTAGATAGGTCATTTTTGCTTAGTACGGCAGTATTAGCGTCATTTGAGACGATTAAAAGTTCACACAAAAATTTGCTGAATTTCGGAACTGATTTGCACGTACGTTTTTAAATGCTCTCAGAATGAATAAGAGAAAAAAAATATAATAGGAAGGAATGTCTTTTATGGCAGTTTGCAACGAAACTGATCATAGAGTAGTTCTAGATATACTACATATTAGAGCAATGAATAAAAACAATCGGAAATATAAATATCTTTAATTTGAACGGTGGTTATTTTGTTTGGGCTTTTAATTTTTTTGTTTTGAATATTTTTTTAATAAATCGGTTGTGGCCGCCCGCGTGCAAGACACGCATTGCATGGACGGCTCGGACCTGAAATTAATTTTCCTTAAAACGACAGGAAAATTCTGAATCCGCATGGCGGTGTTAATGGGTCGATTTCTGGGCCCGCAGCGTCCGCGCTCGCCATCATCGACTACATATATTAAAATCCTAGGTGTGTGCATGATCTAGATTGCAGATGTTGTCACCAGATACGAGGTAAGCCCGGAGCAAACCTGTGCAGATGCTTGCGATAAGCGCCCTCTTGCGGGTGGTCGACTCCAGAAGCGCACACACGACCTCTCATTTGAATACGCTCGTACGTTACCACAGAAGAAGCGCACTCCTTCCGCACGCTGAGAATCTGCATCCGTGCATCCGATCCTCTTGCTTCTTGTCTCCTGCTTTCTTCTTTAATGATGTGTCTTCTCTAATGAGATAAGACAAGATTCGAGATAATACAAATTTAATACGGGAGATATTCAACGGCTTCAGTTTTACCAACAAACATGCGATTTTATTTATGAACGATTCGAACGAAAGGATTTGTTGCTTCTTTTGGGAAAGTTAGCCAATGGGAAATTGGTGGAAAGAAGGTGGATGAGCTTCAATGCTTTGATGGAATGTGATGCACTCGGATGAAGATAAGAAGTCAACTGTTAATTGCGAAAAAAATTTCAGATGAACGGTATTGGAAAGAAGGAATACGAAATTTATTGGGGAGGAACATAACGTTATTTAGAAAAAGTGCCGTTTTCCGGATCAGGTAATTCAAATCAACTCGTAGGAGTTTTGTTTGCGCGACCAATGAAATTGTCACTGCCAAGGTTGAATGTTTTGATATTATATCGGGTTTTTGTCGTTTAGCGTCCATAAACTGGCTCATTATTGACGGCGTTGTTAATGATAAAGTAAAATGGCCGCTTCTCAGTAAATAAAAAATGTCAAAACACAATTTAACCTCCTGTATGCGTTGCACGTTTCTCCATACACTTCTGAACTTGGTTGGAAAAATAGATTCCTTAGCATTCGACGATATTCCATCTATTTTTTCCACTTTATCCATGATTTAATTTTTTTTCATTTGCACTTGGTTGGTAATCATAACATAATCGCACTTCTAATTCAAATTCGCAAATCTAATTCTTTTGAAAGGAAATTGTCTTCACTCCAATCGGACAATAAGGCCTATTTATTGGCCTCGCTCGCAAGTTCGCTATAGGGCTCTGCTACAAAGACCTAAATTATGTACTTATTATACAGGGTGATAAAAAAAGGCGCCCATACTACCTATTATGTTGCAGCTAATTTTTCCTGAACCCAAAATTAAAAACCAAAACGCAGTTTGTGCTTTTTTAACTAAGATAGATTTCTTTTATAAACGATAAAACACTGTCTGGATTAAATCTGGGAACATCGAATAAAAAAATCGAGTAAAAAAATCGAAATTAAAAAAAACAAATTCGAGATTAATAAGAATAAACAAAATTCAAAAATATAACTCCCTTAAACTAAATTCCAGTCTTCTTTATTTAGACCGCAGCACAAGTAAATCCCGCCTTGCTATAAGTTGACAACCAACCAAACGAAAAATCACCAAAATCAAGAGTGTAAAATAAAATACATACATTAAAAACGCAATCGTCGATTTTTAATAATACATTGAAAATAAAAATATGCAGGGTCCGGCTACACTTGTGTCCACCCCTAAAATCGTCTTTAATTTTAAAGATAAAATTTTGAAACTTTGCATACGCTCAATAGTTGACAAAGTTCTAGAAGCTGACGCAAAAATTTGTTTTTTATCACGGTTTGGTTGGCGTCGCGACACGTAAAAAGTATAATTTATAGCGATTAGTGATTTTTTGCGTAAATATTCGCGAATTCAATTTTTTTCAACATAACTATGATGTAAATATCTATTATTATTATCTATATTATATTCTAAATCTAATGCAAATTGTGTTTAAAATTTGCTTTATCAAGTTAGTTTTCAAAATTATGACAGCGCAGTAGCAAACTACGTTTACACCAATGTTTCACAAGTCACTTCATTCACTCTTATAAAGGTTAATTTTGATTATCACGGGTATGTTGCACTTTATGGACACCAGAAATCGTTAATTAACATCGACAAAGCGACAATTTCACCAAGTAAGACTTTTGTTACAATCTAAAGCGAGCCAAAGGATAGATGTCATTTGTGACACAAGATGTTGACAGATGGGTGTAAACGTAGTTTCCAATTTTGACGTAATGAAATTGGAAACTAACTTGATAAAACCGCTTTTTTTCTCAAATTTTGAAGACAATTTGCATAGAATCTAAAATAACAGCTGAGATATTTTTAACACATTTATATTGGAATAAAATTAAATTAGGGGTTGATATCACAAACCCTCACGATTAACTAAAAATTACATTTTTAAGGCGTCGCGACGCCAAAACTTTCAGAGATAAGAAACACATTTTTGCGTCAGCTTCTAGACCGTTGTCAACTGTGAGCGAATGCAAATTTTCAAAATTTTATCTTTAAAATTAAAGACGATTTTGGGGGTGGACACAAGTGTTGCCGGACCCTGTATGTATTAAAAATAGATGTTTTTTTGGCGAAATCGATATTAAGAAAAAAAGTCTAGTATCTAGTAAGTCTAGTAGTATTAAAAAGTAAAAGTCCCAGATTTAAGTCTGGATAAACTTTTTATAACAGTTGCATAGTTAGACATCACATATTTTACAATTTATAATATTTTGTATCAAAAAAAGGACAAAAAGTGCAATAAAGCAAGTTTCTTCAACTTTTAAAAGTACCATTTCTTGGCTTTGTAGAAAAATTTTCAATGTTGCAACATTGTAAAGCTCTCAGTATTAGTTGCTTAGTTGCAAAGACTGCCGAATGTAAAATTTTATTAGAAAGGTTGAGCAGCATTGCCAAGTTTTCCCTTTGAAAAAAATTCATATTGTGGAAAGGAATGGGTGTAAATTAATTTTGCTTTGATTTCTGACACAATTTAAGTGAAAAGGACATGATACTTCTACTCATGGGCGCCTTTTTTTCATCACCCTGTATAAATAACTATTCTCTGTACGGTAAATCTGAAAATTTGCAGGTTTTTTTTGAAGAAGAAATTGGACATTTCTCCAACAATTGGTCAGTTCTTTCTATCCATTCTTCCTACAGCGATGGAAAACGTGGTAATTTGAGGCGTCACTTTCCACCCAGATGCGTCTTCCGCGCCGAATATTTGACAGGAAATCGCGATAAAAATAATCAAGATGAATGCATTAGCATATTAACAGTGGCAAAAACTCGATTTTACGCCTTGTACTTGATATCTTAATCAAAAAGGAAATTAAACTTAATTAGAATTTTTATAAATTACAGTTTTAATAACATTTTTTGTTATGTTAATCTAGTCCCATTACGTCCCGTGTTGAGTATACAGGGTGATGTACGAAACACATGTTCCAACATGAATTTTACGCAACGAGAGCAAAGTATTAATAAAAGCGGTTTGATTAACATACAGTATGTACGTCCTTGACGGTAATGGCAGCCTGAATATGCTCGACATATAACTTATTGCCAATTAAAACAAAACCGCAGTGTTTATGAACAATGAGCCGAGATATTGTGATAGCGAATGTGGTTTTCGCGGATTTCGTAATATACGCGCGGTTTATACCGGAATAAAAAACGCGACGTTTCGGCCTTATTTGTTTTATTATTTCGAACACTTTACAGCCGGTAATTGGCACGATCGCGCACAAAGCACGCAAGGTCTTCGCGATAATGCTCACTCAAGAGTCTGCGACTAACCCGTTCGTTTTTTATGTTATCTAAACGGTGGATTTTTAGGCAACCGCCCTCAAATTTACTTTCAAATTAACGTGGAAATTAAACTAATTACGGCTAACAGAACCTAATAGTGGTGTGACAGTTTCGGTTTTTAAATTTCGCTCTTTATTTCCGGGAAAACGCATGCATGGCATGTCTAAAGCGGTCTTGCTATGAAATTAGTTAATTGGACTAAGACAATAATATGCTTTAATTATTATTCATATAATTATTGTTCTTTTATATTCCCGGCTCGGACGGAGGTATTTCGAATTAGACGGGGAATGTTTCGCTTGGTGATTTTCATTATTTAAATGACACGGATGTGTATTCTATTTTATTATGCAAAATTCGTTAATTAGAGTGTTTAACAAACATGCGGGATTTTTCGGGTTTTTGCCTGGTTGAGGAGGGTCAGTGTTCGTTGTGGAAACCAGTTTAGGACCTTCTTGTACCGCACGAGATCGTTGTCAAACTGGTCCATTCATTTGCAAAACATTTTTATTTTCAATGATGGGTCCTGATAAAGTCCCCCGTGTAATCCGAACAAGTAAAATCGCTCGTCGTGTCTCCCATCACATAATTTAAACAATCACATAAAACGAACCAAGTCAAATTACAGGAGATTTGTTCTCTTCAAATGGTCGGCAATAAAAATGTTATTGCTCTTAATTACTCAGAAGTGGAGCTCATATAAATAATGAAAATGTTCTGGAAACAAGGGAATGCTGTTCTAATGCGCATACGGAACGTTGCTTCGGAAAAAACCAGAAGCATTAAGCATCATTTCTACCTTGAATAATTAACGGGCATTTTGAGAAATGCAGCGGAGAAATGTTTGCACGAGACGACAAAAAATAAATAATGGAGTTTTCACGGTAAACTGTGAACACTTGAAAAACTTGACACCCCGATACGAATTTGAACAAAGGGTGGGTTTGCTCGTCTAGAATAAAACCGAAAAAAAACATAGGAAATGCTAGGCCGAAATTAATAACCAAACTGTATCATCATGAAATTCATTAATCAAAGCAACCGTCATAGTTCTCTGTAATTTGTGGCTAGCAGTTTAAAAATTCAACAATCTATAAGAATTAAAGCAAGTAGCCCAAGCCGGTGATTAGCAATAATTGCTGAATTTTGAGCTCTTCCCAAATTTAAAAATGTAAACTATTCCCGAACGGCGCCAAATTATTTTTTTACCTGCTCGTGATGACTCCGAAAAATATCTCTTCAGGGTGATAGCTTCCGACCCACCTCCGCTTCTTGTTTTTGCTGAAAACAAATTGTGGTACACCTATTCGAACGGATGCATCAATCAAAATCTAAGGTATATTTTCAATGACAGGCCGAAATTTGGGTTAGAATAGAAACTTTGTTTATAGGGTGCCCGTTTTAATGATGGTTTGCCGCAAAACGATCGCGAAATTATTACCATTAAGTTATTGACAATACGCCACATCAACTCGCAGCGAAAAATTCGCTGTTAACGGCGTTATGCTGATTACCTTCAAATTGATGTAATTTTTTATAGTACAAATTACCGACTCGAATAGAATAATTAGCGTTTCCTTTATGAAAATGCGCGAAGGGGAAAATACATGCGAGCAATTTGCCTACAATAAAAACTTATCTGACGATGTTATTAAGACATGCACGCAGTACTAAATTGTTTGACAACAGGTGGTGCCACGTAATTATCCAGACCTACATCGCTGGAATCGACAGCGAAAAAATTACCAGAGCTGTACTTTTTATTTGCTATTAACCCATTAACCATTAACGCCCGCTACCAGAAATAATAATTTTGTTTTTCATAAATTTTACACATGAGGTTTAGTTTAGATACCTGAGTGATCCTACATAAAAATTTTGAAAAAAAAATGTTTGTCTTCTATTTTTTCTAAGCTGTCCTATATACAGGTGTCCCAGAACTCGCGCCCCAGAAAGAAACGGCTTATGGAGGCAACAATTCTAAACCAAAATTTTGAAACCATAATTTTTTAACTCAAAAAATAACCGAGATAAGACAAAAAAACTGTAGCCAATCCCAAAGCTGAACAGAATTTGAAAATTGGTAACTATGGACACATACTATCATCCAATGGTCAATTAAACATTAGACTCTCGTTGCCTAGGAAATTGGGATGGCCATTTACTCCACTTCTCGAATAAGCTTTCGGGATTGGTTGTTAACTTTTTATCAGTTCTCGAATACTATTAAACTTAGTCAATTTTTGTTTTGAAATTTACCATCTGCATTGCTGTCGGCACCCTCCCTTGCTCTCTGGGGCGCGAGTTCTGGGACACCTGTATAGGACACTGGGCGGATTCATGTAGAAACGTTCATTAAATAAATAGAAGTAATATATTTTACTGACCAATATAACATGACTCAAAACCTTCTATTTTAGGTTGTATGTTAAATTCATAACAAAAAGGATTTTTTTTCATAAATTTTCCCCTCATCCCTTATGTTAGCTGCAACCCCTAGCGTCTAAATTTCATAGTTGCGCAACAATTTTTCGAAAATCAAAAGCGACGAAAATTTTGTGGGATAGATTATATAAAATTCGTGTATAGATGGTTGTTATCATTATTGTGATAACCGCCCTGGACCATTTTTCATTTTCTAATTAGAATTGAATATTTATCTGGTAACCTGGTAATTGTTCAATCCCTCTCATAAATGGTAAGAATTTTTTTAATACATGATTGGAAGTGTTCAGTTATTTTTTTCTACTACCTCTAGCCTTAAAGACTTATTTGGAAAAATTTGAGATTGAAAACTTGCTCATTCCATCAAATCGGTGATCATAAATACCTCTTTTCAACATCTTATGGTTCTAAGTTTAATAAATTTTAAACTTTCGCGACTTATATAGTTTTTTTTTAAAATGCTACGAGTGACATTAGACATTTGGAAGTCTTTTTGGTCGACCAGAGTTGATTTTTGCTTTATTTTTATGTTCAAATCTCACCCATGTATGTGAATTTCTAGGTTTCCCAGTATATTATATAGTCATCCCCCTCCCCTATAAAGACTATCATCCCCTTTATAGTTAAGAATAAAATTGTTTGCATTGGTAAAGCAATATGCAAAAATTCCACATGAAAAATATGGGCAGACATACTTCTGTAAACTTAACGAATCTGCCCAGTGTCCTATATATAGGACAGCAGAATTTACGACCTATTATTACTATGTAAAAAGCAGAAAATATGTACAAAATATGTGGCTTTGTTAAGAATGAACCTTACATGTAATAATTCATAAGTCAAATTTTATATTCAGTTTATCATTTTACAGCAAAAAAAATAAATACGGTGAAGGGACAAATGCACTGAAAACCGAAGTTTTTCAATTTTTTTTGCTAAAAACTGAAACAACCATTTGCTTGAAAAAAAATTTTAATGGAAAGTCAAAAGGCAGTAGTTTATGGTAAAAATTAAAACATACAGACAAGACAATTCTAAAGTACTTGTAAATTGTAAACTAGCTGTCCTATATATAGGACACTGGGCGGTAATGGGTTAAATTTTAGTTTTGCAGACAATAGAGACATCATATATAAATCCGTCAAAAAAATGAGCTTTAACATCTGTTGGTAGCGAATCCTCAACAGTCTTATGGTTCAAAAATATTGCAGAATCTTCAGGAGAGATCCTAGAGGATCCTGGAGAACAACTTTGCTTCTAAGAGAAATATGAAAATCGTCCATATTAACGGAATCTTCCTGCGTGGGTCGTCAAGGGCCCCGGTAGTGACGTCCTCGGCGGTCCCACAAACGGGATCAAAGCCTCACAAGGAGCGCCATGTAATTAACAATGTCCACTAACGAGACTTTGAGTGGCGTGTGAGTCGGCTCACACAATTATACCAACAATTAAAAGTAATGAAAAATGAATTACAAATGACTTTCGCGTCTGCTAATTTCATTATTGCATCTGGAAATTTCTTTTATAAATTCAATTAATCGAGCGATGAAGTTATATTGTTTTAAACAAGTGTTGGGTGTTGGTAATTAGAAAAAGCGCCCGCCGTGGACGTCCGATGCGAAATAACGTCTTTCTACCTGATATATGCCACGTCTTATAAGATAAATAATGACAGGGGAGGTTTTCGCGGCGAAATGAGTTCTATGGTAAGTGCGCGTTTCTTGCAAATCCCTTTCTAGATTAATCAGTATGCTGCAGCGCGCTAGTCGAGACTTATATCTGCCGTAGAGATGAAATGAAATGAGGAAAACTTAGCAATTCCTCACCCCCGTCCTCGGGATAGTACGAGACTGCATGCCACTGAGCGGCAAATTTCACCTTACACCAAGCGCGACAAAGAAAATATGCAAAAATATGTTATCTTCAAATCCATCGATCTTTGGGTTCTTCGATTTTCAGATTAAGATCTGATCCTAGCTGGATCGATTTGTATTTTTTTCCCGGAGGCATCGATCCTCTTGATTGCTGGATTATTTTTAAAGATTTCTTTAAATTATTGAGATTTTTCCATTCTTTGTGTTTCTTCCAATTTTTACTTAAATTCTGATTCTCTTTAGGTTCTTTAAATCCATTTAAGATTTTGAAAACTGAATACATACAGGTGTCTCAGAACTCGCGCCCTAAAGAGAATGGGCTTTTGAAGGCAACAATTCTGAGCCAAAATTTCGAAACAATAGTTATTTGTTTCACTAGGCTAGAAAATGGTCTTTTGGAAATGCAAGGAAAGTATTGAAATCCAAGCCCGGAGGGCGAGGATTTTAATTTCCGAGCATTTCCAAAACATTTTCTAGCCGTGTCAAACACGAAATTTTGTGCGCCGACAATTATTAATAGTTATTTATTTTGACTTTTGGTTTGAATTTGAAACGTCATTCCCTCATTTAGGGGAATTTCATCATCTGGGAAATAGGTTGGTAGCACCCTATTCAAATCAAACGATTGCAGATTAATGTAAATTCAAATGTGTTTCAGCAAATTTTTGTGGAATCTCCACTTAATTAATTTACCTTTATTATCTTCGATGGTCATTGGCCTAAAAATCTGCACACAAATTGACACTATTGACATTTATGCAGCGATGCCAACTTGTAAAATAAAACCAACTATTCGAAATGTCACGTTTGATTGCCCAGACATTCAAAAGGTGGTTTTCTTGCCGCAAATGAGTATCACAAATGCCATGAAAAATGACGGAGGCGCACAATAGTTATTTGTTTCACTAGGCTAGAAAATGGTCTTTTGGAAATGCAAGGAAAGTATTGAAATCCGAGCCCGGAGGGCGAAATTTGATGCGCCGACTATTATTAATAGTTATTAATTTTGACTTTGGTTTGAATTTGAAACGTCATTCCCTCATTTAGGGGAATTTTATCAGCTGGGAAATAGGTTGGTAGCACCCCATCTGTATTGCTGTCGGCTCTCTCCCTTGCTCTCTGGGGCGCGAGTTCTGGGACACCTGTATATGAAAGCTCAATACTCTATATACAGGTGTGCCAGAACGCTCGCACTTCCTTTTCATGGGAAGTTCGCCATCAAAATCTGAGTTGACTGACGCACAATGTTTAGACATTTATAGTATTCAAGTTCCAAGCAGTTAAAATTGACCATTCATAACGCATCTTCGTGCAATGTAAGGAAAATTTATCGCAGATAAAGTGGCAACAACCATTTATGAACTGTAATTGGTCAACTTAAAATGTTTGTCCTAACTCAAAAACTGTAATACGAAAATCATCTTAGATTTTGATAGTAAATTTTCCTTTAAAAGGACGTGCGATCGTTCTGGGACACCTGTAGATAGACACTTGGATTGTTTCTAGCGGCCTCTTTGTTCTTTATTTTGATTTTATTTTAATATGCATCTTTTTTTCCAGCGCCATCCCAGCAGCGCGGGTAAGTTTTCCATTTGCCTAGTCTTATCTGAATCCGGCTCTGTGCCCCTTTAGCCTTGCATGGCATTTATAAATCTTGTCGATTTGGTGGCACATTATAGTCCGTGAAAGCATTACGATCATACAGCACAATCCATCGATAAGCGTAATTTATGTAAAGGAGATCGGGCAATAAATTGCACAGTTTAAAAGCAAATTAAGCGCGCATGCAGATATCTATAGCATCGCATCCTTGATTGGTCCGACAAGTAATTGGCTCCGCTTAATTACTAATTACAGCTGCATTTATGAATAATCCACGCCGTATTTTGTGATTTATCGACGCCTCTAAATGCCGCACATCCCGAAAGTAATTTAGAGAAGTTACAAATTACAATGGTGTGATAATTATTCCTGGTGTATGTTTAATCAGATGGAACCGCCCACGAATAACACATTACCGTTCGCGTTTATTCCTTTTGTATTAATACAGTTTTTCGAGCGGCACTGTGTGCCATAACGTATACACTACATATCTTTTCATTAACTCCGCGTTGCTCTGATATATCATAAGACGATAGTTTTATTCACAGTGTTGCAGGAGCGGAGTTGCAACCCCAACATCAACTCTTATCAATTTTTATTCCTTATCGTTTATCTTTATATAGCGACATTTTTTTATTATCTTTTATTTAGTACCAACCCAACCTCAGTGTCGAAAAATTCCGTCCGTCCGACTTTAATATGTGTACACCGTTCATTTTTCATTAGAAACTTTAATCTACGCCAATGAATCGGACATAAAACTTATTAAATCGCAAAGCGTGCAATTCAGAAGATTGGTCTTTCGAGAAATGTTAGTCTGCTTTCTTAATTTCTATGCTAGTCCTGTCAGAGAGGTGCGAGAACGGCGAAAGATAACGAAGTATTCCTCTTGCAAAACTCCAAGGCGAAGAAATTTCTTATAATTGGATTGTTATGAAAGACTCCCATTATTCTTTAATCATCTAGAAAAAATCTCAATCGATCGAACAAGTCGAACGGAAACTTTCTATCATATCGTTAGTTAAATCAATAACTGTACGATTATGTCACGTTTTTAATTGTTTTCGTTAATACGGAGTGAATATCTCGGTTTTGCACGGTTTCACACCATGGATACGAACATATCGACGAATCACGCACTTTTTACCATTGACGCATTTGACCATGACATCGCTGCAATTAAATGGCAACAGTCAAGAAATTCTTTCGCAACCACCGTAAACTCAAATTCAAATTTTCTTTATGCTTCTCAGGCTCTAATTTTCTTATTGTTTTTCTTTATTTGATTACCATGATTGCTATTTCTATAATTAGATTTCAATGCAATTCCTGGAAATTTCTAATTAATTAGGCCGAAGATGAGGCGTAATGGTATTTTAATTTATAGGTAGTCTAGATGAAAAACGGTAATGCGGGTAACGCAAGCTGGAGATTCAAAACAATCTAAATCGAAATCATTCAGAAAAGTGGTGGAAATTCTGAAAACTGCAATTTTATAGTACAGAAAATCTCAGGCACCTACTGAACGTAGGAAGTTTGGAAAATGGGCAGAATATAGAAGCAACGATGTAGAAAAGTAATGAGAACTTAAAAGGTGTAAAAATGATGCAAAGGATCAACCATATTGCAATATTTTCGCGATGCACGCACGTCTTGTCAATTTTGCAACGGATGCATGTAAAAGACGCTTTGAAATGCGCAATTTTGCGCAAAAATTTGCAGTTGATGATAGTCCTCGTTTAATTCTGTGAAAGCAAGACATTATACGCACATGCTCATCTACCTGAGTTGATGATAACGATCCCACATTTTGTATAATGTGCATGTTATAACTCGAGCTAGCAATTATAACATGAAAATGCAAAAAGTTTCCATAATGTCTTAAACAAATACGTTCACTTTAATTATCCATATCGGATGTACGGCGCACGTTTTTTCTCTTAAAAAATAATTACTCGCCTCTCCGAATGGCCGAGTGTATTGATTAAAAATTTTCGAAAATGCGGAAGCTCACCATAAACAAGGCATCGTTGGTTGAGTTATAGCATAGATCAAATCTAAATTGCATTATCACGAACGAGATCGTTTGAAAATATTATTATAATGTAAAATCGCTTATGCAGACTAATCGGTCGATATGAGAAAGGCTCATTATGTAGAAAATGGATAATGCACAGCGTAAAAATAAAAACTAAAACACCACGTTTGCATCCAATCAAGCAAATCGCCAGTTAATTACCCACCCGTTCACCAGTCGTGCGAAGTGGCAAATCTCGCTGCGCTTGCAATCAAGGCGAAATTGTTTTAAGTGGTTTCGAATTTGCCTAAATTGCGGCGAAATTGCGACCGAGCGATTTCCATACTGATCCGAGTTATAAGCAAAGTAAGTAAAAGCGTACAATTTTATCAGTGGACCATGTCGAGACAACGCTGACTTTCATTGGCGAAGAGGAGGGCTTGTTGCTTGTGATGTTGGAATATTATTATAGCCTCCTATAATTATGGGAATTTTTGATCGCGGAGCGGGTGGAGTACTCAACTCCTGTGAACTTTAAGACGGATGATAACATTCATTGTCTTCGGTTACTGCTAACTAGTTTTACAAACGACCGAGTGTGGGCTTTTCTTTATTTCTTTCGATGCAAGTGCACGCTGGGGGGCAAATGTGCAAGTGTTACGCGATCATATCTGTACAAAATTTTCACGCTCTTTTAGATTCCTGAAAAGCAGTGGATGGAATTTGAAAATTAATCGTTTAATGTGCTCGTTTTCAGCAACCCCAAAAACCAGTTAAAACAGGCGTAATTACACTTTTCTTTGTTTGCCGTGTTTTTTTTTTTGGCAAGATTGTGCCCCGCCGGCGTTCCTGCATCAAGCAGTTCAATAATGAGCGTCCATAAATGTTGATTTCGCGTCCGCCGCGGCCTTAATAAAAGTCGAAATCACATATTGTTTTATTATTAGCAGGAATTAACGCAGGAAACAATAAGCCGGTACGTTTATGGCGTTGAGCGTCTATCGCAGTTTATAGCGGTGCGTAATAAAGCGCGGACAAAGCGACTCCTATATTAAATTTGAATTTTTATATGACTTAACCAATCGTCTGTGCAATGTTTAATGCCATCAGCAAGTCGAAATCGTCCAATAGCAAGTGAGAGGAGTGGCCAGGTTTATTTGTTTGTGCATATGCGATCCACGTAGGACTGCTTAGCATTGCACATATCTTAAGATAAGTCCTGCTGCGACCTTGTTTGTCCGCGCACAACTCCATACAAGTCACACGCACACTCGAACTCGCTTTATTGTTTCCGTTCAAGACTTAATGCGATTGACTCTTCCACGGTTACATCAGATTTGCTGTTACGTCTACGCATCCATTAATTAGGATTTGCAGGAGAAGAGTTTTTGCCGAGAACTAAAGCGGTTTCTACAAATGTGCACGTCCAGAGCAAAAAAATGCTTTTCTTAGATAAACAAACAAACTGAACGGTTCTCTTCATGCCACAAATGCTTCAACGACTTTTTTTTGACTGCACATCTTTCGGTATCCACAAATTCGGGCTCTCATATTTTGAAATTTTCTTTTTCTGAATCTTCAAGGTTTTTCTTAAAAAAGTAAAGCTTTGGAATTTTGGAAAATTTTGAAAAAAATATGTAAAACGGCCGTAAAAGTTTCCAAAATGTTGAAAATTACATGTCCTCAATTTTTCAGTTTTTCTGAACGTCGTAAATTTTCAGTTGGTAGCTTGGAATTTTTGAAATATTGTCTGCCAAATCTTCAGTTGGCGACACGGAAATGTGAACGACATTTTCGTTGCCATGGATTTTTCTCTGAATTTCGATAAGGTAAATCAGACTTTGAGCAGTGGCGTTCTTTTTGATTTTTCTCTAAACATTTTATTTTACCTATACAACTCTTACTAATCAGCTGCCATTGCTCTTAGCGACCGATTTTCATCAAATTTTGCAATAGCTCTTGGTTTTTCGACTAAAATTCAATGTTTAGCCGATTTTCAATAACTACACAGAGAAAAAAATTATGTCAATTTTGTTTACAAATGTTTATAAATTGGTGACAATTTGTGTGTAATCCGGTGATAAGACCAATTTGTGCAATTTAGTTGCATGTGTTTGTTTGAAATGAATTGTTATACTTTTCTGTACAATTCTTTCACTTTTCGACAATTTTGTTCATTCGCATCTCAATTTATTGTAAAATAATTTCGCACAATGTCGGTTTCAGTTCATTGCACGATAATGTATTCATTTTGTTTGCACAATATTGGGTGAATTTTCAAACCACACTATAAAAATTTCCTCCCCAATATTAAATATGTACAATCATTGTAAAATTTGTTTATAAAAATTGCTCAATTATGTGTTATATTTGTACACAGGATTTAAGGAAAAGGGTGAACAAAAATTGTGCACATTTTTTAAAAACTTTTATTTACTTTACCGGTACAAATAAACTACTTCTTATATATTACAAAAATCAAAACTGCAAAACATAAATATTATATAAAAGAAACAAAAGACTTATCGCAATACTCTAGGGCACATTAATTTAAGATGTAAGGTCGCTACGTAAATGTTCAAGTCTCAAGTTTTTCAAAATATTCATTTAATAAACATATCTAACAATGTTTTATAAGTAATTACAAATTAATTTGACTGAAATCTCAGATTAATTTGTATTTTTGATATTAATTATCATTTGATTTTTAGCATGAGATTTCAAATGTTTCCTAAATGAATTAAAACTGTTATAAATTCGCCAACACTGTTCTAAACTACAATGCAAACTATCATTATCCTTTAAAAAATGGTCTTTTCTTAAATGTTTTATATACACATTGATGTCAGTAAAATGGTCATTATTACATTTAAAACAACGAAACATGCTTTATAATTATAATTTTAACAATAAACGAAAAAAAAATGTCAATAATGAACGCAATTGGAGCATTTAAATCTAATAAACAATATGTAGTGTAAATGTTGTAAATACCTTTTGATACAAATAGTAAGGCTGTGATGTTGATTCCTGAAGATTAAAGTTTTAGACTTGGGACAATAGTTTATTCTAGTTTTTGCATCAAATTGCTTTTAACCTGAAAAAATATTTTTACTTAAGTTATAACTTATAAGTTTGCTGCTAAAGTTGACAAAAGAAACCAACTTCTGGGTGTTACATGAATATGTATTGCATGCTTTATGTTAAACCTATCAAACAATTGTATTCTTACCAGAAAATTGCTGACAAATATCCAGTTGATTCCATTCGACTACGCCGTTCTTAATTTCGTTTAGGACTTCATTTAAAAATGCGAGAAATTAACTAAACGAGGAAAAATCATCAAGACTATTTTATTTACCTACTTGCGTTTATTTCAGTTTCAAAGATGACATATCTTCTAAACAACGAATAAATTCGAAGACGACGCAATTCTAGAAGGTCCAACGATGCACAAACATTATTTTGTTTGGTCGGTACAGATTTTCGAGAAAACCATCAATGGAGAAATCCGATTGGATAATAATAACCTTGAGCGTTTTCTCAAAAATTATTACTTTTGTTTCCAAACTACGTTTTTTCTTTTTGCACAATTTGGTTAAAACGAGTTCGCACAATTTTGGTAAAATATTCGATAAGTAATGTATGTGAATAAGAAACGTAATTTGTGTACCAGTCAAACATAATATTGTAAAAAACCAATTTTCTCACTTGGTTTTAACAATTTTACACAATTCGTCGAACTAAAATACAAACATAAACCACACAATTAATTTGAAATAAAGTAAACAGCGTTTTGAAAAAAATTAACGCAGTTGGAAACAAAGTTGTTCCAATTTACAATCACCTAACATTGTGCAAAAATTTTTTAGAGCATTTTTCTCTGTGTACTGTCATCAATTGACATGAATGACGTGCGCCTATGATTTAAAGTAAAAATTACGGTAGATAATTTTGCCGTACACATTTCGTTGTCGTCTATAGTGGCTTAGATTCATTACCTTTTATAAAATTACTCACACCTTTCCAACATTAGTAAAGTTGTAAAGCACTTTTCCATTCGGATTTTTCTCATCGCGTTTTGGACTTTTTCTGGTCGCATTACTTAAATATTGGCTTGCTGACTGTCCTGAATCCGGGCCTGCATTTGCAGCACTCCCGTAAAAAATGGCCACAATGCATCATCAATTCCAGTGTTTCTCGTCATGTCGCCAGCACAAAAAACTATTCCTTCACACGCACTCGCTTTAATTAAAATGATTCTCGTCGACGTGACATTTTTACAAAATTTCGCGCTTTTAAGCTTGCAAAAGCCGCTTGTTTGTTTTCATAATTCGCTCGCCTATTTACACTATATTACGGTTATTCTCTGGCCATTTTGCAACATCAATCTTCATTACTTTGTAGTGGCTCGTAGTACTTATGAATAATTTTTCTGCTTCCACAATTCTGATGATCCGTAATTAGTGTTAATGTCCTAAAGCCATCATCATTTAATTACGTTTTAAGAAATTTCCTTGCGAGCGAAAATTTTGCATTAACAAAGCGTCGTCATTAGACTAATTGTCATGATTTTAATGTCGGCTTTTATTTAAATCGTAGATGGTGTGATAAGGCCCGTATTCCAATTTTCTGGGATTGCGATATGCGCAAACAGCTAATTAATCTATTATCCTGGATAAGGGCGAGTCCTGTGGATCAATTACAGTCCTGCCCTTATCCGTGACATATGTTTAACGTGGCTAACGAGACTCAAATGTGCGTAATTATAAATGACACCACAATTGGTCAATTATACCCAATCTATAGAATTCGAATTGAATTCATCGCTGTCGTTACTCATCGCTTATAAATTATTTACTCGTACTTTGTTGCCGATGATTTTGTTAAAGGCAATGACAACTTCAATTGTACCTCTGTGCCAAGTACAATTACAAGCAAGAAAGAATGTAACGACACGGGAATTCTTCGTTTCTTGCTTCTGATATAAATACTCTATCGGAACTGTCATTCATTTCTCATATTGCAGAAATTCTTAGCGAAGCGCGCGCTTTTTACAATTCCTGCAAAAAAGAAATACTTGTACTTCAAATTACACGAGTTGTTTGTTTTGTAATTAAAATCATGAATAATCGCACTCACCAGAACAATAATAACTATGGAGATTATTTCTACATTAAGCACTTAATATTTACATGAATTGGCACTGCGTAGATTCTAATCTGTGGTAACCGTTGTAACTACACATGTTTCGAAATGATCTCGTGTGAGTAACGGATTTTTAGAGAAATTTGGAAACTATTTCCATCTTTACGTGCACGCAAAAACACAGAAATGACTATAATTGCAATGAGATAAAAATCCTAAGTACAGGTTCAATGCGAGGCAAAATTATTCATTTGATTATGCAGTTCTGCATTCGCTGCAACGCGACATTTTTCTGGTTTAGTACCTCCGCGGAATAAGCGACAAAAAGTGGTTT
Organism: Gnatocerus cornutus; assembly: GCA_029298725.1. Taxonomy (NCBI): domain Eukaryota; kingdom Metazoa; phylum Arthropoda; class Insecta; order Coleoptera; family Tenebrionidae; genus Gnatocerus; species Gnatocerus cornutus. The sequence continues at coordinate 8,485,990 of CM055516.1, forward strand.
GTATAAGTACACGGGTGAATATTTCCATTAATTGAAATAAATCAAGCTCTTGTCAGTCATCGGCCTACGGTTTATAAAATACATGTGTAAAGTGGAGACTACGAACGGTTTTATATGGGAAAGTGTCGTAAATATTTCATAGATACAGTATCGGTTTGGAATAGACAGTATGTCATATCGAAAACACATTAAAAATTATAGGAATTGACGGATTGGTAATTGTTATTGGCGATGTTGAGAAAGGCGGGTTTATTTATCTTGCTAAACATTTGTAATTTATTGGAGCTATTGCAAAAAGTTAATGGTCTGGGTTGGTTAGGGTTAATTTTTATTAATGATATGTTATTAATGTGACTAATTGCAAGGTATGGTACGGAAGTAATTGTGTTGGAGAACATGTGTGGAAAGTTCCGTATTAGCTGAAAGGTGTGAAATGAGAATGTAAAACATGTTCTACTAGTGCTGTAAACATCATCCATTTATGACCACTAAGCATTTTTATACAATTTACAGGACTCTAAAGAGGATTCTAAAGAAATCCCGAACTTTTAAAGGAAGCAAATAATCTAAAAAGATACAAAATATACCCAAGCAATGTGGAATACAGAGATATGAATATTTCAAAGAATCCTAAGAATTTAATTTCATCTAGAACCTGCAGGATCCTCAAATCATATTACGAGTATCAAAACATTCTTTAGAGCCTAGAAAATTTGGAACATCGAAATTTCTTCAAGAAGCTCTTTAATATTCAATTAATCTTTCGTGAATAAGAATAAGAAAAAAAACACTACAGATTTAAGATTTAAAAATTCAAAATTTCTGATTTGCCTGTTTATCTTTGACCGAACGAAAATCGCCTTGGACTTCAATTTGATAGAGCGTTTATAGGATAATACAAAACTGCAAATTAAAGTGATGCATCAGCAATTTCCAATCCTTTTAGAACTAAAACAATACGTGCTAACTTGTTATACTTTACTGTAAAACGACATAAAAAATATTAGCAAATTTTCGCGAGGCAATTTGCACCATTAGGTAAATTTTCTATTTAATGTTATTACTTGTACTAAGTATTCATTAGGGAATGTAAAAATGTGCGATAGTTATGCTTTTATACAGAGTGATGAAAAAAAGACGCCCAGGCTACCTAATGTTGCAGCTAATTCTTTTCTGAGCCCAAAATTGAAAACCAAAAAACGAAATTTATGCTTTTTAACTATGTATAAGACAGAAGATTTCTTTTTTAAACGATCAAACACTATTCATTGTTAGAGATTAGAGTTTTTACAGAAGAAGTTAAGTTAGAAAGTGTTGAGCTGCATTGCCAGGTTTTTCCTTTGAAAAAAATACATATTGTAAAAAGTAATAGGTTTAGATCAATTTTGCTTTAATTTCTGAGATGGTTTAACAGAAACGAAACTTACAGAAACTTACACTCATGGGCGCTTTTTTTTTATCATCCTGTATAAGTAAGTACATTTAAAAAACCTAGCAGGTTTTCCGCCTAATGATCAAATTTTTACATTAATAATAATTATGCTTCCCATGAAGGACTTAAATCTCTAATCGAAAAAGAGAAGAAATTGTGATTGGAAAACATGTTTCTAAACAATAACAACTTTATTAACAATTATTAATGACGAAGATTAGCGTAAAAATTATGAAACTCAATGCACACAACGTTTTCTTCAAGTATTGAGAATTGTTGAATTTGCTTTCTTTAATTTATTATTATTATAAATTTAAAACATTTCTAAGACTATTAAGACTATTACTTTGCTTAAAAATTGTACAGGGTTTTTCGTAAATAGTCAGCAATTCATGAAAGGCTTAGTAGCTTGGGGCTTTATGGAACAAGAATGTGCAGTAATTTTTGTCTTAACATCTTCGTTTAAGAACTAGGAGACCCTGAAATTGACCAATGAGCGAGCAGTAGCGCCCGGATTGAAACATTATGAATCAAGTTTCTTTGAATCAAAACCAGTGGAGTTCGTGAAATTTTTGTCACCAAATAGTGTTTGAGTTAAATCAGTGTTTTTATTACAAAAATTGTAAATTACACATTTTAAAAGTGCACAAAAATTGTTTAGCAGCAAGAAGTTTGAGGATATAAAAAATTTCTTAATAGACGGAACCGCATCGTAGCGTATTTAGCGAAGTTCTTTCTGAAATTTTAAGATTTTGGGACAGTTTTTGGTTTATTACACTGTTTTATATTCTCGTTGTTTTCTTTCTTCGGTACCTACCGGCTACAACGATTCGGTCGATAAAAATTCAAAAATTTCACTTCAGATTTGATAAAGGCTATCATTTGTTTAGCAAAGTAACTTGATACATGTATTTTCTAGCTTTTTTTCTAACGCATCTCATTGTCATCTTGAGGAAGCTTAAATTTCTCAAAGAAATGCTTTAGAACAAAAAAACTTCAGAAACTCTCTTTAGGAATTCTTAACACTTACCAGTTCACGGATTGTCGTCTATTTGTAAAACACCCTGTATATTTTGTATCTCGACGAAAACTTAAACCTTTTATTAGGTATTGAGAATTCTAAAATTAAATAAAGCCAAAGTTTCAACAGTCAACAGTCTTAGGGAATCAACATCATTGGTAAATTAGAAGAAAAAGTGAGTAGCACAACAAATGTACTTACATTTTGTTCCTCGTTCAGGGGCCATAAAATCTTTTTTCTCCCAAAAAGCCTGTTTTTTAGTCGCTTTTATAGACAGTAAAGTAGGCAATTTTATTATAACTAAAAAAAGCCCTTGTTGTCGAAGTAACACTTTTTCTGCCTAGACAGAAAAAGTACTTTTTGTGACGGCTACTATTTGAAACTTACATTTTGTATGCCACGATCTTAACTTTGAAACTCTTTGAAACCAATATTTTTCACAGTAAATGTTATCAAAAGTAGTATTTGTTATTTGTTAGTGGCTTTGATGTCACGCAATTTAATTTAAATTAATTTAATTGCTCGACAAAAAGTACCACTTATCTGCCGTATAACAAAATCTACTATAACATGAAGTCACCAGGTTAATAATATGTTAAGTCGACGAATGACATTCACTGATTTAACGACAATGAAGCAAAAAATCATAAGAAGTCAGAAATTGAATTGCCTTATCAGTTATTCGAGGAGGTAAAACACTCAGTTAAGTGTAAAATTTGTGGTAAAAATCACAGTGATCTCTAGTTTTGCAATTTTTTGCAACAAGTGTTATTTTTTTGGAAAAGTTTTGATTAAAAAATGTCAACATTGCTTTAATAAGCATGAAAAAAAAAACATGTATTTAATAAAAGTTTGAAATTTTGGGTAAATTTTGCATCCTTTGAGAATAACGTTGCGAAAGAAGCAGGCACAAAACACCTTATCAGCAGGCTCTCTTTTTGATGGTTTACATAATCAGACCACACCGACTTCAGTAAATTCGTGACTTTTGAGGCTTCCGCATCGATTCGTGCCTCAAAAATGGAAAGTTTTCTCGGGAATGAATTAAATGATGTTGTGAAATGACTAAATTAAGTTGTCCCAGCGACGATCGAGATGAGGTGAGTCTGTTTTGATTTGTTTCATGAAAATCGTACGAGAGAATGGTTTGCTGACGAAATAATAAATCTGGCGGAAAGTTATTCGAAAAAGAATAAAATAAATTATGTAAAATTATGAGTCTATTTATCGTATTATCTATGGCATTTACCAGCACTCTTCTGACTATTGTGTGATTTATGGTGGCTATAAATAAATGGCTGGTAAAAATGCACGTCCTATTTTCCACGAATTAATAAATATCATGGTAGTTAATTCCCAATGATTTTTTCTTTCAGCACTGATTATGCATGCTTTTTATAATTTTAATTCATCCAAAGTGATTATTATACGGAAATAAACTTATCTAAGATCTGAATTCCTCCTTATTTATATCATTTTTGCATGTTTCGTCCGTTACTAATCATTTATAATAATCAGAAAGCGAGAAATACAACATGTGGATTTTTCCATTACACTCCAAATCAGTGCACTTTTTTTCCAACGCTCTGTATTTCAACGACTGCTTCGAAAGCGGTGTATACCAAACACGTACATGCGTTAAACTTTTAAGGAGATAAGCCTCCTACAATCTATGATGGTCGCATCCGTTATCCCGCGTTGTCACACAGATGAAGTCAATCTCCAGAAGTTGACGTCAAAGCTCGCTCTTTGGTATCCTTAAAGTGAAGGAAGTGCGTTATTTATGGATTATTTGAACTTTGCTTAACGCGGAGACAACGGACACTTCAACAGCTTATAAGGACTTGCCACTCGGAAAAACGACAACGTCTATGGTAAATAGATAAACAACGTGTCGTTGTTTGTAAATGAAGTTGAAAAGTGCGCAGGATGGCCATTCATGCCTTAGTTGTAGCCAAAATAGCTGTTTCGCGGCGATAAAAATGTTAATCGGAATTCTTCAAATGAGAGCAGCGAGCTCCTGTATCAAAACTTTTTATTACTGATTATCTCCGACCGCCCAATTTTCGAAAATTAATACAATTACTCCATTATCCACTTATAATAGTAACATTATATTGTTAATAAATTTCTCTTTTTTTTATCAAATTGCCGCCGTCATCTAAATTGACACGGTAACTGTTAGATAAGTGCTCGATCCACTGAAATGACTAAAACTTTAATTGAAAACTCAATGAAATAATTGTGGAGCGAACGCATTCAATTATACTGTTTAAGCCCCGTTTACATCTGTCTTGCAAACAACGATGTCGTATCAAAAACTATTAATACATTTTAACCCTCCAGGTGCATTAATTAGGTGGTTTGTTAGAACGATTTCCGAATTAAGGGCGATAAGACGGCAGATGTGGATTTATGTCGTCCGATTTGTAATGCTCGAACCGTTTTAAAAAAATATGTAAATGAAAGATCGTTTAACGCGTCTACCCTGTAGGTAATGTAAATCGCGTTTAATTTGAATCAGAGATTAGATTTCGCGAGGTGTGAAATAAAACTCCAGTTCAGCCATAGTGTAACTACAAAACTGCTGTCTAACAGCAACAAAAAAATTAAATAAATTATTCATTAATTAAGTCATTCGCTTTTTATAATTAAGTTATATGCTGGTAAAGCCCTATTATTAGGCTGGTTTTGGGGAATATGAAAGCTATACGATTTAAATTAAAATATAAACTCAATTAGTATAAAGAAATAAATATGTATTTTTTGTTACATGCTGTAATTATCTGCACCGAATTATAACGTTATCCCACATAATTTCGGTTTAGTCATTATTCCATCAAGAGAAAATAATTTGCTGCAGGCCGATGTACGTTAGATCCTATTTAGTTTTCAAGTTGTTTAATTAAGAACGGATTTACATTGAATTTTTTAATACTTATTAATTACCGAATTCAGGAAATCGTCTTGCACTTTCTCTCTAGTCCACAATGCTAGCGATTTTTAACAGGAAAACTCATCGAACTCTTCATTAACAATATGAATAATAACAACAACAGCAACAAATTTTGGACCTCAGGTCAGGGCTCAAAGATATTTGTAAAATGAGATTTTTCAGTTTTAGTTAAAAACTTGCAAAATCATGAAACTCTACAATATATCACTGGAAAGGTAATTTAATAAGTTTTCCAACAAACTGTAGAAGTCGTCGGCAGAGTTATTTTTAGCCAAGATATTTAAGAAAAACTGATGGAAATTTCTCTCAAAATTCTCTCAAAAATTTGTGTTTTATATTATCATGTTCTTAAATCTTTTAGGACCTTCTTTGGGCTTTCATAAACTCTAAAATAGTGGTTAGTCATCTTCCATGTTCGCAGACTCTCAAGTTAACCAGATTTAAAGATCTTCAAGTTTCTGTATTCTTGGAAGTTTATGTTCCTATCGTGATTTTCAAGTTTAAACTCTCATATTTTGTGGTCTTTTATTTCTAAGATTTACAAGTTTTGGTGTTCTCAGGTTCTTACACTCTGTGCAATTCAGATTCGAAAATAAGATTAACATTTTGGTTTTTCAAGATTCAGTTTTTTCTCAGTTCTAAAGGTCTCGATGTCTCAGATTTTCAAATTACCAGCCTCAAGTTCTCTGTCGCAGGTTTTAAAACTCAATTCTCAATAAATCTTTGATTTAAGTATTTTTATAGAACTTCAAAACTTCATCGACATTTTGTACCTTCTGAAGAAGCGAAAAGTCATTTCTATAGTAGAATTGCTTCTTGATCCAAAGCCCATCCGGTCAGAACTCAGAGATACAGAGTGTCCGGAAAGTAGCGCACCACCTTGAAAGAGGGTAATTGGGTGGTCCCCAATTCCTGACTCTTTGTTTTCGCAGGAGGACTAGAAGAAAATTAGGAAAATGGCAACTGTTCCCCCAATAATTTAAATTTTCAGTATTCAAAGCCATAGTTGCTGTTGTATGCTGTTGAGTAATGTAACTATCGTTTCATGCCACACTGATCGAGATTGTTGATTCAAAAATCTTGCTTTTGCTGTTTTCAGGCATTTACAAAATTTTTCCGATTTTTTTCACCATGCTTTTGCGCAAAATGTCCTTTAGGTAACAAATTCATTTAAACCTAAATTTATTGCACAGAAATCGTTAATTTTGGCATTAAACTTTTGCTCTTTAATCCATCATATCTCAAAAAATTGAAGAAATGATTTTTTTAACATTTTTCCGGTGATACAGTATCACGGTGGTGCGTAACTTTCTGGACACCTGCATTTGTAAAATAAGTTTTTTGTGAGTACCCCACGTTAGCTTTTGTTTTTTTTTTTTCTATTTTGGTAGACTTGCAAAATCACGAAACTCGAAATTTACAAGTTGCTGGGAGAGTTAGTTTTTGCTAAGATATTAGAGACAAAATTTCGAAAAACGAATGATAAATTTTTGACACTTTTTTGCATAGAACTCTTAAATTGATACTTTACTTTTTTATTGTAATACGTCATTATAAAGGTTGAAATCTCTGCGTTCTAACGCGGTGTCAAAGAAGTTATTATCTCTTGTCATTTAGAAGATACATGACAATGAATATAGAGTGATTTTTAGAACAAAATTTTTGTTTTGTTAATATAGGTTACTGCCATTAGATTGTGCGGAAAAAATTGTGAAGATTCAAAAAACTAAATTACCTAATATTCAGTGATACCCACCTCTCGATTTTGTACTAATTTTTCTACAGATTGGCGAGTATGTATTTTCGTTTAATAGTTTCTCATTGTGTTTTTCAAAAAAATCTAAACAATTCCTTTCAAAGATTCCCACCCTTTAATAAGCAAACTAAGAACTCTTTATCATCAAGAAGTATTCTAAAATGTCTTATTCTGCGCTGCGTTAGCATTAAAATTATTTTAAATCTCATTGGGCCGGTTTACAGAAGCTAAGTTAAATCTTTAATTTCGATTAAATACTTAACATTATGTTAAAGTGAGATCAGATCATTTTTCCGCCAATAAAATGTCAGCAATCGTCAAATCAGTTGTGAGATTAACTTAATTTCAATTAAATTATTGTGTAAACCAAAAGGGTCGGTTTAAACAATAATTTAAATAAAATTAAGTTAATCTTGCAACTAATTTGACATTTGCTGACATTTGATTGGTGGTAAAAGGGTCACATGTCACTTAAACATGATGTTAATCAATTTAATTAAAATTAAAGATTTGATTACGTTGCTCCAAAGCAGCCTTAAATGTGTCGAGAAATTAAGATTTTGTAAACAAGGGCATTAATTTGTTTATCACCAAAAATAAAATATTTTTAAGTTTTTAAAAAACTTCTCAATGTTTTGTGTCCTGTAACTTCTAAACGATAAGAGATCACAATGCATTTGTCAGCGCCTCAAAAAGGCAAGATCTCAATCTTTTCAAAGATGCATTACAATAAAATATCGATGTAATACTTCTTGAGTTATATGCCAAATGGCACATGAAAAAAATCACTAGCAGCAATTTTTTTGGAGATCAGTTTTTCAAAAATATAATGTAAAGTAGTAGACTTAGCTTTCCAAAACACCATTGAGCAAACCCATAACTTTGCAGGTTTTTAAGAGAAGGTGAAAAAAATAGATTTTTAGATAGTAGAACAAAAAAATTATCTCTGAATTCGGGCCTGATGGAGCAAAACTTTCAGATTCGAAATTAGGAGGCCATTCCACTTTCGAAATAACTTTCCACTTCTCCAACTCAAATTGATTTCAAAATTTACCTAAAGGTGAAAAAAAAATAAATTCGGACTTTTGTGGATACCGAATTTATCACAATTTTAATGATGACAGTTCTTTTGCATTGGTGCTTGAGTTTAATACTAATTCTCTGGCTCTTCCACTCACAGTCTCTTTCTTATATCTTTTGCATTTTTAGGTTGCTTTTCATCACTAAAAGACTACTGTAAAGTTTTTTTATTTATTTGTTTCTGAAATCAAAAGCAAACGAAATACCTTCATAATTGTGAACTAAAAGAAGATAGTGAAAATATCGCATATTTCCACTTCAAAAATATCCTCAAAAGGGAGAGATAGAATGACGATTCGAATCCTGAAACAGAAATAAATAGCCTGAAGACGATAAAAGAGAAACTAAAATGTAGTTAGATAGAAGAAGAACCGACACCAAGATAACAAAACATAAGAAGAGGATGTTATGAAACCTTATAAACTGTCTGAGCTCCTATTAGAGGTAGAAAAAGAATTGCTTATTGTTTTGGCTTTCCTTCCTTTTGTTACCTAGTCCCTTATTTTCACCTTCTTCTACAGCATTTGCTTTTCGTCTTCGGTAAACCTTTAAACAATGTTTAATACCATTTTTTTTATGTTGTCATCATTCTTAACATTTTGCCTTGTTTCATAAATATTTTTGGTCGTTTCTTTTTGCATTGAAGTCTCCAATTAAAAAGGGTGTGAAGCCGATCACGTTATTATTGTCCAAGGCAGAGTACGAGAAAAATGTGTTTTTTCTCCTTCCTGTTTCGCCCATTCCTCGAGATAAATGAATATAAATTTTCTCACATGCTCTGACGTACAAATAATAAATTAAACATTTATAAAAGTCTCCGTTGAAGAAATGCCATCTTATTAATATCGTTTGCATTTCGTATTCCGATTCGTCGTGCAATAAATTAAATTTTTTACATGAATGTTATGAACTGTTACTTTTGCCGGACATAAATATCACTCATTTAAACGAGTTGAATGGCATCTGCCTCATTTTAGGTCTGCAATTGCTTGTAAAAACCCGCGCAGCGACGCAAGTACGTTTTTAATAATCAATAATCACGCTCATTAATTATTTTCATCTCAGATTTTTAATGCCGTCGTTTCAACGAACTGTCTAAACATTTACATTTTAAATTGTGGTCGATACGAAGAAAAACGAGAATTATGAAATAAATTCATGTTGAATCCTGCGGCATTCGTTTTATACATTTTCATTCAAAGAAACTATATTCATAAAAGTGAACACGACATCGCTTGACGTGACGTATTGAAGAATCATCGTCTTTTTTATGGGATTCTGTACTCGATCGATGCAGGATACAGTAATTAACGACGTTTATTTTTATATAATAAATACGTTAATGCTACTTGGAATTGCACGCTGAAAAACGACTCATGTCATGTGATGTTGCGGAAGGTCAATCTTGCAAGTTACACTCACGGAAAAACAATGTAAAAGTAACGTGTCTTTTTTAACACATGACTCAAGTATGTATAGCTAAATCATATTTTCTTTCTAGAAACCGGAAACGCCACAGAACACATACTAGTAATACTACTACAACCTATATCGCCTCGATTTTTAAAATAACTGAGGACTGGTTTCTAGGCGATAATTTGAAACTTCCACCAATAAAAAACTACGACTTTTCTACTATGATATCGGTAATAGTAGGCCGCGGAGAAAGCTCCACGCCCACTTTGCATATTGGTTGCTATTGGCCCGTCTTACCTCCTACGCGGCGGATCGTATTAACGACTCTAGGGAGAGCTGCGATATTTTAAATTTTATGGAGTCGCTCGATAACGGATACGAACGTTTTGTTTTGGTCACACAATCATAAATATAGATTTGGAATATGGCGGGCAGGTGGTCAGATAGTCGTGGAATTAACTGTATAATTGTCGGAATTATACAGGTCATTCCATGTGCAGATTCCTGCTGCGGGAAACTCTTTTCAAGTGCAATATTCACTTAAGTTTCGCTAAAAACTGAAAGTGAAACATTTTTTACTTGACTTATTAGGAGGGATTCAAAATAACGATGAAAATGCCGGAATTTACGTTCCCAAAAATAGCTATTTTACGGAGTGTTAAGTTTCAAAAACGAATCGTTTTCGGCCATGACAACTAACAAAGCATAATAGTTCAAGACAACAATTAAAGAACTTTATTTAATCTAATAGGTACATCAATAAGATTGTAAGTATAAATCTAACACAATTTTCGTCGCGTTTTCAGAACGTTTTCAGACTGCATGTCTTGCAAAAAACAGCAATTTTTAAACAATCTGCTGGTGACTATGTGGCATGGTAACTACAATACGAACTTCACTGTTTTCGAAATATAACTTATCCTACATAATAAAAGGTTTGAATGTGTTGTTTGTAACACGTATCTAAAAAGTGTTTGCGGACTTATCTGCTATTCTGGACTCGTCTCGTCCGTAAATAGCAACAACTAGTCAGCAAAAACTGTATTTTAGGCACTTATCACAAAAATAGCTATTTTAGTACGTATTTGTTTCTTTATGAGTTTTGATAAATGTTTTATTTTCATTTATTGGATTTATTGTGCATATTTTATACAGATTTAATCTGCTTGAGGACACGAGGTAGAAATATTTTCTTTCTTTCAATAGATGAAAACTTTTGAATTTTACGTTTTTTGATCGTCTCTCGAAAACTATTTGACCTACCTATCTGAGATTTAGCCTTTTGATAGATTTTAAGCTGCTCTTTCGTTTGATATATAATTCAAAAAGATTAAATGTCGTTTAAATGTTGCTTAAAATTCAACCCAAAAAGATCGTCTCAATACTTATTTTAGTCAATATCTAGTTAATCTGTGAACCAAGCTTAAGTTATTATGGCTCATTTAATAGTACAATAGTACGACGAAGGAGTGCTCCAATAGAATGAGTACCACAATAAAGTCTTATAAAACGAGTGTAATACGTTATTTTTTCTACTTTGGTCTACTTGTCGAAAAATCGTAAAAAATAAATTAAAATCAATAATTTTACATAAAACATTAACTACAAATTAACTTCGTAGGCTCTGAATTTATTTTTCAATTCTTGTAATAATTATGGAAGAAAAACTTTTAGTTTTACTCCCCCCGAAATAAGAGCGGCAGCACAAATTGCTGTGAATCAGTCGCTGCCCCCTAAGTCAAAACCAAATTGACAAGGAATTCAACATTTTTAAGAAATGGTGTACAGAAAAAAGGTTGGACAAACTAGGGAAAATGTGCTGCTCGCATATTATGGCGAAATGGCTCTGGCAAAAAAAGCCTCAACTCTGTGGGCCTCCTATAGCATGCTCAGAGAGAGCCTGCCTAAATACATATGACAGAACTTGACTCAAAATACGCCAGGTTTTTCTCTTCAAGCTCATGATGCTTGCAATATAACCATAAACAATTACAATAACTGCACATTTCACAACTGTAAAGATGAATAGGTTTAAGGAGTTGGGAGCTTTAAATAAAACAGGATGATTGGGTTAAATTTATTTGTAGGTTAGAATTTTGATTAAAGTTTGTTGTCTTCACGCTTTTTCTTACCTTATCGAAATCTGTGCAAACCTCTTAGTTTTAGTAATTAATTATGCCAACTTTATGCCATGGTTTGACACCTTAGATGTTTGACACTGTTGACAGATAACGGACTAAATACAACCCAGCGCTGCCAATACAACTCCCAAAAATTTACTAAAAGGAGTTGCACAAAAACTTTCTTTGTGATACTACTTTCCGTTTCACAATGAACAATTTGTGACACCAAAGTAGAAAAAGCATTTTGCTTCAACGCAGTATCCAAAATTGGGAATTTTTTATGTATGTCAACAAACAACTGAGTTTTGAGAAGTTGCAGGGAACTAAATTTTTGAAAGTTTGGAAATATCAATGCTCAATATCTCGGAAACTACGATTGATTTTTGATTGATTGATTGATTAAAATTTGATTTTCTCGAAAAAGAATTTTATGACTAAAACTTTCTTTGGTCAATTTCTCGCTTTCTTTTGGAAGAAACTTGCGTTTTTAGTGCTCATTTTACGTAAAATTTCGCACAGATTTTAAATTCGGGCTCAAAATTCTTTGAATATGATTTTGTACCTATATGAATCTCATTGATTGAAAAGTTTACATAATCCCAAATTCGATTTATTTTTCTAATTTGTATTTTAAACATTATATGGAAACAAAGCTATTATAGCATTCTGTGTCGAAATGGGATATTAAGGCATTCAAAACGAATGCGGAAACAGCGAAAATAGCTCTGTTACAACAGAAAATTAGGAAAAACAGTATAAAAAACTCGTTTATAAGGCCATTATGGCACTCATCCTTTATAAAACTCGCGACCTTGCCGCTTGTTTTATAAACTTACTATTTACTATTTACAAGGCGTTATCTATGTTTTCCGGTGACATTTTTTCCGGAATTTTTACCTGTTCAATATCTATAATACGACTAGAAATATAGAAAGATGCGGTTTTCGGCATCCTTTTTCTCCCACTTTTGTTGCTAAGAATCCAGTTTTACATTTCTCAAATTCAAAAATTCAATTTTTTCGGTTTTCAAAGCAAATCTCGATAGACAGATGGAATAACGCGGAATACGCGATTATTATGAAAAATTTAGATCTGCAATTTTGGCATATGAAGCTGAAAGTAACTCTGATGGGAGAAATGAGACGAATTTTAAGTATTTTTAAATCGATTTTATTTGTATGACGTATTAATTCGTTCCCGCTTATTTGAAACCACCTGACGTTCTAAAACCGAAAAATTCCTCCTCAAAGCCCCATCCAAATAAAGTGAAACAATTTCCAGAATATCCCCCCATTAAACTAGGTATTTCCTTTGAACCCGACGACTTTCCGTTTTGATTTGCGTCCTAATTGGTCGGCAAATTCCTTCTCCCGCATTGAAATCGTCAAAAGAAGGCACCGAAAAGCCGGTACAATTTCGCATTGATATGCAAGTTCGGTAAGAAGAGCGGCTATTTTAAATATTCGATGCCGAAAGAGCACGCAGACAAAACTAGCGTCCGGTATGAAGGGTTGACAAAAAGCGGTCGCGCTACCTCTGATTGATAGGTGACAGGTCCACTAGACGGCGGACAAAAAGTCCATAGCTGCGTATCCTTCGTCCTTCCCTCCAGTCCTTGATGGACATTGGCCGAGGACGTCACCTCGTCGATAATTAAGCATTATTATTCAACATGGAAATCCTGCCCACTTAATTACCCATATGGAAGGAGCGAGCAACTGGCAAAAAATCAATTAATCGGTACTTGATCCTGAACTAACATTCTTGATCACACTCGCAAAAACAATATGGTTCGGCTTAATAAGGAGTCGGAGCGCGGGGCGAAATTGTTCAAATGACAGAAAATAACAAAACCGGTGGGCAATTTTCACGTATAAACAATTAAGATGTTGATTGACACTAATTCGAAAAGAGAACGGCACGGCCATAAACTGAGTCTAGAATATTTATTAATATTAATAGACAAAATTGTGTGTTTTAAATTCATTCAAGATTTTAGTGCCTAATCATCATGCTCACAATTCTTTATTAAATAACAAAACTAATAAGTGTGTGATTTCATTAGCTACCGTGCAAAACTACAGAGCATGAATAATGTTTACTTAAATATTCTTACGGTTTTTAGTTGCAGTTTGAAAAATACAAATCTCAAGCAGTTTGACCTATCGCTTGAGGGTCATATTTTACGACAGTTGAAAGCAGATCGATAATACATTACGAAGCTGCTCAAAGGGAAATACAGTAGTGACTCGATAATCCGGATCAATTAAAACCGACCCGGTTCGAACTATCAAATAATCCGAATTACCGAGTATTAATAATTTTCAATGCTTTATTTAAAAAAAGAGCATACAGGTGTCCCAGAACTCGCGCCCCAGAGAGAAAGGGCTTATGGAGGCAACAATTCTGAACCAAAATTTTGAAACCATAATTTTTTAACTCAAAAAATAACCGAGATAAGACAAAAAAACTGTAGCCAATCCCGAAGCTGAACAGAATTTGAAAATTGGTAACTATGGACACATACTATCATCCATTGGTCAGTTAAGCATTAGACTTTCGTTGCCTAGGAAATTGGGATGGCCATTTACTCCACTTCTCGAATAAGCTTTTGGGATTGGTTGTTAATTTTTTATTCGTTCTCGAATACTATTAAACTTAGTCAATTTTTGTTTTGAAATTTACCATCTGTATTGCTGTCAGCACCCTCTCTTGCTCTCTGGGGCGCGAGTTCTGGGACACCCTGTAAACACAGTATTAAGGCATTTAAAAGCTTCCTCATTTTTGACCTGTTCCACAATTTCTTCAGAATTCTCATTTTCATCGTTTTCATTACCTTCTCCTTCTTTTTCTCCTTCTTCCTCTTGAGTCCCGATTAGCCTTCCATCACCATCAATCCAGTCTATTACTTCACCAGCATCTAAGGCAGTGTCCGCCAGATCACCAAACATTACTGAAAGTTTATCAACTTCTTGAGCTGCTAAAGTCAGTCTATCTCTTATAATGCTTAAAGAGATTGTATCATCATCATCGTCTTCTTCTGCTACATTGTTGTCAAATTTTACAATATTTTTCCAACATTTTTGTAAAGTAGCCGAAGGAATTTTCGCCCAAGCATTTTGGAGCAAACATACTGCTGTTTTCAAATTCATAGCTTTTAAATATTTCAACAAATCAAAATTTTCAGCATTGTTCGTTAAAATTTCAGAAAGAAAACTTTTCCTGAAGAACAATTTTGTCAATCGAATGGCATTTTGATCCATTGGCTGAATCAACGCTGTTGTATTTAGAGGGAGAAATTTAACTAGAAAATGTCCATCATCACCAACCATGACAAGTTGCATTATCAACAAGAAGGACTGTCTTCTGTGGTAAATTTTCTTGTTTCAAAAATTTTTTGACTTGGGGAATGAAGCATTCCTCAAACCATTCCTTAAAAACGACCCGAGCCATCCATGCATTAGCAGTTGCCTTATAATGAACGGGTAGAGTAGCATTTTTAAAACATCTTGGATTTTTGGCTTTAATTCTTTCTTTCGTTGTTTTTCTCCCTGGCGGAGTCTTTTCTGTTGAAGCAACAAGGGTTTTATCGGGCAACAATTTCCAAAACAAAGCCGGCTCATCAGCATTGTAAATTTGGGGTGGTAATAGGCCTAAACTTTTTATTGTATGATCTAGTTCATCAATAAATGGCTGAACAGCGGCTTCGTTATTTGAAAGTTTTTCCCCACTTAAGCCACCTAATACCGTATCTTTGTTTGAAATTCACTATCCAACCTCTGCTAGCAACAAAATTATCATTGCCATGATATTGTACGTATAGTTGTTTAGCTTTCGCAGACAAAACTTTCCATGAAATTGGAACATGCCTATTTCTCAAATTTACAAACCATGAATACAACTTGGTCTCCATTTTTGGATATTCTGCCTTTCTTAAAGTTCTTCTTTTTCCGGGATCAGAAACACATTGACCAACAAAACTAAAATAAAGACAGTCAGATAATTTCTAAGCCTATTTAAGATTTTGTACCTTTTAATTTTGTTTGCATTTTTTTTAATATGTATCACTAATAGTTGACTTTTGCTATTCACACCACGTCTCAATTCATCAATTATTACGGACTTCTCTTTAATGGTTAGAGTTTTGTGCAAACGCTTTTGGGGTGCCATTTCGTATGAGTTAGCTACTGGAAACTGGACGAAACTAGTAGAAATTTCTTAAAAGTACAGTTTGCTCCATAGTTTTATTATATCCGGATCACCAAATCGTGAAATATCCGGATTACAACATACATAGTGCAAACAAATATTCGATCCGAATTATGGGATCATCCGGATTACCGCAGGTCCGGACTATCGAGTCACTACTGTACATGAAATATTGGCATGCATCAAAAGTATAAACAAAAAGAGCCGAATCGGAACAGTTAGATTTTCGCATAAACGCCTCAGAATAAATACCGATAACTGATTAAACACAAAAACAAGCATTCAGCGTTGACCGTATAAGCGTATATGTCCTCGCAGTAAAATGCTGCACTTGTAATGAATTAGGTAAACCTGACAGTTAGTGGCTGCGTTCTAAGAATATACCCATCGTGTTTATCGTTCTCTTTTACGTCTCGAGTTTTGCATTACGCAATAACGAAGAAAAGCGCAAATTTCTCGACAAAATTTCAAGCTTAGCGAGCTTTCTTCGCGCAACAATGTGGGAACATGTTTGAGCAAAGCGTGATCAGTTTACCCATTGTGAATTAATGGAGTTTTTATTTGCAAGCTCGGTAATTAAAGACGGACGTTTTCCAGCTTTTTCAGAAACTTAGTTTATGTAACGCGTTATGCTTGCACGTAGAAGGAAACGTAACGACTGGGTTTCAGTTGACGTGCAATCAACGTTATTTATTTTATATTTATTCGCAGTGAAATTCTCATCAATGTTAATTGCTGATAATGGCTGTCTCCACCGTTCTTTATAGTTATATCGGTATATTACCGTTTCTTATTCGACGTTGTGGGAATTTTACGACAGTGGAATTGCGGATTTACATTTTTCAGCGGAACCGTTGCGTCACCCCCTTCCCGTATTTGGTGTTTTTCTCAATAACATCCATAATTTAACAGGAGACAATTATTCCAGACTCATGCTGGTATATTTACCATTTATTGCGCTGAATATGATTAAAGCTGAAAGTACTAGCTTCCACGAAGACGATTTCTATCGGCAATGATGGCTGTTTAGCATTCTCGGGGGCGATTTATGGGCTTGATTCATTTTACGATAATTTTAAAGAGCTAGGGTTTCAATACTTGAGTTTCAACATTCATTTGACATTACAGACATAATTATCCATAAAATTCTGTAGTACAACCCAAAGTAGGTATACAGGGTGTTATAGAAATGAGTACACAAAATTCAACTGGTAAAAGAACTCCTCTTAATATTTTTTTTTTGAAATCGCATGTTTTTAAACTAATTTTCCCCTCCCTACATTTTGACGAGTCGCCCACCTACCATTGAATTGCTATAAAATTAAACAACAAAAAAGCATAAAAAAACTCAGCGTTATCAGTTCACTTGTAAAACACTTTATTAATGACCATTCTAAATTAATTTGCGGTGGTGTTTAGAACTATTAAGTTTAACATAAAGTAAAACATTTTGGGAATTTACAAAAATTGTATTCAAAAAAATCATAACAGGTTATGAAATTAAATACAGAAAATTTAACCGGTTAGAACGTATTAAGATCTACAACTTTTCTAGATAATTTTTTCCATTTTAATTTTCGCTTTTTTCCGCCCTTAATTTGGCCAACCGTTCGATATCTCTAAACCAATTCACTTTCATTTCTGCAACGAGGAGGTTTTTTGACTTAAACCTTATCACAATTTTTTGTCATAAAAACGACTGATCAGCTGTAATTTAATTAAAAGCGCTCAGTTTGTTGTGAATTTTCAGTGTCAAACTTATCAGATCAATCTTAAAGTGCAAAAGGTGGTACAAAATGGTTTATACCAACATGGAATACACGGATATGATGCTTCTCGATGAGGAAGGTCGTGCTAAATATGCACTTTGAAAACAAGTGGATAAGTAGAAATGAACCAGTGTTGTGGCCCCCTCGTTCGTCAGACCCAAATCTCTGCGATTTTTTCTTGTGGTTACATATGAAAAAGTTGGTGTATGCGAACCCCGTGAATTCAGTGGAAAAATTAAGTGAACGTGTGAATGCTGGGGCTGAAACAATTCCCTAAAACCCAGCGATAATTGTGAGAACACCAACTTCAATGGCCCGGAGAATTCAGGCATGCATTAACAGTGAAGAACGGCATTTTGAACAATTTTTATAAACAAATTGTTCAATTGGGTTTTCGTGATTTTATTGCTGTTTTTTTTTTCCTACAAACAAATGAGCGATAAAGTATCAACCTGATGTAACCACTCGTTTTTATGAAGCAATGGTTTTTGTCGCATAGACGAAGGTTAGTATCCTTAATAATGCATAGGCGGGTAACGCTTTTCACAGCAAATTTTCATTGATTTTTAATTCGAAAACGAAAGCATTTTAGAATTTTTTTTATTGAAAAAAGTTGTTGCATATGGTGAGTTCTCTTACCAGTTTAATTTTGTGTACTCATTTCCATAACACCCTGTATTTTAGGAGTTTTTTTCATTACTCTTATAATTCTTTTTTCTCTATACTTTCTCACTCATTAATTTTTCATACTACCATACTTTTTCTTGATTTTTCCTATTTATCAAGTTTTCTATGCCAGATCCTTGAGATTTTAAAGATTTTTGCAGGTTTTTAGGTTCTCTACATTTTTTAGGTTTGTAAATGCTTGCATTCATCAAACCTTTTTATTCTATAGATTCTCTGAAAGTTTTTAAAACTGATGCTATGGATATTTTAACATTTTTTTTGAATTACATAGCTTGTTTTTATTTTCCTTAGCTCATAATTTTACAAAAAGGCGTAACATAAAAAGTTTAAAAAAATTACAAAGTCAACAAGAACGTACCTAGAAAAAAGTTGCATTGTGCAAAATTGGAATTTTCTAAAAATTTCTGAAAGAATTCCAGGCGTATTTCGCTCAAGGCAATTGAGGGATTGTAAAGTTATCAAAAATTTTTTGAGAACTAAGTGGAATATTCTGCAGGGGCCGAATCTCTCACATTGTGTTTATTTGTTATTGTTAATTTTTTATCAAAAAAATAAAAAGAAAGATGTTTCGCTTTAAAAAAAAAAAATGGGCCCCTCTAGAACACTTTAAACAAAATATTTTTATTTTAGAAGCAAACTTAAATTATTTGAGCACGCATTTTACGTAGAATTTTACACAGTTTCCAAATTCGTGCTCAAAATCCACGTCCGATATCAAATAACTGAGTTATTTAGCCGATTAAAATTTTAACCCAGTCAAGATGAACATCGGGTATCTACAGTATGTCCCGAATTGAGTTTTTATTTAATTCAAAATAAATAAATCTTTAATTTAAACATTAATATTATCAAGTTGTGTTTTTAAAATCGAAAAAAAAAATAACGAAGAACTTTTTTATTTTTAATTTTGCAAAAAATGCCAAAGAAATGAAATTTGTTCCTTAACTCAAACCAATTTCCACTATTTAATTGACCCATTACCTGTTTTAGCACATAGTTCAATTCTAACTCGTAATTCTGTTTTGAATTTTCTCAGTTATTGTTAAAGATGCAACTGCATTTCTTTTCCAATTAAACCAATTAAACATTATTGGGTAACTTTTCCTTTTATCTTTAACGCACTATTTGATAATGTGAATCCACAGCCTGCTATTATTTAAATGCGCTTACAAAATTTAATAAATAAAAATAATGAAAAAATTAATTTTAAGAGTACAAACTAATAATTTTGAAATTTTAATTGCAGATTTATCTGTTTTGAAATAAGCAAAAAATGTTATTTCTTTGTAATTTTTTTGTAAAATGGAAAACAAACTTTTTTTCCTTCTTGTGAACTCAATCCGGAGACATACTGTATATGTGAAAATTAAACAAAATTCCAAAAGTTTTGATATTTTCGTCAGTTTACAGTATAAAAGATAGTAAATCCCAATTTGCAGCATAGTAGGAGGTCCAAAAGTTACTTAAAAAAATTAAACGCGATATTTTCTTTGCTGAATAAAATTACAAAAAAAATGCACATTTGATACGAAAAAAACAGTTTTTATACATGGGTATTCTTGGAATGCATGTACAAATCAGTTCTGCGCTATTCCAGGAGTATAAAGTATGAAGTAGTATATTATTATTCGAGCATGTTATGAGACCTCTTATTTACGAGGTTGAGTTTGCAACACGAGCGAGCCTGCCAGCGAGTGGAGTAAATCAACTGATTGAATAAGGACCATGACATGCGAGTGTAATACTAAGCTTTATCTACGACCACAAAAAAGTAGAACAAACCTTGGATTTTTTCGGCAATAATTTTCGGCTTTATATTTAAAGTTTTGCAATGACTAACGGAGTACTCGTTAATTCGTCAAAACTACTATCACAATTCTTGTTTTCTTCTTCAAAATTTTTAATTGTCAAAATAAAATCTGCCAGTTGTTTTCATTGTGTACTAGGATAAATTTATTAATGAAACATTGGGGTTGTAGTGGTCATAGTCAGTCAGAGCCCGCGATGAGTTCATTGCTACACGGGTTCCAGTTATGGCTATCATAACTTGTTCAAAGCATACTATGTTATGAACAAATAACTAAATGGCAGTAGATAAAACCAATTTTTAAATCAAAAACTGACAAGGTAAAATTAACCCCAATCCACGAACTTTCTACAACACTGGCAAAAAACGGACCTGGAATGACTTGTTTCCTAAACAATTAGCAACTCAATCTTGTTGACTTTTAAATCAGTGGCGTACAAGTAAATTTATCGAAATTTTTATGTAATTTTATCTGGAAAACAAAAAGATTTTACCATTTAATTGCGATTAAATATTAAACATTATGTTAAAGTGACATGTGATCGTTTTTCCGCCAATCAAATGTCAGCAATTGTCAAATTAGTTACGAGATTAACTTCATTTCAATTAAATTATTGTCTAAATCAACCCAACATGTTATTAATATCCATTCCATGAACATAAAAGTTACTAAGGTTGGCGAAAACAAAACTTCCTAAACATAACAATTGGCGAGAATGGGTAACTTAATTGGCAGTTGACATTTCTAATGTCAAGAATTCAATTGCAAAGTTTCAAATCCGACTAGAATTTTTCTTTGTGCAAAAAAATAATTAGAGTTTTATGTTTTGTGAATTGATATTAATTCATAATGTTCCGGATGACAAAAAGAGCTGCAATAATGTTGTTTTTATTTGTCGTACAATTGACAAAAATTAAAACTTTTGAATTTATATTGTCTTTATTGACTGGACTAAAGTGACAACATTTTCAAATAAGGTATTGTAAGAACAAATTGAATTCTTGTGTTCATCTTTCGCTCTTCTTCCGAAGCTAAATCTCCTTGGTCAGAAGATCCTCACGTTCGTTTTAATATCGTTCCTCCTCACCAGCAGGAAATTCAGCCTGAAGATTCGTCGTACGCAATGTTCCATAAAAGGGACCCTGCATGATAGTTTTCCTGTAGCAAATTTGTCAGTCGAATCCATGTTCCATTTTCCTACAACTAAAGTCAAAAGTTAGAATACATTCGCCATATCTGGTAATGTGAATCTGGAAAATCTGAAAATAAAATTAGCGATATTGAATATTTCATGGAAGCACAAGCGTTTTTTAATTGATTTTATGATAATGATAATAATAAGTTATTATGGAGAGTTTCGTCAGCAAGTCCAAGTAAAATTAATAATTTATTATAGCACGGGCATTAGCATTAAAATATAGATAAGATTCTGGGAAAAAAATTATGAAAATCGGGTCGCTCCCGCTTATCATTCAGCCGGTTTTTATAAACCGAATTATTCCGTTTCATACAATTACAAGCGACATGAACGCTTCTTGAATATCAATGAATTTTCCTTTTAATCGTCACTCTGTCGTCTTTAATTGGTTTGCGAAAAAATCGAGTTGAACAGTAGGAAGGCTACTTAGATGCGGGTACAATTTCCATGCATAATTATACGAGCAATGAGTCCATAAATAACAGTCGTTGATTTACTGCGACTACCGATTTTATTTATTGGTATTGTGAGAGGCAGATATGCAGAAGCTATCACAAACTCAAGAAATGTACTAATAAAGGAGAAGCCGTTAAGTTTGATACATTTTGAAATTCCATGAGTGCTTTGAGTTAATACCTAGAAAGTTATTCCATTTAAGTATATACTGAATCAGTATGAACACGAGCAGCGTGTTAATTTTCCTCCCTTGCGGGATCAAAATAAGAAGACATAAATAACAGGTTCCTGTTATAATGACGTCACGTCCGGAACTCATTATTTTCCGCGTTATTTCAAGTTGCACCCTTAATATCTTTGCGCCTGCTTTAGACTACTAATAACTCAAAGCAGAAATTTTTCCAGACGATTTATAATTAAATTATGCGGAGGATCATGCTGTGTCTTAATTCTGATTAGAATCGCTGTTGTGTTTTATTAGCCGTGGCTGTCTGCGGTTTACCACTTGCGCATGCATATTTGGATAAAAAGAATGAACGAGGACGAGTTATTATTATAAAAATGGTACAGGCGGCTAACGAGAAGATGGGGCAAAGTAATGCAATCCAAGTCATTACCTCTTCCGTATCTCTGAAAGCAAGCCAATAATTAGCTCGGTATAATAATAACTCTGACCGTACAATACTAGACGGGTATATAATTTAAATATAACGTCAATATTGGATTAATAAATATGGTTCGTTCGTGGCCACGATTTACATACTGATTATATACGACGAGGTCACTCTGTAAATATAGTATCGACTTTTAATTACATGGGGCGCTCGGGTGGTCCAGCTTATAGCACGATCTTGAACTCCATTCACTGAAAAAGTTCATTATGTTAATAATATTCACTAGAAAATTCCAGATAACAGATTTAACGATGCGAAATAAAGTATCGCACGCGGCGCTAAATTGCTTTCGGTCTCTATCATTATCGATGACTTTGCCATGAGAAAATCTCACCGAATCAGTAAGTCAAAAGTTGTGTTTTTTCCTCCTGCCATAATTCCTGCGAGCGCGCGTTTGAACGAAATAAAATGATTTTCTTCAACAACTCGAACAATTCTGCAAAGTGCAATATATTTGAAAGTTAAAACTAGCGACGAGACTGTAAAGCTCATTTCGAGATTAACTGTGAAAGTTGCTGTCGGAAAAACCGGCAGACGAAAATATTAGATGAAGACACAATGGCGATTTATTTTCACATCTGAGAATATTGTTAAGGTTGATCTGCTAAAAACATAACGGTAAATTTCAGTTTCGAAGCAACTATGCATCGGTCTCACTCGTCTCACCTCTGGGGTATGGTCAAATCGAGGGTCAGATTATAAAATAGTAAATAAACATAAATCTAACTAGTCCGGTCAAAACAGACATTTCAAATAACAAAAACTCCGACAGAGCCAAATATTTGTGGAGACCATGGGTACACCAGTAGAAATAAAATGCCAAAAGTCCCCATAGATCCCATGTGTGCTAAAAAAAACGGTAAGTTTTTTCGAAAATATAGTTCAACCAAAAATTGTAGTCATAAAATTATCTACAAAAAAGGTCCTTATACTTTTTTTCCTAAGGATCATCATTCCTAAGATATTTCCGTTCTAAACGTTTAAAGAGTTACATTATATACGTTATGCACATATTTCCACACCACCTATAAGGTAGCGTACTATTTTATGACGGGATTTTATGGGAAAGTACTGTATTTACTGCATGATGATTGTTGATTTTGACATTGATACAGTGATTGATTTACACGGTAGTTCTGATTTCTGTTCATTTTTTAATCTGACTCATATTCTTCAAATTCGACTTCAACAGTCATGTCAGGTCAGGTCAGTTTACTGTTTACTTTTGAGCATGATGATGAAAATCATTGATTTAAACTTGCGCACAACGATTTATCTCGATCTTTTGAAATTGGAAACTAATCACAATGCATCAGGCAACGTTTTGGTGCAAAAAATGCGTAGGCACGAGGAAATGTGTGTAAAAAACTTGTTGAAATTTGGTTATCATCAGAAAAATGATTGCAGAATGGTTCGCTATGAGGTGCAACTAGAATTCACGACTTCTTTAGAAATGTCACTGGTTTATTGGAAACAAGATCGAGATAAATCGTTCTGCGCAACTTTAAATCAATGATATTCATCATCATGCTCAAAAGTAAACATAACCTCAAATGAGAAATATCACAAATGTTGAGAAACGATGCTCGGTCCAATGCATTGTGATTAGTTACCAAAAGATCGAGATAACATATCGTGAATGTGCAAGTTTAAATCAATCGTACTGATCATAATACTCAAAAATAAACATAACCTCAAATGAATGTCACAAATGTCAAGAACGTCACGGATTAAAATCAACAAGTCAGGGTTGTCCAAAATCTAAACTCGCTGTAGAAGTCGATTGTTTCATAGCCGACTATCAGTTTGTATCTTTTGGAAATGTTGAGGTTCTTTTTTGTCTTTTTCTCGGCAACTTGACTTGCTAGACGGTTGATTTTTGGCACACGCGTATAATTATTGATGTTTTATAAAACTACATAACTTTTAACTAACTAAAATTTAAAATAAGACAAGTAAAATTTACATTTTTAAGACAAGGATGACGTTAGTAATGTCACATTCATCCTTATCTATTCAAAAAATTATATTTTAAATTTTGTAAAAATCCGTTCATAAATAGCAAAGATATTGAGCCCGAAAGTCTTAGATGGACCACTCTGTATATACGAACTTTTACATTGAAACGTCCTATCTTCAAATACGGATAGTTCAACCTTTTAACTGTGAAAGTTGCTGTCGGAAAAACCGGCAGACGAAAATATTAGATGAAGACACAATGGCGATTTATTTTCGCATCTGAGAATATTGTTAAGTGGTCAAGTAACCCAATTATAAGCACCGATAACGTCGTTTTAGATCTTGTTAGATAAGCAGTGGTGCATTATTGTATAGAGTGGCCAAACAAGATGAATGTGGCTGCGTCCCGATTAATTACGGAGATCACGATTTGGAGGATATCGGAGGCTGGATCTCGAGATCGCGAAGACGACCACCACCTACGCATTACCATCGCGAAATTCTGGGGAATTTGAGCGAGTCCCGCTAAAAAAATCGTTATGGAAAGTACACAATAGGCAGACGATTGCAAATTATAGCGGCGAGTGTAGGCCAGTTTTTGTCGAGTGGCGGTCTTCTTTGAACGACTTGCATACATATCTACCAACATTTAAATAATTTATATGTATGTACGCATTCGAGGATCACTTTTTCAATTGTGCCGCAGAACAATGAGGGCGACGGAGACGGATGACGGAATCTGACGGAAACTGGCTCTGGGTGACATCCTAGAAGGAGACGGAATCATTCGAGACATTCAATTGTAAGAAATAAGTACACTGGATTTATTTTGTAACGATCAGGCGGCGAGTTTTGCAGGACTCATTTTTATTTCAAATCGAATACATTATACTGACGCGCAATTATAAAAGTTCGACGGTCGGATTTTCGAGCAAAAAACTTGTCGTTATGCCGCATCTGCAGGAACGTGGTTTTGAGAGACTCGAAATTAGTCTATTTTGTTTGGAGATTCATATTTTTCGTATTCCGGACGAGTGTCGTCCCTTTATGCTGCCGTGTTGTTCCTGATGATAGCGGTAGCGACAAATGTATGGCAATCCATCGCCGAGAAAGCTCAATTTTTTCTTATTTCCATCTGCGGCCACCTGGTGTATGCAAGTCCGTTCGATATATTTCCGTCGTGTCCGGTGATGATTAAAAGGGAGAACTTCACGGACATAAAATGGTTATGAGCCGGGAGTAACGATCGAATGAGATTTTAAAATATTGATACAATG
The DNA here is from genome assembly GCA_029298725.1 of Gnatocerus cornutus. NCBI lineage: Eukaryota > Metazoa > Arthropoda > Insecta > Coleoptera > Tenebrionidae > Gnatocerus > Gnatocerus cornutus. The sequence goes on from CM055516.1 coordinate 8,511,811, forward strand.
TCGTAAAGTGTTTACATTACTCAAATGCAATGCACACGATGTGAATTTTATGGTCCAATCATAATACACACTTACGAACATAACAAACGACAAAAATAAAACAATAAAGTATAACAATAACCCGCATAGTCCGCACCGTAAATCAGAAGAGCGGAAATCGGCAGAGATGCGTGGCTCTTTGATTCCGATTCCTAAAAACACTATATCAAACTACCGTTTCCGACGTGTTTAGGGATAGATCGGTTTTATTTTCTTTAATTCCAAAAATATTGCATTGAGATTTTGCCAATGTTGTAATAAATTCATTTCTTGGCGACACGTCCAATGCCTTTTTTTTCGCAAAGGAAATGTGACATTTAAATGATTGGCGATGACGGGGCGAAACCCACATCCGTGCACTAATCCGTTCCGCACAAGCGGATTATGCTCATCCGCAAAAATTGAGGGAAAAAATATGACAAGAAGGTGGACATTCAGACTTTCAAAACTCGAAAAATAATTAAAATTTGCTGTGGAATTCGGTACCTCAGAAGCATAAGGGTCTAGCTCCAATTTTGGTGAAAAATTAGTTAAATAATATTTTTTATTACTCTTTATATCTTCTTTAAGACAGAGAAAAATAATCCCCATTAGATGAAAAACAAACGATTTTATGTTTCTCTAAGGAACTAAGTACCACATGTAATTAGAAGCAACTCCTTATATGTCTACATTTCGAGGTGATTTTGTTACTCAACTGATCCAAACTTACTTAAATTGATGATATCCGTGTATTAGAACATTCCATTAAAATTTTTGTTGTAAGACCAAAAAAATGTCACCATTTTTTTTTTAAGATTTCAGTAATTTCTTTATTTTTTATACGATTTTAACGACATTTGTGGAGATTATCACTCTCGACTGCCTTACTAAGAGTGTCAATTTAGAAAAATTTAAACCGAGAAAGAGAATTTTTAGAAATTTTGATTTCGAGGAACAAAAAAAAATTTTGGTTTTTTGACCTAAAATTTTAACGACCTGTAAGTTCTTCATTTCTAATGCTACCATAACCGAATTTGTGGAGTTTATAAGTTTTAACTGTTTTATTAAGAGTACCGATTTAGAAAAATGTAGACCAAAAAGGAGAAAATTTAGAAATTTTTATTTGGATAACTTTGAAAATGTCAATTTTTTCAACGTCGTAATTTCGTTATTTTTAGTGCGACAGGAAGGAAATTTATGCATGTTGTTTCGTTTGTTTGTTTTAGTAATATCACTAATTTGCAAAAATTTACATCAAAAAGTCGAATTTGTAGAAATCATCGTTTTAAGACCATAAAAATGCCACCAATTTTTTTTAAGATCCAGTAATTTCTTTATTTTTAATGCGATTTTAACGACATTCGTGGAGATAATCATTCTCGACTACCTTATTAAAAGTGTCGATTTAGAAAAATTTAGACCGAGGAAGAAAATTTTTAGAAATTTTGATTTCGAGGAGCAAAGAAAAATTTTTGTTTTTTGACCAAAAAAAATGTGACCTAAAATTTTAACGGCCTGTGTGTTTTTCATTTTTAATGTTACTATAACCAAATTTGTGGAGTTTATAAGTTTTAACTGTCTTATTAAGAGTACCGATTTAGAAAAATTTTGACCAAAAAGGAGAAAATTTAGAAATTTTTATTTGGACGACTGTGAAAATGTCAATTTTTTCAACACTGTAATTTCATTATTTTTAGTGCGATAGGAACGAAATTTATGCATGTTGTTTGATTTGTTTGATTTAGTAATATCACTAATTTGCAAAAATTTACATCATAAAGTGGAATTTTTAGAAATTTTCGTTTTAAGACCAAAAAAATGCCACCAATGTTTTTTAAGATCCTGTAATTTCTTTATTTTTTATGCGATTTTAACAACATTTGTGGAGATAATCATTCTCGACTGTCTTATTAAGAATGTCGATTTAGAAAAATTTAGACCGAGAAAGAGAATTTTTAGAAATTTTGATTTCGAGGAGCAAAGAAAAAATTTAGTTTTTTGACCAAAAAAAATGTGACCTAAAATTTTAACGACCTGTAAGTTCTTCATTTTTAATGCTACTATAACCAAATTTGTGGGGTTTATAAGTTTTAACTGTCTTATTAAGAGTACCGATTTAGAAAAATTTAGACCAAAAAGGAGAAAATTTAGAAATTTTTATTTGGACGACTGTGAAAATGTCAATTTTTTTCAACGTCGTAATTTCATTATTTTTAGTGCGACAGGAACGAAATTTATGCATGTTGTTTGATTTGTTTGTTTTAGTAATATCACTGATTTGCAAAAATTTACATCAAAAAGTGGAATTTTTAGAAATTTTCGTTTTAACACCAAAACAATGCCACCATTTTTTTAAGATCCTGTAATTTCTTTTTTTTTGTGCGATTTTAACAATATTTGTGGAGATTATCACTCTCGAATGCCTTATTAAGAGTGTCGATTTAGAAAAAATTAGAACAAAAAGAAGAATTTGTAAAAATTTTTATTTCGAGCTGCTAAAAAAAATTACAAAAAAAACTTGAACGCGCTTTAATTTCGACATTTTTGGTGTCACAAGAACAAAATTTGTGGGAGTTTTTTTAAAGTTTAATAGTCCATAAAAGTTGCTGAATTTGGGTTAATTTTAATATATCTTTGTTAGCCATTATTTCTAATAACGTATGCCTTTTTTTTGTAAAAACATTGTTAATTTTTTTTTAAGTTTCTCTTACTAAGTGGGACTTAAGTTCAGATAATCCAATTTTTCTTAGAAGCATATAGAACCAAGTGTAAAAATATGCCTAAAAAATTATTTTTGGATCAAAGGTTACGACTATTTCGCACGATTTTAAATAAATAGTCATCAATAACTCGCAATTCGCTCTTAAATTGCATATTTGAAAGGAGATTAATAACAAAACCGCGATTTTTTAGAATACCTGTTTTGTTAATTTTCTCAAAACTATAATTTATAGAGATAAACCCTTATGCTTCTGAGGTACCGAATTATGGATTACGAGACGAAGGAGTATTTCCGGTACGTCGTCAATAAACGTCCGGTCCCTGGAGGATGAAATTGCGACGCTCATTTTAAATATTACACTCTTATAGAATAATTCATTTGTATTTTCTTGTTACCGCTAATTGATTTATTATTACTCCAACTGTTTTACTAACTTCACTCGATTTAACCTCCTCAGAGCGTAAATTCTCAATTTGTTTAATCTTTTGAAGTGGGAATGTTAATTTCATTTCTGCGTGTAATTCTGTAATTTCTTCCAAGGATCGGATTGAAATAACAATCACTTTAATTAAAGCAGATTTTATTGGATTAATTGAGAAATATATTCATATTTGTATACAAAACGTCTCTAATTTGTAGACAAAGGTCTAAAGAAACAAGTCATTTGGTATGTAGTCTCTTCCTTGTCGAGGTATTACATTATTGGTTATTATCCTCTTCCTGTTATTATTTTCCTTTCGCCTGAAAATCCAGTAAGTTCGTTATCGAACGCTGAAACGTCTTTTATTGCTTTCAAAGGTCGGTCGGTCTTTTAAAAACGGTGAATTGAACTATGCAGAAACCGTCGCGAACTCTTTTATTTATATGCAGCCATATTTCTACCAACGTAGCCTAGGCAACGAATTCAGTTCCGCTATTTGTCATTTTCCGACGCGTTTTTTGTGGCGTACATTTTCCTACTTTTGTACACAAAATGTGTGTGGAAAGTTGGAAGGAAAAGGGGCGAAAATAACTCGACGCTATAAATTTTTTAACGTTAAAGATTATTATTTATTTGTCGCGCACCTCGCAGGCAGAGGAAGTGGTTTTACAATTGTAATGAACGGATCCATATCGGGTCTTTTAGCATATTTTGGACACTGCACATTGTGGCTTGTTTGCATTTAAATGGGTGATGGGTTCGCGAGATGTCGTTCAACACTAATTAAAACTGAACTCATTTTCATAATTCGCGGATTTATTTCATGTGGGAAACCATCTGCGAAATTTTTTTTTTCAGAAGCACGTTCGCGATTTCTTCGTGGAAATGACACTGTAGTGTCGTCGGATAAAAACTTATCTGTTCGAGTTGAAGAAGTACAATAATACGCTTTGTTAAATATTCAGTAGGCGATACTCGGTGGTACCTGAGTGTCACGTATCTGGTGCAAAGAACGCCTCTCCCGGAACAATCAGATCCCGAATCGCTGCTTTGATCTCACCGCTTCCACCATGAGATGTTAGGACCATGTTTACAAGATAATTTCTTGTGTGCTATGCATACATTAGCGCGGCGGATGGCGGATTAACATGGAAATCGAACACTAATTTTATTAGAACTAGAAATCGCCAAATTATATCTGTCTTTAATTGATCTGATTGAGCTTAATTTTATAGCCCCCATTTGAACGTTTTTGGAATATTTTCCCAAAAATGCGAGCAGCTGATTACATAAATAGTACCTACCTAGAATTAATGTACAATAAATTACATAATCTAAATATCAAGCGTAAATCTAAATTAGATACGTTGTATTCTTTAGTGTTTAGTCTGAGTGAGTTTTAGAGAGCAGGTAGTTAACAACAACTTTCAGATCTTATCGATCCTTCATTTAGTGTTAATGTTTTTTTAAGTATCTTTTTACAGATTTCATGTAAATGTAGTCTAAAGCCCAAAAAGCATGAAATAAAATATCAAATACAGTGATAAACAACGTTATAATTTAATAGGCAAATGTGGCCCAAACGTGGTCGTTAAACGAATTAATTCTCCGTAATATGTAAATATTTTCAATTAAAAACTTGGTTGGTTCGTCCTCTGAAATTTTAACAAAGCGTGGTGGTTTTTTACCAAGCTCCCACGAAACTTAATAAGGTGTGATAAAGTTTGGTTTTTAAATTTCTGCTTAAAAGCTTTCTCTCTGCACAGTCTTGATTTGGAGATGCGGTACAAAGAAGCGGCTTCTTTCAGTACGTAAGGTCGCAGGTTATCGCATATTTACCTGAGAAGAGGCGAGAATAACAAGTTTTATGTAAATGCAAGCACTGCGTTTTTTACGTAATCTTGAAATTTGATTTGCTGCCGTCTTTTTGTGGGTACAAATCATCACTCTATAAACGCAAGTGTTGAGTATCTGCACTCAAAGATATATGAGTAATTAAGGTGAAGCGAAAAAGAGGACATAAAGCAAAATTCAATCTGAGAATTTTGCAATAAATTAGATTTTATGATCGCAAAACAAATTAAGTCATCAAAGTCGACGTTTGAGAATATATAGCGCGGAGACGTCGCTTTGGTTACATTTTCATTTGAGCACCCATAAAGGTTCACACTTAAAAATCTGACTGGAATGATGAATATGCATTTGCATTAAGGTTTATGGATGGAAATTCTTGCTATAACTCGCATGCCGTCAATTTTTTATGTTTTTCTGAATTAATGACCGAGATAATAACAATGCAATGATTTCGGCCTTTAATTAAATATTGCAGCGACAACTTTTATTAAAGAGCGTAAATAATAAACTCCATTTGGATGTCCAGTATTATTTACACCAACATATTTATACAAATAGACATTTACAAGTTGTCCATTTCGAATATACAGGATGGCCGACCTAAGACTTTGAGCCAAATATCTTTGTTATTTGTATAAACGTTTTGAGATTTTTCTCATAAACTACAAAGGATGAGAATTTGAAATTTTAGGACCGAATATAAGCAAATAAGACAAATCGAATGACAATATTCACATATTCATGACACTTCCGGTTAAGCCGGAAGTAAAGTCAACCTGATTAATTAAAATGAAACACCGCATATGTTATTGCATTTTTAGATTCTACATTCAAATTAAGGGTGACTTTATGTATAACTGAATCATTTCAGAAATATCTTGATTTTTCTGAAAAAAATTGCACAACAGAAGTGAGATAAATACCCTATAATCTATTTCAAAATCGCCACGTTAATTGGAAAGTAATCACAATACAAACGTACAATAAAATTTTGCGTTAACCTTATGTATTACCTATTTCCTACTAAAAATACGAAAAAAAAGTGTTTTTACTCTTTTGTTTCCAATTTTTTAAACGTGCTTTGGAATAGTAACAATTCAATTTTATGTGGATCTTTTATAAACAAATTTGGTGGTCTAATAGAAACAAAATATTCTCAAAAAATTTTTGTGATAATTTTTTTGTAATCAAATTAATTTTTTTTTTTGAAAAATAGAGATATTTCAGAAATAATTCAATTTAGGTAATGCTCATTATACAGAAAGTGATCATCAATTTGCATATAGAATTCAAAAATGCAATAAAATATAGGGTGTTCAATTTAAAATCAGCAAGTTGACTGCTACTTCCGGTATAACCAAAAGAGTCACGTAAATGTAAATCTATTTATTCCATTCGTCTTATTTCAAATTCTTATCATTTGCATTTTCTGAGAAAACCTTCGAATATAAAACTTCCTAAATGTGACAGTTGGCGAAAGTGGTAACTAAATGGGCGTTTCTAATTCTAATGATAAAAGTTCAATTTCATAATTTCAAATTCGACTTGAATTTTACTTTGTGCGAGAAAAATGAAAGAAATTAATAATTTCTCTATTGAAAGGTATTAACTGGATTCTTAACACTTCCCTTGGGTAACCTTAAATAAATAACATTAATTAATTGATGAAATTAACAACAAACTTTAAAGTAGCTTTAAAGCTCGCCAAGTACACTCTGATTTACCAAAAATCTAAAGTAATTTAATTTTTATGTTTACAATAGTTAAAGAGAATTGGTCCATTTTGCCATTAAAAATAGTTATTTTTTTAAATCGATTTAATATTACCTTTGAAAAAACAAATGAAAGCGTTGTTTTGTGCATCTCTGCTGACCTTGCTTTTTGACAAGTTTGAATTTCTACACATCTAACTGATTCTGTGTCATGGCATTTGAATAAATTCCAAAATATCGAAATAATGAACATTCTTAAAGCCGATATGAGTCTCTGTAGGTTAAAATTAATCAAAATCATACAATTACCTGAAATCAGAAACGTCAAAAAGCTGCTAGACTGCTGTTATTATTGCCGCTTTATAAGATAATATTCATTTTAAATTATTTCAATTAAATTAAGACGAATAAAATTAACTTTTTGAAGAAAATCGTGTGATCAGGAACGCCAATTTAATCTTTAGTTCTTCAGTTATCTTGCATTCAAATTTTATTAAAATCTATTCACAAATAACAAAGATATTGGGCTCTTTATCTTAGGTGGTGGGCTGCCCTGTATACAGGATGATGGAAAAAAGGCGCCTAATTCTTTTTTAAGCCCAAAATTGGAAACCAAAACGAAATTTGTGCCTTTTCAACCAAGATAGAGGCTTTCTTTTTTAAAAATGGTTAGATTTTGTCAGTTAATACACTAGTTTACATTTTTTTTTATATCCCGAGATTAAATTATAATTTTCTGGTGCGAGGGTCCACTGTGATCCCAAAAATCCAATGAGCATAATTTTATCACGTCTGAATTTTTCACAGAATTTTTTTGTTTATGCGTAGGAAAACATTCATTTCTGGGTAAAATGAATCGCAAGATGCGAAATTTTTTAAATTTAAAATTTGAATTTTTAGCTAAAATCTGTACAAACTTCAAATTTGATTATAAGCAACTTTTGTTAATAACTTTAATCTATATCTCTGACGCCGAAGCAAAATATTGGAAAACCCTTTTATTCAAAAAATCGCAGTAGGTTGAGTTTGCAACTTGCAGTAAGCGTAGTAGTCTTAAAAGATGCACCTATTGGCCTTCTATGATTGTGCCAAAATTCAAAATTAAAACAGACGTGATAATTTTTTTCTGCTTTCAGTTATGAATTCTGCTTAAAAAATTCTTCTAGATTCAACTCTTTTCATCGTGGGATATAAAACCTTGTAAACTAGTGTAATATTCTGTATCAAAAGAAGGAAAATGTGCTTTAAACCAAGTTCCTTAAACTTTTAAATCTATTTCTTGGCTTTATAGAAAACTTTTTAAAAAAATCCGTATTGTAAAAAAAATAGGTTTAGATTAATTTTGATTTGATTTCTGAGATGGTTTAACAGAAACGTACATGGTACTTCCACTCATGGGCGCTTTTTTTCATCACCCTTATACTTTTCAAACGTTCTTTGTGCTTTTAGGAGATTTGTTTGCCAATTTTATTAATTTAACTAACTTTGAGGAATAAAAACAAAATGTTTCTTAGTTCTGAACTAATAACATATAAAAGAATCCAACGCTGTACTTTCTTGTTTTTCTTTTTATAAAATTAAAAATAGGCTTAGCAACTTAAGCAGACGAAAAAATGTTAATTCTAGTCTAGGTTTTTTTTATTTTAATCTTATATGTATTTCCTCATTCATTTCATTTAAAAAATTGAATTAACATCAAAGCTTATTTTCCTTTAGTGTCACAATTTTCACATTTTATCGAATTCGTATTTTCTAGATAATTTTTAAAATAGTTTTTCCTTTTATACAGTATGTCCCCGGATTGAGTTCACAAGAGGAAAAAAAACGTTATTTTTCATTTTACAAAAAAATGACAAAGGAATAATATTTTTTGCTTAATTTAAAATAAATAAATCTTTAATTAAAACTTTAATATTATCAAGCTGCGTTCTTAAAATCGAAAAAAACAAAAGATAACGAAGAAATTTTTTATTTTCAATTTTGAAAAATTGTCAAAAGAATGAAATTTGTTCCTTAACTCAAACCAATTTCCACTATTTGATTGACCCATTACCATTAGCACATAGTTCAATTCTAACTCGTAATTCTTTAAGACTGTTTCGAATTTTCTCAATTATTGTTAAGAATGCAATTGCATTTCTTTTCCAATTTTTTAATACTTACACATTATTTGGTAAATGTTCTTTTAATCTTTAACGCACTATTTGATGTTGTGAATCCACAGCCTGTATTTAAATACGACTACAAAATTTAATAAATAAAAATAATGAAAAAATTAATACAAACTAATAATTTTGAAATTTTAATTGCAGATTTATCTGTTTTTAAATAAGCAAAAAATGTTATTTCTTTGTCATTTTTTTTAAATGGAAAATAAACATACTGTATATGTACCACATTTTAAACCAATTGAAGCCAAATTAAGAGTTATAATTTTCAAAAAGTATAATTGTCACTGAGTTTTAGATTTAAAGAGCCTCAAATTTTATAATCCCTGCTTCTCAAAATGCATAAATTTTCAAGTTTTAAAATAGATTCTAGTGTTAGATTTCCAAGTGCTCAAGTCGTTAAAAGGCTCTTAAAGAATCGCAAGATTGTTCATCAGAGTATCAAATTTAATTTTAGAGCTTACGAATTCTGGATTTTTTAAATTCTTAGATTCGAAATACGTAAGACCAGATTGTTATTAACAAAAGCAAGAAATTCTGTCGTAGTTCCAGAGGTATAACGCATTAAAAAATCTGGAAAAATGTCCAGGGAAATAGATTTAATTCAATTTTCGAATTCAGGATATGAAAGACCGGATTCTTTTAGCAAGAAAAATGCGAGAACAACGATTACTAAAATTGATAGTGGTTAATATTAGGAGTATTATTTATGACAGTCCATCTCCTCTGGCAAACCCTAGAGTTGGAAACTATGAAAATGCAGCTAATTGTTTTTTTTTTATTTTAACACTTAAAGCGCTGAAAAAAAAATGCAAAAAATTTCACTTGGCTCTCGAACTATTTTGTTATAACATGACTTTACATTGCAATTTTCATTTGGGAAATATGGCTAGAACCCCTTGGTTTGGATCGTCCGAACTGTCCACTTTCATAAATTTTCCATTTTTCTGTTTGAGTTACAGATTTACAGGTTTTCAGGTTGTAAATCTAAATTAAAAGTCTAATACTAAGTCGAGCGTGGAACTTAATATTTTTATCCCTGTTTAAAAAGTTGTGGTAGCAAAAATGGCAACTTTTTTATCTCTATGCTGGCGACGTTCTTCATACCTCTCATCAGCACGTTTTTCATTAAATACCTCTTATTAATTACCATTATAGAGTGCAGTTAATTGTCCACATTTCAACACACTTCCACTGTATCTAATTAACGAACATGTTTTACCTTTATCCTAATGAAAAACTAAATTTCTCATAATATGTAATGATGATTACTTTCTCTCTCACCTCGGCTACAAAAACCGAGATAATTACAAATGAATCTTTAAAAAAGTTAGAATGTAAATGAATCGTCTTTACCACACACAAATGCTCATTTTCTCCGTATGTTTTTTAAACATCAAAATTCCAAAGTTAATAAAGCCCAATTTCGTGCCACCCAAATGGCAAGAGTCGTGAGTTTGTTCTACGAAGTGAATATACAAATAAACTTCAATACGATTTAAATTGTCCAAATCGAATAGAAAAGTGTCGGATAAAATTCGGTGGGAACTCGAATTACCGGATTGTGATTACCCATCGACCCATCAAAATACTACCCAGGATTGATCCCACAATTGTCCGTTCACACAGCGTTGGACCGTTGGATTTGATTCGTTTCAATAAATTATCTCATCTCGTTGTTTTTTCTCGTCGACTTTTTATCAAACCAGGTGCGATTCGGTTAATAACATCGCCGAAAAACTCGTGCATCTACATAATTTAAATTTAGAGCGAAGCCAAGAAAAAAGCGCTTCAATTCTGCATAAGAAAATAACCACAGAGTCGGTTTTTAAAGAAATTATTTAATGAACCGTGGCAGCTTTTTCTCTAGCGGCTGTTTGCATTTTTATGGAGGAATTTATCTTTAATTCAAAGATTACGCGAATTTAAATTACATGAAAACAAATAAATGTTAATTGAGTGCAGTGGCGAGGCATTTGTAAAATTAATCGAGAAAATAAGCGCGTCGTTAAGTCGAATTGCTGAAAAATGGTAATCGGTGGGAAAAGGCTTTTTTGAGAAATTCCAATTTGTTGTAACACGTGCATACATAATCCGGTGGAGGTTTTACATAAAGCTACGTTTTTCGGACTGAGACCAAACCAGTGACGGCGGTGGAAAAATAACCCCCTCGATCATTACCCCACGAATTCAGGCTTAAAGCTCTTCAACGCAACGTTACTTTTAACTTATTGAGCTTAAACAAACAGTGTTACTTTTAGTGTAAATAATGCAACAGTTTCCACTGCGGATTTTCTCATTTTTCCCGATTGTTGCGCCGCTGGTCAAGCAGCAAAATATCGTTTTGGAGTCGGCGATAAAAAGTAGTCACGTCCTCGCGGCCGTTTAACTTTTAGTCCATCTCAAAAACTTATGAATGAATTTAAAAAAGCCGTCCCTGTAATCGTCGTTAATCGTGCATTTGAAATTATTTCGATTTGGTTTGAAATTCACTTTGTCATTGGGTTTCTTCCTTTAATCACCGACGAATAAATGCTTTATTCATGGCGTTTAAGCATCAAATAGGTTTGTGGTTTCGTGTTTTTTTTCACGTCGTGGACCGTTTTCTTAATAAATCTATGCGTTTCTTTGGTTTACGTGATGGTAAAGCGCTTTTTACGTTACGCAGGATATTCACGAATCATTACTGTGCCATTGAAATTATTACGAAAACGAGCTAAACAAATTACACTTTAATTGTATTAACGAGAAACTAATAGGAAAAACCGTATACGTAATTTTATGATTTGTTGATTACGAACTTTTATTAGCTTCCTCTACGAGATTCTGAACGATTCCATCTTAAAACGCTAATTATATTTACTTGTAATGTATTCATTTATGCGTTTTTATATCCTATCTATTCATCGCTAGATTTATCGGACAGATGCCTCGTGCAAAATGTAATTTAAGGTTTCAGGTTTTCAGCTCAACATTAATTCATTAATCCACTTTTTGTTGATTGGATTAAAATTATCTTTTTGGAAATTCAGTATTGCGTACTCTCCAGCTTCGATTCTCATACCTACTATAGAATTGTCGGTAAGTTCAGGAATTCAAAAAACGACAACCGGAATTGAGTTTTTGGATCTGGAATTTACAGGTTGGCCCACCTAAGACTTTCAATATCTTTGTTAATTGTGAACGGATTTTAATAAAATTTAAAAGAAAGATAACTGAAGAGGTTGAAAATTTTAATTTTATTTGTCCTAATGGAATTTTAAATCATTTAAAATTAATCATATCTTATAATGCGGCAACAATAACAGGCGTTCGCTAAAAATCAAGCGTCTAGCTGGTTCAGTTTCCAAGAAATAGACCAAAAACTAAGCCAACATTTCCAAAAACTACAAAATCACCAATTTTAGACATCCCTGACATTTGCTTTAATCTGTCGTTTTTGACATTTTTCATCTGAAGTTATAGTCTGATTATGACTACTTTCAATATACAGGGTGTCCCAGAACTCATGACCCAGAGAGCAAGGGAGGGTGCCAGCAGCAATACAAATGTTAAATTTTAAAACAAAAATTGCCTAAGTTTAATAGTACTCTAGAAAGGATAAAAAATGAACAACCAATCTGGGAAGCTTATTCTAGAGATGGAGTAAAATTTCGTAGGCAACGAGAGTGTAATGTTCACCTGACCAATGGACGATAGTTACCGATTTTTAAATTCTGTTCCGGATTGGCTACCGTTTTTTTGTCTTAACTCGATTATTTTTTGAGCTAGAAAATTTTCGTTTTGAAATTTTGGTTCAGAATTGTTGCCTTTATAAGCCTTTTTTCTCTGGGTCACGAGTTCTGGGACACCTGTATAGTATATCCGGTGAGAGATTGGGAAATTTCGACAGTTGACATAAGTTTGGCAGCAAATTATGCTACAAAATACACTAAATTCCTACGCGAAATGGGTTGACAGGGTTGTCAGTAACTGGGGTTATTTTGTTATTTTAAATTTCGCGTGTATGGTACACTTTTTATTGCGTAGATTTAGTGACTTTTTTGTCATTCAAACTCTCACTGTACGAACTATACCATCGAGATAAAAAAAAACTAAGTGTCACTGTAACTACATGTCACTGTAACACATGTGTCAGATTTGAATTTAATATAAAAATGCTTTCTGCTGTAGGCAAGAATAGTACCTTTTTGTCATAATTTGCTTCTTTATCGTGTAGTCCTAACCATGTTCATGTCAGAAATTGGTTGCGTTTTGTATGACAAGACTTCAAACCTCTGTCACTTTGACAAATAATTCTTATAGTTTACCTACTAAAAAAAAATTACCACAAAAATTGAAATCAAATTTAATCAACTAAAATTTCACTATCTTAGATTTTTTTGAGTGCGATTATAGTATGTATCAATTCGGACTCTATTATGATTTGTTATTTCGATCTCTTGGAAATCATTGCAATGCATTGACACACAAACTTTTAAAATGTCTCTAAAACGGAGACAAGAATCCAGCCAATGTTTGGTAGATGAATGTAATTTTTTATGCTTGACGTGAAAGTAAACATTCTGAATAAATTTGTCCGTTAAAAAGGTGGAAAAAAATTGCATTTTTAGCGTTGAAAATAGTTTAATTAATGTCAACTTAAGCCTCGCGTATTCACTAATCTTTGTTGTAAATCTTATTAAATCCGTTCACAAATAACAAAGATACTGAGCGACTCTGTATAACACTGGATTCTTATCAGAAAAAGCGCGAGAAAAACAATGGCACAAACCGCATCTTTCACAAATTTTAGTAAGCCAAAAGATTCTCAAATTATCGCCCTCCTTTGACAAAGACATACAAGGTGTTTATAAATGTTTCTAGCATCAAGCTTGGCTTTAGAATTCCTGTCGTACACTATTTTGCCGCTTTGTTTTCATAGTGAATATAACTATCTTGAAAATTATTCATAATGTTTCTTACTTCAATGACGTTTTAATTACGGTTTTGTGCCCAAGTTTTCGATTTTCAGGTTTTAAACTACAACTGGAACAGTTTATTTCTCAAAACTTACTTTGCTTTATGTTTGACTGCAAATGTCAGTTGACAAATCGAAAACCACATTTGTAAAGAGCGACAAATTTCGTTGACGTTTCATAGCCACCCTTGATGCTAGAAACATTTATAAACACCTTGTATAAATTTGCGATAGAAATGGGATCACGATTCGATTATCTACATCTAAAAAACGAAGGTTGAAATTCACAAGTTTAGTAAACAAATATACTACACCATTTCCAAGTGTATTTCAGAAAGCGTCAATTGTAATTCAAATTAGTCAGTTTAATTTCAGAAAGCGTCAATTGTAGTTCAGATTAGTCACGTTAATATCAGAAAATGTCAATTGTATTTTAAAAAAGATCACTTGTAATTCCAATTTAATATAATAAATTTCTAAACCTCATGCAAAAGATGCCGGCCCACGAGGAAATATGGCAATGAAATCTCACTATAGAAAAATCTGAATTTTTTAAGATTATTTAAGATTTTATGCTGATTGTGAATAAACCAATTTGAAACTTGTTCATTTGACAGATGTTTGAAAAAAAGTCATTGAAAGCCTGCAGACGGCACAATTGTCTTGTAAATTTATTGTTTATTGTTAAAGGTACAGACACACAGAAATGATAATTTCTGAAATACAATTTACTACTAATCTAAATTACAATTGATATTTTCTGATATAACTTGACCAATCAGAATTACAATTGATATTTTCTGAAATCGACTTGATTCTTTCTGAAATACACTTAGAAATAGTCTCATGTCCAAAAAAAGCGCCTTTTTAGTGATTTTTCATACGGAATTTTGGATTTAGCTCAAGAATTATCATATCGATATTTTCTTCTAATGCATCATTAAAAATATTGAGATCTTGCCTTTTGTTTAGAAGTTACAGGTAAAAAATATTCAAAAAAATAAAATAAATATATATATTTTTTAGTTTTTTGTCCATTTCATAAGAAAATAAATTCATTGCTTAAAAATTCTAATTTCTAGACATATATTGAGTTTTAAAATAATTTTAATGCTAATGCAGCGCAGAATAACACATTTTAGTAAACTTCTTTATGATGCAAAGTTCTTAGTTTGCTTATACAAGGTGTTTATAAATGTTTCTAGCATCAATGGTAGCTATGAAATGTCAAAGAAATTTGCCGCTCATTACAAATGTGGGTTTCGATTTGTCAACTGACATTTGCAGCTAACCTCAAACATGAAGCAAAGTAAGTTTTGAGAAATAAACTGTTTCAGTTGTGGCTGAAAACCTGAAAATCGAAAACTTGGGCACAAAACCGTAACTAAAACGTCATTGAAGTAAGTAACATTATACAGGGTCCGGCAACACTTGTGTCCACCCCCAAAATCGTCTTTAATTTTAAAGATAAAGTTTTGAAAATTTGCATACGCTCATAGTTGACAAAGCTCTAGAAGCTGACGTAAAAATTTGTTTTTTTTATCACGGTTTGGTTGGCGTCGCGACGCCTAAGAAGTATAATTTTTAGCGATTTTTGAGTTTTTGCGGAAATATACGCGAATTCAATTTTATTTCAACATAACTGTGGTACAAATATCTGAGTTTTTATTTTAAATCTAATGCAAATTGTGTTTAAAATTTGCGAAAAAAACGTTGCTTTATCAAGTTAGTTTTCAAAATTATGACAGTGCAGCGGCAATCTACGTTTACACCAAAATTTCACAAGTCACTTCACTCACTTTTATAAAGGTTAATTTTGATTACCACGGGCATGTTGCACTTTATGGACACCAGAAATCGTTAATTAACATCGACAAAGTGACAATTTCACCAAGTAACACTTTTGTTACAATCTAAAGCGAGCCAAAGAATAGATGTCATTTGTGACACAAGATGTTGACAGATGGGTGTAAACGTAGTTCCCAATTTTGACATAATAAAATTGGAAACTAACTTGATAAAACAGCATTTTTTCCTCAAATTTTGAAGACTATTTGCATTGAATCTAAAATAATAACTCAGATATTTTTAACATATTTATATTGAAAAAAAATTAAATTAGGGGTTGATATCACAAACCCTCACAATTACCTAACAATTACATTTTTAAGGCGTCGCGACGCCAAAACTATCAGTGATAAAAAACAAATTTTTACGTCAGCTTCTAGAGCTTTGTCAACTGTGAGCGTATGCAAATTTTCAAAATTTTATCTTTAAAATTAAAGACGATTTTGGGGGTGGACACAAGTGTTGCCGGACCCTGTATAATAGTAATATTCACTATGAAAACAAAGCGGTAAAATAGTGTACGGCAGGAATTCCAAAGCCACGCTTGATGCTAGAAACATTTATAAACACCTTGTACAAGCTTAACAAAACATAAATTCTTTTAGAAAAATCTGTCCATAGTTTTTGTCATGTAACTTTTAAACGGCAAGAGATAATAACTTGTTTAACACCGCTTCAGAAAGCAGAGATCTCAACCTTTATCCGTTTTTCTCAAATGTCTTGGCAAAAACTAACTCCCCTAGCAGCTTCTAAAGTTCTTTGAGAAGCCTATTTATTACCTTTCAAGTGATATCTTATAGAGTTTCGTGATTTTGCAAGTATTTAGCAAAATAAAAAAAAACAAAAATGACTTTCGATTTATTCAGTACAATTTTGTTGACTACAAAATTTGTTGACTAGTGTAATTATCTAGATTTTTAAATTTGGTGAAGTTTTGAAGTTCTATAATAATAAATCAAAGATTTATTGAGAATTAACACGACAAGTAATTTGAAAATCTGAGACATCGAGAGCTTTAGAACTGAGAAAAAACATGGAATTTAAGAATGGAACACTGAATCCTGAAACCCCAAAATGTAAGAACTTGAAAGTGCCTTATTTTGGAATCTGAATTTCACAGAGTGTAAAAACCTGAGAACACCAAAACTTGGGAATCATAGAAACAAAAAATCACAAAATTCTAGAGCTTAAACTTGAAAAACTTCCAAGAATACAGAAACTCGAAGATATTTAAATCTGGTAACTTGAGAGTCCACACGCATGGAAGATGGCTAACCACTATTTTAGAGTTTATGAAAGCCCAAAAAAGGTCTTAAAGGATTGAAGAACATGATAATATTACTATAAGATAATATAATTTTTGAGAGTTTGAAAATGCTAAAACTGGTGAGAATTACGCGCAAGAAATTGTTAAAATTGTTGAATAAGATTGTTTTATGCTTTGATTTAATTAAAATATAGACATTTTAAAAGAAGTGATCAGATATTTGAGATTCAGCAAACTTTTTTGGCAAATTCCTGTCGATTTTGGTCTGAAATGCTCCCATCTCATCTCTTCGCTTTTCCCATTATCCAATTTCTAGGTAGCTGAATCACTTTGAACACAAAGTCGAGGCGTTGTAAATTCGAAATTCCTGTCATTGTCAAGCAAGACTTTAAGTAAACTTCAAAGACAAACGTTGTTCTGTTTGAGAGTCCAGAACAGGGTAGGCCAATCAGGCCCGGATTGAATTGTGTGTGGATGTGTCTTCGTCCCCATGTTGACATTGTTGCCGGAATAGACTTTCAATTCATTAGCGCAGGGCGTTGTCATATCACAATCAGGATAACCTGAAAAATATATTTACGTTAGACGGATAGAATTTCAATTCATTTAAAAGCAAGGCAGGGTTGGATTTGGAAAAATGCATAACAAAGCAAAAAAATTCATTCTTCTTGTGTGCGAAAATCCCTTTCGTCGTCGTCCTTATTCGAAATGGAAACGAAGCCTATTGACTTGGTAAAACGGTTCTGTTTCAGATATAACGCAGCTTGTGTTTTCTAATATTCCAAGCTCCCGGAAAGCCAGCCATCTCGGTTGGATTTCGCTACCATGAATCCTGGAATAAAAGTGAATAATGTAAAAAGTTGTATTTTTCGAATATCAAAGAAACGAAATCGATTTGAGGTCAGCGAGAAGTCCGTAAATCAAACATTATAATCGCGTCTGTTGATTTATTAAACGCTTTTAAAATGCAAAAGCAATGCACGTCCGAACCGGAATTTATAAATATATCCACATTTATCGGAAAAAACTCTAGAATAAATCGTAATACGGTTAAAGAACTTTAATTTGTAATGGTAATTACTCGTTTGAGGACGATCATGCATCATCAGCGATACAAACTTGGCCGCCAACTAATTATTAAGTCCATATTGCATTCGTAATGTTTCAATAACAAGCCAATATTATCATTGCATTGCATTTGTGGAAAGTGCACTCGCTGGACGCCGATCAGATAAATATGTACTTTCGGACCGTTTTTATCGATACAAATCGTATTTACACACAAAACAAACAGAGCATTTATCGGGACGCAAAAACAACCATCAGCCAAAAATAACATCGCTTCTATGAATTATTAATCGTAATTTACTTAACAATATAACGTGATTGAAACACAGATAAATAATAAAGTGAAGCGCGCGGACCGTTATGAGACTTCTCATTTGCGAAAATTCAATGACCAGCATATCACTCAGACCGAAACTAACAAAACGATTTAATATCTAATTAATTTAACATTCGGACTCATCGTCAACTTTTCCTTTTGCAAGAGGGGCCGACGGAAATCTATTCTGCACCAAAATCTCGTTATTCCTTCAAGACACATAAAGAAAATTTTACGACGTTTGGTTCAGAACGGTATTAAATTTTCTCCTTTCTTTTAACGAGGAAAACTCTTAAACATCATCAGCGTATACAAATACGTCGCCGCCAATGCTGGGGAAAATTACCGGAAAATTCGCAGAACACGTCATATTTTTTAAGTTCAAAATCATATAGAAAGTTTCATAATTTGGACCATGGAATTTATTCGATTGATACCACCACCAATCTTCAATTATTTTTTTATTTCCCAATTATAATTCAATTTCACTTACACGCAAAACTCGTTAGCTTGGAATTTAAACAAACATACGTTTTTTAATTATACGCTATCATCAATAATTGAATCTTGTATCTTGATCATGTTTGGTATAAATTACGCATTTTGATTGAGTTTAATTCGAATGACTGCATGACAATGATTTTTATTTGAAAGTATAATAAGTGCCTTGCAGTTTTTACTTCTAACCCTCGGAATCTGAGACCTCGAGGATTTCCTGACATTTTTTTCTGTCGTTTTGCATTTCCTCTGTTTTTCGTATAAGCGCTGAGGCGTCAAAATCAGATCCTTCCACAGTAAAATTTATAACGTGTGTTTTCCCCCAATTAGCATGTTTCGCACTTGCGGCGAAAAAATGCACTTTTGTATGCATACCAAATTCGAGCAATTTCCATGAAAGAAATCCCGAAATTCTTTGTCGGAATGCGCGATGTGTTCATATCAGTCTGAATCGATTTAATTTCCATAATTAATTATTGTTCTGAGTGGTCAACATACAAGCAAACTGGTATTCCATTGTAATTTTTCCCCATTTGCATAATGCAAATATGCAATCAAGATAAGAAATGCAGGCACCGATATTTAAATGATATCAGATCTAAGAAATGCAGTTAGCATTAAGGAAGTCGGGGTTGTTGCAGACTCGGTTGGTAAAACAACAGACAAATGTGATATCTAAACGCACACAGAAACATGGGATTATGTTTATTATGTCCGTACACGAGGAATAAACATTAAACGCACCGTAAAATGCATATTTTCGTAACGAGCGTAAACGCGATTTCGAACTTTACAGTTATGTCTTAAGCGACCTATTCAGAATGATTTCCAATGAGATTAAAAGTTTTGGGGGAGCTTTGGCTGCGGCGCCCTCAGGTCGTGGATGGAATTGGAATAAAGCGAGCAGGACACATGTGTATGGATGCGTGTATATCCATGCATTTTCAGTTTCAAAAGAAATGTTTCCACCCCTGTTTTATGTAAGCTGCTTCCGTATTCACAAGGGAGAAATTTTCTTAGCGTTTCAGACATGGATTTATTTGCGCGCCGCAAAAACCTCTCCTAACTGGACAAAGGCATTTTAGACGCGCGCGGTTTTCATCTAAAACACGGACATTGTATAAATTCAAAAACGTCTCTTTCCTGTCGGAAAAAACACGATAACATGTCTAAATCCCGAGAGCCACGCGAATACATTCAAATCCCGACCTGACGTCATAACATCAGCAGGGTTGCTACCCTCGACCGCTTTGTTCCCACAGGTCCGATCTCGCAGCAATCATCGTAGAGTATAGTCAGAGATATCACGTATAAATTACATTTACTTCGACAGCAACCCTTAAAAAACACCAGATAAAGGGGTGACTACCCTTATGTAAATCAGCTCCAATCCGTGAGACGTACATAAACTACCCCCTGAACATGCGCGAGATTCAAACCCGCGAGGGTTCTTCCAGCGACTTGAAACTTCTCAACCAATCGCCGACCAGTTTTTTCACCCTATTTTAAATTGCAAATTGAACGAAGAAAATGGCGGGTTGATCACGAGCTTTTGTTTATACTTTTATGATGTGATTTTTGAGCATTACATACCGGGCAAAGGTTTGAAAGCGTGGAATTGGGAAGTCAACTAGAATCATTATAGGTGAAGTGGAGCCAAAGTTGAAACCAATTACACCCCATTGTTGCCAGCGACAGACCTGCTCGCTTCAAATGTTTCCGTAGTCCGACTTGAACTATTCCGTCGCAATGGAGATTTCAATTTAGCGATATGTAGCTCAAAAATTCACCCTGGAATCAGACAGAAAGAACGTATTTAATTTGGTTTCATTCGCAATTAGTTTAGAAATAGTCCTGTCACGTCCAGGTAAATTTGCACCTTTGGACAGTCAAAATATTTGAACAACCTGAAGTAGCTGAAAACCCAAAAGTGTTAGAATCGTGACCCATTTTCACAAAATCCTCTTATTACCTCCGCCAGAATTTTCCGCGCTATCGACACGAGAAAGTGCGATAAATGATCCTGTGATCCAGACGTGTCTCGACCGGGATCAAATGATGATTTATATAACATCCTGTCAGCTCGTGACTGATACACTATGCTAAAGTATCCGGTAACCACGCAATACTGAATAAAAACCATCATAAATCATCACTAATGCAGTCAAAAACTGGCAAAATCATATCAGAAGCTTTTTAACTTCCCAGAGGGTGATGCTGCACAATGTCGTTTCTCGTCAATATTGATGGCTTTAAAAGCCGACGCTTGTAAAGGGCTTTGTTTCAAAATTGCCTCCAACTTTAATTAAGAGAAACTCGTAGAATAAAAGGTTGAGTCAAAATTTATCTTGGAGGAACGCGATTGCGACCCGATGAAAGCTTTTTCAATTACCTGATGAATCTGAAAGCTCATGAAAGTTTGAAGTAGGAGAAATCTCGGTTGGTTTTACGTAATTTTTACAGAGAAATTCTTGCATTTTCTGATTGACAAGAATTTCATTACGGTGCAGGAAATGAAGGAATAACTGAATTCATCCGTTATAATTACTAAACCAGAATAATTCCAGTGTTCATTGTATCAGAAATCCAAAAGAAAACACGGGAAGCAAGAATAGCATACACAAAGAAAACAAAGTATATCATATCTTAGCAAGCCAAGTGCATGGCGGCCAATTTTCAAATTCAATTTACGTGGAACAAAGCCCTTCCCACTCTTTTATCTTTTGTTTTATTCTCTTGCACAAAATATTTTGCTAGCAAAATTCCCCAGGTTATATAAAATATTGGTATAGCTAACAACATGGGAATTTCAACTTTTATAACAAACGATCGAAGACGAAATTGCTTCTGAACGCATTTAAATATTTATGGGGAGTTTTCGCGGCGGACATGACTCACGCAAATTAGAATAGATGCAAAGCCTACACATTAGCAGTGTTTGTGTGCAGATGAAGGGGGAGGCGCGGGGAGCGCGCTTGGGGATGATGGGGGTGCCGAGAAGGGCTCAGAGAGTGAGAGTTGTCACGCACAGGGTTTGATTGGACTGCTGCCTGATCGATATTGAGAGATTCACCCTCGTCTGGACCAGTCGCTACTATTCGTACTGCATATGTAGAACTTTCGTCCTTTCTGCATCTTCCTCCCCCTAATTAATTCTCCTAAGCGCGCACCGAAACACTCGACCTTCCAATTAGTCCTAAGCCGCTTACAACAGTCTCGACTTTACGCCATACAACAAATTTCATCATAACTCGCGATTTAATTCCTCCCCTTTTCGCCAATTTATTTAAAGATAATGCTACTATCAATACTGCGTTCCGCAATGGTGACATTTGCCCCCTGCTGCTGCAGGACATCATCGGGCAGGGGAAATTGAAATGTGTTGCCATTATATGATTTTTTTAGCAGTTTATGATTACGCGGCGCGTACCAATTTTGCAGGGTGGATCCTATCTTTCAAAGGATTTCGAATTTATGAGTTTGCTTTTTAGAGAAGCCGATAAATCAAGAAGGGTCGGCTCTAAATCAAAGTTGTTTGTAATATTTAATGATAAACGCATTATGCCGATGCTGATTTCGTTTCCATCCCCAATGTTTTTGCGCCAAAATGACTGTAACGTCCACCTGTGGATTTTTTCTAAGGTACAAAAGCCCGCGCATATTTCGCATTCAAATCCAGCCTCCGAGTTAGCATAATCATCCGCCGTCTTCGTCAACAACCTCTCTTTGTTTCTCTAAAAGGTAGCGCTCATGTCAACTGTCAGCCATCAGTCAGACGTCTGCGCTCATTCCGACTCCTAAGGAATTCGACAAAGCACATCCCAAATGTAAATCTTCGACCAAAAGTCGTTATCTTTTAATTATTCCGTGAACACCTGAGCTCTTTGGGGTGGCAAATAAGATCGCCCATCGAAGCCCTGAAACAGAGTCAGTCGGCATAATGCGATGGCGCCACAGATTGCAATCTCACCGGACGAAATGGAGTAATTTTTCAAGACGGTTTCCAGATAAACGAGCAGATGCTACCGACACTGCAACTAAATTTGCCTGACTGTTTAGAACAGACACATGGTCCAAACTCCATACATATTTATGATGGCACTTCGCAACTTGCAAAATTAAGGACGAACTAGGCTAACTGCCCATTTTCACGCACAGGAATACACAATTTGTACAGGCAAAAATATTCCGGGATTTTCGTCGCATGGCTGTAAACCTCCTGTCACTAAAGAGCGTCGTGTTATTGATGGTTTCTCCATAAAGCCCGCGCTCGAAATGTCCGTTGGATATAAAAAGTTTTTAAAATAATGCGACTGGTGTCCAGAAAAATGGCAGGCATTATCTTTGCCTCAGTGGGGGATTACGCCTTGCGGGAAAAATCTTACGCTTTTCCATTTAAATAAGACATGGACGACCGTTGATGAAATGCTCTATTTCGGTAAATTATCGTGCTTATCGACAACTCTCACTAGGCTTCTGCACGCAACTATACATAAACATGCAATTTAGCAATAGAACTGCTGACGTCGACGAGAATTAAATCATCAACGCATTTGGGCTTCTAATTTGTTACAACTTGCATTTGTGTGAGAAAATTGCAAAATTACAATAACAACATAATTTGTATACAATTATATCTGTACCTAAGAGCTAAAAAAGCTTAACTCCATTTCAATTAAAATGTTAAAAACATTGTTTTTAATTATACGTAAAAAAACAAAAAAAAATCAATATATCGTAAAAATACAAATTAGAAAAAGTATTAACTTTATCCTACATTGAGAGCATAAAGTGACAAGTCCATTCTCACTAGTTTAAGATTATTTTAAAAACCTTCTTCATAGAGCTAAAGCTGAAGATTTATCAAGTTTTTTTGTTAATTGGTTTGTTATTGTTTGATTTTTCAATGTTGTTTTGTGTGTTTTGTTGTTACATATTTGTTAAATTAACCCTTTAACTATTATAAACGTTTTGACATTTTTCTCATAAACTACAAAAGATGAGAATTTGAAATTTTGGGAACAAAAATAAGCGAATAAAACAAATCGAATGACAATATTTACGTATTTGTGACGTTATGCCGGAAGTAGAAGTCAACTTGCTTATTTAAAATGGAACACCCCATATACTATTGCATTTTCAGATTCTCCATTCATAAGAGTGACTTTATAATGTGCTACACTTAAAATGAACCATTTCAGAGATATCTTGATTTTTGTAAAAAAACTGCACATAAGTACCACATAATATTCTTCAAAATCGCCACGCTAATTGAAAAATAAGCACAATACAAACCTACAATAAAATTTTGCGTTAACTTTATTGATTGGACACATATTTCCTACTAAAAATACGAAAAAAAGAAATATTTTTACACTTTTGATTTTTTAAGCAAGCTTTGGAATGTGACAATTTATTTTTATGTGAATCTATAGTAAACAAATTTGGTGCTCTAATTGAAATAAAAAATTCTCAAAAATGTTTGAAATATTTTTTTTGTAATGCAAATTTAATTGATTTTTTTTTAGAAAATCGAGATATTTCAGAAATTTAGGTATAACACGGTATATACAGTATGTCCCCGGATTGAGTTCACAAGAGGAAAAAAACCGTTATTTTTCATTTTACAAAAAAAAGGAATAACTTTTTTTCTTAATTTAAAATAAATAAATCTTTAATGAAAACTTTAATATTATGAAGCTGTGTTCTTAAAATCGAAAAAAACAAAAAATAACGAAAAACTTTTTTATTATTAATTTTGCAAAAAATGTCAAAGGAATGAAATTTGTTCCTTATCTCAAGCCAATTTCCACTATTTCATTGACCCATTACCTGTTTCAACACATAGTTCAATTCTAAGTCGTAATTCTTTAAGACTGTTTTGAATTTTCTCAATTATTGTTAAGGATGCAATTGATACATTTCTTTTCCAATTTTTTAATACTTACACATTAAATTTAAAAATATTTTTGGCCTCACGAATTGTAAACGTCACATTAACATTCAAATGACATCTTCGGAAACATTATATTTACAAGCGCCCTGGACGTTTACACACGGCGTGCGGTAAAAATTGCCCAAATCGTCTGCTCTTCAGATGCGTTTGTAAATTGAACTCACTTTACCATAATGAAGATTGATCACCAAAGTGGAATATCTACCTAAATTATTATCTCAATTAAGACAATATTTCTATTTTTAAAGT
Organism: Gnatocerus cornutus; assembly: GCA_029298725.1. Taxonomy (NCBI): domain Eukaryota; kingdom Metazoa; phylum Arthropoda; class Insecta; order Coleoptera; family Tenebrionidae; genus Gnatocerus; species Gnatocerus cornutus. The sequence continues at coordinate 8,536,871 of CM055516.1, forward strand.
TAAATTAAAACATTTTTTTTATACAGCGCCATCTTGTGTACTTTTTGTGCACCAACTACAAAATTGACAGAATTGACTGTTGATGAAATTTATAAATGTCAGATGTGACAGTTCTCATGAATTCTGAAAAACCCAATTATTTAAATTAAAAGTTTTTCGGCCAAAAAGTTTAATACAACTCTTGTGCGTTAACCATTTTACAGCACTCAATCATTAAAGCACTCCGGCTACGCCGTCGTGCTTCAAACTGATTTCGCGCTGTAAAATGTAAGTTACCACACGCGACTGTAAATAACTATTAACGCACTATTTGATATTGTGAATCCACAGCCTGCTATTATTTAAATACGATTACAAAATTTAATAAATAAAAATAATGAAAAAATTAATTTTAAGAGTACAAACTAATAATTTTAAAATTTTAATTGCAGATTTATCTGTTTTAAAATAAGCAAAAAATGTTAATTCTTTGTCCTTTTTTTGTAAAGAGGAAAATAAACTTTTTTTCCCTCTTGTGAAACTAAGCGGATAAGACGAATCGAATAAATAGATTCACGTTAACCGGACACTTCCGGTTATGCCGGAAGTGGCAGTCAACTTGCTTATTTTATATAGAACAGCCTATATTTTATTGCATTTTTGAATTCTATATGCAAATTGAAGATGAGTTTCTACAGTATATAGGGTGTTCTACAGGGTGATTTTTTTAAAACGGCAGGCGTTGTAGAATTTTTATTTATGAACCGATTTCAAAAATTTAGAAAGCAAATTAAATGGTTTTTAATTTACTATAAACTGATGATTTTAAAATTTTTCTAAATGTCTTAGTATCTTTTGGGCGATACTCAACTTTCCTATTTTAAATTGGAACTCATTTTTTTTTTCATAATTTGGAAGATATTAATTTTCTTGATTCAGAAATGTGTAATATGTTCTACTTTTAATCAAAAATATTTTTTAAAAAATTATCAAAATTGAAAAAAAAAGCAATAAAAGTTAATAAAATCTAGGTACATGGTGTCAAATAAAAGAATGCCGTTATTATAATGTCAAAAAGCAGCAAATAACAGAAAGGATCGGCATTTTTTTTTTAATTATTATTAACAAAAGACAATAATAATTACAAATCAGAAAAAACATCTACCTAATTTAATTAAAATACTGTTGAAACGCCATCCCGTTTTTTTTTATTGCACAATTGACACCTACGAGAAATGCATTGTGCATTGTAAGGTGTAGCCCCATATTGTTGAAAGAAAACTTGTTCTTTCTGTTATTTGCTGCTTTTTGACATTACAATAACAATGTTGTGTTATTTGACACCACGCTCCTAGATTTTATTAACTTTTATTGCCTAAATTTTTTCATTTTTGATATTTTTTTTAATCTTTTTTGTAAAAGTAGAACATATTGCACATTTCTGAATCAAAAAAATTAATATCTTTTAAATTATGAAAAAAAAATATGGGTGTCAATTTAAAATAAGAAACTTAAGTATCGCCTAAAAGATACTAAGACATTTAGAAAAATTTTAAAATCATTAGTTTATAGGGAATTAAAAACCATTTAATTTGTTTTTTAAATTTTTGAAATCGGTTCATAAATAAAAATTCTACAACACCTGCCGTTTTTAAAAAATCACCCTGTATATGTATAAAATAAGCAAGTTGACTGCCACTTCCAGCATAACCTTTGGTTAACGTGAATCTATTTATTCGATTCGCCTTATCCGCTTAGTTTTGTCCCCAAAATTTCAAATTTTTATCATTTGCATTTTCTGAGAAAAATGCCAAAACGTACGTATGCGTTTAAACGGTTAATAATAAAAAATTGCCAAAACTTTTACTTTCATAAAATATGAGCAGCGACCTGGGATTTCAAGCATTATCAGTAAGCATTTCGATCAGCAAATTATATTGTAAAATAATTGATATTCACTTTACATTAAGTTACATAAAAATAATTTTGTCTGTAATTAAAGCTTTCATTTTGACATTTATATTTTTAAAAAAGTGGGTTTATTACTTTCTGCGTTTAACTGTAACAGCCAAATATAAAAATACGAATTTTGGAGTTAGTCGATTTTTGCTCTAGGTGCAGATATACAGAGTGTCCCAAAACTCATGACCCAGAGAGCAAGGGAGAGTGCCGATAGCAATACAGATGGTAAATTTTAAAACAAAAATTGATTAAGTTAAATAGAATTCGAGAAAGGGTAAAAAATTAACAACCAATCCCGAAAGCTTATTCTATAGGTGGAGTAAAAGGTCATCCCAATTTCCTAGGCAACAAGAGTCTGACCAATGAACGATAGTATGTGTCCATAGTTACCGATTTTCAAATTCTGTTTGAAAATCTACCGTTTTTTTGTCTTAACTCGATTATTTTTTAAGCTAGAAAATTTTTGTTTTGAAATTTTGGTTCAGAATTGTTGCCTTCATAAGCCTTTGTTCTCTGGGTCACGAGTTCTGGGAAACCCTGTATTCATGAATTAGTCGAGATTGTAAAAAAGAGTCATATTTGTTGGTTTCATTACGTCCGGTTTGTTTTTTTTGCGCTATGCTTTTAGAATTTAAATAACTACACTAAGTTAATTGCCGTCCTTCGACCGGGAATGATTGATTTTCGTGATCATCGCAAACTTAATGTGACCAAAATTGCACATAATATGCATGTTTTTATGGTGAAGTGCCAAAAGTGTGTTCTTCGACTTGGGTTTACCAAAACGATAATCGGCCGGTTCTTTCGCGAGGATTATTTGTCACCAATTTAGAGAGACAGAATCTCTCGTGCTTCTGCATTCTAAATCTCAAAGAACTAGGCGGCACTTCCGAACATTCCTCTAAGTTATTGTAAATATTATTTCTATTTTTTGTTCAATATGCTAAGACAAACTAAAAATTGAAGAGACAATTTTTGATTTTGAAAATTCTTTGAAAATTTGCATTGAAATTCTGAAACGGTCTCCGTTAAGGCCCAACTGCGAACAAAAGCCTTTCCTTCCCAAATGCAGTTATTTATAAAAGAGTAGCGAAAAATCCCCGAAACAATACAAACTTAATTGTTTAAGTGAAACCGCCAGGTAATTTGATAATAGCGACCCGACTAATCAATTCCGTCTTATCTGAGACTGCTTAGCATTCAGAACGTCTCTTGGCGGCGTTGTCAGCAAGACAATTGACTAACGAGCCCTGCCTCATTAGCCTCAAGGTGGACATCGCCAGACTGTTTGATTGTTTGCAGTTTTGCGAAGAAAAACGAGCGAGAGAACGCCTTATCAGCGGATGCACAGCGTAGGATAATGCGAAGCGATCGGAATAAAGGACTCTCCAGAACAGAGCCCAGTTAGGCTCAAAAGCGCTGCTCGGGCGCGATAAGGGACCCTGCGTAAACCAGGGATTCGTCCCCATACGCTTTTAGGGTCACATCACACCAAACGCTACAAAATATTACTACAACTATTAATAAAAGCTCTTTGTTTATGTTAAACAAGTTTCGATAAATGTTCACATTGCGTGTACTCATCTTTGGAGAAAAACTGGGATTTTATAAAGAGGGGAGCGGGTGGTGGTGGCGGCAGCCACCCACCAAGCGTGTGATACGACCCCAGAATAAGAAAATATCCCTCGTTATGTGTCTACATACGTTCCTACTTGTCCCTCTATCGCACATGTACTAATGGCGTCGAGGGCCATCCAGTGTTTTATTTTTATTATTTTTTATCTTTCATGTCCATTCACCGATATGACCGAATTATGTTTCAATTTCGCCTCGTAAAAGTCAAGAACTTTAAACAGTCTCGAAAGCTCCGCCATCAAAGGGCTTGTCGCAAATTAATTACAAGAATTCGTACAGAACTGGAGGTTTTAAACAACGCCAGACTGTGTAATAAGAATACATTCGTCGTGTAATCAAATTATAGTCGGAACAGGCGACAATATGGCCACCTTTATTTACCATTAGTTTTGATAATCTTGTTCCAGACGAATGTAATGGATACATTAAGTTGCACTTAACTCATTTTCTGCAACTGTGCTTGTTTCTTTTAAAACACAAAGAAAAGGAATCGCTGAAATAATATTCCGCAGCGGCGGTTCCAAGGAAACGAAGGCGGAGCGTGGAAATCTGTTAATTAAGAAAGGCAATATTTGATTACGTGAAAAGTGAAGAGGCTACCAATTGAAAATGTTACCAAAATCAAAATAACTTTGTTAAAAAATAATTAAATATTGCCCTTTACGACTTTTTTTGCAACAGTTGCATGTGGCTCATTAGGGTGCCCTTTGTTTTCGAGGGGCCCCTCTACTCGTACCTTTTAATTTAGTGACTTTAGTCACAGTTGATGGCAATAAAATGTTCGATAATAGTTTCTCGTGGCGCTAACGTCCTTCCATTAAAATTTATTTCTGTAATTTATTTATATCATCGATGCAGCATATGGTCGATTGGGATATTTATGGGAGACGACCTGCGGGTTTTTAACGGATCGTCTAATTAATTAGCTTAACCAACAAGTTAGTTGAATTAAACGGGCGGATGTGATGATTCAATAAGCGAAGACATTTTTTACGCCCCCAAAGCAGAATCTAAATATTCCAACAGACCCTAATTCGTTCTTGTATGTTTAATGAAAAAATTACTTATGCATGCTGCCGCAAGAAGTCAATATCAAATTACGCCGCAAACATGGGAATTCCAAGTCGTGACATTTCTTATCAAATTGGATATTATCATGTTGTGCAGACGAAAAAGTTCAGTCTTTGTCGGTGAGTGTCATCAAAATGTTGAAATTGTTCTTCGTGGTAATTTATCTCTGTTATTTTTCACAAGCTGTACAAGGTAATTAATGTGATTAGGAAGTGTTTCTGGGTTAAATTTTCTTCTTAAGATTACTACTGGAGGGAATATAATGGCGAAATCCCTGAAGATGCGGTAGAGGGTGGAAAAGATTTAAGAGGCAATCCTACGTACATAGGCCAAGCTTTTGTTCTGCATCATGGAATTTTAATTGGGACGATTTACCCGGGCCAGAAAAGTTTGACCACGTCGAAAGAAGGAATCCACGTCACAACGGTCGGAAACAAGGTATAACGCAAAATATGACAATATGTCTTAGTGACAACCAATAGAATATGCATTTTCTCCAGATTTTGTGCAGTCGCCACAAACACAACTTCCACTGGATCCAAGGAAACGCAGCTACATTACACGTAACAACAGTCAACAAGAATTTAGTCCCCGGGGGTATGGAGTGGGGCAAAGTTCTCAATATCGGCCGCATCAGATACCAAGGCGAAATTATCATAGGCAAAGTTTGCTCCGGGACAATTGGACGCGCGAAATTATACTTTCCCCACAACCGCGAAGAAGTAGAAGTGAACTCGTACGAAGTTCTAGCCTATGAGGAAGAGCCTAGTACACCGGCCCCTCTATAAAATTTGCCTTATGTAACGAACGTAAATAAACGTGTTTTCTTTGGCACCCCATTCTGAGTTTAGTGTATGTAGAAAGCTATAAAGGGTTGTCTCTGGCATCTCCAGTGGATCATCCATCAACTATTCAGTTGCCGACAGCTCAAGGTGTCACTTACCCCACCCACGCATTAGTGTATTACTGCAGTGCTGCCAACCGTAAAGCTTTTAGCAACACTAGATAATGTATCTACACCGAGAGCCTTACTGGAATTGCGTAAAATGAACAGCGCACGGCTCGATTAAATTACACTTTTGGTGGAGGCGCCGGTATTTAAATTTAACTTCGAACGAGAGGTGATTAGAGGGTTTTTCGCTTGGCAAGTTTATGATCGCGCTTGTAAATTCGCGAGTTGAAATTGGCGCGTCGAGTGCCGAATCCAATCCTAGCAATCTCCTTATGTTTGATCGGAAGAGGTTTTGTGTGGCGCTTCATAAAATGGCGAAAGGGAGCCTTCCGAGCCGAGATCCTATTCCAATCTGTCGCTTAAACAAAGAGTAGCAAACAAACGGTTAGACGGAGTCCGGACGGACTGTCATTGTAGGAATGCAATAGCAAATCAAGATTGGATTTCAACCCCTGCCAGGGGTCGAAGTCGCTAGTCTAATCTCGACCTCGCACTCGACCGCCGACACATCTCCCCGGACCCCGGAATTACTCCGCACCGAACAATGACGTGTCTGAATCAAAGCGAACTTCCAATTCGACAAATTGAAAAATACTCATTAGTTGGATGTTTCGCACTCACCTTCGTTCCTCTTGGCCCGTTACTCGCCGGACGGAAATTAAAAGAAGTAAATATCTCGAATTTTTTCGATTCGGAGGATCGGAATGCCGCGATTTCAAATTGAAAAACGTTGCTCAAACGTCGGGACAATGGATTTACAATGGCCGCATCTAATTAATTTTATTGCGAGGCAGGAAATGATATTTACTCGTTCTGCACATGATTGCTGTAAAGGGGCGTTGGACACGAAGTCTCGTTGCGAAATTTTAGGGAAAGCACGAGCGATATTTCAAATTTCATCCCTCTAAAACTCGAGTTATTTTTTTAGGGTGAATAAACAGCGAAATGCGGCATTACCACCACTCACATGTTTTCAAATTGTTATTTTAAATCCACCCCAAGGCTCCACGTTACACAATGTTGGGTAAATAACCTGAAGTTATTCGATTTTATACCGAAAACGATTTTATTCAGAAATCGAGTTCCCCCAACGCACTTAAAAACATATCAAATTGTGCGAGCAGAACGGCGAATGCGGTGGGATAATCAACTGTTGTTTTCCCATAGTACTTGTAAATTAATTCGAGCTAATTCATCAAAGAAAAGCCCATAAATCTTAGAGTTTGATGTAATCTGTAATTTATCTTTACACTTGGAAATGTAGTGTTAAGACTTAGCATATTGTTTGATGATCACGGATCGTATTAGAGAAAAAATTGGATATTCGCTTTTCGTTTGATGTTGGTTATATTCGAATTTGGCGAGCGCTATCGCCCCCAGTTATAAATATTGGAGTCCAATAAAAGTTGTTACTTAGGATTCGCGTCAGCCGACATCAAAGCGTCGCTGTCGAACGTCCGAGAGTCAAAAGAGGGTGCGAATAAATAAAGCGAAACTAGGAAAAGAAACGTTCGAGGGGAGACTTTCGTCATTTGCGATTTGCTTTTAATCACGTGAAAATAGTGTTGCGTATTTTTCGGGACGATGAATAAAACAACAATGGATGAATTATGCAGTGAGTTTTTGCATCAGCTAAGTAGTTTTCCTGTCGCGAATGCGCTTATTTACAGTATTTCAACGGAGCAGAATTCAAGCATAAAAGCAAGTTCACTCTTCGACAGTGGCGTTTTAGAGATCCCCAACACGCGCTCGGAATAACATCAACAACTCGCAACTTCTCGCCTGCTTTTGCCACCGTTGAATACGGAAATTCTATACAAGTGAAAAGTTCTTTGCTCCCCATTCCATTATGTATGTGCGTGTGGTTGAGTTACAACCACCTCGGGGACGCATTAAAACGAGCTTTTTCCTCAGACACTTCAACACCGACAGGCTACAAAAACGAGCTTTTATTGACCAAAAACAAAAAGAGCCAGAGTTACAAGTGTCTCGAATAATCTTGACATGGGGGTGCAAAAATGACTACAAACACTCGGGGCGTTTAAAACTTGGACAGATTACATTTCATCCACCAAATAAATATAATGCAAGATCTTCAATTTCAACACTTCCTTGCAGTTTTCGCGGTTCTTCAGTCCTTTAGATTCCTTGAATTCGTCTTTCCATTATTTCCTTATTTTTATTTCTATTAATTTGTCTTCTCAGTTCTTTTCGTATCCACTACTACTAAATTATCACGTTTTTGGTTGCTACATTTCAATGATTGCGTCCTCATCGCTCGTGGTTAAAAAACCTCCGAAATAAATCGCTGCGATAAGAACTGCATTTCCTCCCTCAAAAATTTCTGTCCATTTGCAAAATGCCACAATCCCCTCGAAATCCCGGCAGTTTATTTCTTATTCATGCGTGGGCCGTCGGCGTGTGAAATGTGAATTTTATTCTAAAACCAGGGGATTTGCCCTCCTACATGTCAAAAATTGTTCGCGGTTTATAGCTGGTTTGATGAGGGTTCTCTTGACCTTTACGAATAGCGAATCGAAATAAATTGAAGTTGTATTTTATGTTTCCTTTATGTTCCTCAAAACATTTCGGTCTTGATATTAAAATGGACCCCACGACAAAAGGGTGACATTCGCAAATCAGTCGTTTGCGTGTCGTCTGTCGATGTTTTCTGTGTCGTTTTGCAAAGTTACAGAGTAGTGGTTGAAGTGAAGCAAACCGAAGCAATCGATAGCGCAATATAGCATCGATTAGCGCGCCACGCCCCGCGCATTGCTTGAGTTACGATGTGCTGGCACTCGACACAACTGCATTTGTACACCCCCTGCGACGGTAACGAGGGTAAGTTATGTTGTACAAGGAAGAATTGCTACATGCAAATGAAATTAATGAAAATGTTCTCATGGAATTGGTGGATAAACCCTGGAATCGAATTATTTTGTTATCATTATGATTATAAACATCGCTCCATTTAAAATAACATCCTCTTTTTTCCGATATCCGAGAGAAATCCCTAGGGACATTAGGGTGACAGGCTTCGAGGTTAAAAAACGACCACATGCAAAGGCAAACACTCGGGGAAAAAGACGAGCGCATTATCTAAATTGCGAAAATATTTATTCGACCTTTATCGAAATTCCATTGGAAATAATCATTTCTATTTCGTTTCTCCTGCATAATGTCGTAATAAGAAAAGTTCTTGATAAGTCGAACTATAAAAAGCGCGCTGATAAATGGCAACAACGAGGGTGTATACGCGATAGCTGAAACTTACTTAACCTACGACCTCTCGTCATCTCGTGTAACAACTGAGCGAGTCTAGGGCCGGAAAATTGCAACATAAAAATCATCCCTAAAGTCTGCCTAGCCTGCAGCTATCTCATATTGCCTGTTTTAGCAATGTATTCATCCCCTTGTCAAAGTAGATTGATATCGTGCGACGAATTCAGGAACTTGTGCTTCGTTGCTAAAGAAAACTTACAATAAAACCCACGTCAGAGTATATTGAATTTTCGGGAGTTGCCAAGTAAAATCTTAATGGAATTCTACGCGCAAGTTCACACTGTATAATAACAATAACCATCTAAATCATTTTCACAGAGCCCAAGTTAAAAACTTTCTCACAAAAATTTCACAAAATTTTGGCGCGTTTTCTATTCATATTCAAAAATTCGTTTAGGAGAAATTTCTCGTTTAACCCTCATTTTTCCTGCTCAAAATTTTTTGCGGCTCTGTGATTGATCGTTTAGCAGAGCGAGTTACCAGTTATGCTAATTTTTTTAAACTCCTGAAATTCCTGCGGAAAGGACTGTCACATTTGTCAAATTGTCACCAAATTATGGAAGTATCAGAAATATTTGTTATTTGTGTACCAAGGCCAAAAAGTGTTTCTTTTTTGGCTGAGCCTTTTTTTAATGGCCGAGACGAGGGCAAAATGGCACTTTTTGGCCGTGATACACACAAAATTTACAAGTTAATTAATTTTTATTTATGATTTATTGATTTAGTCAATTAATTATTTCAATTGTAAATATTTCTGAATCCTTCTGAAAAGTTCATATTTTTTTTATTTACATTTGTAATTTCGGCATGTATAGGTTCACAATTTGTGTGAATTGGGTTTGATGTTCTTTTTGATGTTGCAGCAGCAATGCTAGACATGTTCATTTTCAATAATTCAACACGTCTTTGTTGCACTTTACAGCAGTTTGTCGATTTGATTTTATCCAAATAATTTGGGTAATGTAATATGCAAAACTATGGGTAGATGGCGCCACCATAGATCGGCCAAAAATGTTTGCGTCCAGAAAACTTACTTTTAGGCCGCTTTTGAGGTTTAAAAATTCCATTTTCAGTTTAAGTCGCCTAAAAACTTATTTTTGTTATTTTCATGGCAGATTTGCAGGTATTTTATGCAACTTTTGTTTTTTATCATGATATTTTGCGATTAGTAAAAAACTTTACGGCTGCTTGTGTTATACAAAATTGATATGTATCCATTATCTAACTTATACTTTTCAAATCCCTCAATTTCTAAATTGCTCCTTGTAAATCGATAAATTCTCTGCAGGAAAAATAACATATAATTATTATATAGTCTATTATCCATTCAAAAAACATAAAAATCAAACTAGCTTAATGTTTTGGTAAATCAAAGTTTACTTGGCAATCTGCATAAATCGAATTCTCTATGGAACTGAACTTTGAAGTTTGTGTAATAAAATTTTCTTCTAATTTTCTCGCACAAAGTAAAATTCTAATTAAATTTGAATGAATTTGAATTAAACTTTGAAATTGAAGTTTTGATGTTAGAAACGTCAACAGCCCATTCTCGCCAACTGTCACGTTTAGAATGTTTTGTTTTTGTCAACTTTAGAAACTTTTATGTTTTAAGAATAAATATTACTGAGCGGAAATCTTTGGTAAAATTAGAAATTTAATTTGCAAGTAAGTTTATATTATTTTGGCTTTTAAGATTTTACTTGGTATTCAGTGATCTACAAGAACACAGTAAAACTTCTTAAGCTCCAAACGTTTGCAAAGAATTAAAATTTTATTCAAAAATTAAAAATACAAAATCTGGCACCTCCACCAATTTTTCCTCATCTAATTCGTATTTTTCGCAACTACGAACTTTTGAAAACTTTCTAATTTTATTATTATTCAATTGGCCAAACTCTACAAGAATATGGCCGCAAGTTATTCAAACCTTAAAATCAGAAATTGTATTTAAAAATCAAATAAACTGCAGCTCATTCCTATCAGTCCACTCTCCTGTGTAAATTTTCGAAAATTTTTGGGTGTAAATCAGACTTTCAATTTCTTCAATTAGGGAAAAATTGAATGTAACGATTTTTTAAGGTTAACACGTTGTCTAAGTTTAGTGTATTAATCAATAACTAATTAAAAATTTGTTGCAAAAGAATGATTTTCATAGAAAATTTTGGCAATGTTGTGAAAGATGACGCATGCCACAGATGCGTCAAGGTCAAATGCTTTTGCTGCCAATTGTTATCGATAAAAATCACTAAGGGCTGCCGCCAACTTAACTTTTTAATGACTGGACCGATATTAATGAGCTCTGGTATAGTATGTCAAGTATTTCTCTTTGTTGTAAAGAGAGATCCTATTAATATTAATCAAAGATATCTTTGCATTTTAGCACGTAGGTCTTAGCAAATTCCCACACTGATTGAAGGGTTGACACATGAGTGTAGAATCAACTGGAGCCAAGAGGCATAATTTAATTATTTGTGTGTCAGTAATAGAAACATCGAACGAATGCTACTTGCTTTTGCGTCATGAATGAACACTCAAAACAACGAGCAACATGAACTGAAACCAAATTTGTTAAATAGCGAAATGTTACTACATGATACTTCAATGCCTCTAAAGTAACTCTGATGAATCTGTCATTAATTTTCACTCTTAATTTGATGGATTAAAAACTTCATTTAAAATTTCATCCATTCTTTAAATCTATAGTAGGTGATTCGTATTATTCTTAATTCTGTCTAGTTGCAGTGTTCCAACAGTTTAAAATTGAAAGAAAAATAGTCGTAGAAAATTGGCGCATCCACCATTTTTGCTTTGAACCTGAAACGTTTAATTCTGTGGATCTTGGAACTAAGAATGTACCGAAGAAATAGAAAAGAAATGTGAATGAAAAACCGCCTGTCATACATTTCAATACACATGTCTTTGTATAAATAGGTTCAATTTTGGTCGTCGACCTCCCCCGTTTCGCCTTTTTATTTTATATCCTCTGTCCTGGTCATCGCCACCTGCGCTCGTAGTATAATAATCATGTCACATAAAACTGCAACACGAAGAAAATGCATCACTCCGATATCCCACAGGTTTTCCGTCACTGGAGCATTAAAATGTCTTCGCTCCCTTCCCAACGACCATCTCCGATATATTACGTCATATCTGAAATATATTTCCCACCTTTCTCGACGTTTTCCATATTATGATTAGTCGGAAACGTTATAAGGGCGACGATGAGACTGTGATGCTAAGGGAAAGACAGAGGGTTTCTTTGCTCATACAGTATTCAACGCCAGCTATATCCCGCATTAATGTGGCCGTATCCGCTGGATTGGGAATATGTATGGGGCGCTCGGACTGAGCCAAACTGAACTCATAATTTAGGAATACATTCAGGATACCGGCAACGTATCACATCGGTATTTTTACGTTTATGGCAAGATAATGGTAATGTATGGAATACGATAAATCAGATTTATTTTAAAATGTTGCCCCCATTTGGAACAGGACGCTGGAATAATGTCTAGGATAATGCATTTTATTTACGTGGGCGGAATAAGATACAAGCGGAAGGATTGGGATCCTAAAATTTTAGAATTTGCATTTTTCAGTTTCAGTCTACTTAAAATAAAGAATCTCCAACAAAAGTACACTTATGGACACCCCCAAATTGCAAAGATAAAAATTTACAAATTTTCATATGCTCTGACTCTGATGCAAAATAGATATTTACATAACAAGTGCGGAAAGTGAGCAATTTTGCACGAGTGTAAATGTAGATGCACGAGGCGCCAGCCGAGTGCAGATGTTACACGAGTGCAAGAAAGACACTTTCCGACGAGTAGTGTACACTATTTTTCCTACGACCTTCCATCATCAGGAAGAAACCATAAGGCTTGACAATAGTTCATTTCTTATCTATTCTAATTATCATTTTTACGACCATGAGGTTTTATATGAATAAAAGTCGTATTCCACATAGTTAGATGGTTGATGTTTTCGTACATCAATTTACGAAAGTAAAAGTCACTAGTGTGATATGAATATATCCGCACAGACCTGTCAAAATTGTCTTGTCAGAAACGACCTAACCTATTCATTTTTACCATTATGCATCTTGTTTTACAGTGAATCGTCTAGATACTTAAGACAAAAATTCAAGAATTACATTTGTATGACTTTTACTTTCGGAAATGGATGTACGAAAACATCAACTTTCGGAGTCATTTAACCGTGTGGAAAATGCCACTTTCATATGGGGTCGTAGGAAAATTTGTTTTTCTACTTTGCGTTAACAATACTTTCATTGTGAAACGCAAACGCAAATGCGTTTCACAATAAATACAATTGTTTTTATTATAGCACGCAAAACAGTAATTTTTTTTGGTTATGTTGGCTATGTTATTATGCCGACACTTAAACGTTGAATCAAAACCTCAATGATGATCATCATCATGATCACGAAAATGTGAATTTAGGAATAATGAATCAGAAGAAAACCAAACGTTGTAATACCTAATTTTGCAAAATTAAACAGAAAACGTCAGTAATTATTTGAATTGAAATTTTGTTAGACAAATGTCACTACGTCTTTTGTCACCAACCTAACTTGTCAAAAATCCCTAATTAATTTTTAAATTTATTTACAATGCAAAGTAGAAAAAATAGTATATTACACTCATTTCATAAGACGACTTGTAGCACTCATTCTATTTGACTCATTCGTGCTACAATACTCGCCTTATGAAATACGTGTAATAATGTACTATTTTTTATTTCGCGTTCATAATGAAGATATTTGGATACGCGTTTGAGCGTATTTCGGTATCGTAATGGACCAATACCGTGCCAATATTTCGAAGAACATATATTTTTCTTAGGTTTGGAGCAGACAAACTGTCAACATGCCGTCAACGTTGACAATGTAGATTTTGGTTTTGAAAAACCATGATAAATCGATCAATACACTATTATTTCTTGTTATACTTGGCTTAATAATTCATCAGAGAAAAACTCTTTGGATGCAAGAGAACCATCATGATCATGATCAACATCTTCGCTCTCTTGGATCTCTTGCGCTCCAGTAGCCTCAAAACGTCAAACTGACTGAAATTGGATTTGGCTACTTCGATTTTTTTTCCTAAACATTTTGCAAATGCCAACTACCATAAAATTCCCTAGATTTCGAAATCAAGTTTTTTCGTTTAAAATAAGGCGAAATAGAAAAAATAGCGTATGATACTTGTTCATAATGCGTTTTGCCGAACTTACTACTTTATGTAGAAAAAACTAAAAACGTGCGTGCGGCAAAATGTTCATTATGAAACGCGTTTCATAATATACTATTTCGCTATGGCCGTAACCTGACCTAACACTCTGTATAGAATTAAAAATCCAGTAAAACCCCATCTTTACAACGTATAGAATTACAAGAAATCCTTATTTTAAGGGAGGAAATATTATTAGAACAGCGTTTTCTCATTGATTTTGATGATTTTTTTTACAGTATAACAATGGAATATAATTTATTGAAAGTTTGCTAATATTTTATACATATATTCAAGTATATACTGTAATTTTTTTTAAGTATTTCCTTGAAAAACACCGAAGATTTAATTAATTAAGTTTAATTTTTTACAGAGGTCAATACAAAAATCCATGATTTTTACCATTTTTTTTAACATTTATTCGTAAAAAAAAATTAATAATGATAACATTCCGATTTTAGGTTCATATTAGAGCGTAATACTATAAAGAAAGTACCTGCCAATTTTCGAATCGATTAGTCAAAAACTTTTCAAGCTAGAGTGTACACAAGTTTGAAATTTTGAGAACATATTTTTCAATAGTTTCTCTAACAATGTATGAAATTAAAAAAAAAGATTTTTTCAACCGTCTAACCCTATTTCCCCCCTTAAAAGATAAAAAATGTATGTAGAAAGTATTCAGACAAGAAAGACCGAATTTAGAGTACGTATTCATGATAATGTCGAAAGATTTAAAAGCTTAAATAAAACCTAAAAACCAAGCCATATGGTTTCAGCCATTGAGAATGGGATATTTTGCCAAAATTGAATTCTACTGAAGAAAAATTTCTACATGATAATGTTACAGATAAATCTTTAAGACTTTAAGCCACCTGAATGGTTTTTGCTTGAAAAAATATTAACTAATTAAGAAGCTGCCTTCATTATGGAAAATGATGAAATTGTAAAATATTAAGAAAAATTGTATTTTCTGTTTACTAAAAGCCAAAATTATGCAAGGAGTTTATTTTTTAATCAGAGAAGGTAACCTCACAGTAAGAATAACTCAAAAAATGATGTGTCGTGCAAAAGTAGAAATTGTTAAAACTTTCATAAGTAAAAACCTTAAAATCCATCCTAAAAACAGTTCAAAATCTTTGAAGCCACTGTTGGACTGCCATTGAATAAGACTAGATGGAATAGATTGTTAAAGGTTAGCTTATTCAGACAAAAAGTGGACGCAATTAGCCAAAGAAAAAATATCTTTTACTTTTAAATCTCGCTTTTCTGTTCAAAATGACCGTCAATGAAGAAAGGTGTACATATAACAAAAAAGTCGGTTTTTGCTGCAATATTTCTAATCAATTAAGGTGGGGATAACGCAGGGGCGCTATATTTTCTATTGGAAAAATCATTACAGAATTTGTACGTCTTGAATATAATGTTGTTGATGGCTAAAATTTAACTTTATTGGCGATAACGCCGATCCGATGGCGCAAACATTTTTCAGCCCTTAATAACAACTATATTATTCATTTGCGCCTGCTACCACTATCGTATGGCCTTAATCCTGCTGAAAATGTTTAGAATAGTTTACAAAGTCCGCTTTAAGCTCATGTTGCTCAAGGAAAAACTGTTGGAAACTAATGAGAAATATTCTTCTAGTTCTTTGTGAAGACATTTTATGAGGACATTTAAGTATGTATGCTTAATAGATACCAGGCATTAACTACTGTGCGAAGTTGTTCAATACTAGAATGATTTAAATCCAAAATCCAAATTGGTTAAATTTTAAAGAAATTAAGAATTTTTCTATAAATTGGTTGAGCAGGTGTTATGTTTTGATCCCCTAAACTAGTTATAGAAGAAAAAAAGTAACTTTCGTTAAAGACGACTAAAATAAGAATAAAAATAGTACAAAACCAACATCCCTAGTCATTTTTGAGCAGTTTAGGTCGATAAAAATAGTCCAATAATGCAAACGATCGGAAAATCTAGAAAATTAAGATCAAAAGGATCATAAAAATCCAAAAGGACTGAACAGAAAAGATTCGTTAACCTCAAAGAAATTAAAATTATGCAAAAAAAACAACACAAAAACCACTATTAAAACATGACATCAATTACAATGTCATTATGATCTAACCAATGACAAAGGAACTGAAAGGAAATATTTTATTGACAGGTATGGATTTCCCACACAAATTGCGATTTTAAATAGTGCTAATATTAAGAATTAACTAATCAATTTTATTGGAAATTGAAACTGTCCTGTTTTGTTGTGTTTAGTTCCAAAACTAGAATGACTATTATGCAACTAACAATTCATTTTGCATTTGTGTGGACATGAGGGTCAGGCCAAAAAAAGAAAATTTTGTACATACCTAAAAAAAAGAATATTCCTTTTCCTATTACCACTCTAAGTTAATGGAAAATCTAATCACTGAAAATGAGCTACTATCCTCACTTGAAACCCCAGATTCAAATACTGAGGCAGCTCTACATCTCTACTCTTCGGAGTCCCTTGACTAACTAAGCATTCGAAGGAACCCTTTACATAAAAAAATCCACTGTTTTAAAGAAGGGGTGGAGCATATGTAAAGCTCTCTTTCAAAGGTTTACAGAGGACTACCTAGCATATAGATTTCCTCGAATAAAATTCTCCAGTGGAGGGGATCCGAGCTTCGAATCCATACACCATGTATCGACAAAACTCTTTATACTTTTCCAGCCCTTGCTTTTTTACTTATGTATTAAACCCCTTTTTAGTTTAAAAGGGGAGAGTAACCCTTTACAGTTTCATACCAAAGCCATTAAAGTATTATACAATCTCCTCGATGATCACAGTCGATACAAGGGAAAAAATTCACTGTTATGTTCAGCATCTGCGTGCCTGTCTTGAAGCCTACAAACATAATTGTGTTCACCAAACTAAGAAGTTAGCACTAGAAAATACAGAGGAAGTAATTTTTTACCTTCACTGTAATTTAATGTTGGTACAATTTAAACCCTTCCCTAAAAAAACATACAAAGGGTTGTTTGTTCCCTTTGCAGATGGTGCGAATCAAAGGGGTGGTAGGGTTGACTCGCATAAAAAAGGGCACGTGTGAGGGGGTCATGTTTTACCCCTTTCAGTTTGCAGTACTAAAATCACGGTGGTACTGAAAAGAGTACAAGTAGCAATGATGAAATTCTCTTGAAAATGTAAAAACGTTGGAATTTTGGCTTTTCATTAGTTCATTAGTTGAACACGGACTATTTGCTTTTTTTACTTTTTATTTTTATCATTTTTATGAACAAACGGTCGAAACGTCAAAAATGCCAGCAAATGTCAAACACGGTCGGTAATTTAAATAACCTCAAACTTCAAACTGTAATTAGCGCACCAGTGGCGGAACATAATTTGAATAATTCGTTTCTTGAGACAAAAACAGGATTAATTTTGGAAATTGGGTACCTGAGTCATTTGCTGTAGAATAAAATGTTTGAGTTCCAAAAAATTTAATACTTGGTAATTTTATACATGGTGAAAACGCAAAATTAAGAGAAATACGTTTGTTCCTAAATTTATATAAAAAAATGCTTAGTTTTTTGTAAAAGCTGCTATTTTTTTAATAGGGTTTTATACTATATTTCAGAATTATTGACATCTCAGTGTGCCTTGGAAATTCAAATTTATGTTGGCAGAATCTTCTAATATAAGCGTATTTAGTGTTTTTAGATTTATATTTATCCCTATGTGTATGTAATGTGTGTCACGTCAACTTAGAATCTGTTTCATCAGATTCTGAAGAGGAACTGAAATCTGAAGCAGAAGAAATCTGTGTTATGATGGTAGATTCAGAATCTGATTAAAATATCAATCCATTAGCTTAAAAAAGTAATTTACTTCATAACATCAAAATGTAACATTGACAGTTTTAGAACCAAAATGCTAAAAGTCGTTCACATTGTTAGAGGCGTTTTACACAGACATGGCCTACCGAGATGTCAATAATTCTGAAATATAGTATACTTGTTTGAAAACTTCACCTGTCTAAACACAATAATTTGCTAAAAAATTAAAAAAATTATTTCTAAAAAAAAACTTTGTAAAATCTGCTTTTTTTCATGTGGCTCCACTTTCTTATACATTACTTCTGTTAAAACAGTCGTATAATTTACGCAAAATTCACAAATTTAAGCAAAATAAATTATTCAATTTACTGTAAAAGTTAGAAGTTTGATTTGCAAAAAAGTCCCTAAATTTCTGTAAAAGCTGCGATTTTCTCGATTGCCTCTACTTTCCTGTATAGATCGTCTGTCGAAACAAAAAATGGAGAATTTAACCAAAAATCAGAAAATTAAAAGGTTATTTTTCTGCAGTCTTTTTTGTATTTTTTGCGGCAAATTTAAAATGCGGCGCTGTGATTGGTCGTTCAGCAGAGCGAGTTACACAATGATTTTTTAAACTCCTGCAATTTCTGCGAAATGTCAAACAAGAACTGTCACATTTGTCACAAACTTAGTTCTCTTATTTTCAGTGCAGTTTAGCAAGTATTGTAACATATGATCTACAAATTTTTATTTAAGATACTCTTGGCGACACCAAAATGTGAACGATTTTTTCGTTGTCATGGATTTTTCTCTTAATTTCCATAATGTAAATCAGGCTTTGAGCAGTGGCGTTCTTTTTGATTTTTCTCTAAACATTAATACCTACAACTCTTACTAATCAGCAGCCACTGCTCTTAGCGACCGAATTTCTTCAAATTTTGCAATAGCTAGCCGATTTTAACTAACAACTGTCATTAATTGTCATAAATGACAATTAGAAGTGCGCCTATAATTTAAAGAGAAAATTACCCTAGACAATTTTGCCGTACACATTTCGTTGTCGTCAATAGTAGGCTTTGAGAACATTTACGTAAGTCGAGAAAAAAACTGACAGTTGTTTGACATTTGTCAGTTGTTTTATTTTCAATTGATTTTCAGTATTTTTTATGTTTTTTATCATTACATTTTTGTAATTTATAAACTTGACATTTAGTTGCGGAGCCACCTATTAATCAAAATTGACAGGTATCTAACTTATCCCTTTTAAATCTTGCTGACCTACAGCACTATGAAAACTTCAAAACTCGAAGATTGCCAATATTGTCAAGGATATTAAAGTCCGTTTTTTTTTTAAAACCACCAACATCGCAATCTTCCGGCAACGTTGCCTAGGGAGATTTTTAGGGAGAAAATAATTGTCAAATTTTTGACATTTCTGAAAATTACGCAGTGTTTCCGTTAAAAGCGTTTCTTTTACAGCCTGTTGGATTACAAATCAAAGGATTTAATAGTGAAAAGACTCGACACAGCTTAAAAAGCCGTTTTGGGTAATCAAATTGTCAATTAGGCAACTAACCTATACTATATTTCAGAATTATTGACATCTCGGTAGGCCATGTCTGTGTAAAACGCCTCTAACAATGTGAACGACTTTTAGCATTTTGGTTCTAAAACTGTCAATGTAACATTTTGATGTTATGAAGTAAATTACTTTTTTAAGCTAATGGATTGATATTTTAATCAGATTCTGAATCTACCATCATAATACAGATTTCTTCTGCTTGAGATTCCAGTTCCTCTTCAGAATCTGATGAATCAGATTCTAAGTTGACGTGACACACATTACATACACATAGGGATAAATATAAATCTAAAAACACTAAATACGCTTATATTAGAAGATTCTGCCAACATAAATTTGAATTTCCAAGGCACACTGAGATGTCAATAATTCTGAAATATAGTATATTTGATTTTATCACCAAAAAGTCACCATCGACGACGTTGCCGGTTGTAAAGTGGTGGGAGAGTGCGATGTTGGTGGTTTAAAAAAAAACGGACTTTACTTATTCTTATTACTTTAGAAATGGCTATAGTTCATACAATGAGAGTTTGAATGACAGAAAAGTCACTAAATCTACGCAATTAAAAGTGTACCATACGCGCGAAATTTAAATAACAAAATAACCCTAGTTACTGACAACACTGTCAACCCATTTCGCGTAGGAATTTAGTGTTTTTAGTGTATTTTGTAACATAATTTACTGCCAATCTATATGTCAACTGTCGAAATGTCCCAATCTCTCACCGTATATACTATAACTAAGTGTAGAATTTTATAGTTTTTAATTTAAATAAAACTATATTGCATAACAAGCATATTGCATAACAAAACGTGTCACGTGACATAAGTATGATACGTAATCAAGCTTTATATTCCCTCGTAATGTAACAACACTAATAAAGTTACTTGTTTCGTAAATATCTATCAATTAATTTATTATTGTTTATTTGGTGTTTCTCGCACTGCCAACTTTATTTATAGCTTTGGCTTTGTGGTTGCGATAATAAAATTCAAGCAGCGTCTACGTCAAGAAGAAATTACATATGCCACTCTCTCCTCACTCCTCTCGTGTTGAAATTTATCAAGAGGGTGCACTTGACGACTAACCCCCTACCGACTCAGACCAACCAAATCATACAAGACATTAAAAATCATAGCACCCCCGTAGCGATTTATGCTACATTACCCCAACTGATGGCACTAGTGCATTTTCCGGCCACAATTCACAGAAATAAAAACGAACGAATTGCAAAATTTTCTCAACATGACCTTTTTTTATTTGAAAAGTAGCTAAATCATAACTGGCGTCCCAAATGATTAGAGGACAATTTTCTCGCTGTAGACTGTCTTTTATTTCATTATTCTATTATTGATTGGTTGCCTCAAGCTAACGTGCTACGCTTTCAAACAATTAACCCTGCCAATAAGCGGAGGATCATATTTGCGCCAAAAAGTTTTGATGAAAAATATTAGATGTCGTCGACATTTCTCCGGTGAAATTAGCGACATTTATTCGAAGATGTACAGAGAGATGAAATAATTGCTGAAGGTGGAGTAATATTGTTCCAGTTACGTTATCTACCTGTAATGTTAGACGACGATGACGCAGATGTAAGATAACCCAATTAGGATATGAGTTCTGCAATAAGCAAACAGAAGAAGTCCGTCGTCGTGGCAACCCCTGGTCTGCCTAGCTAGACAAAGGAGAGCTAACTCATCTTTAATAAGACGATCAATTATGAAGCGAACGAAACTTCTGTGCAACTTTCTACTGTAATTATATCTTTCTAATTGCGTTCCATCTTTCTTTCCGACCAGATTTGCAGCAAATACATCACAACTTACCAAATGTGGACGAACGTTTTAAGCGAACGAACAAGAGGAGATATTGACTCTCCATCAATGTTAATTAGAATCAACCTGCCTCTAAAACTTACTTTTATACCATTTAGCTCAAATTCAAGTTTCTCGATACTTATTACAACGATCATAAAAAATTAACCGAGGATTTCTCATTAACAAATCATTGGAAATTGATCTTATCTTTATTTATTTTTCTTTTTGTTCTTATCCTGTATCATTTCAGTTGCATGATCATTTGGGAACGAATGTTTGAAAAAGTCGATTTTTCAGGACAAGTCAGAGCCACCTACCCGAAGAAGCTCATACTTGAACTCACCGCTACTCCTCACAAAGCGACGCCACTGGAGAATATTGACGTTTGACCACGGGGCGGTCACTTCATAGGTCCTTGTTGGCATTGGTCGATGGTGGCGGAGTCTGTGTTTTTGTCACATAAGTTGTGAAACTTTGATGCTGAAGAAAAACAGATTCCTAATCGAATTAAATTGAGGAAGAAACACGTAAAGTCCGTTTTTTTTTAAACCACCAACACCGCAATCTTCCTCTGCATTACGAACGGCAACGTTGCCTAGGGAGATTTTTGGTGAGAAAATAATTGTCAAATTTTTGACATTTCTGAAAATTAGGCAGTGTTTTCGTTAAAAACGTTTCTTTTACAGCCTGTTGGATTGCAAATCAAATGATTTAATAGTGAAAAGACTCGGCACAGCCTGAAAGGCCGTTTTGTGTAATCAAATTGTCAATTAGGCAGCTAACCTATTTGATTTTATCACCAAAAAGTCACCATCGACGACGTTGCCGGTTGTAAAGTGGTGGGAGATTGCGGTGTTGGTGGTTTTTTAATAAAAAAACGGACTTACACAATATTTCACAAAAGTTTTATACTTATAAATAGTATCTTTAAATTATTAATAACGTATACACAATTTAATGATTGGTATTGTCTTTTTGTGCATATAATTCCGCGCTTTATTCATAAGCCGACCTGACTAAATCCAACAAAGTTACTATGGTTTTGAATACTTGAAATTTATTGAATTATTGGAGGAACAGTTCAGCAATGTTGCCATTTTCCTAATTTTTCTAAATAAAATTAGTTAAAATTAAAAAAATAAATATAAAAGACAAAATAATTCCAGCAAGTACGAAATAGGTAATCGCACTTTGTCAACTATTAATTTACATTTTTTTTTTAATTATATTGAAACACTATAAATAATGAAGTATCGGGAATTAGTTACTCCTCGGAAGAGGTATGATTAAAATACTTATTATATACTTATTAATATTAAATTTTTACTTCTTTACAATTTTTGAACATTTTATTTCCCCGCAACCCAATATACACTATTGTATTATTAATAACTTCAAGTAACCATTTCATTTAAAAAAGGCGCCACTTTGCCGCGTTTACTCCCGGCGAGAAACTGAAGGACCACCCATGCTACTCATGAAAACGGCAACCGAATGTCGGTAAGCTTTCCCTACTGACTGTATTCCTATGCTGTGGTCTAGGTATATTATAATCAGAGAGTTGAGACTAATATTACTAGAGGATGAAAAGGTGGTGGTGGGGATGTTTTAACAAGGGCGCCATGTTGGAAATAGTCTTTCTTGAAATGTATGCAACTAAATTTGTTTCAATGTACTGATTAAACAATTTATTTCCATGTTTTTAAAGATACGACTCAACCACATCAATAGACAATTTAATTTTAAATTGCCTGGGGAAAGTTTTAGACAAAAATTGACCAAAATTGATTTATTTAAACACCAGTAATAATAAATTCTATCAATTTGATATCACTTTTATTCTTTCTATTGAGAGCGGTTCAAATTTTATGCAAAGTTTTGGTCTACAGCATGTACAAATTAAACAATAAACAAAAAAAATATTTTTTTTTTCGTAATTTAAGAAGACTTGTGTATCATCATAATTGTTGCTATTCATTTGTTTTGCTACCAATTTTTAAATCAAGTAGCTTATAACTTTGTAAGTATTAAACTTTTTTGTTTTCAAAACGAAATACTTAACACTGCTTAAATCCAATTAACTCAAAACTAATGTAAAAAGAACGAATTTCTGTGAGCGCAAAAGTTTGCATCAAAGTTGGCGGTCAGATAATTTATAATAATATAATAATTTCTTTTATTTAATTGTTTTAAAATTTTCGTTTTTCTTGATATAGTTTAAATATTTATTACAATAAATTTAATACGTTAACCTGCAAAAACAACCTCTTTTCTATATTTTTTAACTATTTTTCAAATTGACATATTATGGTTGTACGTGATACAAAGGTAAAAGGTAAAAAAATTGTTTTGTACTTTGTTTAGATCACAAAATATCAAATTTAAAAAAGGGCAGATAAAATTAATAATAATTAGTAATATTAGTTTCAACTTCAACTCTCTGATTATAACATGTCACTGGCGACGCCACTGGAGAATATTGACGTTTGACGGCCATTACAATTTGGCGGGAAAGTCATTGTGGATTGTTCAACGTTCGTTGTGTCGCTGTTGTTTTCGCTATCGTTTCTTTGTGTCTTTTCTTTAATATAAAACAGCCAAAATGGTGAATGCCCCTGGCAAAAACTACGTTTGCAAAAGAGGTAACTGTACTCGTATAATTTAAGGTTAAGTCTCTAAACAGTTTTTTATTAGACGGTCGAACTGAAGTTGTTCATCTAGATAAAATAACTTCCCGCATCCAGAAGTTATGTTATGGTTTAAATATGGATTTCGTGGACCCTGTAAGACCTTTTTTTAGATGGTACATGGTACTCAAACGTAATTTCAGGTGTCCATCACACTGAAAGTTATCAATGGATTGTACCCAGGGGTCACAACCGTGGAATTGGATAGTTTGGCGGCGGAAACTGCAGTTGCGATGAGTATCCTACATCCTGACTATGCAGTTCTTGCAGCTCGCATTGCAGTCTCCAATCTGCAAAAGCAAACGAAGAAGCATTTTAGTGGTGGGTATATTTGGTTGCCGACATTCTATAAAAAATTGTAAAATTGTAACTCTTAAACTCATTTAATGCGAATTTCAGAGGTTGTCGACGACCTCCACAACGCCACTCACCATAAAACCGGCGCGAAAACCCCCCTAATCTCCGACTTCCACCACGCCATCGTGATGAAGAACGCCAACCGTCTAAACTCCTGCATCATCTACGACCGCGACTTTTCCTACAACTATTTCGCTTTGAAGCTCTTAGAACGTGACTACCTCCTGAAGATTAATAACAAAACGGTGGAGCGCCCCCAACACATGTTAATGCGCGTGGCTGTTGGAATCCACGGCGAAGACTTAGATTCCGCTATTGAAACGTACAATTACATGTCAGAGAAGTACTTTATTCATGCGAGTACAACTCTGCAGACCGCCGCAACTCCGGAGCCTTTTCTATGTTCTTCGTACTCTGTAGCGATGCCTGATGACAGCTTGGATGGTATCTATGACTGTGTTACGCAATGTGCCGTCATTGGGAATACTGGTGGTAACGTTGGAATTAACATTCAGAATATCAGAGCCAAAGGAACGGATATCGCTGGTACTAACGGGATTTCCAATGGGTTGGTGCCCATGTTGCGGGTGTTTAATATGTCCGCGTGTTACGTCAGCGAGAACGAATCAGAGAGTCAATCGATTTATCTAGAGCCATGGCACAGCGACATCTTGGAGTTCTTAAACTTGAAAAAAGCCACTGGTATGGATGAGTACAGAGCCCGGAATCTCTCCTACGCACTTTGGGTACCTGACATTTTCATGGAAAGAGTCAAGGAGAATAAAATGTGGTCGTTGATGTGCCCCCATCGGTCACCAGGTCTAACTGACTCCTGGGGCTCAGACTTTGAGAAACTCTACGAAAAGTACGAAGCTGAAGGCAACTACACTAAGCAGATCCCGGCGAGAGATTTATGGCGTGCTGTTTGTTTGTCGCAGATGGAATCTGGGACGCCTCACATTCTTTACAAAGACGCTTGTAACAAGAAGAGCAATCAACAGAATTTGGGTGTTATTAAAGGTGGAAGCTTCTCCACAGAAATCATCCAGTTTACGTCGGATAAAGAAGTCGGCGTTTGCCCGGAGGCTTCAGTAGCGCTCAACATGTTTGTGAATGCAGACTGCACTGGGTACGACTTCGACAAGCTCAAGGAAGTGGTGAAGCGAGTAACGAAGAACTTGAACAAAATCGTTGATGTGAGTTCATATCCGTTGACGGAGGCAAAGACGTCCATCTTCAAACATCGACCAATAGCCATCGGAGTTCAAGGTCTGGCAGACACTTGTATTCTTCTCAGAATGGCGTACGACAGTGAAGAAGCCAAAGTCCTGAACACTCAGATTTTCGAAACTATTTACTATGCAGCCTTGGAAGCCAGCTCTGAGATTGCAGAGAAAGACGGAGCGTATTCGTCGTACCAAGGCTCGCCGGCAAGTAAAGGCTTGTTACAATACGATTTGTGGAACGTCACACCAACGAACCTTTGGAATTGGGAGCCTTTAAAACGACGAATTTCCAAACATGGTATACGGAACTCCCTTCTTACAGCGGTGATTCCCACGAACCGCACTGCCTTTATCTTGGGTAATAACGACTCAACAGAAGCCTACCCCTCCTACGTGACCGCAAGAAGAGTCACCGGCGGCGAATTCCACGTTGTTAACTCCCATCTACTCAAAGATCTGACCGAGAGAAACCTCTGGAACGACTCCATCAAGAACCAAATTCTGACCAGTGGTGGATCCATCCAAAACATTCCAGAAGTGCCCAAGGATCTGAAGAATGTGTACAAAACAGTCTGGGAAATTCCCCAGAAAGTCGTAGTCAACTTGGCAGCCGAAAGGGGGGCGTTTATAGATCACAGTCAAGCGATGAGCATCTACATACCATCACCGAACTACCAGATTATGAATTCAATGCATTTTTATGGTTGGGAGAAAGGACTGAAGACAGGATTGTACCTTTTGAAAATGAATTCGTCGGTTGTGGTGAATCAGACCAAAGTTGAAGCAACCAAAATGACAGTTGGACAACAAAATGGTGAGAAAAAAAGAAATGAAGAAGAAGAGGCGGCTATTTTGGAGTGTTCGTTACAAAACCCTGGTGCTTGCGATATGTGTAGTGCCTAAATAGAGGTGTATCTAAATTCTTGTTTTTTTAACGTGTTCTTTGCTTACTCAATAGTTTGTTATAATCGTTCATATGCCTATTATTCTCGAAATAAAATAAGCTTTTTCTACTCCTTCTAATATAAAGTATTCATTACGTATTTGATATCAGTTAACATGTGTATTCTAAATTAATGGCGACCGAAGAAAAACCGAAAATTTAAACCGACTACGTATTCAAAATTTGGTCAGTTCATTAAAGTGTTCGGAAGAGATTTAAAAGAAAAATCGCTTTAAATCAGCTAGATTATCGATTTAAATATCCAATTTTTAGTGAATTTGTTTGTGTATGGTTTGTGGATTGGCATTAGATCTAGTGAGGTGATCATTTGCAAGTGTCAACGATTGCTCGTGTTGCGCAGTTCGTGGCGCAGTTTAATACAATGTCTGACGCCGAAGACGAATTTACGGCCCCTGAAATTACGGCCCAAGCCAAACATGGTTATTAGTAATTTGCTGCCGCCAAAGTCGAAGGAAAAGTATGAATATAATTATGAAAAATTCATGAATTGGAGAAGAACGAAAAACATAACCTCATTCTCTGAAAACGTTATTCTTGCCGATTTTGAAACTTTAGGTAAAACATTGAAACCTTCGTCATTATGGGCGACATATTCTATGTTGAGAAGTACTCTAAACATCAAGGAAAATGTTGAAAATTACCAAATATTTGAAATTACCTGAAACGAACCTCAGATGGATATAAAGCAAAAAAATCGTCAACGTTGACTTCTGAACAAATTAAACGTTTTATTGAGGAAACTCCAGACGAAAAGTATTTGCTTTCAAAGGTAATTCATCCACCTAAACACGACATTTTATTATAGTTATCTATTTGTAGGTTGCACTGATTATTGCTGTTTCCGGTGCATGTCGCAAAGAGGAATTAAAAGATATGCACATCATGTGAAAGATATGGGAAACGAACTTTACATCAAAATCCCTGACAGTAAAAATAATACAGAAAGATCTTTTATTGTTTCTGGACATTTCTATGATATTTGTAAGAGGTATATGAGCCTCCGACCCGCAAATGCTCAGTCCTCAGTACTTTTTAAACTATCATAATGGGAAATGCACTTGTCAAGTGGTTAGCATTGACAAGTTAGGCGATCAACCAAAAATCATTGCCAAATTTTTAAATTTGGAGAATCCAGAGCAATACACAGGCTATTGCCTTAGGCATTCTTCGGCGACAATTTTGGTTGATGGAGGAGGCGATTTAGTGGCATCAAAACCTCATGGCGGATGGAAAAGCCAAGCCGTGACTGAAGGTTATGTGGATAACTCGATGGCAGCCAAAAGAAATACGTCAGATATTCTGTGTAACAGCATTGAGAATAACAGTGATACACCAAATGTGGCTTATTCTCAATTTAATCGAAACGTAGAAATGGGACCATTAACCTCGAAATGTGCGGCACCAGTTGCCCTCACTAATTGCAAAAATGTTAAATAAACATCAATAATTATTACACAAATAATAATTAAGAGCATTTTTTTGAAGTTTAGTTGTAATTTTCCACCGCAATCGTAAAAAATCGCATTCCCACCACAATCGTAGAAAAAGTATAGTACGCAACTCAAGGGTAAGGCGACTTACGTACACTCGGCTAACGCCTCGTGCTTACAATTTTTCGCTCGTGTGTAATACGCTTCTTACCCTACACGTTACGTAATATACTATTTTCTATAACAACCGTGTTTCCGTCCACATTTTATCCAAATTTTTTGAGGTGTGAGTAAAAAATATTACTTTTAACAAATTTTACAAAATATTTCGTTACTACGAAGTCGCAACGCGTTACTACAAAATCACTCCGCGTTACTACGAAATAGCAACGCATTACAAATGATCACCCTCTGTTACTACGGATCGTACGGCGTTACTATGGAATCACATCGCGTTACTACAAACTGCACGGAATTGCCACAAAATCACCTTGCGTTACTAAGAATGACACCCCGTTACTACGAATCGCCTAGCGATTGTGTTATTTATTTTATCTGTAAATTAAATTCAGATATTGCTTGATTATTTATTGAATAAAAAAATCTAAACTTTGGTGAGAATTACATAAACATTTCAGACCTAAATCTAACAGAATAATTTACACTTAACAAAATCTTAAAAATCAACATTTGTATCAAACTCTTGGGCGCCGCCGGTGGTAACTCCACATTTCTGATACTCGCCGACTTTCTTCTCAAAGAAATTCGTTTTACCTTCCATGGAAATGATGGTCATAAAATCAAAGGGATTCGTTGTATTATAGGTCTTCTCACAGCCCAACTCTACCAACAAGCGATCAGCAACAAACTCAATATACTGACACATGAGCTGACAATTCATTCCAATCATACTAACTGGTAAAGCTTCGCTCAAGAACTCTTTCTCGATCTTGACAGCATCTTGAATAATACTTTGAATTCGCTCTTTGGAAGGTTTTTGGACCAAATGAGAAAACATCAAACAAGCAAAATCGCAATGAAGACCCTCATCACGTGAAATCAATTCGTTAGAAAAGGTGAGACCGGGCATGAGACCGCGTTTTTTCAACCAGAAGATGGAGGCGAAACTTCCTGAGAAAAAGATGCCTTCAACGGCGGCAAAGGCGACGATTCTTTCGCCAAAAGTGGCGTGTTTACTGCTGATCCAGAGGAGGGCCCAATCCGCCTTCTTCTTAACACAGGGAAGAGTTTTGATAGCGTTGAATAGAAAGTCCTTTTCTTCAGGGTCAGAAATGTACGTCTCAATCAACAAACTGTACATTTCTGAGTGAATGTTCTCAATAGCGATTTGGAATCCGTAAAAACAACGTGCTTCAGTAACTTGGACTTCTTGGCTGAAACGTTCGACGAGGTTTTCATTGACGATTCCATCGGAGGCAGCGAAGAACGCCAAAACATGAGAAATGAAGTAACGTTCGTTGTCATTCAATTTGTATTTCCAATCGTCCAAGTCTTTGGATAAATCAACCTCTTCAGTAGTCCAGAAAGAAGCTTCAGCTTGCTTGTATTTAGCCCAGATATCCGGAAATTGAATCGGGAAAATCACGAAACGACGAGGGTTTTCCCGAAGAAGGGGCTCCAGCTCCGAGTCAAATTCCATGTTGTCTCCATCCTGAATTTTGGGGCCATCATCTAAAATGTTTTGAATGATGTTGGTCTTGTTGGTTAACACATTCTTGTTGGCGTTTTCGAGAATGGACAGTGGAGCATTTTCTTTGTTAGCGAGAGGCATTTTCGAGCTGGGGGGCCAAAAATGTACACATTGCATAAGGTTGCTAGGACTTACCTGTGATAGAATGACACCAATTATAACCACAACAAAAGTACAGCACAGGTAGAATATTTACGACAACTAAACATGGAATGGCGCTACCCCAAGTGAATCACCCCTTTTATACTGGAGGTCCTTACAGGTCGCTGCTTGCAAACGAATTTTGCGGGAAAAATTTCCATTGGGCTTCATGGTAGGCGGACTAATGAAAATGACATAAAGCAGTGGCGTGCACATCTGTTCCTGTCGGGAGAAAACAAGTTTCAGACAATTTAGAAAATATTGAAACCCCCCACAGCTTTTAGAATCTTAAGCGAACTATTTTTGTCTTCTTGCAAGTTGGTTTATAAGCTCTATTAAATTATTGTTAAAGATAATAAGTAACAGACTGTGTAGCTACGTCAATGAAGTGTTGTATAATGGTAATGGAGGGAGAAAGTCTGATTGGCGGGTAATTTTTATTTGAATAACTGGGTACAACAGGGGTGTCCTCTCGTTTTTTTAGTGTTAATGTTTTGATATCCACATCAGCAAACCGATGTCTTTTATACATATTTGTGAAACAAGAAAAATGGAAAGCTGCTAGTGAAAAACATTACAACATTACAACATTACAACTGCTAGTGAAAGATCTTGGACACACCCCTTAAGCAGTCTCACCCCAAATTCTGACTAATAAATTTGAGTACTGTCCTGTTTTGTAAGAACAGGTGTTTGATTCACCGGAGGGCGCCACATTCCTACTTCCTGCACTCTAATTGGCTGTCGCCATTTCAGCGCGAAACCGACTTGTCAAACGTTAATTGTTCGTTGTACTTTCTGTTATTTTGTTTGTTTTCACCCTTCATCGTCTAGTTGTTCTCTTTAATTTCTTGATTGTGTTGTGAAAACGTCAAACATGGTCAATACCCCAACGAAAAACTACGTTCTAAAGCGAGGTAAATACAACGAAATTGAGGTTATGCTCAAATCAAGGAGTTATTTTTTATTTAGACGGCAGAAGGGAACAGGTGTACCTGGATAAAATCACATCTCGTATTCAGAAATTATGTTACGGCTTAAATATGGACTATGTGGAGCCGGTAATTACATATTCCCAATTTTTTGCAGAAAATACAGTTTTTTTCCTAGGTGTCGATTACTTTGAAAGTGATCAGTGGATTATATCCAGGGATTACGACAGTGGAATTGGATACTTTAGCAGCCGAAACTGCAGCTATGATGACGACTCATCATCCGGATTATGCTATTCTGGCTGCTCGAATTGCTGTGTCTAATCTTCACAAAGAAACAAAGAAGCAGTTTAGTGGTAAGTGAAGAGTAGATCTTTATGCCTAAAAGTAGTGTTTTACTATGTGAATGAACATTTTTTCCGCTCCCCAACCAACTAGGTGATCCTTGAAACCAACTAAATTAATTGGTGTAGTGACCTTATGTTCTCCAACAGATGTGATAGACGACCTCTACAACACCGTTAGCAAAAAAACCGGCCGAAAAACCCCCATGATCTCCGATTTCCACCACTCAATCGTGATGAAAAACGCCGACCGTCTCAACTCTTGCATCATCTACGACCGCGATTTTTCTTACAATTACTTCGGTTTTAAAACTCTTGAACGTTCCTACCTGCTTAAAATCAATGGTAAAATCGCTGAGCGTCCCCAACACATGTTGATGCGCGTTGCTGTTGGCGTCCACGGCGAAGACATCGAGGCGGCTATTGAAACGTACAATCTCATGTCGGAACGATACTTCACGCACGCGAGCCCCACTATGTTCGCTGCAGCGACGCCAAACTCCCAACTTTCTTCTTGTTTTTTGTTGACAATGCCGGAAGATAACCTCGAGGGAATTTACCGGTGTTTGGTTCAATGCGCAAAAATTTCGAAAACCGCGGGAGGGTTAGGAGTCAGCGTGCATAATATCCGAGCTAAGGGAACGGAATTTACAAATACCACTAAGGAGAAGGTGTCCAAAGGTCTTGTTCCTCTGTTAAAAGTCTTTAACAACTCGGCGAGATACGTAGATCAAGGCGGTAACAAGAGACCTGGAGCTTGTGCGATTTATTTAGAACCGTGGCACGCCGATATTATGGATTTCTTAAACTTGAAGAAAAATACAGGGAAAGAAGAGGAGAGAGCTCGAGATTTATTCTACGCCATGTGGACTCCTGACCTCTTCATGAAACGCGTGGATGCTGACGAAAAATGGTCACTGATGTGTCCTTATCAATCCCCAGGACTCGCAGACTGTTGGGGCGAAGAGTTTGAGAAGTTATACCAAAAATACGAAGAAGAGGGGAAGTTTATCCGGCAGTTACCAGCTCGTGATGTTTGGAGGGCTATTTACTCATCACAGGTTGAAACAGGGACTCCTTATATGCTCTACAAAGATGCTTGCAACAGAAAGAGCAACCAACAAAACTTAGGAACCATCAAGAGCAGCAACCTTTGCACGGAAATCGTTGAGTACACGTCCAAGGACGAAGTCGCGGTGTGTAACTTGGCCTCCATCGCCGTGAACATGTTTGTGAACCCCGAGCGCACTGGTTACGACTTCCAACAACTCAAAAAAGTGGTCAAAGTTGTTACCAAGAACCTCAACAAAGTCATTGATGTTAATTATTATCCCCTGGAAGAAGCGAGGAATTCGAATATGAGGAACAGACCTGTGGGTCTTGGTGTCCAAGGCTTAGCCGACGCCTTCATTCTTTTGAGGATGCCATTCGATAGCGAGAAGGCGAAACTTTTAAACACTCAGATCTTTGAAACTTTGTATTACGGTGCTTTGGAGGCTAGTTGCGAAATCGCGGAGAAAGATGGCCCTTATCCCACATACGTAGGGTCCCCAGTGAGCAAAGGAATCCTTCAGTACGACATGTGGAACGTCAAGCCGACCAACCTCTGGGATTGGTCGCTTCTTAAACAAAAAATCGCGAAACACGGCGTACGAAACTCACTCCTCCTAGCCCCCATGCCGACGGCCTCCACTGCTCAAATCCTCGGTAACAATGAATCCACCGAACCCTACACATCAAACATTTACGTCCGCCGCGTCCTCTCTGGAGAACTCCAAGTCGTGAATCAGCACCTCCTTAAAGACCTCACCGATCTCGGCCTTTGGAACGAAGACATGAAGAACCAAATCATCGCAAATTACGGCTCCGTTCAAAACATCCCCGAAATCCCTGACGATTTGAAGAAAATCTACAAAACAGTCTGGGAAATCTCACAGAAAGTTATAATTGACATGGCTGCAGATCGTGGGGCTTTTATCGATCAGAGTCAGTCGATGAATGTACACATCGCATCTCCTGACTATCAGAAAATCACCTCCATGCATTTCTATGGTTGGAAGAAAGGGTTGAAGACAGGGATGTACTATCTGCGGACGAAACCTGCGGCAAATCCGATTCAGTTCACAGTGGATAAGACGAAACTGATTGCGAGGCAAGAAAATGGTACTAATGGGATTAGAGAGAAGGAGGATGGGATGAAGTTGACTGAAAAGGAAGAAGCAGCTTTGGTGTGCTCGCTGCAGAATCCTGGGGCTTGCGAGATGTGCAGCGCCTAAGTCTATTATTTGATATCGTTTATCTGTAGCTCTGTATTTTGTGTAAGCATTAAAAGTTTTTTAGAACAGAAATGCAATTATTCTCCTTGAGTCAAAGAAACATGAAAAGAAAAAACACTATTTTGGAATAGGGCGCATCCACCATTTCTGCTTACTTTGATTTTAAAGGGTTTTGCAAGGACTCATCTTTTGGTATTTTGAACATGGACCCATGCCCTGGGACAATGTAATCCACCATCTGCAAGATCTTTTTCCTATTAATCACCTGCAGCTCTTCAGAATCACTGCCAGCATCTTTCCAAATATTATCATCCTTTAAATCCTCTTCTTTTTCAAACAGATCTCCTGTTATAGCAACAACTCCTTCATCAGTCTCCACAATTATGAAGAAAAAAAATAGACCACAATTTTAGGCTTCCAAGAAAGGGGTGAAATGGGACAAGGGGTAGTTTTTTTCAACTAAATCGAAAAAGTAACTAGCACGTTATTTTGCTTTTTAATAGCAGGATCTCCCTACAAAATTTCGTAATTTTTCACCCAACTTTGTTTCAACCTCAAGAGTGGACTTTGAAAATAAATCTCCCGAAACCTGCCGCCTATGGGCTATTGGGTCTAGCCCTGTTAGAGTGGCTCGAAAATTCTGAAAAAAATCAGGTATACTAGATTGTCTGAGCTAATAAAGAAAAAAAATACTCCACAATTTTAGGCCTTCAGGAAGAGGGTGAAATGGGGTGAGGGGTAGTTTTTCTCAACTAAATCGAAAAAATGAATAACACGTTATTTTGGTTTTTAATAGCAGGATCTCCCTACAAAATTTCGTAATTTTTCACCCAACTTTGTTTCAACCCCAAGAGTGGACTTTGAAAATAAATCTCCGGAAACCTGCCGCCTATGGGCTATTGGGTCTAGCCCTGTTAGAGTGGCTCGAAAATTCTGAAAAAAATCAGGTATACTAGATTGTCTGAGCTAATAAAGAAAAAAAATACTCCACAATTTTAGGCCTTTAGGAAGAGGGTGGAATAGGGTGAGGGGTAGTTTTTCTCAACTAAATCGAAAAAGTAACTAGCATGTTATTTTGGTTTTTAATAGCAGGATCTCCCTAGGAAAATTCGTAATTTTTCATCCAACTTTATTTCAACCCCAAGAGTGGGCTTTGAAAATAAATCTCCCGAAACCTGCCGCCTATGGGCTATTGGGTCTAGCCCTGTTAGTGTGGTTCGAAAATTCTGAAAAAATTCAGGTATACTATGTTGACTGAGCTAATGAAGAAAAAAAATACTCCACAATTTTAGGCCTTCAGGAAGAGGGTGAAATGGGGTGAGGGGTAGTTTTTCTCAACTAAATCGAAAAAGTAACTAGCACGTTGTTTTGCTTTTTAATAGCAGGATCTCCCTACAAAATTTCGTAATTTTTCACCCAACTTTGTTTCAACCCCAAGAGTGGACTTTGAAAATAAATCTCCGGAAACCGGCCGCTTAGGGCTGTTGGGTCTAGCCCTGTTAGAGTGGTTCGAAAATTCTGAAAAAATTCAAGTGTGTAAGGTTGCTTGAACTGATGAAGAAAAAAAATATTGTATAATTTTAGGCTTCCAGGAAGGGGGTGGAATGGGGTAAAGGGTGTTTTTTTTTTAAGTTAAACATAAAAGTGTCCTATACATAGAATCGCTCTGTTTTGAAAAAATTTACATGAAAAGGTGGTATTTTTTCGTTAAACAACTTCGGGCAGAAAATACTGGTTTTGTGAAAAATTTGCAGGTGTCCGACGGCATTTGTCTGCCAGTTGTATTAATGTGATATTGTGAGCAAAACGAAGAAAAGAGTACCTCTATGTATTATGGAACGTTTGAAAAAGTAAAAAAAAATACGGGGACGTTTTATGAATAAGCAATAATCCTTGAGTTGGTAAGTTTGAGTACTCAGAAAATGAGAATGTGCTTCTTTTTATACTAATGTAATAGATATGGTCTCCTTGAATCTTTAACCCTTATTTGCAGCCTGCGACGTTTTGAAAAAATTACTAATACTGAGCGTAGGGTTACTAATACCAACCCTACTACAGATTATATTCGTCTCCCCACCAGCAGCCGTCAGAAGAAAAGAAAACCGCTTTATGGGAATCTGTAAAAATGGAAACGGCGATATGGGTGTCAAAACAAAGTAACAACGTTGGATTTATCTCTCGTATCCGGTGTACCCCCTAACATCAGTCGGAAGCTTGGGTTGTGATTGGACCGGCACGGTTTGTTGATCCTCCAGAGTGGGAGGTTGCATAATTTACAGGTGGTAGTGCCCGCACTCCATAACAACGACTCATGCTAACATAACCTCAACTGTCAAACTTGACAAACTGATGTGAGGTTAAGTCACAACTTTGTGAGCCCCAAAATGACGGAATTCGAGCTTCTTGAGCCCTCCTTAAAAAACGTGATCGAGCAGCAAACTTTAAAATGGATTTTCGTGGGCGGAAAGGGCGGTGTCGGTAAAACAACTTGCAGGTAATCACCCCGACACATTTTTCCCCTTTTCATGAAATTTCTTCCAGTTGTAGCCTCGCAGTGCAACTTTCCAAAGTGCGCGAGTCAGTTCTCATCATATCAACTGACCCCGCTCACAACATCTCCGATGCTTTTGACCAGAAATTCACAAAAGTGCCAACTATAGTAAAGGGCTTCAGCAACCTCTACGCTATGGAAATCGACCCGAACGTGGGCTTCAACGAGCTTCCAGATGAGTACTTCGACGGAGAGCCCGAAGCCATGAGAATGAGTAAAGGGATAATCCAGGAAATCATCGAGGCGTTCCCAGGGATAGACGAAGCAATGAGCTACGCGGAGGTCATGAAACTAATCAAGAGCATGAATTTCTCAACTGTGGACACACTTTACGACTCCTATCATGCCCGCAAGTCGTCGAAAAGGGACTTGGGAAACTCCTGAGATTAAAATTGAAGATTTCTCCGTTAGTTTCACAGATCAGCGGGCTTCTGGGGATCCAGGAGTTCAACGCGGACACTCTCTCCTCAAAAATGGAGGAGATGTTGTCCGTCATCAAACAAGTCAACGAGCAGTTCAAGAATCCCGATCAGACCACGTTCGTCTGTGTTTGCATCGCGGAGTTCTTGTCGCTCTACGAAACCGAGCGACCTGTCCAAGAATTTACGAAATGCAAGATCGACAATCATAACATAATCGTAAATCAGTTGCTTTTCAAAAAAAACGACGAAAATCCATGTAAGATGTGCGTCGCAAGATTCAAAATCCAAGAGAAATATCTCGATCAGATCAACGACTTGTATGAAGACTTCCACGTTACCAAACTCCCGCTTCTGGAGAAAGAAGTTCGAGGGGCCGACAACGTCAAGACATTCTCCGAGTATCTCATTCATCCCTACACTTTAGAATGAAAACTGGTTTCTGTAATAAATATCTTTATCTATAAAAGTGTGTTAGTAGACATACAATGATACTCATATTCCAACAAGTGGAAATATGACTCACGTATCTTGTATTACACGATTACGTGGTGCGTTACCATGGTTACCATGTTTATCTCATGGTTACCATGGTTACATGATGTGAAAATTAACATTTCTCGTTAAACAAAATAACTTCACAGCGTCCGGAAGTTGTCCCTCATATTGGGCCAATCCGGCAGACAATTCTCCTTAAAATACCCCTCTCTATTCACCCCCTTCAACCCCAACATTTCCGTGGAGCCATAAATCGCGTCCCCGACCAACGCGGTGTAATTCTCCTTACTGGGGGGCGAATGGAACTTGAACGCGGGAATCTTCAACTTATTGTATCTTTCGCATTTGAGTTGTTTGTTCAGTTCTTCTTTGAGTCGCGCCTTGAATCCGGGGATCATGACGCCGCCACCCATCAGAAGGATGTTCTCGGCTAGGTTGTTCCGGAGGTGGATGTCGACCTTCATTATTGCGTCTAGAATCATGGTGGAGATGCACAGGTGGTCGTTGTCTTCTTCGTAGAGGAGTTCGAAAACTTTTTCGCGGGTTTTCCCGGAGATTGGGAGGACGTCGGAACCGCCGAGCGGGTATTTGACTTCGGGGGCGAAAGCGATTTCGGGTTTGGGGGAGGAGAGGTCTTCTGCGCGTTTTTGGGTGGTGACGAAGCAGCAGCGCACTGGAAAAATTGTTTTTTAAATGGCAGCATTGAGTGTCAATCAATGATCGACATTTTATAATTCCAGTTGTCACTTTTTAATTGTTTTTTAATGTTGTCAAATTAAAAAAGAAGGTCACGGTTGCTTGCTTATTTTGAATGACCTCATGTTAAAAATACAAGGTGTTTATAAATGTTTCTAGCATCAATACAAATGTGGGCTTCCACTTTTTAACTGACAAATAAACTGTCCTATAGTTTGTACGGAGAGAGATTGAATGACAAAAAAGTCACTAAATCTACGCGATAAAAAGTGTACTATACGCGCGAAATTTAAAATAACAAAATAACCCCAGTTACTGACAACCCTGTCAACCCATTTCGCGTAGGAATTTAGTGTTTTTAGTGTACTTTGTAGCATAATTTGCTACCAACCTATACGTCAACTGTCGAAATATCCCAATCTCTCACCGGATAAACTACAGGGTCCGGCAACACTTGTCACCCCCAAAATCGTCTTTAATTTTAAAGACAAAATTTTGAAAATTTGCATAACGCTCACAGTTGATGACGTTCTAGAAGTTGACAAAAAATTTGGTGTTTATCACGGTTTGTTTGGCGTCGCGACGCCTAAGAAGTATAATTTTTAGAGATTTTTGAGTTTTTGCGGAAATATTCGCGAAATCAAATTTTTTTCGACATAACTGTAACACAAATATTTGTTTTAAATCAACTACAAATTGTGTTTATCAAGTTAATTTTCAAAATTATGACAGCGCAATGGCAAACTACGTTTACACCAAAATTTCACAAGTCACTTCATTCACTCTTATGAAGGTCAGTTTTGATTAACTCGGGCATGTTGCACTTTATGGACACCAGAAATCATTAATTAACATCGACAAAGCAACAATTGCACCAAGTAAGACTTTAGTTACAATCTAAAGCGAGCCAAAGGATAGATGGCATTTGTGACACAAGATGTTACAATTTTAATTACAATTTTGACGTAATGAAATTGGAAACTAACTTGATAAAACAGTATTTTTTTCTCAAATTTTGAAGACAATTTGCAATGAATCTAAAATAATAACTGAGATATTTTTAAAACATTTATATTGAAAAACAAATTAAATTAGGGG
Source organism: Gnatocerus cornutus (assembly GCA_029298725.1). Taxonomy (NCBI): domain Eukaryota; kingdom Metazoa; phylum Arthropoda; class Insecta; order Coleoptera; family Tenebrionidae; genus Gnatocerus; species Gnatocerus cornutus. The sequence goes on from CM055516.1 coordinate 8,575,532, forward strand.
TTGATATTACAAACCTTCACAATTAACTAAAAATTACATTTTTAGGGCGTCGCGACGCCAAAACTATCAGTGATAAAAAACAAATTTTTCCATCAGCTTCTAGAGCTTTGTCAACTGTGAGCGTATGCATATTTTCAAAATTTTATCTTTAAAATTAAAGACGATTTTGGGGGTGGACACAAGTGTTGCCGGACCCTGTATAGCTGTGGTTTAAAACCTGAAAATCAAAAAATTGGACACAAATCTGCAACTGAAACGTCATTGACGTAAATACAGGGTGTCCCAGAACTCGCGCCCCCCTGTATAGTATATACGGTAAGAGATTGGGAGATTTCGACAGTTGACATATAGGTTGGTAACAAATTATGCTACAAAATACACTAAAAACACTAAATTCCCACGCGAAATGGGTTGACAGGGTTGTCAGTAACTGGGGTTACTTTGTTATTTTAAATTTCGCGCGTATGGTACACCTTTTATTGCGTAGATTTAGTGACTCTTCTGTCATTCAAATTCTCACTGTACGAACTATAACATTATAAATAATTTTCAAGATAGTCATATTCACTATGAAAACAAAGCGGCAAAATGGTGTACGACAGGAATTCCAGAGCCTCTTCTAGCCTTGATGCTAGAAACATTTATAAACACCTTGTATTAAACCCGGCGCATCCACCATTTTTTAAACTGTTTAAAAATAATAATGTAATAAAAACTTTTATAAAGATAATGTAGATCAAGATTGAATATCAGTGGTTAGAAAGGCTTGCAACCTTTAACAATCTCCACCTTTATCATGATTTAAGGTCTTTATCTGGAAAGACATTAACGTCCTTCAAAATTCTTAGAAAGGATCTTTACTGAAGATCTTGCGGCTTTAAATTCTATCATCCATTTAGTTCAAGATTCCAAATCTTCATCTAGAACAACTTGCAGTTTTAAAATCCCAATCTTCTAAGCAAATGCTAAATCTGTAATTATAGAATATCCAAAAATTCGTGAAACGGCAAAAACAAAAATTCCTCAACATACGGTTAGTGAGCGTGGTAACTAAATGGATAATTGACGTTGCAAATGGCAAAACTAAAAAATGGAAACTTCAAATTCAACTAAAGTGCAGCTCATGCTATCAGTCCATTCTCCTGTTTAAATTTTCGAAAATTTTTGAGTGTAAAGCAGGCATTCAACTCCTTAGGGGAAAATTGAATGTAGCAAATTGTGAGGTTAACACTTTGTCAAAGATAAGTGTATTAATCAATAACTAATTAAAAATTTTTAGCAAAAGAATGGTTTTAATAGAGATTTAACACGTTTTGGCAATGTTGAGCAAGACGGTTAGCTTCTACGCATGTCACAGTTGCGTCAAGGTCAAATGCTTTTGCTGCCAATTGTTACTGATAAAAATCGCTAAGGGTTGCTGCCAACTTAACTTTTTAATGATTGGACCGATAGTAATGAGCTCTTTTAACGAGAAAATGTAAGAAGTTGATCATTTCTGCAAAAGAATTTGGAAGAAATAAATGTATAAACAATAATGAAGAAAGGAAAAGAAAAAGAATAATACAGAAAGTGAATAAAAAGTAGATATGTAAATCAATAAGTATTTAACTGATCTAGGAAAAATAAATAGAAAACAAGAAAGAAAACGAAAAACTAATGAAACTGGAATTTTGAAAATCAAAACAACAGAATCAAGAGAAATATTGTTTGAGAAAATCTTTAAAAGAAACACTATCATGTGAGCCACAAAATTTTCGTAGGCCATGAAACAAACATAGAAGTCATGTCGGAGTGAAATTTTGTTTTTGATATAACCTCAATTTTTTGATGAAAATATGTAACATTTATTTATTTATAAATGTTTCTAGCATCAAGGGTGGCTCTGGAATTCCTGTCGTACACCATTTTGCCGCTTTGTTTTCATAGTGAATATAACTATCTTGAAAATTATTTATAATGTTATTTACGTCAATGTCGTTTCAGTTACAGTTTTGTGTCCAAGTTTTTGATTTTCAGGTTTTAAACCACAACTAGAACAGTTTACTTCTCAAAACTTACTTTGCTCCATGTTTGAGGTTAACTGCAAATGTCAGTTGAAAAGTCGAAACCCACATTTGTAATGAGCGGCGAATTTCGTTGACATTTCATAGCCCCCCTTGATGCTAGATGCTATCGTGTGTCTCTTCAGCATCAATAATGTATTGAGATCTAATTGAAATTAAATCAAATGACAAATGTCAAACTACTGTCAAATTTTTTCTCGACTTACGTAAATTTTGTCAAAGCCCACTCTAAATAAAATTTTTGTGGATCACACGTTATAATGGCTTTATAAATTAGAACCACCATATTTCATTTCACCTTTAATATCCTCAATCACAGACTCAGGTAAGTTGCCAATCCCCGTATTTTCAGAACTCAGCAAACTCCTCAAATTCCTGAAAAACTCCCTAAGAAAAATTCCACATCTGCCTGTTTAAACTTACTCATGAACTGCCTGTGCCCCTAATGGAAGAGCTTGCCAAGCATGGATCACAGGCATCCCATGACAAATCGGAATTGCAACCGCTTCAAAGTATCCTACATCAAGCACCAACGCAGTTTCAGCCCCCAAAGTAGATAAACTCACCAAATGTGAAGGTAAAATCATCAAATTTGAGATTTCATAATGGACAAACAAGACCTACAAATTAAATTTAAAAATCTGGGGATTGTAGTTGTGCCGCACCTTCGCCAAAGTCTCTCTGAACAACGTGGGGCACAATAAAGACTCCACAATAACGAGTGACTTCTCTTTGGGACTGAGGAGGGCATATTTAACAAGTCGTACAAATCTGACTCATTTTTATATTCTGCGATTCTTCGAATTTCGTCGGTTTTCTTACAGCGGACTTCTGAGCGGATGATACAGCGTGGAGCGTATTCCCCACTGAATCCAAACCTAGAAAAAAGTCTTAATACTGGGTTTTGAAAGAGAGTTAAAACTTACTTGGTGAAAGCACTCCCAATGTCTAAGACAACGGTTAATTTGTCGCTGAGGGCTTCGTAAATCGGCATTTTTTCGAAAAAATTGACATCTGTCAAAAATGACGTTCCGTTGTTTCTATGGATTGACAGTGCCATTATCTAGGGGACACAATAAAATCACCACGTCAACTGTCAAATCAGACGACATAACCTTAACAAACAAGATATGGCAAATGCCTACGAAGCGTACTTAAAAAGCGTCAATGCCACAAAAAACGTGTCCGAGCGCCCCCCTGGAAAATACCGAGAAAAGTTGAATTACCTCAAACAATTGATACGAGAATATGTCCATGTAAGTTGACTCTTCCAAAAATGTCTCCTCCAGCTCTATTTCGTAGGAAAACGCCGCTCTGGTTGACGAACTCGAAGAAGTACAAACCAAAATCATCATCAGACAGGAAGAACGAAAGTTTTTGTTAAGAAAACTCTGCGAATATGAGCCGCAAGTGGCTGAAGAGGTGCAGAACGTCGCAAAAGCGGGATTCTCGCAGTCATCTGTCGAGACAAAAAAGGGAAGGAAGCGGGCAAACGCCGAATCTTCTGGTAAGGTATAGATATAGAGAGCGCCAACAGTAATGAATACATAATACAGTAAAGGCCAAGATAAAGTGGCAGCTCTTGTAATCCAGGTCAAAAATTAAACTGTTGAACTACGAATAAGCCGTTATAAAAATTATCAATAATATATAATAACTAAATATAAGTATGGTCCAAAACTTGTATCACTTTGGTCGCTACTGTATTTTAATTTAAATTTAATTTTTTAAAGTCAATTTTAAAAGTAGGACTTTAGGCTATGAAAAATAAAAGTTGGCTATCATTACACCCTGTATACATAGAGGTGGCCCGGAACTTATGACCCAGAGAGCAAGGGAAGGAGCCGATATTAATACAGATTGCGAATTCAAAACCAACATTGTTTAAATTAACAGTATTTTCAAACCACAATTAGAACAGTTTTCTTCTCAAAACTTTTTTTGGCATTTCATAGCCACCCTTGATGCTAGAAACATTTATAAACACATTGTACTTTGGAAATGTTTAATTTTTAAACGAACTAGATCTTTTGAAAATTTTGTACTTTTGGATCCAATTTAGTTAATTTGGGACTTGAGCATTCAAATTTATGAAAATTTGTTATTTGTAACTTGTTTGTTTTGAATTACAAAATTCTAGAAAAAAAGTGGGGTTTTCAAAAATTTAGTATTTTATAGTTTTCAAATTCTGTGAATTTTGGCTTTAGAGCATTCAAAATTATAAAGCAAAACAGACTAATTTTAGAAATGTTCATTTTTAAGCGAAACACATTTTTATTATTTAATTTTGACAATTTTGGCAAATTGGATTTATCGATCTTAACTTGCTCATTTAACTGTAAATTTTAGGAATTTTGTTTTAGAACGAACTCGAAATTCAAATAATTTTGTTTTTTTGTTCTACATATTTTTGTGAATTTTGGCTTTAAAGCATTGAAATTTATGGAGATTATTATTATTCTTAACATTGTAATTAGATGTGTAAAATTTCAAAATTATAGACCAAAATCAATCAATTTTTAAAAAATTAGTTTTTATTAGACGATTTAAATTTTCCGAAAATTTTCTACTTTTTGGTTTAATTTAGTTAATTTTGAATCTTGTGCATTCAAATTTATAGAAAAACAGCAATTTAACACATTTTCATTTTTGAACAAACCAAAAATTTCGAATATTTTACTATAATGTTTTCAATTTGGCATTAGAGGACTCAAACTTATAGATATTTATCGCTCTTAACTTGTTTATTAACTGTACCAAAGTACAAAATTCTAAAGCACAAGTGACAAATTTTAGAAATTTAGAAATTCCGATTACATATTGTAACGTTTTTCGAGTTCGATATATTATTTATTACACCCAAAACAACTTCACAACAACTTTACAACAACTTTTTTGCACTATTCAATCTTCTTCCATTTTACTAATGTCAGTCTGCCCCTCGCCGCCTCCGTTGTTGTTCTACCTACTTGATTTCGCTCTATGCTGATCCGTTACATTGCCCCCTTCTTAAATACTCTTCGTCCCGAAGTGTTTTTCCGGTCAGCCTATGAGCAAACTTGCATTTAGATCCTCTCTTGCACCGAGAGGTCTCGAAAAAGTAGCAGGGGACAGTCTTTTCAGGTGGCGATAAAGTTCTAACCACGCCTTCTTCTTCTTCACCATAGTACGGTGATAACCGATTGAAATGGATCACCTTCATTTTGCCATTAGGAAGCTTCTTGATGGCATAGATGACGTCATTGATGCGGTTGACAACCCGATATGGCCCTTCCCACGAGGTCTGTAACTTTGGAGACTACCCTCGACGACGACGAGGGTTGTAAAACCAGACCAAATCCTCGGGCTGGTAACCGCCACGGTCTGCGTTGACGTCGTAAGCTTCCTTCATCCGATCGCTAGCTATCTGGATGTTATGACGCACTCGGTGGTGAATATCGTCCATTTTCCTGCGTAGCCCACTGACGTACTCTTCACCTGCGATATCTTGTCCAGGCGGACATCCAAACATTAAATCGCAAGGCAGACGTAACTCACGACCCATTAAAATACTTGCAGGCGTTTGTCCGGTGGTCTCATGAACCGAAGAACGATATGCCAACAAAAAGAATGGAAGATGACGATCCCAGTCTCTTTGATGGTCAGAGACAACTTTTGTCAGGTACCGATTCATTGTCCTATTCATTCGCTCCACCATCCCGTCAGATTGCGGGTGTAACGGAGTTGTTCTGGTTTTGCGAATTTTTAGAACGCGACACATCTCCTGGAATAACGCGGACTCGAAATTTCTTCCTTGGTCTGAGTGTAGTTCAAGCGGCACTCCAAATCGGCAAACGAGCTCTCTTACTAAAACATCCGCCACTGTTACAGCTTCCTGATTAGGCAAAGCGTATGCTTCGACCCACTTGCTAAAATAATCCATAACCACGGCAATATACTTGTTTCCGTCGTCAGTCTCTGGAAATGGACCAGCAATGTCCACGGCCATTCGCTCAAAAGGACTACCAACATTGTATTGACGCATGGGTGCTTTTCGACGTCTAGGCGGCCCATTACTTGCCGTACAGGTCACACATTTCTTTGTCCATTCCTGCACATCTGCCTTGCAGTTTACCCAATAAAATCGCTCTCGCAGTTTACCGAGCGTCTTGGCTACCCCCAAGTGCCCCCCTGTAGTACCACTATGGACCTCTCCTAGCACTTCGGATATTCGATTCTTCGGAACTATAAACTGCTTTCTGTCTTCCTGGACAATGGAGTTCCATTGAGCCCAGCAGGATTTCACAACAGGTGAAAACCGCGCGACCTCCTCCCATGTCGGACGGCGGTCCGTTTTTTTCCATTGAAGCATCAGCCCCAGGTCAGGATCCCTTTGAAGCTTCTCATTCTCCCAACGGTCGTTCACTACTCTAATTCTGCGGGCGGATTCATCTTTCTCCTCCGCTCGCTGACAATGTTTACAATCCTCTTCGCAAGGTCTTCTTGATAAGACGTCGGCATTTTGATGGATTTTTCCAGCTCGGTGCTCGGTGTCGTAATCAAATTCCTGGAGCCTCTCAATCCATCTGGCCACCTGGCCCTCAGGATTCTTAAATTGCAAAAGCCATTTTAATGCAGCATGGTCTGTTCTCAGCAGAAATCTCCTTCCATACAAGTACTTGTAGGAGTGCTCAACAGCTTTAACGACCGCCAATAACTCTCGCCTAGTGACACAATAGTTCTTTTCAGGTTTCGACAAGGTCTTACTGAAATAACCGATGACCTTTTCTTGTCCGTCTTGTTCTTGAGACAGTACTGCTCCTATTCCCACATTACTTGCGTCGGTGTCCAGTATAAACTTCCCATCAGTCATCGGATAACTGAGCACCGGGGCACTAGTCAAAGCCTCTTTCAGCCTCCCGAAGGCTTCCTCACTTTCTTCGTCCCACTGGTATTTTCGTATTTTCTTCAGTTAGTCGTGTCAGTGGCTTAGCAATGTTAGCGAATCCCGGCACGTAACGGCGGTAATATGTGCACAAACCCAAGAAACTACGAAGCTCATGTTTATTGGTGGGTCTTGGCCATTTCTTAACAGCGCTGATCTTCTGTTCATCGACGGCGACTCCGTAACTCGAAACAATATGTCCCAAGTACTGGACTTCTTTCTTAAACAGATGACACTTTTTGGGACTAAGCTTCAAACCAGAACTTCGTAATCGATGAAAAACTTCTTCTAAGTTTTTCATGTGGTCTTCGAACTGCTTTCCTACCACGATGATGTCGTCGAGGTATACCAAGCATGTCTTCCACGATAACCCTTTCAGCACTGTCTCCATTAATCTCTCAAAGGTGGCGGAAGCATTACACAATCCAAATGGCATTACTGTGAATTGCCACAATCCAGAACCGACCGTAAATGCCGTTTTCTCGCGATCTTCAACTGCTAACTCAACTTGCCAATAACCACTTTTTAAATCCAGGGTTGAAAAAATTGTTGATCCAGCCAAAGTGTCTAATGTATCGTCGATTCGAGGTAAAGGGTAGCTGTCTTTCTTCGTCACATTGTTTAACTGGCGGTAGTCGACACAAAATCGAGTTGAGCCGTCCTCCTTCTTCACCAAGACTACTGGAGAAACCCACGGACTATTCGAAGGTTCAATCACACCTTCTTGCTCCATTTCTCGAACAATGTTTTCAGCTTCCTCCCTCTTGGCAAATGGTAACCTCCTTGCCGTTTGCTTAATTGGACGCGCATTTCCAATGTCGATCTGGTGTCGAATGTAATCAGTGAGTTGAGCTGGACAGGTAGCCTTTCCGATGTTTCCTCCACAAGGCTTAATTGTTGGACAATTGAAGATACAAGAGAACAGTTTCCCAGAAAGGTGCCTTTCTTCAGTGGCATAGAGTAATAATTCACATTCATTACTCTCACGGGCACCACATTGCCTGCACAGAGCAAACTTTTCCCGATCGCTAGTCCCCGTCCAACTTCGTTGTCGTGGCACCTAGGTTCAAAAAGTAAAATACTTCCGTCACGTGTTGTTCCTTCCAGACGTGCACTTAAGATAACCTCACTTCTCTCTGGAACCGAGGTATCTTCTGCTAGGACTACGCGAACCGCTTTTTCTCCAGCCCGGTGAAGTACAACCTCTTCGCCATTTATTTTTAGTGTTCCGTTTTCAAAGTTTAACTTGCATCCTCTTGCATTCAAAATGTCCATGCCTAGTATAACTTCGTCTTCGATGCCGGCTACTAGAACCTTATGTTTAAACGACGTACTTCCAATTGTGATGGTAGCTTCAACTTCTCCATGGGTTACAGCTGCTTCCCCGGTGGCAGTACGTAATCTCCAATTGGTGGGCGATACTTTCTTGCCAGTCTTGATAACATCCGATCTTACAATTGTCTTTGTCGCACCTGTATCTAGCAGCAGCACGTGTAACTTTCCGTCAATAAGGCCATCCACGAAAGCGCTGTTCGGTTGGTGTTTAAGCGATGCGATTTGTGCTCTTGGGGCTTGCTGGCGATAGGTCGACGGTTGCCCCCTTTCCTCGACCGACACCGACGAAGTCGACGTCTCCCTGGGTTTTTCTTTGCAGTAACTACGTACATACATGTCCCTCTCTTCCGCAGTTCCAACATCTTATCGGACGTTTTTTTTTCATGACCTCATTCAAGATTTGCTTCACGGCAGCCTCCAGATCTTCTCCCTTACATTCCAACTCTTCGCTCTCAACCATTCGAATCTTTTGATGGTTTGTTGATGTCATCTTCGTTGTTTCAAATTCTAAAGCACGAGCAAGCGCATCCATTAATTTCGCGGGATGAGCCATCAGTAAAGAGTGTCTCGTATCGCTGTCACGAAGGCCGTCTATGAACGCGTCCCCCGCTAGCCGTTCCAGCACGTTCTCTGGAGTCGCGGGGTATGCTAGACGCGTCAAACGAGCCACGTCGGCCTCGAATTCTTGTAGACTCTCATTTAGCTTCTGGGACCGGTTCTTTAACTGGCAGTGGTATACACGTTCCAGATGAGCTTGTCCATAGCGCATTTCTAGGTGTTTCACCAGTTCCTGATAATCGTGTTGTTGTTCTGGAGGAAGAGCTTGTAAAACCTCAGTTGGATCACCGCGCAGGGCCACAATCAATGCCGTTGCTTTCTCCGCTGGAGTCCATCCATTCGTTGCTGCCACTGCTTCGAACTGAAGAACGTATGTGGCCCATGAGGACTTTCCATCGAACGGCGGAGGTTTAAGACGCAGTTTTGATGTTTCAAATATAGGCAACGTTGCTTGAACATTCTTCTCTTCTATCTTTTCCTCTAATGCCAGCAATCGGCGTTCTAAGTCTGATAGATCATCCTTCAATTGTTCCGCTTGTTCTTTAATTCGTTACGCAGCTCTCTAGAATTTACCAGCATGTTTTGCTCCAACTCAGTTGTTCTATCTAGCAGTTTTTTTCCATCATCTGAAGCATCGTAGTCACGTCGCTTGGAATTTGAAATAAAAATACTTCTGGATCTTCTCCTGAATTTCGTATTGCCTCTTGCAGCAGCTGTTGGAGTATGGTCTTTTTACCCTCGGCGTCCAACTCACGTTCCTCTAGCTCCCGCCGTAGATCTGCTACCTTCAGATCCTTTAACAAGACTTTCCTCATAGCCATTTTATGTCTCTTAATTCGCTATCCCACTTCTGACACCAATTGTAACGTTTTTCGAGTTCGATATATTATTTATTACACCCAAAACAACTTCACAACAACTTTTTTGCACTATTCAATTCTCTTCCATTTTACTAATGTCAGTCTGCCCCTCGCCGCCTCCGTTGTTGTTCTACCTACTTGATTTCGCTCTATGCTGATCCGTAACAATATTTTGTGTTCTAAATCTGTTCATTTTAGTTTTAGAGCATTCAAATTTATTGATATTATTATTATACCTAACACTCTTATTAAATGTTTAAAATTACAAAATTATAGACCAAAATCGACTTATTAAAAATTTTGGGATGAACCAGAAATTTTGAAAATTTTGGAATCTTTGCCTAATTCTATACATATTGATATTAAAAGAATCAAATTTATACAGGTTACTCTTCTCTGATATGCGCCATATTACAAAATTATAGAGCAGAAGACAAATATTTAGTTAAAAATCATTCTTAGGACGGACGGAAAATGTCAGAACTGAAAGTTATACAAGGTGTTTAAAAATGTTTCTAGCATCAAGGGTGGCTCTGGAATTCGTGTCATGCACTACTTTGCCGTTTTGTTTTCATAGTGAATATAACTATCTTGAAAATTATTTATACTGTCACTTACGTCAACGACGTTTCGGTTACGGTTTTGTGTCAACATTTTTGATTTTCAGGTTTTAAACCACAACTAGAACAGTTTTCTTCTCAAAACTTACTTTGCTCTATGATTGAGGTTAACTACAAATGTCAGTTGAAAAATCTAAACCCACATTTATAATGAGCGGCAAATTTCTTTGACATTTCATAGCCACCCTTGATGCTAGAAACATTTATAAACACCTTGTATTTGAGTAGTTCAACTTGTCGAGATTTTTCTTCTCAAGTGCCAAATTGCAAAATTCTACAGCGCAAAGGACAGAATTTGGAAATTTAGCAGTGTTTCAGCCAGACAGGAAACTAATTTTCCACCATCATTCATGACGACACGACGTAGAAACCGTAATAAAATGTACATTTTATTTGCATGGTTGTAATTATGGCCTATATGGCAATGAAATTTAAAGAGATTACTAATAATGACCTGCTTGTTAATTGTGCCAAAGTAATTAATTATAGAGCAAAAGAAGCATTTTTTAGAAATTTTTTAATCTTAGGGCGAACCGAGATGTTTCAAGTTTTTGTTTGGGTGACAATGAATTGCAGGAAATTTACTTCTTTTAAGATGTTTGATTTTTATATTAAATTAATTATTATTTATCGAATAAAGGACGCAAATGTTAGAAAAAATAACTATTTCCTACAACCCCATATGAAAGTGGCATTTTCCACACAGTTAAATGACTCCGAAAGTTGATGTTTTCGTACATCCATTTTCGAAAGTAAAAATCCCTAGTCTGATATGAATATATCCGCACAGACCTGTCAAAATTGACAGTTATTTTGAAATACAAATGTATAACTCTTGAATTTTTGTCTCAAATATCTAGACGATTCACTGTAAAACAACATGCATAATAAAAATGAATTGGTTAGGTCATTTCTGACAAATCAGTTTTGACAGGTCTGTGCGGATATATTCATAGCACACTAGTGACTTTTACTTTTGGAAATGGATGTACAAAAACATGAACCATCTAAATATGTGGAATACGTCACTTTTTTATGAGGTTGTAGAAAAATGACATTTAGAATAAATAAGAAATGAACTATTGTCAAAACTTATGGTTTCTTCCTGATGATGGAAGGTCGTAGGAAAAATAGTGTACATAACTCGTCGGATAGTGACTTTCTTCCACTCGTGTAATATACTTCGTGCATCTACAGTATGTCCCCGGATTGAGTTCACAAGAGGAAAAAAAACGTTACTTTTCATTATTTTTAATTTTGCAAAAAATGTCAAAGGAATGAAATTTGTTCCTTAACTCAAACCAATTTCCACCATTTTATTGACCCATTACCTGTTTTAGCACATAGTTCAATTCTAACTCGTAATTCTTTAAGACTGTTTCGAATTTTCTCAATTATTGTTAAGGATGCAATTGAATTTTTTTTTCCAATTTTTTATTACTTACACATTATTGGGTAAATTTTTCTTTAATCTTTAACGCACTATTTGATATTGTGAATCCACAGCCTACTATTATTTAAATACGATTACAAAATTTAATAATTAAAAATAATGAACAAATTAATTTTAAGAGTACAAACTAATAACTTTAATTGCAGATTTATGTTTTGAAATAAGCAAAAAATGTTATTCCTTTGTCATTTTGTTGTAAAATGGAAAATAAACTTTTTTTCCCTCTTGTGAACTCAATCCGGGGAGATACTGTACTTTTACACTCGTGCGAAATTGGTCACTTTCCGTACTTGTTACGTAAATATTTATTTTATTAGGAAATTCAGTAAACTTTAAAGAAAGCTCTAACCATAATAATGAAGTTTTAAAGCATTTGCAACGAATGCAACCAATTTTAATAATCAAAACGTCATTACTATTGGGTATTGAAAGTGTTAAATTTGAAAAAAAAAAGGTTGTGTGTACAACATGGCAACACCGTATAATCACATCTTTGTTAAAAACATATGAAACTACGAAAACTGCAAAATTTAATATTGATTGTTAGGTTTTCATTTTCTTGTTTGTACAGGGTCCGGCAACACTTGTGTCCACCCCTAAAATCGTCTTTAATTTTAAAGATAAAATTTTGAAAATTTGCATACGCTTATAGTTGACAAGGCTCTAGAAGCTGACACAAAAATTTGTTTTGATATCACGGTTTCTTTGGCGTCGCGACGCCTAAAAAGTTTAATTTTTAGCGATTTTTGGGTTTTTGCGGTAATATTAGCGAATTCAATTTTTTTTCAACATAACTGTAATACAAATATTTGAGTTTTTATTTTAAATCTACTTCAAATGGTGTTTAAAATTTGCGAAAAAAACGCTGTTTTATCAAGTTAGTTTTCAACATTTTGACGGTGCAGTGACAAACTACGTTTACACCAAAATTTCACAAGTTACTTCATTCACTCATATGAAGGTGAATTTTGATTAGCACGTTCTGGACACTAGAAATCGTTAATTAACATCGACAAAGCGACAATTTCGCCAAGTAAGACTTTTGTTACCTTCTAAAACGAACCAAAGAATAGATGTCATTTGTGACACAAGATGTTGACAGATGGGTGTAAACGTAGTTCCCAAATTTGACGTATTAAAATTGGAAACTAACTTGATTAAACAGCATTTTTTCCTCAAATTTTGAATACAATTTACATTAAATCTAAAATGTCAACTGAGATATTTTTAACACATTTATATTGAAAAAAAATTAAATTAGAGGTTCATTTCATAAAACTTCACAATTAGCTAAAAAATACACTTTTAAGGCGTCGCGACGCCAAAACTATAAGTGATAAAAAATAAATTTTTGCGTCGGCTTCTAGAGCTTTGTCAACTATGAGTGTATGCAAATTTTCAAAATTGTAACTTTAAAATTAAAGACGATTTTGGGGGTGGACACAAGTGTTGCCGGACCCTGTATACATTCACATGGTAGAATTTTCTGCAAACGAGTCTTGTGCAGTGGTTGGGAAGTGCGATGGAAATCTTAATCATTTATTAATTCGGAATTAAAAAAATGCAAGTTACTAAGTAGCAAGTGTCATTAAAATCAGCCTTTATAGGTACAAATGTATGTAGTGTAACAGTGTTGCCAAATTAGGACAGTAATACTACTCAATATCTCAAGAAATATGCTATTTACAAAAATAATTTTTTCAACAATACTTTATATTTAACTTTCCAAACATAGTTTAGACTTACGACACACCCTGTATATTACGTATTTTCCAGACAGGAAATCAAAATCCCGAAAGGCGTCGAGGTCCCGAAAGAAAATCGTCCAACCCATCCCACTGGATAGCACAGGGCGCCCGATCTTCCCTATCGAACTCGGGAACTTGACGATCCACTGTTTGGGCGAGGTGGTTTCAGATAGGGCCGAGTTCCATTCAGAGGACGTCATTTATCCCGTGGGATTCATTTCGACGCGAATTTACGGAAGCTTAGACGATCCCACCGTGAAGTGTATCTACAGCTGTAAAATCTCAGAAGTCAACGGTTTGCCTCGGTACGGCCCGGCGCAAGGGTAATTAAAGACACTTTTTTACCTTTTTTGCAGATTTGAGATTGAAATGGACGACAATTCGAATCCCATAATCGGCGACACTCCAGACGTTTGCCACTCGTTGCTTTTGCAGAAAATAAACGATGCTCTGTCGTTGAATGTGGTGAGCACGAGGCCGCGAGGCAACGACTTCTTCGGGCTGTCACATCCAACGGTTTTAAATCTTCTTCAGAGTTTCCCTGGTAGTCGGAAATGCGTCAACTACAAATGGAGTAAATTCGAAGTTTCCAGAAGTGGAGATGTTCATACTGAAGACAACGATGCTGCTTTGAGTTACGGCTACTTACAGAGGAGTATTAATTTTTGTAAATATAAGATGGCACCGGATATTTTACAAAAACCATCTGATGAGTATGTGGATAAGGACAATTTGCATGGTTACATCTTGAATAATTAACTTTCCAATTATATTTACTCTAAATATAAAGGTACAAAAATCACATACACTGTTGTAAAATTAAAATTACCTAACAACCTGAATAAGTCAAAAAAATTTAAAAAAAAACAATCCTTTTTAACACCCTCGGTATTCAGGTTGGCGAAGTTTCTTCAGCGAAGATCATCTCCGTTGTGGCGCAGCTGGTCGTTGTATTATCGTCGGTTTCTTTTCTTTACGCAAAAGACTAAATAGTGTGTTAGATACCACAATCACAGGGGAAAAAAATTGGATCCGTGGGCTAAAAACAGATGAAGAAGTCAAATAGGGGTGGTTTCGTTTCTTTTTCTTACCAAGACTCCGGAGGAAGGTTGGCTTGATTTGCACTTATGATGTACACGGGGAAGAGTATCGAGAAGATGCATCCACTGAAAAAGGAATCATTTTTATCTCGGAACAGAAACAAGATTTAAAATTTTCCTCTTTGTGTCCAACTAGAAAATCTTGAAAAATTTGTATTATTTTATGTAATTTTGTTAATTTTAGATGGAAATTTATTATTATAAACTTATTAACTGTACCAAATTACATACAAACTTTTAAAACCAATATACAAGTTTTGACATTTTTCATGTTTAATACTTAAAATGTTGTTATTTTTGCTTCCATTTTGTTACTAATGGCTTTAAGCATTTAAATTTATAAAGATTTGCTATTCGTGGTTATTCAGTGTTTCCAGTTACAAATTTGTAGAGAAAAAATGACAATTTTTTTTTAGAACGAATTAAGTTTCTAGCATCAAGGGTGGCTCTGGAATTCCTGTCGTGCACTACTTTGCCGCTTTGTGCTTATAGTGAATATAACTATCTTGACAATTATTTATGTTACATACGTCAACGACGTTTCAGTTACGGTTTTGTATCCAAATTTTTGATTTTCAGGTTTCAAACCACAATTAGAACAGTTTTCTTCTCAAAACTTACTTTGCTTTATGATTGAGGTTAACTACAGATGTTAGTTAAAAAATCTAAACTCACATTTATAATGAGCGGCAAATTTCTTTGGAATTTCATAGCCACGCTTGATGCTAGAAACATTTATAAACACCTTGTATTTTGGAAATGTTCAATTTTTGAACGAACCAGATCTTTTGAAAATTTTGTACTTTTGGATCCAATTTAGTTAATTTGGGACTTGAGCATTCAAATTTATGAAAATTTGTTATTTGCAACTTGTTTGTTTTCAATTACAAAATTCTAGAAAAAAAGTGGGGTTTTCAAAAATTTTGTATTTTATAGTTTTCCAATTCTGCGAATTTTGGCTTTAGAGCATTCAAAATTATAAAGCAAAACAGACTAATTTTAGAAATGTTCATTTTTATGTTTTTTTTTAATTAATTTTGATAATTTTGGCAAATCAGATTTATCGATCTTTTAACTGTAAATTTTAGGAATTTTGTTTTAGAACGAACTAGAAATTCAAATAATTTTGTGTTTTTTGTTCTACATATTTTTGTGAATTTTGGCTTGAAAGCATTGAAATTTATGGAGATTATTATTATTATTATTATTCTCAATATTCTTATATTCTTAAGTGTGCAAAATTACAAAATTATAGGCTAAAATCGATTAGAAATTTTCATTTTTGGACGAATCAGATCTTTCGACAATTTTGTACTTTTGAAGCTAATTTGGTTAAAGTTGGTACAAAATTTTAAAGGAGAAGTTTAGAAAGAATTTTAGAAAATTTTATTTAGAACACACTAGAAATTCCAATAATTTTGTGAATTTTGGCTTTTGAACATACAAATTTATCGAAATAATTATTATTCTTAATATTATAATTAGGTGTGTAAAATTTCAAACTTATAGACCAAAATCAAACAATTTTAAAAATTTTAGCTTTTGGACGATTCAGATTTTTCGAAAATTTTCTACTTTTTGGCTTAAATCTTGAGCATTCAAATTTATAGAAATTACTCAATTATAGACCTTAATACAGCAATTTGACACATTTTCATTTTTGGACAAACCAATAATTTCGAATATTTTACTCTAATGTTTTCAATTTTGCATTAGAGGATTCAAACTTATAGATATTTATCGCTCTTAACTTGTTTATTAACTGTATCAAAGTACAAAATTCTAAAGCACAAGTGACAAATTTTAGAAACTTTAAAATTTCGATTATTTTGTGTTCTAATTGTGTTAATTTTGGTTTTAGAGCATTCAATTTTATTAACATTATTTTTATGCTTAACATTCTTATTAAATGTTCAAAATTACAAAATTATAGACCAAAATTGACTTGTTAAAAATTTTGGGATGAACCAGAAATTTCGAAAATTTTGGAATCTTTGCCTAATTCTATACAATTTGATATTAAAGGAATCAAATTTATACAGGTTACTCTTCTCTGATATGCGCCATATTGCAAAATTATAGAGCGGAACACACAAATATTTAGTTAAAAATCATTCTTAGGACGGACCGAAAATGTCAGAACTGAAAGTTATTATTTGAGTAGTTGAACTTGTCGAGATTTTTCTTCTCAAGAGCCAAATTGCAAAATTCTACAGCGCAAAAGACAGAATTTGGAAATTTTAATTTCTGTGAGTAACTAAGGATTTCACAATTTTTGATACAATTTTGTTAATCTAACGTCAAATTTATAGAGATTATTATTATTCTTAACATTTTAATCAAATGTGCAAAATTACAAAATTATAGACCAAAATTGATCAATTTTAGTAATTTTAGTTTTTGGACGATTCAAATTTTTCTCAAATTTTTCTACTTTTTGCTTTAATTTAGTTAATCTTGAATCTTGAGCATTAAAATTTATAGATTACACAATTATAGACCTTAATACAGCAATTTGACCCATTTTCATTTTTGGACAAACCAAAAATTTCGAATATTTTACTCTAATGTTTTCAATTTGGCATTAGAGGACTCAAACTTATAGATATTTATCGCTCTTAACTTGTTTATTAACTGTATCAAAGTACAAAATTCTAAAGCACAAGTGAGTAATTTTAGAAATTTAGAAATTTTGATTATTTTGTGTTCTAATTCTGTTAATTTTGGTTTTTAGAGCATTTAAATTTATTGAGATTATTTTTATGTTAACAGTCTTATTAAATGTTCAAAATTACAAAATTATAGACAAAAATCGACTTGTTAAAAATTTTGGGATGAACCAGAAATTTCGAAAATTTTGGAATTTTTGCCTAATTCTATACATTTTGATATTAAAAGAATCAAATTTATATACAGGGTGGCCCATCTAAGACTTTCGGGCTCAATATCTTTGTTATTTATGAACGGATTTTTTTAAAATTTAAAATATAATTTCTTGAATAGGTAAGGATGATGTGACATTACCAGCGTCATCCTTGTCTTAAAAATGTTAATTTTACTTGTCTTATTTTAAATTTTAATTAGTTAAAAGTTATGTCATTTTATAAAACAGCAATAATTATACGCGTGTGCCAAAAATCAACCGTCTAGCAAGTCAAGTTGCCGAGAAAAAGACAAAAAAGGACTTCAACATTTCCAAAAGATACTAACTGATAGTCGGCTATGAAACAATTGACTTCTACAGCGAGTTTAGAGTTTGGACATCCCTGACTTGTTGATGAATCCGTGACATTCATGACATTTGTGACATTCATTTGAGGTTATGTTTATTTTTGAGCATTATGATGAGGACTATTGATTTAAACATGCACATTCACGATTTTTTATCTCGATCTTTTAGTAACTAATCACAATGCATTGAACCGAGCATCGTTTCTCGACATTTGTGATATTTCTCGTTTGAGGTTATGTTTACTTTTAAGCATGATGATGAATATCATTCATTTAAACTTGCGCATAACGATTTATCCCGATCTTTTGAAATTGAAAACTAATCACAATGCATCAGACAGCGTTTTGGTGCAAAAATTTCATAGGCACAAGGAAATGTGAGCGAAAAACTTGTTGAAAGTTGGTCGTCACCAGAAAAATGATTGCAGAATGGTTCGTTATGAGGTGCAACTAGTATTTACGACTTCTTTAGCACTGTCACAGGTTTTTTGGAAATGGAAATTCAGTGACACGTATGCAGTGAAGCGATTTGACTCATTTATGATTGCATTTGCGTTAAAACAGTAATATCATTTATGATGAAGACAGAATTAGATGATCACAAGATTTCGTCCTTTTTCAGGAAACTACTTTACTTTGATTAACAAATAATTTGTTACAAGGTATTTTTTTGTAAGGTACAAAGTTTTAACAGTGAATAAACTATACCAGTGACAATTATGGCAATGTAACACCATATTTTCTACAATAGTAATGAACGAATGTACAAAAATTTACAAATGTATCAGATATTTACACTGTTACAACATGTGTCTGTACTTTGAACATTTATAACAAGTGCAAATAATGCTGGAATATTGTAAGCGTTTGGTCACTGTCATTTTGCTTGTTGGCGATGCGATGAGATTTGGCTTTTTTTACTAGCAACTCATTTCTTGAACTTTCTTGTAACGAAATGGACACAAACAATTAGGGGCAGCATAAGTTTTTGGATATGTTCTGTGATGGCGAAGAATGAATTTGAGGCCCCTTGGTCCGAGCAAATCGCTTGTCGCTTTCAACTGGAACAATTGCTTCGATGATACTAGTCATTTTCCTTCGCTGAACACTTACCATCTAATGTTGCGGCGACTCTTCATCGAATTCATCAACAAGCAGGGTTTTGCACTTTTAGCAGCTTGGTTACTGTCCGTCAAACATATCCACCCATGTTAGAAGAATCCAAGTGGCATAGTCGTTCATGGTGGTCAACAACACCGTCCAGAACGTTCTGCAATCGTTCTTAATGCTTGCAGCAGGGTACGATAGGGTGTCAATAAGAGTCCTTTACATGTTTGCATCTTTTGGCGGTTCATTGAGAAAAAACAGGTTCAATATTGAAAGTAACAGTCCGTGTTGAAGTATCATTTTCAGTGTGTTGCTTTCAGTCTTGTTCGTCTTTTTTCACTCGTCCAAATTATTAATTGGTTGTTTAAAGAATTATCCCATTGAAAGAGTCGACCGACGATACTTTGTTAGAAATATCATGTGTGCAATTTTCATTAGAACGCAGTTATAAATGATGTTCATTGTCATTTTGTTTCATTTTTTTCTTGCACTACTTCTTTGACTCGTTATTCTTTCTTAGTGAGACATTGTCCTGATACCGTGCAAGCACATTTTTCATATGATAATAGAAGGGGTATAGTGGTCCTAGATCGTTAGGTAGTTCGCAAGGTTTGTTGAAGCAACAAATACAACTCGCAACATCATGCACCATATTCAGTTCAAAAACACGAATCTGAAATATCAGATGTAAACAGTGTTCCTACAATTTGCAATGACCTTAGAAAATGTAACTCACTATTATGCGTTTTTGGTGATCCAAAACCGCTTAGTTGTCGGTAAGTACATGTATCTGATTTCCATATTACTTATACGTCTTGGTATCATTAGTTGGTTTCCTATTCAAATATTAATGGTACTGTACGACCAATTTGGACTTGAAAAAACTTTCATGATAACACCTTTTAGCATGGCGGTCTTGAAAGTGTGCAGAATTGTGCCTACATTTGTCGATTCGACTTTGTTTCTACAAATCATAATTGAAACATACGAATTTATTAGTCGCATAGCCACTAAATACCACAAAACTCCGTTTTGACGTGGGTAAGCTTGTCTTTGCCGTTACTCTTGTAGGTTCTAAGCCACTCAACGATACAGCATTCTTCGTTACTTTTGCATACCAACTATACCGACTGCACCAGCATTTTTCGATAGCAGCACTACGTCCTAGATTTCATACGTAGTGTGAACCAATTTTGACTTCTTGACTACGGCAGTTCACATATTGGAGCTTCGAGCTTAATCTACTTTGGATTAATGACATGATTAAACAAAAGAAAAATGTTAAAAGTATCTAGTACCCTACATTTTATAGGCGCAGTAAAGAAGTTTGCCGAAAAAGGATGAAATCAGTTAATTCTGTCTCCATCATAATTGAAATAACTGTTTTAACGTAAATGCAATCATAAATGAGTCAAATCGCTTCACTGCATACGTGTCACTGAATTTCCATTTCCAATAAACCAGTGACATTTCTAAAGAAGTCGTGAATTCTAGTTGCACCTCATAGCAAACCAATCTGCAATCATTTTTCTGGTGATAACCAACTTTCAACAAGTTTTTTTACTCACATTTCCTTGTGCCTACGCATTTTTTGCACCAAAACGTTGCCTGATGCATTGTGATTAGTTTCCAATTTCAAAAGATCGAGATAAATCGTTCTGCGCAAGTTTAAATCAATGATTTTCATCATCATGCTCAAAAGTAAACATAACCTCAAATGAGAAATATTACAAATGTCAAGAACGTCACTGACGTCAGCGATTATTGACAGACCGAACGCAGGGATGTCCAAAATTGGGCGTGGGAAATTATTTTTTTCATAGCCGACTATGATTTTGCATCTTTTGGAAATGTTGAGGGTCTTTTTTCTCTTTTTCTCGGCAACTTGACTAGCTAGACGGTTGAGTTTTGGCACACTCGGATAATTATTGATGTTTTATAAAATGACATAAATCTTAACTAATTAAAATTTAAAATAAGACAAGTAAAATTAACATTTTTAAGACAGGGAGACGCTGGTAATGTCACATTATCCTTACCTATTCAAGAAATTATATTTTAAATTTTAGAAAAATCCGTTCATAAATGACAAAGATATTGAGCCCGAAAGTCTTAGATGGGCCACCCTGTATATTTACATAATTTTGTTAATCTTATGTCAAATTTATGGAGATTATTATTATTCTTAACATTTTTATCAAAAGTGCAACACTACAAAATTATAGACACCAAAATTGATCAATTTTAGTAATTTTAGTTTTAGGACGATTCAAATTTTTCGAAAATTTTCTATTTTTTGCTTAATTTAGTCAATTTTGAATCGTGGGCATTAAATTTTATAATTAAGTAAATTGTAATTAATTAAGTAATTAGAAATTTCGAAAGTTTTGTGTTTACTCTTCTAATGCTAGCACTGTTGATATCACTGAATTTGTGGATACATTTTTTAAAAAATGTTCTTAATTGCGCAAAACTTACAGCATTTTTTTCTCAGCTTAACACAATTAACAAAAAAACAACAAAATTTACATTTTTTAAGGTGTCGCGTCGCCAAAACTATCGGTGATGAAAAACAAATTTTTGTGTCAGATTTTAGAATTTTGTAAACTATAAGCGTATGCGAATTTTCAAAAATTTTATCTCTAAAATTAAAGACAAGTGTTGCCGGATTTTGTAGAAAAAAGAAAACAGTTACTACTGGTTATACTATGGTGTGAAAAGAATCAATGCTACCACAACAAAAAATCGGCAAATCGCTTACTTGATCCAATAATTAGAAACTTGCGTGAAGAGCGCCAGAGGCAATCCAAATCCGATAAAATACGGCCAATTTGCTTCAATACACGTCAATCTTTTGTGGATTTCCCATCCCATTTCGCCCCATTTATACTCAAAAGCATACAAAGAGTACAACAAACTGAGATGAATTAAATGTAAACCAGTTCCAAGATGTGGGACCGGTAAATAAGTCATGAGAAGCGCTTGTAACAGAAAGAGAGTCTCCACCACACTACTGAAGATGAAGTCAGCAACAGTCTTACTCAGACTTAGAGAAGCTGAGGATCTACCTCTGCTATATCTGTAAGCTGACTGTCCAATGTCCTGTTATAAAAATAAAAAAAAATTAGTTAGAGATAAGAACGACACTTCAGTGAACTTACTTGGAACCACAAATTGTTAACAACTTTACTGACTGCAAATAAAGGAACTACCCAAATTGATTGAAAAATTATTCTTATTGTTATCTCCGCCCAAAACCAAGCAGTTTGTCCCTTGAAGCTGTCTTTACCAGTGACAAGCATAATGCAGGCATAAACTGCCGGCAAGAAGAGGTACTCAAAGAGAAGTATGCTACTTAAAAATATTGCACCATTTAGTGATCCACATTGTATAATCCTCGACTTTACTGTCGACTCTCTAAAACCAACTAAATGAGATTGAGAACTCAGAAAAGAACAGATCTACTCATGTTTTTGTAGAGTTCTGACAGGTGTTGAATCTCGCGACTCTGAGTATCGTCTCCTGATAGGAGAATTTGAGTGAGTTGGAGACAGCCGCGACAGTTTTCTCCTGTTCAGTTCTTTGTCTAGGTAGAACAGTGTGTAGAGTCCCTTAAAACTATCGCAAATACCCCAGAAAATGGCAGTACCAAAATCCTGTTAAACAATTCGTTAAATCAAAGTTTTACTTTGTTCGTCTTACCTTTATCACATCCATTTTGTGCGTTAGAGTCGATCTAAGTCTAATTCATGATTTCAACAATCGCTATTACACTGCAATTTTAGTTATCTACAATCAGCTGACAGTTCGAAAAATGAGTGAACTGTACACAAATTTTTGTAGAAATTAAATGTGTGACAATACCTGAGCCCCCTTTGACTGCAGAGCCACCAAAACAATAAATTTTGAAATAACGACTAAACAAATAAATATTCTTGTCAAAATCAGCGTGTCAACTGTCAAACTTGAGATTGCGGTACCAACCTAAATAAAGAAAGTTACTCTTCTTTTTAACGAAGGGGAGAAAACTAAAATTAATCGTTGTGCGTTTTTTAGCCCGTTTTGAAAATATACCAGAGCTCATTACTATCGGTCCACTCATTAAAAAGTTAAGTTGACAGCAGCCCTGGTTTCACTATTAATTAAATTCCCGCAAAACTGCAAATCTTTTTGACAAGTGTGACTGACACTAGAGTTGTCAAATTTTTTATTATGTTGTGTAAAGGAGGCTAGCCATTCCTTGATTCGACAAATTCAAATCGTCATTTGTTTATGTGGGCGGGGTTAAACCAAAGTTTACAAAATTCCGACTATAATAGCTCCATCTGTTTTTTCATAATATCCTAGTTTAGACCAAATAGACGCTTTCAAAACCTAGTAGATTCTTATTTAAATCCCTCGACTTTCAACACCCCAATATTTACAGAGTCAATCTATTCTAATAGCATCTCCTCTTTAACGACAGCTTCACCGTTTATTGGTAAGTCTTCGACTCATAGCCCTGTGGCCAATTGACAGAATAACAGGGCATTATTGTGTGAAAAGTTGATTTTGTGACATTTTATTTCAAATTTTTTCTCAAAATATTTTATTATTAATACAATATACAAAGACTCTTAGATTATTTTATCAACTAACTGAAATAAGAAAATATCTAAAGAAAACTTATTTGTTGCCATATACAATTTTTGCTTTGTTTATATCAATATTGTCGACTAAGTAATTCGCTGCCACATGCAAGTTTTTTTTTAAACACAACCCAACATAGATTTTGGTTCCAACATATTTATACTCGTCTTTGTCAAAAATCTTGTAATACTTTTTGTCAATAATTTGTTCAAGCGCAGCTCTTGAATTTTCCTTTGCTTTATCCTCCTTGAGAAATTTTAATTCCAATATGAGTCCACCTGTTCCACGAGTCACACAAATGTCACACTCGTTTTTTCTTCCACGTTTCTCTTTTCGCTTACTTTGAGAACCTGTCTTGGCCTCGCGTGGATAAAGCTTCTTCAGTTCGTCGGTATCTCGCAACTCTTCTGATACATTCACAACTGCCCTACTAGACTGTGTTGTGAAAAGCTCGTTATTATATGTTAAAAAAAACAGGATGTGATGTAACTCTGATTCATTAAATGGAATTACCGCATCACCTGAGAAAAGAAGTGAAACCGCATTAACAAGGTTGCGTATTGCTTCTTCATATTTTTCAGTTGTCCCTTCCTCAGATTCCTCTATTTCACCTTTTTCTTCGTCCTCATTTTCTTCTTCATTACTCCTTATTAGTAGCAGTCGATTCAGTGCTTCTATGTATGTCTCTATATTCTCACGTTTGAGCTTATATTTGGTTTCAAAAAGCGACTGAGTGTAACATTTACGTTGGATTTCCGTCTTCATCTCAAAGTTTGGGATCTTTAGGACTACAGTATCCCCATACTTCTCAACTGCATTCAACAAACTCTCATCCCACAGTAGCTGCAAGAAGAAATCCACTTGTTTCTCATTCAACTTTGTAGATGGAAAAGAAATCGTATTTTTCAACTCCAATATATTTTCAACATATGGCTCAGCTACTACTATTGAAATATTCTCGCCATTAATAAGTTTGTTGATTATCTTATATATCTCATTATGCACAAGCAATTGTTGTAAAAATGTCAGTAAGCCTGACTTGGCCCAATAACTGTCAAACATTTTTTTTCCTTCTTCAATACTGTTGCTCAAATAGTTTAGAACAGACCAGCTACTGTAAATCGTTACCCCATCTTGATGTAACATTTGGTATCCATTATACCACTTTTTAACACCATTAAAATCATTCACTGCTTGCAATGCAGCATTCTCCAACAGATTATGTACTTCTTGTTCTGTGAATCCATATGTTTCAGAAAACAATTTTTTTTGGAGGAACAGAGCAATTCTTGTGTTCGCTTATCAGGCGTATATTCCTGGGAGATTGATTGTGTTCGCTTATCAGGCGTATATTCCTGGGAGGTTGATTGTTTATCTCCCAGGAATATACGCCTGATAAGCGAACACAAGAACTAACTAATGAACGTTGCAGAAACTGGTTCCCCTTCAAGCCTGCTGACAACATATCCCTAAGAAGACGCATGAGGTATTTCAGGGTTTCATTATCCACCGTGCCTGTAATAGCTTTCACAATGGGCGCGTCGGCCTCGTCTACAAGTATAACAACTTTCTTGTTAAAGTGATCGTACAAGATTTTAGACAAGAATTTCAAAGCTTTTTTTACATTCGTTTCAGACAATTCCTCCACCCTATTAATCTCATAATATTTCAAAAACAGTTCGATGTCCTCCAGTTTCTTATTTTTGAAGCTCTTAAAACCATCAGGAGCGGTTTCAAGCAGGTAGAAATGCTTTTTGAATGTCTCACAAATAGCATCCTTTAGGACTACCCAATGTGTGAGAGGTGAAACAAGAACAGATATTCTAGGAGTTTAGATATTCTATCTGTTCTTGTTTCACCTCTCACACATTTAAGACTCAACGAAATCACTGGATATTGACCGCAATGTTGCTTAACAAATCCACCATGCTTTTGACCCAGCTTTAATTCCATAAACATCTTGTAATTATCAGAACTGCCTGGATTTGAAATTGGCCTTCCATCTTCATCCATTATTGTCATCAAAAATACCTCGAGCATATTCATAAATGTTGATTTTCCAAAGCCCCTCGGGGCTGTTATCTGGACCCCAGATGCTGAACATTCAAATAAACGTTTTATGCCCTCGCTCTTATCTACAAAGGTGAGTTTTGTTCTGACGACCTTAAAGTCCTCTGTAGTTAAATCGGCGACATCTGATGCTTTTAATGAATCTGGTATGTGCAGTTCCTATAAAGAAAACAAAAAAAAACATTAATTTAACTAGCAATAAACCACACTTACATATGCATGAAAAACAATAAATCAGCAAAACGAATCAAAGAATAAAACAGAACGCACATGTAAAACAAAGACAAAAAACTACATTGCCATAATTATCTTGATCAGTCAATTCGTTATTACCTCTGTTGGTCTATTATCAGTTTCTTTGTCATGATCCCGGTTGACAGATTCACCCTCGGTATTTATTCTTCTTCTTTTCTTGTCTCTCTCATCCATGTCTATAATAGAAGTATTAGTAATGAACAAATAAATTAATAAACATTAATGAGCGCTATTGCGAATTTATTGGATTATTAATATGTATGTAATAATAAAACACATAATAATAGTGGAACTAAACAGTTTTGGAAAGATTGCTTGAAATCTCATGTTTTACCCCGTAATTGCGTGTGTTCCTATAAATCTCCTATTTTTAGTAATCATATTTCGTAAATATGTGAATTTTCTTTTAATCATCGCTCTGATGATGATAGCATTGCTATCGAAACGCGCGTCAGCATTTTTTGACAAAATTTGGTGTTTGGGAATAAATTGTAATTTTGATAATTCTTTTTTTAAGTATTTATTTCTCTGCATAAATGTCGTGGACAGCGATATGATGGAGCTAATAACATGAAAGGCACTTCTAGCGGAGTTCAAAAACTCCTAAGAGATATCGAGCCAAATGCGGTGTATGTTCATTGTGCTGCCCACAGTTGTTTCTAATTTCAGTATCTTGCAACCTGTCACTTTGCAAAATTTAAATGATAACGATTTGTTAGAAAAAGCTTTAATATTTGTCAATTTGTATAAAAAAGATAATATCGATCTCGTTTGCAAAGGAAATTCTTAGTTTTCGATCCGCTTTTCGACATGAAATAGAAACGTCATCTTCTATAGGAGAACTGGCTGACTTATTAATTATCAAGAATCATTTTATGTCTTCAAGCTTTTCTGAAGTCTGCACTGCATTTCTGCTATTTATTACCATCCCTGTAACTACGGCTAATGCCGAGCGATCATTTTCAAAATTAAAATTGACAAAAACTTATATAAAAAATGGGACGAAAGGTTAAGCAGCTTAGCTGTTTTGTCCATCCAACATTCCATGGCCCGGAATTTGAACTTCGATGACGTAATTAACACTTTTGTCGAACAAAAAGCCAGAAAAAAAGAATTTTAATTATCTAAATTTGATTCTAAGACAAAAATTGTAATTTCAGTTAAATTATTAGGTAATTGTTATAGTTATAACGTTCGTATGTACAGCCGCACAGTGGTCGGTGTTGCAAATCTAGCTGGACAAAACCCAAAATTACAAAGTTCATAAAATTGGTGCCTGAACTGTCTCTGTTTACATTAATCATCGTAGAACTATGCAGTATTCTTTAAATCCTCTCTTTCATTTGCATAACAGGTAGAAAGCGACCCTTTCAGTACGTTGATTAAGTTTGGACAAATCAGTCGTTCGAGTGCGCTTTAGTTACCATAGGCGTTCAGAGTTTTTACGCCTAAAAATTAACACTTTCAATAATGGCGATTTCTTCCAAAGATACGTACATCTCTTTGTCTTGCTTTTGGTTGGTAAATGTTACCATACTATTGCAATATCAAACCCAAATCAAGCGATATTTTTTCGTTGTCAATGTAAAATCATTGAGCCATGATTAATAAAATTCTCTGTCATTCTCTGTCGTAAAATTTATGTCAGAGTTTAGTATTATTGCTGTTCATTTGGCGACCAAAAAATTACTGCCGGATCTAGCCGGTTTACAAAGATTTTTGTGTTTTTATATGTAGACGAAAAACTTCGGTAAATTCGTGAACATTGAAATTTCGGCCATGCTGGACTTGTTATTTGTTTTTTTCTAACCATTGTCTCATTCTAAATAAGTAAAAAGTAAAGTAAAAAAAAATCGGAAATTAAAATTTTTATTCACAAAACGCGAATTTTCGTTGTATGATATTTGCCATTTAGTCGACCATTGTAAATTTTCATGAACAAGGATTATATTAATCAGCAAATACGAAAACTTTAGTTAGTAAAAGATTCAGGGTTATTAACATCGTTTTGGATTTTGTCCAGCTAGATCCACAATTCCGACCACTGTGAGCCGGGGAGAAAAAATCTTAGACGTGAATGTCATTTAACTGTCGCATGGTGTGAAACCCCACTTAGAATTACTAACCTTAATTTTTTGCATTGTCAATTTTAATTTTTTAATTTCTAAATACACTGAATTTCCAATATTGCAAGAACCTGAATGTAAATTATACCGCTCTGTTCTAAAGAGATTATTCTAATTTTATCGACTTTAAATACTTCAGTCATGATAATTTTTAATTGACAACTTGTCAATACTTTGGTGTTTTAAACGTCAGTAATGACAATGACAGTAATGTACAGACTACACTCAAATTTTTGAAACGCCAAAAAAATAATCAATCAAGCCATCCAATGAATTTGCCACGGGCCTCAAACGGAATAGTTCCGCCACTGCGTGCAATAATTATGATCCTAAGAAATTAGCAGAATTAAGAAAGAAAGAAAAGAACTCTGAAAATATTTAAAAGAGCAATAAATGAACAAACTCAAAAATTGTAAATTAAACGGAAAGTCAAGTATTGTTTGATTTGGACAACTTTTCTCGATCATGAAACTACCAAACAAGGACTTACAGTACGAGTCAGCCAGCTTTAAGCAGATATTTCCTCTGCGATATTTAAAAACCTTTACAAAAACACAAATTCAGATAATTGCCTACCTGTACCTAGTTTTAGGTTAAGTACAACACGTGTTACAACTTCCCAGCAATAGTATAATAAATACAATTATTCTAGTTATTACTTACTACCATGTTTTGGACGTGAAAGCAATGTTTTTCTTTTATGACACTAAAAAACGGTAATAACCAAATCTCTGGTAATAACAATGTACCACGTTCGTTGGTCAGGATTCCGTTATTTGATTTACTTTAATTTTAGTCACAACCGTTCAAAATGAACAGAATGTCAGACGAATTATATTTTACTTATAACATTTAATAAACATCAAGACATTTTACTTACACAGTAAGTTCAAATATGCGAACACTAAAGAAAAATAACACACTCCAACCGCCAATGTCAACTGGACGAACAAGTTAAATGGAAACTGTATTATCGACTGATACAATGTCGCGTGCCAAAGTCACTGAAATTAACACAGCAGGTTTGCTACACAAGTTTTGAGCCAATAGAAGCAGGCCCAGGCTTCATAAGCAGGCCTCTTGAACTGGCGATGGAGGGAGAAAGTCTGATTGGCGGGTAATTTTTATTTGAATAACTGGATAGAACAGGGGTGTCCTCACGTTTTTTAGAGATAATAATTTAATATCCACATCAGCAAGCCGATGTCTTTTATACATATTTGTTAAACAAGAAAAATGGAAAGCTGGAAATCTACATTACAACTGCTAGTAAAAGATCTTGGACACACCCCTAAAGCAGCCCAACCCCTAATTCTGACTTTAATAAATTTGAGTACAGTCCTGTTTGGTAAGAACAGGTGTTTGATTTACCAGAGGGCGCCACATTCCTACTTCCTGCACTCTAATTGGCTATTGCCATTGCAGCGCGAAACCGACTTGTCAAACGTTAATTGTTCGTTGTACTTTCTGTTATTTTGTTTGTTTTCACCCTTCATCGTCTAGTTGTTCTCTTTAATTTCTTGATTGTGTTGTGAAATCGTCAAACATGGTCAATACCCCAACGAAAAACTACGTTCTAAAGCGAGGTAAATACAACGAAATTGAGGTTATGCTCAAATCAAGGAGTTATTTTTTATTTAGACGCAGAAGGGAACAGGTGTACCTGGATAAAATCACATCCCGTATTCAGAAATTATGTTACGGCTTAAATATGGACTATGTGGAGCCGGTAATTACATATTCCCCATTTTTTGCAGAAAATACAGTTTTTTCCTAGGTGTCGATTACTTTAAAAGTGATCAGTGGATTATATCCAGGGATTACGACAGTCGAATTGGATATTTTAGCAGCCGAAACTGTAGCTATGATGACGACTCATCATCCAGATTATGCTATTCTGGCTGCTCGAATTGCTGTGTCTAATCTTCACAAAGAAACAAAGAAGCAGTTTAGTGGTAAGTGAAGAGTAGATCTTTATGCCTAAAAGTAGTGTTTTACTATGTAAATGAACATTTTTTCCGCTCCCCAACCTACTACGAGATCCTTGAAACCAACTAAATTAATTCTAACAAACACATTTTAATTAGTGATTAGTGTAGTGACCCTATGTTCTCCAACAGATGTAATAGATGACCTCTACAACACCGTTAGCAAAAAAACCGGCCGAAAAACCCCCATGATCTCCGATTTCCACCACTCAATCGTGATGAAAAACGCCGACCGTTTCAACTCTTGCATCATCTACGACCGCGATTTTTCTTACAATTACTTCGGTTTTAAAACTCTTGAACGTTCCTACCTGCTTAAAATCAATGGTAAAATCGCTGAGCGTCCCCAACACATGTTGATGCGCGTTGCTGTTGGCGTCCACGGCGAAGACATCGAGGCGGCTATTGAAACGTACAATCTCATGTCGGAACGATACTTCACGCACGCGAGCCCCACTATGTTCGCTGCAGCGACGCCAAACTCCCAACTTTCTTCTTGTTTTTTGTTGACAATGCCGGAAGATAACCTCGAGGGAATTTACCGGTGTTTGGTTCAATGCGCAAAAATTTCGAAAACCGCGGGAGGGTTAGGAGTCAGCGTGCATAATATCCGAGCTAAGGGAACGGAATTTACAAATACCACTAAGGAGAAGGTGTCCAAAGGTCTTGTTCCTCTGTTAAAAGTCTTTAACAACTCGGCGAGATACGTAGATCAAGGCGGTAACAAGAGACCTGGAGCTTGTGCGATTTATTTAGAACCGTGGCACGCCGATATTATGGATTTCTTAAACTTGAAGAAAAATACAGGGAAAGAAGAGGAGAGAGCTCGAGATTTATTCTACGCCATGTGGACTCCTGACCTCTTCATGAAACGCGTGGATGCTGACGAAAAATGGTCACTGATGTGTCCTTACCAATCTCCAGGACTCGCAGACTGTTGGGGCGAAGAGTTTGAGAAGTTATACCAAAAATACGAAGAAGAGGGGAAGTTTATCCGGCAGTTACCAGCTCGTGATGTTTGGAGGGCTATTTACTCATCACAGGTTGAAACAGGGACTCCTTATATGCTCTACAAAGATGCTTGCAACAGAAAGAGCAACCAACAAAACTTAGGAACCATCAAGAGCAGCAACCTTTGCACGGAAATCGTTGAGTACACGTCCAAGGACGAAGTCGCG
Organism: Gnatocerus cornutus; assembly: GCA_029298725.1. NCBI lineage: Eukaryota > Metazoa > Arthropoda > Insecta > Coleoptera > Tenebrionidae > Gnatocerus > Gnatocerus cornutus. Next base: position 8,606,777 of record CM055516.1, read on the forward strand.
GTGTGTAACTTGGCCTCCATCGCCGTGAACATGTTTGTGAACCCCGAGCGCACTGGTTACGACTTCCAACAACTCAAAAAGTAGTCAAAGTTGTTACCAAGAACCTCAACAAAGTTGTTAATTGTTGTTGTTAAACAAGATGTTAATTATTATCCCCTGGATGAAGCGAGGAATTCGAATATGAGGAACAGACCTGTGGGTCTTGGTGTCCAAGGCTTAGCCGACGCCTTCATTCTTTTGAGGATGCCATTCGATAGCGAGAAGGCGAAGCTTTTAAACACTCAGATCTTTGAAACTTTGTATTACGGTGCTTTGGAGGCTAGTTGCGAAATCGCGGAGAAAGATCCCCAGTGAGCAAAGGAATCCTTCAGTACGACATGTGGAACGTCAAGCCGACCAACCTCTGGGATTGGTCGCTTCTTAAACAAAAAATCGCGAAACACGGCGTACGAAACTCACTCCTCCTAGCCCCCATGCCGACAGCCTCCACTGCTCAAATCCTCGGTAACAATGAATCCACCGAACCCTACACATCAAACATTTACGTCCGCCGCGTCCTCTCTGGAGAACTCCAAGTCGTGAATCAGCACCTCCTTAAAGACCTCACCGATCTCGGCCTTTGGAACGAAGACATGAAGAACCAAATCATCGCAAATTACGGCTCCGTTCAAAACATCCCCGAAATCCCTGACGATTTGAAGAAAATCTACAAAACAGTCTGGGAAATCTCACAGAAAGTTATAATTGACATGGCTGCAGATCGTGGGGCTTTTATCGATCAGAGTCAGTCGATGAATGTACACATCGCATCTCCTATGGTTGGAAGAAAGGGTTGAAGACAGGGATGTACTATCTGCGGACGAAACCTGCGGCAAATCCGATTCAGTTCACAGTGGATAAGACGAAACTGATTGCGAGGCAAGAAAATGGTACTAATGGGATTAGAGAGAAGGAGGATGGGATGAAGTTGACTGAAAAGGAAGAAGCAGCTTTGGTGTGCTTGCTGCAGAATCCTGGGGCTTGCGAGATGTGCAGCGCCTAAGTCTATTATTTGATATCGTTTATATGTAGCTCTGTATTTTGTGTAAGCATTAAAAGTTTTTTTGAACAGAAATGCAAATATTCTCCTTGAGTCAAAGAAACATGAAAAGAAAAAAACACTATTTTGGAATAGGGCGCATCCACCATTTCTGCTTACTTTGATTTTAAAGGGTTTCGCAAGGACTCAACTTTTGGTATTTTGAACATGGGCCCATGCCCTGGGACAATGTAATCCACCATCTCCAAGATCTTTTTCCTATTAATCACCTGCAGCTCTTCAGAATCACTGCCAGCATCTTTCCAAATATTATCATCCTTTAAATCCTCTTCTTTTTCAAACAGATCTCCTGTTATAGCAACAACTCCTTCATCAGTCTCCACAATTACAGAAACTTCTTGTAGAGTATGTCCAGGAGTAGCTATAACTTTGATTTTATCTTCAATTAAATATTCTTTCGACTTGAAATCGTGATAAAAGTACTTGTTTTTATGAGAAACACTAAAACCCACAATGTGAGTTGCATTTTGGAACAAATAATTGCAACCTACATGGTCTGAATGCCCGTGAGTACAAACCACGAAATTTATTTGAGCCGGACATAAATTGTTGTTAGATAAACCTTCCATAATTGTACGGTCATCCCAGGCAGTCATTGTGTCGACTATTATGTTATTTTGGCCTTTAATGAGGGAACAGGTGCAGTTTGCCAGCATTGACGTACCTTCGTCTTTAGAGTAACCCTCATGAAGGACTACCACTTGGGGGCTACTGCCGACTTTCATTAGTTCTAATCTGAAAATAAAGAATAAAACTGCATTGAAAACAAAAATATGAAGAAGAAAAACTACCTGTCAAATCGTGCGTTTTGAGGTTATGAAAGTGTCAATAGTAAACAGTGACCTGCGCCTGTAAAGTAGGCAACCAATAAAACGCGCCAATTTTTTGATAAATTTTAAAAAACTAAATTTGTTGTAAAATTCTGATATTGGTATTGAATTAAAGTCTTTAAATGCATGCACTTCTATTTGTTGGTCGCTAAATTCAACTTGTTCTTCAAAAGGCTGCAAAACCGCAGACTTATCGCACCAAAAAATGGTTTGAATGTGATCATAACTTCAGCTTTTGAAAACGGAGTGTTATGGTGTAGTAACTCAAACCGTAGGATCGGGAAAGTGGTAGCGACTTCTTTATTTCAAAGGATCAAGCGGGGATGTCGAATTAATCTTTCTCTCGTAATAATTACTGTCGTCCGAAGTCCCATTGGTATCTATGCGGAAATGGTTGCATCGCAAGGTGAATCGCCTCTAATTGGCATCCCACGCGTAATTACAGTTCCCGTGTTCCATGAAATGCAACGAAAAGCTCATCCCAGTCGAAATCCATCCTCTGTACCCTCAGCACACAAAGCGCTATCTATCGGACCGAGAAATACAGTCGCACCTGTTCAACCTGTACAGGTGAGTGGGGGTTCACCTGGTCACGTGACGAGATTCTTTCAGTAAAAAACAAGTCAAACCGCGCCTACCGTCCCTCCCGTGCGTTAAAAAACGTATTCCAAAAATCCAAAGCTTTGTTTGTTCGAAAGGCGTCCGAAAAGTCAGTCGAAATTCAACAATTTGTGCGGTTTCGTCGTCGTCGATTAATCGATTTAATGTTCCGCGCTGGCAATGCGACTATTTCGACATAAATACGTTAGAAGAAAGTGAGTTAAAGTTCAGTCGTGGTGAAGAGTGTTCTAACGGTTGAAAGTTCGAAAAGTGCCTTTTGTGCGTGATGCTGGCTCGATTTGTGCGATAATGTTCAGTTTTTTGAGGACGTTGTGTCTTTTGGCGATTATAAATGGAGTGGTGTTACAAGAAACGGTGTTTTTCGCGAGCACGGAGAATTCAAGAGGGGTCAGGACCGAGCATCCTGGCGGCACCATTGTCAACGATAAATTAGTGTTTGAGAGGACCAAGAGTCCGTATTGGCTCCGAAACGACATCATCGTCGAAAGAAACGCGGAATTAATCATCGAACCTGGAGTTACCATACATGTTGAACCTCAAGTTGGAATTACCGTTCGAGGCGTTTTAACTGCTGTTGTAAGTAACTTGTGACAGTATTAATAAAAAGGAAAATCGAGGTTTTCATCCGCTTTCATTGGAATAGTAATGCGTCATTAAGAAACGCTTAAAGTACCTGTAGTTATTGGGAACAAAGAGCTTATCTTAGTATTTACAAAATGAAAAGGTATCAGATAAACGACATTGGTGAAGATAAGGTAATTAGGTATCTGTTTCACAGTTTGCGAAATAAACAAACACTTTTCAATGTTATAAAAAATTGTATTACGGTTTCCTTTGGTTCCAATTCGACTGATTTAAGAAATCATGGAACATTTCTATTAATTATACCATATCTTGAAATAATAGAAATTGTTTTTTTGTACCCGATTCGTAAAAATGTTGATTCTGTGATAAAACGCTGATCAATAAATTCGTCACGTTTGATTCTGATAACTACCAAAACTGATTTTTTTCTAGTTCGAATGTGAGTAATGCATTTGTTTTAAAATGTTTGCACATTACAATAAATGCTGGAATTTAGTGACGATCTGAAAATTAATATTGCGTGCTTTTAACCCCAATTTAAATGTACAGGAAGGAGTTTCCAAACTTTATGCAATTATTACACCCCTAGTCCACATAAATTAGTCTGGCACGTGTGACAATTATGTCAAAACAGGTGTTGATGTTAGCACAAGCTTGAAAAAGTTAAATCGCGCTATTATCAAAATTTCATCGTCGTAACTTAGGCCGGTTTACACAATAATTTAATTGAAATTAAGTTAATCTGGCAACTAATTTGACGATTGATTGGCGGAAAAACGATCACATGTCACTTTAACATGATGTTAAGTATTTAATTAAAATTAACGATTTAACATAGCTTCTGTAAACCGACCCATAGAATTATAAATCTAAAAACGGAATAAATTTAGATTCGAAAACAAAAATTTCAAGATTGTGTTTTGATGCTTCTGGAAACTAAAATATTAAGATTAACAGTGTGATTCTTTTAATACTAATCAAAGGTGGCTTCGCATTTTAGCACGTAGGTCTTAGCTAATTTCCCACACTCATTGAAGGGTTGACACGTAGAATTAACTGGCGTCAGGGGGCAAAGTTTAATTATTTAATTATTTGTGTGCTAAAAACTCTTAAAACCGGCGAGCAACATGAATAATTGAAGACATTTTACACAATTAAAACACATTTGTTTAATGGCGAAATGTTGCTACATGATACGCCAATGCTTCTAATGAATTTGTCATTAATGTCGAATTCAATTTTATACTTCATTTGAGGGATTGCGACTGTCAGAAGAAGTTTTATCCGTTTTTCGGTTGTCATCCATTATTGTGGTTCAAATCTCAACTTTTATTCTTATGAAAAATGCAATTTTGTGGAAAATCGTTTGGTGTAAGAAATGACACCCTAAAATTTCAACGCCGACTTTGATTAATATTGAAACAAATCACCCTGTAGTTACATACTTGGTAAAATACTGAAGACGTAAGTGCGTTTGACACGAGCTTCAGATTTTTTTTGTAAAAAAAATGTGTGATTATCTCACGTTTAAGGGTTTTTTTAATTGCCCGAACCACACCTTTGATTACGTTATGTCATCGAATTGTAATTGTATTACTTTATCTTATCAAAACCCACATTTTTCTGAAAACAGGTGCAAAATATAATTCGTTCAAACAGAAATGATAACGCGCAAATAAAATTGCCAGATTTGCAATAATTTATGTTCGTAACAGTTTTAGTGATATGGTAGTTACAAACGTTAATGTCGTAATATTTAATTTGGACATGTTTTATTATTTGCATTTCCATTTAATTACATAGTCATTATGTAAAATGTTTATGCTAGAAAGACGCTCTAATTTCACGTTTCTTTGTTCGAATTCTAGTAAATCTCAACGCAACTCCTGTTCATGCCATCCCACAATCATTACATGCATATCTTTCTTATTAAATTTATTACAATTTTGATTTAATAGATAAGCCACGCTATCGTTTCCAACTTGTGACTCACCCGATAAACGATTGACTCATAAATGTCCCAGAAAAACGTTCCATTTCCAATAAATGTTCATAATTATCATGTCGTCGCCGCTCACCCAACTGACTCACCTCGACGTCATAACTGAAGAATTAGTCAATCGGTGATAAAAAAATCAAGGATGCTACATTCCTATGGATTGTTTGCAGCCACATTGCTTCCTTTTCCGGTGTTTGATTGTCCCATGCATCATAATGGTTGTTTGGGCGCAGGTACCATAATTATTGTGTTGCTCTATTCAAACATTTTTTTAATTTGTCTAGTCTAATCACAAATTCTCGGGAAACGACGTGTTGGGTTTAAATTGAAGCAATTAGTAAGAGATACGTTATCAGGTGTGAAACACATGTTGTGATAACAAAAGTAAATAACCTGCATGCATTGTCTGGGTAGTAGTGTGTGAAGGATCTATTGAAATTTATCAAAATTCAATATTTGTTTGGCTTCTTGGGCTAGATTTGGCGAAACGGTAGATGACTGGTGGTTTGAAATTTCCACAGAGCTAATAACCATCAGAATTGTTATCTATCAACCACAAATTGAACTATTTATAGGAGTTTCGTAATTGCGTTCTAGTGCAATGATAAAGTCATCAAAAATTGTTGTGATAAACTCTTCTGGAATTTAGATGCCCGAATTGCCCACATCCTGTTGACGACTTACCTGCTGCATTTAACTGAACTAGCATTTCTCTCATTAAATTTTTAACAATTAGATCGTTAATTAAAACCCACACTTCCTTGTTCGGAATCAAACACGAGCGAAAGTAATTAAACAATTTCCCTCATCCTGCCACCTTATTTGTGAAGCAAATAAAATAATGACTGACCATTTAAAAACTCTCCTGACTAATCCAATTGGGTTTTTTTTAATTACTTGACCCCAGTGAACCTCGGAACGCAATTAGAATCAACGTATTAAAATTATCGCTAATTTCCGTTTCTACTTCGTACCCGCAAATACCATCTCGACGTTAATTGAACGAAATGATGATTTCCTAATGATTAGAAAATTTTGCAAGCTCGTGAAGTAATCGTCATTGTTTGTTATTAAAATTGCACGCACGGTTGAATATTTTTGAACTAAAACAATAATTGCCGCGTGCGCTAATTTAATGAAAGTGGGTACGTTTCTTCCAAAACTGTTTCATTGACTCCCACGTGAAGACTTAGTTGATTAACCTCCATAAACAGGGTCATCAAGAGTAAAGTTATTATTCTAGGTGCACTTCTTAGTCTCCAAGACAGACCTCTGAGAGTCTGTCATTGACCTGAGTGTACCGTAGCGTTTACTATGCATCGCTAACATCATCCCAAGAACTTTGTTTTGTGCAGATAATTCTGCTCTGGTAACGATTTTAAACAGAGCCAAACAATTTTTCAAGCGTTATTTCCGCTCGGAGTTGGTGAGCGTGGAAAATTCAAGTTTTGGCAGCAAGCGAAAAGAAAGTGCGTAGAGTCAACAAGACCTCTTACGAAACCGTTGGTGGGGTCATTTAACATATTTGATATTTATCTTGATGGGAGACGATTTGCTCTTGATTCTTGGAATTAACCGTAGCTTGTAGCTTCATTGTTAGTATTTTTCTCGTGGCATTAATAAAATAGTTTTCAATATTCGCCACACCTCTTTTCCGTTAAAAACCAACGACTTCATACCTCATGAGTCAAGCTCCAACCTTGTGCAATTATAATGCTAACCGCGGCGCCGTGAGCCTGTACAATTACATCTTACAAAATGCGTCCTTCACTTACAATACAAACAAAGCTCCTCTTCTGACCTTAAACGACTTTCATTCTTTCTCTCCATTTACAGGGGGCAGAAAACGAGCGAATCGTATTTACGACCGCGGAAGACACCTCCGCAAAAACCATCTATTTCCCCGACATTCGTCTCTCTGATGGCCCCACAATTCTCGCCGGTCGAGTTCAAGTACGGCACAATGGCGTTTGGCGCAGTGTTTGTACCAATTCAAAGAAGTAAGTGTTTTGAAATTTGTAATTTCGTACTAATTTAGCTTCAGTTGGACGCGGGCCGACATGGAGACGGCCTGCAGACAACTCGGCTTCCAGGGAGGGACTTTCTTCAATTGGTTCGACCGTCAGATGCCGTTGAAACCGCGACTTCTCTACGAAGAACCGAGATGTGTCGGAACGGAAAACTCTCTTTTTAATTGTCAGTGGGATAGTAGACAAATGGGGTCGGGGGTGTGTGACTATCATCCAGATTTAGCGATTGAGTGTTTGCCACGACACGATTTAACTTTGCCTTTCTGGAGGGGGATAAGATTCGAAGATGCGAAGTTTAATAAAATTTTGACTTTGTCGAACACTTTGTACGTGCCGATGTCGTTGTCGAAGTTGCATTACGTGCAGATTTTGTACGCGGGGGCTGGGCGAGATCAGAATGCCACCAGCGCTGTGGAAGTTGAGGGAATACCACCGATGATGGCGCAGTTGGAAATTATCAACTCCGCGTACAACGGCATCAACATCACAAGACCTGAGGGGCCGATTAGTATCAACAACTGCACTTTACGTAACAACAGAGGCTATGGTCTCTTTGTGAACTCTAGTTACGGTTCGACCCATATCGATGGGTGCACCATCAATGAGAACGGAGGTGATGGTATTAGATACGTGCGGGCGGAAGAACGCCCAGATGAAAGAACCGACAGGTCTGGATACAGCGACTTCTGCAACTTGGCGATGGTGTCCAGTCAAACCTTCCCCTTGCAGTTATACGCCGAACAAACAATCTTTGTGAACCAGATGAAGTCCTGTGATAAAGTCTTCAGTACTCGCTATGGTAGCGTCATTACTTTAACAATTTCACGAGTCGTTACAAAATTGAATGATAGCGCCACGGTGGAGGTTTATGACGGCTCCACTTTAAACCACCGCCTGTTGACTTCTTTTTCGCTCAGAAACAACACACGCATGCAATCTATTACAAGTACCGGAAGACAAATCTATGTGAAATTCCGGGCTGCCCCAAGAACTGAAACTGTCATGTTCATGAGGTTTCTTGCAGGTCCCACTAAGAGCTACGATTTAAATGTTAGTTACTCCGACGTTTCTGAGAATGTCGGTCGCGGCATCGCCGTAGACAACTTGAGGTCGCAGGTTCATGTTTATAAGTCTTCCGTGTCTAAAAACCAACACGTGGCTGGACTCCACGTGACCAGTGGCGTTGGAGACATCAACGTTACCGAAAGTCGCATTTCTTTCAACGAAGGGGATGGAATTAACATCACTTACACCGGAGGTAGCAGAAACATTTCGAGGTCTACTGTTAGTTCAAATTCTGGTTATGGTGTTGCTGTTTGGTTGAATAACACCCGGAAGACTGAATTCTTGATAGTCAACCAGACGACGGTGGTGCAGTATTCCGAAATTTACAAAAACCTCGACACGGGAATTCTCCACGGAAACTTCTGCGGCGAGTCTTTGTTCAATTTCACGGGAAACACTTTCAGGGATTCGGAAAACGACGCTTTAGAGATTCTCGCTTGTTGGAAACCGTCAAACATTTCAACGACGCTTCAGATAGGTCACAACAAGTTTATTAGCAACCACCGCATAGCGCTTCGAATCACCCCTGCTGTTAACCTCGATGCGAAAATAGAGTACAACCATTTCCGGCAAGGGTACTTTGGGGCGTTGTTGATCAAAAACAAGCCTCTGGAAGAATTCAACGTGCTAAGAACAAAAATAGAAGTAGTTCAAAACTACTTTATTAACAATTCCGGGACGTTTGTGGCGAACTTAGCTTTGTCTCCTTACGCTCAAGAACAATCTCTTTTATTCACTCGCAACTTTGTCCAACGGAACATCATCACAGAGCCGTTTCTACCTTCGGATGGTTCGGTTTCGGTGCTAAACCCGAGGAGTCGCGTCGCGGCGCCAGTTGTCGTCGGTTCTGACAACGTAGATATCTTCAGAAACATCATTGAGAATCCTGGGTCTAAGTACGAGATCGGGAGTCATCTCGAAGATCAAAGTAAATCCATCAATTGTACTTATAATTGGTTGGGAGGCAGTCGTGATGAAATCATTTTCCCACGACTTTTCCACCGATCAGAGCGCTACAATTTGGCGAAGATCAATTTCGTGCCGTTCCTTCTTCACAATTCGAACCCGACAACCACCAGGACCTCTCCTTACGAGAACCAACTGTACGTTCCGAAGTTTGTATCAGCAAACTCGAACAGAGTCGGTGGAGAAGTGGAAGGCGAAGAAACGTTAACCGCCGGAGAGTACATCGTCGACAAAGACATCAGTATTCGACCTGGAGGAAAATTAACATTGGATCCGGGAGTTACACTGCGTTTTCCGCCGTCTATTGGAATGATGGTCGGAGGAAAACTGGAAGCTCGAGGAACGGAACCTGACAGCATCAAATTCACGCTGAAAGAAGAAATAGTTTATGCCCCCGACAATGAAACGACAACTGAACTCTACGACACGGAAACGGAAATCCTGCCGACGGAATCCAAGATTCCGATTAGGTTACTAGGAGGAGCTACAGAGACAGAGGGGCGCCTCCAGATCAAAATCAATAACCAATGGGGCACTGTTTGTAACTACCGTTGGACGATCAAAAACGCCGCTTTGGTGTGTCAACAACTCGGTTATGTCCTCAACCCTGAAGACTGGTATCTGGAGCGCAACGAAATTCCAGCTGCCGGAACCGCGGAAGATGTTGTTTTATCCAATGTTGATTGCGATGATTTCGACTTAGATATCACAAAATGTAAAGCGGAGTCTAAAGGAAACTTTGAAAATTCTTGCAACCACGAGAACGACGTCGGAATCCGCTGCTACAAGTCATCTTGGGCCGGCGTGCGCTTTGGTGCTTTGGCTGAACGAAGTAACATGCAATACATGACCATCGAAAGGGCGGGATTACTAGACTACGCGACCAGCACCTTCAAATCTGCTCTTCAGATCGATTTCGCGCGTCACAACTTCGAGAACATCCGCGTTTCTGATAACTACCACCACGGTCTAGAAGTGTTGTACGCGGACATCTTCACCGACGACACCATAAACAAAATAAAAAATTCCGAATTCTCGAACAACAGAGGTGCGGGAATTAGTTTAAAACAACTGGGCTTCAATGTTTTTGGTAGCGTGGTGGAGAACAACTTCGTGGGGGTAAAACATGACCCTGTGTTAACAGGATTGCAACAAAGAGAGTTTGCAGGGTGGTTTTTAACCACTGAAGACAACACAAATGTGTATAAACCGATGATGATTCCTTTCAGTTCGAACCAAAACAGCATCCGCGTGGAACGAGGCGAAACTAAGTACTTGGTGACATCGAAGATTGTTGGAGAGAGTGTTGAGAAAGTGTACAGGTTCACTAGCGATCCAGGATGGGTTATTGGGATCCAGCTTTTGAACCCAATTGAGAATCGCAGCACCGAGAGTATTACTATTCAGGACGCGATCTCGTACAACCCGAGAGCCACGACTTGGGTGCTTAAACGCGATTTAACAGTGTTTCCAACGACTTCAAGCAGCCATGGGATTATCCTCGAGTACAGCAGTGGCAACTACGCTTTGGGTGGTACTGTTCTTGTGATCAGCACCATCAAAGCTCCAATTCAGAACGTGTATAAGCGGATCGTTAAAGGTCCCGTTCCCACAGTCACTTTCCGGAAGTCTAAGATCCGCAACAACCACTTTGGGCTTCATGCGTCGTATTACAATCGGTATTTAGACGAGCTAGGGAATCATTTCTTGCGCAAAGCCAACGAAACTTTTCAATTTTATGAGTGTGAGATTTCTCATAATCAGAACGAAGCGTTCTTTGTACATTCGCCTCATTGGGACTTGCATCGGAGTAACATTTCCGAGGTCATCATCATGGTTAACAATTCTTTGATCACGGATAACGGGAAAGGGTTTTATCACTTCTCGAGAGACATGAGGTCGTCCAACAACATTTTCCACTACGTTCTTCAGGATGACACCATCGAAAGGAACCACGCTGCAGGTTTTGAAATACATCTACCGTACGTTTGGCAGTACAACGAAAACTTCACGCATTCTGTCTACATGGATAACAACACTTGGACACATAACAGGAAATTCACTTTCAATATCGAAGGGCACTACGCGGTGGTTAACATTACTAATAACGTTTTCAATGATAATAATTGCGCCACTGGACTCATCTCAGTCGGAGGAATGGAAAAGAAGTTGTTGATTAGAAGAAATAAGTTTAACAACAACAGCGGCAAATTCGTTATCGAGTTTGTTTCAAACAGTCAGTCAGAGATCATCGGGGAAGTACCCGCTCAATTTAGCTTCAACGAGCTTAGGAACAATAGATTCGGAGTGGCTGGGCGAAGTTTTGGGATTCTGCAAGTGAAAAAGGACCCAACGAGTGTGGTCGCGTTCCGGGGAATCCAAAAAGTCAGCGTCTTCAGAAACCTATTCTCAGAGAATCAACTGGACTATCAATTGATCGCTGGGATTAACACCGCGAAGATTGATAGTCATCTCAACGTGCGTGAAAACTGGTGGGGTAGCAGCAATGAAGTCGAAATCAAAGACAAAATCTTCGATTTTGATGACTGGAACAACTACGCGATGGCCCAATTCAAGCCGTACCTTCTAGCTGACGATTTTGAATCGAGTTATTCGACCTCGTTTAATGGGAATACTTCCATGGACTTGAACCACCTCGGAGGTAGACTTACCAGTGACTTAGTGTTGTACAACCGCGGCATGCCTTATATCGTGCAATCGGACATAACTGTGATGCCAAAAGTTACTTTGACCATCGAGCCGGGGGTTGTGATGGAGTTTGCCCCCAATGTTGGTATTCTAGTTCTGGGGAGTTTAAAAGCGCAAGCTTACGAAGGTGCCGAGATCACCATGCGTCCTGCTTCGAAAACTGGATACATAGAATCGTACGAAGACAACCCCATAGTCCGCGAAAAGCGCCAAGTGGAGAACATGGTCGGCGAAGAAAGCATCCGATTGTGCCAAGGCCGGAGTTGCTACGACGGTGATGAGCGGACTCCACGCCAAGGTTTCTTGGAGTACTTCAACAAGACCACGCTTCAGTGGATTCCGATGTGTGATCCTCGTTTTACTGAGCGCAACGCCCAAGTAGTGTGCCGAGAACTCGGTTTTGACCCTCTGAACGCGTTCTTTGACCACGACATCAGAATTGAGTTCCACAGTAACTCCCTGTCGCGGATTTGGTCATGGCCTGAACCTCTCCAATGTAAAGGCACCGAGAAGAAATACGAAGATTGTCCCATCCGGTTGAACGGTCAACAATTCGGACACCGCCATCAGTGCAAATGGAACGCGAAGTTCGTTTTTATCCACTGTGGGGAAAGGAACTTGGAGCAAGGTTACGACTACTGGGGCGGGATCAGATTCGCCAACCCCGAATTCGAACAACAGTTGTACTCGTATAGGATTCATGACATCCACACGCACTCCACCATGCAAGTTGAAGAATCCGTAATGGAATACGTGAACATAATCGGCGCTGGGATTCTACACAACGAAAAATCCCCTGCGATCCAGAGCGTTATCAAGAGCCCGAGGATCAATTACGTGCACGTTTCTAAAAGTGCCTCTCACGGTATCAACTTGATATCTCCTTCAAACACGATGAACTTACTCTACAACACCGTGGAAGATTCCCTCGGCGTGGGAATCAACGTGTTGTCTCTCACCGGCGAAGGGCGCGAATCCCAAGAATCAAGCTTCACACCCTTAAAGAGTCTCAACATGCCGTACAACCTCTTCAGTTTGGTCGACATTTGCGACACCCACAAAGAAATCCGCATCGAAGAACGCGTTCTCGTTTACTACAAATACGACAACCACCCAGTTAACTGTATCAAGATTTTCAAGAGCGCCTACAACATCAAGCCTTTAGGATTCCGTCTTTTACAATTTAATCTGTTTAACTCGACGACGAAGTATGGAATTCCTGATTTTATCTCACTGTATGATGGGGATATTTATAACGTTTCCTCCACTCTGGTGGAGTATATAACCATGAGCACGCATAACGAGAAGAAGTTGGTTCGGACGAAACTACCAAGTCTGAGTGTGAAGTTGTTTGCAAACGGAGCGTCGTCAAATCATGGCTTCATCGCGGAAGTTGTAACTTTGCCGATTTCAGCGATTGGATTTAGTAAGTTAGGAGTGAAATTTTTCGCCCCCTAATTAATTTTTCAGACCGCGACGTGCAACACAACATCTCCTACTCCACCGTAAACAACAACAAAGAAGGCGCTGTTCTTTACGTGTCCGCCGGGGAAGTCAACCCTATTCTCACCATCGACAAGAACCAATTCCGTGACAACGGTGAAAAACTCTACGGCAACTTTACCACATGCAACGCTGCAGTGGAGATCGATATTCAGAACACACAGACGATTTTCTTCAGAGTGAGTCTTTCCACCTCTCTGCATAAAAATCAATACTTTTCGTTTTAGAACAACCATGTTGGAGGCAACCAAGGCGGATTATCCATCAAAGCAGATTCGCGAGGATCAGCGACTTCTTTGAAAGGCTACATCCATAATAATTTGTTTGTTAACAATAGCAATCTTCCGGTGCTTTACGTAGAAGGACGGCAATCCTCACCGTATCAAGAAGTTATAATTTACCGCAATTACTTCACTAGGAATGTTGCAAGATATCATAATAACATTATTCTCAAGCAGGTAGTCTCTAATTTCACTCTAAACTACGTGAAACGGAATGTTGGTCTCCAAAACCTAGAAGTGTCAGGATTTGACAAAGTGAGGCTTCCGATTTATCAAACGACGACACATAACGGCTTCTACCAGTAAGTTAACTTAAGTAAATTATAAAGAGCTACATTGTAGGATTTCAGCAATTATGCCGTTCATATCCATAGCAGGTCGACTGTCGTTGCAGGAACTGCAGGTCAACATTACGTGGATAACATATTCTTTAACCCAGATAACGATTACGAAATGATAACAGTGAACAGATCTTTGTAAGTAGTTTTTTTGAGGGTATTACGGTCACTATAGCTAGAGTAGAGTAGCTTAGCGAATATTTAGATAAAATGCGAATTCACATGATTAATTCAAAACAGTCGTTGCGGGATTTAGAGGTCAAATCTCAGAATGAAGTAATTGTTTGTTTGGGATTGAAAACCAGTTTTTGCTATGAGAATGATTGGACTTTGCATTAATTAGTACAGTAGTGGATTCATTTTTATGAGGGGATAGAAGAAGCAGACCGTAGAGACACTAATTTGGAACAGATTTTCGAACACATAAAATACCACAGAATGAAATCAGATTTTGCTTTTTGCAGACATTTATGAATATTCGCCCATTGTCACTAACAAAAGAAAACATCACATACAGTGGCGGCCAAAATGAAGTCTTACGGGTCGATTTCAAGTCACTGCGGTAACGCAAATTTGCAACCGTTGCCAAGATATGAGCAATGTGATTGGCGTTGCTATGTTGCAAATGGGATTTGCAGTAACGCAAGTCACACTTGAAATCGACCTCTTAGACCACATTTTTCTAAAATTGAGCTGTGTAAAACAAGCTTTCAAAGTAGGCGTAATAGTAGATTTTGTTATACGGCAGAAAAGTGGTACTTTTTGTCGAGCAATTAAATTGCAGTAGCGAGGCGAAGCGTAGCGTATGCAAAATTGGAAACAGCAAAGCCATTTTACGGCCAAATAACAAATACTACTTTTTCTCCAGACGTTAAATTCAGTTCTACGACCGACAATGAGTAAACGAAAATTGAACTAAAGCATGGATGGCTATGCATGTAGTTGTCATTGATGACATTTATTGTGAAAAATATTGGTTTCAAAGAGTTTCAAAGTTAAGATCGTGCAAGTGTCATACAAAATGTAAGTCTCAAATAGTAATCGTCACAAAAACTACTTTTTCTGCGTAGGCAGCAAAAGTGTTTTCCTACGACCCCATATGAAAGTGGCGTTTTCCACACGGTTAAATGACTCCGAAAGTTGATGATTTCGTACATCCATTTCCGAAAGTAAAAGTCACTAGTGTGATATGAATTTATCCGCACAGACCTGTCAAAATTGACAGTTATTTTGAAAAAGAAATGTAATTCTTGAATTTTTGTCTTAAATATCTAGACGATTCACTATAAACAACATGCATAATGGTAAAAATTAATTGGTTAGGTCGTTTCTGACAAATCACTTTTGACAGGTCTGTGCGGATATATTTATATCACAGTAGTGATTTTTACTTTCGTAAATGGATGAACAAAAACATCAACCATCTAAATATGTGGAATACGTTTCGTTTATATGAGGTCGTAGAAAAATGATATTTAGAATAACTAACTATAACTATTGTTCATTGGTGATTATGGAAGGTCGTAGGAAAAATAGTGTACATAACTCGTCGGAAACTGTCTTTCTTACACTCGTGTAATATCTGCACTCCGTACTTCCGTACTTGTTATGTAAATACAGGTTGTCCGGAAAGTCGCGCACCACCGTGAAACTATATCATCGGACAATGCCATAGATCACCGGAAAAATGTTAAAAAAAATCCATGTCTTCAATTTTTCGAGAAATGATGGGTTCAAAAGACAAAGTTTGATGCGAAAATTAACGATTTCTGTGCAATAATTTTACGTTCAAATAAATTTGTTACTTAAAGAACATTTTGCGCAAAGACATGGTGCAAAAAAAATCGGAAAAATCTTGTAAGAAATGCCCAAAAACTGTTAACAAAATTTTTGAATCAACAATCTCGATCAGTGTGGCATGGTTCACGTGAAACCATAGTTACATTACTCGTTCATGAGCCGACCTGACTAACGCCAACTGGGGGACCACCCAATTACCCCCTTTCAAGGTGGTGCGTCACTTTCCGGACAACCTGTATCTATTTCATGTTAACGAGCGCTTTCCACTACTTATAACAAAATTGCCTACTTTACTGTCTAAAAACGACTAAAAAATAGTGACTTTTTGTGACGTTTGGAGAAAATAGTAGATTTTGTTATATGGCAGAAAAGTGGTACTTTTTGTCGAGCAATTGCAGTAGCAAGGCGAAGCGTAGCGAATGCAAAATTGCGAGACAGCAAAGCCACTTTACGGCCAAATAACAAATACTACTTTTTCTCCCGACGTTAAATTCAGTTCCACGACCGACAATGAGTAAACCCAAAATGAACTAAAAACATGGATGGCTATGCATGTAGTTGTCATTGATGACATTTACTGTGAAAAATATTGGTTTCTAAAAAGAGTTTCAAAGTTAAGATCGTGCAAGTGCCATACAAAATGTAAATCTCAAATAGTAACCGTCACAAAAAGTACTTAATCTGCCTAGGCAGCAAAAGTGTTTCCATGTCAACGAGCGCTTATAACATGTCTACTTTACTGTCTAAAAACGACTAAAAAATAGTAACTTTTTGTGACGTTTGGAGAAAAAGATTATTATTGTAGGCTTAACAATGACATTAATAAAACAAACGAAAAAGATTACATTACATACAGTTGCAGATTACTTATACGGTGATTTGCTTACTTTCTTTTACTTTTAAATGCATTCGCAATCTCCAAAAAAACTACATTACAGGCATAGATTACCTCGTCGTTTAAAAGTTGCACTACTTTATTTTGGGCGTCACTGTAATACTTCCAATGTCTCATTGTAACACTTTCTACATCAAGGAAACCAAAAAAGTACTTATTATGAGACACTTGGTCATACAACACCATTGGTCTAAATATTTAGATTAAGGGCCGATTTCAAGTCGACTTTCTTGAAATCGGCCCGTAATTTCCATTTTATAAGCCTGAACTAACATTTTTTTGTTTTGTTGCATGGTGCATGCAGATTTGAATTCAACAGGTAAGATTTAGCATAGCAAATACATGTTTAGTAGCTTAGTTTGAAGCATTCTTAAAATGCTGCTTAGTCGTTGTGTTGCATGCACCCACCAATTGTACTTTTAAATTCTAATTTCTGTTCTCTCTAGCACATTACAACTGTGGAATACTAAAATCGACGCCGCTTACAACTACTGGGGTCTCAACAACACCTTGGGAGTAAGAGGGAGGATTAGGGACCAAAGTGACGATACACGACTTTTAGAAGTTATTTACACGCCTTTTCATTTGAACAATCGATCGATTTTACAGAGCGAAAAGTGTCCTCCGGGATGGAATTTAATAGGGGGGACGTGTTATATTTATATAGGCGCGCCCATGACTTTTTATGAAGCGAAAGCGTTTTGCCAGGTGAAATTTTCGTCTTTTGACTCCTAAATCTAATCTTAATCTCACAGAGCGACAACGCATCAGTGCCTTATCTACTGGGAAATTTGAACTACATCGAGCTGTACGACTTCCTGAGGTCTCAACAACAGTGGTACTTGTACTCTGATAGGGTGTGGGTGCAGCACATCGACAGAATAAACGAATGCACTGTCTTTGCATATCAGAGGGTCGAGTCGGACGTCTGTGGACAAAAACATCCTTTCTTGTGCGAAATAGGTAAATAACTAAGCGACAACCGTTGAATTAGCTCAACGCCATTCTTTTCAGACCCGAAAGTGTCCATCAGCATCCTCCCGCTAACCGACGACGTCGTCACCATTGCAGTCTTATGCAGTGTAGCCCTCGCTCTTATCCTCATCGGCGTCGTGGCGATCTGTTGGTGGAACAAATCGAAATTCCGCCAAACTCAACGACTAGAACGAAGGAACAGCATTCGGCAAAGCTTGCACTCGTTGCGTTCCGTTGGAAGTTTAGCTCCAGGAAGCTTCGCCGATGCGAGTTATCGACGGAAAGCTGCTCAACTCGTATGTTACCGGCGATGTGTGGCTTTGACTAATTTGTTGTTGCAGAGCACGAGATCTACGGATACTTTGACGAAGAGTTCGGATTATAAGAAGATGATCACGAATGGGTCTTTGGATAGTATGGAAAAATCGACGTACACGTCTTCCATCGAAGACAATCAATCGTATGATGTTTACGAGGCTCATAATCCTAATCCTGCTGCTTTTGCTTATAGCCCGACGATTGAGTACCATAAGTCTCCGAGTCGCTTCGAGAATCAGTACGCGAAGACGAATGGGTACGATCTAGGGTTTAAGAACGAAGGGTTTAGGGATAATTCGACTTTTGCTACCAACTCAAACTATCAATCAAGAGCTGAGAGTGTCCAGGAGAACACCAATGATGAAACCCCCATTATTCAAGATAATGGAGGACACAACGTGTCTTACCCTCCAAGCGAGTACTACAATACCGACACTTTACCATTGAGCAACACCTCAGATTCCACGTTAGATCTGAAGAAAGGAATCGACGATTTTAACAAGAACCGCAACTACGACCCGATTTACAGCAGGGAAAGACCGAACGCGAACGCGAACTTGATGAACGAACTAAAAAATCGGTTTCCTGTCGATGCTAGTTCACCGAGTTACTCAGAAAAACTGGAAAACCTTCAGTATTCTCCAGAGTTCAATACGGTGGCTTTGCCTGATCCTGACAGCAGACCCGCTTCTGCTGACGTTCTAGAAACTGATTTCGATCATCCCAAGCCCAAAACGCGGGCAAAGAGTGAAGTGCTCTTAGAGACTAATTTCGACTACACTCCTCCTGGTGGAAGCCCACAGCTCAACCACCCAATTACCGAATACAGTAGAAGTAAAAGTCAGCCTCTGGAGACAGCTATGTGAGGCTACTGTGATATAAGCTCGTACTGACTTTGTGTGTATCATCCGTTATGATGATTTGTGATACTAGGAACAATTATTAGTATTTTATGGCAATCACAAAACATGTGTTCGTTTTAAATTGTAACGTCCTGAAATTAACTATTTATTGTTTTTTACTGTTTCAAAATGACTGCTTTATTTATATTATAAGCTAGGAGGTCTCGGAGCCACCGACAAGACAAAATTGTTATGACTATCTTGTAAGTGCAATTAAAATATTTACTGTTATTTTGATAGCGAAGTGCTTTTTCTATTATGTTAGATGTTAAGAAATTTTATAGTGAATAAGATCTCGTTGTACATAACAAACTTTATTACAGAATAAAAAGATTCTTCCGATTCGTAAGGTTTGTCGCGATTTTTTACATTCCAATATCCAAAAACTCAAAGGATGAGAGATCCAACATTTCAAATTCTGTTAAAACAACACATATATTTGTCTTTCTTGTTTATTAACAATTTTGCTTGTTGTTTTAATCCCGGGTATGCTAATTAAACTAAAATGTAAATTTATTTATAACAACAAAACTGTTGATAACTAAGAAAAAACCACACGATTTTAAAGCATTTTAATTTATATTCCGTGATAACCTACCGAAGGTGAAGGCAACGAAGAAAAAACAGTTGTGTAATAATTTTCAGTTCAAAAGAAAACTCTGAAAAGAGCCGACATCCTCCATAAAATAATTTTATTTCGTGAGCTAATGAAAATACTTCCAATTTATAAATTCTGACGAAAATACGTCGTAACCTGTGGTCATTTTTGAGTTTATTGGTGTCGTAAATTTCCACACAAAGGTTCAATGGGCGGTTTTTATAATTCGAGACGAGTTTTATCATTATCATATCCATGTCCCAGATGGTCATTTTAAAAGCAGTTGATGCATTAGACTACTATATGGGTCTGTTCAGCACTCATTTGTGTTTTTAAAGGTATTTTAAAAAGCGAATATTTCAAGGATTTTGCCATATTTGGAAGGGATTTTAATAACAAAGTGAATAAAGAGAAAGAAGCAATCTTCTAGTACTTTTATATAATTTTGTTTTTATTCTTGATATTCATATTAATTTTCTTTTTCACTGAAAGAATAAAACAATTACAAAATTCAAAGTACCCATTGTTTGGTTTTTCTTAAACACTTAAAAAGTGCAATTTATCTTCCATATCATCAAACCTTATCGAGATCGAAATTGTTAGGTAAATTATAAAAGTTACCGTTTTTTCCACGGTCTCGGTTATAACTTGACGAGGTGTAATCTGTACAATTCTTTAATAAAACGTCTTTTTGTCTTTTTTTTAAATTGTTTAAACATCTAATAAAACAAAGTGAGACGCGTTTATTCGTTACGTGAACCTAAATTTTTGTCAAAGGACATTGTTTTACGTTGTCTTAAACTCAACTGTGTTATCACAGAAAGGTAAAAAAAGTAGTTAAAAGTATCGAGTAAAAATTAATAAAATATACACAAAAGGTCGAATATTTTAGACAGGATGTTTTTGTGATGTTCAATGTTTACATACAAAGTAACCTCTGACAATTGTATATAGAAATATCACGGTTTTAGATATTTTGATTTCTTACTTTACTAAATTGATAATTCTGTTAAAATTACTAAATTCGCAGGACAAACAATAATAAAATAAAGTCAACCACAGCCATTTTGGCCGCGCTATCATGCACGATCATGCAGTTCAGTTATGTACAGTTCACCCAACGATCAAGTGCGGTTATGGCTTTGACTTTTTAAATCGTGTCAAGCCTTTTCACCGCAATTCCATAAACATAGTAACTCTCAAGTGGTTGGGTTTAATCTGTCTTGAAATGAACCGCAATAAGTGTACTCAAAATACAGCTAGCCTAGGGTTTATCATTCTGATAGCGCAGTTAATTGAAACATTACAGTGACAATTATTATTAATTGGACAGAAACAGGGGAGAAATTCTTGGCATTTTTCTTTCTTAATTTACTCATCCATATTGTTATAATGTATTTATTCTTAATTTTTTGGAGCTATCCGATTGATATCTCAGGGCCCGATTTCAAGTCACTGGCGCAAAATTGCGTTGACGCAATTGATAAGGTAGCATCACTTTGATTGGGGTTGCTAAGACGCAACTCTGATTTGCAATGCCGCAAGTCAACATGAAATTGGGCCCTCAGACGACAATTTATTGATCACTACATATAATTATTTTTTTATTTCGCGTTCCTAATGAAGATATTTCGATACGCGTTTGAGCGTATTTCGGTATCGTAATGGACCAATCCCGTGCCAATATATCCAGGAACATATATTTTTCTTAGGTTTGCAGCAGACAAACTGTCAACATGCCGTCAACGTTGACAATTTAGATTTTGGTTTTGAAAAACCATGATAAATCGATCAATAAACTATTATTTCTTGTCCATCGGAGAAAAACTCTTTGGATGCAAGAGAACCATCATGATCATGATCTCTTGGCTCCCTTGAGCTCCGGTAACCTCAAAACGTCAACCTGTCAAACTGACTGAAATTGGATTTGGCTACTTCGAATTTTTTTCTCGAACATTTTGCAAATGCCAACTACCCTAAAATTCCCTATATTTCGAAATCAAGTTTTTTCGCTTAAAATAAGGCGAAATAGAAAAAATTGCGTATGAAACTTGTTCATAATGCATTTTGCCGCACTTACTACTTTACGACGCAATCACGATTTTTCGAGTGGAACACGAAAAAAAATTGGCTCCGCTTCCATTTGCCCAGAAACACGCGACGTCAAGTGTATGACTCAGTTTAGCCTTCTTGACTCATGACTTTTAAAATTTTAAAATTGCAAAACTCTTTACCCTGACTGAAAAACTTTCTCGCACGAACGTCACGAGATAGAATTCAACTTCATTGTTTCATTGTTTCGTTTTATAAAACTATGTTTATAAAATCATTGTGAATCAATTAATGTTACGCTTGCTACAAGGTGTTTATAAATGTTTCTAGTATCAAGGGTGGCTATGAAATGTTAAGGAAATTTGCCGCTCATTACAAATGTGAGTTTAGATTTTTCAACTGACATTTGTAGTTAACCTGAAACATGAAACAAAGTAAGTTTACAAAAAAAACCGTTCTAATTGTGTTTTGAAACCTGAAAATTATAAAATTGGTCATAAAACCGTAACTGAAACCTCGTTGACGTAAGTGACATTATAAAAAAATTCAAGATAGTTAGATTCACTATGACAACAAAGTGGCAAAATAGTGCACGACAGGAACACCAAGGCCACCCTTGATGCTAGAAACATTTATAAACACCTTGTATTTTAGCACTAATACGAAGACATACAAGCGGTGTGCACAATTTAAATACATATTTAGGTAGTTTTTAAAACTGCTGAATGAAAATATTTTTTTTGGTTAATTTCAAAGCAAATAAGACCCAACCACATGAGGATTATGTTGCATAAGATTGCCGGTAAGGTGGCTGTAAAAGATTTAAAAAGTCAAAGCCACAACCGCACTATATCTTTGGGTGAACTTTAGGAGCAATACAAATTACCCGAGTCCAAAATGGGCAATCTGTTTGTATTTTTTTTAATACAAACAGTTTCATGAGCCGAAGGCAAATTTTAACTTTTTTAATATACCTTAAAAACGGTAAAACACCGTGAAATTAGTGGCGAACAGGCCTATGACCTCCAGGTTTATCTTTCCGTTTTGGAAAACAAACGTTATCAGTCTCTGTAAAGCAACGAATTTTAAAATTGTTTTTGTGGACCAGATAAACTGTTATGTAAGTTTTATTTACTAAACAATGACCTGTGTACGTAAATCAGGGCATTTCCATTTGTGGGAGAAGTAAAAAATCTTGATAGCAAAAATTTTATATTTCCGTCGGAAAACTAAACAATTAAACTCGCTTAAAAATTCCGACATGTTTCGGTTTATGGCTAATACTTTATTTATGGCAGCGAGCAAGAATTTTAACCAGAAAACACTTTTATTGTGACGATAAATATTTATCTCGGAAAAAGTTTTTTGTGCTTTTTCCTCCACGCAATGAAAATTGGTTCTCATTCTTAAAAAGTCTGTTGTACCTAACAATGGAGTCATCCTAAAATAACAATGTTCTCATAAATTAACAAACCATGTTAATTTAATTATCTCTGAAGAATTCAAGCAGCCAAGGACGCTTCAAATTCGTGCTTTAGATAAAGGAACATGTAACAAATATAAAGATTCACAGCCCAGATTACACTCGTTTGGGAATCGAGCTTTTATTACACATTGTTCAAACTAAACAGTTTTTCTCTTGAAATTTTAGTTGAATCAAAGCTAAAGTCTCCAAATTATTACATACGACATTCCATGCACTAATTAAAAAAATCCCAATTTGGGGGAACGGATTAAGAAAAACAACCAAGCACACATGCAATATAATTAAAAGCCCTTTTTAATACAAAATTCTGTAACCTTCAAAGACCAATTCATCATCCTCTCAGTCTTTGTTTGTTTTGAAAACATTCTTGTTTTTCCAGCTCGTATCTTTCATAACTAGAAATAAACAAATTCAAAAAACAACGCTCCTCTTTTCATCGCGGTTTTAATTTGTATTTTATCTTCCACAAGATATTATTTTTTACACGTGGAGCACTCAGGCTGGGTTGTGGGGGTTGTTAATCCGACCCTGTCATCATCTGGAATTAATAAAAGGAGAACGTCGTCAGAAAAAATTCGTATTTCTCGGAATATTATTTCATTAAGCTGCAACAAAAATGGAGATCTTCGAAGAATCTCAGGTTTGTGGAGCGCGCGAGGGAGTAATTAGTTTAATTAGACCATGAAATTGGCGGCAAAACAATGATGTTGGTTATGTTACGTTATGATTATGAAGAAACAGATTGTGTGCGGGAGCGGGAGGGCTTTTATCGAGCTGGCAACGTGTGGGAGCTTTTCGTTTTTGTCTAATAACTCCGAAAGATTAGTAGTCAATTTCTTTCTGGTAATTTCTTATTCTGTTGCTGTTGAGAAAGAAGATTTACCTCTCATAATCCTTTAAAATGCCCCATTAGTTCTACGAGGCAAAAAAGAACTAAGAGGATGTCGAAACGAGTCAGATTTAGAACCGAACAATGCTTTGATGAATCGCTAAAAATGGCTTCTTAGGAAAAGTGTTGGAAAACAGTTTGTACATTTTCCCTTCCTGTCCCAAGTTTGTGCAAACCAATTTAGTTGTGGTTTCGTTTTTTACTATTATTCATTTCTCGCCTGTGTGCGCCGTTTTCAATTAACCGCTCCGATTTGAGA
This sequence comes from Gnatocerus cornutus, assembly GCA_029298725.1. Lineage (NCBI taxonomy): Eukaryota > Metazoa > Arthropoda > Insecta > Coleoptera > Tenebrionidae > Gnatocerus > Gnatocerus cornutus. Next base: position 8,630,977 of record CM055516.1, read on the forward strand.
AATTATCTAAAAGTGCAGCGAGGTAAGAAACGAGAACCGCTCCTCTCGACCATACATTTTGGTCCATTGAGTAATAACGAGCGTAACTTTTCCATCACCTCATCATCGAAAGCCGTTCCATGTGTATGAAAGAAAAGTCTGCCTCAGACAAAGGCATAAGCGTCCATTTGCCGCTTCCACTCAATGGCAGTATTTTAGAAAAAAGCTGGGAAAGCATACTAACACATATAAGGTCTCCGGTCCAAGCTGAGCCGGATCGGTGTGCTGCGTCTTTGTCTTGCTTGTGGAAATTGATCGGCAGCTCCACGCACGTCGGTTAGTTTTACACTTGTAGTTTCTAGCTTACGCTACGCCAACGAGGGGGCTATTATGCAACCGCTGTGTGTGAGACAGAAAAGCATTATGCAGACGAGAAGAGAGCACAACAAACCGGCGAAGACCAATCACAGACCGCTTGGGAATCAGACCTACCTTTGTCATCAATGGGTTACCGGCGAGTCCAAGTCGGCTGTGGGGGGCGGCCGCAGCCGTCGCGACGCCGATTCTAAACGAAAAATTTGTTTTTTTCCCATGGAAATGACGGGGTTGGATTTTGGAGGGTTTTGTTTGATGAGGGGTCGGTGAAAACTGTCCATTTTCCCGGTGAAAAGCAGTTTTTGTGGGGACGGTCGGTGGCGGCCTCCCCCCGGTAGTATTAATAGACTGTTTACGGCACGCAGCGCACTTACTAGACGTACAATCAGTAGTAGAACGTCTCGCTCGGAGTGAGGAGCTACTTCGTGTGTGTTGAAATGCAAACCGGTTGTCTTTAGGGGTGCGAAATTCGGGATGGTTTCGCGAGTTGGTGTCGATTTTCAGTGAAGAAGAAAGAAAAAAAGCGTCAAAGTGGCGACGAAAGCAGGAGCCAAGTCCCGGAAGGAAAATATGCTCAAGTTCCTCACCCACAAACTGCGGACTCATTCGATAAACGAAGATAATTACGTCGAAAAGGTGTGTATGGCGAAGATGCGTTTGTATCGAAATTAACCTCATTGAAGGTCATATCCGAGTGAAAAATGGCTGCCCCGACGAAAGCTCCGAACAAAGGAATGCATGTTCCGGGTCCATTTTTAGCGCTCGTAGGACCCGGAAAGCGCTCCGGCACCCGGATTTGTCAAATTACGACAAATATCGCGATCGGGGCGATTGTTCTTCACCGGTTTCGTGAACATCTAACGTAGATTCTTCCTTTCCGTAGGCAGATGAAGATCGCGACTCCGGGACCGAATCCGACGAGGAAATAGATGACCCGGACTTACCTTCAGGTAAGTCCATTTTCCTCCACTTTCACTCGAACATCATCTCCGTGGTCATTGCCGTCTCCTGTTTATTTTTAACACCTTCCTGCGGACGATCAATGATACCCTCGAAATATTCCTGCCACGCATCATTACTTTCTAATAACCGGAGAAATATTTCTGTACCTTACCCTATCTAAATATGGATTTCATGAGCGAGGTCGTGACCCGTGCAGCTTTTCTGTTTGCGATAAGCATAATTCAGGATCATGCATCAAAGGTGGACTTGTTTGTTCTTGTATCCTGCAGACACGACACGTCACCACTTTGTTGATGCACGCATACTTATTCCAACTTATTTCAAATTTAATCCGTTACGGTACTGGTAAACATGGCATTATGTCGCCGCTACGAACGACAATGCCGGTATTGAAAACTTATCAATAGTTGGCAAACTTTCCATGCAGATTTTTCGGTGACAAGGGCGAAACATAACGAGCAAGATAATTCCGTAACAAACACGAGTCAGAATAATGAGCCATTTTTCCGTGACGTTCGTTCCAAAAGGCATAAACTTCAATTACCGAACAATCGACTAATACACTGCCAAACCCCTTTGTTACTCTTCTTTTCTTCAAAAACGGTTAAGACATAAAACACAATTACTTCAACTGTCGAAAGCAATTCATGAAACCTTTTCAAACCAGAGAACGCCAAACGGCGAAATTAAATTGTTATATGACAGTTGTCAATATACCTGAGACGATCCATTTTTCATCAAAATATTTTCCTACTCTCAATTTCTACATTGTTCAGAGTTCCGAACTAATATGTGGTGAATTACTCGCATTGTTTGGAAATTGTTGGCCGTTTTCGGGATTGCGTTGCTTCTAGTTGGAGTACTCAATTTTGTTGATTACTTTTATTGATTTATATTACTTTATCTTCGTTTAAACGACTCCGATGTGTAATTAATTTTTTATTGCGACCGCACATATGAAAAGTTTCATTGCTTTTCTTTGTCATCAAATGAAAAACCACCAAACCAATGGGAACATACATAAACGTACACATAATTTATTTCCAAAGTTCTAATAGTTTTCCCGGACGAGAATCTACAAAGAATTAAAGGATTTAGAAAATATCAGACAATGCGAACTAATCTAATAAGATTAAAATACAGGGTGATTCTTATTAATATTAATCAAAGGGTGCGATTTTGCTCAAGTTAGAAACAACTGCGAGTTTTGCACCGGTGAACGTTATTTTGTTATTTGTCACCCAGCATAACTATAAGACAAGCTCACAAAAAGTGTTCATGTGTCTTGTAACAACCATAATTCGCAAATCTAACAATTACACCTGACTTGACAGATGACAGATCACTTGCAAACTAGCTATAGGTGGCACTGTGAAACAACAATATGTCGGCCCATTGAAGGATGCACTTTTGCATTGCGGCCGTTTACAACACAAAAAATCAAGAAATAAACCCACTTCTAACACCACAGAACTCTTCCCACATGAAAAAACACACATTAACAGCAAAAAACGCGAAATTTTAACACGTGTTTATCCTTCAACGGACAGTTTAGATTTTTTCCGCTGCACGACGCGTCGACCTCTCGGGTTGCCCAATGGCGCATCATGTGGTAACATTTCGCGGTAAAACAAATTCATTTTAAATGTCCAAAATGTGCTTTGACTACACTAGATTTGCATCATTGCAGTTTGCATTAATGGTGCATAACAAGTAACAGTAGTTCAATGTTCAATATTGCGGAAAAATAATTAATTAATGCATGCACCTTAACTCCCGTCAATTCTACGCTTATGTGTAACACGTTCAATTAGTAGCGAATTGCACTACGCCCTACGTCAAAATTTGCAAAGCCGTCTATGATTAATATTAATAAGAATCACTTTATACTTACATACAGGGTGTCCCAGAACTCATGAAAGGGAGGGTGCCGACAGCAATACAGATGGCAAATTTCAAAACAAAAATTGATAAACTTTAATAAAGGATTAAAAATTAACAACCAATCCCAGAAGCTTATGCTAGAGGTGGAGTAAAAGGCCATCTCAATTTCCTAGGCAACGAGAGTATGTGTCCACAGTTACCGATGTTCAAATTCTGTTCAGCTTTCGGATTAGCTACCGTTTTTTTTGTCTTAACTCGATTGTTTTTGAGTTAAAAATTTTTTTTAGGCGACTTCAACTGAAAATGAAATTTTTAAGTCTCAAAAGCGGCCTAAAAGTAAGTCTTTTCTGGCCGCAAACATTTTTGGCCGATCTATAGTGGCGCCATCTGCCCATAGTTTTGCATATTACATCAAGATCCGACATTACCCCCACTTTTATAATTATTTGAGTAAAATCAAACCGCCAAACTGATGTGAAGTGCAACAAAGACGTTTTGAATTATTGAAAATGAACATGTCTAGCAGTGCTGCTGCAACAACATCAAAAAGCACATCAAACCTAATTCATACAAATTGTGAAGCTACACATGCCGAAACTGCAAATGAAAATAAAGACAATATGAACTTTTCTGAAGAATTCATAAATATTTACAATTATTCAGTTATTATAAATGATTAAATCAATAAATCAAAAATAAAAATTAATTAATTTGTAAATTTAATGATGTCGCCTAAAAAATCTTGTGGCCAAAAAGTGCCAAACTCGAAGAAACTGAGACAAATTTAATTTACAAATAATCCGTTTTGATGTCAGGTATAAATATCGCAGTTCGACGAGGATTTAATGCTAAAGTTTTCTTTGGATTTCGACAGTTTTTATTAAAATTGACGGCGTGATCGTCGCTTTAGCAAACAAAATTTGCATCAAAACAGTGTAAATACTTTTGAAGTATCTCCCAACAGCCAAGGCGGCTTCAGGTTTAATTTTACACTTGGTTTTACTTTAATTAGCATGCACTTTCCGGTTTTTTTCTCGCTTCTATTAAATTCGGAACGCTAAAAAACATTCACATTATGTTTTAACACGTTGTAATATTTGTGAAAGTTAGGAAGTTGCTTATTGGATATTACGAAATTGTTAATAAGAAATTCGCCAATGTTTTATTACGACGATTTTGGTTGTTAGATGTGAGTCGCCTATCGATTTTATAATTGTCGGTAGAATTAAATGATTGATAAATATAGTGTGATAGACACAGTGAATGAAAAAACATTTCCCTTAATGGAACGTAATTATTTCGTAATTTCCAAGTCTCCCTTAATTGCTACTTCAAAGAATGCACAGAAATACAACAGCGTTGTTGCTACAAAATTACGTAGGTGGTCGCTAGTTTTCCATTTCTTATTTTATATCAAAGAGAAGCCATTTTAATGAAGTCGACTCGGAGGTAGATAACTCACAATGGAAATATTTTATTTAATAATCTCGTTGCCCGAGCAATGGTTATGAAAACTGCAAGAGTTGTTCAAGGTAACGGTAGCACCAATTTTCAGTGTGATAACGAGAAAAATCAACTAACTGTGCGCTCAAAATGACTCATATTCAAGTTTGTAGTTATCTATTGCGGTTTTTGCAATGAAAAGTAATGTGGGATGGTTATTGATTTGCTTGAAAGTGTACAACACGAGAGAGGTTTTTTGATCTGTTTTTCCGATCGATGGCAAGACTATTGTTTGAATTATAAATGTTGCGACATTTGTAGTGGTGTAATAATAACCATTTCAGACGTTTATTTAAATATTAGCATTGTGATAGAAAGAGATAAAAATACGAGTGCGATAACAAAGCGGTGGAAGTCGAGATTTTTTCGAGTAATTACACGACTACTCATTGTTTATTTATAAAGGTTAATTAACCACACCGCTGGTCGGACCTTAAAAAGCTGCGTACTTTTAATGCCCCTGAAAACTGCTGGAAATATATTCCAAAAACTTCAGAACGACTGGCGGGGCAATATTTCATTTCGATTATATTTCTACTTGGAATGGGCATCATTATAACTTTATTATGAGGTGTTTAGAATTTCAAAATAGATATCACTTTTTGGGTTCTGTATAAAATTTCAATTGAAACACACTAAAAATACGTATTGGTTGGCTGCCAGTGACTTGTTTTCGTAATTGACTCTTGGGCATTAACTCAAGTTTTTTATAACTCCACCACAATAGAATAATGTGAGAAGAGTACTTGTTGATGTGTAGCATTGAAGCGAAAAAAGCAGTGTCGTTGCTCTTTGAATTTTGGCCGAGATTCAAAAGAATGCATACTTTTATCGGCGGTTTAAGAATAAACAGTGAGGGCATTTGTCAACAATTACGCGTTGCACCAAACCGAGCCATGATGGATTTGCTTGAGTGTTAGTTTTTATCGATTCGTGTTAAAGGAATTCACACATGATGTATTGTCTGTGAAACGCTTTCTAGCAGTTTCGAAACGCAACAATAAAAATGTTTAGGAAGGATTTGCAACAGATTAATTGTTAACGTTTCATTAGGTACCAATGTCATAAAAGGTATCGCAATAAATTTGTTATGGGAAAGGAAATAACAAGCGCAAGGTTTTTATACTCAAACTTTTATTACAGGATTTCCAAAATTCTGGCGCCACTTTGATTTAACACAACATCACTTTAATTACAAAAACTAGTCAAATTTTGGAGGAAATTTATAGTGAAGTCCATTTGGCTCCATCAGGTCAGGGTTATAAAATAAGTTTTTTGCGTTCACTTTGTAACAACTTGCAGAACCATAAAACTCTATAATAGGTATATCATTCATTAGAAAGGTAATTAAATAAGCTTCCCAACGAACTATAGAAGTCGCCGGGAGAGTTAGTTTTTGCCAAGGTATTTGAGATAAACTAATGAAAATTTCGAAAAACGAACGGTTTTTCAAAACTTTAGAGCTCCTAAGTTAGTATTTTGATTTTTTATTGCAATACGTCATTATAAAGGTTGAGATCTCTGCTTTCTAAAGTGGTGCTAAACAAGTTATTATCTCTTGCCATTTGGAAGTTACACACGACAAAGAATATGAAGTGATTTTTAGAAATAAATCATGTGTTTTTGAAGATTTTGTAAAAATTTTGAAAATCCAGAAAATTGTAGTTTTTTGATAAATCTCGCGTTTCTAAATGATTTCACTGGTTAGAATGGAAGATCATAGATGAAAATTATGCAACAATTGTTAAAAAGTTTGTTTATCGAGTTTTCTACAATTTAAAAAAAATTGAAGATCAATCTAGTTAATTTTGATATTTTATTTATTTATAAAGAAAAGCTTGAAACCTACAAAACCACCAATTTTTATCAAGATTCAACGGTTGAATTGCAAGAAAACCGAAATCTGCACGAAATCATCAAAATTCTTAGAGAAATCCGCTTATTTCGATGCAAAACGACGACTTTTCGCTGACTTTTGCTGTTTGTTGGTTTGAATTCGCAAAGAAGAGCTCGAAATCTACAAAACCATCAATTTTTATCAAGATTCAACGGCTGAATTGCAAGAAAACAGCAGAAATCTGCACTAAATCATCAAATTTCTTTAAGAAATCCGCTTATTTTGATGCAAATCGACGATTTCTCGCTGATTTTCGATGTTTTCTGGCTTGAATTCGCAAAAAAGAGCTCGAAATCTACAAAACCACCAATTTTTATCAAGATTCAACGGCTGAATTGCAAGAAAACAGCAGAAATCTGCACTAAATCATCAAATTTCTTTAAGAAATCCGCTTATTTTGATGCAAATCGACGATTTCTCGCTGATTTTCGATGTTTTCTGGCTTGAATTCGCAAAGAAGAGCTCGGGATCTACAAAATCACCAATTTTTATTAAGATTCAAAGGTTCAATTGCAAGAAAACAGCAGAAATCTGCACGAAATCATCAAATTTTTTTGAGAAATCCGCTTATTTTGATGCAAAAAAAGTTCAAGTGCTGATACAAAAAATAAATTTTCAGTGACATTCACATCCCCGTTTTGTGCTAACTTTCTGATAGATTGACGATTATTTGTGAGTAATTCATGGTGTTTTCCCAAAAAATCTTTTAAAAATTTCCACGCTCTAATTTTTTTGGCCAATAGCAAACTCAGAACTCTACATCTTCAAGAAATTTTCTAAAATGTATTATTATTTACTGCATTAGTATATATTAAAGTCATTAAATTCAATATTTGTCCTGAAATTAGGATTTTATACCCATAGCATTATTTTTTTATGAAATCACCAAAAAACTTTTTTTAAAAAGTTAATTTTTGAAAAACTTTATTGTTTTTTGTTCTGCAGCTTCTAAACAATAAGAGATAGGAATGCATTTGTCAGCGCATCAAAAAGGCAAGATCTTAATCTTTTCAATGATGCATTACAATAAAAAATCGATAATAATTCTTGAGTTCAATGCAAAATTGTATATGAAAATCACTAAAAACGGCGATTTTTTTTTGGGACAAATCAAGTTTTTCAAAAATATCATGAAAAGTACTAATCTTAGCGATGAGTTTTTTTAGGTCGTTGGAAAGCTTATTGAATTTGCTTTTCAAAACACTGTCGAGCAATCTCATAACTTTTGCAAACTTTTAAGAAAAATCGAAATAAATAAATTTTGAACAATTGAACCTCAAAAACTATGTTTTCACCAATATCTCTGAATCCGGACCTGAAGGAGCAAAACGGACTTCAGATTCGGAATCAGGAGGCCATTCCACTTTAGAAATGACTTTCCACTTCTCTAGTACACATTTTTTCCAAAACTGATTGACTAGTGAAATTAGTCGAATTTACTTCAGTTCCATGACTTTGCTTTAACTTTGAAAATAAATAAAATAAATTCTTTACACGCGTTTTTTTTTATTCCATGTATAATTGTCATTTCCGTGTAATTACACTGTACTTGTATTTACCATACTAATTAACAGTTTAATCACTTAAGGTTTTCCGATGCTATTAGATGTTATTGCAATGATAATTATGCGATTACATATTGAAACAAAGTAAGTGCAGTTTTTCCAACCTTGAGTCTAAAATCCGTCCAATCTCAGTTCTATCGCCTTAGTAGTCGTAAATAATGTTCATGTCACAACAAAATACCAGTGAATATTCAAAAAATCTAAATTGCAAATGGTTGTTTTATGACTAATATTGGAACATATGTAGGTATCTCATTATTATGGAAATGAATTTTTTGCACGGAAAATATTACTATTTGCCAAGTTTTTTTCAATTAATCAGTACGATCGCATGAAATTGTAATTTTTGTAAAGTCTGCAGCTTTCAGAAATTCCGGCGTGGGAGTAAATTCCGTTTCAATTCATCAGAATAATCCATTTTATTCCCCATTGTTGTATAATTCCTTTTGTGGGTTTGATTTTTTCGTTAATTTTCTAACAGTTTTAGATTAGATTTCGTCGATATCGTTGTAATTGGGTGATTGATAATGATTACAAGTTATGATAAGTAAATGTAGCGGCAACTAGTCTCGAATATTTTTAGAACCAGTTTCGAAGTTGTGTAACTGTTTGCTTTTCCAATGTGTGCATCGAACATGACCTCTGTTAATTATCGGTGTTGCACACTCTTTCTGATTTGCTAAATCCTTCACTTCATTTTACCATTCCTTCCTCGCTTTCAACGTTAATTTGTGTTAATTATAGCACGCAGTGTTCTCGTGGAAATCATTTAGCATTGCCATTATTTCGGTGCTCACAGATCTATGAAATTTTAAATTCGTTCACCTTGACTTGAGTGAAAAGGATCTAAGATCCAAAATGGAAGCGAACTCATTTTCAAAAAATTTCACAGATCGGAAGACAATTTAAAGCACGAGTCTAGACAAAAAATGAAATTATTTCTCCGGGATGTTATGAGTTTTTTGATGTTGCGAACGCTGTAATTTACAGATTCGCCGGGCTCAAAGCAACACAAATAAAAAATATTTTTAGCGGAAGTTCTACCGATAGACTCGGAAAGTAACAATAGACATATCGATCAGTAAATATGAGAGATGTGAATTTTTTTCCAAAGCCTTGTTTTGCGTTACTTTTGGAATGAAGAGAATTTCCGTGCAATGCTCAAAATCATATTCAATCGCTCCGAAAAAATCCAATTCAAGCGTGCAATTTAATAACAATATTTTGCATCATAATTAAATTCCTTTTTAAACATTGAATTCAGTCACAAATTTCAGCCGCATAATATTCGATTCGGGAAATAATTACTCGCATCCATTAACTGGCAAGTTTCGTAGCCAATGACCGAAAATTGGAATTTGATTCATTCCGTGTAATTCAAAACTTTGCAATGATGGATTCGGTTGTTACACCGAATATCAAAAAGTGTGTTTTCTAATTAGACCGGTCCACAATGGGCAATTATAGTTCCATTTTGGGGGGAAAGTGCTCGTAATTTCTGGTAGCATTGTCCCAGAAGGATCGTTGCTTTCACGGGAATTTGAACGAATGGGCTTTCGGGTTCCATAAGTAACACATGCGGAAACGGAAGGGTAAAACAATATCTAAAAAATCCCAAGTAGCTACCGCAGATAATCACAAACCTGAAGCACCAATCGAAAATAAAATGATGACACTTTACTCAAGTATTGTCGTTTTAAATTACTTCTAGACCCGCCAAAGCTTGACTTTTCCAAATCCACCATAACGTTAATAGGTTTCCAAGTTGCATGATCTGTTTAATTAAAATTTTACGATTGTAACTCGTGTAAAATTCAATTTAAAAGTCATTTAATATCTTTAATAGATGCGCTGACGCAAAAAAGCAAACTGTAACTCTGCGTGAAATTGTGTTCTTAGTTAATATTTTCTTTCGAGCTCTTCAAATAAACGCTTCTCTTCATGAAATTGATTTCACCTTTCCTTTTAGCGCAATCCTTTGTCCAAACAACAAATTCTGCGTTAATATCTGGAATGTTTAAATATAGCATGAAACAAAGTCTTTGAGAGCTTGTAGGGATGCAACAATTATCCTTGAGCTTTTATGTAAAGTTCGACGTTCGGAAGTTTGTTTAGGTGTTCGAATTTTTGCAGGGAAACCCAAAAATTTCTTCTTTTAGTTGGTGGACTGCACGTTGGCGGCGATATTTAGTTTTAGAAAATAAAACATTCGCAGTTGAAAAACGATTTTAAACGAGTTCTTTGTTCTTTTCCCCTGATCAATACGTCAACATACTAGTCTGACTGAAAATATTTACACCTCTTGTAGAGGTAAGCATTACAATTTGCAATTACATGACTTTGGCGTTGCTGCTGGTGAAACTATACATGCTAATTACCGATAACAGAGGTGGTAGTTTTAGTTTATTTTTTTTGAAAAATGGCGGTCTTTCATGGAGCTTGGTAGCAAACACGGAGGGGTAATTCGATGAATATTAAAACGCCATTCGAATCCTCATCTGTGTAGGATTACTCAGGATTACTCCAATTAAACATCATCATGTTCCTTTGAGCACAAATCTATTTAGCAATACAAACTTAATAACACGATCATTATGCGTTCACAGTGTTGTGAAATAACAATCGATTGGCCGAAACGGAAACGTAAATAATGGAAATGCACTCCGATTAATAATTGCTTTCATTCTAGATTTAGTATTTCGCGCCTTTGCTTTTGAATAATTCACATGATGTGTGTCCGTCGGACCTTAATCACAGAAATCTGGACGATTTCTCGCCACTTTTCTCCTGCCAATCAGGATATGAATTAGTTAGCGCCTTCATTTCGTCGTAAACTACCGTCAGAAACTCAAGATGGATTATTGCGGAATTCCTGGCGTTGCCATTAATGTGCAATTCTAGATGATTAGGATAAAAACCTCGTGCAATTTTCTTCGGGATAAATCAGACGGTGCAGACAAAATGGACGTTGGAAATTTATCGACGCGAATTTGTGCAAGGAATAGTGTATTAGCACCTACGTGGAAACCTAGAGAGGTGTCTTATTAAGCGGAAGTTGCAGCGACATTTTCTGCATCGTTACCTTTACGATTGCAGTCGAGAAGGTGATGCTAATCATAAATTCACATCATAATTCAATTAAACCGGACCTGGACGCATTACTTCCAATTAGTTCACACCAGAGGATGGTATTCTGGGATGTTTCTTCCAGTAAATGCAATTTGGAGAAAGTTACGACGGAGCTACTACGATTTCTATTATTAATTTGTTGTTTGAATCCCGGAGGGGGCAGCGTTGAATTAATTTGAACAAGAATCTTACGAAATTCTTCTAAACGTAAAAGTGTTGCGTTATTTTTAAGTGGGATCATTGGACAGGTCGATCATTCAAAAAAATATGTTTTTCTTTTGCTTGCCAACATTTCACGCATTTTTTTGTCTTGACGGGCTTATGGTTACAATTAGTACCTAGTTGATTGAAAACAAATTGGAATTTTGTCTGGAGGAGCCTAAATCAAAAAACTCAAAACACGTCTTGGCCTTTGGAAAAAACAAGTGGAAAGTCATATCTAAAATGGAATGACCTCCTGATTCCGAATCTGAAGTCTGTTTTGATCCCTCAGGTCCGGATTCAGAGATATTCTTGAAACACTAAGTTTTTTATTTTCTTCACTTTTTCTTAAAAACTTTTAGAGTTACAGGATTGCTCGACATTGGTTTGGAAGCTTATTAAATTAGCTTTCCAACGACCTATAAAGCTCATGGCTAGTGTAAATACTTTTCATGATATTTTTGAAAAATTGATCTTGTCCGAACTAAATGCTGTGACTAATGATTTTCATATAAAATTTTGCATGCAATTGAAGAGTTATAACATCGATTTTTTTGTAATGCTTCATTGGAAAGATTAGAATCTTGTCTTTTTGACGCGCTGACAAAATAATGCATTGCTATTTCTTATCGTTTTGAAGTTACAGCACAAAAAACGTTGAGAAGTTTTTCAAAAAAAATAAGACGATTTAATAAAAATACCAATGCCATTGCTTTAAAAAATCCAAATTTCTAGAGACATCTTGAGTTTTAACACTGTGCAGAATACTACAATTTAGAAAAGTTCTTAAAGATGAAGAGTTCTTAGTTTGCTTGTGAATCATAATTTTGATCATTCTGATCAGTTCGAAAACTACAATTTTATAGGCATGCTCATTAAAGTTTTACTAAATCTTTGAAAATTAACAAAACATATTTTTTTAAATAACTTCATTATCTTTGTCCTGTAACTTCTAAATGGCAAGAGATAATAACTTGTTTAACACCGCATTAGAAAGCAGAGATTTTAACCTTTGTAATGACGCATTACAATAAAAAAATCAAAGTACAATTGCGTCCAAAAATAATGCATCATCCCATTGCTTATTTCCAAACAGCATCGGAAAACATTTTGAAGGCCTCGCCGGGGCAGGTATAGTTCCACCAAGTTCGTCTGAGCCACCATAAAATCATAAAAATTTGCGGACAACCGCAACGGGACAGCTTGAATAGATTTTCAAGTGCATATAATGAGGGTTTATTTACCAAAATTTGCACCCTGCGATAAGAACACCATCCCAGGCCAGGGCAGCTGTTTCGTCATAAATATAAAAACACCACAAGCTGTCCAGTTGTGGCAGCACTCAAATTTTTATGATTTTATGGTGGCTCAGACCAACTTGGTGGAACTATATAAGTCCCAGCACATCTGAGTAGTCATAAAATGGTAATTTTTCAATGTTTGCAAAAACCCTGTTCTAAAATTATTTAGATCTTATTTTGCTGTGCTGGGGTGGTAAAAGAAACGTATAAATACTGTGGAGGGTTTGTAACTTTAACTTTTTAAACAGTTTCCACCAAACTTACCGCAAGACTCTATAAACATAATCACCCTCAAGTGGTGGGTCTTGTCTGATGACCAGAATTGATCCCCAATAAATTACAGCCTGTTCGTTGATTCAAATTTACTGGAATTGGGGGAAAAATATTTGGAAGTAAAGTTTCAGGACATACAGCCAAATTTACTCAACATGTGAAGTTGAGTTTTGTTTAAATCTAATGTGGACTTGTAATAATAGAGTTGAGGAATGATTAAAATTTAGATTAGCTTAAAAGTGCAGTATGAAATTTTTCAAATTTCGCTTAAATTAAATAAAAATATAATTAGCAATTTTGACATGTCAAATCACTTGCTCTCATTGTTTTGTAACTTTTTCACTTACTAGTTAAATTTGAGTTTCTTAGGTCTCAAACAATGACAGAAAATGTATTTTTATGTCAATGTTGAAAAAACAATATTTTTAAGCTAGAGACAAATAATTAAAAAAATTATACACCCGGTTTACAAAAACAAAATTAAATCCTTAATTTTGATCAAAGATTTTTTTACGAAACCAAATAATGTTATTGGGGTTTTTACATCAGAAAAACTAAAACTCGAGAAAATGTATAAATTGATGCTTCAAAAATTATAAATGCTAGTTGGCCATAATCAGTAAAACATGTAAACAGCTTGTCAAAATCAAGAGATTGCGAAAAGACGCATTTACCAATACTAGTATAGTTGCCAAAATTTTAAACGGCACTAGGATTGTTAAATGTGCCTTTATACAATCTACTGCTAAAGTGATACTGTAACTTTAACAATTTAGAATGAAATGTAATATTTAACATTATGTTAAAGTGACATAAGTAAGTTGCAAGTTTAATTTAATTTCAATTAAATTATTGCGTTAAGCCGGCCTATACTTAGTTACTTACTATTGATCACAATTAAAAATCGATTGTTCTAAAATTTACTTTTTTAGCAATGAAAGTGAATTGTATGAAGAAAAATGAACTTAATTAAATGCTAAATCAATTTATAGTGGTACCGAGGTCATTGATTAAGAATACAAACATATAGATTCAAAATTTCTTTCAATGTTCTTCATATCATGTTGTTTATTCAACTCAATTTTCAAGAGTTGTCGAGTAAGTTGTAATAAAATTTGGATGTCTGACGCACCCCTCTACAAAAACTGACCCCTCAGATCTCAAGCAGACCAACCCAAAAGTTCTAGGGGTAAAATGTATTGCTAGGTGCATACCATGGTGCATTATTTTTGGACGCAATTGTACCAACTTAGGAGTTCTATGCAAAAAAAGTGTCAAAGTTCGTTTTTCTAAATTTTGCCAAAACTAACTCTCCCGGCAACTTCTATAGTTCTTTGGGAAGCTTACTCAATTATTGCCCATCCAAACTAAATGTGAGTAAACAAATGGATGCGCACCAACAATCAGCTGTTCGCCGCGTTAAGTAAAGTCCGTTTTAAAAAAAAAAAAAACCACCAACACCGCAGTCTTCCCCTGCATTAGAACCGGCAGCGTTGCCTAGGGAGATTTTTGGTGAGAAACTAGTTGTCAAATTTTTGACATTTCCGAAAATTAAGCAGTGTTTCCGTTAAAAACGTTTCTTTTACAGCCTTGGATTGCAAATCAAAGGAGTTAATAGTGAAAAGACTCGACACAGCCTGAAAGGCCGTTTTGTGTGATCAAATTGTCAATTAGGCAGCTAACCTATTTGATTTAATCACCAAAAAGTCACCATCGACTATGTTGCCGGTTGTAAAGTGCTGGGAGAGTGCGGTGTTGGTGTTTTTTTATTAAAAAAACGGACTTTAGTGGCAGTGGCGTCGTCTTATGAGGAGCGTAACAGTATAATTTTTCATTTACACGTTTTCAAACCTTTACTAATGGCACCTTTAAATTATAAATTATAAAACGCGCAACGAAAACTAATCATCTTAAGAGTTTTTTTCTTGTTGTCTGCGAAAGCCTGCAACTGCAACTTTATTATGATTTCAAATTTCCTATTCTCGACGCCTATGGTAGCGACTATCCTTCTCTACACCGCATTTCAACTAAAACTGTGGCCCCAATTTTGGTGGCGACAAGTGTATGTAAGTGTTGAGTGTGTCTGGATAGCTAGTGATTTTATTTAAAATTGGTAATGGTTTAAAGAGTGGGAGTGTTGTCACAATTAGTTTGGTTACAATTATTGACATTCTTTGTCAAATCAGGAATTTGTTGAAAATACAAAAGATTTGCGTCCCATTCGATGCAAAGTGAATAATAAAGAAGTTCTACTATGTGCCATGCGTGATCTTTAAGATAAAAAACAAAAATTGTAAAGAAAACACTTGTGTTTTTCCAAATTTTACTGTGAGTTGACCCTTTTGGATTCGTTTAATTGCTCGTAAGTTTAGAAACAAAGCAAGTGGAACTAATGAATATGTTTGAATAAAACCGAAAAGACGTTTATCAACATCTCAAATATCGAAGATTCTTTTTGTTTTATGTGCAACGGTGGGCAATTATTGACATCTCAAGAGAGTTGACTCTCTGGAACCCGCGAAATTCTCGCGCGAGCGATTATCTCTCCAGTGGATACAAGCATTTTTGATCTTGCTCAAGTTCTTTCAAATTAAGAGTCTGTGAGAAATTGCAAAAGCCAGAACTCATTAGATGCTCGCGAAAGAAACTTGCAGTATTTATTACAAACAGTGTAAACACATAAGCATGAATTCGCGCTAGAAGTGTCGCAAGCTTCTCTTCGATCTATTCCAGGCCTTTTCCAGGCTTTAAAGTGTTAAAAACTGACACAATTAGATTAGGTTCAACCAAAACCCGTTTGCTGTTACATTGGGGATTTCATTACACCCAACCTGAGGTTGCAATATTAAGGACAGGAAGAGCTCTTCATGTAACGAACAACATTGACGATTAGTCTATAAATTTGTGGAAAATCAAAAATAATTTCTGGTTTCTGTCAGGTTGACGTATTTGTCAATATTTCAGATATCAACAACAAACCCAACAAAAGTAAAAATGTAACTAAGGTGGTACAGTCCTATACACAATTTCGTGTACAGTCCCAAAATTTCGGCATGTGTTGAAGTTTGGACCACAGATTCAGTTGAAATATGGTGTATATTTCATACCAATTGATAGTGTGGCCCCCATTTTAGTGTTAAAGAGTATATACACATTGAGCAGTGTATTGTACTATGCTAGGAAATTTTGGAAAAGTTGGTATTACTTGCAAAGTAATGAAGTAGAGGGGGATGATGCAGTCAAAGTTTTAATTGATGACATTTTCTGGTTTTCAAAAAGTGGATAGTAAGCGGATGAAAATGCTTGCGCCAACGTTAAAAAAAGCCATTTCGGTCTTCACTGGCTCTGTACCAATGTGTAAGTTGACATTTAAGGTTTCACATTAGGGTCATTATTTTGTTTAAAATTTTAGAGCATAAACTATTGACGAGAGTTCAATGGTTACAAAGGTATATTGTCTGGTCACCATGAACTTCACTGTTCTGTAAGTTTCACCATTCAAGAAAGGTAGACCTAATGTTTGGTGTATTTCAGGCCACATTCAACTTCTTTCATTTGATAGTTTGGTTATTGCAAAGTTTGTTTGGTGTACACATACGATATCGTTAAAAAAAGTGATCACTTTTGTAAAGGAAAATACTTTTGGAACCGTCTAATTGCTACAAATCCTAAAAATGCACCATTAAAGGGACACAACTTTCTTAAACTTCTTTGCAATGGGAAGTTTTGTGCTGACAACCGCACCTCAGAGTGAATCCCATGACAATTGGTCATAATTTGAAAAAAGACGACATTTTATTTCTTACACTAAAACAACATGAAATCTTTGATATGTGAGGTATAGACGTATTCAAATTCAGCATTTCAAAATCCTCGATGGTTGAGGTAGATAGAATTTACAAACCTAAATACGAATTGAACACTTTATAGTTGACTATGTAAACATTAAAAGCTTTGCTAAATTCTCCATGTGTTTCACTTCTAACCAGTTCTTCTAATAAGTTAACAACTTAAATATTTCAGTCATACGACTGCGGGCGACGAAAACTTGATAATTTCATTGTCAACAACTAGAAAAAGAATCCACTTCTTTGAAAACCATTCAAAAGCCATTCCAATTTTGAAATAACTTCAAATTTCCGTAAATACGGGAGCCAATTGTCAATGTTTACAAATGATGACGTTTCTGTCAAAGTGCTGTCAGACAAGGTCGTCAACTTTTGGTGTATAAAAATGTCCCTATGAAGTACATTCCTCCACACAATTTTTTGGGATAGTCCCAAATTTCGGGCCAAGTTTGACATTTGGACCTCACTATCAATTGGTATGAAGTATATGTGCGTGTTTACTCACATTTAGTTTGGACGGTCTGTACCTTTTTAATAATGTATTATAAAGTTTTCTAATTTTGCAAGTTGTTAAGCAAAATTTGAAAAAGCAAAAGTTAACGCGTGGGACTCAAAAAAAATATTTTACAAACACCTCTGAGTCCTGACCTGAAGGAGCAAAACAAGCTTCAGATTTTCTTTACAATTCTTCTTTACTGACTTCTGTTAAAAATGATTAGATTTGGTTATTAATAAAATAAAAGACAACAAAGCCTAAAAACAACGAAAATCACATTCTACCTTGAAAAAATGTTGATTTAACTTGACTTATTTGTTTATGCTTCCGTTTATAAATATTTAACAAACCTCTCTACATAGTACTACTCATTTAAATTTGATACATCTACAGGTGTCCCAGAACTCGCGCCCCAGAGAGCAAGGGAGGGTGCCGACAGCAATACAGATAATAAATTTTAAAACAAAAATTGACTAAGTTTAATAGTATTCGAGAACTGATAAAAAGTTAACAACCAATCCCGAAAGCTTATTCGAGAAGTGGAGTAAATGGCCATTTCAATTTCCTAGGCAACGAGAGTCTAATGCTTAACTGACCAATGGATGATAGTATGTGTCCATAGTTACCAATTTTCAAATTCTGTTCAGCTTCGGGATTGGCTACAGTTTTTTTGTCTTATCTCGGTTATTTTTTGAGTTAAAAAATTATGGTTTCAAAATTTTGGTTCAGAATTGTTGCCTCCATAAGCCCTTTCTCTCTGGGGCGCGAGTTCTGGGACACCCTGTATAATGTATTGAATGATTTTTATATCCCCATGACATGACAACACTAAAGAATTCAGCATTGAGCTCCAATCTTGGGCAAGCTCTTACTATAACATAATCTTATAAAGAGCAACTTAATTGAGTTCTAGATTCTGAAGGCTCTTTTTCGTTTTGGTGCAACCAGATTTGTATAACTATGCAACTGCTCTAGAAGTGAATATTTAACTCTAGTTTTGTTTCCAATCTTTGGCCTCTTGTGCCTAATCCCCATCAACAATGTGGAAACCACAAACCGATCATTATATATCCCTAATATGTTGGGATTACTCGCGTGATCGCCCTCAATATCCTAATTAATTTTAGTGCGCAAGACCTCTTGTTTACTGTACGATAACAATAATGCGAACACATTATTTCTGTTCAATTTTTCCATTTTCTCTACTTCTCTTATCACCGTCATTACGTCTTCGAACCGCATAATTCTCTCGTATTTTTCTCGAGGAGAGACCAAAGGCCAAAGTTAACATCACGATCCAAGTCGAGTTCTCAAAGCTTGTCATAATCGCAATATGAAGCCGCTCCTTCGGACGATTCAAGTTCAAAATGTGTCGCGAAAATAAGTCGTCGTTCCAAGAGAAAGTCATAAGGACGAACAAGGTCGACTAAAGCTCATCACGTGACTGACTTAAGGATTAAAAATAACGAGAGCTTTTGACGCGAATGTTGGAAAATTCTTGTTAATATTATCTCCGAAGGACGACCTGGTTACATGTTATCAAGGTCTGGCACATTTTGGCACGAACTTATGCATACCAGTTCCAAATTCTCGGTTTTTCTTAAATTCCGAGCGGTAAATAAAATTGATTTAGTTAGAAATAACACTTGGAAACATGCGGTGCACAAAATAAAATATGTGCAGAAATTATTACACTCTCGCATTTGTGCAGACAGAATACACAATATAAAATTTAACAGCGTTTTAACTGAATGACCAGCGAGACAAAGCACAATGCGAATTTTAACCGACGGCGTTTTTTTCCCAAAAAGATTTGTACTTTCAGTGGTTCTCCTTGAATGCAATTTATTACCTCTTCAGATTACATAATAAGTTGGTTTGGAACTAAAAAAACGGCTAATAATGCAGCTCCGCCTTTTTCTAACCAATTCCGAGTACTCTTGAAATAAAACTGCAAGTATTCATTATCAACACCCATCTTCATAGTGCTATTATCCGCGCTGACACAGATTTCAATGAAATATTTTGTCGGCCGCGAACTATTCAATTCTCGAACAAAAAGCGTGATTACTGTACAGGTGAACGAGCATTTTAATAATGACAAGTGCACCCAATTAGAGATGCTGACTTTGAAGATACCACTCGAGTTGATAACCTATTTTGGTTTTGTCTAACAGCCCGTGGACGGTTTAGCTGACTCCACCACACACGCAGATTTAGTTGAAATATCCGGAATTTAATTTTCTGTGGGAGATTAGATCAGTGTAATGAATAAGAATTACGTGTTTAGTGGAAGTTTAGTTGGATTCAAGTTTTTCATTGTGTGGACAAAGTTCTATTTTCCTGAAGTGACTCGGGAAAAACATTACTCCGTATTTGGAGAGTTAAGTGTACGAGAGTCGAGCGGAATATAAAATTAATTGGCGAGAGAAGAAAACGTGTGCGGAGGCGCATTTGACTTGAGTTTTTCAAACAATCGAAGC
Source organism: Gnatocerus cornutus (assembly GCA_029298725.1). Taxonomy (NCBI): domain Eukaryota; kingdom Metazoa; phylum Arthropoda; class Insecta; order Coleoptera; family Tenebrionidae; genus Gnatocerus; species Gnatocerus cornutus. The sequence goes on from CM055516.1 coordinate 8,650,874, forward strand.
GTGGACCTGACAGATAAAATGCTCGCCGAATTTTAAGGTTTTTGAGAGTATTTAACCCATTACCGCCCAGTGTCCTATACAGGGTCCGGCAACACTTGTGTCCACCCTCAAAATCGTCTTTAATTTTAAAGTTACAATTTTGAAAATTTGCATACGCTCATAGTACGCAAAAATTTGGTTTTTATTACGGTTTGTTTGGCGTCGCGACGCCTAAGAAGTGTAAGTATCATTTTTAGCGATTTTTTTCAACATAACTCTGAGTTTTTATTTTAAGGCAAATTGTGTTTAAAATTTGCGAAAAAAACGTTGTTTTATCAAGTTAGTTTTCAAAATTATGACAGCGCAGCGGCAAACTACGTTTACACCAAAATTTCACAAGTCACTTCATTCTATCTAATAAAGGTTAATTTTGATTAACACGAGCATGTTGCACTTTATGTACACCAGAAATCGGTAATTAACATCGACAAAGCGGCAATTTCACAAAGTAAGACTTTTGTTACAATCTAAAGCGAGCCAAAGGATAGATGTCATTTGTGACACAAGATGCTGACAGATGGGTGTAAACGTAGTTCCCAATTTTGACGTAATGAGATTGGAAACTAACTTGATAAAACAGCATTTTTTTTACAAATTTTGAAGACAAATTGCATTGAATCTAAAATGACAACTGAGATATTTTTAACACATTTAAATTGAAAAAAAAATAAATTAGGAGTTGACTATCACAAACCCTCACAATTAACTAAACATTGCATTTTTAAGGCATTGTCAAATGTGAGCGTATGCAAATTTTCAAAATTTTATCTTTAACACAAGTGTTGCCAGACCTTTTATATAGGACAGCCAGTTTATATTTTTTTTAATGTACTTTAGAATTGTTTTTTCTGTATGTTTTAATTTTTACCATAAACTACTGCCTTTTGACTTTCCATTAACATTTTTTTCAAGCAAATGGTTGTTTCAGTTTCTAGGAAAAAAATTGAAAAACTTCGGTTTTGAGTGCATTTGTCACTTCACCGTATTTAATTTTTTTGTTGTAAAATGATAAACTGAATATATAATTTGACTTCTGGATTATTACATGTAAGGTTCATTCTTAACAAAGCCACATATTTTGTACATATTTTACGGAAGTTTACAGAAGTACAGTATGTCCCCGGATTGAGAGGAAAAAAAAACGTTATTTTTCATTTTACAAAAAAATGACAAAGGAATAACATTTTTTGCTTAATTTAAAATAAATAAATCTGTAATTAAAACTTTAATATTATCAAGCTGTGTTTTTTAAATCGATAAAAACAAAAAATAACGAAAAACTTTTTTTTTTATCGAATTTTTGCATATTGCTTTACCAATGCAAACAATTTTATTCTTAACTATAAATGGAATGCTAATCTTCATAGGGGAAGGGGGATGACTATATAATATACTTGGAAACCTAGAAATTGACATACATGGGTAAGATTTGGACATAAAAATAAAGCAAAAATCAACTCTGGTCGATCAAAAAGACTTCCAAATGTTTAATGTAACTCGTAGCATTTTTTAAAAAACTTTATGAGTCGCGAAAGTTTAAAATTTATTACACTTAGAACCATAAGGTACTTACGATCACCGATTTGATGGAATGAGCAAGTTTTCAATCGCAAATTTTTCCAAATAAGCCTTTAAGATTAGATGTAGTAGAAAAAAAAAGCCGGACACCAATTATGTATTAAAAAAATAATAATGATAACAGTCATCTATACACGAATTTTATTTTTTTATATAATCTATACAATTATTTATACAAATTCAAATATTTATACAATTTAGAAAGCTTCTTGAAGATTAAGAGTTCTTAGTTTGCTTATGGACCATAATTATGATCTATTCTATTCTATACTATTCTATTCTATTCTATTCTGATCAGTGACATTCAGAAACAAGAGATTTATCGAAAACTACAATTTCATGGGCATTTTAATTAAAGTTTTACTAAATCTTTGAAAATTAACAAAACATGTTTTTTTTTCAAATCACTTAATTATCTTTGTCCTGTAACTTCTAAATGGAAAGAGATAATAACTTGTTTAACACCGCATTAAGAAAGCAGATATTTTAACCTTTGTAATGACGCATTACAATCAAAAATCAAAGACCAACTTAGGAGTTCTATGCAAAAAAAGTGTCAAAGTTCGTTTTTCTTAATTTTCATCAGTTTTTCTCAAATATCTTGGGCAAAACTAACTCTCCCAGGAAACTTCTATAGTTCTTTAGGAAGCTTATTCGATTACCTTTGCAATAATGTATTATAGAGTTTTATAATTTTGCAAGTTGTTAAGCAAAATTTGAAAAAGCAAAAGTGATTAAAAAAAAATATTTTACAAACATCACTGAGTCCTGACCTGATCGAGCAAAACATGCTTCAGATTTAGAATCAAGAGGCAATTCTATTTTACTGACTTCTGTAAAATGATTAGATTGGGTTATTAATAAAATAATAAAACAACAATAAGACAACAAAACATAAAAACAACGAAAATCACATTCCATCTTGAAAAAATGTTGATTTAACTTGACTTATTTGTTTATGCTTCCGTTTATAAATATTTAACAACCCTCTGTACATAGTACTACACATTTGAATTTGATGCATCTACAGGGTGTCCCAGAACTCATGACCAGAGAGCAATACAGATGGTAAATTTCAAAACAAAAGTTGATTAAGTTTAATAGTACATATTCGAAAAAGGATTAAAAATTAACAACCAATCCCGGAAGCTTTTGCTAGAGGTGGAGTAAAAAAGCTAATTTCCTAGGCAACGAGAGTCTGATCAATGGACGATAGTTTGTGTCCATAGTTACCGATGTTCAAATTCTGTTCATCTTTCGGATTGGCTATCGTTTTCTTGTCTTAACTCGATTATTTTTTGAGCTAGATAATTATTGTTTCGAAATTTTGGTTCAGAATTGTTGCCTCTAACAGCATTTTTTTCTCTGGGTCACTAGTTCTGAGACACCCTGTATAAAAGAGCTTAAATTACGAACGGGTTAATACTATTCAGCTACGAATTATTACATAGTAATAATTTAAAAATAACTCCCAAATTAGTACTTTATAACGGAGCTCGAGAAATCTTAATTTTTTACATATTTGTCTTTAAATCTGAGATTTGAAAATTTGAGGACTGAAAATAGAATGCTTCTTAATTCTGAAATAATAACACATAAAAGGATCAAACGCAAAATTTTTTCGTTAGCTTTTTTACAAACTGGAAAACGCATTTTATCCGAAAATGGACTTAGTAACTTAACAAATTAAGCCCACCATTGTATAATTGGAGATAGCAGGCGTCCTTTGCGGGATTTTTTTTAAATTTAGCAGTTTAATTTAGGTTTTACGAATATAAAAGCCACAAATAAAATTTACTTCAAATATTTACTGAGCAACGTTTTATTAGTTGTTTTGGGAAAATTAATAATAGGAGTAGTAATAATTACAAAATTAAAAATGAATGTCTTGTTGTTGTAATTATTATTAACTGTTGCAGAAAAAAATATGTATGCCACGTCATAAAAAAATCAATATTAAGACGTAGAGGTGCTCGACAGGAATATAACATTTTTGTGACTCGTACTTAAATAAATATTATAAAAACCAACTGTTATAGCCAACTAAAATTAATTTTTTAAACACGTAAAACAATGTCTCCTTATGCCCTGTTAAATCTTTATATTATAAAAAGTGGCCTTATCTTTAAGCTAATTTAAAAAAAAAACTTAATTATTAATTATTTTGCAAACTACAAAGAACAATTAATAAAATAAAAATCCACGTGGACACAACTTTTTTGTTACAATTCGGGCCCAACCGCAAATATTAAATTATACTAAATTCTCATTGAGAAATACTCGTTGAGTACAATATTTTATCATTTAAAATTAAAATAGACAAGAATTCCAAAAATGACCAAAAGTGGAGTTAGCAGGTTAGCACTCTTAACCGACTATATGTAAAATTTATGAAAAAAAATTGTTTCTGGTAGCGGGCGTTAATGGGTTAATATTAAAAGTGATAATGACGCATTTCTTTATCTTTGAAAATAGATGGGCGAGGGCTTGGACAAACCCTCTCGATAAATATCCAAGTGCACGTACCTCCTGAAGATAAATATTGTGGAACCGAGCGGTCTTGTATGAAATCCCGAGTAATCGAGATAAATTCCCAAATGCCATATGCGGTTATGAAACAGCAGAGATACTGGCCGTAAAGTTCGCGTAAACCATCGTCCGATATCATACGGCATTCGCATTCTTATCTAGAATCCTCATAAATACAACGCTATCTCACAAACAAATTCACTGCCCTTTATCTTAACTATAATATTATATGGCTTACATTGCATTATATGCGCTACGACCATGTTGCTTTTTTAATACGCCATCAATCTTGTTTTAATGTAAATCATGTCCAACTCTAAACAATGCACACCTGAAAGAATGGTTATGGGTTGAATGGCGAACGCAATAAATTCAGAGACGTCGATGTGCATGAACAAACGATGGGAGTGCCCCGATTCATGATATGAATAACAAACCGAAATTAAAAGCGATCTTTCTTCTTAGATTTGACCGCTGACCTTCCCAAATGCACGCAATGCCAAAGGCGCGCACCATCCAGGTGTTCAACTCGCTATTTATTCTCAACGAAATTAGTTTAGGAAGTGCTTTTTCCGCTTTTTGTACTCGAATACTTGACTAATTGTAAGTCAAAGCGGTGTGAATTCCTGATCGATTCCAGAACAATGCTTTACGACGTTAATTGTCAAACTCCCCCGTCGCCGCATCTCCGCAAACACCAAACCTGTCCGACACCTCTTATCCAAACATCGTCTCTTCCACAAACTTGAACAAGTCCTCTGTTCCAGTGATGTCAGACCGCATGTGTAGCGTTTCCCCCGCCGACACCGGCTGTTCCATGGAAAGCCCCGCGCCCGATCAACACGACCCCCACAGCTCCGAAGAGGAGTTGGAAGTCATCAACAGCAACAAAGACGACCGTCCAGCGCGTCCTCTTCGCGCCACGTCCGTCTGCCTTCCGGAAAAGAGGAAGTGGTCACAAGTCGGAGACTCGTACTCCAGACACAAGTACACGCCGGAAAACGAAGAAAATATGTCGCATTATGGAAATCTGAGTCCGTCGTCGCCGTGCTCGCCCTACAAATGTTACGGAGAGGACGGCATCCACATCGAACATTCCGGTTCCTCGGATGAAGAAGTGCACAATTTATTGGCGAGCATGGCTACGCCGGTGCAGTTTCGGACGTCGCCGCCGTTGGAGGCGGTGAAACCGGGGAGGAAAACGCCGATGAACAAAGGGCGGTCGATGAGTCCGCCGCCCAAGCTGTTGCATTATGAAGAGTCGCCGAGGAAGAGGTCCAAACATGCGAGGCATGCGCATATTCAGAGGCCGTATTTGGATTTTGAAAAAATGCAACATGTAAGTAGCAATTTTTTTAATAGTTTGACTTTAGCACACGCCTTGACCTCTACCACGGGAACTGTATCGTGACCTGGCTATATATACTCTTCTGCGTAACAAAGTGAGAAAATGGTATTTCCACTAATAAGCAAACTGTTTGTATGTATTCGCATGGGGAAATTAGGTTTTATTAAAATCAACCAACTTACACAAAATAAACCTGGCTTATTTCCAGTGTCGTAGACAGGGTTGGCGCTAGACTTTTTGACGCCTTGCGTAAGTAAATATTTATGTAGATGTGTAATGTGTGGAGTCTGGATTTCAACTTATTCCACAATATCATTAAGAAAATATCATACTAAATTTAATACCACCACACGTTTCAAAATTCAGTTTTTCATTGCCTTTATTTATTGCTTTAGAATTTGGCAAAGTCGCTCTGTTGCAGTTATCGCAAGAAGCGTTTATTGTTGTTAACTGAAATAAACACGTCGGAAATTTGGCAAATCTCAGATCCACAGAATTACAATTTTAACGTGCACCAAATTTTGTCATCAACTTTTATCATAAATTAAAACCCACCAGAGTTCGAATTAACTTTGCAAATCGAGCAAGAAGCGGTTTTATAATACCACCTGCGCACTTGAAATAAAAACACGAATTGAAAATATTTTCGAGGACCTTCAGAAAATCAAATTGATTTAATTAAAATGTACGAGTTGTTACCAGTATAAACATCCTTTTTGTCTTTCAACCACACAAACTGAAGGCCAGGAAATACCGCGTGTCATTAGTTTTTGACCTCTAGATATCGTTTCTAATTGCAATTATTTAACAGAATTAGTAATCTGAATTAAATTGGAAACTTTGCAGACGTCTCTACATCAATTTCAAAAAGTTAAAAATAGCAATCCCCAAATAAAGAAGTTTGTCCGGAACTCCAATATAATTTTTCCCTCAAAGATTATTAAACTAACTGAATTTTATCCCGAGGTTTTGGATCAATAAATCGATTCGATTTGGGACCCTCGTTGAAATATGCAGATTCTGGTTGATCACATGTAAAATTGTATAAACTAAAACTTGCTGCATTTGCACAAAAACTGCCGACATATTTGCATTTGCTCTTTTTAAATATGTTCAAGCTCATGAAAGTATTTCATTTAATAAAGTGCATATTGCGGCCATAAAAACTTTATGAAAAACAAACAATACTTTTGTTTGACAAAGCTGTGCGTCATGAAAAGATGTCCTAAAAATTTAAGAGGATTCAGTTTGAAATAACGAATTGAAAACAGCAAATTTCGGTCGACTGTAGCTGGCCAATAAGACCCATATTTGAATGACAACACCATAAAAGAGGTAGAATAGAAAACCAACTTGCATTTCTAGAAGGTTTCTATTTTTCACAAACTGGGGGGTTCCAGAGATATCGAGCATTGAAAATTCAGAATCTTTAATCGCTTCTAATTAATTACGTTATTAATCACGAGAAAAAGTATTACATTTTTGGATTCTGCGTGAAATTGTGCGTAAAATGAGCACGAATAACTCGAAGTTTACTCAAAAATTAAGCGAGTTATTGAAACTAAACTAAAGTAGATAGTTTTAACCGTCATTTTCCGACTTCGACTATCGACTTGTCAAAGCTCAGATTGATAGGTCAAATTATTCACAAGTGACGGTCAAAAAAATCATAAATTCAAATTTTTTTTATCATTTGAGTCGAATTTAAAAAAAGAAATTACCATCGAATTTTGGAAATCTGAAATTGGATTCTAAGCAAACAAAGGGCGAGAAAAACGGATTTTGTTTAAAATTCTGCGAAAAATATCGAACCATTACCAATTAGAAGGAAGAAATGAAGTTTGCTTGAAGTGATCTACAACGGATCATGTTTTTTAGAGAATCAATTTTTTGCTAATTTCATTCTATAAAAAATTAACAATAACAATTAAGCAAAATTTGGAAATTTGAAGAATACCTGCAGCTTTCATTAAAATAAAATGATGAGAAAAGTTCACTTGGTTGTCGAGTTATTTTGTTATAATTTTACATTGCAATTCGCATAAGTGAATAACGGCTGCCATCCCCTTAATTGAAAACTCGAATTTTGTAGTTCGAGTTGGCGATATTGGTAGACAGCAATTAGCAAAGTAAATAAATCAGCAATTGCTGAAAAATATGACGGTAAAAATGTGTTTCATGATTGTTATTTAGTTTCAATTTTATTTCCCTGGGGATCCCGGTATTAAAATTAATCCCGAATTGTTTATTTTCGACTAGAAATTCGCAATCTGCACTGGAGACTTGAGTAAATAACGCATAGAGTTTCGAATAAGCTCAACTTTTAAGCAACGTTTAATAGCCTCATGAAACATTACTCTTTACAGTGCAATTAAAAGTTTCCAAATAGATTTTAATAGCTCATGGTAAAGTCTAAAACAGAATGGGATTTAAACAAATCGCAATGTCCACTTTTTGTATTGGGTATTAATATTTACCTCGACTCCGCAGACGATTTAATGCGTTTTCAATGTCGTCACAAAGACTTAAATTGACTGATAACTAATTGAAAAAGGGTTGTTGCTACATTATGCATGTGACGGGTCGTTATTGACACGTCATTTTTTAACGGCCGACGTTACGTTGCGTAAACAAATGTTGGTTTATTGAATGGCGCCATTAAAAGGCGAGAGGCATTATTGACAATTAAAATCTTATCGAAGTGTAAAAACGGAGAAAACGGGTACATAAAATCATCGTTTGTTTATAGAGCCGTGTTTTGTTTATATTTATCCGGGCGATGGAAATTTGTCCAAAAAAATCATTTTCATTTTTCGATTTTGACCACATTCAAGCCACTGATTATTTTTCGTTCATGTGCTTTACGCTTATATTTATTTTATGGTCGGTCGTTTTATCGACTTTGATCGTCATAATGTAGAATTTAATTGAAAATACTTCCAATTCCGATAGTTTGTAAATATTTTAAGAGAGCTAGGGTCGGTTTAATAGGTTCCGTGTACTTTGCGCTCATTACAAATTCATGGATTTATTCGGGGGATATTATTGAAGTTTTCGTTTTTAAACCGGCGGGTAATTGGTGGAAACCTAAACATTATCGTGGGGATTTTCCATTTTTACTTCCATGTGTAAACTGTCTTTCAATTATTCAATTACGACAGCGCTGACAGGAGAAGATTCGGAAAAGTAGTTTTGGGGACAACAAAAACACATTTCGCAGTATCTTAATTAGTCCCGTTTTCATAAATCACGAGTATCTGTTTTCTTATCTCGTTCGGTTTACTTAAAAGATTTATGATTTGGTGAAAAAGAAATGAGCGTCCTAATCAACACTTGCACAACATGTGAAACACATTAGCACCCGGCAGTGTGATGAAAAGTCAAAAATGCTTTGATTCAGAAATGAAGAGGGGTTCAGGTTCTGGTTTAGTACAGGAAATTCTAGTGTTATCTCTTGAGCTACTATTGATACGAACGTTAATTATTCAAGCGTATAAAACCGGGTGGCATTTGGGAAAGAATAGCGCGCATCCCTATCAAGAGTGGCAGTCAGTCTTGTAAAATATTAACGAACTTGTTGAAGTGCTACTAAACCATCGATTTTCATACAAAGCCGTACACTTTGATGAAGTCATCCAGCTCACAGTCAAGTTATATTTTTCCAGCACACATGCAAACCATTCTTGCGGAATACAGCGAGGCCCAAAGTTCATTGCTATTTACACTGAAATGAATAGCGCTCGCTAAGGCAGATTTTCAACAAAACGCGTTCCTAATTCCGGCCTTTACAAGCGTCGAGTTTAGAGGTCATTTCGGCGTGAATTTTTACCAGACTCTCGAGAGCTTTTAAAATATTTCGAGTACTGAACACTTCACGGCGGTAATGACAAAAAAGGATAAAAAGCACGCCTTTGGTTTCTTACTTTTTTGTCAACCAGCCGAAAACTTCTTTCAAAAGCAGTTGCATCGCGAAATATTTCGGTTCTAATTAGTTTAATTACCAACGCCCACTTCTACTCCGGCTCAAGGCTTTTTGCCACTTCAACTTGGCGAAATTATTTAGACTTCCTCTCTTCGCTTCGAGACATTTTTCACAATGGAAAAAATCACCCGCTTTGAAATATGACCACGCTTGCGAAACTATACCGCCGGCTTTTTCGTTTTTTCGGAAGGGCACATAAATTTATATATAAACTACCGGTAAACGTTTCCTGAGAGAAAATTGCACTTTCTGGGAAAAAGGAAATTGGTTGCAACGTCGCGGCGAAACGACATACACGATTATTTCGCGTTTCGACCAATTTAGACCAAAACGAACCAACCAACTAAATTATTATTTTCATCAACTACCAGACACAAATTAACTCACCCATGATGACGTAACTATTTGATTTATTCAGACACAGCCAACAAATATACGAAAGCGTACTTTTTTTAAAGCAATTCATTACTCATCTCTAACTTAATTAAGAAATGTGACTTTATTCTATATGACTTTATTCTATAGTCAAAAATTATACTAGAACAAGGTTCATTACTAAACGATTTTTGGTGCTGAAATGAGAATTTATTTCAAATCGTTTAAGAATGGCTCATTTCACTACGATTTTTGGTGTCAATAAAAAATCATTAAAAATTGATAAAGAATGAAGGTCCTCTGCCAACTCAATTCGAAATAAAAGTCGTAACATAGAAAATAGCTTAAATTTTGAAAGCCATACAAATTCTCATTGAATATACGAACATTAATAATAAATTAACAAAAGATTTAGCATTTTTTTAATAAATAATTTCCTGGAAAATGATTAATTAGTCTATACAGAACGATTGATCAAATTTGATGACTTCGGCGAAAGTTAAATAGGTTCAACTCAATATACAAGGTGTTTATAAATGTTTCTAGCATCAAAGGTGACTCTAGAATTCCTGTCGGGCTCTATTTTGCTGCTTTGTTTTTATAGTGAATATAACTATCTTGAAAATTATTTATAATCTTACTTACGTCAACGACGTTTACTGCCCAAGTTTTTAATTTTCAGGTTTCAAACCACAACTAGAACAGTATTGTTCTCAAAACTTACTTTGCTCTATTATTGAGGTTGAAAAATCTAAACTCACATTTATAATAAGCGGCAAATTTCTTTGAAATTTCATAACTACTCTTAATGCTAGAAACATTTATAAACACCTTGTAGAATTTTCAAGAGCAAGTTGAAACCTTTAATCGTGTTCTATTTACTATGGAATTGTAAATGTAACCTTTGTGACTAATGTACCGGGTGTTCCGCGGATTCCTGAACATAAGGAAATAACATGGGAATTTGAAAATTATTTTTTCCTACATCTCCGAAGCTTCAAATTAAATTTACTTAGTGGCGGATTGTGCCCTAAAGAATTCTTAATCTAAGAGTTATTTTTTAAATTACCTGTTATTACGGCATTAGTAAAAAAATGAAATTAAAAGATGTAAAATTTCAAATTTCCCGCTCGAAATTTCGAAGGTTGTGTGACTGCTATATGAAGATCTGTCACTGTATAACGTCGTTTTGTGCCAAAATCAATCTTTTTAGTGCAAATATGCCTTTCCTAAGCAATGTTATGGTACATGTTTACCTTTGGTACTATCCAGGCATAGTAAATTTAAAAAGTAAGGTTAGTTTAGAAATTGTTGTGACAGCTCTCCAGTTTTCAGTAACACCAACTTCGAAATTTAGAGTGGGAAATTTGAAACTTCTCGATTTTTTAAATAATGCCGCAATAACATTGGATTCTAAAAATGGTTCTCGAATTAAGAATCTCTTAAAGCATAATTCGCCATTTAAGTATTTGCTCACTTAAAAATATTATTATTTTTTTTGCGATTTCGCGGTTATTTGTACTGAATTTGTGGTAAGCGATAATCATTGCACGCGTTTCCACGTCTAACTTAACTTTCTTCACCACTTCTGTACAAAACTGTCACTAATATTTTGAGAAAAACTTGAAGAACACCTTGTTAAACACCTTCACGATATTAATAAAACGGTAAACGTCAATCAACATTTTCGTTTTTGCATTTATAGGTTGATGGATTGTGAAAATATGTAAAACGATAACTTTTTCAAAATTTCTAAAAGTCCATTAAAAAATAAAAAAATTGATATTTTCTAAAACATCCAAAAAAGAAAAAAATTGCTGTTAGCGTCAATGAAGTATATAAACATGAAAACAAAAAACGCTAAACAAAAGCGGAAGAAAGAAATTATTTTAGACTTACTTAAAAAATGTTGGTGGGCAAATATTTTTGAGCAGGAGTGTAAATTCTCATATTATTTCCCTATGTTTAACAATCCGCGGAACACCCGATACCTACATCATCTGACAAATTGTTTTTAAAGTACTCCTGTAACAATAATAGCTAAATCTTGATGATTTTAGTGGAAATAGTGTTTCATTTTATCACTAGACAAGCTAAAAATATTAATAATAAATGGAATTTAATATTAGATAAAAACTGTAAAAGGTTGGAGGATTTTTTGTTTTTGTCTGTCTGGTGTATAGAGGCGAGTAAATTTTCCTGGAGCTTATGAAACCTAAGTAATAACCTTATGTTAATTCTGAAAGTGCAGTTGAAAAATGAGCTTTCAGAAAGTTTGGTGCAGCCCACGTAATAATTTAGCTGAAGAAGTTTCTTAATCTAGCAAATTTGAAAAGCTCCATGAAAATATGATTGTGATGTGCATCCCCCTACGCCACTGGTTGTTTTTTCGTGGAAATTTGTAATTATTCCCCTATCGATTTGAAGTTCTCCCAAAGCTTCCATTTCAAAATCCGCTCTGGATTATCTGGTTGATGGATTAGACGTTGTGTAATTTCTCGGTATCAAAGTTTGCGGTTTTAAGGTCGATTGGCCGTCATCAATGATGAGCTGTGGCATTCTCTTGTATCTTCCATGTTTAGAGGAAGTCGATGCGATTTTACGGTGTCAAGATTAGTGCCGAACTGTGCGAATTTTACACCCAAACAGCCAATGAGGAAGTGAACGGTCCGGCAATAATAATTTCATAAAGCACATATAAAATGTGCATTCACGTTTCGTTTTGTGCCGCATCGGCTCACATTAATCCGCTATAAAAGTGACGTTCACGCGATTATTTCAAACAGCGTGTATAGTATTTAAGACACAATTTGGAGCTGGTCCAACTACATTAACAGATATCCGGTGATTACGCGAATCGCAAACAAAAAACCTGCCTCAATACTCGGCTTGACCTTCACCGTCAAAATGTTCCACGAATTCGCAACATGTTCGAGGATAGAAGCACGCTTTCTTTTTGCATTCAGCTGGAATTTATACAACGGGTAATTATGTAACGTTAGTCATTCCTCGCTTTTTCACGGCGACTCCATTTCGGACACTTTTTAATTTATCGCTGTCTCTTTAACAAGTTTGTAGCGTGGAACAACACGATGTGACGTTTACTCTTTGTTGGGCTGTTTTTAGTTCGGATTTGGCACCGATACAAAACGTCCTCCAACTCTGGTACGCACACATTCCGAATGGACAAATGCTGGGGATTGCATCATGGCTGACAAACCTGCTGCTTTTCTATAACTTGTCTCTGACCAAATATGAGAACATCGATTCCGAGAATTTCATAACCGCACAAACTCGCCGAAAATCCTCTTAAACGCATTTGCTATTCAAAGAAAAAATTAACCTTGGAGCAATTTCGACTTGTTCTACAACTGTTCTTTTGCCAACTCGCCTAAATCGCGAAAATTTGCATTCTGGTGCAAAAATAACACTTGCCCTTCAAATGTTCGAATTTTTTACCGCGCTTCCAATTTAACGTCTTGCTACCGCCTCATTACAGCGTAAAAAATGCAAATACCGTCTAAATTATACCTTCCAGATTATTAGGTACGACTCAATGAAAAATGTTGTAATTTGTTGCGAGTCATAAGTGCATTCGACATCAAAACATTACATGCCACTTCCCATTACCCCACCTATCAATATTTTCACTATTATTGACAAGCGAACTGCATGGGAAGTGACGTGTGCACCACATTAATTTTTCTTTTTAGATCAATTTGAGTTTTCAAAAAACCCACCTAGAGAGTGAGGTGAATGTATTATTTAAGACAACTGCAATTTGTTTGTCATGTTCTGTCATTACTTGCTTAAATTATTCCATGTTTGCTGTGGGTGCAATGAAGATTTCAAATAAATTATGGGATAATCTAGAACATCAAAGAAGAGCTGTTTTCGTATAAACTGCAAATTAGCTTGACAATAATATTGTCATAAAAGAAGCGTAAAGCATGCAAGCACTAAACGACTGACCACTGACCTTAATTAAGGAGATGCTTAAAGTGCTATCGTCCATTTTTCTCCCGTCGCCGACGTCCAGAAACAATTTGGTTCACAGAAAAAATCACGAAAATCCGCACGAATATCAAGTCTTGCCCTGGCGAAGGGTGGCAATTAACTAAAGTCCGTTTTTTTATTAAAAAACCACCAACACCCAGCACTTTACAACCGGCAACACCGTCCATGGTGACTTTTTGGTGATAAAATCAAATAGGTTAGCTGTCTAATTGTCAATTTGATTACACAAAACGGCCTTTCAGGCTGTGCCGAGTCTTTTCACTATTAAATCCTTTGATTTGCAATCCAACAGGCTGTAAAAGAAACGTTTTTAACGGAAACACTGCCTAATTTTTAGAAATGTCAAAAATTTGACAACTATTTTCTCACCAAAAATCTCCCTAGGCAACGTTGCCGGTTGTCATGCAGGGAAAGATTGCGGTGTTGGTGGTTTAAAAAAAACGGACTTTAAAGACTAAACTAAATCTGGGACTTTTACATCGATTTTTTATTAATATCGATTTTGCCAAAAAAACATCGATTTTTAATACATACAGCCGCGGACACAAAATCTTAGACGTCATTTTTCTGACATTTCAAAAATTTGAGTGTAGTCTGGGCATTACTGTCATTGTCATTACTGACGTTTAAAACATCAAAGTATTGACAAGTTGGCAATTCAGAATTGTCATGTCTGAAGTTATGTAAAGCCGATAAAATTAGAACAGTCTCTTTAGTACAGTGTGGTATGATCTATTATACAGTCAGGTCCTCACAATTTTGGAAACTCTGAAAATTCTAACCATTTTAAAATAAAAAAATTAAAACTTTCAAAATTGACAATGCAAAAAAGTAAGGTTACAAATTCTAAGTGTGGTTTTACACCATGTGACAATTAGATGACATTGACGTCTAAGATTTTATGTCCGCGGCTGTACATCGCGACGTGAGAATTAGAAGGTTCTAAGTGATTATTTCTGAAAATTGAAATTGTTTGTTTTCCGATTTTGTTGAACATTTTGTGTCAAGTATAAAAAAGAAGTGAGTTAATACTTTAACAAACCAAAATGTTATTAATAAATTCTGTATTTTTTTAAATAAATACTTCATAAATTAAAGAGATATCACTGATAACGTGAACACTGATCAATTTAATCCAAATGTTAGTTAGAACCTTTTTGTTCTCAGGTCGCGATACTTTTATTTTCGATGTATCATTAAAAATCGATAATTGCGGTTTCGATGTATGTATTTTATTTTACACTCTTGATTTTGGTGATATTTCGTTTGGTTGGTTGTCAACGTATATTTTAGAATTTTGTTTATTCTTCAAAGAAATTTTATTGGATCACTTTTATTAATCTCGAATTTGTTATTTTTTCTATAATTTTATTTATACCAGAGCTCATTACTATCGGTCCACTCATTAAAAAGTTAAGTTGGCAGCAGCCCTTAGCAATTTTTTTCGGTAACAATTGGCAGTAAGAGCGTTTGACCTTGACGCAATTGTGGAATGCGTAGAAAACTTGTTAAATCTCTATTAAAAACTTTCTGTTGCAAGAAATGTTTAATTAGTTATTAGTTATTAATACACTCAACTTTGACAACGTGGTTAACCTCAAAAATCGTTACAGTCAATTTTCCCCTAATTTTCTCCCTAAAGATTTGAAAGCCTGATTTACACCCAAAAATTTTCGAAAATTTATACAGGAGAGTGGACTGATAGTAATGAGCTGGACTTTACTTAATATTTTGTTTATTACTTAAAGTTTTTATTTGTTTTTGTTTTTCTCGTATTTGTTTATTATTTTGTTGCTTTATTAAGAATTTTATTTATTTTTGTTTTTCACAATAAACTGCTATATTGAGTTTTTTATTTAAAGTCCGTTTTTTTATTAAAAAACCACCAACACCGCACTCTCCCAGTATTTTACAAGCGGCAACATCGTCGATGGTGACTTTTTGGTTAAAAATTGACAATTTGATTATAAAAATCGGCCTTTCAGGCTGTGCCCAGTCTTTTCACTATTCAATCCTTTGATTTACAATTCAACGGGCTGTAAAAGAAACGTTTTTAACGGAAACACTGCCTAATTTTCAGAAATGTCAAAAATTTGACAACTATTTTCTCACCAAAAATCTCCCTAGGCAACGTTGCCGGTTGTAATGCAGAGAAAGATTGCGGTGTTGGTGGTTTTTAAAAAAAACGGAGTTTACTATTTTTCAAAATCGATGTTTTCTCCGATGTATTGAAGGTCGATTTAATTGTGCTCTTGTTGAAATTGAGTTCAATATCGATTTTTTGTACTCGATGTTCCCAGATTTACTCTAAACCCAAAAAACGAAACCTTTTTATGCAACTCAATTTGAATTTCCTTATCTCTGTCAAATTATTACCCAATATGTTAAAAATGCTCAAAACAACAACAAGAACAAAAATTTGGAAGAGGCGGCCGCTCTTTAAAAAATCAAACAAATGTCCAATATTTGAAAGTCATAAACGACGTTGTTAAACATGTCCTCGTGTTTATGCAGCTGCACAAAAATTGTCATGCTAAGAATGAGGAACAAAAGCCAGGAATATTTTCAGTCCACAAAGATCAACTGGCAAGAAGCAGAACTAAACAGATCAACACTGAAATCTAAACTAAAATTAATTAACAATGAAAATCAGTTATTTAAGCGAAAAGTGCAAGATAATCCTTCGCGGAATTTCACGTAATTAGCGCTATAATTACCGACACATATTAGAAATTTAGTATTCTTCGAAGTGCCGTAGAAACTGTGTTAAAAATTCGTCAAAGGAACAAAAGGAATTTCTTATTACATAGAATCATCCGTCGAATTTTTTGCGTCGTGGACAAAAGCCTCGGAATCAGGTGCATTCGTGCATATTTCGCCCTCTCATTTCGGTTCCCAGATTTTAATCTCCGTGGCCATTCAAAATCGTTTTTTAGCGAAAGCAGGAAAAGAAATGATGACATAATTGTTTCCTCGAGCCACAGAAAAATAACTATGATTTCATAATATCACAGTGTAATTATACAGGATAAACAAACTTTCGCCTCATCATCTGTACACCATATTCATGTAATATCAGCTCGTGATCTTGAACCGGCGAATCCAAGGCCTTTTTTTGCCCACCACGTATTAGCATAATTCATTTGAAAAGCCAGCTATTGTTGTAATTAGCATAAAATTACTACAGTGCTTTTGATTTTAGTCGAAAACATGATGCGTCACAACCTTTGTAAACAACACACATAAAATTGTCAAGTTCAAGGTTTTGCGGTGTTTGCAATTCTAATTATATTTTTTTTTACAGTTGAAAGCTCGTTCAGTGCGAACATGGCGTCACAGTGGAGACCATGGAGGAGAGCTTTCTGTTTTTTGTTGGTGAGAAGAGCTTAAAGGGCGATCACCGTCGCCCTGCGAATTGTCAAAAGCTCCATGCATGAGCAGTTTACCAGCGATATGGCCCGATCATCCCTCAAACGAGTAAAAGTGCTGTTTTGTACAATTAGTGCTCGTATTTTAACTGTAAATAATTTAAATCAAATCACCTCAAGTTCAATGTGGTACTTTGGTCTGGATTGCACTAAAACTTGCAGCACAAAATTTGTACTATCATTTTTGTACTAGACTTCGATGCTGAAGATTATCGCCTGCGAAGCGGCCTTCGTTGTTTAAATTCGCCTAAGGAAGGAAATTCGACAATATTCTTTGATTTGTAGAAGCAGCGCCACAATCTTCAGTAACCTTAATGTTGTAATAATACCATAGTTGTAAAAGTAATATTTAGTGGGACGATTATAGAGGTTGGTTCGAATCAGCGCAATTTTCAGAGTGTTACTACCAACCTCCAGGGACTTCAGTAGCTCATATATAGACTATAACTTGATGTTAAAAAAAATTGTAAGGTTCCCAGGCCTACGACTATTTTTCTTTTACGTAAATATAAAAAATTACGTTTTGGCCAAATCGAGCAAATTCTGCGTTACGAATTTACATTGTAGATATGAGAAGTATCGTGCAATTTACAAACTGTTGTCGACTTTTTTTGTACATATAGAATTTAATCAGTGCAGTGAAGAGACCGTTGCATTATATAAAAACAAAAGTTAAAAAAAAAGTGCTTGTTGTTACGGCGGTTGTTTTTATATAATGTTGTTATTGCAATATTTTTACACAGTAGTTCATGTCTGTTAGATTTAGTTGAAGGGTGCGTAATTTTTCGTTGAACGCGGCGGATTTTCCAGTTCCCTTCGCAATCCGTTGCCTTTTTAGAAATCGCGTGTTTACTGCCATTTGGAGTTTTTCAAAATTACTCGAAAGGGACTCGGGAAATCGGCTGTGTTCGTGTATTTTAAGATTTATTCTAAGCCATGTTGTTGCCATATTATCGCTTATGAAGAGAATTGGCCAGGAGAGTTAGAAAACAACAGCGCTGCCGAACAACTGCCCTCGTTGTTCATACAACAACCATCAATGGTAACTGCCATCATTACGCGGTGGATTGGTGAAATCAAAATTAATCTAAACAGTGGGTGTTGAACTGAAAAAATCATTGTTTTTTAATCTAGGGTAAAGATAGTAGGACTTTTAACAAATTGAGACTTTTTTTAAATTGTGTGTGAGTGAATTGTGTTTTGTAAACCGGAAACGTTGCGATTTTGTAAGAGTGGAGGAAATCTGAATTGTCAAAAATGTATAATCCGAGTAGATCTAGGGTGTGTATAGAACATATAATTTTTTTATATAAACCAATCTTGTGTGTAGGGTAAAGTTATAATATATTATTTAAAAAATATTACCCATTTTTGTCGACGTCGGTGTTGCACGACTTTATCAAATTTTATCAGATTTTGTTGACTTTGGAAGATTTAAAGCTCGAATTTGAGTTTGTGATGGAGATCTAAGTTATCGTACCTATGAAATGGGTAATAAATTACATATAAAACCAGTGATATGTTTAAGTATTTTTGCACCATTACGTGCAGTTGTGAGTAAACGTTATTCTTGTGATAAAAACTAATAGCCATATAGAAAATAATAATTAGAAGATTTCGTTTACTTTCTATATGACTATTTTTGCACGTTGTAATACTTAGTTGCAATACACATATTATAAGTTAATGATTTTTTTAATAACTAACAAAGAAATAACCCAATAAATATTTTATCATCTGTCCCAGTGTTTTAAAGGCAGCGTACTTTCTCTCCTGTCATCAAAAAAGTCAAATTTTACTTCAAAATGGCTTATTCCATGTTCGACTGTCCCAAATTACAAAACTCTAAATCATTAAAGTTCTACCCCGAAGAATACGTACAGTATCAACCCCTAATTACCCCCCTTCTACTATCTTTTTAAGGATCATCATGTTTCTTTTCGGCACAAAAATCTACCCCCGGACTTTGAACTGACAATGGAAAACTGCCACCACCCCCATTTAGGAAAAAAATCGTCTCTCGCAATGCACAAAAAGTGTCCCATTTACGTTCACAACCTCCCTCCTGTGAACGATGGGGATTTTCACCACAAAAATCACAAGAAATCTAGAAAGAAACTCGTTTTGAACCAACTCGAAGAAACGTACTGGGCCAATTGGAAACCTGACTGCAAAACTCCCGTTCTGAAAAACCCTTCACCTGAAATTCAAGTCATCAAAAGTGCCCCCGTTAAAAGACAACAAATTCCAGTGTTCCCAGAACCCGAAATCGTCAGTGAAGAGAACCTCCCTCAAGTTTTCAGCGTCTCTCAAGAAATACAGACCGAGGATTTCATTGAAGTTCAAGAAGAAGTCGTGTCGCCGATTGAAGAAGTGATCAAGTCTGAAGAAGACATCGATAATAAGTTTCTCCGGCATACTGACTCCTTCATTCTTAACATTAAGAAGCAACAAGAAGAGAAGGAAAGTTTCGATCAACCGAAATGCATAAGACTGTATCGAAAAGCGGGAAGAAGCACGTCGAAGAACTTTGTTAAAGGAGGTTCCTACCCTTTGAAATCCTGTCTTAAGAAAGACGGTAGTTTTTCCAAGAAGAGTAGCAAATTCGCGAGACCCGGAAGCCCGATGATAGTGGCTAGTAGCTTTAGCACGAAGGGCAAGCATCGACTTTAGTTAGTTAGATCAAAGACAAAATTCTCCGTATTAACAATTTTATTAAACACATTAAGCACTCTCTTGGATCTTTTTCTTCAGCAGCTCGTTACAGATGACCTTCTTCGGCTTGTACATCTCAGGCAAATTAAAAGTACCGTGCAGATAGGTTTGGCCCAAGAAAATGTTTTGAAGGATATGTGGTGCCGCCGCTTTCAGTCGGGAAACTTCGAGCTCGTTGATTTTGGGCATGTGAGTCGAAGAAATGCCCTCAGGACCTTAAAAAGGTGTCACCATCTCTTCGGTTTTGTGAAACTTACCTAATTTAATAATGGAGGTCATGTAGGGCAAGAAGTCTTTGATGTGCCCAGTCTGTGCAACGTACGCACATTCTACACAGTTAGGGTCTCCTTTCAGGGCTTTTAGGGTTAAGTTCACGAAACGCGACACTGCTGCTGCTTTGGAAAAGCAACACATTGAGCCCTTTTTCAAGAGGTCTTCTTCAGCGTTGGCTATACTTTCTTGGAGCTTCGAGTACACTTGCTAGAAATTCAAGTTAACAATAAGCTGTGGCAGTTGTGTTAGTCCGTACTGAATTATATTCAACTTTTGGCTTCGTTTGGGAAATTACCGGGACTGTCGAGTTAGGGCTCATCCCTCCTATTATGGGACAAAGAACGAGGGTAGGATCAACCTTCAAATGTTGCGCAATAAAAGTATTGGCGATCATAGACAACGGGGTTACAACCCCGATAATTTTTCTAGGGTCGTAGCAATCAGACTTTTTGAACTCCTGCAACTCTGTGTTAATTAGAAAAGACACAGGTATGGAGGTACCTCAGTCGCCATAGGCACTAAAGCTTCGACTGGAGGTTTCGCGATGAGGAAGACCGCGTCAGTGTTAAACTCCGATAGAAAAAGCGCAGCATTTCTTACATTGTCTAGGTTCTGAACAAACAGCTCCTCTTGTTTTTGACCGGGTCTGCTTTGGCAGCCCCCTGTTGATATAACCACATGCGCTCCCTTTCAGAGCATATAAAACCTGTAGATTTAAAGTAAGTGCTCACCTGGATGGCATCTCGCATCGATTTACAACTATAGCTCTTGACACAAGTGCGGGTATCGATATCGGATAAGTCGTTCATTAGAGTTGAGGTGTTGTTCTCTTCATCAAACAATCTCAGTTCTTTAATGAAGGGATTTTGCTTGAGGAGCAGAGCGAGGTTTGTGCCGACGGTAGAAAAAGAGTCTAAGATCGTGACGATGGGCTCTAGAGGCGCCGGAGGAGAGTAACAGGTCGAGAACCGTCTTGCCAGAGTTTTGAAGTGCATTGTTTCACCGAAATTTTGACAATGTCATGAGAAATTTGACAAGTCTTCAGCAATATAAAACTGTAAATTCAAAACGGAAAAATAAAATTCCCTTCGAAGCAGAAAATTACATTTTAAATGTTTATATTGGAGCTTCCTGCTTCAGCTAATCGATAGTCACTTTACGATTTCATATCCATGACCTCTTATGGCTCATGATCAATATAAATAAATTATGCAAAATTTGATGAAACACACGGAATCGTCTACCAACTTCGAGCGCTTTATTTTAAATAGCTATTGCATTCCGTTTTTAAGTGGGATATAAAAATGGCATAATCATAAAGCGGAGTTGACAAATAGGGAAAACCGTCATGAAACGAATAACATTCACAATGTTTCTAAATTTAGCACGTTTCACGACTATCTTAATTTATACAGTCCTTGTTTAAACCGCAGTTTTTGTTCCGGTAATTGAAATTAAGTAACGTTGGTCACAAAAACGCGAATGTGATTCAAGATTAGAAACGGTATTGTTTTAGTGTTTTAAAAGTTTTAAAACTTTTTAACTAGAATATTTATTTATTACATGACACGAGTAGTTTTTGGTACTTTTCTCTTAAATTACAACTTGATGGCCTCCGCCAACGAGCACGACAGTCCGGTGCCATCAGGCTCGACCTGCAAAGACGTGATTTTCCCGTTATCCACCACCATTGAGTATCTCTTGCTTCTGACTCCTCCCAAAGGAGCAATGTCAACAGTTAAATCCAAAGCTTTGGTAAAAGCAGCGGTTGGGTCAGCCAAAAGTCTGACTTTACCAGATGTGTTTTGGTCTTTACCCCAAGCCCCCATGACAAAAGGGTCATTTACAGCCACGCATACAATCTCGCTGATTCCTTGACTCTTTAATTGGTCTGCTTTCTGTACATACCCAGGTAAATGCGTCTGAAATTATGTTTACAGTGTTAACAGAACCCAAGGTCGCCCTACCTTAGAACAACCAGGAGTGAAAGCCCCAGGAACTGCAAACACTATGATTTTCTTTCCAGATGATAATTGTGCCAAATTGACTTTGTTTGTTGGGAGGTCTTCAAACAAATCAACATTGGGAATGGAGTCACCAACCTAACATAGTCATTCAAAGTTTGTCAACAAAATTTGACTTTTTGACATTGATTGTCATTGCATAAGAGGTCTCACCTGTGCAGGCATGTTGAGGGATGTTGTCGTTTTTAAGGTTCTTCGAATTACTTGATTTACAAATGACTTTGCAAATACACTGCGACAACATAACCAAGGTACAGTCATTTTATACCCGGCTTTTTGATAGTGGAATACTGGGAGTGCGACAGAGACGGATAACCTTGATCTGACTCACAATCACTAGGAAAAGCGTTTGCGCAGTGCATTCATGCATAAATTTTATTGAATTAATTAATAACTTAAGGAATTGAAATTAGTTGTTACGTGACGAGGGCCTTGAAGAAGA
The DNA here is from genome assembly GCA_029298725.1 of Gnatocerus cornutus. Taxonomy (NCBI): domain Eukaryota; kingdom Metazoa; phylum Arthropoda; class Insecta; order Coleoptera; family Tenebrionidae; genus Gnatocerus; species Gnatocerus cornutus. The sequence continues at coordinate 8,673,624 of CM055516.1, forward strand.
AAAACCACAATTGAACACCTAGGGGCCTAAGGGGTCGTTTACAAGCAGTGGTTATGCAACCAACAACACACCATAATCTGTATTCCAACGTAAAAAGACGTACAATGTAATGATAAGCTTCTTTGTAACGTAGTGTCAAGGTTTCACTGTATGTTTAAACATTAAAAACATATAAAATCGATGTTCGGTTTCATGAGTGCAACATCTGTATGGCTTCAGTTCATGAAAGTTTAATTTATTTCCCATATTCCATTTTAACGTTTCCTTTCAACAAATTTTGATAAAAAGTAGTTTTACCCGGCGCATCCACCATTTTAGCTAATCCAAGTCAAGGAAAATTAACGTGTAATTTGTATTTAATCGGTCGCCACAGAAACAACCTCAAAATTTGACAATTGGTACGTTTTCATGTTATTAAATCAGGTTTACCAACCCACTTCAAATTTCAGAGTCTCCTGTGTTACACAAGATTTTATTCAAGCATATCGTAATGGCAATAAGAAGAGCAAAGTAATATTTGATCAGTGAATTGGCATGGCGTATGCTGGATGTGAAGTTTAAAATAGATTTATTATTCGTTTTATAAACCAAACTAGCTTCCAATGTGCAAGCAAAAACTTTGGAAAATTTATAAGCAGTTATTTGCGTTGTGTAACTTTGCGCATTGTTCATTTTTATACGAATCGGAAATCAATTGCCGTCGAAAGGATGAATATTTTAGTTCGTTTTTATAATCATATTAAATGAGATTTATAGATAAATAAAAGTGGAGACTTTGTATGATTTATTAACTATGTCAAAGGTTCATTCCATAAACATTGCCACTTAAAAGTTACTAAACGATAAATTTTTTCGTACATACATTAAAGACAGACAGTATAAACTTTAGTTTGACACCATTAAAAAAACCTGAAAAATAAAAACTTATTTCTTAAATTTGTGATCATGTGTCATTATGTTTTGGTTTACAACTTGACAAAACTCCTAAACCATTGAGCAAACAACACCATTACAAGTGAGGTTTAGTGGTATTTGCAACTTCAGATCTCATGCAGTGCAAAGCACCAAAACATTAAAAAATTAAGAAATACAACCATCTTAACCTTAACTTAAATCTAGTGTCTTTGGGGCGCTCCCGCTGGCGATCTCGATCTAAATCTCGAGTTGCTATCGAATCTGCGGCCTCCACCACCGCCGCCGCCGCCTCCGCCGCCATAGTTATCACGTCCGAATCCGTCGCTTCTTCTGTTAAAATCCCTTCCGTATGAGCGTCCTCCGTCGCGTCTTCCTCCACCGTTGTAGGGGTCGAAGCGGCCCCCACCGGGTCTGCCGCCTCGGCTACCCCTGAATCCGCGATCTCCACCGTAGCCGCCCCCGCCACGATATGGGGGTCCTCCACGACCACGGCCTCCTCTGAATCCGCCTCTGCGGGCTTTGCCCCTTGCGATTTCCACTCGCAGCTTTGAACCCAAGAAGTCAGTGCCGTTCAAATTATCACAAGCCGTTTCGGCGTCGCTGTGACTGTTAAATTCTATAAAAGCGAAGCCTGGCGGATTGAAAGCCACCCATACAGAGTTCAGTTTTCCGTATTTCTCGAATTCTGTCTCGAGGTCTTCTTTCTTGACGCTGTCTGTGAGACCGCCGACGTAGACTCTGGCGCTTCTTTCGGTTTCTCGTTCGCCCATGTCGTCTCTGTGGAACGTGGAAATTGCGTAGAAAAGGTCAAATTATCAGTCGTTTGGGCGAATTCGTACTGTTATTAAGCGATTTGGGTACAATGTCAAAACGATAGCGGAGGTTAACGTGCAAGTTACAGTGTGTGGATGATGCATTGTAGCTTTCGCTAGGTTTGAAGAATACTTAACTAAATAACGGCGATTGTTTTGCGGGGTACCCAATTCGTGCTGCTGACGCACTGTGTCTCGTTTGCAAAGCAAATCAAAAACAAAATGTCGGGTATGGCAGGGCGTCGGTTTGAGTTTACTGTACTGACGATATTCGCAGCCAAAACGGCGATTTGGTTACAACAAATTATAAATACGGTGATTGCGCTGTCGCAGTTACTAGTTTTACAATTAGTTACCCAAATTCGAAGCGTAGATCAACGGAGATTTACGTAGATTTTTGTTTACACAGTGCAATCGAATCGAAGCTTGCTTTGGAAATGACGCGAACGGGAAAACGCCATCGACATACCGACTCTCCACCAATCACAACACACGAAATAAAAATAATTCCAGCTCCCGGGACATTCGAGCTTGCTATTGGCTAAAACCCGCAGTGTTGCCACGCTTATAATCAATTCGCCGGTACCCGCCAAATTTAAAAATAATTTTTCCGGAAATGCTAAATTTACACAATTATTTTTAGGCTCAACCACATGCAATATCATTCATTATTTTGTTCCAATTAATTTCAGTCGAAGTTGTGCAATTTTTTTTATAACGAGGAATTTGGGAACAGCAGGAATAAAGTAAAAGTCTGAAGCTCTTGAATTCAACTTTTTTTCAATTATAGTAAGACTTATACGATTCTGAAAAACAATAAATACAAGTTATGTCTATTTATGTACAAAATTGATCTTAAATTACGAGCTGCTGGTCAAACTGGCCATCAGCAGCTCCATCTTATGCAAGAAGTTCCTTCCCTCCATTTTCTCTAATCTTACATCCCTGAATTGTCCCCCCAAGTGCTCCCATTTCCTCTCCGTCACTAATCTACTCGGAAAGAAATCGCTTCTTGGAGAATGAGCTACAGAAACTTGAATCCCACTCTGTGGCTCACATCTCACAGCAATGATTCTATCACCCGTTGGTGAAGCTAATAAACAAGAACTAGCGTTTCCTAACGGCTCAACAGTTCCAGTCCCCAAGTGGTTAGAATTTGCTAGGAATTGCCAACCCATCGTTTTTGCCAAGGCTTGTACTGCTAGAATTTGATGTTGATTAATGTGGCAGAAGATGAGGTCTCTTAGCTCCTGCGGCTCGTAGCTCATGTACATGACTTTACCGTCACGACATATACATTTCAAGCTCTTTTCCCCGACGTGGATGACTAAGGGAGTCCTGCAAAGCGCGTCGTAGCCATGAGTGGAAATGTTGATTTTAACACAGGACTGGGTTGGGCTGTTTAGAGTGTTCCAGTGGGAGCTTATCAGAGGATCTTTTACTTCTTTCGCGATGGTATCGAGGACGTACTCAGTGCGAAGCCGCATGAAGAAGTGTTGTGCTTGTTTGATGATTTGTTCCAAAAGAGTTTCTGATTTTGTCATTTCTAAAAGTTCGTATCTGTCGGCTGCCATCGGACCTGCCAGCATTCGTTTTTTGGAGGGACCCAAAGGTCCTGTCGCTGGGTGAGGAAATGGATGGTGAGTATTCCGATGATGCACCTCCCGAAGTAACTGATGTAACGAGTGCTCCAACACGTGGTCATGGTCAGTTTTTGAGGAAGAACTGCCTGCTGGTTTTTTATCACCAGTGGTTGAATGGCAAAGACCTATAATGAGTTGAATACCGGGAAAAACCTACGATTTTAATACTAGTGAATGAAATTAAAATATTGAAAAGTTACTGTAGCCATGATTTGGTTTCCTACAACCATATGAGGGATGGGCGCTTGAAGTTGGACAGCTTCTTTAGCAAGCTGATTAAAAAGTTCTTTACAAAAAAGTACGTTCTGAGCAGCTTCTAGTTTCTGTTGCCAATGCATGTCTGGGTTTGAGGCAGGTGGGCCTGATCCTAAGAGGTTGATGTTAACGCTGCAGAGATCTTCTTGATCTGTATAAAAAGAAGTTTCTTTTACTGCAAATTTGACAAAGTTGTGTTTACCCTTTTGGCACAAAACTTCAATGTAAGCAACTCCTTGTAACTCCGAGGGTATCGACACTCGCAACGCAGAGTTAGCCTTACTGGGAGTTGCACCTCCAGGAACAGGACTGCTTGGAGGACTATTGGTCTTCTCATCATCCTCAGCTTTTGTAACTTCAAAAGTGCCAGTCTGTGTAAACTTAGAACCCGCCGTGCGATAACTCAAGTCCCCAATTATGGTATTTGAGACTTTTTTCAACCTCCAGTTCTGTCTCAGTCTCAACAATTCAATGTGGAAATCTGGCATTGACCTATTCCTTGCAGCTTCATTTTGAGAAGTCTTCAGTCTCTCAGCACCTGTCAATAAAACACTAGCAGCCCCCGCCAGGGCTTTCTTTCGCGCATAAATTTGTACCATGGGCTTAGTTTCAACAGGTTCTTGTTGAACGGGATCCAACACCATGTAACGCTTGTCTTTAGCTATAGCTAGAACGTCAGCCAAAACGCATACCTCCTGAAAAGTGTTGCGTAGTTTATTTCTAGCAGAGTCCCACGGCCATAAACTTGACTGAAAAGCATCTTTACTGTCAGAGTCTGACTTACTATCATCTATAGCGTCTCCAGCCTCTTTTTTTATATCAATATCGCCGGTTTTACTAAAGTCGATTTTTTGAGCAAATTTCGCAAGGCTTTCAGACAGAGTTAGGGGGCTAAAATAGTCAATTTAGGCAAGTTTGAGGTTAAAAAGCTCACTTACGGTTGGTATATTTCCGTGCCATCGTACGTAATTTCTTGAATCTGGTTTTCAATGGGGGCTTCGACAGATATATTTACAGAATACGACATATCGAATTCATAGATAAATGCGGAATATTAAATAAAATGTTTTTTTTGTTGACAACACACAACGATAAATTGACAGTTTTGACGTTTGACATTTGACAGAAATGGGGTGGGGAAAGGATTCAAAAGGTTCAAATTCCACTTAACTTGTGATGTTTGGCGCTAAATTTAAAATTAGCTCAAATCTAGAAATTATTGTTTTATAAATAAAAATGTTTTAGTATAAGTATTGTATGAACAATAAAATAAAATATAAAACAATTTTAAAAAAAATTAATTAGTGTCAGGAACCTTTAAATAATCACAAAAAATCTGACCAGTATTAGTATGATAAAAAATATCCTGGAAAATCAATCGTACAAATTCCAAAAATCTTTAAAAAACGATAAAAAGATTTAGACATCTTAACGCGTCTTCCAGACTTCCGACAGAATATCCTATAAAATCCCAGTCTTCCCAGTACTTACTTAGATATTTTCCCAGTACTTTCTTAGATATTTTGTTGCTTTATTGTTTATATTTAAATAATATAAATAATATAAATGTGTCGCAAATAAGCAAAATCTTATCTACATTTGACACCTTTTAAGGATACCAGAGCGAAAAAGCCTGCTTGGTAAATACTGGTGAAAGTCAATGAGTTAAAACTCCTTGAAACGTCTCATAATAAGCACTCTTTTCCCTTTTGTGGCTCTAAAGTTTAGCCAAAACAAGCCAGGGGCTGCTTCTGCACGCTGCACTAGCTTGGTGAAAATTGGCGGATGCGCCAGTTCTCATACATGTAATAATTAAGTGTCATCAACTATGTAAAGAGTTTGTCGGAATAGTTGTGGTCGGAAACGTTCCCCCGTGTAAATGCCGGCTGTATTCATCGTTAATTACGTTTACTTATCAATTGGTATCGCAAAGGATGTAAATAGGGTGACGTCCCCGTTAATCTGAACAGTTTAGAATCCAAAGTGTGAAGTAGACGCGTGAAATGTGCAATCCTCGGACTAATATATCCGTGCTTCGCCATTAATCATCTCGATCAGGAGACAGTTGGCCCGAGTGCCGTTCTCTGATAACCGTAACCACGGAAGAACCCGTGCCAGCAACAGATACCGTATTTGCACAACATCCTTCTTTTTCTCCATTTGAATACTCATTGGACTCTGAAATTGATCGTGCAAACGCCTCCGCCGTCTTTAATAGTTTAAATAAAATATTCATTCGCACAAAGCCAATTTGATCCCCGATTTAAAAGTTGGGCAATTATGCGTGCTCACACTGTAGTCGGCTGTGACACAACAATCGCAGCCTACTATATAGATTTCCGTAACAATAACATCTGACAGTCGCATGATGGATCGCTAGACAATATGGCGCGAAGGCTCTTCAGAACGATTTCAATAAGGGCGCTATTTGACCGCCGAAGAAGCCGGACTAAATGTAACGCGTCTGTGTGTAGGGTTGAGCTCGACCTGTCAAATTTTGATTTATGTTTTGCTTCAAATTTGGTTTCGCGTCGCCGACATTTTTTGTTGTTGCCACTCTAATGTCTTATTATTCGATTAGTAAGTGCCATTTGAAAAGGGGGTGGCGCGTTCTCACGGAACCGACTTTTAGCCATATGTGCATGGACACGTAGACGACTTTTTCATCAAAGAGATTGGAAAATCTTTCATCAATAGAGCCAAACTTCAAACCACAATCTTCGGCAAACATTTTGTAATTATGTAGTCAGAGCAATGCTTGTGTATTGTTGGTTATCTACTCTGACAGCGGACAAACACAACTTTGCTGGTGCATAATAAAAAAAAAGTAAAAAGTGTTGTATTCACTCCCGAAGACACGATAAAATTCTGCTCGATCTAATCCGTTTTCGGTGGAAATAAATATGTATAGTGTATAATCATGTATTGTTGGGCATCGCGATTGTGGCGTATGCACAATGCATTTGCAGGTGATGCAACAATGATGCGGGAAACAATACCCGATGTGCATGTTAGATAAACGGGATTATATCAATATGTCGTTATATTCAAGTATTGGTGAGCTTGACACTGATAGTTGCGTTGTGCTTTGGTTTTGGCAGTATATCTACCACAGAATGTGAATTTCAACGCTCATCATCTTGCCACAAAGCCATTAATTTGCGTATTAATTATTCATAGAACAAATACGGTTAGACAATAAAAATTATTGACATGGTTGTACCGAATTCTTCACGTTAAATTGATTTAATTCCTATAATTAAAACGCTGTAATTGTAGACTCTAGCTCACAGACTTTATTGTTCTATTAATTATCGCTTAATATAGAAATTTTAATTTTCATATGTAAAATAAGAAATTTATTCCACGATACTGCCGACTGTAATAACATTAATTGTGCTTAAATAATTACAAGTTACAATATTATGCCATCACTAGGCAGATGATTGTTACAATCTTTTAACAATTTTTTTTTTAAATTGAAATGCCCTCATGCGAAACCATGATGATGTTATAACTGATGCTTAAATAAGTGTTTTAAAGAACATTTTTGCATACGTGATGAATTTTATGGTTCACACTCCATAATTTTCGATTATTGGGTGAAACATGCAGTTGGGAAGAGTTATCTCTCAGAATCTAGCTCGAATGAGATCATAGTCAAGTTTTAATTGAATTATTCATGTTCTGTGTACAATAGGAGATTAAACCACTAATTTAGGTCAGTTTGTCTCAAGTTATTAAAAAAATAATTATTTAGTCAATTATTATGAACACTATTATTAAGAGTTTGTAGGTTTTGACGGCACGATCAGGTTTTGTTGTTATTAAGTGACGAATTTTATTAGTTTTACATTTGTTTTATATGTTTAGCGTTTTTTGAACCGTTTTCTTTGTTTTCTTTGAATTATGAACTTCTAGGTTCTTTAGGTCTAAAATGTTTCGTTTTATTTTTAACCACTTTTTTCTAAATGGACATTTTCAATTTTTTTTTAGTTATACAGAGTGATGAAAAAAGGCGCCCATGAGTGGAAGTATCATGTTCTTTTGACTTAAATCGTCTCAGAAATCAAAGCAAAATTAATTTAAACCCATTCCGCTTCACAATATGAATTTTTTTCAAAGGGAAAATTTGGCAACCCTTTCTAATAAAATTTTACATTTGGCAGTCTCCGTAGCTAAAAGCAACTAATACTGAGAGGTTTACAATGTTGCAACATTGAAAATGTTTCTACAAAGCCAAGAAATGGTACTTTTAAAAGTTGAAGAACAGCTATTTGTGTACCAAGGCCAAAAAGTGTTTCTTTTTTTAATAGCCGAGGGCAGAAAGAAGGCGAGGGCAAAATGGCACTTTTTGGCCGTGATACACACAAGATTTTTTAGGCGACATCATTAAATTTACAAGTTAATTAATTTTTATTTATGATTTATTGATTTAATCAATTATAATAACTGAATAATTGTAAATATTTATGAATCTTCCAGAAAAGTTTATATTTTTTTATTTACATTTGTATTGTGTGATTCATTAAATTTCCATTCGCAGTTGGCTTTGAGAAAAAAATTCATGTCGTAACTAACACCATTACAGTAGTTTCGACTTAATATTTGCGAGATTTGCTAGTTATCGAACAAGAAGTCAACGCACGTCCAAAATACACGGCCTACCTAGAATGGAAATTTAATGAATCACACGATAGTTTCGGCATGTATAGCTTCAGAATTTGTATGAATTAGGTTTGATGTGCTTTTTAATGTTGTTGCAGCAGCCCTGCTAGACATGTTCAGTTTCAATAATTCAACACGTCTTTGTTGCAATTTACAGCAGTTTGTCCATTTGATTTTACCCAAATAATTATAAAATTTGGGGTATTATCGGTATCTTGATGTAATATGCAAAACTATGGATAGATGGCGCCACCATAGATCGGCCGAAAATGTTTGCGGCCAGAAAAGACTCACTTTTAGGCCGCATTTAAGGCCTAAAAATTTTATTTTCAGTTTAAGTCGCCTAAAAACTTAGTTTATTGCACTTTTTATAAAAAAAATTATAAAAAGTTTATCCAGACAGTGTTTTATCGTTTATAAAAGAAAGCTTCTATCTTAGTTAAAAAAGCACAAAATTAGTTTTGGTTTTTAATTTTGGGCTCAAGAAAGAATTAGCTGCAACATCATAGGTTCTCTTTGTTCACAGATTTTGAATTTTTTTAGCACGTGATCGTTTTATTACAAGAAATTTAAAAATATTTGGACCACACAAAGTTTGAACACATGGACCTGGACGCTAATAATGTGTCCACGTGTAGATCATAAAAGTCGAAGCAGCTCGTAACAATTACTCATAAAGCATACAAAATGCAAAGTCCAGCGTCCCAGAAATAAATGTTGAGTGAAGAGTTGAATGTAAATTATGAAAGTAATCTGTCTTGTGAATATCGGTTATTTATGGTTGAATTTTATGCTGCAGAAAAAGTCCGGATTTATGAGACTCGCATCGGTGTTATTTCGCGTCAGAATTCTTTTTGGTAACTATGATGGCGTGAGAGCATGAATAGATAACTGCCTAATGCAGAGATTAGACTGTAAAAACCGATTATGGGGGATTGAAGCTAGATCGAAAAGCTGGAATTGAGTGTGCTATTATGAATCAACCCTCCTATTATCTGACGTGTTACTGGTCAACATAAACAATAGCTGAATGTCAGATAGCCAAACACAATTACCTATATTTGTAAAAATATTAATCGCATTCATGAATGAGCTATGACAGTGTTACATTAATGAGAAATCATGCGAACAATAGCGATATGAAAATAGCAATTATAAAATTTGTAAAATTGCAGGACACGATTAATTTCCCATTTTACATTCATTTCCACGCGCACACAACGCAATTAAAAAATTCCCCGACACCGACGACACCTCTTCTTTATAAAAAATCATCGCGACGAACGCTACACATTGGAACAAGCCACGAGGGAAGAACAGAGAGTATCGTGAAAATAATAACGGGAGTTATGAGGGGTGAAAAGCACCCCGTTTCAGTGGATCGCACGTATCTTGCTTGTACGGAAGGGATGCAGATTGTACAGAGTTACACTGAGCTGATGTGTCGCATCACTAACCCACTGACCACTAAATCGAAGTTTCATTTCGACCGGAAACACGAAAATCTCACTTACCTTTAATTAAGATGTCGTCTGTGTGGGTAGAAAAAAGTTTGAGTTGGGCTATTTGGACGCGACGACCCAATTGATTTATAGATTATATTGACGTAAGATGGATAAGCTATAATTTGTGAAAAAAAAAGTCATCGATGCGTACTCATCGAGAGATGAGTGTGGGCCGAGCATATTAGTCGGTAACTGAAGGTGGTTTAAAAAAAATATCGAGATTCTTGGAGCGTTGGCTTTGGAGATAATTGAGTATTTCCTTTGTAGATTAAAGATCTGGAGAAAAATTAAGATCTTCGGATAGGGTTGGGGATCTGTCAGGAGAAATTTTGATCTAGATAGCTAAATGGGACGCTAGGCTATTAGATAAATAAGCGTTAAAATTGAATTAAAACTAGGCACAACAAAAATATTTAAATTGCTAAAATAAGAAACAGTTTTACTGAAAATCTGAGAGCCGATTTCTCCAGTTTTTGGTTTTGAATTTGTAGAATTTACGAAAGTTTAAATGCCACAAAATTTCACAATATACACAAAATTTTGCCTTTAATAAATTGAAATTTACTTATTATTTTTATTATTTATTATTCACCATAATAATGCACAGTAATTACTTAAAGACAGATTTAATTTGCATTTGCTAACTATGCATGATAAGAAGGGAAAAATTGAAAAAACTTCGCAGCCATAGGATGGAGCTTTAATTATTACCATCATTAAAATTACTTATAGTTTTGAAATATTTGCACGTACTTTTATAATGATAATTTTCAGTCTTTTTTGTAAGAAGAAGACTGTCGATTTCGACGCAGTTCTAAATATTGTGGAGTGACCTATTTATTTTCCTTTGTGTAGATAAAATACCGGTAAAAAGTGTAATCAATATTAGCAGTCGATGGCCGAAGATAACAAGGTTGAATCAATAATTCGATGGTTCGTTTTTTGGATTTAATTGTTTGGTTTGAAGTTAAAACAGATAGATAGAGTTGGTGGTCTTTGTTTTTATATGGTGGTGGTTTTATTTCATGTCGGCTTATAAAAATAACGTCGTTTTTTGCGGTCCTCGTCCGTTTTAAAACAAAGAAGTGCATTGGTATGGAATAAAAAGCAGCCCGCACACCTCGTATTGATTCCGCAGCGACAGCCCGGTGACATTCTTTATCAATACGTCACAGCTCATATTTCAAGTTCCCTTGCATCCGCCCTCAAAGCTACAAAGAAACTAAGTTCTTTCAGTAGCGGAGGGTGGGCGCTATCGTCTGTCGTCGAGTTGGGCACCAATCGGTGTTGAAGACGCAGTCGCTGTTGGTAATAGGCTGTGGCGAGTGCGTGCCGAAACAAGCCCCGCCTCCAGGCACTTGCAGCACTTTTTCCAAATGTTTTTATTTATTACATTTGTACCCGTCGAGTGTACCGGTCGTGTCCGCACTTCCTCAGGTCGCGCTTCAAAGTGTACAGAGTGTACCCGGTGCGCACTTACGCCCCGCCCGACAGACAGACGGACAAACAATCCGAACCCTCACTATTACGACATCTCTTCGACTGTTTGCTACGATTGTCGCTCCGGGTGATGGACTCTGGTGCAGTGTTTTGAGGTGTTCGCGCGTCGCGATGATGGACAACTCCGGAATGGACTCCGCCAGCGAGCATAGTAGTCACGCGTCCTCCGGTTCGCCTGCCGTCGCTGTCAAACCTTCTCCCTCACCGCCCACCAACAACAACAACCCCGCGTCCAGTAATCACAACCAGGTGCATAGCCCGCGTCAAGCTAGCCCTTTGGGACCGCCAATGTCGATGGCTCACCCTCTGAGTCCGCCGCCGGTGAGCTCCGCCAGTCTGGCGCGCAGCATGGCTTTAGGGCACTTGCCGCCGCCGGGTCTTGGCCTGCTCAATTCGTTGGGGGTACTACACAGCCCCCTTGATCTTATGGCACATCATGCTCCGCCGCGTTCTTACAACAGCCCGCCGCCCATCTCCACCTCCGATCCCACCGCCAACGAGTGCAAGCTGGTAGACTACCGTGGCCAAAAAGTCGCCGCCTTTATCATTGCCGGCGACACGATGCTATGTCTTCCGCAAGCCTTCGAGCTCTTCCTTAAGCACCTGGTGGGCGGATTGCACACCGTCTACACCAAACTCAAGCGCCTCGACATCGTACCTTTAGTTTGTAACGTGGAACAGGTCAGGATTTTGAGGGGGCTCGGGGCCATACAGCCTGGAGTCAACAGATGCAAACTACTCTCATGTAAAGACTTCGATACCCTCTACAGGGACTGCACTACGGCCAGGTACGTGTTTGCGTATGCTGCTGTCTCTTGGTATGCGTTTTATGGATTTTGACGAGTGCTTGAGAAAAAGGTGTAACCTTATCTTTATAATGGCCATTATTCACACCTAAACTGTCAAAAAACACGGCTAGAGATACAATTTTTGACAAAAGTGATTTGTTTGCTTGGTGGAGTACTTATATTGTAAAGTTTCCAAAATAAGACGAAACCGAAAATTTTGGTCGAAGCTCATTACAGCGTACTTTTTGCCACCCAAAAACCGAAGCCCATGAAGATGAACTATCTAATTTACATTTTCACTGCAAACTGCCATTGTTAACGTCTTTTATTGCAGTCATATATTAAATTTATCTTGAATTAACATTTTGACTTTGAGTAGTAACGAAATAAAATGATAGGCAATCTACCTAGATAAAAAATTGGCTCAGGTACCTAATTTATGAACTAAATAATTGAGAATAATATTTACACGAGCATGAATTTGCCTACATCTATTGTGGCATAAACTCTATAATTTGTATCAATATCGATTATCGGTAAGTGGGCATATAAAAATGAGTCATAAAGCCAACAGAGATTTGCTTTTAGCCCATAACTTTTTGAAACACTTACAAATACGAATAAAAAACGAAAACTATTAGCAAAAATTACTTACAAAAAGTTCCAGTCTGGAAAATAAGAAAATACGTTTCGTTTTTGTAGTGTAAATGTTTGAATAAAATTGTAATAATATAGCCTACGAAATTTGAAATAGATTGGTATCCATTGAGTTTGACATTTTAGAACTATCAAGAATTAATGTCACCTGACATAACCAACAGGCCTGCCAACAAATTTCAAATTTCAAAGACTTTATGCAGGAGCCATATATTTTTTAAAAACGTGTATTTTAGCACAAAACATGACAAAATAATTTAGTTATTAAGTATTTAAAATTGCCATCGATTGCTACCATAAAACCTCTTTGCCCTTCCTCATTTAATTTCCTTTAATTTACGGCTGTCACAACTTGTTGGATTTCCTAATGCATTTCTTAACCCTTTCCATTTCTGGAATTCCCAATTCTCTCGTTCCCCCTGTCTCCTGCAGGACTAGAGAGACAATTGCATTTATGATAGATGCAGTCTATAAATACTAACTGGGCCAACAAACCCCCACGTTTAGATTGAAATAATTATAAACGCAATGAAACAAGGGGGAATCGAGTACAGAATGCCGTCCCCTTTCTATTTCTGCATACTCGACGATTGTTGATTCAATAACATGAAACTCGTCTGGATTCCAATCATATAGAAGTACAGATAACACACGTGTTTTATTAATGTTCAGAGCGGTCTCTTTTTTTATATCGAAATGGGCCGAGTGGCGCCTCTGTATCGATATATTATGCCGAATGTTATAAAGGGATGATAAGTTGAACGGTCATCTGACAGAACCTATTAGCACTCGGCGATTACAAAGGCGTAGGCTATCGGGAAATCTTTGAGGTGTCCTGGTGAGCTCATCTCCACCCGAGAAGAGGCTCGGCTACTGACCATTTATAATACAAATATTAACAGTATTGTTTGGATTGAAGTGGTGGAAAAAATCAACGTTTTGGAGCTGCATCTTGGGCAATAAATAAAATTTCAAAAAAACTCTTTGGTAATTAAGCTCGAGCGTTTAGAGGCATACAAAGTATAAAACAACAATGGGACGTGTAACAATGAGCAGACAGAAGCATGGTGTTCTTGTGGCGATTTAAATCATCTTTAAATAAATATTGTTGACAGTTACGCCTTGCCATTAAAACATCCGAAGCGGGTAGACCTACAACTTGTTCGAGAAAATCACATTGTTATTTATTATGGGGCTACAACAAAGGTCAAAATTGACAGCGGACTTAAATTTTTATGTTTGCACATTCATATACATAGAAAATATGGTTAACGGGTTAACGTGATTGCCTATTACTTTGTTGTGCTTAACAATCTCTTCTGCGGGAATTAAACATTTTTATAGACTGGAAAAATTTGCGTGAAATTACTGTAAACAAATTTTTTACTTGGGTCTGTTTTGGAGCTGTTCACACGTGGGTTATTAAAATTACGCATGCCAGGAACGTTATTAAATTCAGATCGAAGGTAAAATTGGTTTATGGTTGTCAATGTTGGAATAATGACGATATTGCTAAAAATAGCTTCATGATAAAATTGGCCGAAATTAAAATGTGTACACATATAAATCATTGCATGCAACTCCCTTACGCTAATTAACACTAATCTGATTCTTTTCAACAATATCTTTCTTTTAAAATCTTGCTTGATACCTATAATTTTTAGATTAACAAATTATATAATTACAATCTATACTGGTATTAATTAGCATTGATTTTTCTCGTTAAAACGTCGGGCTGCCGGAATTAAATAATTATTGTATTACCTTTTAGAATAGTTGCGATTAATTAATTTGTACGGCAATAAATGTAACTGGTTGAGTTGAAAATTCTTCCGAACGCATCAATTATCCGTCATTGCAATGTAGTCGTAATCGTTACAAAGAGAAGGTATTGCCCATATACGTTTCAAACTAATGATGAAAGTTGTTAGTTATTGTTATTTAGAAGAGAAAATTGTGGCAATTATTGACACTCAATGTTGGGCAATAACAGTTGTACTGGTTCTGCAAGCTGCAACTCTTCTGAGATCTCGTCTTTTTTTCAAATTAGAAATGCACTGAAAATAAAAAGTGAATAGTTTGTAGCACTAGAGTCATTCAAAATTTCAAAGAATTGATATGTTTTGCATATTCATGAATACCTACAACGACGTTATTAATCGGGTTAAATTATGCATATCTTCGACAGAAATAATTGTATGCGTTTGTTGATTTATGTCAGGCCTGATGTCATAATCCCAGTGAAAGTTAATAATTCTAGAATTCCGATATCAATCACGTAACTCCAGAGACACTGAAAGTTCCGTGTAATTTTTTTCTATTGCCCCAACATTCCCAAGTTAATTTTTGAGTTTACAGGAGCCATAACAATAACAGTTTAACGAACATTGCAATAAAGAATTCAGTAGATATCCCGTTAATTCTTATTTGAAATGAGTTTGGCTAAAAATGCATGTCTAGGGAAATACTCGGCGTCTAGTAATTAAAAAAGGCGCCGAGCGTCGTCTCTGTCTTTCATTTCGTCCTGATAAAACATCAGTGAAGAAAAAACCGGTCGGTCGTTGAGGAATGAGTTGGTTGACTGGAACCGCATGCTCTATTCACTACAAGAGTATTTTAATAATTCATTTATTTTTGCAAAAGCAATCAGAGTTTGTACGCAACTTATTATATTTTTGTTAGAGTTTAAATGGGTTTTTGTTGCATTGGTATTGTGCTTAAGATTACCTGCACAGCGTTCATACATGTCCACCTTATTAAACTTCTTCTAGTATGCAGATTAACATTGTGTATAAGGGAGGCATAGTCTAAAATTAATTGCATGCCTGTTAGTCAAGGCAGCTGTACTCGTTTTATTTGTGGAATCACAAAACGGCGATTTTCGAAACGAGAAATGAATTGTTTTGGGTGGTCTTCTTTTTTATAAAATCTTGTGGCAAATTAATTCTATTCTACCGACACTATCGGTAAAACTATGAAAAAATTAAGTCGGCTTAACGCGGTATAACGTACAATTAAGAACGTTCTTTCCGTTTCTTTATGGCAATTTTTAATTACGTTGATTCCTAGCGGTGGGTAATTGAAGTACTTGTTGAAGGCTGCTACTTTGGATCAACACTTTCGGAAAATTAATTTCGGAAATTATACACTGGCTGCTTAATGGTCTATATGA
Organism: Gnatocerus cornutus; assembly: GCA_029298725.1. NCBI lineage: Eukaryota > Metazoa > Arthropoda > Insecta > Coleoptera > Tenebrionidae > Gnatocerus > Gnatocerus cornutus. The sequence goes on from CM055516.1 coordinate 8,689,539, forward strand.
GTATTACATGAAAACACTTTTGAATGGGTTGTAATTGCTCTTTTTTGGGTTAATAACGAAACAAGGAATTTTTTAAAGAATTACATGCTCAATATGATAATTTTATCGCCGAGATTAGAACAGTAGATTTGGAACTCCCCAACTCCCGGATACAGATTTTTTGAGCGTGTGTGCCTTGATAATAGTAGGTGTTAAAGTGGAACTCGAAACGCCGTGAAAATGCCCGTTGTTGGTGTGTTAACCGGCACAAATTCGCGCAGTCGGTGGCGGTGCTAGCGGCATACAAATGCGGAAACAGAGTCATTGTGTGGGAGATTTATCTGGCGGAATCCACAGGTTGCTAGCTGCAATTCCAGCCAAACCGTCTGGCGTGGTGGTCCTAGGGGACCCCCCGAAAATATCTCCGTCTGTTGAATGGACCATCTCACTCGCAAACGTCATGCGTACTAGTCACAAATTCATTCCGATTTCCTGATGCCGAATGTTTCTCGTGTTTGCATTCGCGGTCTAGCCGCCAGTGGAATTGGACGCGAAGCGCCGGGACGCTCAAAAAAAGTTGTTTATGGGAGCGGTGACAGGAGCCCGCGGAGCTGGAAATGAGCACTGGTCTAATTAAATACCACCATCTTACACGAGAGCGGCACATTCCTTATTACCGCAGACAAATTTATAGTCGGTTGTTGGTATCATTGCGTGCCTTGATATCTTATTTCAAGCCATTAGTACTCGTTTCGAGCCGCTCGTAGATGAATTATTGGATACATTTCCACTAATGAACTAACTTTTGATCAGCACAAAGACGCCACAAACAAAACACCTCGCCTTTTATGGCAACACACCACAATACCATTATTATAGAAATTATTCCTTCGATGATGTGTATATGTTATGTTCTATCTTTGTTTCCTGCGTGTCTATTGTTCCACGTTTAATTTTCCGCCGAGGCGAAATTATCCTTTATTGATATCGATACGTTGCTGTGTGAGAAATTGAGTCGAACGAGCTACAACTCAAATTAGTTACGCTCAGCCATTTTTATACACCCGTCAAATAAATGCTTTCTAGCTAAATTTTTCGCCACCTAGCCCGCTCTGCAGATTTTGCTGTCACAAAAATGACCAGGCCAGTGCTTGGGTCTAATAACCGCCATAAAACAATCAGTTTCACAGAACAACATTTTCAAAGCAAATTGTAAAACCTAGAGCTGCATTTTTTTACTTGTTTCTTTAGTATTTAAAAATACCGGAATTTTTTATAAAGTAAGATGCATTTTTTATTCGAGGTATATTATACACGGTGTCTCAAAATTAGCGAATTCCAAATTTAGAGCGCGGTAGGGGGAACCCAGTGGTGCTCGTAAATAGATAAAAAAATTTTTTTTTGCATTTCCTGAAGAAGATGAAAGCACTTTAATTTCGTTCAATGCGACAACATTGTAAAACTCACATTCTGATCTATCTTATGATTTTTATTTGTATTGCTTAGATACGTTCGAAACCTCGTAACTGATATTGTCAAGTAATGTCAATTTTGCCACTTCTAAGCAGCTTGCTCACTAAAGAAAAATGCACATCTAACTGACGACCTAAGTTTCGTGTGTAATTTTTGAATCGTTGCGATAAGCGGCAAGAATCTGTTTTTCCATGTGTGAAATCATTACAATACTAGCGCGTCCAGCGACTCCTGGAGTTACCTGCATATTCATTATTTAAATACAAATTCATTATTTGAATCAAATTTTTAGCGGGGTGACAGATATTAGTTCCCTGCATCCATAATAACAGACTAATTTCTAGCTACGTTGCCGTTCCATTTTAAAGAAAAATTACAAATATTTAAGATTTGTTTGCTCTTAAATGAAGCAAATTCTTCAAGAAATTGTTTTACATTATTATTATCTACAATCATCTACACCATAAAAAACAATAAATACTGGAATTTTTACCCTGCATTTGAAGAAAATGCAGTTCAAAGAGTACACATTCAGATCAACGTATCTTTGTGGGGAAGTCCTAAATCTTTTTTTTTTTCATATTTGAACTACTGATGTGATTCTCTACAACGCTCTGAACTCGGAATTCGCGAATTTTGAGACACCCGGTATATTTAATCATGGAAAAAGTGATCAAAATCGTGACTAACTGATTGAACTAACATGAGAGCACAAAAGTAAATTAAAAAAAATCCAAAATTAGTTGGAAAACAAATATGCGCTCTTTGTTCAAATGCTACGGCTTATGGTTGATTAAGTTCTAGAATATAACGCTTTTTTATCACTGTCAGCTTGGCGTCGCGACGCCCAAGAAGTGAAATTTAGAGTTTTAGTGAAAACACTTGCTAACTCTTTTTTTAACATAACTGTGATAAAAAAAAATTTGTTTTTATTTTAAATTTTATGCAAATTGTGGTTTAAATTTGAGAAAAAACGCTAGTTTTCAAGATCATGTCGAACACTTGCAAACTACATTTATTCCAAATTTCACAAATCACTTCATTTATTTGTCCGAAGGCATTTGGAATCGTAGGACTTTTGTTACAATCTAAAAAGAACTAATGGATTGTTTGATATGCGTAGTTTCCAATTTTGACTAGTTTGATAAAAACGCATTTTTCTTTAAGGGGATATCGAACGAATTTCAGTATAGGGCAAATTCAATGTATTTTTCCAAACACGATTACTCGAAAACTATTTGAGTTATTTGCTTTCTGTTTTTTGCATATGAATCTGTTCAACGTGCACTATGTTGAATGCTATATACAATGTTTGTAAAGTGAGTATTTAATGACTTTTTGATTAATTAAATACGAAAACTTGGCTGAAAGCGAAATAACTTTTAGCATTCCACATGCGTGCGACTTTTCAAAATTCACACATACGTATTTTGAGAACAACCAGACAGTGGTATAACGTCTTGTTGTCAAAATTATGACTGTGATGAAAATACTGAAAAATTTCTTGTAATTTAAAGGTTTTAAAAAATAGATCAATTACTAAAACAACAGAATATAATTATTATTTATAATTTATGTTCACTATTTTTTGTTACATTCGCAAAAATCTTGGACAAAATTCGAAGATTGCAATGCATCTATTAATTCTTTTTATTTTCAATTTTTGCAATTACACAAATCTCTTTTTTCGGGAAAAAATTAATTTATTTATGAAGATTAAATAATAATAATAAGATATTGTAATTATTAAGTTTCATGGGTGTAATTTGTTAAGTATCGGACTCAACTATCAAAGTATTTAAGATTTACTGGCCATAGGCAATAATAATTTGGCCATCAGTGCAGTTAAAACTATTAGCTATTGTTCTGACCGCAAGATGATGGATTTTAAGAAGTAGTTTTTATTTATTGTTTTATTATCGTAGTAAGCAGACTGACCATGGTATAACTCACTAAAAGAGTGCCGTCTACAAATAATGAGGGTTGAAGGGAGATGCTACATTTAACATTTGGATGTTTAAAATGTTTCATATAATTTTTCCTTTACGCAGAATTTTAAAGCAGAATTTACCGTTACAGTTTGTTAGATATCTCCTTAAATTTTAAAAACAACTTGAATCAAATCTGAAATGACAACTGAGGAGATATGTTTAACACATTTATATATATTAAAAAAATCAATTAGCGTTTGGTTCCACTATGCCTCAAAAATGGCTAAAACTTACAGATTACAAAACTATTGGTGATAAAAAACAAATTTTTGCTTCCGATTCTGTATAACAAATGCATAGGATCGTGAAATAGGTAGTTGTTCCTTATTAATATAGGAGTTTTTTTTTTTTAATTTATCCTGTGGTCCATGGCTTAGTCCAATAATGCAATGCAAAGATAAAAATACAGTTCTATTATTTTCCTATCGTTATTTCCAAGAAAGAGCTTGGTGTCGTCAAACTACTTGCCCCATCATAAATTTTGTACTTGTAAAGAAGCACTAATTTCTTTGGTTTGCCGGCAATTGCTGGTTGTAAATTATCGTTTTTCTACAATTACTCCCTTAATTATAAGAATATTTTGTTAAAATTTAGACGATTGTATTCAGAACAATTTATTCTACAATCAATCCATTTACAATTTTGATTCAACAACCTAAGCCGAAGTTACAGTTTTCACCCAAAATTGGTGCAGTGTAATTAATGTTAGGGAACAAATCAATAGAAAATCTGTAGACACCATATATTTAAAATTTCAATTCTCTATGTCAAATTGCCCATAAGGATTTTAGGTAGCGACCCCTCTTAAACACAGTACAAAAATTCGAATCTAAAGTCAAAATTTCCACTTATTTTATCGAATTTTTGACTGTCATCGTCATGTCATCGTGGGCTATTTTTCCAATGGCTGGTTCGATTTGTGCCGCGTAATGAAATAAATTTAGTTGTCTGCGATCATGTCGATGTCCACTACCGGGCCGATTATTTATTCGACAAGAGAAAGTCCGCATCTTCCAATCACGAAGCACGTAATAATAATGCACTAAAAATGAATCAGCATTTTGTCGATAAAGTCCTCCAGATAAACAACATATTAATTGATTGTAATCGGCAGCACGGTTTCTAATTCGGTTTTGGTCCTCGGGCGTTTCGAAATTACACTCCTGTCAATAAATCGTGCGATTGCATATCCATCAAATGCACGTATTGCATTTCGGCCAAGATTAAAAAACACAAAACCGAGGGGGTAAATGCGAGGGGAGTCGCAGATAGATACAGTAGCCTCTCTTTGTTGAAGTGGAGTATCCGATTATAATGCCCACTATCCCATCTAACAAAAGCTTTTTCATAAGGTTCACAGATCCGTAGAATATGATTTGGCTCATTGCACTCGAAAAATATAATTCCGTTTTTAAAAAAAGCTCGTTCCGACTAAGGTTGCGGTTTTTTCGGTTTTGTTTGGGTTACAACATCTGCTGCGCCCTAACTGTTGTTAATTCGATATTAATGTGGTTATGCAAATCGAAAGGTGAGGTTAAAAATGGGTCGTTTGTATTTTCGGCCCTTTCATTACACGCCATTTCTTCGTCTTAATTTTTATTTAATGTTGTAAGACAAGCACCGCAATTAAACGGAAAGCGACGTGTGTGGACCATAAATAAGGATTCAATGCAAGTCGCCGTCTAGTTTTATTAAGTTTAGCAGGAAAATAGATCGCCGCTCATTGAAGGCGAAGTAATTGAATTAAAATTACACACCTACTGAGCTCCAGTTTGCTTCAGCTGCTTGGAGTTTCATATAAATTACATTTTTATTTTCGACTTTCCACGCCCGTTTTGTGAGAATCTAATCTTGGAGGAAAGCGGGTACAATTAGACAGAATATGGTCGTAAATTCGAAATTGATAGGGAAAAAGGATTCGCAACATTAGCAGGTTGTGTGCTGCATACATAATAACATAATCTTTCCTTCGGATTTTTCTTTGTTGTTTTAAAAGTCAGTAAGTGAAAAACATAATGTCTGTTTTCTTAGTTAATCGCTCCGGCAACATGCACTGAAGCTCGATTTCCTGTGGGATACAGTGCGTTTAGAACAATTTAACATTAAGCATTTAATTTCTTCCTTTTGATGCTATCTGCTCGTGCGATATTAAAACTAACTACTAAATTACATTATGGTTAATTTTATGGCGGAATCAGTTAAGTATAGTGTTTAATAGTTTTTAGCGTTCAACGGTGTTTTGACTGCAGTGCTGAGAATGAGAAATTAAAATTGAGACACATGTTCTCATTTAATTAGGCGACAGTGGATATTTAGATTTTATTAGCCTGAAATCCGCTCGGTTCTCGCATTCCCAGAGAAATAATTGATTTAATAAAAGTGCAATTACTCGTTTTGTGTGAAATGTTTCGTAAGAGCGCAGTGCTTCCTCTCGGTAAATAGTGTTAATTAATAGCAAAAATGCTCAAGTCAGGTGTGTTTTTAATAAGAGCAGAGTTTATGGAGTATAACGTGTCGGTGAAAGAATCAATGAGCACGCGATGACAAGTGAATATGTATCATTTTGCGTACAACAGTTTGTGTTATTGTTCTTTGGTTGTTACGAGGCATTCACACGCACAGAGTGGATCTGATATCAGATGAGTGACTGAATGAAGGAATAATTACAGGCCGCTGTTTCAGTCACTTTCATTGTACAACTCGGAGCTAAACGTACTATTAGATAATGGACGCATAAGAGGGAGGCTCCGACATGCTGCATCATGCATTTATTTGCTCTTCGATGTTTACGAGCGATCGAAAAAAATCGCTTATAATACGCGCATAAAACAAAATTGTTCATAGGGTTAAAAGCGGCCTTAAATTTAATTATAGCTATCTAAACACGGCAGTAATGAAAGGCGCATTCCACATTTGAAAGCAACCACTACAATGCGGTGCTACTTTCAATACAATTTGTAAACCAAAGGTTTATTTACTGTGCCATAGTCACATGCAATTAATTGCATTACGTTAACAGTGGATACATGTTCTCTATACGGTAAATACGCGGGCTAGTTGTGTCGATCGTTTCCACCCGTTTGTGGAGATTCGTTAGGGCTTGATTTGCCCAACAACGCCCAAGGGTTATACTAATAAGCCAACAGCCGATGTCGCTTCCCGGTGCTATTGCAGGATTGCCGCAAAACCACGGCCAGTTGACAATGGCTTTGGACGACCGCAAGCACCACTACTCGCTAGATATATTAAGGTTATTAGTGTGTAGTTAGCTTAATCAAACATCAATCGCCCAACTTGTGTGGTATGAGATATGCAAACATTCGGCCACTCAAGTATCAACACTAAACATGACAAATTGAGTTTGCGCTCAACTCGAAAAGCTGCAGTTTTTACATTTTTTGCAGCCCTTCATTCTCTAAAATGACTTTGTCTACTGTCCCCAGTTTTTGTGGATTTCTACAGATTTGTTATCTTATCTAATTTATTTAATTTATCTGTGTTCTAAAAAAGGGGACAAGTGCGAGAAAATTGATGGCAAAAACCGCATCTTTCTATGTGTCGTGGTTTTGGAGATATGAAACTCCGAAAAGTTCCGACAAATGCCACCGAAATAGATTTACCAACTTAGAAAATCGAAAAATAGTTATTTGTGTACCAAGGCCCAAAAGTGTTTCTTTTTTGGCCGAGTCTTTTTTTAATGGCCGAGGCGATTTTAATGGCCAGAATGAAAGCGAGGGCAAAATGGCACTTTTTGGTCGTGATACACACAAGATTTTTAGGCGACATCATTAAATTTACAAGTTAATTAATTTTTATTTATGATTTATTGATTTAATCTTTTTTTTTTTATTTACATTTGTAGTTTTGGCATGGCACTTTAGAATTAGATTTGATGTACTTTTTGATGTTGTTGCAGCAGCACTGCTAGACATGTTCATTTTCAATAATTCAACACGCCTTTGTTGCACTTTACAGCAGTTTGGCGATTTGATTTTACCCAAATAATTATAAAATTGGGGGTAATGTCGGTATCTTGATGTAATATGCAAAACTATGGATAGATGGCGCCACCATAGTTTAGCCAAAAATGTATGCGGCCAGAAAAGACTTACATTTAGGTCACTTTCGAGGCCTAAAAATCCCATTTCCAGTTTACGTCGCCTAAAAAATATGTTTTTAATTTAAAATATGTAAAACCTAGCGATTTGCGGGAAAAACAATGACAGGACCACCGAAAATTCCGCATAAAATTTTGCACAGTTTTGGATTCTGCTTGAAATTCTGCTTTAAATGAGCACCAATAACTTGAATTTGCTTAACAAATAAATGAGGTGTTGACCGAAATAATTTTGAAAAGGTTTTTTAGAGTGATTTTAAGGAACTTTTTTAGGACAATATCTTTGAGTTTATTCAAGTTCGAGATCTAAGTATCAACTGGCCAAATTTCAAATCGGCGGAACATGTAGTTTACGAAAGGCGATCTAAAAACGCAAAAAGTCAAGAAATTCTTTTCGAAAAAAAATTCTTTATGGAATTTCAGATGTCTGAAAGTGACGATGGCAAACGCCGCATATTTCTATCTGTCTTAGTTTCACAGATATTTGACATTAAACATTTCAAAACTGAAAATTTGTCATCCGAGACTTTAATCGTTCTTAATTTAATTATTTGTAGACGTACATTAAAAATTTGCTTAGTTTTGGATTTTGGGTGAAATTCTGCGTACAATGGGCGCCAAAAACTTACGTCTGCTTTGCAGATAAGCGAGATATTGAACGACTTAGATTTAGGGCGAGAAAAACAACCACATCTTTTTATTTGTTTTGGAGATGGAGCTTTATATACATATTTTGAAACCAAAAATCCTCTATCCGGAATTTTAATCGCTTATTAATTTATTAATTCTTTATTTGTGGACAAACGTTAAGTTAAAAATTCGGATAGTTTTGAATTCTGCGTAAAATGAGTACCAATAACTTCAGTTTGCTCCGCAAATAAGTGAGATATCGACTGAATTAGATTTAGATGCTTAATTTTTTCGAAAAATTTTGAATTCTGATAATGTATCATCGGGTTCTTATTGGCCTAAAAGCGAGAAAAACAATGGCACAAACCGCATTTTCTATCTGTCGTATTTCCGGAGATATAAAGTTTCAAAAATTAAAAAAGTCGTGTTTACCCCGAAAATACATACTTTGTAAATTGGAAAAAATAAACTTTTGAATCCGGGAAAAGTAAAAGCAATAAAAATGCCAAAAAAACGATGGGAAAAATTATTGAGGACTATTGAGATGATGGTGTGTTTTCAAACGACGGTAAAAGCAATAAAATTGAAACGTTTTTTATCGTTTTGCCTGGCAAACCGCACGAAGAGTCCGTCTGTCAGAAAGAAAGAAATACAAAGTAATTCATCAAGTTTGCCGCTAATTAAAACCCCAGGCAATGATTACGTTCTCATTTGTATGGCAATTTAGTTTTATTTCCCATGAATTATTTCGGTACTTTTTCACGGATGGCGTCGTGTAGGAAAAGGGAATCTAAAAATCGCGCGTTTACACGCATAAAGAAATTTCCATGTCCGCGAAGGGTCAAAAATAATAGATGATATCATTAGACATTCTTGAACTAATTAAAGAAATGAAAAATAGCTTCGCAGCGCCAGGTGTATCGCGTTCATTATTCTACTGTCGATTTTATCGTGGCTTGGCCGAAAAATGCATGAAATTGCTTAGCTCGACTTTAAAGAAACCGTTCCAGAAAACCCATATTCAATTATCTGAGATTTTTTCGTCGGTCGGCATTCTCGGTAACGCACAAAAATCAGGTGTGAACTTGTCACGAACAATAACAAAATTTAATGGTATTTATCCACTAACGTTGTTGTTGTGTGCCCGAGGGCAAGCGAGTTTAACAAACAGAGAGGTTTGCGTCTGCATATGCAAAACATCAAAACGATTCAGAAGGTACATTTACCCAATGTCAATCAAACCAGTGTTCAGAAACGTTGATACTGATCGCGTGCTGTCGACCTGATCTTAGCGCATACGGCTCATAAGGTCCACATTCGTGTAAAGTGACCTTAACACGCGAACGCAGCACACGCAACTTGCATAAGTTAACAATCGCAGAGTGGATTTGGCCACTAGAAAATAAAAAGCACTCGTATTAGTCTATTTTAATACGATTAATCACGATATCTCCCAACAGACGACTTTATTGGCCGCCCAGAGATTGAAATCTCGTTCAAGAGCGAGGAAAATATTTTTTACGAGATTAAGTAATCAGTTGCGAGTGCCTCGGATAAAAATATTATTAATTATCAAAGTACGGGATAAGAGTTGGACGAAGAAATCTCAAAACTCATTTATTTCTTAGAAGTTAATTAATTAAAAAATGAAGCCCACTCTTTTTAACCAGTCTGATACAATGGAAATAGACGATAATTTATGGTTTTAAATACAAAACTAACCATTTTGAGCTCGGGAAAGAAAGAGATGTTTATTGGGTTTAAAAAACATTTGTCTTCTGTTTAATTATATGATGTCATTTCGGAGTCATTAGTGGGAGCTTGGATTTTAATTCTTTATTAATTATCTTTTCTTCTCTTTTCGAAGACACACCCAATAAGCCACATCAGAAATCGAATGATTTTCTCATGGCAGAGACGGCAATAATTACAGATGCAAAAAACTGGGGTAAAATGTGCCAGTCACAATGCTAATGTATCATTTTAGCTCTGAAAGACCAGCTGTATAGCGACATGCGATACGAACCCTTAAAACTACAATATGTAAGAAACGGTCTCACCGCGCGTTTTTTATGGGTAATTGCAGGGTCTGAAATGGACTAAAAAGACTGCTTTTGAAACTGGTTATTATTTCTAGATATAACTCAACTTTGACAGTTGGGGCTGTGTCACTTTCAGCTTATTATGACGTCCACAGATTTGCAAAAACGTTGTCTCAAAATCCGCAGTGAATAATAAGCGAAATGATTAATGGTTCAAGATGATGAAATGTGTAAATAGAGCACTTTTCGAGGTACCGATAATTCATTTTCGTTCCAACGAATCAGACGCGCGGTGATTGCCAGAGATAAGAATGAGAAATATATGTAGTTTTAATTATTGCACACAGTCAAAGCAAATAAAAGTATTTGGATTCTCTCAGTAATTGCTTCGTGATTCGCTCGCAATGTTTGCGTTGTCGCTGAAGATAAAAATATAGCTTTCCGTTGATGATTAAAGCTGAGAATTGCTCGCGAAGCGCGAAATTTCTGCTAAAGTACATTTTAGCATAGAAAAAGTGGAACACGATGTTTACATGCATGTGTGCACGCAATGTATTTGCGTACTATTCTATTTATTCGTTCAATGAGTGACCAATCAGGCAGATCTTGTGTTTATAGCAAATGCTGTTTGTGTTCTCGTTTTTCACAACGCTTCGCTAAACACGGGTGTGATTGCGCGATTTTTTTATACCTGCCTGATCAAGGTTCACGAATTGACGGAGCTTTATGAATTGGAATTAAATTCATACACCTCGTGGGACAACAAAGCTCACACTGAAATTTTGTGGACGATAATTCCAAGTGTAAAGTTATTAAAATGCCACTCACAGCTTTCTACCTGCTAGAAAACAAATGGACCCCGCACAAAACAAAAGGGAAACAATTAAAAAGTGTAAATTACAAACAGAGATCTTGTTCCAGATGAAAAATTAAACCCAATGAAAAATAACGTTTGTGAAATATCGTTTCTGCTGAGGCTTTCTTTGACTTATTTCTTTTTGGCAATTATAACTTTGGGATAATGACTTCGTGGCGCTGCAGTGATATATCGTTTAGCGGAAGAACGGCCAAATTAGCTGCTAAAAATTCATAAAACTACTTATGAATTCACGTCTACCGCACGACGAAAAGGTGGCTTCCAAACTATGGATCCTGAATGGAGAAATTTTGTACCTCATTATTAACATTAATTTATCATTTTTCAAAAGCTATGCTTCCACTTTTGATTTAATTTGGGTTTTGAGTAAATTAATTTTAAGTTTCTCAGTCTTTCAGTTTTGGTTTTGTTTCTCGCTTTTGTATTAAAAATTGTAGAATAGTACTTAAAATACAGTTTTTGTGGACGTTGCTGTTTAAGTCGAGTCCGGAATAGCAGATGAGTTCGCAAATTCTTTTTAGGTACGTGTTACAAACAACATTTTTTAGTTAAAGCTTCCAAAACCACATTCCAACCTCTTACTATGTATGATCAATTATTTCTCAAAAATAGTGCGCTTTGGATTTTAATCAGCATGCTTCCATAGTAACGATCAGATTGTTTAAATTAAACACAAAAAATTACGGTTAATTGAGTTACATTTATTTACAAATCTAATAATTTATTCATATATATGTATCTAATTGATTAAATAAAGTTGTTTAATTGTTGTATTAAACCTCTATGTTTTATTAGTTGTCATGTCAACTTTTTGATTCATTATAGAGACCTAAATGAGTCCGTAAAATAGTTATTTTTACATGATAATGCCAAAGATAATCAAGCCATCTAAGTGATTTTTGCTTAACAAATTTTAACTTATTAAGAACATTGATTATTGAAAAAAAATTAAAAAAAAAATGTATTTCCGTTTACTAAAAGCTAAAATTATGCAGTTTTTTTTTCCGATCAAAGAAACTAACTTTACAGAGAAATTAGCCTGAAAAGTGATTAGAAAATTGTCGTTTTAATGTACTACTATATTCATAATCAATCATCATCAAAAACAAAACAGTTATTTAGGTACCAAGGCCTAAAAGTGTTTTTTTTTTCGGCCGAGCCTTTTTTGATGGCCGAGGCGATAGCCAAGACCAGAAAGAAGATGAGGGAAAAATAGCACTTTTTAGCCGTGTTACACACAAGATTTGTAGGCGACTTCATTATAAAATTTACGAGTTTATTAATTTTTATTTATGATTTATTCATCAAATTATTTATAAAACTGAACAATTGTAAGTTGTATGAACAACCTGTGATGTGCTTTTTTATGTTGTTACAGCAACACTTTTGTCACAGCGGGACATATTTATCTGCAATAATTCAATTCGTCTTTATTGAACTGTACAGCAATTTGTCGATTTTATTTTACCAAAATTTTTATAAAATTGGGGGTAATATCGGTAGCATGATGTAAACTAAAAAAATCATCTATAGATGGCGCGACCCTAGTACGGACGAAAATTAAATCGACCAGAAAACGGTAATTTTTTGTCCGCTTTTAGAAACTAAAATTCAAGTAGTCGCTTAAAAAGGTATAGTATTGTGGGATTTTTTTTAGTTATGATTTTAGAATCAAAGAACAATGTATTTTAGTCCCCAAATTTCTAAATCTCAGATTTGACGACAAAAATGTAAAAAATAAAAAATTGTCAATCTCTGCTAAAAGAAATTAAAATGGACTATGTATGTATAATACAAAGTGGAATAGACTTAAATAATTCTACAGTGAAAATCGTAACCCCATCAGAAAGTAGTAGATTTTGTTACACGGCAGAAAAGTGGTACTTTTTGTTGAGCAATTAAATTGCAAAATTGCGAGACAGGAAAGCCACTTTTCGGCCAAATAACAAATACTACTTTTTCTCCAAATGAAAGATTCAGTTTCACGACTGACAATGAGTGAATGCAAATTGAACTAAAAACATGGATGGCTATGCATGTAGTTGTCATTGATGACATTTACTGTGAAAAATATTGGTTTCAAAGAGTTTCAAAGTTAAGATCGTGCAAGTGCCATACAAAATGTAAGTCTCAAACAGTAATCGTCACAAAAAGTTCTTTTTATGCCTAGACAGCAGAAGTGTTTCCATGTCAACGAGCGCTTTTCATTACTTATAACAAAATTGCCTACTTTACTGTCTAAAAACGACTAAAAATAGTGATTTTTTGTGATGTTAGGAGAAAAACAAAATTTCATAAAATCTATTAGCTTAAAAAATAAAATTTTTTAATCGTTGTATCAAACGGTTATGCACTATTGGTTGTCATTGAAAAGACTTATTTTAAAGACTTAAATGAGCCCCTAAAATTGCTATTTTTTGGAGGGTAGGTTTATCTACTAAAAAAATGTATCGCTCGAATGAAAATTAAGCTTTAGAATTTGCTGGCATTCGCTTGGATTCGTGAAGCTCATTCATGATAGTGCTAGCATCTTGTAATCGAGATAGTTTCGATGATAAACTTCGTTTTCTGTTCCTCTTGGTGCTTTCACGTGAGCTCCACCTGGAGCATTCCTTTTGACGCCGCAATCTTTTGACCGAAGCAAATGAAACGCAAACATAAGATTTAACAGCGATACAGAACTTTTCACGCATTTCAGTGAATTATTGAAATCGCCATTTCGTTTTCCAGTAGTGACCGCAATATTACGTCACGGTTAGCTAGGAGTCTCTTTGATGTCACGCGATTTATTATTGACGAAAGCTTCTGGATAACATCCATGACAATAATTCCAGCTAGTTTTATACACATCGTACAGGAAGCGATAAGATAATGTTCCAGGCGTAATCCAAATCCTCGCGCGTGTTAATATTAATGAGGATTACGCGTTTTGATGAAACGAGGCGCTACTACCATCTGCAATTTTCGTGGTACAATGGACGCATCCATCGATGCAAACATTGACATAAACATCGGTACAGTAGCAATCAGCGGGGGGTGGCAAGTCCGGTGTGTAATCAGGGCACCCATGGTGTCGACATTAGGCTCCATTACCCACTGGAGCGATACCTTTTCACAGAGGATTAGCCGGGCTGAGATCGAGCCAAAGGTGCAATCAACAACACCTTTTAAGACCTATCAGCTCCTTTGATCGGGCGACTGATAGTACTCGAAGGTATTGTCCCAGAGGACGTTCTTCTGGCGCTTTCAAATCTGATTTTAATGATGGACAAAAGGACACGCCTTCTATCTCGTTGATGGTTCAGAGTTGGTACGGCGTGAAATAGGATTGGAGACGGGACAGATGGCGCAATAGACCATCATCGTCTATTTCATCAATTATTACAAAAATAACGCGTCGTGCAAATGTGAACGGTTCATTGATTAAAATTGTGGACAGAGCGTGCACACGCCAGCGGACTCTATTAAAATTCGAACAGAAGTCGGATTTGCTTTGACACCCTTTACTTTGAAGTGCATCAACCGTCTAGTCTTTAATCGCAATTGGCGATTTGACTGGAAATTTCCACTTCAGCCTCTCCTACGTCACGGGGGAAAAAAGAGCACGCAAAACGTGATTGAATTATTTTTTAACAAAACTGTCACACTTTTACTAATTATTCCCATTCCGATTCTCACTTCTTCTATGAGGAAACTTTCTTTATTCACAATCAGTCAATAGCGTAAAATGCAACTAATTTTTGGGTGTAAATCAGGCTTTCAAGTGTATGATTTAACAAGTTTTAGCAATGTTGTGAAAGATGATTAGCTTCTAAGCATGCCACAGTTGCGTCAAGGTCAAACGCTTTTGCTGCCAATTGTTATCGATAAAAATCACTAAGGGCTGCTGCCAAAGGTACTTATTTCAGCAGTCGAAAACAACTCAAAAGCGGTCAGTAATGAGTCGTAACGGTCAGGAATAAAGCACTTCCCAACCTCTGGGGGCGCCACGGAGGATTTTGAACTAAAATTTTTAAATTAAGATAGCTGGATTATGTAAACAGGCGTTGATGGTAACCGCAATCGATTTTTTTTTGACAATTGATTAACCTCAAAGACACATTTTTGTTTTAAAAAGTGAGTTAGTGTTTATAACATTTATTAACAGCGCAATTCTGGAGGAGTACACTCTACTTCACTATCGGACATTGTTTTTGGAAAAAAATCACGAGGAGAAAATCCAAATTTGTTACGACTTTTGCTAACAAATTTGATAGAATGTCAATCGTGCACTGCCTGCTAAATGTTAATTATGAGCATTATTCTGAAAATACTCAACAACAATAATTGAAGAATAACGTTGTAACCGTCAATTCGTCAAAACTGAGATACAAGTGAAAAAACGTTCTACAATATACGATATACAGGGTCTAGCAACACTTGTGTCCACCCCCAAAATTGTCTTTAATTTTAAAATACAAAGCTCTAGAAGCTGACGCATTTTTTTTTTATCACCGATAGTTTTGGCGTCGCGACACCTTAAAAATGTAATTTTTAGCTAATTGTGAGGGTTTGTGAAATCAACAACTAATTTAATTTTTTTTAATTATAAATGTGATAAAAATATCTCAGTTGTCATTTAGATTTAATGCAAATTGTATTCAAAATGTGAGGAATAAATGCTGTTTTATCAAGTTAGCTTCCAATTTCATTACGTCAAAATTGGAAACTACGTTTACACCCATCTGTCAACATCTTTTGTCACAATTGACATCTATCCTTTGGTTCGCTTTAGATTGAAAAAAAACTCTTACTTGGTAAAATTGTCACTTTGTCGATCTTAATTAACGATTTCTGGTGTTCAAAAAGTGCAACATGCCTAGTTAACAAATTTCACTTTCATACGAGTAAATGAAGTGACTTGAGAAATTTTGGTGTAAACGTAGTTTGCCTCATAATTTTGAAAACTAACTTGATAAAGCAGCGTTTTTTTCGCAATTTTTAAACACAATTTCTATTAGAAATCACAAGTATGTTGAAAAAAATTTGAATTCTCGAATATTACCGCTAAAACTCAAAAATCGCTAAAAATTATACTTCCTGGGCGTCGCGACGCTAAACAAACCGTCATAAAAATTAAGTTTTTGCGTCAGCTTTTAGAGCTTTATCAGCTATGAGCGTATGCAAATTTTCAAAATTTTGTCTCTAAAATTAAAGACGATTTTGGGGGTGAACCCAAGTGTTGCCGGACCCTGTATAGTTTTTTTTTGGAAAATCTGGTCAAAGGAAACTTTTTTCGTTTATCAACATGTGTTTTAATAAAAATAAATTTTAAATATTGTGTTTGTATCGTTGCTTGTTTGATATTCGAGACGACCTTTCAATTAATCAACTAAGTTTACTAGTGACATTTCACGCTTTAGGGAGATGACACATTGACGTACAAATCTTTAAATCACACATGTTTCTTGTTTGTTTATTTAAATTATTGTAAATAAAATAGTATACATACCTTGGTGGAAAGTTTCATTCCTGTCTTGCATATTTGCTGCCCTCGAGCTGCGCTCTCGGGTATCAAACTTATGCTCGACAGGAATGAAACACTTTCCCTCTCGGTATGTAATCTACTATTATCCATCCGCTGTTTTTGGTGTCCTGAGCTGTAAAGTTTGTTCACGTGCTAGACTTTTTCTGTTAGCACAACCATTATATTGTTCCATAAAAAGTAGTGATAATCTGGCGCAGACAGGAAAAAAAGCGCACACAGTCGGGACATGATCGAAATATGCCCAGACAGACAAATAATACAGTAACACCTAATTATTATCGTTTATCGAGTGCCTGCGTAATATCGTAAATAGCAAGATTTTATCACCAAATATTAAATTCAGAATTACGATTAGAGCACTCTAATCTTCTAGCCATGAGATAGGGCAAAGTTATATTATTTCACTTGAACCGTGAGAACCTTCCAGCTGAATGTTAGACCATTTGGGTCTTCAGGAGGAATCTGAAGAGTAGCGGGTTGGTGGCACAGCTGGCCGACTGTGTTTCAGCGCTTATAATTCAAATATATAATATTAATACTTGAACAAGATAATTGTTGTTTAATATTCCTGTACAGCAGTGTCATAAGTAAATATAAAATTATGTGTTTTCCTGTTAAACAATGTTTTAACTCTCTGCACAGTAGCACGACAAATATTACTATAAATAATGTATAAACCGTGAAATTTATGTGTGTACATTTTTGTTGTTGTTTTATACATTTCTGTATAAACATTCCATTTCCAGGTGCTACTGCTTCAGATTCCTTATCTCGCAGCAAGTTCACAGTGTTCAAGAAACGAAATAATAGAGTTGTTATTACGATTATTATGATATTTACTTCTGGTTGTGCGTAGCCGCCGACTAATTATCACGCTTCTAATTAGAATCCTTGTTATAACGTAATGAAAGACTCGGGGAAAATCCGAAATAGAGCATTAATTTGCTTGTTTGGTGAAGGATGTGCGACCCAAATGTCCGCACAAGTAGCGATAATTTATTAATATCTGCAGATAAACACGTTTCTTCTTGTAATAGCACACCCAATTAGTAAAGAAACTTTAATTGCAAGTGTAACACACCCTTACGGAAGGGTAGAATTTAAACCTCACCATTACCATTAGTTGCGCATTGTGTGTTTCTAAGTATACAATTTGAATCAACACGAACATGCTAGCTTTATTGACTTGTAGTGTATTCTGAAGAAAAACGGGAAACCTATTACGAGGGGCCTAATTAAAAAAAATAAATTAAAAACAGCGATCAATCTCTGTCGAAAAATAAGACATCGCTCGGTTTCAAACCAATATTCGTCCGAAGAAAAATCCCGTTTAATACGAGATCGGAATGTTCTTGGGGTGCAAATTCTTTCCAAATTAGCCCAGGGAGAGTTAATGAAGGAAGAAATGTTACGTTTTCTACTAATTTAAAAAGGAAAAGGGGGAACGTCGATCTTACGACTTCATTTTTTAAAGTTCGCAGTTTTATGTTCACCGACTTAATTAATTCGTCACTGGGGACGACTCTGATTTGAGAAATTTTTAAATAAATTTCATCTCGCCAATGAATTTTTCGCATTTTTTCTGCTTTATTAAATACTTCTTAGAACGTAATTAACGGAGGGGGAATTATTTTTCAAATCTTCATCCGACACAAAGTATTAGAACATACAAAGAAAATTTTCATCTCCACTTACATCTGAACACCCCTTTACGTCTACAAGTTTCAAAGAAATTTCAGATTAATTATTCAATCGGCAAAGATGCGAGACTGTTTTAGGGGAGCGTGCACATTAGGGCAGTTTTGATAGAAAGTCTCGGAATGTAATTTGTGGATTTGTTTTGTGTTCTTACCATATGCAAGAGTAGATATGAATCCAGTTATCTGTTTGTCACTGATAGGAATGGTTGTAATGAATTTATTCAGCTTAGCTATTTAAACAGGCAAGCAATCAATAAGCGATTCGAGTAATAAAAGGTAGATTCGCAGCTTTTGGCGGAGTGTAATGATAAAGATAATGGCGAATGAGTTGATTTTATGCGGGCTCATAACCTGTAACAAGTGAAAACAATATTATTCTCAATAATCCCAGCCAAATCTCCCAACAGTAATTGGCCTTTTGTTGGCGCGTTTCACGTCGAATTAAAACTCATTTAAATAATATAATCTAGCAGAGCGGTGCGAAGTTTCGCTTATTAAAACATTGCAGTGTCGCTGGTAAGCCCGGAACTCGGAAATTGCGATGTATAAATTCACCTTAAGATGACGTTAATGAAATTTTCTTATTTCTGTATTTATTGCGCCCGTGTGTCTGTTAAAACATGCCTCAACCGAGGGATTATGCAGGTTGCTGCCCGTTTTTGTCAGCTATTTCATTAGGTGCGAAACACGTCGCCGACGACAAAACCAACCCCTTCACCAAACAATTCCTACTATTACACGAGCCGGATTTTATAATTCATGTAATAATACTGAACCGGAGCGGAATTAAAACTTTTCGCGGGAAGGAAACATAAAAACTGAATTTTTAATTATACAATTCAAGCAAACAAAAATCCCATTTTTGCTTTTAATTAGTGCGGGAAGGCGTAGTTCGTAAGCTCTCTTTTGCTCGGGACCGAGCTTCCCTCTGAAGAAATTATAAAATTTGTGTAATTACCTTCTCGGTAATACCTGTGGCGGTCGCAGGTGGCTCTCTACATCTTTAATTAATGCCATTACATATTCATCAGTCGGAAAAGGGTTGCGCGCTTAAAAATATATTTGCTTCACTCGGCATTTTCGCGCCCTCAATTTCGCCGTCTTAAGTACATTTTGCCTTTTATTTGTTTATTATGGCAAGGGGGCGAATTGCTCTATTATCTAGCTGACTCCTATTTACACCCTTTCGCACACAGTGATAAATGTTTACCTCGATCTTTGCACAAAAAAGAGAAACATTGTAATCAGAGATCAAATATTGTACATTTATCATTTAGGAATCGATTTGTGGCGGTTGTTACTTGTGATTATGATATCGCAGATAAATATTCAGTTACACAGTGCTTCTCTCGTGCGTAAAGTTCCATGTTGCGGGGAACTCAATCAGACATCATAATTAATTTATGGCAACTAATGAAGTCTTACTAGATTTGGTCCGGATGGGTCGGAGAAATGGAATTGTATTTTCATTCCCTCCCTGTCTATCCATTTCTGAGACCGCATCAAATTAATTTATGAGCACTTAGAACATAACCATCAAACATTGAAAAATCGTGAAAGGCTTGGATTTCCGCTTAGTCCGCATTTTAAAATAAATTCACCCCTATTCTATATCGTATTTCAATCACTTGTGTTTTTATCATGAAAGATCGAATGCGACAAGAACGCTAAAACAATGCAGAGTGGATCTCTTCAGACGACACCCTCTATACTGGCACCCTTATCTGGTCAAAGATACCACTCGGTTTTTTGTTTCTTAATTATTTCATTTTCTCGAGCACGCAGTTGAAAATTATATGCATATGCAAATAAATTAGATTGAGCAATAAAATAATAATGTCTAACGTTTCTTTTTTACCGGAAACACTTTTCAGCGTACAACCTGTAAGAAGAGGTCAGAATTAAATTACATGTGAATGAGTTTTATCATTCATAGTCTTCATTGTTCACGCAGGAGTAATTAGGAAGTGTTTGTAGTCTACCTGCTTATTATGCTCTCATTTTAAAAGATGCAATTAATTTGATTTATATTTCTACGTTTCCTTGTAGATAATATACAACATATACGCACCTAATAATACTGAAATAAAATTAAAATGTTATTTTTCTCTCTCTGGGCGTAAACACATTAATTTGTTTAATGTTCAGTGAACAAAGTAACACTCTACCACCGAAATTTTCTCGCATTTAATTCGCATACTTCCGTCCGAAAAATTCCCAAGCGATTTTACGAAAGTTGAAATCTTCGGAAACAAATATTGTAATTAACACGAAGAATGCGAGTTCACTTTGATATGTAATTAGCTCGGAGAGAACTGAATGTAATTGGAATTCCATTGCAGGGAAACGATTAACAGTCGGCACAGCAAATCTCTCTTCATTTTGCCATCGATCAAAAATCGAGGCATTGACCGATTTTGTAATGACTCGCAAAATTACAAAAGAGTACAATCCATGGGTTGCCAGGAAAAACAACTAATTTGCAAATTCATTTTCTCTCGCGTCTCGCAGGAATTGTTTTTTGTTTATAGGAGCTATAAATATACAAATTGCTGGTTTCTGTCAAGTTATAATGATATTCAGTCCTCTGCTACTATAAAATGTAGATTGTTATCGTCCTAGTATAATTATAATATAACTTCATAAACATTTCTTGAAGTAGACAGAACAACGTAAATAACTAGATTTATGTGGAAGAGTAAATTTCATTATCATTTCCGCCGAGATAAGTGAAAATGTGAAATTGACCGTTTTCATAGTCGTCCATCATCGAGTTAAAATTTTCACGTAAAAACACAAGTTCTCATGATCACGATTTCATCTAAATAGGTACTTGTTATGTAATTACAGACAATTTACCCGTTTCTAAGGTACTTCCTTTCCAATGTTAATTTGTTGAAAATATTATTAATGAAGACGTTTTGAGCTTATTTTGATCATTATTAGTCGTTAACTAGTTGCGTTTACGATTCTTCCATTTTACGGTCGTTAAATTTGAAAATTAAAGTTTTTTTCTAGATTTGTTCTCTTAATTATTTAATTTTATTATTTCTCGGTAAATTATTAAATTTCGGGTAAAAGAAGGAGGCATAATTTTTAGATATTCTTAGGAAAAAGCGCTTTCTACTTCGTCTAATTGCTGCATTGGCAGAAGTAAAATTTTGAATGTTTGCTCGAGTTTAATAAAGGTGCTTATTCATTAGAAAAGTGGAACTATTCCATGTAATTCTCACAAAAGCTAGCTGTAACTTTATGAGGCGTGTGGCTACCTCTAATAAATTTAATTGTTCTTCCGTTAAGTAATCTGCATATTCAATAAAATATTAGCTCGGCGATTCGGGTCTCAGGTGGGCACTTTCTCGTTAATTGAATTAGAAATGATAGTAAAGATAGTCGTTTTTTGAGAATGAAATTTTCTACGCGTGCAGGTAATGAAAACGTGGATCTTAAACAGAGATAAAAGGGGTAAAATCGAGCCCTTTGCATTTAGAAACATCGAGCAAGTTGGAAGATGTTTAAAGGTAACTCTATTTTCTTAATTGAAACAAATTAGGCAAGCACTTGCCTTTGAAGTTGTACATTTCAGGCGACGAGTTATACCGGCGCAATTCCAGCTTATTATTCTTGTTCCGCCACGAAATAGCTTCTTAATTTCGAAAAACTCGTTAACCGCAATTTAAATTTGTGTGAAATTTTATTTGAATCACTTTGTGTTCTCTGTACTTTCGATCTTGATTATTAATGTAGCTTTGACGTTGAGATGGAACTTTGGGCTGTAATTCTATTACGAGTTTCTTTACGCCCCCGAAAATTCCGAGAGACGATTTGTTGATTGTCTCTGCCTAATTTGCTGCCTCATTTCTTTGATTGTGTTCGTGTTAGGTTTGCACGGTTGGAATGCTGCATTGTAGCGGAAGACGAGTGTTTGCTCGGGTTAAATCCGGCTTAAAGGGAGTGTTGAAGATCATCCTCAACGAGGAAACGACAGACCCGATTTTAATTATACAGGAGTTACACAAAGAGATGTTCGAACCGAAATCGTTTGGGTAATCGGGTGAATTCGCCGGAAATAAATAATTGTTTGGATTTATTGCTTTGTGAGAGGCGAATACAAACCACCCTAATTCTTGAACAAACTTCCTATTTGCTTCATTTAATTAAACACTTGGAAGAAAATGCGATCCTCCCTTTGAACTTGGTCACAAATGGAAATGTTTTTCCAGAAAAGTTGCTGTTTGCGTTATGAACACAAAAACATAAAGTGTATTACGTCTCGCGATGAGGCAATAATTTTTGCTCTTGTT
Source organism: Gnatocerus cornutus (assembly GCA_029298725.1). Taxonomy (NCBI): domain Eukaryota; kingdom Metazoa; phylum Arthropoda; class Insecta; order Coleoptera; family Tenebrionidae; genus Gnatocerus; species Gnatocerus cornutus. The sequence continues at coordinate 8,712,179 of CM055516.1, forward strand.
TTATTATACGGCCTGGAGGAAGATTCCGCGTTATATCTGTGAAGTAGCAAGTGCAAACGTGTTATGATTGTCGTAAAATAATAAACTTGGAAGTGCATGTACGTCTTGGTTTTCCGGTATGATATGCACATATTACGGTGGTAGCGGCGTCGATTTTCGAAGGGCGTTAGCATATTTGTGTAAAGGCACCTCGTCGTGTGTCTTGTCTAAGCAGCAGCACGTGGTGCTATAAAAATATTGCTACAAAAAATATTAGTCTTTCATTTTGCCTGAAACGTATTTTGTGTAAAATAACAGCAACAGTGTACACATTTATTCGTTAAAATGTTTTCTCTTTTTTGTGAGTTCGTTAATTTTTGTTTGTGTATCTTCTGTAGCCGGAGAAATGCGTTTTTACGCTCGTTAAAAGGAAACCTTAAAAAATCAATTAATTAATTAAAACGCGGTTTACTTTCCATTCAGACCATTCGTTGGTTATTGTTCTTGAAAAGGGCCGGTAAAAGAGGATTAAAACGAAATTAAGAGACAGATGTGTTTTGCGGCGAATGTTTATTTACCTTTCCGAGAAAAAGCATCTGTTATAAAAATGGAATAGTTGAAATATTCACACGCCATGTGATGTAACAATTTATGATTTATAATTTTAATATTTCCCTAACACAAACACTCACTTCTGTTCCAAGTCACTCGTCGCAATGCTCATTTCTATGGAAATAAGCAGACCGACTCGAAATGCTTGTTTTTGTGTCATATGGTTTCATCGTTTATTTTCGATTCATATTTTCATAAAGCCGCGATATTTTCGCCTCTGTTTTATTTAAAAGATTGATTTAGTTTTTTCTTGAATATTAGCTATACTATAATTCTGTTTTCATTCAGACAGGATAAATAAACGCGAGATGATCCTGTTATTAAATACTCTTTTCATAAATACGAGTCATAAGAATTCAAACAGATCCAATCTTATATAAACCACATTTTCCATTCGCAAACTAATGTGTTACTAACACGAAACACGCAATTTTAGTGACTTTTTCTAAGGCTCAAGACTAATTTTAAATCGCCTGATAAGGCCGGTAGCCGACTAAACACGTGTGCTTCAGGGGCGCCGTTATTTCGCCCATTTCAAGTGATGTTTTAAAATGTCTTATCGTTATTGGGGTGCCATGTGACGAATACAGTAAACAGACATCGAAACGATTAAAGATTCTGGAAATACACGACGTTTTATGGGGGTGATAGCGCCACTTCAATCTCTAGTGTTCCTGTCTGTACCCCCAGCACCTGTTTTTCTCGTGGATTAACAAGCAAACCCAAGGAACGACTTTGTATCCAATTTAAAATTATATACCGCCAAAATCCCATCCTATTTGCACGCATCGAAAACTTATCCCAAGATTATACGTTGAAAAACAGGGCCGCACTCGAGGGAAGATTCGTCTCAGAAAAACGTTCTAATTGATTCTTAATAAAGCGTGTGTTCATTACTCGTCTTATCGCATTTGATATCTGGGAGATAATCCGGTCGTGAGTGAAGGTTTATGGTAACAAATTTAGCTTAATAGATGCATGTGCAACAGTAAGTGATTGTTTGACAACAATCTCGTGTTAAGATCTTTATATTTTTAATTCCGTGTTGATGCATCAAGATATGAATAATGGAAATCCTTGGGATCATTGTAAGACGAGAAATTTTTGAAAGGGTAGATTTTTTTAATTGCTCAAGAAGTGCACTTTTATTGAGCCTTTGACGAAGACGTATGAGTTGAACCGCCAATCAATCATCGAAAGCGTCGTAATCTATGCACTCCCATGCCGCTTTAAGATCCGATCCAGGGGTGTTAAAAGTAACAATTAACTTGTTTAAACAACATCGCCGCATTAGCATCATAAGTGCGTAATCCAGCAGCATGTTGCAAAATCCGTATAGATCCATCATAACTTGTCACTCGTTCACAAAGCTAGCAGTTTACACCTGGACGTTTTAATAACCAAAAAATCCTGCGGCGAAAAAACATTTATCTAAAACACATATTTCGAGCAGATGGTGCATCGGGGTTGTAAAAAATACGTTTAGATTGGGGGGAAGATGGCCCAAAACTAAATTAAAACTTGATGCTACTTGTTTCTAACTATGCAAATTAAACTGTACGATACCTTTTGAGTCATATTAAAATCTGACGTGAGGTGCATTTCTTTCGAGATTACCGATATTAAAAACGAAATAATACGGCGGTGGCGGATATTAATAAAAAAAACTTGCTTCCAGCGCTTCCGTCAAGCTGACCGAGAGATTCTCGACATTATCTTATCGTCGTTTCCCACAAGACTCGTGTTAAATGATACATGCTAAAAAATATGGAATTGAAACATCATTCAATCCTCCCTAAAAATTGAAAAGGGTCACGTGTACATTGTATTTCATGACTTTGTATTTTTATCCCCAAAAGATTATGTCGTGTAGATTAAGCTCCGCTTCGTTGATGCGCCATCCAATTTTTCATCTAATCTTACGCCTACACCGGAATTTAAATAATTAACGTAACAAAACAACAAAAGTAGCGGATAATTTGTTAACACACGTTAAGTGAGAATCTTGATAATTATCGTGGAACTAATTAGTCTAATTTTAATTAAAAAAGGGGGATTACTACTTATTTATTATAAATCTGTTTTATGTTGATATTATTTAAATTTCAGGTTGTCTTCGTTTATTTTATTCCTTAATTATCATTTCCCTGTTTATTTTGGGTGAGCGCGCCGTTAGTCTAAAAATGCGAACAATGCCGGATTATGTTTCTATTGTCGTTTTTGATTTTTGCCATATCTGTAGCATATTAGATTACATGGAGCGAACTGTTTATTTAGGAATCGTAAGGGTTAGTTTCTGGCACTGTAAGCTTCTCCGGAGGGTGGTTTATGGTCCGCACTACATCTGTTATACGAGATTATTTGCGATTTTCATAAGGGTTGCAACCCTTCACATCATTTTTTGTCGTTTAAAATGTGACGTGATAGAATTGTTATTTTAAAACACTTTCCAGTAAATATTATTAATAACAGCATCGTTTATAATGTTGCGAATAGCATAAAATGAGTAGTTTACATAAAACAGCAACTTAAAATAAACAGAAATAATTTTAAGAAGTTCATAACTATGCCAGATTTACTTAAATAACCGACTTGTTTATTTTAGAAATATTTAAGTAAGCTTAGTAACATATCTGTTACAAAAATGAATAGTTAAAAAATTTAGTGCATTCTTCCGCTCGCTCCTTCATAATTGGAATATAAATATTTGTGCGTATAATTGTCTAGAAACGTAAACAACTTGTACTTCCTCTGCGCAATGTAATAGAGAAGATCCGGTACAAAATAAAGGCCGCGCTTACACCGCATTAAAACTGAAATCACACGCGAAAGAAAAATTTAATTTGTGCGCCTCCGTCAATTTTCATCAGATTTGTGATACTCATTTGCGGCAAGAAAATCACCTTTGTTGGTTTTAGTTAGTTTTGGTTTTATAAGTTGGCATCGCTGCATAAATGTCAATTGTGTCAATTTGTGTGCCACTGATCTTCGAAAATAATAAAGGTAAACAAATTAAGTAAAGATGCCACAAAATTTGCTGAAACTCATGTGAATTTAATATCTGCAATCGTTTGATTTGAATGGGATGATACCAACCCATTTCCCAGATGATGAAATTCCCCTAAATGAGGAATGACGTTTCCAATTCAAACCAAAAGTTGACGTAACCGTTCTCCTAGGATTTTGATAAAACTTTGCAAAAAATTAGAATAGAGGTACACTAAAAACTCCCAAAAATTATAACTCGAACTACTGTACAGTTTTCGAGAAAATCGAAGTCAAAGTGTCATAAGAATACATGTAAAAAGTTAGTTTTTGCCGTTAAAATTTTAACGCTTGCTTGGATTTTCATACAAATCTCCCATAATATTGTCTAGATGTTCAGAAGACAATCAGCATTTGCAAAATAAATTTTTACCGTAGTTTTTTTCTTAAAATAATAAAGAAATCCGAATCTGACACTTCAACAGCCTACATAGGTCAATGTGGCAACGTTGCCTGGTTGTCGCAAACGTTTTATTGCAAATTAGAAATAAGTTTCTTTTCCAACTTCGTAATCTGGACTAGTTGCCTTCCAATAAACGTCTCTATCGCATTTTCCGGAAAATTTTCCCATTCCTTTGTCAATAACAGATTTTTTTAAGTGCGGCAAGCACTCAAACATTTATCTTCTTTTTCCGCAAATTTTTGTTTCTGCCACCTGCCTTTAAACGTAACTATTTCAGACATCCCAGTAATTAACAAACAGAAATTTAATCTGGAAATGTAATTTGTCGGTTATGTTGACAGCTCGCAGTGTTGCCAATACTACAAATGTCATGAAAGTACTGAAGTTAGCAACATTCAAAAAGTATCCGCAACAAACTTCAGCTCAATTTGTCTCGACCCTACTAAAGCCCGTTTTTTTTAAAAAACACCAACACCGCACTCTTCCACCACTTTACAACCGGCAACGTCGTCGATGGTGACTTTTTGGTGATAAAATCAAATAGGTTAGTTGCCTAATTGACAGTTTGATTACACAAAACGGCCTTTCAGGCTGTGCCGAGTCTTTTCACTATTAAATCCTTTGATTTGCAATCCAACAGGCTGTAAAAGAAACGTTCTTAACGAAAACACGCCTAATTTTCAAAAATGTAAAAAATTTGACAATTATTTTCTCACCAAAAATCTCCCTAGGCAACGTTGCCGGTTGTAATGCAGAGTTTTAAAACAAAGAAACGGACTTTACCTTAATAATTGTCGGGCACAAAATTTCGTCTTTGACACGGCTAGAATAGTTATTTGTGCGCCTCCGTCACTTTTCAAGAGATTTGTGATACTCATTTGCGGCAAGAAAATCACCTTTTGAATGTCTAGGCGTCAAACGTGACATTTCGAATAGTTGATTTTATTTTGCATAAATGTCAATTGTGTCAATTTGTGTGCCGATTTGGAGGCCAATAATAAAAGTAGATCAATTAAGCAAAAATGCTAAAAAAATTTGCTGAAACACATGTGAATTTAAATTAATCTCTCGTTTAATTTGAATGGGGTGCCTACCAACTTCTTTCCCAGTTGATAAAATTCCCCTAAATGAGGGAATGACGTTTCAAATTCAAACCAAAAGTCAAAATAAATTACTATTAATTTCGTGTTTGACACGGCTAGAAAATGTTTTGGAAATGCTCGGGCTCGGATTTCAATACTTTCCTTGCATTTCTAAAAGACCATTTTCTAGCCTAGTGAAACAAATAACTATTGTGCCTTCCCTCCTGTTTTTTTTGTCTTTTCCTTTACCTTATCGATTGTGTCCAATAAAGTTCTCTTGGTGCCATAAACGTCGAAAGAAGAGTGCATGGCCTTAATCTAAGCACAGTGTGGTTTTCTATTATGTTGTCAGAATGATACAAACGGCCTCAATAACCGCGAGCTCGGGGAGAGCCGGCTACCGGACAGCTGATAAACAATACGGCCCTGGGGCCATCCCCGTGTGATTCATGGCCCGATGTTCACTACTGCCGCACACTGCGATATCTCGTTAACCCGCCTTGGAAGTTGCACGTTTCACAAATAATTACAAACGCAAAAAATAGACGGAAAAAGACCCGAGAGAATCGAAGAAGAAAAGCTCGTTTCAGACGCGCGCTTATTTTGGAGTTAGTTACACTCGACTTAATCCGCCTTGGGAAACAAATATGCTCTCTTGCCTGGAAAATTAAATAATTTGTAAATGCGTTCGTTTCAATCACCGGCTTTTACCTAACTTTCAATTTGGCGGCGGGCCGGAAATAGCACAAGTTGCATGAAAAGCTGGGCTATGAAAACGTGAATATTTTATCACCTGGAAATAACCGCAATCTTGGAGAATTTTTCGAGTATCGAAATCAAATTTCATCAACTAATTTATTACCCATTGAAAACAACAAAAGTCTATTAATGTAAAATTAGAAGCGACGCTAACAAAGCCAGCGAGCGCAAGTGCAATTAATAAACTGTTATTGTAAATGCAAAGTTTTAGTCGAATTTCCGCCAAATAGACCTTTCAATCTGTCGACATAATTGCGTTTTCTCTAAACAATTACAGGACAGATATATAGTTTCCCCGTTAAGTGAATTTTCCTGGAATTTTTTCAGTGACTTCAAACAGAATTATCATGCAATTTGGAGAGCAAATAGGAATGAAATAATAGAACAAATAGTGAAATAAACGTGTCACGGAGAATTCTTGAGCGATAATGTCATGTTTGGTGTTGGTAAAGACCGTAAACTAAAACGTGCCAGAAAGTGGCAGTGCGGCGTCGCGACGCTGTAATAAAAATCGTCTCGAAATGTATAAACTCCACACCTCGTCTTAATGATCTCGCAAGCAATAAAACCTAATAAAATTAACCGATTATAGTTTAGATTTTAGGCGCCACCGGGATGCCGCCATAAATCACGAAGATGAAAAGAAACATTGTTTACATAGTATCGTCTTGAGTTGACTGTTAACAGCGCTGTTGGTGCGTTGATAAAAGAATAAACTGTTTAACAGCTGTCTATATTGGTCACAAAATATTACACGCTGATTCTGTTTTACTGCCTTTTTTATTACGGTGTGTTGTGAATAAGGCAATTTGCAGAAGTAAAAAATGGCGTGGAGTGGTCGTGTGGAAGAAGTAATCGATGCGAACCTAGTGGCCTAGTGTTCATCCCTCCGGTTGGTATCCTCCCTAGTCTTATTAAAAATCAATATGGGGCTAATTCCTGCAAGTCTGCAAATTGCGTTCGGGTTCAAAAAGGCATAGAGAACAATAAAATTGGTTTGATTCGATTATGTAATTTTGGAGCATATTAAAGTTGGCTTAAAACACGGAACTCACGAAAGGCAATATATCCCCTTGGAAAACAGCCATCAACCAGGTATTCCTCGGGGAGAACGTAAAAGATTCATAATCTGAGATTAAGTAAGAAAAAAGCCATTTCGTTTGACTAAACGCTTCTTTTCTTTCAAAATTACAATTGCTCCGCCGAGACATTAGGAAACTGATACCGACTCCTACTATACTTATGCCGGATTTTATACGTTTCGTAATCTTCTTTGTAGGTTTTTGATCTTAAGAACACATTAGCTACAAGTCATGCGTGTTCACGAGGGAGCAGTAATTGCAACTTTACGCAAGCTCACCAATAATAAGACTTTGCATATCAAACGCCAGATGAAATTTATTGCTAGATACAAAATTGATCCGAGTCCTAACTGAGCGACCATAAATCACTCCCGATTGAATTTTTAAACAGAATTGAGTGCTAATTGTATGAATGCTCATTTTACGAATCAGCGTACGAGTTAATCACTAGCCGCAGGGAGCTATTTCGACGCAATTGGGATCAGTTTACCAATAATTCACACGATTTCAATCAGTCAAACGCCGCACTCACGCAAATCAATTCTAACATAACACGAACATTAAACTGTATTCATAATACGTGAACACGAATTTGTCAATTATATGTACGAAATTTTATAACGACACAGGGAAAAAAACGGTCAACGCCACGAAAACCTCGACAGTAATTATAGGTTTTGATGATTGACTGCATTCGCCAATCGCATTTAACCGTTTCGAGCCCTCAGCTTGCCGGTTTGCATTTGCAATAAGGAGTGGTTATTATGCTTTTGTACAAAAAGTTAAATGCCCTCAAATTTTACATCGTATTTCAGGATTCGTGAGAGAGATTATTATAACAGACCCCGCCTATTCCTATAGCGATCCGGACCACGACGGGCAGTGATCAATCGGTTTGATATCCCTCCAGCCCCAAATCAAAGAACATTTGCGTATCGTTTAACCTGCCACAAGAAAACGCCGTTAACAGGTTTCAATGCCCAAACTGAAAGCCCAAAAGCTTTATCACATAAACACGAATTGTCATTCGGTGTTAATTAACAATTTTTGAGAAAGGGCAAAAAGAATTGGCAAGCTTTTGAAACCTTGTTATAATACCAGCTGACTCAAAGCGGATTTGGATTTGTTTCTTTTGTTCGTGTCTTTGAAATCAATGAAAAGGTCATCAAGTTAGTAAATAATAATGTGTCTTAAACAACCTCTAGCGAATGAAATTAATTAAGCTTGTCTCAAGAAATACCAACATGCTTTTTGAAGTTTCTAAAGCTCAAGGAAATAAAATATCAGACTATCATCCAAATTATTTCTTACTTTTAAAATTTGTTACAAGAGGGCGCAATACGTTGAACACGGAATTTAAAATAGACAAAATTTTGCTAAACTCTCTTTTTCTGCTTTATTTGAATTAATTAGAATGCTCCAATGCTTCTGTTTAATTATTTTTTTTATATTGAGAATTTATAAAAGTAAAGATGAGGGATTTTAATGCCAAAATCAGTAAAAAAGAAATATACAGAGAAATAGCAAGAAAATACAGCAATCATAACGAAACTAACGATAATGGCCAAAGACTCACAGAACACTCACATAGAAGGCGTTTCCAAACGGCGAAACAATCAACCAAATAGACCACGTTTTAACTGAAAGAAAATACGAAAATTGTATTAAAAAAATAAGGAATATGAGGGAGGTAAAATTCGGATCAGACCTAGTGAGCGCAATATGTCAAGTCAAAAGAGAATAGAAAGAAAATGTAAAGCAAAAAAAAGTAAAGAAACTTAACGACGCTTAGTTACTGAAAAATGATACAATTTGAGAGAATTATGAAAGAAGAATTAATGATTTGTTACAGAAGGATATCAACAACAAGCAGAAACAATACAAGAAAGATGGCAAAATATAAAAGTAACGTTAAAAAATTTAAATCTAGATCTAATACAGAAGGAAGATAGACGAAAACAAGCAAAGAATGGTTCTATAAAGAATGTCAAAAGCTGTCAGAAATGAAGAAAATAGTCAGACTAAAATTACGAAAATATTGAAGCAAATACAGCCACGGACACAAAATCTTAGACGTTTCAAAAATTTGAGTGTAGTCTTTGCTTTACTGTCATTGTCATTACTGACGTTTGAAACATCAAAGTATTGACAAGTTGACAATTAAGAATTATCAAGACTGAAGTATTTAAAACGAATAAAATTAGAATAGTATCTTTAGTACAGAGCGGTATGATCTACAGTCAGTTCCTTGCAATATTGGAAATACCGAAAATTTTGAAATTAAAAAATTATAACTCAAAATTGACAGTACAAAAAGTAAGGTTACAAATTCTAAGTGGGGTTTTACACCATGCGACAATTAAATGACATTGACGTCTAAGATTTTTTGTAAAGTCCGTTTTTTTTTTAAAAACCACCAACACCGCAATCTTCCCTTGCATTACAACCGGCAACGTTGCCTAGGGAGATTTTTGGTGAGAAAATAGTTGTCAAATTTTTGACATTTCTGAAAATTAGGCAGTGTTTCCGTTAAAAACGTTTCTTTTACAGCCTATTGGATTGCAAATCAAATAATTTAATAGTGAAAAGACTCGGCACAGCCTGAAAAGCCGTTTTGTGTAATCAAATTGTCAATTAGGCAGTTAACCTATTTGATTTTATCACCAAAAAGTCACCACCGACGAACATCGACCATGTTGCCGGTTGTAAAGTGCTGGGAGAGTGTGGTGTTGGTGGTTTTTTAATAAAAAAACGGACTTTAGAGTAGGTATGCTGGAATTAGAAACCATTTTAAAATGGGCAGAAAGAAGAAGATGCAACTAATTTACAAATGGCGACAAAAGAGGGTTTTATCAGGAAGCAACACTATTATAAAAAAAATCAGAGCAGAAATAACTTAATCAAGAACAGAATCTAAAAGAGGATATGAAAGAGCTTATGAAAGAGCAGAAGAAAAAGAATATGTTGAAGCTTACAGAGGAAGAATTAAAAGAAATAGTAAATGCTCTAAAGAACAACAAAAGTCCAGGATCAAATGAAATTAGCACTAAAATGCTGAAAACGGAAGAAGAAAAATTTCAAAACAGTTCTCAACGAGCGTTATTAGCAAAATACGAGAAAAAGCTAAAAGGAGGGTGGTAGGAAAACTAGAAGGAAAACCAATTATTATTAAAGGTAATGGTAATGGGAAACCAAGATAAAGAAAGAACTGGAAAATGGGAAGTAAACGGCGGAACAAAAAGAAAATATGTTTTTGAAGAAGTTAAAGATTTCGGGTGTCTGGGAGTGCAAGTAGGAAAAGAGGGCAGAGAAGAGAAAGAATAAAAGCTAGAATTATTACAAAAGGAAATTGAAAATATGGAAGTTTAAGTGCTATGTTGAAAGCTACATTTATATCCAGGAAGACCAAATTAAGGATATAAATATAAGACAGTTATAAGACCAACAGCAGTTAGTTATGTATGCCAGCGAAACGTGGGTGTTAAACAAAACATAAGAAGAAGCTCTCAAAAGATGGGAACGAAAAACATTGAAAGGAATTTTAGAGGGCAAAAAACCAAAAAGGGATGGCAGAGAAGAACTGACCAAGAGGTGTGCGCTCTATACAATAAACCGATAATAACAACATACATACATATCAAGGCGCAAAGATTAAAATGGCTGGGACACGTTGGGCGAATGAATAAGAAAAGAACAACAAAGCAAGTCCTATCTAGGAGACGAATAGGTAAAAAGAGAAAAGGGAAACCAAGAAAACGATGGTTAGAAAAGATGGAGGAGGATCTTGAATAAGTGCCAGTCAAAGCGTGGAGGGAAGAAAATAGGAACCGAGGTTCTTGAAATCAATAGTGCGAAGAGTGGACACTTGTAGATACATTGTAAATTACCTATATACGCCCTAGGTCTACAAAGTCTGTGGTGCTGAATAAATAAAAAAAATCCTTAAATGGGGGTATGTGGCCAAACTGCACTACCGGAAGTCCTAAAAATTAAGAGTGAGCGTTTGTAAATTGAAAAACAAAACAAATAATTAATCTTGGTTTGTAATTTCAATTTGGGAGGTCACTGCACGAAAGTTTGCTAAACGGCAAACAACTAAAGAGTAGTGTTTTCCGAAGAACAAGCGGTGTGGTATCACTTTTAACCGCTGACAAAAAGAATTTTTAACGGTTGCCCATAACTCATGCGGAATAATTGCCTTACGTTGTCCTTGCGTTGTTATAAACCCGCGTCCGCGGTTGTTTTATTGTGTCCGCGATAAATAATCCGGGGTTAGTTGGGTCGAGTAATTGAGTTGTACGATGAAGAAAAAGTATGACAGTAGATATCCGGAAATGAAGCCAATAAATCAAAGAGGGGTCGATTTGTCGACTGACCGTGCGATATCTGATATTTGCAGCGGACGCCACCTAATGGATGGAGTTGTCTGCAAACATACAGAACGTACGTTTTATGACTGATGGTGATGAGTATTTGGCCAACACTTTAAGGAATTGGACGAATGTTGAATGTTTGTTGAGGAAATGCTGTTTTTTTTAATATCTACACCTAGGTTTTAACAACAGTAAATCTCTACTATTTTGCAGTTCCAGGCCCGGTCGTCCTCCGAAGAGAGCGCCCGTGGGTCTCAGCCTCGCCGCCTCCCATCTCCAACATCAACAGCTCAAGAAACAACGCCTCGACAACGGTGATTATCCATACGAAAACGGACACATGGGTGGTAAGTACTCTTCAATTACCGCGTCACATTACCATAAATCTAATCATAACTCAGTAAATCCGAGCTTTTGGATTTTTTAGGTGTTACAGGTAGTTTTGTGAGTGCTGCCTAAACGTTGTTTGTGTTTTATTTGCCTGACAATAAAAGCTCTGACAGCTGTAATGTGTACGTTATTAAGCGGGAGAATGTATATTTGAATAGACGTTCAGAGGGAACACTTATTTTACTGCTGTAATCAATAAATCACTAAAAGCTGTTACTGACCGTCGCTTTTGTTTCGAATGAAACACACAAGGGTCGACTGAAATGTTCTCTGAAACGTTCAAAATTAAATAATTTTCATGTCCTGACGTTGCTTTTGTCGATTTGCTAAAAGGTTTCAATCCAATCCAATTTTCTGGCACGACACTCAAAATATCTTTTTGTATCAAACAGTTGGGCCTACAAACACAGGGAAATTGCTATTTTCGTACAACAAACTCAAAATTTCCAACAAATTGAACGCACTCAGATGGATAATACGAGTATTTTGATTCATCAGTTGTTGAATTTTCTAATTCGCATGACGCGCTAGGTGATGATTTTAACAAAGAAGATATAAGGTGGTGGGTGGATTTTCTTTGTGCTTTGTTAGTCAACGTCGACGGCGCGAACTGTAAACTGCAATTGCACAAACAAATTGGAGATGCAGCCGAGGCGGAATTACAAATGGTATAATTACAGCGTTCTTGGAGCTTCCGTGCGAAAAATTCGTACCTGATTTATTACTTCTTATTCCGAGAAATATTACACATTGTTATATAAAACGGCCCTTTCACAATCAAATACCACAAATCGGCCATTGTCTCGCAACATTGTAATTAATATATCCCAAAAATGCGTTTGTCGTTTATGCAAATTCCATAGCAGCAGCACCTTAATTACCGATTTTGTCCAACAAAAGGTTTAATAACCGACATACCTGAACTTTGACTGCCATTTTACAATGAAAATTTTAGCCGCTGATGGCATAACCGCCGAGCAATTCGATTTTGTAATTTTTCGCGTGCGATTCGTGTCGAGAGTAATCCGGAATATTCAAAGAAATGTAAAAATAGAATGGTATAATATTCGAGAATCATGTACGTTTACGACTTATCAAAAACAGCACGTAAGTACTTCCTGCTGTTGTGCTTGCCTCATTGCACCCATGTCAGTTTCAGATGCTATCAGAAATAAAAGTGCAATTTAATATACTTATACGTTTTCAAACGAATGCTAAATTGCATCGCCTTGCAACAACGTACTGCCCTTTCGTTTAATTGCGTTTTATCACGGAATTGCCACTTTAAAGCTCTTCTTGTCGGAAAGTCAAGTCCGTTGTGTTAATTACCACATCACAGGCAACGTAGCGTTCGAAAAAAAACCGCAAATTTCGGGAAATTCCATCCGGAGCTTTCAAATTTCAGATCTTATTTCCACGCAGACCGTGATAAATTCAGTCGTGAAAAATCCATTAACACAATATTACACGTCCAATAAACTAATAAAATCGAAAAATAATTTAATTATATTTATCATCTTTTATGAGAGACAATAAAAAGCCCAAGCTTATAAAAGTATAGTGATGTCGATGAGGGCAATCTAATAATGCGTTTAATTATAGAAGGCACCAATAAAAAGTTGTGAATCACAGAATCATCAAGTGTAATTGCCGCTCTCTAAATGAGACTCGGCCTCGTAAAAACTCACTAAGAAAGTGTTTATTTTATTTCTGTAATAACACTTGTCTCCTCTCCTGTTTGCCCCTTATAAGACGTGATATACGAAAGTTTTTCCGGAGCGATAACGGAGCTTTCGTACCGGACTATTATCGCTAGCTCCGGGTGCGAGCTTTAATCTCCACAAACGGACTTTTCAAAGCATTGAACTCGTTAAGTGCGTGCCGCGGTCATCCAAGAAATTTTTTATAGAGCTCATGACAGGTGTTGGTCATTATTAAATTTATAATCAAATAAAACTCATGTGAAGATAGGTAACGTATTTACGTGATGATGATTCTACTAATTACCCTTTTAACAATAGAAGTAACGTTATTCGACGACGATGAACTTCATAAATATTTATTTGCAGGCAAGATTTATTTATTGGGAGATTGTTTAAACATGTGGTGGAATTTTTGCTTTGCGGTTTAGGATTCCAGAAGAAAAAATAAACAGAAATAACAATTCCGACCACTTTTTCGATTCTAGTTAAACTTTTAAATTAATTAGAACTGAGCTTTCAAGTTCATTGTTCTTTTAGAAATTGGTGTCTTTCGGGATCACAAAGTAAATTTAAACTATTTTATGACGTTAAAATAAATAAAAATCGATGGTTTAATTTATTTGTAATAAAACAGCTTAATTGCTGAAATTTATATTTGCCTAATAAATATTTTAAGCGCCATAATTAAACGGTTTGATTTATGGAATTTAAACAAATTTAAAAAATAATACTTTTGGTGGTACAATCCGTCACGGGTTAAAATAGAAACGAGGCAAAACTTTGTGACAGAGTAGGGGATTTGGGCGTTAATCCGAGTAATTTCTTCCGAATCACCTAAAGATAAGTCGACATTAGCGATAAATACAAAGGGGCGTTTAATATTATTTACGCTGCGTTTCTTGGAAGTATCTTAGCTTAAGTCGTATTAAGTGACCGACAGACGGACAGACATACGAATAATAAAAAGCTAGCACCGCTTCTCAAACAGTGACAACCCGTAATTAGAGACCTGAGCATTAGGAATATTCCTATTCAATATCTGAAGTAGGCGGATAATAAAATTTACATACGATGTCACGATAATGTAATAATCAAGATGAATCATAAAATATCCATAATAATAATAATCAGGTTTTAACACCGATAAACGGACAACTTTGTTGATTATTAGACTGGCGAGTTAAAAACATTAAAAGATTTTTACAATTCGACTCCAAGGTCTCTAAGTACCTCGTTAATGTGAAGCAGACTTATTTTTCGTAGATTTTTCCGCGGTTCGTGCAAGTCTGGGTAATTAATTAAGTACCGCTCTAGCAGAGTTAGGGCAGGCATTTAGCTACACACGAAACTTGTAGCTGTCAGAGTCCTGGAGATATGTTAAGCCGATTCGGTCGGACTGTTAAAGCCCCGCATCTCTCAGCTTCATTCTCTTTATTTAATTTCGGTCTTTTATTTATGAAGAGTTATAGATTATCCTCCGACGTTTGTTTTAACGATGGCATTTAATTATTATTGGATCTGGGTTTTACAGTTCCGTTTTTACAACCACTATACTATGTCATCATTATACGCTTTATCCCTTTTATTTATTGTGTCATAAACGATTGTAAAATATGAGAAAATATTTGATTGGATGCGTCCACATATGTGTCTTCGTTATTTTCTATTTGCGATGCCTTTTTCATAGCTCCACTTTTATGATTCGGGTCTTCAAAATGCAGCAGGTATTATACCTGCTGTTGAACGAAAAATATGAATAGACCCACCACGTATGTACAAATGCTTGCTGCTGTTGCATCCCCTACAATTGAAATATGATATCGTACTTCGCCTGCATATCACTCTGTTTACTTTTCATATCCGAATGCACAAAGCTTGTAGTCGGACAGACAAATCTTCTTTACGAGCCCCAACTTATATTCCACAATCTCTGACTTTCAAAATATGCAGGCTTAAAACGTCACATCCACTTTCTTTGAAATGCCAAATTTTAAAACAATGGTCCTGAAAATGAAAAGAACAAGAACAAACCCGAAGAAACCACAAATGGCTGAATGAATTTTTAACACCTTTTTGCGCGTTGCTACAGGTCCTTTATTAACATTTTGCATGCGTGCGCTTGTGGGTATGTGAAAATTCAGATCTTCGCCTCTTCAATGTTTGTATACCCGATCACTAATTCATGTAATTTATAATAAGTCGGAATATTGCTCGTGATGTTTTCTCATGACAGGGTTAAACGGCTCTGCGTGCAATTCTAGCGTTAATATTTTTGGAAAACTCATTGCTGAAATGTATAATTTCGCCCTTTCTTCAGATTTAACAAAAATGATTTAATCTCGCAGCTGTTGGTACTTAAATGCCAACAAATTATGATAATTATATTAATTTACATAACGCGGTCGTACACCTCTTTATAAAATTTTTGTTCGGTTCTAGTGTGTCTATTTTGTCCTTGGTAACGTTTTTAGCATTGTTGTGGTAACCGGAGTTAAAGAGTTGGAGAGAACAAATTGGTTTCTTTACTGTTGCCCGAGTTATGTGAGTGAATTGAGCCATGAAGAGCATGGTACTACAGTGTTATTATTTTTTTTATTAATATTTTCCTAACGGATGGGCAAGCAAACCCTATTATGGCTTCGTATTATCCGCATGTTGGAGTGTGGGGTAGATACAGAGTGTCCGAGAGGGATCGGCATTGTATTATTCTCCTGATGATGATTTGACGTGGCGTCATTGTAAGCAGTTGCAGTCGACCAGAGATTGCAACTGCAAGTTATAAAATATAAAATACCACCAACGCCAACGCAAACTAGTTCCAGAAACGACACTTCTGAATGGTATAAATGGTCGCTTCCCATCGGCCCGATTCTAATAATTACAAATCTCGGCGCCCAACCGCAAACCTGCACTTAAAATCGTTCACGACTCACAATAATAGCAATCCAACTAATTCCTAATGAATAGTCGACACAAATCGTCGAAGAATGACATGCACCTTTTCGGAGCAAAGGCCTGAGGCGCTTTTTTCCAGCCTGTATAATTTTATACGATCCCATTTACAATTTGTTTTGCGTTTAAGCGTGGTTATCTCGATGACTTTAAACGTTTGATTATAGCAATTTCAAAATAATTCGAGCTATTATTATTTTGAATGGCCAAATTATTGTTTATAAATTTATCGTTTAACGCCATCGGATTTTTTGTGCGTGTGCATATGCACACCATTCGAATCGGGGAGGTAATTTGTGACTATTATGAGCAGATTTTTCACAAATGTCCTTTGATGGCGTGTCAATTACAGGTAGAATCCGTTACGGACCAGTTTCATTGTGGAAATGCTTCCAGCTATTTATAACCCTTAAAACTATATTCGGCAAACCATAAAGATAAGTGGTCGATTATAAATAAACCACTCTAAAATTGTCTAGAACTTGTCTGGATGCTCCTCCGGTTTAAATCGTTCAAACGAGGGAAATTTCATCTTCCAAATAATGGATTTTTAATCTAACCAAGCTTTTTGACTAAAACTTTACGGCCACATATCATGTTGGTACAAAAATGTTGGTCATGCATGTTGATTTCCATCTGGTACAGGTGATGAATGCCGCCAATTCTGTAACAATTTTTATTGCCGATTAAAACCTGTGACTTACGGAGAAAGTCCGCCTGATTAAGTGATATGACGACTTAAATTCAAAGTATCCTTGCTTGGTAAAACATAATAAATTAAGTTTAATGAGGTGTTACATGTTCTCTTTATGACTCTAATGAAGCGTGTTAGAATGCATTTTTTTATTATTGCAATTACGCAATCCATTTATTAAAATTCTTGGACTTGATCGCAACGAATTCGGCAACCAGTTATACGTGCGCCGCGGTTTAAAATTTCACTCAAGACACGATTGAACTTTAGATTCTGACTACATAATTATAATAATTGGGTGTTACATGCTAATCCAAGTTCGGAAGTTATAAGAAGCTGTTATAAAAGTGGCCATGACCCAATTCTCCTTCACTCGTCTTCATCGAATGGCTACTTATTAATTAATAATTCGCCTATTCACCTTTCTAATACTTTTTGCGTTTGAAATGAAATCGGCGAAACGGTTAAAAGTGCAGGTAATAATATTTATGTGTATCTATGAAAGGCGATTTGGGGCACAGCGGGGCTCTGCGGCCCCCTGGGGTTCGACCCGCGACCTCTCTTTCCCACCACCCTCATTAAGAGAAATAATTACACGAGCTTAATTATCAAGGAATTATTGTTGCCTTTAACTGGTTTATGACGGATCTTCATACGACGTTTCGCAAATACAGTCTTAAGTGGATCAGAAACCCACCAGGGGTCAATTTTATTGGCGATGCAGAGCTATAAAGCACAGGTGCATTGAACTAACTAGTCGCTTAATTAGTCAGTATCCATTTTATTTAAGCTTTGTTGATGGGCCACACAGCTTACACATGAGAAATTAACTCGATGGTACTCATCAATCGTGTCGTGTCGTAGAGATTTCCAAGAGACTCGCGTTCCAACCGCCGAGATATCGCTTTCAGAGCTTTGTTTTAACCAAGGCTAGCGTTTTTCACACAAATAACGGACGTGTTGACAATATAATTATTATAAAAATGATTCTGTTGCAGATATGTCAAGACTTGAAAAATCGCCGTTGTTGGCGAATGGTTACAACCACCCTCCTCATCTCAGTCATATGCAGTTCATGCAGATTCCTCATCCAGCCGCCGCACACTCTGCCCTTCTGTCACCTGCGATGCCACATAATCTCACAAGACACGACGGCTCCGTTATAAAGAACCAAGGCATGCCCACGATGGAGGCGATCGCGAGGTAAGCACACTTTTCTTTAATTTTGTCTTTATGCTCGTTATTGCCCATAAAATCGATGCTGACAAGAATATTCGCGCGCTGGCATTCGCACTTCTCCGAGGCAAAAACTCCTCGTTATGGTAATCCTGTACACCACCATTTACATTTTAATGCAAAAATCACCACAAACATAAAAAATCACGCAAAGCGAACATTATTCTGTCATATTATATAGCCATAATAAAATCGTAAATTAATTATAGCTGAACTATTTTATGTGTTGAGTTTCACAGTTAACGATTTTTATGTGACCTGTAATGAGGAAATGGCAATCGTCTTATCCGTTTTTTTCTATGACAAGGTACCAACATGAGAACTGTTATTATATACAGATTAAAACTCGAGCTCTGACCACCAAAGTTTTTTGTTTGATCTTCTGTGAAATTTGGAGATATAAATCTCGGATTCTCTTCATGGCAGTTTTTGTCGTTAACTCATCACAGACGTTTAATAAGATAATCGATCATGTTGTGTTTTCAACTAGGTGTTGAAGGCGTGTTTTTGAAATTTTCTAAAACCGTTTGATGCGCTTACTGTACTCGTCATAAAATGAGATTTTATCCTTTATATAATTCTTTTATGATTTAAAACAAAACATAAATTACTAAAGTAATAAACTAACATGATGTACACACTAATAAAAACTAATTAACAACATAGTAATTGCAATTAACTGCATTTAAAACTGGAAGTCAGATACAAAGTTATTTAACATAAAAAAGTGCTTAGGTGAAACAGAGAATAACACGATTTTCCGGGCAGAATTTGCGCATTTTCTTGTAACTGATGATATGTTGTGTTATTTATGAGTAAAGTTCATCAGATTAGTTGTCTTCCTTGTTCCTGGGTACGCATTTTTTTATAAATCCATCCAAGTGAGCAGTTATTCAATTTCATATAAACAAAGAGCGTTTAATCATTTTTACGAAGGAATTCAGTAATTGGCTCGGTAATTTCCCGTAAAGGCCCAAAAACGCGTTATCTAGTCGTGCAAAATTTGTGTGAGACAAGCTTAATCTCCTGAAACGCCAAGTTATGGCTGCGATAAAGTATAAGTCCAGTAAAGTGAATGATGCATGACGCGTTTTCGGACTTAATCCTGTAACCCTTTCGTGTCTTAACTCGGCAAGTCGAGGATTTAAGTTCAAAGATCGCGCCTGAAATCTTAGCGCTCAACTTGAAAGTAGTTGAGTTTATGCAATATTTAATACAACAAACAACAGGATTACACAAGCCTAACAAAATTTCCCAAGTCAAATTAGTTTCCTGAGGTTGTTGATTCGAATCGTAGAAAAAGTGTGCGATTTAAGAGAGCACGCTGTAGCCTAATTTTGGTTCTGGTTTTAATGGGAGGTTATTAGTGGGGCCCAACGCTATTAATCAATACAATCAGCGCCGAGGTAATGGAAATGGGATAAAGCGCCCAATAGACTGGTAAATTAATATTTGTATTCAATTTATTTGTATGTCGAACATTGAGACAAATGCGAGGTGAATAAGCTAGACAGTCTACCTGGAGAATTAATCACGGCGCTTCTTCATGACGTGTACACGCATCCAGCGGCCCGGATTTGCATTTTAATTACAGGCGAGCGTTGAAATGATAATGATGACTTGAACAACCGTGTAAACAAGACGAGTGCAGTCTCTTTACGGCCGAACGAGATTAAGACACGAACGACTCATATTGTTCCATTTTTTAACGAATTTAACAAAATTTTTTTCATTCCAGGTCAGGAATATGGGAGAATTGCAGGGCCGCGTACGAAGACATCGTCAAACACTTAGAAAGGTAGGTGAATTCCCTCCAAATTACTGCGTCTAAGTTTTAAAATATGTGATTAATTACTAATAAATTCTTAGAAGAGAAATTTTATTACACCAACGGAAATAAACAAAAATAATTGGACGCGATGATATATTAATAAACAACGACATGCAAGAATTTAACAATTATAGCAATCATCTGCTTAGCCGAACCGGTTTGTTGGTTAAACTTTATCGTGTAATAGAAGAGCTATTTATGAAATATTATCGACACGTTGCGTAATTTTATTTCCGGCTTTGTAAAATCGGAAGCCCCCAAATCTTCTGACACTAACAGAAAGGGCCACACAAACATAATTGGACGCATGACTAATTGACGTTTAATTATATTAATTATTTTTACAGTTGTAGGTATATTTATGAGGAGGCGTAGCTCTTCTAATTAAGTCTTGAAGAATGTAACGAACCTAACACGTTTTTAATTTATGTTGCCGCAATCATAATTATAAATATTATTGACACACGCATGCATTGTTATAATTTGAACAGAATAAATTTCCGGTCGTGATATCATAATCAGTTCGACCAAAAATTGGCACAAAGCTCGCGATATTTGTCAAACGTCAAACGATTAACTGAGCTTTCGGAGCTTGCAGATCCGAGCTTAGCGACGAAGCTTCCAATGATTTGTGAGAGTTGGAATCGTTGTGCTGCCACTAGTGACATCCTGAATAATCGCGTGTCGGTGCAAATGCCACTTCACGGATCGTGCACTTGCATTTTTGCCCGAGCCGAAATCCCCAGTAAAATCGGAGTTTTTGTCATCTTTGAAAATATTTTGTTTGGTGAAGGAACCTCGTCTTTGGAAATTAACTGTGAAAACATTTATAAATGGCTAAATGCAAATCCCGGCTACTCATTTCACACCGAATATATCCGCCTAGCATTACACAAAGCTGTCCACACAATTAACAGAGCGGAATTAACAAAACACTGGCCGATTTAAATTTGAATTAAGGCTCCAAAATTAATTAATCCTCGTCACAACACGGACTGCGGCAATTAGTCCGACACAGCGAAGCCAGAACTTCTTCCAACCGGCATCTGCAACACTGTTTATGAATATTAATAATGCCTTATAAAATATCACTGATAACTCTGTGATATTAACAAACTGACAGTTTATTAAAGCCCAGATGGATGCTTATAGAGGGTCCTTCCAAATATCAGGATTTCCGAAAGGGTTAAACCCCCGAAGAATTTATACCTGAACTCTGAGATGATATCTCGAACGAGCTATTGATTACAACACGGCAAAGTCAATAAATCAACCCGTGAATAAATTGGGTCCATTGTAGATTTGTAATTTAATATTGACACACCACAGCTCGTCCAGGTTTTTTTTCTTTGGCTTAATTAAGAGATGAATGGGTGGAGATAAAACGGCGCTAGGTCGTGTCATACATGGACTTGAAGAGACGAAATGAAGACGATTCGATACCAGTCGAAGAATGTAATATTAAGATTAATTATTCGCAGTCTTATCAGCTGCGAATACGGTCCGTCCTATTCAAACAAACACGAGTCATCGCTGCAGCTCCCTGCGTGTTTGCTTTCCCTTCCTCGCCCTTAAAAGGGAGCGAATACGGCCCAACACGAATCTTATGTGTTATCATTAATTATAATACAGATCTGCAGACGTCATGCGAAATTAAGGATTTTTCGAGGCGATACCGGAAGCTAGTTTTGAATGTTGATATACAATTCATTAAGTCAAAACTTCATAAATCATTTACATTTCGAAGCACCGATTTTTGTTTCTTCCCGGACTGCGTGACGGAAGTCTATAAAATTGGTATACGTGTCGTTATTACTACCACCGTCGGTTTCGCTAATAGAAAAGCTCGCTATATAAATCTGTCGCAAACTTCTGATTCTCCATTGTCTCCATTGTGGCAACGTGATTGGATTATATATTTTACACCTGTCTTGACAGTTCAAAGAGTCGTTTCTTCGCCGAACAAGACCACCCTCTAACTTATTAAATTCTTATTATTTATTGCGTTATTTGTCAGTGCGGACCGAACGTGTATGAATATTTTGACGCGGAAGGAAGTGGTTATAATTGGACCAGAAGGGTAGAAAAACCTTCTCATTTGTTACTGTCATTCTGTGATAACTAGCATTTTTTATTCAAAGTGACGGATTTTTATTGCTAAATGGAAAATAAGTATTAAAAATATAGGAGGTATTAAACAGTCAGTGGTCGGTTATCTAGTATCTTTAATTTCCGTTTTTACCATATTATTATGACTTTTAGGTCGCAAAGGTTTTAGATCGATACGTGGAATAAAAGATTTGGCAACAGGACTCATTTTTAAGTTAGGGATGGGTTTTGAAAAACCAAACTGCCAAGTTTAGAGGATTTTAGTAAGTTAGTTTTCTGTTGCAAACATGAAAATTTAGTTGTGGAATTTGACAATTTTTTCCAAAAAATTTTTACGTCTAAGAATTTTTAAGTTTCTTTAAGGATTCTGATCGAAAAATAGCCCTCTTACATATTTGGAAGAATTGTTGATAAGATTCGCAAATAACCAAGATATGGATCGAAATAGATTTACACACACAGGGTGTTTTTGAAATACACTACCAAAAATTATACACGGTGTTTGGCTGTCTTAAGAAATCGAATTTACTGGTTTTATATTTTTTTAACGATAGAAAAAAACACCTTTTACCACTTATTTATAACACCACTGATAAAAATATCCACCTAAAACAACAAACTTTGGATTGTTGTTAAGCAATATACTGTATTATACATATACTAGATATATTTACTATATAAAAACTATATAGGTACTTTAATCCAGTGACGAACTGGAAATTTTGACCAAATATTCAATTAATTTTATCTCGAAAACAAAAAAAACTTCTACTTACAACAATTACCAAGTACCGTGTTTGGTTGATAGTGTATTTCGAAAACACCCTGTATAATTTTTCAAAAAAAAAATTATTGAATCCGGGATATTTTACCGTTCAATGTACAATGGCACATCTTTTTATATGGTGACAACTCAAAACTTCAGTAGGTTCAAATTCGGTTATTTGTCAGACGTCCATTAAAAAATTGTACTTTTTTAGATTTTGCATAAAATTTTGGATTAGGTATGTGGACGACATTTTTGTCATTTTTGATACAAACAAGTCAAATATTGATGACTTTTTAATAAAAATAAATAACCTTTATCCAACGATTAAATTACTTGCGAAATAGAGAAAGACGGAAAGCTTCCATTTTTAGGCACAATTGTAATTAAAAATAAGAACAGATTAGAGTTTGATGTTTATAGGAAAGAAACCAGAACTCTTCGCTACAACATAAGATGGCAAGTCTGAATTTTCTTGTTTCAGGCTTTTGAATTTTCCATTAAACAAGTTTAGATTCACAAAGGAATTAAAATTAATTAAACATTGTTGATAAAATAGTTAAAAAATTTAGATTTTAAAAATTGGTCAATGAATGTTCTACTTTTCTTACTCACCTTCAGTGACAAAAGAACTGGAAAGAATTTTCCAGGGTTTAGATCTCAAAGTAGTTTTTACTTCGGGTCCAAGCCTCCAAAGTCTTCAAGGTAATCATAAAGACCAAGTAGGAACAACAGAAAAGTCGGGGATTTATGAAAATAAATGTAAAAATTGTGATTAGAAATATATTGGGCAAACAGAACGAATTATTTGTTAGTTTTTAGTTTAATCATCGCTCTGATAATAGTAGCATTGCCATCGATACGCGCGTCAGCATTTTTTGACGAAATTTGGTGTTTGGGAATAAATTGTATTTTTAATAATTTTTGTCAACACCAAGAACTGTTCCAATAAATTTCTTTGTCATAAAATTCTGCTTTAAATGAGTTCCAACGACGATAAACGCGGAATTGACCGAAATTGGTTTCAGAAGAAAGGCCTTTTAAGGACAATTTTCAAAAAAAAAAATAGGGCAGAAACGACGCTTAATAACTTTGAATTATTCATTAGTCGAAAGAGCAGCTTGAAATTATACAACCGCCCAAACCTCAGACTGATAAAGACAAGTAGTTTATGAGAGACGATCTTCAATCGAAAAATTTAATTTCTATCATTGTTTGCATTGGAATTTTTTTTCTCGAAAAAAAAAATCGAATTTTAGATATCTGAGAACAGATTCTAAGAAAATCGATGGCGAAGTCCGCATCT
Source organism: Gnatocerus cornutus (assembly GCA_029298725.1). Lineage (NCBI taxonomy): Eukaryota > Metazoa > Arthropoda > Insecta > Coleoptera > Tenebrionidae > Gnatocerus > Gnatocerus cornutus. The sequence goes on from CM055516.1 coordinate 8,736,501, forward strand.
TTCTTTCTGTGTTTGTGTTAGATATGAAGCTTTATACATTTTGGCAGTCAAAATTTACTATCCGAAACTTTATTTATTTGTAATTTAGTTATTTATGAACGCATGTTTAAAATTCGTACAGTTTTGAATTCTGTGTAATCATCTGCGTAAAATGAGCATCAATAATTCAAGTTTGCCCAGCAAATAAGCCAGAAATCGACCAAATTAGATTTAAATTATTAGTTAGAACTTTTTTTTGGAAAAAATTTGAATTTTTGGATTTTGGATAAGTTTAGACCGGATCCTAATCTACAAATGCGAAAGATGCCGCAAACCGTTTTTTCTGTTTGTCGTAGTTTCGGAACTTCGAAAATTTCGGAAAAAATGATCACCACCAAAGATCTACATTGTAAATTGAAAAAAAAAAATTTTTGAATTTGGGATAGTATTTAAGAACCTGATTCTTAGCAACACAACTTCTTAGAGAAATTTCGGGAAAATTCTTCAGGAGACTTGGGAGATTTCGATAATTCCGGGGACGAGAAACTCTAGGAATTAGACTAAGAAAATTTGAAACAAAAAAAATTTTTTAGATGTCTAGGAAAAAATCTTAAATGAAAGTTTTGAGAACGTGTTGGCACTCCTATTTGAGAAATGTTTTAATATTTTTGAAAAACATTGTATGACGTGTTGTACGTTCGCAAACAGGTCACACATATTATTAAGGGCGGTATGGCGATTTTCTCACGTAGTGTCCACTAATTACATACGTAATGTCGTGTAGGTTGTTACTTTTGACATCGTCAAACAGGGATAGGTGAATAAACAAACACAAGCAAGGGGTGTGCGAGCGGACAAACAGCATTAAATCGTCATAACCTCGCCTGAAACAACACGCTGTTATTACGAGCAACAGCCGCTGGTTCTAAAATTATTTAATCGTCGTAAATATTCACCGCTGGCATAAAATTAATTTACCGTGTTTCGATTTAATTAAATGCAAATATTAATGCCCGTATTTGATCGGGCCGAGGTATGTTAGGGGGTGGTTCTTGCGGTCGCCTCGAAGATAACTAGATATTGAAAATTTTTATCCTGGGGGTTTATTTATGTTACAAATGAGGAGGAGGTGATGACACCGGCTTGGCGACATCAGGCCAGCCGGCTCGATGGGGGACTGTCAGAGATGTCACCACCATGATTAATCACCTCATTTTAATAATAACTTGACTGTAATGCAGTAGCTACAATATCACCTTTATTACGAAAGATACCGCCTGATGTTTGCTGAAAGACACGTGGATTAGGGCACAGTCTGTCTTATAATTAACTACCATTTCCATCCATTTTTCAGAGAAAAATAAAAACATCTCTCGCCGCTCTCTTCACCATAATTAATTGAGAGTTATTGTGACCGCAATATTTACAGCACTATGCAAATCCGCCAATTAGTTAATTATTGTTATTGTCAATTCGCGTGCGCCACTTAACGCACCGCCTGTAATAAATATGTGGTCAAGACAACGGTGGCAAACCGCGGGTGTCTGTCTGGCTGTTCCAGTTTCTTCTCATGCAAACCACGTCTGGAAAAACTTCCATCATTCGACATCCTAATTGTCCCCAAAAAGTCATAAGCGCCGATGACAAATGATCCTTTCGAAAGTGGCAAAGTCTTTCTGGGGGAAGCTTGATTTGAATAAAAAATAACATTCGCGAAAGTTAATAATGGAAACGTGAACGGAAATCTGATTTCACGCCCGAGCTTTTATTTTAAAGGTGTGTGATTAGTTTTTGACAACGAAGATTTTAAATTGGGTTTTAGTACTTTGGAATACATTTTCAGAAATGTAATTTGTCGACGCGCGGGGATTTACATTCCTTTTTATTTTCCGTGTCATTTTGTCGAATTTTAATGCTTGAACTTTGAGAAATTTATTCATTGAAAATCAACGTCAAAACACATTTTAGAGTTTGTTTTTGGTACCTGCGTGGGACCAAGTCAGACGGACGAGATAAATTAATTAGGGAACAAATGAGACGAAAACACACCGACTAGGCCATGAAATGAACGTCTTTCATCATCGTCTTTTGACAGACTACATACGAGCCAATATGTCACTACTCGTTATCTTGAGCGCGTCCAATTTTCATCTACAAATTAAAATCAACATGAGAACGTTTTGCCGTTGACGCCTTCGAGGTAATTAACACCAAAATAATTTGTATTGTTTTACTTATTTTTGGAATTTCGTCCTGACCGCTGCGAAAAATCAATAGCAACATTAACGTGGAGGTGCGGTCCTCGGTGGTAATTATTCCTATCTGACATTTCCATCAAACATGGAGTTCATCAGAATCAAATCTATACCCGGCTTCACCCTCATTTCCTAAAAAGGTGAAATTTCCTCCTAAAAAAGTCAAAGTTTCTTCTTTTATATGAATTCTAAACGACGCAACAACAGTTGATCTACTACTACAGCCTTCGCTTCTTAGGTACGAGCCTGGCAATTTATTTTTGTAGTTCAGATCGTTTTATTAGGGAGGGTGAAAACGCAGACTGGCTGATGATTTTTAAAATGTCTTTCTGCAGCCAAAAAATATGTTCAATAAGTGAATTAAAATGCCGCTTCTTGTAGCTCACAGCTGGGTCCCAGCCTCTGACAAATGACTAAGTTAGTTTCGTTTTCGCGACGTTGAGAGGATCTGTCAAAGCTTAGGGGGAGCTTTTTTATAAGGTTGCCAACACCCGCGCTAAAATATTTCTAAATACGGCGCGCGTTTTCCAACGAACGCATCTTAATCAATCATCTTTTAGACTGTATTTTCGGTAATTAGCGCGTCTTCTCGTTAGGGCGTTATCCAACATGTAAACTGAGACATTATCAAAGTCCAGATCATAATGTACGTATTGCCATCACCGCCGTTGCATTAAACAATATTAAGATATCTTGATCAAGTTTAGAGTGGAGAATTCACTTAGCAGCTTCATACACGAACTAAGAGCAGTCGAGATCTTATCTTTCCTCGCTAATCTAATATTATAATTGTATTCTACGAAATGCTACATTCAGTTAACAGATTCCATGTTAACTGTTGCCGGGATCGCTCGCAAATTTCGCTCTTATACCCTCCCGATACAAAAGCTGAAACGAGACAGACCGACTTTCTGAAAGCTCCTCCGGGATACATCGAAATCTCATTTCCGGATGTACCTACACTCGGAGTTACTGAGGTAATTAGCAAAAGAAGCTCCCCGAGTATTGTTCTTAGGACTTTAAAAGTTATGTTCGAGGCGGATGTAATTAAAACATAATATCCAGATCGACCGGCAGAAAATCAAGTTGGAGGAATATTTTTTGTGTGCTTTTCGTACGTGAGATAAGACCTCTACTGCGAGCTTTTTAGGGTTGAACGGTATACATCATCCCTGAAAAAGAGAGGCATAGTTTCAAATTTCATTTAAGATTTAATTTGCGTGGAGATATGTGAATCCCTCTGTAAGATTACGTCGAGCGATACGTCGCCTCTTTATAGGGGTGGTTTTTGCGTAACTAGTCCGCAATTAAAGCTCTGCTTTTGTTAAGCTCGCCTGCAAACAATGCGTGTTTCAGATAGGCCTTCTGTGATCCTTCTAGAATGGACAGTGGGGTGGTACATTTGATTTATAAGTACCTGGATCTTTCATTAATTAAAATTTGAGTTTGTTTTTGCGCTTTGCAAGTGTGTCCCTCAAGAAAGATTACCACGATAAAAATAGAGAGTCATTTCGTTTTCAGCCGCGTTGAAATATTGACTTTTGTTGGCAAATGTGGAGCACCTCGAGAATGTGTTTGTTAACCGAAATTATTATTTACATAGACGAGCTTGTTATATGTCAGTTATTTGCAGTGCTGACCCACGTTTCTCTTCATACATTTGTAATGTTAAGTAAACATTGACTTCCAGTGGCTGAGGCGCTGCCTTTCCTCCACCCTTTTCAGGCGGGATATTTACACGTCCGTGTGCACTTGTAATTGTTTATAAACAGCCTAACAGCTCGAACTTATTTCACAAAACAAACCCTTCCAAGATTGGCTTTCCTCCAGACAAATCGAACGCAAAATCCATCGACCTCAAGAGATACGGCCCTAATTCAATTCAATCACTCGATTGGTAACTGGAGAATAGCAAATTGGCTCGACTGGGAATTGAAAAAAGTCGAGCTTCTCTCACTTGAAAATTTCGAATGCAATTTTCTCGTTTTTCACGTCTTTATTAAATGAACTACGGCTACCTGTAAATTATCAATCTCAGTCTCCCTCCTAACATGTCTAAAGCAGAAATGAAAATAATTAAATAATAATGAAACAAGTATAAGAGAGGGGTAATGATTATATCAAAGAAGGGTTAAACTACTGCAAAGAACAATTAGACGCGAATACAATCGTGCCGTTTCTAACCGCGACGACATTCGAACAAAGCGAGAGCTTTTCTGGCCGACTCTTGAGGCTTTCATCGGATTTTGATTAGTCATAGACACAATTTAAAGCGAGTAATAGAGATACGAATCTAAATGTAAAACGGTAGCGGCTGGCCATAGTTGTTCCGATTGAAATTTGATTGTAATAAATTGATACAACTCTGACTGGACGTTGAAGAAAGAATTTCAATGATGTTTATTTGAAAATTTAGTGGTGACGGGTTAAAAAGGTGATCGGTGCAAACAAGTGTGTTTCGTCACGTATAAAATTTTCAATTTCATACGAAATGTGATTGATTGAGTGTATAGAACATCAGTCGGTGAGGGAACCCCTGTTTTCGGTAGATACACGTACACAAAGTTCCTTATAATATGTGATGACGTCTCCCTCTTTTGATAAATGTTCTTGTAGTTTGTAATCGACTTTGATTCGATTCGCAGGCAACACTTCCAGGAAGATACAACGATTGATGTTTGATCCATTAGTGTGCCCAATTTTGTTATTTTTCAAGGATCGCTGATAAAAAATCGATGGTGCAACAAAATAAGCGCAAACACAGTCGTACCGCGCTGATTAAATTTTAATTACGTCTTGAGGCAATTAGTAGTCAATCAGCGAAGTAGTCGCAGATCGGAGCCGTTATTAAATAATAATTAGTTCTACCTACTGTAGTTATATTATCCTGAAGGGTTCAGATTTAATATTAATATTCGAGTTAGGCATGCCATCTTCTACAATTAAGCGGTTTGGTCTTTAATTGCGAATTTTCGAAGGAAAAATGGACGCATTACATCTTTGCGATTTCCCTCCCATTTGGTGCGCAGTAAAGTATGCATAAAATAATAATATAATAGGAAGCCGCCGCTTAATTTTTTAATGGCCAAATGCTTTTAGAGACGTCCTAACGTAGCTTGAATATTTAAAAGTAATGCGAAGACTAAGCAGCGTTGAGAGCATTGAGAACATTAACGAGAACAATCCTGCGGGATATAAAGACGAAATATCGTTGTAATTCGGCCGACCCTCTGGCACAGGTGCAAAGAAGCTGAAATTTGATTTCGTGAAACACACACACCAGACAATTTAACTAAACAAGAAAAAATTTAAGATGAGCTACAGAGGGATACTTTATTACATATTTAGACAAGCTGCAGCTGCGAACTTGCTTCAAATTGAAAAACATTGCGTGAGCATAACGAAGAATATATGAAAAGTCATAAACACGACTCGTTTTGCTGTCAGTGGGCGAAACCCGAGAAGACTGGGGGGTTGAACTTGCTTATTATTGGGCCGCTTATGCATTGTTTTATTTGACGAGGCAATAATGTAAAGGTTCGCTTTATTGCTTGATAATTTATTACGGCCGTTTAGATCGTGGCTTGGATTCGAAAAGAATCGCTAATTGTTCACATTTCGTCTTCGAACCTGATTGTCTTATTCGCAAGTATCGAATGATGGACTTGAATTACATTCAATACGTAATCCCAAAGGGACAGGACGAATTTGTTACTGTCGAACTGTAATTATAAGTAATTAGAGGAATCATATTTTAGAAACAAAAGGCGCAGGGTCGTTAGTGTCAGACAATTCCCGCTGCTCAAAACATGATACTTAATGTATTCATCTTGCTGAGACCTTTTTTCATTCATCAAGAAAAACGAGACATCTGAACGAACAACACAAATTAGCAACCGAATCTTTACAAGAGATAATTATTTTATGCAGTTTTTCTTTGATCTTGGTTTGCACCTTTGTACAACGAGGAGTAGAGTTTCAATTACTAGAACCGGAAGTTTCAAATAGGTCCACAGAGAAAAATTTATATGGATTTTGTCTACAAATGTTCACGAAACTGTTACAATTTGTGCTTGATCCGGTGACAAGACCAATTTGTGCAGTTTATCTGCATCTGTTTGTTTAAAGTGAATTGTTATATTACTTTGTACAATATATCTTTAACTTATCCACAATATTGTTCAAACATTTGTCAATTTTTTATCAAATAATTTTGCACAAAACTGTGTGACTTGCAATGCACAATATTGTGTGAATATTAATTCCAGAATATCAGGTGAATTTTAATTGCACAAAATTGTGCTAATTTTTAACGGACACTATAAGAATATTTTACGCAAAATTGTTCGACACATTTTTAAATATTGTGTATAAAAATTGCCCAACCTTACACTTTAAAAACGCTCAAAGAAAGGTTATGTCAAAAAAAAAGTGCATATATAATATTCAAACATTTTTATTATTTATTTACTTCTATAATACAAATACATATAAATGGCAATTTCTTAGTGAGACAAAATATTTATTATTTAGGGTTGTAACAAAGCACGAAAAAAAACCAATGTAAATCTGCAACTTTAAAAAATTCCTTTTCCTCACTTTCTACATCAACTTCAAAAGCATAAAATGTCGTGAAAACCCAATAGTTTTTATTATTTTACAGTAAAAACAGAAGTTTTGATCATTTTACAATGATTTTCTCAATGAGGCCGAAAACAGGAAAACAATCAGTCCAGTTTTCCGTTACATCAGTTTGGTTTTCATTTTGATGTAGAAAATGGGTTTTTAAATGTTTCCGAAATGAATTGAATTTATTGTAAATTCTCCAACATCTTTTGACATTACAAGGCAAATTATCATTGTCTTGCAAAAAATGATGGTTTCTTAAATGTTTTAGGTAATTATTAACATCACATTTAAATGCATAATCACATTTAAAACAACACAACATCTCAATATTATAAACAAGTATTAATGATTATAAATGAATAATAAAAATATAAAAATTAAAATAAAAGCATGCATAATAATGATTTAAATAAGAAACTGATTATAAACTACACATAACATAAAAAAAACAAATGTCAAAAAACAATAAAGCTGGTATATACTTAATTTAGATTTGTCAAAAATTATAAAAAGTACAAAATGTAGCTTGATCCTCAAACTGACGCAATTGATAGATAATTAGTGTAGACAATAAGCAATTAATAGACAAAAAATAACCTTGTTGGCTGATTCCAGTTAAAGATATTATTTTTGTTTCCAAAATTTCTTTCAATTTTTTACAATCATTGTCAAAAAAGTTTGAACACTTTTGTGGATTGTTAAATTAGGCAATCAAGTTGAAAAAAAGTAGGCAGCGGTTTAACATCAATTAACGCAATTGTAAGAAAAATTGTGACAATTTGCAATCACACAACGTTGGGCAACAGATTTCTAGAGCTTTTTCTCTGTGTCCTTTTTTCCCCTGAAATGTAAATTTATAGTACCCATTGTCGTCCGTCTGTTGGTGATGGACGATCGTTTTATCAAATTTACATATTTCAACAAAAATCGTCCACTTCAGTGTAAACGGAAGATCAAGTCAGCACCTTTTCGAGTGGATGTCGTTTACTTTTAGGTCGCGGATGATTCAGTGGAGGACTTTGAGCCACATGAGCTGTGTAATAGAGTCAGTGTATCAGAAGCGGTGCTTGATATATGACTTGAATCACACGCAATTATTCTCGAATTTACATGAATCTGTTCGCATACATAATAGATGTAACCGGGGTGGAAAAATGTATAAAATATGTCCGAGTTTTCAGGGGAGCGGCAAGAGGTTTTGCGATAGTTTCACACCTCTCATGTGCGAGCGTATTGTTACATAATTAAGTCGGGTCAAATGAATCTTGGGAGATAAGAATCTATTTAAGCGTCCTAACGCCGTACGAAATCCAATTATCTTGTGCAACTCGCCACTGTTCTTGTGAATTAGGTCCCATTTCTAAGCTAATTCGAGCGACTGGGAATTAAACTGTCCCTTTAGCATATCTTCGCTAAATCCGAGTGTCCACATTTTCCGTTCAGTTTATTCCAGCAGAAGCGAATCAATACAGGAGCAAACTAGTTCATTTCCTATTCATATTTGTGGTGAGGCGATATGCAAAGTGCTCTTCTAACATATCGCCTCTAGCAAGCTGGCCGAAGTCATCGCAAAGCTCGATGATCCAAGCACTTATGCCGATATCGGCTCACCTCGGATGTGCAGCTTTGTCCGATTTTTTCCACGAAGGGTCTTCCAGTTATCAAATTTCGCATTCAGACGTATGCCGAGATGTTTTAATGAAGGCAACGGCGCAGGGACCCCTGCAGCGATTGCCATTAACGTGGGGACCGTAAAGCCCTGAATCCGCGACTTATTGCCAATGTTCTAATTAAAACAGATGTATTTTTCTAATTGCAACTTTTACGAGCTGCCTGTTAATTCGAGAACTGTTTGCATTTACATTTTGGTAAAGATCAAATCGAGAGTTCGCATGTTTTCCACGAAATGTAATGCATTTATAATGAAGATAAAATTGCAGTATCGTTCGCTTTTATGAACATAATTGGACGCTTTTGTTTATTCGGGATAATTTGCACCATTCATTTTGTTCGATTGCTGATTTACATTGTTATTGTTTCAGGTTACGGGAGGAGAGGTGCGATCCAGACAGACCTCTACCGCTGGACCAAAAAGCCAGGGATCTCAGCCCACGGAACGGTAAGACACCAGTTATTTTTTTCACTAGGCTGAAAAATGTTCTTTTGAAAATGCAAGACATTTCGAGCATTTTCAAAGCATTTTTCAGGCGAATTAAACACTTGTCTAATTTTAATTTGACGTTTTTTTAATGAATATAAATATGATTTGTGTGAGTTGTCTCCAAGAAAAATTATAAATTTATTTGTTTCTCGCTTTGGAAAATTAACAATTATATTCATAAAATAAAACAAAATCGTTAAAAAAAACAATAAACTATTAAAATAGAATGCTGTTTTACGTTAAAATTCAAAATACAATTTTTGTTCTTTTCCTTTATGTTAGCAAATCGTCGGTTAAGAGTGTTAACCTGCTAACTCTACTTCTGGTCATTTTTAGAATTTTTATCTAATCTAATTTTAAATAATGTTGCGCATTGGTGCGAAAAACATTTTATTCAACGTTTGACTCCAATGAGTAAAATGTTCATAATACGAATAACTGCTAACTCCAGACTTTGCAGTTGAGACCGAATTGCTGCTATCTCCAGTAACAACAAATTTGTGTCCACGTGGATATTTTTGTAACTTTAAAAATTGGTCTTTGTAGTTTGCAAATTAGATAATAATTAAATTTGTTTTGGAAAATTAGCTTAAAGATAAGTTCCCTTTTTATAACATAAACATTTAACAGGGTATAAGGAGACATTGTTTAGCATGTTTAAAAAAGTAATTTTGGATGGCTATAGCAGTTTGTTTTTCTAATATTTATTTAAATAAGAATCACAAAAATGTTTTATTACTGTCGAGAACCTCAACGTCTTATTATTGATTTTTTAATGACGTGACATAAATATTTTTTTCTGTAACGGTTAATAATAATTATTACAACAAGACATTTATTTTAAATTTTGTAATTATTACTACTCTTATTATTAAATTTTCCCAGCACCACTAATAAATATTTGAAGTTAATTTTATTTATCGCTTTCATATTCAGAAAACTCCAAAATTTAAAAAAAATCATAGAAAGTTCGCCTGTTATCTCCAAATATACAATCCTATAAAGTGTTAATTTGAAAGTTATTTTTAAATTATTACTATGTATAATTGGTAGCCGAATAGTATTAACCCGTTTGTAATTTGAGTTCTTTTATAAGCTTATTTTTAATAAAATTATTACGTTTTTTTACCTCTTGTAAAATTTGCGTTACTGGAGTTAGCAGGTTAACACTCTTAACCGACGAAATGGAAAATAACAGCAACCCAAAATAGCAGTTACTGAAATGATCTAGAAGTTTTTCAGACACTGGGATTTGTAAATGTTATTGTCTTCAAAGACTCACGGATTCCATGTCTTTAGACTCGAAGGGCAATTTTTACAAAAAAAATACCTTGACATCGTCAATTTGGAGATTTTAATGCCAAAATAGACTCTATACGCTTCCTAAAATTATTATTATGTAGTATTTATTAAAATTATTTTGATTTTTAATTATTTAATTGTTATTTAACACCCCCCTATGTAGATAAATAGATCCGCAAATAATTTACATTGTCATCTTGTGGTCACTTTTTAATTCGCAGAAAACAGAAATTTTTGAAAATATTTTTTTTTTCTTAATATAAGGACATTTCGACAAAATTAATGATAACATGTTAAAAAGTTCGTCTGTAACGATAAATATGAAAAAAATAACATACCTAATTATTTTTGTTGTTACATAGAGTAATTAATAGTTAGGTATAGTGCATTTGAATAAATTTGGCCGCTAGCTCTAACTTGGTACGCTATGGACTAAAATTGTCAGTTTGACAGATTCAAGTGGCAAACAATAGTAAGTAAACCTGAACTGGCTTGCTTGCAATGTATTCATCAACAATTATTATTGGTTTATTGTCTTCGTGTTGGAAATAATTATGATTTGTTGGAGTAATGAATGATGATACGCAATACAAATGTGAATTTTCTAAAATTCAAAAATTACCAATGTGTCACTGCAGAGAACTTTTTAGGACCACTTAAATCAGTCAAAGTGACAATTTCTGTCCATTAAAGCTAGCGGCCAAATTTATTCAAATGGACTTTTTTTTTACTTATTTTGACTTCTGCTTTAAATTGGAATCGTCATTTATTCATTTAATGAAATTTTATCAGTTCAGAAATGGGTTAGTAGCACTACATTCAAATCGAGCAATTAAAAATTATTTTAGAGTCAAAAGTCAAAATTTCGTGTTTCTGAAAATTTTCCCTGAACTTCACATAATCAGTTTACTTATATTATTTTTGAAAGCAATTATTGGCCACCACAACGGCACCGGAATTGACACAATTGACATTTATGTAGTTGCAGAATAAAACCAACTATTCTAAATCAGATCAAAAAATGATTTTTTGCCACAAATGCCTTGAGGCGCACAAAATAATTTTTACTTCTTATTTCTGCGATTTATAACAGTGTCATAATCGTGGAAATTATTGCTTCTTCTTCAGGAGCTTTTCCTCAGAGTTCTCTACCCATTTAGCACTTTACCAATTGGCTCGTTTTCCCAAATGTCGCGTATAAATCCCGTGGAGATTGATGCGCTCATCCAAAAGAGCCAACAGTCCGATTTATTTGAAGCCTTAACTCGGGCATTCGTTTCAATTTCTGCATATGCGTATTTAATTGTGACCCTCGCGTAATTTATTACCACCGAGATTGGTTCGTGTAACGTCCGACGCACCAAATCCCCGTTTTACAACCATTAATTAAATCCCGGCGTGATAGTTAACTTTTTATTTCGGATGGACCGAATTAATTCGTTGTTTTATTTGTTTCCAGGCTCACCCACCGACCACAGTCCCGTGTTGAATCTTTCGAAAAGTGGCGGCGGCTCCGCTGGTTCACTCGGTGACGGCGAGCATTCAGGGAGTGAAGCCGATGGTCCTGATGTTCCGCCGTCACCGAGGTCGCCGAGATCGGCGGCAGAAGACGAAGAGGACGACAACATCTCCGATCCGGAGGACGACGACGAAAAGGATCAAGGTAAATGAGGCGGAATTGTCATGTTGGATTATTGATTTTCGGCCTTTGAGGCACAAGATCGCAGAAAGGGCCTCGGCTTGGGGATTTAATTACCAAAATGAGGAGTCCGGTTACAAATGAAGAGAGTCCGGTGACTGCGTCCGCTCGGGTTTTAAAGCTATTGATGATTCTTTTTGGTTATTTTCGAACGGGATAAAGTGTCAAAGTTTTTCGATTGAAATTGATTTGACTTGGAGCCTCTGGAAACGTTCATAACTAATGTTTTCTAAGGTCAAAAGTGACGCACAAATCATTAATTAATTTAATACTCTGACATAACGAGAATGAGAATTTTCTAATTTATCGCTTGTGAAATTAATGTATTCCCGAATAATATCTAAAAGAAAGAACGAACTGATTAGTCCGTGCCAAGTCTATTCTTTCCTTTCAACATATTTTCACTAGGGTCATTAGACCGAAATTAATTTTCTCTTTTTCGCCGATCGTGACTTTATCTAAATTGTTAATTAAACGCTTTGGCCTTCTTCGAATGATACGAGTTTGGACCATTCGGAATAAATCATTTTTGATGGGACATGCGTGCACAAGTTACCATGTTCTCGCCGGAGAAGAAATATATCTGGCTAATTTGTTTGTTTAAGACATGGGAAAAATGAGATAGGGAATGTTAATGTGGCTGAGACGTTGTGGTCAAGATGGATGACCAACTGACATGCTCGATTTGATGGCTTACTTTGAGCATCGCCGGTTTGACGAGTTCTACGCGAAGTGGAGGTCCGTAATTAGCATTTTCTCTTTCGTTTGGATGAGAAAAGGTTGCATTTGCTGACCTTTGGTTACCACCCTTGAAAAAATTGCCATAATAACACGGGAACTATGAATTTGTGTGTTTCGATATTTTAGTCTCTGTTTCTTTGCAGATATGGACGAAGGCGACCTCCCCCTGCCCGCGGCCCCCGGCAGCGACTCCCAACAAGCAGCCTTAAATTATTCGACCCTAGCGAGTGCGGTAGCCTCCGCTAACGGTCCTAGTCAAGATCCGAGCATCTCCTCGACGGAGACGCTCCTCCGCAACATCCAAGGACTGTTGAAGGTAGCCGCTGATAACGCCCGCCAGCAGGAGCGCCAGATCAACTACGAGAAAGGTACAAATAGCAACATGGTGTATCTGCTGTCGCTAGCACAGTACTACATGTATTTAGCCGCTACGCAGAAATGCTAAAAAGTAAACGCGACTTGATGTATAAAATACTTTGTAAATACTATGATGCAAACATTGGAAAATCGGAACTTGAAATTCTGATTCATGCCCGAAGATTTGGGTTTCGAATTTTCCACATGTCGTACGACGTAGTGTTTGTATAAAGTCTCAGTATGTCAAATGGCGGCACTCGTGTGCACATATCGACTTGTACTCTAAACTAAGTAGCTTTACTGGATGTAAATAATTAAGCATAATCTGTGGATAGAGCAGACATTTTATAGCGAAGATAATGTTAGTGACGACTGTAAAGAGAGCGCGCTTCGCGCGTCTCGAACCTGACCCGGTGTTTCAGTGATGGAATTTGGTTATTCTGTCAGCTGGTTGTTAGTATATTATTAGTAATGTGCCATTACTTCCAGTGTTGTTAGAGTAGATGTTTATTTAAAAATTAGTTAATTTAACTTAAATATTTATATACTTAAATTAACTTGAAAATTTTGATATATTCTTCAACCTGTATATTCATTTTGTGAGTGAATATAACAAAATTTTCTCAGCACCAAAAAATTTCAGTGACGATTTCCCTGAAAGGAACTCGATCTGACTTTTAGAATTAGGTTTTATGTGTGATGTACATGTTAACAATTCAAAATTGAAAATAAACGAAATTACTATATACACTGATCGCATTTTTTCTTTTTTTTTTTCTATATACAACTACCTTTTTCGTTTTAGCAAAATTGGCATACCGTAACTTATCACAACGCCAAGCGCTAAATAGGTAGGTGGCACTTTTATTATTCTTGTTATGAATGTTACCAACTAACAGATACTAAATTCCAGCATTGATATACTGAAGCTATTTTGAGAGAAATCATCAAAACATTATTAACTTAACGCTCCATTCAAACTTTCATCTTCACAGTAAATTCCGCTCGAGGATACTTCATAATAATCACTCAGTCCAAAACTAAATTTAACTAATTCACAAAGCTTATGTCTGGATATCTTTTCATTCATTTTTTAGGTCAGGTTCTAAATTTAATTTGTATGACGCGTCGGAAAAAATTATGAAATGCTCGATTACATGACTATCAAACATCGATTAAGGTAATTACCACTTATCTGATTTATTTATCGGATACAACGATGTAATAATAACAATAATTCGGCTAATTAATTATATCAAGATTCCAACCGGGTTTGCGGTTTTGGAAAGGGAAATACCGGAAATGTGTACTGAGACTTGAACTTCAAAAGTCATCGACAATTGAAGACTTGACATATAAACCGGGCTAAGCGCCAATCTTGTATTTTGAGATAATTAAATATTTTTGTTTATATCCATCATTGTCATCTAAACCGGCCTGCAAAAATTATGTAATGAGACTTTGCTAATGAACTTGTAATTTGATATTGAGATATTGAGAAAAATATGTAAGTTGTGATTTCAAAAACGTGCTAAGCGCCAAATGTAAATTATAAGTTCGAAGATATGAACATTTAAAAATTGTTCTAAGCGCAAAGATGTTAATCACAAATATGGGACAATTTATTAAAACATCAAAAATCAGTAGCTGATAACAAAATGTTTACATTCTGTGTATTAAATTTTCTACTTTGTCTTAAAAATGGTAACATTTTTTGAAGTTTTTTTTCTTTTCAACTGTTAATGGCTTGCCACAATTTAGTTTTATCATTCCATTTCACATATAGCTTGGTTATTTACATTTTTTTTAAACAGTTTTGCATTTTGCTTCTGTTACAACAAGAGTTTCACTAATTTTGATTAAACCAGGATTATTTTGGGAAATCGGAAGCCATTTTATTTTGGAAATCTTCAGCTTGCTGGTGTTTAAGGTGCTTTCAGCAAGGTGAATCCCAAAATTATAACAATAGAGTTGCCTTAAATAGTACACTCCCGCTCAAAAGTATTTGCCCACCAACATTTTTTTAAGTAACTTCAAAATAATTTCTTTCTTTCGCTTTTGTTTGCCGTTTTTTGTTTTCATGTTTATATACTTCATTGATGCTAACAGCAATGTTTTTCTTTTTTTGATGTTTTAGAAAATATCTTTTTTTTTATTTTTTAATGTACTTTTAAATTTTTTTAAAAAGTTATCGTTTCATATATTTTCACAATCCATCAGCCTATAAATGCAAAAACGAAAGTGTTGATTGACGTTTACCGTTTAAGTTTATTGTTCTTCAAGTTTTTCTCAAAAAATTAGTGACCGTTTTGTACAAAAATTATGAAGAAAGTTAAGTTAGGTGTGAAAACGCGTGCAATGTTATCACTTACCACAGAATGAGCAGAAATAACCGCGAAATCGCAAAAGAATTAATAATATTTTTAAGTGGGCACATACTTTTGAGCGGTAGTGTACATCTGTTCAAAATCTTGTTCTTGTTCAAAATCAACGCAAATCCTGCATGTGTTGCTTAGGGGAAGTTGCGACATTTGCTTCATCGTTTTTAATGCATTTGCGGGCTTTCTGTGCATCTCTATGATGATTTTAGAGTTTAATTTTCGCTGTTTGGTCCCTTTTTGCTGTACATAATATATTCAACAAGCCGCACGTTTTACAAGTATCAGTTCTTGACGGATGAAAACTTAAGTTAGAAAATTTTTCCTTAAACATTCTGTAGTACAATCGATAGGGAATATTAGCATGAAGGTATTTTTCTGTAAACTCTAAATAAACCAGTCAAACTAAATTTATAACTACAGTAATAATTGCATCTAAAATTACTAATGGCGCTTAGCTCGGTTTTTATAAACACTGCTTTGAACTAAACACAATATAGTTATTTGTGTACCAAGGCCATAAAGTGATAGCCAAGGCCAGGACGAAGGCGAGGGCAAAATGGCACTTTTTGGCCCTGATAGACACAAGATTTTTTAGGTGACATCATTAAATTTACTGGTTAATTAATTTTTACTTATGATTTATTAATTTAATCATTTATAACAACTGAATAATTGGAAATATTTATGAATCCTTTAGAAAAGTTAATATTTTTTTATTTACATTTGCTGTTTCGGCATGTGTTTAGATTTGATGTGCATTTTGATGTTGTTGCAACAGCACTGCTATCCATCTTCCTTTTCAATAATTCAACACGTCTTTGTTGCACTTTACAGCAGTTTGTCGATTTGATTTTACCCAAATAATTATAAAATTGAGGATAATATCGGTATCTTGATGTAATATGCAAAACTATGGATAGATGGCGCCACCATAGATCGGCCGAAAATGTTTGCGGCCAGAAAAGACTCACTTTTAGACCGCTTTTAAGGCCTAAAATTTTATTTTTAGTTGAAGTCGCCTAAAAACATTTTTTTTATACACGAAAGGCCCTTTCTATTGGCAATATCGATTACTATTGTTTTATGAAGTAATCTAATTTTTCAATTTTTTGGCGCTTAGCTCGGTTTTTATGCCGTCTTCAATTATTGCTGGACTTTTGAAAGTTCACGTATTCTCTAGGTTCTGTAGTTTCATGAGATTCCTTTGTGTTGCTTTTCGATTTGATTCGTTTCTTCGCATCTAGCTGGCTATAATTTCATCGGTAATTTTTTGTTCTGTCACTGTAATAAGAGGCTAACCGAGACGTGTGCGAAGTGATCGATGTGTCGTGTCACAAGTGTGATATTAGCCTCTTCCTCGTGAGTATTCCGCATGATCACGCAAAATTCCATAATTTTCCGTGGTCGATAAAAAAGTCGTCGATTGTAGAAAAATGAATCGAAGAGAATCCGCTCGCCGCAGTCGTGTTCACGTACGTCCGTTAAACGAGGAGATCGTGTGTGGTGGTCGCAACACAAGTCTTCTTATAACTATCCACGCTCTGATATCGGCGATATTATCTCGTTTTATCGAACCCATCTCGGATCTCCGGCCGTGTTAACGCAAATTATTGGTACTTGAAGCGACCACTTTAGCTGATTAAAATTGCATTTTGAATGGAATCGTTAGGGCGAAACGTCTTCATTTACATTCGGAATTATTTACGGGCGAATTTCTCGATTCCAATTATCCGTAAACATAAGTGCGCGAGATATTTATGCCCCGGCGAGATTTTTGCGTCTGGCGGACTAAATAACGATTGGTCAAGGCGGAATTATTGTTAAAATTCGTCTCAGACGGGAGATAACGCGTTCAAACGGACAAAATAAGATTATATCGGTGATACGAGCCCGAAGGGACAATTAGGACTATTTTGATATGGTAGACCATCCAGTGAGGATGATCGAACACGTTTTACTGGATTTGTGGCGATTTTTCGTAGGTTCTTTGGCTGGACGGCTGTGTTCATCGTTTATGCATGCAACAATCAGAACGGAGACCAAATTATAAGGCTTTCATGTCTGGAAGTCAGGTGGTATACCAGCAACTTTTGCATATTTCCCCAGAAAAAGAGCGGCGATTAAACACGCGGCGGTCACTCATGAAAACGTTTGCAAACTTTAAAGGCAAAAAACGAACAAACTTGATTCAAATTTGGTTATCTTGAATTTTAGTGCAGTGCGTCTGTTCGGTTAATTCCGAAACATATTTAAAAACGTATTAAACGAAACGTATTAAAAGGAATTTTAAAACTTGCAATAAATTACGATTTTATTATTAATATCGTAAATTTATGAATGCGCCAATAATACAGGGGACTGTCATCGTATTTTTAAATGCAGCAGGGCATTAAATGAGCAATGTTAATGCCGAATGCACGGACGGATACCGGCATAAAGAACAACGCTAATAGCAACATTGGTTGTAAACTTTTAATGACTGCAGAGGGTCCTACATTGTGTTATATAAAGGTTATGTTTTCAACGTCGATGCCGCGGATTTGCAGTCTTATTCATAATTAGAAACGTCTGCTGCACGGAACTTTGCCGCATTCTTTTAATTCAGAAAAATTTATAGTTCACAAACTAAAACTTTACGGAAAATTAAACAATTTCCATCAAAACACAAATATCAAGACCGATTTTTATTTTTTTCGCATTAAAACCAAAATGTCGCTCCTGATGAAACAAGTCTCAGAATAAACACTGAACTCCGGTAACCGTCATAAAAGTCACTTTTAATATTAACTTGGTGGTCATAAAAACAAATTAACGTGTAAGTTTTTATTTGTGAATATTTAGTAGTCAATTATATTTTAATTAAAACTGGATGCAGGTATTTAGACTAAATTTTCCTTCTGATCCAGTCAGTTTTGTTGTATATTTCCAAGTGTCAGCGTTGTCATCATAATTTAAAGTGTTTGTTTATGGCAACAATAAAAAGTGCGCTGTAACAATTTTTTAATTATGAATATTAAAAAGTACAAAGGTTAAATTTGTGGGGTAGTAACCTCTCGTTTCGCCGAATAAAAAGAGGCCAATCATCGTTCAATTACTAAAATTGATGTAAAAAGAACGGTAACATCGAAATTGATCAAATACAACAGGAAACAAAAGTCGCTTATTAAGTTGAATGAATGCCGCGGCAATGACTTATGAACACCACCTGTATCATTACAGACGATTTGTAATGACAACATAATGGTTTAATTGATACATATCGACGAAAAACGTGCATGAAGGCGAATAAAAGTGGAATTGCAAACCGCATCATCATCATCATCTCCCGTTTTCAACTGGAAAATGTGCATAAAATATTATAATGCACTTTCAAATCGCGAGTTATGGCAAAACAATAAATAACGAGAGAAAGGAAAACTGATGTGTTCTGTCCAAGACGGTTTATTGGATTTATGTTCGCGCCGTGGGCCGCACCAAATTTAAGAAGTGCGCAATTAATATCAAGATGAAGATGTGGTGGATGGCAAGTTTTCCTCGATAATGAAGCAAATATCGGTAGCAGAATAATTTCAAGTAGCCAACAGCAACCGTTTCAGTAGACTACTTTGTATTGTCCGCCTACGTAACAATTTTTCATGATATATTTTATACTGAGCGAAATAGACCGATTTATAACTCTTGAAATTGCGATTTATGAATGGAACTGCGGCGAAATAAGCTAATTAAACCTAGTCCTGATTTCGTCGAGTCCGGTTCTGCATACAGTCGGCCATATTTGATATGGCGAGGC
This sequence comes from Gnatocerus cornutus, assembly GCA_029298725.1. Classification (NCBI taxonomy): domain Eukaryota; kingdom Metazoa; phylum Arthropoda; class Insecta; order Coleoptera; family Tenebrionidae; genus Gnatocerus; species Gnatocerus cornutus. The sequence continues at coordinate 8,755,795 of CM055516.1, forward strand.
AATTTATAGAGTGCCATTATCGTTTTATGATTCTCTTACGAGAAGAATTTAAATGAAGAAATGTACAAGTGGCTGCGGCAACAAAAACCATCGGCCATTACTGGAACAGGTGGATTTTAAAGTTAAATAAATTTCGACTAATTTGAAACTAATTTCAAATACAATGCCTCAAAGAAATTCTCGATCAATTTTAAGCGATTATTATTTTTGAAACCTGGCCAATCAATCGTACCGTGTTATTATAGTGTACTAAATTGCTTGGGACCATTAATGGTACCAGAAAAAAGAACCTGTTTAAGACACTGAATTAATTTTTGACAATAACATTATAAATTGCTTTTTTACCGAACGAACCGATAAATCAAATATTCAAATCTACGACCAATTGCACACAATACGTTACCGTAACTATCATATTCTTCGCCCACCCAAATCATTTTCTCGAGCTTATTTATAGATCAATGTCTTCCATAATATTATAAACAGTTATTAATTGTCGTGTGAAAATGTTGAGAAAAAGCTCTTTGATCTCGCGAATCGCTTTTATTTTTTGATTACATAAACAACGTTTTTATAGCTCATCTCCAACTTGTGATTTCAATCTTCGTGATGTTAAAATTCATTACAAAAGAAGCTGTAAGAATTGATGTTATAATAAAATGTGTTCCAGATTTTCGAAATTATAAAGATATTACTGAGATATTGCTTCAATCGACTTTGTCGGCTCAATTATACAATTTTAAGCGTTTTAATAGGTCTTCATTAACTTGAATAACGTCAGTCGCCAATAAATTTTTATTTCCACCACATCAAAGAGCCAAACGTCAGGATTGTTAGTGCTAATTAGCACTCAGTACCTACTTAACTGAGTAATAAAAGGCGAGAATAATGAATATTTTATTTATTTCTAGAAAATTAATTAATCAAGTCGTAATGCAGACTTTTTTCGCAAAGCTTGGAAAGTTATTTCAAGTTGTGTTTGAATAAGTGCATCACTAAGCTCGTTCATTTACAGGTGTTTGAATAGATGCAAGTAGTTGTATGGTGGCGGAGAGCTGGGGTGAGGGCGGCGATAATTCGAAAACTAGTTACTCTAAGCCTTGCACGAGTTTACTTAACATAACATTGCCTGGCACAGCTTTGAATTAATTGAATTATTGGACCGAAAAGAAATTAATCTTGTAATGTGTAGGGGGATTCTGTAATAACTCGGTACAGCAGACCTGTTCGCCAGCTCTCATACACGACTCACCACCGTACGCAAACTATGTAGGATAATTAAGACACAAAACGGTAATTAAGTTAACGATCAGCACCTAAAACTGAACTTGGTGCGGTGGTTTGCGTTTGAAGTTAATGAGGTGGTCGATTTAATTAATCGGATGTGTGTTTGGTAATCGTGAATCGCAGATTGGGCGACTGTTGCAAAGTGTGGCATTGGAATCACATCGCTGCGAGCTGTTTGGATTACAAAATCTCAAACCGGGACCGAATCGGTGTTGTTGCTCTTAGTTCTCTGCCCCCAGGCGCTTACTTAGGCTGCCTCTGAGCTTTACGCCGCCCGACTGCGAACACAAACACGCTAAACACATCCTTCGCTAGTTTATGCCATTTGGCCTTTAAGCGCCTTCAAACTTTACACTTTAACGATTTTTATTGCTTGTCGGCAGCAAAGCGCAACGAGACATTTTCTCAAAAATCAAGAAAAATTCATAAGTGCACCCAGTTTCTAATTTGACAGTCTGAAAATTTAAGAAATATCGAAAGCGCGAAAATCCACAGAATCTAAATGACCGCAAAAAAATTGAAAAAATAAAAAAGTTTGGGAAAATCCATAAATTTAAAGCACTACATATAACACACTAGCTTGAAAAACTCGTTCCCAATGCAATTTGCCCCCAGTTTAATTCGTCTCGGTGTGATTTTTGATAATAATTGAAAATTCTAAAATATATGTATTTTTTAGTAATATTGACATCTTCAACTTAACCTTCCAGCAGTCTGTTGGGGTCTGACAGATCCAGAGGTGGAAAAAAAGCGTTGCACTCTCTAAACTAATTGACTCAAAAAGCCCAAATCTTGATAGCTGCTTATTTTGACTCATTCTAACTACCGTTGTTTTTGTTCCGGCATTGATATTATTTCTTCCTGATTTCAAAAGTTGTCTTTATTGTTTTCTAACTCTAAATGTATTATTTTTTTGAGTCCCATGTGTATTTTTAACTCGTGGATTTTTTATAAATTGTAACCATAAAAATTTTTTTTTTCGAATGATGAAATGAAAATTGATTATTTAAGTGATAATGACTTATACAGTGAATATATTTGCAAGGAATCCATCATTTTGTGTGTTTGTTCACTTTTAAATTGATATTTATTGATTTGCAAGTTTATCATATTTTCACGTTGTAATTAAATATGTTTTTAATCTACTGACTACAATCTTCTAATTTACAATGTTTTACATCATTTTCAAGCAAATTGCAGTACTAAATTTTATTTTAGGCCTAAAAATTAACTGAGGTCTGACAGACCCCAGCAGACTAATATCGTCCGGCTGAGCTAGCAGACTACTGGAAGGTTAAGGTAGCTCCACACTAATAGAAGTCACTTCATTTCAATTTAAAACATCAAATGCAATAAAAATGTCACTAGTAGGGAAAAAGATTCCAAAAATTCAATTTGTAGAGTTTCTACAAAAAGCAAGTCCTTATTATCCGTGTCCGCTTCACTAAAACGACACACAAAATAGTAATATTTTGAAATAAATTTTATATCATCTGATGCAGGAAACCAGAAAACATCTAAAAAATTAACTTTGAATGAGTTCATTAGTTTGTTGCAATAACAGTAAAATAAATATTAGTTCCTTAAACTACCGATAGGTACCAACAAACAAATTTGGAAATTAAAGACAATTTTAGGGGTAGCTACAAATACAAAGTGATGAAAAAAAGACGTCCATGCTACCTATGTTGCAGCTAAATCTTTCCTGAGCCCAAAATTAAAAACCAAAAAAAAATTGTGCTTTTTAAACTAAGATAGAAGCTTTCTTTTATAAACGATCAAACACTGTTTGGATAAACTTTTTATAACAATTTGATTATTAGATATTACATTTTTACCGTTAATAATATTCTGTATTAAAATAAGAACAAAAAGTGCTTTAAACCAAGTTTTAAAAATACCATTTTTTAGTTTTGTAGAACATTTTTCAATGTTGCAACTTTGTAAAGTTCCATTAATTGCTTAGAGACTGCCGGGTATTTCGAAAACTGCCGAATATAAAATTTTATTAGAAATATATGAGCACATGGCCATTTCTTTTGAAAAAATTTATATTGTGAAAATTTTACGTTGATTTCTGAGATGGTTTAACTGAAAGGACATAGTACTTCCCCTCATGGGCGCCTTTTTTTCATCACCCTGTATATCAACAGATACTTAAATAATTATGAAAAATAAATTATGTGCCCGCAAATACGTTCAGTTGGTGTTTTTGTAATTACAGTGCATAAAACCAAATTTTTTAGGAATCAATTTGCAGGAGACGAATTCGCCGGGAACAACTGTTCGCAAATCGATAAATCTAAAAGATCACAATAATATAAAAAAAATAATTTGCATAATGTAGAGCACAGAATTTGTAAATAAAAAAGCTGAGATGCGAAATGAAGGTTGGACAAGTTGTTCAAGATTGTTTTAGATAACCGATTTTTTTTGAATTGTGAGTAAAAATAAGTACTTGGACGTAAAGGTTAATTACAGTTTGAGATTCATGTCAGTTTTCTTTTAATTAGTGGATGCAGTGTGCACTTTAGCCGGCGGTATTCCAACAACTTGTGCAAAGCTCGACTCAAGGAACGACCGACTTATCGCACAAGCTATTAAGAAGAGTAAATTTATATGGAAAATGCACATAAAGCTTGGACATTTCTGTTTCTGCAGGTATGCAGGACCGTCCATTAGTTTTAGTGTTCCCCATTAAAATGCGTTTAAGTTGTGGAGTCGCAGTATATTAATAAACATAAAATTGAGCCACTAAAATGTGTTTATGCCGATGCGAAATACCTAATAAAGTCCAGCACAGTAATTTAATAATTTTCTCGGAATCGTTCGATGGAAGTAATTGCTTCTTTTGAGGGGAAATGGTTAAAAATGACGTATAAATTACAGAAATTGCGCTATTATAGTTGGGTCGATTGATTAGTCGGAATAAAACATGACTTTGGATTTGATCACGATCAAGGCGAGCCTATTGTGATGCTACGGAATATTTTTGTATTTCGGTGACCGGCTTGACCCGGACAGAGAACTGCACTGAACACTATCGCCACCATAAAGTTTAAGTACCACGTAAAGCTCTTTGCTCGCTTGTAGACACGTCTTGACACATATCCTGGATATCGCAGGCGCGTTATTTACTGAACTGCTTGCAAGGAACCGTTGCAGCAGGGTCGTGCAGCACAAACGCGAAAAATCGCTCTAAATTCTAATTTCCACCGACACGAACTGCAAGTTGCAATGCAAGAAACATCTAAACACCGAGCCGCGTTTTAATGAAGTTGTAAGATAACTCTCAAGAGTAGATATCCACTGCTGATAGGGCATTACATGGTTTATTCCTCTGATATTGGGTATGTGGCCGATGTGGATCCGTATCTCCTGCACTAACCTCATTAGCGGGTGTCACATTTACATATAATAGCAGGACCCATATAGGGATGCTGCAATGTACCGCACCTGCTACATTTACATAATTTAATTAAAACATTACTCCTGGTCAGCAGAACCCACGGATGCCTTTTAAAATGCCCCGCTTAGAAACACACGGTAAATTATTTGCCGTGTTATATCGAATTTGGACGCCCATTTTAACCGAATTTGTATCAACACAGAAAATGGGATGCTCTCACGCTTTGGGTTAAATATAATCATGGGGAAATCTTAAGAGTTGCGCTACAGATTAGGGATTATGAAGTGTTGCGAACGAGATAGTGGAGGAAGTAATGACAGATTTTCAACAGGACAGAGAAACACATTTATTGTTAAGGCTGCTTATTTTTTAATGTATCAGTTTCTGCTTGTATTCACATTTGTCTCTAAAACTAAGAAACAAACATTGAAAAATAGCTGTTTGTGTACCAAGGCAAAAAGTGTGTCTTTTTTGGCCGAGCCTTTTTTTTTAATACCCGAGGCGGTAGCCGAAGCCAGAAAGAAGGCGAGGGCAAAATGGCACTTTTTCGCCGTGATACACACAAGATTTTTTAGGCAACATCATTAAATTTACAAGTTAATTAATTTATTATTATTTATGATTTATTGATTTAATCATTTATAACAACTGAATAATTGTAAATATTTATGAATCCTTCAGAAAAGTTCCTATTTTCTTTATTTACATTTGCACTTTTGGCTTGTGTAGCTTCGCAATTTGTATGAATTAGATTTGATGTGCATTTTGATGTTGTTGCAGCAGCACTGCTATCCATGTTCGTTTTCAATAATTCAACACGTCTTTGTTGCAATTTACAGCAGTTTGTCGATTTGATTTTACCCAAATAATTATAAAATTGAGGGTAATATCGGTATCTTAATGTAATCTTAATGTAATATGCAAAACTATGGATAGATGGCGCCACCATAGATCGGCCGAAAATGTCTGCGGCCAGAAAAGACGCACTTTTTGGCCGCGTTTGAGGCTTAAAAATTCCATTTTCAGTTTAAGTCGCCTAAAATAGCTATTTGTGTACCAAGGCCAAAAAGTGGTTCTTTTTTGGCCGAGCCTTTTTTTAATGGCCGAGGCGCTAGCCGAGGCCAGAAAGAAGGCGAGGGCAAAATGACACTTTTTGGCCGTGTTACACACAAGATTTTTTAGGCGACATCATTAAATTTACAAGTTAATTAATTTGTATTTATGATTTATTGACTTAATCAATTATAACAACTGAGTAATTGTAAATATTTGTAAATCCTTCAGAAAAGTTCATATTTTCTTTCTTTACATTTGCAGTTTCAGCACGTGTAGCTTCACAATTTGTATGAATTAAATTTAATGTGTTTTTTAATGTTGTTGCAGCAGCACTGCTAGACATGTTCATTTTCAATAATTCAACACGTCTTTGTTGCACTTTACACCAGTTTGTCGATTTGATTTTACCCAAATAATTATAAAATTAAGGGTATTATCGGTATCTTGATGTAATATGCAAGACTATGGATAGATGGCGCCACCATAGATCGGCCGAAAATGTTTGCGGCCAGAAAAGACTCACTTTTAGGCCGCTTTTAAGGCCTAAAAATTCCATTTTCAGTTTAAGTCGCCTAAAAAATATTTTATTTAAAAGTTACATTACTTGAAAATTTGATAATTTGGGGTAGTTTTACTAATAGAAGTTTATATCCGATTTTTGTGAATTTTAAAACTAAGAATTAGTAAAGATAGTCATAATGCTTGATGCATGAATTTATAGGTACAACTATGAATAAAAATTCATTCAATTTAGTCATGTTTTCAACTAAAGACTTCAATAACACACGAATTACTTTCTCGGCTATTTCACGGTTTCGGACGTAAAATTTAGAAAATAAAATTCAATAAAATTAATTAATCAGATATTTTATTAACAAAAAATGAATCAAAATGATTATGCATTGATGCAGGAAGGGTGTACATTCTGTGTAATTTTCTAGGTTTTATGTTTTCCTATTTCTTTCTTATTTTACTCAAATTAAAAGTTCATCAATGAATGAAAAATGTTGAGCAAAAAAATTTGTTTTGATAGGTAAGTCTCTATGAAGTAACTATATAAAGATAAAGATTATGGCCTGAGTTGTCTAAAAAACCGGTTATGTAAAAGCAAATTTTGAAGAAAATTAAAAACTTTTTTGGTAAGTCTAAATTGCTCTGATAAGTAACGCTACTAGAAGCAGATAGTACCACTTGGATCATAAAAAGAAGAAAATTATTAACGGCGTCCAATTTTGCCACAATTTGTGTACGGAAGAAGAACACAGACTCAAATTATTTTAGCTATGAAAAAGTATTTCTATCAGACAGAAGCAAAATAAGCATTAAGGCACTCGCCTTAATAATTTTGAGTAAAATATAGCAATATTAAATTGGTTTCAGGGCACTCATCTTCGCCGTTAGAAATAACAAATAAATTCTTCTCTGTGAGAAAGTTTATTCTAGCAAAGCATCTAGGATCTCCCAGTCTAGTTTATTTTCCCAATCTCACGATATTTCGAATTAATGACCCTTTTAATCAGATCAAAATCAATAATAATTGGTGGCTTGCATGAAAATCAAAATTCACTAAACGTTGCTTTTACATTTCGATAATAATCTTAATCTGTCGTATTCCAAAAAAAGCAAGAAATTTAATCCAACAACCAGTTTGGTTCTCATGCCATCGGTCTTTCATCGGAGAGTTTCAATCCCATTAGCACTCCTCGAGTAGATATATTTAATTTTCCTCACACCTCATCCAATTGTGTGTCGTATTATTTATCCTCTGTACAGACTCACTTGTAATCTAAAGCTTTTAATGGCTTTGACTTTTTTTGGACAAACAATCAATCGGAAATAACGCCAAAGGACTGATAAGTGATAAATAACACTCGATCGGCACCTGGACTGTGCAGTATTCCATTAGCATCAAACGGCTTTTAATGTGAAATATCAAGTATTGACAATAGCTGTTTTCTTATCGCATTCGTATGTTACGTCGTCTGCTACATTGATTTAATATGCGCAAATCCGTGTAATGGATAATTCTCCATATCTAAGGAATTATTCATTCATCAACCGTCCGCGGTGTTCTTCTTTGCGACGGTCGCCAAACCGCAAAAACAGAACAAAACGTTTATTGGTTCTGTTGCGGGGATTAGCGATGGATAAACCGAATAAATACAGAAATGGCTCTGTAATAATTAAATAAACAATGAATATGCGATAAAATGTACCACTTGACGTGCCACTGTGATACAAATGTAATGTATCATTTAGCGGTATCAGTCCCATATGCTCAGTCCATTTCCATAATCAAATACAGATAGGGAATTGATATTTGGAGCAACAAGTGTGGATGTCTGTTTGATTCGTGTGGATCTGTAAACGGATATGCAATTGACTACCTGTGGGTTGCGGTTAATGCATTCATGACGTTTCCAGCTCGGATTCGGAGGAAATCCTCCTAATGCCTGCAAATCACCATTTACAATTTCCGGAGAGCAAGTCATTTCGAGCCGACTCACAATTACAAGATGTTTCCAACGGTGTATTTACTATATCTTTTTATTACAGACAGGCAGTTCTCTATTAATGGGAATCTGACCCATGCAAAATTGTCCGCCAATAAAAAAGTATGATAACAGTCATTTCTGTAAAATTCTGCAGGAATTGTGTGGGCATCAATTCATTAATTCGCGTTGAGTGTTTTCCATCAACCCCCAGCGGTGCCATATTTAAAAAAGTAAAAAAGACTGAAACGGTTAAGCAGCAATTAGCAATAAAATAAAAAATAATATCCCTGTAGACAGTAAAAATCCGCCCTGAACAAGTTGGCCTGCAATTTACTATAATTGCGGGCGCTGATATTAGCAATAAGCTGATTTTTTATTCACCCTGTCTCTTATCACCCCCCAACCTGAGAACAATAGCTAATCTGGGACTGAGTTTTTCTAGAGGCTCGTTTTTCTTAACAACTGCCGTCTTAAGGATCACTATTGGCTAACAAAGAGAGGATACAATATGCTCTGCTATAACACTAAAAAGAAATGAGAAGCCTCGCCGCAAGAAATTCTTGAATATTTTATAATTTGTAACAGAAGTCGCCAACTTTTTGATGAGTGGATCCAATTAAATATGAATAATTTAGTTAATGGTGACATTAGATGTAATTGATATCCCCTACTCTTGAATTATAATTAGATTTTCGCGGCTCCGATGAAATTAATTTTCACAAAACCAACCAATTTCGAATTTGGAGATTCAAAAATGTCGACATCATCGCCGAGAGCTTTCTATAATAACTGAATCAAAAAACACATAAAATTTAGACCGTAAAGCACATTGTTGGGGCAATGTGAGACGTACATTGTTACATATGCAAATTGGATCTCTAACTTATTGTACACATCTCATAAAGACAGAGACGTAACACGATTTTATATTTTCTTAGCGACGCGTTCCCTAACAACGCGTCAAATAAAGTTATGTTATTGACGTCAAGAGAATGAGAGTTTCTGATTGCGCTTTTTGCGTAAACGCACATGCAAAAAATATTGCGATGCGGAGGCTGTAAAACCACAGCTCGCAAACTGGAGTCTGACTAAAACATGTCATGCAAATTTGGAATTCTAATTGTTCCACCACAGATATTCCATCTCCACCTGTGCGATAAAAACGATAAATGTGTGAAACATTTTCCAAAATATGTATTAAAAAAATGCAGATTCTTTCTCCAATTATTTAGATTTTAGATCTTTCTTTTAGTTTTTTCAGAAGAATGATCCTTGGATTATTTAGAATTCTTTGGATTCTCTGGATTCTTTATCCTTCAGATCCCCCAGATTAAGTTCTTTAAAGTTCATGGATCTTATAGATGCTCAAGTGTAAATTCTCTTTATAAATCTTATATCCGTTTTTGTTAATAATTGTTTTTAAATTGCACGTAGAATATGCAGTTTATTCATAAAATATGCAAATAAATTAGATGCAAAATCATTTAGTCTTAAACAACGTTAATTAGAGTAATTAAATTAATAGAAAAAAGTTGTACCGCATATCCGCTTATTTTTATTTATCGATGCGAACGGCTATTGAGTCAAAAATGCACATCAGCTACTTTAACTTTTCGACTGGCTAATCCAATTGGGGAGGGAATTTTTAAACGAGGGTTGTTATTTTTAAAGAACTTGGCTCATCGATCATAAGAACGCATTTCGCCAGCGGTGTTTCATAATTTTTTGATTAAATTTCAGCGAATGCTGTGCACACAAAGTCGGAAATAAGAAGTGAGCTTTTGCATTTCAATATCAAAAAATATTCAAATATTTGCACAAATGATTATTCCATTAAAATGAAATTTACTCAGGTATACAATAGCTCTGTGTTTTATTCAAATGCGTGCTTTCTTCCCCCGTTTCCGCATCCGCGCCGTCGTCGATTGAACGAAAACATCGGCATCGTTTCGACTCTCTCATTTTTATTTTTGTTGATAATTGCGTGGAACATGTGTCAGGTGTTGAATGATTTATTCGGGATAATTAGAAGTTTAAAGATCCCCGTGAAGACGCGGTGTTTTTAATAGAAAGAAATTGATTCATTGCGGCCTCCGTTACAGCTACAAATTCACTGACTGCTTTCTTCCGCTACACACAGATGAATGCAATCCATTTATCATCGCTATTTTGCGGTTGATAAAGATTTAGTTACATTTTCTTCCTTTCAGCCTGTTAATTCAAACGCGGGGAAATTTTACATTATCATTTTTTCATTATTTGTTTTCTTTTCAGCGCGCACCCTTCAAAGAAAAAAATTACCGTGATATTTCTTTCTGTACACGTAAATCTACTTATGGCATAATCAATTATTCAACTTGAAAATTAATTGATTCGTGAACCTTCATTACGCAGATGTTTTATTCAGGTAATTGTGTAATGGCAGATGCTCGAATTATTAAACTGACCACGGAAAAACGTTTACTAAGGCAATTACAACATTTTGTAATAATATCAACACTCATTTTCTTTTTTTAAAACAGGTCAATAACAGCTCAAACTCGATCTTCCTCAATTTAAAGTTTAAAGAAAAACAAACCTGCGGCTCCAAAAACAAACACTCTCAATTTCAAACAACAAATCTCAATTAAACCGAACAATAAAATTCTTCTTTGTTGCAGCCGAATTGAAGATGGACGTGTTACGCGAACGAGAAGTGAAAGACAACTTAGAAAGACAACTCATTGACGAACAAAAAATGCGAGGTAAGCAAATACGAATTCATTGTTACAAGTACTTCCAGACAACATTGTTTGAAATCTTTGTTGGTTCACAGACAGTATTGTTTTAAAATAAAATGTTTTTGAGTGGTTGTGTTGGAAACTCTGTGGGCACACATTCAATAGAAAACTTTTCAATGAATACTGATTTAATTAAAGATCGCACGAACATCTTAAATAAACAATTAATCCATTATTTTGTAAATACGAGGCTTGCTTTTAGAAAATTCAACAAGCACTGCGACCTTTGGTTTTTTGTGAAAACTTTAAACAATGCAAAGCCGCTATTATCGCAATATAAATCGAGCTTTAATATTAGAGTCGTCTTGAGACAGTAATTCTAGAGTGGCATTTCGAAAAGGTCAAACTGGCAATAGAAAAGGCAATGAGCAGCTAACCCCTACACTTGTACTTCTTCTTCAAGGGTGACTAACTTAAGAATGTGCTTTACACGAAGGGAGAAACTACCAAAGGCAAACTCCGTTCAAATTGTCTATAAGTTGCTAGAAATTGAGACAGATCACCTTCAAGACTTTGTCCTCGGTGAACGAGGGTTATTGTTGACAAGCGCAATTTTATAAAATTTCTATTTCTTCTTCCATTGCCAATGCACGTTAACATAAATTTAATATACAGGGGGTTACTAAGTAGGTAAAGTTTGCTTACAGTGCACTTAGCCTTTCTTGTCAAATTATAAGATTGTAAAGTTAACCAAACAAGACTCGAAATATTATCAAGATCTGAAAACAGTTTATATTTTCGAGTATATCATTTTCAGAGCTGCAACTTTAGTATCTCTGGAGCTAAGACTTCAAAATTTGACAGATTTCTTAAGTGTAATATGATTATTGAGTGTACCAAAATTCAAAATGATTTATCAAGAATCATAGATTTTACAATGATTCATTTCTATTTGAGAAGGAAAATTTCTAATATGTATACTAGTTTTGAGACCAACACTTTATAGTATACCGGGCGTTTTTGAAACACGCACCAAAAATTACATAAGATTTTTGACAAAATCGAATGAACTATTTAAATTTTTTTCTAACTAGAAAAAACACCAATTACTTTCAACACCACGAATGAAATTATCTACCTTAACAAACAAACCTTAAATTCAGTGGCAAACTGGAAATTTTGACCACATATTCGAATTACTTTTTTTCGAAATCGAAGAAACTTTTACAGAAAGCATTTGTTAATTGATTCTACTCGTCTTCACAAATTACAGTATTTTCTTTAGAAGTGTATTTCAAAAACACCCTGTATATGGGTCTAAGGCTTGACAAACCTATTTAGTGTAACACGCTTACGTAATCAGCATCTCAGAATTAAAAATAATCCATAAAAAATCATAGAATTTATTTCTAGTTAACAAGGAAATTTTCTAGTAACAATAGCATTTTTAGACCTATAACCCTAGTATCTCTGGGGCTACGGTTTCAAAATGCGACAATTTTCTTAAGGGTAATACTAATTAAGTGTATCAATACTCAAAATGATCCATTAAGAATCAAAGATTTTACATTGATTCTTTCTTGTTGCGAAGCAAAATTTCTAATATACTAGTTTCAGGGCCATAACTCAATTATTTATGGATTAAATGCTGCAAAATTTTACAAACCTATTTAGTGTAATGTGCTTAGTTGGTACCTCAAATTTGAAAACGATCGATCACGAATGATAGATTTTATAGTGGTTTATTACTAGTTCAGAAGGAAATTTTTTTAGTATTGCATTTTTGAAGCTATAATCCTAGTATTACTGGATCTACGGCTTTACAGTTTTACAGTTGTTTTTATAAAAAATACTATTATTTAGTGCATCCGAATTCAATATGATTCATCGAGAATCATAGACTTTTCAGTGTGATTCACTTCTAGTTGGAAAGAAAAAATTTAATATACTAGGTTCAAGACTATAACTCTACTATCTATAAGTCTAGTGCCTTAAAATTTGACCTACCAATTTAATACAACACGCTTAATTAGAACCTTAAAATTCTAAAATTCAAAATGATCGATTAAGAATTGTAGATTTTATAATGATTTATTATTCTGGAAATTTTCTAGTATAGCATTTTCGAAGCTGTAACCCTAGTATTTTTAGGGCTACGGCTCCAAAATTTTACAGTTTTTTTAAGAGTAGGACTCTTATTAAGTGCACTAAAATTTAAAATAATTCATCAAGAATAGATTTTACATTAATTAATTTCTATTTGAGAAGAAATTTGTTTAGTATAAATGTTTTGGGACTGAATCTCTAGTATCTATGGATTTAGTACTACAAAATTTTGTTAATATATTTAATGTGGCATGCTTAATTAGTATCTCAAAATTCAAAATAATCGATTAAGAATTATAGATTTCAAATTAATTCATTTCTAGTTCAGAAATTTTTTTTTAATTACTTTTGGTACTTCTTTTGATTGTACCAAAATTCAAAATGATTCATTAACAATTATAGATTTTACAGTGATTTATTTCTAGTTGAAAAAAAAGTTTTAAACATAGTAGTTTCGAGACTATAACTGCTTTAAAATTTGACAAACTTATTTAGTGTAACATGCTTAATTTATTAGTAGGAGAGACCGGGGTAAAATGATCCTTCGAGGTAAAATGATTCCCTTTGATTCCCAAACTGCCCTTAGTTCCATCTATCAATGGAATGATTAAATATGTTGCTAAACCTGCGAATATTGCAGACAAGCACCTGAATGCAGTTCGGTGGATATTCAAAAAAATTACAGCGATATTTGTGTTTTTCCTTGGTTCGTTCTAAGGTCAGGCATTTTTTAATCAAGTGTATTTTACCTTTCGAATTAAAATTTCAAAATGACACCTGTAGTGTTTTAAAGAATTAACATTATACTTTCAATTTTTTGTAGATTCTGTTGCAACATTGTCTGTTGTAAATTTATGAATTATGTTCTTTGTTCTTATAGCACTTAGGGTAAAACGATCCCGGGATCATTTTACCTCTAATATGAATAATTATAATATTTGACAACAGACAGTGATAAAAAACAAAAGCGAGAGAAATAATCTTTTCAAAATGTATTTTTTATTAAATCTTTTCAAAATGTATTTTTTATTAAAAAAATATATTAACTCTTCAAAAGAAGACTGTATTAGATCAGTGTGTGCTAAAAATGGGCTCATGATCAATTTGCAAGAGAAAAATATATTCACTTGCAATTTCTGTTCGGCGGAATTAAGAACTTCTTAATTCAGAAAAACTTTTGGTTTTTACCAAAAAAATGTAATTCTTTTAATGTTTATTTATGTCTTCAATAAAAGTCTCTATTTTGTTGTTTTACTTCTTGCTATTTACGTTTATTTTGTTTTTATTTTAATGCTTAAATATATTCACTGTTTCCACTAACTTTTGCTTAACTTATAAAACTTTTTGAACATAAGACATCCTTACGATGGAAAGTAATCATTTTTAATCGAAAGATCATTTTACCTCTAGTCTATGAGTAAAATGATCCATCTGCAGTCTTGGACTTAATTTTCTTTTTTCTAAAAACACTTGATTGCAAGACTTAAGTCAAAAAAAAAGTAAAATCTGATTTTAAAGCTGCAATGGAATTTTTAAGAATGGCTTGTTCAGAAGTTTACAGTTTTTCTTGTACGTCCACGCGAGGGACTTTAAATTAACGAGATTTCCGGAAAGAAAAATTCAAATTATAGAGTGTTGGCGGGAAAAAATCTCGATTTTACTTCAAATTAACGAGAGGGCCAAAATACATTAAGATTTCTCAATTTATCGAGAGAAATCGAAGGGACCGGGAAAAAACTGCAAATTATCGAGAAATTCAAATTATCGAGGTTCAAATTATCGAGAGTCTACTGTATTAGGATCCACAACATCCCATATGGAACCTATAGTTTTGTAATATTCACTTTATATTACTAGCAAAATAATGTCAATATTTAAATCCATTCGATTGTTGCCACCGTGGCGCAATTTGACGTTTCACATTTATTTGACTTTTTATTCGTCAGTATGATTTCAAAAAATCATTTACAGTTCTGGCGCGCAAAGCTCATAGCGAAAGAGATCTTCTCAGCGCTTGAACAGTAAATAACTATTTTGTTAGTGAAAATTTAGAGATTTTTTAGTTTTTGAGCTGGCTGGGTCCACAGCTGTTCTAAAAATGAGCCAATTTTTGACGTCGCGTTCGCGGTACCTAAATCTTCCAAAATGAATCTTTTATCCAAATTTTGATGGTAATTTTATGCTTAAACGAGCTGTAAGTATCATAGTTACATTTTAAAGCTCCTGCATAAGTGGTAGATTTATCAATATAAAAGTTTTGTAGCTATGGTGCTAAAGACCTTAGAGGGATCACTATACTCCGGTCTTCCCTACCTATAGCAAAATAAATTTTTTTAGTAGGTACCTATTTTCAGAGCTGTCACTCTAGTAACTATAGGGCTATTGTTTTCAAATTAAACAGTTTTATTAAAAGTGGCATTCTTTTTGAGTGCATCAAAACTTAAAATAATTCATCAAGAATCACAAAAATCACAGATTTTACAGTGATTCATTTCTAGTTAATAGAAAAGTTTCTTATATATGTACTAGTTTCGAGGCTATAACTCTAATATCTGTGGGTTTAGTGCTTTAAAATTTGACAAACTTATTTAGTGTAACATGCTTAATTAGTACCTCAAAATTCAAAACGATTAATAACAATATCATAGATTTTAAAATAAATATTTTTTCTCCAAACGTCACAAAAAGTCACAATTTTTTAGTCGTTTTTAGACATTAAAGTAGGCAATTTTGTTATAAGTAATGAAAAGCGCTCGTTGACATGGAAACACTTTTGCTGCCTAGGCAGAAAAAGTGCTTTGTGTGACCGGTACTATTTGAGGCTTACATTTTGCACTTGCACTTGCACGATCTTAACTTTGAAACTCTTTGAAACCAATATTTTTCACAGTAAATGTCATCAATGACAACTACATGCATAGCCATCTTTGTTTAAAGTTCAATTTGCGTTCACTCATTGTCGGTCGTGGAACTGAATTTAACGTTTGGAGAAAAAGTAGTATTTGTTATTTGGCCGAAAAGTGGCTTTGTTGTCTCGCAATTTTGCATACACTCGGCTACGCTACGCTTCGCCTTGCCACTGCAATTTAATTGCTCGACAAAAAGTACCACTTTTCTGCCGTATAACAAAATCTACTATTATTTCTAGTTGAGAAGGAAATTTTCTAGTACCTATAGCATATAGTATAGTAACACTAATATCTCTGGGGCTACAACTTCAAAATTTGACAGTTTTATTAAGAGTGGTACTCTTATTGAGTGCACCAAAATTCAAAATAGTGCTTCAGGATTCATTGAGTTTAAAGTAATTCATTTCTATGTAGTTAAACAGGAAAGTTCTTAATATTTTAGTTTCAGGGCTATATTTCTAGTATCTATAGATCTAATGCTTTAGAATTTGACAAACGTATTTAGTGTTACATGCTTAATTAGTACATATATTAAAATTCAAAATGATCGATCAAAATTATACATTTTAAAATGATTTATTTCTAGTTAAAATATTTTCAAGAATAGCATTTATTGAGCTGTAATTCGAGTATCTATGGGGCTATAGCTTCAAAATTTTAAAAATTTATTAATTGTGGTACGGTTAAAATTTTGACTTTCAATGGCGTGAAATTTAAGCCAAACAGAGGTATTATCGCGATTTTTTAAATTTATTTTGTTTTGACTTCGAAACATGTGTAATTGTGTTGTTTTAAAAACCCCGAATCCGTCTGCAATAAATAACCCTATTCGCGCCGATTAGCGGCAATTATCATCTGTCTGCCGTGTTGTTCCGGACATCCGGTTGCTTTTTATCTCGTCAAAATACCACACATTAAGCGATTTTTCTTCCCATAATAACACGTATGAAAAATGAATTAATTACTGTTTATTAACATTGTAGTGCACATTTTAAACAGGCAATTACTCATCTTGTCCGTCTTGTCTTATTTGTTCGAGTCGCGCATTTTTCATTCGGGTAAATGATTTCTTACGACATATCAAGCATTACATGTAATTATCGCGATTACCTCGTTAGGCTTCTTCAGCATCTTTGTGTTGCGCGACCCCTTTATCGATGTCCGACTGCTGACATATTAAGTTTCTCGGTGAAGTCAGTGAACACTTTATATTTCGCCCCTCGACGATGTCACAACAAGGCGCATCGATTGGAAAAGGAGAGTCGTCCGTCACAGAGACGTCATCGTCCTGAGATATCTCAGGAAAGCCGCGGTAGATTGATGAGGATCGTGTCGTTGCCACACCGCGAAAATAAATCATAAAACCCAAGACGCATTTCGAATGCTCTCGATAACTTATCTGCAATACAACTTACAAATTCAACCCACTTTTTGCCGGCGATGTCCCCAACAATAAATCTTCAAATACAAACTAGAACAGAAAGCTCTGTATTTTTTCCTCAATATAAATGATGTTTTTCCACGGTAAATATTACAATCACAATGATAACAGATAAGAATAGGAAGAAGCCTCTAATAAAATTACCAGCTTCCGCTCTAAATAATTAAGAAGTAAAAACAGCAGTCGATGACGAGGTGAGTTTCTACGATCAAAGTCACGCGTTCATTTTATTTCCTCTGAGAATACACCGGAAATTGCATCAAATTCGAAATCAATATTATTTTTCCTGAAGTAAATTAATTCTGATTGTCGTGTCGTGTGTGGATTATTAAAAATCAACCACCAAGTAAATAATTATTTTATTTTGGTTGAGATGGAGGGTGAGTAATTTGAGTCGTAGGAACGGTTGCATTAGAGTCCGGAAGTCACGTGCCGGAAACCCGACCGGAGTCAAACAAGAGACCATTAGCTACGAATGTCAACTGTGTTTCTTCTATTCGTTATCCAGTTGTCAAAACTAATGGTATTTATTACACGGGAAAAAGAACGATTTTTGTCATATTACAGAAAAGTTCCTGTTTATCAGTAATGAGTTTTGACAGGCAGATCTATAGATTTCACCTTCAAGCCACTGAAACTTTAACATCGTGTTGCCACAAATGATGTTTCGCTCGTCCAAAAACCGCTATCAGTTCAAACATATGACGAGTGTAGTCAATTAGAGCAAAAACGATACATCCATGATAACACGGCAGTATCATTTATTCCATGCATACAAATTCAGTCAAACAAACAAACCCGCTAATAATTGGCGGTGTACCGAATGAATATGAATGGAAATTCAGTATTTCAGTGCATTTCTAGACTCGAGCTGGAGGCGTTTTCGCTTTAAAAAGAACTACGTAGCATTCAGCTGTCAAACCATTTTCATGCTAATTTCTTTTAATATGGCATTTAAAAGGATTTCGCTGGGATTTTTAATATTTTCATATTAGGATGCGGCGTATAGATACCCAGTGACAGTTTGAAAATATTCCCATTGATAACGTCGAGATTTATTTAATTTGGGTTTCGCCGCACAAACGACACGCTTTTTTCAATACAGTGATAATGCCAAAGTTTAATCGTATCTGGCAGTGATATCGTGTGATATTGCATGTTAAACAATCAATCGTGTGCGGTGTCACAATGGCATTAGATGAAATAACACGCACGTGAATAACACAAGTAATTAGAAAATCGACGCGGTTTATTTATGGAGGACCTCCAGTAGACCATGAAACCGTTTTATTTTCACACATTTCAATTAAATCAGTTATCATCTCGGTCGTTTTTACGTGGGGCTCTTGTAAATATCTTAATCCGAGCAATTTATCACAATTATAGGGTAATTACGGATAATTGGGACGGGTTCACAACCATGAAGTAGGAAGAAGTGCATGCAAAGTTTTTGCATAGGTAAATATTAATAAACAACAATTAAATAATAATATATAATAAGTCGGTAGTTCATTATAGTAATTGAGAAACTCGTCAGTTTACACGTGAAACGAAAAAATTATACTTTGGCATTCACCCATCGGTGTTTTCCTCTCTGGTTGGGTGGAGTGCATTTTCACTTAAAAGCGATGACGAGAGGGTGCCAACATTTAAATTAAACTCTACAGAGCTTTGTGAAAGCAATTGACAAGTAATTTACTGAGACCAATGGTCATTTGTGTTGTATAAATGAGTTAGAGTGGAGTGAATAAAATTAGAAGCACTGGTCAACATCAAAGCTCATACAGAATGAACCCTTTTCGAGCTAAATTTACGTTCCTGCGTCGGAATTTTCAGTAAAGCGAGTGATACATTTAAGATTCCATCATATTTTTTACAATACATCAATTATAAAAACACCCCCAAGTAATTTTTCGTCGATGGACCGTGTATAATCTCATTCTCAATTTAAACAAGGCTACGGTATTAAATATTATTTTCCATCAACGGAGGCGCAAATTGTGGAATATTATAAGTTTCACACTCGAATAGAGAATTCTCTTGAATGTGAGGGTGATTTTTTATAATCGAAAGGGCTGCTGATTTAAATGCACATATCAAATTGTAGGATTTTTATTTTTACATATTTTACGGCAACTCAACTCGACATGTCTGCTTACCAAATATTTATGAAGAGTTACAACATTTTATTAGTACACTTTATGACTTGCTGTTATTTATCCTGATATTGTTATATTAATAGTTAACTAAATACGTAATGGAAAAATAAATATCGCCGTCTTTAGTTTGCAGTTTCTTGTTTGTATTGTCTCGACGATTTTGTTTAGTTCTTATCTATATTTGATTGTTATAAAGTCTCCTCTTTATTAACAACAAATCTAGGACAATTAGACAATGATTTAAGTCGATTTTACTTGAATTTTATTTAAAAAAATTGCAATCCAATAATTAATAAATAATCCTTTCTCATTTATAAATTTTTTGGTTTTTCTTGGATTTTTGCGATCTTTGGGTGACTTGATAAACTGTGGGCTCTTTAGTGTCGAATTTAATTAGGTCAGATGACATTTTATATGTGTACCCGAAACGTTGCAACATAGTATAAAAGTCAGGTATAATCAGATTAATTCGAGAGCACTCGAACGAAGAACAAGCCATTAAAATGTAATGGCACCACGCAATGTCTATATAAGCAATAAATAGAGCGGGCGGCCCATATGGCAACACTGTAATTACCACAATAGCCATAATCTATTTCAAACACGTAATATGACAGCATTAAGACTTCTTTCGGAGGAAGCCATTTAGGCTGCGTATCTGCATAAACCATCTTCCATATCCTTACACAGCTGTTATAGTAGTGTCCGAAAAGCAGCCGAAACCACGAGGACATAAGAACGTGCCCCATTATACATACAAACTATCTAATCGACCCCTTTGTCTTACAATAACTCGACAGTGTTCTCTGTTTAATCGCCACCCTCCGGTGTAGGTCCGTCCTTGTCGCGAAATGGCCATAAGGTCCCAAGGAGTCAGACCTGTTCACATGGTCGCAGGAAGTTTGCATGATTCGGATTTCGAGCTGTTCCGTTTAACACTTGGACGCATTCCCTCCCCCTCACCTTTAATTACACGTCTGCCACCCACCCATAGGAATAATAGCGTTCATCATCCATTTTTTATCTGCTGTTATCGAAATTATTGGACAAATGCAAAGCGTTTTTTCAACTACACCATCACGATTCAAATTGAAAATTAAACCTTCCATTAAGCGAATGAAGCCGAAACAATTGAAACCTTTTGATTTTAATTGGTCATATGAAGCCTGTAATTACATCAACCGAATTTAACACCGACGCCGACATGGGTTTTGTTGTTATTTCATTTTTGATTGCGCGTTGCAATGATTTTCCATTCTCTTGTTGTCTGGCGCGGATCATATTTAGTTGAAGGGATTATCGCTCTTGGACACTGTCTTTGACACATTCACAGCTCGCAATAATTGCACGGTCGGACCCCAAATAACTTGCACAATTCGGAGCAATCACCTGTTTTACTGACCATAACCCTGTGATTTACTGCCGCGTCTTGCTATTACGTCTGGCTGGATTAGAATCGTCTCAGATGATGTCGAGGGGATTCCGAATAATACTGACATATTTGATTAAACTCATTCAAAGAGGCTACACAATTTATGCCCATAAAGATATGAATTGTAAAGTCATTGTATAGCTGCAAAGGGGCAAAAGAGAGGGGTTTTCTATTCTGGGTTCGATTTTTTTAACAGAATTGATTGTCCACTTTATTTATAGTTAGTTTTTAACAAACGAGTTGATTACAACATTTTTCCGACGATCGTCGCAACAATCAACATTCATATTTTCAGTTGGATTCAATTAAAAAAAAATCCAAAATGCTTTTGTTTTCGAATCAAAAATCAATGAAAATTTGCTGTAAAAACCGTTACCCGCCTATGCATTAAGGATACTAACGCTTATCTGTGCGCCAAATTAAGGGCGGAAAATGGCAAAAATCAAAATGCGCTTACGGAAAAAAATATCTAGAAAAGTTGGTAATCTTGATGCGTTCTGATCAGTTAAATTTTGTGTATTTAATTTCATAACACCCTGCCATAAATTTTTTGAATAATTTTTTTTTTAAATTCCCAAAATTTTTTACTTTTACTTAAACTTAATAGTTCTAAACACCACCGCAAATTATTTTAAAATAGTCATTAATAAAGTGTTTTACAGGCGAACTGATAACGTAGTTTCTTATGCTTTTTTGTTCTTTAATTTTATAGCAATTCTACGTTTAAAAACATGCGATTTCGAAGAAAACGTATTAAGAAAAGTTGTTGCTAATGGTGAGTTCTCTTACCAGTTTAATTTTACGCACTCATTTCCATAACACCTTGTATTTATATCTATTTGTTATGATGAAAATAGTATATTACGCAACGTGTGGGGTAAGAAGCCAATTACGCACGAGGGGAAAAATTGTGCGCGAGGCGAAGCCGAGCGCTATGATTCCAGAGATTACGAGAGCGTAATTGGCCTTACCCCCGAGTCACGTACTATACTTTTTCTACGACTTGCTTTCTCGCAGCCGTGTAATTTTTTCGATTATTATTGATAAATCACAAAAGTTGAATTTTACGTGATTTTTATTAAGACATTGGTAATTCAAACATTATTATAAGGAACAACTCAACAAAAACAAAGAACAATTTTTACAAATTATGAACAATTTCACAATGTTTTTCAACTCCTGTTATAGTAAACTATGAATTACTTGAATCCACTCATCAAGTGTCCCCGTAATTTCTCGTAATTTACAATATTAACGACGTGTTTGAAGGTTAACGTAGTCTCAACATTGAATAAAAGCCCATAGGGACGAAGAAGGTTTGAAATCTTGTTTTAACTTGCCAAAATACGCTAGTATAACATTCTTGGAGAAGGACTGCACTCCGCGGCCCGCACGTCAGGTCATGAACTTGCTATACACCGACTCATACCGCTTTTTTGACATTTTCGACATAAGATCATCAGTTGCACTAACTGCTTGTGCCGCAATTTTGGGGGTGTAGCTTGCAGTTCACACTCGGAGTCACTGATCATGATGAAGCACACCAATACAAATTCCAAATGTCAATTTTGACAAATTTTTATGACATCCACAGCAACTGTTATTCCTCTGCACTATTATGTAATTATACAGGTTGGGCCAACGAAAACGAAAAAAAAAATTTTATAGGACTAGAAATAAAAAAAATATTATATCACTGTAAAGATCTCAATAGACCTTTCAAAAAAAGCGCCATGTCCTATACCTATCTTTAAAAATTAAAGGGGTTAATTTTACCCCTCAAAGGCAGTTGACTGCAAAAAGTTAAAAATACGTGTGTTGTGTGTCCCCCTCACAACTAAAGTTGACCTGTCTCAGCGTTTTTTAAAATTCCATCAGTAAGTGCCTCAAAACGCCTCTGTTTCGTTTTCGTTGGTCCACCCTGTATATATTACCCACTGATCATTACATTGCAATGTGTGTAAGCATGGATTTACTTTGAAGGACAACCGTTCGTAATTTGTAGATTACTATAACAGGAGTAGAATAAAGAACATACCTTAGTCAACAAAAATTCTGAGTCTGGAGCTTCAGAAATGAACTTTTCTATTTCATGCTTTTCCAAGATCTTTGATTGTTTTGGAACATATCTTTCCATTTGACGTTTTTTAAAGGAAATTACTTTATAATTGTTGCTTATGTTTTGTTTTACAAGGTCTTTATTAATGTTTCTAGCATCAAGGGTGACTTTGAATTGATATTTGTAGTTAACCTCAATCATGGAGAAAAGTAAGTTTTGAAAACTGTTCTAGTTGTGGTTTCAAACCTAAAAATCATAAACTTGGACACAAAACCGTAAATGAAACGCCATTGGCGTAAGTAGCATTATAATTAATTTTCAAGATAGTTATATTCACTATGAAAACAAAGCGGCAAAGTAATGTATGACAGGAATTCCAGAGCCAACTTTGATGCTCGAAACATTTATAAACACCTTGTATATTTAGTGTTGAGTTCAACATTGAATATTTTGGCCACAATGAGGCCAGCAGACACTTACTTGAGATATCAGAGAAATATTCTAATAAAATGTTTTCTGAACAATGTTTAACCTCTTTGTTTTTGCACCATAACATGAATTCTTCATACGTTTTTTCATACTTTGATTTGGAATTTTTCGGCAACACATTTGTTGTTGCGATGTTCGCACTTTCTGCAACGTCTAGTGGTGTTGTTGAGATTTCATTGTCACTGTCCGTGTCGACATTCATTATTATAAAATAAACACTAAAAACGAGAGAACACAAAGAAAACACAATTTTTTGTTGTCGGAACGAAAAACACAAAGCCGGTTGTTAGGTTAGGTTAAATAATAAAAACGAATCAAGATGGCTATATCGATATTGGAGTGTATATTTAATATCGAAAAGAAAATCGATGTAAATTTGATAAAAATTTATTACTTGTCATCGTTCTGGTAAAATTTCCGTTTGATAAATCAAAAAATATAAAAATTTTATGTGAGCTTTAAAAACTAAGGTTTGTACAGAGATAACTCATTTTTGATTAATTTGTGAATTGATCGAGTGATTTCGGTATACATATTTCGATGTACAGCGCTGGAATTAGAGTCATCATCCAAGTGAATTGACAAATGTCTGCTTGGAAAAGTGATACATTAACGGATTCATTTTCAAAAGAAATCTTGCAAATAAAGTAACTTTATTGTTAGATCGTCGGAAAAATATGTTATGGTTTACAATGTTGTTAGAGTCATAGGTAAATTTTGAAACACAACAATTTGCGACCATGTTATTTCACCCAGGAAGAGCAAATATTCTAGTTGCTGCAAACTAGACATAAAGAGAAGAATTGAGTGGTCAAGCGATAAAGAATTTAGAATTTTGCAGTAAAGATAAAAAATTAATTCGATGATGCGAAAATTTCCGTTCAGAATAATGTAAACTGGAAAAAGGAAAATTATTCATTTATTTTCTGCCAATGTTGATATAATTTGTTATTTATTCCGGTATTATAATATAGCAGCAATATTTGTATGTATACAATCCGATATATTTCATGGCCCAACTATTACAATTCAAATTAGCAATTTAATTTCTGTTGTTTTGGCAAAAGGTCCACACATTTAATTTCTAGTGTATTTCCGCTTATTTGATCAGCAATTCGTGTATCAGCATGTTTAGTTCAAAAACAACATTATTTATGCATACGCAACAAACATTAATTGTATAAATTAGCGCCGAAACGCTCTCATGTTGACACTAAAGTCAGTATTTAGGTATTATCCATCCTGTCAAAACCTTCCAACAATCAATCGTCCAATAAACTTGATATTGAATAATAAACTGATCCACCGTAGCCTCGAGATGGAGTTTGCGGTTTCGACGGAAGTTCAGCTAAGATTTCCGCACGGCACATTACACATTCACCAACAGATCAGTCCTTATGCCCCGAACCGCCCTCGTCATTCCCTACATGATTGTTCCGTTGGCAGCCCTGCACCGTGTTTGTTATAATACAGAAAGGGGGCAATCATATTCTCCGCCACCGCAAACTTTCGCATTTCCCTTCTCCGGAACAACTTATTTCATCGATGTATTGTTTGACGGTTTTCCGCTACTTTACGTGTACACTTATTTACAGTTTTCATGTAGGAAAGCTAAATTATAAGACGCTATTTCACGGACGGATGATTTATCTCGCACCCCACACGGGGCGTCTTGTTTCCGTTTAATAAATATGCAGATAGATCTGCGTTTCGAGACTTGCTTACAGAAGAAAAATCCACATCAATTTCCTCCGATCTAACTACTCTTTGCACGTTCAGGTATTAATTCAGAAGGGGACAAATATGTCATCAACACATTCTCTGAACACATATCGCAGACATTCCGAAGCTCGAGGGAACTTGGTAAGACGTTTGCGAATGACGCGAGATGAGCAACATTCTCCAAGTTCCATACATCAAACCCATTCCTGAAACCCTTTACCTGCACCCATAACTTTATCATGGTTGTTGTGAATTTCATCTATTTCGTCCATTTTCACATCGCCTGCCACAGAGGACGCACCAATTATTCTTACAAGCCTTTCTTTCGATTATATAATTAAGATGCATAATTTAACGTTGATAGAGTATTTGTTCAAGCTGAAGACGTTTAGAAAGACACGCCCAAACCTCCCATTTATTTCCATTATAAATTTTTCCACCATTACGGTGCTTTTATCCGTTCTTTTGTTCTTGCAGCTGCTAATCGAAATCGTATCTGAAAGCGATACGTATGTAATTCGCAAAAAGTCGCTAAACCGTAATTTAATTAAAGTTTCTTGGAACGATTAGTCGTGGTCAAAACACCAATATCCGTCAAAGTTAATTTGTGCCTTGAAATTCCTCATGTGTGTGAAGACAGACGGAAATGTTTTCTCCTCGTCGCAGTCACATACAATGACAAATCAGGCATCAAAGGCATTCATAATAATTTTTACACTTGACTTATCAAGGTGTATTTATGTCAGTCTGTCCTATTTATCAACCATTTCCCGTCGTGTCGCACTCATTTACTTTATCACATTGATCTCGGGCCTACAGGTAACATAATATCAGGGCCGGCCTCATTCCTACATATATTATTCCCAATCAAATAAATATCTCGTTTCATACGATTTGTATGTTTTCATACTTGCTTGAAGGGCGGCGTAATTAAATTAATTACCAATGCTAACGACTGAAGATGTTTTAGTGGTCAAAACTTTGATTCGCCTTATTATTTCTTATTTAATTAATTAAACAATGATCGCACAACACGCGATGTTTTAAATTATGTAGTTTTCTTGAATAAATGTTTTCAACACCGTTCTGGATGAATATGCATAATTTACTTAATATAGAAACCTTGCGCAAAAACAGCGGGATCGAGATAAATTGCTTGGGAAAAATATAGGATTATAACTTGTTTTCGAACACGAAATATGCGAATTAATGGCGACAACTTTATGAAATAAAAACTCGAGATCAGTTTATTGGAGCAATAAAAACTTGCTGGAGATTTTAGTACACACCACGATAATTAGTAGTAGAAGAGGAAACACTTCTTCAGAAGTCTGTATTCAACATTTGAGTGCTATTACAATGAAATTTCATAAGGTTCCTACCAAATAAAAAAATAGAGAATTGGAGATGCCAAACTGTTGAACCTTCTTCGATAGAAAAATAGAATTTGACCTAGTAAGTGGTGAGTGAAAGAAAAAAAGGCCATCGAGCCAAAAATCAATAAAGATGAGTAGTACGTGTTTCGAAATACGATAGGACAAAACCAAGGGTCCTAACGGCAACACACGTCACGTGTCAACATATTTCTCAATATCACTTTAATACCCTGTTAGATAAGTTGAGAAATCGAAAAAGTTTTATGTGAGTGGCAAAAATATGAATCAAGCGCGGTAAATTCGTCGATTTATCAGTTTCGAGTCGATGAAACAGATATATAGACACGGGTGGTAATATTCCTCCCTGGAGCTGAGTAATTATTAAATTTATGCTGATTCTACGTCTTACTCGGCCATGCCGTTCGAATTACAACAAGATTTACAATATTACCTTGATACGCCTTGCGTAATTCTAATTTATCTGAAGGGGAGGCTTCCAGAAACCGGCTGAGATATGACTATTGCGATGCTTTAACGATATCCCATTACAATCGTAAAATTAAATTATGATGGTTTTAACGACCAACAGATGATTCTGGTTATTGAAATAATATTATTTTACCATCAAATTCGCGCGGTCTTGATAATTAAAAGATTCCGTTTCGACTGCTTGTTTGTCTTTTCATTTACTCAATGATGTTTTAAATTAAAATCGAATATTTACTTTCTTTCTCTACCTGCTTTTTAAGTCCATCCGCAATACCAGGAAACCGAAACCTACTTTATTTTAAAGTCCATTCTGATGAATTTCCACCCTTCTTAATTACAAACCCCAAATGGAAAGCGCCGCAAGTTTGCGCTTTATTCACTCGGTTTTAAAGGTTCTCTCGTACTTAATCCGCATCTTTGCTCGTCTCTAATCTGTGGTCATTTTTGTTTAGATAATGGACTTTTATTAATGTATAACTTAATAACTACTCTGTGGGTCCACACGCGGTTTATCAAATATTCAAAGATCCCTGATATATTCCGTGAAAGCTTCGCTTGTCACTTTCAGACTGGAAGAATTCTTTAAAGCATACGTTTGCGACAAATTTAAAAATAATATATGGCGGTGAAACCCTCGATATTGGGGTCGTAAATTCGATTTCGATGACCACGATTTTGCCACTCTCTTTCCCTTTCAATTGTAAAATATGCACATGTGACGTTGTGCCACCCATCGCGAACAAAGCCAAGGTAAAAATTCGAATAAAGACAAATCTATTCAAGTGGTAAAAGACAAAGGTTTAGCCGACTGACGGCTTTCCGCACTTTGCACAAGGACATCGATGCGTTTTGACAGCCACTTTGTACCCAATGCAGTCCTTTTTTCCTCCGAGTTTCGTGTTGCAATCAAGATTGAATATCGCGGACAACCGCCACGTGGAGAAACACAGAAACGTCGCCCGTTATCTTTTTTCTCAGGGGTTAATTGCCACGCTGCATCCGCAGAAGCCCCCGACGCCAGTTTATATCAAAATGCAAACAAAGCTATGTGTGGACTGCGGATGCACTGAATCAAAGTTATCTTAAAGGAATACCGACAGAGGGCGTTAATTAAAGTCGTGGTGTCCAAGTTGGCTAGGGTGTCAAAGCAGCTCTTTGTCAGCGGAGACTGACCGCTGCAGACTTGGGGTCTTTGATGTCCACTGTCTTAGTATTACAGGACTATTCCGAGGTGTTGTGGTATTTAGCAATGTATGAACGCTTTGTTTGTGTACTTGTTGCAAAGTCGACCGATCTCTATGGGGGTGACCTCTTGCACTTTGTGATGCCGCAATATCAAAGCTCTGTTGCTACTGCATTTTCACACCGGTTTTTTAAATAACGCGGCAAGTGAAAAAAATGTCACTTGAAAGAGATTTGCTTTCCTTTATGCTTTTACACTACGTTCAAGTTTTAATTTTCGAGTTGACAGTGAACGAAGGAAAGTCAACGGGTTTACATGATGGCGGCTCGCTTAGTACACACTCAAAGATTTCCTGAGAAGCGAGAGGCAAATGACAGGGTATAATTGAAGGAATATTACAGCAGACTTGAAAAAACAAAACAATGAAAATTTCATTTTATAATACAGCAATGCTTACATTTTTCCTTTTAAGATCCTCTAGGTATACATTACCGCTCAAAAGTATTTGCCCACTTCAAAATAAATGAAAAAATTAAAATTTTTAGTAGTTAAAACTACAGAAGACAACACGTTTTATTAATTGCTCAACAATAACTAATTCAAACTGCTTTTTCGTCAAAGTGACAACCTTTGTTTTTAATAACAGCTAAACAAATTCTTGGGAACCTAGCCACTAACTTATCTAATGCTGTGGATTTTAGTTTCTGCCATTCTTGTTCCAAAATGTTCCATAAATGTTCTTTTGACGATCAAGTTCATCCCATAGCAACTCTATGGGGTTCAAGTCTGGAGACTGAGGCGGCCAGTCCATTCTTTTTAACTTTCCCATACGTTCCTGATTGACCAAGTAGTTCCGACACAGTTTTGAAGAATGAAGAGTGTTTTGGGTCGTTATCTTCTTGAAAGATGAACCCTCTACCAATAAGACGAATCCCAGAAGGAATAACATGTCTTTGCAGAATTTGTTTGTATCGCTCTTTTACTAATATTCCTTCAATTTATATTAAATCTCCAACAGCAGACCCACCAAAACAACCCCATATCATCACTGAACTTCCACTGTGTTTAACCGTAGGAACGATGCATCCGCTAATTTCTCGGTGACTATTCTGCGCACATAAATACGACGACGGCTTCTAAAAATTTCAAATTTTGACTCGTCTGTCCAAAGCACCTTTTGTCAGTCTTCCACTGTCCAATTTTGATGCTCTTTTGCTCATTGCAACCTCTTTTTTGTTTTTTGTTAACAGTGGCTTCTTTACTGGTATACGACCATTTAACCCGACCTTCTGAAGACGCCGTTTTACGGTGGACACGCTGACATCTTTTTGACGAGTTCCGTTAAATTGGGCCGTGATTTCAGGTGCGGTCAAACGTCTGTTTCGTTTGCTGCGAATCACTATGCTAAGATCTTCACCAGAAGTTGTAACTCTAGGTCTTCCTGGTCGTGATTTGTTCTTAAAACTACCACTAGAAACAAATTTGTTGATATTGTAGTCTACAGTTCGGCGCCCTAGTTTTAATTGCTGTGCGATTTTGCGGTTACTCATCTCGATGTTATGGAAAGCGATAATCATAGCACGCGTTTCAACACTTAGCTTTTTTCACCATTTTTGGGTCAAATAGATACCTAATTTTTATACAACAACTTGAATAAGAGTAAACTTAAGCAACCACAAGATTAAAAGTTTTGTTGTCGTCAAACATCTTCACGATATTAAAAATCCGTAAACTGTCAAACAATACTTTTGTTTTTGCATTGATAGGCTGATGAATTGTGAAAATATGTGAAAAAATGACTGCCAAAATTTGTAAAAATTTATTAAAAAAAATTCATATTTTCAAAAACATCAAAAAAAGAAAAAAAATGGTGTTAGCGGTAATTAGGTTTATAAACATGAAACGGCAATCAAAAGCGAAGAAAAGATATTACTTTGGAGTTACTTAGAAAAATGATGGTGGGCAAATACTTTTGAGCAGTAGTGTATAAATTTAAGTTCACAAACCTAAGAAAAATGAAAATGGAAAAATTTGAGCTCAATATCCGATTGATTTTGGTCTTTATCTGAAGTACGAATACAATCCGATTCGCCGATTTTCCCCTCTAAAAATATTTTGACGGCTGGCCTAACGTCATAAAACGTCACCTAAGCAGTGCATATCTCACCAAAATCACCCCAACGCATCAATGGAAAAAACTATTTATCGGGTAGATTCCCTCAGATTTGTTGTGAAATCCACCCTGATAGTTGGGGTGTCTTTATATTTTTTACGATATATCATAATACGGCTTTTTTCACAATGCGTATGCAATATTGTTTTTATGACAAACTCTAAATGTTCGTTCCCAAAACTCGATTACGTTTCTTTTATAGAAATCCGGGCTAGAATATGTCGACTAAAAGCTATTTATTTTTATGTGAGTGTTATCATTGATAGAGCTCGAGCGTCGATTTTTAGTGGACTTGGATAATGGATTTGACGGCAATAAAACCATGCGACAAATTAAAAACGTTTGATTTTGTCGGAAAAAAGCGTCGTCGAAAAGAATTATTACGTTCCTTTGTAACCGCCAAGGATGATGAATACGCTTTAATACCAGTTTTCTGTTTGACTATGTATACTATATGTAAATCAAATTTGCAGCGTATTTCTTTAAAAGGAAAGCTATTCATATTCCTTTTTTATTGTGTTTTTGAACAATGGCCATTTCTTTCGGGATTTCATTCAAGTAAACCTGGGACGTTTCGGTGGCCTTACATTTTCGTACTTTTATATTTACCCGCAAACATTGACGAGCAAATGTTGCGGATACATTTTGTTTGCATCAACAATATTTGGTCTGCTTGACGCAAGGACACGCAAATTAGACTTGATAAAAATTTCAGTCGTTACTTCAAGAAATTCTTCGGAAAACCGAGTGGTCATTTTTCCCAGTTCGTGTTTATTCTAGCGAATTAAGATTTTTTTATCATGCATAAATCGGGTTTGCTACATATATTTTCGTTTACTGCTATTCTGAAAGGAGCGAATGAATAAGTTTCGCTCGGGGTGACAGTAGGGCGTCCCAGCATGGCTACATAAACATTCAATCA
This sequence comes from Gnatocerus cornutus, assembly GCA_029298725.1. Taxonomy (NCBI): domain Eukaryota; kingdom Metazoa; phylum Arthropoda; class Insecta; order Coleoptera; family Tenebrionidae; genus Gnatocerus; species Gnatocerus cornutus. The sequence continues at coordinate 8,787,222 of CM055516.1, forward strand.
GCCGACAGAATCTATAATACCTATAAATACGATATCAATAAGCGATTCTCGCGGGACTTTTAGGGTGAACCCACTGTTTTATCGCCAAATGTACCGAAAAAAGTTATTTCGTAACTTATGGCGATCTTATCTATCACAATAATACTCTCGTGCGCACAAATGTAGCAAAAACACAAAATAATAACATTGTAAATATTTATCTCCACACAATGTTATTCAACATGGAGTTTAAAGCACTCATATTTCACTGTCACTTGGAGCCAAACCTCCTTACCAATTAAGATAATAATTTTTCCCTCCACGTGTAGCCGCATACGAAGTTACGCCTACTTGTTTATTTAAATGTTTATTGTTTTATTATTGTTGAGAATCAGGACTGGAGTATCCAATATCGTGCAGCCTGCTAAGCCTACGTACATAAATATTCCAGTTGACAAACCAATAAAAAGTCTTGCTTACATTTAATTAATTTTATTAATCCTAATTGGAATCTTTCAATGGACGCTCGCAGTGTTTTGCACAAGATTTTTGTCTACGACGCGGTTAGAATTTTTCAATAATTTTCCCATCGCCTCCAGACTTTTCACTTTGTTGCTGCTCATAAATTAAACGATTGGATAATTTCTTTACATTCTTCATCTCGAAACTTGTAAAATATGACAGTAAAAGTTAATCACCTCAAAATGAATCGGTTGTTTCAGTGTCCGGAATGTTGATGTCTGTTTATAGTTAATTTTCAAGATAACTGATTCTAATTAATGAATAACTCGATGACAGGATGTTAATATACTTTTATTTCATGTGGATATCTATTATCTTGTTAGAAACGAGTTCATAAATTTATAAGTACAAGAAAAGGAGACGTTTGAATAATACAAAAAACTTTTAATTTGCACGCTGTTGCCTATAATATTAGACGTGGAAAAAGGGAGGATTTCAAATTGAAAATCACAGAAAAATTTACATATTAAATTTCACTTGATTATTGGCTACGAAAAGTTTTTTCTTAGGTTTATTTTTCCAGATTCCGGTCGTTAGACAAGAAATTAACAGTCACAATTAACAGTCTAGCGACAGCTACAAGAATAATTTTTTCTCGTTTTTTATCGTCTCTTTATTTTATTGTTTTACATTTTTTTTATCTAAATTTTCAAATTCTATAATCTGTCGTTCCAGTTCAGTCTTATGTTTTCAACTATACGGGCACCACCAATTAAAAAAAAATTCAATTAAAAAAATTGCATACTGTATAGCTGATCAAACTCCAAAATCTGACGCAAAAATTTGTTTTTATCACCGTCAGTTTGACGTTAAAAACTATATTATATATAATATTTATTTAGTTAATTATAATAATTAATTAGTTAAATACCTACGTTATATTTAGTTAAAAATACATGATCGATTTGTCAAGTTGAAAAACACCGTTTGCTAATTGAAGTTTCTGCTAAAAAAACCAAAGGCTTCGCCAGCAGCCAAATTAACTTTTATATCTGAAGGACTTGATCTAAAAGACAAAAACTTTGAATCACATTATATTTATTCAATGTCTTTCATGTTTTTATGATTTAATTTTCTTAATTTTTCAAAAAGCCACAAAGTGCAAAAATGAGTCATCTACAACCCTATTTTAGTGTTCACATATTTATAAAAAAATTACAGACTATGTGAACCTAAATTTTTTGGTAACTTCTTCTGTATGTACTTCTATTTTCAACTTTTGAATTTAAAATATTAAGCAAATTAATTCTTTTATTGTTAATAATAACCAGAATAAGAATTTTTACACGTGAGACGTTCATAACTGAATTTTTAGTTGAAAAAGGCGAAAATTGTATTTGTTCTTGAACGATATCGAAATATTCTAAGACAAGCAAGCCCTAAGAATATATTAGTTTTTAATATAAATAATAAAAAAAAATTAAACGGATATATGAACTAATTTGTGGTGCAGAAATTAAATTTAGCAAATAAAACGAAGAATATGGTCGATGAGAGGGTTTCTCTGTGTGAATCAGTAAATTGAAAAATTTGGTTTATATTCATTATAAGACAAATTACAATTAGAACATACCGTTTTTGCAAATGGACTTGCTGAAAAATAAGTTTATAAAAATTTCACATGTAACTACCAAAATTAACAAATTGTCTAAAGAAAGAATAGAAAATTTATAACAGCAAAAAATTTTCGTTGCCAAAAAAAAAACAAAAAAAAAATAATAGTGAATAAACTACACCGTGTTTCAAAATGATTTTCATCTAGTTGCCTTTGGAATGAAATTCTTTTGTGCCGCTCGCATTGTACTAGTCCTGTCACTGTGGACTTCTGTCAATGGTATCACTTATCAAACGTTAAAATCGCCAAAAGGGAAAAAAATTTAAACAACAAACTACAAAATTAAGCAAAGGTTGTGTTAGTTTTATTCCCTCAACGATCCAACCAAATGATTAAAAGTATTTTAAGGTTATGTAACCAACATTCCAATCATTATCTTCGTAAAGCGGCATTTTTTATTTGTACGAAAAATCATAGGTGACTAGATAAACATTTTTTTGAAACACAAAAATATTGTGTTATAAAATACGTGTTCTCCTATTTATTTAAATGGCTGATGTTTCTGAAAATTTAAGTCACAAAATGTCTTTCTCATTATATCAGATAATAAGAGACACATTCTATACGATAAGCATTGTAAAATTTGTGAATAAAGGGTTCATGTGCAAAATTTGGACAAATGGGCGTAAAGTGCGAGCGAATCTTGGTTAACAGACCCTTAGATTTGCTGACTAGTGCTGCTGTTCTTGAAATTGTATCTTGCTAGCAAACTTTTTTCGTATATTTTATTAGTACACAAGCTTAAGATAATTTTTCAGGAAAATTTATTTGCTTATTAATTATGATTGTTTCTTAACCTGTATTTATGGAATAGTTTAACTAATTCAAATTCTGTTCAACATAACGGTGATAAATAGCAATATAAGGTATCTATACCAAGTGAATAAAAACGAATTTTATCCAACGAAAAAACAGTTTAACACACAAGGGGAAGCCCAGTGCAATAATGTTTTTGAGTAGATAAAAATTGTTTATTCATGTGTATTATACAAGATATTTTCCAATTTCGCAGAATTTTTCAACAAATATATTGTTTAGGTAATTTATTTTGATTTCTTTCTTCTGGTTATTTGCCATTTCAAACAAATTTTTAAAGAATCTTAGAAATTTTTGTGTGAAACGTCAAAATTTTTACAAACAAGCCATTTATAGCAACGAAAATGTCAGTGTGAATTTTAAGTTTTTTTACTTTACTCGTGTTGTCAATAAAAGTGCGAATAAAGTGTTGCTATAAACATTTAATTCATCCTTTCGATTAAAATATTGTTTTAATAGCGAGATTTAACAAACAAAATAAACATTTTATTAGTAGAAAGTGGAAAAATATCTTACCTACTGTTAGTTTTTATTTTAAAGCTTATGCAAATTTTTAAAAAAGGTGTTTTATCAAGTTAGTGTTTAAAATCATGCCAAGACAGTTGCAAACCATACAATTGCATCAAATTTTCACAAATAACTTTAGTCATTCCTATGAAAGTCAATTTAGTGTTCTACTTTTTGGAAATTTGTAAATTTGATAGAATAAAAATTAATACTTGTTTTATCTTTTATTTAATTTATTTGTAGATTTTTTTGTCATTCGGAACATGATGAATTAGTAACATGTAAGTAATATTTTGTATCTACTCAGGAAACAAAATAGCGAAGATTCTAATGTTCCGCATGGCAAAAAAAACAGAAGATTTAACACTACATAAAATACTACTGTTTAATTTTTTTCAGATGTGCATTTTTTTGTAATTTTATTCTCATGCTAAAGAAAAAATCGCATTCAATTTTTTAAGTATTGGATTTATTTATTGCTCTTTTTACTTGTACATTTGACAAAAATTTCAAAACTTTTAGAATTTTGTTTATACATACAGTATGTCCGAAAAGTTGCGCAATACTGTGATACTGTATCATCGAACAATGCCATAGATCACTGAAAATTTTTTTTTTTTAAATTGTATCTTTAATTTTTCGAGATACAGGGTGATTTTTTTAAAACGGCAGGCGTTGTAGAATTTTTATTTATGAACCGATTTCAAAAATTTAAAAAACAAATTAAATGGTTTTTAATTTACTATAAACTGGTGATTTTAAAATTTTTCTAAATGTCTTAGTATCTTTTGGGCAATACTCAACTTTCTTATTTTAAATTGACACCTATATTTTTTTTTTCATAATTTAGAAGATATTAATTTTCTTGATTCAGAAATGTGTAATATGTTCTACTTTTACAAAAAATATTTAAAAAAAAAATCAAAAATGAAAAAACGTAGGCAATGAAAGTTAATAAAATCTAGGTGCATGGTGTCAATTGTGCAATGAAAAAAACGGGATGGCGTTTCAACAGTATTTTGATTAAATTCGGTAGTTGTTTTTTCTGATTTGTAATTATTATTGTCTTTTGTTATTAATAATTTAAAAAAAAAATGCCGATCCTTTCTGTTATTTGCTGCTTTTTGACATTACAATAACGGCATTCTTTTATTTGACACCATGCAATAGATTTTATTAACTTTTATTGCTTATTTTTTTTTAATTTTGTTAATTTTTTAAAAAATATTTTTGGTAGAAGTAGAACATATTTCACATTTCTGAATCAAGAAAATTAATATTTTCCAAATTATGAAGAAAAAAATATGGGTACCCATTTAAAATAAGAAAGTTGAGTATCGCCCAAAAGATACTAAGACATTTAGAAAAATTTTAAAATCATCAGTTTATAGTAAATTAAAAACCATTTAATTTGCTTTTTAAATTTTTGAAATCGGTTCATAAATAAAAATTCTACAACGCCTGCCGTTTTAAAAAAATCACCCTGTATAATGGATTGAAGTTTAATGTTACAATAATTTTACGTTTAAAAAACGTTGTTATTATGTCATTAAGAGTAAAAATGAAGCTTGGTGTGCTGAGCCTGTTCGTATGTCTGCCCAACGTAAAGCATTTTTTCCCTAAATTTTGGACACAACTTGCAAACAATCTAAAATGACAACTGTGATATTTTTAACACATTTATTTAAAAAAAAATTGCGATTGGTTTTAAAAACTCTTTTATAAGGAAGAGTAAGTACATTTTCAAAATGTTATCTTAAAAATTAAATAAGATTTTTGGGGTGTCTATAAGTGTTGTCGTACTCCGTATAAAAATACTAACAATAAAATTGTATAAAGAGACAGTAAAGTTAATTTAAATCTCTTTCGAATGAGTTTGCAACAGGTTGAATTATAAAACAAAAATTTAATTTGTTTTCGTTTTTTTGGTGTTCTGAGACGATCGTCACAGCGAATCACAATGAAAAAGTACAAGCTCAATATGAAACTAATCCAGTTTCTAATTTTATTTAGTTGAAGGCGCATTGACAAAAACATAATTGCTTTTAACGTGAAACCATGAAGTGATTTCATTGTACATCTGCTACGTTTTGGTATTTCACACCTAAAATTTGTGAGTTGAGTAGTATTAACGAAAACAATATAAGCTAAGAGATTTTCCCATACAGTTCGTAAGTACTCTTTATCTTTGCTTACAAGTGGGTGTATAATATCCGGCTGTCTCCCATCTTCCTGTAATAAGAAAGGAAAATGTCTGGTATCAAACCCAGCATTGTTCGAAACGTTTTTGATATCTGATGATGGTTGTTTTTATTTGTAATATCTCGATAATTTTGATTTTTTTTATTGTGGACGTGAGGGTTTCCGGCCCCTACCTGCGTCTGCGAAAGCAAAAATAGAATTGTTATCGTAGGAAGTCAGGAACGTCGTAAATAGGGCGATTTAGCGCGAATCTCCGAATCAAGTTTTATTGGCCGAAAAGCCAAAGATATGTGTTTCTTCTTTCCACCACGACACCCTGTGTGACTGATAGTTTTTATATTGCCGAACATCGAGCCACCCTCGCCGTATTGACATCTACCCCACGCAATATGCCACTACTTATCTGGTCCAACACTCCGAGAAAATAAAATATTTGATAGCTCACATCCAATCAGTATTTAGAGACACGGATGAGACGTTCCAACATGAGATTGTTCTACGGAATGGAAGGCATCAATATGAACGGATGTCGCAAATATTTGCCAGAAAAATAGCTGACTCGTGAAACGGCCTTTCTTCATCGACATGACACCAATGAAAGAAATTACATTTAACAAACCAAATAAATCCCCTTTGCCCCATTGCGGCAGCCTTGAACCCGCATTGTTGGAATGTTCTTCAGACGAGCGAAATGCGAAGCAAAAAGTCCAACGAATAAATTGAGGGTTACAATTCGACCTTAAGGCACAAATCAATATGGTTCAATGAATTTGCATATTTATGAGAGCGATAAAGTTTTTTGAGGCGATTTTTTTAATGTCTCATTGGAATTATTGCTGAATAATTCAGGTAGCACCCTTTCACTGCTACACTTAGATGCACGAAGCGAAAAAGAAAGGACTAAACAAATATCATCTGTATTGTAACAGGACCACCCACAGGTGGCGCCTCGTGGCGGCTTTTCAAAACCACTGAACCAAAGCAGCCGCAAGTTATTAACTTCTTTTGTACGTCTGTCATCTCGACCGTTGCTTTTCAGTGATTAATATGATTTCGAATATTTTTAGACGAATTAAAATTGGGCGGTTTAGCAGGGATTCGAAATGCCATATTTTAAAATAAAATAGAAAAATGTGGCCCCATTTCCTTCATATCTTGCTTTACAAATTCAACAAAAAGTAAAGTTTTAATGCATTTTACCCTTTGAATAAGAAGCATTTAAAATATTTCCCAAGCTTTGAAAGAGGTTGAAAGAACGTAAAAAATTGAAAAAGAGGAGAGAAAATCGCTTTTCTCCGTTTGCTGCGTTTAGCCCAGTTTGCATAATTACTTTGAAAATCAGACAATACCAAACCCTAACCACACGTGTTGTGCAAGAATGTTAATAGTGTGAAGCTGTCAGATTCAGATGCGTATGAACAGCTTTGAACTGACAATGTTGGTGTAATAATTACAAAGAAATATAATTAGTTCGTTTCGATCAATAGATAGCCTTAGTAGGTAAAATCCAAATATGAACCATCATCTTGTGATTGTGCGCGTAACAAAAGAGCATTGTTACAAAATTGTAAAATCGTCGTAAACAACACCGCCGCCACCGTCGACGTAGCGTAGACGTAACCTGTTCGGAGTCCACAAACGTATTGATCACATATCGACAGCCTTCCATCTTGAGAATAATAACTAAAGTGAGAGAGCTATAGTCCGCGACTCAGATCTGATAAGGCAAACATTATATGCACATTATGCATTGTAACCTGGCATTACCTTTCTTTCGTGATTGGCTGCTACGACAATCATTGTACCAACGTTTAAGCCCCACCCATTGCCCATTTTTTACAGTTGTCCGTTTCAAAAAAACAGGTGGATCACGCCGGGAACAGACCACTTCCCAACTGACCGACTGTAACTAATGTACATATGTAAATTTAAGAATGACTACGTCAATTATGTTAAATTTCCTAATTCTTTACACCGCTTTTTGCTAGACGGTTGTAGCACACTTTGTTCTAATTTTTTATACGTTTATGGACTGTGAACCGAACGAAATTTCTTGGTGCATTCAACCATTGAGATTGTTTGAACATGGGAAGTTCAATTACACGATTTTTTGCCCGTTAAGTTTCACTAGACTTAAATTAATTTTTTTCATTCCGATCCATTGTACGTTTTTTTGAAAGGAAACTTTAATTAAATTAGGGCATCGAAACGGCTGTACCGGCATTACCACCGGGGTTTACCCGTTCCACGCGATTTTATTCATTAATAAATTTCAGGTAGGCATCAAAACTACCAAGCGGTCTGAAGAATTCCAAATGGGTTGGTAGCTCTGATATTTATCAACTTTGACGTTTATAACCACAAATTACAAATTACATAAATTTGTTGAAAAATATAGAAAATGCAGTGTAGTTTGGTCGACGTAACCGTTTTCCTAGGTTTTGATAAAACTTTGCAAAAGTTTAGAATAGTGGTACACTATAGTCTGTCCAACGAATAAATAGATGACAGTTTTCTAACCAAATCTGCGCGATAAAAACTAGTACCAACCACCGCCAAATTTAAAATAGTTGTCATGATGCTAATTTCAAAATTCATTGTTTTTACAAAATTTACTGCAATAAAAATGGTTCCTATTACTTGATTATAGAAAGGGAATCAACAAACTGACTTGTTCGGTTTTTTATCATTAATTTGCTAGTGAAAGAGTAGAGAAAACCTCCAAAATCCTCAATTTTTTACACACTTTGAAGCTATGTGCCAGGTAGTCCTTCCGCTAGGAAATCGAGAGGCACACAAAACTTTATTAGCAGTCCAGTTGTTACAAATCTTTCATTATCAACATGCTAATTAGGAAACTTCGGTCAAGCTGACCAACAGATCTTCAATCTACTGATCATGAAACTGCAAAAAACTAGTAATTAGACACTACTATACCAACAAAACACAAGGAACAGTGCAAACAGTCGATCTTAAAGTGGTCAAGGATGACGAATGTCAGTGAATGTCAAATCAGTGACAAATTTCTAAAAAAGGCGGGAAATCGTAGTTGCATAACCAACTTAAATTGAGATTAATATCCCCAAAACGACGGAAAATTCTAGAGTATTTGAAGTTGTCATGTTTCATGCTACAAAATTCAAATCATCCTATTTACTCGCTGGATTTACTATAGCAACTCCCCAAAATTATAAAAAGATCTACCGTGCAGTTTTCGAGAAAATCGAAGTCAAAGTGTCATAAGAAAACAAAGTTTTTGCCGTTACAATTTTAACGCTTTCTTGGATTTTTATAAAAATCTCCCATAATATTATCTAGATGTTAAGAAGACACTAAGCATTAGCAAAATAAATTTTTACCGTACAGTTTTTTCTTAAAATAATAAAGAAATCTGAAAGTGACACTTCAACAGCCTACATATGTAGGTCAATGTGGCAACGTTGCCTGGTTGTCGCAAACGTATTTTGCAAACTACAGAGTGATTCTTATTAATATTAATCATAGATGGCTTTGCAAATTTTGACGTAGGGCGTAGTGCAGTTCGCTACTAATTGAACGTGTTACACATAAGCGTAGAATTGACGGGTGCATGTATTAATTAATTATTTTTCGGTAATATTAAACAATGAACTACTGCTACTTGTTATGCACCATTAATGCGAACTGAAATGATGCAAATCTAGTGTAGTCAAAGCACATTTTGGACATTTAAAATAAATTTGTTTTACCGCGAAATGTTACCACATGATACGCCATTGGGCTCCAACTTTGCTGTCACTGATCTGTCATCTGTCAAGTCAGGTGTGAGTGTTAGATTTGCGGATTGCTGTTGTTACAAAACACATGAACACTTTTTGGGAGCTTGTGTCATTGTTATGCCTGGTGACAAATAAAATAACGTCCACCGCTGCAAAGCACGAAGTTTTTTCTAACTTGAGCAAAATCGTATGGTGTAAGAAAACACATGTCCCAAAAATGTCAACGCACCCTTTGATTAATATTAATAAGAATCATCCTGTAGAAATAAGTTTCTTTCTCAACTTCGTAATCTGCACTAGTTGCCAATAAACGTCTCTAGGGCATTTTCCGGAACATTTTCGCAATCCTTTGTCAACTTGTCAATCTTCTTTATCCGCAAATTTTCCTTTCTGCCACCTGCCTTTAAATGTAACTACAGGGTGATTTTTTAAATACGGCAGGCGTTGTAGAATTTTTATTTATGAACCGATTTCAAAAATTAAAAAAACAAACTAAATGGTTTTTAATTTACTATAAACTGATGAATTTAGAATTTTTCTAAATGTCTTAGTATCTTTTGGGCGATATTCAACTTTCTTATTTTAAATTGGCACCCACATTTTTTTTGCATAATTTGGAACATATTAATTTTCTTGATTCCGAAATGTGTAATATGTTCTACTTTTACAAAAAAATATTTTTTAAAAAATTGTCAAAATTGAAAAAAATAGGCAATAAAAGTTAATAAAATCTAAGTGCATGGTGTCAATTGTGGCAATGAAAAAAACGGGATAGCGTTTCAACAGTATTTTAATTAAATTAGGTAGATGTTTTTTCTGATTTGTAATTATTATTGTCTTTTGTTATCAATAATTTCAAAAATCAATCCTTTCTGTTATTTGCTGCTTTTTGACATTACAATAATGGTATTGTGTTATTTGACAGCACACACCTTTAATTTTATAGAAAATTAATATCTTCCAAATTATGAAAAAAAAATATGGGTGCCAATTTAAAATAAAAAAGTTGAATATCGCCCAAAAGATACTAAGCCATTTAGAAAAATTCTAAAATCCTCAGTTTACAGTAAATTAAAAACCATTTAAATTGTTTTTTAAATTTTTGAAATCGGTTCATAAATAAAAATTCAACAACGCTTGCCGTTTTTTAAAAATCACCCTGTATATCAGACATCCTAGCAATTAACAAACAGAAATGTAATCTGGAAATGTAATTTGTCGCTCGCAGCGTTGTCAATACTACAACTGTCATGAAAGGTCTGAAGTTACCAACATTTAAAAAGTATCCGCAACAAACTTCAGCTCAATACTACCATACTACCTTAAAATATTTATATCTGCGTAATCTGGGTCAAAAATATTTTAAGAACTAATAGAATACTCCAATATTTGCATGTAAAAACACGAGAAGTTACAATATTTTGTTTATTAGTGACGAAGTGGTTGGAAACTTTTATTTTATTGTATAATTTACCTCCACTAAAACTTTATGAAGATTTATTTCCAACAATGCATATTTGACTTTTAATGTAAATCTGTAGAGGTCTGTTCATTGGTTGGCACAATTCCTCGTCACTAATTTTCCCACCAATCAAAAAATCTTCCAGTCTTAAAAATATTATTAGAATGTTAATTGCGTGTCGGTGATTAAGTTAATTTATAACATTTCTTTTCTAAAGTAATTAACCGAATGCACACAGAGTAAAACGTCATTGCCGACAAATAAGAATTCTAACGAGAAATATGAACGAAAATGATGAAGTATCTACGGGCTGTATTAATAACGTTCGATGACAAGATCATGTAAGTGATCTCACACACGTCCTTTGGAAGTTATCTTGGTATCTTGAGGCGTCCATCAGAACAATACAGGCCCAATGGCTATGATTGCTATTGAACATTGATTAATAAACTTCGGTAATGAGTGTTATAATTAGTTGCAGCAAATAGAGCCGAGGGCAGGGTCGTGCACTCCTGGGGAGAAGCCTGCTTAAGGCCCGACTCCACGGGAAGCCCGACTTCAGATTGAAACCCATTATTATATTGCAAAATGATGCACCACACGTAAATTCACTATTAATGTTGGAAAAACGAGCTCTGTTTAAGTGACAAGGCAGTCATTAACGGATAATAAAACGTACCATTCGATATAATAACCGAAAAATGAATTGTTTCTTTCTTTATTTTTCAGCGTTGGTGCAAAAAAGACTGCGAAGAGAGCGTCGTGCCCGTCGCCGACTCCAAGATCAATTGGAGGCGGAAGTCAAAAGACGCATCCAGATGGAGGAGGCGCTCAAAGCAGCGGGGGCAGGAGAGCAACTCAGGATAATTAATGGTAAGTTGCAGAACGTGCTTTGCCGTGATTGATTGGTAAATTACGTTGATTTTTCGCATTTTCAATCGAAGCCGAGACGTGTAAATGTCTGTAAACTGTGTTCTCTCCAACCGGAGTCTGTCAATCACAATAGGGTTGAACAGGCGGGGGCATGTTCTCCTGCTACCGATGCCCTGCAGGGAATCGAACTTTGAGATTGATCTCCTCGTAGATTACAAGACATTTGCCTTTCACGTATCGACTTATTAATTTTCGTTCCAGAAAATATATCGCAGAACGAGCAGAAAATCAACAACCAGAAAGTGACCACGAGTTCGACCGCGAATCAGAGTATCACGACGGAACGCGAAAGAGTTTCGGAACGTGTGGAACGGATTGAAAGAGAACAAGTGAGTCCACCACCGCCATATGGACAGCAAAGTGTCCGGGAACCACCGCCTCCACCTGAAAACAAACCTTGGGGCTATTCCGGAATCGACCTCATGAATACTGGAGCCGCCTTCTGGCAGAATTACTCCGGTGAGTTGCAGTTTTAATAATAAAAGTGTTTGTGCCTGCTATTAACATTTATTACGCCATCTCCAAGTTACAACCCGAAGAAACTGCGGTGAACTCGAGCGGACGCCGGCAAATAACTCCTTTCTTCTCGCGAACGATCTAAAATAAGAATTCGGCTAGTTTTTTCGACGCCCATATAGGTCTTTGTAATTAAATTATTACAACGTGAGATTACCGAAATGAGGTGGAGGCTCTCGACGTTGTACCGTGAAAACGAATCATTTGTGATTTTTAATAGAAGTTGCCACAAAAGCAAACAATGAACTAGTAGTACCGCTTTGAAAAATTCAGGGCACAATCGAAGTACCGATTCATTCTTACATATAATTTCGAAATTAAACGCCTGTTACGCACAATGCCAGGTAATATTTAGTGCCTGAGATGGAATTAAAGACGAAATAAACATTAAATAGTTGAAAGGATTCAATTTACAAGTTGCTCTCCGACAATCAGGATAACTTCCCAGAAAATGAGCCTTTCGATTTGATACGCTTTGAATGGCATGCCGAATGTTGTGGTTGTATGATGGGACGTTCACATTATCGGTAACGTCGCCGGAAACCACCCAACAGCTGTCTACCGTTACACTTTTACATTTTATCACCTGTTATTTTTCTTGATTTAATCCACTGGAAGGAAACGCCCATGTATAAATATATTTTAACGGGTGGCGATCAAATTTTAGTACCCCGCTGTGATTTTACATTTATTTACCTAAGCGTATTTTTTCTAACGCCTAAACTCAAAAAACCCATTGCGAAATCATTGTCGTTTAATTCCCAACATCAAAAAAGAAAAAAAAACTATCTTGGCCTCCAGTGTTGCAATAGAATTTTTGTAATTCAAAATTTGTACATTTTGGTGTTGATTTTGATCTACCCTTTAATCCTGATGCGCCTCTGCAACTTCTGCAACTTCATCCAGGAAGCAAGAACCACACACTCACCTACTTTTTTGCACTGCAACACCTTAAAAACTTATTTGAGTCTTTTGCGAAACTTGAGATAAATTAAAAGTGGAATTAAAATCTTGAAATCTGCAAAATTGAAAGAAATCTTTCTCCAGCTAATATGTTTGCTGAAATCTGATATCGTCGGCTTAAGTTGTTAAGTTGCCAAGTCCATTTTTTAACAAAATGCGTTTTCAGTTTTATGAAAAAGATAACAAAACGGTAGAGCGTTGGATTCTTTTATATGTTTATTATTTGAGCATTAATAAATTTTCTACTTTTATTTTCTAAATTTTCATACAGTATAATAATCGAGTTGTTCATTAAACATACGTTTTGAGCACCAGAATTAGTAGGAACGTTTTTAATTCAAAATATGTGTACCTATAAAAACTTTAACAAAATTTATCAACATCTTAACAATAACAAATGTTAATATTAAAGGAAATTGAAACGATCAACTTTTATTAGACATAATTATTACATACAAGTAACTATTTTGTAGTAGAAAATATGGTTCCCATTTAATTATTTTTTGGTCCCAAATTTTCTCTGCCACTTGAGTTTTTTGTTTCCTTAATTATGACAGATTTCATTGCAAAAGAATTTATTTCAAGCATTTTTCTTAATGGTGACAAACACTACTATTTAAAAACAAAAAGTTTAACTCATAATTTTATTGTTGCTCTAAGACTGACTTAAATCTCATTAAACTACATCAACCGTTATTGTCATAAAATTTCAAATTTTATTTTTTCTAACTTTTTTAACATTGAAAGCAAAAATACGAAATACAGTTTACCAAACGCTCTAGTGCGGTTATAGCTTTGACTTTTTAAATCGTTTACAGCCACCTTATCACAAATTCCCATAAACATAATAACGCTCAAATGGTTGGGTCTCATCTAATAAATATTTTTTCCCCAGCTGGTCAGTCTTAAAAATCAACTCCTTACAGGTCTACATTTCGAAGTGATTTTGTTACTCAACTGATCCAAACTTACTCAAATTGATGATAAACGCAATTATATTAATTGGGGATACTAAAGAAAAAAATACGTGGATTGGAACATTTGGAAATTTGTGGAGTTTATAGTCTTGACTGTTTTATTAATAGTACCAATTTAGAAAAAATTTAACCAAAAAGGAGTATATTTAGAAATTTTTATTTAGACAACTGAAAATGTCAATTTTTTCAACACTGTAATTTCGTTATTTCTAGTGCGAGAGGAACGAAATTTATGCATGTTGTATCTTTTGTTTTTAGATTTTTTTATTTAGATCAAAAAGTTGAATATTTACAAATTTTCGTTTTAAGACCAAAAAAATGCCGCCAATTTTTTTTTAATCCTTTAATTTCTTTATTTTTTATGTGATTTTAACGAAATTTGTGGAGATTATCCCTCTCGACTGCCTTATTAGGAGCGTCGATTTAGAAAAATTTAGACCGAAAAAGAGAATTTTTAGAAATTTTGATTTCGAGGGGCCAAGAAAAATTTTTGTTTTTTAACCAAAAATTTTTAAGGACCTGTAAGTTCTTCATTTTTAATGCCACTATATCCAAATTTGTGGAGTTTATAGATCTTGACTGTCTTATTAAGTGTATCGATTTAGAAAAATTTAGACTAAAACGGAAAATATTTAGAAATTTTTATTTGGACAATTGTGAAAACGTCAATTTTTTTCAACACTGTAATTTCGTTATTTCTAGTCCGACAGGAACGAAATTTATACCCCATGTTGTTTCTTTTGTTTGTTTTAGTAATATCACTAATTTGCAAAAATTTTGATTAAAAAGTCGAATTTTTAGAAATTTTCGTTTTAAGACCATAAAAATGCCACCAATTTTTTTTAAGATCCTGCAACTACTTTATTTGTTATGTGATTTTAACGAAATTTGGGGAGATTATCACTCTTGACTGTCTTCTTTACAGTGCCGATTTACAAAAATTTAGAGCGAAAGAAGAATTTGTAGAAATTTTTATTTCGAGAACCTAAAAAAAAAACAAAAAAAACTTGAACGCGGTTTAATTTCCATTTTGGTGTCACAAGAACGAAATTTGTGGGCGTTATTTTTAAGAAAAAATAGTCCATAAAAGTTGTTGAATTTGGGTTAATTTTAATATATCTTTGTTAGACATTATTTCTAATAACGGTTTATCTTAATTTTTGTAAAAACATTGTTAATTTTTTTTTGAAGTTTTTATTACTAAGTGGGACTTAGGTCCAGATAATCTAATTTTTCTTAGAAGCATAAGGAACCAAGTGTAAAAATATGCCCAAAAAAATATTTTTGGATCAAAAATTACGACTATTACGCACGATTTGAAATAAATAGTCATCAATAACTCGCAATTCGCTTTTAAATTGCATATTTAAAAAGAGATTGAGAATATTTATTGCGGTTCATTTCAAGCCAGATGAGACCCAACCAGTTGAGGGTTATTATGATAATGGGGGTTTGCGGTTAGGTGGCTATAAACGGTTTAAAAAGTCAAAGCCATAACCGCACTAGAGCGTTTGATAAATTGTAGTTTTAAACCTTTTAGTGATTAACTGATTAGAACACTTTTTTTGACTGGACAAGAACTTAATTGCTACCATGGAAGTGGAAGGTGACAAAAAATTAACTTGATGGATAAAAATATTAAAATTATCTCAATTGGTGTGTACCTACTTCGCCCAAAATTCTTATTTGAATGTACGGAAGACGGTAATAAATTTAATCTAAACCATCTAAGCATAAATGGGCCCCACGATGGCACCCTGCAAACTCCCGAAAATCTAGATCTTGGTGGGCCATCTTCATAACCCAAGCGTTTGTTTTCCTGCTGCGACCATTACCTTATTCAAGTCAGTTATCTCCGACCTTAATATTGCAAACGCCTACTGCAGTCCATGAATTCTAAGCATGCCTTGGCATCTGTGTACCGACTTGATCCTGTTGAGAAATGTTCCTGCGACACTCTTGAGATATCGTTCCTGCTAACTTACTACGTTGCAGTATAATTTCCCCGGAGTTTCGTTGTTTACATAATATGTTTATGGTATCGTTCTTGTTTATTCACTAGTGGACGGATGGATGTTAATACGAGCGCTTGCGCCACGACGATATTGAAATTTGAGCTTCTCAAATATGTTCAGGTACACTTTAAACAATTGATGCTATGTTAAGATGTGCTTACTCAAGCGAGCTAGTGCTACAGACTGCAATAATTGTATATGATGAAATCGTAACGACCGCTGAAACTTGGAAACTTCACCTGACCGTGCAAATTTTAAAGCAACCAACCCCTCGACTTACAAGTTTCGTATTACATGTTGCAAGATTTTTTAAAGATCTGCGAACGTTAATAAAAACTAAATTAAGAGGAATTATCGAGATAAGGGTAACGGATCGGGCGACATTACCCAGAAGCACGTCAAGGGCTTTTCATGTTTGTGGTGCATTTCCATATTACTATGATTAACGTGCTTGTATAATAACAATAAATTGCGACTTTTATATAGACGAGAGCTGAAATGCTAAATTAAATTAATGCTTCATTAGATTGTATTTTTTACAACCATGCGCAATCGTAAATCTCTTTCTTTAGTAGCCAGGCTAATTATAATAATTTCTCGAAAGGCAAAAGTAGTTTGTTGTAAAATTGACGTTCGACATTCTGAGAACCGACCGATTCTTCGTTTCTGCAATAAGTTCCCGTCTGATAGTTCGCATAATGCGTGGGTTTATAATCCATAATAATCCCGAGTGATTAGAGTTAATTCAATAGGAATCCTTTCCTTGGCGAACAATAGTTGTAGTCGATGAAGGCACGTAGGGTTCCGGTAATGGGTCCCAAGACGGTGATGCGAGACTTGTCCGGACTTGCGGTCGGACTTGGCCGGAGTCCGGTCCCCGGGCGCGTGGACAAGAGGAAGCCGGCACAATATTAACTAATTACCTATTCATTACGGCTTAAAGTGGCAAGTTGGTCCTGAATTATTCCCAGCTCCGGAGGCCAAGTTCCGGAAGTGAGGTAAGACGCAGAAGCTCGCCGGAAGCCTCTCTAATGGATGCCCAACTTACTACACCAACTTCTATGCTTTATTAGGATTGATTGGTTCCTGATATCATCGCACTTGCCCGAACTTGCCGAAGAAGCATTTCGCGCACCTCCGGAGACAATTAATTACCCACAAACTCGAATTAAAGAAAATAAAACATTTTTACAAAGAGGGTTTTATTTTTAAAATGTCCATTTAGGAGCTTTCGTGTTTGTTTCAGTATGCGAGATCTCGAAGATAATTGTATTTAGCGTTTGCGACCCTCTCTTGGGGTCGTCCTGAGCAGAGTGCCGTTGGCAAAACGATTTAAATTCAGATATTATTGTCGCTGTGTGAAATCAGAGATGAATTCTATGACTACAAAGTGAAGTCATTTTACTGTAACTAAATAAATGGAAAATTGTTAGGTGTCTCACCCTCGCGCGTTACAGTTTAATCTTGTACACGAGTACCGCACAAATTTGATAAAGAGCAAGTTCGTCTTGAGAAGAAGAGAAAATCGCGCGAGAAATTATAGACGCAGAAGTAAAAGATACGCATCTATAACCGATTTGTTGCTTCCCTCCAAGGTTGGAGGTTTTTGTGCTTCGTACCACACAAGTCGTTGAGGCAAATAATACCATCAGATGGTTCTTTGACGCGGATCGATTTTTTGGTCGTTTTTGCCTTTAATAAAAAGCCGCATGACTGTGTTAACCACTTTTCAGATATTTCACATTCTTGCGTGTTTCATAGACTTCATGATTCCCTGAAGTGTCAACAATGCTCATGATAATGCACAATTATTAGCCGTTTACGGAGGCTCAGCAATGAAGCCGAATTATAATAAGTTGTAATAATAGTTAGCGCGTGTCTAATTACATCATTAATACACATATGCATCTTGGACCTTAATTAGTTACGTGATTCGATGCGACCGGAATGGAACTTATTATCGGATATCGCCATGTCATAGCCGGCCTATTACCAGAGCGCTCACTTCAAATGCGGCATTCAATTAAAATTTCTCAAATATCAATTATTACGTGTCTTCTTTATTCTACGATTACTTTGTATTGTCCACGGTGAACTCTACCACCTTGTTTACCAGAAAAACAGTTATGTTTAGTGTCGCTGCTATTTTCGATACCAACTTGTGCATATTTGATGGCATGTTAGGCCGCCGCCACAAGTTGATCGTTGAATATTTATGTCGAAAATTTACACGAAATTCCTCAGTGGTTTCGTACCTAGGACCCTAACAATCAAAGATTAATCATCCCCAAAATAAACAGGACAAACTCGATGCCGACTTATAAAACTTCTTAATTAAAACCGGAGGAGTGTATCTAAAGGATTACGGAGGGCACTTGCCGACGCAAACCGTCGTACTTCACCGATTCAAACGGCAAGTGACAACGGCACAACGAGGCGAGAAATTGCAACAGTAAAGATAACATCGTGCTAAATAGCCGCGGGCCAGAATCCCTGTTCGGGATAATGGCATTGCAGCCTAGCTAAATTAACTCCCTTCGACTGCGTTAAGCGGTTTGTCCGTCTGTCTATTTGTGTTCGCAACTCCATTTAAATAAAGCCGTTTGGCCATTAGTGACATTTTCCTTTTCTTGCAGAGTCCCTCGCGCAAGAACTCGAACTGGAAAGAAAATCTCGCCAGCAACAAGTTGAGAGAGACGTGAAGTCGCCGCTACAAGACCGTTCCGGGTATTACAAGAATTCCGTGCTCTTCACCAGCACAGCAACCTAAACATAACGTACGACTCGATAGATTATGCTTAGATAAAGTAAAAGTAGGGTTTAGCTCAGTCGTACTGTGCTTAGCAATGTTTCTCTTGATTATTGGTATTAAGTTTGGATCGTTTTGAACGAACACGCTGTAGATATTAGTTGAGTTTTGTCAAATTTATATACTAAATACGTCCATTATCGTGGAGCATATCAAATTATTTTAGTTAGTTTGTTTTAAGACTGATTTTGGGCATGAAAAAAAATCGATTACTCAGAGAGCGTTTACAATTTTAGTACTCATTGTTGCTCAGAATTCACTGATTGTACATAAATGCACAATGATGCAAGTGTATATAATTTCTATTTTGTATCTCGTTCGATTCTTTTGTGATTGTTCAAACTATTAATATTATCGCTTTACGTGTAAATATTCTGCATCAGTTTAACCTGTAGAAATTTTCATGTGTGTATAACAACGCAGATTGTACATTAAATTTTTATAAAGTTTAAAGTTTTGCATATCCTTGTAAACTTTCATACGATTGATAAATTTGGTTTGTTTTCGTTACTTTTGCACATTGTAGTCATGTATTTTCTGACGAAAAAAGTATACGCCATTTTGACAATCATTGTCAGAAATTTTTAAAGTGAACGTGTTTGTTACACTCAGTATTATCTCAATAGGTGCAATACTGAAACCACAAAATGTACGAATATAGTGTTCTTTATGATAGCACATTTTTTTCTTACTTGCTTATATCATAAATAGGCTAATTTATAAACATTCGTGTTAGACTATGTAAGAGGCAGTGTGTATGTATTTATTGTAAATATATGTATGTGTGTGCCTTGTAGAAAATAAAAAAAATAAATAATTGTATACTTGCGTTAAATCCGACACCTTCCCCCACGGATAAAAAAAAAGTAATTACAGTTGACTGCAGCAGATATGTTTATGCGAGTGAGAAAAACTGCAGAAAAAAAAATCATTTCAATGGCAGCGTTCCGGAATAGTGCAAGTAATGGCTCCAATTTACATGAGTATAAATAGTCAGAGTAAACAATCTTTTGTAGTCTACAATTAAACGCCATAGTTCCCCCATCAACACTATGCAAATCAAGTCTGCCAACATCAAGTGAAATGACCAGGACGCCAGCTAATTATCATCAATTCGACAAAAAGCGTTACTTCTGCTGTGGTTTCCGTCCAACCATCTGTAATCACGCGGAATATCATTAATAAAATATCGATTGCACCGTAATTTTTCAATAGCACGACTATTTCCATAAAGTAGTTGAACGAGTCAAGTCAATTAATGCAATTAATCTAATTGCCACAATCATCAATCTCATCAATCATTGTAATCAATAAAGAAGTTGAAGGTTGTGCGCTGTTTTGTATTAACAGAAATCCAATATAAGAGGTGCGATTGTCCCTGAGCGAGAATTAATGAATACCGACAAACAGATCGCAATGTCCAGCCCATGATTCCAATGAGTCCTGATAATATATACAGGAATTAGCATATTGAAGTCACAGAGGCGTAATCAGTGCAGGCAGTCAAGCGAAAGATTGTCTCCCCATAACATTAGCCGTCGTTGCTGCTATTACTACTTGTTTTCTTAAATTTACCGTTGATTGCTCGGCATTCGATCAATTTAATGTAATCTGACGGATTGTTTATTGAAAATCAACGCGAAGGACTCGAAAATATGTCATTACAGGACTCACGACCTCGGTGTCAACAAAAATTTATTGTGTAATTCTCCAGATAAACGAATTCCTGCAGAATTGTACCTTCCAGCCTCACGCAGTGCTATGTCTCAGTTGATAGCAATTAACACTTGGGGAATAATTTAGTGTTTTGTGGTTGCTATAATGACGACATAAATAATTTTTGAGCCTCTAAAGTGCCTCTCACCCTTAAATATAAAGTATTGTGGATAAGGGAGAGCTAGCAATGTATGTAAGCTTCTTCAAAAATCCAACTCAATTTCTGTGTTCAAAGGGCACTCGAAATAAATGCTAAAAGCGCACCGCGTTTTAATCAGTCGATGTTTAATGAATCTGATTTCGTCGGAAAATAAACAAACCTGGTGCGAGCGAAAGCGTGTTCGGATGGTCTTTTCGACACTTCCAAGTGAATTTTAATTTGATTAGATTTTCTGTATTAAATTTACATTTTTTGATTAAAGAAAATTAAAATTGACTAGATCTGTTTGATAGTAGAAGCGTCAGGGATGAAGTTAAATTTGTTTTTATTAACGTTCTTTATTATCAGTATTTTAGACCGAGGAGATATATAAAAGCTTCATCAATTCTGAGTGAATTGTATCAAAACATATTCCGAGGCTGAAGAATAAATCACGAGTAGAATCCATTACGAGCCTGAATTAACGTCATCTTGAAAAGAATTAAACGAATGGAATTAATTATAAGATTGATGGATTTCTCAAATATCTACCAACCATCCTGCGGTGTTTCCAAGATTTCGACTTAATCACCTCCATTTATTTTAAACTTATTACGTTTTATCATTATATAATCAATAATCCCTCGACGCAGGCCGAGAAAATGCCGCTCTATAGAGAAAATTCAAAAATAATAAACATCGAGTTCTTTCATTCGGAGCTAATTAGATAGAAAAAATCTTGGGGAAGGATTTACCCGGTCGATAGCCGCAGAATGTCTAAATTCGTGATTGAAATTTAACGAAATGGAATATCAAATAACGATGTCCAGTTGGAAATTTTTCCCGTAATGGAATTTGCTACTGGAGATTACGAATTCCAAAGGGGATGTTTTTTAACAAAACGAAATACGGTTTCAAGTGATGATCGACAATATTTTCGACTGGCAAACATTTCCGAACTAAAAGAATGCGATAACATGTTTTGCTGAAATTAACTATTGATTTTATTATGACCGTGTTTCAAGATCATGCCGGAATTTCGGAGATAGGGTTTCGACATAATGGCGAAGACGGTGTTCCCGAATAATAATTAAAATCCCCGACCTTATTTATTCATTTTGCACGTAAACGGTAAGTTTTCAAACGAAAACATAATATCTAAATTTGGTTGATTAACGTCGGCTGGAGCAGACTGATAATGAATGCTAAAAGAAGTATCTATTAAAACTTTGAGTACAATGGAGCCACAAAGGGCCGCTGCTATTGTGAGCATCAATACGAGCGGTACACATCACCTCAATTAAAATGTAATAAGAATCTCCTCTTAGGTATAAAACTCATTAACACTGCGCAAAAAGGGGGCCGATAAATTAAAATTACTTGAAAAAGTTTTTATTTTTACAAACTTTATCCCGGCCGCAAATTCACCTTTGTTGCTCAACTTACTCACCTTAAACCGATTTCGATGTTCGTTCAACGGCTTTGTCGTAAAAAGAATATTACCATTCTCTTTCATAAATAATACCACACTTTCCCTCAGGATCACAAATACAACTTCATATATATTGATAATTACTGTAAATAAGAGCTTAAAGCTCGTTTTTCTACCTTCTCAACTATCCCTGGCGCAGCCCCTAAAATATCGAATCGTCTCTCCCCGAGATTATAAATAGAAATAACAAATAACATTGTTTTGATCTCAAAGAGATCGACTCAGTGAAGCGGCAGACTTTTATAGAAGTTATGAAAAAGCTCATGAAATGCTATTGAATTGGCATTCCAAAGTGAGCTCCTTGACTTTCATATTACTTTAAAATATGGAAGGAACAAATATCTAAATAAAAAAAGCAAAAGCTCTCTCACAAAACCGAAAATCTGGTAATTGTAGGCTTCATCAATACTTGTCGCAATCAACCAAAATGAATGATTGTGATCCGGAATGTTTTATAGCAAACTTGTGTGCCAGCCAAGGATTAATCATATGCAAATCCCTTTCGATTTTACAGAGATAACACAAAGCTCATTCGATTTGAACATTCGGACCAGCGATAATTAACTTTACCTTTAGTGCATGCAGCCACACCGAAATCAGGCGCGTGTGTATGAAACCTGTTATGCAATTTAACGTCGAAATTGTTGTAATTTATAGCCGGCAATGCATCAAATCGGCGATGGCTATTTCACCCGGACTAAAACCAATAAAAGAATCATTATGCAAGAACGAGGGTAAATTTGGTGGCCAACGGCGCTGCACTCGTATTTATCAGCATATTAATAAAAATAGCGAGGGGCCGTCAAAGAATGCGATGTTCGTCATCAGAGTGTAAGAAATATAAATGAGGGCATGAAGCGTTTGTTGGGGTTAATATTCGTGTTTCCGGTCGGAAAAATCATGAATATGTTTCATTTTTATTGGCCATTTATATCTGAATTTGTACCAACATTAGATTTCAGCGTAGAATACAGAACAGGGCTGCTAGGCCTAAACGGACCATAAAGAAATGTATTCGTGGAGGCTGCACTCTCCCCGGTAACAAATATTTGCATTTTAATAGTTTCTCTTGCTGGATCTGAAGCTTTGTTTATTTGAAATGGAAGATGTGATTACAGGATGCCCTCAAAAGAAATTTCAATATCAAAGAAGATAAAGCTTTTGGGGGTTTATTAGCAGTTTTAACATTTAGCCAAATTCCTTCCCGGTGGATGGAAAAAATAGGATGCGACCTTTCAAAATAATTTCTCGCCCACGCCCCGTTTTTATTTCCACCTCAATTTTATTTTTAATGCCGCAAAATCGCTGAGTGTGACTTCCTGACCGTAAAATGTGAACATAATGATGATTCGATCGCCACTTAAATTTAAATAAAACAAACATTTTTCTCCCGCAGCAAACTGTAAGCTTCTGAAATCTTGTTACTTCAACGACATCGGAATAAATCGGTTGCCAATAGCGTCACACATTTGAATAGCAATTTGGCATGGGGGTGAAATTCTAATCAGTTTTTACGACAGCATTTTTATAATAACGTGCTGTCTGTATGCTCTTTCAGTGCCTGCTCCATAACAGAATTGCCTGCAGTCATTTATACAGCAATTTAGATAGCTTTCCGGCCGATAATTTACCACGGAGAAATTAGTAATCGAATTTTTAAATATGAAAGGTTTTCTAAAGAGATTTGATTGTTTCTGTAGTGGCCAGACGCCTTTATCTCCGTCAATATCCTTTTCGGTCAATTTCATATCCGGAACATTTTAGGATATTGAAAAATGAGGGCCACCAGGGAACGATACATCGTCCAAAAAGATAGCAATGGGCAGGCCTTCCATTCAGACGGACAGCCGAAGGGTGCAAGGGCACAATGGAATATTCTCTTTAAATAGATATGTTGGCAATTATTTATCGATTAGAAAGATGCGCCCTCGGGCGTCTTCGCAAAAAATGTAATCAAAGCACGCGTTACCAAATTTATATAAATTACAAAAGCTTCTTATATTTCTCGTCATTTTTTTACACGGCCGACGATTCTATCGTTTAAATATGCATTTCTCCCTAAATGAAGCCAACAAAGATATTAGCAATTATTTATCGATTAGAGAAGCAAATCCCCGGAAATCCCCGAATTAGTTTTGTTTAGGTGGGTGAAGGAGCGATTTGATCCGGACTTTAATCCTGCTAGCGGTGAGCATCTTTACCCTGACCGCAAGTTCAGGATCTTAGAGGCATTAAGCTCAAGTTTACAACTAAATTCCTCACTTGGTAATTTTGACTGTTTGGATAACAAGAAAAAAAAATCCGACCCGAGTTAATTCGGATTTGGAATTGCGTTAAGATATCCATAAACGTGTCGGCAAGTCTGGAGGATAGACACATCAAAGCGACATCAGCTTGCGCTAGATTGCTCTCAATAATTACTATGCAAAATTATTAGCATATTAATTAAAGAAAATGTAATTAAAATTGAGTTGTGTCGAATAGGAACGCGATTATCATAACTGAGTTGGGAGCGAGTTCAAAATATGTCCACCATTGGAAAAGTGATCAAAAGTGAGACGTAAATTGCTACTGGAACATCTTTTGACGCCTTCATTTAAATACACCGAATTTAGATTCTGGTTTTTATCACTTTTGCATTCGTTTGCATATTAATGGACGGCACACGTGCTTATCACTGATAAATTATTTATAGGCGAAATACGATACAATTAAAAAAACCAACAAAATTTCACCACAAATTTTCAACTTCTCGGAAACTTCAAACGACACCTGCCGTCGTTGTCTAAACGACTGTCAAAATTTATATAATTTAACAAATTAAGTCCCGCTCCGAAAAATAAATAAAGCCATGAAATTATAAAGGAGCGATAATCGCACCCGATTACAAGTAATCATTGTTCTTTACTTCAAACCCATTCAGTCTTTTAAGTGTCTGAATTTTGACCAACCGTCAATGTGATAAATTATGTATAAACTGTGCCGACCAATTTTTAAATATACTCAGTTCGTAAAATTAACGAGAGTTGATTCTATGCAATTAGGTTCGTTATAAAACATTGGTATCGAAATCACGTCCACACTTAGTAATTCAAATTACCACCGTTATTTAAATAATTCCGTCGTTCCCAACGGAAAATAATTGTGTTGTACATGTTCTTGTTAAAAATTAACGTTAAAGGTAAATTAATCCGAAATTTTGCAATCTTAGTAATTATGTTGACTTAATCAAACTATAAAAAAGCATCTGATAAAGGCAGTAGAAAATTGAGTTTGAAATAAGCCGTTAAAAAATTGGTAATACATGAAATCAAAAAGCATTTTATGTGCAAAAATAAACAGCTGCCCTCGGTAGGTTTTATTGTGTAAATTTAATCAAGACGGTCTTTAGGCGTCCATATTTTTTTCCCAAAAAGGTTAATGAGTCACATTAGCTAAAACCCTGTAATTTGTTTTATAAATAATAACGGCTTCATTACAATGTTTAAGAGTCGGTATGTCTTCATTCCTTACATATGCAGTAGTCCACAAAACTGCCCGGATCCTCATTAAATCAGATTAAAAATCAACGATAATTTGCAAATTTTACAGACCACCGACGTCGAAAAAACAAAGCTAAAAATACACACCCTAATTGTTCGATAAACCATCAACTTTTTTTTTTTTCATTATAATTAAACACATTATATCGAGCTCCAAACGTGTCAATTTATCGATTGTATTTCTGTTTTCATTTATTTTCGAATGTCACGTTCTCTCAGATATTGTATTTTCTATAACAAATCAATTAATCATGTAACAGCCTTGTGACAATACACGATAAAACTATTGTCAACAACTGTCGTCGTATTGCATTAACCATTTTTCATAAAAAGTTAGGGCTTTGTTCTCACACTGTTGTGTTGTTGTGTGGTCGTGTCGATCGTTCGATACCTGAAATTATTCCAAATTGTTCTCATTCGATTTGGGTTATTATCTGTTTCGTCACATTAACACTAATTTCAATTAGTGAGTACAGGTTCCGGTCGGGTTTCATTCATCATTTTTTATTTTAAATGGCATTCGTTAAATTGTTATATTCTTGGTTTGGGAAAATTTTATTAGAAATATCGAATAAACGTAGATTTGATATTTGCGGAACAAACATTAAAAAAAAGTTTTTGGAGTTTATTAAAATTTGGACTTCAAACAGAACAAACAAAGTACCATCTTTCGTAATTTTCGAAATATGAAACAGCGATATTTCCAAATCGCTAAAATTTTAATCGGCCATTTGTTGAGTGAGGTACGAGAATTTGGATTAAGCGCAAAATTCTGCCTATAATGAACACCAATAACGTAAGTTTGCTTTACTAATATACTAAAATTGACCAAAATGAGCTTTCAGAAGATCATTTTGAAATGATTTTGATTTTTTTAAGGTGAAAACGACGTTTGATGATTTTATCAAAAGAGCAGCTCGAGTTTTGACTTCTGTGTGAAATTCTGCGTTAAATAAGCACAAATAACTTAAGTTTACTTCACAAATAAACACAAACGAAATATGTATTCACCGAATTAGGTGTACAGAAAGTCATTTAAACGAGCATTTTGGTTTAATTTCTTTAAGTTATACATAAATGAGACCTACAAAGTGGAAAAATCTCAAATCGGTAAGTGAAATAGTTTATGAAAAAAATCAAAAATCACAAATAAGTGAGATTTACATCGAAATAAATTTACATATTTTGAAATTTTGAGTCGGGAATATGTAACAACGAATTCTTATCTTATTTTTGCCCTCTAACGACAATTTGAAACTTGAATCACTTCTCATTTGGTTATTTGTTGACGTCCGTAAACAATTCATACAGTTTTGAATTCTGTCTTAAATTCTACGTTAAAATAGCATTAATAACTTGAGTTTTTAACGAGCATTTTCGAAGAAAAAACGACGTTTAACATTTTTGAGTTATACACCAGCAACACTTGTGTCTACCCCCAAAATCGTCTTTAATTTTAAAGATAAAATTTTGAAAATTTGCATACGCTCACAGTTGACAAGGCTTTAGAAGCTGACGCAAAAAATTGTTTTTTATCACTGACAGTTTTGGCGTCGCGACGCCTTCAAAACGTAATTTTTAGTTAATTGTGAGAGTTTGTGATATCAACCCCTAATTTAATTTTTTTCAATATAAATGTGTTAAAAATATCTCAGTTGTTATTTTAGATCAATGCAAATTGTCGGCAAAATTTGAGAAAAAAATGCTGTTTTATCAAGTTAGTTTCCAATTTCATTACTTCAAAATTGGGAACTACGTTTACACCCATCTGTCAACATCTTGTGTCACAAATGACATCTATCCTTTGGTTCGCTTTAAATTGTTACAAAAGTCTTACTTGGTGAAATTGTCGTTTGGTCGATGTTAATTAACCATTTCTGGTGTCCATAAAGTCCAACATGCCCGTGTTAATCAAAATTAACCTTTATAAGAGTGTAAAAAGTGTAAACGTAGTCATAAATTTGAAAACTAACTGGATAAAACAGCGTCTTTTTCTCAAATTTTAACCACAATTTGCATTAGATTTAAAATAAAAACTCAGATATTTGTATCAGTTATGTTGAAAAAAAAAATTGAATTCGCAAATATTTCCGCAAAAATTTAAAAATCGCTGAAAATTATACTTCTTAGGCGTCGCGACGCCAACCAAAAAATTTTATCTTTAAAATTAAAGACGATTTTAGGGGTGGACACAAGTGTTGCCGGACCCTGTATATCAACCGAAAAAACAGCTGAAAATCTATCATGTCTCAAAATTCCAGATCCATAGAACGAGAAGTTTCGAAGAAATAGTCAAAAAACGAAATATTCAATTTTTTTCATGAAATGGATCGGAATTTTTTTCTCGATTAAAATTGACCATCGCATTTTGCATATCTGAAAGCGGATTTTAAACAAAATAAGCGAGATTCTATCTGTCTCAGTTTCGAAAATATGGCACATTAAAAATTTTGAAAATAACCAACTATCTGAAACTTTAATCGGCCATAGCTCAGAACTTCTAGTCCAGATTCAAAATTTGCGTAAAATGAGTACCTATAACACAGGTGTTTTTAAAATGCTTGTTAAAAAAGTGTGGTAATTTCTTGTCACAACAGTTTTAGTAAAACTCTTTTCTCTTAATAGGCATTTTTCACTCAAAAATTTTAATAAATGTGCTTGTGAGCCACTGATTTAAACAAAATCGAGTGTTGGTTGTTTTGGAAACAAGTCATTCCAATTGCGTGTTTGGCCAGTAGTGTAGAAAGTACGTGGATTCGGGTTATTTTACCTTGACAGCTTTTGATTTAAAAATCGTTTTTATACCTACTTTGTACTCTTTCTGGAATAGCGCAAAACTGTTTTGTACATGCATTTCAAAAACAGCCTGTAAAATATTGCAAGATTAAAAAATGTCTTAATGTAATTTAAAAAAAAAATAACGACATTTCTTCACTTATTGCTACTTATAACCGAACTTTCCTCACAATGGAATGGTCCGCTTAATTTAAAAAATCGGCAAAATTACCTTGTTTTTGCTTTTTTTGACTAGAACAAACGCTCAAAACAATGAAAATATTTCAACGAATATTTTGAGCACTAATGTTGGGATAAAAATGGTAAAAATTGCGTGTTTATTGCTTATTAAAACACCCGCATTTTGAACCAAATCACTTGCAACTTAACTGGCAATTGACAATAATTCGAGAAAAGCCCAGACAGAGTTCTAGGGCGGAACTTTCAAATTTGAGTTTTTTGAAGTTGTGTGAAAATAGTTTCATCACTAAATTTGAGAGTTTGAGAAAAAACAAATAAGGCTAAAGATGTTCAAGGGAGATTCTAGAGATTTTAACCATTCTATCAGAGCACGGCTTTGAAAAATTAAAATTAAAAAAATGAGTTTTTAGAGATTGTAAGTAAGAACTAATAAGTTTAACAAATTAATGTTAAGCCACATATTGGGGCAACAAAATTATTGTTATTTAGCTCATTTTTATAGCAGCGTTTGGCTTGTGTTTCTTAACAATTCTTAACAATAAATTTTTGTGTTTAATTTGGTATTATTAAATTTTTAATTGTTTTAAATTATTGCAATGACAAATTTGTGTTTTCAGATTGAAGAATTTGGCAAATATGAGAATTTAACGTTTTGGCGCATCCACCATTTTTAACTAATTTTAAAAATTTGTTCGAGTTTATAACAGTTGATAGAATTTTTCGTTTTTATGTTTTCATAGACAAAATTTTAATAGAAAACAATAGCGAAAATCGTAGCAGCGCTACCTACAATGTCAAACGCATCTAATAAGGAAAGGTAAGCAAAAGGTGATCTGTAGAATCTAAAATAAAATCAAATATTTTTGATGACTTCATATTTCAATCTTTTAAGAATTCCTCCCTTGCCCTTTTTCGATTAGGTCAGCTGTTATTGAACGGTCGTAAATAAGTAACTAGAAATCGCATTAGAAGACGTTTGCCGGGGGAGAGGCAGGGATTAAGGAATCAAAGCATATCGTGTGCGATAATCGCGACTTTACGGTTAGAATCCGGCATATCTCACCGTAACGCTGATGACTGCCTCCGAAATGAACTTTTCTCGTACTTATGACGCCCCTCTTTTACGTTCTAAACTCATCATCAAAGTAGCCGATGAACTCGCGTCGCCGACTTGCCAACCGCAGGAAAAAAACAAACGCGTCTTAACTGAAACAATTGACAATCGACACGGGCTACTGCGACGCACGAGCGAACAAAGAAATGCCAGAGGAAAATTCAAAAAAGGTAATTTAGAGCGATGGAGGAAGCCGCCTGACGGCCGAGACGAAATTAAGATTTTACACTTGGATATGTCACGACAGATGGCTCTTGTTTACGGACGGATTAAGAATCAACGGGAAGTTCGGCGGGTGGCAAATAAGAAGTTTCGTGGAAAAAAACGTGAGGTTTTATTAAATATTTAGCGAGCGCCGCCTCCGAGTTTGAAATATGATTTTGACGTGGTTTGGTCAGTCACTACGCAATACATCTAGTAACCAATCTTTCACCGCCTGTCAGCTGTCTTCGGTGCTTATCTCTATTGTTTCTTTATTGTCTGCAATCCAGTTATCGATACGGTCTATTTCCTGTGGAGATCCTGTGGGACTTAGGCGAGATGGATGGATTTTTTATAGAACAGTATATTCCAATTTCATTTCACTGCTACCTCGAATAAAAACAACAACTTTTCAGGAAAGTGTTTTTCATCACTTCTTTTTCAGGACACACGAGATTTCAGACCGACTTCTACACCCAGTTACCCTGAAAATTTACGAGATTGCCTCCTGTTTTGCTTTATTTATAACCGAATAATATTTTATTCATACCTACCAACTATAGGTATGTAATATGCAAATCCGATACTATGTGTAATAATTACGGTGTAATTTATTTATAACGAGCTTAATAATAATACTTTAATGTAAATTATTCAAAATTTTATCGGCAATAATAAAGTCCAATTAACTAAATTTTGCGGAATTATTTATGCTACGTCTCCCATCATCAATAATTTAATATTTCCGTTTTACCGACAAACGCGTCATTGGCGGTAGCTAAACTGAAAAATTGCATCAAGTAAATGTTTTGCTACGTTGTTATGTCAAAGTGTCACCAAAAAGCAATCCATTTTAATTTAATGAGTAGAACATTAAACCATATGAATCAAAAATTTCAGATTTAGTTATCCTTGGAAAACAAAATCGGCAAAAGCGTAGGACTTGGTTTGAATTAGACGTTTGGCAATTCTTGACAGTTAGAGGTAACATAATTTCACTTATAGAGTTAAGGGATGATTTAGTATTATTAGAAAACTCAATGATATTATTATTCCTATAAGTTATTTTTCCTACAAAAAAATTACCGATTTACAAAGAAGCAATTCAAAACATCAATTTGGAAGAAATAAGTTTAGATACCTGTAGTAGATAGATGTCACTTTTGAATAATAGATGGCTTCACAACTAAATAATACATTAATCAAAAATATAATAATAAAAAACATAAAGTTATAATAAAATACCTGATAATCTGCACTGAAATAAAAAAACAAGTGTTTAACTGACAAATGTGACAGTTCTTCTTAAACATTTCGCAGAAATTGCAGAAGTTTAAAAAATCAGCAGCTGAGCGATTCTCCAGACTAATACAGTCGAGGCTAATTTATTTTGTGTGACAAAAACATTTGATTATCATGAAGTGTAAAACACTCTTTAGAAATTTTCATTATTATTGTCACTAGTCACAAAACTGATTGAAACATGCATGTCAAATTAACAGTAATGCATAAACTCCACCAAAATTCTCTAAATTTCAATGAGATCATGTCCAAAATAATTTAGGCTCGACTATATGAACGGTGATAAAAAAAGCGTCTATGAGTACCAAGTTCTTTTCTGTTAAACCATGTCAGAAATCAAAGCAAAATTAATCTAAACATATTCCTTTTTAAAGTATGGATTTTTTAAAGAAAAAACTTAGCAATACTACCTTAACACTTTTTAATACAATTTTAATACAAGCGACTAATAGTAAGTGCTTTACAATGTAGCAACATTGAAAAATTTTCTTCAGAGCCAAGAAATGGTACTTTTAAAAGTTAAAGAACTAACTTTAAACTTGGTTTAAAGCACTTTTTTCTCTTTTTTTGATACAGAATATCATTAACTGTAAAAATCTAATCTCTAACAACGAAATTGTTAAAAAAATTTAATCAAATATAGTTTGATTGTTTAAAAAAGAAAGCTTCTATTAATCTGGAACTTTTACATCGATTTTGCCAAAAGAACATCGATTTTTAATACATATATTTTTATTTTCGATGTATCATTAAAAATCGATAATTGCGGTTTCGATGTATGTATTTTATTTTACACCGTTGATTTTGGTGATTTATAAAGAAGACTGGAATTTAATTTAAGGTAGTTATATTTTAGAATTTTGTTTCTTTTTTATAATTTATTTACTTATTATTTTGTTTATTACTTAAGGTTTTGATTTATTTTTGTTTTTCTAGTATTTGCTTATTATTTTGTTACTTTATTAAGAATTTTATTTATTTTTGCTTTTCACAATAAACTATACTATATTGAGTTTTTTATTTACTATTTTTCAAAATTGATGTTTTCTCCGATGTATTGGAGATCGATGTAATTGTGCTCTTGTTGAAATTGAGTTTAACATCGTTTTTTTTTACTCGATGTTCCAAGATTTAGCTTCTATCTTAGTTAAAAAAGCACAAATTTCCTTTCAGTTTTTAACTTTGGACTCAGGAAAGAATTACCTGCAACATGATAGGTAACATAGACGTCTTTTTTTCATAACCCTGTATACCTAATATTTTCTTCTTTTAGCACTTTCAATTTGAATTCCCAGCGCAATTAAGTCTATTTGAAACACCGTTTAAAAGAGCTTTTATCACTTTGTCAATGCGACACTGAATGCTCTAATCATTTTTATAGCCACTTGAGCTTGAATTAGAACGACACTGCAATGCCCATCTCAGTGACGTATAGAACTGTCAAATTACCTAATGAAAACATCAAGTGGTTCGCAAATGGCACTACGGTAGCTGCGATCTGATTGGTTCAGGCACTAACATTATTTTATTAGTAATATAATGTGAACATTGTTTAACTGCAAAACAATAGCTTACTTCTACAAGGTGTTAGATAACGACCATAGCAAAAGAGGTGATGAAAGAAACCGTAAAAAATAATCAGACTAACCATCGAATTTTGAATCAAAAAGTTTAGAAAATTATGTGTTTAACGTTAAACTGACGGTTATTATTTTATTCCAGTGGTGTAGTTGATTTGTAATTATAAAAATAAACTCATTTTCCGCACAATAAAGCCATCGTTATTATGGTAATTTTGAATATTTATTGAAAATTTGTTTTCTCTTTTTTTTCAAATAAAAATTTCCCATTGTTTCTTCCTCTTGTTGAAGCCACTGATTTCATTAATTGCAAAATAATAATTAGTTATTGCAAAATTTAAAAATCGGATAGACTTTATTAAACCCTTATACTTTTTTAATTAAAACGAAAAATGTTGAAATAATTACAAATTTCAAGATAGTTTACCTTTCTTGTTTAGCCATTAGTCTATAACCGAAAATAGGACGAAAAAGAAACTCAAAAACATGCAAAAAGTGTAGATAATTTGAAGGATTCCGTTTCCAAAAGAAACAAAGCTTTAAAAAACTAGTCCTTAGTTCTGTTAGAAATAAACGAAAATATAACATAAAAAGAAGTTGCCGTAGCTATTAGAAGCAAGTTATTTCTGTAAAAAAAAATAATAAAATTCCCGAGTCACTAGCAGAAATTATACTGTCATGGAGTAATAAATGGTATTTTTAAATGTCTGATAATTCTTCAACGAATCTTGAAATCAGAAACGCCCCGAAAAAACTAAATCCAAACATGCAACAAGAAAAGAAAAATCCAGAAAAAACTTTTGCAATTCATCCAGAAACTGAAATTTGCATACACGCCAAGAGTGTCTTAACTCCTCGAAGATGGTTTTCGGTACTTGAATCATTGTGTGGCTCATGAAAAGTGTCGTTAGATTAACCGCGTTTCGAATTCCGGGTAAACAATTCCGTCGTTTCTCCTCCGGTAGGATATTCTATTGTGGCCGGTATCTGTCCCTTTTCGATTCATCTAAGGCACGTTCCGGGCTGTAATTGCATGAAAGAAAGGATAAACAATATGCCAACAAAGCCACCCCGCCGTATCCTTGCACTGAAATCGCATTGATGCTGGGGAACAGTAGCTATCATGACTTGGTATTTCTATTATGACGACGAAACGATTTTTTTTATTTACACGAACGGACAATTATATCATTGAATTACAACGTTTCGAGTTGGTAAAAAGTGCAGATTCTGCTTGGTCACGGTTTTGCAATAAGTGTGCATTGTTGACGGGGCGCCGCACCCTATCTGCTAATGGAACCAGATTTGAATCTGTCTAATGTTTAAAAAATGGAAAGGGACCGATGGGGACATTTAAAATCAAAATTTAAGTTGAGCTGGGTGTGTTTCAGGAGCTATATATTTCCGTGCATTATAAAGTAATTTGGTGATTGAACGCAAACAAGAGAGGAAAGCGCGCGTAATAACAAAGCTCGCTATGACTGCTTGCTTTCTGAATACATTATTATTCAGACGATCAGAGATAGAACTTTTCCATACCGATTTCGGCTTAGCGTGTGACAGATTTGCATGCAAATTTCTTTCCAAGTATATATTAGAGATTTAGCATATGCGGGGTGAGCTATTTTATTCATTCGTGTCACTGACTCGACGCTTTCTGTTCCTCGTTTCTTTAACATTGTTAAGAACGTTCAAAATGTTTTACTTTGGCGCAGTTTTACGACGAGAAAATATCCTGGCAATCTTCACAAAAGAGCTGCAACAAAACAAATATTTTCAACGAGCTAAAACTTTACCTTCTAGACGTTACAAAATCACTTTCTTACTGTTTAATTTATTGAAATCATACCCACTATACAGGGTCCGGCAACACTTGTGTCCACCCCTAAAATCGTCTTTAATTTTAAAGATAAAATTTTAGAAATTTGCATTTGCTCATAGTTGACAAAGTTCTAGAAGTTGACACAAAAATTTGTTTTTTTATTACGGTTTGATTGGCGTCGCAATTTTTTTTCAACATAACTGTGATACAAATATCTGTAAATCTAATGCAAATTGTGTTTAAAACTCAAATTTGAAATTTCCGCGCTAGAACTCTGTCTGGGCTTTTCTCAAATTATTGTCAATTGTCAGTTAAGTTGCAAGTGATTTGGTTCAAAATGCGGGTGTTTGAATAAGCAATAAACGCAATTTTTACCATTTTTACCTCGTAATTTTTACCTTGTTACTACTCAAAAAAGCAAAAATAAGGTAATTTTGACGATTTTTTGAATTAAGCGGACCATTCTATTGTGCAGCTGTTAGGAGAGTTCGGTTATAAGTAGCAATAAGTGAAAAAATGTCGTTAGATTTTTTTATTTTTTAAATTGCATTAAGACATTTTTTAATCTTGCAATATTATACAGGCTGTTTTTGAAATGCATGTACAAAACAATTTTGCGCTATTCCAGAAAGAGTACAAAGTAGGTATAAAAACGATTTTTAAATCAAAAGCTGTCAAGGTAAAATTAAAAATTACCAATCCACGTACTTTCTACACTACTGGTCAAACACGAAATTGGAATGACTTGTTTCCAAAGCAACCAACACTCGGTTTTGTTTAAATCAGTGGCGCACAAGCAAATTTATTGAAATTTTTGAGTAATTTTACCTGGAAAAAAAAAGAGTATTTCTGAAACTGCTCGACTTGTGACAAGGAATTACCACACTTTTTTAACAAGCATTTTAAAAACACCAGTGTTATAGGTACTCATTTTACGCAAATTTTGAATTTGGACTCAAAACTCTGAGCTATGGCCGATTAAAGTTTCAGATAGTTGGTTATTATTTTCAAAATTTTTAATGTGCCATATTTTCGAAACTGAGACATAGAATCTCGCTTTTTTTGCTTGAAATCCGCTTTCAGATATACAAAACGCGATGGTCAATTTTAATTGAGAAAAAAATTCCGATTCATTCCATGAAAAAAATTGAATATTTCGTTTTTTGACTATTTCTTGGAAACTTCTCTGGATCTGGAATTTTGACACATGATAGATTTTCAGCTGTTTTTTTCGATTGATATACAGAGTCCGGCAATATTTGTGTCCACCCCTAAAATCGTCTTTAATTTTAAAGACAAAATTTTAGAAATTTGCATAACGCTCATAGTTGACAAAGCTCTGGAGGCTGATGCAAAAATTTGTTTTTTATCACGGTTTGGTTGGCGTCGTGACGCCTAAAAAGTATAATTTTTAGCGATTTTAAATTTTTGCGGTAATATACGCGAATTCAATTTTTTTTTTCAACATAACTGTCATACAAATATCTGAGTTTTTATTTTAAATCTGATGCAAATTTGCGAAAAAAACGCTGTTTTATCAAGTTAGTTTTCAAAATTATGACAGCGCAGTGGCAAACTACGTTTACACCAAAATTTCACAAGTTACTTTATTCACTCTTATAAAGGTTAATTTATGGACACCATAAATCATTAATTAACATCGACAAGACGACAATTTCACCAAGTAACACTTTTGTTACAATCTTAAGCGAACCAAAGGATAGATGTCATTTGTGACACAAGATGTTGACATATGGGTGTAAACGTAGTTCCCAATTTTGACGTAATAAAATTGGAAACTAACTTGATTAAACAGCATTTTTTTCTCAAATTTTGAAGACAATTTGCATTATTAAATCTTAAAATGACAACTGAGATATTTTTAATACATTTATATTGAAAAAAAATTATATCAGGGGTTGATATCACAAACTCTCACAATTAACTAAAAATTACATTTTTAAGGCGTCGCGACGCTAAAACCATTAGTGACAAAAAACAAATCTTTGCGTCAGCTTCTAGAGCTTTGTCAACTGTTGAGAGTATGCAAATTTTCAAAATTTTATCTTTAAAATTAAAGACGATTTTGGGGGTGGACACAAGTGTTGCCGGACCCTGTATATGGAGCTCAGCTCTTCTTTTTGTACAATCTCTTCTGTATTGGTTAATGTAATTAAATTAATTAATTACAAATTGATGTTGAAAAATAATTTTCTTGATTCTTCACACCTGCCTTGTCTTGAATACAAGCTCGGCATCAGAAGCACCATTTTATTACAATGATGTTAGTCATTATTTCTCATAATTATATGCTTTATCAATAAAAAAATAAAGTTTTATCGCGATAGTTACGGTATCGGTGAGAAACGCTCATTCTAAAAATATGTTCATTTAAAACTTGAATTGAAAATGAACCTATACATTACGTTCTTCGTAAACAGAGCCTAACAAAGTCTGCGTAATTAAATGCTTAGACTTAAGTTTAAAACTTTGAGAACTTTGCGGCTATATTGTAACTGACACGATACGCTGATGCTTACTGTAAGACTATCTTTTATTTGAGGCATTAAAGCTAAAACAATTACGGGAAGTCAATCCATTTTTACTGCAACAAGTAATTATGGTAATGTAGATCGATCAGTTCGATAGTCATGTTGGTAACAACAAATGTTAATGAGGCTTTTAAAATACGATTTGTTATGATTTTCTTGTTGGAGTTAGCATGTTCTACTGCCGTATTTTAAAATTCCTAGCGAATGTATAAATTCATGTAATGATAAACGAATAGCAGAATAAATTTGTGAAACAACAATGAAGTTTACCGAGACTCAGACACGTCATTTTTTAAGAAAACTTGCGATAAAAGGTACTTTATGTCAGGTCACGATTTTAGTTCTCTCTAATTGGACGAGCGGAGATACAGATCGTAAAAGTTTAAAAAATTTGAATATTTAGTCAACAAAGAACAATTACTAAATTCAAAAAGCGCATCTTGGGTCCGATCAAATTATTTCTATAGCCTATCAATAGCTATTATTACGAAACTAGCAAATAACCTGTCATTAGTTTAGGTCGGAATCGAGTAATCCTTTCAGGTATGGGATAAGTCTGGACACGGTCGTTCCCATTTAGTAAATTGCAGTGGAAGTATTAATTCTACTAATATGACGATTGGTAGATGTGTTATCGAAAACTAGCACAGATGGTTGTTAATAACAAAAAAATAAAGGTTAGAACTCGAAACATAATTATATATAATTTACAATAATATAAGAACCATTATCTTAAACGTAATCGATTTTCATATTAACCACGTTACGGACCTTAAAAAACGGGTCGGTTTGGATACAAGTGGAAAAAGCGATCATCTCGTTACGAAAAAACGTAATTTTTCGGTATTGGTCTATAAATTTTTATTTTATAAATCGACATGGCGTGCGAGCACGCTATTGCAGGAACGCAGGGGGTCACCACAGCATTTGAGAATTAGCTTTGCCTGCAGATTGTTAAGTAAATAAATGTCTTCCTTAGATTCATCTTTCATATTTTATTGCGGCATTCGGCGCGTCTATGGCAAATAAAGCAATAATAACACGCTGAATTTATTCCACAAAATCCCTAAACATGAAAGGTCGAGATAGAAACTATCAGCACCTGTTCTACCTGACCTCGCCAATAATTAAGTGGACTCTTTAAACAGCGTATTGTTGCTGCTGATGGATTAACGCGATAATATGTTAATTTCCTAATCTCGCAGGATGGAGGAAATAATGGAGATAGTTCTAGAGGCCCACCCACACAACACATATTCAATCCAATCAATAATTTTCTCCTCATCAATTTCGAACATTGATGTGATGTTCACTCAATCCTAACATTAATATTTGTTCCATCGTGATCGCTTTGATCAATATTAATTATTGGCTATTTTGATGGATACAACCAGACGTGATTGGATAGATAGAGTGTAAATAGCCCTCACTAATATTTTATATTTTGATCTACTAAACTGATAACTTCCCAAATTGGAGCCAGCAAGATCTTCACATTATTTCTTCCATCATCACCAAACGCACGATTTTCCTTTCAACTGTTAAGTAATTTACAAAAATCTGATTCGATGACTGATTAAAAGGCGGACGCAGCGGCTTCGTGCAGAAGTATCAAAACTTCACCACTTAGCAATTACTAAAAATTTAGATTAAAATCAACTGGATGCATTCAATTAAAAACCTATAAACTGTATAAGAACTTTAGAATGTTTTATGTATCCGGTTAAAGACGCGACCAACAACCAAGATTAAATTGAAACACTTGTAATTTCTTTCAAAAAAAAATCAGAAGAAAATAGTGAAAGAACTGCTAAATATTTAAAAGAGAAAGTAAAACCAAGGATTACATAAATAAGCATAATTTTTACTTTAAATTGGTAGTTAATTTGGAGTAATTATTATGCCTAAATATTTAATTGCAGTCAAAACAGCAAGAGCCATTGCAAAATTAGAACAAAACCAGTCGCTAAGAACAGTGGCTTCTGAATAGCACAAGTTGTATAGCTAAGTTAAAATGTTTAGAAAAAAATCAAAAAGAACGCCACTGCTTAAAGACTGATTTACTTTATGGAAATCTTGAACCACATTTTTTCGAAAATTGAGCTGTGTAAACAAGCTTTCAACGTAGGCTTAACAATAGATATTAAAAAAACAATTTACTTATGCTGTAAACTAGGGCTCTTTACTATCGATTAACTAATTAAAAAGTAAAGTTGGCAGCAATCCCTGGCAATTTTAATCGGTAGCAGTTTGTAGCAAAAACTTTGATCTTGACTCGACTGTGACATGCGTAAAACCTAATCGTAAATTTTCCAAAACTTGTTAACTCTTTTTTTGGAACAAATCTTTAATTAATTATTATTAATTAATCAAGAATGTCGTTGCAGTCAACATTTCCAACGTGTTAACCTGAAAAATCGCTACATGCAATTTTCTCTAATTGAATAAATTGAAAGCTTGATTTACATCCTAGAATTTTAGAAAATTTACACAGGAGAGAGAAGTTATACTAATAAGCTGCACTTTAGCTTGATTATTTTCTTTTACTTTTTCAGTGATGAGCAAAATAAAGTGTACAGCTCTTGTACGACATTGTAATACAGACCAAAAATTGATAATATAATTATTATTAACCTACAAGGGGTAACTGTGCCTATAATTTAAAGATGTTTTGTAGATTGCAGATAATTTAAAATAAAAGAAAATAAGTAAATCATTATAATATAAGTAGTCTACAACTGTATAAACATGTATTAATATATTTTTTTTGTTTTATTAATAGGTATCATTGTTAAATCTACAATAACAATCACACTAATTCACAAATTTATTTTTTTTTTATATCCTGAGATTAAAATATAATTTTCTGATGCAGGAATCCACTGTGATCACAAAAATCCATTGGACATAATTTTATCACGTCTGGATTTTTCACAGGATTTTTTTGTTTAGGCGTAGAAGCATTCATTTGTGGGTAAAATGATTCGCAAGATGTGATATTTTTTAAATTTAAAATTTGAATTAATTAAATCAAATTAATTAATAATGAATTAAAGAATTGTTACAAAAGAGAGATTTAAATAAGAATGTAATAAAATTTAGCAAACTTGCACAGGACGATTAGCTTCTACGCATGTCACAGTTGTGTCAAGATCAAACGCTTTTGCTACTAGAGACTGCTAGCAATGAGCTCTACTTTATGTATTCTAATTCAAAATAAAAATATTCATAAAAAATAACATAAAAAGTACATACAGAACGAAGCCCCAATGATCGAGATTGTTGATTCAAAAATCTTGTTAACAGTTTTCAAGCAATTCTTACAGGATTTTTCCGATTTTTTTTTGCACCATGCTTTTGCGCAAAATGTTCTTTAGATAACAAATTCATTCAAATTTAAAATTATTGCACATAAATCCTTATTTTGGCATTAAACTTTTGATTTTCAATCCATCATATCTCAAAAAATTGAAGACATGGATTTATTTTAACATGTTTCCGGTGATCTATGGCATTGTCCGATGATATAGTATCACGGTAGTGCGCGACTTTCCGGACACTGTATGTACAGGTGTTTATCTGTTTTCGCGGCAGAACCAAAACAAAATTAGAATAACACTCAACATTGCTAAACTGTGCAAACAATAATTTAAATTTCTTGGTGTTGCATTGTTTCATATGAACGACACCCGCATTGATTGCTATTCTTTATTCAAAAATCTTGTTAATTAAATCTTGTTAAGTTTGTTGTAAGATTTTTAAAGTTTTTTTTTATGCAGCACGTCATGTTGTATATTTCAAATGCTTTGGAACGTGAAGTAGTTGGCATAACATTTTTACTCTTTAATTTATTATTATCTTGAAAAATTATTTCACATTTCCCCTGTGGTCCATGACAT
The DNA here is from genome assembly GCA_029298725.1 of Gnatocerus cornutus. Lineage (NCBI taxonomy): Eukaryota > Metazoa > Arthropoda > Insecta > Coleoptera > Tenebrionidae > Gnatocerus > Gnatocerus cornutus. The sequence goes on from CM055516.1 coordinate 8,828,631, forward strand.
GGTCTAAATGCAGTGTGAATGTGGAGCGCGACTCTCAGGACACTCCAATTATGGAATCAACTTTACGCAATGGATGTGTCCGATTATCCAAATTAGCCCCACATTTCTGAAATTTGTATTTTAAACAAAATAACTACTTTATAAGAGAGAATGAAGAAATTTAGAGAAAAAGAGAGACATTTTAAATTATTAGTTTTACAGATTTCAGGTCCTCCAGGTTTAAAGTTTTTATTGTAATTTCAAAATTGTAATTTAGCTAATAATTCGAAGAAACGAGAATACGATCCCCCAAAGTTGTTTGTATCCGTGACAATAATCAAGTGTAAATTACAAATTGCGAAATAATGAAATTTGCAACATATTGATTAATAATTCCATTATTTAATTTCTATTGGAGTCGGAGAGGTTGGCGCGGATGGGAGCGGGTCTATCTGAATCCAATCGCAGTTGAGATAAAACACATTAACAAATTGTGTCCTAATTAGATTGGGCAGCAATCTGACGTGTTCTACTATAACTAACAGGAACGGCGAGCCAATTAGTTCACATCCTCGCTCGTGTTAGAATATCATCTCTGATCTAAGGGTGGAGAAATGGGAAAGCGTGAATGCACCGAATATTACGATGCAGCTGGAAATTCATTCGATAACGATAATTTTAACGACATAGGAAGTATAATTGGAAAATTTTCGACGCAAACAACGTCAACGACGTTCTTTTATCATAAATCACAAATCCTTGAACCGAAATCCCTGTATCGCATTGCTCCGGAACAATTGAAATGCGTATCATGGTAGTAGCATTGGCATTCCGGACCCGGATTTAATACTGCGGACATAAAACAGTGGCTCCATCTATCACCGGTGGCGGCTTCGGGAATTGGTCATGTCTACGAAGTGCAAGTCACCACAACGAGCTGTCAATGGGGATATTGTCACCAACCAATGGACGTGAAAGATTCCTGCTGCATTCGAAATTTTCTCCCAGGTATCTCGAGCCACCGCGTATGTGCAAGAAACTCTCGCCTTGGGCTTTCGTCATTTTTAATTAAGCCGAATCAATTTTACGCTTGTTCGTCTGGTCGGTTAGAATTTTTATATGTAAGCGGTCGGGTATAATTGAGGCAATTGTATTTAATTTCCATGTAAAACGGCAACGCGTTGATATTTCAGCAGTATATAATTTGGTAAGAGATTTCCTGAGATATCGGCCGTAATAAAAATATTTTAAAATGCATCAAAATAAGAATATTTCATATTCCATTGGTGAGGGTCCCGCGATGCCATCAGTGGAGGCTGGTAATGATAGGTTAGTAGTACTCATAATGGGTTACCTTAAATAACTGGGCCCATTTTATGGAATTTAATTTGTTTTTATAGCTTTGATTACTACTTGCTATAATTTGAAAACGTTTTAATAAAATAAGTCTTGTTTCATTGTGTTTTTTTGCAGGTTATGCTCGCGTCCGAGAGAAATTAACGAAAAAAAATATGATTGATGTTTCATCTAACAACCGTCGACGGCTTTATTTTTTTCACCACGATATCTGATACTCGCAAGTTACACCTATAATTTTACTTTAATACAAATACATTTTATCGATTTTTTACGAATTATGTCGTAATTTCCTTATCCGTATCGAAAAATGAATGATGTGTTCTCCACACGAACTTATTATTGAAAGAACACTTTGACAAGCAATTTGTTTCAGTTTGGTTTCGTTTCGACGCTTTTCCCCGATCTACTTTGCCCAAACAAATTAATACATTCGCCCCCAAAACACCCAAAAATCTCAAACCAAGGCCACGTCACGTGTCACAAACGACCAATCGGCTACGCTCCTTTTTCAACAAGCTACCAGGTAGAATCAAAAACGAGAATTAGTGAATCGTTGAAATTACAATAGGTTTCTTTTTAATTCGGAGATGAGCGGTCGGAGCTTCGTTTGTATTATAAAAACCAATCAAGATAATTGTGCTTCATCATTGTTTACATTTCTCGCAGCGGTTTACCAAAAAGAATATCTTTGTCTCGATAGTGAAGGTATAAATGTGCTTGTTGGGTTCGTTTCTTTGATCAATAATTTGATAATTCGTCAAGGTGCTACCGCGTGGCGCCAGACCAGAGCTTTTTCCGACTTTTCAGCAGTGGCAATTTATTTGATTAAAAACCAGAAGAGACATCTTTAACACAAGATTAGTCCATGACGAAAAGACCACGTATCTCGTGGCCAAGTCAGCATGAGCTAATGTAGTTAGCAGAGTTGAGATTGCTCTGGATGTAATTACAAGAAGCAGAGTGGTTAGAGCATGTTTTCATCCGCACTCCTCGTTACATCTAAATAGCATAGGTGCGACATCACCCTCCTCAACTTCCATTTTACCAACTGTTAAATAATTTTCACTAGAATTTGTTGAAAGAGAGGTTATTGTTCGGAAGCGAGGGAGAAGCGATTAACGTCTTTCTTTGTCAAAGTAATGATGAATGTCCCCAATACCGACACAAAACACCAACTTTAAAACGGCTCCGGAAAGTGCAATTAGAATTTAATTAATTATGCGTTATGAATGAGTCGTTATTCTTGTTCTTTGCTATAAAGTGGTCGTGTAGACTAACGTTCTCGGCTTTCACTAAGAAATGATTTAGAATTCAACGAGAACGAGTTTAATTTCACTTCAAAGGGTTCACTTGCGAAGACACACCAAGGAAATTTATTGTAACTGAAGTGTGCCAACCCCTTGAGATGCTATTCTTAGCGATTCAACTTTTGAATATATATTATAAAATTGTTTTAAATTTATATTAAACTCTTTGATACTGAAAGCACTTAAAGCTACGACCAATTCCACATTTATTTTCAGTGACATGGGAGCGGAATCTTTCTCAAATTAATCTGTCGTTAAACGATTGAGCCACACTCTTACGGGCGATGAAAATAACAAAACCAGCCAAATCCATTGTTGACTTAATTTAATCCTTTAATCGCTGGTCTATAACTTTGAAGTTACTCGACGCAATTAATTTGTTACCCGAAATGAGTTTTTTTTTATTGAAATTAAATTTGGAATCTTATTGAGCTTTCGCTTCACAAAAGAAAAAAAAAACAAAAGTGCCGAACGTTACAAGTGAGAAAGACATCAAAGCTCGTAGAAAAAAATGTCTGGTTTTTGACCGAAAGTTATTTCAATTTTAAAATTAAACCGTAACGCTTCAAACAAAGTATACGGTGCAGGGAATGGGACCGATTATTAACAAGTTTCAATAGGTACCCATCGGCTTGGACCCAAATCGATTATTAAAAATATTAATTTCATAGCCGTCAATACCTGTCTGACATGATGACCGTTTTGTTTTAAAAATTTAATTTGTTCTTTCAAGTGCCGACATAATGATTTTTCGTTTTGTTATAAAGACAATATTAGCCCGAGTTTTTATTCCCATGCTCGTCGACATTTTAATTACAAAGTTTCAACGGAAATGGAAGCGATGAGTGAAGAAATTATGGAACAAGACAAATACAAATAATTTAATAGGGTATTAGATATGGCTGAGAGGCCCTTAAACTTGAAGTGGGCAATGTGTATTCAGAAAGCAATGAATTGAGCACTAAGTATTCAATCCGGAAACCGCTGAAAGTGTTAAGCTTCCATTTAGACTAAGTCTGATTCCATTATCTGCCCCTCGGAGATCTTACCCTTTACTTGCATCTTTAACGCACCCCTTCGGTTCCGTTTCCTTCGGTCTGTTTCATTTCCGATTTCGCTAAGCAAACAGCAATCACAGCGACGAAAAATTAATTAATTCAATCATTACACGGTCAACAAGAAACTCGCAAATACTACCCCCCGACTAATTCCTGAATAATTACAAGACGGAAGAAGGGACTCTTCCATCATAATCTGCATTATCAAAACCGATTTTAAATTTTACTTATTCATTGTCAGATTACATCAGAACGGGTTATAATAACTTGGTAGCTCTTCCTCCCCTTTCAGTCGACTCATTGTAATTCCAGATTTTTACACCATCTATCAAATTAGGCAGATGTTTTTCAAGCAGACGAAAAAATGCTTCACTTTTCAACCGAGTTTCAATAAATTATACTAACCGTTTCTTGTGTGTTTTCCGTATTTAACATCGACGAGACTTGATGCTTTTATAAAGGGTTGAAAACCATGTAGACGGCTACTATTATTACGTCGATAATAAGTTTTACAGCAAAGCAGCCGTGTTTTTAATCTATAGGGATGCAATTAATAGTTCATTTCGCTCAAAATTGAGATTTCGCCAACAGGACCGGCTCAATTATTTCAACATTAACGCCAACAATAGAAAAATGCCAATTGGAATCTCGACCTCTAATAGGCTTAACCAGAAAAAATGGAGGGTTGAGATGGACAATCAAACTTCTTGAAATGTATAATTAATGATCCAATGTCGGCGCACTCGGATCACAATAGAGTATCGGCTTTGAAATAATCCAGTGAGCCGACCATAGGTCGCCTTGGTCCACCAGCGGGATATCAACAGTAAAAATTTCAAACAATTCGATTGGTTAATGAAACAAAATGGTGGTGCGTTTAAAAATAAATCTAATCATAATAGCAGAGTAAAGTTGGGGAATAATTCAGAGATATGAAGTAATAAACATGGTAAACGACCCGGGCACCACCCAAAGTAATTTAACATACACATGTAAAAGCAATTCAGTGAGATATGCATGAGATTTCTTGTCGTCCCGCGTGTAAGATGGCATGTTTTCTACCTATTACATTAAAGATTATTTTTATCTCGTGCGAAACGTATGTGAATAAGTGGGAAACAAACTATTGAGGCACTCCTCGGTGAACGTTTCCCCAATAAACTGCCTCCACCGTAGACAAAACTCCATTCCGAATAGACAGATATGCAAAACTTAATTATATAAAATTACAGCCCGAGCCAACTGTAAAAATATTACAGAAAATACTTTGTTATTTCATGTTGATAAGTCCGTCTATTTGCGATTCGTGCATATTTACTCGGTCATAAATCACATTATTAGAGTGTGGCGATAAAGAATTTCCCTCGGCTTCAGGAAAGACGCGAGCTTTTCAACTATGGCCGCTCGTTTTTACAAAACCTTGTTTTCACTGAAAAACTGAGAGAATCATTTATAATATTATCATTTTAAACGGCGAAAACTTGTTATATTATGCAAGCCAGCCATTCTCAGTTCTCGCTCTATCCCACAACTTCACACCTCGCATAAACCTGCCGCCCCGCTTCTTTTCCTGAAAGCTTTTCCGAGTTTAAATAATAAATAGCTTCAGTGAAAATGTTCCTGGTCAAAAAAGAACGATGGAAATGGAGCAACGGTTTCTTTTACAGTTCAAGTCATGCTCAATCAATATTACGTTTTATTGAGACACTACACCGGCGCTCTTCGAGGGGTAAAAACCAAACTTTGGAACAAGACCAACTTTCCTGATGACGGTTTTTAGCGATATAAACTGCATTATCGCTTACCTTACATGTTTTCACTTTGCAAAAATTTATACCAGAGCCCTCAAAATGTAATGTTGGTAACACTGTATATTTTATCTCTGACAGTTGGAGGTTAAAGAGCTCAAAATCGACTAAAAATCCATTCACAAAACATAAAAGTTACTAAGGTTGCCAAAAATAAAACATCCTAAACATGACAGTTGGCAAAAGTGACGTTTCTAATGTCAAAATTTCAATTTCAAAGTTTCAAATTCGACTAAAATTTTACATTGTGCGAGGAAAATAAAAGAAATTGATAATTTCTATATTGAGATATATCAACTGCATCCTCAATCCTCTCTTAGGTAACTTAAAAATAAATAAATGAAAACAAACTTTAAAGTACTGTTCCAAAACGAATTCGAATGATGCAGATTTCAAATTACGCTCCGATTTATCAAACATCTACGGTAATTTGATTTTTATGTTTTCTGAATGGATATTTCAGAAATGTACAGATAATCGGACACAAAAGTTGCCTGTTCTTGTCGGATTAGCCAAAAATTTCAATTAATAGTTATTTGTTTCACTAGGCTAGAAAATGGTCTTTTGGAAATGCGAGGAAAGTATTCCGAGCATTTCCAAAACATTTTCTAGCCGTGTCAAACACGAAATTTTGTGCGCCGACAATTATTAATAGTTATTTATTTTGACTTTTGATTTGAATTTGAAACGTCATTCCCTCATTTAGGGGAATTTTATCAGCTGGGAAATAGGTTGGTAGCATCCCACTCAAATCAAACGATTGCAGATTAATTTAAATTCAAATGTGTTTCAGCAAATTTTTGTGGTATCTTTGCTTAATTAGTCTACCTTTATTATTTTCGAAGGTCATTGGCCTCCAAATCGGCACACAAATTGACACAATTGACATTTATGCAGCGACGCCAACCTGCAAAATAAAACCAACTATTCGAAATGTCACTTTTGACTGCCTAGACATTCAAAAGGTGATTTTCTTGCCGCAAATGAGTATCACAAATGCTATGAAAAATGACGGAGGCGCACAAAGATATTATCTAGACTCCTAAAGTCCATTTGAATAAATTTGGCCGCTAGCTCTAACTAGATTTAAGTGGCAAAAAATAGTAGTTAAACCTGGGAACACCTGGGTGAAATGTATTCGTCAAAAATTATTATTGGTTTATTGCCTTTGCTTTAGAAATAACTATCATTTGTTGAAGTAATAAGTGATGTTACGCAGAGGAAAAGCAAATTTCCTAAAATCCAAAAATTTCCAATGCATCAAACAGGATCACTGCAGAGAACTTTTTAGAACCACTCGAATCTGTCAAAGTGGCAATTTTGGTTCATAGAGTACTGCGTTAGAGCTAGCGGCCAAATTTATTCAAATGGACTTTATGTAATGTTATTAAAATACCATTAAATATATAAACGTAAATACATGTATTCTAACACAAAATATTTTTAAAAAATAACATAAGGATTACAAGTACACATACAGAATTTCCGAAAAGTCACGCACTTCTTTGCAGGAGCCAAAAAAAACAGTCAACATTGCTAAACTGCGCCCTCAATGATTTAAATTTCTTGTATTCAAAGCTGTGGTTACGTTGTTGTTGCATTGTTTTATACAAGGTGAGTCGTCTAATAAATAACAGAACCGTAACGACTTGGAAACGCAACACAAAATACATCTTTCGCTTGTTATTAGATACGAAAATATTTCAAAAAGAAATAAGAATCTACGAAAGTGGGCATCCACTTTGTACATTTTATGAATTTTGATTACTTAGGCCTCATTTTGCATACCTGTGACTGTTCGAGCCTTAGTCAATCTTTCTTTTGATTAGTTTATTATTATCGTGGTCTCTAAACACCTACAATTTTGCTCTAAATGGTTTAAATTTATCCGAATAAAAATTTGAGATTTTTTTTTGACGTTTAAGATTTGTCACAAAATTAATGCAGAAAAATATTTCCTGTTTGCTACGGGCGGTTTGGGGGTTTATTCTCTTCACTTGGCGCATTGTTACTGCGCAGAATTGTGAATGTATTTGTGAATTTTTAGAACATATTTTTGCAAAAATATTTTCTCTAATTTCGCTATTTGACGACAATATTTGCTCAAAGAAATTTATTGGATCAAATCTTGGTGCTGACAAAAATTATCAAAAATACAATTTATTCCCAAACACCAAATTTCGTCAAAAATGCTGACGATCATTTGGTGTTTAGGAATAAATTGTATTTTTGATAACGAGAATATTTGTTTGAAAATAAATTCTCTAATTTTTATTCGTAAAAATTTGAAAATAAATGTGATTGTGTCAAACCAGTTTAATGTCAAATTTATCCACTTACTATGTTTGCAAGATTTGTAGAAATAAAATTTACAATGCGATGTTTATGAAATGTGTATTTTGTGTTGCAGTTTCAATTTGTTAGAGTCTCGTTATTATGTAACTCACTTTGTAATAATTTCATACATATTTCAATTTTTTTAAGGTTTTTTTATACAGGGTCCGGCAACACTTGTGTCCACCCCTAAAATCGTCTAATTTTAAAGATAAAATTTTAGAAATTTGCATACGCTCATGGTTGACAAAGCTCTAGAAGCTGACACAAAAATTTGTCTTTTATCGCGGTTTGGTTGGCGTCGCAACGCCTAAGAAGTATAATGTTTAGCGATTTTTGAGTTTTTGCGGAAATATTCACGAATTCAATTTTTTTTAACATAACTGTGATACAAATATCTGAGTTTTTATTTTAAATCTAATGCAAATTGTGTTTAAAATTTGCGAAAAAACCGCTGTTTTATCAAGTTAGTTTTGAAAATTATGACAGCGCAGGGGCAAACTACGTTTACACCAAAATTTCACAAACCACTTATTCACTCTTATGAAGGTTAATTTTGATTAACACGGGCATGTTGCACTTTATGGGCACCAGAAATCGTTAATTAACATCGACAAAACGACAATTTCACCAAGTAAGACTTTTGTTACAATCTAAAGCGAACCAAAGAATAGATGTCATTTGTGACACAAGATGTTGACAGATGGGTGTCCCAATTTTGACGTAATAAAATTGGAAATCAACTTGATAAAACAGCATTTTGTTCTCAAATTTTGAAGACAATTTGTATTAAATCTAAAATGACAACTGAGATATTTTTAACACATTTATATTGAAAAAAAATAACATTAGGGGTTAATATTACAAACCCTCACAATTAACTAAAAATTACATTTTTAAGGCATTGCGACGGCAAAACTATCAGTGATAAAAAAACAAATTTTCGCGTCAGCTTTTAGAGCTTTGTCAACTGTGAGTGTATGTAAATTTTCAAAATTTTATTTCTAAAATTAAAGACAATTTTGGGGGTGGACACAAGTGTTGCCGGACCCTGTATAACAAATGCTTTGAAATGTAAAATAGTTGCACACAAATCCTCAATTTCGACATTACATTTTAACTCTTCACGACATCATGTCTTGAAAAAAACATAGTTTTTTTTAACATTTTTCCTGTGGTCCATCGCATGGCCTAATAATGCAGTGTTATTAAGGTGGTGAGTGAGTTTCCGGACACTCTGGATGTACATACATGTACCTTTTCTATTTCTTTAAAAAATAAGTCTTAGAATAAGTGTGTCTGTAGCTTCCAGAAACGTTAACATTATTTATTTTAATATTTTCACGGTAAAGTGCGGATTACGCATATCAACAAGTCCTATCATGTAATTAACGTTACACAATGTATGTGTTCGATTGTCCAAGGTGCGAATTTGACGTACAATCCTGGTGCTTCATTATAATTAAACTTGAGATAAGTCAACGGAATTTGTGTCTTCTAAATTTGATTCAAATTCCACTTTTCATAAATTTTAGTATAAATCTCGTAAAGCCGCAGTTTCGATATGTAGCAAAATTAATAAAAACGTAACAAAGATCAAAGCGTGCAAAGTAGGTCAAACATAACGCAAATTCTCCCTCAGCAATAAAAAGCCCCCATTTCAGTTCATATAAGCAGCTGAAGTTTTTCATGTCGTTGGTAGTCGACGTCTCGCGGCACGGTAACGTTACAAAAGAGAAACAATATCTAAAACTTATACATGGAGAGTTATAATCCGGGAGTACAATAAGCGCGAGTGGGAGCTGCAGCAGTTGGAGATGTAGATGGCGCAGAATGGGAGGTGGAGGAGGTTTGAGGAACCGGAGCTCGGGGGGTAACTGGGGGGACTCGAGTAGCATTGCGCTGAGTATTGAGAGCTCCGGGTAATGTCCTCATCCGGGCGCGGCGGGTCGATACCGGAGCAGAACGCCGCCCAACCGCCCTCCTCATGTGCTACTATTCTCGCCCAAGAACAACTTTTATTTGTCTCTTTCACACAGCGCCGTACTCTTGGTTTTTGCAGCCGGCGACGACGCAAGAAAAGACGTTGGAAAATGCGCAAAAAATCCACTTTACAAGAAGAGGACGAAAATGCACCAACTGCGTAATCAAGCACCGGAACGGAAATGCAACTATTCCGAGAATTTAAAAAATGTGCGCGAGTCCGAGCCTGCAATAATAAGATGCTGAAGCTACGTCCACTCTTATATGAGCCGGCTCTTCGTGGAAATAAGTCGCTAACGCAACGCACCATTGATTGTTATGGCTCATTTTTGTGTAAACTTTCAACAAAGTGTAAATTTAGTTTGTCGGATTGGATTTGGAATAAAATCGGCCCACCTACACAGTCCAACCCGTGCAATGACAATAAGAGAAATTGGTGGGATTCGCGGAATCCGACAACCAATGGAATCAGTCAGCACAGCTCGAGTTTCTCGGAATGTGGATCTTATTGCCACCGGGGGTGGGATTGGACGCCGTTGCGCCGTGACGCACAAACCGACGCTCTATTGGACGTTCCTGTTCTTTTTTGTACGATTGTGTGATTCTACAATTGTTATTTCTGCGCAGAGAAACCCGCTTTTCGTGGTTTACGCCATTCCGACACGGCATTAATCGATACCAAGTTGGGGGGTGGTTTCAAACAATTAAAAAAATAAACATTTTTCATTGTGTCATTAATATAATAATTTTCACGAGTTAGGTAAACCTAATTTTATACCACGCTCGGTTGTTGTAGTAATTATAGGTGTAATAACATTGTACAGGCAAATCTTGTTTCCCTAACTGACACATTCAACACACAAACTGTTGTCCTTGTGCTTTCAAAAATTTTTCCCACTCTATTTTTATTAGCTTCGTTTACTTAAAAATAAAACCATTTCTTTTCGTATTTTTGTCTGGTTCTCTGGTAAAATTTTAATGTAAAGCAGTAAAAGAGAGTAGCCCTTGGTGGTGGTAATTATATTAGGCGCGTCGAGAAACTGGAGAACATATTTTTCGCCGGCAATAACCATAATATCGACGAGGTCGTAATATAATAGTCCTAAATGCATTAATCCTGCGGGTCGGGCCGTTCTGGGAGATCCTGGGAATCTTATAAGTCCTGGAGAGGAGGAGAAAACTGGAGAGAGCGGCCATGTTGAGTCTTGGCAATCGCACGGTCACATTATTGATATTCTACTTCGAGTCTGGTTCATGTCGTATCCCTCCTTCCACCCCCGCGTCGTTGGTCCTACTCCCACCACCCCCCGCAACTCCTTCCTTCTGAATTATAATAACTTAGAAAAACGTCAATAAAATAAAAGATTCTCTTCTCCTGTGTTAAATACCAATTGTGAAAAAAAGTCCAATCCATGAAGCCTACGTATTATTCCCGGAAAGAAGAAAAGAGCGAATGCAGAGAGAAATAACACAACAACTGCGTGGCTTCCTAACCAGTGACAGGTCTTCCACATTGATTTATCGTTCGTATTTGTGTACTTCGCGTAAAAAAGCTTCAGGGTAAGGCATAAGATTGATGCTGTTCCGTTTACAATCTCACCAGCCTTTCATTCTGCAAACTATATCGAAATTGTTCCACCATTTACTAAACAAAAATAAATTCGTTTGGGGGTTATCTCAAACCACCAACATCTGAGCACAAATGAAATGAAAAATTTCAACTTGTAAAATTTGAATTTGTATTACACTTCCATCTAAAATTTACATTCTGGGAATATCAATTAAATTCTTCTTCGTACTTGGAAACTAACTTAAGCACATAAGCTGAAGATGCTGGAGAGTACATGCATGAATGAGTTTTGACGCAGTGTTGGAGACATGCCTAATATTCAAATCGATTGGATGAATGCAGAGAAAAATTAGGAGGGTACATCTAAATAGAAAATCAGAAACGGTTTATTTTTCTACAAATTCAAAAAGAAACTATAAGATCCAAAAAATATCCAGATTAGAAAATTAGAACGTAAAGCGAAACTATCTCAGCACATATAAAAAATTAAGAAAAATTTAGATAAGAAAAAAGAAGAAAAATCAATAAATATTTATGCACAATTTACTACACTTAGATGCATACTTTGAAGTTCTTCTGTAGACGTTTGGATATTTGAAATTCAAAATACGGAAAAAACATAATACATTTTTTTTTAACTTTAAAAAAGTTTTATTTCCAACTTTCAACATATAGTTACTAGACGAGCAATTTTGAAGAGTAAAAGTCACTAGATCGAAAAAAAAAAGTTTCTAATTTTTTTAATTTGATGACCTAAAAAATTTTGTGAATCACACTTCCGAAAAAGCTTTTGGAAATCTTTTGGAAGTCTTCGTGTTGTTACGACTCGGCTCCGCCTCGTCTTCCCAGTTTCACTTAGACTTGCAAAAGAGCATTTTCCTGCCTTGTGATCCAAATTACTGTTTACTCATTTTACCGCGTACGTAAAATCACCAATTTTGAGACCTCATCCGACGCCACCGCCTATTTCAAAATTAAATTACTGCAACCTATACATATGTTGTCTACTTTTGATTTGTATACAGGTGTCCCAGAACTCGTGACAGAGAAAAAAGGCTTATGAAGGCAACAATTCTGAACCAAAACAAAAATTTTTCTAGCTCAAAAAATTATCGAGTTAAGACAAAAAAACGGTAGCCAATCAGGAAGCTAAACAGAATTTGAAAATCGGTAACTATGGACACATACTATCGTGTATTGGTCAGTTGAACATTACACTCTCGTTGCCTAGGAAATTTTACTCCATCTCTAGAATAAGCTTCCGGGATTGGTTGTTAATTTTTTATCCTTTCTCGAATACTATTAAACTTAAGCAATTTTTGTTTTAAAATTTACCAACTGTATTGCTACCGGCACCCTCCCTTGCTCTCTATATTTTTCAATTTTTTCCCCAATTTTAAGATCTCAATCCATGATGATTATGAATTTTATGATATTTTTATAAAATTTTTGTCACTCAAGGCATAAGTTTCAATAAAATAAACAAATTTTATGGTTTCCACAATAAAGTTTAGTAATTTCACTGGGATTATTCTCTCATAGATCCAACATTTCAAGAAAATGTATCTTTTCATGGATCAAACCCTTTTTTCCAAACCTCCACAATAACTTAATAGTGAGCCAAAAAGAAGCTTTTCCTACGACCCCATATGAAAGTGACATTTTCCACACGGTTAAATGACTCCGAAGTTGATGTTTTCGTACATCCATTTCCGAAAGTAAAAGTCACTAGTGTGATATGAATATATCCGCACAGACCTGTCAAAATTGACAGTTCTTTTCAAATCCAAATGTAACTCCTGAATTTTTGTCTCAAATATCTAGACGATTCACTGTAAAACAACATGCATAATGGTAAAAATGAGTTGGTTAGGTCGTTTTTGAGAAATCAGTTTTGACAGGTCTGTGCGGATATATTCATATCACACTCATGACTTTTACTTTCGGAAATGGATGTACAAAAACATGAACAATCTAAATATGTGGAATACGTCACTTTTTTATGAGCTTGTAGAAAAATGGCATTTAGAATAGATAAGAAATGAACTATTGTCGAAACTTATGGTTTCTTCCTGATGATGAAAGGTCGTAGGAAAAATAGTGTACATAACTCGTCGAAAAGTGTCTTTCTTGCACTCGTGTAATATCTGCACTCGGCTGGCACCTCGTGCATCTACTTTTACACTCGTGCGAAATTGGTCACTTTCCGTACTTGTTATGTAAATATCTATTGTGTGCTGAGCCTGTCGTGTGTCTAGCAGAACGAAGTGACGCAGTCATTAATAGACGATGCAAACAAAGCGATTTTTGTTTTGAATAGCATTTCCAATTTTTTTTTCAAACGGTTGTGATAGTTTAAAAAAATACTTAATTTTACTTAAAAAACATTAAATTTATGCATAATCATAGTGCAGTGAAAACATTTCAATACTTATCGTGGAACAATAAGAATATAAAGTGCTTTTTTTCTAAACGTCACAAAAAGTCACTATTTTTTAGTCGTTTTTAGACAGTAAAGTAGGCAATTTTGTTATAAGTAATGAAAAGCGCTCGTTGAAATGGAAACATTTTTGCTGCCTAGGCAGCAAACAGGTACTATTTGAGAGTTACATTTTGTATGGCACTTGCACGATCGTAACTTTGAAACTCTTTGAATCCAATATGTTTCACAGTAAATGTCATCAATGCCAACTACGTGCATAGCCATCTATGTTTTAGTTCAATTTGCGTTCACTCAGTGTCGGTCGTGGAACTAAATTTATCATTTGGAGAAAAAGTAGTATTTGTTATTTGGCCGAAAAGTGGCTTTGCTGTCTCGCAATTTTGCATACGCTCGGCTACGCTACGCTTCGCCTTGCTACTGCAATTTAATTGCTCGACAAAAAGTACCACTTTTCTGTCGTATAACAAAATCTACTATTATCTGCTTAAGCATAAAAATCAAGGTAGAGAAAGTGTCTATTTTTTGATGATTAAAAAACAGTTTATTTTACTCTCAAATCAGCACACAGAGTACCTGTTAGAAGTTTTTGTTGTTCTCTGCTATTTAGTGTGTTAATGTTTAAAATAATAAATTTAAATTTCTTTCGTATTTGTGAGAAAAAAAACAATTATTTTAGAAACATTGGGTATTAAGTATCCGTATTTAGGTTTAGTACAAATTTCTCTAAAATAAAAAAAAAATTCGAGACCCTAAAACAAAATTTCCTAGGCTAGGAAAATTTCTCTAGAGTTGCCAATTCTGACCTATGCGATAATTTACTGACTTACAAAATTAAAAATAAGTTAGATACCTGTAATGGATACATGTCAATTTTGATCATAGATGGCTTCACAAGCAACTGACAAGATTTTTAGTAATGCAAAATATACAAGGTGTTTATAAAAGTTTCCAGCATCAAGCATGGCTTTGGAATCCCTGTCGTACACTATTTTGTCGCGTTGTTTTTATAGTGCATACAACTATCTTGAAAATTATTTATAATGTTACTTACTTCAATGACGTTTTAGTTACGGTTTTGTGTCCAAGTTTTTGATTTTCAGGTTGTAAACCACAACTAGAACAGTTTATTTCCAAAACTTACTTTGCTTCATGTTTGAGGTTAACTGCAAATGTCAGTTGACAAATCGAAGCCCACATTTGTAATGAGCGGCAAATTTTTTTTGACGTTTTATAGCCACCCTTGATGCTAGAAACATTTATAAACACGTTGCACTGAAAATACTGAAACTGAAAATACCACAAACAAATTTATTGCTGATGCTCCTACAATTTGATGACAATTTGATAAATGTAACAGCTCTTTGACAGTCCACAGGAATTGCAGAAGTTTAAAAAATCAGCATTATGTAACTTGCTTTGCTAAACAACCAATCACAGAGCCGCATTTTAAATTTGGCGCTTAAAAAAATTCCCCCCAGGAAAAATAAGCATTTTTTTTATTTTTTTTAAGTTTTTTTCAAACTGGAGCTAATTTTAAAAATATCAAATGTGTATTAAACGCAACGCTTAGGACGCAATTATGTCTAAAGTTCATACTTTTTCAATAAATTAATTTGAGATAGGTATCCTCTGTGAGATTTGTAAACAAAAAATCGGTTATTGTTGGATATACAGTTTAGTTATTATTGTTGTGGAAAATGAGCCACATTGTTTCGCTGTAACTACACCACATTAAATGTAAAAATTTCATGTTATAATATAATATGTAACAATGGTTCAGTGTGTACCAATTATTAATTCTACGATGATCAAATATTGAGATCCGTAAAAACCTATGTACAATATTGAGTCTACCTATTCTAAAATATTTGATGGAGATAAAAAAAAATGAGAAATGCATCTATTGAGTGGAAATCTCCATAGAAAGCCGAGTAAAAACGACCGTCTATTTTATTCAAAGGAAAGAATACATTTCGGTGATTTCTGCGAGCGAATTTATGAAAATGTCGAATTGAAAGAGCGTCCGTCCTTTCAACACATAAACCGGTGAAATAAATTTGCTTTTATACTAAAGTGATTCTATATCAACCTTTGGGAGAGCATATAATATTTTTATGGGGGATTTCTGTGCAAAGAATGTATGATCTATAGATCTATAACATATAAAAGGCACATTTTATCGCGCTGCTACTATATACATATACAGAGTCTGATATAATTTTATGTGACATATTATGTATTAAAATCGGTTTTGCGGTGCGGAAAATAGCCTATAAGTACCTCCATATTGTATTCGCACATTTTAACTGTGATGGATTTCCCTTCGCGGTCCACTCCGCGCCATCGAAACGCCAAACTTCTTACATATTTGCATTAAAATGTAATCTCTTATACGGAGATGTTGCCAACATGCAAACTTATCTCGTTTGGATGATATACGATACAATCTTCGAACGTTTTATAATAAACTAAATCGGGGCGCGACTTACTGCCGCACCAATTAGCGCACATCTCGCGGAAATTAAACAGTAATTTCGTTAAAATATAATTCTGCACAAATCTTCATGCATGTCTTTGATACATAAATAACCCCCTTTATCTAATTCCGTCAGAGCTCTTTTAAATGTAACGGAAACTGGCTGGAGGATGATCATGTAGACGTGCTATAATAAGGTGTATCCGGCATTTTGCATATTGACTTAGATGTCGGAACCGAAACGCACCACGGCTGCTGGACGCCGATAAGACCAAGTCGCGGGGCTGCAATCGATTAGCCTTATATTTCCTCACCCGATCACCCCCTTACCGACCGTTTGCATACGGGATTTGTTCGACTATCTTACCGCACAATGGGGTCGTACACTATATGTGTGCATGTGCTTTCGCTCTTTTAATAATACAGCCGCCTTCAGATTTTATTGGTATTATTTTCGTCGAGAGATTGCCGGATAAAATTTCTCAGATTTGATGAAATTCATTTGCATGCTTGGAAAATTGGATTTTTTATCTAGATGCATCTTTTACCTGAGTGCAAGAGGATGCATAAAAATCGAACCCTTGTCAGGCTCGTGATCGGATAGTGACCGGTTTCAGAGACAATCAAGATTTACCGAATATTCGCCGAGATTCGCAAAAAGAATTAAAAGACGAAAAAATTCTTTCCGATGCCATTAACTCTCGAAACAAAAGATTTCTTGATGAGCATCTCTAGGAGGCCTTCAGGTTTTTGACATGTTGGTGCCACTGTTTAAATCATGTGATATACATACCTATAGTATATCCGGTGAGAGATTGGGAGATTTCGACAGTTGACACACAGGTTGGCAGCAAATTATGCCACAAAATACACTAAAAACACTAAATTCCTACGCGAAATGGGTCAGTAACTAACTTAACTAGGGTTATTTTGTTATTTTAAATTTCGCGCGTATAGTAAAGTCCGTCTTTTTATTAAAAAACCACCAACACCGCACTCTCCTAGCACTTTACAACCGGCAACATCGTCGATGGTAACTTTTTGGTGATAAAATCAAATAGGTTAGCTGCCTAATTGACAATTTGATTTCACAAAACGACCTTTCAGGCTGTGCCGAGTCTTTTCACTATTAAATCCATTGATTTGCAATCCAACAGGCTGTAAAAGAAACGTTTTTAACAGAAACACTGCCTAATTATCACAAATGTCAAAAATTTGACAACTTTTTTCTCACCAAAAATCTCCCTATGCAACGTTGCCGGTTGTAATGCAGGAGAAGATTGCGGTGTTGGTGGTTTTTAGAAAAAAACGGACTTTACTCTTTTTATTGCGTAGATTTAGTGACTTTTCTGTCTTTCAAACTCTCACTGTACGAACTATTGCATTACATTACTCATAAAATATAATAAGTTGGATTTTAGGATTAGGTGAACGCAGTTACTCAGTCCGAGCATCAAAGAATTAAAACTTAAGTTTAAGACTAAAACTGCAACAAGATTTAGATGATAGATTTAGATTCAACCAGAAATCAAATTTGTTGTTGCTACTTAAAAAAAAAATAAAAATCTTTGTTTTTTTCTGTTTGCAGAGGCTTAAAATTTCTTTTTTAATACGAATAATAAAAAATTAACAATTCTTCAAAAAGCATTCAGTTCACATTTCTCTGCGCCATCTAGCGCTGCATACTGGAACTATACCCCTAATCCAGCAGAGTTTTCTTCCAAACCGCTACAAATTTCTGCACTTCTGTCATTGTCAAATGTCAAAACAGTGTCAATTAAATGTCACAAACGTCAGTGCAGCCCACAAATGTTTGTTTTTATGGAATTTTAACTTTTTATCCGTTGTTTTCAGGCTTGATAACATCATTGTGATAAGTTATCGTTGATTTCAAATTACTTACAGATTTTCAAATCCTTACTAACTGCCCAACTGTGTATTAATTTTATTCGTGAAAGTGTCCGTTTGATAATTGTGAAAACAACGTGACCATGACTCTTTTTTATTCGTAATACATTGTTAATGATCATATGTGATTTCTAGTGCGCGATAGGTAAAACATGGGGGACAGTTTTGCTGAATGCATGGAGATTTTTACGCAAGATGGGGTCCAGCTGAAGTCAGCTCAAGCTACATACGTGAACTATTTGAACCTCGTTGGAACTTTGTATATCACGGAATACGCAAATTCTAATTGCAAGAGATGTTTAGAGTGGAAACCAAATGATGTAACTGTGGTGGATTCATCTTTTGATTTAGATGTACAAGAACAAGAATGGGCAGTTGTTAATACTGTTCAGAAAAGAACTAGAACTTTTAGTGAGAGTCAACCTCCTGATTCTACTAGTAGGCCTAAATTTATGAAAGTTAATTTCAACTCTATTAAGAGTTTTAAGATAGGCAGCAAAACTAGACAGTTGACTCTATTTGATGGTAAATCTGAAACAATTTGTTGCTTTATTTTTCAACATGGGAATTGTGACCATTTGGTTACTGTTCTAAGAGGCTTATTGAAGACTATCCCCGCTAAAAGAGACAAACATTTATTTATTGTTATTGATGGAGAAAATCCAGAAGCAGCTCAACTAAACATGTCTTTTGCTGAATTAAATATCTTCCAAGACAGTCCAACAACGTGGTGGAAAATTGTTAAGAATTTCCAAGATAGGCCTTACGAGACTGCGTTTGAGACCTTTGCCAAAGTTACAGACTATGGTAAGGAATAAGTAGAAAATCTAGTTTTAAGTGTGACTAACAAGGCGTTATTAAAGTAATTATGTTTTGTTTACGTTTCTTTTACTTCATTCTTAGGTCTTTGATCTTATGACTCATTCAATATACAGATAAAATTTTGATAAATAATACTTAGATACTCTACAACTAACTTAACTGAAATAATTCCTCAAACTGATAAAATGCTTTACGTGAGTAATCATAATTAATTACAACTAATTGCGCAATCTTTAGGCGTCTGCTGTCTTTAATTGAATTTACTTTGACGGAAGTTGAATAAAATTAATTTTTTTTCGTTGAAAATATCCTACATGCGTATTAAAAATAAGTTTGCCTAATAAAAATGCAATAAAAAGTGAAGGTCAACTCCGGATACACAAACACAATAATTGTACCGAAAATAAGCAACGATAATTTCACCTCCATTCCGTGGGGAAATTACAGTTTAAAAACTTTTCTCTAATCTTTAATTTTGAAAATGGGTCCCAGGTTGAAGCTACCCTCAGTTTTAATTTCTTTAAAAAACAGGCGGCTCAGTTTACAGAAGTCCAGATCAAAGAGATATCGACGACGACCAAAAAGAGCTCCTCCAAAGAAGTCTCACGGAATATGCAAGCACACACTCCCAAGGCGATTATGAAGTTATAGCTAAAGTTCCTGAACTCCCCGAACGCAAAGATTATCCGAGAGGTCGTCCTCTAAGCACGGAACAATGGAAAAATCTCCAAAATCACGAAGGTAAACTCGAAGACTTTGAGCAAATCAAATTAATGATATTCAGAGGGGTAAGTTGTCATCTTCTATGAAAGTATTCCAAACTGTTTGTTTAGGGAGTCGCTCCAAATTTGCGTTACGAAGTGTGGAAATATCTCTTGGATTATTTCCCGTGGAACAGCACTCAAGCTGAACGACAAAAGTTACTCTGTGACAAAAACGACGAATATTATAACATGAAACTGCAGTGGAAGAGGATGACGAAGGTACAAGAAGACAACTTTTCTGATTATCGAGAACGGAAGAATTTGATTGAAAAAGATGTCAATAGGACAGACAGGACGTTGGATTTTTACGCCGGTGACAATAATCCTAATATTAAGTTGCTCTATGATATACTCATGACCTATGTTATGTACAATTTTGATCTGGGTTACGTTCAGGGTATGAGTGATTTATTATCACCCATTTTACACCTCCTAAGGAACGAAGTGGACGCATTCTGGTGCTTTGTAGGATTTATGAATAAAATTGTAAGAAACACTTATCAACTCCCAGTCACTACAATTCTGCTTTTAGCTCAATAACTTTGACGTCGATCAAGCCGGAATGAAAGAACAGTTACAAAACCTCCACACTTTGTTGGGTTTTATCGAGCCCCAACTCGTAAACTACTTGGATAAACACGACTCGGGCAACATGTTCTTCTGTTTTCGATGGTTATTGGTTTGGTTTAAAAGAGAGTTGAGCTACGAAGATGTAATGCGACTGTGGGAAGTTTTATGGACGGGATTACCTTGCGAAAACTTTCATTTGCTCGTTTGCGTCGCAATTTTAGAAACCGAGAAGAAAGCATTGATGGAAAACGAATACGGTTTTACTGAGATATTAAAAGTAGGTATTGTTTAACCAAAACGATGACTACATTTTTTGTTTACAGCATATTAATGAACTTTGCGGGAAAATCGATGTCTCAGCAATGCTTGACAAAGCCGAAGGTATTTTCCATCAAATCAAAGAAGCTGATCATTTAACTGACAATATTCGCGTCATCCTCGGACTTCCTCTTGTGGGAACACAGAATCCGTCGCCTGAAGAAGTTATTAGCATAAGTCCTGATAGTCCTGACGAAGATCCTTATGAACAAGTCTATGATACTATGCAACATATTGTCACCTAGGCTATGATTCTAGATTAAGTATTTATATTTTTGTAGGTTTGCTAGTTGTGTGCATCTCTAGTGTTTTACAATAAGCTCACATCATTATAACAGCTTGATTTTTCGAATTTATTTAAGTGTTTAGAACGAATTCTGTTGTGTACAAGAGAAAGTTTAACGTTGATCCTCTTTTATATTTTATTCTTTGCTACGTCAGATTTATTGCCTTTAACAATAATTATGTGGCGCATGTATTGTGTATGTAATTTTGAACATAGTCAGATTAAATATTTTTTACATCACTTCTGTTTCATTCCATGCAGATTTCTTTGGGAAAAACCCGGAAAAGACAGCCATGTATTTTTAAACTTCCTAAAATGTTTTATTATCAACAATAACTCAATAATCCATTGATTTTCCCAGCGTCACCATCGTCTTTTGTATACAAATTTTGGCCTTCGATTATCTCGTGTCTGACGAAATTGATTGGTGTCGCGCGGTTTTTTCGCGGTCATGAATAAGCAGGAAAACTGAATGGGAAGTTTAAATGATAAACAAATTGAGATTCCTTTGCTGGATAAATTAAAATGCACAGAAAAACAGCTTTATTGTGGTAAAATAACATCAATTCTATTATGTCGTCACTAATTCTGATGAATCATCATGCAGAAAAAGCGATGTTTGTTGTAAAACAACTCCTGACAATCAGATAATAGAGGAGAAATCAATTTAGAACATAAAAATCGTTTTTTGTTCTCGGAATTATTATAATTGCTCATTATTACTGTCGGAAATTCTATTGTGCCGATTACCTGTTTATAAAAATCTCTCTTTTGTCGCTTTTCCGGACGACATTGTTAAACAGTTAAACTCTTCGTACTTCCGATGGATGTTGAGGCCAAAACCGGTCCACATCAGCGCGATTTTTACCTTTACAAAAATATTGACATACTTAGGGAGGAGCTTCTATCCCACATTTTCCTACAACTATAATTAAAATCCGATATCTCCACAACATTGACCTATAATATCTCTTGAAAATAGAGGACCTGAAAAAATCCCAAGGCAGTGAAGCAGTCCTAAAAATTCTCTTCTTGTGATCACTGTTATTCTGTTTAGCATAACGAAATAGCTGTCTTGTTCGGGTCTTCTGGTTTGAATAAATGGCAGGCTGAAGTGGGGACAGAAGGTCAGCTTGTTGCACATGGATTCATTTCCAATCAGTTTCAGAGTATTACAGGTTGTGTGACAGTGTTGTTTGGTTCTCAGACTTGGCTTTTGTAAAGAAATTTTAATATTCATCAATCATGTGTTAATTTAGAAGTACAGTTTATCCAGGGTCATCCAGTGGGGTCTTAAGAACACGAGTCAAGGTTTGTTTCGGTTCAACATACCTACCTAGGCATAATTCGCGACAAATAGGCCAAAGAAGAAACTTTTTTAAAACGTTGCGTAAAAACCAATTCGTCATTTTTTCTTAAACTGCTAATTGTAAATGTAAATATTTTGGCGTACGTAATAATTAGTATTAATGGGATTTGAAATCCCATGAAGATTTGAAATCCCATTAACTCAAAGTGGGACCGAGTTTAGTAATTTCCTGAACAAAATATGAAAACCTCTCTCGATATTTAAATCACGTCAAATTAAAGTCATTACTTACAATGGCAAATCATATTTATTTATAATAAAATTACTTCCTCGCAGCTATTGCAACATCCGCAACGTGCTGAAAATTACTCTTAATTTCCCATGTTCCGTTACAAAATATTTTCTCATTTTTCTCTTTCTAGATGTGGTACCATCAAATAGTTCTGATTTTAACAATTATCCCGATTTTCCACTCCCAGTTGTATTACCCAGATGAAAACAGTGGTGGATATTCCCAAATTGCAGCTGCACCAGCTGCTGCATCGACAATACCAGTCAACCTAACACAACTGAGAGGAACATCAGTTTATGAAGAGTACATTGATAAAATCATAGCCTCGGGAATACTTCAGCTCACTTTAGATGTTCAAAAATCTCTTATTGCGTCCGCACCGAACGGCTACGATAGTATTGTCTATTCTCCTGTTAACATAGCTGGTATTTTTTTTCTAGTATTAATTAACAGAGTGTTCTGAAATCTTTTTATAGGAGCTTTGGCTTTGGTTTTACTGGGATCAAATGGAAAAACCTTTCAGGAGATTTCAACTTTCATGGGTTTAGCCACCGGGATCGACATCCAAAGTAAATCGCAGTTGGTTCACGAGCAATTTGGAAGACTCTTAGAAAAGTTACAATCAACCTCAGGGTTTGATGGTCGTGAAGTGAAATTCGCGACTGCTGTTTTTGTCCAAAATAATTATCCTATTAGACAAATCTACAAGAACACGGCGGAGGCGGTTTACTACAGCGAAGTGTTGAATGTTGATTTTCAGAGTAACCCAGGATCTGCTCAACAGATAATCAACGCGTGGGTCTCTGAAAGAACCAAAGGAAAAATCACTGATATTTTGGCTGATGCCCCGTCTCCTGAGACCAAAGTGATTTTGGCAAGTGCAATGTATTTTAAAGTGGAGTGGGAGAAACCATTCTTTGACGGAACAACCAAAAGGTTTGTCTCTCATTGTTGCGATTTCCAAAATAACTGTTGACTTTTCAGAAAACCTTTTTTCACCAATGGAAGAAACACCAAGAGCGATGTTATGGTTGAAATGATGTCAAATGGAGGAGTATTTCCTTACTACAAAGATCGAATTCTTAACTGCGAAATCATTGGTTTTCCGTACAAAGGTAACCAGACCACAATGTATGTCGTGATTCCTCACAACTCCAACCAAGAGAAACTGAAAGAACTAGAATCTAGTCTTAATAAAACAGAAATGGAACGTTTAGTAAGCAGCGTGAAGTACACTGGAGCTATCATTCTTTTCCCAAAAATGCACCTTTCCACGACAATCGATCTAAAGAAAACCCTTGAATCACTGGGGGTAAAGTCTCTTTTCAACCCCTTGCAATCAAACTTAGCTCTCCTTTCCCCCGGGACTGGCGCCACTACAGAAAACCCCCTCGTTGGCGAATCTCTACAAAACCCCATTTCTGTGTCTAGCACTGGAAACGACGTCATCATCTTTAGCAGAAATAGAGAACCAGTCAACTGTACGCAAATTTTCGATCCAACGAGCAGTGTTAACACTTGTGAAGAAGTTGTTAATAGCACTGATGCGCAACAGAAGGTGACTTACAAGAAGTTCGGAAATAAAGTGGGAAGAAGGATTGATATGAAGATTACTCCTAGAATTTCAGAGACTTTGGATAATATCAGACAGTATATGAACCAACAGGAAAATACAGAGAAGTTTGAAAATCCAGGATTGTACGCTGATAACGTCATTCATAAGGTTTACATGGACATTACCGAGTCAGGAACAGAAGCAGCAGCAGCCACGTCCGTGAGTTTGTCAAGAGATGGAGGACGGGTTACAGTGAGGGTTGATGTTCCTTTTTTCTTCTTTATCATGCATGAAGAAACGAAGACACCGCTCTTCTGGGGGTCTGTCAATACCCCGACTCCTAATTATAGGAACGGATAATGCAAGCGCAATGTTTGTCAGACATTCGACTGCAATGCCGAATTGAAATATAGTAGTTTCTTTAAACTGGAATTTGTGTATATTTACTCATCTGTTTGGTTTCAATTTTCCATGAGAATTAACATTCTAGTCCGAATGTGTACGAAACATTGTGAACATTCTTCAGATAACAAAAACGCATTGCTAATAGTTGTACCTTTATATTTACGATTGTGATAAACTTCTATATTTTCTACCGACTATGTACCTATTTATTTTATTAATGTAAAAGATGTAATAAATTGACCGAAAAAAAATTGAATTGAATTTCCCGCTATCGTGCGTTCGTGTCCGATCGGTTATAATCGTATAAATCTGTTCTTTGACATTTGACAGTTACTCAATTAATTGTTTTTATGTTGGTAATAGCCGCTTGGCTTTTTAATTTAACAAGTGACAGAAAATGTAAAGCATCGACATGGCGGGTTTTCGGGAAATAGACAAAGCATTATTTCCAATAAAGAACATAACATCAGTCATCCAACTTTTCAAGAATCAATTAGAAGACGCTTGCGAGCCGGATTTGGCTTTACTGTCGATCGTCGCGGGTGCTGTCGAGAACTCGTTGACATGCCGGTCAAACACGGATTTGCAGGTGTGCGAACCCGTCGAAGCCACAAGTCTCCCAGTTCTGGAGTTCCACACCATCGAGACCCTCTACAGTCAGTTCCAGAATATTATGAAAAGTGCCGTCGAACCCAATAAAGGCTTCAAATCGTACGCCACGAGGGAACTCGTCAAGAAAGTTTCAGACGTAGTATGGAATTCTTTAACACGCAGTTATTACAAAGACAGGGCTCATCTGCAGAGTCTATACAGTTATTTGACAGGAAGTAAACTGGATTGCTTTGGAGTCGCGTTTGCTGTTGTCGCCGGTTGCCAGACGTTGGGATATGCTGATGTGCATTTAGCATTGTCTGAAGACCATGCGTGGGTGGTTTTCGGAGAACGGGGCTCGGAGACTGCGGAAGTCACATGGCATGGTAAAGGTAATGAAGATAAAAGGGGCCAAGAGATAGGGAAGGGTATCTCAGCTAGGTCTTGGTTATATGTAAACAACAAACCAGTGATATGTACAAGGCATATGGAAGTTGCAGCTTTAGTTTCTGCTATTAATCCTTCTTTGAATGCAACACATGATGCGTTTGAGGTTGCTTTATTACAACAAGAGTTGTTGTGGCTTTTGTATGACTTGGGACATTTAAAGAAGTATCCCATGGCTATTGGGAATCTTGGGGATTTGGAGGAAATTGCTCCAAAGGAGGGGAGGTAAGACCAATCTCCACATTTACAACAAAATATTTATACATTTTTTTTAGGACACCTTGCAGTGTCTTATTTGAAGAGGCCATATCGTCTGCACGTACCTATTATAATAATCAACATGTTTATCCTTATACTTATCAGGGAGGTTACTTTTACCGTAACAAAATGTACAAAGAAGCGTTTGAGAGCTGGGCGAACGCCAGTGACGTTATTAGAATGTAAGTAGCATTTGCATCGCGAAAATTGACACACCTTTTCAATGCGCATTGATAAATCGCTTATATCATATTTATAAATAATTTTTCAAAACAAGTTTTTTATATCTTTACAATCTAATTGATTTTATTGTTTACGTGCTTATCGTACTCCTAATTCATCAATTACGTCAATACATTTTTGAAATTAATTTGTCGCCTAGCTTCTGAACTGAGTAGGGTTTTTGCGGTACAAAAAAGCCCCCAAAAACATCCCGTTAGTTCAATTGGGGGCTTCTATACAATGATGAAAGAAACAACCTCGTAATTATGGGTATTTAGTTATGTGTTTAAAGCCCATTGGGGCAAGGAACAATTGAACTTTAAATATCGGCGCTCCCTCGTTTTGATTTAGTCTCTTTGCAGGTATAATTATTCGCGGGACGACGAAGAAATTTATAAGGAATTCCTAGAAATAGCAAACGAACTAATACCTCATATAATGAAAGTGGAAAGCTCAGGTTTCAGTGCAAATACCATCCTGAAAAAGCCTGAATGCTTCGCGAATTTGCTCCGATTTTACGACGGGATATGTCAATGGGAAGAGGGCAGTGCCACCCCCGTCCTCCACATCGGATGGGCTAAACCTCTAGTAAACACGATATCGAAATTTGACGCCGAAGTCCGAGCCCAAGTTGATATAGTTTGTGGTAAAGCCGAAAACGACACACATAAGCGTTCCAATGGGGGCTACTTCAACAACAATAATTACGAAAAAGAGAACGGTACCAGCGACAATGACATTCTGTCTTCGCTTAGTTCGAAGGCAGTAAAAGATGATCAATCGACCTCAAATTTCCATCCGAGTATTGAAGCGTTGACCGCCGCTTGCTCGGAGAAAATTCTTAATCCGGAGTATTTGCTGCAAGGTGATGGTTCTCCCTTTGTGGGTAAGTTATCAATTCTCCCCGAATCTCCAGTATCTAACAAGAGAAATTTAGGAGGCGACGAAGCAGTCCCTTTGGGAAAGGAAAACGGCAAGCCCAGCACTTCTAAGCAAGAAATCGAAGAAAAGAAGGAGGAAGTTATCCCGGAAGTGAAGGAGAAAGAAGAACCCTGTGAAAATAAACGACCGACAATCATTCTTCACAGTCAGAAAATGAAAGAACTCAAGGATCTTCTGCTGGCAGAAAAACTGAATACTCACGCGATATCTCTTCATCTAACGGCGCAATCTCAAGTACAAGTGGGTAAAAGAGGTAAAAGTGATTCTGATGGTGGTATTAGACCTAAGAGGGCTCGACGAGAATAATTTTTTTAATCGATACAGTACTTAAGTAGTAATGCAGGGCATTATAATTTAAATGCAATATCATCAGTGGCGTTCAAGGGGGTTTACGTCCGAATTTTTTTATAAGCACGCGCAGGGATATTGGCGGGGTGAATTAAATAGAATCCTAGCATAAACAACGTAACTAAAAATAGATCTGCTATCGCACTATTCTAGTTTCTTTTCAGTAGCATGTATGGCATGTTTTTTAGACATATTACTGGCATCATTGTACATAAAACGTTTGTATCCCTCCAGTTTGACCCTGTGGGTGTTTTATCCACGCTTTTCGGCCTGATAGACGAAATCCTCTCGGAGACAAAATTCTCTATAACTGACGATTTGTTGGTAGCTTGCCATTTGATCTGTATTTGCACATATGATAAAAGAAAATCAGTATTATGTTGAACAGAACTGATAATTCTCATAATTTATTAAACATAACGTTAAGTCTCCCGACATAATTTTCATAGCATTAGGATATTGCAATTAATTTACGTTTATTCTATGAATGCCTCATTTACTTATAGAGTAGTACACAAAATGGTAATTTTGTGCCAGCCAAGTTTTGAGCTATTCTAATGAAATGCCATTTTGTCCGCTACAAAATGTGATTGCACTAAGTACCCTCCCGCTTCACGCTTGTTCTTGTTCATATTTTAATTGCACGTTAGTTATCTTCTAGTTAGTTGTTAGGTTATTGTTAAACATTCCTCTCGTGATTAGATCACAAACTAGTATTTTTTCGGTTGTTAATGCATTTTATGCATCTAAATGTTTTATTGTGGTATTTATTGTGTATTTTATTAAGTGTTGTTTGTAAGTTATTTTCAACGCCAAGCTCCTCTCTCTATATTCACAATAATTTTAATACAATCACGCCTAAACTGACTTTGATAGTTAGATGACCGCGCATATTTTAAGGCTGTTTTTGGGGTTAATATGTATTTGCCGCTACCTC
The DNA here is from genome assembly GCA_029298725.1 of Gnatocerus cornutus. Taxonomy (NCBI): domain Eukaryota; kingdom Metazoa; phylum Arthropoda; class Insecta; order Coleoptera; family Tenebrionidae; genus Gnatocerus; species Gnatocerus cornutus. The sequence continues at coordinate 8,856,922 of CM055516.1, forward strand.
CCCGTTAATTTTAGCACCATATTTGTGCAATCAAGTCTACAAAATCGGCAACATGATCTGCACTGATTTTTATAGTAAGGTGGAATATCTAAGCCGGTTTTTCGTATGCAGATCGTGCAATTGAGTGTATTAAATAAATCATGTTGCCGACTTTCGCATTATTCCATTGTTGGGTCAATGATTTGCGCTTGCAATAGGACAGTTTTGATTTCTCTTAATTAGATTGTGAAGTAACCTTAGAAAATCAACTTATAGAATCATCTTTCTTGTTTAGGAATAAGATAAATTTAGTGAGTAGCTTAAAAAGCTAATTTTATTTTTGTATTCGGTATTATAGTGAAACTGAGAAATGGTACAATAATATTGAGATTCATGAGAAATTTTACAATCGCGAAACAGAACGGTTTAAAGCGATGACACAAGGGCGCTAGTATACTATCTCGTTCGTTTTAGTTTGTCTTAAAGTGTTGCCAAAAACTTGATTCAGTAGCAGTGTTTTCACGATTCTGTTTCTTTTTAGTTTACATAATTCAGGTCTAGTTTTAAGCGAATTTATTTAATATTTTAATTGGACTTTAACATGTACCACAGCAAAATTAACTTATTGTAGTCTGTGATGAATTAAGGGTGACTAATGTATTTATTGATTAATGTATTTTGTAGAAATAGAGGTATTATTGATACATGTATTTTTCTAACCAAAAGTAAATTTATCAGATTCTTCCATTTTGTTTGTTAATGTTGAATTATATGAAGTCTAACTTTGAAGTTTGGAAATGATTGTATAAGTATTGTTATATTTTGTAGGCTTTTCTCAATACAAATAAACAATGTACAACATCACATCTTAGAGTAACTCTGATTATTTACAATGTATACAATTTAGGAGTTAAATACTTGTATTTTCGCCCACAATTATTAATAAATGAAATGCATACTTACACTCATTTTTCCTTCCTGAATAACACACGCAATATATTAACAATTTATTTATCTTACTACTACAAAGAGAAATTTAACGAATTGGCACCCAAGATTCGAGAACTTCGCCGTATTTCTTTCGTGCTAAAACATGCAAGATTAATCCAAACTGCAGCCCCCACACTCAACTTACCAAAATCAGGAAAATCCTCAGGATGCAATTGAATGTAATGTCTATAGACAGCGTCTCTTTGCGCTAAATAATTTTCCCTGTAAGTGTCAAGCCATGTGCCGAATTTTACACCTATTGCTGTTATCACAACATGGCTCTGAATTCCTGAAACCCCAAGTTATATAAGCTGTCACAAAGTTGAGGTTATGTCATCCACAAACCGCTCATCACTGGTCTCCTCAACGTCCAATTCGTCATTACGACACTAATAAAACCAAGGGAACCACAGATTACGGGGCCCCACACCTGATTTATAACGGGGGGCTCATGGCTTCCATCATTTGTCAGTAATTCAAGGGGAGAATTCGCAAGTTTGGGTCCAGTCGCCATTGTTCTTTTTTCGATCCTGGCCACATCCTGGCTGATAAAACAGGTTTTTAAATTTTATTGACCTGAGAGAAGTACATGGGCGGAGATTATTTTACACTAGAATTACTACTGAAGGTGACGTAACCAGTGTACTTTTAAAATAACGTGGTTTGCGACTCGGCTTATGTGTGTATCGTGGACCAAATTCAAATTATAAAATTTTATCTATATAGGTTATGTAGAAACGAAATGAGAATTTTAATTGTTTTAATTTCGTTTTTTCTCGGTATTTTTGTTCAAGCAAACGAGCCCGAGCTGGCGGAACAATTATGTAATTATTGTTGTAGCTCTAAATTGTTTGTTATGAACGTAACGATTTTTTCAGATAAAAAACTTTTTCGTCGACAACGAGCCGAACAATTGGAAGCCATTAAAAGCTTCCAGAAAATCTCCAACTATGAAAAACAGTATTCAATGATCATGCTTATGGCTGAAAAAGTATTCACTGTAATTCAGGACAGCAGAGCGACAATCGAAGCCTCACCATACATCCCTGGTGTGTCTGACTTCCCTGTAGATGATAGAATTAAAGATGCCTTATCGAATATTTTAGAGAATACCGCGTTATTTTCGGAAGTAATTTTAAGATTCCCAGACATATCAATATCAGTATTAAAGACCAACAATAACTGGGATGTTTTATTGCAATGGAGCATCGCATTTTGCAATCAAGTCAGGTATCTTCTAGACAATAGTACAATTAAAGCCTTGTCTTTAGCTAGTCAGGAACTCAATCATGTTGAGAGGAATCCAAACTATGTTAATCCTTATAGAAAACAAGGACCTCAGTTAAAACCTGAGGAAGCCACTACCAAGAACAAAAAGAAAAAAAAGGAAATTAAAAAAGGGCCACGTTTATCTAGTCATTTAGAACTTTAGCCAGAATAAGACTGCATGCATGCACGAATGCGGATTTTGTTGATTTGAGTTGCTGGTATGCTAAAGGCTGTTGCGTAATTTTATAGGCAATAATGAATTTACATATTCATAAGCGCTTTTTACTAGGAAATGAGACTAATTTGTGTATTGACACGTCTACACTGTCTGATTCAGGTGTGTCTGAAATACATGCACTTTAATAAGACTTGCATGTATTTCAATCATACCTTTTCCTATTACCGATACGATGAATTTTGCTCAAACTATTTTGCTTGTGCTGATCACGTTATTGTCTACAAGATAAAAAAAAATGTGGTCGGAAATTCTAAGGACAATTAGTTTTTAGATTTTACACCATTTATTGTGCACAAACAATAACAATACCACAGTAATTAATATAATTGATTTTGTTGAATTAATTTAGAAGATTTGTTAAGAAAACATTGTTACTACAATAAATATTATAAGTCAATTGAAAAACTTCCTTTTATACTCATTTTTGGGCGCATTCACCATTTTGACCATCATTTTTGTGTAAATACTCATTTATAAACCTCAGCTTTGAGCGACATGAAATTAGAACTGAATGATTTTCGGATAACAATAATTTATTATTTTTTAAAAACAACAATACAAAATTTTTACACGTGGCTTATGTTGAAGTACACTAACATAAATATAATAGTCAACTTCATTGACATTACCTATTTAATTTAAAACACTTTGGAAGGTAGTAACTACCAGTATTGTACTATTTTCTAACGTTGTCAGGAACATAGTTGTCTTTTCCTGGAATCCCTGACCCTTCCGCGTCACCCAGCCATGGATACTGATTTGGACAATCATTGCAAGTTTCCAAATACCTCGTATCCGTGAAATTTAAATCTGGAGTTTTGAAATTAAGAGCGCACTTATTGGAAGTTTTGCATTTTTTGGGTGGCAAATTCGCTTTGTTTCTACATGCCCAGCCTTCGTAGTTGTTTAGTTCTTTGAGGGTTTTTGGGTCGGTCATCCAGGTTAGAGCTTGGGTTCCTGTGACGAACCAAACATCCGGCCTAAAACCATTTCTTTACTTACAAAATCTCTCTTTTAGATTGCATACTCACAGTGTCACCGCCCAGTCCAAAAACTTCTGAAGTCCCTGTTCGAGTTCTCGTATTGAGAACCAGTTAGTATGGAACGGCATCATGTATGGAGCTCTGTTTTGCTCGTAGTGTCTGTTGAAATCTTCTTGTAACCATTCCAAGACGTCATTTGCGTCGTGATTGTGCAAAACGCACTGATCTAGATAAGGGCAGTGTCCACCTTCATACCCTTCGATGAAGTGGGCATTTAGAGGTATTTCCCAAACGCCTAAAATCCAATTTTGAAATCGATTTTTTTACGACTGGGAAACAAACCTGGGAATGATTTTGTTGGGCAACTTCCAGATTTGCACTCGTGTGGAATTTTATAATCGAGCGTGTAGGGCCACACTGGGACCGGCAACGGAGGCACTCCAATAGAACTGTCGTAAATGTACCCAAAATCTTCGAGAACTTTGTACTGGGCGTTGCGGCCAGGCTTCAAGAACGGTGCTCTCATTCCGACGACTTCGCTCTTCGAAATATTGGAAAAGTGTCGTAAAATTTCCCTCATTCCAATCATTTCTCCTACCCACTCTTCGTAACCTTTGTCTTGGAGACCCATTTGCAAACTTTAGAATTGAAAACTAGTGTGACTTCTTAATTACAACACCAACTTACGAAATCGTCTCGGTCCCCATTTCGTGTCCTTCATTGGCTAGTCCTTGGATCATTTGGTAGTTGCTGTACTCGTGCGAAATGAAGAAGGTACCTTTAATGTCGCAACCATTGGGATTTTGCCGCTTTTTATTGAAAACCTTCCGGTAATGATCGTAGTTGTTTAGGTTAATGGCACCGTCGAAAGTGAGAAGAATCATTTGCGGCGTCTGAAATTACATCATTAGTCTGAATAGGTGTAAAATAGAAACGCACATCTTCCGGGTCTAGTCCACCTGGAATAATAGTTCCATCTTTGGAGCAGAAGCAGTAAGGAAGATCACAATCCCCAGTGTTACACTTTGGGGCTAAATCAGTCGGAGGCTCTGTCACAGGAGCCGGAGCTGAACGCAAACACTTTTTCTCATTGAATTTTTAGATTAGTTTCTGTACTCACTTGACGCAATTGGCCCGCAGCGCGCTTCGTTCTTAAACGTGCAGAACTTGCTGATGTCGTCGAAGTACAACCCCGACGGGCACCTGTTCAAGTAGGGGTAACCATCCACGCACTGGTAGAATCTCCTACACGTCGCTGGGTCGGCGAAATTACCGTTCCCAACCCCTTGCGGACATTCAAACTCTTCTTGTTTCTTATCATCTTTGGCTTTCCTGTCCTGGCTTTTAACTGCAAAGATCTATAGATGACGAAGTCGGAATTTCATGCTCGTAATCAAATCTGCTTTCTACTGTTTTAACTGTAAAAATGCGGTCATTCTTTCAGGTCATCTTCAATGGATACCATGAATAGGAAAGTGTATAGTACGCTCCATATTATGCTGTAAAAGTTGGCTTTCGTACGCGTAAAGTTCAAGTTCACTTTTACCAAACACGATAGGAACATTTTCGCTCATCGAAGGTTAAAGTAAACACTTTTCTTTTGTACGAGAAATTCTGGGTCGCATAACTGGGCGGTTACCTAAGACATGATTTTCTTACAAGAAAATGTCCATCCAACTGTTTTCAGAATTTTGCGCTCGGTTACATAAATACCCATAAAGATAACGTTTTTAATGGCTATGACCACAAATTTTCATGTAATTTACTTTCGTTTTCTTCGTCGCTAATTAGGAAACCATGTAACAGTTCAGAAAAAATCACGAAAGCGCAAATGAAAGTTAAATTTTGTCTGCGAAACATAAATCTTCTTCCGATTACAGAGTTTTCTTTCACCGATAGAATTTACAATTTTAGAAAATGACGCGGAAGTAGACGAAACAAGTTATAAAATTCGCGGAAATTTTGAGAATTTTTGTTATATTTGCACGGTTTGTGGTGCGTGGCGCGACCAGTCAACCTTGTATGGTACTGACATTTCAGAAGCGACAAGGAAGTAGAAAATAGCAAAAATACAAACAAATATCGAAAGCGGAGGATCCAACACATGCCATCATTACTTTCTACTTTAACCTCGATTTTCTGAGACTAAAATAATAACCTTACGTTGTCAAGGCCTTTTTTTAAATTGCAACGAAAAGTGAAACCATAAATGCCCGCGATGCGTTGCTTTATTTTGTGGCCTTCAAGAAGTCAATGCAACTGGAAAAGTACTTCGAAGAATTCATCAAAACGACTTTGTCTTTAATGTTACGCGCCTTGATTTTATTCAAAATAACTGTGAATTCATAAGACACATTCTTTGCATTCTAATTTGCGATTCGAAAAAGAGGCATAGTTAAGGTGCAACAAACACCAAGATCTGGACAAATTATGTGACAATTCACTTTCACGTTCGATAATTGCAGAACTCCAGTTTGCGGTTTTACTAAACTCACCTAAATCTGGACTAAAACACAGTACACTGAACACTACAAATATGCCCCACGAGTTTCGCAGGATGTTTGCCATTTTTCCTGCTGCACAATACCTACACGAACTGACCGCAACAGTGTTGACGACTGCACTTTCCTCTTCTTGTGCCTTCCTGCTGGTCATTCATTGGCTATACTACTTTCTTTGCCATAACCATTAGGTCAAGGAGATATACCGGTTTTACAAATTTTAGATGTGTGCAGGATTAGTCAAAATTTTCAAACGGTGGGAGACTTTATCAGCACTCTTTTGCTTAAATTAAGAAGTAATTAGTGGAAATATGCAAGGGCAAGATTCCAAAGAATGATGAGATTTGAATAAGTCCACGGTTAAGTAACATGCAAATAACACAGGAAATTGTCGACGTTGTAAATAAGCGAAAACGGGAGCGAATGGAGCTTTGGAAGGACTTATTTCATAACGACTCTATTAACATTGGGTGAGAAAAAAATCAATCTATTTCAATAACGTTTAAGTGAGTGTTACTCAAAGAACTTGACTCGTTTTGTAAAACGAATAATGTGGGATTCTAAAAACGTTTATTGTTTCTTCATCAATCAGTCTTCTTTTTTTCTTGGGTCAGTTGCAAAACGGCTTTTAAAGCGACGACTGCAAGGACCCCAAAAGCTGCACAAATAACAAGAAATACCGCCGCCACATCTACTAAAAAGTATTGATACCAGGGCAAGTCAGCTCCAACACTTCTCAACTGAGGAGCTCCTTTATGTCTTAACACATACTCAACCCAATAAACTGCAGTGTCCAAAGGAGACATTGGTCGATCTTTGAATTCTTTTGAAACTCGTTCTGAATTTTTCTTGTAACTGAAAAGATAGTTCGTACATTATAGTCGAAATCAATCAAACTTACGATGGATCCTCTAGTAATGTTTTTGCAGCAGTTAAAATAGTTTCTTTGTTGATGTCTTTGTATTCAACCTTGATTGCGAGACCTAACTTTTCCGCAGCTTTGATGTTGTTAACTTGATCGGCGAAAAGAGGGATGCCTAAGCGCGGTACGCCGCAATAGATCGCTTCTTGGGAACCCATCAAACCCCCATGGGAAACAAAGAGTTTTACGTTGGGGTGACCTGGAAACACTCTTCATAAAATACCGAGATAATTTCGGTACCTGAGAAGCGTAAGGGTCTATCTCCAATTTTTGTGAAAAATGAGTTAAATAATGTTTTTTATTACTCTTTACAACTTCTTTAAGATAGAGAAAAATAATCCCCATTTGATGAAAAAGTAACGATTTTAGGTTTCTTTAAGGAATTAAGTACCACATCATGATAGAAGCATAAAGAACTAACTCCTTACAGGTCTACTTTTCGAGGTGATTTTGTTACTCAACTGTATAAGCAAGTATATTATTTGGGAATACTAAAGAAGAATTAAAGTCCATTAAAATTTTCATTGTAAGAACAAAAAAAGTCACCAATTTTTTAATTCAATTTCTTAATTTTTTATGCGATTTTAACGACAATTGTGGAGATTATCACTCCCGACTGCCTTATTAAGAGTGTCGATTTAGAAAAATTTAGACCGGAAAAGAGAATTTTTAGAAATTTTGGTTTCGAGGAGCAAAGCAAAATTTTTGTTTTTTGGCCAAAAAAATGTGATAAATTTTTAACGACCTGTAAGTTCTTCATTTTTAATGCCACTATAACCAAATTTGTGGAGTTTATAAGTCTTGACTGTCTTATTAAGAGTACCGGTTTAGAAAAATTTAGACCAAAAAGGAGAAGATTTAGAAATTTTTATTTGGACAACTGTGGAAATGTCAATTTTTTTCAACACTGTAAATTCGTTATTTTTAGCGCGACAGGAACGAAATTGTGCATGTTGTTTTTTTTTGTTTGTTTTAGTAATACATATCACTAATTTGCAAAAATTTAGATCAAAAAGTCGAATTTTTAGAAATTAAATTAATTAAATGCCATTAAGTGCTATCCATTTTTTTAAGAGTAAGTAATTTCTTTATTTTTTATGTGATTTTAACGAAATTTGTGGAGATTATCAATCACTCTTGACTGTCTTATTTAAAGTGCCGATTTACAAACATTTAGAGCGAAAAGGAGAATTTGTAGAAATTTTTATTTCGAGCAGCTAAAAAACCCGCTTTAATTTCAACATTTTTGGTGTCACAAGAACGAAATTTGTGGGAGTTTTTTTAAGGTTAATAGTTCATAGAAGTTGCTGAATTTGGGTTAATTTTAAAATACCTTCGTTAGCCATTATTTCTAATAACGTATTACCTTTTTTTTTCAACATTATTTAACATGTTTTAACATTGTTAATTTTTTTTGAAAGTTTCTGTTACTAAGTGGGAGTTAAATCCAAATAATCTAATTTTTCTTAGAAGCATGAACAACCAGGTGTAAAAATATGCTAAAATAGTATATTAAAGAACGTGTTTTATAATGGCCAATTTGGTGCACGAGTTCCTGGCGATTTTAATACAAGTCCTTTATACTATTTTTTCGAATTTGCACCCTTTTTTTAATAAAAAATTTAAATTTTTCAATTCTAAGACTTTTCGTTTTACACGATTGGTAATGGTTTTGTAACCACGACTTGCCACTTGATTTTCAAATTCAATTTCAAATTTGACATTTATTGAGTTTCATTATCACTGAATTTTGACTTTAACGTAACGTAACCTCACAGCCAGTATTCACATCTATTATATTGAGGTACAATTATTGTTGGCCGCAAAGGACAATTCAATTATACTGATACATTTTTTATTCACGCAGCAATTTAGTAAACACACGAAACAGGTGACAGCCAGATTAATTAGTTCTGCCAATTCTTAAAAAACAAAATTTTCTACTTTGAGTTCTGGACCTATTAAAGCGGCAAATTCGAAAAAAAATATTTTTGAATCAAAGATTACGATTATTATCACCAATAACTCGCAATTCGCTCTTAAATTGCATATTTGAAAAGAGATTTTTTAGAATACCTGTTTTGGTTATTTTCTCGAAACTATAATTTATGGAGATAAACCCTTATGCTTCTGAAGTACCTACCGATTTAATACGTACATAGAATGTCAGTTTGAGGCATCCACTTTTCAAAATGGATATTCCTGGGGATGTTCAGTCCTTCAGGGAACCTCTCTCTGGTTGCTTTCCAGAGAATTTTATAAGGTAACTCTGCAAAAGCATCGAACATTCCTTGGAGTTTGTCATAGTCGAAAGTTTCTGTGAGAATCATCGAGCCCATCGTCAGAAAAATGACGCCTTTGGTGTTGGTGGTTACCAAGTCTTCGAAATACTGAAGTTTCGTTATTCTAGAGTTCATGGAAATGTTAGTGTCTCACCTTTTTTAAAGGTTTGGGCTCGTGGATGTGAAGACCCCCAACTTCAATGAAGTTAGGCACTGTTGGTCGAGCATGAGAGATGCTAAGATGACTGTTTACAAGGATAAGACTCGTGTTTAGAGCTAAATGTTCTATGGGGGGCAACTCGGCACCGAAATATTCTCTACTAACTTCGTTTGTCTCTTTACGAGTGAAACGATAATACCTTCAAAACTACAATAGAAACTATCGTTGATTTGAAACGTACTTACAGAAACTTAGACATCAACAACGAAACTGTGTTTTCTATCCTCTCGTACAACGTCATTCTAGCAGAAGACGAGACGAAATAATTAGGAATGTAAGAAGGATTATCAGGATTTCCTATCCTATCTCCAGCCCATGGTAACGCAATGCTACTAATTAAAGAAATGGTTGGAGCTTTGAATAAGTGCCCAAATCCCAACATGCAATCAGAGCCAAAAATCTCGGTAATCACCAAATCGTACTTTTTCGTCGTTTTTTTCAAGTCTTGCATAACAGTGGTGTTAAAAGTGACCGCGCACACGTTGACTCCCATAATTTTGGTCATGAAATGAACCATATCGTAATGAGAGAAACCATCAAAGACATTAATGGAGAGATTGTTAACCAAAATGGGCAAGCTGCCCACAAGACTCAGTTCATGATACCTAAAACAGAAAATTGCACACTTATTGCGAATCTTAACTGATACCTTGGTGGTAGCTCCTTCGATGGAAAATGCGTTACAACATCCACTTCATGACCAACTTCAGCTAGACGCTTTAAAAGACGTTCGAACATCACATAGTGACTTCTTCCAGGTAGAGGAAATACACCGAGAATGTTTGCTGAATTTGCGAAGGATGCAGCTCCGATAAAGATGAAAAGATTCACTAAATTTTTCATCACTTAAGGTTTGGTGATCTGCTCAACTCTACGTGGTCCATACAACTACAGCTTATAAAATCATGTACTTTTCCTTAATAATTGTTAACAAGTTGCGTGTTGTGTCAACTGTTATTAATTGAAACATAAGACTTATTTGAAGATGACAAAGCATATTCATTAGTATTCTAAGCATTTTAAAAAAATATACGTTGTACTTGGCAATCATTCCTTCCATGCTTGTAATTTCTACAGAAAAAAACGTGCAATCAAAAACACATTACTTCAATTCGAAAATTAGAGGTACACGTAATTAGCGGAATAGAATTGTTAAATAAAAATCTGAGAAAACTGAAAATATCCCCCTTTACCAAAAGATAAAATTTATGCAATTACTTAATATGCTTTTTTAAAGTAATATTGACTTTAGACAGTTAATTAGCACCATTAAATTTTTTGTCATTGATTACCTCCACAAATTCCAAGAAGCCGAGAAGTATATTTTACCTACAATTAGACACTATATTTTTAATTGTCGTCTCACAAAATCTCCACTGAAGAAAGTGTATTTTTTAAAATACCCATTTAACACTGAAGTTTTAAAATATTATACATATGTATTATTATTATTATTAATTATATACCTTATTATAATAATTATTACTTCATAAAATGGTAAAAATGAGTATGCAGTACAGAAATACAATAAGGTAAGTTGGGGTAAGATGGAACGTAATTAAGGCACTAGTTGAGAATTACAGTAGAACCTCGATTATCCGGGTGCGGATTAATTGTGCAAGGGTGTTCGTTCGGTTATTCGTGCCTCGATAATCCGTGCATTACAAAAAACGCACAAATCGAAGACCAACTTCTTCGTATTTTTGCTTCCAATATTAAAAAAGTTGAAATCTGGAATTTCACGAGTAACAGTTGGTGTAGTTTAATGAAATTTAAGTCAGTGCAGAGAGCAAAAACAAAATTATGAGTTAAAATTTTTGTTTTTGAATAGTAGTATTCGCAAACATTAAGAAAAATGCTTGAAACAAATTCTTTTGCAATTAAATCCTTCATAATTAAGGTAACTGAAAACTCAAGTGGCAGAGAAAATTTTGGAACCAAAAAAGAAATAAATGAAAGTACCAGATTTTTTTACTATAAAATAGTTACTTTTATGTAATATGTCTAATAAAAGTTGATTGTTTCAATTTTCCTTCAATATTTCAAATTGTTATTGTTAAGATGTTGATAAATTTTGTTGAAGTTTTTATACAGGGCTAGTCACGAGAATATTACTTCTGAAAATTATATTTCCGCAACCCAAAATACTAATGTCCTGTACTACTCGATACTGCCAGAATTAGAAATAAAATGCTGAATCCACGATTGCTTTGGGGTGGTCAATGTCACTTTGAGATTATTTATTTAAATTTCGTCTTTATTCTTAATTCCGCTCCACAAGAGCTCCATTAGTTCAGTAGTACCTCTATTAATCTGTCCTATACCGAAGCTGTAAGTGCCCGACCAATAATTTTTCTCCTTAACAAGCATGATGTTAGGTTGAGTTGAAAAACTCGTCACAATGTCTTATTCAAATGATGAGAAAACTGTCAATATTCTCATCTACGGAGAATGCTGTGACTGCTGCGGACCTTTATCGTAAAGATATCCACATCGAAACTGAACTGGGTTGTCTATGGACACTCACGAAACCTCCATTTCCGTAATTGTCAAAGTGACACTGTCAAAGCCTAAGCAATCGTGGATTCAGCATTCCATTTCTGATTCGGGTTGTATCAAGTGACTCAAGACATTAGTATTTTGGGTTGCAAAAAAATCATTTTCAGAAGTAATCTTCTCGTGATTAGCCCTGTATATTTTGATTAAAAAAACGTTCCAAATAATTATGTTGCATGTGCATGTTTTTCGATTGTAGGCTCCGGTCCCGAGAAGCACGAATAATCGAGGTTGTACTGTATTATCAATATGTGTTGAAGAGAAATATGGATGAATTTTAACTAAAATGAAGGAATTATGTATACAAAGGTTACTTAAGTTGAACCTACTTATTTATACAGATGTCCCAGAGCGCTTGCACTTACTTTTAACGTAAAATTCTCCATCAAAATATGAGATAATTTTCGTATTGTACAATGTTTAGGCCCTTACAGTTTTTTAGTTACCAGCACTTTAATAAGTTGGCCAATCACAGCTCATAAGTCACTTTTGCAACGTTACCTACAAATATTTTTTCTTAAATTGCACGTAGATGTGCTGTGAATTGTTAAGTTTAAATGTAACTTTTTGATGGAAAACTTCCCCTTCAAAGGAAGTGCGAGCATTCTTGGGTACCTTTTTAAATCCAATTTGAAGAGAATGAATAAAGGAACAACGTTTTTGAACTAGCCCTTTAGGAAAGGGAGATACGAATGAACCTGACAACAGTATTTTTTCATGATCAAATATGGGACTGGATTGAATTCCAAATTCTGAATTCATTCGAATCATAATAATTCATAAAATACAACCAGTCTCGTTCTAAGTTTATTTGTGACAAAAAACTTAAAATTTACATGTTTGCGCTTATGTTTATAATTATCACATTATTGTTTTTTTTCATCTTTTAGAGTATTTTGTGTACTTAGTAGTAGGTACGTAGTAGGTAGATATAGGGACCTGCTTTTAAACAAATATTTACACATCTGTTGAAGTATCAAATAAGGTTCAATACACGAAAAGAAAATGCAAATTGTGTATTGTGTAACTGATAAGTTCATCGCGTGTAAAAGTTACATAATGAAATAAGATTATTAAAAAAAAAATGCAAACTGAACCAAAATTTTAAAGCGCGAAATTTGAAGATTAAACCTTAATAAAACGTTATCTTACCGGTGTAAAAACTTAAATTGAAAAATCCTCCACAATGGGGGAAAACTAGATATTAATTATTTTTGCGATAATTTAGATTTATCAAAAAAAAAAACGTAAAAACAACGCAAACGTTACTTCACTTCTTGATTCTTCATAAATTGATCATTTTTTCCGAGTTTGAAACTGGTTATTTAATTTTGAAAAGAATCAGTGGTGTTTTGACAAAATACCTAAAATTCGAAATTGTTTTGTTTCATAGATGACATGATTTTGTGGTAGACCGTGGAGCGAGCGCAACATGTTAATGACTGCGTTTCGCGCTTGTCGCATTGGCATCTTGCGGAAATTCCGTCGTGTGTCGTAATTGTTGCAATGTTTGTTTACCATCTCGCGGAGCCATGATCGTTCTCGTCAGAATTAGAGCGGTGTTCGTGCTGTCAAAACACAATCTTTGTTGGTGCGTGATTTGGTCTCTGTTGTTTTCAGCGTCAAGGTTCTCCAGTTCGGCTGATTTCGTCGTGACGTCACTCGTGACGCCGAATGCTGCGTCACATCGTGTTTTCCGGGAGTACCCGACCAATAGAACGTCTCATTTGTATCACGTGCGCGTTTCGAACCAATCGTGTGTCTGCTCCGATGAAATAGATGGAACAATTCTGACAAGCGTAGAAAAAGTTTCATCAACAGCCGCCATTTTGCCTGTTTGAGAACGCGTTGAATTTCGTATGAATTCCGCAAACTGTAGGGTCGTATGTAAATTAAAGGGGTGTTTTTTCTTCGGACGCGGGGTCAGATGTTGATGTAGTGGTCAAGTTGCGTCGATGTTTGTTAGAAAAGGGTGTAAAAGTGCGGCGCTGGAGTGATTACGGCCGAGATCATTGTGCGGTCCGTCGGAAGATGGTGAGAGGTAGTGCGAGTGCAGTCGGCCAGTCGGACTAGTCGAAGTCCATGATGGCCGATGGGTGACTTGTGTTTGACAAATATGTGCCTTGTGAGATGCATCGACTCTCGGACACCAGCTGCATGGACTGTTTGGCGCCGATTCTCGCGTTTATTCTCGTGCGTTTCGCGACTCGATACACATAAATAGTGGATTCAGTGCAGCGGCTTGGTAAACACAGGACGGGATTTTGCCATGGCCGACCATCTCGTTGATGGGCCGCCGAACGCCAAACGGCAGAAACTGGACCCCTTCCAGGGGCCTTCCGACTCAGGTGAGTCCTGACGCGCCTCCTGTCATCCGACCATAACCAAACTCTGCACGACCGTTTGTTGTTGTTTGCATGACACTTCCACAACAAACCGCCGTCACCGGGGCTTAACCTCCACGGCTAACCCGCCCCCCATTTCTCTCATTCACACTAAAAAACCACTAATCACCACTAGGCTAAGTAGATTGGTACTGGAGTAATTTGTTTATACCTAACTGTTAGCTTACAACTACGGCTTGGGCTCCGCACAGGGCCTGGCGACGGCAATGGGTGGCGGTGTTGTCTCCAATCCGGCTCAGCACCAATGGAACCAGCAAAGTAAATACACAACTATACTTGCTAACACTTCCGAAAGGAACACACCAAACTAACTCTAACCAAAAGACACTCCACTAACTCTAGAATGTACAGTTTACTAATAACCTCCCCGACGTATTTCTAGTTCTGCAGCATGTTCGACTGGATATGCTTCCATTCATTTGACCAAACTTTTTGAAGCATATGCATTCAACAATAGGTCTTAACAACTCCGCTGGAAGCTTCAATAGTCATTCTTGTTGTCAACATATGACTGTATTGCTTGACCACAGAACAACTTGCTGAAGACTTGCAAAACACAGAAATTTTCCTCAGTCGAAAAAAAAAAACACGAGCTTATTTTAACCTTTAGAGACACTGATTTTCCTGTTTTTTGAAGAAGATGCCCTTTTTGTGAGTTGGGTTACTCTTCTTTAAGAAATCGCTTAACCCACTAATGATCAAATAGATAATCTATAACTTATTAAAAGCTGTGCATCTCATTTTTAAAGTTTTATGTTAAAAACATATTTTATTGAGATTTGAAGATTCATTATTTATATAAAGACGTTTTTATGATTATCAATGAAAGAAAGATGTGAACTTAGTTATATTTTACGTAAAATAAAAAAAGTGGGGAACTCTTCGACGTTTTTTTGTTGAAATTAAATAAGTAATCTTTATTAAATGATAAATGATATAAATTATGAAAACTGTTGCTAAAAAATTGTGTTCGCTTTGGCACCTTTCAAGGCAAGGGTTCAGGGTTTGAAAACCTCTTTTATGGTTTTATAAATTTAATCTTTCTCTTGCCAGAGTAAACTGTGTCGGTTCGTTACTGATTTTGACCGAAATTCTTAATCAGGTAGAACTGGCTCAAACATCTAATTATTGACAAATAAGACCTCTAATGGTCATCAATTGCAATCGCCAACGCCTTTTCTTCTTCTATTGCATGCCTTGTTCTCTTTATCTTCTCTTGCGAAATCCCTATTTTATATAATCGGACTATCTCGAATTCCGCGATAAACTAATGTTATCGAGCCTTCAGCAAGTTGGTTCATTTTCCGCATAAAATTGACCGTCTTGTTTTGACGTGTGATTGTCTGTAGATGTACTTTCGAATATGGATATGTTACACATTCTTGAGAACGACCTCCCTGACGAGTTGATGACGCCACCGACGTCATGGCCCATCTCTGACAGCAAGCCACCTCCTCATGGTCCAGGACCTGGAGGAATGCAGAATGGTGGAATCGACGGGGGAGATAGCGCAAATAGCTTGCGTCAAATACAGCTCAACATGTTACAAGGCAATAAGATGTTGGGGATAGCGATGGCGGGACAAATAAGCAGTAAAAGTCCTAATATGCAGTCACCGCCAAATGTTTCCGTGGCTAAAGGTAACAACACTCGGATTATTAGATTGTTGCTTTATGTATGAATTTCTTGAAGGTAATGTCGTGGATCAGATGAACATGGGAAGTTTGCCGTCGAGTATTGCGAACAATGTCGGCTTACAGTCAATGGCCAACAATGGCACTTCTCAGCAAATCATGAGTTCGATTCAAGGTAAGTAGAAGAAAATTTAACAGTCGGAGTTTACAAAAACTTGTTGCAGGCATGAATAACAGCGCTGGTGGAAATATGATCATGACGAACAGCAGCATGAGTTCTATGGCGGGAATGGGTGGAGGAGGACTCGTGGTGAGCAGCACAGTCAACAAACCGCTGACCAACGCGGCGAATATGATGGCTCCAGGACAACCTCATCATCCAGGAAACCACACAGTTCCTCAACAGGTTCGTGTTTTTTTTTCGTCCAGTGGCAAGATTCAGGGTTTGAAAACCTTTTCCATGGTTTTTTGAATTAATCTTTGTCTTGCCAGAGAAAACTGTGTCAGTTCGCTGCTGGTTTCGACTATATTCGTAATCAGGTTGAACTGACTCAAACACACATTTTTTTTTGCAAAGCATTTGATCCTTACTGACTCGTTTTCATTTCCAGGCAATGCAAAACGGCCCCATGTTGAATCGACTTCCGATGCAACACTTGAACGCTAGAGCTCCTGGTCCTCACGGTCCTCTAGGTACGCGTATGCAAGCGCCTGGAATGATTCAAATGGGCGTGCCTGGGAATACTCCATATTCATATCCAAACGCCGGACCTCAAGGTGTGGCGACTCCACAACCCCATGCAAACAAATTAGGACTTCCTCAAACGAGGTTTGGAGGTCCCGCGGGTCCTGTGGGACCTACAGGTGGTGGTGAAGGAGGGATGGCTCCTACTCAGCTGCCTGCTCCTTCCCCGGCTCAACCTCAGTCCGGAGCGCCGTCCGGATCTCAACCTGGACCTCAAACAGCAACGCAGAATCAAGGGACTGGACCGCCACCTTCCTCGACGGGTAAATGTTGTTTCATATTTTTAAAATTGCATGAGAATTTCTCCTACTTCTTCTTTGGTTCTGTGTAGTGCATGCTTTGTCTTACATATCTCTTCATATTACATTGTCTAGCAGACCCAGAAAAACGCAAGCTGATCCAACAGCAACTGGTGTTGTTGCTACATGCGCACAAGTGTCAAAGGCGAGAATCGCAGGCTAATGGTGAAGTGTGGCAGTGTAATTTGCCACATTGCAAGACGATGAAGAATGTTTTAAATCATATGACGACGTGTAACGCGGGGAAGAGTTGTTCTGTAGCTCATTGTAGTTCCTCTAGACAGATCATAAGCCATTGGAAACACTGTACCAAAATGGACTGCCCAGTTTGTTTGCCTTTAAAACAGGCCGACAAAAATCGAAATAATAATCCAAACGGTAAGTTGCTACCCTTCGGAGTAGTGTAGAAATTATGATTATACTTACAGCGACAGCGAACCCGCCTCAAAGTACTCAGTCAATAAATCCGTCGGCGACTGACATGCGAAGGGCGTACGACGCTCTAGGTATTCAGTGTCCGACGACTGGGGCTGGAGCGACCCCAACAGCGTTAATTCCTAATGCAGGACAGCAACGATCATGTATAAGACTTCCTTTAGCTGGTGGTCCGAATATGACCGCTGGACTAGGAGCACGAGCGATGCCGCCTTCAGCGGTTCAGGCGGCACCGAATGTCAGTCTCCCATTAGGAAGTGATTCCACTCCAAACGTCAATCAAGGCGTCAGTCAAACAGCCGCGAATCTCCAGCAGAGCGTCTCTAACGTCATTTTCGGATTAACGAATGACGCTGCGGCTCAAGGACTCGTAGGTCCTGGAGGGTTACAAGCGGGTCAAGTAACAGCTTCACCTGTACAAGGGACCAAAGAATGGCATCAGTCAGTCACCCCTGATCTCAGAAATCATCTGGTGCACAAATTAGTACAAGCTATTTTCCCGACTCCTGATCCTCAAGCAATGCTGGATAAAAGAATGCATAACCTAGTCGCTTATGCGAGAAAAGTCGAAGGCGACATGTACGAAATGGCAAACTCCAGATCTGAGTATTACCACCTCCTAGCTGAGAAAATTTACAAAATCCAAAAAGAACTAGAGGAGAAACGTCAAAAACGAAAAGAACAACAACAGTTGCAACAGCAACATATCCAACCACCACAGATTAGGCCAACTCTGCAAGGTGCACCAGGAGTGGTTGCCCGACCGCCTGGAGTACCAGCAGCTCTTAATCAACAACAACAGCCGGGACTACGCAGTGGTTCTCCTCTCAGCACCATCGGGACCTTAAATCAAACTGGGCGGATTTTCCAAGTACAACAAAATGCCCAACAGAACAACCAACAACAGCCAAATGTTGTCGGACTTCCAGGACCTAGCCCCACCGCTTCGAATAATCCGGGACTGTCACCTTTCGGACAGCCAATGTCTGTAGGCAACAGTTCGGCGTCGACCTCCGGCGGTAACCAATTCGTCACTTCCAATGGTCCAGTTAGTTTGCCGCAAGTGTCGCCAGCTACTGCAGCACAACAGGCACAGTTTAACGACATCATGAAGAGTCGACTGGCGCCTTCGCCATCGACTTTTGGTCTTCAGTCGCAAGTTTTAACGCAAAATCAAGGACAAGTCAATAATAACAATTTAAACAACACTCGAATAGCTGCGACACCGAATTCTGATTCTGTAACAACTCCGCATGCTACCGGACCCAAGTCGGTTAGCTCTTCGAGAGGACCATCTCCCGCTCCTGCTACGCCTGTTCAATCTTCACCCGCAACTGCAGCGAGTTTAGGTACGTTTCAACTCTTTTTATCAAGCAGTGTTGCAGTTTTATTTTTACAGGGAAGGGAATGAGCAGCGCAGAACGAGCGGCTCAAAATGCACCACGTCAGTCATCCATGTCTTCGCAAATGGCTGCCATCACGGCGGCCCATGATCGGGACGACGATTCTCCGTCTCCACCTCCAAACAGTATCAAAGGTAAACTAGATCAAATGAAAGAAGAGAATTCCATGGACATCAAGCATATAAAACAAGAACCTGAGGATGATCCAAACCAAAGCGAAGGGGGTGGTAAAAACATAAAGAATGAGATTAAAACAGAAATCAAAACGGAACCTATGGAAGATTGCGACTCGAAGATCAAAGAAGAAGTTCACGTAAAAGACGAAGCAGTGGTTCCTGATAGTTCCATCGACGTGAAACCTTCTGTTTCCGATGGATCGTTGGTACCGATGGGCTGCAGTACTGCTAATAAACAACAACGAAAATGTAGTGAGTTTTGTAAAAATTGACATTTGACGAAAGTTGATGTTTTCCATTTTTTCTAGTATTTAAATTTGATGAACTACGCCAGAAGTTAATGCCCACTTTGGAGAAATTGTACCGACAGGATCCAGAAAGTCTGCCGTTTAGACAGCCTGTCGATCCTCACACGTTGGGTATTCCAGATTACTTTGATATTGTGAAAAGACCCATGGATCTGTCAACAATTAAAAAGAAGCTTGATCTAGGTACATATACGGATCCATGGGAGTACGTCGACGATGTTTGGTTGATGTTTGATAATGCCTGGTTGTATAATAGAAAAACTAGCCGAGTGTACCGGTATTGTACAAAAGTAAGTTTGGGTATTTTTTTTGAGATCTTTTTATTGAGGAATTATATTACAGTTGTCTGAAGTCTTCGAGATGGAAATTGACCCGGTGATGCAATCAATGGGTTACTGTTGTGGCAGGAAATACACGTTCAATCCTCAAGTGTTGTGCTGCTACGGAAAACAACTGTGTACGATACCGAGAGACGCCAAATATTACAGCTACCAAAACAGGTCCGTATATAATTATTTTCATCACAATAGATTTAGCACTGGTGAAATTTGTCAAGTGTGAGATCACGGCGAAGTCCGCTTCATTATGTCACAAATTCAGTCAAATGTGGTTGTGTGATTAGGGCTTTACAAGGGCGTGCCCTAATCACAACGCTGCACCCACCCCTTCACATCTGAAGGCATTAGCATATCAATATTGCATGCAGCTTGTTATCATCTAAACAAGGGTCTAGATTAAAAACAAAAACTTTTTTCTTCTCGTTTTAATGCTATAATAGATCTACAACACTTGGAAAAAGTTTTTGTTGTTAATCAGGTCGTGGCCTATTTACCGTCACATGTGTACAAGGGTGGTCACGCTTCACAACGCGTGGTTTAGGATAGTAAGCTTTGCACTCGACGACGCTTCTAACACGTCATTTTTTTCTCTTCCCGTCCCTCCACCCCATGCCATTTAACAAAAAATTCGGCTTGGTGTGTTGTGCTTGCGTGTCTGTGGTGATGTGTACACAGTCTAAAAGCGTATGGACTCGGATCCGACAGATATACCTTCTGCCAGAAGTGCTTCAACGACATCCAAGGCGATACCGTAACCCTCGGAGATGACCCTACTCAAGCTCAAACGTAAGTTTCCGGTTGTAACTAGCGAAAATTGTTTTTAACAATCGCGTTTACAGGGCAATAAAGAAAGACCAATTCAAGGAGATGAAGAACGACCACCTGGAAATGGAAGCGTTTGTTCACTGCACCGATTGTGGCAGAAAATTGCACCAGATTTGTGTCTTACACAACGAAAACATTTGGACACAAGGTTTCACTTGCGAGGAATGTATGAAGAAGCGAGGATCAAAACGCCGCGAGAACAAATTCAACGCGAAACGACTGCCGGCTACGAAACTAGGCGTGTATATAGAAACCAGAGTCAATAATTTCTTGAAAAAGAAAGAAGCCGGCGCTGGAGAAGTTTCAATTCGTGTGGTCTCCAGTTCTGAAAAAACCGTCGAAGTGAAGCCGGGAATGCGATGTAAATTTGTTGAAACCGGCGAACTCTCGTCGGAATTTCCATACAGAGCCAAAGCACTTTTTGCCTTCGAGGAAATCGACGGTGTCGACGTGTGCTTCTTCGGAATGCATGTGCAAGAATACGGGTCTGAATGTCCACCACCGAATACGAGACGTGTTTACATCGCTTATCTAGATTCTGTACATTTCTTCAAGCCGAGACAGTTTAGGACTGCCGTTTATCATGAGATTCTGTTGGGTTACATGGACTACGTCAAGCAGTTGGGGTATACCATGGCCCATATTTGGGCCTGTCCTCCATCTGAAGGTGACGATTACATTTTCCATTGTCATCCTGTTGAACAAAAAATACCGAAACCCAAGAGACTACAAGACTGGTACAAGAAAATGTTAGACAAAGGTATAATCGAACGAATCGTCCTAGACTACAAAGACATCTTGAAACAAGCAATGGAAGATAACTTGAGGTCGGCAGCGGATCTTCCATATTTCGAGGGTGATTTTTGGCCCAACGTACTCGAAGAAAGCATCAAAGAACTAGATCAAGAGGAAGAAGAGAAGAGAAAACAAGCTGAAGCCGCCGAAGCTGCAGCCAATGCCGTAAGTTGCCCAAACAACTAAATTAAGACTGTGCTAACTTTTCTTTTATTTGTCAGATATTTTCTTTGACTGAAGAATGTGAGACAGGACCTGATGGTAAGAAGAAAGGCCAAAAGAAAGCCAAGAAAAGCAATAAGTCCAAAGCAAACCAGCGAAAGAACAGCAAGAAATCGAACACGCCACAAACCGGAAATGACTTGTCAGCTAAGATTTTTGCCACCATGGAAAAACATAAGGAAGTCTTCTTCGTCATCCGTTTGCATTCGGTACAATCGGCAGCGAGTCTAGGGGTGAGTAAAAAATGGCTTTGATATAACATCTTGTTGTGATTTAATTTTATTTCAAAATTGTTATGACTTTGTTTACAAAAACCAGATGTTAGCCTCATTAGAAGTTTGTTTACGGTTGAACTAAATGATGCCAAAATAATTTTCTTTTTCGATCGTTTGCATTCTTGTTTTTTTGAATTTCAAGGTTGCTGTAGCTTTTGATTGAGTTTTTTCTTTGTTTTTTTAAAGACAGTCGAAATTATTTGTCACTGTTATTGTAGAATCTTAATAATTGCTTCAAAAACGAGTTTTTTGTCTTAAATTAAATTAAAGTTAATTCGGCAATATATGCATGAAAGGCGCCAACCAACAATGAAAACATTAAATTAAGTTACTTTTTATTATCAAACATAAGTTGTAAATTTAGTGTCAATTATTTCGTGTCCTTGAAGTTGTGTTATTACAATCGTAAACATGTTAGTGTTTGCTTTCGCTCAAGTGCATTTTACTGTTAATATATGGAATATGCTTCAAGGTTTTGTCTAAAAATTCTACAAACCAGCACTTATTGTTCTTTAGCGATTTATTTGTAATTTGAAATTTCAGCCAATCCAAGACCCCGACCCCTTCATTAACTGCGACCTTATGGACGGTCGCGACGCCTTCTTAACGTTGGCTCGCGAGAAACATTACGAATTTTCGTCGCTACGAAGAGCTAAATTTAGCACAATGTGTATGTTGTACGAATTACACAACCAAGGTCAGGATAAATTCGTGTACACCTGTAACAACTGCAAAGGTCAGGTGGAAACTCGCTACCATTGTACGGTATGCGACGACTTTGATCTCTGCATCCAGTGTTACGACAAGGAGGGTCATCCTCACAAGATGGAAAAGCTCGGTCTCGACCTCGACGACGGAAGTTCTCCGAGCGACCAAAAACAAGTCAATCCTCAAGCAGCTCGTCAACTGTCTATTCAACGATGCATTCATTCTTTGGTCCACGCATGCCAATGTCGCGACGCCAATTGTCGCTTGACCAGCTGTCAGAAGATGAAACGCGTGGTCACCCACACGAAAGTATGCAAACGCAAGACAAACAACGGTTGTCCGATATGCAAACAGTTGATAGCGTTGTGTTGTTATCACGCGAAACATTGTCTAGAGACCAAGTGTCCGGTGCCGTTCTGTTCGAACATCAAGCACAAGTTGAAGCAGCAACAATTGCAACAAAGGTTACAACAAGCGCAGTTATTGCGGCGACGAATGGCGGTAATGAACACGCGAACTTTGCCGCAAGGCAACGCGATGCCGGGTGCAAACAATGTCGGTTTATCGTCGAGTGTGCAATCGGTTGTGCCGGGAGCGGTAAGTCCAGCGAACTCGATGAACTCTTCGGGTATGCCCAACAGTACAATGGGAATCCAAACACCACACCAACCAGGCATTGGAATCAAACCGGGAACGCAGACACCGCCTGCGAATGTTCTACAAGTGGTGAAGCAAGTGCAAGAAGAGGCGGCGAGGCAGCAAGCACCACATGTAGGATATGGAAAAGTCACACCTGTCGGTCCGGGCCAAAATATGCCACCGCCGCAGTTGAGGGTAGGAGGACACATGGGGGCCGATCAAGGTACGCAATTACAAATCGAAACTTGTAGCGGGAATTTATTTTCTATTTGTCGAATTTTGAATTGTTTCTCAAAGAGTAGTTTTCAGGGGGTAATTTACTGCCAATGCAGCAATGGCAGCAACGGTATCCAGGAGGGGCACAGGGTATTAGACAGCCAGGTCCCCAATTGATCCAACAAGGTCAAATGGGTCAAAATCCCATGCAAGGTAATCAGGGTGGCGTTCGACCAGGCGCAGGAAACATCACAAATCCTCAGAACGCAATGCAAAAACAAGCCTTACAACAACTCATGCAGACTTTGAGATCTCCTCAGTCCCCAGAACAGCAGCAACAAATTCTGACGATACTAAAGTCGAATCCACAGTTAATGGCGGCCTTCATCAAACAAAGACAGGTGTGTTTTGCTCGTAAACGGTGAACCGAACCACAATCTATCCAAATGTTAATCATTTTGATCCTTTTGTCATCCAGATAAGTCCTAATCCTCGAACTTGAGAATTCCATGTAGAAGATACTTAATAAATCGGCAAACCAGATGATGGGTATATTCCAAACGTGTTTCTTCCGATGTGTAAAAGATTTTTCTGTTTAATAGCAGGCTCAGCTCCAACAAGCGAGTGGTGGAGGCGTAGGGGCTACACCACCTCAACAGCTGCAACACATCCTCACGCAGCAGAACACGGCGCAGCATCCCAACAGGATACAGATGCAAGGTGGAATGTTGGCGCAGAATCCTGCCCAAGGGTTGCCTCAAGGGCCGAACCAAACGCTGACGCCGCAACAACAGCAGTGGTACAAACACCAGCAGTTGTTGGCGATGCAGCGGCAGCAACAGCAACAACAGGCACAACAGCAGCAACAGCAACAACAGCAGCAACAGCAACAACAACAGCAGCAGCAGCCGTTCCAGCAGCCGTCCGCTCCGCCCTCGTATCAACAAAGATTGCCGGCCATCCGACAGCCCCACATCGGCTACAACTCGTATCCTGAGCAGCAGTACCCGCCGATGCAAGGCCTGAAACCCACCCCGCCCCCGGTGCCGTCGCCGCAGGCCGTGATGGGTCCACCGCAGGGGGGTATCTCTGTTCAACAACAGCAACAGCTGAGGAGTCCACCGCCCATCAGGAGTCCACAGCCGAGCCCGTCGTCGAGACCGTCTCCTAGTCCCAGAAATCAGACGGTGCCGAGTCCAAGGGGGCCACAACCGTCGCCTCACGATACGACGACGTCAGAGATGCTGTTGGGGCAGAACCACACGGGGGCGCTGCATCCGCATGCGTCGCCCGTAGGAACTAACCAGGAGACGGGGGAGGTACCCGCCATGACGCCCCAAGACCAACTGAGTAGGTTCGTGGAGCAGCTCTAGTGGTGAGTGTTGGCGCAAGCTCTGTTCTCCCAACGAACTGGCAATGGTGCTACGTAACTGACCACTCATCCCTCGTACAAGTGTAAAGTGATTGTAAAATGTATACTTAAGGACAGAACGAGTGTAGCTATGTAAATACAGTGTAGATTTTTAATCTAAATGGACCTATGTATTTTGAATTGTACATATGTTTAAATACACTCTTGTATCATATTATAAATAATATTAGTGAAATGTTTACCTTACGATGTGAATGAAGATACCTAAAAGTATTTGGCTTGCGAGGCTGTGTTCTTAACTTAACGGATTGTTACCTACGGAGGTAGACTCAACATAGCTACGCACTGTTGCTATTACATACTTGTTTTTATATTCAATATGATTCGTGACAAGTCTATAATTAGTGATGCTGTATAAAGTAGCAGATTTTTACCGAGACTGTAAGTGTCGTGTCGGTAGCTATTGTGATGGTGGCCAACGGCCCCTATTTGTTTTTATATAATATATTTATAATTTATATATCGTCTTGTTTTCATGTGTTACATTCCACGCGTGTGGAGTGGTGCTGGCACCTGACAATCTTGACCCCGCCAGTGCAATACTTACACAACACTCCATCCTAATTTATTACTGAACATACATCAATTAGATTAATTAGTGTTAAGTATTATATAAAAGAGAAATAAACAATATTTGAAAAAATATAGTTTACGCATTCAAATCCTATCATCCTAAGATGTTGACGGCTTTGAATTACGTCACATTACGCAATTACGTAAATGCAATAGACAAGAACCACTCGCCCAAATTCAAGTATTTATTTCATTCCAAATAATTTACAGATAGACTTCTTACAAATAATGGAAAATGTATAAAACTTTATCACATCATGGCATCAGTCCTAAATTTTCACTCACATAGCAAAAACGAGGAAGTTACGGACTCAGCAGACGCTTAGATGTTATTAATCACAAAGGGCGCTGAAAATACAATCGGTTAAAATACAGAAAGACGAAAACACAGACTGGAAACTCACCCACTCGGATTATGACGACGAAAGAGCTAAATAACACTAAATTTGCCAAAACTGACTCTCTGCTCTTTTTACGGTCTTCTTCAGGGTCCCTCGAACCAAAACTTCCTTGAATACGCCGCATTTTCAAAAAGACTTGCAGAAAAATGTGTCAAATTTTGAGGTTAGATCAGAATAGGTCAATGACCGGGGAAACGCATTTTCCGAAAGGAGGGAAATAGGAACTGAAATTGAACTAATCCATTATTTTCGAGGTGCAGCTTTTTTAATTTGCATCCATTTTTGGACCAAAGTTTGAAATTTTCATGCTTTTGAGTGAGTTAAAATTTCATCGAAAAAATTGGCTCAGAATTATAGAATAACCCTTTAATACCAATTATCGGTTATAAATTGATCCCTACTTTAATTTACTAGTATTGTAGAGGTGGAAATGACGCCACAAAGGAAGATTATTGATAAAAATCCAAAAAATAACAAAAAAAAAGTCCTCTAGTGGTAAAGGTGTCAATTACTAGTTTAGGCGGCAAATTCAACTTCAAAATACATTTATTTTTAAAACAACACGAATTCGTAATTCAACCCAAACAATTGTGAACCAAACTCACCTAATCTACTTTTAAAAATCTTTAACATTGTAAATCACGGTTAATTAATTGGTGTACTGAAACAGTAAAGCAGAAGGTGTACGCATTGGTATCATTTTTTGTCCCCCAGCTTTAGAATCATACACCCAGTATTCTCTGCCGTTGATATTCTTCTTCTTGATATTCTCATTCTTACTGGCAGGATTAAAAAGCGTGTGATATGAAGGCGGTGGTGTTATAAACTTGCTGGTCGGAGGGAAAGATCCCATCTTGTCGTAATTATTATTGAAGTTGACACTAAAAGTGTTCTTTTGAAGGAGCAAATCTTGAGTGTCCGTGCGCGGACTAGGTCTATTTTTCTTGCGGTGTTGGCGAATTAACAATTCAATGATGAAAATAAGAGTAGAAATCGCGAAACCTCCTCCGACTATTTCGTAGGTCATTAAGAGATCTGTGTTGCGAAGTTGACGTTCTTTGTTGCCCAAATTCAAAGGACAGATTTCTGTATCTGGGAGATCTTCGCGGAGTTTGAATTTTATGATACCCGATTCTACCAAGTGTTGAATACTGAAAGTAAAAAAGTAGAGACGGTTTAACGAGGGTGCGATACTAACGCTGAATCAAACAACTTTTGATATCTGAAGCCCTTGCTGTACGCGAACGCTCGTGAGAAAGTGACTACCGAAAACTTAGTGATAACATACTTGCACCTGTCGGGTTCACTAATTTGTAGCTTCGTCTTTTCCTTGTAATCATCGTACATGACATATTCGACGATGGGCTTTTCTCTTATAAACATCATGTTTTGTTTTTTAACCTGGTTGTTTAAGATGGCGTTATCGCTACCAATAGGAAAATCTTGCGGACGACCCAACAGTTTTCCAAGATCGGACAAAATCATGGTATCATTCACAGTCACGGTATCCTCTAACGCGTTGCCTCTGGTCGATACCCATTTATACTTTCCAGCACCTATGTCTTTGGGGTAGGTTATGGGCAGAGTAAATCTTGATAGAGTCAAAAAGGCCGTCAAATTTGCCGTGTAGAAAGCCGTCAAAATCGTGATAAAGATCCACCAAGTCGAAAACAGCAACCTTGAAGAATCTAAACAAACCCATTAGCTTAATAGTCATTGATCCGTGCATTAGATTCTTGTCGGTTTGAGTAAATATAATTTTTTTTTACCTGTCATCGGATTCAAAGTGGTTCCTTGCTTCAGGAGCGCTCCATAAACAAACCAAATGCAAGCCGGTAAAGGAAAAACTTTATTTTCGTCGTCTCTGCAAAGTTTAGCTTGCAAGTAAATGATGAAATAGATAACAGGACCCACAACTACTAAAGATAGTAGAATAAGCAGCCAAACTGGCAGAGTAAAAGGTGCCAGTAAACCCGAGCCCGTGGCTGATGCTGCCGGTCTTTGCATCAACACCACCCAATCTCCCGTGTCTAAACTTGGAGAGTAGGTAATATCCGATGCATATTCAGGTAAAACTGGATGAAATCCGACCGACAAATTTGCCCTCTGAAATTCGCGTTAGATAAATGTAAGATATACTTTGTCAATTTTACCTCCTCTCTTAGTAGTTGTAAAATTCCGTCTTTACGAGAAGCCCAAGTGTTGCTTTTTGCCGTCACCACAGTATAATTGAAGTGAAATTTGTCTTGGAGGATCTTGAGAAGATCGAAAGCTACTCCAGTTCCAAATTTCGTACCATTGCGCGTCATATACCCGCTCAGTCTGTCGTTCTAAAAAAACCCCGGAGGCTTACAAATTCACGCTCAAAAAGACGTCCTACCTGTATTGTTGTAACTATCAAATTTTCATTCTGAAGATCTTCAGCCAACTGATCCAATTCAACCCTCCTCATGTTGATTAAGTCGTAAATATCTGAAATCTCGCGTAAAAATCAAAAAACGCCCAAATTTAATTACCATTTTCTTCAGGACATGTTGCATTTAGGCACAAAGCTGCTATGACTATTTCGATTAGGCCCATTTGACTATTTTTTCTTAAATCCACGGGGCATTTTTACATATTTTAGGCGCTAAAGAATTCAGGACGCTAACTGACCGTTTAACATAATTTTTGACGATAAATAGCGCATGCTTGTCTTGTCGTTTGTATTGAAGAATCTATTAACGATATTTATTATGTATGAAGGATATGTGGTTATTAAAAAGTGTTGTTGCATGCACAACCTGAAAAAAAATCACAAATTTCTGTTTAAATTCATTTGGCGGAATTTTGAAAACTGGCGACAGCACCAGACGACTAATTCCAGAAACTTTTTTATGTTATCTTTTGTTTTCTGTGTAATCATGCAGAGGTAATAAATTTACTTTTTATTGATCCACCACAAATGTGGACATTTCAATTTGTACAGACCTTGAAAATAATGATAAAAATTCGTCGTTATTTTTACTTGTGTCACATTTATTGTAAGTAATGGAAACTGGACAACACTAATTATTTTTTTTGTTTTTATGTTTCTGATTGTTTTTTAGTCATTTTTGTACACATATTTTTTCTGTGTTGCCTACATTAAAAAATATATAAAGAAAAAACAAAATTTTGAAAATCTCTGTACTGCTTTCATTAAATTCAAATGTTTAACATTTTTTTGTTAGCAGAAGCTCTCATGGTAAAAATTCCCCTTTAAATCGATACTCCCGCTGCATCCGAGGCGCTTCTCCTCCTCATCTAAAAATACCACAAAGTGTTAACTGGTCTGGAAATAGCTCGTCCACCTAGTCCCATTCAGTGCCAACATGAAAGTGGACGCGGAATTGATGTTCGAATGTCTCATCTACTTGAACGTCTTTTACTACCCTCTGTTCTTCATCTGGGAGACGATTCTAGTCGCCGCCAAATGGCAGAGCGCCGTTCCCACCCCCGGCATTGAAGAAGATGCCAGCGTTATTTTTACAGTCTTGACTGTCGAAATCGCGAAAATTCTCGTTTACCGCAAATTCAAAGATCGAAAACGAGGTAATTTTTACACGTAACCGCCCCCAAGTGTTAGTTAACTGTGTTTTGTAGATTTGGTGACGGGAATTGCGGTTGTTATGACTTTCATCACCATCGCTGGGTGTCTGTACACGTTCTTCCTGCAGGAGTTTGTGGCGAGGTTAGAGTACATTTTGTGCGCGATGATGATTATGTTGGCAGTGACGGAGATCGCGTTTGGAACCATGCAGATTTTGCCATGTTTTAAGCAAGTGCAATATTACTAAATAAAAAACTAAAACTTTCTAAATATTTTATTAAACACAAGTTATAAAATTACAACAAAAAAGTGAGTTGTTAAATAACTTAAATGGAATGAAGCTACAATCGGAACTACACAAGTTCAAAACATTTTAAAAATGCAAGTAAAACAATCAAAGGTGCAGTTGCCATTCCATCTATGGATCAGTGGTAGCTTACTCTGAAATTTCCCGGAAAAATACGTAAATTAAAAAATGGCGCTTATTCATCGTACAATTTAAGTAAAGTATAAATAGAAAATTTCCTAGTAATACAGCATCAGAGGAACACCCGCAAGAAACTAATTGGTAGCAGACCAATCCATGTTTTCTTGTGGCTGTTGCTGCTCTTGATTCTGTTGGCTTTGCTGAGGATTCTGTTCCTGCGCATTCTGCGTCTTCTCTTCCGTTGGGCTTTTCTGTTCTTTAGGCGGCGACGGCGCTTTCGGTGGAGGCTTGTTCAAAATCGGATTCACCGTATTCTCCAGCTCGCTCTTCTCTTGTCGAATCTGTGCGACTGTAACGGGCGGCGGTAAATGTTTAGGAGCGCTAACGAGCTTCTGTCGATTCTGTTCGAGCCACTGGAAAGCGTTCTTAAACGCTTGATCGACTTTCTTTACGTCATCATCGGACAAGTGCGCGTATTTAGGATCGTTGCCCCTAAAAAAAATAAGAATAACAAAGGAAACACCGACCGAGGGTTAAACTTACTTAATTAATTCTAAAGCCTTCATGGTGAGCTGGAGAGATTTAGCAAAATCTTCAATAACGATTGGTCTTAATTCATATTCGACTTTCCTATTTTGAATGGGTTCTCCTTTTGATTTTAATTCAGCTAATTTGTCTTGATAGACTTGTCGGTTACAGTCTTCGCCTTCTTCATATAACCAATTTTCCATGTCGTCTAAGTGTTTGAGCAGTTCGGAGCGGTCGCTATCCAAGATGAAAGAAGCGAGTTCGTCGTCTGCAGACAATTTTCCGCGTAGTTCGTACACGTATTCTTCGAAGGCGTTTCTTGCATGCCCGCGTTCTTTTTCCTGTCGATCAGCAGCGATCATCTTAAACTCTTGTTCCGTGTACTGATGGATTTCCACTTGTGAAAAACCAGCGGTAAGGGCCTCAATTGGTAATTCAATGCTCTTCAACACTTGTTTCTTCTTCTTTTCTTTGTCACCGTCCTGGAAAAAATCAAATCAGTGGACATAGTTTCGTGACTTGACATCGATCACATTCACACTAACACCACAAACAAAATTGTGTTATTTCACGTCTGAAAACTGACTGAAACAACAAATGCACACAGTGATAGATCGGTTTTCTAGCAACCGATTTCGGGTGCTACTCAACAACGACAATTTCAGGTGAATGCCAATTGGGATAAACAGAAATAAAACAAGCTGCAATCGCTGCGAGGATGAACAAAGGGCATGGAAATTTCGTGCCATTGATGGTTTTACCATACATGAAAACAGTGAACGAAAATATGCCAGGCCAGCGTTGCCGGGATCAAATGCGTACCCCGCTGAACCAGGCAGAAATTTTCTTCGTCCAGCTGGTGCTGGAGCCTACCTCAGGAGCAGCATTCGTCACGCCATCAGCCATCGTTGCGTCGACGTCGTTTTGATGTTCTGTCGAGTTCTGATCTGACGGCGGCTGTTGATTATTTTGCTGTTGTTGGTTTTCTTCGACGTTTTCTGCCTCTGCCGACTCTTTTGCTTCGAATAATGAAGCACTGGACACGGTCATGATGCCATGGAGGTTGATGCGGACTTTAACTTTAACTTTTTGGGGCTTGCCTTCGGCGTTGGGGCGGATGTCTTTCACCGTCCAGGTGCCTAGAGAAAGAACATTAAAATTCCTTTTCCATCTCTTCTTTTATTTACTTACCAATATGTTTGTCGGGATAAGGAATATTTCCAGTGTACAGTGCCCGTATAGAGAAAGGTTCCTGCCTGTAGAACGTCAACATCCTAGAATACGGCACTGTGTAGTTCACTGGGAAGGCTTCTATGTCTCCCGCAGCTTCCCCATCAGAGCTGGCATCCCACGACACCGAAATTGCATAATTCTGCACATCTTTAACGCTAAATTCCCTAACTCTGACTGCTGGCGACAACATAGCGCATTGCAAAGCACATCCTCTGCTCACAGCTTCATCTTGATTTAACGTGGTGCTCGGCACCTTCTTAAACACTTTCTCGATCAACTGTTTGATCGCCGGAATCCTGCTCGAACCGCCAACAATCTCTACCGAATATATCTCATCCAATTTCAACCCTGACGAATCCAAACACTGCTTCAGCGTCACCTCGACTCTTTGGAACAAAGGTCCGCACAACTCCTCCATATCCGTCCTCTTGATGGTACCATGAACATCTTTATCATTCATAAAACATTCGATATTTAGAGGCAGCGCAGTTGAGTTCGCCGACATCTGTTTCTTGACTTTTTCAACTTCAGCGAGGAGACGTACGAAAGCTCGAGGGTTAGACTTAGCATCGATTTTGTACTTAGTTTGGAATTCTTTACAGAAATGATCAGCCAGGGCTAAATCGAAGTCTCGACCTCCTAGATTGGGGTCGGAGGCTGTCGATATCATTCGCAGTTTGTCTTTGTTAAATGCGCATGCAAAAACTTGCAGCGACGCATGACCACAATCAACGAACACGACGTTTCGAGGCTTTTCTTCCGGACCTGGCAAGTCTTGCTTATAGATGCCAAAAGCCAAAGCCGTTGCTGTTGTCTCGTTGAATAATCTAAGTACGTTCAATCCTGAAATGGGAGGAACGGATTAAATTTTATGGATGCTATTTATAGTAATGTTTAGATGAGAGTTTTATGAGAAGAAAAGGATTTTTTAGTTGTCTTTTTGTTTGGCATGTTTCTTATTAGTGTGAGAGATTTCCTTGACGTCACTAATCTAATGTTATTTTATCAGTAACACACAACGGAAGTGTTTACAAGAAAAGTTACAAACAAATTGAGGCAACAAGAATGTAGATAAGAAACAGATTTTTGGGTTATATCTTTATACCACTTCCAACGACATTACAATAACAAACGTTTTATTATAATGCGGAATGGTAAAGTGAAAAAAATTAAACAAAGCAATGTGAATAATTGTAGCTAAACAAAAACTAATTTTCACTTTTTCTCCTTGGGAAACTTTTGTCAAACAATGGAAACTGCCACTACATTTTTTTTCCCCAATTTTATGTTCAACTCCCGCATGTGACTTTTTGTCCGCTACTCACCAGCAATGGCAGCAGAGTCCAACAGCGCTTTCCTCTCATTATTGGTGAAATATGAGGGCACAGAAATGACGCAATCATTGATTGGAGTTTGCAAAGCCGCTGAAGAAACGTCTTTTAACTTAGTCAACAACATAGCTAAGCATTGTTCAGGTGAGAAAATGTGCTCTTCATTCAGATAGTTAACCTAAAAGCACCCAACATTGAACTCTGTCTCAAAACTACTTTGATTTCCTACTTTAATCCCAATTTTGCCTTGTGCCGCCTCCACCACATTAAACGGTAGTAATTGAAGCTCCTTCTGCACGTGGGGGTCCCGGTACTTCCTCCCGATAAGCCGCTTCAATCCATAAACTGTGTTCTTCATATTGGTGACTTGTTGGTTCTTGGCTGCCACCCCCAAGATTCGATTTTTTTGGGAGAAGGCGATAAATGACCTGAAACCGAGTTTTAGTCGCCCACAAAAACCAAATTGGGAGATGTGCGCGATGCTCATATAAGGGAACGGATTGTGTCAGGATCAAGGTTGTTGGGTGATGTCATGGGGCTATCAATTGTACTTACGGTGTAGCTCGGAGACTGTAATCATTGGCGATGGTCTCGATGCCGCCGGCTTTGGCGACAGCAACGTAACAAGACTCATTGCCCAAGTCTATACCTATAACTGACATTGCCGCCATGTTTTGTCACTTTGAGTTTTCAAAGACTTGAATCGATCACAAACTACTCGAAGAACTGCAATAATACGAGAGAATTGCGAAAATTCAAGTTTTATTAGCACTAGGAGTTACAACGTGCCGGTGATTTCACTTGATCACTTGCAGCTCGTGCTGATGAATGTTACTAACTGTCGCCAACTGACGAAAACACAGGGTTACTGTGTCTGGAAGGTTCCAGAAATTCGCTTTTTCTTTCTAGCTCACAGAAACGCGTGGGAGAGAGTGAGAGAGGACCTAATTGGCCGGAAACAAAATTTCTAGAAAATTCAAGAATTTGAGTCGAATAAAAAGGATCAAGGATTCTAATCACAGAAATTTTTCTTCCAAATTTATCTCAACGTGGGTGACGTGGACATTCGGCGCCAAACTGATTTAGTGACAATTCTGTCCTCTTCTTAACCTCTGACTAAAGCTTCTTGCAACTGAATATCTAAAAATTGCCTGCTGTTTTTAATTAATTTATATTCTTTAATCTATTCTCTATGAAGTCTAACAATTTGCGTTAAATTTTAATATAAATGGGAAAGCGTCCGGTGACTAGTCATGGCTGGGCAAAAATTTCAATTCCTACTAGAGTTGCGAATCTGAATTCTAATAATCTTATTAATTGGTTAATTCATGATGTTCCTAAAATCAGGTTAGTGCGGGAGTATTTGGAATTTTGGAATTTAAGTTTTCCTTGTTTGGGCAACTTTAATCCTTATTAAAGGTTAATTTAATATAAATTTTCCCGGCGCATCCACCATTTTCACCGTTTTTTTTTTGCTTCTTTACCATCGGCTTTTCTTTTTTTAGAAAATATTATTTTCATATAGTTAAACGTTTAAATTAGTAATAATATCCAACTTTCTCTTTATAATAGTTGATAAATTATAAAGTAATTTTTTTAGAAATTTTCCCGCCAAATTTACAAAAAATGGGCCAATAAGGAAAAGGGATTCCACCAGTCTAGTGGAATTTGGAATGGCCTCCTCAAACGTCAAATGTCAAAATTTAATATGCCATAACCTAAACTTCTCGTCATTCTACCATAAATAATAAATGTTTTTTGTATTTATCTATGAAATTGAGTGAAACCGCTAGTCTGATAAGTTCCAACACATTTGCCACACGTCATGGATTTACATAAACCTGTAGATTTGGCAAATAAGGTGATATTTTTCTTGTCGTATTTTTACTGAAAAATCGAATTTTAGTCAGTGGATGAATTAACAGCTGAAGAAAAATGGAGATTGGAGCACCAAAAACTCCACGAACAACACAAAGGCCACGAGAAAATGCACGCAGAAATGGTGCTAATCTTAATTTTAACATTGGTAGTAGCCCAGGTAGTGTTAATTGAATGGAAGAAGAGACATTCCCGTTCATACCTCGTATGTTTGTTGTCATTTTGTGAGGATTTAACTGATTTTGGAGATTTTTAGTTAGTTACCCTTCTGGGCATGTGGGTAATTCCCTTAATTTTATGTCTGAGGAACCATTGGTGGCGCTTCATTTTTATTTGGCTGCTATTTTCATGTATAACTAGTTTGATAGTACGAAAAGCGCTGCAGAAACCAATTACTGGGACAACGCCAAGGTAATTTTCCCCCAAACTAACGAGTTAGAATTTATAGTGAAATTTTCAGACTAGTCTATAAATGGTTTCTTTTTATTTATAAACTAAGCTATGTCCTGGGTATCTTAGGTTACTTCGTCATGATGGCGACATTTTTCGGGCTGAATTTAGTGTTTAACGCAAAAGCTAACACTTGGATGGATTGCGCTTTACTGCTAGTCTTTTATGGGTTGTATTACGGGGTGTTGGGCCGCGATATTTCCGAGATTTGTGCCGATAAAATGGCATCCCACGTCGGGGTAATGACAATAAACCTTCCTATTTTCCCAATTAATTCGTTATTTTTTAGTACTATACAAACCACGGAATGCCCACAAGAAATTTAGACCCCACAGTCTGCGCCGTATGCGGAAATAAACTTCTAGTCAGCGAAAACGAGGAAGGGGTCATTGAAAATACATATAAATTGACGTGTGACCACGTGTAAGTTTGTACGAGGCATAAAAACAACAAAGTAACTTTTTTTGTAGATTCCACGAGTTTTGTATACGTGGCTGGTGCATTGTGGGTAAAAAACAGACTTGTCCATATTGTAAAGAAAAAGTTGACTTGAAAAAGATGTTTTGTAACCCATGGGAAAAGCCCCATGTTCTTTACGGTCAGCTACTGGATTGGATCCGGTGGTTGGTAGCGTGGCAACCCATGATCCTGTTCTTGGTGCAAGGAATTAACTGGGCCTTGGGTTTAGAATAGCCCGTTTTATAATTTATTGTGATCTTATTGTAGATAATATATGAGTGAAAGGGTATGCGGGTTTAGGTCAAATCACACCCTGAGAAAGACTCGAGATTTTTTATTTTAAATTTAGATAAGAAACAGTGTTGTCAACTGAAGGAAAAATAAAACATCGAAATTTTTGTGTTTTTTTTTTGTTAGCCGAGTCTCACACCTTTCTTCCAGCAGTGTTGTAGACAGTGCTGCCACTGCGTTAAGCACTCGAACTATTTAGAACTTGACTGGAATTGGTTTAGTGACATTGGCGGCCGTTGACGAGTCGGGTTGTGCCGTGAATTTTTAATTTTTTTTATTTATCCCATCAACTGCGTGTTTGGGATTTGTCGGACAGTGTTGGTGTGGATGTCTGAGTGTATTTGACAGTTCCTTTAAGTTGATAGTTTTTTTGTTTCGACAGCTAAAGGTGAGTACACCCGTTGACGTTTCAACTCCATATTCCTTTCGATGAAAAACGTGTGTGAATTTGTGTTTTGTAAATCCGGTTATGTACAGTGAACGCCTACTCTTAGGGTAGGTAAGTGAACTACCTGTGAAGGCCGCTCGGGCACCTGTAGGAGTCGGCTCTATTTCGAGAACTCAAAAACTTTTTCAAAATGATTAAAATTTCGTACGTTGGTAACGCGGCTACTTTCACGCGATTTTCCGTTTCGATATGGAAATTCAGCGTGTCTCCGATATCTCCGGCTTTTGTGGGACACATTCTTCGATCTGCTCTTTTATTGGAACGTTTTGTCAATTCCATTGTCAATCAATTTGCATAAACGCTGGACATCTCATCCGAATGCTTTGAAAATCCTCGACCGGATATCCGCGATGTTGCCAACCGAACACAAAAATTCAAAACGTCAAAACACGGAAATTAAAATCTCTGCCAAAAGATAAAATCGCCCACAACGAATTTTGGGAGGTAGCGGTTATCCACCTGTACAGCATGGCCCAAGAAATTTCACGAGACAAACATCTCAAATTGCTTCTTTGAATCACTCTATATTTAAATATTTTGAGGTTTCGGGATAACCACGCCCACAAACAATTGTTTCAAGGCCACTAATTTACAGGGTGAACCAACATTGGAATTTACGTTTACATGTAATTTAAAGAAGAAATAATGACGTTATTAGCTAACTATCGCAGCAAATAAACACTTTTTAGGTCATTGTCGTATTTTAAACAAGAAACTTGGACATTGAGTTACGATGTGTCAATTCATTTGATATTTTATCAAAAATTTTCAAGGTCATGTGCTATGGTTAATTTTTTTGTTGCTGCATTTTATAATTAACAACACTCAAGTTTTGTTTATCAGATATTGTTTATATTACTTTCGATGATTACAAAATATCGTTAATTAACAAGACCACGTTTTAATTCTGTCGATAATAATAAATGAAACACCCTGAAATGAAATTTTTGTGTTACTGCATATCCATCAAATATGTCCACTTGTGAAGATAAGATATATTATTTGGTAATTTATTATTAAGTTGGACCAAAATAAATCAAACTAACGTTATTAGGTATGTAACTTTTTGACGGTTAAAAAGGTTAAAAAATATTTGCAGAAGAACAACTAAAAATGCTGCTAAAATCTTCACTTCAAAGTGTCACTTTTATCATGGCTCTATAAGAAGAGAATTTGACAACTGCTAACATCTTTGTGAAGATAAAATTTTGTAAATAGAACGTGCACAAAAAAGATTTTGTTATGTACGGGCCAAAAAGAATGTTTGTCTACTTAATCGTAAAATAAATAATATGAGCTAGATTACAATTGAATGGCGCCTTGTCTCTTATAAAAGTTCTCTTATAAACGAGGAAAAGGACATTCTAAAAGGGTCAAGGTCCAATGTGTACCCCAAGAAACAATTCCAGGACCAGTTTCATTCCATAGACAGCCATTCATTATTTAAATCTTTGAATAAAAACCGGTGTCCCCTCAACCACAGTATTTTCTGACAAAAATCCCATTCGATGAGAGAAAGTAATGAAATGAAGCAGCATTTTTAGCACTGTGAGAACCATTGTGTACAACAATAGAAGCAAAATCCAAACATGTCAGAACAAATTTCGCGAAAACGATTCTCTTGTTTGTCGCTTATCTACATTTTCCCCATTAAAATTCAAAACTGTCTTTAAGTCAAGGTCACCATTTTAATTCCACGATAAGTCTTGCATGTTAAAGTAGTATTAAGCATTCGCGAATGCGTTATTATCTGTTATAAGCTCGCTAGACC
Organism: Gnatocerus cornutus; assembly: GCA_029298725.1. NCBI lineage: Eukaryota > Metazoa > Arthropoda > Insecta > Coleoptera > Tenebrionidae > Gnatocerus > Gnatocerus cornutus. The sequence goes on from CM055516.1 coordinate 8,895,078, forward strand.
ATTGTAACCAATTAACAGATGTGTAATTAATTTAAAGGTCGTTGGCTCTTCGATTTGAGTTTTCAACGGTTTAAATCCCGGAAAGTGGTTCAAGGATCACGAAAAAAGCGAAACCAAGGAATTTTCTAGAGTAATCGAGTTTATAGGTCGTAATTAAAGTCGACTATTTTTTACTTATCTTATCAAGAATTCCTCTTTTCGTATTCATCATGAATTCACACTGATTAGGAGTGATTAGTCATATTAAATAAAACGCATGCTTTAGCTTCCATTGATCTTACACATTCAATAAAAAATCCTGTGATAAACACGAGATCAGGTAAATACCCCCCAATAGAAAATCAGATGGCTATTTATAAAATCAAACTTTATTAATTCGATACGGTTGGGTGCGTTTTATAGACCGTCCCATCGCATTGCGCCCATTTCTGCGAAACAAGAGGTTCGCTCATACGTGAAGAATGCAGTGCTGTTATGTCGTCAATTTAACGCGAAAGATTGACGAGAGAAGATCGCCGGTTCGTGTAGTTTGCCTTCGAATCGGACACGTTTGAGGATAATGAAAATCGACAGTCGGAGAATTCGTGGGTACGTCGAAGAATTTACTTTCTTTTAGTGGAAACGTTTAATTTTGTGGTGATTGATTGTGATGGTATCGGTAACAGAATGGAATTTTATCTGGTGATCTGTTTGGGTAATGAATACTTTAGAAAGGTAATGACAATTTTAGTCAAGGCTTTTCATATTTGAATTTTGAAGAGTTGATAAAAATATTTTTAGCCAGATATTTTTAAAATTCAATTAACGCAAGAAGTGTTTACCATCGTTAAATCAGAATTGGATAAACGAATGAATTACGAGGTGCGGTTTTTCTTTAACATAATGACAAAAAGACTGTGAAAATTGGAATTCAATGAACATGGTAATTGGGCATTACATTTCCAATTAGGAACGTAATTACAAATCAGTAAGGTTTTATGACAATGCGCTTGAAAATCTAAAAAAAGTACAGATTAAATTTAATCCGGCCATAAATTATGATGTGTAAAATCCAATGAACGTGGAAGTTTGTTCAAATAAGTAGAAATTAATTTCAATTTCGCCTAGAGCGTAGAAAAAGCAGTGAAATGATTGAATTTCTATTTACAGTAATTAACGCAAGTATTTGTCTCAAAATTGCTTTAAACTGGAAATCCTGTTAACTACAAGAGCGTGAAAATGAGATTTTTAAACTTCCCGCCGGCACCAAGCATTTTTATGATAATCAAAAGTCAAATTTATTTTAAAATTTGAATTCGCGAGAGAACAGGAAAGATGAAATGAAGCTTATCACTGCACTTCCCTCAAATTCGGCTTATAAGACCTCAAATCAGTAAAAATAGAATGACGTTTTGAGTCTAGACACATGTGTAGAAATAATCGAACCACTTCCTGGGGAGAACATGTTAAACATTTCAAAAGATATAAAATTATTTCGAGGGAAATTTTCTAGAAAATGGATACAAATCTGAAGTAAATTGTGATTTTGCTTGGATTAAAATTACAATGTAATTAAATGTACGTCTAGACATTTAATAAAGATAATGTTTAATGAAATTAAGGCAGAACGCGGAAAAATAATTAACCGTGGAACTGAAACGCACGAGACTTGTATATTGGGTTGTTTAAAGAAAAAGTGAGACGCAGTGCCAGCAGAATTTTAATTATTGTCTTGATCACTGACGATACTTGCAATTATATTGGCAGTGAGATGTGAGCTTAAAAACCCCAAAAAGTGGGTCAGCCGATTAACACAGTTCCCCAAACACTTGTTCTTTTCTGAGAATCCGCTTCAGTAGAAATTACAGGCATTTACCAGCGCCCATTTCCCTAATAATAGCGTATTACCAACAACATATCGATCGAAAGTATTCACTTTGATATTCCTTCAGAGCCATTACCTCAACCACAAAGCCGTCTCCATCGCAAACTTCCCACAGTCTACACTAGATCACAACAGCATTGTCTCTAGCGATAAGACGGTTCCATTTCGTAACAAGAAAACCTATTTATCCTCTTCCGATGTTTGCACTATCGTTATCAAGGCAACGACGGTCACGTCACGAGACGAGCCGCCAATGGAACGAGAAGCCCCACGGAAAACTGTTGAGATTCTCGTCTCCTTGACCAGTTCCGACGTGGTCGTCGCGACGCTGCATAAACAATAGCTGTTATCACGTGCGAAATCTTTTAGGTCCAAAAGCATGGATTGCTGTTTTAGAATCAGGTGGGAACGATGAGATTCTCTTGTTGTTTTTTGATAGTCGTAATTAGATTCAATTGGAAATATCTGGAGCGAGAAGTGTGTGCGGTATTGATGAATAAAAATTTTGCTTTTTATGGATGTGGTTGGTGGTAACGGGACTTTTGATACGCATGTGAACGTGGACACTAATTGGATTATTCGGAAATAAGATGGAATGTGGGTCGTGTCCAGTGCGCAAACGGGTTAACAAGGCATTATCTGATTAGAAAACACAAAAATGGCCTTTTTTTAATTCCATCAATAGGTTCAAATACCGATAAATGGCCTTGAGGAGTTCAACGAGCACTTTTCATTATAGATTTAGACATTTTTTTATAGAAATCTCATCCGCTGATGATTCTAAAAATACTCCAGTAAATAAATAATAAATTTAAATGGTTAAACTAGCACAAAAGTTACTTCCTAGCTCCACGATGAATTTCGCTGCGAATTCAACAATTGAACATGCGCAACGATCACGCAAATAACTATGAATTTGTTATTTTTTTTAATAAAAGCAAAATTACGTCACCGCTTTTATTATTCAACGAGTTGCATGCTTTTCCTTTTGCGGACAGTTTTTTTGCGTAGTCAGACAAAATAGTGCAACTCCCCGCGCTCACTGTCAAAAACTCAACAAATTATTATTGATTTTCAAATAATTGCAATGATTATCAACGCATGCAAAAAGGCTTGGAAATTTCTCGCAGATCTGTGGCGTTTCTAGCAATTAAACTCCGAGTTTTTTACGATTAATACAAGATAAACGATCGGTCGTCCCAGGTGTTGCAGATTCTATAGATACGGCGATTTAATCTGTACTTTAACTGTTGTGTCGCCTATCTACCTAATTAAACAGTTTTCTTGAAGTAACCTTGACGAATTTTCCGCTTTTTCTTTCAAATGTCGCGGCTCAGATTTTAAATCACTGCGACAAGTTGAATTAAAATGTGGATCACTCGGTACATATTTAAATAAAATTCACATTTTGTGGAGTTAATTAGTTATTAGTTATCGCAGTTACTAATTCGTTGACTAAACATTCCACACGAATTGTTTCAATATCTAGGTAATTTTTTTAATAAAACTTCCAATTAGTGTCGCTTTTCCAAATTTTTTTTTAAACTGTTTCTTAAAAATTCCTGGGATTTGTTAAGAAGTGTGAAGAACACTTGAAAGTGAAATGTTACAAATTAGTGCATTTTATGACTTTCATGCGTCTAAGCAGGTGAATGTTGGTGGACTATCTTCAGCAGTGCTACCAATAGGTGAAAAAATCAAGGCCCTGTTTTTCTAAATTTTTAAAACGTTATTTTTGTAGATTGCGTTCGAACTCGCGTGTCGCTTATCGTCAACATTATTGACCCACAATCAAATAAATGCTTAATGGTTGCTGTCATTTATCCATCGTCTTTTTAATGGTAAAAAATCGGTTTCAATTTAGAAATTTTCCGTTGTAACTATCATATTCTCCAAATCTGAATTTCTAAATGACCAGATTTCTTTTTGGTCTACAAATAGCAATCTGATATCGATTGAGAAATTCGACGAGGTGTAATTTATTGAATTTTCCACGAAGCGCTAATAAAGTGTGCAACGTTATTTATAAGCGGTAACGTGGACAACATCAATAATTTAAGCGAAAGTCATAGAAAACACTCACAAAAGTGGTTTTCATTTCCACTCGTACATATTTTATTCACATTCTATTCCCATTAATCAGTTTTTTCCAATCAGAATGAAAAACAAAAATATCATAAATAAACTTGTTTGATTGTGGAAATTAATGTCGTAAAAACTGTGAATGGACTGCGCTTTAATCATTAGACTTTCAAGTTCAACAAGAAGAAGTATGAATGAATTTCCATACGAAATTAATTTTCTCAGTCGCACAGTGCACACTTGTAACGGTGGTTGCGCTTCGCGAAAATGAAGGCATCGAAAATCGGCGTCTTTTCATGTAAATAAAATATTTTTCCGAAGGTAAACAAGTTTACGCATCCTATGACTAATGGTTCCCACTCTAAACAATCCGATATTTCCGCAGGTGCGGACTACGAACCATGTCCCATCACAGCGATGACAACATGTTGATCGCGACGAGCGACTCCTTCTGGGAGCCGGGAAATTACAAGAAAACCACGAAACGTATCGAAGATGGTTATAAACTGTGTACCGAACTTATGACCTTAGTCAACGAACGTGCAGAAATCGAGAAAGCATACGCGAAGAGTCTCAAGACGTGGTCAAAGAAATGGAACGATTCCATCGAAAAAGGACCAGAGTATGGTACTACGGAAGCGGCGTGGAAAGGGGTGTTAGTGGAGGCGGATCGGAGGTGCGATTTACATTCGAAGATTAGAGACAGTTTAATGAACGAGGTGATAAACAAGATCAAGACGTGGCAGAAGGATGCGTACCATAAAGTGAGTAATTAGATTGTGGATGACGAGGGGGTGTAATGAATTCTGTGGTAGTCGATGATGAATATCAAGGAGAAGAAAGATATGGACGACGCTTTCAAGAAGGCACAAAAGCCATGGGCGAAGTTATTGCAGAAGGTAGAAAAGGCCAAGAGTGATTATCACACGGCTTGTAAGACTGAAAAGTCGGCGGCCAATCAAGAGAGGAATGCCGCTGGTGATAGCTCCTTCTCGGCTGATCAGGTAAATAGTTTTCTTCGTGTGAGTGCTTAATATTTATTGTATTTTAACAAAGCAACAGAGTATGGTGAGTGAAAAATCTTAATTTTGTCGTCGTTTAGTGGCAAATGCTTCCATTTTATTGAGTTTTTATTTGACATTTTAGTTAGCTTGCGTAAAACTGTGAGGGTCATTCGGCGCTATGATTGATAATAACGACTGTTTTAATTGTTGCGTTTCGTAAAGGAAGTTTACTACCATAACTCGCAACCAAAGCAATAAAAAAAGAAAAAAATAACCTATTAAAAGTAACACATTTCAAAGCAGAAGAAGTGTGAGAATTTCATTCATATGGTAAATGAGCAAAGGATTGTTATGCAATATCAAACTTTGATTTTTTATCACATCCTTATTAAGGCAGATTTGAAATGAAATTTGTAATGACTTATTAACCGATAACAAGATAACAAGAGTAGATAATTTTTCTAAAATCTCACATCAAAATGTGGAGATTACGACACTTATTAAGTCACTACCGCCTTTTTCACTTCTGAGAAATTTCTGTTTGTTCAAGATTGGATATCCATTTTTCCTCACTTGATGGTTTGCTGTACTTTAATCTTTGGATTATGTCATTTCATATCGACAGTGACATCAATCATTTTTAGGATTCCAAAAAGAATTTCGAGAAGCAGGTGGAGCTGCCAACATAGTTTAAATTGTAATAAAGTAATTATCTTCATAAATATAATAAAAGAAAGATTCCATAAATACCACTATTGATTACGAAATAATAAAATATGTAGTTTACTGCCGACATTTTTTACTGATATCTCCACACTTTCACTCATTGTTGTTTACGTCAATTTAATGAATGAATTAGTTGATTGTTTTTGCTTTTGAGAGTAATAATTATCATTTTAAGTGCATGAAAGACTCTTCCTTGGCGAAACGTATTACCTGATCGAAGTTCAAGCATGTAATTTGTGTAGAGTTACTATCTTTCCGCATTTTCTCCGCTAATGACATTCTTTCGTTCCATCATAGGTAAAGAAAATGCAAGACCGCGTCCAGAAATCAAAAGAAGAAGTCCAAAAATGTAAAGAGAAATACGAAGCAGCTCTCCAAGAAATCAACCAGTACAATCCCAAATACATGGAAGATATGACGGTGGTGTTTGACAAATGCCAAGAGATGGAGGCACAAAGGCTGAATTTCATCAAAGGGTCCCTTTTCGATATCCACAAATACCTGAATGTTTCGCAAGACCCGACGTAAGTTCCAACGTGTCGTAATATAAAAATAAGAAATGATAACGTAGCTGATAAACTAAGCAAACATTACGTAAATGCAAGCGTTGTTTTTTGATGGCAGGTTGCAACAAATCTATGAGGAACTCTACCACACCATCAACAATGCGGATTACGAAAAAGACTTAAAATGGTGGTCCAACAATCACGGGGTGAATATGGCGATGAACTGGCCGCAATTCGAGGTGTGTTAAGACGCGGTGTTTTTGCATGAGCTGTTTTTATTTTTTTGCGTTTTTTTTTTTGAATAGGATTACACGGAGGAATTCAGAGATATACACAAAGGAAAATCGAAGGATTCCGCGACATCAGGCATCACGCTCATTAACCAGAGGCCTGTGGGAGAAGACTTGCATGTAGGCTTTTTTCTTTTTGTTTTCAAAGCATGACCACAACACTACAAGACAATCAATTAATTTAATACTTTATTAGGAATACTCCGCCAACAGCAAGTCGTTGAAGGCAAAGCCCACGGTGACCGCGGTCAAAGTAAACAACACTCCTCCTGTCCAGAAAAAGGAGGTGAAACCTGTGGAAAAAGTTGAAAGTCCTGCGAATAGAGCTTCTACTATAACGTAACATTCCAATTCGTTAAAACTATCGGTAATGAGGGTTTTCAGGAACGGATCCAGCACGAAAGGAGAATCCAATCCGTTTGATGAAGAAGAATGGGACGAAAGTGACGCTCTTGTGGACAACGGCGAACCGGGAGTCCCCGTCAAAGCGTTGTACGATTACGAAGGTGCGGAAAATGACGAGCTCAGTTTTAAAACAGGTACAAGAAGTCCTAGGTCGTTGGCGGAGTTTTCTAATTCATGTTTTAGGCGACGTCTTCGAGAAATTAGAAGATGAAGATGAGCAAGGCTGGTGTAAAGGTCGCAAAGACGGAAGGGTCGGTTTATATCCTGCTAATTACGTGGAAGTCGTGCCACATTGATCAGTGTCAAAAGTGTTAAATTTTGTTGTTATTTTTTGAAAATATATACGAGAGCTATTGCTCATTACTGAAGTACACTAAGTTTTTGTTGACTGGCATAGATTTGCCTTACAGTATTGTACAAACTGATGGGAAAGATTATAATTTATGATATTATCGCATTTTTTTTTCAGTTTGGTTGTAACGTTCTTAGAGGTGTTAAGTAACGTAATAGATGTTAGGCCTACTCATTACTACATTCATGTATATACATTTGATTAAATCAGAACACTTCCAGTGGGTACATATGATCATTTAGTTTAGGTATCTGTAAATTATTACCTAGAATAGAGTGATTGTATATAACAGTAATAAATTATAATCTATTTTAAGACAATTTTTGCTTCAACTACAAGAAGAGCCATTTATTTTAAACTTGTTTTTATTATACAAAATTACACAAAATAAATACGAGTCTCAAATTAATACCTGTATTTCGTGGAATAGTCTTTAGGAGACACCACTAGACCCCTTCCTTTCCGCGCTCCTCTATAAACAGTCTCAATAATATCAATCATTTCTTGCTTGTCTTCTAATGGCCAATTTATTTTATTGTTATTACCAGTACCCAAATCAATCATTATGTGTTTATTCCTGAAGAAAAACATCACAGTGCAGGGGTCGTACAATTCGTACCTACAACAAAAGCATTAGAACTTGCAAAAAACAAAAGTCTTATACATTTTATTAAAATCAGGAACCTCTGTAATGTCCACCAAGTATATAACAGCAAAATTCTTAACTTTCTCGGCTATGCTATACATCACTTCGTCCATTTTCATGCAAGAGGGGTCCCAATCGTGACCAAAACGAATCACCTAGAACCTGACATAAGGTAGACCATCGGAAGTGAGGTTAGATACGTACCACAACACGGTCTTCCTCTGATAAAATGGCCTGGTCTACTTGCCAGCCGTTGTGTAAATGAGCTAACATATACGACATTTTGCAGATTTTTGAGAAAACCACAATAAACAAACTGACTAGCGTTCACTGACAAGTGACAGATTAATGACAGTTGACACTAAACACTAATGACATTAGAAATTTCTAGAATGATAGTTTCCGGTAACAACGGAAAGATGGCGCTGTATCATTTAAATTGAACAAATTAAAATTTGATTTGAAATTCGTACCATTGCACAAGAAATTGGCAAATTTCCGATGAACCTGCCAAGAAAAATATTGCCGCAATTATTTTTCATATCAGCTCAAGTCATCTAGGCGGTCGATGAAAAACAAAATAAGCTATTGACAGTTTTATGAAAAATGCAGCACTCGAAAGAATTTTCCGAAGCAAAGGAAGCAAATGCGAAAATTGAGAGAGAAGAAAACGCCTGTCGCGGTTACTATTCTGAGGTAATAACAGAATATTACGACGACGAAGATGAAGAGCCCATAATTGGAGGCTTTAAAAAAACAAACTTCTTATGGCAAATCAGAACTGAGAAACATTCGCCAACTCTCAGGACCCTGAAGGAAGTCAGAAAAAACCTGCAGCTACAAGATGCTGAAAGGTGGATGACCTACGATGAGGATGATTTCATAGTGAGTTATTACGGATTTCCTGGCGTGAGGAAAATAGAATTAATTCCAGGAATTTTCCGTGGATACTTTTAAACCCAAAGTTCAACTACCACTTAATGTTTACCCCTATGAAATGACGAGAAGTGTTGCTACCGAGCGCCTGATGCGTGCTTATCAGGTTTTACTAATACTCTCTTATTACAAGCAAACAAAATCTGTTTTGTAGGGCAAAAATATCAAGGTTTTATTGAATGAAATGAATATATCGCCCGCTGATATGGTTTCAGTTCCACTACTGAAACTGAATTATCCTGAAAAGGTTCCCAAGACGAGTATTATACGAATGCAAAATTATTTACCCCTGGAGCTATTCGACGATGAGGAATTCGATTGCAGGTGATGGTGACTGACATTATTAATTTAAAGTCCGTCGCATTCGTCTCTTCATGTAATCAATGAATACTTGTTTGTATTCAACAAGAACTAAAAGCTGGAAACAAGTAAAAGTTGATTAGTGGGCTAGATAAAAGGAATTAAACTATGAACGATTCGATTTCAAGTTCATGGAGCACAGTTGCGTCAACGTTGTTGCTTAGGTTCCATTTGACGCAACTTTAATTTGACATGCCGTTTGAACTTTTTATATTTTCTACTGAAGCAATTTAACTTCAACCAGAGAAACTTTTATAGCATTTGTCGTAGTCAAAGTAGGTTAAAAACACCACATCGTGTAAACAAATCTGTTTATAACTTCACGCGCCCTCACATCCAATCTTTAACTTTATCTCACCCTTTGATAGAACTCCGGAAAACTGGATCGAATTGGGAATGCTCAAAGGCGTCCAGAATCCTCTTCCAGGCGAAGCCTTTGTTCCCGTAGAACCAAACGAACTAGCTCCCTTCACTGAACCCGATGACGTGTTTATGCATATGTGCAATTGGATTAATGTAGCAGTAGTGGATTATAATGCTGATACAAAATTGTGGCATCTTATCACGTTGGACGGAACACGAAGAACTTTTCAACTTCCTAGAATTTATGTAATGTTTAAAGCAGAAGATCCTTCAGTTTTTGCTCGACGAATTTTAGCTGCAGTCAGTCGAAGAGCAAAAGTAGCGTCAACGCTTAGGTAAGTGGCTGACAAAACAAAAGGGGGAAAAAACGAGATTATGAAACACGTCTCGGCAAAACGTTTTATTCGGTAACGAGCTTGGTATTTATTAAAAGGGAGAAAATTGCGTTATGAATAACAAAGACATGTGTTTTTGATGAAATGAAATTTTTTTGATAGAAGAAACGTGGAAAGATAAGCAATGCGGAGTTAAATTATGGTGGATGCGCCGGGATAAACTCATTGAATGTATTTAACATTTTAGCATGAGAAAGAAGCAATTTGTTAAAAATATGTACATATTATTGTTAGTTTTCCACTACATAAATGTAGAATAATTTACATTGCAATAGTCTCTGACAAAAAACATATTAGCTTTTGTAACTTTATCTTTGAATTTCTAGATACCAGTTTTATTTAAACACAATGCTGCTAGTGGGAATTCCTTGTCTTAATGATACAATTTTGGATATTATTTATAAATCAGCCACCAGAGGTGGATTAATCAAAGATGAATCCAAATGGGAAAAGGTTAACCGTAATTTTACCATTTTTAAGTTACCCACAAATTTTAGTTGGTCAAGCAAGTACAGAATATTTACCAGCAAACTCAATGCGACCTTCAATTTCGCTTAGACGCCGGCAAGGATCCCAGACTAAATGAGTACTTGGGTGATGCTATGAAAAACTGGGAAACATCTCTAAAACGTATGTATAAAATTATCTACTTCATTTGAAAATCTTTTTTAGAGCCTGTAAGGACAAAAACTGGAATGAAATCTTTTGCGGGAATGCGCGATTATTTCAAATGGATGCATCTTTATGTTATTCCTGAAAGTTTCAGAGCTCTCTTTTTGGTTGTTGGAGAGTGTCTAAAAGTAGAGAAAATGTCTTTGTATACAAGAAGCTATGGAATTAAACGCATTACTCTTGATGAATTTGAGCTCGTTCAAACGCAATGTACTAACAATGTAAGTTTTGTTAATTTCGCGTCAATGCATAAAAAACTGTTTAATTTTGTTCCATTTTAACAGTGATATTGGCAGGCGACTGCCAGTTCAATTTAATTAAAAGTAGTACGTAATACCAAACAAAACTTGCCAAGTTTATCCACTCTTATTTGTCGCGGAATTAAAAAATGTCTGAAAATCAAATTTTTCCAACAGTTTAAACTGACGGGAAGCATTTCAGGTCGTTAAATACTTGCAAGGGCAATGGCTAGAAACCATTGTCTACAACATCCGGATGTGCTTGAGGGACGTTGGAAAAGGATGGTTCGATATCAACGTAAACAAGCATTTTATTTACACAGTTTCGAAACTGCAACGTTTCATGGAATTAGTCAAATTCCGCATGCAATTCACTCTCAGAGTCCTCGTTATTAACTCAATTGAAATGTTTATTGACATGGTTGAAACTCCCTGTCTACCGTGTCTTGTGGTCAAAGACGATTTTGTTTGGGGTTCAAATTTAATAGAGAGTCCCTTTATCCCCAAAGCTTCCGCCATTTTTATTTTGCAAATGAAAATGGATGAAAAATCAGCGTTTTATTCAACGAAACTTGAGCTGTTCGAAAAAGTCTTATTAAAGTTATACGATACGGCTCTGACACACACGCATAAAATTAAACAGATTCATCCATTTTTGTTGGAGAATTTAAAATTCCCGAAAGATTTGATGCTGTCATCGGTTGGTTTGTTGTCGGAAGAAGTTGCTGGTGTAAGAAATCGGTTTGTTTTGGCCTACAAGAAAGCTTTGATTCCGTTGGTTGCGTACGCGAAGGAATTTGATATATTTATTGAACTGTTTACGTTGGATATCAAAGCTTATGTCGAGTAAGTGGTGTCATCTATCAAATGATTTTATTGTTTTTTTGATTTTTGCAGAAAGTTTAAAGAAGAGCAGCACACTGCTTCTGAAGTCAAAGAAGAAGTTTCGTTTCATTACAGAATGAAGGCAAATCTGGAGGCCACTTTGCCAGTGTCTATTGTGATTGGGCCGTTTTACATTACCATCGAGCAACTGAGACACTTTTTAATTAATAAGCGTCAAGACCTCGCTATGAAACTCTTGGATATGTTCTGCCAAAGAATGAAACATAATATTGTCGTTGTTTTAGAAGAGTATGAAAAGATTTTTGAAAAACTTAACCAGAAGCCTGATTCTATAGAGACGATTTTTGATATACGAGATTGGATGGAGACGATTCCAATGTCTGTTCGGGCTCAGGAAGAATCAGTCCGACGCTACATGATTGTGAGTATCAATTAATATGTGATGAAAATGTGCTTTTTTACCTACTTTAGGAGTACGACGTGTTAGACCACTTCTGGTACTCGCTTCCTCAAGAAGACTTTGACAATAAATGGCTAGCAATCGGGTGGCCGCACAAACTCGCCAAGCAAGTCGATTTAACCGAGCAGTACCTCAAGGAAGAAGAAGAGCGTTTTTATAAAATTCAACTCAGCGACGAATATACTCTCAATGATAAAATTGAGACTTTTACAGCTCAAGTTGTACAAATGGCAAAAATGAAGGACTTCAGCAAAGTGCACGAAATCGCCGTCGACATACGACGATTATGGAAGGCCATGAAAGACGCCCAAGAACAAGGTCAGCTTTTGAATCAACGACAAAAACTCTTCGGTGTTGCTGTCATACCTTTCGATAATCTCTTGAAGTTAATCAAAGAATTCGAACCTTACAAAACGCTTTGGACCACTGCCGCAGATTGGTTGAGAAACCACGAAATGTGGATGGAAAATCCAATAGTAAACGTCGATATAGAAGCCGTTGAAAGATTAGCAACTGAAATGTATAAGACCATCGTGAAGTCAGTTCGAGTTTTTTCAGAAATTGAAGCCGTTCAAGAAATCGCCTTGGAAGTTAAAAGTCAAATTGAAGAGTTTCGTCCTCTTATTCCTATTTTAGTAAGTTTGAGGAACCCAGGGATGAGACCGAGACACTGGGAAGATTTCAGCAAAGCGACTGGAGTTGAAATAGTCTGGACTGCTGGGGTCACTTTCCAAGATTGTCTTAATATAGGAATTGCGAAATACAGTACAGAATTGTCTTCAATTGCTGATCATGCGAGTAAAGAGTTTGGTATTGAGCAAACTTTGAATAAGATGTTAACTGAGTGGGAGAACTGTACCATGGAATTAAATCCCTACAAAGATACGGGAACGTACATTATGAAAATTCCTGAAGAAACCCAGCAAATGCTGGATGACCATATTGTTTTGACGCAACAGCTCAGTTTTAGTCCTTTCAAAGGACCGTTTGAACAACAAATAGACCAATGGGAGGAGAGTCTAAAAACTACTACGGATGTCATTGAAGAGTGGATGGACGTGCAGAAGTACGTTTTTTGAGGGAGAAACTCGGGGCTTATCATCTTTTTAGGCAATGGATGTATTTGGAACCAATCCTAACAAGCGAGGACATAAGAATTCAATTACCTGCAGAAAGTAAGAAATATGGCAGCATGGAGAGGACGTGGCGACGAATCATGAGAGGCGCCCGAGAAAATCCCTACGTATTTTTTTCACTCTTATATTTTTTTATTTTATCTTTTTGTTTGAAGATCATTAAATACTGTGCCGATAGAAAATTGTTCGAAAGCTTGAAAGATGCCAACCATATTCTAGACATTGTTCAGAAAGGCCTCACTGATTACTTGGAGACTAAACGTACGGCATTTCCGAGACTTTATTTCCTCAGCGACGACGAACTTCTGGAGATCCTTTCTCATGCAAAGAACCCGTTGGCTGTCCAACCTCATTTGCGCAAATGTTTCGAGAATATTGCTAGGGTGAGTTTCCGATTCAATCGATTTTATATCAATTAGGTTTAAATTCTTCTAACTGGAAAATATGGAACTTTAACAAAGTTGGAAAGTTTTCCAATAGTTCGAATATAATAGTACGTAATATTAACTTTTGGTGCTCCATGTCTCCGGAACTACGACAGATATTTAGCTTTTTTGTTGATAAGACATTCAGTTTCGATTTTTCTAAAAAAAAATTAACTGCCACTGGTAATTCGATAGGTACATATGTTTTTCCGTCTTCCCCCGTTGCTTATTTATTCAATCAATTCGTAGCACCTCATTTTTTCCATTACTAATTTTTTAGTCTAGGATTCGTGCGATTTTTTATTATATTTTATTGCCTGCTGCCCAGCCGCTACGAAATACAGCTTCAAACGTCCTTTATTCTTTATTCGTCTCGTCAATCAATTTCCAACGTCCTACTTTTTCCTAATATAAAACAGCAACTGACCGTACCAAACTGAACAAACTGTTGCTTGTTTATCTCAAGTAGCATAAACAAGAATTGAACACCAATTAAATATTCTTTTGAAACGAACGAGTTTTTCTTTGTTAAAAAGTCGTAAACTCTTATTTCTTTTGACAAAAAGCCACGTGGCCGTGGGCGTTTTTAACGGTTATTACAATTACAATTGTACTATTTTTTTTTTTCAGCTCAATTTCGAACAAGATTTAAAAATTACTCAGATGTTTTCCGGCGAGGATGAGTGTGTGGATCTGAATCCAACGCTTTATCCGACGGCGAATGTTGAGAATTGGTTGCTACTGGTGGAAACCAGCATGAAGAGCACGATTAGGAGTATTTTAGAGGAATCTTTGAAAGCAATATTCAAAACAGCAAGAGATAAATGGGTGTTGGAATGGCCGGGACAAGTTGTCATAGCTTGTAGTCAGGCTTTTTGGACTGCTGGGGTTGAAGATGGAATTCGCAATAATGCGCTGAAGGCGTTTCTCGAAGAAGTGGTGTTCACCAACGTAGGTACTGTTGAAGTACTTTGTTGTGGTAATTTTTTCGTTGTAGTTGGACGCTCTCCGCGGATTAGTCAAAGGAGCTCTGTCGTTTCTCCACCGGGAGATCCTATCTGCTCTCATTGTGATAGAAGTCCATGCTCGCGATGTCACCCAAAACATTGTTGATTTGAACATAAGCAACGTCAACGATTTCGACTGGATAAGTCAGCTGAGATATTACTGGGTCGAGGTAGACATGAAAGTCAGAGCAGTAAACGCAGAGTTCCAGTACGGTTACGAATATCTCGGAAATAGTGGTCGCCTTGTTATAACCCCCTTAACAGATCGCTGTTATTTGACCTTAACAGGAGCCTTGCACTTGAAATTTGGTGGTGCCCCTGCAGGTCCTGCAGGTACCGGTAAAACCGAAACAACCAAAGATCTCGCTAAAGCCATGGCGTTACAATGCGTCGTCTTCAACTGCTCCGATCAACTGGACTTCATGGCAATGGGAAAGTTCTTCAAAGGCCTCGCAAGCTCCGGAGCTTGGGCTTGTTTCGATGAATTCAACAGAATTGACATAGAAGTACTATCAGTCGTCGCTCAACAAATCACCACAATCCAAAAAGCTCAGCAAGCTCGTCTTGAAGTTTTCGTTTTCGAAGGTGCAGAAATCCGTTTGAAAGAATCTTGCGCTGTTTTTATAACCATGAATCCTGGCTACGCTGGACGAACAGAGCTGCCAGACAACTTAAAAGCTCTTTTTAGACCAGTGTCGATGATGGTACCTGACTACAGTTTAATATCCGAGATCTCGTTGTTTTCATTCGGTTTTGGAAACGCAAAATTGTTGGCTAATAAAATCACAACCACTTTTAAACTAAGTTCCGAACAGTTGAGCACTCAGGATCATTACGACTTCGGAATGAGAGCTGTAAAAACAGTCATCGCCGTCGCCGGAAATTTAAAGCGAGAAAAACCAGTGATGGATGAGAGTCAAATTGTTTTAAGGGCGCTAAGAGATGTCAACGTTCCGAAGTTTTTGAAGGACGATCTTAAATTGTTTAATGGTAAGCGAAGTGTGTAATTAAAACGAGGGTCACGTAGGGTTAAATTCCTTCATTCAAATCGTTTGATATAATGTTCGTGGAATCGATTGTTTTGATTTGGCGTTGGAAATTTGCTGTCGAGCTTCGCACAAAATCAGATTGAAAGGAAGTTCACCGGTTTCAGATTACATATTTTAATAAATGTATATGTTTTTTCTGTTTTGCTTTTTATGACACAAAATAGAAATGCGTTACTAAACCGAATTATATAATGAAATTCTCAGTAAAATTCATCTTCGAGTTTGAATGCTTTTAATTTTTTTTATATGTGTTAAGGATCTTAATTGTATTTTAGGTATCGTCTCGGACTTGTTCCCAAAAATGGTGGAGGAACCTGTTGATTATGGGGCTCTGGAGAAATCGATTCGCGCTTGTTGCGTTAAAATGGGCTTGGAGGACGTCAACGGTAACTTATGAAAATGTAGAAACCTTGCATTTAACGTCAATCTAAATTGCAGAATTCGTCCGTAAAGTAATCCAATTATACGAGACCACGATCGTGCGACACGGATTAATGTTGGTAGGACCGACGGCGTCGGGAAAAACAAAGGTAGGGCAGCCAGTAAGAAATGTTTTTTCTGTGTTAATTTACACCCGTAAATTCCGTGAGAAATGGTCGATGCAAGGGTATTTTTTTAAGTAATTTATTCCAACATTGATGATAAATAAGTGATGAAACAACCGTTCAACGTTTAAACAATATCAAAACTCTTCTTTTTCATGCTGATCATGCTTGATTATGAACCCATCGTCTCTCGGATGTTCGTTCTGGAAAGAGGAACATTTTAATGAGAAAGGTGGAGGTATTTTCATACCATTTGCTGTGGAAAGGTGTTCCGGCTAATCTCTTCAAGTTGCTTCTTAAAAGTTGCCATAAACAGCGTCGAAATGTCACTCCGCACATGGCATAAAGTAAAAAGTTTATGCTGAAGTTGGTGTAATAAAGCAACATGGCGAACTGTTGAATGCAATACAAGGTTTCAGGAGGATCCTTTTCCTGAAGCGTAAAAGCGAAATATACGGACAGGCGAATTACATAACTGAAAAAATAGAATCGGTTATAAAAATCTTGTTAAACACACATATTTCTTAAATAAGTGACAGTGATTGCGTAAGAAAAAAATCTCAAATATTTTAATGTTGATATATCCCACATTTATAAACATCTCTCGATTTAAGGCGGCATAAAAGTCGTGGGATTCAACATCGACTTTAGAAAGTTAATGACTTTGTCATTAAGGGAAGGGGTTGCTAAATTGAGCAGGTACGACACCAACACCCACCTTGGGAAATTAAGCGCGATGAAGACCGATGATATAAGAAGAAGCATTTTCGTTATGTTCTGTTGGCTTCTTGCAGACGCCACATTTCTAGCCGACATTTTTATATCTGGAAAATACCAAGCTTCCCTTTATTGGGTTCTCATTTACAAAGTTTGGGTCAAAACTTTCAGGAAAACACATTATTTTCTACTCAATTAAACAACTGATTTACCACTTTGTTGACGTAATTTCAAATAGCTAATAAAATGAGAAGTTCATTAAGAAAGAAAATGTACTCACGTATACAAGGGCATCTTTCCTGCTGGTTATTGTTGAATTTCTTGCTCGATCGCCAAGGATTAGATTTTTGTGAAACATGCGATTGTTGCGAACCCTGGCGACGGTTGTTGGTGCTGCCACTCTGAAATTAATGTACTTCACACCACTTTCCATTAACAAATTAGCTAACGAGTTAATCGAGAAAAGCTCCATATGGTCGGGTTTTACATTAAAATCCACGGTGTCGAATATCTAACCAAATGTCACAGGACTCCATCGCGTGATTTGATTAAAATCCAAATTTCTCCTCAATGCTGAAACTCTCGTTTATTAAAATAGTCATGAAGACTCTTTAATGAAGTCTTTTTAACTCAATTAAATTCATCCATAGTTTGTTTTCTTATGTTTCAATTCAGGTACATTGCGGCTTAAACGTCAATTTTCAAATAGATAGAAATCAATTGGAAAAGCTCTATTAATTCACGGTTTTTCAAAAATAAAACTCTCTTGTTCGTCCTATTATTGTCCACGTTCTGAATAGAGCAAGTCTATAAAAACAGGGAATACAAATAATAAACAAGTTCTTGTCAAGTTCACCCTCCATTATATCTTTTGGAAAAACTTAAATTATTAAATATTCAAGCTGTTTTTACAGCGCTGTTATTATTAATCAATTTGCTTGATTGTTTGCGGTGTAGTTTTTGTTAGCACTTTGCCAGATTATTTTTTTATATGAAATATGAATGAAAAATGATTGATTCAAACAATAATTACAGGAATTCCGGCGCATAAAGTACCATATCAAATGTTAAAGAACACGGCTTTAATTCGTTGGTAATCTGATAATTGATTCTTTTTTTCTAAAGTGCATTCTAACATGATTTATTTCAACATCTAAATATTTACTCAAAGATCACAGGTTAGAGTGGAAATTTCATTTATGACCTCCGACGTCCAAATTTCCCCGTCAGTTTAACATTGCCGGCGCTATGAGTGATGTAATAGAAAATCCGGCGCTAATCCGCCCCTTATATTGTTGTCAGCGTCGCGTCGTAAATTTGATAGGGTTGTAATCAGTAAATTTGGCCATACACAATGGATTAATGAAGCTTTTTATTTTATCTGCCGAAACGTTTTAGCATTCGGAAAAGTTCATCAATTTTCTTTTGGATCATTTTCGTTTCATCGATTTCACCGATGGTGGGATGTGCCAGAAATGTCGATCTTTGATTGAAATACGTATTAAAATTAGCAACGCTGAAATTGTATGAATAGTTTATACAGCAAAAGTGGATTCGAATATCCGTCGATGTGAGTCATCAAAATGTAGATCAGTCAGTGGTTATTGGAAAAGAAAAGCTAATTGGTTTTGACATTGCGACACATTAATACGAAAAAAACTACACGTAATAAAACGTCACAAGTTCGTTGTCAGCAAAGGTGATGACCAATACCAACGCCCCTTTATGATAATGGAGATACGGAAATAACAAAAGCGGGAACATGATAGTGTACAAATTACTTATAAGCTCAGATGACAAGTTCAGGGTTGTTTGTAACTAAAAATTACCTGCGTGTTTGAGTGTTGTAATTCGGTCTTGTCCGTTTCCGTATCAAGATATTCATCAATAGAGCTCGCTTGAAGTCTCCTTCTAAACAGAAGTAGATTTCTTCCAATCATCGTGTTCATGACAACTATAAGAACGAAAGGTACGACCAAAGTAGCCATGGTGTCAACAAAATTAACAATCTTCATAAACTCGAAGTAAACAGGTCTCATCTCGCATTCTGGTCTGTCATGGATATTAATTAACCCCGCGATCCAAAAGAGATATACTTGTGATAACATGGCCAAAGCAGTCAGACTAATAACCACCGTCTTGGCCCTGGAAACTGTGCAAATGTGTGGCCTCTGCAAGGGCCACTGCACCGCAATAAACCTCTCCACGGTGAAAGCGACAATCAACCAAACGCTCAAAGAAGCGCACACTGAACTAACGTACACGAAGAACTGACACCAACCGTCCGTGTTGAAGATTTCGAAGACATTATTAAAGCTACAATGCACCACTAGCACCACACATAAAAACCCAAAATCGGCAACAGCCAAAGCCGCCAAGTAGTAGCTAGAACTACGCAATTTCAAGTGAGTGCTCAAGAAGACCACGCAGGAGAGAAAATTACCGACGAAACCGACGGCGATAATAAAAGGAATGTAATAAGTGTGGAGGATCTTTAAGTAGGAGAAGAAGGAATTACAATCGAAACCAGTGGAGTTGACAAAGTCTTCCGTGAAATTTTCGGGGATTTGAGTTAGGTGACGCATCGTGGAAGACGTCGCGACGCACACTGATTGTCTTGAAGCGGCATGAGTTCGACGGCGGTATACACGCACGCGTTGCGGCAACAGGCGATATTTGCGTGGCGAAAACAAAGAATATTCGGCAAAAAAGGAAACCGAGTAATTTCATGATTTACAGTGTTACGAAGTGTTAAAAGCTGCGATGACTAGTCTGGATGGACAGCCTCAACCTAGTGGACAACCGTTTCGGCGAGCCCACGCTTATGTGATGAATCCCAAGTCCATTACCATGGGACAGCTTTATGGGGAGTTCGACTTGCAGACACATGAGTGGTAAACTGCTGAGTAGTAGTAGAGTAAAATTAAATTGCGGGGCAACTATATGCGGTTCGTCAAAAACATGTAACAAAAAAATTTGCCCGAACTTAAAGAAAAAAGTCAAAAATAAAATAATTTTACGATGATTTTTCTTATTTTTTAAATTTTTTCCATAACTTGCATAATTAAATTAGAACTTATTTAAAATATTAGACAATTATGAGATTAGGACCTAATAAAATGAAAACATAGTTAGCGGGTATCATTTATCTGTCAGAAGCATTATTGCACTCCAATTTGCAATAGGTAGACAATAACATTCCTAAGAAGTTACATGTCGTCGCTTAAATTGATAAGTTCCAAGTCCATTTTTGAACAAAATGTGTTTTCCATAATGTAAATCAGACTTTGAGCAGTGGCGTTCTTTTTGATTTTTCTCTAAATATTTTATTTTACCTATTCAACTCTTACTAATCAGCAGCCACTGCTCTTACCGACCGATTTTCATTAAATTTTGCAATAGCTCTTGGCTTTTTGACTAAAGTTGAATGTTTAGCCAATTTTAACTAACTACTGTCATCAATTGTCATAAATGGCACTTAGAAGTGCGCCTATGATTTAAAGTGAGAATTACGCTAGACAATTTTGCCGTACACATTTCGTTGTCGTCGATTGTACAGCGTTGAATCCTTGTTAATACAAGGTGTTTATAAATGTTTCTAGCATCAAAGATGGCTCTGGAATTCCTGTCATGCATTACTTTGCCGCTTTGATTTCATAGTGAATATAACTATTATGAAAATGGTTGTCACTTGCGCCAACTACGTTTCAGTTACGGTTTTGTGTCCAAGTTTATGATTTTAGGGTTTCAAACCACAACTACAACAGTTTTTTTCAAAACTTACTTTGGTCCATGATTGAGGTTAACTACAAATGTCAGTTGAAAAATCTAAACCCACATTTGTAATAAGCGGCAAATTTCTTTGACATTTCATCGCCATCCTTGATGCTAGAAACATTTATAAACACCTTGTATGTGTTTCAGAATTAAGAGACAATTCTTTTTCATTCCCTAAATTTTTTAATTTCGGATTTGATGGCAAATATGTAAAAAACAAAGATTTCTAGGCTTCGGTACAAAATTTTAAAATGAACTTAACAACTTAACGTCTTAAGTCGACGACATTAAAATTTGTTTTATTAATAACAGACGTAAAATGCTGTATACAGGATGGTCGGAAAGTGGCGCACCACTTTGAAAGAGGGTAATTGAGTGGTCCCTCAGAGTACTAAAAAAATGTTAAAAAAAATCCACACTCTGTTTTCGAAATCGAGCCAGGATAAAATTATGAAAATGGCAACATTGCTGAACAATAATTTGAATTTCCTGTATTCATACCTAGAGGAACGTTGCTGTGGTGTTGTCGGCTCATGAACGAGTAATGTAACTGTGGTTTCATCTGAACGATGCCACACTGACTGACATTGTTGATTCAAAAATCTTAACAGTTTTCAGCCATTTTTCTTACACATTTTTTATTTTTTTTTAGATAACAAATTCATTTAAATGTAAAATTATTTCACAGAAATCGTTAAGTTTGATATTAAACTTTTATTCTTTAATCAATCATATCTCGAAAAATTGGAGACATGGATTTTTTTAACATTTTTTCGGTGATCTATAGCAGTACCACGATGGTGCGCGACTTTCTCGACATCCTGCATAACTTCATTTAATAAAAATAATTAAAAAAAAAAACAAACTCTACTTAAATTAAATACATAATTTTAATACAAGTTAGCGTTTGCCTCTTGCATTTAGATTTCCTATTAAAAAGGAAGATGATTATTGTAAAGCAATTATACCGAATATACAAACATGTTTTCGCATTTCTCTTAATTCTATAAAAAAGCGAAAAAAAAAATCCGTAGAATTATTTCATATTTGATGCTGTCATAAAGACAACATTGAAACGAAATGATTAAAAGTTGGGCATTTTTTTTCATTTTATCGATTTGACGAACCGTGTATGAAAAACAGTAAAGTTGATAATACTTTTGTGGAAAATTTTCTTCATTTTATTGAAATTGATGATAGGTTACGAATTATAGAATGTAGATCAAAAGTGTTTATTCTAAGTGAGGATTGCAGATGAAAATAGAAAATCAAGTGAAATAAATAACTATTAACTTGTGTGAAAACACACAAATTTTTGCAATAATAAATTTCAAACCAGTGTTTTTCCTTGTCGAATTTCAAAAATATGTAGTTTATTTAGTATGACTAAAATGTTACTTCTGGATCAGTATACATACACAAATACAGGTGTCCCAGAACTCGTGATCCAGAGATAAAAGGCTTATGAAGGCAACAATTCTGAACCAAATTTTCGATAGAAAAATTTTCTAGCTCAAAAAATAATCGAGTTAAGACAAAAAAACGGTAGCCAATCCGGAAGCTGAAATGAATTTGAACATCGGTAACTATGGATACAAACTATCGTCCATTGGTCAGACTCTCGTTGCCTAGGAAATTGGGAGAGCTTTTTACTCCACCTCTAGAATAAGTTTCCGGGATCGGTTGTTAATTTTTAATCCTTTCTCGAATAATATTAAACTTAATCAATTTTTGTTTTGAAATTTACCATCTGTATTGCTGTCGGCACCTCCCCTTGTTCCCTGGGTCATGAGTTCTGGGACACCTGTAGATATAAAGCCATTTTGAGGTGTTTAAAAACAAAGTATTTTGTAAGTTTTTTAGGATGCTCTTAAGGTAATTTTGCATTATTTTGGGAGATTCTTAATAGTTTTTTCGTTGCTAATTTTTGCGGTCTATACAGGGTCCGGCAACACTTGTGTCCTTCCCTAAAATCGTCTTTAATTTTAAAGATAAAATTTTGAAAATTTGCATACGCTTATAGTTGACAAGGCTCTAGAAGCTGACACAAAAATTTGTTTTGGTATCACGGTTTCTTTGGCGTCGCGACGCCTAAAAAGCTTAATTTTTAGCGATTTTTGGGTTTTTGCGGTAATATTAGCGAATTCAATTTTTTTTCAACATAACTGTAATACAAATATTTGAGTTTTTATTTTAAATCTACTTCAAATGGTGTTGTAAAATTTGCGAAAAAAACGCTGTTTTATCAAGTTAGTTTTCAAGATTTTGACGGTGCAGTGACAAACTACGTTTACACCAAAATTTCACAAGGCACTTCATTCACTCATATGAAGGTGAATTTTGATTAGCTCGGGTATGTTGCACGTTCTGGACACTAGAAATCGTTAATTAACATCGACAAAGCGACAATTTCGCCAAGTAAGACTTTTGTTACCTTCTAAAACGAACCAAAGAATAGATGTCATTTTTTACACAAGATGTTGACAGATTGGTGTAAACGTAGTTCCCAATTTTGACGTAATAAAATTGGAAACTAACTTGATTAAACAGCATTTTTTCCTCAAATTTTGAATACAATTTACATTAAATCTAAAATGTCAACTGAGATATTTTTAACACATTTATATTGAAAAAAAATAACATTAGGGGTTAATATTACAAACCCTCACAATTAACTAAAAATTACATTTTTAAGGCATTGCGACGCCAAAACTATCAGTGATAAAAAAACAAATTTTTGGGTCAGCTTCTAGAGCTTTGTCAACTATGAGTGTATGCAAATTTTCAAAATTTTATCTCTAAAATTAAAGACGATTTTGGGGGTGGACACAAGTGTTGCCGGACCCTGTAGATATTTGGATAATTTTGGGGTGTTTAAAAATTAATGCTAGGTCTTTTTCGGTTGTTTACTTTCGGGAAACATCGAAATTTGTAAGATTCTACCCCGGTTTTTAAGACGCCAAATATCCTGGTCCTACATTTTAGGTCCTACTTTATTTTGACATGCCGAGTTCCCTTTTAACACCTCTTTTTATTAGTGAAATTATTAATATGAAACTTTTTTAATAACCGTTATAGAAGATGTAAATATACTGAGTAATTTTTGATATAAAAAAATTCTTCAGGACCGATGGCATCCTTCCGTGTTTGGTGAGGATCGGTGTGGCCGCAGAAAACAAAGACAAACGTTGGTACGTGTTTGACGGTCCCGTTGATGCGGTTTGGATCGAGAACATGAACACTGTCCTCGACGATAACAAGAAGCTCTGCCTGAGCAGCGGCGAGATAATCAAGCTTCGCGATACAATGACGATGATGTTTGAAGTGGCTGATTTGGCGGTGGCGTCTCCCGCCACAGTGTCCCGATGCGGAATGGTTTATTTGGAACCGGGAGTTTTGGGATTAGACCCATTCGTGAACTGCTGGCTTAAACGCTTGCCACCGGTATGTAAAAAGAGATTTTTCCTTATCAATTCTCTGCGGACATCGATACAAAAATTGTTTTCAATTTATTCGAAACATTTTCCGGCTCTGGCGATTTCTTTACTGTTTATTGACAGATACAAAGAGCATTGAGTAGTTGTCCGAATCAGCAAGCATATTATTATAAGTATCGTGTTGTATGCGGATGCATTTTACAATCACACATGATTTAGCACGTTGCGACTGATTTATTGAATTGGAAATAAAGTGAAGCTAACAAAGTGACGAGCGGATTTATGTTGGAATTATTTATTATCAAGGAGATATTTTTTAGAGTTGAATTATAAACACTTTCACAACTTGTATTATTAAAAAGTATTTTTCGCAGCTGATGAAAACGTACACTGAAAATCTCAGGCAACTGATATACACCTACATCATACCTGCCATTGATTTATTGCGAAACCACCTGCGAGAAATATTGACATCCGTAGATTCCGCTCTTTTAGTAAAATTTCTTCGTTTGATGGATTTTTGGTTGATACCTTTAACAGGACGTGACAACAAACCGCCACCATCCTCGCAATATTTGGCTTTAATTCGTAATGGCCATTTTATTTTTATTTCTTAAAATTAACGGTCTTTTTCTTTAGCTTATTTATTAGTCCCTTGGATTGTTTTTTCTTTAATATGGAGCGTGGGCGCTACTTGTGACAATCAGAGTCGTTTAAACTTAGACCGTTGGATTAGAAAAAAAATGGATAGAGAAGGTGATACTCCCGCTTTTCCATCAAAAGGTTTGGTTTATGATTATCGACTTCACGATGGAGGATTTACTGATGTTACCGACGATGGTCAACCTCATGCACCATACTGGTATAGTTGGTTAGATAATGTTGAAGAGTATCAAATTACTGTCGATATGAAATACACCGATATTGAGGTACCAACGATGGACACGATACGGAATTCCAAAATGTTGGAAACTGTGCTCAGCAACTACGATAACGTGCTATGTGTGGGTCCAACAGGTACAGGAAAGTCGCTCACTGTTGTCGGGAAACTCAGCAGAAGTATGCACAAGAAGTTTATTTGCGATTTTATGAGCTTTTCGGCGAGGACTTCGGCCAATCAAACACAGGTGAAAAATTGGGTAGTTTTAAAGTACGAGTAACTGGTTTTTCTCTAAGACACGTAAATAAACAAGAAGTAAAAAATTATAAGGAAACGTTACACATTTCAACAAACGTGCTCGTATTTATTCTCAATTACGCCACTAAAAATAAATTTCCTTAGTTTTTGTTCTATATACTTTCTAGTTTTTTGTAATTTATTTGCAGTTATTTTCAGTGTCAATGGCATGGCCTCAAATACATTTGTTTGTTTACGTGGAAGCACCGGAAAAGTTAAAATCGATTAATAACACTGTGCTAGCTGCAAAATGCAACAAGCTGGGCACTTGGTGGGTCAAACACAGCCGCATACGCTGAATCCAATAATATTAATTTTATTTAAAAGTTAGCTCGCATTTGCGAAACATTTAAGTTTGACAATTTTTAACACTAGACCCAATCAAAACGCAATTTTTAAAATTTATTGACTATTTATTGAACTTATTAAATAATAGAAAATCAATGCCACACACAAAAACTAACAAAATTGTTAGCACACAACTAGATTCAAGGAGGTAAATCGGCTTTACTAAAAGTTTTTGCAGAAAACAGATTTATCTTAGTTTTTGTCATTTGCAATTCATTAAATGCATTTCCTTCTGGGTTTAATGCTTTTTAAGCATTTTTAATATTTTTTTTACAATTCCTGGTTTGATGTAAAGCTATGGTAATCAAATTTTTTCGATAGGCACTTTTATTATATTGTTTTGACGCAATCTAAATTCCTTCCTTAAAGGCCAGCACATGTAGCACATATTTTTGGTATAACCCGTTTGTATACCTTTTAAAAGCGCCACTACTTTTAAGTCGGCATAAGTTCCACTTATGGTCATTAATTCTATAATTTTGACCACCTGACCTGACCACGGAGTAGGAGGTTGGCTGAAAACTTCTAGAACGTTCACGCATCGTCTATGCAAGGTTCTCGAAGGTTTAGGAAAGCTCTAAAAGATTCCAAAAAGTCAAAATTAAAAAGCAAAAATTTTAAAATTGTAAAATTTCGAAAACGCGAGCTAACATTCAAACACGGTAAGCACTGTTGTATTTAACATACTTAATTAAGATTTACCCCAGGGATGCCCAACCTGTTGAGGAAAAAAAGATTGCAATTCGAGCACAGTGTAATTATTCCAACACAATTACTTTAACTATCTAGGACAAATTTTTTCTCACAAAGATTCAGTTTCATTACATGTTTAATTTGAGATTCCTCCATCAATAGCGAGTCCTTGAATTAGAAGTGAATCCTTAGGTCGCGGCCGGCGCCAATTTATCTAATAATAGTTTCAACGTACCTACTCTTTCCTAGGACTTAATCGACGCAAAATTAGACAGAAGACGTAAGGGTGTGTTTGGTCCGCCAGTTTTAAAACGTCAAATTTTTTTCATTGATGATTTTAACATGCCAGCTTTGGAGGTGTACGGGGCGCAACCCCCGATCGAACTAATTCGTCAATGGATGGACTTTGGAGGTACGATGTCACAGAAAAATTTTCTTTAAAAAAATATCTACAGGTTGGTACGATCGAAAAAACATCGGTGATTTCCGCACGATCATTGATACAAATTTTTGCGTGGCAATGGGCCCTCCTGGTGGCGGGAGGAATCCTGTGACTGCACGACTGTTGAGACATTTTCATTACTTGGCTTTCATTGAAATGGAAGACGACAGCAAAGTAATTCATTTATTAGTAAGAATTAATGAAAGGAAAATTGATATTTGTAGAGGAAAATATTTGGGAGCATACTAAAGTTCTGGATGGATCGGATTCCGGGAGATTTTGAGCTTGGGGATTTTTATTTGCCGATTCTGGAAGCTACGTTGCATGTTTATACTGTAATTTTAAAAGAGCTGCTACCAACGCCGGCGAAGACGCATTATACGTTCAATTTGAGAGATCTGAGCAAGGTTTTCCAAGGGATGCTCATGTATAGCCCCGAAAAAATTACAGTGTGTGATTGAAAAGCGTCGGGACTCTCGGTATTTTTTTTTCTTTCAGGGTGTTGAACTGCTGATTCGGCTGTGGTATCACGAATGTTGTCGCGTTTTTCAGGACCGCTTAGTGAACGACGATGATAGAAATTGGTTTTCAAATTTGCTCAGGAAAAAAATAAAAACCGACTATAAAGTCATGCCTACTGCAGCTTTAGGCACTCAAATGTTGTTTTTTGCGGATTTCATCGACCCCACGACTGATTATCGTGAATATCAACAAATCACAGACATGGAGAAGGTTTGAGCCGATTATTTTATAACCCACTTTGTGACGTATTTTTAAGCTTGCACAAGTACTCGATCATTATTTAGATGAGTATAATAACCAAAGCACTCGTCCCATGAAACTCGTTCTTTTTCTGGACGCGATCTCGCACGTGTGTCGCATTTCGAGGATCATTCGTCAGCCTCTCGGAAATGCGCTACTCCTGGGGGTAGGTGGATCCGGTAATCAAGTCAATCCAGTCGCTTTAACAATTTAATTAAGAAAACATTCATCAGGGAGACAAAGTCTAACACGACTGGCGACTTTCATGGCGGAGTATGCGTGTTTCCAAATTGAGATACACAAAGCGTACGGAATGGTTGAATGGAGAGACGACATCAAAAATTTAATGCTACGAGTCGGACTGCAGAAACGAGAATCTGTCTTTTTATTCTCCGACACTCAAATCAAATCGGAGGCGTTTCTTGAAGATTTGAATAACATACTGAATTCAGGAGACGTGCCCAACATTTACCCACAGGAAGAACTCGATAAGATTTACCAGGAAATGAAAGGTTTAGTGCAAGAAATGGGTTTAGTCGCCACAAAATCAAACCTTTTCGCGACGTATCAGAAAGTCGTGAGAGCCAACTTGCACTCTGTTATTACAATGAGGTTGGTTTCTTACAAGACTAAAAAAATCAAATAAACTTTGTCGTAGTCCTATAGGTGACGTTTTCCGGGCTAGACTAAGACAGTTTCCGGCTTTAGTCAATTGCTGCACGATTGACTGGTTCAGCGAGTGGCCGGATTCAGCATTGCAAGTAAATTCGAATGCAAAAGTTTTTCATTCAATTTTATTCAAAATCGATATGTTTTAGTCAGTCGCGTTGCAGTTTCTCGTGGATATTTCTGTATTAAATGTTTCGCAAGAAACTGTCGAAGGAATTGTGATGGTCTGTCAGTTTATGCATGCAAGCGTTGTCGACGCAAGTGTGTTATACAAGCAGGAACTTTCCAGACACAATTATGTAACTCCGACGTCTTATTTGGAGCTTCTGTCGAGTTATATAGATCTTATGACTAAGAAAAAGGGTGCTTTGTCCGAAGGAATTTCCAGGTTATCTACAGGTAAAAAGGTCACGACAAAGTAAATGATTTAAAGTTTGTAAGTTTCTAACTAAAGTTAAAATTAGTTGTACCGACTTTCACACCTTGTTAGGAAATACCAAGTGTAGCGTTCCTCCTTACGTTATTCATTAAAATTTTGATCTTTTAACCGAAACCCTATACTTAAAAAAACGCCAACGAGAAAGTGGGAAATTTTAAACATACAAAGAAAATGCAACGCAGTGAACTAATCACTTTTTGTTTGTTAAATAATGTTCTTTTAAGTCGAGCCAAAGAAAATTTTGTTGTTTTTTAATTGTTTACATTTGCATTCATTTTAATACGAGTATTTGATAGCACCGACTCCGTCGTCCTTTGCATTATGCATTTAATTGTTTTTCAGGACTGGGCAAACTCCAGAGCACCGCCGAAGAAGTAAAAGTCCTCCAGGAACGTCTCAAAGAAATGAAACCGGCTCTCGAAACTGCGAAACAAGACGCCGAAACAATGATAACAGAAATAGCAAAAGATCAAGAGGTAGCCGAAGAAACCAAACAGATCGTCGAGAAGGAAGAACTAGAGGCGGCCAAAAAAACTCTAGCCACACAAACAATAGCCGAGGACGCTCAACGCGATTTAGGTTATTGAAACCTGACACTAGGGGTCAATTCTAATAACGTTTCCGTCAATTTGCAGACGAAGCATTACCGGATCTATTGGCGGCGGAGGCCAGTCTGAAATCGCTCAACAAAAACGACATCATTGAAGTGCGATCGATGAAACGGCCACCATCTGGCGTGGTTTATGTCGTCGAATCTATTTGCATCGTGAAGGGGATCAAACCGAACAAATTACCCGGAGCGATGCCGGGAGTGAAAGTGTTGGATTACTGGGATCCTGGACGCAACATGTTGGCTGATCCGGGACAGTTTCTTGCATCTCTGATGAATTTCGACAAGGAATCCATCACAGAGGAAATGATCGAAAAATTACGTAGTTACGTGACGAATCCGCTGTTTCAACCGGCAAAAGTTGCTAAAGTGTCCAAAGCGTGTAAATCGTTGTGTATGTGGGTACATGCTATGTTCAAATATTATTTTGTTAATAAAAGAGTAGCGCCGAAGAAGGCGGCTCTTGCTGAAGCGAAAGCAGAGTTGGCACTTACGGAAGCAGCGTTAGCTGCCGCTACAGCTAAAATGGAATCTGTGATGAATAATCTTCGATTGTTGGAGAAGAAACTCGCTGCGAAGATTGCGTTCAAAGAAGAAAAAGAAGCAAATATCCAAGTGTGCTTGGAGAGGATGAGTCGCGCGGTTCGTTTGATCACTGGTCTCTCCGATGAAAGAATAAGATGGTTGAACACTATCGCCTCCATAGAAGGGAGCATAGTGAACGTTACTGGAGATATTCTTTTAAGTGCCGGAGCTGTCGCGTATCTAACTCCATTTACTGATAAATATCGACGCGGGCTTCTATCCGAATGGCTAAAAGCGATCCAAGAACAGAAAATTCCATGCTCTCCTGACCCAAATCCGGTGTCTATCCTCGCCGAACCGGTCCAGATTCGTGCTTGGCAGTTGGACGGCTTGCCTCGTGATTACTTTTCCACGGAAAACGCCGTTCTTGTCTCCAACTCAAAACGATGGCCTCTGTTTATAGATCCACAAGGACAAGCTAACAAGTGGGTGAAAAACATGGAAAAATCCAACGGAATATCCATCTGCAAAATGGCCGATAAGGAACTCGCTAGAACTTTAGAATCCGCTGTTCGGTTCGGAAAACCTGTCTTAATTGAAGGTATTGGAATAGACTTAGATCCGGGATTGGATCCCCTTCTTCTCAGACAAAAGTTCAAGCAAGCGGGGACATGGATGCTGAAGTTGGGAGACGTGGTCGTACCTTATGATGAAGATTTTCGATTGTACATGACGACTAAACTACCAAATCCTCACTACACACCCGAGATCTGCGTTAAAGTTTTGTTGGTCAACTTCACGCTGGTTCCGAGTGGGCTCCAGGACCAACTCTTGGCGCTGGTTGTAATGCAAGAACGGCCAGATTTAGAAGATCAAAGAAGTCAGTTGATTGTGGCCAACACGCAAATGAGACAAGAGCTGAAAGAAATCGAAGATCGAATTTTGTACAAATTAAGTTCGATGGAAGGGTCGCCTTTGGACGATTTAGATTTTATCATTACGCTTGAAGCGTCGAAGATTAAAAGTGATGATATTAAGGTGGGTGTAAATACGCATCGTGTAAAAAATGATGGACGTTGAGGGATTGTGGGATTTGTTTTTTATTTCCGTGGGTTTCATGTTTCGCTGATATGTTATTTGCAGGCTAAAGTGACCGCTGCAGAAATTACTCAAATAGACATTGATAACACACGTGCCCAATACATTCCCGTGGCGAACAGGGCGCAAATATTATTTTTCTGTTTGTCCGATTTGTCAAATGTCGACCCGATGTATCAATACTCGTTGGAATGGTTTATTGGAATATTCATATCGAGTATGGCTGAAACCGAACGAACTGGTGAGTGGTAATCGAAACCCTCAATGTGTAGGTACATTTTATTACAGCAAAGTATTGGTTACTATTTACTATTTGTGTTGGATAATCAAAGCTTTGATTAATACAAGGTATTCATTTTCCGTACATTTCCAGATAACATTTCTGAAAGAGTCGTTGTAATTAACGAATACTTTACGTTCAGCCTATACAGCAATGTTTGTCGGAGTTTGTTCGAAAAACATAAACTACAGTTTGCCTTCCTGATGTGCGTAAGGATTTTAATGGATCTGGGCGAGATCGATGGACATGAATGGCATCATTTTCTGGCCGGTGGAAACACACAATTGGTGATTTTTTAATATCCGCAGCATGCAATTTTGAACAGTTGTTCTAGCAAGAACCCAATCCTTCGGCTGATTGGCTATCAAGCAAGGCTTGGAATGAGATACTATCGATGTACGTTCTGCCTAATTTTAAACGATTTGTCGAGAGTTTCAGAAAATATAAAGATCATTACAAAGAAATCTTCGAGTCGCAGGACCCACATAGGTTCGTCTAAATGTTTTAATGTCACGCCTGAAAAAATGTGGTCAGGATATTTATAAACAAAAACGTATTCTAACCGATAAGACAAACAAAATTAAATAACAGAGTTGAGGTAAATAAAGCCTTCAAAGGTTCCAGTTCAAACAAAAAAATTACTCGTTAGCAAATTACATTGTTTGTTCTGTCGGTGTCGTAATTTAGTCGTTTTTTAATCAAATGTATACACAATTTATTTACACTTAGAGGGGCGTGAAATAAACTTACTAATGAATTTATTATTCTTAAGTACACTATACAAAATCGAATGTATTTACATTGTAGCTTTAACTTCGCCCTGAACTTCTTTCTTTTGTAGGCGGTCCCTCCCTGAAGAACTCGAGTCCTTCACCAACTTCCAAAAATTACTCATCTTGAAGTGTTTACGCGCTGACAAAGTCACAAATGCCATGCAAGACTTCATCTCCGACAAAATGGGACAGAGATTTATCGAGCCGCAAACTACAGATCTCGGTGTCGTGTTTAAAGATTCAGGACCTACAACTCCCCTCATTTTCGTCCTTTCCACCGGAACAGATCCCGCTGCTGATTTATACAAGTTTGCCGATAAAATGAAGTTTGGAAAACGTATGTTTTCGATTTCTCTCGGCCAAGGTCAAGGCCCTATCGCTGAAACGATGCTCCATAATGGAACAGAGATTGGCTCGTGGGTGTTCTTTCAGAATTGTCACTTAGCACCGAGTTGGATGCCGCGTCTCGAACGTTTGGTGGAGAACATATCGCCCGAACTTGTCCATAAAGATTTCAGGATCTGGTTGACGTCGACGCCGTCACCGCATTTCCCAGTGTCAATTCTTCAGAATGGGAGTAAGATGACTATTGAACCCCCGGCGGGGATCAAAGCGAATATTATGCGTGCCTACACCAATCAAATCTCTGACTTGGTTGAAATTCTGAATGAAGATGGACCGAAAAATGTAGTTTTTAAGTTGTTACTGTTTTCTTTGTGTTTGTTTCACGGGGTGTTATTGGAGAGGAGGAAGTTCGGACCGCTTGGGTTTAATATCCCGTACGAATTCACTGATGGGGATTTAAAAATTTGTATATCACAGTTGAGGATGTTTTTGTGGGAATATGTGGAGATTCCGTTTAAAGTTTTGACGTACACAGCCGGACATATTAATTATGGAGGACGGGTGACTGATGACTGGGATCGGAGATGTTTGATGAATATTCTGGCCGACTATTATAAGCCTGAAGTTGTCGATCCTGATTATGTTTTTGATGTTCGAGGACTTTATCATCAGGTAGGTATTATATTAAATTGCTTTTATTGTTAGCAAAGTATGGGGACTAAGCCCACTAATTGACACGATGCGCTCAGACATTCTCAATTAAATTTATTTTGAAGCTTCAATTTTTTCCAATTTCAGAACCCGCCTTCAACAACGTATATAAATTATCTGGACTATATTAAGACTTTTCCAATTAATGACGACCCGGACTTATTTGGGATGCACCCAAACGCCGACATCACATATGCACAGTCGCAAACATACAATTGTCTCTCAACTTTGTTAGCTCTTCAGCCTAGACAAGTTGGCGGTGCTGCTGCTAGTGAAGAAGAAATCATTGCTCGTACTGCGTCCTCGATTCTACAACAGCTACCAAAGATCTTTGATTTAGACGAAATTTCCAAGAAGTGAATATTCAATTTGTATTAAATCGATCTTATTTTAATTTTTAGATATCCCGTCTTGTACGAAGAATCTTTGAATACAGTTTTAATCCAAGAAGCGATTCGGTACAACCGTCTTTTGAAAATCATAGGCAGTACCTTGCAAGACCTCTTGAAAGCTATTAAAGGCTTAGTTGTGATGTCTGAGGCTTTAGATAAAATGTCGGTTAGCTTACACAGCAACTTAGTGCCCATAGTGTGGGCCAGCAAAGCTTATCCTTCTCTTAAACCCTTAGGTACTCTAACGTGGGTAAAAGTGTCCAAATTAAACGTTTTTTAGGAGCTTGGGTGGCTGACTTGAACGCCAGAGTCAAGTTTTTGGTCACATGGATCGATAAAGGAATTCCTCCCGTTTTTTGGATATCAGGATTCTATTTCCCTCAAGCTTTTCTTACTGCAACTTTGCAGAACTTTGCTAGGAAGTACGTGGTGTCCATCGACACCATCAACTTTACTTTCCAGGTACAGTACGGTGAGAAAAAACAGCTTCTATATCATAAGGGTAGGTTATGGCTTCTACTCCAACTGAGCGACCATTGAATGGGTGTTGTATTTGGGGACTATTCCTCGAGGGCTCTCGATGGAATCCTGAGATTAAACTCCTGGATGAGTCAAATCCTAAAGAATTATACACGGATATGCCGGTAATTTGGCTCCTTCCTGAGGAGAATCACGTGAAACCGCCAGGAATTTACACGTGTCCGGTGTATAAAACTCTAACAAGAGCTGGAGTGCTCTCCACCACTGGACATTCCACTAATTACGTACTAGCTATTGAAATACCTAGCGAAAAACCAGAATCTCATTGGATTAAACGAGGAGTCGCTCTAATATGCGCTTTGGATTATTAAAACACCGATTCTGTCTCTACTTGTTTTTATTACGACTGAACATGTTTTTTAAGAACATTATTTAATAAAGGTTTGTTAGATAAGCAGTTGTTTTCTATGGCGCACGCCAAAAACTTCTGAACGTTTAACACTTCACCTGAGAGGACTCTAAGAAACTTTCTGTCTTTATCAATAGAATACGTGAACAACAAGCGTTTGCTTAGATAGTTGTCGTAAACTGACAAATTCCCAACTTCTACGTATTTCTGAGAATAATTTGAGAACATCTGAATCGATACCCTCAAACTCTCGCTTTTTTCCAGGTCAGGGGCCGCTAAATAAACCGCACGAAAATGATAGCCCAAACACTCATAAACTTTGATAAGTTCTTGTGTTAAAGTTTCCAAAATTTCGTCCATTTTCGTGGTGTCATCTTCAGTAGCTACAAAGATTCGTGCAACACTATTTTGACTTACAGTGAACAAATCGGATCCTTTAGTGCCGGGAGTGTACCTTCTTCCTTGAGAAAAGAATTTCAGCGGCAAAGTGGCTGGTTGTATCAAATGCTTGGCGAAATAAGCCATGAAAGAGTATAACGAGCCGCCTCCGACAATGTGGAGACGATTAAGGTCGTCGTTTGAGCCATCAAGAGTGAAAACTTTCGAATTGTCCAAGTAATCGATCCCGCAACCTTCTACGACTACACTCGTTGCGAAATCAGCATTAGAGAACTGAGTTAAGCCCATTTGCATGAGATTTTCTTGGAAGTAGTTGGTGAGGGCGAATTCAAGCAATGCGGCTTCAGATTTCAGGAAATAAAATGAAGGGTTTGTGTATTGTATCAAGTTTTGCGATTTCCCAATATCGATGTGACTTTGATTGATAGCTTCTGGAGGTTGTAGAAATGTGTGGATGGTTACTTCTTCTTGAGGAGTTTTAGGATGAAGAGAGTTGGGTAAACTTAGAACAGCCAAATGAGCGTTTTCTTCAACGCCATACATGTAATCTTTTACGTTCTTTAGATCATCCTTGACCAGCTTGACATGAAGAAGTAGTTTTTCAATATTTTCTTTGTTTTTTTCAGGATCTTCCTTCAGTTTATTAAGCATCTGATGGATTTCACTCCTAGTCATTTCAAGCACTTTTTTGTGGTCGTCAATCATCTTAAAAAAATTCCACCTCTTTTCAATTTTATCCAAATCAATTGCCAACTTCCGCGCCCCAATATTATTCATCAAAAGTGACCTCTCCTTGATTTGTTCATCAAAGTCAACATGAGGTGTTAAAACAACGAAATTATTGTGAGCTTTATCCCCAGTGATGTACAAAGCTGAAGAAAATTTGCGAGTTATTGTTCTACAATTGACACGCGCCACAGTCCCCATTATTCAACTTTTGCTTTTTTACTGTCTACTTCATCAGGTTCAATTGTTTCAATCTTTCGTTTTTCTGGAGCTTTCCAACTTCCAAAACCTGCAGCTCGTTCAGAGTCCTCAATAGAATACGGCTCGTCTTCTAAAGCTTTGAGACGTCGTTTGTGAACTTTGGTTCTGAAGTGTTCACGCAACGCTTGATTATCGATAAAATAACGCGCACAATGAACACAGTAAAACTGGGCTGCCCCGGGTCTGTCGTAGTCGACTTCTTGGTTGATTAATTGTTGAGCATTCTCTGGCTTAAGGTCTTCGTCAATCTGTGGGGTTATCGTTAGCACGTGGGTATGGTTTGAGGTTAAAAATTTTACCTGGTCTAAATCTTTAGTTCTGCGCTTAGTTCGCCACTTTTTCTTTAAGTGGGTGTCGCCGTAGTGATACTTTTTGCGTTTATACACCATTTAAATCTTGAATTAATGCCAAAAATGGCATACAAAATGTTAGAATGACACTTCACGAAACGTCACGAAATTTCAGTTTCCACTAGACTTTAAAACGAATAAAAGTCGAGTAGGATTTGAAAGTATGGAATATGTCAAAATGTGCGCGCCAGTTTTGAAATTTCTTTATTCTTAAGTGTTAATTAATTATAACACTGCCCAATCCTTGAGCGTGTGTAACATGCGTTTTTTACAAACAGTGCAATACAATACAACAATCTTACATCTAAAATTATCCAATATTTCTTTGCAGGGATAGAGGCGTCCACTACAGTGTTTTGAGTGATCAAATTGTAGGTTTAGTGCCCATTCTATTAGAATATTGAGATCTGTGTTGTTGGTCCTTGTCTCAATCTTATGACCAGTTTCAGGGGATTCTTCATGTGTAATACTGAAAGAAATCTGTCAGGTCTGTCTGTGAAATATTCAGAGGTTACCTACCTGTTGTATTCTAAAGTTTCAAATTGCTCTATCTTTAAAGGTATGTCAATTTCCTCACTAAGCTCATAGCTTTGTTG
Source organism: Gnatocerus cornutus (assembly GCA_029298725.1). Lineage (NCBI taxonomy): Eukaryota > Metazoa > Arthropoda > Insecta > Coleoptera > Tenebrionidae > Gnatocerus > Gnatocerus cornutus. The sequence continues at coordinate 8,931,802 of CM055516.1, forward strand.
GTCAGAGTCTATATCTTCTTCTTTAACCTCAATTTTCTAAAAGTGGAAAATAAAGAGTTGCATATATGTGAATTAGATTTACCATGAAAGTAAGGAGAGAATCATTCTCACTACTTTCTGTGATTGAGTTAAGATTATTTTCCTTGTCTCTTTGAACACAGGTGAGCTGTCTTTGCAAAATGTCCCTCTTTGACATGATGGGTTCTGCCCTCCTTAACATGCTGGGAGTAGAACGGTGCTTTGGCATTGTAGATAAATTATATCAGCAGACGTGGGCCTTACGGGCAAATTTGGAGCACTTACAAAATAGGTACCAAAAGGGCAAACAAGGTGATGCTGCAAGGTAAAGATGGCGTTAATCCAAAATGTTTTTAAAGTGTCGATACTTACAAAATTATATTGTTTTAGTTGTGTTATACATTATTATTTCCATTGTGTGATAATGAAATTATTTTCTTCACTTTTGACGTTGTTTTGGTTGAAGCAGATGGCGTTTGAGTGACAGCGATGACTGCACATGCGCGGGAAAAACGCGCTCGATATTTAAAAAGTATAGAATTTGTGGTTTTTTAAAAAAAGTTGTTTGTTTAGTTTTTGGACGGTCTCTGTGTGCTCTGTGGAGGTTTAGGAGATTTTGCAGGTATTTGTAATGATTTTCCGCATTCGAATTTGGTCGGTGTGTCAATTGCAGTCGCGGATGTTATCGTCTGAGCGCGTTAGTTCCGCATGGTGTCGTAGATGGCGCAATGTCTGTCAACTGGCATTTGAACTAATATTTTGTGTTGTCAAAACTTTGTGATTTTTTATAATAAACTCACAGCGTTGGAGTGTAGTAGTGATCTGGAAAAGTGGTCGGTGTTGGTGGGCGAGTGTCGGCGGCTTGGGGCAGCTTCGTAAGGGGTTGTTCCGGTGCTGCGTGCCGCTGGTAAAAGCCTCGTTCGCGCCTTACAATAACGGGTAACCGGCAGCCATGTTGGTAATAGTCTTGTCAAGCATCATGGGTTAGCACGGCGGAGTTGTTGGGCGAGAAATAGTTGTTAAAAATCGTTTTCGGGTGACGCTTTGCTTTGCTTTGAGTTTCCAATCGGTGCATCTTTGGACGTTGGCGTTGGTGCGGCCGCGGGTGCGATGGTTCTGCGCATTATTACGGTCAGAGTGAGTGCAACGTCGTGCTAGCGCAGGGAGTCGTCAACTGCCTGGCCAGCAACTGCGAGGTGCAGCAACCCCGGGAGGCGAACGGAGGTCCGGCATGACGTCCTCCGAGTGACACGCGCTGCACCATGGCGAGGGTCCCCGACACCAACCCCAAGGAACGCGAGAGCTTCCTCCGGGACCTGCAGCACTTCCACGAGACGCGCGGGTAAGTGCACGATTCTGTGTCCTCGACGCCGCTTATGTTCACTTCCTTGCAGGACACCGTTTCGCAGACCTCCGGTTCTCGGCGGCCGCGAAGTCGACCTCTACCTCCTGTACACTCTGGTGACGGGCCAAGGCGGCTGGATTAAGGTATGTGCAACCATGTGCTCAACGTGCTTCGGAGCAGACGCGGGTTCTCAGAGCGCGCCGTGATGAGAACAAGGTCAGGGTTGATTTTCTCACAAATCGCGCTCTTCGTCACGGCGAGGGTGAACCCCAGGAAGCGACCTCCGTCGCTGAATTATTCATTTTATTTGATAAATCAATACGGTTTCATTAAAACTTTATAGGTGGATATCATTCCGTCATTAGCTTCGCATAATTACCACTTTCAATAGACGGTAGAAAAATTTAACAGCGGCTCCATCCTGTCCGTTAATTGAATTAGGAGGGGACATAATTATCGGATACAATTGAACACGAACTGTTGAATTCCTCTTACGAAAAAAATATGGATCAGACCTTCCTCGACCAAAACCATTGTGTTTTAAGCTGGCCCCTGTTTTTTACATATCAACGACGAATGTCATGCTTCATCGGCTCCTCTCCATTGTTGATTTTATAAAAATTATAATATTATTACTACTCAAAGTTGATCAATTCGTATCTTATTGATTCCGCGGATAATGATAACTCCGATCAAATAAATACACGCGGGAGACGAAGCGAGAATCAATAAGAACAAGTGGACAACACATCTGCTCGCTGAAAAAATAACAAAAGGAATTTGCGATATTCGCTAAAGGTAATCTATTATTATATGGAAGTAACACTCACTACTTTAATGTTTAAAGTTGTCTTGAATTCCGTTATTGTCGTTATCACATTTTTGCCGACGTTATTTACATTCGTAAATTACTACATATCAAGTTTTTTAATGTTTAGTCATTGAGATTCTTGTTGGATTGGACACCCAACTAAACGGTGGATTGATTTTATTTACTTTGAATTGAAAGCGACAGAGTTGTTGATTTACAAAACAGCATTTCTGAAAGCCCGCTTCAAATATCCAGTTCCAAAATTTTGGTTATTGAATGAAGGCTTTCATTGACAAATCGGCAGAATTGATTAATTGTAGCAATAAGAAACGGTGACTTGTTTTTACCTCTAAAATGTTACTCTATACGGTGCAAAATTGACATGAAAGGAATGAATATAGATGTAAATTTACACTTTTGGGTGTGAAACACAGTCAGCTTCACTTGGACGTGCTTACACACAACTAAGTTTTAATTTCTAAAAACAAGACTTCTGATGGTTATTAACTGCAATCAGATTCGGCCTATCGGTCATTGTTTATTTAATATACTAAACACAAAAAATTGTACCTATTATTTAACCCACAACACTAATGTACCACGAAAATTTAAATCCATCTGATCGAATGCAAACATTTAGGCGGCTTAGATGTTAAAAATGTGTTTGATATCTGAGTTTTTTTTAATTATTTATTTTAATTATGCTAATAGTAGAATTTTGACATTTTGTTTTTACTGTCATTTAGTGCATTCTTTTTTTGTACTTATTTTATTTTTCTAATGAATATTTTTTGTGTAACTATGCAGTTGGCTTTGCTATGTTTTATCAAAGTTCGCTTTTCTATAAATTGTTTTCTCTATTGCATAAAAAATGAAAAATAATTGATGAAAATAAAATCCATGTCTATGCGTCGTAGACCCACGTCATTGCCGCGTTTTACATATTTTATATTAGCTCTTGCTCCTTGCGGTTTCGCCGCCACCAAAAATCCCCCATCGCCTCCCTGCCCGTCATAAACTTGCTGCTTCCCATCTTTCAATTTACGACCTTTTGCTAAAAAATTGCTCGATTAGATAATTCGGTCTTCGACACCGCTGTCCACTTCCAAAAAGCGAAACTGTCTAGAGTCTCGGTGGTGGGGTGACGGCTCGCCGCCGTGACCGAGGCCTTCTTCGATAGCGGCGCGTACGAGTGTGTGTATGTCCTATCGAGGGGCGAGACGAGAGACCAGAGAATAGGAACACACAGACCCTGACCTAGTAGAACGTACCGTGTCCTGCCATCAGTGCGGTGCCGACGGAGGCGGCGTATGCACCGAAATAGTGATGCGCGATCGAGCTCGGTTATTGGGTCGCGGTAATTTGCGACGTATTTTTTTTTATTATTTTCGACGTTGATGGGAATTTTTTTTTCGTTGCATTATAGAGGAATGATGGCCGCTAGCTACGACACGGGCGTTATTAGTTATAAGTCGGAGATGGTTTGGTTTTTTTATGAGTCGACAACGACTAAAACTGGATGGAAACGATGTGGCCTTATATGGGAGTTGAAAAGATGCGGCATTGATTTTAGGTGATGAATTCGGGGACGGTAGTGGACTCGAAGAGGTGGAAAATTGGGAACGGGAGATTGGGGGTGGATTTTTGACGGGCGCGGTTGATGAGATTCTTTTTCATTTTATTTTTGACGGGTTTAGTGATCAGTGAGTCTTGTTTGTGTTTGGTGGTTTAAATTATGAACGAATTGTTGATTAGGTTTTCTGGATTTATCTATGCGGTGGGAGGTTTTTACGACCAGTAAATACCACACTATTTTGAATTATGCAAAACATAAAAAAGTTTTATGTTAAAGTTGGGCTTGGCGAAGGTTTAGAAACCAATCGGCCCAAAAGCATCCTAAAGAGAATCCCATTTTGTTAAACAGCATTAGTTACATTTTCTAAATAAAGAAATGGCTCAAACTGAATTTTTTTGATAATTCTTCATTCCTCACTGGACGGATTAATATACATCCATGTATTCAAGTCGCTTATTTATTTGTGTTGACTAATATCGATATTTTCTTATTTATCTTAATCTCATTTTATCTTTTGCTTTCTAAATCCATAAAATTCTTCTCTTTGAATTTGTATGGATTTCGCTCGAGGAATTGTGTTCTTTTTTTGTTTGCCAACCTTTTAATATCCAATCGAAAATAAGCCACTTTTGGTGACTTCGCAATACATAAATTGATGAAACAATTGGCGTAGTTTTTGACCAGTATGTCTGTTTCCGTTTTTATTGATAAAAATACATGAAGTTGCGTATTTTAACGCCGACCTCTAAAAAAATGTTAAACTCTTTTGTCAAGTTTGGACCAATGGAAAGCGTCCAAAGTGAAAAATGGAAAGTGGGCGTGGCTAATAGTGTAGACTTCGCTGGGAAGTTTCCATTCACGAAATAATTGAAAGCTAATTTATTTAATCATCCAATTTGTACATGGCCACGAAATCTCTTTTCTAAACAAAAGCACCATTGGAATTTTAGCCATGAATTTTCAGTCTTCGACCACACCGCGTGTTAGTTACATACAATCCCAAGCTTGTCGACAGGTCAAGATTTTTACGGTTTCATTCCTCGAAGCCTTTGTTTCTTTATCAATGTATGAATTTTAATAGCTCTGGTAGCGGTCAAAAGCGCGTTTCGTCTCGACATTTCCGTCATCAGGTGTGCGCATATCTTGGAGATCGACATCCGGAAGATTCCGACCTCGGAATTAACGGTGCGACCTCACTCATTACATCTTCGCGAACCTGATCCCCTCTATCTATAACACCTAGAATTTTTCTTCAAAACAATAGAACATCGTCCTCGTCATATGTAACTCGATCGCATCCTTTCAACACGAACGCCGAACGAGTTTCTCCGACGATTGTATACAGGCATATTATACACGTTTGGGTCGGTGAACTTGGCCCCCGTACCCAACAAAGTCCTATGGTAGCGCGAAGTTCGCTGCGGGTGTCGGCGAGCTGGCAAACCGATGTTTATTATATGCCCGTTTCTCGTCGCATCTCTCCCTTTTTCTCTGTTCCGTTTTTCTTGTATCTTCGTCCGACACGTGCAAGTGTTGGTATTTCTTGTCTTTGTTTAGACGACGGAATGGTTGTATAAGCCTCGGCAATGTTGTCATGTCTGATACGGTGTTGCCGTGTTGAATAACTGACTCAGCGTATTGCGGATCGTCAAGGACGGATAGTGGGTCCTTTTCGGACGCTAGAGAATATGCGGTTTTACGTACTAGGAGAAAAAAAAAGAATTGAAATGTTGTCTTTGTTACACCACGTCGTTTTCCCGTTTTTGGGCACATGAACCACCATGAGAATTTGGTTTCTTGCGTGTGGTATATGAATAGCACATGAATAGTTACTTCCTGTGGGCCTACGGTACTTTGCCCATCGCGTGCAATAAGCGCATGGAGTGCCAAACAAAACCTTTTTTTCTTTCTGTTTCTTCCAAAACTTCATTGAATGCCATGTGGAATCGAGCGCGTGAATAGGAGTGTTGGAACACTGACCCTCTTCCACCGTTATTTTTAGCTCATGTGCACGCCACCTCCACATTTGACGCCGCCAAAATCCGATGACACCGCGTCTCGAGTTAATTGCAACGTTGTCGCAACGTAACATCGCGAAAATCAATAAATCGACATGAGACGTCAAAGATGTAATTCTAGACCCCAAAGTCTAGAGGGAACCCCTCGCCGCCGCCAAGACCGCGACCGTCTCATTTATAGCAACCGAAAGAAACACGTGTGGTTCGTTTCGTATTTAGATTCTGCGACGGCGGCGGCGATGCGCCGAATCCTAGTGTCGCAGGTATGCGTAGATGCGATCCTGCTAGCAGGACAGCAGGAATTACATGGAGGTCATCAAAGCGAATTTTCGCGAAGGAAATGATGCGTCCTCAATGAGGAGGTATACGAGCGTGAACACGTTAAAGAGCTCATCTTGGCCGTTGCTATTAAGCCAAACCACTGAAGATGACACCCCTATTACAATTTTTTATTTTTGTTTCTTTAGGTGAACTCGAAGAATGGCTGGACGGAGATCCTGGACCAGCTGCGCCTCTCGAAAGACTGCGTCAACGGCAGCGTCGCCCTCAAGCAGATCTACCTCCGGTGAGTAAATCGACCTGGTGCACTTTTCGATTGATAGAGAGTCATTCTTTTCTCTCTCGCCCAACACCTACTGACTACGACTGCACCTCTCGTTGTCGTGTGACGGCGGGCGCCGCGAGACGCTCACCGCTCACGTGGTGCGCTCGTTCACGTGGCCGTCTGTTGTGTGTATGTCCGCGTGTCGTAGGTCAGTGATGGTTCCGGCGTGACCCGCACTGTACCGCACTCTCTAGCTCTACATCACTTCCATTGCGAGTTTAACGACGTCGTGTTGTCGGCAGGTACCTGGATCGGTGGGAGAAGGTGCATTTCCTGGGGGAAGAGGCCGATCGAGGAAGCGATGACGATGAAGAGAGTAGACACAAGAGGTGGTCGGCGAGGGCTTTGCATTCGGTGCCACTGACGTACAATTACAATCAGCATTCGATTGCAGGTGAGAATAAATGCGGTCTGGGGGTTGTAGGGGTGGTATGTTGCTAACAGTTTAATAAATTGTTGTAGTTTTATCGCTCACAGGAATTTAATTTTGGTTAGCTTTAAAAATGTATTTTATGTTTACATGAAACAAACAAAAACTTTGATATCTTATCTAGGAATGATTGAGAAAGGTCGGAGGTGTGGCTGCATAAGTCAAGATTCTTATAATATTCCGAAATTAAAATAAAAAGTTACCCATAGGTAATTTATACTGGAAGTTTTTGCTTGAAATTAAAAACCTATAAATTTGAATATTTTTGTGTTTCTTGGATTCAACATAAAAACTATGTAGTATGTAGTCGGTACACTTTGTAGGTTTTTTACATGTTAGAAGAAGTGTTATTTCCCAATTTTCAGAGCTATTATGAGTAATATTTAAAATCAGTGCTTCTTTAAAGCCAAGTTTTAATGACTTCACACCATTGTTCAAATTGAAGTGACAAAATTCCCAAGTAAATATTGCCTCCTTGAGAAATTCAAGTGCTGCGTTTAATTTAAAAAAAATCATTGAATTGCAGTACAGCCCACTTAGATTCGCTTAATTGTCAATAAATGCTAAGTTTTATAGAGTTTGGTTTAAAGGTGGAATATTTAATTTTCAATTTTTCTTGAAATCTTTTTTTTTTGACAATGAAAAGTGACTAGGTAGGCAAGTTTTTTCACAAAACGAATAGTTGACAATATAATTTAAAATGTTAGTTGACCTTGATAACCTGTAAAGCTGGCTGACCATGGGCTGCAAGTTTAAAATTTAGTTGATATCACCAGTTTTTAAATTTTTAATAGACTCCAAAACATGCCAGAATGTATTTTGGATGTTTGACAAACCTGAAATTGTAACAACTTTATTTTTAATTGTCTTGTGACGTAATTGAAGCTTTTTTGGTACCTTGTTTTATCGTTGATCGGTGAATTTCAACAGTATAATAAAAATAGCTTTAAAGTTTCCCGACAATACATGTAAATTCATACATGGCTTGTAGCCATGCAGAACTTTTTTAATGCCGACAAGGTCGGTGTTGGCAGCTGGTTTACAATCGGTTGTCGTCGTACTTCAAATAACGGTTATTATTTTCATTAAACTCACGATTCATTGTGTTTTAAAGCCGACTTGAATTTGATTTCTAGGCGAGAAATGAGGAATGTCATAAAAATATCCAATTCTGAATTCCACGAAATCTTCATATAAATAAGAAAGTTAAAAGCGACAACCCGTCTTGTTGGATACAAGTATATTTATAACTGGTCGTAAAGAATTCAACGTCGGGGATGCAACTCTTCATGAATCAAGAATTTTCCTTGCGAAGGGGTCAATCGCAGGAAACACGTGTTTAATTGTTAATTCCGATTCCGTTGCGTGGCGTAATTTTCCGCGAGACGCTCCACCGCCACCACCTCCCCCCACTCTCTATGTCACGTGTTGCATTCGGAGACAAATTATAGATCAACAATGCGATCGTCGCTTGTTGTGATTGCGCAAAAAGGTGGTTGCGCGATGACAAATGTAATCAGAGAGGATACACAGGCGCGAATGTTGTGTGTATGAATGTGATCAATAGAACCGGCTACTGGACAAGTGAAGAAGTCGGCGATGTTGATGCGGTGGAGGCTTATACTATCGATTCGCGACGGCTGCCGGCTATTTTTCCGGGAATTCCGGAGCCTGAAACATTTTTCACATGATGAGGGTTTTTTCTTTGCAGGTTTTGTTTGCGGTGAGGCAGGAACACGCCTCGGATATGTTGCGCATTTTTACAGGTGTAGCAGGAATGAGATATTGATTTGGATTCGTGACGAGCGAGATGAACGATTGTGTTTTCTCCCGTTGCGTTGCATGTGCAACTGGGAGGAAATATGTAGATGGAGAAATGCGCTGCGCTATTCGAACTGACCCCATCGCTATTGATTTTTTTTGTTGATTTGTGATGATTGGTTGACGTACTGGAAAAGTCCATCAATACACTGTTTTTATTTATTTTGTTTTTTTTCATGATTTTCAGATGCTAACAGAGAGTACAACCATCTGTCGACGAATCTGTACAAAGCATCGGATTACGACAGGTTAGCGTTATCGTTGATATCACCTTTGCCCAACGAGCAAGATTTTGCCATAAACGTGTGCACGTTGCTTTCGAACGATGGCAAGCACACGCTCAAACTGGAGAAACATCCGAGGATCGTCGATTATCTGCTGGCACACGCAGGTGTTTTCTCTCACAGTGAGTATCGTCAGACAGATTTTGAGACTGCGTCGAAATGAACTTGGAGCAGTTAAAACAATTCAAGTTTCATTTCTATCCATATCGACTGGTGATGGATATTTTTAGGCGTTCTGATTGACATTACGATATTTAAATCCGAAATTTGATCCCTGCATGTGAGCATTTCGGTTAAAACTTCAAGAACAGTCGCCTCTCAACTTTTTTTGTTTCAAGTTTTCTAGATCTTCTTTTTGCAGGCTCTCTCCGCCACCTTTTCGTCCACTATTATTCTGCGATCAGGAAGCACCCGATTCACTCTTTCTGGTCGGACGTACTCGAATATAAAGAATTTCTGGATCTCACGGACGAAAAATCCACATTGGTTAGAAAAACTGAACCCGTCGAATCCTCTACGACAACGGAAGGAGAAGCAGCAGTAGCAGCAGCTATAACGGCGGCAACAACGTTACCAACGACTTCTGTTGTTCTGCCCGAGCCAATCTCAATCGACTCGGACGGTGAATGTGAAGAAACGATAGACTCTGATAAAAGTTTAGGAGGAACTGAAAGTGACCGTGAAATTTTTTGTTTAGATAGGGGCCTGGGTACGCAAGACTATGTCGGTCAACGAGTGTTGCAAGTGACGACGATATTGAGGAATCTCAGTTTCATAGAAGAGAACGTGTCTCTTCTTTTACATAACAAAACATTTTTGCGTTTTTTGTTGTTGTGTGCGTCGTCGCGATGGGGTTATTTGAAAAACTTAGGTTTGGACATGTTGGGCAATATCGCCGCGGAGTTCCTAGTGAAAGATTTCCCTAACGATAGGTTAGCGGTTATCTTGTTGAAAATCATCATCAAAGGACTACAAAGTGAAGATCGAGCGTGGTGTATTTCTTCACTTGAAGTCTTGAACAAACTCAGTCAGAATGAAGTCAACGAAGAAACGCTGCTGAGGTACTTGGACGTAGACGTTTACGAAAAAGTGTGTTCCTTTTTGACTATCCACGATGTGATGTTACTCATTTATACATTGGAGTGTCTGTACTCGTTATCCTCGTTGGGAGAGCGGTCTTGTAATTTAATCGTTTGTAACCACGGCGTAGTGGACACGTTAGTATCGTTGGTGACAGTAGAAGGAAAAAGTTACGGTCCTAAAGCTTGTATAGGAATGAAACTGGTCGAGACTCTACCTGGAGGCACGAGCACCACGGCGCCGGTAACCGCGCAAGTAGTTTCGGCTACCTCGGTGGCCACGCCGATTACGAATTCGACGAGCAATGCGACAACAACAACAACTGCCAATTCGGTGTTATCGACAATGGCGGCGGTGGTAGCGAAGACGTCGGTGGTACAAACGACGCCTATCAGGGCCGTACAGATCACGCCGCAGAGATTATTGAGTATATCACCGAGTTCCTCCGCTACTGGTAAGTATAATCATTTTTGCTCGTTCCTTTTGTGATGTTTTCATTTAGTTACCACGACGGTGACGACGCAAGCTCAGTCCATGACACCCCAGCAGCTCATCCAACAACAGCACGCGCATCAGCAGGCCATCCACGAAAACGAGCAATTCGCTTTGGCATGGTTGAGGGCGACGTACGAGCCCTGCGTCAGCGGGAAAGTCGACCACCAGGAGTTGTACAAGCATTATTTGAATTCTTGCTCGAAGATTGGGAGGAGAGGCGTCATTTCGCCATTGCATTTCCCCAGATGCGTACGGTGAGTGCAGCAAAAAATGAAAATCAACTGTTAAAGCCATTTTGTGCAGTGTGTCTTTGCAAGCTATTGATTGTCGTTTGTTTATATATAGGTCAGTATTTGGTGGGACGGTGGGGCCGAACCCGATGAAGCCGTCCAGCGCGAACGAGCCACAGTATTACGAAGGGATAAAGGTGCGAGCTCAACCTCTCATTATTAATATCCAACCGGCATCCAATCCCGTCACACCACCACAGCCCACACCATCCAGTAAAGGAACAAATAGGCGAACTAAGCAGCCAGCAATTGTGACAACAACCTCACAAACGCCATCTAGTTTGACTGTCTTGGCTGACAATAGTAACTCTTCCAACGACACGAATAACCCACCTGTCTCTCCTGCCTCACCTATCCTCAAGGCGCAGTTGAGTGCTCCCCCGAAACAGAGGGACGCCAATGCTACGCCGCCCACTAGTAAAGGCGATATGAAAAGTCAGGTAATTGATTTTTTTTGACATTTTCAAACCGAAATTTAAAATGTCGAAAGGGATAGATACTTATCTGTTGAGTACTTTTCATTTCATTCTACCGCTCTTCTTCCTTTAATTTTCTAACCTTTTCCCTAACAACGAACAAGCGATTATTATTTTTTTCTTTTGTTGTTGAACTAGTGTTTTCGTTTGAGTTATTTTTTTTTGTGATGTGTTAAGGTTATGGCACATCCGCACTTGAGCCAAGCTTTACTCGGCAGCAACTCGTCGGGACAGGCGACGGCCGGTTCAAGCAAAGATAATCAGGCAGGTCAAAGCAACACGTCCCTCATCAAAAGCTTACTGGCCACAAAGGTAAACGATTGCATGACTACAGTGAGCATGAGGACTGCAACAGACTGCCAAAATGTAGCTCAGGTAACACACTAATCAAATTAGCTACGGCTCCTCCCTCGTCCTTTTTTCTTCCAAGCAATTAAAATTTAAAAAAAAACCAAACAATTCAGTATGAAATCAAGACTTCTTTGTTTTGATCACACGTTTTTGCGTCAGTCGCATGTTTTGTCGTTACGTAACAATCGTACTAACAGATTACATTAATGTGTTACAGATTTTGTGACTAATATAGAAGTATTGCTTAATGTTGGTATTTGTAGATGATTACGAAATGTAGAATAGAATAAATTTATGCTGAGAATTTTGACAAAATCAAATTCTTTGATATTACAATCGTTTTTGGATGAGTAGCCCAAAATCATTCTACTTTTTTTTTTTAAACGCTCCCCCCTTCCATCCATAAACGTCGTAAACGCGTTGTACATACTTTTTGTGTCTTTAAGACAATCAATATTCTATCGATGCACCGTTATTTCTGTCGTTTTTGCTTTCCTAACCGTCCGTTGTGTAGGTGGTCGCCCGTCAACAAAAACTCCTCGCCCAACAAGGCAACACCATTGCCGCCGCCGACGCCAACAAAACCCCTACGAAAAACGATACTCAGAAAACGTCACGTTTGAACGGTGCCCGTCAGTTGTTCACTGACGGGGATATTGGAGATCCTGCTGTTTCTTCCACCACGCAGTTCACGAATATGTTGAAAGGAAAGAAAGAACCGCCTCAACCACCGCCTCCACTCGCTCCACTGAGTAATAACACTAAAAAGACGTCAAGGCTCGACAACGAAGATAGTGATTCTACCGGTAATAATTCTTTAGCGTCAAGCTCTGGGATGGGAACTATCGGTGTTGGAGGTATTTCGTCAACTGAAGATGGTGATAATTCGCTGACGAGTTTTGAAGGGTTGTTGAATGGAATTCCTAACATCGATAATCCGCTGAATGAAGATAGTAATTCGAAGGATTCGGGTAGAGTTGGTGGTGAAATTCTTAAAAATAAACCGCTGAGGTTGGCGGATTTGTTGGAGAAGAAAGTGGAGAAAACGCCGCCTCCGATGATGAATGGGACGCTGGGAAAAGAAATGCGTTTGGATTTAGTAGAAAACCATATCGAGAAAGCGTTAAGTAGAGATACTGAGAACCACGAAGAAGAAAAGAGGGCGATGAAACGACCGGCTAATGAAGACATTGCGGAAATCGAGCCCAAAAAGGCGAAAATTAACGTAAACGGTTCAGCGGGAGCGGATTCGCCCGCGCCAGATTCCGTATCTAGTTCAAACGGTGATGAGGGCTCGGCGACTGTATCAACGGCGGCGGCAAAGTTATTTGCCGATATCGCTGCAGATATTTTGGAAGGAGAGGACGAAGAACAGTTGATGCAAGAGGTGACGACGCCGGCGCCGACCGTAGAGCAACCGTCTGTGACGCCTCCTGCGCCGGTGCAGCAATTGTTAGTGGATAACAATCAACAAGTGAGTTTTAGTCACTTAAAAAATATTTTACTAAAGGCTATTTTTAGGTTTTGCTGACTCAACCTCGCCAAATAATAGTCTCACAAAGTAAAACTCAAACTGGTCAGACAGTAATAGTACAAAACGCCGGCCAACCTAGACCGCAAATGGTCCTTCAGCAAAACCCTGGTCAAATCTTACTCTCTCAAGGTTTACAAGGCCAAGTTCAGTTGGTTGCTAGTACGACTCAGCCGGGTCAGTACGTGTTACAGACTAGTGGTACACAACCTACCTACATGGTGGCACAACCACAGACTGCAGTGGTTCATGGGCAGCCTCAAACCGTTTTGGTGGCACAAACAGCACAGCAGCAAGGGAGTGGTACCAAGACGATTATTATTTTACAACAGCAACCAACATCGGCAGCACATCATCAAAAGGTTGTGCTGCCGCAAGGACAACAGGTTGTGGTGACGCAGGTGCATCGGCCGGTGTTGCAAAGTTCTACAGTTACGAATAATATTATACCTACGAGTTCGGTTATTAAAACGACGGCGACGGCGCCCACTACTCAAAGTGGGGTGGCTAATGGTGTCGTTGAGAAGAAGGAGGACACCAAACCGAGAATTATTCGAGATTTGACGACGCCGTTTGTCTGCGAGTGGGGCGAATGCAACGTGTAAGTAATTCATTCTAATTGCGTCTGTAAAATCTTGGTTAATTTGTGTTAAACTTTGTTTTTCTATTGGCAGGGAGACCAAGTTCAAGTCCGCGAATCAGGTGTACTTGCATGTGTGTGAGGCACACGTTCCTAAAGGTAGTGAAGAAATCGTCTGTCAATGGGACCGTTGTGATAATATGAAGAGGAAAAGGTTTTCATTGATGACGCATCTTCATGATAAACACTGCAACACGGAGGTGAGGGCTCATGACAACAAAAACTTGCGTTTCCTAATCCGTCTTGTATTTTCCTAGGTGATGAAACAGAGTTTAACGCGGAGGAAACAGGTTTCTCAAGGCGGTAAAGTTGAGCCGCCGCCGCCGGCCCCCACGACACATCCCGGTTACGCACCCGACGCCGCATTGCACGCCATTAAGAGACACGCGTTGGAGTTCGTCAATCCCAAAGAATTACAAGTGAGTATTATTAATGACAATAAGTACGTTGGTACGACGAAAAAGTGGAAATGGGTTTACAATTTGTTCGTTTTGAAAATCGCAGAAAACTGCAGTTAAGCAGGGCACTCCGAGTGTGCCTGCGCCACCGCCTAGAGCTGGGCCACCTGTCCCCGAACAGGTGAGGTGTTTGTGCGTGCGCTTTGAGTAGTGACTTTGGATTTTTTTGTTTGATTATTTTATCGGTTTTTGCCTGTGATGCATGGTTTTTTCTTGTTGTGGTTTTGCGGGTGGTGTTTTGAAAAGTTCGTTTTTTAGGATGACAATGAGGGTCCCGTGACGAAGAGCATACGATTGACAGCGTCTTTAATACTTAGGAATCTCGTTATTTACAGCAGTAATTGTAGAAGGTATGTAGGAGTTGGGTTTTTTGATCATGTTCTGATTTGTGAATTTAAAGGTACTTAAAGCACTATGAGCCTCATTTAGCGAATGTAGCCCTTAGCAACGTAGAATCGTCAAGGACGATAGCACAAGTTTTGTATGATATGAACGAAGGATCAAATCATAGGTGACCTGTACGCAAACGAACTTTAGCCTTTAAGGACGCCCAGTGAAGTGTGTGAATATAAAAGCAAACTGTGTAAATTATTAAGTGGAAGTGTACAAATGTTAGATTCATAGGTACTAAAAGCCTAATAATTGTTATTTTTATATTATTTACTAGTGTAAACAAGCTTCTGAATTATGCAAATTTGATTTCAGTCATCGTCGTAAATAAACAATTTTCTATCTGTGCAATTTATTCATCTGATCGAATTGTAGCTACTGTAAATAATTCCAGACATGTAAGGTGGATGATCATATTTAGTTTTTGTCCATACTTGTGATATATAAAGCACATCGTTTATTTATCAGTATTATCTGAAACTGTAACTCGGTATTGTTTCAAGGTTTCTATGAGGTAACAGAATCTC
This sequence comes from Gnatocerus cornutus, assembly GCA_029298725.1. Lineage (NCBI taxonomy): Eukaryota > Metazoa > Arthropoda > Insecta > Coleoptera > Tenebrionidae > Gnatocerus > Gnatocerus cornutus. Next base: position 8,946,947 of record CM055516.1, read on the forward strand.
TAGCTGACTGATTTTGTGTTAAACATGAGAAGAAGTGTGAGGTACTAATTTTCATGTGCTTAGCATATCCACATCTTAACTTTACCAGTAAAACTCTGTAAAATGTTTACTATTACGAAAGAAAATAAAATGCATTTAATGTGAACGACTTTTATTCGTGAAAAAGCAAAGGATCTTAATAAGATATAACACGTTTTAATCAAAATGATTTTAATTTGAATTTGGCGCCGTCGACAAACTAGGGAATATGACTTTCAAGAATTGGTAGTAGTGGACCTCGCGGCCATTTTTTGAAAAGTTTTATTTTTGCACACGTGTGTTATCGTTATTTAAACATTGGATTTTCATAAGATTGCACAGTTAACATTAAAAGAGAAGCAGAACAATGGGAACACCAGTACAGTCTGTTAATTTCTATAACAACGAAGCCAGCATAGCGGTAAGTAGAACCTAAAAAGTGAGGTTATGTCACCAACCAGTTTGTTCGATTTTTAGGAGGAACAAATTCGAATTCTCAAGAAACAACTTGTTCAATTGCAACAAAACATCAAGAATAAAACTGTGGACGCTGTATCGAACCCAGAGTTACAAAAATTAGTAACAGAGAACACCAAATTGAAACATAGGCTTGCGATTTTGAAAAGAGTAAGTGAGAATTGCGGGGAGAATTCCGAGTATTCGTTCGTTTTAGGCCATTTCAAATTTGGTACCTTCATCTCATGTCCCGGGTGATTCCACCAGGATGCAAAACATATTAGAAATTTTGGATGAAGTTTTTCACGGGGCGATTGCATCAGCGTGTCCTGAAATTACTGATCCTCCAGTCGTCATCACCTTAGGTAACAACCCCAAATTTGGAGACTACCAATGTAACTCGGCCATGCAGTTAGCTAACGTTTATAAACAATTGGGGAAAAAAACGTCCCCTCGCGATGTCGCGAACAAAATTATAGAAAATGTGGCTCCACATGAGCTCATTGAAAAACTAGAGGTGGCAGGACCGGGTTTCATTAACATATTTATTAGTAAAAGTTTTGGATTACGTAATCTATCTACAATTTTTTCACATGGAGTTCGGGGGCCTGATGTTCAAAAATTGCGAGTTCTTGTTGATTTTTCCTCCCCTAATATCGCGAAGGAAATGCACGTTGGGCATTTACGATCAACTATTATCGGTGAAAGTATTTGTCGGTTATTGGAATTTTTGGGACACGATGTTTTACGTATTAACCACGTCGGTGATTGGGGAACGCAATTCGGAATGTTGATAGCGCATCTCCAAGACAAATTTCCCGATTATCTCGTCCGGTCACCTCCCATTTCTGACTTGCAAAGTTTTTATAAAGAATCTAAAAAACGTTTTGATGAAGACGAGGCCTTTAAAAAACGCGCGTACTCTTGTGTCGTGAAACTCCAGTCTTTCGATCCCGATTATACAAAAGCGTGGCAGTTAATTTGCGACGTTTCGCGTAAAGAATTTCAAATGATTTACGATCGTTTGGACATTAAATTAGTCGAACGTGGTGAATCTTTTTATCAAACTCGCATGGTCGAGATTGTTAAAGAATTAGAAGCTGGTGGGTTCTTGGAAGACGATGAAGGACGTAAAGTGATGTGGGGAGACAAAACTGAAAGTTCCATCCCCTTTACGGTGGTCAAATCAGATGGTGGCTACACTTACGATACCTCCGATTTGGCGACGATAAAACATCGAATTTTGGAGGAGAAAGCTGATTGGATAATTTATGTGACGGATGCGGGTCAAGCTACCCACTTCCAGATTCTGTTCCAATGTGCCCGAAAGATTGGACTTCTTACCGACAACATCCGCGTTGATCATGTTCCTTTTGGAGTGGTTTTAGGCGAAGACAAAAAGAAATTCAAGACGAGGTCCGGAGACACTGTTCGTTTGATCGATCTTCTGGAAGAGGGACTTAAGCGATCGTTAGATAAACTACAAGAAAAGAATCGTCATGAAGTTTTGACTCCGAATGAACTCAAACAAGCACAAGAAGCAGTGACGTACGGCTGCATCAAATACGCTGATTTGAGTCATAACCGCAACCACGAGTACGTCTTCAGTTTCGACAAAATGTTAGAGGATAAAGGAAATACCGCAGTTTATCTATTATATGCGTACACCAGGATAAAATCAATTGCACGAACTGCCAACTTTGACGAAGCAAAAATCGAAGAATTAGCGAAGAATCATTCAATTACGTTGGATCATGAGAAAGAGTGGAAATTAGCAAAAGTATTATTAAGGTTCCCAGAAGAACTCATCAAGGTTACAAAGGACTTATGTTTGCACCACCTTTGCGAGTATGTTTACGAGATGGCTACCACCTTCACAGAATTTTACGATTCTTGTTATTGTGTTGAAAAAGATTCTTCTGGTGATGTTGTAAAAGTCAACCATGGAAGGATTTTGTTGACTGAAGCGACAGCACGGGTTATGAAGAAATGTTTTGATATTTTGGGTCTTAAACCAGTCTCGAGGATGTAAACGTGTTTTTGAAATAAAATTTATTTATTCATAGATTTGTTCTGTATAGAATTAAAAAAGAAGAGTCAACGGCATTTTCATAGGTTGTGTTATCTCATATTTACAATTAAAATCTAGGAAGACTAATATCTGAAGCAACTACATATTTACAAATTTAAAGTCTTTGGCTTGAGTCATCAGATCTTGGCACATTTTCAAATGAAAATATTAACGTCAGGAGCTCAGGTTCAGTCCTAATCTTGCTAGAACCATATCTTTGCGTAACCGCACAATTTCCCAATAGACGTCATGGGCTACAAGAACAAAGTTATTGACGGATTTTGGATTTTTGGTTGTTAACTTACCGGAGCTCTTCACAAGACCGCGTTCGATGTATTTGAGATAGTTTAAGAAATCACAAACGGCAATTATCTGTAAATAGATTGTTACCCCTTTAGCCTTGGAACTTAATCGCCTACTTACTCTATTCCTACAAATCTGTGATATGCTGTACCAGTCGGGTTCCCCGATATTCATTCTGTAAAAACACAGCCTCGGCACCTCTAATAAAGCGCATTTTCTGTAAAACAACCGTGTTAACGAACCAGTAAATTTCGTACAGTTTTAATGCTTACTTTGGAAACATGGCTTTAGTTCTGTCCCCCACAGCCTCAATGAGTATAGTGCCTGTCTCCACTGCAGCTCTCACTTTTTTCGACAATTCTTCGTTATTAAAACGCAAACACAGATCAATATCTTCTTCATAAACTCTTTTAACGAAAGGATCCTCCTTATCTAAACACGGTTTTTGCCTCCAAGCCAAAAACTCTCGATGGAAATTCGGATCTACTTCTAACCCCTCCTTGTTCTCAACCTCGCACGGAATATGGTAGACTTCTTTAACGGGAGATTCAGGTGGAGAGTTTTCCCGACCATATTTGAGATTAAAATGGCTTGGTGATCTTCGATGTTTCTTATTTTCTTCTTTCATTCGACCATCAATTTGCGGATGAAGATGAGGATTCGGTCGACTCGGTGTGGATGTTAACACCAAAGTTTTCAAAGCTGCGACTTCCGCCGTCAAGACATCCACTTTAATTTGGCTTTCTTTTAGAGCTTTTTCGGCAGTTGCTTGTTTCTCGTTCGCCTCCCGCACCATGTTGTGGGCTTCCTGTAACAAGGAACGATCTCGTTAAAGTTGCAGACGATTTTTCCGAACTTACGACGTTCCAATCGACGGGAATTTTGTCAATTTCCGCTTTGAGTTCGAGCAAACTGCGACTCAAACCTTTGCGAAGTATAGGAAACGGTTTGTTTGCCATCAGTTCGGAAAAGGTTTCGGCGAGAATGGGTGGGTCAGGAACTCGATAAGCTCTTGTTTAACCGATGTAAATTATGCGGTTTTGTAATCAAATTAGTTTGGAAACGTCATCGTTGTCGGGGGAGATTTTTTAAAAGATCGATCGCGTTGGTGTAGCTGGAGGACGCGTTCCTAATAACCAGTAATTGTATGGACGTCGCTATGGTATTTAATTTTAAGGTCGACATAAATGACATCCCCGTGAATACACGGTGTTCCAAATAATTTCACTTCAAGGCTGGACTTGTAATGAAAGATAAACAGAGGGTTTGTCGTGTTTTGTTTTCTCTCCGAACAAGTGTTTGACTTGTGACAATTATTCCAGAATTTTAATTAAGTAATTAATTAACAGACTGTTTGAAATGAGTTTGGAAGACATCTAAATTTGACCCTATTTTGATCGTTCCAACTGTTTATTACCTCAAACCATGAAAAATATTCGATTCAGGTTGCTTCCACGCGCCAATACCTCTAATATTAAGACATTTAAAGTAAAGGCTCAATAAAGCCGAGACGTGACTTGTGCTGCTGGAAAGAAAATTGGAACGCGAGAAAATTGAGAATGCCAACATCGGAAAATGTTTGTGAATAGAACCACTCTGAGAATTAAATATTTTTAGAGCTATTCAGAATCGACGGCTATTTTCGTTGTGTTGGTAAATAAAGCGATGAATTTTTGTCTGGAAAGTTTACTCAAAGCATTACGTCACAGACCTCATTTTTCCCTTTGTTCTGACTTGCACTTCTAGCAAGTAGTGTGGAGGGGTTTTTCAACCCAACTGTTTAGATGCAATTTTTGCTGACCTCCGACAGTTTTAAAAATACTGTTGAATCAATATTTTCCCGCGTTTCTCAGGGACCGATTTATACAAACATGTGTGACTCGAAATATGTATAACTTCCATCACAATCTTCGCACGGAAAATTTGACCCTCGAACTCTCGTTATTGATTTTCTTAGGAAAAACATTCCTTCGAGCAATTTATTCGTTGACCGGTCTTATAATAGGTGTCAGAAGCCGCCGTTTTAGTATAAACGTCCGGTGATTAACACGCAAAAATGTTTTTATTGTCAAAGTGAAAATTGGGTTTATGTGAAAAACTATTAAAAATATGCATTGTACTACGGTTTCGCTTCGAAAAACTCAAGTTATTTCGCGTTCTAGATTTAAATTGAGCGATGGAATTAGTCACATTTCAAATCGATTGTGCATTTGAAAACCGACTCGTTAATCATATAATGGAAAACAATGAAATTGAAGTCGTTACGTGAGAAACAATGGTACAATAACAGAAATAATTATATCAAGGTGAAATTTGACTTGACCCAACTTTGCGCTGTGTTATGTGATTTCTACAAAAAAAAATATTGAAAAAAAGTGGAACTGATAAGCATTTTCCAATGCGTGTCAAGGGTAATGTGTTTACTGTAATTGTTCCGATGTCATGCCCAATTGCATCTGTTAAATTCGGAAGTTTCTCTAAGAATTAATTAGAGGTTTTACACTCCAGTTACCGAGATTTCAATGTCACTCGCTTTCTCCCATTGATTGCTGTCAGAAAAATGTGAGTTCTTTCAATTAATTTATCAACGGGGAAAAAATGACTAATTGTGGAATAGTAGGTCACACCATGTGGGGTGAGAGTGAAAATTTAGAGAAAACGACTTGACAAATCTGTTCGTTCCTGCAATTAAAGTAATTTTCCCCCGGGAAATTCTCTAATTCTATGGTGACGATGATTGCACCAATCTACCCATACAAAAAATGTAATAATCCATTCATTTCACTTTCTCTCATCGACTTTAAGCCGCTTCGCCCAAAATTGCCCCCGAAAAACTTCCAACTTTCACGAATTTCCTTATTGTAAGTCTGTCTCTTTAAATCCCCTGGTGAAAGTCGAGCGAATATCAAACCACGATCACGATCACACATCGGTCCGCTCCTGCATAACCTTGCAGGTGAACGACCGGTTCCACTCATTATCCGCATAGTTGATTCAAAGTTCACCTGAAAGAGGCTCGCTGTTAAGTCCTCCAGCTCCGCTTCGACGTCTTGTCTTATCCTCGACAACCTCGCTACTTCCTCGTCCTTGAGTTTGAGCTCCTGGTGAGCATCGCGTAGTTCGTCTTGTAATCGAGTAAAAGTTTGTTCTTTCGCACCGACAACTTGTCGAGCCCAATCGCCCTGGTCTTCTCCTTTGTCGAGCTTCTCGAGGCCCAAATCGCTGTAGACTGAACTGTCGGAGCTGTTGCGATGCATTACTTTGTCGGTGATGGTAGCGATATCGGAGAAAGAGCCGAAATCGCTACTGTCATGGTTGAAGAGTTTGTTGGGGGTGACGTGGAGGTCGGGTTCGTCGATTTCGACGTTGTCTTCTTCGTCGGTGGTGTAGGATTCATCGCCGGTGGTGCCGGTTGAACCGGCGCGGCGGTGGTTGACTATGCCGGCGGTTTTGGGGACCATCAAGAGGCCCTGGCAAGGAAAAGAAATGACATTATAACCACCGTGATTTGTACCATTTGTTAAAGCGTGATTATTGTCACAATCTTCAAGTGTATTTAAAAATATAGTGCATTCATGATATTAATGACTGGGATTTATGACTAGTCTGATAAGATGTATTTTCTCATTTGTCAAAACTGTCATGTTTGGATGCTTTTTATCACAGCTTCTGACTCACTTATCGACGTGTTTTTATTTTTGATTTTGCTCATGCTTTACCTTGCTAATGGCACTCTTCTTGGAGCTCGGCGACGGCACCGCCGCCGTTTCCTTCATCGTTGATTGGACACAAGATCTCACTTCATTCTTCGCCTACTCTGTAACAACGGAAACTATGAAATTCATTATATCTAGATTTCACTCAGAATTATAGTGATTCCAGTTAAATTGTTCCGATATGGATTTTTCTTTCTCATTGGCCTGAATAAATTAGCTGCCTACGCTCCAATGGAGGAATAACGGTTCGTTGTATGTATGGATTTGAACTCCAGATATTTATAATTAATGAGATAACGACACAGCAACTTTATCATTCTAAAATAGGAAAACCCGAGGTTGACGTTACAATGCGAGTTACGATGTTTCCTATAAAAACATGAATATTTTAAGGGTTTGCGTGAATACTGCCAGTGGCGTAATAGGGAATTGTGGGATTTCATTCACAGTAAAAATTCCGCAGATTGCAATTTTATTGCGACATCAATAAATTCTAATTCAAACTCAATGGTACATTATCTTATCGGTTGTCGTTGGATCTTTCAAGTCATTTCATTAATAATAAAATTATGTAGATGAAGGGTTTGAACTCCAATTTTGTAAATTTTTTGGCGTGTTTACTTCACTAATCAAAAACGTGCAATCCGTAAATAGACAGCACGTCATTCGAAATCTCCGGGTATTTCGTTTATTTGGCGCAGATCTCGAAGGCCAGGCTCTTGGAATCGTATTGTAATCAAACTCATTAATAATAGCAGCTTTGGAAATATATTGGCGAACTTTTTGAGTTGATTTCACCTGTCACAAAAACATTAGTTACGCAACCACCAGAAAATCTAGACATCACGACAAGAACTGAAGAATTACAAGATTGTGGTGACGTCTCGGAATTTGGTGGGAGAAAATTTAGCATAAACAATTCCATCAACACGAAACTGCTAATGAAAACACTCGTGACCCCGCTGACCTGAAGTTTATTCAGTCGGAAAACGGGATAATTTCCCTTGTTTTCTATTAAATTATTTCTGGCCATTTGCTAAGAATTTCCAATGCGAAACGATTCTTTGGGAAAGGTCAAGTGGGCCTTCGGGATATTATGTAATTGCAGCCTGGGTCCTGTTTATTGTATTGAATCTATAACGCAATAAAAAGGTGTGAAAATTTGGCGATAATTCGGAACATGATCGTGCTAATTTAATCTCCATGGGAGCAAAGTAGAAATTTCATTTTAAATTGTAGAGAAATTACAATAAACGAATCTACATTTCCAGGTCGTTCTCGTAATAAAACTTCACTCTCACACCTTCTAATGTGTAAATATACAGTTTATCTAAAATCTATAAACATCAATAAAGGCGCAAAATATTTACATTTAAAGCCTGCTTTGTTTATACATACATTCCTAAACTGTCGTCAAGAAAATACTCAAACAAAATTGTTTCACCGGAAAAGCATAATTTTATAATGGTCTCTCATGTGGGCACTCTCCACTTAATCTCGTTATGACATCTCTAAAAATATTCCCGTCACGTCCACTACAAAAGAGCGCCACGTTTCTCTTGTTATCATTGAACCTACTCACCCTGTATTAAAAAATGAATATTCAAACACACTACAACACACCTCGATGGTCAAACTCTCACTGCGTCTAGCGCGATCTGCGGGATGCGAAGAACGCCCGTTGCTTGGCAACGCGCAAGGGGAAGCGCTGGGGCCGCCAGAATTTTTTTTAGTGAAGGGAGGAACAAATTAGTGAAACAATCAAAATGATAATTGATTGATTTGATTGAGGTCGTTTCAGTTTTTTCGCTACCTTGGACGTTGTTATCACGCTTAATGTAAAAATCAGCGGCTGGTTTGTCCTACATAGCTGAATCTGGTGCCTGGCACTGACAGCGCACTACCAGCGATTAGTGAAAGGTGAACACATTGTGATGATGATGTCGTGAAGGTGAAGCCATGGAAACGATGTTTAGAGGGAAATTAATGGATATTTTTGGCGCAAACAACGTGGGATGATCAGATGAACATGGTGTTGACAATAAAGTAATAAAAACTTGTAAGGCCACGGTCGAAGTCTTGGAGATGTCAATTAACCCACATGGTTACAATGTGTGGGAGAGCTCCCGTTTCGGGGGGAGAGGGGATGTAAATCTGAACAAGATCTGCGGAAATGTTTTTTTTTTGGTATCGCGTTTTTTGTGGGAATTTTCATAATTACAGCGCATGAATGCTGGGGATTCCATCATGACATAACTGTACCGTTAAGGCCCGCGTACACGGGCTGTAGATCAACGTTTCAAATTTTAACTAAATTACGGTCCAGCTTACACTTTCAGTAATTACTTGATGAATAATGGACTCGTAAAAATTCCACTGTTAAGGGTTACGACGGTAGTGGGTGGTAATGAAATAAACAGATGTTCGACAGCAAGTCATAATTGTTTAGTCATAAATTCACAATAGATCTTATTATTGGGGGCGTGAGAGTTACAAAGTCAGCATTGAAACATTCCACTGGCGAGTTTTATGACTGTCATCAAAAAAAATATGTGCAGTAAAATTTTAATCTTTTTACATGTTGGTAGCAGAGACATGAGGTTAATTTTCAAAGGTCTTAAAGACTTTAAAAACCGAACGCCTCATTTTTATTCCATCATATGTCATTTACATTCACTTTTTAAATGAGCTGGAAAATACAAATTATGGCGCCATTTCCTCTCCTATCACCTTCATTCGAAGTTTTTGTTTCTTGTTATGTTGTTATGTTGTTCCTTTTCAAATTTCTCTTTTTATTGTTTCCGTATCTCATTAATTTTTATCATTGTTTCCTTTTCACTTTCATAAGCATCAGCTGATTTTAACAACATCTACTTGTGTTATCAGAATTTGATAAATATTTTGATACCATTGCTAAATTTTTCCACATTCCATTTGTTAAGACACATTTAATCGGTGCCAGTTCACCGTAAAATTACTTCTGTTGTTAAATATACGAAAAAAGCATTAGAAATTTCATACTAATTGGTATAATTTCCTGTTGTAGTTAACACCACTCTCTTGGTAATTTGAACATTCGCAGATAATCACTCATTACCGTGTCAAATCGTAAAAAGTGAAAAATTCGTTTCTTGTTTTGGTCAGAAATAGTACTGTCGAATAACGGAGTGCATTTCGTTCACGTAGTCGTTAACATAAAAATCAACATTTCGTGTACACCAGCCTTAACTCCATAAAATTGTTTGTAGAACAAGACCACATTATGTAGACGAAAGGACAAAGCCTGGCATTTATGAAATTACATGTCTCGCTCTACTGGGTACGTTCGTGGCAAAGTGGCAGAAAAATTTGTCGTGCTAATGCATCTCTTGCACGCAAATTCAATCATGATTGAACAACGCATTTCTGTTTAGTTTACGGTTTCTACTCTACGATGATTCCGTAATCATTGAAAACAGGTGTCCATAGTTCGCAGAATTGCTGCTTTAAATCAGGATGAAACCTTGACATTTGAAAATATGTTATTATTTCCGCTATTATAAATAATTACCAAAAATGAGTACTCATCGCGTCCACCTACACTTAGATAACAATTTAAAACGAGAACATAACAGATAACCCTGTGGTTTATCTGGGAGTTAATCATCCCATTGTTGGTGTTAACACAAAGAAATCTTCAGCTTTCTCATGGATCTTTTGTTGGAAGTTATTTAAATATTTGCAATGTAAATGGGTGTCAAGCTATGAAAACACAAGTGGAATACGTTCAGCCCATTAGAGGTTTAGAGCGTCCCGACGCTAAATCTCATTATATTCAGCTAGCGTGAAATTGAGCGCATCGATTGAGAATTTCTGCGAATGTTATTACAACCTTGGTCGATGCAATTTTAAAAAACTGGAAATGTAGAATTTTTCTAAGAAATTGGTCTTTCACGTGCACATGCGCTGCATTCCTGCATGAGGGTTTTTTTCATGAGCTTTAATCCGGTTGGAATGCAAAGCAGCAGGAAACGGAGATGCGCTATCTTTAAACATTTTTAAGGGAGAAATCAAAGGATAAGCGGTCATCGCACTGACAATGTCTTCAAGAAAAAAGTCTTGTGACAGAAACAGTGATCACAACTTTCAAAACAAACATTTCTGACTTACCTTTCGGGAAATCAGAATGATAGTAATTTCTCCGCGGGCACGAACGCTGTATCGGAATGTTTACACGCTTGCACCGAGCATACTGATTGGATTTCTTGACATATTTACAACAAAACGTAGAGTGCACGTGACATGTGCGACGATGACGACCTCTCTTCTTCCGATTTTTAACTGATCTTTAGTAGTATCACAATATTGTGGTAGTACTCTGTATTGATAAGAATACCAAATATAATATCGTATTACTACAGTACAATGTTATTCTTTGGCAGGTTTTGGTTTTTTACCTAAAAGACTATTAAAATAATATTCTAATAAAAAAAAACTCCCTTATGAAAGAACAATATTGTAGATATGCAACCAGTAATACACCTTTGTATAGAATTGTATGAATTATTTGACTCCCCTACATGGATGTAATCGTAATCAGTATTTGTGAGTGCAGAAACAGCAATTAAACAGGCGAAAAGCGGTCGTCTATTTTAAAAAAGAAATTTAATCTAACCCTTTTTGTAAATAGCATTTTTATTTAGAGAAAACTAAGTCATTTTTACAAAATTCATAGGACTAAGAACTTTTAGAAAATCATCGAATTTTATTGATAAAAGCAACGGGCCAAAAATATTTGACTGACTCTAGGCGTCAGATTTTCAATAAATTAATTTTCTTTGGTGGATACCAGAATATAATATCCAATTTTAATTATGTTTTTTACTATAATTTTACATTTTTATGTAAAATGAAAAAAAGACTTGCCGTAATTTAAATTGAAGAGATTTTATTTATAGCTTTTATGTGTAAAAATGTACCAACGCATAGAACAAAAGCACTTCGTGATTGAGGAATTTGTTGCCGGTACCTTCAGCAGCCAAGAAAAGAATTTTTGTAACATAATATAAAAAAAAATGATATTAATAAAGTCAAGGAAAAGATCTAATACATGTCCATTTCTGTATAATTCAGAAATGCTTTCATGAGAGGTTTGTAAACGAGTTGTGCAGCATCCTTCCCAAACAAAAAGTCCACGTGGCTAAACGAGGTCAACGGGATCTTATATAATCCGACGTTGTTCGTGAGATTTTGAGACAATCTTATCACATCCTAAAAAATTAAATCTAATTAAAAAGTCTAAATAACGCATATTTCTTACAATATAGTTCGCAAGCCAGTCATTTAGTCCATACATTAAGTATGTTTTAACTTTGATATTCAGTAATTTATAAGGAGGTGGTGTTGGAACCCCATATTTTATCAGATTTCCCTGGGGACCGTAATCGTATTGTTGGAACTTTCCGTCATTCTTGATTTCATGTGCATAATGTAACACAGTTTTAGTGGACGTTCCTGCAGGATCGTGGCTTAACACCACTGGTAATAAATCTTCATTAAACTCTTCCTTGTCAAAACCACACAGTGTGAATATAACGTCTTCACATATAGTTTTATCGATTTTCAACAGTGTGCAATCGTATGAAAGGAACTTCATCATTTTGCTATTTGGAAGGAATTGGTTGAGTCCCAGGTATTTGGCTAACCATTCAAAATCGTTGACGAAAGGAGATAAGTACCTAATTGGGGACTTGATATGGGTCATATACGCTACCGGCGCTAGTGCCACCATGAACTTGACGTTCTTAGCGCTTTGGGGTCTCATAGCCGCAAAAACGAAGAACATTGTGGTCCCCATGGAATGTCCCACATATAATATTTCGCCGGGTTTATTAGTTGTGTTACTGACGTAGTAGAGAGCCGCTGGTAGATCATAAATTCCCATTTCGTGCCAGCTAAAGTTCCAATACTGTGGACTGTCGATGGTCAAATTAACGTGAGCTTTAGAATACGTATTGCCTCTGGCGTTACCCATCCACACGTCATATCCAGCGTCGGCCAACATGAATGCTTCACAAAATCATTATTTTCGTTCAAAATAAGTCTTCATACGAACCTAAGGAATTATTGCCTTCAATGACCCAGCATGAGCTGCTGGAAAGTAGACCGTGTTGAAGAAACACCGGTTGACCCCCTATGGGTCCCGTTTTCGGCCCTGGGATACGATGAAGAGTAAGAATATACCCATCATCAGTTGTTACAAAATGAGATTCGGCTGGATAACCGTGACGTTGGGCTATTTGGGGCTGAAACGCTAATGAAGGATAAAAAAAAAGTGAGCGTTTCTTACCGTGGTTAAATCAGAATCGGGATTATGCGAACAACCTTCCAAAGACTCCACGGAACAGGTTTCATTTTTGGCACAAAGAATCAATGGAAAAAAGAGCGTCAAGACGAACAAACGCAACATTACGGCCGGCTTTCAGATAACCTAACTTCGCTGTCGAAAAACGGTTTTGTAATTATAGGAACTGTCTTACGGTGTTGCGAGTTTGAATTCTAGTTTTTGTGTGCTCATAATTTTGTTTCGCGGATACTACTGACTTTAAATAACAGAGCAAATAAAATAATGAGTCAACCTCAATGCCGACCACTCGGGCTTATCGATGGCTGGTCATTATGAATGATGTAATGAGCAAAGTCGAAAGAAAAAGCAAAAAACATTATTTGTATTATCAATGGAAGAACTGATCGCCTTATAAGGCATTTGTGTACATAACTTAAATTCATAATAATAATAATCATCAATAAAAAATAATGATCTGAATAATTTTTTTTAACACACACAATCTTTTAATTCCGGTAACTGAAATAAATATATAAAGCTCAAAATCAAAATAATGATAATTTTAAACTGTCTCGCTTTAGGAAATGAGCGGTTTTTATTTATTGTTCTAAAAAAAATCGAAAAGCATTCCAAAATGTTATTTTCAAATATACTACCAACATAAAACAACCACAAATCTAACTTTAGAGACTTTGGAAACCACCAACCATAAGATCACGTTGCCTACCCTGAAGCTTGACAGCTGTCAATGTCAAAATGTTTTTCCAATAACAACAATGTTTGTATCGTTTTATAAATAATTAACACCATCGATTTCATTAATATGGGTAGCGAAAAGGTGCGAAATTTCTGTGTATTTTCTATTTTTCCTCCAAACAAAATACTTTCCGACTTAACCTCAACCGGCTAACCTCTACGTTCTTTCCAGTTGTTATTTCGCTTAGAGCAGCCCCATGGGTCCGGCGACGTTTACGTGTCATGGCAGAAAGGTTCAGGGGTGTACTTAGCTACAACTGGAATAGACTCAATGGTTAATATATTCGATAGATACGGACAAATCCAAGACCGCATTAGGCTGCCAAGGTGCTTTTTTCAGCTTACAAAACTTGATATAATGAGTTTTTTGCAGTTTGTGCACGGGTTTTGGGTGGGATTCTGATGGTGATTTGTTAGCAATTATTTGTCAGTCACCCCACCTAACTTTATGGGATGCCAATACCCAGAAAAAGATTCAAATTGATGTGAGATTGAAAGATCAGATGTCTTGTTTGGTGTGGGCCAAGACAGGACCCATGTTAGCAGTGGGGACTTTTAAGGGGAATGTTTCTATATACAATCACAACACCTCAAAGTTGTACCTTGAGATGTTGGTTTAAAATAATCAATATTGGTTTGTAGGCGTACGCCAATTATTGGCAAACACAGCAAGAAAATAACATGCGGGATGTGGAACACTGATAATTTGTTGGCTTTAGGATCAGAGGATAAAACCATATCGATTAGTAACGTAGATGGTGATACTTTGAGAGTGATAAATTTAAGAGCTGAACCGTCTGAAATTCAGTTTTCTGAAATGAAACTTGATGAGCGAACTGGGGGCGAAAATACCGTAAACTTTCTCCTTTATTAGTCAGATTATTGGTCTAACTATTTGTTGTAGGTGAGCGTGATCGTCGGAAAGCGAACCTTGTACTTGTTCAATCTCCTGGATCCTGACAATCCTATTGAACTTGCTTTTCAGCAACATTATGGCTCTATAGTCACATATAAATGGTTTGGTGATGGTTACATTTTGATCGGTTTTACTGCTGGCTATTTTATTGCCATCTCCACCCACATTAAAGAAGTTGGTCAGGAATTATTCCAAGTGCGAAACCATAAAAACACCCTTACTGATATAGCTCTGTGTGACAAAATAGGGAAGGCGGCTTCTTGCGGCGACAATAAGTACTAAATTCATGAAAAGGTCATCACTCATCAGAAACATAACTCCTTTCTTTTCAGCGTTAAAATCCACGATTTAAACAACCTGCAAGAAACCTCTAGCGTTTTAACTTTATCGCAGGAGTCCGGACTTGAAAGGATAAGTTGGAGCGTTGATGGCCAATTGTTTTCAGTTTGTACCAGAGGCGGCTCATTGAATGTCTACGTGTCGCAAGTGCCTTTATTAACTTCAGTCTGTGCCCCTAGGATTGCGATTTTGTCAAGTCTCACGGAAATCAGTCTTTACAACTACTCTTCAGATAAAGTAAAAAAAATGCGGAGTCAAACCACAATTACGTTCTTCGTTTCAGGCGAAACTCAAACCTATACCTATAACCTTGGAAACTGAACCTAGCTTCATAGCTGTAGGCCCTTATCATATCGCCGCCGGTATGAACAATCGAGCATGGTTTTATGATTTGACACGCCCACAGCCGGGCGTTGACGACGCCCCTTTGATGCTCAAAGATAGACAGTATCTTGGGGGTATTAGTAGTATTAGACTTAATCCGGAATACGCTTCCGTTTTATTTGAGGGCAAACTTCAACTGCATATGGTAAATTTTTTGGTAGCTAAGCCTGAAGCTCAAACTATGATTTCAGATCGAGCAACCTGAAGTTTGCCACGAAGACCGCGAAACTATAATGTTCCCGAACTCAAACTCACCAAATTTGTTCATTACTTGTCACGCCCTTACGACAGATTTTTTAATTTATGGCACGGACATGGGAAATATTGTACATTTTCATATTGAAGAGTGGGCTGTAGCAAACGAATACGATCACTCGGTTGGGATAACAAATGTTTTTTCAGATCCTGCTGGATCAAGGATTGTTTTTGTTGATATTAAAGGTCAAGGATATGTTTATAATGCTGTAAGTATAGCATTTTTTTAATAACAATAGCGATTTTGTTCGTCCGACTTTAAGGTGATAAATGAAGTAGTTACGATACCAACTCTCCCAAACAAAGTCTTAGGAGTGACATGGGACAGTAACATCAACGATCGCAACATCTTCATTGTTTACGATCAACACGATATCTTTACTTACGTTTACGTTAAATACTCAATTGATGGTTTGTTAAAACGTGTTGAAAACGGCAGATTTAAAGTTTCCCGTTTTAAAGGTTCTTCTGTTCAAAAAGTCGGACAAACAGCCCTTGTTTCCAAGCAGAGTCCCCTTTTAATGTATGCAGGAGAAGTAATGTCGGCGACATCTGGCGGGCAGCTTACCCAACTTATCCTGAATACCCACGATTCCATTCAAATCGGTATAAGCGAACGCGAACAAACTATTTTAGAGTCTAATTTCAACAAGCAGATCGCTTTGCACAGGTAAATTTTCCTTTACCATAGAACATCAAAAACATGTTTTTGTTAAGGTTCTCGGCGGCCTGGAACACCTGTGAATCTCTTAAATCGGAAGAACTCTGGCAAAAGCTAGCAATTGAGGCCATGAAACACCTGGAGATCGAGTTTGCGATTCGAGTTTACAAAATACTAGAAGATGTAGCTATGGTGTGGTCTTTGGAAAGCATCTCCGGTGTAGAAGATAATAAAGTTCTGTGTGGCTACATTTCTATGTTTTTGGGTCAGTTTGATTTAGCACAGAAATGGTTCTTGGGATCGAGTTATCCAGTCGCTGCCTTAGCCATGCGGAGAGATCTTCTTCAGTGGGATCAAGCTTTGTACTTGGCTAAGAAGATGGCACCTGATCAAGTTGCTCTGATTTCAAGAGAATATGCTCAACAACTGGAATTCACGTAATTATCGTAATGCCTATCTTCTTTCGATTATTGTTAATTCCACAGAGGCAATTACTCAGAAGCCCACATTCACTACGAAAAGGGTCTTCAGGAGGACTTAAGCCCCGAGCACACATTCATTTGTAAGGCTGGAATCGCCAGAACTGCTTTACACTGCAACAATCACCGTCACGGTATTAGTATAGCACTTGAACTCGACAATAAACAGCTCTTGCGCGAGTGTGCTGAAATTCTCGAAAAGAACAAACAGTTGAGCGACGCGGCTGTGTTGTTCGAAAAATGTCAAAATTACGATCGCGCGGCTCTGGCGTACATCAAACTTCGAAACTGGCAAAAAATTGGAGAACTTCTCCCCAAAATCACTTCAAACAAAATACACTTACAATACGCTATAGCTAAAGAAAACGAAGGCAAATTCGATGAAGCGGTACGTGCGTACTATACCGCCAAAGACTTTGATTCGGTGATTCGACTTCAGTTGGACCATTTAAACAACCCGGAAGTTGCCGTGGAACTCGTCCAAGAAACCAAAAGTACGGAAGGTGCGAAACTTGTAGCTAAATTTTTCCAAAAATTAAATGACTACACTTCTGCTATAAAGTTCTTGGTGTTGTCAAAATGTAACGACGAAGCTTTCGATCTCGCGCGGAAACATGGCAAGATGCAACTTTATGGTGAAATCCTTTTAAATACTCTTTCGCCGGATGAGCTGCGGCCGCAGGATTTCAACAGCGTGGCGATGTATTTTGAAAATGACCGCAACAGTCTCTTGGCGGGAACTTATTGGTTCCACGCGAAAGAATATTCCAAAGCAATGAAACATCTTTTAAAGGCGGCAAAATCGAATTCTAAAGAAAACGAAGCGGTTACTGCCGCTATAGACGTGGTGGCATCGTCAAAAGACGAATCTCTCTCTGCACAACTGATCGAATTTCTCTTGGGGGAGTCAGATGGTTTACCCAAAGACCCCAAATACTTGTTCCGTTTGTATATGGCACGGAAACAGTATAGAGAAGCGTCAAAATCGGCTTTGATTATAGCCAACGAAGAACAAATTAACGGGAATTACAGAAATGCGCACGATGTGCTTTTTGCCATGTACCAAGAGCTTAGACAGAATGGAATAAAAGTCCCCAACGAAATGCAAGCGAATCTCATGTTGTTACATAGTTACATATTGGTACGACTGCATGTGCGGAGAGGCGATCACTTGAAGGGAGCGAGGATGCTAATCAGGGTTGCTAACAACATTTCAAAGTTTCCATCACGTAAGTTTTATGGGTAAAACTATTTCCAAACAAAATGATTTCATTTTTATAGACATTGTCCCTATTCTGACATCTACAGTGATCGAATGTCATAGAGCCGGTCTGAAACACGCCGCTTTCAAATACGCGACGATGTTGATGAAACCGGAATACAGAAAGAATGTGGATGCGAAATACGCGAAAAAAATCGAAGCCGTGGTTAGGAAACCGCCAAAAAGCGGAAAAGACGGGAGCGATCCCCAAGAACCGTTAACGCCGTGTCCGTACTGTGAAAATTTGCTCCCGGAAACGGAAGTCATCTGTAATAACTGCAAGAACAACATTCCGTTTTGTATAGTGACGGTAATTATGGTTTTTAGTAATGTGGTTAAATTTTTGATTGTTGTTGCGTGTAGGGCCGCCATATTGTAACATCTGACTTAACGGCGTGTCCAGAATGTGATTTTCCGGCCCTAAGGACACAGTTCATCGAGTAAGTAGTTTTTCTTACGACCCCATGTGGAAGTGGGGTTTTTCACACGGTTAAATGACTTCGAAAGTTGATGATTTCGTACATCCATTTCCGAAAGTAAAAGTCAGTAGTGTGATATGAATATATTCTCACAGACTTGTCAATATTGCCAGTTATTTTGAAATACAAATGTATTTCTTGAATTTTTGTCTTAAATGTCTAGACGATTCGCTGTAAACAATATGCATATTGATAAAAATTAATTGGTTAGGTCGTTTCTGACAAATCAGTTTTGACAGGTCTGTGCGGAAATCTAAATACAGCCGCGGACAAAAAATCCTAGACGTCAATGTCATTTAATTGTCGCATGGTGTAAAACCCCACTTAGAATTTGTAACCTTACTTTTTTGTACTGTCAATTTTGAGTTATAATTTTTTAGTTTAAAATTTTTCGATGTTTTCAATATTGCAAGGAACTGACTGTAGATCATAACGCTCTGTACTAAAAATACTATTCTTATTTTATTCGTTTCAGTCTTGATAATTCTTAATTCTCAACTTGTCAATACTTTGATGTTTTAAACGTCAGTAATGACAATGACAGTAATGCCCAGACTACACTCAAATTTTTGAAACGTCAGAAAAATGACGTCTAAAATTTTGTGTCCGCGGCTGCATGTGGAATACGTCACTTTTATATGAAGTCGTAGAAAAATGATATTTAGAATAGATAAGAAACGAACTATTTTCAAGATTTATGGTTTCTTCCTGATGATGGAAGGTCGTAGGAAAAATAGTGTACATAACTCGTCGGAAAGTGTCTTTTTTTTATTTTGCGTTCGTACTGAAGCTAGTGCAATACTGTTTTCAGTGTCGAACTGAGCAATTCCCGTATCGTACTGAACAGTGCAATTTTGTGTTGTAAGGTTGGCATCAGTTTTATTTGACGTGGATATTTTTTTTTCATATATTGGCGCTGACTTTATCGGGAGCAAATTACACATTGTGTTTGCAGCCAAAGTCCGCATTTGCCAACTGTGGCAAAATTCCCTAAATTTTGAAATGTGCTTGTTTTGTTTAAAAATGCGCAAAATAAAAAAAAATGCGTATGATAGCTCGTTTATACTGGATTTTGTGGCACTTACTCCTTTAGGACAAACCCGTGCGTGCGACAAAATCTTCAGTATAGAACTCATATCATAATATACTCGGCTGGCGCTTCGTGCATCTAGATATACACTCGTGCGAAGTTGGTCACTTTCCGTACTTGTTACGTAAATATCTATTTCTGGTGTTTGTCGTCTGATTTGTTTGGTTTTAGGATCCTCGACAACGAAGATTCTTGCCCGATGTGTTCGGAAAAAATTGACTCGCGAAGGTTACCCAAAATTGAAGAATGTCAAGCTTATTTGAATATGAAATAATTTTTGATCTCACCGTTTGAGTATTATTTATTTATTTATTTTTAGTACAAGTACAATTACTAGTTTGTAGTTGCGACTATCGTCCAAATGTAACCAGTGCCGTCCATATGTTAGTGCAATAAAATGCAATGTTAACAGATGAAAATATAGATTTTGAAAGTTTGATCTTGAAATTTTGTTACCCTCATCACAAGCATAATGTGAACGTTTATGGTCGTCGCGTAAACTCTTGAGTCGTTGGCCTCCATCGCCTGTTTTGGCAGAAAACATTCGTGTCCAACTTCCGAGATGTTATGAGCGATAAAATCCGAAATAGAAATCCCGTCTCCAATAATAATTTATTTCCCGATTCCCTCCCGTGTTCCAGATGCATCCCTGAGCGTTTAAAGTAGGAAATTTAACTGGAAAAATGCGTGTTTGACGTTCCGTTTCCGCAACTGGGAGGTTAATTTCATTTTAATACTGCGGTCGCACGCCGCATCTATCGGAAAAGAATTAGGCGCCATTTGGTTAGCGGATGGTCCCGAGGGTTCTGCCTTCGATTCGCGTCGACTATTAGCATAACTCCAAAGTTTCGGCCTCTTATAATTCGATGATGAATGCGTCGGAAGATATCTGAGGGTCACTCCCAGGAGTTAGTAATGGGCGCCGCGACGCCGCTCCGAGGGCCTTCCCGATAGATTACACCGTCGGGATTCGAACTTGGCAAGTTTCCTCTTAATCCGTGATTTGCAAATGGCCGATCCCTTCGCGGCCCCACATTACCCGGAAACGTTCCGGGGTCATTAAAAATGGATCGGGCTCACAGTTCGGGCCCTGTTTAAGTTTCCGGTTAGCGAAACGACATGAAATTATCCTACTCCACTAAAGCTCCAACTTCTCGAAGGAGATCCATAATTAAGCGGCCTTGGGACCAAATTAGAAACTTCTTTTTTATTTTTTCACAAAGTCCTACAAGCAACATTACAGGAGTTAGCCGGCGTCAGTTGTAAGTTGATGAAAAGTTGAGAAAAAAATTTTTGTCAAGGTTCAAAATTCACCGTCCGGAGCTGGTCTTTTTTCTGTTACCGGAGTCTCTGGAGTCGTCGCCTTCCCGCTCCGGGTGTTATCGGAAACTTGTGCAAATTAATTTCATTAATTAAAGGCATACCGAAATTAAGTGAGTCCGGATGTCGGTTACGACGTACGTCTCGGAAAGGCGTCGCGACGTCGACAAAGTCGACGCATCGGAAGAGGTAAAGGGTGCCAGGGACTACATACTTGAGTGGTATAATTTAACCCGCACCAGAGAAGTGTTCTCACGTTATGTGTGTAGGTTGCGTGCATCCAGAAGTTTGGGATACTTTCCGTTTTTACCCCTTTTTGCCCGAGTGTTTTTCTGAGAATTAAGACGGCTTAGGTAACGGAGTGGCGTGCAATAATTAAATTGTCTTTAATTATTGTTTGCTCTGTATATAAAATGATAAATTGCAGAATTCCAGAGTCAGAATTTAATACCTATCTACTTGTAATGAATGAGAAACTATTTCAATTATTTTCAATTTTGATTTAGCGTGCTTCGTTATTTCCCCGTTGTTTTCAATTAGCGAAGTTATTAATTAAATATTTTATTATTTTATGGACTCTTTTATGTGCGCGCTTTATGAACGAACGTGTATAGTTTCGAATAAACAAAAAAAGTCCACGATTTAATTTTATAAATTGATCGAAAACAATACTGGAACGCCTTTGTTCCGATGGATTAACAAAAAACTAATTTTCCACGCGTTTCAACAGTTCTATATTTCTCTCCCGAAAAATTTATTTCCACGGTTTTTGTAGACGCTGCAAAATATGAACGTTTATTGGTGTTGGTGCTGGGAAACTATCATCTTTGTTCGCGCTGCTGATGATTTAATTAAAAAAAGCTGTCGAATTGACATTCAATTTATTGATAAAACAATGGTTGCGACTCGGCTCCCTCCGTCTGTCATTGTAACGACCGATAAGAAAAACGCGAAAATTTACAAATTTCCACCTCACCCCCGATCCCGACGAAGAACGAATCCGCATAAAGTTAATGGAATCTTAATTTTTAATCTCGCAAACACAGAGAGATTTTATTTTATCTCTCATAAACAAGGCAATTCCCGACTTTTACCTCATAACCTCCGGCTGAAATTTCTAATTAATGTTCTGTATGAAATTTAATTACGCAATACTCTCGAACACAAGGATCATAAGTTGTGTTTTTTCTTGTAGTCGCCGATTCTTCAAGAAAAACCACCCCCGGCCACGCGCCGCCCACTTTGATCTCGTCCAAAGTTACACACACGAGGCTAAACCCAGTAATTTTTATCCTTTAATTTAAACACGTGTCGAGGGAATCTCTGGACAAACAGGGATGAGCAATGACTGCGAGAAACGTAATTTTATCGCCGCCGCCCATTAGTAAAGATTATGTTAATCAGAATTTTAGAAAGCGTTCGAGCGAGGATTATGGCAGCACGTGATCACTGCGACCACTGATACCGACAGATCACGTGGCCCATGGCGAATATTTCAGTGGTAGAAAAAATCCAAAGCACAATGACCGGATTAGGGGTGACATCGTGGGAAATTTTCGAGGGATATGACGCCGTTTACGCGCAATTCGCCACCTCATGCTGCACATAATACAACGTCTTTTAATCGCATTATGTACAGTGAATTCGGAAAATGTTGCCACCCTTGTGAATGCCGCGTTCGGACAGCTACAATATGTCATTAATCAGCAACGGGTCATTTTTCGAATGACAGCGCAGCAGGAATAAATCAGGGTTTTGCTAACACTGGCAGTATTAGAAATTCTATTTCTAATTGGATTTTTTCACAGAAATTACCAAGTTGGTTGGTAATAAGAGTGTGTAAATCGACATTTAAACCAATTTTTTTTACAGAAAGGGTGAGTACATACCACCCCTCGTACGCTGAATTCCCAATCGAAAAGTAAACTTCGTCTCAGTTAGTGTTTGCTCGAGGTTTATGAAGATATGCTAAACAGTCTTGAGAGAAGTGTACATTAATAGTCCACCAGATGCTAACTTACGGTTACGCTTCGGTGGTTAGTTTTGGAGAAATCATTGTTATTCACAAAATAGATTAACAGATTTATGCCGGCGTATTTGCACGACTCCCCGTCGACGTTTCCATCTCAATTTCTCTCCCTGCATTATTTTCTGGAGAATTGTGCTTTTTTCTGTATTATTTAGTTTAAAGCTTCACGCTGGCTGTGTTGTTTTAAATAGTTAAAATGCGATATTTCACGCAACTTTTGCAAAACTTTAAATGCATAAAAGCTGTGGCTAATTGTTGGGAATTTATTATGCTAAACCAAAGTTTCGCTCATTTGTTTCGAACATGTGGCGAAAAAGTTCCTAATTCTGCGGGGAAACGACAATAGGAAACGAGCTTTTTCCATTTTATGGCGGAGAAGCTTTCAGCGGAAGGATATTAAATTTTTCAGATTTGTGTTATGGCGATGTATGCGTGTAGTGACACTCAAAAAGCACGAAATGTCTGAGCTTTAATAAAGCACAGATCGAACAGATGATTGTTTAATTGTTGTTTCGGAAAATTAACATTTGAAAAACTTTCAAAATGGACTAATAATAATTAGTAATTTCAATACGTCTCTGCTTGTGTTAATTAATGAATCTCCCGTCGCCGTCACGTGTGAACGTCCCTTAACCGCCACCTCCTGCGATGCTCCCATCGACATCAAACCCTACTTCGCGTCCGTCTAAATATTTGACATGACGTATTTGACAGGCGGTGCGACTGTCTTGTGTTATTCCATCCCCTCTCCTCTCGAAAAATAAGCTGCGAGCTTCCGTGCGCGAAAGCTCGCAAAGCTCATGACGGCAGTGACGGCGGCACGACGACGCGCATTCCGAGTCCGGTGGTCGGCGCGCGAGGACGTGGTGAAGAACGAACTTGACTTGACGCAAAACGAGACCGGGAAAAGTCGCATGAAAAGATAAACGAAGAATCGGTGTTATCACAGTGTTTTGTTGACTCGTTGCGTTGTTATCTTGGTTGTGTGGTGTGACGAAGATCGACGGCATCATCGAAGAGCAGCGCGACGAAATCTGTAAGTTATTTTAAATATTTTTTTCTTAAATTCAAAATTTGAGCGTTCAAGTCGGAAGCTGTAGCATGTTGTGACAGGGAGCACGTTGACAGACGACCACGTGTTCGTGACTCTTTCGCGCCATTTTCGTCCTGCGACAGAGAAATGATTTTCCAATAAGTTTTTGTCTAAAAGTCCGCTCATCCGTAAAATTACTTATTTCTACCAAATGCGACGCAACAAAACGCAAAAATCCAGTGAAAGCGCGCTATTTACATAACTTTGTTGCGTGCGATCGGGACTTCCCCTAGAAAAAAATAAATTGACAATTAAAAATTCACGAAACTAATAAAACCTGAAACGTTTCACTATTACAACGTGTCAGTCGGGGGGCTGTGTCCCCCCTTACCACGTTCCGTCTGCCATCGGGATAATTACCTTCGTCGTCTTGTTGAAATTGTTTCAATAAAATTAAATTAGATTTAAATTAAGGAGCGCTAATTGATTTTGTGCTGTTGGCTGTTCTGGTGTTGGTTTCCTTTCTTTTTTTTTCAAGCAGACGATGGATCTAATAATTAGAGACAATGGACGTGTCGAAAATTTGATTGGGTTTGGTTTTTAATTAGCGAATTTAAGCGACATTTCAAAACAAGTTTGCCTTTTTCCAGAGATAAGTGATTTCATTAACATTTTAATTTCTTTATTTAATTATGGGTGTCGAATGCAGAGATATTATTTTTATTGAAATCGCCCCAAGTGGAGCGGAATAATCGCTGGAACGAAAATGAAAAAAATAGACACGTTTTGTATTTGGATTTGTTGCTTAATTTCAGTTACCTGACAGCTAATTTCGTATTTCTTAAAAAGAAATGTCGATCGATATGTTGATTAGACTTAATTTAGTAAAAAGAAAAAAAAAGATCAATCGAAAATTAGCAAAACTGGTTCCCAAAAAATTAAGCACAATAATTTTAATAGGTAATTTCGGCCTTCTCTGACAATCCTAATAGAATGGAAATTTTAAATTCAAGAATTAGAGATGCTTAATGAGATTTCTGTTAAAAATCTCAAAGAAAAAGAAAAGATTATAGGTTCATTAGTTTTCTCATCAAGAGTCAAGATAACCATCTGTCAGTATCAGTTTTGATCATGGCACGTGATTATGCTTTTAATTCGATAAAATAACAGACAATTAATTTCTTTAAAGATTTATCGAAAAATCGAGTGTTTTCGAATAAACAAAACTAATAATAATGCAAGGTCTATTGGTCCCTACTAGTAGAATAATATTAATATTAGTACAGCAATTTTCATGTCTGGGACTGTCATTAAGCAGATACGATTTTCACATCTTTATCTTTTGTTGGATGAACAATTTAACAGACTCGATAAATGTTGACTTTGTGATTATCTGATCAGCTTTTGAAAACAACGGAAACTTTGCATCTAATCAAATACTTGACATATTTTAATAAAGATTTTGCATTGATTTTTCCACTTTACATGATCAACTTTGGGTTGATAATTCTAACTGTCGGAACTATTTTTCACATCTACATTTATGTACTGAGTATATTTAAAGCATGTGGTTGATTATTTTCCCAATCACTGAACAGTTTCGGTTTTATCGCCTTCAGTTGTTATATCCGCTCGTCGAAATTTTGTGGTTAACTTTTGTTCCACGGTTCGGAAAAAGCGGACATTGTCGGTGAAAAAATCGATCAAATAAATCGATTAACACCAATTTTATCCGATAGTCGAGAAGATTGGAAAAAATGTAACGATTCCGAGTGTTTCTTCAAAATTGTTGAAATGCAACCTCCGCTTCACTTCACGCCGATTTCCTTGTAAAAACACCACCGCTCCCGATCTGTTTATGAAAAAGCATCTCGACCGCAACCTCCTCATTTCAATTTACTTTTATTGAACATTCCTCATCGCATTTTCCTCGCCGTGAACCATTAGGAAAGAAACGAAGAAAAAAATCCCCAACGGAATCTCGGCAAAGTGTGTGACCGGGCGCACGCCACTGATCCCATCTCCCTTCGTCCCTACATAATGGACTCGAGAAAAAACAAATTTGTTTTTTACGCTCAAATAGAGAAACAAAATTGAAAAGGAAACTGTAATAAGACCGGCTCGTCCACTCCCCGGTTTTCGTGTTGTTTTTACATTTCGTTCTAGGCTCAATCATGCATACTTTCATCCGTTTATACCTTCGCGACGTTATTTATTGCTTTGTGGTCTCCGAAAAAGTGCGCTAAAACGCACAATTAGCGCACGGGGTCGCCTAGGGACTCACCCTTACTCTCTTTCAAAATAAAACGCAAACGGAACGCTGTTGACATAGGATGATTATCTCAATAAGTTTGGAGAGGAGACGGAGAAACCGTGAGCTCTGTCGATATTGTCAATCACTGTTCGATCTGTTTACAGAGACACGGAGACTTGACCGCACTTCTTTCCTTCTTTTATTGCGGCCCCATCGATCGGGGTGTAGTTCCGTTTTAAATTCGGACAGCTTTAATAGAGGGCGAAAAAAAAACGGTTTTTGATTAGGCCGAACGATAGGCGGCGGAAATGATCTACTCCCACTAGGACGGACCGGAGTTCCGGGGGATTTCGAGCGCGCGGACATTGATCCAAAACAATCACATTATCTTTCACACACAAACCAATTTTTTCTCTCGATCATCAATAATTAAGTAAATTGGTGTTTGTATTGTGGCTGGGACCATCGCGCGATTATCGAATGCGTCACTGATTGTGGTGATTAAATCACAATCGATGGAATTGGAGTCGATTAAGAAAATTAAACGGCCAGAAGGAACGGGCAAAGTGTATCACGGGGCCCCGGAACTAGTGCTAGAAAACGCACGAAACGAAATGCAACAAGCGAAACAACCTGTTCTCATCCATCAAACTAAAAACTTCATTTCTGAACCCCCTTTTCGATTATGCTAATCCGCCCTTGGTCACGTAACTCTCGAAATTAATTTCAACCCTGGTCGCTATCAGATTTGTAAAATTCGCGTTCTAATACAACACTGGACTCGGAAAATAGCTTTCCAATCTCCGGACTTTCTCAATTCGGAGTTATTGCTGTTTCCCTTACGATCAACAACCCCTAAAATTTCACCATCTACTTGACAACCTACCGAAAAAAGGGAGTAATTACCATAAATTCCCCCCGTGTCATCGGACTAAATAACGAAATGATTTATTCCCGAGTCATTTTTCTTATGTAAAGGAAATTAAAGATTGTGCGTCCACAATTCGATTGTGCGATTAAAAAAAATAACTTTCTCCCCTTCACCCCCGCCTTTATTTCCCCCAAACAAGCTTATTCAATCACGATCCACTCGAAATTATATTCAAACCGAACACAGGCATAAACAAATCCAATTAAGTACGCATTTATTCTGACAAGCAGACCTCCCCTTTTTGACTGGTCGCATATGTGGAACAGCGCACCATGTTAAGGGTGAAACTCGACGAGGGGATGAATTACGCGCGACAGGGTTTCACGACGAAAATAATATCGTATACCTGATTTATTTTTATTGTTGCATGATAAACTATTGTGGGCTGCGTACGCCCTCTTTTCTGGCGAAAAAATTAAGCTTTTCAAACGGGTTCTTACCCCATAAAAGAACATCTGCATTTCAAGGATAGACATCTAAATGAAGATCTCTGAAGACCGGTCAAGAAAGGAGCGGGTTTAATGAATTTGATATCAACGGGAAAAGAAGAGAATTGGAACCGGTTGGGGGGACGAAATTGAAACACTTTGAAAAGGGAGCATGATAGTGATAGATGGGGGGTGAAAATACGAAGACGGGACACTTTTTCAGGCAAGAGAATTTGAAATAAACGGAACGCCAAAAAACTCAGATAAAAATATACTAACATTAAAGTCCAGCTTTGAAAAATTCCTGCCAAGAAAAAAAATCAAGTTAAAAGCATCTATAAAAACTTTGGTGTTGTAAAATATTTATGAGCGCTACTGTATATGAGAACAGAGGAGGTCCACATGGGGCCCCATGTGGTAAACTTATTAAATGATTTTGAGGGATATTCCAGATCACTTACGTTTTATCCTTCACCACGTCTAATGAGTTTTTTCTCTAGTGATTTTATGTATGGTGGTGGTTTTCCAGGGGTTGTGGCATCGCTTTTAATTAAACCCTCTCGATCGGCGGCGACTCCTTGTACGAATAAGCCCCCGTCCATAATTAAACAAGACACGCGTCACGAGGGGAAACCCCGAATTCCGTAGATTCGATCTTTGTATAGTTTATACGTGGATCCGGTTATGGGGGTGGTGGGTTATACTTCATAATATATCTGGACGAAATTGCATTACGCCGACAGGCAGAGATCTCCCGTCTGTCTGAGAGAGAGGCCGAAAAGGAGGCGCACTGCCGCCCCCGAAACAAAGCAATCCCATCAAGCGATACCATCGCACATTATGACGTATTATTAGCGCATTACGGCTATTGGAGAGCGATTCAATTATTGGAATAGCGCCATTGCGGCGAGCCGGCAAACTACGATCAAATATCGCAGATTTCGAACAGAGATTACCGGATTTTCTTTCCGGGCGTCCGGAAAACCGACTCGATTTAATCAAAGAGTCGCTGAAACAGACGCCGACGCTGCGAATAACAAACATTCCAACACGTGGGCCGCAATTAAACGCGTATGGAGGTGGTCACGACACGTGGGGAGCTCCATTGAAATGCAGATTTCTGAACGATATTTTTTAATAATGGAAGTTAAAAAGTCGCAGTCGCCGGGCTTGTCATAACACTGTCATTTATATTACGATCTTTTTTAATTTTAAAAAATCTTTAAGGAGCGAATTAAACTTCCCGCCAGGATATTACGCGAATAAATCAAGTGGGCTGTCAGTTCTTCACTTGTTTTAATATCAATAACCCACTTTGCGTTCAAAGTTTCTTTTTATTAATTAATTTCTGCCGCTTAAATAATTAACTATTGATTTCTCTCTTGACGTCTCTCTCTATTTTAGCGGGGCTCTCTCTTCACGCCAATTTATTGCTCGGCAGATTATTCGACAACCTTTAATTAACAATTCAATTCCTGTACAGGCAGTCGAATTAAGAAACTAGAAGACACGAGTTGCTTTTTCGACAAAAAATTCATTAATTAGAAATGAAATGAAAAGGAAGTTTATTAGATGGAGGAGAAAGAAAAATTCAACTTGGACCTCCCGTTTGTTTTTTTTTCGGAAAAACGAGTAAACCAACTTAACATTATAATTACCAATAATTGTCCAACATGACGCTTATTATTTAATTTTTATAATAGTTTTTGCAACAAGCAAAGTTATTATAAGTAATTTAAAAGACTATTAAGTAAATATCGTCGTGAATGTTAGTCTTACTTAAGACACTGTTGACACACTGTAAGAACATAAACACAGATGTTGATTTCTTTCAAAGATCAAGTGTAAACACACTTAGCTGTGTACACGTAAAAACCAAATTGATGTAGCGCTTATCGTGGAAGATCTCGTCAGGTGTCAGTGTCCGAGGTATCCATAACCAATCAATTAAGCTCAGTAATTAGTTGTGTGACATATGTCATGTGTCGATAACGCGCTTCTTAATTGGTTTTTGTTTATAATGAATGTTTGTTTTTCTTGTAGGTAAGTGTCGCCCCCGGTCCGGATGAAACCCCCGCCAATGAAGGTAAACTTTTAATAACCTTATTCCGCCGCCCGCCGTCGCGCCACTTTCCTTTCAATCGCTCCTCGATAAATCTTCAATGACAATCATAAATAATAAAACGGTCAATTATCTTGACGTTTCCAATTTGCGTGGACTAAATTAACTCTCCTTGTTTTGTACTTTTCGTTATGCTAATGCGACGCGACTCGGTGTTCTGCAGGGATGGCCTCTGGGTCCGGCGTTGTTCGCGATCGCTTGCACGCGAATAAAAATTAATTAACTCGGACATATTTAGAGTGTCCGTTTTTAATTGAAACATTACATTTACATACGAGTTTCCAAGAACAATTGCAGATAATTTTAACAACACAGAGACGACGGTCAATTAGAATTTAAAGGCTTCCACACACGCGTCCACCTCTTCGGCCCTGCGTCGAGGTCGACGCTAATTGAATTCTGTGTTTGCGGATGCTTATTACCAAATTAGCAACGCTTAATTACCGATGTGTTTTATTAGTAAACACAACTACTCGCTTACATTAGGCCGCATTAACGTTCAAAGCTTTACACTTCGACTAAACGAGGCCCGCTTTATTTAGTTTGCCGAACAAAGCGTTTCTTAATCTAAATATGTACATACCCGGTTGAGACGTAATTGGTTGGGGGCGGTGGGCGCCGTCGCCGGACGGGAAAAGTCACGGTGGAATGGGGCGCCATATCGGAATCGAAAAGAAATAAACTCTACGGTTTCTGTGTTGATGTGTAAATGTTAACTGACGATTAATGGATTCATTTAACGAGATGTAACGATGCGCACTTGGTGAGATATTACAAGAAACAAAGAGCTTTTTCTAAACTTCGAATGTAACATTTTTCGAAATATCGACACAAAGAGCCACAAAGTCAATTTTCTGTAACTTTTGTCAAATCCCATCGTTATTTACCCAGCGAGGTAATGCACTTTCACATTAATGCCCTTGTCCCGGCTCTTTTAGCACCTCCGTCCAGTTTGCCGAACAATAATGCGATAATTGCCGCCGCTAATGTGTTTCGAAGAGACGTTAGTTAAAAACACATTAGTCTACCTCTTGCGTCTCCGACTATTTTCGCACACGACTTGTACAAAAAAAGCTTACACCTTTGATGTGTTCACGGCTTAACGCGTCCAATTCGCGGCTAAACGGCTTCAAATCGCGCGTGTCGACATCAAGGGGGTGAAATATGTTAAACAAACTACGACGAGGACCGTTTGGATTATATCCAAAACAATCCCACGCTTCTTTCTAATGATGTGACGAGAATACAGCGACAAAGATGGATCGACAAGATGCAAAAAGGCCGGATATCAACAGATCGCCGAAGACGAAAATAAAATATTGGGGTATTTTTTATTAATAGCAACAACTGGGGAGTTTACTACAGGATGTTACAAATAGTTACAAATTTACTTGACACCTTTTGGGGTGATTATTATGACTGGGGGTGACAGGAAACTGGCGGTTTTCGTATTCGCAGGATGTTTGGATTGGAGACAGGTGGTTAAGATCAAGCAGGCCAAAATTGACACTTTATTGTCCGGAAGGATAGAATTCGTAAAACATAAAAGTGGATTAAATTTTGTTGTATGTTAAGTTTTGTTGTTTATTTATTTAAAATTCCAGTTTTCGCTCTGCATCGGCGCTGGCTTTGTGTACGCTGGCAACTAGTTAATTGCTTTAATTGTGCGATTCCAAGACGTCTTTCGGACTTTTCTTTCAATTAGCCAGAACGCGGTCCGGTCATGTTTTTATTATTGAAAAATGTTTTTCCAGCGGCTTAATTCGCTTATAATTACGGTCCGTGTAAAAATGGATTTTTTAATGGAATTAATTAAAGTACGAAACTGGCGAGCTGCACGTTGTTAACGCCGGATAATTAATTATTCAAATTCACTATTTCAACGTTTTGTTAATCTGCTCCAGTAATTGCTTTTAACGTTATATATTAAACGATAAACACACAATAAATATATAAATGATTAACGACGAAGGGCGGACTCGCTTCGAGAGCCGCGGCAACTGATTTCTGATGCGATTTTGTGGCGGCGAACTCTAATTGAACCGTATAAATATTTATTTCTCACTGTGCATACTGTTTTTATTATTCTGATCTTATTCCGCAATGAAACATTGTAATTAGCGTAATAACCTCCTCATTTCAGTGCATGTATTACATTACCATTTTAACGAGCAATTTAATTAAATTGAGTTAATTCTAATTAATGCTTCTTTCACAACGGCGCTGCTGATGTTTCAGACACTAGGAATTCATCGATGGTTGCGCAACTAATAGGGCGGACATAAATGCAGCTACTTTTCAGGCAAGCCACACTAAACAATATTCACGTTTTCACAAAGAACAATACACGGAACAAGAAAAGCGATCAGTTTTCGCTCGAGTGTGACGAGGGGACCAAATATTGAAATGTTTGCTTTTCCAGGTGACGTGGACGTGAAATTTGTCATGCAGTTAGTGGAAATTATCCTTGTTTACACGTCTCCATAAATATTAATAAATCACAATTACCAACGACATCTCATTGTCGACATCAACAAGGAAAAATACTGAGAAATTCACTGACGTTGCTGTAATTGTCGACCAACTGCTCAAAGGGTTACTTTTGTGATATTTAACTACCTAATTAAAATTACTAATTTGAATTACGATAATGGTTTAAAAGTTGTGTAAATATTGTTTATAATTAATTAAAGCGATAAGTGTTGTTTATTTACTAGTTTTATTATCCAAGAATTTATCGACAAGTAAATATCGATTAAAATTTTAATTTATAGCTAAATCATAAGTCTGACTATTGTCTACTGTTTTTGACATTTTGATCCCCCCAGCGATTCGATTCGATTCGATTCGGCCAGCGAGCCGAAATTTGAATTGAGTTGGAATCTCTGCCTGCTGCCTCAGTGTCTATCCAAATCGAACTCGTAAAAAACAGCTTGTATGAATTTTTC
This sequence comes from Gnatocerus cornutus, assembly GCA_029298725.1. Lineage (NCBI taxonomy): Eukaryota > Metazoa > Arthropoda > Insecta > Coleoptera > Tenebrionidae > Gnatocerus > Gnatocerus cornutus. Next base: position 8,979,521 of record CM055516.1, read on the forward strand.
AACTTTTCAAAAAAATGCATCGTCGATGTTTAATTTTGAACTGGTTGAAAACTGGTTTGCGCATGAATATGAAACCGATTCTGGCAAACAAAATCGACATTCTTCTGTCTGTCCATAAGTGGTCTAATTATAATCGTCGACGAGGTCCAGTTTCACTTATTTTTAATTAAATAATAATTGCTTCGTCCGATGGAATCGCGCTGATAGTCTCGGTGTAAGTGCGAGATGTGGGATAAGACCGTTAATTAAAATGAAAATAAACTTTTAACCGCGTCCACGCTCGTCTTATTTACAATATTCACGTTTAAATAATGAACGAAATTACGCAACGTATAATGTATTAATATTTATTCAAATGAAATTTTCTGTGTCGTGATTCGTTTTCATGGAGCAGTCGACGCGTAAAAAATCAAATTAAAACCTGGCAATTTAATTAATTATCGGAATGACATTTTAACCATATATTAATGAATTAATTGATCGCTGCAATAATCGACGACGTAATTAACATATTCAAGCAATTAATTCGCCCCTCATGTTGATTTTCGAAGGCCGACATTGTGTTAAAAAAATCACCAAACAAGACGAGAGCAAATTTTAATTCCGTAATGGCGTTGTCGGTCGTACCTGGTGGCCCTAAAAAATAATTATATTAATTCGTGAACGGGGCGGGCGTTATCTAAACGACATCGATTACGCGTGCATTTTTACCGGCCGATAAAGTAATTGATTAGCGTGGAGATGCAGCCCCTGGCTTTGTTGTGGTAGAGAATTTAATTAAATTTAATTGGATGAGTCATTAGTTTATAACCGAATCTATTTTTGTGTGTCGCAATTAACTTAATAGTAATTCAATTAAACGAAAGCCAAACATTCGGGCGGTGTAAACATGTTGTCCGATAAAAATCTACACGGAATTTGCCTAATTAATTATGAAATTCGTTATCGGCGATCAATTGGACGAATTGTCGCCGGAAGAGGAAGGATTTACGACAAGTCGAGCGAAAAACGCCAACCAGCGACAATCTAATAACCTCGCGGGTCGTTCCCATTCAGCGTTAACTTATCAATACAATAATTAAATCCCTAATGAGTGGAAATCATTACTACAATAATTGCGTCAGTTGATTATTGGAGACCCGTTATCGTAGCGTGGGCAGATTGATTAGTATTAATTAGAACATTTCTAAATTACTGTCATATTGTTGTTGGTGTTGTAATAACGAGGCAGTGGTGGCGCAGGAATCGGGTCGCTCATAGAATCACAGCACAAATTCCCAGTAGACTAACAATCAATGAAAACTAATTATTAACAGTAAAGAGATTCTAATACATTAATATTAAAATTAAGAATTATCTTTGTCCATCTTTATTAGTTTTAGTTCACACCTACAGCTAAATGTCACTCAAATCTGACATAAACAAATGACTGTAACATATTTAGAAACCATTTGGTGTTTAAATGCTAATTAATAAAATAAACGCTTGTTTTCTATGATTAGTTTTCTCAGTTTATTAGCCATTAATTTGTATATTAACACTAGTTGATAAACTAACATTTCAATAAAGTAATCATTAACGAAGCAAGAAACCTTACAACCTAAGAGTAAATTTTTATTTTTAGTTCTTTTCTTTTAGATAAATCAGCCTGCCTATACTCCAGTTTTTATTGATTGTTGGTCTATTAACATTTATGCACACTCAAATTCAAGTCTTACTTTAAAACGAAACTGATTTTGATTGAATTAACAAAAAAATTCGGAATTTCGATCAAGTTAAGAGTAGTTTTTGTAAATTAAAATCTGCATAATATTAAATGAATATGCATATCTCCGGTCGCATGTAAATTTTGCATTCTCATTATTATGTGAATACTACCATAAATACCGTTCTATCAATTTCAAAAATCATTATTTTTAATTTTCCGCTGTCACCGCTCAATTTGTCACAAATTAAAACCGCTGCATTTTTCACCGGGGTGTGAATTTCTTCGAAACGTTGAATAATGTTGGTGGAGGAGTGACAACCCAAACAGTCTATAAATCCGTACGTGCCTCGGATGCAGAAATATTATTTGGACAGCTGTGTAAGTCATTTAGCAAATTGGGAGGATCATCTTTACGGTTTATGGTCCTTGTTGTTTTTTTTTGACACCCCCAACCCTCTAGGGGTGGATTTTCTCAAGCGTCAGAAGCTCTTATATGCAAGATGTTTGTAATTATTTTCCTGGAGCACTTTAGGCTGTTAATTGCATTTGCATCTTGACAGTTTCTTGTTGGTGGGTTGTCGCTACGGGTTAAGGTAAGAAAGCTGTTGTCATGAATTATTCAAGGCCTGCTTATACGAGTCGACATACTTAATTGGATATAAGCCGTGATTTCGGATATAGATTATTTAACATCTTCAGATCGATTCCCATTAACACTGCCATCTTGACGGGCTCTCAAATTGTTTCGATATTTAACGAGGATCGCGAAGACATGTCACGTTTTTTCCGAAAAAACACAGCTTCCGTTTTCTCAGCCAACATCGACCACCACAAGCGATCTTTGTTGGTGGTGAAACCATGACGTCATAACAGATGGTCGCCATTAACAGACAAGTGTAAATCCAGTAGACTACACTTTGCCTGTATTATTTACAGAGACCCATTAAGGTAATTAGTAACTCTACACCGCAATTACGCAGGGGCATACAATGAAAAAACAGACACGTTCATATGGTAAAATACATGACTGATTTGCAATAGGTATTCAATGAAGAAAGGCGTGAATTGGCCTTTAGAAAGAATATCTTTATTGTTTGAACTGAACGCTTTGTTGGTGTTTTATCGTTTCCAATTATTTAGTCGAGTTAGCTAATGAACGCCATTGTGTGTAGTGGCCTTAATTGCTCTTAATGTACGTTTTTCGAGACGGGTTATTCTATAAATCTTTCAATCGGTGTGATGGTTCGTGTCGGTCGCGGCCGTCGGTTGCTGGCATAGGATTTACCCGAGAAAAACCAAAAGAATGTAAAAAGAAGCGCTTTTTTAATTCACATCTCTACGAAATTTCTCGACTGTAAGTTTTAGCAATAACATTTTACCTATCAGACGAAAAATTTCGCAAAATTTATTCAAAGGGTTAACTGAACTTTTGTTTAGGGTAAAGCCGGGTGAGATGACCACTCTTTTAGTAAATGAGGGCTTGTAAATGTTTAGTAAAGCCTAATTTTTTTGCAAAAGACAAATTAATACAAAAAAATACAAAAAATAAGTTACATTTGCCCATTTGTCCCTGTTTGAACTGGGTGAGTTGGCCTATGTAAGAAGAGAGAGTATACAATAGTGATTAATAGTAAAAAAATACCACCTAACATCACAAACTTTTTCAGAAAACAACTAATGACCAGTTAATACAGCTTCTTTGATTCTTTTTAAACGCAGTTTTACCATAATTTTCGCAAGTGCTTCTATCTAATGTCCACGATTTGTGTTCCGTCTTTTGTACTCTGGTGGCATGTTTTCACAATTATTTATTGGAAATGGAATCAATCTGTGAAAAATTAGTGGTCAGTTATCCATACCGCATTGGTGGTCATCTATTCCAAAGCCAAAGGAATACCTGGCAACCATATAAAATAAAACCCCTGCAAATTTTTAACTGTTTTTAAAGTTCAATAGTACTTAATGAACATTATACTTACCAAATTTGCAGAAACTAGCAGTACAATTTCAGAGATACAATCACAACACCCAGTTGTATTTTACAACAATAATTTTCAACAAATTGATTTATTTATTTTCTGTGTGACTTAAATTGATTTTGATTAAGTTAGAATGACTCTTAACATGTTCACACATGAAGACTTCTCGCTTGCGAAAATGCACAGCGCCATCGAACAATATTTTGTTTAAATTTTGGCTGTTTGGTCATCTCTCCCGCTTGGCCATCTCACCCCATTTTACCCTAGCTATTCTGATTTTCAGAAATGTCAAAGATTACTCTAATACAGGCTGATTCTTTTCAATATTAATTAAAGACGGTGTTGAAATTTTTTGGCATATCATTTCTTACACCACAGGATTTGGCCCAAATTGAACATTAGTACATTTTTTGTAAAGCTAAAAGTCATTTAGTGGTTTGTCTTCAGTGCAAAGAGCTCAAACTTCTCGTATTAATCGCAATCCGTCAAAATCAAGAATAAAAATTAATTTTGACAGATGACGATCCGTGATAGTTACCTTGGAGGCAGTGGCGTATCATGTAGTAACATTTCGCCAGTCAACAAATTCGTTTGAATTGCATAAAAAGTGTCTTCAATGCATGTTGCTCGCCTGTTCATTTATAACACAAAACCAAAATAGCTATTGTTCAATGATTTCTGTAAACAAGGAGTGACCCTTATTGTTCTACGCTCATGTGTCAAGCTTTCAATCAAATATAGAAAATCACTCTGTATAATGAAGAATACCTATAAGGAAGATATTTTTGCCTTTAATTTTCCTTCACTTTAACATTGATCAAGTCAAAAATACCAAAAGGTCTGGAACTCGTCTCGTTTGTTGTCGTTGAAAATATTATGATATTCGATCGTTTGCACGCTGGATTCCATCACTTCCTAATTTCGATCAGAATTGTTTGCGAATCATGTTCCACCCAAGATTTCCGAAGTTTGTCGCTCCCGTTTCCTGAAGCATCCGTCTTTTAATACCTTTTTCAATAAAGCAGATCGCAACCCTAAAATAATTACTTGAAAACAATGGAAAAATAATGAAAAAAAATAAAAGTGGATCGCATCAGAACCGAGAAAAATTTCCAATAAAAACAATATCACTAAAACTCAATAAAGTGAGTAATATCGCGAAACAATAAGACGCAGCCACAATCACATAAAGTCAAATACCAAATTGAATCGAGAAAATTATTAATGAAACAGAACAGACAACGGTTATCAGAATTGGTAGAGAAGGAGAAAATCGGCGTTTCTTAGTGCGAGAAAGACAAAGATGTAGTCGGCCGAAGGGATTCAAGGGATCATAGTAGGCTTTCAATTAGTTTTTTGATTGATTTCGCAGCCGCCAGGAGCGCTACTTAATTGGAAGCGTTGATTACAGTGAGCGCCCTCTTTGATGTTCTCCCCGTATAATTGGCCTGTTTAAGATTGATTATGAATTTTGTTAATCGATCGTTGCAGTTGCAGATGGAGTAATTGCGGAAAAGCAAAAACTTAATTAGTTGATTGGCCGCGAGCCGAAGGAGACGAAGAAGAACAACACCGCCGGCAATAATAAAATGGAACGGACGTCGTCGTCATCAATACTGTGTGTGTGTGTCCTATCACTATCTGTAATACACTTAGAAGCCTGCATATATCAAACATCTGCCCATTATCCAAATTGACTGCTGTAATCAACTAAAAAGAATTCAATCCACTTCGACCGTACATTCATATTTTTGTCTGGAACTCGGACTGTCTTTGCTCCTCGCTTTTTGTACTAGTTTTCCGATCCGACTCCAAGGACCAGAAAATTATTTGTTGTGCCGAAAATAACACGCGCGAAGCCTCCTAACCCCATTAATATTAAATTTCACTCCAATTTATTAACTACTACGGAATATTTAATGGCCACTAATTTCCCACCTTAATTGTGTTAGGTAGGGAGCTGTCGGAGGCCTTAAACCCCCGCCGACTTTTTTAATCTACATTATTACGGCCATAACTTTAAAGCCGTAATCGAATAAAGCGTAATAATTTGCGCGTTATAAGTGTCGATTCTTATAAAGTGGCTCGAGTATATACAGTGGCCAGGGCCCTTTTAACTAAATTGAAAATAACCGTGTAAGTTACAGCCGTCGATGAACCACTTCGCACGCTCAACACAAAACAGCTCGCTCTCAAATAAATTACTTTTATCGAAATCCAACATCGACGCTTTCCATAATATTTGATTTTTATTGTGTTAGTTCGAAAACGCCTACATTCGGAGCCATCGGCTTCAATCCGACTAATTGCCCCAAGACCCAGATCCTATGTCAAAGGGGTAGATTGGCGCAACGGGACGACTTAGGGTGGACGCACATGGGATAATCAAATCATGTAAAACAAGATAAAACTGTCAAAACTGCTCTAATAATTATCACAGGATATTTCATTTTGTATTTGGCGCATCCACCATTTATGAAGAGCTCAAATGTTATACATATCACTACATTTTAATTTTCGTCTGTTTTGAATTCTTTGAATGGAGCTTTTGAAATTTTTATTTTTCCCATATTTCTCGTCAAATCTGATAATTTTATTATTTATTTTTAGTCTACAATTTTAAAAAATATGACAAGCGCAATTATTTCTGTCTATCAAAGTTTTAAAAATCGAAGGAAATAAATAAACAACGAAGTCATATTTCTTTGCTAATTGTTAAATAAGAGTTAAATGTTCATTTTTTTATAGCGAAGCCCGTTGGTTTTTAATTTATTTTTTTTAAGTACATTTTAAGTATTTATTTATTTTTAAAAAAATGCCAAGCGCAATTGTTTCTATCGATGAGAGTTTCAAAAATCGAAGAACATAAACAACGAAGTTATAGTTAAATGTTAAATGTTAAAGAGTTAATTAGATGCGCTCGGAAATCAGTGAATCTCGTTTTTTTTGTGGATCTAGCTTTTCAGTGGCCATATTTGTTTCATAGTATATTATATAACAAATAAGGAATCTCAAATCAAATTTCAAAACCAGGGAAAAGCGAGGTTCGCGAAAAAGCGAAATTTACCGATTTTAAGGGCGACCTAGGTCCTAATTTCGGTAAAAAATGATTGTTTCGGTATGTAACTGTGAAATTCCATGATTTGAATTATCACAAACTCACAAAATTGTTATTAGCAGTCTTTTGGCATTTTGATAAAGAATCTGCTAATTCACTGGTTTAGTCCTTTTGTGTTGCTATAAAATTTATAAATTTTCCGCGTACTGTTCGATTTTTTATAGCGAAGCCTGTTGATTTTTAATTTATTTTCCTTGGTACAGTTAATTGTAAAATTAAAGGAACAACTACCGTGTTGCAGATTAAATCGGGCCGCTTTTTGACAAATTTGGTTGACAATTATAATTTAATTTATCAAAAATTGTATGAACAGTTTATTAGTTGCATAAACAAAAATGAGGGTTCATCTAAATGAACATGACTGAACATAACAAAATAGTCGCGATAACACTGAGGGACGAAGGCTGGTCTATTCAGCAAACCGCCCATCGGTAAAATTCGTCAAAGACAGCGATATTTAACTTGATCACTAAGTGGAGACAAGAAGGCGAGAACAAGGAAGACATAGAGTATCAAGTGCTGAGAACAACGAAAATCTCATCAATTATATTAAAAATAATCCATTTAACACTGTAGCGCAATCATTGCGGAAAACAAATTTTCCATGCTCTGCGAGACAAAACTCAAAAACCTGAGCAAATTTTATTATGTCCACAATGTAATTTGGTAATTTCACTGAGATTTTTCTTTCGCACGATTAAAATTTAATAGGAAAAACTCATCGTAAATCAAACTCTTTAAAACACATAGTCTGCGTAATAATTACTTCTTAAATCGCCAAATAAATGTTGGTAAAGACGGTCGGAAAATCTAAAAGATGTTGAGAATCCATTGTCAAATTTTTGACAAGTCAGCCGGTTTCAGCTAGCTAAAAAAAAATACACATTTCATAGTAAGAGTCGTTCCTTTAATTTTGTAATTAACTGTACTTTAATCTATAATTAAAAAAAATGTCAAGAACAATTATTTCTATCTATTAAAGTTACAAACATTGAAGGACATAAACAAGTTTACTAATTGTAAAATGAGATCTAGCTTTTCCGTGACCATCTTTGTTTTATAGTAGAGCAAATAAGAAATCAAAGGCCCCGGAAAAGCGAGGTCCAAGAAAAAAGCAAGATTTACCGATTTCCGAGGGCCACCTAGTCACTACATTTTTGTCTACTTTAGTCTGTTTTAAATTCTTTTTTTGGATTTTTATTTTTCCCATATTTATATTTTTAGTCAAATCTGATATTTGAAAATTTGAGGAATAAAAATAGAATGCTTCTTGTTTTCAAAATAAAAACATATTGAAGGATCGTCCGCTGTACCTTTTTGTTTACCATTTTATCAAATTGAAAACACCTTTTATTCTAAAATGGACTTGGCAACTTAACAATTTTGTATTATTGTTGATATATCCGATTTATGGCGACGCCCTGCGTTGCCGAAACTGACAAATTTCCATCTCGACGCTATCGTCTTTGGTAATTATCCTCGTGGCGAACAAAAAAGGGAGTAAAAAAAGGCGATTTTTTCTTCTCAGTTTCTTTATAAATGCAAGCAAAACATGACGAAGTTTATTATGATGGGGTGAATAAACGGAATAAGATTATAAAGAGACGTTGCAAGGAAAGAATTTTTAATTTTTAGGTAGTAAAACGAAATAGGTAGTAATTTTAATTAAAAACTTGAAAAGTATCCTTTGTTTTAGTAGCTGAAACAAATAAAGTTTAAGAGGCGGATGTTTTGTTCCGGTAATTAGGAGGAAATTAAACCGTCACGGATGGTCATCCCAGGAACACTCCAATCCAAACTTCACACAGATTTATTCGAGTTTTTTTATTGCGCTCCAACTTTTGAGCTGTTATAAATTGCATCGGATTCGACGTGCTTCATAAAACACTGCACAGATCTCATTTCCAGATAGTCGTCCGGATCTTTCCGGGCGCGAATCCGGATTATTAAATATCGTCGCTCTTGGCGATGTCCGAATTCGCGAAAAGGGAGAACATAGAAAAACTCTGTTAAGGAGAGGATAAACAGCGTGGTGTCATTAAAAAATACATTATTTTACTTTCAAAGCACGTACGTCAATTCTGACTGCAAACGAGCAGGCACTTTAAACGAAAAAACTTTATACTTGATTAGTAGCGTTAAATTAGGGTCGACGAAACTTAATTAAATTTTATATAATGAACTAACTGAGGAAATGCTGAACAAAAATAATTAAAAACCTAAATTTGCTCCGCCCGTGTACAGTTAAGTGACAAACTTAATTAACAGGGTTATTCTTCGGATACTTTCGAGCAGGACGGGGCCTTATCATTAGACTTATTGTCTTCCATTCAGGAAAGGTGAGGGGACCCTCAGGATTTTTAATTGGAAACGCCGGAGCGAAAAATCGGACGCGGGAACCCAACGCTCAACAGTTACAAAATAAATCAAAAGAAATGAAGATAGTCATTTAAGCACTTACCCAAAGGCCAATCCAGCATCGACCACCAAAGACGAATCTCTGAAAAAGACATGAGAATTAAAACCAAAAAAGTAAAATGTAAAATATTAATGCAGCGAGTGCATGAAAAGCGTGCCAAAACAATACCTCCTCTCCGGAGAAAATCATAAATTACGTTCCATGTTGGTATTCTGGCAATTTCCAAGTTTGAGTTTGTGCCTCTTTTGTTCTTTCTTTCGACTTTTAATTGTGAATGTCCGTGACAAAAAGCAAGAGGGTGGGAATCCCCCATCCGCTCGAAGCGTAAATAGGTAATGAGATGATAAATTGAATGAGTCTAATCTGAAATAAATAAGCGGAAGGAGGAGAAAGCAAAACAGAACCGGAGAGTAAGTGGCACTAAACGAACTAAGTGACGGATGGGGGCGAGAAACAGAGACGGATTGATGGCGGACGTATTGCGACAAGGAAAGAGAGTCGTGCCCACAGACGGGACAATATAACCGTGAAATTGATCGGCGTTGCTTCTTCAAGAGACCGCTGAGCTATTTCAAACTGCCGATGTTAAGCAAATCCATGTCGATCAATTCGATGTTTCTTCCCGGAGCTCCCGGACCGCGAGTTTTATTTCAACAGTCGAGTGGCTAATTGGTAATGTTGAAGACTCGTTTATGAAGTTGAGCGAAATCTGTCTCGTTTGCGTTCCCGTCATCTACGAACATCCGAAAAGCAGTAAAACTTCTCGTACACAGACAGTAGAACGACGTAAAACTTTACGAGCGAAACAGTTGAAAATATGATCGTTTTACTACTGTGTTATTGCAATGACAAGTTTATTCCGGCGCTGTGAAACTTGTGTTTTGATTCGGCATAAACGTTAAAGATGAGGGAAATTGCGGTTATGTCGCGCCGGTGTCTTTTGCGGGATGTGCGCTCTCGTAATTATTTGCGGGACGCTGATTTATCGTCTACCGAGTGGCGTGCACTGTATAAATTCTGGCCGAGCTTTTATTATTTCACGCGACAGGAAAGAAAGCTCTACGGCTCCTGCTAGATCGGTATTTTTGTTAAAACCTTTGATTAAGAAGTGACTTTCTTTTCTGCGCCGCCACTGGTTTGCGCCGCCGGCGAAGACGTGAAGGTAAAGAAAACAGAGATGGATTGTATCAAAGCAGGTCCGGCTGCAAGAGGATAAATAATGTAAGGCAATAATAAAATATGGCTAGTCCGGCGGTAACATACCTCGCTAGTTTAATAAAAACGTCAACCGTCTCGTGGAGGGCCATTCCGGGACAGGGGTCGCCCCTGTTTTATTTTCTCCACCGTGCAATATTAATATACGTATTAGAAAAGTCGCTTTCATGTAAATGTTTGCCCCCGACGGGAAATTGATATGCAAGTCAAATATTAATAAAACCGAATTTAATCTCGCTTTTCGTCTATAAATCCCTTTTGTTTGTTGTTTCAGATAAAGGCGAGGCCTGACGGCCCTATGATGACCATGGACGTGTCCAAAGGCGAGACGGCCAAACAGAGTGCCGGCCAAGGACCACAAGAATGCGCAGGGTGTTGTAAGACCATCACCGAAAGATATTTGCTCAAAGCGCTGGATCTCTACTGGCACGAAGACTGTCTGAAATGCGGGTGCTGTGACTGCCGTTTGGGTGAAGTTGGCTCGACGTTGTACACGAAAGCCAATCTCATCTTGTGCAAAAGGGACTATTTAAGACTTTTTGGCAACACCGGATACTGTGCGGCTTGCAGCAAAGTTATACCAGCCTTCGAGATGGTCATGAGGGCGAGGAGTAACGTTTACCACCTAGAGTGCTTTGCGTGCCAGCAGTGCAACCACAGGTAAGCAAAACGGTAGAAAAATGGTGGATGCGCGCCGGTCCTATCTATGGGAATTGTGTAGTCAAAGTTTGATGTCGTCCACCGCGAATTATTCATGTAAATCGCATAAATGCGAGTCGACAGTCTCACGTAACGACCTCCTGTAATGGGCAGGTAGCTGCGCGTCGCTTTTCCTGCAGCAAGCGGGCCGTAAACGTATCGCGAGTAAGTAGCGCGAAATTCTCAGAAGTGTAATGCGATATGGCTTGCAAGACCGGCGTTGAATATTTGAGGAGTCAAGAGGAATCTCCGTGTATGTCCTTCCTTCGGCCGTCCGAACGCCGTCGCCGCGTCGCTGTCTTTTACAACACTTTACAAGCCATCAGGGAAATCATTCCTGCAGCCCGGTGTGCGGACTGTTTGAGATGTGATAGATATGTGAGGCGTTCAGCGGCGCCGACAAAAAATCTTTTCGGTGGTTTTACGCTTTCGTTTGTCCATTTCCGGCCCGCAGCGGTATTCCAGGAAAAAAATTCGATTACGTCGTCCGATTGTCCGACCATTTTAATAAAAGTAATTTTGTGGTCCATTGTTGGCGATTTTAATATGTGAGTCGTGCATGAAAAACGGGAACAAAACGCGTCGTTTTACAACGACGCAGTTCCGTTTGAAAGGACAATCGTTTTATTGTCAAATTATCCGAAAAACATAAAACAAACGCTCTGTGTGTGCGACATCCTCATCCCCGCACCTCACCGCCCCTGTCGACGTAAAAACAATAACAAAATCTAATATAAAACGTACAATAGACTAATAAAACAACAATCGGAAACAAAAACTGCAATTATAAACATGACAATATATCGCCGCGTCGACCGCTCTGTAATGCAGTTAAATATATTAATAATTGCGAACAATAAAAGTGGATTATTTCGCATGGACGACCACTGTAATATTTCAGGGCGGAGGGTGGCATGGAAAAACGCGACAGAGATGGTCAATGCAGCGACGTCCATCAACACAAAAAAAGGCACAAATTTTAAATAACTGACAAAGTCAATCACTAATAACGCAAATGGTAATCTTCATAATCATAACTAATTTTATACTTGAATAATTTTGTTGTATTTTCCGTGCCGTAAAAACTGTAGAACTATAATAATGATAATTAAATCTTTATCTCCGTTTAAATAAAAATGCATGCATTTGCTCCTTTATAGGAAAATTTTACTACAATTTTTTGCTGGGGAAAAATGGTAAAAAAACCCAAACAGTCGAAACCATCTATAGTATATTTACCTTTCTATTTAACTTCTCGCTACTATTTCTGAATTGATGTCAAAATTTGTTTTATCGTCGCCGCCGCCGCCGGAAAACTAAGAAGGGGATTTTATTTTCACACGAGGGTTGGAAGCAGTCTACTAAAATGGTCGTAACCCCGTTTAGCAAGTTGGCGAGGAAGTGTTCGACTCTATCACGTCACATCCTCCTTAATCTACTCTTTATTCGATTAATAAACATTTTATCGACCATTTGGTAATTTTTCTGTTTTTTTCTCGTGAACGGGAACAAAAACACGACTAAAAAATTTTCCAGGTCGTCGACAAACAAGCCCATTGTTCCGGTTCCGATATAATGTACGTTTTTGGATGGCACAATGGTCGCTAACAGTATCAATTTACAAACGTCTCTTTCAATTATACCAAAAATGACGAAACATTGCGGGCCATTAAATCTGCAGAATACAGATATAACTATAATAGTCCGACCAACAATGGCATCAAATAACGCTTCCATATATTTTCGTTTATTAGCGCCGATTTCCACCTAACTGCCTCCATAAAGTCAAAATCTGAACATCGCGATAAACCGACCATTGTTTACTTGATTGTTAAATTTATGTTTGTACAAATTAAATCTGCGCGCCGCCGCTATCTGGCGGCTACAAAAGTTGACAATCAGGTACGGGCGCCGCCCCCAGTGACAGGAAGCGGCAAACGGAACCGGCTGATTTATACTTCGCTCATCCAATCCATTCTAAATATTCTACATCTATCGTTAAATAGTCTAGGGCCGACCGCAGCTCCTTGCGTGACACCATTTGACATCTCGGTGTAGTGATAGCCACTTTTCTTTTGTCGCGATGGTTGTCCGCATCCACGTGACTCGAAACCGGACTATTGGAGCGATAGCGTGCACGACACACGGTCAGATATATTTGTTAACCGGGGCAAGGGCTCTTTTATAAACATTTTAATTGGTGTCCTAAATCATAGTCATTACCCATTCGGCAACGGTATTGTGGCACGTCGCGATAGCTGGATAGTCGCAGGACTCTAAAGCCCGGACAAATGAATTCAAAGTCCGGACGCTCCGGCTTCCCGCACGCCAGACATTCTCATTCTTCGGTGACGGCGCATCGGTCAAGGACTTTTTAATTTATTACAACCGAAATTACATTTAGAAAACACAAAAGGGACAAGCGCACGGACACTCGCGGTCACGACAATCCTGTTTTCTTTCCCTTTATTACGGCTACATTTTTTCAACGAAAATTTATATCCACCATACTGTCAATGAAGCCTCAATTTATTCATAATAGGGAGTCAAATGCATTTTCATTGTTTTTACTGTCGTCGTTCATCTTTGAAATGAGCGCTGGCGTCTAAATCCAATTTATTATCGACAAACGATAACTCCAATGAAATATAGTTTTCGTTAAATAGTCTGGAATAAGTCAACAATGACAGGTCAATTGAATATAACGAGTTCGTGTTGTAATTCGCGTACAGCACGGCGTGTAAGTAATGAGTAATTGCATATTGGCACCGTTTGTCATTGCATACGGATTAACTCACTGCTATACGCTATATTATATGTGTCGCTGCGTTGGAGCCAGAGAATTCGACAATTCCAGCACGGCCAATCCGACATTTTTCATATCCAAATCTAACAATATGTCCCAAAAAAAATACAAAAAACAAAAATTGAATTTCAATTTTGGCCCTTTAAATTCTAGAAGTGACAACAAGTAAAGTTGTCATTTTCAAATTTAAGGGTGAATACTCAAAAGCTTAAATCCCTGAGAAAATTTTGGACATTTTCTTCCTTGATTGGACCTCTTGAATTAATCCAAAATTCCAGTAATAGTTGACTACATTCAATCGTTGGTGGAGTATCGCAGCGTCCACAACCCATTAGAGCCCTTCAGTTTAAAATTATGGCACACATTGGTTAGTTTTTCATTCGTAATGTTTAACACCTTGATTTATACACTAGTATCACCATTTTACGGCCGTTAAATCGCTTTTGTAGTCGCATGATTTACGACGGCATCAAGTCAATATGAAAGCGGATTTTCCGACCGTTTTTCCCCTCTCTCTTGTTGTAATCCTCGTCGTTTTCTGTTTCAGGTTCTGCGTCGGTGATCGCTTTTACCTTTGCGAAAACAAAATTCTTTGCGAGTACGACTACGAAGAGAGGTTAGTTTTCGCCAATATGGCGTACAACCCGCCGCCATTATCGCACCTAAAGAGGCAAACTTCAATTCCACCGGTAAGCGTGGTTCACCACGTGGTAGCTTTTTATCAAACGGTCGAATGTGTTACAGCCAAACATTCCCAACCATTTAATGAATGGGCATCGAGCGCAACTGCCTCCGACAAATGGCGACCTCAACAACAACATGTCGGCTTCTGGAGGGCAAGCGCCCCCAAATTCCATCGCCAACCAACCGTTTCAAACGGCGGGGCATTTGAAAAATAGTCCCATGTCGTTGGGGGCGACGAGCTGAAGACGATGACGGTTGTCATAAACTGTGATTTTGTGTTCTTCGTGTACATATTTATTGTTTGTTTCTCTTTTCGTTACAATGCTCAATCACTGCGTATACTTGTAAACGTCGGATTCGATAAGTACATGTGCAATATTGTGCGGATTTTACCGTTTTCACTCAATTTCGATGTAAGATAAAGAGAGTGCACTGAATATGTGGTTTCAGATTTTTTAGTGTAATGAATGAACTCGGAAACTAATTTTAATGCCTATTGTGGCCGAAACAACGTCTTAAGTCTTGTTAGTGAACTCGACAACTAATTAAGTGCAAGCTTAAATGGACTAAGACTTTGGAACTCCACAAGATTTATTCACAGTGTCGGCTACAATTTCTAAATAAACGCCAATTCTATGCAAATTTAATAAGTTTGGAAAAAAAAATGGGAGCGATAATAAATGTAAATTATGAGTGAATCGGATATAATTTTTCTCCGTTAACTCATGAGGCCAGGGAAGAGCTCTGTGCCGTTGCAAATTTCTGTGCCAGATATTCAGTGGCCGCCATTGTAATTAGGTTCAAGTTTGTAAATATACATTGTTAGAATTAGCAATTAATGTTGATACGTATACTATACTGAAAACTAGTTGTTTTCAATGTAAATGTTAATTCCGATCACTATTATGATGATGATTATTATTATTGCCGTATGTTATCTCGTTGCCATCTATGATTTTTTAAATTTCTATTTTTGTTTTATGAACCCCTTGTATATATCCATTATCGTTGTTTTTGTAAAATATTATTACAACTAGGTGCCAACTCTAGAACACTTGTGTACAAAATTGAAAAACCCTGTCAAATGTATTCGATTATTATACCAATGATTTGACCAAAGAAATAAATAGGTTTCATGATTATCGGCTTATTGTCTTTTCCTTTCTCCGCCGTTTGATTGATTCCAGGGGCGTCCGTTGTTTGTAGCAGCGACTCCATTTACGTCACATAACCAACCTTATTATATACAGCAATTTCAGATTTGCGGCATAAGAAAAATTGCACCTTTCCCCTCGACGTCCTATCTTTGTTTAGCGCATTTTACAAACCTCCCGCCATCTTTGTCGTCACTATCAGGACAATCTTTAATTTCGTAGCTTGTTAACTCGAACTTACAACAATAACGGGGCTTATTGGAGGGATTTTTCTTGGTTTTTCGGACGAGCAAAAATTTAATTTAAAAGCGTAACGCTGAAACGAACGTTGCGTTAGATAAAGAGTTGTTTTTTGTTTACACCAACCTGAGGTTACAATAGTTTAATTGGAATTTATACAATATTAGCTCCAGGATTTCCGCTCCTTATTCTCTCTCGCCCGCGGCTATTTTTCCCAGACCTTAACGAGATTAAGGCTCGCCGTTACTAGTTTATAATAGCGGTATTAAGGAGTTAGTTGATGTAAGCTCGAGTTTGATAATGTATGCGAGCCGAGACGGGCGCAGACTTACAACTTCCAGTTTCGCCGAACAAGTCCTTGCGAATGTAACGAATTTAATAAGCGGATCGGTCGCCGTCGTCGACATTAAATTGCCGTCGACGGTGACGGTTCGTGAATACGTGAACGAGTGGCTAGAGGATGATGTAAAGGTTGGCTCTAAACGGAGCGTCACAAAGAAAGAAACAAACGAGAAAAAATTTCGAGAGGTTAAAAGGAAGTGGCGACATCTTAAGAGTAAGAAAAAAAGCAATCATTCTGAGCTTTGGGAGTTTATACTGCAATCTACGCTAAATTAAACAAAAATAAATCTTTGAAAAATGGTGGATGCGCCGGGGAAAACACTAAAATGTGGACCATAGTGGCCTTGACTACTTTGACGTACAAAAAAACAAAAACTGACATTTTTTTCGACCTATCAACATTATCTAAATTTTCAATGGCTGAACTAGAAAATGTAGAAATTCCTGAAAGGGTAGAAGCTCCTGAAACTGGAGAAACTCCTGAAACGGTAGAAACTCCTGAAGGACCAGAAACTCCGGCACAAAGTGGGCCCGAAGCAGGAAAAGAACAAGTTCCTCCATCTGAGACGACTCCAATATGGTAATGCTACTGCTTTCAATGAGACTTAAAAATAGAGAATTTTTAGTCATCAAGACGCTCTAAGTATGGAATTTCTCTATTACGGATCTGTGCTTAAAGTTGTAGCTCCTACTCTAACCAACGAACCGGACAAAGCCTTAGTCACTCCATGGATAAAAAAGTTATTTAGACCCGAGTATCAAACTTCGAAATTAAGAGAGAAGAGGAACAGGTATTTAGTATCATTGACCGTGAATTTGCTTAACGACGAGATTACGGGTATTTTCCGAGAAAACCCTCCCGGGGAGACCCTCGTAGATTTAAAGACTGTACTTCCTGAGCCATCCACGGCGGCCCAATGGGAGGGAGACAGGATGTGGCAGGAGACACTTTTATCCTTACCGGACGACTTCCAGACGATGACTTGCACTGTCCACACAACTCCAGAGGAGTGCCAAAATGACCACAAAATTGACAAAGTTTTGGATCAAGAATTTCAGTATTTGTTGCATTTGACTCGACCGTACGCGGCGCTACTTCCCGCAGAGGACAAGACTAGAACGGCGGCGTGGTTACAGACTTTGTGCACCATCCACGGGGAACATTGTTCTAGTATGAAAGCGATAAGAAACGACTACATTATGGCTCTTCTAGGTTATCTGCATGATTTGCGGATTGTGGGGCCTTTTACCGATTATCCGCCGCTTATTTTAGACCGCTTGGATGTGGCGGCGAAAAAGGCCGCCAGGATTAATCCGGTGATCGACCCGACGAGTCCGGCAGCAAACGAATTTTTAGTCGATCAGCCCATTCCGGAAGATGGGGCTTTTTGCTATGTTGCATTGACAGGGGACTTAATCGCAAGCAGTTTATAAATAATCAATTTAAAAAAATACATCTTAATTAATAAAGAAAATTGGGGATCGTTTGGTGCTTTTTTAGAGGGTTCAATGAAGCTTGAGAGGATTAGAGCGTAAATGAAATCCCCAATCAAATATGTAAAAGTTGCGACAAGTTCTCGCCGGTCTGAAACTCCCTCCTGCTAAAGTAGGTTTAAAGTTAAAGGCTGCCAGTTTGTGAAATAATCTTATGTAAATCTGGCGGGCTTAAGGCGAGAGAGACTCTCAACGTGGAACGAGTGCAAAAGAGCAAGAACGAGACAAAGTTAAGATGAAGAATAGAGGCATTTAGCGAATAAACTTGGATCCCACCTGGTTGTTCCCAGATTATTTAAACGTTTCTTAATACAGGCCATTATTTAAGATCGCAGTATGGTAATTAGAAGCTCCACTCTGTTTATATGAAGTGGAGCGGCGCGCCGCACGATAACTCAACCCCCGTCTTAAAATATGTCCGCCACCTCCACGGCTGCTTTTCTTGTGCGAATTCCGGAGCCGAAGCTTTTATGATCCGGAGAAAATCCGGCAGTTATCAACTTTTCCGGCCGTAAAGTAGGTTCGAAACAAGTCGGAACGGTGTGCATCAATGGCACGTTAAGACCGCACAGATACTGAATACAAATACATATTTTAAAAGGAATGAGCGTGTTTTCGAGAATAAATTCTATGGATGGGCCATTGAACACAACTTGTATTTAAATGCGACTATCGTAACATACACGGCCGACTTGATCGCGACAATCGAAACGAACAAGACGAAGAAGATAATCCGACGAAAGAGCTGGGAGAATAGAACGAACAAAAAAAGGTGACAAAGACTGCAAGTCCACATTTTATTGCTTAAAAGTAAGTAAAATAAGATACAAAAACTTTAATACCAAATACCAGACCATATTAACGCTTGAAATTCTCAAAATCTGTCAACTTCATTTAAAATCCCATTTCAAACCATTCTCTTATTTTAAACTGTAAATGAAATCCTTAAAAAGGCGATTTCTAATCCTTTGTCCGCCGAGGCTGTTCATTGTTGATTGACGTGTTCGATTCTCCTAGAATGATGTCTACCCGATCTACCACTTACCGGCTGTAAATAGTTAATCATTTGTAGTTTTGTGCGACGCGACGTCCCAATTTTAATGAAAGCGTCTAGCGTCTGTCGAAATTGTACATTTTTCATCTTCTGCGGTATATTTCATTGTTATTTTTGTTTGAACGTTTATAATGTTTAAGGTGTGAGTAATAGGGACTTCGAAAGCAGATTTCCATTAGCGACGGACAACAAACTGTTGGTTATTTTAGATGGAAAAATGGAAGAACAATGTTCCCATGTCCCTCGTGACACGCCGGTCAGTGTTGCCAACTGTCTGACTTATCGAATATTGAAGTGACCGACAGGATTTCGAGTCTTATAAATTGCACATCAAAGATTTTTAAATTTCGATTGGTGGGAAAGTGTTGACAGGTGGGAAAAAATAAAACAGTTTCGATCGTACAGAATTGTAAATTTATGACACTTGAATCTCGTATTCATTTTGTGCATTTATTTCAAGTATAATAAATTAATTAATTTTTAAACGGATGCAATTAATAGATAAAACTTTTTTGGAGTGAAATAATTTTTTTGTTGAGCGCCGCACATGCAAAAATACATCATACGGGCCGTGTACCGAAAGCTTTTTTAATTAAATTATATACATAATAGGCGACGACTTTAATTAAGGGATTTAAAACAGTTTTCAAATATAAAATGGGTAAAATGCAAAACGGTTGAACATTTATTGCTCCAAGTGTACAAAAAACGTGCATGAAACGGACACATTTATAATACTACCGCCCCCTGTTAGATTAAGTAAAATGCATTTCATGTCCAATTTTTTTCGCTCGGATAAATTTATGTGTACTTCCACATCGTCGTCCATTTATTTATTCGCGCGTCGAACTCGTCAATTAATTTTTTGGACCGTTCAGAAATCAATCCCTCCAAAAACAAAACGAAAAAAATTACAAACACACACAACCCTTAAATTCGACGTCTGATAGATGCATCGCGCCGATAAGGCTAAAACTCATTTCGAGCCGTGATTGCGAAACCGCAACCCCTATTTAAGGGCGCAAACAAAAACAGGCGTACTGTCATCTTTCGGTTACATACGAAATTAAATAAAATGAAAAACGTCTTTAGCCTGACATGTACGGCGGCGGTGGATGCGGTAAGGGCGAGAATTACACGATCAACTGGAGGGTGGTCGACTTTACTGCTATTGCCCTTTCATGGAAATAACTGTCATCTATTTTGCAGATAAGATCGTAATTGAATCGGCTTGACGGCAGATTTGCACACGGACCACTGCATGGAATGGGTACACTATTATTTTGGATACAGTCTCGCAGAAATATTGCGCCCCGACGACGGCACAGGGTCGGACTCCAGTTTTTTCACGAAAAAAAGTACGCAATTACATGATTCCATCATTTCAATTTTGTACCACAGAAAGTCAATAGGTAAAAACAATTAATTAAAACAGGTAAAACAAATCTGGTTTAACGTTATCGCTAGTATTATCTTTATTATTGAATGAAAATTGGTCTCGTTGGTTATCTATAATGACAAGCCCGACAATTGATTAATTAATTGTAATTATCGTTTTATTAGTTACCCTTTGTGTGAGTGATTGGCTTTACCAAAAATTTGTAAAATACGTTTCACATTCCGCCAGATCGAATTACGTCGGCAGTCACGACATTAGTCTCTCGATAAGATCGGGGAGTTATTGAAATAAATTGGACATTTTTTTCGTTCCTCCCATCGCATAAATACGTTTTTATTTATTTCCAAACATCGCATTTTGTTTACGGCTCGCATGAGTTATCGCCGATGACAAAAGCGTTTCTCGCAAAAATCCGAAAGTGGTGAAATTGAAACAGTAAAGCAGCTTAGCGCGGGCTAACGATCAGATAGCGGCGTGAAATCAGCGCATAACAACGCGGTTTACCCCATTATAACACAGGGTGCTGGTGCTCACTTACCCCTCCGCGCACGCTTTCCATGACTTGCTCTAAATGCATTCGAGATAAATCGCCGCGATAAAATATGGACTTTAGTTTCGTATTAATGTACGGAATGATGCATGGACGCGTGCGTGATGTATGGCTTTATAACGAGAGGGTCGTTTGCATTTTTATTCATTACGTGGTTGAGTCGCCGAAGACGGACTCTACGAGCTCGAAACTTTATCCGTAATTAAGTGGATCATTAATAAAGATTAGCAATGCAGCCGTGTTTTGATCAAATAGCCTTAGTTAGTGGCGACGTCGACGCGACGTCGGCCGTAATTAGCCGCATTCGGGGTCCGGACTTGCACCATTAATGGTGGCCCGGAGCCGACCGGAGTTTGGGAGACGCGACTGGCTATCTGCATCACGCAGACCTCTAATGGAATAGCAATGAAATTAGGAAAATAATGTCCTTAGTTTAATTGCTAACCGGAATAGTCCACAGCCCGGTCAACCGGGAAATTAGTTTTGATTAAGGGATGCGTTTGCGACGAAACACCCCTTGCGATAACGGGTGCAACGGACACGACACAGAGCCGGACTAGCCTTCACAAGCTGAAATTTATCTACGTGCAAGATTGTCATTTCTGAATAATTGCAGTTCTTGCGTTCCTTTTAAAGAGCCAAAAATGGTGGATGCGCTCGATAAAAATAATAAATTTAAAAACATCCCAACAAAAAATTTATGATCCCCGTTCCTAATATACCAGAAAACATTTTTTTAATGTGCTCAAGACTATTATTATCTCCAATTTTTCCATCACTCAAAAATTGTAAGATAACTATACTTTTCCTTTTCCCTTTCATTATAATATTGATTTTTTTAGCACGGTCATTTATCGTTTGTTCTGTGTAATCGTCGTGCGGAAATCAATCGAGGCCGCCGTGTATGATGATGGGGGCGCTAAAAAGGTAATGAAGGTGGGTAATGGAGAAGATAAATAATAACGGCGTGCAGCTTAATGAACGGGTTGTATCGGGAGGACGTGCATGTGTGCTATCCAATGTTCAATATTTCACGGGCTAAATACCGTCGTTATGAGATAATGGCCATTAAAACACGGCACACACAGCGCATATTACGTATTTGTTATTTTGTCATTTTCCTTTATTTTATCTGCCCACTGCTAAATACAAACGACTGACTAAGCGTTTCCGTACGAATATGCAAAACCGCGAATTTTTTCCAGTATGCATTGACACGATCCGATTTCAACAATTTAATTAATTTTAGCGAACAAAATTTCTTAACACAAATTGAAGTTTAATTAAAGAACGATCGCATGTTAGCGGTTGTTGTTATTTGCTACGTTCACTACACGGCTTGTAATAGTGGCGAAGGGGCAGATAATAGCCGCTGGAACGTCGTTACCGCCCTACACAGTAATTGGGTAAATGGGAATTGTCTACCCCGAAATTAGCAGATTCTTGTTCCAAGTGTACGACCGCAGAGTACCACGCATCGGAAACTCGTTAGCGCTAACGACCACACACACGCACTTATATTTTTTTTAATTTTTTCATTTTCGATCTCCGGAAAAATGCACGACAGGAATTAGCTTTTTCGTAGGAGAGGCGTGTGCTTCCTGCACAAAAGGGGCAAAGCTATGAGCTTTGTTTGTACGTTACCTGGTTGCGTTCCTTCCGGCTGTACGTAATATAAATAATCTTACTTCAACTCTTTTGTTGCGCTTTGTTACATTCGAAATATGAGGCCATATTTTATTCACAGGCTCTAATTATTCTCCTTCTTGCTTCTATGTGTTATTCTACACGTGTAGTTCGTTGTACGAGTTAATTATTGCCGACTAAATTAATTGTGTGCATTGTTTGCTCCATTTCACGTGCAACGCCATCTGCGAAAACGAAATAACTCAACAAAGTTCCAAAAAAGTAAAAGGGAATATTTTAAAACACCCCAAAAGATGTGCCTAAGTAAAAAACCAAAAATGGGACCTCCATAAGACCTTAGAAATCCGATTGCAATACGCTATGTTGGTTCTGGAGATTCCTGTGATATTTACGGCCATTGAACTTAAATTAATCGATTTATCGCGACAGATAGTTTCCGTTATTTTTCGAAATTTCCTCTTAATACCCTCGCTGCAATCAAGAGCTCGTTATAAAACTCAACCGACGCAGCAGGGTTGTTTCTCCAAGACAATTTTCCGGAATGAATCAACTCGGAGTCCGCATTCGAATGCAATTAGAATGTAAATAGGAAACATTTTTAGCTTGTTCGTGCGATAATTAGTAAACAATCGAAGAGAATTTAAATCGTCCTCGAACGAATCCTTTGAAAACTTCATTCTGCAAGGAGCTTTTGTGTTTAATTCGTTAATTGATCGGGGAAATTCTCCCGATCTGCATCAGCCGATACAAGTTTTTCCTCTTCGCAAGAAATTTTCCACTTTGTTAGATCCATTCGAGTATTACTTAATAAAAGCGCGGGACTTTGTTTATCAAATTCATTAATTAGTTGTTCATTACGAGCCAACTTATGTAAGTGCTTCAAGTTGCGAAACTTTGAAAATTTTCTTCTTTTTAGCTTATTGTTGGGGGTGGGAGGCGGGCGCGTTGGTGAGACCGCAATCCAGGACCGACGATGTCATGATTATGTGGTTTGGAACCGACATAACCATCCGTGTACGCGCGCTTTAGCTGTCATTGAAAATACCTTACGCTAATTAACTAATTAATGAGATTATTGGCTTCTGCATCACGGGGTAAGCTCCCTGCTAGCAACGTTTCCAAATCCAAAACTATGGCGTAATTAATCGACTGTTCATTATCGATTTGATATTGTCGGATGCAACTGGATGAGATTCCGATGATGGAATTTTTCAAGTTAAACCAAATTTAAATCAACAGCGAAAATTGCGACCAAATTAATCGAAATCTGCACGAGACTAAAAAACTGAAAATTTCACTGCATGGCAATATCTAAAATGTAGGTTTTAGGGGTGCCAAATGGTTCAGGCGTGGCTACCAACCTAACACCTCCATAAAACAAGCTTCCGTTTATATAAAAGTTTAGAAACGTCACTAAGTAGAGCCTACTTTATGTTATGTTTGGACAACACGTGCTTTCTGACGTTTATACCAAAAATATGGGGTAATATTTTACATTTTATACCCGTTTTTTCCTTCTCCACACGACAAAAGATTGGTAAAATTGCCACTTGCGACGTCTCCAGCCTCCGGACAAACAGTCGTTCTGGTGATTAACTTCGATGTGTAATCGAAAGAGAAAGAATAATAAGGGGGTGAACAATTTTAATTATAAGTAAGAATCGCAGAGGCGGTGAAAAAGTAACAACATCGCCGCCACCGGAAAGCAATTTAATTTTAAAATTAAAAGGCATTTGGTGAAATTAATATCAACGGAACAAAGAAACAAGAGTATAAATTACTCGAAAACAACAATGATTAAATAATTAATGAAATTCTTCGAGTTTGTGTAAATTTTTAATTTACAGCACCTCGCGGACCAGTCTGAAGGAGAGTTTTCTTAGTTGTTCGCTAAGTAATAATCGCCGCAAACGAAGCACAAAAGTACTATAAAACGCGGATTCGTGATTGTGTATTTTACAATTGGGGGTTGGTATGCTCGGAATGAGTGGCGGAATTGGCTTTTCTAATTTAGACCGTCCAATAAAGGGTTATGCGAGCAACGCGATATTGTCCCCGACCCCTTTCGCCTGCTTATTACTTGTTTTACGATATTTAATCTCGGTTTACACGGGCACAGATTCATCGGAACGCTTTAATTAACTGGCCCACCCCACTCGGCCTCCCCCGATATATATTTAAATATTTACCCTCGCGATCAAGCGATGAATTTTATTAATTCGCCCCACGACAAAAGTCACCAAATATTTTTTTCACACAAAATTCCATAAACTTTACCAAAATTCCTTCATCCATCCATTTTCCTGCATAATCCTTCAGTGTCAGTTTCATAATCTGTTTGTAACTACGAGTACAACCCGGTATTAAATTGTCACAATATTATATATTTCGAATTAAACAGTCGACATAAAGTTATCACATTTCCAAAGGACTTTACGTATCAAACGCAAATTATTGGGGAACGTTTTTTCTTTAACAATGTCAAAGTTGCCGTCCGGAATCGTAACCGAGTGCCCTCCGGAAGTCTATTCGATGTAATTTCTTTACAAAAGCTCTTCCCTTAAAGTCCCGGACATAAAATGGATACGTCAAAAGTTTGATGTATAAAAACAGTTGTCTTTCAATGGCCATAAAAAGTCCTGGCGCTATATAATACACTGTCATGTCAGCGAGAACGTTGCGGAGGGGAGAGATGTACGGGGTGCTTCGAAAAATCGGGCAAAACAATTCTGATATCTCTACTCCCCATCAGCAGATTTAAAATGAAAAATAAAGATCAAAAGTTAACAGAGCAAAGCATTATAGAACTTATACCTGTAAACAGCGAAGAATTTAGATGATTCTATTCTATAAATATAACAGCAGCAAAGTCGACCGTCGTATAAAAGTAAATTTAACGTAAATAAATAAATAAAATAACTAACAACCCTATAACTTAAGTTTGGTCCAAAAATAAGCGAGATATCGACTGAAGTAGTTTCAGTTTCTTAATTTATAAAATTTTAGGTATTTTAGCAAACAAAATGCTAAAAAACAATGACGAAAACCGCTTTCTCTATCTGTCGTAGTTACCGATATACAGGGTGATGAAAAAAAGACGCCCATAAGTGAAAGTATGTACTTTTCACTTAAATTGTCTTAGAAATCAAAGCAAAATTAATTTTTCCCCAAACGTCACAAAAAGTCACTATTTTTTACTCTTTTTTAGACAATAAAGTAGGCAATTTTGTCACAAGTAAGGAAAAGCGCTCGTTGACATGGAAACACTTTTTCTGTCTAGGCAGAAAAAGTACTTTGTGCGCCTCCGTCATTTTTCATAGCATTTGTGATACTCAATTGCGGCAAGAAAATCACCTTTTGAATGTCTAGGCAGTCAAAAGTGACATTTCGAATAGTTGGTTTTATTTTGCAGGTTGGCATCGCTGCATAAATGTCAATTGTGTCAATTTGTGTGCCGATTTGGAGGCCAATGACCTTCGAAAATAATAAAGGTAGACTAATTAAGCAAAGATACCATAAAAATTTGCTGAAACACATTTGAATTTAAATTAATCTGCAATCGATTGATTTGAGTGGGATGCTACCAACCCATTTCCCAGCTGATAAAATTCCCCTAAATGAGGGAATGACGTTTCAAATTCAAATCAAAAGTCAAAATAAATAACTATTAATAATTGTCGGCGCACAAAATTTCGTGTTTGACACGGCTAGAAAATGTTTTGGAAATGCTCGGAAATTGAAATCCTCGCCCTCCGGGCTTGGATTTCAATACTTTCCTCGCATTTCCAAAAGACCATTTTCTAGCCTAGTGAAACAAATAACTATTTTGTGACTGTTACTATTTGAGCACAGTTATGCGGAAAACATCCTACCCACATTGACATAGTTTTGAGACAATCGACCTTAAAGATTTGAAAATATTTTTTTAGTTTAAAAGAGTGATGAACAAGTGAAGTTTACTGTTTTCTCTGCCCTTGAGACACTTTTCTAAACAAATTTTCAACACTTTAGATGAATTTCTTGACATTTTGGGAGTTAGATTTTTTTGGAAAATAAAAACGTTTTTAACGCGTTTGGAATGTATTAATTGTTATATGAATTAATCGTATTATTATTATTATTGTACGCTTCGCCTTGCTATTGCAATTTAATTGCTCGACAAAAAGTACCACTTTTACGCCGTATAACAAAATCTACTATTAAACCCATTCCTTTCCTTAATATGAATTTTTTTCAAAGGAAAAACTTGGAAATGCTGCTTCAACCTTTTCTAATAAAATTTTACATTCGGCAGTTTCCGTAGCTAAACAACTAATACTGAGAGCTTTACAATGTTGCAACATTGAAAATTTTTCTACAAAGCCAAGAAACGGAGCTTTAAAAAAAAATTGAAGAAACTTGGTTTAATGCACTTTTTGTCCTTTTTTAGATACAAAATATCATAAACTGTAAAATATGTTATGTCTAACTAAAAAATTGTTATAAAAAGTTTATCCAAACAGTTTTATCGTTTATAAAAGAAAGCTTCTATCTTAGTTAAAAAAGCACAAACTTTGTTTTGGTTTTCAATTTTGGGTTACAATTTTTTCCCAAACACCAAATTTTTACAAAAAATGCTGACGCGCGTTTCGATAGCAATGCTAGCATCGATGATACCAAATCGACAAATCCAAAATTTTAATCAGCCATAATTCAGTGATTTGTTGACATGCAAAAATTTCAAGCCCAGATTTGGATTTAGCGAGAAATTCTGTGTAAAATAGGCTCAAATAACATAAATTTGCTTCACAAATAAACTATAGGTATATTGATTGAAATTCATTTTCAGGAGATTATTTTGGTATGATTTTCAAGGATCTCCTAACTCCAAATCGATGGAACAAAGAGTTTACAAAGAATAGTCAAAAAACTATTCTAAAGAAAACATTTAAAAAAATCGAATTTTGATATGATAGACAAAAAATGAGTCATTTATAAAATCGGTTACCCTATGGACTGTAAGAAAAGATGTGAACGAATACAAGTGTGGACATATTTATTGCCAGCGCTAAATTTTTTATACAGGTCGGTCCCCTGTTAATTACAGCTTGAAACTCCCCATTGTCTGAAAGTTGTTTCCTCCGAGAATAAAATCGTAAGTCGCCTCCGGGCTCAGCAAGTTAGTTTCCGCCCTGACCGGGATGTTTTTACAAGACGAGCTGTCTACATAAAAAGCCAACATTGTTGTTGAGCTAATTCTCTTTTCACAATTATCCGCGATTACTGCTCCATCAAAGCCGTGCTCGAGGGGCGGCGCTCCGAACTCCGTTTTTGATGTCTTTACGACCGCCGCGGCGGTATCCGAATCGCACCGCCACAATCGGCGACATTATAAACAAGATTTACTGTTCCGGAATTAACCCGGAGCCGGCCCGGATCGATCTTAGAGAAGGGCGACAATTTTTTCCTTCTCGAGTGCCAACACGTCGTTATTCCAACGACAAGAGCCAACAGGCGAGCGATTACCGTTATCCTGGAGATAATCCCTCGTACGCGCACAAAACAAGCACAGAAAACAAGTGTCGTGCAGAGCGGGCCGAGAAAGGAACAGGTCCTTGTTTTATCAGGATAAGGAGCGGTTGCGGTCCGCCGAATATAAACAGGCAATTGTCTGAAATGAAGCAATCAGTGGCTCAGTCGGCGATAAGAGCGCCGCGTAACGACCGCCAGGGGAAACATTAACAGACTCCTCGTCAGATTACTTGCACATCTCGCTGCCGCTGGCGTCGCGTCCCGCACCTCCTCTTATTAACCGAAACCAAAGAGAAAAAAATTTGCAAACCTGACATTAACACGTGTACTTACAACAACGATACAACATCAAATTCAAGTCGTTTTTCCACAGTGTGAAGATTTTTTGAACTTTTTGATTCTATAATCTTGCACCTTGATTTGTTCCAGCATCAAAACATTCTGTTTAAAGCTGCGTTTAAACAAAAAGCCCCTGCCACAACACGCCGTTACGCTTAGCCCTTAAATGGTGCTAAACGGCAGCTTTTCTTGATTGAAACCGTCAGCTTACAATGTACGAACTGCGCTCTCCCATGAATAAATGCGTAAAAATTGAGCCGCGGGGGTGTTTTAAATCCGGCCTATATTGGCCATAATGGCGCTAATAGCAATTCTGGGGCGTTATGCGGTAGTATCTCGTTAAACCGGCCGCCACAGCTCCGGTTTACGTGTCATTTGCGGCCAGACTGGAATTAAAAGTTAGGGCCGTTTTATCCATCGACGATACAGGCGATCATGTGTCCGTTCCGGGCACGAGTCCGGATTAGATATTTTCCCCGGTGTCGGTGTTTAAGGCGCAAATACACAGTATCCGTACCTTTTCGAGCATCCAAAGCTTGGCGTGGATTGACGTGACGTAACTTCCTCTTGGCTCTATCTGTAAATGTAAACAAGCAAGTGTAAATCACGTTGCGATATTGGCGGTGTGCGCCATAGCGCAGCCGGCATCAGACAGTCGGCGGTTCCGGAGGTGACCAGATAATGTGTGCGGCTGGAACTAATGACCGGCGAGTCCGGTGATTTATCCGGGCCCACAGATTCCGGTATCTCTGTTTATAACAACACGCTAGCACCGGCGACGCGCAACGTTTTGATATATACCGGGCCCTTATTAGCCGTAATCCTCCACCTAACTCAATTACAAGTGTTGGGCCCGCGCGGATAATTTATGCTTCAAATGCTATCTCGATTTAATTATTGCATGCGCATCGATGTATTAACGCGAAGAAATTTTCTCGGGAGGAAGCCGTAATGTAACAATGTTTTCAATATGTATATCGACGCGGAGGCATAAAGAAAATTGGTTGATGTAAACTGGTCCCCGCGCTGTAATTCTGCACTGAGTGGTGAGCTGGCGAACACTGAGCGACACCTGCACCACTCATCGTAATTACTTCTGCCAACTTACATTGTCTACGGGCTGCTACGGCCCTACTGCAACAGTTACACATTCGACGACGGTTTCATTTTCCTTATTTATTTGCCACGTTAGAAATAACGGCGAGTTATGCTGATGTTGGAGCAAGAATGAAACACTTGCTGCAGGTGGAAATGAAAGAAACTCACATTGATCTCGCTCTCTCCGAAGTGTTTTCTTCGGTTAAGATGATCAAAATGTGTGGCTTTTTCGATTTAGTAAAAATGTCGCCTAAACAACTGTCCCATTAAATTTTATATACTTTTTTGCACGATAGAACAATTTTGCTTAGTTACCGCGCCTGCTGTTGGAACAGTAAGTTGAGTTTACTGGTTACCAAGATAAACAAAACGGTAAGTACAAAATTTACTTACCGTTCTAGAACGGTAAGTAAAAATTTAAAAATAGTCATTAAAAAAGAAGGATTTATATTCATTCTCAGACCGAAATTTTGATTTTTCAGGAATTATTGAAGAACAATTAATGTCAATTATTTGTAACATTTTTAGTTTTATAAAAATAATCGAAATTTGTCTATCGTGCAAAAAATTTTATAAGCATCTCGAACGTTAAGGACTATACCGATCTCAGACAATAATTGGAGTCGTCGCTGCGCTCCTCCTCCAAACAATTGTCTTCGATCGGTAAAGTGTCCTTACCGTTCTTAATACTTAATATACTATTTTTATTAATTTTTTGCACGATAGAACAATTTTGCTTAGTTACCGCGCTTGCTGTTGGAACAGTAAGTTGAATTTACTGGTTACCAAGATCAACAAAACGGTAAGTAAAAATTTGAAAATAGACATTTAAAAAAAAAGATTTATACAGGTTGTTTGGTAAGTAAAGCACCAACTGTCACCTGAAGAATCAGAATGAAAATTTTCTTTCTTTTACATTTCTTGTAAAAGTAAAGATTGTAAAATTGACCTATCAGAACTCGAAAAATAATTAAAGATCTGACTGAAAACATAGTAGTTTGGTTTTGACAAAAACGAGAGTGCCAAACAATTGTCACATTTGACATGATTGATTGATTTGATGAGTGGCGGCACAAATGTACTTAAAACTGAATATTTAATTCAAAAAATAAATCGTATACGAAATTATAAAACCAATGAAATTGTCCTTTGTTCCGATCTAAACCAAGATGTAAACGCCGCAACAAGGATTGATTTATTTTAATATCAGGACCATTGCGAAATTGTTCAGCACATGTTGACAGATACCTGACAGCGTACGCCTGTCACAAAATGTCAGGTGTGACATGGGTGACATTTTGTTCCATGTAATTGGGCAAAACGAAAGATCGACACGACGAGCAGCGGAAAAAATCTGAACATTAAAGTGTGTTTTTTTATGTGAGGGGAGTTCTGTGGTGTTATAGTTTGTACGGTGAGAGATTGAATGACAGAAAAGTCACTAAATCTACGCGATAAAAAGTGTACCATACGCGCGAAATTTAAAATAACAAAATAACCCCAGTTACTGACAACCCTGTCAACCCATTTCGCGTAGAAATTTAGTGTTTTTAGTGTATTTTGTAGCATAATTTGCTACCAACCTATATGTCAACTGTCGAAATCTCCCAATCTCTCACCGGATAAACTATAGAAGTGAGTTTATTTGTTGATTTCTTGTGTTGTAAACGCCGGAATACAAAATTGCATCATTCAATGGGCCGACATATTGTTGATTCACAGCGCCATCTCTAGCTAGTATGCAAGCCAAATGCCTTGATTCCTTAAATTTTCTAAATATCCAAGCTGTGACGTGATTGGTTACTTTTACGTCCTTCTACTGCTTACAAAAATTGTTGCAGAAAAAAAATTCTTCGAGATTTCAATTACTACCACCTTCGTAACATTGCTGTTACAGTTTAGTTCTTTACTTACCAAACACCCTGTATACATTCTCATACCGAAATTTTGACTTTTCAGAAATTATTGCAGAACAATTAATGTCAATTATTTCTAACATTTTTAGTTTTATAAAAATAATCGAAATTTGTCTATCGTGCAAAAAAAACAATTGTCTTCGATCGGTAAAGTGTCCTTATCGTTCTTAATACTTAATATTTTTAATCCGGCGCATCCACCATTTTTATAACATCTTTCCAAATACGTTTCGTGTGTTTAAAACATAAAATATTTTAAAATTTCTCTGACAGAGTTCCAATTTGCATCGTGACGGGCAAAATTTGTGATCGAGCGCGACTTTCTGAAGTGGTACTGTATGGCAAACAGTTTAAAAGCTCGAGCCTAAGATCCTGCCTCCGGCATCGCCAATTTTCCGGAAAACTTACTCATCAATCGTTGACGAGTAAATTATGATTCGAGTCGCTTTGTGTCAGTTTTCGTCCCGCACCCGCCACGAATTCGATCCGCAAAGTTCATTAAACAGCGACTAGAACAAAGCATAAACAATAACCGGATTGACAATACTATTTAATTAATTTTAAACAAGAGGGTCGTTGGAAACGGAGGAGCGAACGTTATTTAGAAACAATGTCGCAATAGACATCAATTAGTACGCAGCAGTGAACTTGTTTAGTCGCAATTACACGCAACAGACGGCCACTCGGTGTGCAAACTGCTGATAACTCGTACACACAGCCGCTCTCGAAATCCGCCCAGACAAACTTCTGAAACGTATTAATTGCACGATTTGATTGCATCATTTTCGGAATGCAAATCGTGTCGATATCGCGAAGAAGTTGAGGTATCAATCTTGGATTATCTACCCGGAAGGTTTAGGGAGGAAAAGAAAAAGACACTTGATAAATTTTAAAAAGCACCTTAAAGTCGTTAAGAAGATGAGCCGTCGGCAAATTGAGCTGAAAATATGCGCAGAGTTTTTATTCCTCGTGACAACGGTTTAGGGCTAATCTATTTTAATTCCGGACCAAACTCCGGTGTGACGTTATCGAGAAGCGATATTTTCCGCTTCGATGTCGAAACGTGGCAATTAAGGACAAAAGAGACGACACGAGAGGAAACGCGTAGGTTTATGAAAAAATTATCTTCATTTCCATATGAAACCGTCATTTTGTTGGCAAAGAATGTCATAGCTCATTTGGCACGAGTAATTTGGCAAATGCAATAATTCCCTATTATAATATTCCGAAAGAGCACTGTTCAGTATTCTCGAAAGGGTTTGCTTTAGCGGAGTGAATTTCGTTCCAATAAAAAATCCAAAGAACTCTTTTATAAAAGAGTGGCATAATTAAGTATTGAATAAATTAACTCGGTCGGTATCAGATTCGCCACGGCAGTAGGATTATATCGATTGAGCAGTTCATTAGCTACTCCCTTAATTAAGGCCAGCAAAAAAGGAAACCTTCTCTTAAATTTAATGATCTCGCCGAGACAGAATAACCACTCACTCATCGACCGTAGGAATTAATTCAATAACTCCGATTGCTTTCTCTTATCTCGTAATTAATCTGATAATGCTTTCTGTTTGTTTTTTCTTCCCTCTTTGAAAAAAATTCGCTTTCTTGTGTTGTGAAACGTCACGAGACGATTTAATTTAAAATTTAAATCGCCACACACCGACGACGACGATAACGCGACTAGAAGAAAAAAAACATTTTTCATTAGCTCATTACGTATTAAAAACTCTTCGACTTCAAACAGTTCATGTCTCGACGCAATATATCTTTATAATTAAACTTATCCGAGTGGTACTTGTCGAACAAAAATTACGAAATTAGCGTCATTAAAACCTTGGTATTATGAAATTTTTATCGGGGTAAATTGTACGCGTTTATATACCTGTCTGGCATGGAAGCGAAGCTTAGGTTATACGCCAGCGACTCCTGACGGCAGAATTTCAAGTGTCTGCTAATTAATACCACTAATTGGAGGTTCCCCTCTCGGCCGATCCGCCAGCAAAGTAGCGAACGGATTTATGGAATAAACAAGCGACGACGGATTTCACGGACGATCGTTTTCCACACATTGAGAGGGTTACAGTTAATTTTCGTCCGTTTAAGTTTGCTCGTGTGTTTATTGCTGGCGGTGACGGCGCCCAAGGAGCCCCAAGTCCGCTAGATGGCGCAAAGGCAAGCGGCGAAAAAGGCGAATGAAAGAAAAATGAAAAATATGTAATGTTCTCTACAAGTATGTATAACATGATTGAATAAAACCACAACAAAGGAGCTTAAAATGCGTATTTTGTTGGTAGCTCTGTCTATTTCTTAGTAAAAAAATCTGATTAATATTTAGAGATAAACACTTCACGAAGAGAAGTTTGACGTTTTAAATAGGGAGGATTAGAAGCGTCTCCACCGACAAAGGACATAAAAGGACGAAAACTGTATTAGCCCTCGAGGATGATTAATAGTCTCCTTGGTCCTTTCAGAAGCAGAAATAAAACAATAGAATTTTAAACATCTCTTAATAGTCATTTAAGCCTGTCGGTCGGTTCCTCTCGATCTTTTAATGCCGAAAATCTGAGTCTGTGCGGTGTGACATTTCAAACAAAGAAAGCGAACAACGCGAGAATCCAAGAAGAGACAATTAGTGTCGCCGTCCTCGTCCTTTCTTCGACTATAGAGCGTGCAGCTTGTTAGGAATGCGTCAGTGTTGTGTTAATTAAGAGAAAGAGTTAATTATGCCTAACAAGTTATTTCGCGAAGTTTTCCTCTTTGTCTGGTGTGCGGGTGGGCGTCACGTCCCTGTCAAAAATATGTAATATCAGGATTTAGTAGCAGATATGAAGAGAAAAGCCGCCAATTATCCTAGAATTAGTGACTCGCGTCTCTCACCTTTCCCTGCTTTAATTCATCAATCGCGACTATTAAAATTACGCGGGATCGTTTTAAACGTATACGACACACGCATCAGATGGGCTCGGGGAGGAAACCCGCATTGCATACGAATAGAGACGTAAGCTTCGCAATTAACAACTCCTAACAAGATTGCCAATTTGCGCCCTCGACTCTATATATACCCGGATCAAATATAATCGCCGATTTTTCCGTTTGGGTTAATTATTTTACGTCAAAGCGATTCTACGCTACGTTCTCTCCATTTTAATTGGAGTGCTAGTGTAGGACAATCAGAGAGAGGAAAATGGAATATGAAACAAGACACACATGAATCTGTGGAAGAATGATAAGAAAATACAGATTTGCCTGACTGTAAACTGAAATATAATCTTTTCGTGGATTCATAGAGATTGTCAATTGTAAAGTTCTAAAAACACCAAAAGCTCAAGTTTTAGCTAGATTTACATTGCATAAAATGTATTTTTCGGCTATTATGAACGTTTCTTAGATTAGCTGAAAAAATCTTCACCGGCGCATTCTGATTTTTTCGCTTTGTTTTCATTCCCTCCTCGATTAATTATGACTTTCGCTCTTTTTTGTTCGCGCAAAACTGTCGGAATTGTTCGGTATCCCATTGTCGCATTCTTTTCCTCTTCCTGTAATTGATGTGTGCCGCTTTGGCACGAAGAAGACCAATCCGTTCGGTAAATTGATGAATGCGTAGCGCGCGGCTCAATTCGAATCGACAAACAGAATGGATAGCACAATTAAACAGTTAATAGAATGATTGATGCAAAAAGCTGCCGTCGCCGCCGCCACCGCCGCCACCAAGGGACGTATTAGGCAAACTCTGACCGTACATTCTCTCTAGTTATGACAAACGACAAACAATGACCCACTCAAATTAGTTCACGGGGCACTTGATATACGTTTTAGAAAGGCCGAGCTTGAACTGTGTGTTCTATTTGAGGGATTGTCGGACAATAGCCGTAATTAATTCCATTATAAATTAGTTTGAATTATGACTTTGTTGCACGGTTTAAACTCAGAGTGGCCATTGTTAGCGACTCCATTAGATCCGAGAGCGATTAATGAAACACACACGTACACTCTCTGGAAGAAATTTTGATCGGTCGTTGCGTGTTTAACAAAGAACGACGCTGTTTCCGGCCGAGAACTGCGGGGGTGGTGGAGATGGAACAATTAAAAACGACGGCGGCGTTCATTGCATGCTTAAGGTACGTTCACATCGATATTAGTTTCTGTCCAAACGATTTTGGCAACAATACTTTTTTTTCGATCGCTTATCTTTGATTTTATTTGGATTTGTGACGAAGGTTGTAAAGCGACCACGTGATAAAGATCGCCGTAACAATTTGCATGTTGCGTTCCAATTAAATTAATAAAAATGTATTTATGGGGACTAGTTTGCATTTAGCGATCTCAACGTCGACATGGCGCTCATTTGAATTTCTTGTGGTTAATTTTTATGTGATTTCGTTTTAGCTTGGCGTAAATCAAAAAGGAAAACGTAGTAGCGAGCATTCGTGGAAAGAAGTGAAGAGAAATAAATTTCTCAAAAAAAACAAAGAGGTCCAAAAATTTAAGCATTGGTACATATTTCGTAAATAATGCAACAATTATTTTATCTTTTGTTGCTAAACCTTGGAATTATTATAGTGACCGCGATTGTACCTACCTATACAACAAAAATGCAAAAATATTAAAACCATAAAATTGCACGCTCCACTTAACCGCATGTAATTGATCAATTTCGATATTAATTTCGTTTAAGTAAAGCATATACTTTCGAACACGCTCATTAGAAAAACGCTGCTTTATTATTGTGATATAAACCACTTATTGTTAGCTCTTTTTGCAATACAGTCCTTGTCCAAAATTTCCATTAAATTTGTAAACAGTAATTGCCGCATTACACTACAAATTTTCACAGTATACAATGGACCAACTTGTCATAATTGTTTGCTAGAACTAAAATTTCGTTATCCTGATGGATCCGATCCTGTTTCTGACGTTTCTCTGAGAAGAGTTAGCTGCACCGTTCATCCCTTGTAAAATTAGCGTCTAATCAATTACATTCATTTGAAATTTCCGGCTGTCAGGCAAATATCCGTCTGCCCTCGACACTCGCCTCATATTTACAAATCTAATTCTATTACAGTTCATCAGGAGTATTCTCGTTCTTTGAGATTAAAAAAACATATTGACAGCTTGAACGCATCCTTCAGTTATGAATAAAAATAAGAAATGAAGACGAGTCTGCAACAGTTCCTATTTCAGAACGTAGTAAATGCCGACTGAACAGTGAGGGAATACATATTTATATTAATAAAATACGCACGGTTACACAACATAATTAAAACAGCGGTGGCCGGCGTTGTGTTGTAGACAGATTGCTGTCATGTAAATATGGCTCCGGGCAGATTTAATTAACAATCTGCATATCGAAAATAATGTGAGATAGCCACGCTTGGTTAGCATCTCCCCCTAATAATTCGAGCGTCCACTCTCGCCATAATCTAAACTAAACGCGGAGTTGGCGGACAAAATCAATTAATCGCTTTATTTAATCGGCTGCCGATTATCCTTTTACTCGAAAAATCGCACGTAAATCACGACGAATCGGCTTAGTAAAAGTCGTATATTCGCGGAATGGCACCTGGGTTTGATTTCGTACACAAAATAAAAAAGATTTAAAAGTTATAAATGAGTCAGGTAAAAATCCCACAATTGATAGTCGCTGGGGATTAGAAGAGATGGCGCTGCGTGCACAACGATCATAAATTACAGGACTAAGTTAATCCTGTTATGAGAGCCGATCCGGTTAACTGCCTCTGCTATACCTATGTTCAACAAGCTCGTGTGTGTCTGTCGAATTTCGGACGAGAGGATTTTCGAGATTGAGTTATGGAGCGGAGGGGCGGAAGCGGCGCTAAATGCGCCATGTGCGGACACACAGACAAAAACTACAAATTGACACCAATTATCATCATCGTAAAAAGAGCAATTTTTTTAATTTAAAATAAACGTCGCGCAACGGTGTCCCACTGTACCCATAAAGTACTTCCATATTTTATTTATACCATTTTTGCTCTGCATCCTGCGGCATATTTCCTTCAAGCTCCCCTCCTCCACTCATCAAAAGACCATGCATACAAACACATGCCCGGAAAAGTATAACGGGCGCGTTTATGAATTCCACATGAGCGTCCCGACGCCGGCCGTCGTTTGAGGAAGGTTTCGCATGCTCGGTTAAGTATTTGTCATGCTATGTTTTAATTAAGCACATATTTCGCGACAAGGAGCCAGGTAAAAGCTCGACGTATATGCTCAAAGCGGAGCGCAAGGGTCGCAACAACTATGCAACAACATCAAAAGCTCGAAAAACGAACAGAATTCTAGGGACATCTCCACGTAACCCTCGTGTGCGTGCGTTTAACATTGTTGGACGCGAAGGACAGTCCCTTATTTTTGATCGAATTCAAAAATAATTATTGAGAGATGGCATGTAAATTTCAAGATAGTTTAAAGATGTAATTCAACCAGAATAAATTTGGAGTCCCTTGTTAATAAAATTAATGCTCTTCCACGAAAGACATAAATGTTTTGACGGGAGAAATCGAGGGGTTAATGAGGCTTTTAGGGTTGATTACGACAGAATCATAATAGGATGTGTTGTGTGCAGGCACAGTTAAACAAGTGTGGTTTTGAATTCCAAACAATACACGAAAACGAAAGCACACAACTGGATCTGACTGTCTTTACGCGGACTTTTATTACACTGATGACCGTCAATAAACAAATCTAGTCTGAAAATCTGAAATTATGATTCACAAGCTGCGTGGCCTGTTAATTCCTCTTCACCGATGGCTCAACATCGGCCAGTTGTCCGTCTGGTCGACACGGCAACAGATGGTGCTACAATCGACGCTAATATACAAATTACGGTCGCTGCGTTGATGTATTAGATTATACAGCCAGCCAAATTATCCTTGACTATCTTTGAAGCGAAAAGATAGTCAATTGTAGCAAGTTACAACCCTCAGAATTACACGAGTAAAGTAAATTAACCGTATCTTTGGGTGAGTGAGTGCGATTTCCGTCCAAGTGTCACTTTTGGTTTTAAACGGCCCAACTTCACGTCGATGCATTATTTGGAATGCTGCACGTTTTGATACATTAACGTGACGGTTTGGCTTTATGAAATCAATCAGTGTGCACCATATTGGCCGACTACTGCCTAATTGCCTTAATTTCCACAAGCGCAACTGATGCGCTCTCTCGTGTACATTTTTAAATTTCCACCTGCGTGTCGCTTATTGAATTTGCATTAGGCTAATTTCAAATCGATAAGTGGAATTAGCGGAATGAAAGTCCCAAATCATCGAATAACACAATTGGGACGATGTGCTATCATGCACTTAAAAAATATTTCGCAATTGTTGCGAAATCCCAGAAGTGGGGCGTTGTGATGCTCCATGCAGCAGTGCTAGAAATCTTCTATTTGGACGATGAGTTGTTGAACTCTAAAATATTTAAACAAGAAGTAAATCATAAACAACAATAACAATTAAGTAATACATTTCAAATTTATCAAAATATATTAACACATCTATTTGAAGTAGGTAGATATGTACCTATTTAAAGATTTCCAAATGCTTTATCTATTATTAAAAAATATGAAAATTTGAGTCATGCTGTGGAGTAAATTATAAAATTTGAGGTGACTTTACGAACTACTATACTAAATTTAAAAAAGAAATAAGACAGGATTGATTACGATTATTACTTCACCATCCAAAATAATTATTTTCAGCTTGTATAAACTACTTTTAACTTTAGAAAATAACTGAATAATATTGGAGAATACTATGACTGTATTTTATTAAAAAATGTTTTAAATAGACCATATTTATGATCAATTGTACTTACAAACAGCAACTAAGCAAGTTCTTAAACATAAAGTTGTCTGTTTATCAGTTTAGGATGTCAAACATTTGATACATATTGTTCATTTTCTAAATGACAAAAATGTGTGTATACAAATTCGAAGGCCACCAATGACGTTTCTTTTCAATCCGTTTTATGCCTATAAATGTATTAATAAATTTCCTTCTGTCAATAAATAAAGTCTTATACAAAACAATTTAAAGTAATTCAAACCAAGGGATGCTTTTTTTTTCAAAATATCAATCTAAGTTTGGAAGTTTAGATAAAAAATAAATGCATTTGGAGCAAAGCAGGTTACAAAATTGATGAGTGACAGGTCTGCAGTAGAAATTTTTTCCAGCTAAAAACCTGACCTACAAAACTTCCACCAACGTTCATATCGCATTTTTGACAATTTATTATTCGAAAAGCTTCACAATCCCCATGCCTTGAAAAAATTTTATTAATTGTATTTGCGTGACCACCAGTCAAATCTAATCTTTAAATAACCACAATATCCATTTACACCACACGAAACTCATGAATCCATTCAATTCCATTAAAAAAAAAGTTCATTTTTGTACAAAAAAATGTCCAAGTTTTATTATTTCGTTAAAAATCAATCATTCAGCAGCACACAAAAATAAACCAAATTAATAAATCTGCCCTGATTAAATCGCACTCCCAATCTAAATCCTCGAAAGGTTTTCCATGTCTCGAACCTCAAATAAACATTTCATTTTGCCCCCGATTTAATTTAAATAATGCAACAACGAGGTAAAAAATAAAAAAAAAATGTGTTCTCGTCTCACCCCTCCGACAGATCGTAACACCTCTCCATCACCTAACTATCAAACATTCCTTCTGAGAATAACCTTCGCCAACGTCCGCCTCCAGGAGGAGATACGTTCCGCCTAGAGCCCGCCCCTGCCCAATAGCGTCCGATCGGTGGCGAGGCGTCGCGACGCCACCAGAGCACGTGATCGTGCCACGTGCCTCCACCGCGACGTCGCTACCTCCTAGGGCAGGGCTCATGATCACGACTTGTTAGTTTCTTTTGGATGGGAGAGGGAAGCGGACACGTGAGATAACGGCTGAGAGGACTAAAAGGCGGAGACGAGGACGAGAGGAAATTACAACTAAATCGGGAAAGATTTACAACAATTTAGGAAACAATACAGATAGACGAGGGATTCTATGTTATCGTACGAAGAAACAACTTAAGAAACTCTAAAATTGTCTAGTCTGATTAAGTTATTGTGAAAAACTGTTTGAACCAGCAGATTATGTAAGTACCTGGCTAACTTGCCTATGGCTAGTTTACTTGAAAAGAATCAAAAATTTGCTCATCAGATTCCATTTTATAAGTTGATGAGCATGATTTTTAAATTTCGGGGTTTCACTTTGCCTGGCCGACAGTTTTATAATTTGAAAAACCTTTTAACAATAGCTGTTTATGTAATGAGTACATAATTTAGGTCTTTGCGGACGAGCCCTATAGTTTATGGCCGAGCGAGCTTGCAAGCAAGACCAATAAATAGGGCAAGTCTACAAAAGCCTAATTCTGTACGAACTACATACAGGCTTTATGTTCGTATGTAGTAAAAACATTTTTTTCTGAAAATGGAGCCGATAATGAAGAGCGAAAGTTGATTTTTCCTACGACCCCATATCAAAGTGGCATTTTCCACACGGTTATATGACTCTGAAAATTGTCGATTTTGTACATCCATTTACGAAAGTAAAAGTCACTAGTGTGATAAGAATATATCCGTACAGACCTGCCAAAATTGACAGTTACATATTTTGAAATACAAATGTAACTCGTGAATTTTGTCTCAAATATCTAAACGATTTACTGTGAAATAACATACATAATGGTAAAAATAAATTTGTAAGGTCGTTTCTGACAAGTCATTTTTGACAGGTCTGTGCGGATTTATTCATATCACACTAGTGACTTTTACTTTCGTAAATAGATGTACAAAAAGATGAATTATCTAACTATGTAGAATACGTCACATTTATATGAGGTCGTAGAAATATGACATTTAGAATAGATAAGAAATGAACTATTGTCAAGACTTATCATTTCTTTCTGTTGATGAAAGTCGTAGGGAAAATAGTGTACATAGCTCGTCGGAAAGTGTATTTCTTTCACTTGTGTAATATCTGCACTCGGCTGGCCTCGTCCATCTACATTCACACTCGTGCGAAAATGGTCACTTTTCGTTCTCGTTATATAAACATTTATTTCCCGCCTAGGAGCGAAAGTGTTTCATTCATTCATACCAATTGTTTCTTTTCGTTCTCGACTTTTTGACAAAACATCCTAAAACCGCCTCAGCTGCGCCTTCTTGAATCGTACAGCTATTATTAATAGCAAGACGTTGCAAATTGGAGACGAAGGTACCAAAAATACAAAAGTTACAGTAAATAGCGTTCGTTTGTGAATTATTTTTTTATCTGACAGTTTGACAGCGCGCCAACTAGATTAGTCTTTAACCTCATTAAATTAAAAATTATTTATTATTTATTTTATTAATTGGGGCTTTTATAAAAAATGTAATTCAAGTCTCATCACTAAGATGTCAATAGGTACTTCTCTTGGAGCCTTAAAAGACTCTCAATAGGCTCCTCGGCAGTAATGAAACATTTTCGTGACTCTTATATAAGTAGATATTCTTGAAAAAAAAAGAGGTTTGGAGTATTAAAATTTGTGATGGTTTCAAAGTGTGCTGCTTTTAGTGTTATGATTACAAACTTTGTTTATATTTGAAGTGTAAGTGAAAAAAACTTAAATCGTAGATCAAATAGAAGAAATACCTGAAATAGCGTCAAAAGCTAAAAAATCTCTTCTTCCTACCAAGCCCAAAAGTGTGTGTGAAGAAACTTACAACTTAAATATTTGACACTGACAAGCGGCCGTTTAACTTTATCATTACGGAAGCCGTCAATAAAGAGCCACTCCATGATCGCTAAACAATTTCGTAAACCAAATGATTTTATATTCGAACATAAAACCATTTTTTAAACCAACTTCTGTCTATATCTACACAATTTTTAATGTTTTAAAACAACAATGTTTAATGTTTTAAAAATGGTGGATGCGCCGGATCCAAATATTGTGCTTCTATTTAATTTAAATATTTGATAATAATTAACTTCTGAGAAATTTAGGACCTGCTTACACAATAATTTACCTAATTGAAATTAAGACAAGGCAAAGGAAAAATACATTTGTTTCTAAAGTTTTGTGACTTTACATCGAGCCCTTAAGATATACAGGTTATTTGGC
Source organism: Gnatocerus cornutus (assembly GCA_029298725.1). NCBI lineage: Eukaryota > Metazoa > Arthropoda > Insecta > Coleoptera > Tenebrionidae > Gnatocerus > Gnatocerus cornutus. The sequence continues at coordinate 9,022,018 of CM055516.1, forward strand.
TGCTGGTGAGCCTTTTGGCCCTTTCAGCACTGAAATTAAATTAATCTCTCAACTAATTTGACGGTTGGTGACATTTGATTGGTGAAAAGCGATCAGGTGTCATTTGAACATGATCTTAAGTATTTAATCGAAATTAAAGGTTTGCGTTAGCGTCTGTAAACCGGCCCCTTATGTAAGAACAGTTTTGCGATTCCAGATCAAAATTCAAACAAAGTCAATGTTACGATGTTTTATTTTGGTTTAATTCTGAAAGGTTTTGGTGAAATCTTTTTGAAGCTAAAATAAATTGATTAGTTTAAAAAAATGTTTATCGTAAAATATAAATACAACTGACGTAAAAGTTTTTAGCTGAATCGCTAATTTCCAACAAAAAGTCTGTTCTTAAGGAATGAGCCCGTAGCAAGAGTAAGTTTTCTAAGACTTAGGGCTTTATAGTGATGCAAAAATTGACGTTTTTAATGAAAAATAATAATATTATAAGCAAACTGGAATGGTTATAAACTAAGTGGTAACGTTCCAGTAGCAAACAACATTTTTCCTAGCACTATCTATTTACCAAACACAACTAAAAATTTCTCAAAATATTTAGTGTCGGCCTGCCTGTGTATACAGGGTGTTAGGAACCTTAACAGCCATAGCAAAAGAGATGATGGAGGCAGCCGTGAAAAAAAATATTTCCAAGTTTTTTCAGGTTTGCATTAACCGCTGAAGAGCTGAAAAGATTTATTTGTCACTAATTAGAGATCAATTTGCAAAAAAACACCGATTTTCAAATCAAAGTCATCCTAGAACATTTTTTGATTAACGTCAAACTGACAGATTATTTTGTACCAGTGGCGTAGTTGGTTAAAATTGTAAAAAATAACTCATTTGTCACACAAGTCGTTGTTATGGCAGTTACATGTTTGTAGGTATTGTTAAAATAATGGTCATTTAGAACATTTATTAAAAATTAGTTTTCTCTTCGTTTTTCACATAAACTTCCAGTACTTTGATTAGCCATTGCTCTATGGCTGTAACGTTACCTAACACCCTGAACTGACCTGACCTGACCTGACCTAACACCCTGTATAAAGCGGAAAGGTGCATTTCATACCAAAGAAGCTTTCCAAAGAAGCAAAGAAGCTTTTGTGTTGCGTGTTGCTTAAAATTTTAGAAATTTCCAGTTGCTTTATACTTATACCGCAGCAGTCCCCAACAAGCAAGAGCAACAAAAGAGAGTTTGTCTAAACTAAACATGTGGATGCAGAACATAACTTTGTAACTGCTACAGAGTGATGAAAAAAACGCCCATGAAGGATAGTATGTACCATGTCCTTGCTCTAAACCTATTCCTTTTCACAATATGAATTTTTTTCAAAAGAAAAAACGGACACTTTCTACTAAAATTTAAATTTCGACAGTTTCCGTAACTAAGCAACTAATATTAAAAACTTTACAATGTTGCAACATCAAAACATTTTCTACAAAGCCAAGAAATAGTAGTATTTTTCAAAGATTAAGGAAGTTGATTTAAAGAATGTTTTCCATTGTTTGAGGGAAAATATCATGAACTGTAAAAATCTAATCTCTAGCAATGACATTGTTTTAAAAATTTTAACCAAACAGAGTTTAATCCTTTAAAAAAAAAGCTTCTATTTGGGCTTTGGAAAGAAGTAGTTCCAACATGATAGGTAACATGGGCAACTTTTTTCATCACCCTGTATAATTAAGTACTTATTAATAAAATAAAAAAATATACCTACCTACGTTCGGTTTATAAAAAAAAGTTAAACTAAGACTAAAAACAAAATAAAATAGAACAGTAGTTAACTAAAGACTTGCAAGAACCAACAAACAATAAATCTAAATTTTCCAATTGCACTAAAAACTGAAGAATTTCGTCAAAAACACAATTTGCTTCACTAACTTAACTTAGCTTTTGCAAAGAGATTGTTATTGCAATTTTATAAGCAAGCTTTTTAATATGTGAAATCCCATTTACAGCGACAAAAATGGCCTACTTGTGTTCCCGATTTTAATACCCACCGTACAGTTCAACAGTGGTCGTTAAAATTTGGGAAGAAACTCGGTTTTAAAAAAAAAAGTTCCTCTGCCACTAGTAATTATATTAGTAAATTATTGTGCCGCGGTTTTAAATTGTTACCTCCCACTTTTCTACCACGTAATAACGTGCGTTCAAAAAAACGAATCAAGCCATGCAACATACACTAGGAAAAATTTTATGGGAGACCTGATTTTTTTTTAACCAACGGTATTGGAGAGGTAGTAATTTTAATTCCTGGTCCATTGTAATTATTAAATTAAAAATACCGTGTGTACCTAAAAAAGAAATTTTAAATAAAACGCAACAAAGTTATTGCCTACATTCTATTCATTCCCTCCCCCAAAATCTGAAAATCCTGTTAATTTCATGACAAGTAACAATTCGCAAGGCTTAGAACGTAATTGTAACCCGATTATACAGGCTCCCTTTGATCACGCCGCCACATTTGACAACCGATACCTGCTTGTGCAGGACAGGTTGTTTTCGTTACAGTTTATTAACATTGCGTTACAACACTCCATTACCTGGTATAGGATTTCAATAGATTCAAACGCCATCGGGACTGAAACACAATTTCAGGAATTTCCCTTTGATTCGACAATATCATACCATCGGCAGCCACCACCGTTGCTGCCGACAACACACAGAGACGTACATCCCTCGATAAATATTTATCTCATAAATTTTCATAAACACGCACCGAACGGCATTAATACTTCACGTGATTACGGATCCACCGAAAAAAAAGGAACGTAATCGGCTTTACCACGAAAAAACGACACCGCCCCCGCATCCCTCGAAACAAATGAGCATCGTCCGCCTCGGCCGAAAAACGGTCGTTAGTTGCCATAATTACTGTTGCTAATTACTGATTTTTATCAGTGCACGTGCCATAAAGCCGTGGTATTTTTGCCGGCGGCGGCGATGGCCCAACAATTATGATTCAGCATTGCATGCTTAACCCTTTATTGACTGCCGTTTATCATGACACGTCAGGAGCGAGAGATTCGCCCAGTTTTGGATTTTAAGCGAGGGATTAATGAGCGGGGGAAACGGACGAAGGGACTTTCATAAAACAAATGTCGATTTTCATGTACAAATTGGCAACACTTGCTATCCTAGAACTCAGGCTAAAGCAAAAATCCCGCCAAAAGAAGCTTTGAAATTGGACATTTCTTGGTAAATTTGATTTAATTTTTATGAGCTAAACCAAAAATATCCTCTTTAGAGAGAACTAATTTAAATATCCCACGCATCATCATTAAAATTTTTGTTGATGACGTTTGAAAATCGCCGTCCCCATTCCACCACCCGCAGAAAGGGTGGTATAATTGAACGTACTTCACATTTGATAAAAGCAATTATTTACGCTGTATGTTGATCCTATTTATGCATAATGATGCAAATAACAAATAAATATTTGCTCGCATGAAACATAGCGTAAATACATAGATCACCCAAATCACCCAATTAATTATTGTTAATTTGAAACGCAAATACCAAATTACAACAAATCCAATTTGGTCGCTAATGAGTTTAAAGCAAACATTGGTTCTCTACCTTCAATTATGCCAACTGAATAGCAAAAATCCCCTAATTGTATGCAATCAATTCATGTATACAAACAACGCTCGCGTTGTGCATATCCATGGTTCGTGACGTCAAATCTATTGAACCTATCAATCAGTCCGTCTTGTCCGTCCTTTTCCAAACAAACAATTTCCAACATACACGACTGAGATGGAGATAATCCAACGGCACAGACACACGATGGCTGCGGCATGTGTTCAGGACCATTTCAGGAGCTTCAGGATATGACCAATTGTTTATGACATGATTCTAATTGGCCCCAAGTCCATCTCGCTTCCACCTTCTGTCATCCCTTTCCTTTCCTCTCGCTCATTTTAATTCCTATAATCTGTTAATTACCGAAGCTGGCATGTGCCATGGATGATTTCCTACTCGCATTCGTCAACTTTCGACGGCTTCGATAATTAAAAATACAATAGGCAACGGTGGCGGCTGTGGTCAATGAGGCATAATGTGTAATTTTAGAGTTACGGCCAATTCACGTCGCGGTTTTTATCTTCGGTGGCGTGATTCCGACGGTTGGACGAGCGCCAGGACAAGACAAACACGACCATAAATAGACAATGTAGAGCTATCTGGTGGTGCAAATGTTCATTCTGACACCACGACTGACCCTCGAATATATCTCGGGGTGACAGTGCAGTTATCGCCGACCCCAGCATGCCACCGGACGGACACATACCGCCCCAGCTGAAGAGATATTCAAAATATAAATACCTAGCTATTCATCATCAGCTAGCACATTCTGCAAAGACAAGATACACAGAATTTTCCAAAGCAACAATAGTGAGACCTATCAACATGGTACCATAATGCAAAAAAAAATGACCATATGTAGTATTTTTCAGCCTAGATTCATTTATGTTTCCAGCGTCCATAGGTCGTCTTCATCTCGCTCAAGAGTAATCTTTATCTGTTGCAAACTCTCTTCCAACACATCTCCGGTGTTCGAGGGTGGTTTCCATTCGCTTTCGGTTAGTTTTATCGTTTATGGTTTCCGATCCATCCATTGTCCGCCGCTATGTGCTATGATGACGATCTTAACTGTAAGCTTTTGAGGCTGTCGAACTTTCTCGCGTTTACCAAACCAAAACAGATTCGTCGAATTTCCTGACAGTGTTTATGTGTGCTATCTTATCGTCGGAACTTTTTATTCTATTCTGGTCCGTCGTGGAGACAAACGGGAAATTTTTCATCGAGAATTATTGTCGATTCCTGTTTTTTCGACGACTGCTATCGCTCGTTGCGGAAATTTGAAATTAAAAATATTACCAGCTGAGAGAGATAACTGTTTTAAAGCGTCATAAAGCGGACAATGTGATTGTTTGTCGAAGGTTTGGAAGTCGTTAGGAAAAAAAAATAAATTTGGCAGACGAGCATGTTCAAATCTAATCATTTCTACGCCGCATCAACAATTCCTCCGACGCTGAAGTTTGCACATTACCCGCAATTAGAGGTTATACCTGTCTGTCTGATTTGATATTCAGTTGTTACATTAATTCTGTTCAGGGATTGTTGTATAGTTGCAATTGCACAAACATGCCTTAATTAAATTATTATCGATTATGTTTCCTCTCGACTGAAATTATGACAAAGACATAGTTAGTAGCTATAAAGGAATTTTTGCTATTCCTTTTTCATCTTCACCTTTCGATGCACTTCTAACCAAATTAAGCTCATGCACGCTTCCATGAACTAAACTAATAAAGACTTTTCAATACTTGCGCATTACATGATCATAATTACGTCGACAAGTTCGATCAAGTTGGTTGAGGTACAGTATATGCAAAGGTAGAGCCAAATCGCGTTAGACTTAACCACCCAAGGGAATAATCTAATTCCGTCAAAGGTTCCTCGGTTCAAACTGCTAACTTTGTTATTTTAGTGGAAAAAAGTTAAGCAACACCTTCTATATAATTGCATCGTATTGCCTCAGGGGACGGTTGTAAATCATGGTCGCTTTTTCCGATTTATTTGGGGGTGTTTTTTACGTGGACAATCGCTGACCGTGGCGTAAGCATTCCATTAAGGGCTGATCCTAGCATGAATCAAGTTAGCCAACACTCCCCGATGGTCCACCAGCAGGACACACGATCCTGCCGCAGGTATCGTCAAGGGGGCAGTTAGAGAAACTCGCCATAAATCCAACAGTCGAAATGGAGAGGATTCCAAGGCGAAACCAAGGGGCACAATTATAGATTAGAACTAAGACATTTTACATTAAAAAAATTAAAAACTGCAGTGTGATAAAATATAGCCCAAATAGCCCAAATAGCACAAATAGCTTTATTACTTTCCCCAAGTCCAAAGTCTTAGTTTCCCTTAGGAACTAATTGCATATTTCATAACATTTCGGCCGGAAGTTGCACGCCCAACTTAAACATTAACACAATATTCACATCTACTCTTATCAATAATTAACCGGCACAGACCGTCTTGAATTCACCCTTGCAAGTTCGACCGTGGTTTTGGAGTTTTCGAATAAATCATCTTAGGTTCGAGTCAAACTCGATGGTGCCGTTATATCATATCGAAAAAAAGCCAAAAAGAAAACGATAGAATACAAAGAAAAAGCATCAAATGGTCATTGTAAGACGAAACCGCGCCGGCTACATCCTGATAACAGAAAACTTCCAACAGATCTGCCAACATAAATCATAAAGTTTGTGCAAAGAGCACACGTTGAATACTATTACCGAACCCTTACCGACGAGGATACGGAATGATAAAAAGCTGTTTTATGACTGGTGTGGTGGCGGTGGACCTAAAGAGGAGATGATGAAAGTATGGTAAAATTATTTGTTAATATGTTGATAATAGACAATTTCAAGAAAATATCCCGGCGCATCCACCAAAATAAAAAATAAATATTAGCTAGTATTAGATGTGCCTAATCGTTTAGAACATTGAATTTGGTAAAGAAACGCGCCGTTTGAACGAATTGAGTCGTTTTAGAAGGAGGAATTCCGTCGTCCGCAATTCCCTCGCACATCTTCGCGTTAACGCTTTGCCAACTCGTCTACGGAGGTATATAACAGGGCCATAATGTGTGTGTGCTCCATTTTGGCCATTATCCGCGCGTTATGAACCAGAAGTGCGATAGCAACACAAAGGAAATGACGTCACACGCCCATTGACTGCTCTCTGTGTTGGATTGATTCCTAATCGATCACCAATACGAGCTGTCAGACCGACATTCACCCGAGCTTATCTTTATAAATGATGCTTGATGTTTTCATAATGATCATCAGGACTCGCTTTCCCGAACCGACAGCAGCTTATCTATTTATTACACCGACGGAACGGTTTATTACCTTCAACAGAAAAATCGTTACACACACGTTTTGCCTCCTCGAGAGAGTTTGATTTAGACGTCGGGTTTCGGTTAAATAATGCACTGCGGCTACAATGGGCATTGTGAGACCATCCGGGAGATCCCGCGGGATTTGCGGATTAAGTTGGAGGCCATTACTTTGACGGTAGAATATCGACGATGCCGGACGTTGCGGTCGCCGGCTGCGGGCACTTAGGACACAACAAGAAAAATTACCCTTTGAGGAGCCAAAGAACCCGCATCTAATTCCGAAAAAGGGACTCGGAGGTAAAAACGACGTTCATTTGATCTCTTCTGCAAATAAGCTTTATCTACAATCAATCTTAACACGAAGAATCTAAACAGACCAGCTCTAATTTTTTCTAAATATTTAAAATGAAATTTAGTGGTAGGGAGGAATGGTTGGCTGGCCACATTCGTGTTGGTCCATAAAAACTGTTATTAAAAAAATAAATCTCCCTTATTCCAGTTACTTATTGTGCGTATGTGTTTGTTTTATGGGCTATTGCAAGTTCCAGTATTGGTACAAATTGCCCCAGTACATGTGAAAAATAAATATAAAGCGCAATCTGTCCGCATTCTCCCAAATCCCGGCTGTTATGTGCGAGAATTATGACGCGAGAGCTCACTACTATATCTTAATTTCTCGTGGAAATTGCTCACTACATAGGTGTTGTAAATAAATTAACTATAACCGCATGATCCTGCAAGAGAAGGCGGCTAGAGCTTTGAAAAGCGACATCCATTAAGTGAACGATTAGCGGTCATTAATTGCGCCCGAAGCCTCCGGACTTATCCAGCCTAACGACGGCAATTCGTTAACCGGAGTTTACGTTGGCTCATTACTAATCCGGCTCATATTGATTAAATTAATTCATGTCCGACTATGATTACCGAAAAAAATGTCTATCCCAAAAAGGAGGGTTGTAAAGATAAAGTCCTCCAAGTCTATCTCGATTACTTTATTATAGTGGCCGCCACAAAACTAAGCCTCGCAGCTATCATTTTCATCACCCTTAACCCTGTCATATAAGTTTCCGTTATCTGGAAGCGCCCCCTCTTCGCTCCGTTTCTCAGAAACTGAACGATCTCGACTCACAATACAACTCGAGGGGTGCCTTTGTTTGACTAAATGCTACAATTTAGAAGTTGCCAACTTGTTTGCTGGGTGAGGTTTCTATTATTGTCCTTATTAAATTCAAGTTGCCATTTGCGCCTCCATTGTTTGGGAAATCTTATGAACTATTGAATAATAACTCACTTATTGTCAGAATTTGCTCGCGAGGGGTCGACCGAGACGTTTCTTTTGCGTAATTCAATATGATTCTGCTACAGGGACAATCTCCTCCCCCAACCATGTACAAATTTTATTTTTTCGTGTAAACAGAAGAAATCGCAAAACTGTTAAAGGTCCTACATTCGTACCTAGCAGAACGTCGTCATCTAAAGTTATTTTTTCCCGACCCAGTTTCTCCTAATTTTTTCGCTGACCATGCACCCTTCAACTCCTCCCCCGCCGATCACAACCGGATCCAGCTTACTTAACACGGTTTCCGCTACATTACTCTCGTTCCATATTAAATTAACTCGCCACATCTGCATGACGCAGAGTTACCCTTAACCAAAGTGACAGGACCGTCCGACTGGAAAGAATCGGCGATCCGTGCGTCGATAAAGAGCCGTCCTCGCCTCATCCGTCGTCGCGACGCTCCAGCATCTTCAACGTCGCCTCTTCCGTATTTTTTATGATCGTCAGAAGCACCCCTTTCGAATCTTTCCGAGCGCGTTATCTGATTAGACTCGATCGTTGCGGTTGTGACTGTGTGCCTCGTCATTTGTTTCACACACATTTGTTTATGCTACATTACCCCTTGTGTCAGTTAGTGGTTGGAATTCTGTTTAGGTCTGTCGGGATTTTGACTGCTTTTTGTTTCGGTTCTGAATTGTAATCGCGTTACCGTTATGAATAAAAATGTCGTTATGGAACGTTTTGGTTTAATGAAAAGCGACATTATTGGCAGCGATGCCGATACAGATCATCCCGCTCCTCGCTAAAGAACACGTGGCAAAAAGTAACGTAAAAGACCGATCAGGTACACGTTTAAAAACAATAAAATCAGTTTTCAGAGGTGCAAAAGGGTGGGAAACGTTCAAAAGTCACTGGACGGGGGTGCAGTAATGACGCGATGGCCGTGTGTTTGTTCGAGCTTAAGATAATTGTTAATTTATTCATAGGACAATCCCACAGGACTACACATGACGTCACTGGCCAATTACGAGAATATCCTTGCTGGTGCGATTAGATTAGGCGCAATTAAAAAAGTTAAATCCCCGATTTTAAAAGAGCATTTTGTACGCTGTTACCGGAAAAGTCGGAGTTGCTAGCCAAACAAAAAGTGAATATGATTTTCCAGCGCTCTCCTGCGACCCATTCCAAGAGATCAAATGAACAAAGGCAATGTTAAAAGTAGGACTTGGCGTTTTGTGTCACTTATAATTAGTTATTTTAATTATTATTGACAGAGTCACTGGCATGTTTGAAATTCAAAAGTCTGCTTCGACAGCATTTTTACTATTATTGTGGAAGTAAAAGAGAAACCAAAAATGTGATTTAATATTTTAAAATTGTGTATTTTATCAGTGTAGAGTCTCGCCTTAAAAAAGCGACTGTAAAGCATTTGGCCATTTGTTTCTCTGTGTATAAAGCCGAAGCTCATCTCTCTTATACATATTCATAAAAAGCTTTTTTCCATGTCTAGAGTTGGGCGATTTTAAAAAACGAATCCACGTTTAACAAACACAACTTTGAAATTTTAATCACGAAAGTTCAACTGCAAGTTAAATTGAACCAAACAGCCAAAACAAAACGTGTCGAATTTAAAAAACAAGCGTCATTTTCGTCAATGCGTTATCTCGAAACAGCAACGGAAACGGTCGTGAAAACCGTCGTGTTTTTTAAGATTCCGCCCGCACTTTGCATAAATATAAACAGGAAATAATTCTCATTAACAATTCCGAGATAAATGCGAAGACGGAGGATGTCGACTTCAATAATTGAGACGTCGAGCGTCGCCAGCTCATTTCCTGGATTTTTCTTTTTTGGAAAAAAAATCGTCGAATAGGTTAATTAACCTGGCTGCATTTTGAATAATTGATGGTTCGACTGTTCATCCTCCGATCGTCAATAGTTAAAGAGGACGAGTTGCGGCCCGAAGGACGACTGAAAGGATTAATGCGGAGGGCCCGGAAGTGGATATGCTTGTTTGACTAATGCAGACACAGAACTTCGATAACTTCGGGAGACTTGGTGTTTATAAGACGTGGTTATCGACCAAGATAACGAACACAACGTCCACATGCAGATGGCGTGGACACGACGATACCGCAACGGCCTGGAGACAAATCGCAACCAGATGTTGCATGTTTTACACTTGTTGGTTAACGAAGAAACTTGTGCAATTTATTACGGGCTTTTTGTTCGAATTGATTAATTCGAAGCGGGGGAGGAGGCCTAGACTGACCTCTCGGCGACACAATCCGCTAACTTTGAACATACGTGATAACTGTAAAATACCACACAACTTTAGTTGGCATCGCATATGCAGTCGGCGTATAATTTCGCCTTTTTCTGTCACAACGAATGTTTCTCCCCGCGGTTAATAAATCGAGTTTTCCAAGTCCATAAGTCATCTTTATAAACAAGCGGCGAATTATTCCGCGCACAATCGCCCGCAACCAAATACTTTGAGCTGTTATAATTTAGTTGGGGTTGTCCGGCAAACTTTGACTAATCTGGTCGACGTGCTCTGGATGAAGACTCGCCCCGACAGTGATGTATACGTGTCGTCCGATAACATCTCGTAGATGTTTCTTTTCCACATATTAAATCAAATGTCCATTTATTCAAAGCTCGCCGCGCCGTCTGTGTATTTTTCCCCTTCGACGACGGACGCATTGTTGCGTCGGAGAGAGAATCGCAGATATCCTTTGACACGGCAGAATATTAATGAAATGTTGTATACATATTGACCGAGATAACAATGTTCCTAAACAAAGTTGGCCTACACGATGGAACGTTCTAACTTCTAGGACAAAAGCCTCGACAGCCGTATACACATACAGTTTGCTGGGATATCGCGTCAAATGGGAAAGGAAACCGAGCCCATTCAAGCCGCACACTTCCTTCGCAGGAATGTCGATAGGATTGAGAGAGTGATGGAAAGACATTGTCGCGGTGACAAGAAGCGAAAGGGTGACTTTTACATATGATGCATATTCAACTCTCCGACTGACACCCGTGACTTTTTAAACTAGGAAATTAATTTTATCGCGAAAACAATCTGTACATCCACCATTTTACCTCGAAGAAGTTGAAATTTTTTGAATAAACTTGATGCCATGATCTTTATGTGTTCATGTTATATAAAGAAAGTTTCTCTTGTTCTTTTTCTCGTTTTTCCTCGGCCATCAATTCCGCACGCTTCCAGCACATGCATATATGTATTCTGGTGCACCTCCGGCCGGTTTGGTAAGCCGTTCAAGTCCTTCTTTATCTTACTTTTTCCATTTCCGGCTTGTTTTATTCAAAGCGAGCTTTCGTTGAGCTTTTATCGTTCCAAGGTGATTCGCACCTTTCCAGCGCCCGATAACAGTTCCATTGTGTCCGAATTTATATCGCTCGTTTATTTCCCAATTAAACCAATGCAATTTCGTTGTGAGAAGAACTTGTGTAGTTTGCTGTCAGATCCCAGCAACATCCACGATAACGGCAACGTCAGATATTACAATGCTTGCGGATGACACGAGTTGCCACAGAAGCGATGCCCTCTGGCGACAGCGGCTGCAAACTCAAGTTCGAAAGCTTTGTCCAAAAGCGGCTCCAGAGAGAGGTAAACACGACGTGCGGTTTTCATATATGTATGTGTGCAGCTTCTGAAGGATAGCCCTCAGCTTTGTGCAATTAATTTTAGAGCAGAGAGAGAAAAGTGGACAACGAGTAGAAAATCCCAAGGATTTATGCTCGCGAAGATGCAGATAACACTTGTCTCGGTTAAGTGTTAAACGAGAACTTAATTCTGGACGAGTTACGCTCTACCTTACAGCTTGCATAATATACATAATAATTAAATCCCCGTCCCATTTGGCAAAGTTCGCTATCAGCTCCCACCTCCACCGTTGATCTGCTAAAGTTTTCCCGTGTTAGGCGAGATTGTGCATAATTCATGTAGCTATCTTTCACAGATAAGCCATTGTTGTTACAAGTTTTAAGATCTCACTTTACTCCGGAGGATATTTTCAGAAATGTTTGAACCGCTACAGAAAGTTTACTTAGGATGTGGCGACGATGCTATTACAACATTTATAAATTAAAACCTACTAACATCAAAAATATCCCTGAGAAATAACACACAGAGCACTTCTTGATTGTTTATCTTGGCGCTTCCACGATTTTTCACATTTGATTGTACCTAGAAATTTAAACAAGCAATAAAAAACCCCAGTTCTTTATTTAGCGCCGTGCGTCGTGCTAAATGTTCCATCACCGCGAAAAATGACTATGATATTTCTCGCAATGTTCTCTTATCAACCGTCGATATTTTCTCTGCAAGTGAAGACATTTCAGGCGTCAGAATGGGGCCCGAGCAGCGAAGATAGCGCTAATGTGGCCAGCTGACAACTCCCATGCACCTTTATAAATAACCATCATTAAGCTCTTCTTTGAGAACTCTTCGATAGCAAAAAATGCAAAAACATCGTTTAATTTAAGGGCGTTGTAACCCCATCGATTGTTGATTCTCCTTATTACCATATTAATTGGACATTTGGTAAGTTCGCGACAATGTCGTGACAAACAGCTGTTACCAGAACCGTTGACCGGAAGAGGTATTAAAAAAGCAAGAGGGCGTCGACTCCGGGACACAGGAAGATTCAAAGTTGAGATTTTAGGTGGAATATGCATTAAACATTGCGATCGAAAATAAATCGGGCGTCCGTCGAGACGCCGAAATATAAAATTGCCACTCGCTAATAATGTCATCGTGATATTATAATGAAATTACAATGAAATCGGAAAGGTCATTCTTGCCAGTAAAGTTCCTGATTAAATTATAAGGGCAATAAAGAGAAAGGTTATACCCCTCCGACGGCAATTGACAAGCTGAAGAAAGGTTAATATCGGACATATATTGCTTTGAAGGATTGGGGGAACCACCACAACAGGTATTTTTTTAAGAGTGAAAGTCGTTAACATATCAGTTGAGTGTTTTCAAAATTTTCATCGCGTTTTTGCTGCAGCTAGCTTAAAAATAACCGCCGTGCCAGCTTATAAAACGGTAAATAAATAAACGCCGTACAGTCGTTTGTCACGTGCGGAATCATGGCCGTTTAAACAAGGTAGTGACACGTGTAAAATATGCACAAGCACACGTATCACACATGTATGAGTAATGTGTTCAATATTTACCGAAATATCGCAGCCATCACCACCGTAACCTCGTCCACCATTAAAATATTACTCGTCAAAAACCCCAACGTGGTTTAACTTTTAAATTTTACACGATTTTTGCAAAATTCAAAAGCAAATCTCTCAGCGTACAATGTTTGTTAGTTGCGGTTTCTTGAGCAATGGCCCACGGATGACACTGAAGCATTATCGTGGTCAGCTGAACCTAACTGGTGGACTTTATCATTCTGCTTCCACTGCTTTCTGGTAAATAGGGCCGATTCGGCGGTGATTTGTGCCCAAATTAAGCCAACAAATTGACCGCCGCTCGGCCGACTGATAAATAAAATGCACCAGAAGCTCGATCAGAGGCAGACGCCGGAGGACGATCAATCCGAGTTCTGGAACTAAGTACCGAAGAGGGACTTTGCGGACGAGTGATTTTGGAAAATGCAGGGGCCACTGTGGCGACAGGGTGGGAAGAAATGTAATCAATAAACAAAATATTTCAAACTTCCTGAAAAAATAACGAAATATTCCATCCACAAGATCGATTTTTACGACCGTGCCCGATATTCTCTTGCAGGTGGGAAATCTGGAAGCGTCAAACTTGCGAGATTCGTTTGCATAAATTAACAATTTTGTATAATTGGTAGGGTCCCGTTAAAGCCGGGCAACAGCCCTTTACCGACTTCCCAACTTAACATCATGCCTAATTACTCCGGCAAATCCTTACGTCGAACTTTCAACATCTTATATAGCTCTCTAAACGCGCTACGAAGCTTTTTTATTTGTCTTGGCCGTGCATTTTTATGGCACGGGAGTTGATACAAAAGCTCGTAGAGTTTGTCTTAAGGGCACACTAATTCGGAGTCCTCTTTAGCAATTTCTTCTTGAAATTTTTTCGCCACCACTTGACCGAATTTCATTGTTGCACATTTTTCAAGCAATTTACCATATTAAATCCGTCCCAGTACCTTTTTTCGTGGTGTAAAAATTTAAACAGTACCGATGCCAATCCGCACCCTTGTCACGATCCTTTATCGATTTCTAAAGAATTAAAACTGCCGATTTAATTCCGACACATGGAATTATTTACGTTGTCTCGTCCCCGGAGTTCGCTCGGTATGCACACAACATGATGAAAATCGTAAGGAATCTTGAGAAAAAATTGGATCGGACTTCATGTTTGATTAATTCCGATTATTTTTTCAGTTTATGTGAAAAACGGCCTTTTCGTCGAATAAAAATCCAATATAGTCCGTAGTATAAATTCCCGTAAACATTCATCACGTTTCGATGGTAAATTCCGATCAGTGATCTTATAAACGTGCGAAATATAAAAGAATGAAATCTCAGGCGGTCGACTTATACAAACCCTAAATATTGATGTAGATCGACTGTGGTTATAATATCGTGAGAGGGTCTCGTACAATCCGTGACGATAACAATAACCCAATAAGAAAACTGCTTTAAATGAAGTTTACTGACGAAAATCCGTTTAACCACTTGGAAATCTTCTACATTGGAGCCATTTTAATTGTCACTTGCCATGAACGAGTTTTACGAACAATTTTGTTTCGTTCGGGAGACGTGTTATTGTCTCCGAATGTACCCCCATGTTATACGACCGCGCAATATCATAGACAGGGAGCATATGTATATAAGAAAAAAGAATTCCATTTCAACTTTAATCTACCCAGCCGATTTAAATCTCGCGCACGTACAGGAAACGGACAGCAGATGCGATTCGATATTACACTTCGAAACGCTGTGGTATTACATACACGGTTTACGCCCTCGTAACGACACCAGCGTCGCGACGCCGTCTTCCTGTCAATCTTATTTAGAAACCATTCATATTTTACTCGTGCTTCCGGGGGATGTTTGATTGAGTGCAAGTACCTGGTAGAAAGGAAAACTGCATGATTTTAGATGAAAAATCAAAATAAAACTAGCAGATATTGAGACGCGACATTTAAAAAACAATAAATTTATTATTTCACGCCTGTCTCAGCCCATGTCAAGTTTGGAATTTTTCGCGACTTGTCGTAAACGAGACGTGAAGCCCTCGTGATTGCCCTCATACGTGTTCGAATTTCGCAATGCGTGTGTGTAGAAACGTCGTAATTATCATCTAGTCGATTCGATTTTCTTATTTCCGCGGTCGTCGCGCATAAATCTCGAGGGAGAGATACGACGCGGCTATTAGGGGAATAACAAGCTAATAATCGTCGAGAACAGTCGAAAACAAAAGTGTGATTATCCGTTCCGAAACTGCTAACTAAGGTGGCGCGAGTTCTCTCGAATTCGAGATTTATGCGGAGGCGAGATTTCCAGATAATTCCGGACGCCCTCTTGTTTGTTATTGTTTCTCTAAATTTTAATTCGAATCGAATTCAAGCGGAGATTCAATAGGACCTAATCCAATCAACGTCTCGCATCGAATACGATTACTTAATTGCTGAACGAAACGAAAAATTTGCACGAGAGAAGGAGGTTCCTTCAAGAGATTTATCTTTTAACATCGAGGACGTTAATAAATATCCGGCCGAGTGAATGAACGCCAACAAACTTGCGATTACTGCAGATTCGAACTGCTTTATTTCTTCGTGCGTTGTTCGAAAAGTTTGTCGACAAAGTTGGACGAGACTTACGGGCGCATAAAAATTAACGCTCTCGATAATAAAGGGCAAAGTGGCTTTGGCTCTCTCGTTAAAGTTGCAAAAGCAGGTGGACGAGCGGATATCTATAGGGATCTGTTTTATCCACTCGTTGATTGTGATTGGCGTCATTTATTGCCACACACTCTTCCTGATCCTTCAAATTGTTTGACGTCCATCTCATGGATATTTCCATTTTCAAAACCCAACAAGTGCACTTAATAAGTCACAAAAACTATTTTTCTAAAAATGTTTAAAGAGCAAAAACTGGTCAAGTAAATAAAAATCGACAGATTTTAAAATGGTTTTTTAATCTTTCCATCGACGATAATTCCATTTTCATTTCGGTTTTGGTAAAAATAAAAGACTTTCTGCAATGATTTATTGGTGTAAAATACAGTATAAAATAAATTAAGCATCACAAAACTAGTAATAATAGTAATCATACGGTCTTCGGTCATTGTACCTATTCCTGTAATCTCTATAGTCCCTGTAATCCCTGTAGTCATAATCCCTGGGTGGCCTCTTCAGTTCCAACTGGACGTAGTCACTATCATACGACGATGGATACTGTTCTAACCCATCGTACCTTGGATCCTCGTATATGGTAATCTTTCTTTTCGCCGGAGGCGAGTAATGCGGTTCCGGTTCATAATAATAATGTGGGTCTTTCTTCAAGTGTTTTTCCTGTTCATATCGCCCATCTTCTCCATATCTATCAGCAGCATTTCTCCTTCCTTCGTTCTCTTTCGCGTCATAGTACTTTCTCGAATGATATCCGCGATTATTGGCCAAATCCTTTTCATATTTTCCTGCATTGTTGTAATACCCTTGTTTTCCATGATCCTGAGCGTACCTTCTGTCGTCTAGATCCGAACCTCTTTGACTCTGTTGCGCAGAGTCTCCGTACAAATTTTTTTTGTCGTTTTTACTGTACTGGTTCCCTTCGTTATCAGAATCATCGTAGAAACTCGAGGAACTCGCACTTTCATCTTTCCGGAAACTCTTGGTGTATCCTGATTTATGGTGGCCCTTTTTGTTAGCACTCTTTAGGTCACTGCCGACAGCTTCCCCACCTTGTGCTTGGTGAAACTGATCTCCAGCAAAATTCTTTTCATTGGAATGTAGATTCTTTTGCCCGTTTTCTTCATTGTATTTCCCAGCATCTTGCGCTTGGACGTGCTTCATCTCGTTATCTTTATTAAATCCTTCCGCACCTTCATAGTTAGAGATACCTTTAGCCGTGTTCAAGTCGAAGACGTTCGCGTCTTGACGCCGCCCTTCATCTTTCAGGCTGCTCACTCCGGACCGGATTATAATAGGGTCGGTATTAACAGCAGTGAGAGAAAACAACACTACCAGAATCGCAAGCATCGCGATACTAAACGGCCGCGGATGGAATTACCTCCTTTTATATCGTGTGATATGACCTTCCCGGATTTAGCATCCTGTCTTGAGAATTTCACGCTTTGATGAGGAGACACACAAGATGATGGCAAGAAAGGTCGATGCGAATTTTTTCAAACGTCTAAAATTAATTTCAAAGATGGAAGAATTTCGATACGGTCGCCCGTAAAATTGGCTTCTTCTGTAAAACGAGTGTCCGAAAAAACGGAGAGTCGAGTACGACTGAAAAGTGTCCACGTATAGGAATTTATATGAAATTGAAATATACTGAAAGATGACCTGAAGACAGATGTTTTATTTAAGATGAGACGGTGTCGCTAGGATACCGGATTCCATCACGGGTTAAGCTTGATATGCACGGTCCTACTACGTTTATTAAATTATCGACGATGAGATCAAAAACGTCGCTGGTGGTAACGGACTTTGTGTCGAATACTTGGCATAAATTGGAAATGTTTCCCAGAAAACGGTAAAATTTCTTGTGATTCAGGCTATGAAGGTCATTGGAATGCATCAGAGGTGACAATGTTGTAATATCATCCTACCAAGGACAATTATACTACGGGAAGCTTCTGTCACTACGAGTTGATTTTACACGCCATCGTCTACTTAAATTTGCTTGATTTCTACAAAAGGTAACGCAATGATCACCGACCGTACAAAATCCGCAATTAGAGTTATTTTGACGTACAAATTTACAAAACTGCGGTCGTCACAGTTGAAAGGATAGAAAGAAATTGAGAGAAATATTAGGACCGGTTTTTGACAAAATTTTAAGAATTTTGCCCACTAAAAACCACGACACAATGCCAAATAAATTTAAATCGGCTAAAGTGTAATTTCTTCACAGCTACGCTAAATTCGGTGTAAAATCCCCTCGGATTAAAATCTCTCTTCCCAGGTACCTAATTTATGAAGAGTCCCCCAATTTTTCACGATAGAATCCGACAAATTTTCTCAGCGTTTCCCGTTATCGGCCGAGGCATGTTTAATCGCCTTCAATTCGTGTCGTCGTTAAATAAACCCCCGAACGTCTCGAGTCTTCATCCTCAAATTACCATCTTTAAAACTATTCTTTATCCGCGATCATTAATCTTTCTTTATAGTCTGAGCAATTTTATGCAAAACTTGGCATTATCCTAGCGTCAGTGGCGTCTCGCGTCGAATGACGGACTTATCTCGGGGGTTCCCTCTCGATTACCGCGCAAATCGCGTGTCATTTGTTAACTCCCTGAGCGGCTGAGAAACGCACAGGTGCATCGAGGGGCAATTTGGCCAGGATTTATACGAGAAAGATCCTCGACGGATCAACTCCTACAGCGAGAAAATGAGAGAGAAAACGTCCCGATTGTAAAAATATTAATTGTTAAAGTTCGAGTCGAAAGAGGAACTCGTGGGAGCGCTCAAGAACAACTCTTGCCCGGGCACATAACTAACTACAATTTGCTCATTGTTCCGGCACCAGGCATTATCTTTATTAAGTTTTACTGCCGGGAAAGCTAACGCCGTGAAACAACACTCTACTCCGATGGTGATGTCTACGGCCGCGACGGCTTCTCTCCAGATATTTAATATTGATAATGTAACCCTTCACGGTTAACCGTTCTAATTTATTTTCGGGAAATGCGCGAGGTACATAAATCGTCGCGGGATACGGGATTCTAATTAAACCTGTCCGAATGGGGAGACTTTCTTACGTTTCGTTGTTTCGCTACTTCGCCCTCATCTTATTATCATTATCGCCAGAATTAAACACGCAAAAATAAAGGAAACTTAATTAATTGAGTCAGAGTGGCGCGAATCACGATGATATACTGTCTTATACCACGGAACGGACGGAATTGTGGTCGACGACCAGATATTTTACACTTGAATACTTGAATATATTTTTGCAAGATTTTACAAGATTAAGATTAACCCTTGGCCCTTTCCTGTTAGTACTACATCTTAAGGTTGCGCCCTTCTAAGCGTATATGATTCTTGCCTTTGCATTCCATAATTGCACAGTTGTTGTCATAAGATCGCTAAACCCCGTTAAGACGCACAGGTTGTTTATTAACCCTCACCTAAGCAAGCTATGAAACTTGGTTGTTTTGGTTCTGAGCACGGCTGGAATTACACCACCGCCGCCACTCTCAGGATTGAGATATTTGCATTGCAACGATATGTACTAATAACAGAGCAGGGCTTTGCTCATTGTTTAGATTTTCAAGCCGGGGTCTCGTGCTCTTGTTAGTTTAACATTCCCTTATGGTTACAGAAACCAGGAATTAGTAACGACGTCTTCAGGTGCTAGTCGCCGGAAGGGAATTTGCACATTGTTGAGAGAAGGCTTGTGTTTGTTTGTTCTACAGATGAAAAAGAAACATGTGCTATAATAAATCAACGTGCTGTTTTCGTGTGATGATACAGAGTGTATCAATAACAATATCCTGCGTGTCAGCTGGCTATTAGGTGGATCATTAGTAGCCGGTAAAGAATCTGCGAGGAATCCTGCGAAACAATGCAGCAGGAATTATGACGCACGCGATAATTAGTACAGGAAAGATAACTCTTTCATGAGCGTTTGCTATCAGAAGTGATTAGCACGAAATCTGAGTATTAATGGGTTTTTAGGGTAGGGATGCAACGTGGCGGAATATAAAAACAAATGAGCGCTACTGTTTCTCATACAACAAGAAAAAATACAATACACCAAAAAGCAAACTATTTGCTTAACAGGAAATTAATTTAATACAGACTGAAAGCAATTGGAATTGAAAAAAAACTTTACTCAACCCTCCAGTCGGGGCGCCAAGTTTGAGACCCAGAGCCCAGGAAATTGGCTGCCATTTTTCTCAGAATTTTCTTTTGGTGTGTGGAAGCTCATTACCTTCCTGCCTATAAATCGTTTCTAGTGCAAGTGCAAGTGGTCTAATCCAAAGTCGAACAATAAAAATGTGATTTTACATAAATTAACAACAAAGTCTGTAAGAGCCGGCCGGCGCCCCCGACTTAGGTTACAGTATTTTTCAATGAAAGCATCTACTTGTACAGGTAAATTAATTAGTTTTATAATTACACTGCGTGACAAGATTTTGGTGCCCTTAAAACTGTTAGGTGCAATAAATAGCCCACATTTTTATAAGACAAATACGGTTTACCGCAAGTCTCTATCTATCACGTCGCGTTTAGAAATTATGGGAATGTCTTTTTAAGAATAGCAATTTTTAAATTTAATTTTTAAATCAAGTAGGTTATGAGTATATTGCAAGTATTAAACCTTTTTGTTTTCAAAATAAAAGTCATACACACCTTAAATTTTTGTGAGTGTAAAAATTCGCATCAAAGTATGCGATCGAAACCAATTTGATTTGGATAGATTTTCCTCATTTTTTCTTTGAATTCTTATTTTTTCTGATATTAAATTAACCTGAAAAAACAAGCTCTTCTGTATGTTTTTATAACTATTTTTCAAAGTGACATAACAAAAAATGCTACGTGAGACGAAGTTTTTGAGGTGAAGATGTATGTATGGCACCTTGTTTTAGATCACAAAACGCCAACTTCCAAAAAAGGTATTCAAAATTAATTTGAATTTGTCGCGCTGTGTTATTTAATGACTTCTCAAAGTTTTATCTACATTTTAATATGTTTTCATTCTAAGGCCTTAAATATTTTTTTACCAAAACCGCAATTTAATTATCTGATTTTATAAAATTTTTTTTTACAAACAAGAACTAACGAAACTTAGTAAATTATTATAAATTGTGAAAGTAAAGAACATTTTTATGACCAAAAAAAAGAACTTGCATTAAAGACACATTTGACAGAAGAGAAACGGATAGTGGATCAGAGTTATATTATGATCGTGAAAACAATTTTGAAAAATGACCTTCTGAGAATATGGGCCCGTCGCTGCTTTAATTCGTATAAAAATCCATAAAACATATAATTTAATATCTGTTAAACACATACAGTCGCGGTTAAATTAAATTGTCCTTTGTTCCGATCTAAACCAAGATGTAAACACCGCAAAAATTCTAATCTAATCTCAGGACCATTGCGAAATTGTTCAGCACACGTTGACAGATTCCTGACAGCGTACTCCTATGTCACAAAATGTCAGGTGTGACATGGGTTACATTTTCTTCCACGAAATGCCTTGATTTCTTAAATTTTCCAAATATCCTGTGACGTGATTGGTTACTTTTACGTCCTTTACTGCATACAAGAATTGTTGCAGAAAAAAAATTCTTCGAGATTTCAATTACTACCACCTTCATAACTTTGCTTTTACTGTTTAGTGCTTTACTTACTAAACACCCTGTATAATAAAAATATTTTTACACGCGTTTTTTTCGAAACTACATTTTTCAATAAATTTGCTGCAGTTGTAACAAATCATCCGATCGCCTTGAAGTTTTTTTCTTTCATTTTGTATGTTTTTCTGTACGATGACCCTTCAATTTTTTGATCGTATAAAAAATGTAATTTTGGCTGGCCAAATTTGACAGTTTTTCAAAACTCCTCCATTTTCTCAAATTTCAAAATTTCTCCACTATCGAGGGTCATTCAATGGGAAATATCTTCTAGTTTATAATCTTTTTATTTTATTTCAACCTCGGTGAAGGCCGCAATCACTGCAATGGAGGACCTTTTTTTTGGGGAGATATTTAATAACTCGGCTAGAATTAAATATTTTTATCCGAAAATTTTAATTTGTCTCTATAATTTATGTAAAAATATATCCTCCAAATTTGAAAACATTTCATGTAGTAGTTTTCTTTACAAAAAAATCCCAAAGATCACCTCTTTTTAAAGTGGTCACACTGGTTATGGCCCCTTAATTCAATTTTGAATGTTGCGAAAATCCAAGTAGTCTTTTGATCAAATAAATAATTTGTCACTGAAGTTAGTGGTCTCAATAAGAGGAAGAAATAGTACTGCAATTTTGTTTAAAAACGAGTAAAAAACAAATTTTTAATAAATATTCAAAATGACCATAATTTTGAATAATACAAACATGTAATCACCATAATAACGATAGTCTTATTGTGTTGCAAAAAAGATTATTTTCAAAATTATGAACCAACTACGCCACTGGTATAATATAATAACTCAGTTTGACTTTAATAAAAAAAACTTCTTGGATGACTTTGATTAAAAATTCGGCCTTTTGCAAGCTGATCTCTGATTGGTCACAAATAAAAACTTCGCTATGACCGGAAGGTTACCTAACACCCTGTATACACAAACTCAGTATGGTATTTATAGGAAAAGCTTTCTTTAATATCTTTCCATTAGTTGAAAAAAACTATTCAAAAAACGGTAATTTTGGTCGAGAGTCAGAGACCCGGCGTCCCTACTCGTGTCCCGCTGTGTCTTCTGCAAATGAAATTTTTATTGTCTAGTTATGTATGTAGATTTTTCAGTAATATCAAATCGTTTAAACTAATCAAATAAATGCTCTACATGGCGATATAATCAAACTGCTTTTACAAAATTAAATTATTTGGCGCATCCACGATTTTTATGGTAATTTGACCATTCCTCGTTATAACCAGATTTCAAAGTAATTGGGAGTAATTAATAATGATTTTTACTATTATTAAAGATAGATTAAATAAAAAAACATAAAATTAAAAAAAAATTTCGGAATGTCAATACTTTTTTAAGAAGAATAAAAACAGAATGGACATCATAACCTGTCTATAAATTAACACAACAAATTTTACAGAAATATGGACTCCAACAATTAAATTCCGTAAACAGTGTAAACCCAGCCGCCGCAGAACAAACACTGCTCTTCTTTTGAAACAATTCCCATCTACATAAAGCGACAAAAAGTCAGCAATAAACAACCAAAGAATAGTTTGATAATCTTATTTTGATTCAAATAGAATAAATAAATAAAGTGATGATAATACGGTAATAAATCAAATTAGTTTTGTAAAAATTGTAACGATTTTTATTGCTTTTATGCCCTTTCTACACCATATTTCAACTGAATCTGTGGTCCAAACTTCAACACATGTCCAAATTTTGGGACTGTACACGAAATTGTGTATAGGACTGTATCACCTAGTTATATTTTTACTTTTGTTGGGTTTGCTGTTAATATCTGAAATATTGACAAACACGTCAACCTGACAGAAACCAGAAATTATTTTTGATTTTGCACAAATTTAGAGACTAATGGTCAATGTTGTTCGTTACATGAAGAGCTCTTCCTGTCTTAATATTGTGACTGTAGGTTAGGTGTAATGGAACCCCCAATGTAACAGAAAAACGAGTTGTAATTGAATCTATTCGTGTCAGTTTTTAACACTTTAAAGCCTGGAATAGATTGGAGAGAATCTTGCGACACTTTTAACGCGAGTTCTTGCTTACGTGTTTACACTGTTTGCAATAAATAATGCGAGACCCCTTATTTGAAAGAACTTGAGCACGATCAAAAATGCTTTCGCGAGTTCCAAAGAGTCAACTTACAGCGGTAGTTACATTAGGAACAGCACTGTCCGACAGAAACTCAGGCAAGATTTCTCGCAGTCTATTTCCGCCTTTTGATAAGAAGATGCACTGGGTGCAAGTAATGTTTATATTATGACTTGGCTCATTTAGATTTAAATTAAAACCCTTACATTGAGATGTCAATAATTGCCGACCGTTGCACCGAAACAAAAAGAATCATCGAAATTTGAGGTTTGATAACGTCGTCATTTCGTTTTTATTCAAACATATTCATTAGTTCCACTTGCTTTAATTCTAAACTTACGAGCAATTAAACGAATCCAAAACGGTCAAATCACAGTAAAATTCGGAAAAACAAGTGTTTTATTAACAATTTTTGTTTTTTAAGTTAAAGATCACGCACAGCACATCGTAGAACTTTTTTACTATTCACTTTGCATCGAATGGGACGTAAATCTTTTACTTTTCCAACAAATTCCTGATTTGACAAATAATGTCAATAATTGTAACCAAACAAATTTTGACAACTCTCCCAATCTTTAAACCATTACAATTTTATATAAAATCACTAGCTGTCCAGATACACTCTGCACTTACATACACTTGTCGCCACCAAAATTGGGGCCACAGTTTCAGTTGAAATACGGTGTAGAATGTGCAAAATGTATAATGCATTCACTATCTTTTTAGACCAGAGTACAATGACTGACAGAGGTAGTTTTTTTACTGTCACATCTGACATTTGTCTTTCATGCATGCAAGTTTGTCCATTTTCTGATACCGGAAAAATCGTGTTTCCTTTTAATCGTGAAAGTAACAGTTTAAAGGCATTATCTTCAAAATATTGCAATAAAATGCCTAAAGTGATTTCGTTTTCGAACAAAATTTGCCTTTAAAAAGTGCTAGTTGCAGTTTCGAAAAGATCGGCCTGATTTAAGACTGGAACAAATGATCTGAGGTGTTACAAATATATTCTTTGTAAGGTACAAAGTCCCGTAGACGTTTGTTTTTAAAATATTTTTAGGTGCGGCGTGCAACCGTTTTCAAAGTTCTGGACACCAAAGATGAAAACTTTTGTCTGATAAGCGGCAACAATCAGAATTTTATGCCGAAGAGAACAACACTTTTCAAAATTATTAAGTCTATGAGTTACAAACACAGAGAAGTGAACGATCACAAGACTTTATGTAAACAAAAACAATTCAAATTCTAAATTGCTGCACTTTTTAGTTAACGAAATTCGCCAAAGTTTGCTTTTAGTGTGAGATTCCATAACATAAAACCCTGGGTCAAATGCTAATTCGATCAAATAAACTTTTTTAAGGTTTTATGACTAGAAAGAATCAAGACCTGGCAGAAGTGCTTCTTGAGAATGGTAAACTTTTTGCCAGTAGTAATGTCTTCCATTATGATTAAGGGGATATCTAACAAACTGTAACGGTAAATTCTGCTTCAAAATTCTGCGTAAAGGAAAAATTATATGAAACATTTTAAACATCCAAACGTTAAATGCAGCATCTCCCTTCAACCCTCATTATTTGTAGACGGCACTCTTTTAGTGAGTTACCCATGGTCAGTCTGCTTACTTCGGTAATAAAACCATAAATAAAAACTACTTCTTAAAACCCCAGCCCGAGTGGTTTAGATTATTATTACCATCATCTTGTGGCCAGGACAATAGCTAATAGTTTTGACTGCACTGATGGCCAAATTATTATTGCCCATGGCCAGTAAATCTTAAATACTTTGATAGTAGAGTCCGATATTTTACAAATTACACCCGTGAAACTTAATAATTACAATGTCTCATTATTATTATTTAATGTTTATCTTTATAAATAAATTAAATTTTTCCCGAAAAGGTGGGATTTGTGTAATTGCAAAAATTGAAGAATTAATGGATGCACTGGGATCTTCGAATTTTGTCCAAGATTTTTGTGAATGTAACAAAAAATAGTGAACATAATTATAAATAATTAATTTATATATAATAATTATATTCTGTTGCTTTAGTGATTGATATATCTTTTAAAACCTTTAAATTACGAAATTTTTTTCAGTCTTGTCACCACCCCAAAGTTATAATTTTGACAACAAGACGTTATATTACTGTCTGGTTGTTCTCAAAATACGTATGTGTGAATTTTGAAAAGTTTACGCATGTGAAATGCTAAAAATTATTTCGCTTTCAGCCAAGTTTTCGTATTTAATTAATCAAAAAGTCATTAAATATTCACTTTACAAAAATTGTATATAGCATTTAACATAATGCACGAACAGATTCATATGCAAAAAACAGAAAGCAATTTACTCAAATAGTTTTCGAGTAATCGTGTTTGGAAAAATACATTGAATTTGCCTTATATTCAAATTTGTTCGAGATCCCCTTAAAAAATAAAGATAAAGACAAATATTTATCACCTAAAACTATTCTAAAACAATTTAAAATCCTAATTCATCAGATATAAAGTCCAAAATTTTGAAATGATTATCCTCAAAGCTACGTTCAGTTTGAATGAAAGAGAAAAATCTTGTTTCAGGCAAATTTAAGATTTTGTGTGTTTATGGAAAAGCTTCAGTTGTAAACTATCCCTTCGGCTACAAAATTGATTTATGGTACCCGCATTTCTACCTACCAGACAGACCTCTCTGGTACAGAGAAAAGAGATGTCACTGCTAGACAAGGATAACATGCTTCGAATATGAAATTTTCCAAACACAATTTCTCAAAAACTATTAACTTTAAAAAAAATCTGTTTAGTCGACATTATGTAAAATTAGTCTAGGCATGTGGAATGCTAAAAATTATTTTGCTTTTAGCCAAGTTTACGTATTTAATTAATCAAAAAGTCATTAAAAATCAGTTTACAAAAATTATATATAGCATTCAACATAGTGCACGTTGAACAGATTCATATGCAAAAAACAGAAAGCAATTTACTCAAATAGTTTTCGAGTAATCGTGTTTGGAAAAATACATTGAATTTGCCCTATACTGAAATTTGTTTGATATCCCCTTAATATTGCATTTGTTGAAGAAAAATTTCAAAATTTTAGATAAAAATTCAATAAAATTATCAAGTTCTGAATGTTCGGTTCAAACTGGCAACAGAGGAAAGGTTTCAGACACAATTCATAACCAAAAAAAGGTGACAACTCCAATCGACAGAACGAATGTCAATCATTTTCAGGAAACTTTAGCTCACAATTGACTACCAACCTAGTTATGGCTTGCCGCGGTCTAAAAAGATCGTGAATGCATTCTCGAAGTTAAAAATATTCATACGTAGATAATAATCATGAAAAATTTAGCTAATAATGCTAAATAACAAAACACCCCCAAATAGGACTAAACCATAAGCTCGACTTAAAAAATAATTCTGGAAATTCTACAGAGATTCTGGAAATAAATTGAGAAATCAAGTGAGTATTTCACATGGCGCCATCTGCGGTCGAAAAGCTGAATTTTATGGCTGACAAAATTCAAGCAAAAACGATTTTTTATAACATTTCCGCAAATATCGACTCATGTTGAGGGTTTTTATGCGTTTCATTACGAATAGCAACGATGTAGAATCAAAATTGTATAAAAAAGCATTCAGCAAATTTCGCTTTCTTGAGTATGTACCTTGACAACGATTCTGAGGCCTTCTGAAGCCTCAACACCACACTAAAAGTTGGTGACCTCACTAAAACATGTTCTTCACCTTCACTTAAACCTCTTTCACACTTAAAAATTAGTTTAAAGCCTAATAAAACACGTCCGTTAAACCACCATAATAAACAATTGAACTACGAATAGACCGCGTCCGATTCCCAACCCGATCGGTAACAAGCGCGAAATTTAAAAAACCCGATTCCCAAAAAAAAAACGTGTTGCTTTGGAACATTTTATTACAATAAAAGAACCTAAGATTTATAAATGAGAATCTAACAATATAAATTAATAATAAGGTTTAAAAAATAATTGTCTTTTCATCTTATTGCCATGAACAACAATGAAACACGTGGTAATAATACTGAAACCGTGAAGTTTGTACTACCGGTTCTTGATCTTCTGCCAGTTATTAAATTTTTGGTAGGCGGCATTCAGTAGTTGATTGAGATGTTTGGTCAAATGATGAGACAACGGCGACAGTTCTCTTATAAGTTTATCTTCAAAAGGTTTTAATTTGGCAGTATGATATCGGTGCAGCGCCTCGTGCATCTTCACAGCTTTCTGTTCCAAGTTAGTAGTGTTGGGCGGGAAACACTTCCAGAAATGACTGAGGAGTTCACAAAGGGCTAGATATAAATTCCTGACTTCGTTCTCGATATCCAAAGGCACCAGCTCTACAATTTGAAATTAGATTTGCAAATATCCTAGAATTATTACTAACGAGCTAGAGACTGCTCTTGGAAACCTCTCATCAGAGCTCCGCCCGGCGACAACTCTCCAAGAGCCCCCACGGCTGCCGCCGGCGTCACCAGCGAACTGCTAGGATGCCGACTTTGCCACTGTTTCGTTTCCTGAAGGACTCCTCTGACAACCATGGACGCCTCATTTGGATTCACATGTTCTATAGTCGAATCTGGCATTGGACCGTGCAAATACCTTTCTACCTTTGATAAATTGAGACTAGGACCACTGTTACTGCTACTAGGTGCGTCTAAATCGTCATACGTAATTTTGCTTTGAATTCGTTGTTTTTTGGCGATGTGTCCATCGTCATGTTTCTCTACTTCATTCACGCTTCCATTCTGCTTAGGCACATTTTTGGCTTCGTCGCTGTTTTCATTCGCTTTCTTTGTCGCTTTCAGTACCATAATAGAGTGTTGATTAAATCTTTTGATCATTGCTTGGCTCACGGTCCCTGAAGTGACCGATTTTTCTCTGGCAGTGCCATACCCTTCGTCCAACGTCTTGTCCTCGAATTCTGTGATATTGACCAAAGGATCATCGACGCCGGTTTGTATATCCTTCTTCATTTCTTGGTCATCGATTTTCCCGCATTCTGTGAACAAGTCTTTACTTTCTGCATACTTCCTATCTCTGTGAAAATAATGCGACTGAAAAAATTTCGTCCAAAACTGAGATTCCGTTAATTTGGTCGGCACGTTTTCAACGTATTTTTTCTTAACGGCAGGGTATGTTTTAAAAATACATTCGATTATATCGGGAGTTATGTTATATTTTAAACCATTGCAGCCGTCGGTTTGTGGTTTAATATCAGCTAGGAAGGCACCAGAAACACCTAAGAAAAAATAAAGAGTTAGAAGTCTTTATAGAGGAAGCCCTCACCGATATCTTGGGGTTGTTGCTTCTGTTTCTGAGTGTACTGCGAGGCATGCTGAGCCCAGAACTCCTCAGAAGACACCACTTCAGTCATCACTAAGTCTTTGTACAGCTGCAAGAGCGCGGGATTTGACGATAACAATTTATTTTTCTCCTCCAGCTCTCTATCCACCTGAAAGCCTCATTTAACAAACGTACAAACACCTCATATAGTCTTACTTTTCGCTTAAATTTTGGGAGTAACGTCTGTAACATCTCTTTAACTTTGTCTCTATCAGCCACTTGTGCAGGCATTCCGTTTCTATTGGTAAAATGAAACGTCGATGACACGCCATTGTGGAGTACTACTTGTAGCTGCACCTTTGCTTTCCCTTCCGGCGAGATTTTTTGAGCTAAAGAACACAAACTTTTACAACAAGATCACACCTTTGAAATAATTACATTTAATATCGGCGTATGAATGCGAGACCGCTACTGTATCCCTGTTTTCTACCATCCAAATGAGACGCTGATCCATCAGAAATAGAGTGCCATCGCCCTTTTTGTAACGAACTTGGGGCACTTGGAGAAGAACGTCTTCGCTTGACGTGGTCATGATTTTTCACACTGAAATTTTTGCTCTCATTTAAACACTGAAAGATCCGCTTGCCTGACACATGTTCAAGCAATCACAAAAAGATTTATTTCTGGAGATAAATCAGTTTTAGCACTTTGAGGTTCTAACCTAAACGGATACATGAATGACGTGAGGTTGCCTTGACAGCTGACAAGTATTGACACAAATGGCTTACATGCGTGAAGTTAGCGCTGTCTTTTTTTACCAAAAAACAAACTGTTACGACTACAGGGTACTAAATCGGTTTTATTATTGATGATTATTTAAATAGCTATTACAAAACGAGTAGTTACATTTTTAGAATTAAAGAAATAAAGACTGTGACATCAAGTTTCCGTGAGCTGTCAAATTTCACCGCAAGAAAATCCCTAAGTTTCCCCTAAGACCACGAGAGGCATGGCTTCGATTCTCCGCTCTTCAAAATTCGTGCGATACATCGCGGGTTTTGCAAGGAATGTCGTGTTAAATACTCCTCGTGAATTCGATGGCAACCTTGTCAACACCTCACAATGTCTCTGCGGAGCAATTTCACGGTAAGTCATGTTTACCGGCATCTCTCCAACATTACGCAATTGCTCGTTTTAGCTCTTTGGCTTCGCAAGTACCGGCACAACACGACCAAAATTTAGAAATTAGCTTAAGAAAACTTGACCAAGATGTAAGAAAAGTGGGGCGGATCTCCCGACGAGACATTGAAGACATTTTGGAGGAGCTCAGAAGTACGCGATCTGCTACAGGGCAGCAGTCGCTGATGATCATCCGATCTTGTGGGAATCTAGTCCCGGAGGAACTACCTGAAGTTAGAACGAAACTGGTGCAGGAAATATGGAGCACTTTACTGAAATTGAATGTGCCCATGGACATTTCCCATTATAACACTCTTTTGAAAGTCTACTTGGAAAATGAGCACCAATTTTCACCAACCGAGTTCTTGGCGGATTTGGAAAGCAGAGGAATCGAGCCCAATAGAGTCACATACCAGAGACTAATCGCTAGATATTGTCAAGAGGGCGACATAGAGGGCGCCACAAAAATTCTAGAATACATGAAGGAAAAACAGCTTCCAGTCAGTGAGAGTGTCTTCAATGCCCTCATTTTTGGACACTCTCAAACAGGGTAAAGTTGTCCATTTAATTAATAAAAGCAGACTCATTTTTTATTTCTTACAGAGACATGGATTCTGCTCAGGGAATCCTGACAGTGATGACACAAGCAGGTTTGGAGCCCAGCGCGGACACCTTTACCACTCTCCTCTGCGGCTACGGCAAAAAAGGCGACATTGACGCGATTACGAAAATCCTCGACGAATGCGAGAAAAAAGAAATTGTCCTTCTTGATAAAGACTACCTGGACGTGGTTTATGCCCTCGCCACCAACGGTCATAACCAACACATTCCTTCCATTTTATCAAAACTTCGTCGCGCCATCGGTTATAACCAAGACGCCATCAATTTGATTTTGCGCCTGGTCAATAAAAACCAGGAAGACTCTGCTTTTTTGGTTCTTGAAACCATCGTCCGCTCCACTAACTCTGATGGAACCCTCACTCCAGTTGGTAGCTTCTTTGTAAAACAACTAGTCAAAGCAGAGAGACCTGTAGAAAAAATTATTGACCTTTGCCAGAAGCTGGAAGAAACCGAAATGTACGCAAGAGCTCTCCCTTTCGCCGCTGAGATCAGTCTTGAGTTGGGCAAAGACAAAATAGCTTATCCTTTATTGAAAGAATTAAACAAGAAAAATATCCCAATGAGAACCCACTTTTTCTGGCCACTAATCGTCGCTAAATCCGGAGATAAATCAGGACAAGGCATTGTCGATGTTCTTTTAAAAATGCAAGAGTTTGGTGTCACCCCGACGTCTGAAACGCTTCGCGAATATGTTATTCCGAATTTGAAAGGCTCCAGTAGTGATATTCTGGCGGTTTTGCGAGCAGCAAACGTCACACTTGGAACTTCAGGCGCGTGTTTAGTCCATCATTTGTTGAACAAAAACGACATTAAAGAAGCAGCACTTATTTCCACTCAAGTGGCTGCTTACTACAATCCGGATTTGCTTAAACGTCCTCTTACCAACACGTTCTACAAAACCGGAGACATAGATTCCTACATTAGGATCGTTCGCAACATTCACGATAATGCAGATAGATTACGACGCAATGAAGAGGAAGATGTGACAGCATCAACTGACAGGACCGAAGTGGTCGGAAACCTAATATTAGACTTGTCTATAAACCAACGGCAATTTCTTCAGGTCGTTGAAAACGTGCTTAAGAGTCTCATCAATGAAGGGTTGAGCATTTCTGCTACGACGGCAGAGAAACTTCAGGATAAATTAGGCGAGAAGATGACGGAAGAAATTTCGAGTCTTCTTGGGAAGCTAACTTCAGGCGATTTGATACCGGCTCCAGTTCCCAAAAAACTGCCATCGTACACACCATCACACCAAATGAACGTGGAGCAACTTGAAAGACTTGTCCACAACTTGGAGGCGAAGAATCAGGAGACCAACGGGCTAAAACGCCAGCTTCTCACTCTCTACTACCGAGAGAAAAATTTAGACAAAGTCGAAAAGCTCCTTCCCGAGTTGGAGAAAAGTGGCTTTGTATACACCTCTGGTATCCACGCACAACTTGCGGATTTATATGCTCATCACAACAAATTGGACGAGGCCCTCTTCCATTATAATAAACTTAAAGAGCTTCAGACCGACGATTTCAAGATGGACGAAGGTAAAACGTTAGCCATGGCTCATCTATTAGCCAGATCTGGAAAATTCGACGATGCTATTGCGCTGATCGAGAATACTCCACGTGATAACCGCCAAGAAGAGAGATCTTTCAATTACTCCTCCCAAGTTTGGAGATTCTTGAATTCAATAGCTGAAGAAGGTCGCGTCGACGATCTGAACACGTTGTTCAACACCTTGGTAGAGAAGGAGTTTATCGAAGTAAACAACATCCTTCTTGGTCCCCTGATCAAAGTCCATCTTGTAAACAAAGATCTTGACAAAGCTTTGGAAAAGTTTGAGTGGTGTGTTAATCAGTTCAAAGCCACCCCCTGGAAGAACGAGCTTGCCTGTCAACTCATCCAAAACGAAGACGCCGAAAAACTACAAAAAATCACCGATTTATCGACATCGATCCATGGAGAAATCAACAGTCTGTACGATTTAGTCTTTGCTTTTGTGGAGTGCGGGCGTGTCCGACAAGCCCGTAAAATCCTTGAAACTCCAGGTCTCCAAAATCGCCCTCAACGCATCAACACCAGATGCGAGAGATACAGACAAGAAGGAAATGTTAAGCCTCTGGAAGGTCTCAAAGACGCAACCAAAGACTTGGACCACATAAACCGCAACGACATTTACTACCAACTTTTATTGAGTTATGTCAAACAAGACGAAGTTGAGAAAGCCCTCGGACTTTGGACACAAATGCAAGAAGAAGATTTGTTGCCTACCGACGAATTTCTGGCCAGTTTGGGAAAATTCCTACAAGAAAAAGGCGTGGCAGTACCGTTCCAAATTCCGCAAGATGTGCTTCAACAACCGGAAAAATCGCAACTACAAGTTTTCCGGCGGAAGCTGAAAACCGGCGATGTCGATGGTGCTTTACAGTTCTACAGCCCCGCAGATCGCAATTTCAGTGTAACGGACGGCTCTTTATTGATCGAGAAGTTGATACAAAACAACCGCATCGGCGAAGCTACCAAAGTTACCCTCCACATGTTAGACAGAAACTTGATACCGCTAGTTCGCGTGTTTAAGTTCTTGATGAACAAGCTAGCAAACGCTGGGGATTTGGACAGCTTAGCTATAATTGACGGTAAAATCAATCAAGAAGTCAAAAAGAACATCTCGTTCGATAATCGCTATTGTCACGCAAATTTGATCGCCGGAAAAGCGCCGCAATACTTGGAAAATCTCGAACGTGAAATCGACAGTGCCAAAGACGGGGATTTGAAGACGATTGAAGAGAAGTTTCCACGTGGTGGCGCGTACGGGATTTTGGAACGACATCCGGAATTGATGGAAAAGTACGAAAATTTGGCCATCAAATATGGAAAGAAAGGGATTGTTGCTCCGTTGAACGTTCTATGGACAAATTATTTCATTACCGGAAACGATGCCAAAGCTGAAGAAATTTGGGATAATTATCTGAAAGGTGCCCCGAGGCTTATGTTCCAAAGAATCGTTCACACGGCTCGGGACACTCAAGACGAGAATCTAATAAGAAAGTTGATTCAACACTTGAAGGCTAGTAATGTAACCGAAGGTGCCATTGGAAATGCGTACAGTTGTTTGTTAGATGTACTAGTAGCAAAAAATAACCCTGAAGAAGTCATCCAGACGTTCGAAACTGCAATAAAAGACGCCGGACTGGCACATATAAACAGGACCGCGGTGCTTAGAGTTAAAGAAGTCTACGATAAATTAGGTAAAACTTTCACTTTCACGATTCCACCCAAACATCCCAAGAATCAAACGAGCACATCGGAAGAAGAGGAGACGAAAAAGTAATCTAGTTCATGTTTAGTTATTTATATTAAGTTGTTTTTTAATAAAAATGTAGTTCAAGATGTTTCTTTATATATTTCTTCCGCGTAACAATATCACTTTGCAAACCTAATAGAAAACAATGTTATAAAATGTGTATACTACGCCAGGAACACCACGAAGAATATGAAGAAAAAAATCAAAACCCCGAATATTTTAATCATGAGCCATCGATTGGACGTCACTGACTGAAAGTACTTGAGAATCTGCGCATGGGCAGCTTCAATGTTCATTTCTGCATCTTGTACGTTCGTGTCTATCCTTTCCACCATTTCTTCTTGTTCTTTAACCATGTGTGCCAACTGCTGGAAAATTCCTCCGAGTTCCACAATCGTCGACTCTATATTCTGCATGGTTTCCGCCCTACTCTGTAAATAATTATCTGTCTCGTCGTACATCAACGCGGCCTGCATTTGACTCCCTTGTGGGATCAACGCGGAACTCTCAAGATTAATGCTGACTTGGTCCTGTTCTTGCAAAAGTAGACTCCCTGAAAAATAAAATTAGCGCGCGAAGTGTGACGTTCATAGTACTCAACCTTGCGCTGCCGACGAAACCGGAGGCGGTGGCAACCCTCCTTGTGAAAACTGTTCCCTTCTACTTTTCTGGTGCTTAAGATTTTCAGTTCTCACTTCCAAAATCTGTTTGAAATCCGTCGACATTGTTGCCAACCTTGACTGAAGCGCCAACACCACACTGCTCGAGTGGGACTGCAGGTGTCTCCCATTGGTGAGATGCTTCTGTTTTTTTGAGACATCCTGTAATTGGGCTATTTGCTGATTGAGACTACTTAAATCGCCTTTGATGATGTATGTCAGCTCTTGGATTTCCGCCGTGCGGTCGTCAAAAAGCGATTTGCGTTTAGCCACTAAAAAACAACAATAAATTTGATTTTTTTTAACAAGTTTTCACATACACAACGTGAGTTTCTCGAGTTTGGCGTACGTGCTGGCTATATTTCTGCCTATATTTTTAGCTATGAGCATAAATTCTGAATGACTTTGTATAACTTTAGATTTTTTGGGGTCCCGCACTGCCACCGCTCGCGCGATGTTCCGCCCTTGCAAAGTCTGAATTGTGTTAACAAATTCGCTAGTCCTGTCTCTGGCCGCCATCACTGGTTCTGGTTCGTTGTAGTCTTCAATGGGGAAATCGTCCTCTAAGTAAAAGTCTTGGGGTACATTGTTTGGATATGCACTGTTGACGTAATTGAGGTTAGATTGCTTGGACCTGGAATTGTCGCCCGACACAGATATTAAAGGCTCACTTTCAGAGCCAGCACGGCGTCTCCTAGCGAGCATCGCATTCTTAAGTTATCCAACAAAAAATTGAATATGCAAGGGGGCCAAAACCTAACTTTCACATATGTTGCGTAAACCAGAAAAATCACAGATTTTTTCTCAAATTAAAAGCACAGACGATTCACAAAGGCACAACTAAACAGTCACTTTCCGAAAAAAATCACAACATTGAGTTTTATTGGGAGAATTATCACAAGATTAGATTTAATTTCATGATTTTGACAAGTCGAACTGACACATACTTGGACCCGTCATCCGGCAGTGTCACCAACTTAACAATCACAATTAACGAAAAAAACACACTTCTAACACAAAAATCAAACTGTCCCGCTACGCGAAAATGAATAGCAAACAAACCTGTGTCAATCAATTATGCATTTTTGTAACTTTTCTCAGAAATTCCACGTTTTTCCGATCATGTTTTTATTTGTCGCGTTGGTAGTTTCCAGACTTGTCAAATGAACACGTCAGCTGTTTATAACATTTTTTTGAAACTCACCATCCTCAAGAAAGCCGCCCCCTGAAACACCCTCAAATTTAATTCATAATGTCTTCTCTTCGCCAAAAACAAATCAGTAAGATTTCCGTGATATTTAATTTACAAAACTAACCTCAATTTCAGATGCCCTCAAACAAATGCTAAATTTGAATCAGCCCCAAACTAAATTAAGCGCCTCTGAACCAAAATGGAAAGTATTAATTTACGACAACGTCGGTCAGGATATTATCTCTGTTTTAATATCAGTCAAAGAACTGAGGGAATTAGGAGTGACACTGTTTGTGTAAGTGTTAATTTGCTGTTTTTTGGTTTGTAAGGGACTTTTTTGTAGTCAGTTGCATTCAGATCGCGATCCAATCCCTGAAGTCCCCGCTGTATATTTCTGTGCCCCCACTGAAGAGAATTTGGGGCGAATAGCGCAGGATTTTCAAAGGGGAGTCTATGACATCTATCACTTGAACTTTATCTCTGCAATTTCAAGACAAAAGCTTGAAGACCTCGCATCTGCCGCTTTGCAAGCGAATTGCGTGGCAAACATTCACAAAGTATTGATCTCCAGTGTTAAAACCCTTAAATCACATATTTTTCGCAGGTTTATGACCAGTATGTGAATTTCATTTCTTTAGATGATGATATGTTTATTCTCAAAAATCAAAACAGCGATTCCTTATCTTATTATGGTAAGATTTTTTTGACAACGCCAAATCTCCATATATTGTTTCAGCGATAAACAAGGGCGACACAAAAGATACAGAAATGGACGATATAATGAACAAAATAGTGGACTGTTTGTTCTCAGTTTTTGTCACTTTGGGAACTGTCCCCATCATCAGGAGCCCCAAAGGCAACGCAGCAGAGATGGTGGCGAAAAAACTCGACAAAAAACTGCGCGAGAATCTCGCGGACGCTAGAAACAATTTGTTACATTCAGACACACAAGCTGGAAACTTCAATTTTCAGAGACCTTTATTGATTATCTTGGATAGGAATGTGGACATGGCAACACCTCTTCATCACACGTGGACCTACCAAGCACTAGCTCATGATTTGTTGAACTTGACCTTAAATCGCGTTGTCGTTGAAGAAAGTACTCCTAGTGGAGGTATGACCCTAAATCTTGTTGAGGTTTTACTATAACTGACTCCTAGGGACTCGCGCCAAAAATCGAACTTGTGAATTGGATACAAAAGACAAGTTTTGGTCGACACACAAAGGCTCGCCTTTTCCGACAGTCGCAGAGGCTATACAAGAAGAACTGGAACAATACAGATCCTCAGAAGAAGAAGTAAAGAAACTGAAGAGTTCTATGGGAATTGATGGCGAAAGCGACATTGCGTTGTCGTTAGTCTCAGATAACACAGCGAAAATCACGTCGGCTGTTAACTCATTGCCGCAGCTTTTAGAAAAGAAGAGGTTGATTGATATGCACACATCCATCGCGACAGGTCTGAATCTACTTTTTTATCCCCGTTGTACTAAAGTCACGTTATAGCTCTCCTCAACGGGATAAAAACGCGAAAACTTGACAACTTCTTTGAATTGGAAGAAAAAATTATGAGTAAAACCCAAGCTCTAGATAAAACCATCTACGATTTGATCGTGGACCCCGAAAGCGGAACGCCTGATGATAAAATGCGACTATTTATGATATATTTTATTTGCACCCCTCATATGAGCGACAGCGATTTGAAGCGGTACGAAACGGCGTTGAGTGAAATTGGCGCTGATTTAGCCCCCATAAATTACATCAAACGGTGGAAGTAAGTGTTGTTTTCCCCTAAATGATGACCACATTTCTTGTTTTAGGAGTTATGCGAAAATGGCAACGAGTCCGAACCAATATGAAGGCGCCGGCACTAAAACCGTCAACATGTTTTCGAAGTTAGTGTCCCACGGCTCTAATTTCGTAATGGAGGGAGTAAAAAATTTAGTCATCAAACGCCACGTGAGATTGTAGTGACTGCCATAACATGTAAACAAAATTTTTTATAGAATCTTCCGGTTACGCGAATCGTCGACCATTTGATGGAGTTTAAAAACAGTCCTGAAATGGACGAGTATCATTATCTGGACCCAAAACAGTTGAGGGTCACTGAAATCCCAAGAAACCGCTCGCCGTTTCAAGACGCCATCGTGTTTGTCGTTGGTGGTGGTAATTATATAGAGTATCAAAATTTAGTTGATTATGCCAAACAGAAGACTTCTGCTGGCAACGCAAAGAGAATAACATACGGGTCGTCCACTCTCACCAGCGCTAAACAGTTTTTAAAGCAACTCGCTTTGTTAGGTCAAGAAATAGTGTAATTTTATATAATAAAAAAACGTTTATTAACTTGAAAGGTACTTTTTTCCATATATTTGCGCTTTTTTCTCGAAAGCTGCCGATTTTATAGCGGTGTTCTCTTCATAAAACGGATTCAAAGACAGTTTAATGTACGCTTCGTAAATCTCAGAGAAGAAGTTTTTAATACCGTCGTCATTCCTATTATCATGCACCATCACAAATCGAATGAGGCTCGCGGTAACGAAAGCAGAAACAAACCACTGATTGAATTTATCCACTGATTTGAGATTCATATTGTGGGTTTTCCATTTGTGTTCGTCTATTAAGTCTAAAGCGGAATGGGCGATAAATTGGTTCAAATGACGATGGTCCTCTTTCTACAATAACAACTCAGATTGAGAGGTTAGAAATGGGGCACCTACCTTCGGATCTTTACTGTTAGTGAACTCCATTTCAAACAGAGGCAGGTCTTTATGCCCCACAATAACGAAATAGTAACTTCCGATCATTTTTGAAGCCTTCATCAACGAAGGAAGGGTTGACGTTTCTTGACAGATAAATTTGAGGTTATGTTTTCATGGCGGTGAATTTGAAATTAAAGTGAGTGGCATGCGTGAGGGGTCATGACCATGAACTGGATTTTTGCTTTCACCGCGCGGTTTTTGGACGCTTGTTCCTTTCTTCACCTCTCAGCGGAATTCCAAACATCGATCTGTTTTTTTAATTATAATTACTGGTTATAGTTTCTCTAGTGAAGGTCAAAATTCCATCACTGAAATGATAAAAATTCTTCGGTGGTCTGAGTAATCCATAGTAAGAGTGGTGGGAGGTAACGCAAAAACAACAAACAAACCGCAGGTGTTTGTTGGTAGCGTCCAAGGAGTATTTCCGTGATTTCGCAACGAAGAACTCGTAAGTTTTTTTTTACATTTTTTTATTGTCGTCGAGTGTATTGCAAAGGCGTTTTCACGTTAGTCACCTCCACTAACATGCAAAGTATTCTAAGTGGAACAAGTGAAAGTGCACGTTGACTCAATAGCATTGTTTAGTTACGCGTCAGACATTTAAAAAGAAAACTCTGTTTTAGCGCGCCAAGATGGCTTTCGGTCGTCGGATGGACGGCTGTGGAAACTTCATAAAATATAGCCTTTTCATAGTCAACATCGTCATTTTAGTATGTACCAAATTCATTTCATTAACTTCAGGGACTTTGGACTCTCTTGGTTTCTTCTTTTCACCTCTCACATCTTCTAGATTGGCGGCTTGATTGTTGCTGCCTTAGGCCTCTGGACCGTCATCGACAGATCCTTCGCCAACGAGCTCTTGGGCACCAACCTCTACGCCGGATCCGCCTATGTCCTCGTTATCACAGGCCTCTTGGTCACCTTCATCTCATGTTTCGGCTGTTTCGGTGCCATCAAAGAAGTGCGATGCATGCTAGTCACGGTACTCCCAATCCTCGATCCGTCTTCCTCTACATTTTCTCATTTTAGTACTTCATCGCACTCTTCCTCATTTTCGTCACCATGTTAATCGGTGGTATTCTCGGCTACGTCTTCAGAGAAAAAGTCGATATTACCGTACGGAACGGCATGGTCGGCTCCTTGAAATCCTATGGGAACTACCGACCAGCAACGGAGGCCTGGGATGAGACGCAGAGTCGTCTCATGTGCTGCGGAGTGAACGATTATAAAGATTGGAGAGATAACATTCCAGATTCCTGCTGCAAACCTGTCTTGGGGAGGAGACAGAGGTGTAACCTTCTGGTGGAGAACCAAAATTCCTTCACTTTATACACCAGAGGGTGTTTGGAAGTGACGAAGGAGTACGTCAGAAACCATGCTATCATCATAGGGACCGCGGGAATCGTGGTAGCCTGCATTATGGTAAGTAGTTTAAAAAAAAGGCAAGGATACTGACGACTCGTTTCAGCTCTTGGGAATGATCTTCTCGTGTGTTCTTTTTAAAATGTTAGAGTAGTTCTTTTATACTTTGATTTACTGTTGAAATAAAATGTGTACAAAAAGAACGTTGTTTTTTTTTGGCGGGAAACGCATAAGCGTGCCTCTTTTTTACATCAACCAATCTCGTTCAACCATGATAAAGTGGTGCAAGGACATCGCTATTATCAATTGGATTGAGTCATATCATAATCACGCCGTCTAGTTTTAAATTTCGCGAACAAGTTAAATACCACAAATAATCATATTTCATTCATTTAAATTGACGGTTGATGGGACAAGTTTTTGCACTAATTACATTATTGTAGCGTTTATATCAATTTGCTGAGTTCACTAACAAAGCAATTTTACACGTAATAATTAGTTTTACGTTAATGCAAAAATACTACTAATAAGGATCACCGGTACTTGTAAACAAACAACTAAACTTGAGACATTTTCCGTTCAAATTTTTCAGTTGTTGCAATATTAATAGCATTATTTTCTATTTAGAACAGAAAAACTGCCTTAGTAAAAATTAAATGTCAAATTATAGAAATAATAATTCTTGCCTCGCTTTTCCGTGGCGTTGGATATTAATTTGGGATTGCTTATTTGTTATAGTATGAAACTTAGTTAATTATATTTTGTCATTTAACATTTAGCAAAGAAAGTTTTCGGATAACTTCATTTTTGTCTTCTTCGATTTTTGATACTGATAGAAATAATTACGTTTGGCAAAATGTAGATTATTCTAGAAAAACTGCCTTTAGTAAAAATTAAATGTTAATTTATAGCAAATAATAATTCCAATTATAGCTATTTTGTTTAGAACAAGAATGTAAAATCATTTTGCCGCTTAAATCGATTACGCAAATATCCACATGTGTTTATAAATTATTCATATTAACGTCAGAAGAACAGATATTTTTTTATTATTTGGATACTTGGAATTCCAAGACAAAATCAAATAACACGACACACTGTCTGTGACGTTTCATTTTTTTTGCAACAAGACAATCGTGTCAAACAAACATGCCCCAAAATGTGGCTTCAAAATTACGCAATATTAACATTTTGAATCATGTAATTATAACCGCTTTTCATTTCCTCTCATTGCTAACTCTTCTAGGGATCTGGAAAATCATCCCTCGACTCAGATTCCCTGACAACATTTTTTTTTCCTTGTAAAAACCGCGCCCCTCCAATTTACCCCAACGCCCAAACCGGTCCCAGCGTCACCCCTAGTGAATTTTGGCTCTTCTACGTAGGAGTGATCCTCTTGGTGACCCCACCATCAGCTTTAGACACCCACTAATATCTTTTTGTAGATTGTGTCTTTGGGTTTGACTGCCATGTCTATATGGTCTTTCGTCCTTAAGGCGCCGTACAAATTCCTGGATTCTTCCATAGAACTTGCGTATTTTGCTCTTCCAGTCGCGCTTTTGTGTGTCGTTGCATCGCTGATTACATTTTCGG
This sequence comes from Gnatocerus cornutus, assembly GCA_029298725.1. Classification (NCBI taxonomy): domain Eukaryota; kingdom Metazoa; phylum Arthropoda; class Insecta; order Coleoptera; family Tenebrionidae; genus Gnatocerus; species Gnatocerus cornutus. Next base: position 9,063,899 of record CM055516.1, read on the forward strand.
TTCATAACGAGGCGAAATCGCGTAAATTTCTGTCGTTGGTGGTTTTTCTTTTAACATTCTCCATCGCTATGATGGTCATTGGAGTGTACATCGGTATCACGCACAAATTGCGGTTGAAACCCGGCGAAATCGAGAATGATCCAGTTTTAGGGGAGTTCCGGGATACCATGCGACAATCGATGGAAGTATATGGGAGAGGAGGGAAAGTCTGGGACGAGATACAGACGAACTTGGGTTGTTGTGGCGTCGATAATTACACCGATTGGTTGGTAATTAGACCAGACCTTCCGGAGTCCTGTTGCAAAGAGGTCATTAATTTTCAATTACGTATCAATCATTATTGGTAGTTTTTATAGTTTTTTCTTGCTCTCTCGGTTAAACGAAACGTTTTAATTTCAATATTCAAAAGATGCATTGTGTAACGAGTACAAAAGTGCTACTTTGCGCATGTAACATACTTTTGTTGCGCACGGGTTAAATTCCATAAAGGAAAAAATAGCTTATAAAGTTAACAATGATATTGAATAATTCAACAGTTTTTACCAAAAATAAACTAGTAGAAATCTTTGTGGCTCCGAGAAATGCCCTCAGGTTCAATTTGCAACGTGCGTTTCGCAAGAGTTTCAAACCGGAAATTGAAGCGATGTTTTCGTGCGGCTTTTCTGATCTCCGTGAAATTCCAGTTAGTTAATTAATACTAAAGGCTAGAATTACAGAAGCAGTGCGAGGAGAAGCCCAAGTCAACAGGTTGTTTGCGAATGATAGTGGCAACACTAACATTGCAAACGTGCCTGTTTAACGGAATCAATTGCGTAGCCTTGTTTCTGCAAGTAATAATAATGAAATCGATAGTAGAAATTTGATGTCGCTACGTTTTTATTCCAGTGTTGCGCTTTCCTAGCTGTGACCATCATTCTTTTCAGCGGCAAAACCATCGCGGAAGAATAACGAGTGGAAAAATGAGGCATCGGGTTCGAATTAAACTGGTTTCGATATTTACAATATGTATATATATTTTTATAAAATATGCGAAGTCGTCACTGCTTACAATAAAATGAATAAATATAGTTACTGTAAAGTAAAAAAAATGTCTAAAAAATGGAATTCGAGATGACATGGGTATTAAATCAGTATCACAACAACCAATTTAAAAATAAATAAAAACCGTCCCCTCGAGATGTAAAATGAGAATTTAAATTGGTCAACAATTACGTACACAACAACACTAAGCGTCGGAAGCAGTCTTCGATAATACAGAAATTTGAATGTGGAACATTTTGTACACTTTAAGCTTAGATTACATGATAGCATGAAATGAAAATTGACACCGATAAACTTAACAACACAAAACAAAATTGTATCACAGACGATTGAAAAATGGCAAACGGTGCCGTCTTGTATTCAAAACGAGCCCGACCTCAGGTCGTTGTCTCTGTGGTCGGTATGGAAGACCACAGTGGCTATGCTGATGGAACACAGGCACACGGTGATGGTGCCCAAAAGAATATAAACGGAAGTGATGAGCCAGAAAGCGAACAAGTAGAGGTTTTTATTGCAGTATTGGCCCTCTGTAGGGTTGTAATTGGGCTCGTACTCTTTGTAAACCCAAACGGACCCTACAAGCATTGGAATGTACGGCGCCCCCCCGAACCAGACAGCTTACCTATTATGAACCAGCCAAGCATGAAGCAATTGAGCAGCGTTTGCGTCGGGGACTGCCTCAAACTCTCCTCTTGGCGCTCTTCTTCCGTCTGTCGTACTCTCGCTGATAAATGGAGCAGCTGCTTGAGCACCCCGAAAATTCCACCCACGAGCAAATATACAGGAATGTATTCCCCTTGCGGACAATCGTACAAATACAGCAGCCCCATTACAATCATACAAATGGGGATAACTATAGTCACCCCCAGAATCACAGTACAACCCACTGCAACCACATTACATCACACAAAAATCCCAAAAAAAAAACAAATACTTACGAGTGCCCAACACTATGATTATTATGTTTTTCAAAAAGTCGATAATGCCTTTACTGGTTTTCTGGGCCTCTCGAACCCGTCCAAATAGAGAGTCGTACGACGGAGGAGGCGCTGAAAGTGTCCAATTTCACAAAAAACTAGAGTAGAAAGTGACTTTTTACCATTGGGGTTTATGGCTTCCTCATAGCTGGGGGGCGCAGCCGTGTCGTGAGAACTACAAGGGAGAATTGTAGCCCCATGGTCCTGATAGAGAGGGGGTGAATGACTGTTCTGGTTTGTTCCACCGGTCATTGCGACGGATTTTCGTGATTGGACGTTATAGGCATCACTTGAGCGGTTTTGACTACAAACAACTTTTACTTTTCGAAATTACGCTCCTCACTACTTTGACAACTGCGATAGCCGCCATTTTGAACGTGGAGAAAGACGGAATGTGTGTCACGTGGATATGCTTACGGCCTCTTATTGGCATAAGACGTACTAAAAAGAGCGCCGAATTTGATTCTTCAGTTTGTAAACAAACTTCTTCGACAAAAAAACAAATTTAATTATTTGCTCCGAGTCCATCAAATACCCATATAAAGTTACACTTTATGAGGTTCTTTAAGAGAGCTTTTCCATTTCGAGCCAAAAATAGGTCTTCATCACTTGTAATAAATTGTTATCACCGCACAAATAAACACCACTTATCTTTCTGATTTTTATTACCAAACAGAAAACAAGACAGAGTAAAATAAGTTAGTAATAAACAACCAGTGCGTTTAATATGAGAATGATAAAAATAAATTACAGGAAGAAAGCAATAAAAACATTTGATTTGTATGTGGAAAGGGTGTGACTAATTAAACCCTTTTTTCCTATCTATGATACAAACATGAAAAAAGGCACTTTTTAACAAAACTATAAACGTACTCGATAAAATATCACACAATTTATTTATCAAAATACTTTTTATATTGATGAGAGTATGAATTCAGAATCAATTACATGAAGTAAAACATCTGGCTTTCATTACTAAAAACGTTCGGAAATGACCCTTGACACCGATTTCATAAATAGCAACTGTACATTATTTTCAGTTCAACTAATGAAATGCCACAAGGTTCATTAAAAGAATTCTGTAACATGGCCGCGTTTTATTAGTTTTTTTAAACAAACTGTTATAAAAGTCAATCTTCATGCGATCGAGTCTTCGGAAATATAATTTTAATTACAGTAAGGCACTAGATTATTTTGGATATATTTACATCAATATCGCCCCTGGCTTCCTGCAGACTTTGAGACAGGTCTAGAAAAAAAAAGTCAATTGGTTAATATATTTTCATTTACATAAAGTTCTTACCTAATAGTTTTTGGTCCTGGAATTCTAGAAACCGGTCTAGGAATCCCCGTTACAGGCCTGGGCAATCCGCTCCTCGGTACTGGGGGCCTAGCAAATTGAGCATCATTCACCGGCACTTCCCTCGGTAGGGGAGGTACCTAAAACCACTCATTAAACTTACAACCGACACTAATTCAAATTCCACCTGAGCTACAATCGGAGGAGCTTTGGTCATGGTCACTGTTGTATCCAAAGGTGGAGGCGCAACCGGCAAATTGGCGTTTGTGGGCCGCAAACTCGTATACGACCCTTTTAGAGCGTGTCCCATCGACTTTAAATTTGTCGGTTTCTGCAAACCGGCCGTTTTCAAACTAGGCTGAGAGTTTCTAATTGCACTTGGCTGTCTAATGGTGGAACTCTTCGGCATAATTCGATTGAGATGACCGGTGCTCTTTTGTTTTCGTATTGTATTATTCATCACAGTTGGTGATAGTTCATTGGAAGACAATTCAGGATCGGAATTTCGGTCTCCAATCGGCGAGATTTCGTGGTTTGGCCAAAGTGTTGTCGCTACTCCTTTTTTACATTTTGGAGTCGACATCACTTGTTGTAAACCGGGCACTTTACGAAAAGTCCCAAAGTTCGGAATTTTCGGTTCTTGGAAATCTACGATCATATTAATACTGTCTATGCTCTGACGTTTCGAACTTTTACTACTGCCAGACGATAGACTCATATAATCTAGATTTTCTCCAGAATCGGTCGAACCAAATGAGTTTCTTTTGGAGACGTCATTTCCGAAAGCTGCCTTGATAGGATCTTTGTCATCAACAAGATAACTTAAACGATTTAAGTCTAGAGAGGGTGAAGGTCGTCGGTCGAGCAGCCTTTTAACATTTTCGATTGTCCTGTCGTCTCGGTGCTTTGTTATCGTCGAGTTTAGATCAGGTGTCTTCTTCCGTCTTTGGAAAGTGGCGTTTACCGGGGAGTCGCTCTGTGCTTTTTTTGGTGTGCGCGGATATGTGATATTCAGGTCATCGTCGGTGGCTGCTTGGAAGTTATTTACAACTAAAGTTTCTGCAAAAAAACACTTACATTTCAAATCAAAAACTGAGACAACTTACGTTCTTGTGCTTGTTCTTCTTGCGTAAACGTGGCATTTAATACGACTGTGGCGTTCAAACTGTCATTCTTTTCAGTAAACGAAACTTTCTTTAAAAACTGCTCAGGAATATCGGAGTTTAAGCTACTACAACTCTCAGTTATCGACTCGAACAACGGTTCCGTATCCTGTAGTAAAATCGACCCGGTGTAATCCGTGTCTCGGATTTCTCTTAATTCTGGATCATTCTTAATAAAACTACTTTCCATCAAATTCGCGAAAGTGGATGAACACATTGAATTAACCAGACTTGGAGGCGACATATTTTGAAATGAATCAGTCATGGGTGCATTAAGCAGCATATTTTCAAAAAAGACGCTCGCTGTGGTTTGTTCCAAATCAAAATGCAATGGTTTACGCGAATTCTCTTGTGAACAACCATTGACTTGAATTCCACTGTCTGATAGCTCTTTCATATCATTTCCATACAACTCCTCGTTGTATTTTTCAATACTGGGACGGAGAAAGCGTTTTTTCGGGCGTGTAAATGTGCGAGTGTCGATGTTTTTGGAGGAAATACGCGTCGGTTCGCGAACGTCGTCGTCGACGTCGGCGTCGGAACCATAAAGCCATTTCTTTAGGTTGGTTACAGGAGGAGATGGACTTTCATACAACCTAGACATAGATACCATAAAAGTTACAATGACTAAGTAAACAAAACCAAAAAAAGAAGTGTAAATTACCAAGTTTCATCATTGCCGAAAACCAGCTTGGACAAATCAAGGCAATCATTGCTGTCGGGGGTGGAGCGGTCAGAGGTGAATTGGGGGCACAAATTGTCGTATTTTTGTCTTCTCAAAACGGTAAATCCATCATCTGGTGCTTCAGGTGATAACTCCATTGCTACAGTCGTCATAAACTATTCCGCATTTGGATTTTTAATTAATTTTACTTCAAAAACATCAAATCTTGACAAACAAAAAACAATAACTTGGGAAATAATCATAAATGAATCACAGGAACACAAACTTACTGTTATTTTGACATTTATACGACCACACAGAACATGTCAAATATTTTTGTTTTGCTGGCAGCGCCCTCTACGCGCGGCAACCTTAAATCGTAAAATTACACTTTTTTGAATATCTTTTTTCATTTTCTTTTATCCCACGAAAATAAATTTCAGTTTTTTTACCTGAAAAGTCACCTTACAATTACCTTATTTATTTGTTAAATTTTTGAGATGAAAAAAGAAGCAACAGTAAGAAAATAAAATCCCTTTGTTTTAAAATGTTCCCACGCTTTTTTGTTATATTTTTTAGTTTACACAAATCGGATTCCAAACACGCAAAATGAACTCAAACTCATTACCTGAAATCATAAAAAGGAAAAACCTTGTAAAAACAGATTATTAGGAATTTATAATGACAAAAGCACCAATTTCCTGCAATCAATGTATTTCACATAATAAACTTTCAAAGTGGTTTACAAACCAAACAACAACTCTCGTTATGTAAAAAGCATGCAAGATGGTAATTATGTCCGCACATCAACTTCTTCGCTTCTTCAAGGATCGGAATTTTTAAAGGCAATTGGCAGTGATCACAGTGTTCAAGTTTATGACTAGGTGGGTCAAAATAATCGCCCCCACGCAAATACTTTTGACGCAGAAAACCACCTACGGAATCATCAAACTAAAACGAAAAATTAATTATTGTCACACCTCATATTATTAACGCACCTGTTGTTGGACGTTGGGGCCTCTCAAAACTTGTTTTAAATGACTTCTTGTGTTCATAACCGATGAAAAAATACAATACTGATAGAAAAAATGATCGAGTTCCCCTTTGGGAATCAATTTAGAGTAGCGTTTCAATAATTTAATAGCATTGACTGGTTTCACAGAATCGATCATCAGTAATCCGAAATCGGTCCATTCTAGACAGCCTGTAGTGTCGATTTTTGACCCACAGTTTAAGCACTGTCCCGATTTTAATTTTAATAAAAGACGGATTGACTCATCCCAGAGGTCAACGGTAATCTTATCGGAAAAGAACTCGATTATTTGTAAATCTCCAAATTGTGTTATCAAAGGTATTTCCGTTCGGATATCTCTGTCTTTGAGTACAAATCGGAACATTGATGGTACCGTTTTTAAGAACGTTTCATGGGAAGGCGCCTTCATCATCAACCTACATCCGATTTCACTGTATTTTGGGGTAATTTCATGCGCTTTTGGCAAGGGAAAGTCACATTTGCAAACCAAATCGACACGGGCATTGATTTCCAAGAAAGCGCGCGTAGCGTAATCTAAAACTGTGGGAAGCAAATCATCTGTCTTCAAGTGTTTAAGGAACACTTCTTTACACCAAGAATCACAATCGGTCGCCTCTGCTTGAAATTTAGAAAGCAAGTCGTAAAACGAATTGGCGTCTAATGACTCCACCAAGTTGAGGAAGTCTGTGGTTTCTGTCTTTTCATGAGTTTTATTGACTTGGAATTGTTTTAGTAAAATACTGAGTTTCGTAGTGTCTTTGTCTATTTCAAAATTCTGGACGGATTCCGGAAGCACCGGAAATGCATTTACGGTAACGATGCCGTTTTTCAATTTCCCTAAACTTGGAGTTTTCGCGTAGTCTTTCAAAGTTTGGAAAATAGGCCCCAACTTCTCCTTCACTTCTAACTCAACAAGTTTGTCTTCTAAGGCCGATATCAAATGGATCTTCTTCGAAGTTTTTAGTAACTCTTCGACGTCTTCGTAAAATTTAACGCATAACTGTCCACAAAGCTTATACTTCTTTGTCATTAAACTTCTTAAAATTAGCTCCTCTATCGTCATCAAAGATAAAACGCTGACCTCTAAGTCATTGTGCCAAACATACAAAAACGCGTTCACAACTCTTATGTCTTTTATATTGCTTAAATGACTACTAAAATGCAGTAAAGCACTTTCGGACGGCTCAAAAATATAAAATCCATCACGGCGAAACGCTAGAATAAAATTCCCAAGAACCGGGAAAATCTTAGAAAAATTAAAACCCTCCCCAGGGTCCCCATCTTCACATCGAATTTTTAACTCATCGCTCTCATCCCAGTGTATAACGTCGCTTTGTTTTTGGGACAACGAGGAGCGAAACTGGTGGGTTAGCACGACGTTGGCTTGAAAATCAGCTTGCCACAGTCGAGCCCCTGGCCGCGCACAGTAAATTTTAACATCATCGGTAACGAAATCGGGGAGTTGTTCGTTGTCGCCTAGTGTCTTAAAAGCACCCCATACGCGGCTCTGAGATGGTACCACGTTTACAATAGGGCTACTATTCAGAAAACATGCACCAAAAGAACCATCTCGCGCTTTTTTACCAATTTGTCTGTATTGCTCTGTTTCTGTGTCACACAATACCGAGCGTGTTTGCGTCGACACTAGCAGGAATTTCGAATGGACGTCCAACTGAATGATTTGAGACTCCAACTGCATTAAACTAGTGATTGGGGTCTGGAACATAGTCTAGAAAAAGTTGTTAGTTTCAACTGTTGGTATAGTTGTTTCACCAAGAAATTTTTAAGTGTTATTGCGGTAACCAGGCCTGTGGAGTCTCCACAGTATAAATCGGCTCCATTCCATCGCATGGCAGTGACAGTATGGCCCTCATGGTCTGAGAAAACTTGAGATTCAAAATTAGAACCAAAACAGCCCTCTAGAACTATAATAATGCCTGTAGAAACGGCAATCGCAAGATTCTCTTGATTGGGGGAGATTTGCAGTAACGTTGAAGGCCCATGCTGTAAACACCCCCATTTAAAAATACCACAATTGGGGTTAAATTACTTACGGTGCTCGGAATGAGTTTGAGAAACTCACACGGTTCTCGGGTAAAAATATAAATTCCTCCACTATTCGCTCCAAAAACTATAAACTTTGTGGAGACATCAAACGATGTAAACTAAAAAATGAAATGTTTAAAAATTCTGACATAACCTCACTTTACTTTAATTCGGTGCGTGGTTTGAAAAGTGTTATGAATTATGGTGTTAATAGCGCTGGAATGTTCCACCAAAGCGTATTTTTCCGACATTTGTAGAGTTTTTCTTTCAAAATACTAGCTGGTCATACTGCAAGGTTAGGTGACTTTGACATTTAATTTAAAGGACCCTGTTTTATCCTCTCATTTATTTTTTAAGAATCATTTTAACAGAACTTTTTCTGGGTAAAGAATGCCTAATTGCTTCACAAATAAGCTAAATATCGATCGAAATATATTTTTTGTAAATCTTTCCATCTGTCATAATTCAATAAATTAAGATATGGAGCATTAAACATTTCTGAACTGAAAGTTCACTATTCGGAAATTTAATTAATTTGTAGACGTATGTTAAAGAACAGCACAAGTTTAGGATTCTCCGTGAAATTCTGCGTAAAATGAGCACCAATAACTGAAATTTGCTTCACAAATGAGCTAGATATCAAGTTATTAATCTTTCACGCTTTTTTATTTCCATAATATAAAAATACACAGAATCAACAAATTATTATCTGAGAGTATCACAAAATTATTGCATCTTTAAGGCACTGGAGGTATTTACAAGCTATGATAAGATAATATAGAAAGCAGCCATGGAAATCTTTGGAAAACTGTCAATTATTGTACATTCCTTCAATTAGAAAGTCCATGCGCCTGTAGTGCCTGTGTTGCCACCAATCAGCTCCCCGTTTATACAAAACTGAGAAAACAATCGCGACCAAAGGGACTGATAATATTACAGCAACAATAGGCACTACATAGTCTGTTTTCTTGGCTTTTTCTGTCACAGTTTCGATGTTAATTCCATGCAACTTTGTATCTTTCGTTTTTCCATTGGAAGCCACAGGTTCCTCATCTTCTCCCAACGTCATTGTTGGTTTATGAGGCTCAGTAGTCGTCGTCGTCGTCGTCGTTGTAGTAGTAGTTGTCGACGTAGAATTGATCCTTTCAACCAAAACAGCGTCTTTTTTCGGCACACTAGTCTTATTATCATTTTTCTGTCCCACTTCAAAAGGTGGTAACTTTACCGCCTCGCTTGTATGGTTCACTTTAATCATATGGTCGTTATTAGTGGCATTTACTGCCTTTATTGGTGCTTCAGAGTGGTGCACTGGTTTCATATGTTCGCGTCCCTCATGAGTTGTGTCTGGAAGATCAATTGAGCCACCTTCAGATGCCACATTGGAGGCTTCAGAGCTGGCGGTTGTCCGGCTCTGATTTAGCGCGGTTTCACATGTCACGAATTGTAGAGAGGACACAACAATGAGTAAATGTATAATCACTAGGGTTACACCCATTTTATTTATAATTGTTTATTTTTATTTGCTATTCCAACGACTCGTGTCACATTTTTAGCTGTCACCAGTCAGCTGGAAAGTGGTCAAAACGCGCATGCGCGAAGGTGCCATGTGACTTTCTGGGGGAATCAACCAATAGGTTGCTTTTATTTGGATTGTAAAAGAGCGGAAAAAATGAATGCATTCATGGAAAGTTGGATGAAAATAACACCAAAACTTTTTATTAATCATAAGGTTTATTTTTGGGCCAGTTTTCATACAAATCACCATAGATTAGCAAATTTATAAATAAGTTTAAAAATAGAAACATCTTTACAAACAAAACATCATGATCTCATTAAGAGAACAATAAAAACGTAGAAAAGCTGTTAATCTCGTCGTGTACTTTTCCAAACGTTTTAATCCACTGGTTTAATGGTGACATAACGTGATACAATAAAAACGACAACAATCGTACTAAGAACAACAGCCACTACCGTCATATAAAAAGTCTCCTCGTTGAAAACATCAGTAAATGCAGGGATTTGGTTGTACACATTTTCTATTAATTTGATTTGATAGTTTTTTGGGTTCGCTTTCACTACCATTTTATCGACTTCTTTTGCCTTATCCTAATTTCTCGACCTTATCTGACACGTCTAAAAACAGATTTAATGATTCGTTTTTTTAATCTCAATGATTTTAATCTTACCTTTAGTTATAAAATGAATTATAACTCTAAATGGTTCATTTCTTCACTGCAAAACTCTGAAATATGCACGAGGAAATCTGTAAAATTTATTGATCGGACGCGAGAACGCTTGCGCTTCAAGCTTCTAAAAATAGTTTTGACTGAAAGAAGGTTAAATTCATCTGTCTTGAAATCCCGTTGACAATTGTTGAGATAAATAAATTAGGACTTCAAAATGAACAATAAAACAGCCTTTGTTAGGGTTCCGCTGAAAAAAAATATTTGGCTTTGACGAGAAGTGAAGAAGTTTGAAGACTTTTTTATATACAAATTAGTAATCCTCCTTCCGATCGAAAAGTAAATTGCTGTTGCGAGTCGTTTTGAAATTTAAAAGGGTAAGCATAATTACCCGGCGCATCCACCATTTTTCTGGACTCCAGTTATGCAAAGGTCGGGGAGAATGACAGCGAATATTGTATACTATAAATAATTTATTAAAATATACCTTCTGTATAAACTTATGCATTAAAATGAAACGCTGGAAACTAAAATTGGTAAGAGATCAAGAACCGGTTTGAATCCAGGCTGAGGACGAATCCACACTTCTGATGGGAACATCAGTAGAATAGCTAACTAAAAACAACTGATGTCCCTGATACCTTGAAACAAAACAAAAAATAATAACAACCAATAAAAATGAAATAAAAAGGTAAAAAAATTAACTAATCATAACATACAAAGTGCCTGTGTCCCTAACAGTTTCCAGTTGATCATGTTCGTAACCTAAAATTTGTCCCGACGTTGGATTTTCTGACTCTTCCACATTCACATTCAGTTCGTAAACATCTTCGGATAAGTTGCTTCCAGTTTCCGACTTGATTACTTTATTGTCCGTCTGTGGGGGTGCACTAAATCGAAGGGATTTCCCCGAGCATGTTCGCTTTGAATGTGTTTTTTGGTGGCGTTTCATGTCTGATCTCACTCTGAAAGGTTTGCCACAAACTCCGCACTCGTGAGGTTTTTCCCCTGAAAAAAAGTCGTAGATTTTTGAAGAAGACTAAATCAGACGAACCTGTATGAATTCTACGGTGGTTTTGTAAATAGGAAGACGCTCTAAACGTTTTTCCACAGAACTCGCACTTGTAATTCTTTTCTCCAGTGTGAATACGTCGATGGACTATCAAAGAGTATTTCCTTGCAAAGTCCTTTCCGCAGTATTCACACTGGAACTGTTTCTCATTAGAGTGGAGCGAAGTCATGTGGTATTTTAAGTCGCCCCATTGGCGGAAATTCTTGCCGCATTCCTGGCAATGGTAGGGCTTGTCTCCAGAGTGCAACCTCAAGTGAACCTTGAGGGCGCTAGACGCGAAGAAGCTTTTACCGCATTGTTCGCATTGGTGAGGACGAATTCCACTATGACTCCGCATGTGATATATGAGCGAATTGCGATGGGTAAAAACTCTGTCGCATTCCCTACAATGCATTGTTCCTTTCTTCTTGTTTTTCTTCTTCACGAGAGAAGGCGCTGTGGGTTCTAATTCTCAATTATTAAAAAAAACAGTTTGAAATTATGAGCGCACCTGTGTTCCCCGTGTCGGCTCTACAAGTTACCAGATGCTGCAACAAAATTGCACGCAGAGGGAAAGGCTGCTTGCAAATGTGGCAAACGTGTTCCTCCGCTTCAAGTTCTTTGAGATCCTCTTCGGTTTGATGGAGCTCGTCTTCGCGATACCTATAATTTTCGATTGTAATGTGGACAAATAAAGAGAGGTTTTTACCAAGCTTTGGTGTCATTATCGGAGTTGTTTTCATGATCAACGACAACATTAATCCCTTCCATTAAATCTTCAGTTTCGCTGAACTCATTCAATTCTTCTTTGTGATGGACCTCTTTCATATGTGATTCGAAAGCTTTCTGCCGTCGGAATGTCTTATTGCACTGTATACAAGTCAAGTTAAGAAGCGTAGAAAAAATATTGTCCTTCTCATGATCAGCCTCAGGTTTATCACTCTGAGGAGGTGCAGGATTATTCGGCTCATAATGCGACTTCAAATGCTCAAAAAAGCGCAACTGATCTTGAAAACTCGCATTACAAATCTGACAAGAGAAAGTCGTATTGTGAACAGGCGTTATTGTAGTTTGGCATAATATTTCATGTTGAGCAAAATCATCATTTGAAGTAAAAGTCTGTTCACACAGATTGCACTGGATTTTTACCGGATTTTGTTTATTTTTAAGTTTGCGAGAGATGCGCTTTTTATGGGGAAGACTTTTACGAGACGCTTTGTGGTCCCCATCGGAGCCTCTTTTCTCATCTTCCGACTTTTCAGCATTGTTAAAGTTTTGAGCCACGTTAACGTAACGACTGTTGATAATTTTCGACTGCTTTTCCACGTAGATGTTGTCGGAACCCACGATGTGCAAGTAGCCGTTGTTGATATTTGCTTCTTTGTCAGTCAGGATGAGTTGCTGCTCTTCTAGGATCTTATTATCTATATAAACAAAAATAAATTAATAATTCATAAGTTGTCTAATTTTTTTTTACCTAAACCCGTATTTGGCACCAAGGCAGGCAGGCCCGCCTCGTGCATTTGTTGCTGCTTTTGATGCTGGCTTAGCTGCACGGCAACCAACGCCGCTGCCAAGTTCCTATCCTCCTCTGTTAAATCTTGGGACAAGAGAGCCTCTGAAGGGTAAGTCACCGGAATAAAGTCCGTCCCTGCTAAATCAACAACTAGCCCATTGTGGTGTTGTAATAATTCCGTCCCCAACAACTGAGCATTTTCTGGGAGCCTTTGTATCATATACTGGGGGGCGGCATCGGTAATGACAACGTTTTCCAAAAGCTCTGGTGTGGCTTCGACGTTTTCCATCACCACATTTAAATTTCGCGCGGCCGGAAAACGCTACTAATGGTGTTGACACGACGTTTCAAGGTCACTGATTTTCTGCTTTTACACAACAAAGAAATTCCGTTTTTTGGAGTTATTTTGACTTCCGAGGTGTTATTTTTTTACGCAAAATGTGGTAATTGGTGAATTAGAGCGGATAAAAGGCAGCTAAGGCCATTTTTCGTCGTTTTATCACAATTAAAACACATCAACACAACGAAAACTGACAACAGTGGGACTGGGTGCGGAAACATACTCGCGCCATGATGGATTCGGCAGGTAAAGGCGCCAAAATATGAAACATCGGTGAATTTCTTAATTAATTACAGATCGTTTTATTGGGATAATATCAGTATCATACATGATAGGACGGTGCACAAACATATCTTCTATTAAAATTTGTTACGAATTAAACAAATATCATAAGGAGAGTTTAAATGATAGAAGGCACTTTAGGGGGATACAAGTTAAATAATTAAAACTTTGACTATGTACATAACTCAATAAATAAATACAATTTTAAATTAAAACAATTACGTTAAGTTTAACGTAATAAAAACGTAAAACCTGACGGCAAAAAAAGAAAACAATGTTAGGAACTCCACTAACAAATAAGCTAGTTATTTTTAAAGCTACCGTATAATATCATATACAATTTTCCACATTATATGGGCACCTGTTTTCGCCTAGTCGACGACTTTATCAAAAATAACAAATTATAAAGTCGCTTCGTCTAGTCGAAAACTCGCACAACTACGAAAAGAAAACTAATCACAATAATTTTTTACATGGTCCTCAATTGGTCAAATTTCTAATGAGGTAAGACAACGCTATCTTTCATTATCAGTCTAACAAGAAATCTGCCAAGCATAATGCGATAAAATTCCTCTCTTTGGTATAAATCCAAATTCTTAACTGTATAAAATTACTGTATATAAAATAATAATGAGTATAAAATACGTCCGCACACCTCACGGAATTTTACAAATTGGATTTGTACTTATTGGCAAGAAATACAATTAGGTGTTTGTCCTCTCTTGCGTTTAAAAAATCAAATTGCTACAAATCAATTAGGGCCTTTCTAATGCTAAATCACTAATTGAGAAGTATATTATCACAGTTGATTCGAAATCCTGTTAAAAATCTCCAAAACGTATCTCGAAACTTGGAAACGTCCACGGTAACAGAATTTGGACAAGAACCATCCCGCCCACTCTTTGGTAACGCAACGGCCCCAGTGCCCAAACACTCCCAAAAATGTCGAATTTACTTCCGACTCTTTGGTAAAATGAAACTCCGTCGACAAACACCTAGATGTGAGCGTTTAAGGCTACACTTTTGGTCACTCTTAGCTAAAAGCAGCTATGGAATGCAACTTTGCAGGCACAATGAAAAATCAAAACAACGACTCTTAAGCTTCTATTTCCTCAGCTTCTTTTTTTCTTTCTAAAAGGTACACGTTCATGTTATCTTTGCCTTTAACATAGACGGAACCACGTGGACTGAAAACGTACTGCTTTTCTAAAAGTTGGAGACAATTTTCGCCGATTTGAATACGCTCGTTGACTCCGGTCGAGTCCATACGTGATGCTATGTTAACAGCATCGCCCCAAATGTCGTAATATAACTTGGTGTTGCCTATAACCGCCGCGGTAACGTCTCCGAAATTGTAACCGATGCGAAGAATCAAATTGAATTCTAAAAGATCGCGATTAAAAGCGCTGATCACGTTCTGCATTTCCAAAGCAAAGTCCATTAAAGCATACAAGTGCTCGTTGGGATCTTCCTGGTTACAACGAGCCTGAGAGTTGAGACCACTCGCTGCCATGAAAGTGCTACCGATAGTCTTAATTTTTTCCACGCTTTCGAATTCTGGTCGGTCCAGTAACTCGTCGAAATCCGCAATGAGCTCGTTGAGCACTCTCAGATATTCTTTCCCTCCTAAATAACTCTCGTCGTACATATCATGAAAATTAACAACACTAGCGAAAATAATTCCGACGTCTTTAAAATTCTCCGAGTATTTCGCATTCTTTTTCAACTGTTCGGCGACGTGTTCAGGTACTATGTTATAAATGAGATAATCTGCTTGGGTTTTTAAGTTTTGCACGTTGATTTTATCCCTATTCGATACGTAATTCGCATGGAAACTTATCCTGTAACCCTTCTCAAACTCTCGGTTTAACAAACAAACTAGCACCAATAACAAGAAGAGATCCATCAAAATCTCGTATTTGTACAGAAGGCTGTAATGTTCGAGAGTCTCGTCGAATCGCTCCGATTCGGTTTTATTGTCGTCACCATCCAAAATCGCGACAATCGGATTCAACTCGGTTTTTTCTGCTTTTTCTACAAAAAAGTTCGAGCAGGTGCCTTTTAAAAACAACGGAATGAATATAAGCGCGCACATTACGATCGCCAAACAATTCTTCATCCAACAATTCAGTTGAGTGAAATTGCAAAAGTGTATCACTCCGACGAACAAAAGATAAGTGTAGAGATAATTCGACGCATCCGACGTCGTGAACACTTTCGTGCAGAAATTGATTAACACGGTAATCAATGGCAAGCTAACCAGCACCGCCCCAAACATGTTCCACCGATAGAACCGCGAAACGCATCTTAGAAACCGATCGGAACATTCGACGACTCTCCGCGAACATAGAGCCCAACCCACGGCTTGGACGCCGATGAACAACGAAGACATCACCAACCAAAGTGTGGTGTGACCGTACAACAACCACAAAGAGATCGAGACGATAAAAAAGACTAGACTCGAAACGCAAACGTCGAAAGAAGTATTGAATTTTGCGTTGGCCAAAGTCAGAATTGCGTCCGGTTGTTCGAATAAAGAGTGGACGTTGGCGCGGTAATCTGCTTCCATTTGTGGATCCTTGAACAACAAGGTCATCCTTCGCAACGGCGGCTTAATAAAATAGGAACCTCTCGACTTGGAGTTTTCTTGAACGCACTTGATTAATTGACGATCTGATTGTTTTCGCAATCTTTGGATGGAAGTTCCGAATTTATCTAAAAAGATGGGCGCCATCCGGTACTGAGGAGAGTTGATGGTGCTTTGACTGGAAGTATAGTAGCCGGAGACGCGATGTTGAAGCAAATCAGAGTTGGGAAGAGCTGTGTCGAGCTAAAATAAAACTTGTTTAGTCTGCGGTCGGATTGGACCAAATTAAAAGTGACATGCTTTTTATGATTTGTTTAGGTCGTAAACTGGTAGTAAATTAGAGGGAAACGTGCTTTTGTTTTAATAAGAGTTGCGGGTTTACGTTACGAGTGTGCCTGGCAAACGACCAAATATTTGTGCAATTTCCGACTTTACCTGTTGGACGCTGCTTCTACGGCTGTTGCTTTTGATCCCAGAGTCTTTTCTACTATAGACAGACTGAGCAGCGAAATGATCGTCCAAAACAGCAATGTTTGTGAGTCGTCCTGGAACTTCCAAAGACATTTTCGGTCGTTCCACGTTACCGACGGCAACAGTGGCACTCCTGGCTCGTTCCCCGGGAATAATTTCAAAATTCGGGGAGCGCCCTCTCCTCGATCGGTTGCTTCCCGCTCTCTGCAGAAAAGAGTACTCGTTCGGAGACCTACCATACTGAGATCGGTAACTTCCGGTTCTCATAAACTGGCTCAAGTCAGCCGGACTGTAATCGTACTGTCCGACATCGCTTCTTGACTGGCTAATATACGACTTGACGTCGATCGTATCTTTCGGATCATCCAAGAAAATACTGCTTCGTTTATCCTCATCCACATCGGTCACACTAATAAAAGATTCTTTCTTCTTCCCATTGGAAACATTCGAGGTTTCGATTATGGTCGGCACTTGTTGGTAACCTCCGGAAGTTGAGATCTTATCTTCGGAATTTGATGGCACTTGTTGATCCACGTCTAGTTCCGGTTTCCCTTCGTTTTTACGCAGGAATTTCGGCATCTTCCAACTTTTTAATTTGACGGTATATTTGCCCGAGCTGGCGGTCGATGTTGGCGTTTTTATATTATCACAGTCTGAGATTTCTTTGCATGCATCGCCATCTTGTTCGTTTTCAGAGTCGAGAATGCTTGGTAAACTACTCGCTTTAATTTTGCACACATCAGGCGATAACATATTGGGGTTGTGCGCGACTTTAATATGCGTCGTATCGCAGGATAAGACACGAGGTCTCGATTGGGGAGACATAGAAGGTGATGATGTGGGCGGCGAAACGAATAACTGAAGAGAATTCGTGTATTTTTGTCTGCCCTCTGCGCGGAAACTTCCACTATAAGACGGTGTGCGGTCCCCGCACCGGCCAAGGATAAAAAACGTTTTTATTCCCTTGTCTGCAAAAAAAAAGTTGTGGTTTTTATTGTTTTGTGGTCAATAATCACCTTGAATCGGATCCCCTTCCTCGAGTAGATACGTGTCTTGGAGGAATTCGCAGGTGGCTTCCGACACGTGGACCGTACCCGGTTTCCCGGTGGACTCCATAATATTGGCAAGCGTGACGTCGTTGCTCCAGACATCAAATTTGAACCTCCTCGTCCCCACGATTCCGCAAAGAACCGTCCCTGTGTGTACCCCAACTCTCATGTTAACCCCTTCGTTCTTCTCTTGATCGAATTGTTTGATGGCTTGAATCATACTGAGCCCCATTTCCACGCAGCATTTAGCGTGATCGGCCCGCGGTTCCGGGCAGCCAGAAACACAATAATAACAGTCTCCCAAAGTGGAAATCTTCTCGCAATTATGAAACTTGCAGAGATGGTCGAATCTCTGAAAGAGATTGTTGAGGATTTCCACCAACTCTTCGGCGCTTTTCTTGCTGGCCATTTTCGTGAACCCCACGATATCTGCGAATAGAATGCTGACGTTTTCCATGCGGTTCATGTTAAAAGGACGGAAGAGCGAACGGATATCGTTGGTTTCTGGGTCTGAGTTGCGTTGGTCGTTTCTGGTGAAGGTTTCTTCTTCGTTGAGAAGCCAATCGGCGACAGTGGCAGGCATGAGAGAATGGATCATGTTTTCTTTGAGTTTCTTCTCGGATTCGAGCTGACGTCTGACTAGAAGGCTTTGGCCCACTTTCATGAATGTGTTCCTCATGCGGACGTTGGTCATTATTAAGATGTGGAGGCCGATCAAGTGGATGCAAATGTGCGATAAGAGTCGAACGGTAATGGTATAAGCGTCGTACGGTTGATTGTGAAGACATAAAGTTAGGGTTTCGAACGCGAAAGAGTACAAAATTCCTATGACAATACTCATGTAGAGTTTCAAGGGAATGAGAGTATAAATCACCATGAGGATTTCAATACAGATGGAAAAGTGGCCCACGGGACTCATATCTGAAGGTACGTAAAAGCTAAAAGGGTCTGACTTCACCGGCATCAGTACAACAAACGACAGACTTAAGCTGCACAAACCAAGCGCGACGATGAGCGACATGAGCAACATATGGTGGTTATAGACGTCAGTGTAGGTCACAAACAGACCCAGACCCATAATGACAGACAGTATCAAAAACACCAACATGGGCCAATAGTGAGCTTTAGAAATAACTCCCGTGAGTAAGAAATAAACAAACCATGACAACACTATCAGTAGCATGTACCACAGAGCGGACCTGAAAAATTCTAGTTTAGAACAAAGACTTGACTTTGAGGGTTTGTACCTGAACTTGAATCTACTGTGGGGGTTTGAGCTTCTTTTGTACTGCTCCTCGAGTATTTCCGAATCGAAAGTGGGGTCCCACCAGGACTTTTGCGCAGCTCTTTCAAAAGGAATCGGGAAGAAACGGCCCCAACACCCGCTCTGTTGCGAGACTCGCGCCAAGTATAGCTGGAAGTTCGGATCGAGAGACAATTGGGCGTTGTCGTCGTCGGAGGGGTGCTCCACGTCGGATCTGTAACTCACCGACGAGGGTCTTTTCTCGGAGGTCATTGCGAAGACGGCAAAAACCGTGTTTGTTAAAAACACATCTTTATCTAACTGGAGGATTCTGTAACAAAGCGAACGAGATAAGACGTTGCCGGTTTCGTGTGTTTACATTGCGTTTACCATTTCGAATGCATATGTTGGAGTACACCCTTGTCATGAGGAGGTACATGTTTATAATCTAAGTCAAACATTACCGCTCTGTCAACACCGATGTTTGTCTTACGATTTTCACGAATTCGCTGCTAATTTTCATAATTATTTCGACAAACGCGGCCGAGGGAACTGCACTAGGGCTGTTGCAAAAAATTCAAACATGTGTTCCAATTAGAAAGTTGACAGGAGGCGGACCGAACTGACGGACGAACACGGCACACTTGATTGACGTTTGACAGGCCCCCTCCTTGTATAAAACGCAGGAGCGTATTACAAATAAATGGGGACGTAATTTATGGGCTTCCGTGACGTCACTCGATCAACACGGGGATAATCAACCACGAAAGGCGTACGGTAATAACTTCCGAAACTCGTTACCTCAATTGGCCTCGGGATAATTGACAATTAATCAACGCAAACCCGCATCGGAGGATAAAACGCAAAAAAACACTTTTTTAAATACACCGACAGAAAAACATTACAAAAATTTTCAAAAAAGAAAAAACGACAAATGAGTCACCAGAAATGTGGCGCCAAATTCAAACTTGCACTATTAGAAACTGTCCCACCAAGCGACACACCTTCACGCTTCGGTTTCAAAAGTTTATGTAACGCTAATATTATTTTCAAGACTACAACACGTCATGTATATATGAATTAGGCGAAGATATCCAGAGTTCCGGTTGCGCCGTCTCCGGACGAATTTATTGTATTTTTACACGGATTGTTTACATTTTACTGCTTTCCATGATGAGATTGATCAATTTAGCTACTTACTTTTAGAGTAGGTAAACAGATCCGGTGTAAACATTTGGATATTAAAATATTCGTGAAAAAGAAATGATGGATGTTGTTTATTCCGTTGCCTCCGTAAAACGGACTTTCATTTTATTTTATGGTAATTCAATAAGGGTCATCGACGGTGATAAGATAAACCTAATAAAGGTACTGCCAATCCTCGACTCGAGTGTTTAATCACTATCAATAAATTGAAAGCTAATAGGAAGTAGTGGCGCAACTCATTACTTAATCGTTATGCAAATTTCAGTTTTTGTTTAACAGACTTCTGTATAAACCTGACGAAATTATTTTGACTTCCGGTACTGAAAAAAATGCACACAAGCAGCAAAAATAGCGCAAATTAGCTACAAATCACGTTCCTGAATCTTTACGACTCTGTGTTCTATAAATAGTTTATTGCTTTAAGCACATTTCAAATTATTTATACAATAAATGCCGACATTTCATTTTTATGTTACAAATTTTACAAAAGTTCTGTACAACAACCATTTAAACCTTATCACACTACACGTAACATTAAAAATTTAGGCACATTTTAGACTATATGTTATTTACTTTAGGCGTACTCCTGCCCCATAACCAGTTCAGTAGCACCTTTGATGGACTTTGCACGTCACGAGCTGAAAAAAGCAACCGAAAGTTAGGTCGAGTACAAAATACTCTCCTACAACTCACAGAGAGTATAACTGGCGTCCACCAATCGTGCAGCGGCCTCTGGAGGCAACTTTGCCGCGACATCTCTATGCTGCTGCATAATGGACAGTTGCTGCAACCTCCTCATCTCTTGCTCGTCCACGAGGGATTTGTCTTTTTTATACCCGACAGATCTCAATTCGGACAACCTAGAAATTGCGTTAAATCTCAAATTCCAAACATTTACTCACTTACTTGGTGGTAAGAGGATCTAAAACATCCTGCGCCATTTCAGTCTGGACTTTTGGAACGGTTCCTGAGCCGGACGGAATTGCTTTTTCTCCTTGCATTTTCCTTCCGATTTCTTCTTTCTCTCTGAGAACATTGGAGAGTCTGAGTTGAAGCGTGTCTCTTTCTTCGAGTAACTGAGTTAATTCAACTGTCAGCTCCTCGCAGCGAACGTCTCTTTGATGGAGCATGTAGAGTGCCAAGTCGAGTTCTGCTCTACTCACAGGTTCCGTCAAGTCTTCACTCTCTTGAACTCTTGGTCGGGCAGCCGTTTCAGTTTCAGTCTCTTTGGCACTCGTGCGGCTTATATCCATTTCAGCAATCAATGAATCGTAATCATTGCTTTTTTGATAAAGTTCCGTTTTTAATTCCTCAATCTTTAATACTTGTTCTTCGATGATGGCTCTCAAATCGGTCAATTGTCGGTTTTCTTCCTCGATCAAAACGGTTTGCTCGTCGATTTTCTGTTGCAAATTCGCAGACTCTTCAATTTTTGTTTGCAGTTGCAGCACTAAGTCTTCCAGTTCTTGTGATTGTGCATTAAACGTTTCAGACTGGTTTCTCATATCGAAGCGAACCCCTTCAAGTTCGGTTTCCTTATTCTGAAGTAACTCTTCGTAGTGGTTTTCATTTTCACTCAACCTCCTTGAAAGCTTCTCTATTTCTTGGGATTGTTCGTTAATGGAAGCTCTGTACTCTTGAGAAAGCTGCTCGAGGGCATACCCGTGCTCTCTTCCCTTGTCTTCGAACATTTTCCTCAAGTTAGCAATCTCCCTTTCTTTGGCATCTAACTGTGCGCTCAGTGTCTGCAGCTGCGTGCTGATGTTTGCATTAGCTTGTTGGTATTCCAGCAGATTTTGCTGCATATTCTGAATATTTTCGTGCTCGTAATCTTTCAGGTGTTGGACTTGTTCGACTTGAGAGGTCAGAGATGCAATAGTTTGATTCCTCTCGCTCAAGAGCTGATTCAAATTCTCTATTTCGTGAACTTTTCTTGAAACGTCTCCTTGCAATTCCACTAACTTTGCTTTAACTTCATCTATTTCCAGATGAAGATCTCTTATTACCATTTCTTTAGCATCAAAGGCTTTTACTAAACCGCCTGCGTTGTGCTCTACGGTTTCTTTGGAATAACTTTGAACAACTTCAAAAACTGCCGATATGGCTTCTTCATGGTTCTTCTTTATGGTGTCAAGCTCTACCTGGAGTCTTTCAACTTCACTCTGCTTTTCTTGAAGCGTTCTAGTCAAATCGTTGATGTACTGCTGCCGATCATTGATCTGCTGTTGCAAAGCAGCAACTCTATCTACTTCATTTCTGATCTCAGCATCAACATTCTTTCTCAACTCGTTATTCTCGTTGACCAAAGCGTTTGATTTCTCCTCCAATTCGTTGATTTCTTTCCGCAAAAGTTGTTCGATTTGGGAAAATTCGCTTTCGCGCGTTTCTAAATGGAGTTTCCAACTTTCAGCAACGTCAGCGCCACGTTGGTTAATTCTCATTTCCCATTCTTGTGTCATCTGTTCCATAGTTGCCGACAAAGTCGCAATCTCTGTGTCTTTACCGGCGATTGTCTCAGCGAAAGTCTTCTTTTCTTCAAGTAGCGCTTCAGCGATTTTGATTTGATTGTCCAATTCCTGACGCAATGATTCAATTTGAAAGTCAACAGATTCCCGTAGCGACTCGATTTGGGCATTCTTTTCTTGAAGTTCTTTAAAGAGGACTTGCTTTTCTGTTTCTGTGGAAGTCTGGGAGTCCATTGAAGCTTTCAGTGAGTCGATTTGGGAACTCTTCTCTTGCAGTTCTCTGAGGAGGTGGTCTTTTTCTCCTGTATATGAGTTACGTAATGATTCTAGTTCTGCAGTCTTGTCTTGTAGTTGCTGTATTAAAACTTCCCTTTCTCTATCTAGAGCTGTTTGAGCATCTGAGTGCAAAGAGTCCACTTGAAGGGATTTTTCTTGTAGTTGCGCCAACAGACTTTGCATTTCGGTTTCAACCTGGCGGATTTTGTTGTTCAAATGTGTGATTATTTCATCTTTGCTAGTCTGTAACGCCTCAAGTTCTGCGTTTTGTTGCTCCAGAAGCTGGAATTGATCAGACAGCTCTGAATTCTTCTTAATGAGCTCGTTAACTTGATCTTGAAGCAGCTTCTTTTCTTCACCGGTTACTTGTAACTGGCTACTAAGAGCATCTCGGTCTCTTTCAAGCTGTTGCTTTTCTTCTGTTGAAGAATCCCCGTGAATAATCGATTTTTCCGCTTCCAGCCTCAAGCTCCGCTGTTCTTCAAGAAGCGCCTGCAATTCTTCGTTGTCCAGAGTTAAATCTTTGACCATTTCGTTCAACTCCTCGATCTTTTTATTCATAACGTCTAAATCTCCACCACTTTCTGGGTGTTTCTTCGGCGAGGGTTGATCAGCCGAAGCGAAACCATCGTCTCCCCATTCAAATCGTTCCAATTTCGAGTTTAGATCTCTGCAGTTTTGCTGCCAACCCAACAATTCAACGTCTTGTTTCTCTTTCATCTCAATCATTCGCTCATTGGCAGAGGTTAAGACATCAATCTTCTTAGTGAGAGATGCTTTTTCGTGTCTTTCTTTCTCCAATTCGCTGGAAGTTTCCTTAAGCTTTTTCTCGACTTGTTGAATCTGTAATTTCAGTTCCTCTTGAATAGTGTCGTCCAAATTAAACAAGTCTCCTTCAGATTTCTTCCGTTGTGATAATTCTTCGTTCTTCGCTTTAAACTCTTTTAGTTTTTTAATTAACTTGCCGGATTTTACTTGAAGTTGTCGTATTTCTTCGAGGTGGTTTTCTCGTTCCATTTCTAAGACGCGGACTCTGTTGGCGAGGCTTTCAAGATTTTCGCTTTTTTTAGCGTGTTCTTCTTCTAGTTTCGCTTCTTCAGGACCCCAACCCCACCCATCGTCGTTTTCTCCAAACGTATTGTAACAAAGGTATGCTTCTCGAGCAGCACAAGGTTCTTCAGTAACTGGTCTATCGGTGGAAACAACCGGTGGTCTCGTCTGTTCAAACTCTAGCTGTTGGAGTTGATGATGAGTTGCTGGAGTGTCGACAAGATCGGCCTCTGATAGAACCTGTGACTCTAGTTGGGACGCTTCGTTATCGGCGTAGCAAAGATACGCTTGTTCCGGTTTTATGACCTCCTCTACGACCGGACCGGCCTCCAACGAAGACATAACAGGAGGTTTGGTCTCTGTGAATTCCAATCCACGGAGGTCGCTTAGTGAATCTGGTGTATCCACCACGTCTTGTACAATCTGAGACTCTACTTCTTGTGGCTGCATCTGCTTTTCGTATATTAAACGTGTTAACTCGTTTGTTAGCTCTTGGCATTGGATGAGCGTTTCTTCTTTTTCTTTATCTGCATTGAACAGCATAAATTGCAAAGTTTTGATTTTCTCGAGTAGTTCTTGTTGAGTGTTTCCTAATGGTGGTGGTGGTGGTGCTTCTGGTGCTGTTGCCACGAAATCGAATGGATCGTTACTTTGACTCGACCAAACGAAAGTCGGAATCGATTGCTGCGGCTCTTGAGAGGAAGAAACGACTTGTGAGCTCTGTTTATGTGATAAGTCTTGTATAGTATTTTCCAACTCTGCAATCCTGGATTTAGACATGGACAATTCTTCTTGGAGTTGATCAACCAACTTCGGCTCTTCACGAGGAACGTTGTCGAAGAATGAAGATAGAGAAGTTGACGCCGTTTGTTTTTGGAAACTTTGCTCCTGTAGTTGGGTTTCCGCTTCTTGTTTTTCTCTGGAAAGACGATGTATTTGTTGTTCAAAATCTTTAATAATGCTCTCTTTCTCAGAGATCATTTCTTTTAATTTGAGGAACTCTTCACTTTGTCGTGTCAACATCTCAAATCGTTCTTCATAGTTTCGTATCGTTTCTTCTTTAATTGCAATTTCATGCCTCAAACTATCGACCTCTTCTTTCTCTTTGGACAACCTTTGTATCTGCTCTTCGTAATTTTGGATTTCTATTTCGCTACTTTCCAACTTCATTTTGTAATCCACCAATTCGTTGTTAAATCCAAATTCTTTTTCAACAATCTCTTTCAATTCTTCTTCAAACTTCTCACATTTGACCATAAGTTCATTTTTTTCGTTAAGAACCTCCTCAAACTGCGCTTGCCAGTCGCCGTTGACTTTATCAAAATCGTTCTTACTTTCCTCCAACAATTTCTCATATTCGTTCTGCAAAGTCTTTAAATCATTCTCCAGGTTGTGAATATGTTTCTTCATGTTGTCACTTTGCGTCTCCAATTCCTCGACAATACCCTGTTGCCCTTCCAATCCTTGTAACTTCGTTTTAAACTCTTCCAACTTCTTCCTCATCTTCTCGTTCTTCTCTCCCAATTTTTGATTTTGTTTATTCAACTCTTGGTTCTCTGTAATAGCGTCTTCCAATTTCTTCTCTATAGCTTCGTCGTGGGCCGCCAATGCCGCCAACCTCCGCTCTAACAAATCTTCACTTCTACTCATTTCTTCGCACGTGACAGATTTTTCTTCTAACTCGGCCCCCAACTCAATTGCTCGTCGCTCTAAACTTAAACGCCTTTCCTCGACAAAAGAAATTCCCTCTTCTAGTTTAGCGCAGCGTTCTTTGGTTTTACTCAGTTCGCCTTCTTGCGTCTCTATGATCATTTCAAGTTCTTGTATCTTAGCTTGGAGGGAGCTTTCAACACTCCCTAGGTTCTCTTTGGTGAGAAGTAACTCTTGTTGTAAACTCATCTCGTTGTTCTTGTCTAATTTCACTCTCAAATCCGTGATTACGTTTTGCAAATCTACGTTCTTCACTTCGAGGACTTGGAATTCTTCACACTTGTCGTCAAATTGTTTCTGCAGACGTGATACTTCAGACTCCAAGTCTTGAAGCTGCTGGAGAGACGTTTTCAGTTCGACTTCGTGGCGATCTTGAGTTTCTTTCAACTTTTCTTCTAATTCTTGATACGCTTGAGTTTTTTTCTTGAGGTTGGCGGCTATTTTCTTCATCTTCTCCAACTGATCTTTATTCTTTACTGTCAACTCCTCGACTTTAGTTTGCAAAGGAGCAGTGATGTTCTGGAGATTCCCAGAGTTGTCTTCCAATTGCCTTTGAAGCGTTAGATATTTTTCTTTGATCTCTGAAGTGATCTTGTGGAAACTTTCGTCTTTATCTCTGATTGTTTTTTGCAGATCTAAAATGACGCTCTCGGTGTTGTCTCGTTCCTTCATTAACTTAGTGATTTCGTTGTCTTTGCTTTCAAGGAGGCGGCGAGTTTCCCACTCTGAGTTGCTCACAGCTTCTATTTCCTCTTGGCCTTTCTCGATTTGTTGGTTTAAACTGGCTCCCAGTTCTTCTAGTTGCGTGATCTTGATCTGGAGACTCTTGTTGTCATTTTCTAGATCAGCGAGGGTTCTGTTCAAATCGATGATGCTATTGTTGAGATGACAGTTCTCTTTATTTCGTTCTTCAAGTCCTGACTGAACTCTGCGAAGTAAATCGTTTACTTCCTCCAACTCGGTTCGTTTTTCTTCTAGTAATTTTTTAGACGTCGCCAGTTCATCTTCTAGTTCTTTAATCATCTCGGAACGATTTTCAGTATGTTCTTCCCGGCTTTCGCTTTCGTTTTGGTTAAGTTTTTCTTTCAAACTGCTATTTTCTGCCTCAACGGTCTCTACTTTGGCATCAAGAACTTCTTTTTCACTTTGCAACTGCTCGTATGTTTCGGCCAGAATATCTCTATTGTTTTCCACTTCTTTGACTTTTAAACTCAGATTAAGATTTTCTTGTTTTAGCTGTTCCATCTTCTCCATTACTTCCCTTCTTTCAACAGTGAACAGTTCGATCCTCTGCAACAACTCTGAAGTTTCTTCAGTCAACTCATTCACGCTTTCGTTCAAGTCTCCTTGTGGTAAATTCTCTTCGCTTGATTTCAAGTTACCGGCAACTAAATCCAAGTTCTTCTGATAAGCTTCCAGTTCTAGTTTTTCTTGCTGGGTTAGGCCCTCCACGATTTCGATGCTTTCGGCGGAAGAAACCTTCTCAACGCTCAGTTTCTCGAGTTTATCAATGAGCTCCATGTTCTCTTGGATGTAGTGATCGAGTTTCGTGGAAAATTCCTGTTTTTCTTTTTTGAGCTGTTCTATTGTCTCCAACAGTTGGTCCTTTTCTTTCACTAAGTTCTCGTTTTCGGTCGTTAGTTGTCTCTTTTCGTTTTCGAGAGCTTCCATTTGTTCCTCGAACTGAATCGACGCCATTTCCGAGGTGACTTGGGCGTTTTCCAAGTGGAAAAGACTCGAGAGTTTTTCGGATAAGCTTTCGATCTCGGATTTCGAACGGGAAATTTCTGTAAAAAAATGTATGAAGGAAGGGAAAGTAATGGCGCTGTGAAAATCTCACCAGCTTCCAAAAATGATATAACTTTATCCTTTTCTTCCAGCTGGTTCTCCTGGTCCTCAAGTTTCTCTTCCAATTCGTTTTTGCGTTCTGCTGGCTCAGAACCTGAAAGATGATTTTAAATAACATAAAAGGGAAAGATGTGGGAGTTTTACCTTTGGCAGAATCAGATTCCACCAATTTTAGTTGTAAACTTCCTTTTTCCTCCTCCAATTCGGCAATTTTCTGATTAAGTTTTCCGGTTTCGGTTTCTAATCGCACGATTTCAGCGTTGGAATCACTGACTTTCTTAAAAGCCTCGATTTTCTTATTTAATTCTTTGACTTTGGACTTGTGTTGGGCCTTCACCTTTATCATATTTTTATTGCTCTCTTCCAACTGTTTCTTAAGTTTGTTGACTTCCTCGTTTTCAATTCCCTCAGTGTCTTTCTCTTTTGTCTGATTCACCTGTTCTTCCAATTCTTTAATTCTTGATTCTTTTTGTTGAATGAACTGAGACAGCTGTGAGTTTTGTGCTTTTAAAGTCTCCAATTCCACAGAGAAATCCTCTTTCTCTTCAAACTCCTTTTCTTCTTTAAGTTGTTTATTTAAACCGTCGTTGATTTCTTGTAATTCCGCGATTTCGTAATTTTTATGTCTCAAGTCATCCAGCAATTTTACTTGGCGTGCTTTCATGTCTGCTTCTAATTTAACAAAGTTTTCTTGCATCTTTCTCATTTGTTCTTTAGTATCGTCAAGAGCGTCTAAAGTGGTTTTTCCTTTTCTGCTCAAATTCTCCGTCATTAAAGTGATTGCTTTAGTTCTTGCGTCAATTACAGAATCTTTCTCTTTAACATTCTCTTGTAGATCTAAAACGTTGGATTCCAACTTCTGGACTTTAGCAAGAAGGTCACTGATGCGTTTTTCTTTAGTTAACAGCACTGTGTACAACTCCTGAGAACTAGAATTTTCATTATACTCTTTGGTGTCTTGTAAGGATAAATTATGAGGCGTCAACGAAATCAACTGTTGTGAATCATCCAACTGCGCCTTCAACTGAGTGACCATGTCTTCAATTCCCTTTTTGCTCTTGCCCCTTTCAGCTAATTTAGCTTTGTTTTCCTCCACTTGTTGACGCAAGAGACTGATCTTTTGACTGGCCGGAATGTCAACAGTTTTCTTATTAGTATCGTCGTCCTTTTTCTGTTTTTTGGCTTTGCCCCCACGTTTAGACAGAGTGTTCATGTATTCATCCACTTTTTCTTGCGTTACATTACTCTGTTCGTTTTTACGAATCATTTCTTTAAGTTGTGCGATCAAAACTTGTTGTTGCTCGAACTGGTCTTTTAGATCAGATAATTCTTGACTTGAACCGGGGGGTGGCCCCGTTTCGGGCTCCCCTCCTGGGTCCTGACCAGGACCCTTCCACATGTTTGTTACCTTTAGATGTAAAAAAATTTGAGAAAATCTACATAAAAACGGTAGGTTTTACCTTATTTTGAATACAATATGTTGACTGGAAGAAAAAGGGTTAGTTGGTTGCTGTCACTTTTACACGTCAACCATTACTGATGTGAAGTCAGCAACGGAAAAAAATGGGTGAACTTATTTTTGGTGGTGATGAAATCGAATTTGTTGCAAAAAGGTTGGAACGGCAGTAAACCGTATCCTGTAAAATGTTTGTTTTTGGATTTGTATTTTTAAATTTTTTAATTATCTTAGAAAAAATTTAGGGATTTTTATGATTTAAATTTAAAATCCCTAGTAGGCTAAAATACTAAAATCCCCAGTGTCGCTCAAATTTAAAATTTTGTTTCCGACCAACTTCTAAGGCCCTTTTCGTATTGTTTGATGTCCGTTTAAACGAATTGGGCTATTCTACGTTTATTTACAATGATTTTGTGTGCAATATTTATTTCCAGTGATTTTGAGTCAAACGGAGCTAGAGAACCACATAACCTATTTTGGACAGTGCATATCACATCTAGGGATCATAAGTGTTATCATTATTCATAAATACGTTCTTGTAATCTTGTTTTTTTTTTTTTTCGAATGGTGTGAAACCATGACGGAAATTGCACGCAATAGTCACGTCAAGGATGGAATTATTGACTTCACAGCGGGTTCTTTGGGTAAAAAAAAACACTAAATCAACATAATTTTTAATTAGTTTTACAGGTGGGACCGCGTTGGTGTACGTGGGACAACCCCTTGACACTGTTAAGGTCAAAATGCAAACATTTCCGGTGTTGTACAAGAACATGGTTGACTGTTTTATGAAAACGTTGCGCTCTGATGGAATTTACCGTGGTCTATATGCCGGAACAGTTCCGGCATTAGCGGCAAACATTACTGAAAACTCCGTCCTTTTTTTATGCTACGGCTTTTGCCAGAAACTCGTCTTACAATTTTCAAAAAACGAAAATATCGCTCAATTATCATCACTAGAGAACGCAACCGCAGGCTTCCTTGCGTCATTTGTTTCGTCCATTGCAATATGCCCCACGGAACTTTTAAAATGTAAACTCCAGGCCATGTTCGAGGTGCAAAAGCAACAAGAATCGCAAGGTCTCAAAGTTATAAAAATGGGTCCTATGAGTTTAGCTGCGGAGATTCTTAAAACTGAGGGACCGATGGGTTTTTTCCACGGGTTGGTACCGACTTTAGTCCGCGAGATGCCGGGATATTTCTTCTTTTTTGGGGCTTATGAAGGTGAGGTATTACAATTAAAGTTTTTTTACGATGTTTGTGCACAGGTACGAGGAGTTTACTGGCGCGTAACGGACAAAGCAAGGACGATATTGGATTATTTAGGACCATGGTAGCTGGGGCTGTAGGTGGTGCTACTTTCTGGACACTCACTTATCCAGTTGATGTCGCCAAGTCAAGGATACAAGTCACCAACAGTCGTGTTAACATGGTGACGATGATTCTTCAAATTTGGAAGAATGAAGGATTTGGACAGCTTTACAATGGGTTGACTCCGACGCTTGTTCGGACTATACCCGCTACTGCCACTCTTTTTGTAACATACGAATATTCAAAGAGATTTTTACATCAGATTTTTTAATGAAACTCGAAAATGCTTCATTAATATTTTACAATAAATAAATAAATATAATACTGTTTAATACTGTTGTTTTCAGGGCTCATTTCAAATAGGATTCTTCGTACTCTGGAGATACTTCGACGACTTTTCGTAACATTTCTCCCAGAAGAGTGGGGCTGTTTAAAATTGCAGTCAGCTCATGGGAACGCTCAAGAGCGGGAAGATCTTCAAGAGGCGGTAACCTTTAAAGCGCACTAATTCGATTGGTTTTCTTTTTTTTCTACAAATATTTTACCTGTACTCGTCGAGGCGATTCGAGACATCCCTTTTTTGCTGCCCCCGACAACGGGGCGAAAAAATGTGATTCCTGAAACTAGACGTTAAAGAAAAAAAGACAAAATTAAGGCAAAAATACCTGCAGAAATTCCTGTTGAGTTTGGTTCCCATATCTGCGCCTTTCACAGGTCCTCCATAGGCTTCTTGAACTACCAAAAAGACCACGCAAACGAACAGTACCAACAAAAATCGATGGTCTTTTGTGGACGGTGTTAGATTCTCCTATGATAATATATCATATTGATTGATCAACATTTTTATTTAAGTGGTTTGTTAAGTACCGTTTTGAATATCAAGATCAGTACTTGACATTTTTCGCAAATATTGCATCAGATGGCGATGTGTTGCGGTAACGTGTGTAATTATACTATTTGTTAATTCAAGTTAATTAAGAAAAATCTAGTTTTATGAAGAAAACTTTCATATCTTATGATGAAGTTAAAGAAAAAAAAACGTACCATTGTTGTGGGCAGAAGAGACAGCTTCCAAGACTTGAATCTGACTCAAACAGTGTAATACTCAAATTCTTGTTCTTGTTGCCACCTCTTTTAAATGAAAAGCGGCGTCTTGCGCATTTGATAGAAGTAGTGGACGATTTCCAATTATTTGTAGTCAATTTAGCAATCATCCAATAACGACATTTCCTCCTACATCTTGAGCAGATTTTGCGGTAATGCCGAAAATTTCTCCAGTTCATTAAACAAATTATTCATTGAACAATTATTGTTATTTTTTTGTATCGTGTTGAAACTAAAGATGTCTAGTTTATTGCAGAAAAGAGCGCCCACATTATTAAACACTCTTTAGCTTGATAGCTTAAATGATTTTTGAAAGTTATTACTTCTTGTTTAATATATTTACTTTTTAAAGAAATTTGAAAAAGGAGTTCTAAACGAACCGCTAAACTACGTAATTCAGTCACAAAAAATATTTAAATTCTTAGCCATAACAAAAGAAAACTGTTAAAGTTAGATGATCAATTTTTTAATAATTTTATTATATTTTTCAGTAAAATCTTAAATTAATTAAGTTTTTTTGTGTAGGAAACCTACACTTGAATAATTGCTCTCCCATCGCCCACTTTCAATACTCATGAATTGATCGTTCTTGTTGCATCAGTTCTTGTTTTAATTAATTCAAATTTAGCGCTCATTTGTGACAGCTGCGCACGCGTCATCCGCCATATTCTCATTCTGTCATTCCGCGGAACAAAAACAACTCGAAAAATTGAATATCAGCAAGAATGCCGAACATAAAGTTGCGTTCCTCCGACGGTGAGACCTTTGAAGTCGACGTTGAAATCGCCAAATGTTCCGTGACCATAAAGACCATGTTGGAAGACTTGGGGATGGACGAAGAAGAAGAAGAGGTCGTTCCCTTGCCCAACGTAAACTCTGCAATTTTGAAGAAGGTCATTCACTGGTCGACGTATCATAAAGACGATCCTCCACCACCGGAAGATGATGAGAATAAAGAAAAAAGAACAGATGATATTTCCTCCTGGGACGCCGATTTCCTCAAGGTTGACCAGGGTACTTTGTTTGAGCTGATTTTAGCAGCAAACTATTTAGACATCAAGGGATTGCTGGATGTTACTTGCAAGACTGTGGCCAATATGATCAAAGGAAAAGCGCCGGAGGAGATTCGGAAGACTTTTAATATCAAGAATGATTTCACAGCGTCTGAAGAAGAGCAAGTGCGCAAGGAAAACGAATGGTGTGAGGAAAAGTAAAAGTGGCAAGTCGCTTTTTTTTACGTTTTTTTTGCCATGTTGTTGACAAAGGTCTATTTATTTTGTTCAATTTTGTTAGAGAAGGGTGTGCTAAATTATAAAAGTAAAAAATTTGGACTGTAATACATACTCTGTTTTGAAACAAACGCCTTTTCTCATTCCAATTAGTTTTTATTTGCACCTAACCATATAGATACACTTTCAATTTCTGTTTGTATAATTTTAATCAAAACACGTTCTCGCTGTTCCCCGGGGTCAAAGTTCTCCCACATAAGGCAGCCCCCAGGAGAGACCCAATCATAAAAGCTGCTACTAATAAAAGTGAAATTAAAAGAAGGCACAACCACCACCATGAATTTATAAACCTACTAACGTTAAGGTTCCTCCTAAAAAAATCAAACGCATTATTTTACCCAACTGTGCCCTGTAGTCACCAAGCGCTACTTGTCCGTTTAATCTTAAGTTCGTCAGTTCTTTTGATCATTTGATCGTTCATTAATTTGATGACTCTGCATTTAATGTGCTTGAGCTTTTCTTTTGCCGCCAAAGTTTCGCAATCGCAGTCATCCTCGACCATTAAATTCGCCTGGGTCTTGAGAGAATTCAATTTGTGGGATTTTATGAGAAGTGTGACGTTAAAGTGTCATGTTACCATTTCAGTTGAAAATGGTGAATTAACTCGCATTACGATTATTGTGTGCTTTGACCCATGTAACAAGGAATAATTTGTTTACTCTGGTGGTGATGCCAGATTGTCCGGATTTGTAAGGGATCATTAATAAACAATACCCGAGACTGCTGTCTTTTCTTTATTGTCTAATAAACTGCTTTCTCAAAGGTTCGTTTGTCTGCAAGTCAAGTGTGAAAGTTCGACCGGAAGTGAAGGAAAGCGGGTCAAAATATCTACCCGTTTCCTTCAAATTTTCGAAATCGATCCCGCCTCACTAGGGCCTTTTATTATCTATATTGGTACCCAAATTTTATCATTTTCATGATTATTTTTTTTAAATTGTCATTTAAAATCAATTGAACCACATTTTTACTAAATTTTCAGTCCTTGGACCTTCATTAATTAGGTTTCTATTTTTGTCCCAAAAAATCTAGGGATTTTCACGATTAAGGTTGGTAAGGTCTGGATGTTTTGAAATTGACTTTCTAACCCCACTTTTTGAAAATGTCGACCCGATGGTGAGAAACCCTTTTTATTTCCACATTTTTGCTACTACCCGTTTTAGGTACCCTATTTATCAACGTGGAGGCCCCCAGCTCCGCGTTTTTTTACCCAACTTTTGGGTAAAGCTCGTTCGACCAACACACGAGCAGCCCCCAAATGTGGTTCAATTTTCGTGTTCCATGGAAATGACAAAGTACGACATTAGGAATTACCTTGAAAAAATCTACGACGTGAAAGTTGTCGATGTTCGGACCAGAATAGCTTTAGGGAAAACTAGAAGGAACAACAAGGGCTATGTTGTGAAAGCAGAAGACAAAAAACTCGCATACGTCACTCTTGTAAGTTTTTATTAGTTAAAACTCGATGCTGAAAGGGAAGTATTTGTGGTTTTGATACGCGGTTTGAGGACTGCATCGCTGGTTTTTGTTGCACGAGTCTAAATACGCGACATCATCTGGGGATAATTCAAAATCAAAAATATCAAAGTTTTCTTCAATTCGTGATTTTGTAACGGATTTTGGGATAACAGAGATACCCAGTGATACCAAATAATTTAATACGATTTGAGCCGCAGATTTGTTGTATTTTTTCCCCATTTCTATGACTTTAGTGTCGAAAATCGTGGGACTCGGGAAACCAGGACGCCCCACGTAGTTACTGCGTCCCAAAGGACAAAACCCAACAATGACAACATCTCTATCTGCACAGAATTTTATCAGTTTTTTCTGATTGATGTTGGGATTAACTTCAACTTGATTCACCACCGGTTTAATTGTGCAATTTTTCAAGACGCGGTCCACTTGCTCGCTGTTGAAATTTGAAAGACCGATGCTTTTGGTCAACCCCAGGCGGACACACTCCTCCATGCCCTCCCAAGTCTCCAAATAATCCACATCACTGTATCCTGAGGAATCTGTGGGCAAAGACGGTGCGCTTTCTTTAAAGCCCATAGGCCAATGCATCAAGTACAGATCTAGACAATCAAGTTTTAAGTTCTTTAGAGTCTCCTTTAGCATCGGCGCAACTTTGTCTTTGGCGTGGAAGTTGTTCCAAATCTGGAAATTTCAGCAACAACATTGAGGTTATGTCAAAAGAGAAATTACTTTGCTGGTGATGAAAACATCGTCCCTTTTTATTGCCCCTTCGGCAATTTTTTCTTGGAGGGCTTCACCGACTTCGGCTTCGTTTTCATAGAACCAGGCGCAGTCAATGTGACGATAGCCGCAAGAAATCGCGTCCTTGACTGCTTGCCCGACTTGACCTGGGGGCGACTACGAGAGATAAGGCGGTAGCAATAATGGGGCTTACCTTGTAGGTTCCTAAACCGACGATCGGAATTTCGCTACCGTTGTTTAGCTTAAGCGTGCGCCCCATCGTACCGACGGAATAATCACGAATGATACCGAAACGTGGAGCTAGATAGGTGATAAAAGATTTGATCATCAACATTTTCAAGGATGTACGGCGTCACTGAAAACATCTTTTACGCTTTTTTGGTTTCTGTTTTGTAGTTTGTTAATTTATCGGTTTTGTTCGCGAATTTCCCAAACAAAAAATGACCTCGTCGTCACGTAATAAACATATAATTTTACGTGAAAATTTCACCTTTTAGCCCAAGGACGAGAAGTTCGTTTTCCCTGAGCTCTTCCCCGACAACGAAGAGGCGAAAAAAGACGAGGAGGAGACGCTAAGACAGGCCAAGACAGGCATTCAACAATTTCTGGATAAAAACAAAGAGCGGCCAAACATGCCCGGCTGGTTTAGTATCTAAAAGCTAGTAATTTGTACATATCCATAGTAATAAGTTTGATCAATAAAGGCGTTTAAAAAGTCCTGTATTCTTATTAAATTCACTGTGACAATGCGTGTGACTTTTTGTACAGATTTAGACAAAAGCGTCGTTGTCGCCAATTGCGAAAAACGGGGCTGGCTTCAGGTTAGTCCTGAAGATGACTGGAATATTTATTGGGCAGGGACACAAACCTGTAGGAGTTTGTTTAGTGTGGACAGCGGATACAGGATGCACGATAACCAGTGAGTGTTAATTTCCAATTGACAGTCCTAAAAAAATAATTCTAGATTGATTAATCATTTTCCCAATCATTACGAAATATCACGAAAGGACTTGTTGGTTAAAAACATTAAGAGGTACAGGAGAGACTTGGAGAAGGAAGGCAACGTGTTGGCGGAACGAGGAGACTCGA
Organism: Gnatocerus cornutus; assembly: GCA_029298725.1. Lineage (NCBI taxonomy): Eukaryota > Metazoa > Arthropoda > Insecta > Coleoptera > Tenebrionidae > Gnatocerus > Gnatocerus cornutus. Next base: position 9,099,863 of record CM055516.1, read on the forward strand.
AATACCTCCACTTGGATTTCATCCCCGTCACTTTTGTGCTTCCCGCTGATTATAACATGTTTGTCGAAGAATATAGGAAAGCCCCTCAGAGCACTTGGATCATGAAACCTTGTGGAAGATCCCAAGGCTCAGGTATTTTCCTGATCAACAAACTGTCCAAGTTAAAACGGTGGTCGCGCGAGTCTAAAAGTCCGTTTCAACAACAACTTTCCAAGGAGAGTTATGTCATTTCCAAGTAATCACACTTTCTAAAACTCCTTGAGATCACCACGTTCCTTTTAGGTACATAGACAATCCGCTACTCATCGGTGGGAAAAAGTTCGACCTCCGTTTGTATGTTTTAGTGACGTCATTCCGACCCCTGAAGGCTTACCAGTTTCGTCTAGGTTTCTGTAGGTTTTGTACTGTGAAGTATGACTCTAGCGTCGCTGAACTTGATAACATGTACGTCCATTTGACCAACGTTTCGGTGCAAAAACATGGGGTGCCTCAGACAATTCCCATAGAATAATCCCCCAAACTTACTTTTGTCTTCCAGGGAGAATACAATTCACTTCATGGAGGAAAACTCAGTGTTCAGAACCTGCGGTTACATCTAGAAAGCACAAGAGGAAAACAAGTCACAGAAAGATTGTTTGACCAGATCAGTTGGTTGATTATTCACTCATTGAAAGCCGTGGCTCCGGTGATTGCCACAGATCGTCACTGTTTCGAATGTTATGGATACGACATCATCATCGATAACAAGCTCAAGCCGTGGCTGATTGAAGTACGAAGTCTTTACTTTTAGTCTGTCTATTAGTATTTTTCTTGAGGTGAACGCATCTCCATCGCTGACGTCTACTACAGCCAACGACCGAATCTTGAAGCATAAACTCATGGATAACATTTTTTCTATAATTGTACCACCATCGGGGCTACCTGACGTTCGTTGGAATAAAATCCCAAGCCAGGAAGCCCTTGGCGACTTTGAGTTGCTGATTGATGAAGATCTCATTCATCTTCACGAAGGCGAGAGCAGCAACTACTTGTCGAAAAACAGCAGATGGAAGTAAAGCCATGGTTTGTGTTAAATAAATATACATTTATTACATCTTCTTTAAAATATGTATAGCATACACAGTAGATTAACATTAACATGAAGTTGTTTTAACGTTCTTCGAACAAATCGTAACGTTGATTGTTGGGGCAGTGGTGCTCCAGGAATTGGTAAACATAATGTGGATGGAGTTAGTTAATTTAGTTTAAACTAATCGTCTCGCTGATTGAATGTGTGCTAGTGATTGTGACCAACTCCTGGAGCACTTAACACTGGGCCAACAATGACGCAACCGCGTAAAATTGAAATGGGTTAACAGACATTAATATTCTGAATCACAACAATAACTATTTTAAGTTATTTACACTTCAGGGACGGACTGAACTCGCTGCCTGTGTGATTTTTTTTATTAAAGTGCGTGTTTGGAGATTCAGCCCGTCCGCGAAGATTCCGTCTCAACAACAAAATTCAAAAACTCAACAGAGTTAATATATGTATAAAGAGAGAGAAACTCCAAAGATTGGATTCGTAGAAAAAAACTGCAAAAAATATGTCAATCTGTACAGACTTTAGATAGCTTAGTACTAAAATCAAGTCTCTCCAGTGAAGTGACTCAAGTATCACTAAAAGTAAATTCAGAAAGGCACGTGACAGTGACTTATCGTAAAACTAACTCCTCACCTACTCTGTGATTGTAATAATTTGACACTTTTGTAACCGCATGAAACATACATAAGCTCGCTCCACCTCTTTGGCACAACGTAAAGCTCGAAATTAAGTAGCGAGAAGCAAATACCAATCGCTTCTCTTACGTATGTTTCACAATTTAAACCAAAATAACCACTTACAAGCTATAAAAGCACATGTTTTGGCTGTGTCGGAGCGTGGAATTACATCCCGTCGGGTTTGGGAATATTGGTGTCGTAAGCCCTGATCACAGCAGTCTGGGACACCGCCCCGCCTTCTTCTTGCGAAAAAGCGAACCCATCTGATAAAAACACACATTAAAATGACGCGAGGTCACTTCAACTCTACCTTGTAGCCAATATAGATTAATAAAAGTGAAATTTAGTGGTGTAAGCTGGCGTGATGGTGGTATACTCACGTGACATTTCGACTTCCAAGTCAATCCTGGGGGTGCGACGCGTGAACACGTTCTTCAGCAAACGGGCAGTTTCCGAGAGTCTGCAACCATTTCAACTAACGCTTCTGGCATACTTACAGCGACGCAAAACACTCAAGCATTGTTAGTAAAAGCAAGTGCGGAGACTACATGCGGTTCGTGCAAAAAGGGGTACTTACATATGGCGAATTGTTCCAGAGCATGCATTGTTCTTGCAACAAACAACCAGTTATTACCAACATGGAGAGTTTCGGCATAGAACATAAAACAACCATTACAAGTGGACATCAAAAAAATTAATGATTTATTTTTGTTTCTATTACACTATTCTTTACAAAAATATTTCAGACTAGCTGCCACAATATTCTTTGTATCAAAAATAAACAATTTATAAAGTTAACGTAAATGTGCGTTTTTGTGCGTCCCTTTTGAACAATTCCAATGAAGACTGCAGTAATGTCAACCGTTTGCAAAAATCGTCCGACAAACAATCGACACGCATAAACTCAAGCCTGATGAAGTCGACCCGGAGTCACCACGTTCGGTTTCCACCGGACACCAGTAATGTTGCTGTCATAAAAAGAAAACTAGTACTGTTACTTGAAACAAAATATGACACCTCACACTAAATTAAATTGTAATTGTTCAAAGAAACCCAGTGCTCGCGTGCACAAACCCAAATGAAAATCTAAATGGCCGCCTCACTAACATGTGCGAAAAGTAGCAACGTGCACGTCACACCACTATTCGGTACTTACGAATTCTTTGATTCGCCCCTGAAGACGTCTGTGCCTGTCTTGCGGATTTCCCCTTCGCGGACGGCGTCTGTAGGCGTTTTGAAGATGGTACCGTGGACCCTAGAATTGAAATGTAATTTTCGGTCGGTTATAAGTAAAGATGTTACGGGTAATAGGGCGAGGACTCTTGGGAACGGGTAAGCAGCTGGAAAATGGTAGAAATAATGTGAAAGTGAGGGGACTCGGGCTGAAGACTTACACTTTGACGAGAAAATCTGGAATGATGGCTATAACGGGGATAAGGAACATGCCCAACCAGAAGACCGCAGTGGTAAACAGCATTAAGTACATCCCCGTCATGACGCTGCCGAAAGGAATGGTGGGCCAGAAGAAACTGCAATCATAGCATAAAAGCCTCGATCAAAATCGAAGCGTACCCTCGTACCTGTACACGATTATAAAAAGAAACCACAACACGATGGAGCCCCAGATGGCACAGTGCGTCAACCAAGTCCACGAATTGGTAACAAGCCCAGCTTTAAGACACACCGTAATCACAACATACTGGAAAAAATCAATGATTTACGTTTACCACGATTGTAATCTTACCGTGTACACGAGGTTGCCGGTGACTAAATACCCTCCATCACGACCCGACATCCATAAAATCTCATTTTGACAAATCATCAATGGTAACCAGAACAAAATAGCCGAGTGGATCATCCCATTGACCACCCACAACCAGAACACTTTCACGTTGAATAATTCCCCACTTTGGGAAGGTTTATACAATTGTGGATGCTTTATCATGACTTCATCGCTACAAGCTTTATCAAACAACCCCATCGCTAGAGGCGGTAACGCCGTAAATAAAACATTGTATAAACCTATCGACCACCGCTCAAACAAGATTTGCCCTGACCACCCCGAATAAATAGCGAACCACAGTTCAATTACGTATAAACAGATGTTCTTGTAGAAACTGTAAAGGATTAGTTTGCACATCCTGGAGTAGTTCCAAGCGCCGTGCACCAACAATAACCTCAGGAGGAACCTAAATTGGGCGATACTATAATCAGACGCGCAAGCTGCTTGTAGTCCTTCAGCCCCTGAGATACCGACGCCGACGTGGGCTTTCTGGATCATGGCGACGTCGTTCGCGCCATCACCGATCGCCAAAGTCACCGTCTTGGTGTGTTTCGTGACGTACTCTACGACTTCCGCTTTTTGCATCGGCGAAACTCGACAACAAATTACCACCTTGCAGGAGATGCACAGACGAAGGAAATCAGTCCGTAGTTCGCAGCTAAGAGCGTATTTTAGTGTTTTTCCGTCGATGACCAGAGCGATTTCGTTTTGTTTGTTCAGATTGTCGCCTAACTCGGTGTTGTGACGTAAAATCGATTCACGAGTACTCTAGAAAAAAAGAGAAAACCCAAATGCGGTCAATTTCGTGATTTTCAACCACAAATCCACTTACATCTAATCCGTCTTCGTTAAGAATGATGTGTTGCATTCCATGCGATAACAGCCGACATGAGTACCCAATGTTGATGGCCGTTTCTTGTTTATCTCCTGTCAAAACCCAGATATTAATGTTTGCACTCAACAACGCCGCTATTGTTTCCGGAACTCCGTCTTGCAACTTATCTTCAATCGCTGTCGCCCCTATCAACTTCAACTTCCTCTCTATTAAATTAGCCGCTTCTTCTATTTTCTCTTCCCGATGTTGCATCGAAACTGTCGCTTTATGATACATTTGCTTCCAATCCTCGTACTCTGCCTTCTTCAATTCAGCAACGGCGCAACACAACGTCCTCAGACCTTCCGTAGCGAAATTCTCCAAGTGTTGAAGCAACACTTCGCTGTGTTCTCGTCCAGAATTGTCCAATCTTTCATAGATAACAGTATCCGCTCCTTTACACAGAAGTTTAATCTTTCCGCTTGGATCTTTGACGATGACCGACATGCGTTTCCGCGCTGAAGAGAACTCCAACACTGAAAGAATCTCATAGCGCTCGGTTTCTCCTAAAGCGTCGATTTCAACAAAGCTTGGAGTTCGACTTTTGAAGACGTAGCCGAAACGAGCGGCGCCGTAGACGAGAGCGCGTTCGTCGGGAGAGGCGGCGTGGTAAACTATACTATCATCGGGCATTTTTTCAGGGATGACGGTATGACACACTGAGAGTAAAACGAGAAGTTCTTTTATCAGTGGTGCGTTTTTGTGGTTGTTGCGTAAGTGTTGTATTATCATTGCGTCGTTGAAATTCTCGGCAGTGGCGTCGTAGACGTCGTGGCCGATGGCACAACGTTTGAACTCCATCACGTTGCGAGTCAAAGTTCCTGTTTTGTCGGAGAAGATATATTTCACTTGGCCCAGTTCTTCGTTGAGATTGGACGTGCGGGCCATTGCTGGAGTGTCGCTTTCAGCGTGGTACATTTTTATGTCCATGTTGATGAAGATGGCTTGGATGAAACGAACGACTTCCAATGTCACTTGCAGGGAGATCGGAATGAGATTGTTGAATAAAATTAGGAACGTTAGCAAGTTGTACGCGAAGTTCTCCGACGAGTGCGCTGAAATCAAAATTGAGTGTTTCTCATGTTATTATTTCTACTCACCGAGATCTATGTAGGTGTCGGCACCTTTGTTGTTCCTATTCCAGATCAAGTTGAAGATGGCGCTAATTAAACACATGATGAATAAAATACCGAACAAAAGAAGGATTTGGACGTTGGTGAGTTTGTCGACGCTGGATCGTTTTAAAGGAGCTGCCGTGGAATTCTTCATCAGTTTGGTTTCGTGACCTGTGTAGATTACAATACCGAAAATCCAAGAAGTGTTGCGTAACATAGCGCCTCTCAACAGAATTTGGTCGGGACCCAAAGGCTGTGCTCTAGAATATTACTTACAATAGGAGGGATGAATATCAAGGGGGTTACATTACAATTTGTTGAACTCTTTGAGGACTCCGTTGAATTCGTACAGGTGGCGGTTCGGGGGCTCACATTCTATGGAACCGGAAAGACTTCTTAGGTCGCTGATGGCTGTCAGTTTCGCGGTGTTTGGGATTGCTTGTCTGATTTTTAAATTTGTTTCACCGTCCAAGTTCGCGGTTTCGATGAAGCTCATTCCTTGGGGTTCGCTAGAAGAGTTTGTTATTGTAGTCCAATAATTAACGTTTTACGGACTAGTACCTTGAAGACAGGAGTACCAAATCCGCCGGAAAAAATGTGTTATTGAGAACTTTGACAATATCGCCAACGATGACATCCATCCACCTCACTAAAATCCAATTGTCGCCTCTAAGTACTTCAACTTTTCTGTGGTTTGTTTCATCGTCCGCTCTATGTCTTTTCTGTAAAAAAAAGTAAGAAAATTGTCTCTTTTTTGGTGGTAGACGTACGATATCTTCGATGATCTCCTTGATAGCTGACACCGAAAGAATAAAAATAAGAGGCACTAGTGTGGTGTAACGTCCAGTCGGTGACACGTCTGGTATTTGTTGCAACATGGCAATCATAAGAAAAAATATGTTTGCCCATCTTCGAAACTGTTCAAATAGGAACAACGGTATGAAGCGTACGACACTAAAAAACACAAAACAGATTAAAACCCACAGCAGTCCGCCCACTCACCTATACTTAGCAGTCGATATTCTGTTGTTTACGAATTTTGGTACCGGCGGTTGTGCTCTGTTAACAAAAATCACGCGATGGTCGATGGGGGCGTGGACGTCCCCGGGTTCTGTTTCTCGGTCCAAAGCCGAAGATGATGCAGTCCCATCTTCTTCATCTCGAATGGAAAAAAATAATGAACAAGAGGAACGAATCACACAAACCCAGCCCACATCAAAAACACTTACGGGGAAAGAATCGGTCGCGAATCAAAGTGTACAATTCCATATAAAGCGGCATCGCATAGTGAAATAGCCTCACCACATTACATTTTTCCACATTTATGCTGGAAGATCGTCATTTTTGGTTTTAGCGTTGATCTAACAGCCAACACCGAGGAATATCGATCTCGCGTTAAGCGCGTGCTTGGAAATCTGTATCCCGGCAACGCAAATTCGAAGAATTTTTCAAATTTCAAGCAAAACATGTAATAAGTGATGAATGGCTCGTTGCGTTTATTTAGATAATTAAGCGAGTTGAAGGTCGGTGTTAATTGTAACAGATGGAACGAGGTATCTGTGAAAAAGTACCTACGCACTTTTTACGATCTCTCTAAGCAATTATTTACAAAAGACTGTTGGGACAACAATAAAAAGTTAAGAAAAAACCACACCAAAGGTCAGTAAAGGTGGTGATAAACGCTTTCTAGTTTTTGTTACAACTACAAGAAAGTGCTTCAAGAGGAAAGGAAGAGAGAGGAAATAGGTACCTGGGGTTTCGTATTTTTTGGCAGTTGACTCATCTCTGGTAGGACTAGAAGATAGATGTCCGAGCTCTATATTCTGACCTGGCATCCGTCTCGTGAACTCCCCTCAGAGGCCACCCTGAACAAGCACATGGTTTAATTGTTTCATTTTGGAAAAGAAAAAAATCACAATTGAGCGCACCATCGCACTGAATTCTGATCTAGATTAAAATATAACAATCGATACCACATTAAATATTTACGACTGAGCTTATTAATTTAAATAGCGGTTATTGACGCAAGAACGGAAAAAACAATGAATAATTAATGTTACCATTACAGGAATGGAATGAATTTTTTTTGAACTACCACTACGATGTCGATGCGCACCTGCAACGTCCACCGACCAAGGACTAACTGGGTGAGGACACTCCAACCAGCCCCTACGAATTCGACCTTTGAGTGATTTTAACGATCCGTATCTTTTATGACATTTCACAAGAAAAGGTGATGATCGATAATTATATAAAAAGAAGTACAATGCAGCCCAGTGTTATAATAGGAGTTTCCAATACAAAAAGTTTACACCAACGTACCTGGCAATTAAACGTGTACTGTCATCTTAAAACTACATATTTGATAACGTGATAAGAGTAATGACTATCTTTTTTCAAGTAAATCTTTTTATTTACAGAATCACACCACTTTCGTTTATAGAAAATGGGGCATATTAAGGAAGGACATTTCCGCGTTCGCCGCACCTTCGGCAGTAGATAGCGCGTCGCCGCTCCCCAAGAAATGTCATCCCCGTTGAACAAAACCGATTTGTGTGGTTGTGCTAATTTCATTACTGCTCTTTTAGGTGGAGTCTACCTCAAAGCGTGGCACGCAAAACAATTCTGAATATTATTACACACCTGGCACACCTTTAGCGACAAATTGCAGGCTGTTTCGGGAAAAAATTGAGATTACGCTTATCTTTAAACATTGTGAAGTGGTCCTCGTTCAAAATTTGGTTTCAACGTTTGAGTGATAACAAAAGGTTACTACTATCAGTAGAAGCATGAGGACAATTGTTATCAATGAAAAGAGAGCGCGCTGTGGTTTTCATCAACAGTTCACTCCGGAAATGCAAAATTCACTGCACAAAATATAAATTGAATTAACGCTTCCATTTGCGTCCTATAAACCCAATTAGATTCTTACACAAACGTTGCGATAGAGCGTACTTAGCAATTGTATCATTGTAACAACAATTAAACTTTATTACTACAGCGCAGTTAAATAAACATTTTGCGTGATTCAACTCCGCCTTTTAACTCCCTTCCAAAGCATAATTCGAAGTCAATCAAAAGCCATTAAAAAAACTTATGATGTCACTTAAAATTTTATTTTTGCGCATTTTCAAACCAAGGGCATGTTGCCACAGCGCAAGCGCTGAAAGCCACCCGACCGAAAATCTGGCCAAAAAAGTCAACTTTTTCGAAAAGTAATTCCATCTATTCTGCTATCGCACTTTTATGTGACACTTGACTCATAAATTTTCCCTGTGCCTGCACGTGCGATCAAACGTTATGGTTCTAAAAAAAGGTTTGCTCGACACCTACCTAAGAATCCACCAGGCAACCTAACGTAACCATGTCGACTCTTGAAAAAGCTTAACATAACTGTCCTCGATGCAAAAAAGGTGTTTCCGGGCCTCTTTTCATTATCATTCGCCTCAACCACTTAACTTTCCAAATGTGTTGTTGATGTCGTGTTGATGTTTACTGACATCTGTCAAAACGCTGTCGTCACATAACCTATAAAAATGGCCGGTGCTCTCAGGCGGATTTTCACGAGTTTGCCCAAGTTTCAAGCTTATAGTTACCCTAAACCTGTAGTTTCGCAAATTTTACCTGCGACGAGGTTCTACGCCAATGTGCCAACTCCGTACGAAATTGTCGACACGCAAGAAGAGCGGAAAGCTTACCAAGGTGAAACTCGTCACATTTTTGGTTAATATTGAACCGTTTGTTTTAGGTGTAATCGATAAGGTGAATCGACAGGTCGCTGAGGGTAAACAGGGTCGATTGTTTGCAGTCGTTCACCTCCAAGGAAAACAAGTAAAAATCACGGAAGGGGATGTTTTTGTAGTGGAAGGGTCGTGGCCCCCTGACGCCGGGGACAGAATTAATTTAGATAAAGTGCTGTTAGTTGGAGGGAGCGACTTTACTTTAATAGGGCGTCCTTTGGTTCAAAGGGGGTTAGTCAAAGTAGAAGCCACAGTCATAGAAAAGACACTCTCACATACAAAGACACACTTTAAAAAGAAGAGAAGGAAACAGTACATGAGGATCAACTTCATGAGAGTCCCCCAAACTGTGTTAAGAGTGAATAAGATTGAAATAGCCGGCGAGGTGAACCACCCCCCTGATGTGACAGGATTAGAAACACGAATTTTTTAAATCAATACAATTTATTTACTAAAATACACAGCATTACAAACTGAACACAGTTATATCATGGATATAGATGGTAGTATAGGTAAAAAAATTGTATAAAAGATTAAAAAAATTGATGTACAAATTCTAACTTGAATAGGCGTCACGTTTTGGAATACAAGTTGATAAAAGGAAATGCTTTTTATTACCTAACCCAACCTATCACAATTACCATAGATTTTTTTTAGTAACTAACAGTCAAAAATAAAGCGATCGCGTCTATGCCAATTTTCTGGGTATAAACCCTCTTTTCGCACAATAAAGTCTTATAATAAATGCAACAATATCTTAGATTAATTTAAGTACATAAAGTTGGTATTCCTACAGATCACAAACGACTGGCTTATCAGGATTATATAGGCTCTATCATCTCTAACTAAAACAAATATCACAAAACCTAAATTTACACGTTTTTCCTCGCACGTGGAAAAACTATAATCCATTGAAATAAATAACTCGTTAATCGATGATCGTCTGACTTCATACTCCAAGTAATACAAAAAACTAACCAGTCGACCTGGTCAGAGTCTTTAATGTTTGGCTTTGCGAACTTCTCTTTTAAGAGTCTCGCAAATTCCGATCCAAGTCTGTTCATAGTTACAACATAGATCACATGTAGACGTCGAACTTGATGAGCTCTTTGAAACCGACTCACAGACCAATTGCGCCAGTCAATCGACCAGGATCCCTTGGGACACACTGATGAGTTGCTCCTTTAGAACGCGGAACGACGGCCGGTTCTCGGGCAAATGACTCCAACATTTTCGCATGATCTAAAAGGAAACTTAAACTGGTCATAGAGACAAAGTGCACACTCACGTCGTAGACTTCTTTGTAACAGGCTTTGGGCTTCTCCAGGATCATTCCTTTTTGGACTCTCTCGACGACTTCGGTGTTCTTTAAGCGTCCATAGGGCATCTTGCCACAAGTGAAAATTTCCCACATCAAAACGCCATAGGCCCACACGTCCGATTTGGATGAAAACCTCGTGTAATTGAGGACTTCCGGAGGTGCCCACTTTATCGGGAATTTCGAGCCACCCGAAGAGGTGTATTGGTCGTCCAAAACGTACCTGGCGAGTCCAAAGTCGGCCACTTTGACCACGTTTTCAGTACCCACCAGACAGTTTCTAGCAGCTAAATCTCGATGTATGTAATTGTGACGTTCCAAATAGGCCATGCCTTTACAAATCTACAAAAATTGACGAGTTATTTAGTACAGTAACAATAAAAGAGCTTTACTTGTATGCACATGTCCAATAGCAGCCCTTGGTTGCTGGATAGCGAGTGTTCATGCCGCCTCAGATGGTTGAGCAAAGATCCGTATTTCATGTACTCCGTGACGATGAAAATTGGTCTGTTTTTACTGCACACTCCGTAGAGCTGCACCAAGTTAGTGTGTTGCAGTTTTCTGTAAAAACGCTTTAACCAACGCACTTTAATCTAAAACAACTCACGTCATCACTTTCGCCTCCTCGATAAAATCATCCTCAGACATTGTTCCTTCCTTCATCATCTTGACAGCAACATCAATGGAACCTCTCCATTTACCTCTTCTGACTACCCCGAATTGTCCACTGCCAAGCTCCTCCAATAACATAAGTTCAGTGTGGTCAATCTCCCATTTACCTGCAACTCTGTAATGAGATTTGGAAAGTTTGAGTGGCGGCGACTAACCGTGACTTAAACCAGCGGTGGCGGGAGCGGGTCGATCGCATGGACTAGTTTTAAGACGTGATGCTAAACCCCCACTGTTGTGCTTATGGTAGTTGATTAGATCGGGGATGGAATTGCAGCAGTGCTTCTCGGAGAGGTAGAATTCGCAACGGGAATTCTGTTTGATGTGGTAGTGTTTGACGTGGGGGTGGGGACTAAAAACAAAACGAAACAGTGATAACCTTCGTACATGAACTGATAGTAGGCAATTACTAATCAATAAAGCAATGGTAAAAACTACATTCTGAAAATGTAAAAACGATGTTTCTACTGTTAACCAATTAACGAAGTCCGACTGTATTATAAAAATTCAGTTACTTACATTTTCGTGTAAAGTGATAGCGTGTACAGTCCTTTCGCTGATGAGTTTCTTACAACAAAACAGCCCTCTTTGTCTTCTTGTTTCAGTAAGGATTCTGCTCGTTGCCTGGACATGTCGTTTACGTACCACCTAGAAATCAACCCTGAAGCCTCAACACACTCTCTCAACTCAAACTTACTCATATTGTTGCAACCCCAACAACTCCTTTTCTTTGACGTAGTTACTGGGGATAAACCCAATGTTTCTGCAAAGTCGGAAATAAAAACTTTCCTTTCTTTTCCCAAACTCACCCTTTGGCATCTTTGACTTTCCACCAATGCTCTTGTGAATCGTCAATCACTTCATATTCCTGGTTCTTTTCCAAAGACAAATCCCCGCTTTCTATGGCTTTGTAATTGTATAAAGCCACCACGACTTTAGACCTAACTAGGACCTTTTCCTTTTGTTTGGCAGAGGGTGTACCAGGGGTAGCACCACCGGGCATGATCGGACTCGATTGTGCACCTGTAACCCCCATGAAAGTCAAAACCCGTGACCTCCCTTCTAAAATGACAAGGATGTGCAAATTTTTCCTCAAACCTTCACTTAATTTTTGGCGTTTTTAGCGTAAACCCTTCAACTTTTGACCTACCAGTGGCGCTCCTGAAGACGTTAACTAGCATGTCGAACTGCATTTCGACCCGGGGGGCACACAAACCTCAAAACAAACGATAATCAACTCGCGACCAGATCAACATGGCGGAGCTCAAAGAAGACTGCTTTGTGCCAAGGTAACTTAACTTGCCTCACCGTTAGATCGTGAGGTTTCCAACGCGCGTTCATCGGATACGAACAAAAAAGCGTCGCGACGGCTTTGATCTTCCCGATGTCGTTCCGCAAATTCTATCTTAATTTTCCAACAGATGTCATTCGCGAATTACTACCATAAAACATTTATTTCACCCACATAAACCGATTTAATGGTGTCGTAAAAGAGCGCGTCAAGATTCGATGAACGGATTGCTTCGGCAGCAGTGAAATGAAAGTTTGTTAACAAGTAGGAGAAATATGGCGATGGACGGTAATTATGTCACGGAGTGCACCGTTTGGAGGGTCGTAAATTTAGGATTTCGAACCGATTTTAGGCGCCAGCAAGAGAATGGATATTTCCGGAGGCGGTGGGTCGTCAAGGATCGCAACGACCGGACGTTGGGTGAAATCCGGGGACGCAGCAGTGCAATATAATTAACATTCTGTGCCAATAATTTCTAAAGGTGCACGGAGATGGGCGACTATTATCAAGGACGAGGAGAGGAAATGTGCAGTCTGTAGAGACTGAGAAGGGAAGTCGGGAGATGAATTTTAATAATAGAATAGTCAACTACCTCATTTGCATTCAGAAAAAGAAGTCGAAGAATTGTTACTAAAGTATGAAGAGCCAGACATGCGAAGAATGAGAATAAAGCACCAGACAACCAAATTTCAGATTAAACAATACAAACCATGTCAAAACCGTAAAAATGCATCGCAGCTGAGATAAAAGAAAATTCTCTTTTTCCTCTTAAATTGTTGACACACACTGTTTGTTTTTGTTATCTCTCTTGGCTAACGACTTATTTACTTAACAATGCTAGAACGAATATTAAATTCGGCGGTCATATTAAAACGTTAATTAATAAAAGACCACACAAAAAACGTTAAATTATTGAAATTGAATATTTTCATAACCAGATTCTGGGCATCATTCGCCGATGACCTCACCTGGGTCCCACAAACACGTTATCTTCTCCATCGCAACAAAGGAATCATGAAGAATATTCGCATTTCTCGAAGAACATAAAATCGACTTCAATGGTCGCTAAACTTCAGCTGCATAAAATTTAGTTCGCGACGATATGCGGTAGCTGTCGAACCTTTACAACCAAATTATAATAGAGAAACACGTATAAAAATCAAACTTGCATTGGACTATGTATAAAAATGTAGCCACATTATATTTTATGTAATTTCCGGTGTGAATGATGAATTAAAAAAGGGTTCATTTTACTCTCTTGGAAGTTTTGAAATGTGTCTGATAGTTGGTTTAAAATTAAACTTGGCCACGAATTTCTGCTTTTAGAACTTTGTTGCAAGAAAAGGTTAATTATTGGAATTATAGAAATACAAAAAATGTGATAAGGGCAGTTTTGTGAAAATTATTTTCGATTTATTGATCCCACGCATGTTACTCAATCAGTCAGAAAAAAATAAACAAAACGCCCATCACCGGAAACCGATCCATTTCCGGTTGAAGTCATTCCCCACCGAAAACCATGCAAAATGCATAAAACCAAATCATATGAAATGATTGAAAGGAAGAAATCGTGCAATCATCTCGAACCCAATGTACCGTGCGAGAAACCTGAAGAGTGTAAAACACGAAAAAAAGCAGAACGAGACAAAAAAGAGATACCATCCTATGTAAAACTACCTAATTAAAATGGATCATTAACCTGGCGCGGTCGCATTCCAGAAACCCCACCGGCAGCCGCCGAAGACTCTCATGGTGAGGACGTTCATTGTCACAAGCACACTCCACACACACCGAACCAAAACAAAAACGCAACGTTTGAGCCACGGCACGCTTGACGCATGTGCGACTATTGTCGTGAGACGCACCTGGAATCGTGGTGGAATCCTGGGCGGGGGCGGCGCGTCTTCTTAAGCATCGGAGGATCGGGAATATCTTGAATGTGAAGTTGAAGAGGAGAGTGTTGGTGCACATTTTTTAAAGCGGAGACGGAACGATGGCAGTCGTGCAGGCACGGGCCTACAACTGCCCACCTGGCTCCCAATTCGACAACAGATAAGCTGATTTTTATTGTTCGGTCGTAGCGAGAAAATGGCCGAATAGCGAGCCAAGGCCATTGGCCATGCGGATGCTGGAGTTTGGATGGGTTCAACGCAAAAGTGAAATACTCTGGACAACAACCGCCTTTTCACCGACACTCTCATTTCGTTATTTCAGAAAACGTGGTCACATTGAAGACGTCTTTATATCCAATTTTCTTAAAAAGACAACTGGAAAGGCAGTACTAACGGAAGCGTGAAAATGCAACAAAGCGTTATCAGTAACGCGCGCGAAACAAAGGAAACATTAACTTTTTTCAGTACCAACTTGGCTATCAGTCGTGACCCAATTTCGAATTTTCTCCCATAACCGAATTATGAAGCGACGCGAACGGCAGACTAAACGTCTAATTAAGCATGAAGCAATACATCGGAATTAATGACAATTCCATTTGACATAATTACTCATGCATTACTAATGCCACATCGAAGCTGTCGAAGGATGATATAATAATCCATAAATCCGCCCGGACTCGCCTTTTCTCTCATTTTGCATAATTATAGCAAACAAAATTTGTCGGAAATCCCGCTATCGCCGGAAAACTTGTTAATCCCGATAATGCCGCCACTTCCATGCAAAAAGCAACTCACTATTACTGTTTTCTGTGTCGCCGTCTTTTTCGTCTTGACTCCACTTCGTGCACAATTTACAGCCTTCGGAGGTTTTCGCTGTCCTCTGGCAGCACGACCACTTCTTGGCGTTCCAATAGCCGGGATGATGACAACTTCGAGAGCTGAGATTTTTGTTGCACGCTGCACGGAAAAAACATCAAAATGACATAAAAAATGCGTTAAACCAGCGTAAAAGTATCGACTATTACTTTCCAGTTCACATATTACAAATCTGACGCTCTGTTTAATCTAGAGGAATTCGTTGTTACCTTTTCGCAGTGCTTGGATCCAGTCGGTGCGTTCGTTGTCGTTTAAGGCAATCAGATAGAGAATGTAGTGGTCGTCGGAGACATAGCCGATCTGAAAGGGGTACAATTCGCCCTGGATGCCCACCTCTTCAGGGGTGGCGTTCAGGACAGCCGACTCGATGGTGTGCACGCCTGTGAGATCCACGCGACCTTTTTCCTTACGTTTCTGCAAAAGTAACAAACGGAAATTAAGAGATGAACAAAATAAGGAAATCAATCATCTATTCATTTATCGCGGTAAAGCGGCAAGTATTTCCGGCAAGCAAAATATTATGAACTATCATGATTCACGCTCCTAGAAACCCTTATGCAATTAAAATCAAGTGCTATTGTGCTACGCGTCAAAGTTTTATTTATAGCAGTCCTGCATTAATTGAAATTATTTCTGATTCATTAAACCTCAAATATTCATTTTTTTGGAAAACACCGGAGTTTCCAAACCCACTATGAGCTTATTACTTTTTTTTCTTGTGTTCTCCACTATTCAGGTTTAATTTTTGAGATTTAATTACTTTCGTTTATACGGAGAAAAATTCTTAGGTCAAATATGTCACGGTTGCCAATATAAAATTGAAATTGTGTCAACGTGTCACCTTGAACTTCTGATGGATTTCCGTCAAAACATCTGCGATTGCTGTTTACATAATTTTCCATAGTCAATTTCAAAGTGATTTTTTTAAGAGCAGATAACAATGCAAAGTAAATTACACATCACAATTGGCAATATTGGAAATGGAAGCGTTATTTCGCACTACCTACGGTCGGTCAAATTTCTGCGATCGCGGTTCCCCAACCAATTGTTGAATTTCCATTGTTATCGAAGTCTGACTTTGTATTCCAATAAATCAATAAAAGGTTTTTGTTTCTGTTTCCGTTCTTTAATAGACTACAAAACTATAAGTTAATCGCAAACTAATTTTTTTTTCTACCAACAAAGCTACTCCCGACTCTGACATCATATTGATAAGAAGTAATCATTATTTAAATAGCTATATCTGCTGATTAAACGTAAGCTTTCGTTTTTGCAAACGACTTCAAAATTTAGAGAAAAACGAATAAAAATTCATGAATGAACGCTTGGGGGTACCACTCCTCGTGTCCAAAAAAAAGGGCTCGAAAGGGATGAAAATTCAAAATGGAGCCGACGTGGGCGAGAGCATCGATTATCTCATTTTCAAATGAACGGGGCCCAGCCTCCGACCCATCAATTAAAATCGAATTTAACAATTTAAAAGACAATTAAACAGTAAATTGAGGGAAAAAGTGTGAATTGTAACATCCCATGCAAAACAAGCACAGAAACGTGGCTTTGACACGCACACATTTAGTGATTACATACCAAATGTAGCAAAAGCTTCTGATTACTTTATGATGGTCTTAATTCCCATGTATGGTACAATTTTGACACACGAGAAAATAGAAGAAATGGATCGAGGCCCGTTGTTCCACCCTGCGTCGTGCGCACCCTCCAGGGGCGGTTCCGCCCTTCCCTCCCCACGGTCAAAATAAGGGTGAAAGTGCAGAAACTAATTTAGCATTTTGTTCTGTCCCCGAAACTTACTTGCTCGTTGTCCATGTCATAGTAGATGAAGAAGTTCTTGGTGAGGACAAACCAGCGGCGTTTGAAGTTGACCAGGGTGTAAACTTTTTTGTTTTGGGACCTCTTGACCATGAAACCTTCCTTGATTATCTTTTCTGTTAAGAAAGCCATTTCCTTTCATTTTATTCACACCGATTCACCGTCTAGGTTATGTACAAACATTCAAATCATTTCCCTCTCGTCAGTCGTCATCTGGTTCACTGCATGTTTGGTTGAAGGTCACAAGTGATTGATAACACCGCCGGATAGAGAACTCGGCGATAAAACAAATTTAGAATAAACTCCGTGTGAGGTGGGATGAGCACTGACTTGTGTGGTGCCTCGTTTAAACTCCATGTGGCCAAATCGAGAATTCCTGGAAGGGTTTTTTATGACCGATGTTGTTTACGAAGATTGAGCCTATAACTATAAACTCTTAACTGAAATTCCGAAGAATCGTTCCAAGAATGGGGGCTCTGGAAATATGCAATAAATATCGAACAATATGCAACGTGCAAAGCAGACATGCCAAGGGGGGCAACGAACGGAACGAACCCATTTATCACTTGACTAAAACATAAAACAAACGCAGATTAGACAGTTTGAATGTGCCAATCAAAACACGCCAGCATATCACGTGACATAATTGACAAAAAATAAAAACTACTTAATTCTTTCTTACTTCTTACTGTAATTTCTTTTGTACTTGAATCAAAAGGAGCACCATAAATTAGGTATAAAATCTCATAATGTAAACAATTTAAAATATTCATCTGGCACGCCAACAAAACACCATTTGAATTTTCCTCCCTGCATCGCACGGATCATTGTATCTACTTTCGATCCGACCTACTACGAGTTGTGGGTATTTATTAGAAAATTCTTCAACGTGATCAAGCAATGTTTGTATTCCAAGCATTGACATCTTGTATAACATGTTATTGGTTCCAAAGCACCATGAAAAGAAGTGATGACCTTTTTAATCGCTGCGGTGCTACAGTAAAAAAATACGCACGCGTAATGCAAAGTTCCTACGTTAATTAGCTATAAAACTGTTTGAGCTTCTTACTAGAAAGTACAATTCACTCTTTTTGCTAAAATCTGATAAAAAATACCATATCCACGTAGTAGTTTTTCCTTAGTGGTCGGTAGTTCAAATGTTCAAAAGCAAGCCTCGCCGATCCCGATAGGACTTTTGTCTGTCAAATCAAATCGGACTGGAGAGGAGTGCGCGTCGTCTTTTAAAGAATGCACCTCTCGAAATAATTTTTTAAAGGTTTCTTAACGCGTTTCATCGATAAAATGACGATAATTGTGTTTTTGATCGATACTTCGGCATCAATGTTACAAAGGTAATGGTTAGAAATTCGATTAAAAAAAAAGGTTAACTGGTTGCCTGCATTTCAGGACGTACATAGGTGGCCGTACTACACTTCTGGATGTGGCGAAATCCGCGGTGGAGACGTTTGTTAAAATAAGGCAAAGAAGTATGGACAGTCGGATTGATAGATACATGCTCTTAACGTTTGAAGAGACCCCGAGTAATATTAAAGCGGGTGAGTTTTTCTCGATTTAATTTGATCTACCAAGTGTCAAAACCGCAAGTGTGATACGACGTTAAGCGCGAAATTTGAATTTCAGGTTGGAAGGAGAACTTGGCGACTTTTATGAATGAGCTGAAGAATTTACAGTGTTATTCGATGACCACGATGGGGGTTGCAGTCAAACAAGCATTCGATATTCTCAATATCAACAGAATGACGTCGGGGATCGACACGTATGGACAAGGCAGATGCCCCTTTTTCCTAGAAACATCGGTGATTGTTTTAATAACAGATGGAGGGAAGCTCACTACAGGTTGTTAAAATTAACCAACCTGCAGGATTCTAATTTTTATTTACAGTGAATGGTGTCCATGAAGAGTTCAATCTTCCCATGCACTCTCCAGTTCCCGGCTCCGAAATGACTCGGGAGCCTTTTCGTTGGGATCAACGCCTTTTCGCTTTAGTTCTCCGCCTCACAGGGACCCCTGCAATGGAACGGGACACGGGTCTCGTCCCTAACGATTCCAGCCCCATCGACGCGATGTGTGAAGTTACCGGGGGGCGCTCCTACTCCATAACTTCCCATCGCATGCTCAATCAATGCATCGATAGTTTAGTACAAAAGGTCCAAAACGGGGTTGTTATCAACTTTGAGAAGATAGGGCCAGATCCGCCGCCTCCTCAGTTTGAAAAAGGGGATGAAAAAGACGACGTGAAAGAACCAGAGTTTGATGATAGAATGAATCCACCGATTTTATCTACGTCGTGGCATAACTGTAGGAAGATGATTTACGTTCCTAAGAGCAGTAAATCGTATTGTGTGGGATTTTGGCCCATTCCCGAATCGTTTTGGCCGGAAGTTACAGCTTCCGTTTTACCAGCGAGGTCTGCACATCCCAATATCAAGTTCACGTGCACGAGCTCGGAGCCTTTGGTCATTGAGAATTTACCTTTTGATAAGTATGAATTGGAACCGTCTCCGTTGACGCAGTTTATCTTGTCTAGGAAACAGCCCAAGACTTGTTGGCAGGTAAATGATTTCACCACCCACTGTCCATTGAGGACTTATTTTTTTTCTTTTTAGGTCTTTGTCGCCAACAGCTACAAGAACACTGAAGTGGGTCATCCCTTCGGTTATCTCAAAGCGAGCACGAATTTAAGTTGCGTCAACCTGTTTGTGATGCCATATAACTACCCCGTACTTTTACCCCTTCTCGACGAGTTGTCGAAAATCCACAGATGGAAACCAACCAATGAATGGCGAACTCAGTTCCAAAACTACTTAAGAACGATGCCGGCGTACTACGCTGGTCCTTTGCGTCGAGCTCTTACCCGAATGGGAACCCCCTTGGCCCTCGCTCAGACCCTCATTCCTGAAAACTCCGAGAATCTCAGCTACTCTGTGTCAAATTACCTCAAAAGACTCAAAAACCAAGCCAAGTCCGAGTACGACAAACTATGTAGCGAAATAACATTGCGACAAAATACGAATAATCTTAAACCGAATTCGGAGCAAATCAGAGTCTTACCAAAAGTGGTTTTGAAAAAAGACTTGATTAGTCATCCACTGCTTGCTGATAAGTTCACAGCGCAACGCGACCAACTTCTTGACCAATCAAACACGTTCCTTGTAACGTTGGATAAAGAAAGACAACATGTTAGCTTTAAGAATCCTTTTGATATCCCTAGAAATCGCTTAATACAGCAAGTCGTTCGGATGCGCAACAATTTCCTTCAACCAGATTGGATCTCATTAGACCAAGACAGCGCTCATTCGTTGCCCATTTCGCAAATGGGCAACTACCAAGAGTACCTAAAACGACAGACACCGCAACTTCGGGAAATCGAATCGGCACCAGTTCGCCAACACATGTTTGGAAACCCCTTCAAGATCGACAAAAGGATGATGGTTGACGAGGCGGATATCGACCCAGTCGCCTCATCACCTGGAGCCAACAGGAATAATAAAAGAGCGAATCCGAATGTGGATGTTGGAGGGCGGCTACCGCTGAAACGCAAACCTGGACCGCTACCGAAGAACTTTTCGATTAGGAGACCAAGCGCCGGAACGCCTCCTGCGAGCCCCATTCCTCTGTCGCCGTCACCAATTCCATGGTACAACTCCATAAAACAAACTGTGCAGAAAGTAACGATTTTTTCCAGGACCGCCATCGAAAAGGACCTTCCTAGTTTCGACGAGCGTCCAAGTATCATCACCGTCAACGGTTTGGACAGTCCTTCCACCAGCGAGCGGTCCCGCTCCCCGTCCCCTACCTTAGAAATGCCGTCATACAGCATCAATGAAGTGAATGTGATCAACCGAAATTCCCACCCTTACAGCTACACGAATTCAGGTGCCTTAGAAACGGTCACGACGAACTCGTTAAACGATTTTTATCCGAGTGTTGCGATTAACGACGATAGCAAACAGAGTATATCGCAGATTTTAAAAGAAGCGAATAGTTTGAGTGCGAGTGTTAACAATCAGCCTGATATTAAACCCAAGGTGAGTGGACAAAAACTAAAGCAAGTGGAGGAATTTTCTCAGTTTCAGGTGGTCGTGGAAGATATGCGCGAAATTGAAGTTCAGAACGACGAAATTCGGAAACTGTTGCACAAATTAGTGCGCAGACCGGGAAAAAATTTCACAGAGTTGTTTGACAACATAAAAACACTTAAAGGAAACACGGAAGTACAAGTTAAAATGGTTGAGTTGATTATTAAAGAATCGTTAAGGTTTAAACGGCAGCATTTAGCGCACTTGTTACAAGAGTATATTCAGAGTCTGTTGAGTGTTGAAAATAAGTAAAAATGTCCTGTACATAGTTGTAAGTTGTTTATTTATTTTGAATAAGTTGTTTTTTAATTTTACAAAAACAGTATTTTCTTATAAAGAAAAACTTTTATAAGAAATTAAATGTACTTTTGACTAAACGCTACTTCACTTCGATCCTCTACATTTTTGAACAAAAAACAAACGTCTAAACACATTTATTTGCTACTCACTTTTACAAACATTTTCTTTTAAATTAACACAGTTTTGTCCTACCTACATACTTACTCAGTTCTAAAAGTGTGCGCGATTATTAAAAAAAAAACAAGTACAAAACTAAATTATTCTTAACCTATATACAAAGATCGGTCATTATCAAAATACTGATTCCACAAAAAATTGCTGCCGTTATCAAAAATTTACAAATAGAACCCGATTTGATCGAGAAGGCCACGACTCAGCCTTTATTTTAGAAACTCCCGATTGATAAGTTTAAAATCAATCGAGTGGTACGATATGTCTATGTGGAATGATCTAATCTACGAAAGCTGGACGGGTACTAATTTGAGCCCCCAGGAAATACAACCCGATTACAACCCCTCACTGAGCATGTTCCCCCATCTTATCTCGGGCATGTGTATTTCCTGGGCCGTATCCTAGAACCTATCCTTACTGGCTAACAAGTCGTGGTCGTTCAACATCTGCATATCTTGCAGTTCTTGGAATTTTTCGTGGTCGCGTATGTGAGCGTAGTTCGCCGCCAGGCACATCAAATAATGAACCTACAAAAAAAATAGTTTCAACTATTCAACACAGGAATGGGAGCCATACCAAGCTTAGGATTACTAAAACGGACGCCACAGTGGCGAGAATCACCATAACTTCGATTTTTTCAGTATAGTCTTTACAGAACGCTTTGACGTTGTGGTCGCCGCATACTTTCATGTGCTCTTGTCTCGTGCCGTCAGGGAACAAGAAATCTAAAAAGAACATCTCAGTACTATTTAATGAAGATAAAACTAAGACCTTACAAAATTGGGTGAAATCAATGCAATCCTGGAAAGTCGCCACTCGCTCATTCGCGCACATTTTCCAGAAAATTGTAAACAGGAATGTGGCAATCACCAAAAAACAGAAGATCAGAATCCAGATCAACTGAAGAACGTACGTAATTCCAATAAACTGCAAAAATTGGTCAACTCCAATTAAGTTAATTAATTCATTATTACAATTGCACAGCTGATCCTTCCGCCCACTCGCGACCTCCACGCTCTATAAACTTTATGTCTAGTAGCTCCCGTGGCCAGGCACCCCACAGTTAGGATCATCAGCCCCAGAGCCCCCATGCAAGCGCCGATGATAACAAAAGTCATTTTGACGGCGTCCACCCTACAAAAACACAGTAGAAAAAGTTAAAATCTTGAGATTACTCACCAGAAAAGCTGCATCTTGAACACATCGCTGAACATAAGCACGGCAAGAGTGGCTCCGCGGTACATCGTCCCACAAAAAATAACAACCCCTAAGGCACATTGTATCGTTGCAATGAGTGTAGCGTAGGGAATACGCGTCAGGCATGAATCGCAGAACCCTAGAAAACAGTCAGATCACATTAAAGGGCACAAAACGTACCTTTTTCAGGATTTGTGGCGACTGTATTGAGACTTAAACGCGATCTAATGAGGGCATCTTGTTGTTCAAGATCGAAGGAGGTTTCTTGGGGGGGTGCTTGGTACTGAGACATGTGGATAAATTTGGGAAACAACGAAAATGACTAACAATAAAGGAATGACGAACTTTAACAGGTGCCACGCCTCCAGATAAGATAACGATAATTTACGACTATCAAAGATTATAAAAGCGATAACGGCTTACCCATTTTGGCAGTTGATTGAGCTCCACAGTCGTTTCTTAATTAAATTTGAACTAAACAGGGCATTTCAAAGGGTGAATGACACGTTCGTTCGTTTGTTTCGTAAGTAACTGTCATTCCTGTCAAATTGACTGGTGTGAAACTAGCTCGGTATTGTTGGTTGTCAACCTCACATTTTAAACTGTCAGCTGACGTTTGTAAACAAAATTAGTCACAGGGAATGACTAGAGAAATCCAAACAAAGAAGCCGAAAGCAAAGAGTAATGAATTCGTGCAGTGTAAATCTTGAAAAGGAAGACCTAATCTTACAAGTTAGAGATTTACTACGTAAAAATAATGTGAAATTGTGGTTGCCTCCATATTACAACAATGAAGGGGGTCCTTCCTGTGATAATTTAAAAGTAATGCGTAAATTTGTCGTAACTTCCACTAACTTTATTTCTTTTAGAAACTAGCTCAGGATTACAGCACCATTGTCAATACTACTGAAGACGAGTGCTATGAAGCTATTCTTGAACTCCAACACAATTCTTTGGAAAATCTGAAACAAAGCACCCACTATCAGGAATCTGGTGAAGCCACATTAAAAATAAAAGTTTTACATCCCAGCAGCCCACCTCATATCCTCACCAAAGAGATGTTACTATCGTCCCTAGGCTGCGACATCAAAAATATGATAGCAAAAGAAATAAACCTAACTCCTGATAAGTAAGTCTGGTGATAACAACAACTAATTTGCCCCTTAGATTAAAATTAATCCACTCAGGGAAAGTCTTGACTGATACGGACAACCTCTACAGTCAAGGCGTCAAAAACGGTCAACAAATTCTTGCGATAACATTATTAGAATCTGAGATGAAAAAAGAAGAAACTCAAATTCTTGAACTTGAAGGCATAAAAACAGACTCTCGTTTGCTAGCCCAGGATAACCAGTACATGGAAATTGAGGATCAGTTTGGTAACGCTGTTAAGATTCCTCAAGAAGAGAAGCGAGCTCTAATTGTTGCTATGGCGCTCCACGAGAAAGGACGCGCCGCTTTAAAACGCGAGGATTATTCGCGTGCACTGGTTTTGTTCCTTGAAGCAGATGAAGAATTTAAACGATGCCACTCTGAGATTTTGAAAACTGTCGATAACTACGCCCTTCTCGATTTAGATATTGCGTGGTGTTATCTGTCTTTACAAAGCGTTGTCAATTTACCAGAGGCCTACGAAAGACTCAAAAGATGCGAAGATCGATTTGAGAGCAGTTATGGGCATAATCTCGAACGCTTGAAGGCCGTAAAAGGAGTCACAGGTGCACCAATGTAAAACTCAACAAAGAGTCAATTTCGGTTTTTAGGTAACGAGGCTGCTCTGTTGATGCGACTCCATCTTCTACAAGGAATTGCACTTTATCATAAGAATAAACGGAAGGAAGCACTCGCTCTTCTTAGAACGGCTAAAGACGAGTTGGCTGTTCTGAAAGTGAATGATCAAAGCATGACCGTTTTGATAGAACTAGGATACTCAATGGCTGAAGCTAGATTAGGTCTGCGGGCCACTGGAGGCGACGTCAACAGAGCCGCCAACTACATCGACGAGAATCGAAACAGTAGACTTCAAGCGAGGCAGAAAGCAAAAGCTGAGGATATTTTGCAGAGGTTGGCTACACTTGATTTAGAGCTCTTTTAACTGCAGATTTTAGAAAGAGGATCAAGTTGGGAATGTGTGCTGACGGCAAGCAGTACGTTGATCCGAACTTTGTCAAAATTCTGGTCAACATGGGATACAACAAAGAAGCAGCTCGCTTGGCGTTGAAACACTGCAACAATATAATATCCGATAGTATCCAATACATTCAAGAGAATCCGCAGCCTGGACCGAGTCAGAGTCGCAGCATCGAGTTTTTGGCGCTCATTAACGACTTAGTACCTGAGGTAAGTTGGGTGTCTGAGCGGACCGCAGACTAAATTTCAACAGTTGCAAGCCGCTGGTTTCGACTCTACTATGGCGAAGTTAGCGCTTCACAAACATGGTGGTGATATTATGCTTGCCGCTGAAGATCTTTTAGCCAACAACGGAAGTGTTGACGCAGATATGTCAGTGCTGAATGGTAAAAATGTGAAAAATAATTTCAATTTGATTAATTTGGCTTTTTAGATATTGACAGTGAGGCGAAGAAACACGAAGAGAATCAAGAGATGAAAGAAGAGGCGTTTAAACGGATAGCTGGTGATATTTCCATGGTTGATGATGATCATTTGGATTTAACTCTAACTCAGGAGGAGGTGTTTTTAAACCAGTATTTATCTCTGCTCGAAAAAGATCGATCGTAATTGTTATGAAGTCTGCTTCGAATATATTTTTCTAGAGTTTTAATGGTCTTTGATATAGTACAACAAGTCCACACCGGTGTCGAAAACGTCTTGAAGAATCCCTTCCAAGAGCTTTTGCGCTTCTTTAGTACGCACCATGCGGAGGAGGTTTTGCCGAGACAACTGACCCTTGAGATTAAGTTCTGAAAGTTTTTCATCAATCAGTTCCAAACTCGAGTCTTCGGTGAGAACTTCAATCGATATTTGATCAAGTAGTTTAGCTAAAATTTGAGTGACCACGGCTTGAGGATCTCCAACTGTTGCTAACGCCTCCTGTAGAATTTCTTCAATGATTTGTTTAAGGCCGTACTCTTCATATTCTGGGGTTTCCTCGGGTTCCCCTACAACATACAACTGTTCTGCAGTTTCCTCTATGACGCCCAACTGTTCTTCGCTAGGTTTTAGCGGTAAATTCTTCACCAAATCTTGAACCAAATCAGCCATACTAACACCACGCATCAACGAAGCAAGAATATCCTTGATCAAATTTTGTTGCGATTTTTTTGATAAACGAACTTCGAGCGTTTGTAGGAGTTCATTGATAAGTTCCGTGGCGACTTCTTGAGACCTCTCGCCCAACCTGAAACAGTAAAAGCAGTCCACGCTTTGTTATCTTCTTTGACTTACGTGGTGGGGATGATGATCTCTGTAGAAAACGGTTTTCTAGCTGTTTCTTCCTCTTCGGGTACTTCTTCAAATACTTTCATGTGTTCCCACACGTTCGTCACTTCTTCTTCTTCTTCTGCTTGTTCTTTTTTGAGAGGTTTTGGTTGGAGTACCATTCCTTTTGTTCTCAACAACTTGATCTCATCTTTTAGTTCTTGTATCTTTTGGTTTTGTTCATCTACGATCGCCTCAAGTTTACCGATCTCGTCGTTGTAAGTCTTAAGAACGCCCTCTACTCCCATGAGTTGTTGTTTCTTCTTCCCCTGGCTGATGAGTGTTTGTTCCAGTTCAGTTTTCTCCTTCACCAAGAACGAGAGCAGCTCTTGCTGGGAAGTGTTGTAACGCAAAGCAAAAGTCAATTCTTTCCGAGTTTCTATGATTTCATCTTTCCAATTTTGCAACTCGACAAGATACATTCCTTTTATGTCCATTGAAGACAGCCGCATGTCGTGGACGATCTTTTTTAAGATAACTTCTTCTAGGTCGTGTAGATCATCCTTACCAAACGAGCGTTTTAGCATGGCTTCTTCAACCTCGTTAATATCAATCATTTTCCCAAATTTGATTTTCATGGTATCTGCGATTTCTTCTTGTAACGATTTTAATTGTTTGGACATGAATGCACAGTCTGTGGTCATTCGAGCGAAGTGTCTCACGTTCTGGTGGTGTTTCCTTATTTGGAGTTCAGTCTCATCCTGTAATTCTTCTACTCTTTTGTATAACTGAGAGAGTTTTGTTTTTGAGAACACAAGAGTGCGCATAATACCACTCATTTTGTTGTCAGGAGTCAGATGCTGTAGCTGATGAAACTTCAAGACAACCGTACACCTAACTTCGTTTAGTCTGTATTGTTTTTCTCTCTGGAAAGCCTCTAACTCGTTCTGACATTTGGCGAGCTCTTTTTCTATCAGCACAACTTTTTTGTTCTGCATTTCTATTTGTTTCTTGAAGATTTCCAAGTTTTTGTAGGTGTCTTTGATTTCGAGTTCGATCTTGTGCCTGTGAATTTCACAATTATATTGTTAAAAGTACGTCAAGAGGTGTTACCTTTCAGTTCGTAGACTAACAGTGAAGTCGTAGGTTGCTTGTTCGCAACCGTGCGGACACACATTCAGATCTTGTTTGATAATCCCAAAGTCTCTAGAATCGATACTTTTACCATCATCTTCCTCTTCCGTCGAGGAATCTGAAGAAGACGATGACGAGGATTCGGAACTTGAGCCTAAAAATTGTTAAGTAGGAAAGAGGTACTTAGTTAGGATCTCACCTTCGCGAACAACTTTTGGAGGCTTGTACTTTTTTTTGTACACTTTTCTTAAAAACTCAAAGAACTTGTTGTCCAAAATTGCTTGTGTGAACGTGACTTGCATCGTCTTGATGTTCTCTTGTGCTTTTTCTATATCATTGTTGGCAATTACCATTTGATTTTTTATATCTTCTATCACGTCATGCATATCTAAAACTTCTACATTTTTCTGGTTGACTTTCTCTTGCAGCGTGTTTTCTAATGCTTCAAACTCCCTCAAAATGTTCAACTCTTGCTGCAAAGTCACGTTGAAGACATCCATCAGCTTTGCGTCGACATCCACGGTGAATTTCTCTGTACACAGAGCATCCAGTTTTTCATCAAAATTTTTAATTGTCTTATCAATTAATAGAATAATCTCATCCTGTTCAAATAGTTTTCTTTCTAATCTTCTACTTTTGAGATCGGCCTCCCACGCCGTATCTTTCTTCTCGTTCTTTGAAACATTGCAAAGGGTTTCAAAGTCGAGTTGCGCGATATCTTCAGTGTCATTTGCATCAAACTTCTTTGTATTTTTGGGTAAGACTTGACTCTCACGCTGGTCCAGATCTCTTGGTTGAGGCACAATAAAAATCGGCTTGGTCTTCGACTTAGACTGATCTTCAAGCTCCAGTGTTACTGTAATTTCGAAATCAAGCTCTGGAAATTCGGATTGTGGCGATGGCGAGACGGTAGAACATTCTTTTCTCAAATTTTCAGGAATTTCTTTATGGATTTCTTCCAACTTATTTCTTAGATCTTCTAATTGTTTTCGAATGCGCTGCTTTTCTTCTCGCATAGCAAGGACTTTTTTGTTAAAGTTGTATCGGATCAGATATTGCTGCATTATGTACGTAATAAAAAAAAACGGTTTATTTAATGAGTTTACCTGTTCTCTGGCCAATAGAACTTCTTTGTACTTTTT
Organism: Gnatocerus cornutus; assembly: GCA_029298725.1. NCBI lineage: Eukaryota > Metazoa > Arthropoda > Insecta > Coleoptera > Tenebrionidae > Gnatocerus > Gnatocerus cornutus. The sequence goes on from CM055516.1 coordinate 9,128,435, forward strand.
CACAGTGTTTTCACGCTGCTCTTTGCTGGCTCTGAATGAGGAATCCGATTTTAATTTGTAATCACCAATCGTGATTTGAGCCAAGGCCAAGGCCGCGTCGTCGTCTGGATGGTTTACGCCATGGACTGGCTTCTTAGCGTTGAATTCTTCCCACTAATTAGAAAAGCCCTTTAGAAAAAATTGAAACCCGACCCTGCCTTTTTTTACTTTTTATATACTTAATTAATTGAGTCATATTTTTGCAACGATCTTATAGAAGTGTAGATCGTTTTTAATAAAATGAAATCTTAAATTAAATTTGAATAAAAAAAATTTAAAGTGGGAGTGATTGCGTCCTGTGGCTAGATACGTCAAAATTATAAACATAACCTCGACGCTAAGTTTTGAATTGTCATCGTAAAAAAGTAGTTCGAAATCTTAGTGCCACTGTTGAAAAACGTAAAACCATGGCCAGTTCTTTATTTGGTTGGGATCTGGTAATAAAAAGCGTTGAATCAGAGCTAAAATCCAACGAAGACATTCTCCTCTGCTTCACTCATCTGGTGCTTGTTTCCAATGGCTTCAAATGCATAGGTTTGGGTGAATCCAAAGTTCTCGATGGTGACGAGAAAAAAAGCGAAGCCCTTCCTCCTGGTTGGAGTGAATCTTATGCTATACGCTACGTTCATCAAGGTCGTTTGTACATCCTCAAAGGGACAAGGGTCAGTGACGGCCTTATGCTCAACCTAATCCGTGTGGACGAACGAACCACTTCTTTTGTACAATTCAACAGTAATCTCGTTGCAAGTCGTACCGGAAGTCTCGCTCAAATGCTACCCCGACACGCCGACATGATGCAAGAACTAAAATCTGATTTGATAGAAAAAGTGGTCCATTCACAAAACAGTCGCGATAGCTCGAGTCAGACGAATCCACCGCCTACTCAACCACCTGTCTCTCCGCTCCTTGTCGACCCTTCGCCTAGTTATCCTCACAGAGGCTTTGGGCCAAGAGCGGGTGTGGGTGTCGGTGTCGGTGAATATGATTTAAATCCTTTTGGCCGCAATCCAATGGCTTTTCCGAGTCCCATGGGTGGAGGAGGAATGTTATTCGAGCCACCTCGCGGGGGGCGGTTCCCACCAGGTCCGGAATTTGGGCTACCACCAGGGGCGGTGCCTCCAGGCGCAAGATTCGATCCGTTTAGGCCCCCAGATGTGGACCGGTTTCCGAGAAGACCGCCAAATAGACCCGATAATGATGAATTTCCGCCGCCCGGTTATGATGACATGTTTATGTAATACTGTTTAATAAATTTTTTCTTACCATTTCTTCGCGTTTTTCCCATTTTAATTTGCGGTTTCTATATTTCTGAAGCAATCGCAAGAACTTGGAGTTCCCGGTCATGTCGAATATGGATGGGCTTAAATTTAGGAGGAAATACTCAGGACCGGACTCTTTAGTTTTCTTTACTTTGATTGCTTTCGGAGGGGCAGCAGGACGCTCCAACGGCCTAAAGCAGCGAAAAAAGTAAATGATCAACTCGGAAAACTTTAAAATTAAAAACTCTTCCAGGTCTCTTACTTACTGTCCATTCTCTTCATCCTTTCCTACTGTTTTATAAAGAAAGCGTGCGCAAAAGAAACGTAAAATTAGTTACCTACGCGTTTATTTACCTGCCTTTTAACTCGTCTTCTAAAACTTTCTGTTCAACAATCTTCAACATCTCTTCATACAGAGGTGTCAGTTTATTTTCTCTCAACATTTTTATTTCGATTGGCTGTTGCAACCCCGTCACAATAATCGGATTGAACACCAAATCATCGATGTAGTACTCTTTCAATTTTGTCATTTTTAATTCCGATTTCTGCACATCGAATGCCAATTTCCTCTTCACTAGAGCCATTTCTTCGTCGAACTTTTGGTGAAGATATGCAGTGACACGATGGTCAACTTCTAACCTTTCAGAAGCAATCACTTGACTAGGAAGAAGACTCGAATTTCGCCTCAAAAGCTTGAAGAAGCGTTCTCTTAATTTTCTGAGTTTTTGTCTATACACTTCACGATTCCTAGCAGCTAGTTCGTCGATGCGATCTTGTTCTTCCTTCAAACTTGCTTGTTCGATGCTCAACTTATCGTAATTGGGGTGGTCCTCAATGACTAGTGGTACTGAAATTCTTTCCGAAATGACCGGATAATCAGTTTCCGGTAAATAATCGTCGTTTTCAGGTTTGAAAGTGTAGGAAAAAACGTTTCCATCGTATCCTCCAGTGAAGAAAAACGTTTCGTCGTAACTGAAACACATGCTTGGAATAAAACCATTTTGGTTGTCATGCATAGGGATGCTCCAGTAGTCCGATAAGTCTCTAAAATTCTCGTCTATTATTTTGTTGACGCGGATTTCCCCGTCTTGCATGGCAAAAATTAGGTACTTCTTGTTGTAACTAGAACATTGAGCTGTTACGGTTGTTAAGAACTGTCAGAGGAATACTTGTAGATGTAACTACTGATTTCGACATCATCTGCGTCATCTACCATGCGAAAAAAAGTTGGCTCTTCTGATTTCTGGTCGATTTTGTACTCGTAGATGTAACCAGCGTCGTAACCTCCCATCGAGAGCCAAATTGTGTCATCTTTAGTGCTCTGCATCCAGAGGATTCTGTTCGGAACTTCGGGAATATAAAGAGGTTCTAGTTCCTCCTCGGTTTCAGAGTCGGCTACAAAAATTTTAATTTTTTTCTTGAATAGTTAAGAACATTCTCACCAAGAAACACCTCTTCGTCAATATCCAAACCAGGATTCTCCTTTTTGAGTTTCTCCATTTCCACTCTTTTCCTCGCAACTTTCTTGTCTTTCCTAGCTTGGATCTCGGCTAATTTAATATTTCTACGAATCTGGGCTTTATACGATTTGAATTTATTGACTTTCGATTCAATTTTGAGGAGGTACGAAACTTTCGTGTAGTGTTGAGGTTCTTTTTTAACCTGTAATTCGACGATCTCTCCGTGAAGACAACCAACCAAGAGCACGTCGTCCTAGAAATAAAAATCAGATAATCGTAGTAAAAGACTTTGAAAGGGTACTTTGAAGTAATTCCACGTGAAGCAGGTCACTGCATTCGGTACGTTGATGTATCCGATTGGTACCAACACCACGTGGTCTTTCACCACAATCTTAAATAAGAAAATGGTAGAATCTTCACTACCGCTCACTAAAACTTCGTTCGTTGGGTTGATGGTAATCGCCGTGATGGGTTTCGAGTGAGGTTTTTTCCATTCTACCACAAACAAATCATCGTATTCTTCAGTTATGATTAAGACGGAGATACGTATTGTACCATCGTCAAACCCCATGACGATTTCGTCACCGCTCGGTACCAACTGTAACAACATTGTTGAGAAAAAGTGTCTTAAAGTTTGCTTTCTGTACTTTTGGTGGTAGCCAGATCATGCAGGTTCCTTTAGCCGGGAACTGATAATCAAAAATCATTGTTTTATCTAAGTAGTTGTATACGTAGACCCGACCGTCTTCGCCTAAACTAGCAAAGAAAGGCCCCCATGGGCACGCTGCTAACGACACGACTTTACCAGCGTGACATTTATACAGTTGAATTGACGGTTTTGGGGTTTGTTCACTGTTGAGATCGATGATCCAGATTCCTCCGTTGCCATCCTGAGCGAAGAAACTGCAGTCTTTTGAATCTGGGTACCTCTTCCTGATGCACATTAACATTAGACCGGGTGTGTAGAAATCATACGTTGGTTCTATCTGGATGACTCTGTCGTCGTCAGGAGGGTCTGCTTGGTCGATTTTTTCGTACCACCAAATTTTAACATGGCCATCCATCGCTACTGTCATTAATTCTCCATCGTTGTAGGAGAGTTGTACGATGGGGCCTTCATGACACTTCCTTCTTAATGTTCTAAAGACTTCCAATTTAATGAGTCCAGCATCCCAGACAAGGATGTTGCCCCATGCGCATCCAGAAACGACTTTCTCATCAGGCATTGGCAGCACCCCTAGAATATCTGAGAATTCTGTTTTACCAAATCGCCCCAAGTCTCCTTTAAGTTTGAGCCCGGTGAAAGTCGTCGCCATCTTCCAGAATTTAATATGGGAGATCCCGCAGGTTGTTAGTTGACCGGGAACAAACGGAGAAAATTTAACTCTGCACACGTCATTTACGTAAGATTTGGTTCTCAATAAAATCCGGCGTTTTTGCCAGTTCCAGATTGTGATTAAGTAATCGGGTTCGCCCCCTTGAGACACCAAATAAGTACCATCAGGGCTAAAAAACTCGGTTAATCTATGTCATGAGGTGAGGAGTCAAACCTAAAATCTAAATGAGAGTAGAGTCTCGAAGAGCCCCCTTTCAAAACACATAAAATGTCCATCGTGGGCCACTCGTAGATAATAATCAATGGGACGTTACCATTTTCGGCAACAGCCACATGATTAAATTCTGGATGCGGATTAGCCTTAAATCACGCAGTTAGAGCAGATACGAATATTAAAAAGTACCTTAATGTGTCCTATGCCCCCACCCAAAGCGCTGCGCCGGAAGGAAATGGTTTTAGATGGAACGTTGAAGAAATTAATAAAATTTCCCGAAGCAAATAAAATCGTGTCTGGATCGGGAACGGTCAAGTTAAACAGTTTTCGACAGTTGTAACCAAAAGAAAAGCTATTTCAGGTAAGTTTTTCCGTTAATTTTCTCTTACTGAAATTGTAAAATGTCCCCTTGAATCGTACAATTCTCACTCCGAAACGGCCCTGAAATAAAACTCTGCGAATTATACACACTCCAGTGTTCATCTTCATCCTCCTCTTCTTCAACTTCTTCTTCTTCTTCTTCTTCTCCTTCTTCTTCTTCTTCCTCGTCGATCGGAAGATCTTCCAACTCTTCGTCAGTCTCTGACATTTTAGATTGATCGATTCCCGTTGTTATAGTTTCAGGGCGCTCAAGGTAATTTCAGCACAGGTGAAAGCAGTGCCTTTGTGACAAATTCTCTCATGACTAATGATCCAACACCGTAGTTTGGCGTTAATTAGTTCTTAACGCGCTAAGGCTGAGGTCAATTACTTTTGGCGTTTGCTGTATTTAATTGGGATGTCGTAAAGACAGTTTATGTTGCGTTAAAAGCTGGAGACTTTTATCTGTGACGTAAACGGAATCTGGAGACCACAAACTTGAGGAAATAGTTATCTGCTGCGTAAACGCCGAAGGTTGAAAGTGCTGCAATGCTTTGGCGATGCGTTGGGAGTGTTGAAACCGCAAGTGTTAGTTCAGAAGTCGCACTTTGATTTATGATTAATGCTTTACGGGCTTCGTGCGGTTTTAATCAGACTTTCTTTGTATCAGTCGGTTTTTAATTTACGACACGTTTAGTAGAAACTTTGTGAGAAATAATATCTTTGTTTATGACTTATAAGTCTTATAACGTTATAACCGAACAAAATTCGTTGATCAGGTCAGATTTTCATCTGACTCTTTTGAGTTTGAAATTTGTAATTGGCCAGATTTTGCCATCCAATAAACAAAAACCAATGAAATAGTTCCAAAGAATTTCTATTGTTCTGCACGCATTTATTTGTTATCATTTATCAGTTTCGGACGTTTAACCAATGAAAATCGAGTTGATTCACTTGGTGCGTTTTTTATTATAAAAACTACTTTGATGAAGATAATGCCAGCCAATAAATGAATTTCTTTTTTGGGTTTAAATCCGATTTTTATCACATTCTCCATTTTGCTATAAAGAAAGGGAGGATCTTTCAAAAAAAATTCTGAAATTTGTCTCTTTTGCTCTAAAAGATTGAAATGGGGCTCTAACAATAAACACATGAAAATTAGTAACAATGCCTGATTCTGTTACTTATAACTACCATAATAACTTTTATTTAATGTTAAAAATTTTTGGTATTCGTTAAATTTTTCGTTGTCATCATTTTGTGTGATTTTATTTAAATAGGTTGTTACTAATAACCGCATGTTTGCTCTTTAAATACCTCGGAGTCATTTAAAGAAATTATCAAAAGTCAACGGAAATTGTGGCTTTTAACACGTCGATCCTCGGACAAACAGAACGTTATCACTCATCAAACACAACACCCTCTAGGTGAACGCCCCGAAGAAATTGAGGACTTTGCTGTTCAGGAAAGAAACTTCATATTTTTCAAACGCAACAGTTAGGTCACCACTAATGTAAACACAAGTCATAAATTCGAACATATTGTTCTAATTATGTTTGTCAGCTTGCGATCTCTTCGGTTGTCGACGCTCTGACCCAATTCCATCGCAATAGTTTTCTTGGCAAAACTCTTCCTTTTATTTACGTCCTCTTCCTTATCAGTGCGTTTTCCCTCAGTACTATCGCCGCTTGCTTCACGAGAAGTCGTACCAATTAGTCACCGAAAGACCGTCCGGCTAAACACAATGATTAATAAAATGACTAAGTCTTGTAAATGCGGGTTTTGGTCAAGTCTCCCATTCCACCCAGTCGCTCAAGTGTACGCAGTTCGCTTTTGATTAATCCCAATTAAGATTAATTTTTAACCATCCTGTGTTGTGAACGAGGGAGCGCCCCCATAATCACGTACCAACGATGGACGAAGGAGCAACCCGATCGCAGTTTTCCGACCTGGTCCGGTACGTTTTTCCCTATTTGTAACCCTGATGTTTGTGTTTTTTGGGCCGAAACATGTGGAGCGCATGTGTGTGGTGCGACTATGGGAATTCACTGTGAATTGTTTCGTTTAATCAGTGCCCTTTTTCACAGATACTCGAGGGCCATGCTGACCCTTGCCGGTATTGCTACCCTTGTCATCATGGTGGTGGGTGTCATTGGAAACCTTCTTACTATTGTTGCGCTGATGAGACACAAGAAGATTCGAACGGTGGCGGCTGCGTTCATTGGCAGGTAAGGAGACAAACTTTCTAACAATAAGTGCGGATTTCTTCCGAGAAAAGCGGTGATGAATAACTCGGTATTTTAAAGAGCGTGCAACAGGTAGAAACGACAAAACCTTGAAGCGTGATTCAGGTAAATACGTAATATATGACGACGGTTCATTGAAATATTTATTTATAGTGACTGTACAATTCTACGCGGAAAATTCTATCTTGCGTAAATTTACTTAGATCGAAAATTTCACCCTTGAAACAGTAAAATAAATATTTTGTCGACACATTTAATTCGATATCAATGAATGCAAATAAGCATTTTTGAGAATTAATCAAACCGTAAAAATTTATCAGTGCGTAAATATTTGCGGACTTCTAGTATTTATCATTTTTTTCAATTCAAACATTATTGAGGGAAAAAAAATCGGGAATACGCACACGCTTATTAGAAACTGTGGGAATTATTTGTTCCCACTTTGTTCCCAAATGAAATATTACCCCAACGTGGTTTATTGCACACTTAATCGTAAACATGTGTGTCGAATATATCTTGGAAAGCAATTAAAACCGCCATTAAATTTTTATATCACTTGCATAATACTTTTTAGTTAAATGCTACTTTATAGTACAACAGTGGCACTATTTTGACCGGAAGTAAAGAGCGGAATTTGGTTTTAACGCTCGTCAAATGAAGATAAATTTTGAAATTCCCTCAACCAAGCGGGAGAATGTTAAATAAACAAGATAATTAATAAAGTTTGGACAAAATGGTGCTTCCTCATAAGTACGCCCTCGATAATGCCGCGATTGGTTGTCAAATATTGTAATACATAAAAATGCAAAGCAAAAAAACTACAAGACAATAACAACGAATTGGGATAATGTTTGCAATAGCAGCAATAAATTAATTAGGTTCGTTCTTCAAGTCAATTTTGTTCCCTGGACAATATGAATTTTACGTTTTTTTTCAGTTTATGCATCTCCGACTTGATGTTCTGCTTCATCGTCCTCCCCTTCGCGGCCAGTCAGTTTTTCCACGGCACCTGGATCCACGGCAACGCTCTCTGCACTATAATCCCAGTTCTTCGCTACGGTTGCGTCGGCGTGTCTCTCCTCAGCATCGCCATGATTTCCATCAATCGCTACATCCTCATCGCGTGGCCCCACGTCTACTCTCAGATCTACACTCGTACAAAAGTGGCCCTCTACATCGGCGGGATCTGGCTCTTCAGTTACGGTCTCCAAATTCCTACTCTTCTCGGTGTGTGGGGAGTGTACGGTTTCGACAAGAAGCTTGGAACTTGCTCAATCAACAAAGACGAAAACGGTCATTCGTCCAAAACCGCACTTTTTATCATCGGTTTTGCCCTCCCGTGTATTATTATTGTAGGGTGTTATGCTAACATTTTCTGGGTGGTGCGGAAGTCGCATAAGAGGCTCAAGCAGCATAATTCTGGCGGAGATTACAAGAGGAGTGAGATGAAGATCACGAAGATGGTGTTGGTGATTTTTGTTTGTTTTGTGGTGTGTTATCTGCCGATTACTATCGTTAAAATTTTTGATGATGATGTGAAACATGCCCCGCTGCATGTTGTGGGTTATATTCTTATTTATATTTCGGCGTGTGCGAATCCAGTGGTGTATGTTACAATGAATAAACAGTATAGACAGGCATATTTGGATACTTTGAAATGTAAGATAAGCAGCAGCGGGGACTCGCAACACACACCGAGTCCCCACAGCCGGACGCACATGTCGGTCGGATATCTCAAGTCTGGAGTCAACAACTCGCCCAAAGTCTGAAGACAAAGCAGTATTCTTTATTTATTGTGTTTATGTAAATACCAAAGTACAAATCGATGTATGCCATTACCTTACATTAAGGATTTTATACTTGTACATAGAATGTATGGTAATTATTTCTAATAAAGCTGTTGGGAGTTGAAGGTAACAGAAACTCACAAACAATTTTTACAGTTAGTTTTATTAATTAAATATTCATTTCTACACTGTTGGACTTTTTAGTAAAAAATATGTACACAAGTCTTAAGTATAGGAGGACGCATCATCAGACGCGGTATTAATTTACATAAAAAAATACAAAAAATATGGCAAGAAATTACAAGACCCTTGATACAAGGTTTACGTCGTCGTTAAAAATTGATTTAAAGTCTTTGAATACGGCACTAAAACTATACATATTCCTCGGAAGGCTTGGGCGCGTTCGTCAGCCTTAACGAGGATGGCACCCTTCCATTCACAGAGTCAGGTAACTCGGCAATGTCTTTAAACACCCCAGCCAAACTCTCAAAGTTTGGTCCCCAATTGAGCAAATAGTCCCATCCTAAAGCTGTGGTCGCCGGTGACCCCGTTGACGGTCGATAAAGCGGTCCTTCCAACTCGTCATCGGAAGCCACCAACGTGCTCATCGATCCCCGATACGAAGAATCAAAACCGTCGTACGAAGGCAAAGGGATGTTGCTTTTGCTCCCTGAACTCGAGTCGTTTCTTCGTGAATCAGGCTCGTTGCTTTTGTACTTATCACCGGCTAAGCTCGCGTTGTCATACTCGATTTCTGAACACGTGAAGCTGTCGTTGCCGCTTTCATCGGTGGTGGTGGAACTGTGATGTGTGGCTGGGACTGGAGAGTGGTGTAAGTGGTTGAGGTGATTGTTGCCGCCCCCACGTGGAGCTTCGCTGGAACTCGAAACGGCGTCTAGAGTCGATACTAGACTGGAAGTTCGAGGTCTTGAATTGAGTCTTTCTATCTCTTCGGCGGTCAACCCCATTCCACTCGAAGGGTTTGAGACAGGAGGTGGAGCTGCAGCTTTTCGGCTGCTGGAACTTTGGCCACTGAGTTGCGACATGACGGGGCTGTTTAAACTCCGCTCGCTGTTACTGTGGAGGACGTCTTTTCCGACGCCACCAGAGCTTGATGTTGTGGCGAGCAGCGCACTCTGTAGCGGCTTCCCACTGATGTCGTGGAGGGTCAGAATGCGCGGCTGCTGGGCGCTCATTTCGCTGCTAGGACTTAAACGAGCTAATGGAGTACTTTGGTGAGGCCGCGAGCTCGGACTAGTGACAGGAGGCGCTCGAGGGGGATAACCCGTGGGGTGATGAGGAGAATGGCGATGTTGAGCTTGCGCTTGTGCCCCCGCGTGTTTGTGGTGGTAACCAGCGACTGGTGGAGGTGTCGCTTTGTATTTTCGCACTCCACCGGCTTCTCTGTAACCTTTATAATGGTAAACTATATCGATGTCGGACGGCGCGATGGAGCTCGCGTTCTCCAGGTCGTAATGCTCCGGAATCTCCGAGTTTAGATCATTGGGACCGTGGTCGTGGTTGTGATTAGACGTGGGTGGTAGCGGTGGATGGTGTTCTTCTCTCATAGGGATACTTTTACTAACAACTTCTCTTTCAATGATGTCGGGTCTTTGGGGTCGAGGCAATTCCCCTTGTACAATATCTCTTTCTTTGTACTTTTTAGATAACAGTTCGGGGCCTACAAGGGGATGCCCGCCGATTCCTCTAATCACGTCACCATTTTCAGAGTGATATCCCAGGGAGTTATCCCCAGAATGCAATCCTCGCCCCAAGACATTATCACTAACTGCGTTCAAACCATTGGGACCCATCATGGTAGCAGCTCCGTTTTGTTTACTATGTATTCCTGATGGACTTCCTGGTGCGCCTCCTTTTTCTTTGTGTTGTTTTCTCAATCTAAAGACTACGAACGAAACTAATATGGCAACAAGTAACACCACAAAGAAAACGATGACGAGAGTAATCCCGATGCTCAGAGGGTCAGTACTGGGGGCAGCCCCAACTCCCGTAAGTCCGTTGCACTCTCGACTGACTTTCCCTTTGAAGACCACTTCGTGGAAGATACTGCCAGAGCCATTAAAAGGTTGGATTTCGTTGTTAATCGTGAAGTTGGTTACGCAACCTTCGAATGGTTGCGGAACTGAATCTCGGGCATAATAGAAATTGCGTTGTGCACCCCCCACTGATAAATACGTGAGGTACGGATCAATGAAATCGTGAACTCCAGCTGAATCGAGCTCATCACCGAGGCGCACGCCGTCAAGTAGAATTTCCAAACCTCGACTATGAGAGTGAAGGGTTACATTGTGCCAACGCCCATCCGTCACGCTGGCGTGGCTAGCAGTCATGTTAACACTAGTCGACAATTTACTTATGTACACGAGTTGTCCGTTGATTAATTCTACTGAGGTATACTGTTTATTGCTGGTGGCATAAAAGAGCAACCCTTTTGCTTGTACCGTCCTGAACAACAAACTAACACTTTTAGCAGGCGAGTCGCTGGAACGTTTCTGTCGCTTCCATAACGTAGAGCCACCATACAAGGCCTCCAACAATTGCATTCTCTTGTGTTTCTTTGAAATTACGAACTCAACAAAGCCCCCATCACTCAAAGCAACAGGCTGTAGAGCGCTGTGACAATTGGGGGCAATAAGGTTACTTCCACACGTGCAACTGACGGAACTCCACCGATCAAGACACGTCCCGAAGCCCAAACAAGGATCTGAAGAAACAGCAGCACAAGAACCTCTCCTAGCGCACGTGTTTTGAATCCCTTCCGCTTGCAGAGGATGACTCAGATTAAGAAGGCGTCCATTGACGGAGACGCTGTGCACGCAGCCCACCAGGTCATCGGAATGTATTTGTCCGGGACGCTCCAACACAGGATCTGCGCTGTTCAAACCTCCAATCAGTAGCAGCTGATTGTTGAAGTTCAAAGTCCTGAAAAGCAAGAAATGTTATATGGGAGCGGTGTGATTAATCGACAACTTACCCCGCCGGTCCAATGTCATCAGCGTAACAAGAATTGTCACCGGGACGGCATTCTTCGCATACATCACCATGTTCCGTACAAGGAGCGACACTTAATGACACCACTCGACCGTTCCTAGTCGCGATGATTTTGTGCCAGCTGCCATCGGCGAGGTTGTTGTTTTTGCCGCCGACGCTGATGGATGTGACGGCGGTCCGGGCGCCGCCGAAGGAAAATACGGCACGCCCGTTTACCAGCTCGACAGCAACGAAGTCGCTACGACCACCAGTCTGCAAGCCATAGTTATACACCAACAAAGAATCGGCTTTTGTCGTGGAGAAAATAAAAGTGATGTCGTTGGTAGCGGCGTCGAGAGAAGGAAATGCCATGTAAGAGAGTTCCTGGAAGCCGTACGTGGATTTTTCGCAATGCCTTCCATATCTTCCGTCCGTGCAACTGCATTTATATCCAGGTTTCAAGCTCACACAGAGACCGCCGTGGAGGCAAGGGTTGGGTCTACAAGAATCGGCAAGAGCTTCACAATGATTGCCGCGATAACCAGGGCGACAAAGGCAGAAGAAGGAGGAACCGTCGGGACTTTCGCGGCAGGAACCACCATTCTGACAGGGATTTTCAGAACAAGCGTCGCCACGTTCCATTTCGCAGTATCTTCCGTCTTTGGATTGAGGACAAATGCAGTGAAAGTTAAACCCTTGGCGGCGACATTGCCCCCCTGATTTACACGGGTTCGGTTGACATGGATCTTGTCTTTTATTACAGTTTTTACCGGTGAAGCCGTCAGCACATTGACAGTTGTACTCGTGGACCACCAGCGGCGAAGTAAAGACAATATTCTGACTGTCAGTGACTTTCGTTGTTCTTTTAACAGTAATGTCTTCGGTGCAGATGCCTCCATTTTCACAAGTGTTGTCGTTACAGGGAGAAAAACCGATTTTTATGTCGTTAGTTTGGAAAAGATTTGAGATCGTTTCACGTTTTTTCAAGAGTTTTTCGATGGTGTAGTCTTTATTGCGATAAATAAGACCGTTTTTGATGGCCACTGTTAGTTCGAGGCCTTCGTCGATGTCATGAAGACTGTAGAGAATGATAGTTTCACCCGATTGAAGCGACATCTTCAAGACATCCAGAAGACCGCGGTAGTTTTGAGACAAGAACTGTTGGCTGGACACGTTGGCGATTCTGATGGTTATCGAGTTGTCAACTGTTTCGTTGGTAAACTTGACGAACTCCACCGTGACTGTGGAAATGACGTCAGGGTGTTTCCCGTCATTGCCGGAAACGGAAAGAGAGTAACCAGGTCCTGGTGTTACTCTGGAGGCGTGTAAATCACACCCTGAAGGAATCGAAAGCACTCCAGAGATCGTGGGTCCTTGAAGGACTTTACATTTGTAGTCACCAGTAATATCGAGATCGTTCGGATGAACATCTGCGATTTTTCCGATAGGGAAGGCCCCATTGAAGGCGTACACCAGCACGTGTACGGATCTAGATGTGGATGGACTGTCGTTTTGATCCAACACTTCGATGATGACGTTGTGTTGGGATTTCATTTTCGGGCTGCCACTGTCTTCTACTTCTACCAGAATATCCATTTGTGGAATCGCTTCTCTGTCCAAGACTTTTGTGGTAACCACAACTCCGGAATGTTTATCTATTCTAACGTAGTCTCTGTGTTTTCCTCCAATGAGTTTATACGTGAAAGGAGCTCCATTTGGTGGTAAATCTGGGTCTTTAGCTGCTAAAGTCATAATTCTGGTGTTTGGGGGCTCATTCTCCATCACTCTGCCCACGACTTGAGGAGGATCAAAAATGGGACCGTTGTCGTTAATATCGGTGACGTGGATCTTAACAGTCGCCGTCCCCGTCTGTGGAGGCAACCCTGTATCTATCCCTCCTACAACTAAAGAGTACAGTGGAATGGTCTCTCTGTCCAAAGCTCTTGCAGTTTCAATCTCCCCAGACTGAGGATCAATCTTAAAAACTTGGTCAGTGTTGCCCCCAATGATGGAATAACTAAATTGGTTATTCTGTGGACGCACATCTTTATCAACAGCTTTAACAACAGTAACTTTGCTTCCAACATTCGCTCCTTCGGATATTTCAACTTCGTACAAGCTTTGGAGGAATTCAGGTGGATCGTTACCATCTTGCACTTCAACAATTACCTGAGCTTCATCAGTGTCGTTACCACGAATCCCACCTGCATTTTTCGCCATGACAGTTAACACGATTCTACTTTGGGTTTCTCGGTCTAAGTTTCTTGAAACGCTGATAACTCCTGTCTCAGAGTTGATGCTGAACCCGCGGTCGTTGCTAGAGCCCACGAACAAATAGTACACTTTACCATCATCGCCAGAGTCTTGGTCGGTTGCTTGCACTGTTCCTATTTGAGTTCCGACTTCGGTGGATTCAGATACATCGAAATGGAAAGCTGGTTGTATAAATCTGGGATAATATTCGTTGACACCGTTTACATGGACGCGGAGCTCAGCAGAGCTGAACATGGGCGAATCTGGGTTACTAGCAATGATGTTCAAAGAATAAAGAGTGGTTTCTTCGTAGTCGAAACTGTAGCGTGCGGTGACGCGTCCGGTTTTTGCGTCTATGGCAAACATGTCTTTGTCTGTGCCTTCAGAGATTGAGTATTGAATTATGGCGTTCTTAGGGGAGTCAATATCGGTGGCTTTGACTTGGTAAACGAAGCTGTTGGGTGGTAAGTTTTCAGAGATGTACGCTTCGTAGACTGTTTGGTTGAAAGTCGGAGAGTTGTCGTTGATGTCTGTAAGAGTGATGGTGAGCATCGCTGTGGTTCTATGAGGTTTGAACCCTAAATCTTCAGCGGTTATGTTTAAATGGTACTCTTGTATAGTGTCGTAATCTAGCGGTTGCAGAATAGTCACAGCTCCCGACACTGCGTCTACAGCAAACTCTTTTCTTTCGTTGCCTCCAGAGATCTTATACCGTATCATTCCGTTAGGACCTTGGTCATCATCCGACGCGTTTACTGTTAAAATCGTAGAATCCAGAGGCTCGTTCTCTGGAACTATCACTTGGTAGCTCAAAGCCGTGAAAACCGGAGTATATTTATTTTCACCCGTCACAACTAGAATAACAGTGATTTCATCTTGTTGTGGTGGGACTCCTCTGTCAACTGCTCTCACTCTGAGGACGTATTCTTGATCGACTTGCTTCACTGGATCTGTTAGTGTGATCCAACCGTTATACTTATCGATCGTGAAGTGTTTAGAACCGTTTCCTCCAACTATCGCGTACTGTATTTCAGCGTTGACCCCGAAATCTTGTTCGTCTCTTGCTGTCACTTTCAGCAAAAGCTGTCCTTCATGAGCATCATGTGGTACTGGTGAAAGATATTCAAGTTCATCGAACTTCGGCGCGTTGTTGTTGGCGTCCACGACGTTAACAGTAACTAAACACTCGGAAGACATTGGTGGTTTTCCATTATCAGTTGCTAAAATCGTCAGCGAGTACATATTCTCTGGTGATGACTCCAACTGCGTGTATTTGTACCGCAAGCTACGCTTGCTGAAGATATCGCCAGATGCCGGATCTACTGTGAAGAGATCCGACGGCTGCTGCAGCGAATAACTTATCACAGAATTGGGTCCTTGTTTGTCCCGGTCTGTCGCTGTGACTTGTCCTACGAAAACAACATCTCTTTGGAGTTCAGGGAAGTTAAAGCTGTAGTAAGAGTGTTCGAATTCTGGCGCATTATCATTCTGATCTTGAATTGTTATAGTAAGAGGAGTTTCCGCTTTCCATGCTCCGTCCACGGCCGCCACTTTTAATAAATACTCATCTTGTTGTTCGCGGTCTAAATGCCCCACAACTGTCACGTTACCACTAATCGCGTCTATCTTGAATTTCTCACCAGGATTTTCGGTGAAACTATACGTGGCGTTGGCGTTTTCCCCAATGTCTCTATCAGAGCTGGTGACTTGGATGACAAATGAGCTGATTTCGGCGTTCTCAGTCACGTTAACACTAAAGAGGCGACTGAAGCGAGGAGGATTGTCGTTTTTATCGATAACAGTAACGAGGACGGTGGCGGTCCCGGTGAGTTGAGGTACTCCTTGGTCGAGAGCTTCCACCACGAGTTCGTAGTTGGGAACTTCTTCACGGTCTAAGCGAGTGTTGGTGTAAATTTCACCGCTTTCGGAATCGATTTCGAAAGCCCCTTCGAAATCGTCGGTGAGTTTGTAAGTAACTTGTCCGTTTTCCCCAGAGTCGATATCAGTAGCTGAGACTTTCACCACGAGTTGTGGGGGCGCTTCTTCTTCTAAAACCGTCGCGTTGTATAGGAGGCTGTTGAGAACCGGAGGATTGTCGTTAGCGTCGGTTACGTTGATTGTGAGTTGAAGAACAGTGCGAAGCGGCGGTGAGTCTGAATCTCTCGCTTCGATCCACACTTCGTATTGGGGAGACGTTTCGTAGTCTAAGCCTTTACCGGCGACTTGAACTTCGCCTGTGTTCTTGTCCATTGTTAAAGCTTCCCCGACGTTGCCACCAGCAATTGCGAATCTCACATTACTTGGAGCTCCTTTCTTCGGGGAGGTTGCTTTGAATCTTGCTACTAGTTTTCCGGCTTCCACGTTCTCAGCTAAGATAAATCGTGTCTTAGCCGGGGATGTGAACGCTGGAAAGAGATGATCTGGTTTTAGGAACACTCTCAACTCCGTGCTTGTTTTCTTGGGGATTTTCCCACCGTCTTTGGCTTCGATCTCTAAGTTGAAAACGTTTGTCGTGGCTTTTCCTAGGTCTTGTGCAGCTTTGATGACACCACTCTCCGTGTTTATGGTGAAGTTCTTAGCGTGCTCCCCGGTTAGAGAGTAGGTGATTTTGCTATTGGCACCGACATCTTCATCTGTAGCTTTGGCACCGAAGACAAACTCCCCCGCTTCCGTTTTATCCGAGATGTACACTTCGTAACGTGTGGAGGAGAAGCTGGGGGAGTTGTCGTTTTCGTCTGTCACCGTGATGGTGAGATTCACCGCTGCTGCTCGTGGTTCTGTGGCGGAGCAATCTTGAGCCATTAATGTAAAGTAGTAGATGTCAGTTTCTTCTCTGTCGAGGATGGCGGCTGTGGTGATGACGCCGGTGTCTTGGTCCACTTTGAACTTGTCGACTTTCTCCCCCAGGAGACTGTATCGGATTTTCGCGTTGAGTCCCACATCTTTGTCAGTCGCTGTAGGTGTGAGGACCCACGTGGATAGTGGGGAGTTTTCGGCGACGGTGGCGTGATACGACTGTCTTCGGAATTCAGGACTGTGATCGTTGACGTCTTGTACGATGACCTTGACAGTTCCAGTCCCGGTCAAAGGTGGAGACCCTGCAAAGAAACAGACCAAATTATGATTCCGTCGGTGTGAACATCGCATTCGGTGTGAATTTAAATAGGTGGATGAGTGACAGTGCTGTTAAAGTCCCACGGCCTTCGCCGGCCAACACTCGAATGATAATTATATGAAGAGACGGGGATTTGTTTTTCGCCGTTGGATAAATAATGTGTGTAAAATAACAATTTTATTAGGCATGCTGTTTGACAGTTTAACTAATGATTTCGACTTCCGCTTCGGATGGATCGTTTAGCATGTCCAAGAAAAAGCTAGCACCCATGCATATTGATGGTGCCGCATTACCCACCGACAATTAATTACGATAATTCGTTGCGAGTAATTGCAAATACAAGTATGCGCGAAAATCCGCGACATGACTAATGGCCCCGTATTGAAGAATTTATGCGTGCGTTTTGGTTTTGTTCGTTCGACGACAAGACATCAACGTCAAATATAAATGCAGTTTAATTCCCGCTTTGAATTAAGACGGATGGTGGCCGCTGGGGCGGAGTCTCAAGATGATGGCTCCAACCTGTCCTCTGACGCCATGTTCCCAGCTGGAGGAATAGTCAATGTTGCGGAAACGTTTCAATTTCGTCGATAGGGATAGAATCAGTTTTCGGGCGAATGCCTTCTGGCATTGCATACATTCCGCTGCGCCTCTGACATAACGGTGCCTTATTGCAGGTACATGCTAAATACGGTCCCTATTTATCTATCGCACATCCCATTACACGAACGCGAGATATGACGGAGTTAGCAATTCCGAGCCGGAGGGCGAGCAGGCTCACCGCACATAACTAGGTTTGCACTTTGAAATTCATTCGCGGGTCAGGTGGGGTCATCCGCCCCTCAGCTAAAACAAACACAGCAACCGTATCTTCGAACCCCGGAAGGACGAAAATTCGGCGTTCATTACGCTTTGTCTTTCACGTTACGATCAGTAATGTAGATGCTAATCGCGGTATCGTGAGAACGTAGTTCTCTTCGTGACAATTCATGTTGGTTTAAGTGACGGCCGCTGGGGTCCGTGCACGGAGAAGACGCCGTCCAATACACACCCATTTCATTTCTCATGAGGGGCGAATAGGCAGAGAGAAGACACCTGCATTAGCTATACGATTCCGAGACGGAGGAATTTTGACGATGGCCTTTTGTCCAAAGCCGATATATATGATCTGGTGGGGAAAAACTGACGGCCTGTTTCTAGCTTTCGGAACGCTGCTCAAATTAACTTTGTTATGAATGAAGAAATGTGGGAACCATTGAAATTTGCGAAAAAACGCTTCTATAATACTGGAAATTAGAAGAAAAACCAGCCGAGTTTCTCGCATAACTATGTCCATAAAAACGAGATCCAAGGTTATACCTTCATGCAAATCATGAGACTTGTCGTTATCAGATGGAAGTTCCTCAACGCCACCACCTTCACAAAGTGTAACGAACTTGTCATGTTCCACAACATTAGCACTAATTATGCAACAATTAAGTTCCAAACAATGGTCGATTGTAAGATCGTCGGAAATGCAGTGCGTGCTTGCACCTTTAGCCCGAGAGCGCGCGTTGGGCGTTGGTTGAAAAATATGCGTCCGATCATCTAATGGAATTTCGACTAGAAAAGATCAGCCGTCGTTTCTTGTCCGTGCTTCATCGTCAGTGACAGAAGGTTTGCGATAAATAATCCTGATACGAATCGGACTCGGCGCGGCTGTATAGAAAAGACGGGAAAAAAAGTACTTGACCCGAGTTCAAATCTATAATAACTTGAGGCAAGTATAACAATACGCGCAGTGCACGATCTGTCTTGTCTCCATTTAATGTAATGTTCTTGGTTTATAGATATTGCCGATTGAGGCCCTCGATTTAGACCGATATCGCGGACAACTTCCTGGTGCTGACAAATTGCGATCTTTTATCGGTAGATCTCCCAGACGAAAATTTCCCGGTGCAAATCCACTTGAACTCGTTTGATGGATATTTCCATTAAATCAAGCGCAGCGGTGTTGACAAGAAAATGACTTTTCATGAGACAAATGCGCACAACATCCAGTTTGATTATTACTTACCATCCAGTGGAATATATGCGTACTTATAATAATAAATTGCTCGATGGCGCAAAAGAGGAAAAAACTGTGGTGTTGCCAAGCTACTGCATTTCTCAAATACTCATTTCTATTATTGGAGATATATTTTACGACCAGTGGCTTTGATCAGTGGCGGAACACGCGGCAGAGGTCAATTTACAGGTGCGACAATGACCAGATACTACATCGAACTTTTTTCATGTTAACATGTCATAAAGAATCACGTTTTTGCAACAGAAAATTGAAAAAACAATGCATTAAGAACTTATTTAGGGATACAACTAAATTAATTAAAAATAAAAAAAACCGACTCGTGTGAATGTTGGCTTTTATTACACAAGACCTCTCCTAAAATAGAAATGTTAGAAAACGGACTTCGGACTACAGCAAAGGCATGACTAGACTCTGAAGAAACTGCATTTTTATCATTGTCTAAATAGTTAGATATCAAAGTTTTCCTTTACCTGTATCCATTGCGCCCAAAGACAGCGTATACTCCGCTTGCACCTCCCTGTCCAAAGCCCGGAGCAGCGAGATCTCCCCCGTGGAGGCATTTATCCTGAACGTATCGGGTTTGCCCTCCTTTATAAAATACCGCACCAGAGAGTTCAGCGGCGGCGTGTCGGCATCGTACGCTTGCACCGTAATAACGTACCCACCATTGGGCGGAATTGTATTCTCCATAACGTAAGCCAAATACGGCGAATCCAAGAACGTGGGTGGGTTATCATTGATATCCGACACGGAGATGACAATTTCCGCCGTGTCGGATCTCACCACGTCTCCGTTGACATCCTCGGCACAATCCTCCGCACGTACCGTCAACACATAGCGCGATTTCCTTTCATAATTGAGATTTTTCGCAACGCGCACCACACCTGTATCTTCTGCAATACTAAAATCGCGATTCGTATCACCAGAACTTATGGAATACCGCACGCGGCCGTTGAGACCGTCATCCACATCAGTAGCGGACACTTGGAGGACGCTGGCACCGATGGAGGCATTTTCAGCGATGGAAGCACTGTATTGTTTAGGGTCGAACACGGGGCTGTTGTCGTTTTCGTCGAGGACTCGCACTAAGATTTGGGTTTGGGTGGCACGTGGAGGGTCTCCACGATCACGAGCGGTCACAGAGAGGGTGTAGTTGCTGCGGGTTTCACGGTCGATGCGGCCGGAGACTCGGAGGAGGCCGTCGACTGGGCCTAGAGAGAAGATACTAGAAGTGAGGAGGTCGTTGGCGAGAGAATACTCGATGTAACCGTTGCGCCCCTCATCTTTATCGACGGCTTTTACGGCCATAACAACGGTGTTGATGGGGATGTTTTCGACCACGGAGGTCTCGTTGGGGGTGATGAACTCGGGGGACATGTCGTTCACGTCTTTGAGGATGATGGTGACCTGGGGGAGAAACATGAAAGATCAAAAACGGTGTTCTTTGAAAATATTATTTTAACATTTTTTGTATACTGATAAGAATGATGAGCAGCAAACAAAATCCATACTTTTTTTTTACTGGAAATAGCTCCAATGTATTTATTATTACAGTAGAACCTCGATTATCCGGGTGCCGATTATCCGTGGTGTTCGTTCGATTTATTCGTGTCTCGATTATCTGTGTATTACACAAACCGAAAACCAACCACTTCGTACTTTTGCCTCCAATGGTGAAAATGTAATTTTGAATTTCACGAGTAACGGTTAGTGTAGTTTCAGGAGATTTAAGTCAGTGCAGAGAGCAAAAACAAAATTATCAGTTAAAATGTTTGTCTTAGAATAGTAGTGTTCGCAAACATTAACAAAAATGCTTGAAATAAATTCTTTTGCAATGTAAATCTTCATAATTAAAGAAACTGAAAACTCAATTAGAAGAGAAAACTTTGGGACCAAAAAAAAGAAATTACTGAAAGTACCTACCAGATTTTTTTTACTACAAAATAATTACTTCTTTTAAATATGTCTGATAAGAGTTAATTTGTTCAATTTAAAATCGGTATTGTTACGATATTGATACATTTTGTTAAAGTTTTTATATTTTGTATTAAAAAAACGTTCTAAATATTTCTGTTGCTTTAAAAGTGTATTGTTTTAACAACTCGATTATCCGTGCAGGCTCCAGTCTCTAGAAGCACGGATAATCGAGGTTCTACTGTATGTATAATCTTTCTTAATATTATAATTTACAAATCCAATCCTTACAAACAAAAAAAATACGAAATAACTTTAGTATGGATCCTGTCTATTCTGGAATTTAAATGTTTGCAAAAACCTAAAGTCCGTTTTTTTTTAAAAAACCTCCAACACCGCAATCTTCTTCTGCATTACAGCCGGCAACGTTGCCAAGGGAGATTTTTGGTGAGAAAATAATTGTCAAATTTTTGACATTTCTGAAAATTAGGCAGTATTTCCGTCAAAAATAACCTCAGATGGCTGTGGGCACCAAAATCCAAAGCTTTTGTGCTAAAAATTTAACATTTTTGTGTTGTAAAGTCGAGCAGTGTTGAGTTTCTTTTGTATCAGTAGTGCTTGTGAAATTACCACTTTGCTTCAGAGCAAAAAAGGTGAGATTTTGATTGCCAGCAAAAAATTCAAATGAAATTTAAAAATTCATAGAAACAAAAGGCAGTGCTTATGATTATTTTGATGAAAAATTAAAAAAATTAAGAAAATAAGTTACTTTGAAATAAAATACTTCGAGGTAAGCAAAATTTTAAAATGACATTGAAGAAATGGCGCGAAATTCAAATTCATTTTTTTTCTGTAGTTGTTTTTTATGTTTATCTCAATCTCAATTTTATTGTCAGTTAACTAAAACATGTTTTTTGACAGTATATCATCGGCCCTCAACCTGAAGATACTTGGAAGTCTTCTAAGCTAGGTAAAGTTAGCGAGGAAAGTTAAATTTGACACCTTCCCGAAGCCGTGAGTATATTAAATTTAGTTGCTGTGTTGAAGGGTAGTATAAATAAATGATCAGGCATTAAATTCTGCAGCAAAAATCCGCACACCAGTACTTTTCTAGGTGAACGATTTTACGACGACTTTTGTAAATTACACAGTGTGGTGGTGTTGAATATTAACAGTTTTATGGGCGAATAAGTAAAAAATTAACATGCAAAGTCGTAAGAAGAAATTACTTCGTTGTAAATTAAATGTCAATGGACTGTGTCTAATGCACACACCTAACCCAGCAAAATCAGAAATTCTTCGTATCAGTCCTTGAACTTGCAAGTGCACCGGTTTTTATGATTCCCAAAAAAGCAGATAACAGATAAGACAATAATTGTTTAATTTTCGACAGACCATGAAATATCGTCGATTTTTCACCGAAAACCGGCCATAAAAGCTCAACAATACAAAATTTTACGAGAATTTTTATGTCTCGTAAAAACGAAATTTCATAACTTACGAAAACGCGGTGTAATAAAATTTTTTCGGGGCTACTGAATTGAAGCACGGTATTAAATTGCATAATTTATATAAGCTGACTTTATTAGAATTCCAATTAGAATTGCCATTGTTACTTCTTCCCACACGGTGTGCGTGGAATTTCATACGGCCGTGAACATGGTACTCGAAATTTCCTCGAACGTGCCATCGTCAAACAACGACTGTTACCAAAAGAAAACTCGTCTGCTGCTCACAATTAAGTCTTTGGTAAACAGCAGAGGTGCCAGGTCATTAAGTTGGTTGATTTACCCATGATGGAGTGTTTACTGTGTCAACAACATCCACGACGTGTTAACACCCTTGTACGAGCTCGCAGCTCGGACATGTCTATTTTTCCTGCGAGAGACTACAGGTCACAATCAGATGGTCTATCATCCTGACCACATCACGTTTCTTTATTATTACCTGGACTGTGGAGGACAGTCTTTGATCTGGTGGCGTTGCTTGGTCCATCGCCGTCACCACGAGGTTGTACAGTCCTTGACGCTCTCTGTCCAAACTCTTTTTAGTGATGATGGTGCCGTTGGCCAACACTTCAAAATCTCCTTTTTCGTCCCCGGCGGTGATGCTGTACACAATCCTTCCGTTGTCTCCTGCAACCCAAAATACGTCATTTTCGAACATGCATCCCAACCAATTACGTTATCGGCCTTAATAGCCGTAATCTGAAGACATTGGTGCTCGTCGGACAAATAGAGCAATTAGTTGCAACACATCGGAAAACGAATCACTAATCCTAGAAACTCATCCCGAATTTACATATCTTAATCGAATCTGTTCGCGATTTTTTCGTTTGTGTGACCTCGAGGTCGCGACCATTGTCTGTAATGTCGTGTTATTAGACACAGTGTTGGTTTACGCGCCCGATACGGCCCTGTAATCTGCGAGCCGACCACGACACTCCCTTTGTCACGAAACAAAAATCTTACCGGAGTCTAGATCTGTGGCACTGACGGTCACCACGGGGGTGGCCACGGATACGTTTTCGAAGATTTCGTTGGTGTACGACATGGGATCGAAGAGAGGAGCGTTGTCGTTGAGGTCCAACACGTTGCAGTAGACGGTGAGGGTGCTGGAGAGGGCGGAATGACCGGCGTCTTGGGCCTGCACCACCAGAATGTAGTGTTGCACCTGGAAAAAAATGTATACAAAATTTAACCACGAAATGATTTCTTGTGGCATTTAGTGATTTTATTGGCTCATTACGAATGAAGCAACGACGGAAGTTGATCTTGATAACAGTTTTACGAGCCGGTAATTTGGAATTACGTTAATTAGGGCGTTCGTTAAACTTTCAGGGAGATTATTTACCTACCGGAGGAGCCGTAGAATTACATTTCAATATGTACACCTCAGTCATTTAAACAAAATGAGTTAATTTTACATTAAGTAAAGTAAGGTAATAAAAGGGACATTACAGGATCAATAATAACAATAATTATCGCAAAGATAATAACTCAGAGGTGGAGCTCTCTGCTTTTAATGTAGTGAATGTAGTGATTAAATTTAAACTTTTATTTAAATAATGGGAGGCATTGCATTTTTTTGACATTGGTATTCATTAAGAGCGGTCGCACTGCAGATTTCGGTTTTGGCAGTGAACTGTCACAAAAATGACCGCCATGAAACAATCAGTTTAACATAATAAATTTTTCAAAGCAAATTGTAGAACCTAGAGATGCACTTTCTTATTTGTTTCTTTAGCATTTAAAAATACCGCTTTTTTTTATAAAGTAAGATGCATTTTTTTCTCGTTTTTACATCGCGGAAATAGAGGTGTGTCATATATTCGAGGTATATTATATATTTAATAATGGAAAAAATGATCAAAATCATGACTAACGTGAGAGCACAAAATTACCTAATTTATATTTTTTAAATTAAAAAATCCAAAATTAGTTAGAAAACAAATATGCGTCTTTTGTTCAAATGCTGATGACTTATGGTTGATTAAGTTCCAGAATATAACACTTTTTTATCACTGTCAGCTTGGCGTCGCGACGCCCAAGAAGTGAAATTTAGAGTTTTAGTGGAAACACTCGCTAAATCTTTTTTTAACATAATTGTGATAAAAAAGTCTCCGTTTTCATTTTAAATTTTATGCAAATTGTGTTTTAAATTTGGGAAAAACGTTAGTTTTTAATATCATGACGAAAAACACTTGCAAACTACATTTATTGCAAATTTCATAAATCACTTCATTTATTCGTCTGAAGGCATTTGAGATCGTAGGGCTTTTGTTACAATCTAAAGTGAACTAAAGGATCGTTTGGTGTATGCGTAGTTTCCAATTTTGACTAATTTGATAAAAACGCATTTTTCTTTGAATTTTAAAAACAATTTGAATCAAATCTGAAATGACAACTGAGATATGTTTAACACATTTATACAGGATGTTCAAAAAATAGCGGACCAACTGATAAGAACGTCAAACTGTAAGACGCTGTGAATTGGAAATGCTGTTTAAAATTTTTATTTGAAGCTTTGTAAGGGAGCAAAATAACTTTAAATATTGCGAAAAACGGCAACAGTGTTCAATTCTTTCGGTAATTATTAGGAGTATAATTTTGAGACCAGAGCAATACTTTGGTAGTTACAATTATTAATAAATCATGTAATTGGTTACTATGGTTTGCAATTAAATTTGATAACACCTGACCAGTAAAAGTCACAAAGTAGATCAAGAACCATTTGTTCTCTTCTTGGTGTGCGAATAGTCCTGAGTCCTCCATGATCCTGACAAATTTGGTTCCAATAGGCCCATCTCACGTACCTGTTGATAAACTCGTTGAAAAGTATTCTTGAGGGAATTTGCCAGTTTGGAAATTCACAAGCCTTACTGCCCCTTACTGCTTCTCGACTGTTTCCTTCACGAGTCGGTATATTCAGCAAAATTATACATCATTAGAGAAATAAACTCCTCTAGTTTGTGACACCTAAAAAATGTTTGACTTTTCTAAAAAAATGGTCATTGTCAGGCACTAGGCAACGATTAATTACTGAAATCTTGAAGTGAAATGTTGCCAGATTAATTTTGAACTTTTGAGCTTAATTTTAAAAGTGAAAAATAACGTTTTGCATCAACATTTAAGGCATTTAAAGACTGTAGGTATGTAAATATCACCCAAAACAAGAACTCTAGTAGAATTTTGTAAACCTTGAGTTCATTATAAGGAAAAATTTGTGCCATAATTAGCGCCCCTTTAAGTGGCTGTAGATTTCTTACGAAGCAATCAATAATTAAAAAAAATTAATTTAGCTACTAGTTATTATTTGAAGATTCACGTAGTGAATAGTTGGTCCGCCATTTTTTGAACACCCTGTATGCATGTATTAAAAAAAAATTAATAAGCGACGACGAAACTATTGGTGATAAAAAACAAATTTTTGCTGCCGATTCTGTATAACAAATGCATAAAAGAACGTGAAATAGGTAGTTGTTCCTAGTACAGAAATCCTTATTAATATAAGAGTTTTTTTTAACATTTTGCTTGTGGTCCATGGCATAGTCCAAGAATGCAGTGCAAAGATGAAAATACAATTCTATTATTTTCTTATTGTATTACTTCCAGCTGTTTAGCTGGACCTCTTGGTTTCGTCAAACTACCTGACCCCACCATAAAATTTGTTGTGTTTATGGGCAAGTACTAATTTCTGCGGTTTGCCGGCAATTGGTGGTCGTAAATTATAAGATTTCAGCGTAGATTTAAACTCTAAAACGTTTTTCTACGATTACTCCATTAATTATTAGATTTTTTTTTTAACTTTGGACGATTGTATTTAGAACAATTTACTGTACAATCAATCCAGATACAATTTTGATACAACAACGTAAACAGAAGTTACAGTTTTCACTCAAAATTGGTACAGTGTAATTAATGTTAGATGACTCATATCAAAAAATCCAATGGATAATATCTGTAGACAATTGTAAGGACACCATATATTCAAAATTTCAATTCTCTATGTCAAATGGTTTTCGAGTTATGGTAGGAAAATTTTACATTGGTTATAAGGATTTAGGATTCTGTTATTTTAACAGTTTTTTCCGAATTTTTAGTGCTCCATATCTCCGGAAGCACAACAGATAGAAAGATGCGGTCTGCGCCACGGCTGGAATCCCCTTAATTATAAATTAATCAAATTAGTGATGGCAACGACAGGTGAATTAATTAATGTACTAAGCTAAGAAAATAATAAATTTATAGCTCGTGAATATCTAGTCGTAGCAGCCGGTTATTAGAGACAATATAATGTTTATTTATGAGGGAGGTTGTGTTTGGTGTCGGGCGACAGTCTGTGACAAATTAAGATTGTGGTGCGAGTGCAACGAATGCGATATTGTATGAAAATCGCACGCACAGTGTCTGGACGCCTCGCCAGTGGCGTTCGATGCAAACATTTCTAAGCAACAAGTGCAAACTGTGTAGATTCCAGCCGCCGCCACTGATCCGGAGCAACTCGTTCCGGCAAAAACCGTCGATAAATTCTTTCGAAGAGGAATAGTGTGGAAGTAATAAACTGGACGCCTCGGAACACATCTCGACCTCGCATCCATAAGTGACAAAAACGGTGAAAAACTCGTCAACGAATCAATATATATTCTATTAATATAATAGAATACATAGGGGAGTGTTAGTTGCGATTTATGATTGCGTCTTTTCAATTCAACGACAAAATTGTCGTTTAGGTAGACGACGCATGTCGTCGACAAAAACCAGGCGGGTCGAAGGAGCTGCACAGTTATCGGAGATGTTGCAGATTCTAGTTTTTGTCGCCGAAAACATCGTCGAGGTCGACGTGACGAAACGTGTATACACGGTAATTAAAAGATGCGACATCTTATCAAATATATTATACACCTCCGTGGTCATATTTCATTTTGCGTCGTAAACGCTAAATTAGCTTCCATAATTATTCTCTTACAATTACTTGAAGCAAATGGTCGCGGGCCCACGCTGGCAGGTTTGAACATTATTCTACGTTGGATTGAGAGCACTTTTTGCCTACTTTGCCACATACAGCAAAACTAAATTAAACGCGGTCATTTTCTAGACAAATATGGGAGCCAAAACTAGAAAAAATCCACCTCTGAGGAATTTCAAGAACTTGGCGCCTGATTTGCTCGAACCTATTCGCCTAACATTAATATTAATCAGGATTAATTTACTATATTAATAAATATTATAAACTAATGTTTATTTATAGTGACTAGTTCTATATTTTCCGAGTTCTTGTTGCTCTGGTCTAATCTCATATCATCGCGCAAGTTTTGTTTTATTTCGACACTAGTTTAATTTTTTTTTCAAGTCCATACATTCGTCTAACGTTCTCAAAAAATCGCAGATTTATTTGTTGCCTACCATAACAACTACCAAATATTTTAAGTTGTTGAGCTACGATTATAAATTCACATTTATTACGATAAATCTGCCTCTCACAGGTGAATGCTCTTCGACTGATTATGCTAAAGAATTCAAAAGTTTGCTATTGTAGAATTTAGAATCGAACGATAATTGTTTAACTCTTGAAATTCTCAGACTTGTTCTAAGATGATTGGTATTCATTGTGCTCGCGTGTGAAGTACAGTGATGGCTACAGATTTGTAAATAAAATCACGTCACACTGAATTCTCTTTTAGAATTGTGCATTTATTTATCCAGGTGTTTTAAAAAAAGATAGAGGTAATTCACCTTACAAATTTTTCGTTTTGACTATCCTGTGCGTTAATTTTAACTACCGGCAGTTATCCTTGAAGCAGCGAAAATAAAAAGGATCATTTCCTTTTCCTTTCAGCTCACGGCGCTCAACATGAGAATTATTGCGCCAAATCGTGCCCGAAGGACTTGGCATCGAGATAAAATCAAACCTAGATAAGGCGTTACGTAAAAGAGGCTGTAAAAACTCGAAAAATTACTTCTTGGAAGTAACTCTAAACGTCTCATGCATAAGCAATGTCGCCCACAATGATCGGTTAATGAAAATACGTGCGCAAAACAATCCCAAGTCCAGTCCTATTTTAATGAGTTATTGTGATACGGATACAAGAACCGTGCATAATCGCACATGACTATTTCTGTATAGCTGTCGGACTTCAAGTGCCATTGTTGCCACAATTACAGATGTTTTAACATCGTGGATTCCGTCACGGAAACGTATTTGAATAATTAAGGAGTGGAATGCGAGAAATTTCAGTTTTTGACAAAGAAAATGTTTTCTGGAAAATGGTCGAAGGCTGCACCTAAAAGTCGAAAGGAGCTGTTAAGTGCCCGAGGCCGCGACGGTTTCATTATCATTAAATAAAATTATTTTTAAAACAAACCAATGAATCATTAATTAATGTCAAAGCTAATTCCACGGTTCCCGTTAGACTTTCTGTTTGTGTAATAATTCCTTTTACGTTATTTCGAATCAGTTTTATGATTTTCCTCTCGTTTTCTAATCCAGTAAATGCCACTTTTTTTACTAGCCCAGGGCCGGGCTGAAATCTTTCATGGCTCTGAAGACCTCACGATCTAAAGACCAGCCGGCCTTCTTTCATAGCTCGAAGAAATTAAAACTTTATTATTCTTCCATTTCTACAAAGCCCGTAATTTATTCAAGTTTGCGGCAATAATTCGCCCGTTTTGACGTCGCCAAGGCCTCCAAGCTCGAAAACTATAACGCAACATTTAATCATAGGTGGTCTCCTTTCGCAAAAAGGATCAACAATCATAAGTCAGCGATTTTTACCGCGTCGTTTACCGGCGTTTCTCTTAAAAATAGCCACGTTGACAATAGTTGGCCTTTTTGCTCGCTCCCAGGACCTGAAATACGGCGGTGTTGCTGCAACATACACGATTGTAAATAAGACGGTGTGGTTTTTATGAAATTGAACAAAGTTATGAGTCGGTCTCATCTCTTCGCAATGACTGTGTGCGGTGGTGACGAAAAAACCACTAATTAATCGTGAAAAACGCTAATCGGCTCGGAGAGAAGAGTGAGACCGGAATATAAAGTAATATCGTTACCACACAGAGAGTAGAAACGAGGAAATTCGCGCGAAAAAATCCACGAATAAAATGTGAAAGATTTAAGACTGTTGTTAGGCATTTTTATGACATTTAGTTTCCACGCAATTAAAAAATAACGAGATTTATTTATAATTCCCTTCAAGGCAACCTGCGTTACCGTAGGAGGTGAGGCAGGCGGTTTTGCTAAAGAACTATTTTGCAACAATATAAATCACAAAGTTATTAAATTGCGTTTATATAGGTCCCAGGATCAACCCCGTCGGCTACAGCCATTAAACATTGATGGGACAACATACTCGCCCCTCGTCACATTTCCAGACCATGCCGGACTTGTTCTCCAAACGCCCGGATCGACGCGCTATATCTCTGTGATTTTAATGGTGGGTCTTGGAATAAATCGTCGAAAATGGTACCCATCGAGTCGTTTTTTGTCGCTATTAAAAGTGACGGGTTTATGTAATGTTCCGCTTATAAATATTGTTAAATAATAATGGTCGCGGTCGCGATAAGCAGTTAATTATAGTTATCGATAAATCATTTTTGGACGCGTTGCGAAACTGCAACTTGAAAACTTTTTTTACATAAATAAAATATTCATAAAGGAGCTCTCAAATGCCTATCAAATGGTACTTTGTTCGAAAGAGCAGTGACCGAAACCGAATCCGTAAATCTCATTTCGATGTCAAAAGCACTTTCTAAAATCATATAAACAAACCGTGAACTTGGCGGTGACGAAAACCGCATGGTCAATGACTGCGGATTCGCCTTTTTTGGCGACTTAACACTTACCTCCTCATAGTCCAATCGCGACGTGAGGGTGAACACCCCTGTCTGGGGGTTGAGCGAAAACACATCATTGGCCCAATCGCTGATAACTGTGTAGGTCAAATGCGCATTGATTCCCAAATCCGGATCGGTGGCCTTGACTTGACCCACTCTGGAACCTCTTGGCGCGTTCTCCGGGATGTCGAAGGAGTAGGCGCTCTCCAAAAATGCCGGAGGGTTGTCGTTGGTATCTGTGATCTGAAACAGATTCACGTGTACGTGAGTCGAGGCTGAAATGCGGAACTCGTTTTGGGCGAAGGAGGCGTTCTCCACCATTATGCAGTTACCGTGGCTGCAGTTTATCATAGTTGCCACCGCAGATGCAGATCCGACAGATTTCATACTAACTGCGAGGGAGCAACGAACTGTAATTGTCGATGGCACTGCTCGATTATTCTATACAGACGCGATTAATGGCGATGGACGGAAAAACGACAACAATCGGGATGAACAGATGGCAGGGAAATCGCGAAGAAAAGCGGAAATCAACGCGTTTACAGTTAGCTGGCTCGACTTTTAGGCAAACTTCGATTTCCAGAATGAAAATAAAAATGCTTATTGAAACAGGATTTGAAATCTCTTAACGAGTCATCTAAAATTGAAAAATTTCCTCCGCCGTCCATTTTCCCATTTCGTCCTGTCTATGTATCATATTTTCGCTGTCAACGGCTTTTAATTACTGTGTCACTTGAAAATGGATTGCAGCGGCAAAAGCAACTTTCTTAGCTTACAAATCATTCGCGTATCCTTTACTAACCCCTTAAAATCTATTAGAAAGTCCCGTTGACAATCTCATTTAAAGTCCCACTCATCTAAAATTTAATCGCTCGTTTAAAATTGGGTCGAATGCCCAATAATCGTACATAAAAGAACTAATTAATCACTTAGTCGAGTGTATAGATTTATTTACGAGCAATTAAAAAGCTCTTTAACGAGACTCAAACAGTGCAACAACCGCGTATAATCGTCTTAACGGCATTTCCATTGTCCATAACACCAACTAAATCGATTTTTCGATGGGACACTAACCTGCACTGTTAAAACGGTGTCCGTGTGTTGGTTCCCATCGCTAGCCCTGATAGTCAATTTGTAAACGTCTTTGGTTTCCCGATCCAACGAGTCCACGAGGCTCAAAACTCCAGATGTCTTGTCCAGCAGGAAATGACCATCATCACCTTTGATTAAACTATATTCCAGTTCGCCGATAGTATCAGGATCATCCGCTTTGACTGTCGCCACAGATTGACCAGGTCCTAGATCTTCCGAAATTGAAAAATGCAAAGGTGTATCCTTGAAAGATGGTGGACTGTCGTTCTTGTCCAAGATGGTGATTTGGACCTGCAAAGAGAAAAACTACTTGTAACGGCTTGATTTTCTAGTTTGTCGCTTTTAATTTGTTTGCAATCTAGCGAGTGAAGAACTAATTGGTTCGATTGATTTATCAGAAGCCGGCAGAGCGGGTTTATTGGTTTTCATACCAACTTTTACCCTTTCGGAAATCAATGTTTAACAGGATTTGCCGAGAAATAATTGCGGACGATTGCAATAATTTATTACCGAGAAACTCATTCAAATAGAGTAAGTAGGTAATTACTAATTACATACTGTTGCTGTAACATTATTCCGTTTAAACGCAATGTCTATAAAATTGTCCACAGAAGATAGATGTACAGTGAAACCTGTGTAAAACGAAACCTGAAAAAACTGGAAACCTGTTACGGAAAATTTTGACGGTCTCTTTAAAAATACCTGTATATGCCGGAATCTGCTCAACGCGAACACGGAAGCCAAAAAACGGACCATCGGATTTTTAAAACGAAAATTTTTTATTTACTGCTTCAAATTTTTCTCTGAAACAATTAGGCATTCTTCGAAAAAATGTCATTTGCGGAGTGTTGTTTATTTTGTTTACCTCATATTGTCTTTCACCTAATATTTTACGCATTTTTTTATTATGGCCACGAAGAATTTAGCTTTCGAATAAAAATTTAGATATTGAGAACTCAGACAATAGACGGATGGAGAAAAATCACATTGACTTTCAAAAAATTAGGAGTTAAACCGAGTTCAAGAATGTGTTAAACAATTACTAACTCAATTTAAATAGGAACAACGTAAGTTCATCATCTGTATAAAAATAAAAATCGGATTAACGAAAAATTGGTTAATGGGTAGAAAATCTAAGTTATAAACGGACAATTCGTGTTATCAAGAACAAAGAAGTAAAGAAACTAGTGTATAAGTATCAGGTTTACTTTTACAATCGCAAGCTAAATTTATCAAAGCTTCAAATTGTTGACTGGGAATTTTTCCCGAAAGACATCTCTTTCCTTTCAAAAAAAAAGTGTGTGGAGAAGCCGACAAATAATTACCATCTGATATTAGAATTAAAAAATAAAATTGCATAAAAGGTTACCTAAAACGGAAACATCGGACGGTCCCTAGCGATTCCGTTTTATACAGGTTTCACTGTACTTTTCGATTGGCGGCTTTGGAATTCGAAATAGGTTGGTAGGCTTGCCTGTCTCGTTGACAGTTTGAGGTTAAAGATGTGCAAAACTGACTTTGACCGCCTTGCTCATTCTATGAATCATACCTGGGTTAGTTTTACCGGTAATTATGTTGGTTATTTTTCGTCGGCCGGTCGTAAACATGTAATCCACCACAAAAATTATGTTAGCCATCGCTTAAATCATCCTTCGCTCCTCAAGAATTACACAATCAAGGCTTTCGGAGCGATGTTTTATTCATGATATCGATAGTTGTTCGTAGCGCATACATTAGTCCGTCTGAACGCACGCCCCTGAAATTGCAGCAGCGGCGGAGGGTCGACGGGAGCATTCGTCTAATTGCTCGTCCAAATTGGATCCCACAGAAGCCGTCCATCATTCCATAGTGTCTGCGTCTCGTCACGAATGCAAGTGAAAAAATCGACTTTCCGAGAAGTCAGCAAGTGACGAAAGCAAGTATACATTTGGTTAATACTCGGGTCCCTCATTAGTATTCTCCGCGAATTAATCCAAAAACAGAACGGCAAAAGATACCGACAACATTCATCGGCGTACATTCCGACCCAGCTCATTTCAGCCGCTAAACGACGTCAACCAGCACTGCAAATATTTCAAAATCGTACTGAAAAACTGCTCGACCGAATGGACGAGACTCATAAACATCCAATGGGGAATGCGTGCAGGGACGGGCTCGACAAGGGCCACGAACAAACGGAAATTAACAAAGCTCACACTTTACGCTAAAATATTCAAATTGGAGGCATAAAACTACTCACATCCTGCATAATTTTCACGTTAAGAAAACAGAAAAATTTTACGACATATATGAGTAGGTAACCTTCTCGAGATTACACGTATGAAAAAAGTTTCAAATCAGGAACCAATTTTATGAATGGATTCTTGTATTTCGTTGCATATGGAAATTGACAAACATAACAATTTTATGGTGGTAACGAGGTACCCACATGTCGATCCGCAATAGTTTTTTTTTCAATGCTACAAAAACCAACTTATTTCCATTTCCAGTCAAGCCTCTCTACATATACTATCCATCATTCCACATTACACCGATTAATAACAATTATTGCAATAACCTCTCGCCCGAAGCTTCCCCGCCCTTGGTCCGGAAAAATCCGGAGAATCATTGTGCCATTATCTTATGATTTAAACGCACTATAAAGCTCAATTGATGGAGTGAATAATGAGTTATTTATTTGCATGGTGGTACAGTCATATCGTATGGCCGCATTGTTACCAACATAACAAGTCGTACCCTTGACCTGTATAACCCGTCTGGGCACCTGAGCAACGGTAAGCCAAGCAAAGTGGATGACAATGTGGTCGATCTGTATGGAACCGAGGAAGACGCGCTTGCTTTCCTTACGTCAGGAAAAACATTTCAATTAACTATACAGTTAATTCAATTTGCATAAACGTTAATTGATCAATAAGTTTCATCGGAAATATTCGAAATATGTCTAAAGATGGACAGAACTAGCCGCGCGATTTGCATACATGGACCCAATTAAAAATCTCTCTTTGTTCAATTGACTTATGACAAAAAATTATCAGTTGTTATGAATCTAGAACGACTTTCGAATTTTATCGATGGCAAAAATCACAAAAATACATCAGTAGGCGATTTGTGTCAGTGATTTCTTAAATCTTTATCTGACCGAAGCACAATTTATTATTGCCCGGCACTTTTGTCCACTTTTTGAAATGCGAAGGCTAGCAAGTTGCAAACAATGAATCTCTTGCTTGATCCTTATGGAGATGATAATCTAAAATTACAAGATAAGAAGACACAAACGTGCCAAGGCTAAACTCTATTAACTGATTGGATCAAAATTATTGAAGCAAAGTCGTCGAAATCGATACTGAAGCCTCAGTAAGAACTTTGAACAAAAATCAGGTTTTTATCATAGTCCAACGAAGGAAAGACCACACGGAAACGGTACAAAAATGCTTTATTTCAACAAAGAACAAACCGGCGAATGTCAACAGTGCTTGGCTTTTACAGACGTGCTAAAAACTAATATTGTGTGAAATCTGAACCGTGCCAAAAGACTTTGGATTCTTTATGCTAATTCCACGAACTGCAATATAAATATGCGGGTCGGAAAAGAAAGGGAATTTTTATCACCTTCCGCATGTGTCATAATTAATATCGCGATACATTTTCAATTGATCATTACATCCCATTATACAAATTACCTCACTTGTAGTTGACAGCAACGACAACTTTATTATTAATAGTTTTTCCTTCTTAGAATGTCAATTGAAAGTTGCAAATGATGAACATGATTCATTTTCGGTAACGAAATCCACTTTCGCAAGCGCAAAGGGTCAAATCGTGGGCACCGAAGGCTCGCAAATTTTAATAAAACAAGATTTAGTCATTAGTGAACACAAAAACGAGTAAACAAATAGTTTTATTATCGCGACATTGTCGGCTTGATTAATTGAGGAGCGCGGAAAGGCTGAAAATTTCGAGGTTTTGAGTGAAAGTGCGAAAATTAATGATGGAGATAAAATTTCGAGGACTTGAATGGGTTTCTGCATGCCCGTGAAAATCTCAGGTTTTTCAGTAGAATTTTTACAGATAGATTTGGAAGCACAGAAGACAGATAAAAATTTCACCTTCATCAGAAACTTTGAAAGGTAATTTGATCCAGGATCTTCACAGATATGTCTTTTATGGTGTACCAACCTCTTGAAAATATGGCCCATTCTGTGGGTCGCAAAGGCTCTCGGTGGGCCGAAATCCCCCGTGCTTCTAATATTTCACGTTTGTCTCAAGGCAATGAACTTTAATTTATTAACTTAATCGTAGGTTTCGACCGGACCATTCTATTCAAATGCAGATCGTTTTTCGATAAATTTGGGTCCTATTCTAATTCCCGAACAATGCACCATTATCCCCACTTGTAGCGTCGCGACGCCTCCGGTCATAGCTAACCCAATTTGCACGACCCTCCGGTGCCGTTATTACCGTTTATCGAACCCGGTGATGTATGCGCGTCGTAAGTTGCAGCCTCCGGTAACGTACGACTATAATCTTTCTATCAAAAACAGGATGCAATGTGATCTATCGATTGCAGATTCGATCGGGCTTATTTTACATAATTTGGGCCGAAATTGAGCTTATGGAACATGGTTTTTTTTTCTTGTAATACAACATCTGGCACGTTCGAAGGTGTCGCCGTTTTTGCGAGAGTTTCTCGTTGTGAATAGCCCTCAAACGACTTCCACCATCATCATCATCATCAGCTCTTTTAATTGCGTCGAATGGTGGCTGCTGGTTGTTGGGAATGTCACCGTGATAATTGACAATTACAGACAAACGCAGCGTGGATACGATTTTCTTCATGTGATGATGTTTTCTCTCATATTAACGGCAATTCTCGATTTATGTCTCACTACACGCTTTCGTAGGGTTGCCGCGAATTATTCCTTGATTCTTATCGTGTTATTTTAAGTGGCGTAATTTGCTCCTTTTTAGTCTTTTATTATTGAAATTATCACGTGCTGTGTTCAACGGCACGCTATTTTAGACGTCCGAAAAGATATGACGTGAAAACTTCAAAGTACGGTTCGTGACCGATCATCCGACAATAGATGCAGGTAGAAGCGAAACTGAAAGTTCGGGAAACGAATTTTTTTTGCAATGACTGTGCTGTTTCAATTGTCGTAGAAGAGATAAAAGATTCCAAACGAGATCGGGAATTTGAAAAACGGGTTGTGCTACGTTAGAGAAATTAATTAGAGATCTTATCCGGCGCTAATTTAAATCGCAATTAAATAACAAAATGTCGGTGTCCGAAAAAGCGGTTCCTGTCGTATCTAAACGGCCGCGTTTACTTAGAATAATTGGCAATAAAGGCGAACTCGAGGGTCGATAATTCGACGGATGCAAGTGGAAATTGGATTTAATAAAAAAAACGGGCGGTAGTAAATCTAAAGTAGCCTTTCTTGTACATTCATAAAACCTTCAAAATCGCAGATTAAAATAATGTATTCGATAAACAGATTCCAATAAATATTTGATAAGCACTTGATACACGAAATGCTACTTAAAATTACTCCAGTAGATTATCTCAACAGGCTGAAGCTAAGGATTCTTTGTGATTACATGCAGACCGTTCGTTCGCGATTCTCTCGAAGAATTAACGACTTTTATTTCTCATTTCTGGTTGTCAGGCGCATAATGTTAACATCGTGTCTTTTTTATCGAGTGCGCTCCACCGACTCGAATTATTAAAATCGAGCACTTTCACCAATCGAGCGGATCCTGACCAAATAGGCTATAATTAATACTATTTAAATACATAGCTATTATCGAAACGATAGTTTTGATTAATTAAACGCCTAATTAATTACACACACTCGTCAAAATTAACAGATTTTTCCTGCAACCAAAACCACAGGAGGCTGAAAGCACAGCACGTTCGAAAAGAGAAATTTTTTACTTGAGACAGATGATGGTTACACAAGCAAGGCAGTAAGACTCAATTGTTAATTAATAATAAGATAAACGTGACAAATTGACAAGCTGGAAATTGCATAAGAAAAACGGAAACTTTATAGAATGTTAGAAATTTAGTTTTTTGATAAAATATTTGTGCTAGCTTTTTTCAGTTTACTGTTGCAACTGTAAATTTAGTATTTCTTAAAAGTGTCGGATTACGTCGAGCGCTATCAATGGACGGACGTCACCTTCGCATATTTCTTTGGCTGTCCTGACAGTTTTGTCATTGTTGTGACACCGTTGCAGCTTCTTTTGTAAATTTTCGCACAATAAGCCGGAAGTCGCGCATTGAAATCTCCAGTGTGGGTCTGTCGCCAAACTTTCGATATACCTGTCGGAAAATACTCAGGAGGTGCAAGTCTTTTCGACGGCCGTTTCTTGCGCGGGCGTTGTTTAGGCAGAAGAGAGCATCGGCGAACACACGTCCTCCATCGGTAAACGCCGAGCAATTCGTCTCGGGACATTAATCAACAGATCCGAGACTTAAAGCGTATTTCTGTCAACGCCAAAAAAAAACAAATTACTCCACATCTCAGTTCGCAGCTGAGACGTCTCTGTCAGCCATTTTGAATTCGTTTCGTCAACAATGGGCTTTTTACCGTGTCGTTTCCATGGTTACCGATATAGGAATTCGGTTTTTCTGGCCCTCGTCCGATTCGGAGCTTTTAATTTATTCGGCAAGTTAAAACCGAACCGAAAATCGTTCGGCTCTTCCGGACTTGATCGGAGTCCTAATAACGGTCCGGCTCTGGAATTTCTCGTGTCTAAGGCCCCGTTCTTTATGAAATATCAAAATACATATCTCGAGTCGTTAACGATCTGAAAGGAACGATACGAATCGCTACACGGAGTCCGGCGAGTGCAAGTCATCTTCGTGGTTCGCCTACGTCTCTTTCCGTTTTAATTTTGCCGAACGTCGTCGAAAATTCCGATAAATTAGACATGTTAATGCAGCCGGAGACGTGCAGTCAAAATAAAGAACGAGTTTTAATTGTTAGTCGACAGTCATTCGAGTTAATTGACCTTCTTCTTTGTGATATTTTTTTCGACTCTCCATATTAATTCGTGTAATAAGATTTGGTAAAGACTCTGATTAGGTTCGCATTGAGAGCGCGACCACAGACGAATTCCAAATTCAAAAATGCCATTCAGAGAATCGCTGGACCGGCACCGGACCTAAGATTCGACACGGGAAAATCGAACACTCGAACAAAAAGAACAAACTCCCGGAATTGTCCGGGCCGTAAAAAACAACTCCCGGAACGCCACAAAAAAATACGGACTTTTATGAATCTTGTTAGAGCAAGCGAGAGGCAGAATCGAATCAACAATAAATTCGACGAAATTGCTCGACCGCTCGCCTGCTCAATAAATATGTAAGATAATACGACTGGCTTTCGGGGGGCGGCAGGGGACGGCATTATCGACACTGACAGCCAGTAATACGCGACGGGGCCCAATCAAAACAATAACGGGACGGGAAGTTTATTTAAATGATTGGATCTTTATGTTAATAACAATTCTACCCGCCCCAGCTTCTGTATGTTAAATTCAAGTCTAGGAATTAATTTTCAAAATTTTTATGAATAGTTTTTCTAAAAATAGCATGCATAATGTCAACTTTCGTGGGCGATTTAGTAACTTGATCCATGATCAATGTGACATGACAAAATCCCGCTGACCCTCAACCGCCTTTCAAAAATCGTTTAATTGTTGATTTGTGCGCCCCCCTGAAATAAAATTTTCGATTTTTACGGACATAATAAAAGTTTTTATGGTCTCTGTAATCTGATAATCCGCAACACCTGTCGCTCGGTTCGATATTAACAATACTCCGAAATGTTAGAAGAGCGAGGGCTGCGGCCTCTTTTCAAGGTGAGATACGCTGATAGACCAAGATTAAAGTCTTTCCCTCTTCACTCTGACTGACAGCGAATCTTTTCATTACGATGTTGGCCTTGACGATGGGCATTGTGGCCGACGTCTTAGCCGAATTCGACACAGATTCACTTTGAAATTTGGGAACCTGCTCGCCCATGGTTTATTTGTGATTGGATGTGTTTTTTTCTCCTTGTTCTTCCATGATTCGTTCTTCTCTTTCACGCGAGTCCAGACGATAGAAACATCTCCAACAATAGAACAATAAAAACAAAGAGAAAATGTATAACATCATCGACAAACGTTCGATTCGTGGAATAAAACACATCGTCAGGTAAAACATGTAACGAGCGCTATTGTGGAATTGAAACGTCCAGAAAACGCATAAATTAAGACCGGATCGGTCAATTACCGGATTTTCAGCGATTGAAGAGAGACAACTTTAAATTATAACCGCACTTGAATAATTTCTATGTAATAACCGTCATAATAGTTGCTTCGGAGGAATTTATAAGCGCGAGACTATGCGCCATTTACATAGGAAACGCACATCTCATTTAGATGCGACTTGAACGCTAGAGAAAGCGACGAACCCAAGTGAAAAGCTCTCACGACGCCCAATACCAAACACTAAAACCTATGTTGTTTCATTTAAACATTATTGGTTTATAAACATCAGAAGATTTAAGACTGTAACTGCCAACGCCTCGTTCGTCGCGAAAACTTGTAACAAATCGAATTTATATGCATTGTGCTTTCCAGCCTCCCTCCGCCCATTCGTCGTTTGAAAAAGCTCGCCGTTCCTCGTGGAGATAATACCTTTGTTGTGCTTTTATATAAACTGCTCAGTTTATCTGTCGTCTTTATTGGCTCGTAAAAACTTATTGCATCCACAAATCCGGAAATTTTCGAAGTGACGGATCCCCACATTACGATAAAATCAACCGAGGAGATTTTATCGCGCGTTTTTAGTCATCACGTTTGATTTTGATTTGTTAACAGTCGCTCGGACTGAGAACATAAATTCTACGTCCACTTTATTTGCGTGTTTGACCATAGACTTTGATTTACGATTGAGAATAAAACGGCGGAATTTTTATTCTCACTGACTGCATTGAAGAGTCGCTTCATTGATAGTAACAAAAGTTGTACAACTTACAATGTAATGGCATTCGTTTTGTTACAAATTTGAGGAAAACTAAATGACTGATTCAAGATTTCTTGAAAAACCTGAAAATCTGAGAATAACTGGAATGTTTTACATAACTCTGCTTATTGTTTTTAAAACTACGACTAAAGTAACCCAGAGCTATATTGCACTAATAAAAATTTTGACCGTCAATTATCATCTCTTTTGTACCCTTATCGACAAGCGCGTGTCCCAACAATAAATCATGGTTTGCCTGAACTAACCAGAACCGGCTTAAAATATTTTAGTAATCATAAAATTAGGATTTATCTGCGGTGCTTCATTTACCATTTATTACATTCTTTAAGAAAAACAATAAAAATGTGGGTAATCTACAATTAATAATAATCTCTTTGTCCAAGTTTAATGTAATTCATGCACATGTTTCCATAATTTTTAAATATTATTAAGCCGGGACTGGTCGAAGTGACCAAAGTAAGCGCTGCGGTACAACCAGATGGTTTACAACTCTGGGATGTTTTCTATTGTAGACAAGTTAACTTTTACACAATGGGATAATTTTACTGCTGCTATACGGGGTCCGGCAACACTTGTGTCCACCCCTAAAATCGTCTTTAATTTTAAAGACAAAATTTTGAAAATTTTCATACGCTCATAGTTGAGAAAGCTCTAAAAGCCGACGCAAAAATTTGTTTTTTATCACGGTTTGGTTGGCGTCGCGACGCCTAAGAAGTATAATTTTTAGCGATTTTTGAGTTTTTGCGGAAATATTTGCGAATTCAATTTTTTTTCAACATAACTATGATACAAATATCTGAGTTTTTATTTTAAATCTAATGCAAATTCTGTTTAAAATTTGCGAAAAAAACGCTGTTTGTCAAGTTGGTTTTCAAAATTATGACAGCGCAGTGGCAAACTACGTTTACACCAAAATCACAAGTCACTTTATTCACTCTTATGAAGGTCAATTTTGATTAACTCGGGCATGTTGCACTTTATGGACACTAAAAATCGTTAATTAACATCGACAAAGCGACAATTTCACCAAGTAAGTGTTTTGTTACAATCTAAAGCGAGCCAAAAGATAGATGTCATTTGTGACAAGATGTTGACAGATGGGTGTAAACGTAGTTCCCAATTTTGACCTAATAAAATTAAAAACTAACTTGATAAACCAGCATTTTTTTTATCAAATTTGGAAGACAATTTGCGTTGAATCTAAAATGACAACTCAGATATTTTTAACACATTTATATTGAAAAAAAAATAAATTAGAGGTTGATTTCACAAACTCTCATAATTAACTAAATGTTACATTTTAAAGACGTCGCGACGCCAAAACTATCAGTGATAAAAAACAAATTTTTGCGTCAGCTTCTATGTAGAGCCATGTCAACTATGAGCGTATGCAAATTTTCATAAGTAATATAACGAGTGGGCTCGAAATTGTCGGAAATTTTTCCGACAGACGAGCAGTTTTTTCGACGATCAATTGCACGAGTGAGCGAAGCGAACGAGTGCCAATTGTCCGGAGAAACAAACTACGAGTACTGGAGGAAAAATTTCCCACAATTTCGAGCCCCCGTCATGAGAATTCAACGAACTGACAAGCAACTGACAGCAATTGTCACTCTCGCGTGGTATTTCC
Organism: Gnatocerus cornutus; assembly: GCA_029298725.1. Taxonomy (NCBI): domain Eukaryota; kingdom Metazoa; phylum Arthropoda; class Insecta; order Coleoptera; family Tenebrionidae; genus Gnatocerus; species Gnatocerus cornutus. The sequence continues at coordinate 9,170,574 of CM055516.1, forward strand.
GCTGAAAATTTCACTAGTGAAAATTTCCAAAAAAAGTTTGCTCTGATTGGTTTATTTGAAAAAATAAGTGTCTCTTATTGGTCGAATCTATGGTGAGTTGAATTCTCAAAATTTTATCTTTAAAATTAAAGACGATTTTGGGGGTGAACACAAGTGTTGACCCTATATAGCCTTATACCTTCCGAGTTACTTTAAAAGGAAGCTTGGGAATATTTTGAGAGTCGAAGCTAAAATTTGATGTGGACCTAATTGTTGGCTATTGACAGTGTAATCTATTTCTCTCGTTTATTTTATCCGTCGACCCTGAAAATCTATCATGACCTGTTGATGGCAAAGGTGTATTATCATAGTCGTCTCAAATTGGAAGAGATTATCCAATTAATAGAGGTTCTACGAAGATTTAGAGCTTTGCGTGGGACACCCTGTAATTTAAGATATCTAACTGTAACCCTGAAATAATCGAGATTTATGTGGTATTCGTCGTCGAAACGAGCTTTCAAAGTTGGTACCACTTTTCGCGGCAACATCCATAAAGTGTCCGCGTGCGACTTCCCGGGCGCAATTAAAGAGGGCCCACGGATCAAGGTCAGTCCCAAACATTGAACCCAGTGAAAGATTTCGGTATGTTCCGTCTCCGCCACCCATGATCACAAATGTAGGGATGGTTGGTTAATTAATAGAGAACGACGGCGTCGCTTTTTTCAGGATCCGGTAGCGTAGGAGGCCGGCGTTGTGTTTACAAACCGTGACAAGAACGCCTAGAGGCGGTCCTTTGCTTAAATTATCATAACTCGAGGCGCTGATACCGAGATTTACGGCTTTCGGCGCGAAAAAAGAACACGTGGAATATCCTCGAAGAAAAGTTGGAAAAGTCAGCGACATTGCACTCGACCAGTTCTCGGACTAATTAGAATACAATTAATTACCGCGTGTATCATTTTGAGTTATTTCAAGATATCCGAACGTTGAAAGTTGCAATAAACTAAATGAAATGATTGCAACAATGAGCGGAAAGCTCGCAATTAAATGTCTAATTAATACAGCAATGTTTACGCGCACAATGTTATATATTTACGGCATCTCTTCGAGTGGTCGGAATTAATAGATTAATAATAACGTGTGTGACACTTTACGACGACCTCGCCATCTAATAAAGCGATAAAACGACCGCAATAAACGGCTCGTGTGGCGTTTACGGAGAACATGTAAAGCATGTCGTTAAAAAAAAGGACGAAAAAGCACAAAAGTACGAGTTTTGTCCTACTAACCGATGTCACACACATGTTTTTATTGGAACGAGGTGTTCAACGGGAGATTTATGCGGGCTATCGCTGATCCAAATCGCTGATTTGCCATTGAAGTGTTTAAACTTCAGCAGCTGGAAACTCGAGCGAGGAAACTGGAAAAGCTCCCAACACCAATGTGAACAATACGAACATCTTTCTAGTTTGCGTTTCGGGATTCTATTATAAATTCTATTAAATTACTTCATTTCCGAGTCAGTTTCGCCGCCGCGCAATCAAAGCTTTCTCATCATCAAGCAGTGTCCGTTTCCACGCCAGTTGGTTTTTACCCGCTGGTGACGTTTCAATTGAAGAACTTTTTCCGCAAGCTCTTGATGAGCCGTCGTCGGAAAAATAAGAAAAATTGCTCAATCATTCCGACCAGTATTTCTCGACTATAATTGAAGAAAATTGTGACGAACAAAAACCTTAAGTAGTATAATTTGCGATTTGACGCTACAATCTCTGAGGAAAAACGAAGGTAATGCAGAATTCACAGGTGGTGTATGTCACAGACAGAAACGTGTAGCCCCCGGTCAGCAACCCGGGAAATCTCAATTATTTTTTGGAGGATGATTTGCGGAATGAGACAGGTAGAAAAAAAGGCGGTAATAAAGGGTCTTTTACGGTCGTTTTATTTTCAACTTGATGGTCAAGAATTAGATCGGGTAGGTCAGGCGCGAACCTTTCATTAAACATTGACTAGAAAGTTGTACTGCGTGGACTAATAAAGGATCATTTTGCCAAAATGAAGCAATTACTTGTCGTCGATCGCTCGAAATCGCGTGTCATCCTCTGTCCAATTTCGGAAAGGACATAATGGCAGGTATTTGAGAGTTTTTTTTCCAGGTAGAAAAAGCTTGACACCCCGTCGTGAAGGGATGGTGCACACGAATTCAAACACCCCTCATAAATAAAACATGTCTGGGCTTATACCTGGAACTACAGCACTAACAAAAAAAATAGAGTGTCGTTTTGTTGTTGTTGTTTGTGTTAGAAATGCCTTCGTAATTATTTATAATATCATCTTTGGTTGATGCTCCGTTTACTATTAGCATTGCAAATCGACGGATATTTTCCCTGTATGTAGGTTCTCGACGAAGTCATCAGCAAACGCAGGATGTAATGATTGTAATTAGGCGTTGGAAACAAGCAATTGACTGGATTGAAAGAAACTTAAAAATTGCAAGTTTTTTGAGCGAGCGATCGTCCTTTCGTGTTAGCTCTGTGGAACAGCTTAAACGCTACATATGTAGGTAAGGAACTTGATACCAATCCATTCTCCTTAGTGCTTATGTCTAACGTACCATGAATTTAGTCAAAAATCCGGTTTCAGTTCATTTAATTTGAGCCGTGACGGGCGAGTTTGAGCTTTAGGCAGTGGGTGAAAAAGCCTAGATTTTGTTTGTTGAATATTGCGTTCGCAACACGCGCGTTTAAATCACCCGAAGAATGCCGCATCGAGCTTTCGATTGTCCGCTTTGATTGTGGACGTTCTCTATGGTCGTTTGATTCGTGTAGATAAATTATTTTCCGGGCACCGGAGCTATTTTAATGGTCCGGGTAATTGGGCAAGTATCGAGTATCCCACGTAATTAAAATCTTTTAAAATAACTTATGGGTAAGTAATGTGTCTGATTTACGACGGTATAATTCTTTTAGATTGACGATAAAATATTTAAGGTTGTTGTTTGCATTTTATTAGTCTCACTTCGTCCCCTTTTGTTTTTCACTTTGAAAATATGCAAATAGACGTGGTGGCCGTGGCGAATCGTTGTAATACCGCGAAAAATAAATTCAAAAATTTTAATTGAAAAGCGCCAAGTGTACCGCATAAAAACGGTGCCTCACATGTTTAATTTCGGTTTTACTGCCGGACGCACAATAAACATGAGTACATGTCACTCCCGGCAAGATTTAAGACAATGAACTGGCTGTAAATCTCCCGAATCGCGCGCCTAGCTTTGCGCCGCTGGACGACGATTTGAATACAATTATTGCCAGACGGACGAACATAAAATTAATTGCTAAATACCTATTACTCATCGTTATGTATAAAAGCTCCCTCTGTCGCTCTCAAATCCGCAGCCAAATTACTTCATTCTGTGTTAGTTTGCTAACCCTGTCAATTCGTTTGTTTCATTAGTCAAAGAACTAATTTTAAATTATGTCGTCCTTCAAAGCAATTCAGGATGAAAAATTAGCAAATTCGCGGTTATATTCGGCAGCCGGGTCTAGTGAGTCCCACGAAAAGAAAAAATGGTGTGTTCCATATTTGCATAAAAATGCAATAAAGAGATTGTTAACTTAATAAAATCCAGCATAGAGCCGTAAAGTAAATAATTGCCTCCAAAAATTCCGAAGGACACTTCCCGAAGTACCATTAATAACGATCCGGTCGTAATAAATTAATTACGTAACAATAAAGATATTAAGTATTCAAAGATCGTTTTATATCCCTTGTTCGGATTGTGGAAGAATATCTAATGCGCTTTCGCTCCGTGCACTTATAAACCGAACATGTATTTTAATTGTGGTTGTTTCGTAGCCCGCAACCATCATCGTCCAGTGCAGTTTTGCCAAGATTACAGCCCTCGCAATAGCCTGATTTGATCCGACCAACTAGTTTTAAACGCATGCAGATGAATAATGTATTTCATATTTCTGAAAGTTTCGAGAGCTCGCGGCTGAATTGCTATGGAAGTAATGCACTTAATATGATAAATAGAAGAATAATTGATTGTTGACGAAACGATGTTGCCATATTTCACGAACGATTTTCCTTCCCCCGCTCGACGATCGTATCGTTTTAACGACGAAAAAACGCGTTCCAACCATAATTTCGATACGAAAATTAAGCAGAAATATTTAGCCAACAAGGTAATTATTTAAGGTGGTACGGTCTATCATTATACAATTTGCATAAATTAAATGATTTCAGGAACAGATAGATGTATTTTTTCTGAATAAATTTCGGACATGGAACGGTACAAATACGAATTTATCGGACGATAATTATAATGTAAACACGACGAAAAAAAGTCATTAGTGTCGGGACCCCGGAGCTTTACAACGGACGTCCCGGAGCAAGCGCGGGTGGCCCAAAAACTGAAAATGTACGAGATTGCGAAGCGAAAGTTGGAAGCGAGAGCTAGTTCATGAATCAGAGGTAGAAACCGAACGGTGACATGCTTACATTTATTTCTACACCCGCATGCTTGTATAAGATAGCGAAGGCGCGCCCAGTGGCGCCCCACGGGGCGGAACCGACGCAGAAGCGGATTATAATAAAATAATAAAATTCTTAGTTATGTGTATTACAGTAAGCACTAAAAGAAAAAATGCAAATGGTTTCAATCATAGGAAGTTTGAGTGTGATGTACTAAAATCGCGGAATCGCTATTAGAAACGTAAAACAATAATAAGATCCAACTATTATTATTATCGTCCATATTACTATGATTACCGCGTTGCCTCTGGCACTTGAATGATGGTTCCCTCCGATAGATGAACGAAAATTCGATGGGAAGTGGAATTTGGCACGCCAGAAAATGGTGCCTGGCGGTCATTAACGGTTTTGTCAAACATTCACCTGAACCCCGTGTCTTATTTTGACCCGATTTTCCCGCGACAGTTCGTTGTCGAGCCGCCTCTGGCATTCCTCGATCTCTTTATCTTCACCCCGTGAGCGCGAACACCCACACAACTTTCTCTCAGCAGCTGCAACTGAAGTGAATCGCGAGGGTAAAAAAACTGCTCCATTGTTGTGAAATTTTCGACTAATTGGTAACAACGAAAGAGAAACCGCGACTTCACATCTGGACCAAGAATTTCCGAAACCCGTGATAATTATAAGGCAAACAAATCCGATGATCGTCAACAATGGCAGGTCTCGTTAAACACGATTCTTGTTTGTCGATGTCGTGTTGGTTTATTCTCTTATTAGTAATTTCGTCGGCGATTTTCCGGACCACCGGAGCCCGGACCGTAACCGAAGAAATGGATTGCCGTTTAATAAGCAATAATAGCGAATGTAATACGGAATGTGGGCCATACATCAAATGGCGAGACAAATTGCGCCTAGTTGCATGCAGCGTGGTTGTAAATAACACCCGGAGTGATTGAATATGCTAAGTACGGAGGTGGAAGAAGCAAAACAAACAGAAATGAGAATTGTGGGGAAAAATGCAACGCTTTAGAAACACTAAATCATATGCAACGAGTTTATTTCTTTAATTACATGAGCTCGTAATGCGAAGGGTTCAGTTACATCTACGGGACCGCCGCGCCGAGGAATGTAATACACTCGACAGTTAATTGTTCTTTTAATAACACCGAAGGCGGATTCAGTTGATGTTAAAAACTTGGTCAATTTCAACTTCATCTCGAGAGTTTTTAACTCAAGAATAGTTATTATAAGTTGCTAAAATCTTCGTGGGCCGTCGCGATCAGTTATCTCCAGCGTAGGTTCTCTTGAATTTTTCTCGTATTTAGTGTTGGTTGCCCGCATTGTCGTCGTCTTTTGATAATCCCGCGTCCGCCCGAGGATGACAAATCGCCAAAGCTTGCTGACTCCGAACCCGTTTCATTATCGGCCGATTGAACGGAATCTATTAGTCTCCTCCGACAGATCTACGCACCTTCTATTTCTTTTTAGTTTCGACGCGTTTCCTCCACTCGCTTTAATTAATCAAACACTCGCTATGACAGACTCAGGTAAATTTTTCTATGAGGCCGTCTGGGGCCGGTATCGCTTCGCCGACCAACAATCGATACATTATAAGGAGCAAAAGTGAATATTAATCTTCATTATTCTGCTTGTAGTGCTGTAATGAACACCGGACCCGTTCGCCGCCTACAACGTGAAGAGTCTGTGATTGCCGGAGGGCGTGGTCGCCGATTCACAATCGCACTGTCACTTTTCGCGAAAAGACTACAAATGGGGCAATTACGACGTGAATTACGGCCACTTCCTGCGAGAAGGAAACGTCGATTATTTCGCGGGTATTTATGGGATGCAGGATTCGCTTGTAGCTTGCAGATTTGATTTATACTTGTTGTTATTTAACGATACGATAAATCACGCGACAAATTCAGCGACATCTGCTCGATAATTAAAGTCGAGTAATTTATACGGAAATGAGGAATTAATCAGGGACTTAACGCGTAAGAGCAGCAGCTTTGCTTATTAGAAGTACTAGCGGCTCTTAATTGTACCCCGTGGTGAGCGTTAAGCGTTCTAACGGCAAAAATTCGCATAAAATACGTCAGAAAAGCGTTATAATTCCTGCACTTGAAAGCTCTCTTCTTTAATCTTGTCGTTTCGCAACTGCGCATGATCTCCGTTCACGTCACCGTCAAAATACCAAAATGGCGTGAATTCAGCTACTTAACCTCGCGATTGCGTGCAAAGGATTTAATAAGATGTTAAGTTATCACTTATACGTGTAATATACATGCTTATATATTTATTAGAGGCGAAACCACCATTCCAACGAGTGCAACTATAACTTTGAAACAGCGTGATGACCACCATAAATTACAAACTTATTTATTTTACGCAGTTATTGCTTGTTCGTTAAAAGAAACACAGGTTTTTAATGGGCTTCACGTGAAACCGTCTTTATGTGAGGCAGACGCCGCTGGTGAGGAGCATAAAGATGCTGTCACACCTAAGTAAACACAACGAATGCGAAAAGGATGGAAAAAAGCCCAAAGCGCGCACGGAACGCCAATATTTCAGATCTAAAAGCGAAAAATTCAAATCAGAAAGCTAATTTCAGGACGTAGATTATTTAGAATACCTATATAAACCGTTTTATAGCATTCAAACTGAATAACAAATGAACAACTTTTATTATAGTTACACTGTGTATAGATAGATCTCTCGGCGTTCCTTTAGAATTTACTACCTCAAGAACTAGCTAATTAAATTCTCATATTACAATTAAATATTTCATATAAGCAAATGTTATGGCATAATGTTTTCATTTGTCAATCATAAAATAAACAATAAACTAATGGTGAATATTAATTTAGAATGAATTTGAATATTAAGATAAATTAATTTGTAAGGCGACGTTCGTAATTTTAGTTAGTAAGCGATGTTTTGTAAAAACTTAGCAATTATTTTTCATAACGAGTTCTATAGTGGGCCCGAAAGCATGCTAGAGATGGTAAGATAAAAGTGTGTAGCGGCCGAAAACATTTTGTTGACATAATTTTAAAATATGAAATGCGTGTGGACAGGATTTTGAATTCTTGTAAAAGTTGGCGGGCAGACAAAAGGAGACCTGTTAATGTTTACTCGGTGAGGGTAATAAAGAGTTTGTAACAAGGCCGTCAAGAATGCAGTTAAATTATGTCAGTTATAACGAAATGTAGAAAATTCCCATGGTCTTGAAAAATGTAATCGCTCTTACAAAGTCTTATGAAAATTGGTTTTTCCCTTTCCCCTCATCAGGCGGTAAGAAATGAAAATTTATGATGATATAAACAATGGTGGCGTGTAGCCATTGGCGATCAAGACGTCACAGAGGCACTAAAATTTTATGTTTCAAGCACTTTCTATTAAGATAACAGATAGATATTTGTCCATGTAGCAGTGGCGGCCGGTGTAAAAACTCAATCTGTTTTCTAACATTCAGTGTAAAAAACGGCCGTCGCTGTCAAGTTTATGATAAATGAGTAGAAATGCGACCGGTAGCGCGGTCATTACGACGTTAGTGTGGCCCCAGCGCAACAATGCCCTCCGATACACATCGAATTGCGGTATTTATAATATAAGAAAATTAGTGCAATTTTCATATTAGGCGTGACGTCACGCCGCGCGTCATTTATCATCATCATTGAAAGAATGCGGTGCGTCTCGTAAGAAGCGAGTTTTCGGGTCGGACCGCTGACATCATCATCATCATCATCATGCGATTTGTCGCGGCCATGTCGCGCAGATATCATCGGAATCACTCAAAACCGCACGAATACCACACGGATTGCTAATTTATTGTGGGAAGCGCAATTTCAGGTGGAGCCTGGAATTAATAAATCGCCGCCTTGCTCATCTCATGCCCTGCTCACGTTGGACCGAATCGAGAAAAAGCGGCCTCATTTAGCCAATTATTAATGATAATAAAATTCGGTCCTCGAATCATCAATTAATTTATAGCTCTTAGTATTGTGTGCTAACGACTAGGCAAAAACGACAAATTAATTATTATTTATGTTTAATGCGAGGCCGGAATCTGGAATCCGCCGAATCTCAATTGAAACTACTAGGCAATGACCCCCGGAGACCTCACCGGAGCCGCAAACGAACGCTTCCAAACAACGAAATTAGAAACGTTAAATTAATTAAGAGCGTCGCATTTCCCGGTTGAAAAATTGAAACACCGTCGAGGCAAGTGGAAGACGACTTTTATCCTCTTATAAATTCCCATTAATTCCAGAATTTATCTCCGTTATTGTCAACCACGACGTCCGCCGGCCCGGAGCGATCCGTCGATTTTCGGTTCCGATGCGATGGCTCGAAATTGCGGCATGCAAATGATAGCGGGCGAAAAAAACTGCCGTCGATTCGGGGCTAATTCATGCAAAAATCGTCGGCATTATCGATGCAGGAGACTGAAGGCACTTCAGACCGCCACCAAATGAGTTTATCTGACAAGCTATCTTCCGCACACAGCTGCAATTACTCTAACTTTGCCCGGAGGTGGAAAAGAGGGAAGTACGAAGAATGTTCGCGCACAAGAAGGACACAGAGAAACCGACTATAAAACTGGGCGGAGCCGCATTTTTTAAAATGTTCCCGAAAAAATCGATTCGGACGAGTATCAAAATATGCATCGATGAACGATGATTTATGAACAGCAGACGATATCGACTGCGATTTTTCCAAAGGAATGTGTGGTCATTAAGTTTCCACTAAGTCGGTAGTCGCAGACGTTCGCCAAACAACGAACCTCGTAAAGATTAAAAAGTCTTAAAGAGTTTCGAGGCTGATAACAATTCCTTCTTAATGGACTCGGTAATAAGAAAACGTTATCTGCAGCGGCCGCTTCGATTTCACCGCTTCGTAATTATGATTTAATAAAGTTACGTTCACACCTTGACGCCGGCAAATACTGCCGCTTTTTTCTTCCGGATTGCGCCCTGCATTACTTATAACGAAACCCACCCATTGTGCTATGCTGTGTGGGTTCGTGGCGATTTCGCAAACAGAGATTAGTTTTGTGCCGCAACTACGACAGGAATTCCAAACATCTAGACGCGCCTTTTGTGCGCCGACAGACACACAAGGTTTAGGGGAAAGATTTTTTCTCATTTCGGGGGAAAATATCATTCATCATGCTTCTACTGCTAGGAGAAAACTTGGATTATTGTAAGAATGCTAGAAAGAGCAGTTATTACTGAAGGATTTTAATTTAACTTTTCAGAGAAAGGAGAAGGAAATCTTTTATATTCAAAAATAGAAAAAAACACTCTTTAAAAATCAGGTAATTAGTACCAAAGATAAAAGAAAGTGAGAGGGGACTTTCAGATTTCTATTCATATTTTCATGTTTTTGTAATTTTGTTCCTTATTTTTTGCTTCTTTCAAATCTATTCATACTTCTTGCAGACTCAAATTTGAACGAGTCAACAATTTTTTCCCAATATTAATTGCAATGGTAAAATTTGTAGACATATTCATTTTATGGTAGCCCAGACAACAAAAGCTGCGACCTTGAGTCGTAAGAAGCTTTTGATTCGACGACAAAATGGCTAAACGCCGTCCTTTGATTCAGATTTCTCCAAAGCCCGTTAATCGAGCATGAAAATTCACCTCCTTTGTCGTTATTTGCATTAAAAGCATTTAATTATCGTTAACGAGATCAAACAGAACGCAAGAGTAAGCTATAATTTAAAAGTTTTGAATGGATTTACGTGTAACGCGGCCGCTCGAGAAAATTAACAAGCAATAAAACAGTAATTTAATAGTAAACGTAAGAATTTGTAGAGTACCAAAGAGGTGGTTCCGGGTTCGCTCCCCACAACTGATTTACGACAGTCAGACAGCGTAAAATGTGGCAATTAGTTATTCGTTAACGTAACGCAACGGTAATGCCGTCCTCACGCATCCCACCAACTTTACGATCTGCAGAAATATCGATGTTTCGATCGCTATCAAGAGACTTGTCGTCTTTGCCGATGTCTTGTTTTTTTATTAAGACGTCATATTTTGCGCGTCGTTTTTATTATCCGCACGTAAACCGACAACATAATTTCTTTGTTTGCTATGTTGCACAGCTTGGCGCGGCCGAATGCTGAGAAATTACTTCGAGAGTAACAAGTCGTTTTTTTTTCTTGATATAGGAGGCTTTATTCAACGGGGATTCGATCGAACGTTCTGATGCGGCTGTTAATTGAAATCGCAATGAGCCAAAACAAACTGCTGCAATCAGAAGCATATTTCGAATTTTATGCAAGTATGACGTTTAATTAAATGAGAGTTGACATGATTTTAAAGATTTTATTTATTACTGCTATCCTAAAAAGCAAAGGTGGAAATTTTCTAAAATTTTCTGCCCTGTTGGCCGCTGTGAAAATTCTAAGCATTGCTGTCTGTTAGTACAATTTTCTACGCGAAATGGTCGAATCCGGAGAATTCCCGGCGTTATCGTGATTAATGGTCGTCGGTTACGAATAAATATAATTGACAAGGCAATATATATCAATCTATCAATGTGCTGTTGGATTTGTTATAAAAATCATTTAACCGTCGTAGTGAGAAAACAAATAAACGTTACAGGTTTTTCTCGATCGTTGAACCTGGTTTGAGCCGGTGGACGGCGTGGGCACAATGATGTTTTTTGAGTGCCGAGTGCGCTTTATAAATATGACAGATTGTAAAAATGCCCATTTTATGACCGGGTTAGGGCTATTTATGACTTTTTATAACATGTAATCATACGAAGGTGTGCTCGGACACATGTGCAATAAACGCATCCACGTTTCTACCTGCCTGGAAAAATCTCTTCAGCAGCAACTTAATTAGGGAAAGTTTCCGGGTCGTTATTGTCTAACGAATTGAACCGGAGCCGGACCATCACAAACTTGTTGTTGAATAACACACGTGTGACTCTTCTCGTTTAAAATAAATTTTATGGATTAAAATTCAAATGTAAATGAGTTGAATTTATTTGTCATATAAATTTAAGTTAAAACACTGTGCCCCCCGTCGGGAACGGGTTATTCGGACGCCCGATGGCTCGCCGAATTGTGGACCGATTTACACCGGACTGGCCGAGCATAAAACCGTGGCAAATATTGCCCATTTCTTCGCTTTTTTATTTTTAGAGATACGAACAGATACAACTCGCATGCTGCAACATCTGTCGTATTTCGAGAAGGAATTTTCTAAATTGCCTGTGTTTTATTAACGCCGCGACACCAACGAGGAAACTAAACGACAGTTCGAATGGCGGCCAAATCTTCACATTATCAGAGCCTCTCCCCCTTGATCTCCCTTTGTTTCTTTTTGGGGTGCGTTCGCAGCGGTCGGTGGTGCCGCATTTTCCCTTTTATAATTGATGATCGGCCCTAGACGAACTTGTTGTTCTAAACAAGGACTATTTATTTTTGAGCGTATCGATAGTTACCGGCCGAGTTACGGTGCGCCCGCTGCGGCGCCCCCCGTAGTCTCTGACGGTGCACGTTAATCATGCCCGAAACGCGGGCTGTTTAACAGAGGTCAGCGGATGTTTGCCTTCGATTCGGATTAAACTTCAGCTTCGTTCTCATGATGGCGCCGCGACGCGTGGCCTTGCGCACATTACATAACCGAATATAGGCGCCGCTCAGGCAAGTTTAGCGACGCCCACGCTTTATTCAACCTTGTTGAAGAATTTCCAAGTCCGATCGCTTGTTTATTGGCCGTTCTATTAAGATAATACATAAAATAGATCTGTAAAACTAGCCATTCGGCCGATTAAGTGATAGGCGCCCGATTCCGGATTTGTGAAGCATTGTTTATGTCGCCCACCTGCTCCTGGAACAAGGATTCTGTCGGCAAATTGTCACGTCCATGCATAACTTAACCCAATAATCGAATTCGTAACTCGAATCTTGTTTGCGGATTATTTACAACTAATTAAAATTTACAAGTCACTACACCGTAAATAAAACTTGTTCGGCTTTTTTCGGACATTTTTATTATTCCGTTGACTAGTTTCAGACACAATTGTAACATTTTTTGGACGAAGACAGGTTAACCGCTTCATTAGCCATCGATATCTCCATTTAATCTACGATATGTCACGCTGGAGGACGGCTGCCAATCCAAATTTCGCACAAAAAACTCAAATAACGACGTGGTTGTTATTCCAAGCTGGGCATCCTTGGCCGCCGAGACGAAATTAAACCATTCCGAAATTGCTTAAAAATTAACTTCAATATGTAAATGAGAAAAAAATGCTCTTCTTTCAGTGGTCTTATAAATTATACAACCGCAGCGTTATCGTTATCGCAATTTCCTGCTGAAAGTCATTTTGCTGGCGACTTAACCGCAGAGCTAATCCACATTAAATAGTTAATTAAATGTTAATTTTACTTGATGCTAAACCCGCAAGTGCATTGTTGCTAGTAAAGCAAGATTAATAATATTCACGCCTTGACCCTGAAATTTTATTAAACGGGAAGCCAACAATCGTGGGACCATCTTTCGCTGCTTGTTCTTTTTGTTTAACACCTCTTTACATGTTTTCGTCGAAATATGTAGTGGGATACGGAAGTGTAGCACAATCTTACAATACACTGTTGTTCTCAATTCATATATCACTTTCTTTTGTGATGTAAACTAGGAAGTGGTCGTGCTAATAAATTGATTGATTGGAGCGATTAAGGTAATCCGACAAAAGAAACTGATGTGGAACCTCGATTTTACCAACTTATAGACAAATGGAAGCAATCAATACGAACATCTGTTGTATGAAAAAATTTACGATTTGATTACAGAAAATTTTAGTTTTATGGATTTTGAGAGTTCAAGGCGAGGGTTATTATCGAAATTAGGAACAATAAAGTTTTCGAGTTTGGAAGTAAAAATTGCTGCGGTCATAAAGCGGAGATGGCATCCGAAAAACTGTTCAAGGCTACGAGAACATTTCTTGGATTTTATCGCCTCGATTAATTGCTGAATTTATTGTTGGTGTCGATAATTTTGATGACCCGTTTTTGGAGGATATTGATCTGAAGAGCATAGAGCAAAAGGCGTATTCTTTGGAAATCATCATCATAATTTTTGAAAAATACAACTCATAAAATATTAAGTATCATATTTTATTGAGTACTCGTTTTGCAACAGAAGGTAATAACAATAATAACAGAGTTATTACTGTTATTGCATGTCATTAGCGAGATAAAGTCCAAAAGTGGGTTGAAAAATGAGTGGAATATATTTTTTTTGACTCTTCCAAGAACACAAAGTCCGAATGGAGACAAATTTTATTCCACAAGTTGAACATTCTTTACGCGATCGCCGGAGGTAACAAATATTTATTAGTCATTTAGAAGCAGTAATTGTTTTTCTGTAGGTAAAAAGTCCGACTTGATGCGTTTAGCGGCGCTTTCCCCTCTGCATTTGCATGATGTCCTCGGCAAGGCCGTCGAGATTTCGCGTCAAATGTCACATTCCGCCAACAATGCTCGATTTAGCATAGCAGAACGGTCCACATTCTGGAAGCCAACTTTCCCTAAGCTGCTTTACCAATATAGGAATAACGCGTTGTCCCAGATCCGGGCGAAAGTGAGAGTTGTCATTTGCATATTTTATGTATTGTCGCAACTGTGGGTGGTTCTGGTAGAAAATGGAACGAGCGACTTCGATGCTCTCGAGGTTGTTGCTCGCTCGAAAGAATTCCGTAAACGTTGTTATTTCCAGGTCGCGACCCAACATGCACATGTCAGACGTCCAAATAATAGTAGTTTCGACAATTAATTCTCCGGATGATATAAAAATTGACGGCATAGTTTCCTAGAGCTCGCTATGCTGTAATTATAAAGCGTTTTGGCACCGCTGGGAAAAAAGAAATTAAAAGTGTGCCCGCGGCTCGATAAAGAACGGGGCGTCGCGAATCCAATTATTTTTCGACAGCTTCCTCGGCTGAACCGAAACAAAGCCAAATCATCGTATTTTTACGCGGATTTTTTTCAAAGGGAGGTAATGACCTTATGAGAGAGTGGGCCGCATTTTGCCTCTATTGCGCACACAAATTGTTTATCTGCCCACGCGATCACGCAACTCAGTCAAGGAGATTTCAGGACTGAAAAATACGGACGACGATGCTACGACCAGTTTTCAGCAATGCTGTTTCACACGTCTTTTGTTACGCGACCGATTCGGCCCACGCATCTACTTCTGATTGCCACAACTAATTACCCACACCGGAGTAAGTCAAGGCAAAGACGGCCATTGGACGAACGGGCACAAAAGCCTGACTAAACAATACAAAATGACCCACAAAATAGATTGGAATTGCGCAATTTTATTTGGGACATATTGCCGACACAAAAGGTTTTAATAACCATAACAATCAAGCCGATAAAGCTTTTACGCTTCGATCCGAAACTCTGAAATCTGCAAATTACAATTTGATAATTTTATCACGAATTCCAAACCAATCTTCACAGTTGTTAAATTCAATGAAATCAACTGATAAACCCGACTTTTTAAAATTTACAAAAATATTGATTTTAAACATAAAAAAAATATAATGAAGTTACACAGCCATTCATTGTTTAATTTGTTTAATGTCATTTGGGCGGGAGTTTGCAATATACCTACAGAATGGCATTTAAAGAAATTACCTACTAATTTCTCTGAAATTACCAAGTTGTGTTGTGTTGTTAAAAGCATAGAACATTGTTTTTATTACCATGCAAATTTAGAATATGCAGGTGTTTCAGCTATAGATTAAATCTAAA
The DNA here is from genome assembly GCA_029298725.1 of Gnatocerus cornutus. Taxonomy (NCBI): domain Eukaryota; kingdom Metazoa; phylum Arthropoda; class Insecta; order Coleoptera; family Tenebrionidae; genus Gnatocerus; species Gnatocerus cornutus. Next base: position 9,185,815 of record CM055516.1, read on the forward strand.
AATTATTGGTTGGTACTATTAACTATCGAAATAAATGTTACCAACATGTGGAGCAATACAACTCGTAATACACAGTTATAGATCAAAGCCTAATAAATAATCATTATTAGTTATTATTATTATTACTGGGTATGATGGGCGTTCCGAGATAATTCGGAAGCTCCTCGGCAATTAATTCGATCGTACCATGAGCATCATAACAATAATTTAGGCCTCAAACAGACCATGCAAAATGTTAACATGTTAATATGCAACTTAATCTGTGAATAACTTTGTTAAATAGTTTTTTTATCAGATCGTTTTGTTCACAGAGAATGAACACAGCTCCGTCGTGGGAAAACGCGTTGATTTATTCAGTTTTCCTGTTAGTGACGGAACGAAGAGAAAAATTCCTGTCGACTGCTAGAAACCGGTGGCCAACGGGCGCAAATTGCCAAACACTCTATAAAATTATAAAATTATTGGTACGGCCCGCTCGCTATGTATCGCGTCGATCCAACTAATCAAATATCATGGCAGTTATTATACGTTGGTCCTCGTTGTACCGATAAATCCCCAGGATAAGGCCTTCTTTCTCGCTTTCGCTACTGTCTGCCCGCCCCTTATTAAAGTGGAAGCGGCACTTTAATTCGGGCCTCAAACAATTATTATCTGCCATCTCCGTCCGACTCGACCGGGTCCTTTCGCGAACCTCAGAACCGGATAATTATCGTGAGATCCGGCACCTGTTATTTCGTGGGCTTTGTCGCCTCTCGTCCTCAACCCTGGTTAAACAGTTACCACGCCTCGGTTCTTCGATGCCACACGATCGCGAACATTCATCGCGGACGGCTTTGACAACCAAGTCCGGGTCGGACCACCCGGAAAAACAGGAGTCGAGAGGGTGGCCAGTGGGTACATACCTGGAAAAAACAGAACGGATTAGATAAGAAAAACACAAAGAAATCTACTTTATTACTACAGAGTAATCAATTTTATTTATTATTAATCATGGAATTATTAAGTCTTCGAAGAATTCATTGTGTTAACGCCTTGCATTTTATTGTCGGAACGAAGTTACATGTAACTTTCTCAAGTGAATGTGTTTATTAAAACATTGCAGCCACAATGCCGCACGTGTAATAGTAGTAAATCAAAATTTTCGTGTGGGGATATTTATCATTTCGCTTGAAAAACTACCGTGATGTGTTGCGCCTTTTTTCTTCTCACTGTCGGCCGTGAGTCTCTCGGAATTTGCTTTATCCACATCCAATACGTCAGCGATTCTAATAACGAGTCTATGGCACAAAGCACCCGCTTTGAAAGGACCTTTATCGTCGACAGATCTCCAATCGCAAATTTCCCGCGATGCGTTGCAAAGCATTGTAATTTGCGGCCGGCTCGGTCCCAGCAGGAGTTTTGCAGAGTTGTGGTGTGTCTAACTTCTTGCGCCGTTCTTTTTACAAACGTCCTACGCGGTTTGTCAATTGACGACTTATTAAAATATTACAGCTGAAATACGACTATTGTAGCGTTTCGTTCTCGACTTCTTAATTACCGGATTGCGACGCCGCCAAAAGCATTAAGATATCCAAATAGAGGCGAACTCTAGACGCACGCAAACCTAATGGCAAATAAAATATAAGTTAGTAGAAAATCTAGTTTTGCAGAACACGACCGGAGAGGCGGTATCTTGAATTTAAATTAGGTTTAATTGATTAGGTTATCGGTTAATTATTATGGGAAATGCAACGGGGCGATAGCTCTGGCAGGTGATTTATTCCAAAGCATAAAAAGGAAAATTCTTTATATGAAGAGGAACGATTTCAAACTGAAATTAAAACAATTGGAAAGTACCCGAGTCGTAAAATATCAATTATTTCTTCAACTGTTAAACGAAGATTACGAATGAAGACCCTAAAAACGCCAATTAAAAGAAGGCCACTTAAACCCAGCAGAGCTGGGATGTGAACATATCTTCTACCCCATAAGTCGCCAATATTTCTGATTTTTTTCCTGCCTCTGTGTCTAAAATAAAGCAGCAGTAATGTGCAAAAATAAACTTTTTTTTAGGCGACTTAAACTGAAAATGGAATTTTTAGGCCTCAAAAGCGGCTTAAAAGTAAGTCTTTTCTGGGTGCAAACATTTTAGCCGATCTATGGTGGCGCCATCTATCCATAGTTTTGCATATTACATCAAGATACCGACATTACCCCCAATTTTATAATTATTTGGGTAAAATCAAATCGACAAACTGCTGTAAAGTGCAACAAAGACGTGTTGAATTATTGAAAATGAACAAGGATAGCAGTGCTGCTGCAACAACATCAAAAAGCACATCAAACCCAATTCACACAAATTGTGAAGCTACACATGCCGAAACTGCAAATGTAAATAAAGAAAATATGAACTTTTCTGAAGGATTCATAAATATTTACAATTATTCAGTTGTTATAAATAACACTGGTCAACATTGATTTTGTTGCCCTTGATGAAAGAACAATTCACGAACAATTCACGAAACTATGGATGGTTTTGGAAAATTGGCTCTAGATTTTTTTTCAATCTTGATTTTCATATTTCACTAAAAATATCGGTAAAATTGAGAAAGAAATAACAGGTATGTTCTTAAATATTTTTTTTTTGGAAATTATTAAAAACTGTTTTGTTTGAGTGGTTAATTAATGTACATAGAAGTTGAAAAAGAAAAAAAAAACTTATGTTAAACTTTAATAAAACGTATTTTATAAGCGCGCCTATTATATTTTTTGGCAAAAATCTCTTTTTAAAGATCAGCTGTAATCTGCCACCAAGTGACGATCCCATCTACCCTGATTCCATTCTTTCATCACTTTTAGAATGGTGGAAGCTCTTTTCCTGTTCGTCACTATAATTTCCTAAATTCTCAAGAAATCTATCTAGATGACTAGAGAAAGTGTAACTTGATGCCCATATTTACTGAAAATCTTGAAGAATTCCAACTTTTGTTGGTCACGTGGCGTGCACAAAGCGAATTTTAACATGATAAACACTTTATTATAATCGTGTTCTAAAGAGCTGACACAAAGTCTAAATTATTAAAAATGTAAAATACGCCAAAATCATAAAAATCAGAGCCAATGCACTTTCAAGAACATATTCAAAAACTATGGCCTTGAAAATATAGAAATCCGCAGATATTCAAGGCAACAAAAAAATATATTTTTTAAAAATATATAGTGACAAATAAACTACTTTTTATGATAACTTGACCTATTCATAATCACCGTGGTGTATATATATATTTTTTAAAAAATATATTTTTTTGTTGAACTGGGTAGTTAAATCAATAAATCATAAATAAAAATTAATTAAGTTGTAAACTTAATGATGCCGCCTAAAAAATCTTGGGTTTATCACGGTCAAAAAGTGCCATTTTGCCCTCGCCTTCTTTCTGGCCTCGGCTATCACCACGGCCAAAAAAGAAACACTTTTTAGCCTTGGTACACAAATAACTATTGCGGCGCATTCACCATTTTTGCAAATGTGTTACAAATTTTTATTTCGTGCTCTGCAGTGATTTAAGAAGTTTTTTTCAAATGTCTTTTAATATAATATGGTACAAATGTGAGTTCGAAGCGCTCCCAGCAAAGAACAGTTCTGTTTCGTCTGGCAAAAATTTTCCCATTGTTAGGATGGTTCGCGGCTGGAAAAGCAACAATTTCGGATCATCACGATATCTCCAAATAATTATCGGTTGTTAAACAATACGCTGTCAAAAATAATTGCCTCTATGAGCCGGAGCTAGTCCGAAACCTATCGTTTCAGTTGGCACAATGAAAAAAAAAGTCCCTATATCGCAAAACGATGACCGTCTGGAAGAAGGCTCCGCGATTATAACCACACATTATCGGTTCAAGATTGGGCTTAGAATTCATATTAAGTCGAAGCTCGCGCATTATAACTGTAGTTTTATGCGTCTGGCTCGAGAAGAACGTTTCCGAAGGCGATGATTCCAACGATTAGCGTCCGGAAAACATCCATATTTTTTCATCGAGATTTCTACAAACCGCGAACCAGCTGCCGCGCCCGCCTAATTAATTAATTACGGCTGCTTTGACCATAAATTATCTCCTCCTAGCGAAATCCTTGTCATACGAATGATAAATGTGTGATTTGGTTATTGTTTCGGCGGGCCCGGAATCCCATAAACACCAATTAAATCGGCCAAAGTAGCAATAAAATAAAATACCGTTTTAAATAATATATAATTACACAACAAATCACCGAAAGTCGCGCACAATGGGCGCAGGGCGCGACTTAAAGCCACCGAAAGACCCCTCGGGGCCGGATTTGACAATATCGGGCGATAAATTAACGACGCTGCATTCGAGCGTGATTATCTTAATTGTCGGGAAAGGATCGAGCGAATTTGCCGAAATGGCACCAACAAGAACCGTTGCGAAATTGGTCCCAATTGTAAAAAACACGATTTCTGTGATTGGTTAAGTATGATTTATGGTAGTAGGTTTGACAGTGCCAGATTTCGCCATGTTTGGTGTGGCTGGCCCACACTCTTAATGTAATTTTGTAACAGCTCATTGTGTCATTAATACGCATTAGGTAAAAATTCAATTAGTAAAGTACATATTATTATGTAAATCTGTCTCGCTTTGTAATGGATGTAGGCGTCTGGAAATTTGCGGGAACCTTTACAAAAACGACAATAAGAAAAAATCGTTTATCTTTAGTCGAAGGTTATCGAGGAGCGTTCTTTTAATTCGACATGGTTTTAATGGTTCCTAATCTGAAGACTAATGCTCTCAGATATGCACTGCTTGTCCGAGATGAATATTCAATTGGGAATGGACGGTCTCGCGTCAAAATTTGTGATAGAATGCATTAGAAATGGCCCCGACGTCAACGGATGATAAATTCCAACAGCGAATCGATTCCATCCGATACAAGTTGGTACTAATGGTCCCTGCTATTGTGCGTGAGAATGTCGGGCGATTTGTTCGTGACAGGCAAATTAGATGGGATTTTGGGAGAAGATTCGTCACCTTGAAAGTTTCGATCGCTGTCTCTGTCGTTTTCACAAAACTATTATTAAGCAGCTATCTATCGGACGTTGTCATGCGGGTACCTCAGGAACACCCTCGAGCCAAGCACATTATAATATTTAACGGATCGCATGTCCGAGATCATCGTCTAGCGAACAGACCGACACGGAGCTCCGATATTTGAGGCGGTCTAAACGCTGGTTCGCTCGTACTACACCGTGAACTTCGCCATTAATGCTAGGTGAGGTAATAACGGGGCTAAGAATTCTTCCAACGACCATTTCGGAAGGTGCACTGCTAATGTGCAACATAGTAAACTATAAAAGTAGTCTAAATCCCGCGTTTGGGCAACTATCCATCATCGGCGGTAATTAAAGAACACATTCCGGGCATTATCCGCCCGCCCACTCCCGGAATCTATTCGACTGTAGCCGCCGCAATACAAATACGCAACGTCATATTAAGACAAATAGTGGTCGAGTTAAAATAAATTATGAGATGTTTTTCGGTTCCGGGCGGTGGTTCGAAGCTCCGCAAAACGAGTTGTCGAGACGAATTTTTAACAAGACGGAGTTACGGATCACTAAGTCAAAGAAATGGCAGTATCTGTTTCTAATCAGATCCGAGGAGGGTCTTGGACGGCGCTGATATTATCTAACAAGACGGTGAAGAGACGGGATCTTGATAAAATACGTGCCTAATCCGGTTCTGTGGCGACTTCATTCGAGGGAAGTTTCCGGAAAGCTCGTCATTCCCAGATTGTTAAAGCCGAATACCAACGAGAAAAAAGCGGGTTTTTATTGCGTTTCCTAGTACTGCTTTGTTATTGTGTGGAGTTGATATTATAATGAATCGTTTTTTCGGTACGTCAGGAATAAATTAATTCCAAAAAATCCCACGCTGCTGATGGAGAAGTATTGAACGTAAATTTCAGCGTTCCGGACGCTTTTTTACTAAGACTATTTTAGATCGAATTTGATTGGAAAAAACGATGTGGGCAACTTTCCTACAAAACTGTCATAGATACAACCATTCTCATTTTATTTGAATTGGAATTGAAGAGACACTGATACTTACAAGCACATGTGCCGTGTTGAAAGTGTTATTGTGAGCGATTTGCATCTGGAAGCTCCCATTCATTGAAAGCTAAACTTTCTACCATAATAACAGAGACAATTATTTGCAAATGAAATGGCGAAACACCTCTCCATTACCGACTCACCGCATAATTATTTTATGGGCCCTTAGTCAGGAAGCCCTCCTCAAACGTCTTATTTTTCAAATGCCAACCACTCCTTGGGCCGTGCCTACATCCAGTCGCAGCAGCCATATATCATATTACGGCCTAACCCAGAACGACAGTCGCGCGTTCCCGCGTGATAAATGGTCTATCCGGTGATCCTAAGTCCGACTCTGTGGGCAGAACAATGGGCCCAAATTTCCGAGCTCATTAGCGAAAATCATGACGGCATGAATTTCGCGCAATCACGAGGGCATTGTGAACGTAATTCACAGAGGAGTACTTGGCCCATTTGTATGAGGTTGTTTGTGGGGCCGTTAGGCTAAACAATGATCAATAAATAGTGCACGGCGTGACTATCCAGGGACGCACTCGGAGGAAATCTCAACAAAGTGGGAGCGCGCTTCTTCAACCTGTTAGTGACGTAACACATAAATTTGGCATTTGCCGGTCAGTTCCCACAGGTCGGAGAAGTAACACTTTCTATGTGTTTGTTACAAGAGTGAAGGGACTCAGTGACATTTTAATTTCGAAAGAGTCAATGGTCAGGCGCTGTTATGTTAGTTTTTTACCTTTTTAGGAAGACCATTTTCATCAGAGGTGCGATTAAATTAAAATTATTACTTTTATGAGCCTAGGTAGCTACATTGTGTCATTCTTTTCTTTTCGTTCTTCGGCTTGACGAGAGATTAGGATGTGTCTTTATTAAAAATATTTTTGCCATAACTTTGAACTTTCGCACCAACTTTGTAACTATATTAACGCACATTATAATAAGGTCTGCAAAGTGGTCATCTCCAGCAGAGTCCTGCACCTTCTTCTTGTTCTTGTGCCTCGAATATTGCTCAGGTCCGCTGGACTACTCTGGTAAGCTGTCATGTTCGCATGTTGAGGCAGTAGGCGCTCACTTCGGACCCTTACCGTCGCGGCCATGTCGCTTCTACCTCTTCTTTTTATCCTGCTGCATTCCGGTGCTAATTTTTGGCCCAGATCGTCCAAACCCATGGGAGTGTTTATGACCGCAAAATCAATCATGTCAGTGCATAGATACCTACGTAAAGTTAGATTAATTGCGCTCTGGTAAATATTTGTTTTGTCCGTGAATCATTGGTTTTTTATTCAAATCTGAGATTGTCTATTGCTCTGTGATAAATCGTCCAAGTATTACGTAAGCCAGCATTAAGGTCGAAGCTTCTTACAAATATTTTTATGTAAATTCGTGGTTAACATGGGCTTCACTGCCGGTATTTATAAATATTAAAATCCTTCGGCGAGATTAATCAAGAGATTAACGACCAAACAGAGATTTATGATTTTCATTGGTATGACTTCATTCAGAGCGCACCGTATCGAGGACGTCGGTGCTATTGGTACATAACTCATTATAAATTTTAAACGGTCCACATTATGATTGGCGTAAATATTTATGTCCGAATGCCACGTAAATGCTAAAATAAAAGAGGCAGGAATGCGACCGTGCTTGCCATACTTTGAACATCGAGAAATGCATAAAAGCGATGTTATACGAGCCAGTGCGACCACAAGCAATCAAAAGCCATTCTTGAATGACTAATCTACAAATTTTTGCGGCAGTAAAATACTTAAATGAAATGGAATCTTGAAGCGGAAAACAGTTCTGCAGGTTTGCCGATGCGAATGTCACTGGAAATTTGAAAATTGCTGGTTGACACCTGATATCTGTTTCCGCCACAACTTTCCATTTTTGTTGTTTATGAAATTTTCAAGTCGCTGATCGAGTCTCCTCTCATTACCATTCGCCCATTACCTTTCCACTTAGTTATCTCGTCCGCTATCCAATTCCAATTCCAATCAATAACCACTGCTACTACTAAGCATGTTTCCAGTCAATTTCTCATCACCGCACCGGCGCTATCTCAATCCGTCCCATTTTTCTCTTAGCCTAGTGTGTCGCACAGTAGGCGCTATGTCGTCCCATTCCCGACCGTACTGTACAAAAAGCCATTTGTCATCCCGGAATGAAAACCGCGCGTATAAATCTGTCCCATAACTTACGCTACGCCAAAACAACACGACACATACAAAAATCTGCCTAAGTTATTGCTTATTATAAAGCCACACGGCACACTTGAAATTGCCGTTGTTGGACGGCAGACGGCACTCGCATCGCTCAAAGGCGCCGCTCACTTCGTTAATCGTTCTTGCATATATATCGGAGTGACAATCTTCCGTTTCTGAATAATAATACGGACCGATCTTCAACTGCTTTTTTTGCATTCCAGCAGACCAATTAAGACGAGGATTAATTCGGGCGAAAATTGCGACATCTATCGCTATCTATCGCCCAGAGTGTCTCAAAAAGCACATGATCTGCCATAACAGCCGTTTGTACATGCAGACTTAACTTGATTTAAATTTCTTCAGGATACGCACTTAATGGTCGATGTTATTGCAGCTCTTAACTTCCGCAGGTACTTCATCTTTGCTTTTCAGTTAGCAATAATACGGTTATCAAAGCATAAAACCTTCAGCGTTTTCAAACAGTTTTGAGTGAACTCTTCGATTTGCACCAGCCTATAACTCTGCAGTAACTAGATTCTTCGTCGATATCTGTATCAAGAGATAGCAGGACAGCGAAAGCGCATTAGTCCGCATTCTTCGTCGAGCTCTTCGTGCGGTTGTTCTTCGACGTTCGATCTAGGAATCGTAATTAATTTTTGCCATTGTGGTAATTTTTCAGACGCTTAATTCGCCCATCGCTGTCTCGGCAGGTAGGGTAATTGTGACCATCGCGAATAAAATCCACAACTAATGGGACTCGCGTCCGAGGACGACCCCCTGCGAACCTCGACCGACACTGATGGAAATTTATCGCTGCCATTGCCAGAACGGCCACGCGAATTTGCATATAATAAATCCGAGCCGAGTTTACCGAGAAACAGAACGAAAGGATGGAATTGTGTGGGCGAGATGGACGGAACTACCGCGGATGAACGATTATTAACATTCACATTTCCTTGGGAACTAATGACACGGATCTTGTATTGACTCTTATTCGAGTTGGAGCGATGTTCAACTCCACCCAAATTGTCAACAATATCTTATAAATCTGCCTATTAAATTAAAACAGAATTAACTGGAACTTGGTTTTAACTCCATCATTATTATCTTAATTATCTTTTAGCTATGATTGCGCGGCCACAAAATTGGCAACCAGTTTCTGCACTACGAATCGCCTAATTAATCGTCGCGATCGCGTGTCCATCGGGACTCTCGAAAAAAATTCGTTGATTACCAACGAAGATGGAGAGCTGAGTGTAAATAATTTGATAATAAGACGTCTATTGTGCAGCGAAATGATTGGCCGAGCCAACGTCCGATGTTATTTTATTCGGGAGATCGTCGAGACGATGCGAATGAAAAAAAGTTAATTGGAACCGCCGAGGAAGTGTACATAAATAATTTCGTAAACTCGTTCCTTGTGTTTAACTACAAATATATAAAGTTAAGAACCGTGGATAATCCCGAACACGCATCAAATTGACTGTGTAATTTCGAAAACACGACTTGGGTGACAATTTCTAGCTAAGAACTAGGTTAATTAGACGAGAAAGTGAGAGGAAATTGACCCGCGTTTCGTCAATGTGGACCAGGCGCCACGTTTCCTCTGCGAATTTACCACAAGCTGAAGACAACGTCTTGCTAATCCTTGTAGATTACAAGAAACCGTAATGTGCATTATCTTTTTAAAAATACATCCAGGGCAATTAACACCGCGGAAAAGTCCGGTCGGGCCTTTTTTGGATTTGTCAAAACACATCTGTCAATTAGCGATAATTAAATGACATCTAGGACACTTCCGTCAACACGTCGCGAATATTAATTTCACTTTGCCGCATTCCAGTCCAGGAATGAGGATTTGATTTGCTTTTAATTACGAAGCGCTACTTTAAAGTCTCCACTCTTAACCCAAAATTTATCGTTTTATGAGTTTAGAATGGGAAGTGTTTATTACTTGCAAAGTGGAGGTATAGCCACTTATTAACGCACCTTTGTTGTTTTAATGTTTTATCAAGTTTGAATTTTCACTCAGGTCTCGGGTCAAACTGGTAATTGGAAATAAATTCTGCAGGTTCTTGATCGCTTTGTGTTTAATTGGTATTATTATAATTAGCATTATTATTATACAATTGTCTATATTTGGGTATAATAGCAAAATCGTCGTTAAAATCACATTTCAAACTTATTTATGCAAAACTGACACAATGTGGAAGAAATCAAGTTTCGCAATCTGTAAAAATTTTGCAGAGTAGTCATTTTTTGTCTGACATTTTAATAAAGTTTTCTTATACAAACAAGTCTTCCACGTCCAGCAACAAAGTGTTAAATAAAGGCATATTCCGCTTGTCGTCTTGTAATAATTACAACTCAACTTGTTTGCATAATTTCCCTGACAAAAACGTACTACGATCCGGTTTTCAGATGAAGCGCTCTTCGCTAAAGCACAAACTTCGCATCCCGATACATAATTCCGATTATGTCATTACGATTGTGTCGGTGCTCGTCGCCATTTAATGAGAGGATTAGTACATAAGAAGCAGATCCTTATAAATAATCGCGCTTGAATATTTTATAGTTCAAGTTTGTCCATAACATTAAATAAATCGTTTTAACGAGCCACTCACCTTGGTCCTGGTGGTTTTCGGTGATCCTCCGGCGACGATTGCGTAAACTTCTACTTCGTACATGTCGACTCCTCGTTCTCTGTCGAGTTGAGTGGCCGTCGAAACGACTCCCAGTTTGGTGTCGATGTCGAACAATCTGTCAACTTGAGCACCGTCACCAGTCACGTTCGTCACGTAATATTCCACTTCACCGGAGTCGAAGTTCGCGGAAACCGTTAGGATGCTCGTACCCGGAGCTTCATTCTCGTAAACGCTCCCAGTGAAAAGGTCGCTTTCGAATTCTGGACCTTTGTCGAGGAAATTACTCGCGATGATGGTTAAATAAGCTTCGCTGCTTTTACGTTCGTTTTGGACGGCTTCATCGGTGGCTTTTACAGAGAGGCGATAAGTGGGTTCCGGATTTAAAATCGGTTTGCGTAAACGCAAAGCTCCTGTACTTTGATCTAACCGGAACAGTTCCGGATTACCGCTGGCGAGTTCGTAGGTGACTAAGCCGTTGGTGGCCGAGTCCAAATCTCGCGCAAAGACGTTCATTATGAGTGCTCCTTCTTTAGGGAATTTCGCTTGTTGTGGGAGTATTGCGGAGTTCATGGAGACGAAAACGGGAGCGTTATCGTTGACGTCTTCCACGATAACAGTGACGAGTTTGTTGGCGGAAAGCCTGGATGAAATCGGTTGAGCTTGGTCTGTTGCAACGACTGTTAACCGGAAGGTGTCGATGGTTTCTCTGTCAATCGGGAGAAGAGTGTGGATGACCCCGGTAACCGGATTAATTCCAAAGTGTCTGTTGTTGTCTTCCGGCTCTTGCTGAGATATGGCGTAAGTCACTTTACCATTAATGCCGTAGTCGGGGTCATCAGCCGTAACCGTGACGATGGGGGTGTGTACAGAAATACCTTCGCGAATCTGGCGAACTATCGCCGTGCTAGGAAACGAAGGAGGATTATCGTTCGCATCTTCGACAGCTATAGCGAACAAAATTGTCGTTGATAATCTCGGATTTCCATTATCCGAAGCTGTTATGTTCAACTGATAGGAACTCAACTCTTCGTAGTCCAACGGCTTGTGCAAATACAACATCCCAGAAGAAGAATCGACGTGAAATGTATCCTTTCTATTGCCGGCACTGATTGAAAACACAACCTCACTGTTCACCCCCAAATCGGCGTCGCTGGCCCGGAACTGAACTAATTCCGTGTTAACAGGCGTCGTTTCCACAACACTTATTTTCGAATCCGTTTGCGTGAACTCGGGGGCGTTATCGTTCTCGTCCAACACCTCCACGACCACAGTAGTGGTCGAACTTAATTGTTTCGACAACCCCGCGTCACGTGCCACCACTGTTAAACTATATCTCGAGGTAGTTTCTCGATCCAAAGACCGTGCTAACATGATCTGCCCTGTTGCTTCTTCAATGATAAAGCGTCCATCATCATTACCCTTTACGATAGAATAAAAAACATCCCCGTTCAATCCTTCATCAGCATCCGAAGTGTACAATCTGACAACTTGCGTTCCTGCTGTTGCTCCTTCAGACACTTGAACTTTGTATGGGGTCCGCAGGAATTTTGGGGGATTGTCGTTCACGTCCGTCACGTGAACATTAACTTTGACTTTATCGCGCAATCGAGGATTGCCGTTGTCCGTCACGGCCGCTTCCAAAGTGAGATAATTCTGTCCAGTGTTCTGAACCAACTCTTCACGATCGAAAACGTGGAGAGTCTTTATGAAACCGTTCTTCGGGTCGATGGCGAAGTCGCTCTGCGAGTTGGACAAGGAGAATATGAGTTCTGCGTTACGGCCGATGTCGTGATCGGTCGCTGTTAATTTTCCCACGAAAGAATCCGGAGGTTCGTTCTCTCTGATGTTGAATGTGAAGGTGGCGTTGGTGAATTCCGGACTATTGTCGTTTTCATCGATGACATGGATGACTACAGGAACAACGGATGAACGTGGAGGGTGTCCGGAGTCACTCGCCGTCACCGACAGCGAATAGTAATCTTTGTCTTCGCGATCCAACTTCTGTCGGACGTAGAGAAACCCGTCGGGGAAGACACCGAATTTTCCTTCGGCATTTCCTTCGGTGATGGCGTAAGAAATTCTCCCGTTGGCACCAAGATCGGCGTCGCTCGCCGCCAGCGCAAAGAACCGTTCGTTGACTGGTGTCGATTCCAAAAGAGACGTCTCATACGAAGTGTGATCGAAAACCGGAGTGTGGTCGTTAACATCTTCAATCACTATCGCAACCGAATGTTTGGAAGATAAAGGTGGTTCACCGCCGTCCGTGGCTGTCACTTCCACATGCAGCACAACTCCAGGCTCTGCCCTTATCGGCCTATTCAAATAAATCACTCCGGTAGCTTCGGAAATCCTGAATTGATCGTCCGGATTGTAATTCAGGTTATACGTCACACGGCTGTTTATGCCGGCATCGAGATCTCTAGCACGCGCGAGATACACTTCTTGTCCGACAGCAGCGTTCTCAGCGAGCTTCACTTCGTCCTTATCTCGCAAAAAGACGGGTTTATTGTCATTCAAGTCCAAGACGATGATGTTGACGAGAGTTTTACCGTACGCCAAACCCACGCGCGCACTCACGGTCAAACTGTACATCAAAGTCTGTTCACGGTCAATCTTCTTCGCCGTGGTGATCTTCCCACTGTGTTCGTCGATGTGGAAGTTGTGTTTGGGGTCCCCGAAAACTATGGAATAGACGGCATCGGGATTTCTCACGTGAACCTGACCCACATCGCGACGTTTCCACTCTCCATCATCTTCAACAATTTTAAATTCATAACCGTAGTTGTCAAAAGCTAGCTCCTCCAGGTCACGTTCTTTGATTATCTCAACAGTGGCATCTTCAGCAGCTCGTTTGTCACCGTGGTCTTTCGCGGAGATTTTCAGTTTGTGCACGTGCTTCGGTGAAGATTTTAAATTCCCGCGAAGCGAAACAACCCCAGTCCACTCATCAATAGTGAACATGCCATCTCCACCGTTTTCTACATTGAACGTGATCATCGCATTCTCGCCTTCATCTTTGTCGGTCACTGTTAATTTAGCGAGAGAGCTCCCGGACTTGATGTTTTCAGGCACTGTAATAAAATACTTGAGCGGGTAGAACTCGGGATTGTTGTCGTTGATGTCCAAAACATCCAGATAAACGGTGGCTGTGGATGACTGCGGCGGTAATCCTTGATCTTTCGCGATCACGTGGATCTCGTAGTGACCGATTTCTTCACGGTCTAATTTCTTCCGGGTTGTCAACTGTCCTGTCAAAGAATCTAAAGCGAACGCATTGTTGTACCGTTGTTGCGTCATTGGATGCAAAGAGTAAGCAACGCTGCCGTTAGTGCCTTGATCGTGATCCGCTGCTGTTAACATCGCCACCAAAGTCCCTGGAGGCGCACTCTCTAACAAACTCACATTGAACTTGCTCTGTGAAAACTCAGGGGCTTCGTCGTTTTCATCGAGGATGGTCACTTTGAGTTGTGTGTAGGCCCATTTCGGATTCGGTCCTCCGTCTCTCGCCGAGATGTTCAACTCGACAGTCCCTTGCACTTCTCTGTCTAAAGTCGCGTGAGTGGTAATCAACCCTGAGTCTGAGTTAATGGTAAACCAGCGATGTTCGTTCCCAGAAACGAAAGCATAGTGAATTTGCGCGTTGACACCGGTGTCTTCGTCGGTGGCGGTGATTCCTGCCACGTACGTTCCAGGAGGTGCCAACTCGCTCAAAATCGCCGAATATTCGCTCTTTTCGAAAACTGGCTCGTGGTCGTTAACGTCATTCACGTGGATTATCAGAAAAGCTGTGGCAGTACGCGGAGGCGTGCCTTTATCCGTCGCTACCACGGTGAGGTTGTATTTACTTATCTCTTCGCGGTCCAACACTCCGTTAACGCGCACGATATCAAAACTCGGAGTGTAATCCAGTCGAAAGTGGTTGAGTTCGTTTCCAGAAACAATCCTCACGGTGGTTTCGCCGTTTAGTCCTTCGTCCAAATCGACAACTGAGACGGCCGCCACCACAGAGTCGTTGCGAGCGTTCTCGTCAACAGTAGCAAAAGGAGCGTTGAAAGGGAAATATTGAAATTTTATGACGGGATCGTGGTCGTTGGCGTCCACCAGGTTCACAGTGACGTAGGTCCTGCCGTCTTGACGTGGTGACCCGTGATCTCGTGCGAAAACTGTAAACACGCAGCTCTTCGAGCAAGATTTGCTCGTTTGCGGACAGTTGTGTTGAGGGCATTCGAGCGTTTCTGTGGTTGAAATCACTCCGGTTTCTGGGTCAACAGTAAATTGCCTTTCCGTATCTGCCAAGTAATACGTTATCTTGGCGTTATCGCCGAGATCATTGTCGGTTGCCATCACCTGCAACACTGGAGTGCCCGGAGGGACGCTTTCGTTCAGTGACACAATATAATCGCTATGGTCGAAGATCGGAGGGTTGTCGTTGACGTCGAGGATGGTCACGTTCACCTGAAGATATCCAAGCTGAGGCGGTTCTCCGCCATCGCGGGCCGAAATGTTCAAATAGTAAACACCCTGCGTTTCTCGGTCTAATTTGCCGGTGGTCTCCAGGTGGAGGTATGATGTTTCACCGGTCGGATTGGCGGTAAGGACTAGTTTAAATTTGTCGTCTTTGTTCCCCGCGATTATTCTGTAATCATCGGAGACGCCGTTGACGCCGATGTCTTTGTCAGTCGCGGCGTCTAGTAATAGTCTCGTCCCCGCTGCAGCGCTCTCTGAAAACGATATCGCAATGGACGGCTCCGGAAACTCCGGAGGATTGTCGTTGATGTCGATGACGACAATGCGCACTTCGATGGGGTAAGTTGGTTGGCTCGACAGCACCACAAGATCGTACCTGTCGTTGTTGAGACTTTCTCTATCCAACACGGCGTTAGTCCTAATCTCTCCGGTCTTTGCGTCCATGGTGAACTCCCTCGGGGGCTCGTTGAACCGGTAGGTGAAACCCGGCTTTGTAGGTATCCTGCCGACCACCGTGCCCTTCGGCTGACTCTCCTTGATCTCTAAAGTGACTCTGGTGTCCACGGCCCGCGACTGCATCTGCGCCGAATAGTCAACCCCCGGGCCTGGACCTGGAGGCCGCTGGGCGCCCACCAACAACCACCCGAGCACCAAGAGCCAGCTATGCCACATCTTCCTCGGTGTCGAATGTCACTATCGCAGCATCGTGCGTCCAGTTCGTCGTCCGATCGAAATCTCCGCGACTTAGTGCAACATTTCGGCTTCGTTTGAGAGCGCGGCCGACACGTGTGTCTGTGTTAGATGCTGCGGTGCTCTAACATTCCTCAGCCCCTCGCCCCGTCCACGAACTCGTTCACCGGCCTCAAGAGAAGTCGCCGATCCTTGTTGGACGCGCAAGAAACGGATGGCGTCTTCTCGCTCGGACTGGTATGCAATATGGCCGGCTCAGACGAGATCAACGGGGATTCGCTTTCGGACAATTCGACAAAAACAAGCAGGAGACGACGCCCGGGAATACACACCAATGTTGTCGAAGAAGCGTCGGAGGCGGCGGACACAGCACAGCACTTCCACGACGGCGCCACTCGTCAAAACACGCGGAGATTCCAACTCGTTTTCGGTGACTTAAATGATGGGTCAAGACACAAACTGTTGCGTTTTACGGAAACACTGGCGTCGCGGTGCCTCGATTCACATGTGCTCAGCTTCCGGAGAAGCACCAAAGAAACGGTCGATACGAACTACACCGCGCGCGAAGCTCTACTGAGCGTTGGGAGGAGTTGTGGACCACGGCCAATGGTAGATGGTAGGTAACCTGTCGGTGTTGCCAACTCACCTGTACTTCAGATATCCGACCTAAACATAAACAATATTTATGAGTATGTCAGTTGGACCGAGTTTGGCTCGTAAATCTATTGTCTGCGGGATTTTTTTCCGGTTTTGTTTTCGGATGGGTATCTAACGCACAATCTCGAACGAAATAAATGGATGTTGGTTTTCGATCATTTCGATAACTTATAGCTTTCGCTTTTTCAATTGACATCCGATGCGCAAACTGCGTGCTTCCAAATTACCCGGATTCGACTCCGGGGACCCAACTCGGCTCTGCACTTTGATTAAACTTTATACGCGTTTTCAATTTCGACCGCGTCTTCACTCTAAAGTAATTAATTCCGGGTATAATTGAAATCCGGGCCCGCGCTCCGACATAAACAATTTCGAGTTTACGTTGCGAACGGTTAACTAGATCGTTTATTATAAGCGCGAATTGCAAACAATGATTGTAAGCACCGCATAAATTATGCTAACCTTTGTTTCACTTGGACGTTCATTACTAACTCCACAAATATACGGCCCTATAAAATTTGAATGCCGTTTAACGAGAATCGTTGAATTATACCAACGAAAAGGTGCCTACGTATTTACCGGAATTCGATTTCGACGATGCGAAAAGTCTTTCGATAAAATGTGGCGCGTCAAGGTGACTTTAACACAGCATGGGGTAAAGATGGCAGTACGAAACCGAATAGATCGACGCGTTACTTCATCATTAGCTGGAATATACGTACGTCGTTATTAATTTAACATTATAGAACCATTACCTACGTTCGCACGCTTTTTAACTTTGCGCAACACCTCGAGCGGTGTTGATACAGTTTTCTTATTAAGATATTAACCGGAAAAGTCTTCTTACTGGGGTACAACAGAGATGTTTCTCGACTTTCCCATTACAACAGCGGTCATAAAATCAAACATTCCTTCTAATTTACCATGAAATTCGACCTACTACATCCGACTAGTTTTGTTCGTAATTTCTTTGACGTAAAATTGAAGAAAACTAACGGCAACACAAATTCTTTAATTTTAACTGTCGTAGCTGGTTTTCTGAAGACGAAGTAGCATGTCGTAAGCATTAATTTATGGAAATTGCTCATTCACAAAGACGCTTTGTCGTGATCAATTGATCTTACTGGTTTTTACAAAAAATATTTCAAACGGATGAAGATATTGCCTACAGGTTGCTGCAGAGACCAAAAAAAATGTTTACAGCAACCACTCAACATCTTCGGTCTTGGTGGCACGACATGTCTTCTCGGCACCGGCTCTGGTTAAGATTATGAAATTTTAATCAGGAACAATTAACGATTATCACAGTTACAAATTGGACGCGATTAATTTTCCCTGTGGGTAATTAATTTAAGTAATTGAAAGGAAAAAAAGTACGCAACCGAGTACAACTAATTGCCAGAATAAATTAGTGGATTATAAAAAGGGAATATCCGGTTTTTTCCGTCTAGTAACGAGATCCAAACGGTCCATTACAAGTTATGCGAGTATAATCTTACATCTCGGCTGAATATTAATAGGAATTGGATACATGTATGATTCGAATGAGAAACGTCAATGTGTATTTTTGTCACGAATTAAACCTCCACTTTCAACGTGAAATCATTTAATAAGATGTAAAAATAGCCAAGAATTGAAGAGATGGCGATTGTAATATATGCAGACATGCGAGGGTGCTTGACGGCTCTGAGGTGTCTTCAGCTTTTCATTCTTCACCTCGTCGACCCACGCAACATCCACTGCTCGAAAATATTATTACGCCACGACCAGTTTTCGATGATGAATGACGGCCCAAGGAGGATAAATAAGGGGAAATTCTATCTGGATACCCTCGCTATCACAAAAGAGGTCGAAAATCGCTCGGTAATTGTTCTTCGCTTTATCTCCGCCTGAAATATGAGATTTTACTCTCAAAATAACATCTGTGAAAACCTGAAAACGAACAAAGACTTTCGCTGCTAATGTACGTGAGCGACATTATATTATTCCATTTCGATGTATTATTCTGTTGAAACTGATGGCTAAGTGTTTAGCACAATTACCACCTAATTTGAATACTTTCCTGTCTCTTTGGAAATTCTTGACTTTCCAGCGAGCTGAATACATTGTAATACAAATTATTCACTTTTTTGTTGGGCGTGTTGACCCGCCACCACTTGACTCTGATTCCAAGAAATTAAAATTTTAACAAGTCCAATTTAAGTGTTTTTTTCTTTTTAGAGATTTGAAGAGCCCAGCGCCCGTCTCGGAATATCCCATCCCTTGCCAACAATGCTTTGGATTCCGATGTTGAATGGTTCTCCCATCCGTTTGAGCACAAAGCTCGCGCACAATACGGTGGAAGCTGTCCGTTAACGAAGCCCACCGGCCTCTCGACGAAGAGCGAACACCTTGATCAGGTAATTGGCCACAATATAGATGCCAGCTCGGTACATTCAGTTTTTAACGACGTTGCTAGCTTTTAATCGTATTGTCGTGTAGGGTTGTCTTTTTTATTTCCATTCTGTGTTTCGGTGGCTACGTCTCCGACGAAATTCCGTCCTTGATTGCTCATTGTGAGTGCAGCAATGAGAGCTTTATGCGCGTTAATTACCGCCTCTGTGCAGTGCACGCTTTAACGTCACATCAATACACGACGAAAATGTGCGAAAATTGCGTTTTTATTAGCTTCCGACGACAAATGCCGTATAAATCACGATGTTCTAATGAGGGAATGAACTCGCCGCAGTTTTGATTTTGTTTTAATTATTTATAGGCAGCCGGTTCGTAAGCTTTTAACTTTAAATATATTTGCTGGCGATTAAAATAAAGTAAGCGAAATAAATGAATGGCCGTTGTTTTCAGGCATGTACTAATAAGCTGATATCAAATTGATATTTTTGCTCGTTTTTTACTAAACGAGTTTCGAACGAGCAAACAAAACCGACGGCTTCGCTCATATTTAACGTTTTTAATTGCGACTATGTTCTACAAATGTAAATCGGTTAATGCCATGCGGGGTTCCAACACCAATCACTCTCACTTTAAAAACATTCCCCGCCATAACGCGAACTGACGAAATTTATCTCCACCCCAACAACTAAAACTCGCGGGAATTAGGTACAAAAACTAAAAAAGCTTCAAAGAAATTTTTATTATAGAAACATATTATTAATATAAAATTCTCAGTTCATAACACAATACTATTCATTCTTTAGATAAGGTTTGATATAAAACTGTTTTACTAAAAGCTCCAAGAACCTAGACGCGTTGTGCATCGAGTTCTCCGCGTCTTGGATTTTCTTCAAAGCTAATTCTTCACATTCCTTGATTTTCCCTTGGGACTGTCCGAGTCCCAAGCTCATCAAAACTTTGGCGCATTCGCCGTTGCCTCCAGTCTGGCCCACTCTTGCAGGGGCGTACGCTCGGTGTCGGACCACTTGGGGCTCCCCTTTCATTTCGGGAAGTTGGGCTAAGATATACCCGGCCAAAGCGCGACACAGAAATCTGAAACTAACAACGAGCGTTTCAAAAATTCCTTTTTTTCTTCCACCTACTTAACCGAAATCGCCTCCTGCTTATTGATCCCCATGGCGCTGAGCAAACTCCTTCCCCACCTCGAGCTCCCTTTCTCTTCCGACACCTGCAGAAGTATTCTAGCAAACCTGTGTAAAATAACACCTGTCGTTGCTTCGTCTTTTTCGCAATGTAAAAGAGACAAACGGACAATGTTAAACCAAATTAAAGGAACTTTCGATTCAGAAATTTCGCCACTGATCTTCATGTTTTGAATCCAAGAAGTTGACAGATTAAGGAGTCCTTCAGTGTCTTGACACTTGTCAATTCTTTGGACAAACAACGCGTTCAACGTCAAAATGTAGCTTCTATTCAAAAGGACCTGTTCAAGTTCCGTTTGTTTGGTTGAAGTTATGACCAACATCTGCGCGAGTTCTGACCATGATGGATTGAGAGTACCAGAAACTAACACCAGAAGATAAGAAAATGTTGACTCAGAAGCGCTCTTACCATTTTGGAAGAAACTGGTGATCGTCGACTCCATTAAGAAGCCCAATGCCTCACAATCTCCAACTGTGGTCCCTACAACTCTGAGCAAACCCCTGACCCCGAGGTCGTCCCCATTTTTCTTAAGTATCCACGAATCGAAGCATTTCAAAGCACAATGGCAGACACTTTGAATATTCACGATTTGTAACAGTTCTCGCAGAATCGCATTGAACTCATCTTCGGCGGTAACGACCACATCCAAATGATTCAATTGTTGGGTTATCACAGCCTTAAGATCATTCTCTTTGGTCGTCACGACTGACTTGTGTCTATTTACGTAAACCGACAACAATTTAACATAAGTCTTCACGTAAATCAATCTTTGGTCGTAATTATCCATAGCTGTTTGGTGGTAACCAGAAACAACCTTAAGGAAGCTAGAAATTTAACCGGAAATAAAAACTAAATTCCCTCAACAGATACTTACTGTAAAACTCTAAAGTCGAGATCCAGAGGGTCGCTCCGGAAAATCACAACATGATCACAGCTCAAAACGTACCAATCCATCACGTGTTGAAACACTGAAGAATCTACGACGTTCCAATCAAAGCTTTCAGCTTCCACCAAAAGCGCTTTGGCTTTTTCTGAATGCTTGTTTCGCACGTTAGGCTCATTCGACAATTTCACCAACAAATGAAGGAAACACTGGTAAACACGTGTTTTAATCTGAGGAGGTGATGTTTTAAAATTGTTCATCCAGTCGCTCCAAGGCACTGACATGAATACGTGCCCAAGGAAAGAATGACATTCTGGGAGGTACTGATCGATAACCCTCAACATGAACTCAATGTCTGTGAGCGACGGCCAGAAGTTCTCCCATGGGAAAGCCAAGAAAGTGTGATGGATCGGTCCCAAAACGTGGTCTTTGACAGCGTTATGAGCGAATCCAGTCACGTACCACTGCCAAATAAAGGAAAGTATGTTGCCGCAGCCTGGAAGAGTGTAAATGAGGAACTGGACGCATTCGTAAAACACTGCGATGATTTTTTGGGCTAAAGGACCATCCGATGGGATCCATGGTAAGAGAATGGAGCGGTCGTCAGCGAGTTGTTGGATCCACGACGCCATGTTTTCTTTTAAACTTTGCATGGAATACGGAATGATCCATGGTGCGAACATGTTGATCAAATACGGCCAGATCTTCTGGGAGAGTTTGTCTCCGAGGAGACCTTGGTGAGTGTTGAGGGTGCTGGTGATGAGTCCATGACCCGTCATCCCCAATAAAATCACGAAAATGTCGATGTAATTACGACACTTCGGATAAAGACCATATAAACCGTACTGTAGCCGCTCTTGAGTGAAATGTTTGAAGAAGAGCTCAGCGGTTTCTAAAATCTCCTGGTGTTGCAACATCGTCTGGTGCTGAGCGTACTGTCTTAGTTGATCCTTCAAAGGACCTTTATAATTTATCTGAACCGGTCTCGCTAACGAATTGATGATATCCAGCCAAACACTCTTGGCCAAAGTATCAGTGTTGCCACTACTCGCTTTCAGTAAATTGATTAAGATTTCACCGTAATGTTCCGGAAACTGGAACTCAAAAACAGTGAGAAGGTGTTTCCGGTACAGTCCGTGCAACATCAGGGAATCAACTGCGGGTTCGTACCCCAAAACTGTCAACGCTTTGATCACGCATTGAATAAACTCGCATCTTTGGCTGAGCTTGGGTTCTTTTTGACGAAGCCACTTGTCGATTTCAAACTGAAAGAAACATTATAACACAATATTTTTATTTTTTCACTCCATACCTTTGATAGAAGCGCGAAAGCGACATCGTAGTTGTTCCCGATCTCCTTGCTAATTGTCGAGTACATGTGCAACAAGTTGGCGGTACCAATGTTGCTAGGGGAGAAATGGGGAGCGAGATATCCTCCCAAACTCGGTTCTCCAAGAATTTTCTCCAAAAGTCGCGACATTTCGAATTCTACTCCGCAGATGTGACTCTGTCCCAACTTTTCCAAGCAGGTGGCAAACAAAGTCTTCGTCGGCAAATATGAGCTCGTTTCGTCATTAATTAATGACAAAATGTGGTAAAATAACTCACTTCCGAGCTCAGCGCTCCCCGGATTACATCGAACTTGTACT
Source organism: Gnatocerus cornutus (assembly GCA_029298725.1). NCBI lineage: Eukaryota > Metazoa > Arthropoda > Insecta > Coleoptera > Tenebrionidae > Gnatocerus > Gnatocerus cornutus. The sequence goes on from CM055516.1 coordinate 9,208,705, forward strand.
TGCAGAATCCTATAATTATTTTAGTTGGTTTAAATAAGATTTACCACGAACTCACTTTATAGCCTGCTGTATTGTAACTGAAGCAGTACAAAGAGCACTCGCTGGTGCTTGTAACGACTTTGTTAGTAGAGACTCGTACGCGTTTCGATTTGTCTGTATTTGATGGTCTATCCTTTCATTAACTCGCGCTTCTTGCATTTCAAGTACGATAATAGCGGCGCCGGAACAATTAACAGTTTCGTTGCGACCTTTGCACGGCACCTTTTTGCTGACTTTGTTCAGAACGGAGCGGTACAGCTGCGGCACTAGTTCTTGGTAAGAACAATCTAAGGCTTTGTGTTCAGAGACTTTCAACGTCTGATTGCTGAAACAGAACTATAATAGTACATTAACAATCTTCGCATTTAACTCTTACTGTGCAAATTGCTTTAGAGTTTTGAAACACTGATCCAAGGAATTAAACATTGTGTCTTTAGAACTAAAATCAATTATTGGGACAACAGGCGCTTGATTCACGATAGGTGGGGGCTCTTTGGGAGTTTCATACACTGCAAGTCGTCGTAAAATACGTTCAATGGGGTTCTCACTTTCCATTGATTTTCCCGGATTCACGAGAGGTTTATTAACATTACTTTTGTGGCGGAAATTTGAAGCCTGCCATATTCTCACGCTTTCTGTTTGCTCCATTTTTATCCGGTCATAGTCAACGTATTCGTACCAGATAGCCTAAAAAAAAACAATTCGTTTCGTTATCTAAAAATTATAATAATTATTCATAAGTTCGCGTAAAATATGCCGATATCGCCAAGATTACCACCTCATTCGTTCGTCTAATAGTAGCCACTACTTAATTCGCGTTAAGATGATAAGATAATGTGGACATTCTTTTAGAGTTTTTTGCTTCCATTTTTTGAAATTACAAATCGTATTTGATTATCAACAATTACGTATTATAAAGAAGCGTATTTTGCTAGAACTTTAAATTAATAATACATACGTTGCTGCCTTGTACGATAAACGCCAAAAGATTCGGAAGATATAACGGCGGGAGCGAAGATAAATGAAGATTCCCTTTTTGAAGTCGAGGCTCTTCAAGCCACGCGTTGAAAGCTTTAAACAGACTGCAAAGACCAACGTTATCGCAAAATCAAACCTAACTCACTTTACGCAAGTTTCTAGGAACAGTTTCCTAGAGGGATCTTCTTCGTTTGTCATTTTTTCCTGATACGAATCCAGCGTCTCTTGCAACTTTCTTTTAATGCGTTTGAGGAACGTAAAATTGACCAAACCATCAAAGAATTTCTCCCCGACGCAACCGTTGTCGTTGCTGCTGGCTAAAGGAAGTCTGGCTAAGTAAAGAAGAAAGAATTTTTGCCAAAGTAGAGGGAGCAGTGGATGATCAAGAGACGCATCCATGGCTTGTTGGGCCCAACGATATATTGCAAGGTAGCTGGAGGTGAAAGCTGGGATTTTAAGAGTTGAAGCTGCTTTCTGCAACGAACAAGTTGTTTAATAGTTACGAACACTATTTACTTCACCTTAATAGCGACATCCACGTTCACTTTTCCCTTTTGGTTGTTCAGTTGCATCAACACCTCTCTCCACAGTCCTGTTCTCTTTTCTCGATCTTCAAACTCTAGCTCTATTACTAAGTACGCTAACCACGTGTGATTTGAAAGAGATCCAGGAATGAGACTGGGACTGGTACTAGAATTCGACACCCACTTAACAATTGAACTGATAGTACCACCGTGGTCTTGAGAAGCATTGCTTTGAAGCAACTCTTTAAGGATAGTTTGGGCAACCTCCAAAGCATCCTGGTGGAAAAATGACGCTCGTATTATTACATCTATTAAGTACATGACGCCTGGATCTCTATTCCAGTTCGGGATCGACACCAAAGTGTTGAACCACAGCCGTACTAGGCATCTCGGGCTACTCAAATCATAGCTCGCAAAGTTAGAGATTTGTGTCTCTATCATGTTTCCGAACTGTTGTAAAACAGTGTTCTGCACACTTATCAGACTTTTTGCCATAGATATGTAACCACGGTCTGCGTTGATTAAATTTGAAATGATCTCCTGGAAGCGCTCGTTATTGATGATGTACTCTTGCGAGTTGATGAAAAGAGGGACGATCAAGTAGAGGGCAAACAGAACAGCCTCGTGTTTTTGGTGCGTTTGGAGGAACAATAATTGCGATAGCCCATTGCCACAAATTAAAGGAATTAAATGGCCCCAAGAGGTCATCAGTACCGCTACGAAACTAGCCAAGGGTTGTTGTTGATGCACCCCTTTCAAGATAATGTCGTTGTTATCCGGATCAAGAACACGTTTCATGTCTGTGAAAGCTTTGTCGCTGATGTGGAGCTTCAATCGGAGGATGGTTTGCCAGGCCCATTGAAGATAACCCGGTTCTTGGTCTACAGCTTTTAAGACTAACAATGCGACATCGCAGTGCATGTCGTAGGGCAACATGTCCCAATTTAAACGGGACAGGATCATTCTGGCTAGTTTGCTTTCATTGGTCGCAATGTTGTTACATAACAACGATGTGATAATTTCCAAGTCATCTTCAGAGACTTTCCATATTGTCAATGGTAGTTCTTCGTATAAATACAGTACCAACGCGCCTGCAGTCTCTGTGTTTCTTTTCACTTCTTTCAAAACCATCGACAAGAGATGAGGATGCTTCGATGTTATGTGAGTCAACAGCGTGCGTGCAGACTTTGAGCAAATCTCCTGAGTCAATTTACTGATGAAACCAACTTGTAAAAGATCTCTAGTTGCCGTGTGGATGAACTCTTCATCTTCTGCTTCTCTCGCCAACGCCATGTTTGCAAAAGTGTTCAAGAGATAATACAACTCATCGTCAGCCAATGATGCAAGTTTATCTTCAAACTGAAGCCGAAAACTCTCCACCCAAAGTTTCTCCCGATAGTCAACATCGTCGTCATGTTTCAAAATTTCTTGCGCGCTCAAGTCAGAATCATGCAAGAAGTAAAAAATTTTCCACGTTGTTTTGATCGTGATCAAATTATATGGTATCACAGCTAAAAACTGCCACGCCCCTAGTCTTTGGGAAGTGTACAGGTAATAAATGGCACGCAAGAAAAACGCGTCATACTCAACTTGTAGTCTTTCCATCATAGCAGGATCGTCGGAATTTGGAGTTTTCCGGAACTGCTCCCACTGGTCCGTCGCGTATTGAACAACATGACGGATCATGCGGCTCAATCGTTTTGAAAACTGATTGTACCGCGATTGATCGTAAGTTTTTAGCCCTCGGTGGATGATCTTTAAAAGGACAGTTCCAAACGCAAAGAAACGCAAAATGTGGTGTTGGGTGATTTTAGAAAAATCGTAACAGTTCTCGAAGTTTTTCCTATCGACTAAAAGAACGCTTCTGAAGAGATTCTCAAGTGGTAACTGTGTCAACAACGCCACCAAGTCGTTTTCTCTGAGGGAGCTCCCGGATTCGTCGTCTTCCTCCCCTTCAGAATCCACCACAATCCAGAGAGCTTCACCTGAAGTGTCTTTACTCTGTGACACGTCTTCCAGAAAACGCTCTCGCTCTTTAACGGGAGTTAGAATCATACGGAGAATTGATAAAACGTGGTTGATTTTATTTGAAGAGAAGGGAGATTCTGATTGTATGTCGTCCAACGGTGTTTGAATAAAAGAAGAAGCCCATGATCCGACTCCTGCTGGACATCGCAGAAGATGGTTCAATATGAATAAATGATCTTGGTAAGTCGCTTGTCGCAACAATACTGCGACTAAGCGACTCAACCACTCCCGGCTCTCTTTTATAAATTGGGGATCCCTGATCAGTTTACGTTGAAATGCGAAAAGAATGGAAATACAAAGACGAATCTCACATAAATATGGCTTCATATGCAACGGTTCGTTTTGTAAAGATACGATCACGGGGGCCCCTTTATCCAGTCTTGCCACGTTAAGACAGTTGTGAATGCCCGTTTGGATGTAGAGTTCAATCTAAAAAATTAGTTAGTTGGGGTATAATCAGGGAAGGACTGACCTGTAATCGCAAGTCCTCCGCCGTATAAGCGTACAAAGTGTGGTTTTCATACGTCAGTTTGCGAATGAGACCTAAAATTCGTACGATGCTTTGGAAAACAGATCTATGGAATGTCGCTTTTTGGTACGAATGCGTAGCTGTGACAGTGTTACCATCAAAACAGTCAGCCCGACCGCTTACAGTGGCGGTGTCAGTGGTCCACAGTGCCGACTGAAGATCGTTGTATTCTTTACGCAACTGCTCCAGTTCCAAATTGTTACCTAGAATCTAAACTTAGCAAAGAAAAGACTGGGAGTCGTGACAAACCTGTGATTTTCGCTCTGATTTGTAAATAACTAGCCAATAATTCATATAGTGGATGTTGCTTGATTGCAAGACCTTTCAACTCTGCCTCCACATACTGAGACGTAAATTGGTCAAGCATCTCCAACTCACTGTTGGTATAAAGAGCGGCCAATTGCGTTTCAGTGTATGGTTTGATGGTTGACATGGGTCTACTGACCTCAAATTTGCGCTCAAGAGACTGTTGAATACTAATCTCACTAATTAAGTTTCTGTTAATATTTAACAATCTATCAAATTCATTTAATTTTGGCTCAGTCTGAACTTTAGTGAGTTCTTTTTCAACTTTAACTGGCTCATCTTGAACATTAGTGGGTTCATCTTGAACTTCAAGAGCTTCAAGAGCTTCAGAAATCTGAGACGCAGTTTCGTCTTTTGCAGCTTCTTCACAACTATCGACATCTTTTTCATTGTTTTTAAGTTGGGAAACTTCACCTGCTTCTACGTGAGGTTTCTTTGTTTCGCGTTTTTTCTAGAAAGACAATAACAATTTAGGGAATTTTAAAGAAATTCTAACCTTGGTTTTGGGTTTAGGTTTCACTGCCTCCATTGTACGGCACGGATGGTAGGGAAATGGTTGAAGTAAGGAATTTTATCTGGGTTTAGTCTTAGTCATAACAAATTTTGTAAATAATATGGTGAATACCACATATCAGCTGACGTTTATTTACATCACAATTTGCAAGAATACGCATGTGTGGAATTCTTCCGTAAAAAATGAAAATACATGGCGTTGCTGCATTCTTATCGATTAGATTTATAGTTTTTGCTGTTTTTGTATTAAGTTAGTCAATTAACACTCCCTTAATGCATAAAAAAGTGATTTAAACAGAAATGTGAGGTTAGATTTGAACTTCTGACAGGAGTTTGACAGGTGACATTTTTTACCAACATAGAAACACTAAATACACTAGATGGCGGTAGGTGTGTTAAAAGAACTACTCAACTTTTTCTCAAGATCAAATTTATTCCAGGTCAAATTATTAACAAGAGTAAAAAGAATTGTTGAAATAAAACACAATTTGTTGTAAAAACAGTGGAATATTTTCCATCACCACTGGGTGTCGTTCCTTTCGTTTAAAGTACGTTTAGTTCATAGAAATCACATCATAGTTACAATAGCAATTTAACTAAACGTCAAAACGTGTCAACACACTTATCAGTCTGTTTGAATTTCACTTATCGTTTCTTCGTACACAAAAATGTCAGCGGTAAGTGTACCCTCAAGTAAATGTGCCTCAAATTGAGTGTTTGTACTTTAGGTCCAAGTTCACCTGTACAAAGTTGCAATGACTTGCGAAGGCTGTTCGGGGGCGGTCGAACGCGTATTAAACAAGTTAAAAGGTGAATCATGTCTCTTTGTTGGCGTCTAGTGATAAAAGCTTTCTAGATAAAGGAGTAGAAGACGTCAGCATTGATTTACCTGGACAGCAGGTGAAAGTTAAAACTACCATGTCAGCAGAAGACATTCTAGAAGTCATTAAAAAGACTGGCAAAGACACGCAGTTTTTGCAGACTTTGTAACTGGATTACGGTACTGAATTGTTGCAGCTTTTGCAAACTGGCAATCATTAAATTTATTGTATTTTATATTAATTTATGTTATAATATCTTGACTAACGTCTTTTTTTGACGTTTGTAAGAAGTCCAGAATTTTTTTCCGGCGCTCCTCCATCCTTTGCTGCTTAAGTCGCTCGAATTCCTCGCATTCATTTTCATGGGCTTGGGATGCTTGAAGACTATTGCTGAAGAAGTTAACTTCTTCAACATCCTTAAAAACGATTGAAAAAGTTGTTATTTTCATAATTTTTTATCTTACATCGTTTTGAATGTCTGGAGGGTCGCAATGGACAACTTTCGTCAAAGGAATGAAGTTTCCGCGTCTTCTAGAACGAGTTCCGTCACCGTGAACTCTCCATAAGTACATCCCTGATCGCCTTTTTACACCATCCGGCTAGAACTTACAATTTTAGCGAAAACCGTTGACTGGGACAACGTTACTTGTGTAATTGCTTCCTCTGCTGGTAATACTAATTCTTGCTCAGATTTTGCTACTGTTACGTTCAAAGTAGACGGAAACGGATACTCTTGCATATAATGTTTGGATGCTAAAGTGAAGGGGAGCGAGTTCGGAGCGGTTTCCCACCAGTGAAGGTCCCTCATCAACATCGGATGTTCTTGATGGATCTTATCCACCAATAAATAACAGACTTGAAGGTGGCGATCCACCATCCACACCACTTCAAAGTCATCATCGTCATCTCCGTACGGGTTTATCAAAACTTCCGCGACTTTCAACCAACCCATGTAGAAGAAAAACTCAATGACCAGAAAAAAAGGGAAATAAAGATCCAAGTCCGTGTCATCCTGGGATGAAATTATGTACTGTTTTCCAATGGCAGAGACGATGAAGTAGAGGTAAACGACCAGCGTTACAACTTGGGTGTAGACAAGAGGGACGCTGATCCAATCATAGTCCAACATTCCTCCACATTTACTCCTGAAGATGTTTAATTCTTCTAGAATGGTTTTCACGGAAACATCGTCCCGGATGTGTCCTTCGTGACGTCCGCGAGTCACGATATTAGCGGCCCACGCTAATGGCAGCCTACAATTCAAGAGTGAAATTTGGAAAGCGTGGGAGGCATTATCACCAGTATTTGGAATAACTGGGAAACTCGTTATCTAAATCACTAAATATTTTCACTTCGTCCTTGGTAAGCAGACCAGCTCCGATAAAGTGTTCTAAAGTCGGGAAACGTTTTTTTACTCTCGGTGACAACATTGTGAGAGTAATGGTAAAAGTCGCACAGATGTATCTTACTATAGTCCGCCGTACGATTTTTGCTCTATCGTCCTTCAAAGTCTAGGTTGTAGGTATTGTAGGATTAGGAGATACCAACCTGTCCCTTAACGCTTGCTCCTACGATGATCGCTAAATTATCAGGGAATGGAATAGAACAGTACTGGGCCCACCAACGAGTCATTATCAAGCTAACATAGAACCCCAGAATGAAACTTAGAGGAACTAAATTCGTGTATCGATCGCAATATTTGATTACTCTTTCGAAATCCCTACAATTCTTTGATGTTAAACTTTCAAGAATGAAGGAAACTTACTGTTGGTGTTGAGTAGGCAAGAATCTGTAAGTCAAGCTTATGGCGTAATAGAGGAGTAAAAAACAAAGAAGATCTACCCATACTAGTTTGTAAATGCTGCCACGCCATCTGCAAAAGAGTTTGAGGGTAACTGGAGAGACTTAAGTGATTACCTTGCTAAGAGTTTCAAAAAACAAGAGAAACCACGACACGTGGTAACTTTATCGGTGTAAGTAACCGTCATTTCTCTATAGTACCTACTGAAATTGTATATGACTCGTTACCGTTATCTCTAAATTTATCTGACTAAAGTCGATAAGTTTATATCATGTTTATTTAAAAACATGCCAAAAGGGACCGTTTTAATCCAGCAAGTTTTATTTTGTCTGTTATATTTCAGCCACATTATCAAGTATTGATCCAGCTATCAATCATTGATAAGAAGGTTTATAGTTTAAAATGATATTTCTCTAACAATAATCTAGTTGTATTTATGTAATCCAACTATTTTTGAAAACTGACCGGACTTTTTTAGTCCGTGACTACGCGCATCCACCATTTTTACAGTCCAACATTAAAATCTCAGAAACGCGAAGTTATTTACTGCATTTCTAACACCGGAAATTGCGTATTATCCTTTTTATTGCTACTACACAACAAGCACGTGCTCTCGTCCATTTTTATATAAACCAGTTTTGAGCACGTGTATATTTCCGAGTTACTTTATAAGCACCACCCTCGCGGGTTTACTTTTCTTGCTTTTATTTTAGTGGACGACCTTTCCAGTCCAGCAGCGTGGGAACTAAGTCACACTTACTTTTCGAAAGACTGGAAATCAGTTTTATAAAGTATATTGTAACTTTTTTGACTAATTCAAGCAAAAAATCTCGTACCACAAATACCGTGTTGATAAAATGTTTAAAGTGATTTATATTTTCGTATTTTTTCTTTATCATTATTCTTGATATTCTTACAAGAATTTCAAGTGAAAAAAATATTTCTTCGTAGTATTTGAACATTTTCACGTAAATTTGTTGCAAACTATGAGTTTCAATTTAACATTGTTTTGTATACTGCTTTTTACAACTTTTAATAACTACTTTGTAACAGTCAATTTCAATTTTTTAGTACCAATTCATACTTTTCTATTGTGAACTTCTAATAAAACGTTTTACATTAACACCTTACACAGGAATAAAATGTACCAATTGTAATGATTTATAGACACATAAAATCCTAGCATTGTATTTCATTCTAAAGATCATAGAACAAAGACTGTTGATTGTTTGCGTTATTAAATGTGAATTAAATAGCAATCTGTAAAATGGTAGTTAAAATGATTCATGTTCACCGAAAAATGTGCAACTGAATAGTAGATAAATATTTAAAATTTCTGTTAATTTTTTTAACTCATGAGTGAAGTAAAATTTTATAATTACTTAAGAAGTCCTCATTTTAACGCAATTTACTAAAATGTTAATCAGTGAAAAGTGGTTAATAACTGAGCAGTTCCTGAAATAAAAGTAGAAAATGTTCAACAATGCAAGGGGGTGCAAACACAAGGTTTTCCATGTACTTTGCAGCCCTTTTAATGTGTCAATAAATATTTGATTGTGTCCAAAACCCAATTTGAGAGGTTTAGGAAACATTCCCTATTTCAAATTCTAATAAAATAATCACTTGATAAAGTAATAACTAAGAAAAAAGCGGAAGCTGATGTGGATTATTGGTTTGAATAATACATAGGCAACCGGCAATACAGGACAAACTTTTTGGAAATTACTTTTGGCCTTCTCATTGAAGTTTTTCAAAAATCAGGTCTTCGAAAATTAGAGAACTAATTCAATACAGCAAATCGCAATTTTGTTGTGTGGTCCTCTAGCAAAAAAAAAACCGCAGAAATAAATAAAAAACTATTCTTTCTTATTCAATTACTTCAGAACTAATAATGGGATTGTTCTTTTAGGGGATCATTATAACGTATTGATTAAAAAACCAACAGATTTTACTTAAACTAGATTCTTAACTCACACTTCCGCGAATTTTGTTTAAATAATGAGATAACTTTATTGAATGTGTTATACCAGTTCATTTATCTAATCTAATAAATACGTAACTTAAAATTTGAACCATCCTTAATTGTTTTGTCTCGATATTGTCTAATCCTCATTTTTCAGTTGTCACTGAAAAACCAGCGGCAAGAGGTGACGGCGGCAGATCTTCACTCTCTAAATACGTTGCTAAATTCTGCCTAATTCGATGCAACCTGTCTTGCTCTCGTTGCCGTTTTAACTCCTCAAACGACAAAGGTTCATCATCCTCATCATCCCCATTATCACTAAAAGCAAGCAATAAATTCCGTTTTACAACCTACATGAAAATACCTCTGGGCATCCGTTTGAGACGAGCCAAAAATTTCCATCACTGATGGTTTCGGCTTGTCACCGTTCATAGACATTATCGTTAGCTGTTCATCCACTTCTTCAATCACTTCTTCCAGTCTTCGTTTAGGAATTCTTGTAAACATTTCATTACTTTCAGGATCATTACTGTCGCTTCTCATAAACCTCTTCAAGAGGCTTGTAACAGAATTTGTTCGATTTCCTAGAGTATTGTGAGATGCACCAAGAGAATATTGCGATCCCTTAACACTGTGTAACTCATTAATTTTGTGGGTTGATCCAATAAGATCATCTTCGTAATTAGTTACGATGTTTGCTGTTGAAGGTAGAGGGTGCATTTCAGGTTCAATTTCTGTAGTATACGGGAGTTGTTCCGGGAAGACTTCATCCCAGTATTGATCTTTCACTAGTTCAGGATGTTCGTGATGCATTTCGTCAACAATTAGGTACGATATCTGGAAAAAATGTTAAGATTGTGAACCGGTGGTTGGTGTAGTACCTGCAAATTCCTATCGACCATCCAGTTGAGATCGAAATCATCATCGTCATCCCCAAACGGGTTAATCAAAGTTTCCGCAACTTTCAACCAACCCATGTAAAAAAAGAACTGCAACAACGTGAAGATCGGGAAGTACAAATCGAAGACGTATCCGTTATCCTCCACGTACTGATGTCCCAATAAAGCAGATAAGAAATAAGTGTACACAGCTAAAGTAACGACTTGTGTATACACGAGAGGGATACTAATCCAGTCGTAAGCCAGAAGCATCCCACAGTTACCCCTAAACATGTTGAGTTCGTCCAACATAGTCTTCACAGCGAAGTCATCCCGTATTCTTCCTTCTTTTCGAGCCCGCGTTACAATACTAGCCGCCCAAACTATCGGTAACCAGTGCTTCGGATACGTCGGAAACTGATCGTTGAGCTTATGGACAATCTCCTTTTCGCTGGCTTCGAGTAGACCGGCCTTTAGAAAATGGTCAAGAGTTGGAAATCGCTTCTTCACTTTTGGGGAGATGCAGGTGAGAAGCAAAGTGAAGCAGAGACAAGCGTAGCGCATGATGGTACGCCGCATTACACGACCACGTTCGTCCTTTTAATTAAAGAATTTAGAAAGGTAGCACGAACATGTCCACAAATTGCGGTTCCATCGTTTTATGACAGCTATAAACTAAGTAAACCACAATTTATGACTGCAATGACGCCTTACATGTCCGTGAATTGTGGCGCTCACATAAACCGCCAGAGCATCAGGCCATGGAATTGAACAATATTGGCTCCACCATCGGGCCATGACTATGGACACATAAAATCCCAAAATGAACGATAAAGGTATAAAGCTGGTGCTTGAACTGCAGTATTTAACGATGTGTTTGAACCACCTAAAATGGAAATAGTTTACTCTAAATTACGTCATTACGCGTTACTCACTCTTTTCCTGCATCATCCAGGGCGTATCTGTAAATGGAATTTAAGGAATAATACAATAGTAAAAATACTATAAGTTCTCCGTAGACAAGTTTGTAAATACTGCCTTTCCATCTAAAATAACAGTGTTAAGGAACAATGATGACTGTATTTACTCACCTTAACAAAAGCTTGAGAAAACATGAGAACCCGCGACAAGTTGCCACCTCGCTCGTGTAAGTCACAGTCATTTTAAATCACGACCGAGCATTATCTCTCCCATGTTATCTCATTTTCTCAGTATTGTCATGCAGTTTTCACTTTTTATTTGATAAGAAACACTTGGCGAAATGTGTTAATATAATAAAACTCGCTAATGTCAATGATTTATTGCGTAAAAACGTGAGCTCATAAGAAAGTTCTCTTATTAAACACAAGTAAATGGTGCCTATGCGGTGTACCAAAAAATAAACTCTTCCAAATATCACAATTTCAGCTCAAATATCAGTCGGCCACAGATATAAATAAATACTGATTATACTACAGAAGCAGGTGAGCGCGGAGCCGGAGTTTCATCTCCCTTTTCCAAGAGAAGATCGCTCTCTTGGCTACCATCCATTTGAAGAGTACTCGACGACCTCAAATTCATTTTTAATCGACTAAGCCGTTCTTCGTCACGTTTCCTTTTAAGCTCCTCAAAAACGTCCGTTTCTGACGAAGAACTACCGATGCTCACTCGATCGGTTGTGTCTTTGAAGTCGTCTTGGGTCACCGGTGCAGAAGCTGATAGTGGAAACGGGTCGTAAACACTCCTGCTGTAACTAATTAACGCTTATCAGTTTGTAGTACTTTTCAATTAGCCGACAGGATTAAATTGGACTGGAGGTCGCGAGAAGTGAATAAAGAGGTTTGGTTCGATAACATCAAAATTTGGAGACTGCGTTAGTTTCGAATTGCCGGGAGTTTTAAAATGAAACTCACTGCTTTTGTATCTGGGAAGATTTTATTGTAAAAATTGGCACATTGGAGTTGAGTACTTGGCAGGGTGTTTATCACAATTATTAATTTTCAGCAGTCTAAACTCTCTGCTAATCAGTCGAAACATACACGAGTTAATTAAGTTCCATCACCGCTTCCTAATCTCATTATGATTAAAGTTGTTAATGTGATTATTAGTATCGGTCCACTTCATTTTATTTTAAACAACGAGAGCAGTCGTAAAGATTTTATGATTCATAGTCCTACGTCTATTTTTAATGACATCGTTGTGTAATTGAATTTTCTATAAAAAATTCAACAAAACCGATGTACTCATAAATAAAGTAAAAAGCGACACATTCATTAACATTCTTCAATAATATGAAGAACGAAATTCAATTAATTTTGTTATCAAATCAATTAATATTTAATAGATATGGACCGACGCTAATGTGACTAACTCTACACTCACCTATTGCTGTTAGTACTAGAGTTAGGCACACTAATAGGCTGCGAGGGAGGCGGCGGGCCAAACAGCCCCAAAACCGTCGGTCGGACCTCTTTCGCCGACTTTTGCGACGTAATCGTCGTCTGTTCATCCACTTCCTCTATTATTTCCGGTGGTAACTTCTTCGTACTTCCCGGAGGCTTCACATTAACTTGCGTCAACTCTTGAGCTTCCTCCGACTTAGGTTTATCTTCCCTACTTAAAAACCTCTTCAACATACTCGTAACAGAACTATTCCTCGAAATAGGTCTGGAATCAGGCACTGAACTCCCCATGGCCATCGAAGTTTGCGAATTCCCTCGTCCTGGTTTCGCCGCAAACGTAATGGGTCCACTTTGCATGTCATTCATCATATTGTCTTCATTTTTCACAGAAGAAGGTCCGATAAGATCAGATTCGACTTTGTTCACTTGGATATTCGCGGTGGATGGCAGAGGGTGGTTTTCACGGGTTGGGGCATTCACTGGTAATTGCTGCGGGAAAACTTCATCCCAGTACTGATCTTTAACTAACTCAGGATGGTCGTGGTGCATCTCATCCACGATTAAGTAAGATACGTTTAAGTTGCGGTCGACCATCCAGTTGATTTCAAAGTCGTCATCGTCATCCCCAAAAGGGTTAATAAGAGATTCAGCGACTTTGAGCCACCCCACGTAGAAAAAAAACTGCAGAGTGGTAAAAACAGGAAAGTACAAATCGAATTTGTATTGGTTTCCTTCCACCCATTGTTGACCCATGAGGGTGGTAAGAAAGTAGCTATAAACAGCGAGAGTGACCACCTGTGTGTACACTAAAGGCACACTAATCATGTCGTAGCTCAAAAGAAGCCCACATTGCCCCCGAAAGGTGTTTAGGTGGTCTAACAGCGTCTTCACGGCAAAATCATCTCGAATTCGTCCCTCTTTCCGAGCTCGTGTGATAATACTAGCTGCCCAAACTATGGGCAACCAGTGCTTCGTATGATTCGGAAACTTCTTATTCAGATCAGCGACGACTTCCTTCTCGCTTTGGTGCATCATACCAGCTTCAATAAAATGATCCAAAGTTGGAAATCTCTTCTTTACTCGTGGCGAAATCATAGCGAAAGTCATCGTAACACACAGACAAACATATCGCATTATTGTTCTTCTCATCACTCTCCCTCTTTCATCCTGGCCGTGGATCGTGGCGCTAACAAAAACTGCTAAAGCATCAGGGAATGGGATTGAAGTATATTGACTCCACCATCGTGTCATGACGATAGTGACGTAGAAACCCAGGACGAAAGAGAGGGGTATTAAGCTACCGTACTCTTTACAGTAGTTGACCACGCTTTCAAAGAGTTCTTTTCCGTGCTCGTCTAAAGCAAAGCGATAGAGGAAATTGAGGCTGTAATACATCGCGAGGAAAACAAGCAGGTCCATCCATACCAGTTTGTAAATACTGCCTTTCCATCTGGAAGGTAAACAAGAGATTGTACAAATCGCAATAACAAACGCAAATAAAATGGGTTTATTGAGCGATTAAGCGGTATTTGACCGGAAACAGAAACAAGATTGATTTAGATTAAGTACAGTTTGAAATAAAATGTGGTTTTGGTCGTGGAAAGTGCTCAAACCAGGAAGACAGTGGCGTAGATGATAATACAAGGTGTTTTGTATTGTTTCTAGCATCAAGGGTTGCTCTTGAATTCCTGCCGTGCACTATTTTGCCGCTTTGTTTTTATAGTGAATATAACTATCTTGAAAATTATTTATAATGTTACGTTTCAGTTACAATTTTGTGTCCAAGTCCAGGGTTACTAAAATTAACAGGTTTGATACAAAGTTTTGAGCCAATAGAAGCAGGCCTCTTGACCTGGCGCGAATACGTCATCGGAAAGCTCTTTTAAATTCCGATTGACTTTTTTCATTGCTATTATTATTTAAAACAGGAATATTTAACAATCTGATGTTTCTACAAGAACTTTGTTAAACAACAATGGCGATCAGCAATGTTTTTACACCGCAGAACGATTGACAGAACTTTCTTGTGACGTCATTTATGGTCGCACGTCCCTAGCAACCAAAAGGGGGTGGAGTTTCAGCCTTAGTAACGAGCAAACCTGTTAAATTTAGGAACCTTGGTCCAAGTCTTTGATTTTTAAGTTTCAAACCGTAACTAGAACAGTTTTTTGTTAAAATTGACTTTTGTCTATGACTTCAAATGTCAGTTGAAAACTTTAAACCCACATTTGTAATGAGCGGCAAACTTCTTTGACATTTCATAGCCACCCTTGATGCTAGAAACATTTATAAACACGTTGTAGTAATAAAACAGGGTTGTTAAAAATGGCGGAGGCGCCAGGCGATTTGCATTTTTCCCATTTCGAGCAGTTTCTAGAGTGCAAGACTTAAATTATTTATAACACATAAATTTGAGAATCGCTCATTATAAAACAAACCATGACTGGATGACCTAAATTACAGTAGTATAAATTACTCAAAGTCTTATTTATAACAACAGACCATAAATAACGAAGAAATATTATAAATTGTAACGAAAAAACGGTAGTGCCTGCTTTGGGATTACTTTGTTGCAATTTATAACGGAGTTGTTCGTGTCCGCATGGAATGTGAAGGCAATTCCAATTTATTAAAATAATTACAGATATCATACAACTGGGCGGAAACTACTCTTACACAGTATTTTTAACAAAAGAAAATGTTTAGCAAATGTGCAAACAAAATCAAGCCTTAGAATAAATTAGATACTATCGTGAGTATCGCATTACAATTCTAATCACGTGCGGATATGTTAAAAGGTCAAACTTAATAGGCGAGCAAAATGAATTGTTCACTACAACTTCATTGAAGAATTAGCAGTTCAGCTAAAACAGTTACGCGTTCCCTGAACTTGATTATGACACTACAAAGTCATCAAATTAAAAAGTAAAGTCATGACGTCAGGACTAATCAACCAATAGCACATCACCTGGCTTACTCCCCGACTCCTACGATTTCAAATAAAATCAAAGTTTTATGAATCCTCCAGATGATATCCTGTTACAGTTACGCCACTGATTGTATCATTTTATCGCATTATCGCAATCAAAACAACCATACGCGGATTATTTTCTGTTTGTTGAGTAATTAAAACCCGACGCACGCTATCGAGTAATCAAGGCGAAAATAATTAACTAAGTAAACTCACCTCCTGAGCAGTTTTAAGAAGCACCCCAGCCCCCGACATGTGGCCACCTCCCCCGTGTATGTAACAGTCATTTTTCTATATTTTTTAATGTAAAATTATTGTCAGCTGATCATAGTCGAATACCCTGCCTTGCAAGGATTTTAATATTTTTATGATACCTCGTGGAAAATTCTGACTCACATAATTGTAAAAAAATGATAAAAGTAAATACTAAGGTGGGAAGTAAGGTTATAACAAAACGTCACTGTCAACACTGTGACCGATTATGTCAACAAACAAAGAAGCGGCGAAGAACTTTGACGGCAACAAAAGACAGTTGAGTGAAGTTAGCGCTTGCGTGCCTTTCAAGGCCGTAGTTTAATTAGAGTTAATTTCGTGGTAATTGTAATCAGGCTTAAAAATAAGCGTTGATTCAACAAAAGTTTGCCAAATTTATCACTCGCCAAGATCATTATAGAGATGTTGGGGGTAAATGGGGCTGATCGAAGTTTGGCTTTCTCAATAATGAAACAGATGCATTTTGTTTATTTTACATTAATTTTATTATTGCGAGTAATGAAACAATTTTACATCAATACAACTTGTGAGGTAGCTAACTAATAATACGCGTCCGTAATGTTGGTTGCCTAACTTCACATTTTCTTATATCCAACCTTTCTGAATGAATTTCCTCGTGATCAACCAAATTCTATTCTTACAAATCTCTGAAATGTTAGCCGTTTGCTGAAGCAGTCGTTCTTTGTTGATTTCATGAACTTCCCACACGTTATTTTGAGATGGAAGTATAGACGGTATTGCTATCATCACATAGAAATAAGCAACTTCTCTAGCTACGCGTTGCAACTCTTCTTCGAACGCACCAAAATTAAACTTCTCAGTATCGCATTTCAATTCTACCAAATTCCCAAGCAACTGCTTATGGTAAAATTTGAACAACTCGTCGAAATTGTCTTTAAAAACCTTATCTTCAACGCTGGTACAAAGAAAAAAAATGAGATCTTTAGTTACTGACGCGTACTCGTACAACTGCCAGTCGAGGAACTTGACATCGACAACTTTGTTTAAATGGCTCTTTACCATGATGTTGTTCACCCATAAATCATCGTGGATGAGACTAGCGAAAGTGTCTTCGCGAAACTTTGCGGTGTTTTTGGGAAGACCTAAATTTTTCACGCAAGTTTGGATCATTTCACGGATTTTTTCAATGTATAGAACGCAGAGTTCATCTTCTTGTACCACGGCCAAAATAGTGTTAACTATCAGATCCGAAGTCATAAACTTTTCGTTGTTGTCCATTATAAAAATGGGATACTCGTCAAAAAATGGTTCCAATTTCGCGTTGAAAACGTCGGGGTGGTGTTGTTTTAACGCCAAGACTGCACCGTGCAGCTCTGCCATATTTTCCAAGATGATTTTGGTAATGTTGAGATCGAAACCGGTAAGATTGTCCCAGAGGGTATAACCGGCGACTTTGAGATTTTCCATGAAGATGATGGAGTTCTCGTCAAGATTTGATGCCGATGGGTCTAAACTCAATCGTCCTGTGTAAAATTTCGGGAAAAAATCTAAACTTCTTGAAGAGCCTTGCTCTTTCTGAAACTGTCTCAACGTGGGGACTATGGTTTGGTAAAATCCCAATTCGTTGCGAACAGTAAAAGGCACATTCATGAAAGTTACCATAAATTGGCTAGACGGAAGAAATTTAGCAACTGTGTGAACCGTTTCTTCTTCACCATCTTCATTTTGGACGACGATATTGATTGCGAGCGCTACACTTGCGTAATTCTCACCAGGAGCAGTGAGGGGTTTCTTGTCACACCGGAGATATTTCTTGTTCGAAATGATGTCAGGGAGAAGGGAATCGAATTCTGCAATTTCTGGGAGCTCCATCTGGAAAAGAACACTGTAACTCAATTCTCTAGGGGTCTTCGCACTTACTTCAAATTTTGGTTCTTTCAGATTGCGAAGGCTTATAGTTGGTTATCTGGAAGATGTTTGCCTCATTTAGTTAAACAAGATAAGTAAGGCACTAGTTCGTCACATTACACACAAAAATAGGCTTCAGGATTTAGATTAGGTACAGATCGTGAAATCTTAATATCATCAAACAAAAATGTGCGCATTGGTAAATTTCTTCAATGCGCAGACGCGCAACTCAGCTGACTTGTCGAACAGTGGCGTAATATCAACAAACAACATAAGTTTTAGATTTTATTAACAGTTTTTCTCACTTTTAAAAATTGAATCTTTAAATCTAAAGTTAAAAATGCAATTAAAATTTATCATTATCACTTTAATGCCATTAAAAGTTAAAACAACAAGACTTTAACTTGAGCTAAAATTTCCTATTGTCGACGCCTATGGCGGCCGCTATTCTTCTTCATGCGCGTGTTTGGTCATATTTGAATTTCACGGATAATAGCGATAAACAACCCAAAAGTGGGACACTTGTAAATAATTTATTGTTTTACATTAAACTACCAGCAAAAATCTAAACATGAAGCTACGTCAATTAATGAGTTAATTTTCTAAATCCAGTTCCTTTTCGCAAACTCTTGTACAAGAAACTCCAATTTTTCTTTCTGCTTCGGTGGTACCGGCTCTTCCTTTGACATATCCTCCTCGTTATAGTCTTCCAACTCTTTGAGACTCTCATCTGGGGCAAAAATAGGCTGCAACATCATAATACTATGGAAGATTTCATACTCCCGAGCCACAATCGCAATTTCTTCTTGGAATTTTTCAAAACTAAAACTCGCAGTGTCGCACCCAAAACTTGTCAAACTCTCTACCAAAGTCTCGTGGTACAACTGAACCAAATCGTCATAATGTTCCCGAACAACTGGGATCTGCACGCTTGAAAAAATAAAGAAGAAAACATCGCGAGCTGGAGATCCATACTCGCCCAACTGGAAGTCAACAATTTTACAATGAACAGGTTTGTCGCCTTGGAACTTGATCATGAAATTATTGATCCAAGTATCAGTGTGAACGATTGTGGCAAAAGGTTCTCTAATCAACTCCGGAGATGTCTTAGAAATGAGAATCGAAGAGCGAAATGTTTCAACTATTCGTGCAGAGTACTGTTTACAACTGTCGATGTCTTCGACCATGTTTTTGAACTTTTCTATAACACCCTCTCTGACCGCGTCATCGAAAACAAAAACTCGATACTCTTGGAAAAGCGGTCGAATCTTCTCTTGGAAAGCTTCTGGTTTCAACAGTTTCAAACCTAGGGATACCGCGTGATACTTCGCCATGGTTTTAATAACCAGCTGAGCGGTTTCATAATCAAATCCAACGGTACGTTGCAACATCTCATAGCCTTGGGTCTTTAAGTTTTCAAGAAGGAGAACCGCGTCGTCATCGACTTCGTTTTTCTCTTTTTCGAGGGTCAATCTTCCTCCTAAGAACTTGGGGAAAATATCTAAGTAACCCACAATTCCACGCTCGTTTAGAAAGGCTTCCAACTCTGGTATTATCGTGTGGTAAAAGTCGTACTCGTTTTTAAACGTTACTGGAATGTTAAACATCCTCCGCATGAATTCCCCACGCGGTGGAAGCTTCGCCACTGTTTCGTAGTTTTTGGTTTCAGTTTGTATTTTTAGAGCAAGCATTTGGCTGCCGTAGTTCTCACCATTAGCTGTTAATTTCGAAATTTCAAGGTTGGTAATGATGGCTCCGATATCTAGAAGCTCCCTCAAGTTTGCTATTTGGTTGTCCATTGTTGCTATTGTTTACACTATTACATGACAAATAATCTATAAAACATGTACTTACGTAACAGTGATGCGCGAAAATTGCAGATAAAAGATTGTCTCTTTCAAAATACGTTTCAATAAGCGCACATATCTCGCCACAATGATTCATTCGTCATTGCGGTAATTGGTAGGGGAGAGTGGGGTAATCACGAAGAGATAATTAGGACGTAACGCTAAATTTAGGAACAGATCTGTTGGAACTACGTAATTTTTTTGTTTTACTAGATAAAAACACCAAATAAACAATATAAGACAAAATCAAATATGATTGTAACCAATTCTAAAATCATTAACACATTACAATTTATTATACATTCAAATTAGATCCAGTTTCTTTTTGCAAACTCGTTAACAACGAAAGCAAGTTTTTTTCTATGTAAATCGGAAGGTTCGCTCGTCAGAATGTTCCCCGGGCGTAACTCAGACAATTCCACCGCATTTTTCCTATCAGCAAAAATCGGAAAAAGCATAAAAATAACATGAAAAAATTCTGACTGTTTCGCCTCAGTTTCCATTTCTTTTTCCAACGCTTCCAAGGTAAAACGTGAAGTATCGCAATGCATTGTTTTTAAAACCGAGATTAAAGTCTCAAGATACAATCTTATCAGCTGATTGTAAAATTCCTCGATGACGATGCTTTCCACGCTTGAAAACAGAAATAAGATCAAATCTCTGGCAGGTGAGCCATAAGTGAAGCATTGAAAATCCACCAACTTGCTTTTAATCGGAGACCCATCTTGAAACTTCAACATGGTGTTGTTGGTCCAACAGTCATCATGCACGACCGTCGCAAAGAGTTCCTCAGGATCATGTTGTGTTGACTGATTATCGAAGGCCGCTATAATTCTCGGCTTCATGGTTGAAATTTCACTGTTATCAACCACCGATAAGATTCTTTCTTTTATAGCTTCATGTTCTCTTTTTACAGAAGACCGAGGTCTCAAAAATGGAAGAACGTGTTGTTTAAAAACTTCCGGTTTTTGTAATCTCAACGCTAAAGACACTCCGTGGAGATGAGCTAAATCAGTCAGAACTAAACGAGCTGAATCGAAATCGAGTCCTCGCGTTCTTTCCAAGATCTTGTAGTTATCAATTGTGAGATTTTCCAATAAAAGGACGCCATCGTCATCTACCTTATCACTACCATCGAGATTAAGTCTTCCCCCTAAGAACTTTGGGGTGAAATCGATGGTTTTTTCCACGCCGTGGCTCCTCTGGAAGTCCTGCAAAAGTGGGATTATATCCTTGTAGAAAGCAATCTCGTTACGAAAAGTCAAAGGAGTATCAAAGATCTTCTGGATGAACTCATTGGGAGGAACTGTTTTAGCTACTGCGTGGATGTCTTTCGTTCCGTTGGTAGTCTGGACAGTGATGACCACACTCAACATTATACTTCCATAGTTGTCACCTGGTTCCGTTAAACGCGAAACTTTTTGGTGGAGGATTTTCTCGCCTTTTTGCAAAGGAACAAGACCTTCGAGGTTTTTAACATTCATTTTACTACTGTCTTTGACTAAACCTGGTCTTACTTTTATCACTGTTATCTAAAAGAAGGACAAAGGTGTGGAAAAAAACAAACATGTAGTTATAAATCCATTTTCTTTTAACAAACTCGTTTACAAAAAACACAAACTTTTCTTTGAGTAAGTCGCTGTCTTCCTCGGAGATGAGGTTGTCTGGAGTCATTTCCGCAACATCAGTCGCGTGTTTTGTCTCTGCCATCACCGGAAACAACATGAAAGCAATGTGACCAAACTGGGAGTTCCTAGCCTCGTAGTCAATTTCTTGAAGGAACGCTTCGTAGTTGAACTGTGCTACGTCACACTTCAAGTCGCGTAGCACGGAAATGAAGTTCTCATGGTAGAACTTGAGTAAGTCGTCAAAAGACTTCTTTACAATCTCGCTCTTGACGCTACTGATAATGAAGAAGAGCACGTCTTTTGCAGGCGAACCGTAGTCGACGACTTGGTAGTCCACGATTTTGATTTTGGACGGTTTACCACCTTCAAACTTGACCATGGTGTTGTTAGTCCAACAGTCGTTATGACTGATAGTAGCAAACGGTTCTCTCGGTGGTTTTACAACCATTTGCTGACCAAACTCTTTGACGATCTGGTCTTTGAATGGTCTGAGAGCATCCGTGTTGTCGACTAATCGTACTAAATCTTTTAAGAGTTTTTGGTAGTGATCAGGCATTGATTTCCACGTGTCTAAGAACGGCGCGATCTCTTGGTTAAACACTTGCGGTTTCTGTAATTTCAATCCCAAACCTACAGCATGCAAAGATGCGAGTTCTGCTAAAATCAACTTCGCAACATCTATATCTAATCCTGCGATTCTATCCAACGTAACGTAGTTGGCGATTTTTAGATTTTCAAGAAATAAAACAGCGTCTTCACCTACCGCCGCGTTGTTATCTTCCAAGTTTAACCGACTTCCGTAATATCTCGGAGCAAAGTCGATGATCTTTTTAACCCCGCGCTCTTTTTGAAAATTCTGCAAGAGTGGATAAACATACTTATAGAAACCATTTTCATTTTGGAACGTCACGTCGGTGTTGAACACCTCCCGCATGAACTGAGTCGGTGGTAACATCTTCGCAACGAGATGAACTTCTTCATTCTGGTCCGCGATCTCCAGGTCCACTTTCAACATTAAACTTCCGTAGTTTTCACCTGGTGCTGTTAAACGTTGCACTTTGTGTCTTAGGATGGTTTTGTTGCCATCCAACTTGATGACACTCTTGATGTTTTTGATTTCAACTACGTCCATGGCGATCTGGTCAAAACTGATTGCTCACTGCAACACGCGGAATGAAAATTAATTGTTATCGGCCTTGGACATCAGATGGTTGGGTGCATCATGCAACCGGAATTGTGCACTAATTGTTTGCTTTATCACATTGAACTGAATTGAAACTTACAGTTTGATGGTGTTGCGATTTATTGTTGGACCGTGAACTAGTTTTATCAGTATGACTTTACTGAGAAATGTGGACGAAATCGATTGATTTTGTTATATAAGGAGCTACTAAAATTGCATAAGTAAAAATGCAGCAATTATGACTTTAGAGGCGAGAAAATTTTGTGGAATTTACATTTTTAGTACCAGCTACTAATTAAATTTTAAAAAGGTGTTATTGAATAACAATAAGCAAAAAAGCAAGAAATCTTTTTAAACAATACATTAAATAAAATTATCAAATTGGATCCTACTAAAGAAATAAGAATCAAAATTTTGTAGCCGCAAGATTTGTAACAGTTTTTTATGAGAATAAGTATTTCCATCTCGTGAACAATTTGGTCAATACTTACAGGTTTCTACTGGTACTAAGTAGCAACCAAAAATTAAGTAATGTTGGTAGTTTTTTTTGACTTTAAAATTTAACTACTACAAAAACGTTCAATTTTTAACTTGTTTTACGATGGGTACTTATCTTTAAACCGCTGGTCAAAGACTAAATCAGCAACGTTTAAAATTTTCCGCTTATCGTAATTACTGTACAAGTAATCAAGCACGCAAAACGTAGAAGCATGTAAAATCAAAGTTTTCGCTTGGCATTATTATTAATTCTCTTTGAAAAACATTCTATTCTCATGGACGCAATATAACAAATTGAGAATTTCAAATTTGCCGCCTTGATAACAAAATCCAAAGCCCCGAATTTGTAAAAACCACTTTTCCCAGCCAATTGGGAGAAAAATTGGAGCCTCAGGGCTGAAAAAATTAAGAACGAAATCAAGAGTAAAAATATTTATTCAAAAATACTACTTTATCGATTATAATCTTGAAATTTGCCTAAAATTTGCAATTCCAAGATCATAACGCCCATTAATATTATATAAACAGTATAAAACGCAGTCTTAAAATGTGAGCACATACAAAATTTAACATAAATTAACACTATCCTACTGCTGCATCTTCTTCGCTACAGCTTGACACTCATCGCATTCCAAGTCTCCTTCCGGGTGTCCACGTGCACATTGTGTCTCCAATTTGTGTCCGTATTGCTTAAGAGATTCAACGGCAGGCTCGACAATCGACTTAGCTTTCTCATAAACGGGCTCCACGAAAACTTTGGCTTTTTCCACGGCGGGTTCGACGACAGTCTTCGCTGTTTCAACAGCCGGTTCGATTTTTTCATAAGCTGATTTAACGGCTGGTTCCACGAAGGAGTAAGCTGCACCGACAGCCGGCGTCACCGTGTTGTTGACGTAGTCTTTGGTGGTGGTGTACATCTGACAAAGAATCTAAATAAGAGATTTTTTTTAGAGGATGATGATGATGATGGAAAGATGAAAATGAAAAATTTACTTACTTCACCAGGTGGTAGTTTCACAGCAGGAACTTTGGTTTCAACGTAATCAAGACCGGAGCAAAGAACACCATCAACTTTCTTGATGGGGCCTTCAAGGCCTTGGGCGATGGGTTTGCCAACTTCCACGGCTTTGTGGACGACGCTTTCAGCGGTGCTGCAGGTCCATTGGGTGACGCCGTTGTAGTCCTGAAAGAAGAGTTAGAAACAGTTCGAAAAAACTTGAAGGAAACTTACTTTGATTTTGTCGTAAATGCTGGTGGCGGCTTGGATGGAGGATTCCACCACGGGGAGCTTCGCCACACGGTTCACAGACTGCATGCACGTGGGGGAGTTTGAGTTAACTTGAGTATCAGCCATTCTGCAAAATTATCAAAGTGTTAATGTCGTAGTCGATGCAGCGAGAAAGAACACGAACGTTGGAGTGTTGATCTGATAATCGTTTTAAAAACTTGATAAGACCACAATGGAGTGTTTTTACTGACCGAGTTTTTACAGCGTAGAGGTCAAATCATTTAAGACATATTGAAGCTTCCATGAGAGCCGGTATAAAAAAGCGGAAGCAGCAACCCTAATCTTATTAACTTGAAGATGAAAACACCCTCAACCGAATGAAAGTATCTCAAAAATCGATTCACCACACTGTTATACTTACTTTAATTCAATTATTGCTGCTTGGAAAACACTGAACGATGATAAATAACGCCACACAAAACTCGAACTGTACCAGATTAAGGTCGTCTACTATTTTGTATAGTATATATAGGAAGAGGTGGGGGACCCTTGCTCTGAAGTCTCATTGTGTATCACATGATACCCTATAATACCGTACGTGTGAGGGTCCAAAGTTCAAAATGAAATTTCCAGAAAATCTTGCGCGGTTTTTCGTAATAATTTTCGGGTTTTCACGGAGAAAGGAGTCCCCAGAAGTAATTTTGAAGGAAAGCATAATGACTTTGGGAAAATTTACGTTCAAACAAAGTTACAAAACGCCATGATTCATTCAGTACACGTTGATAATCTCGGGATTGCACAATTTCATGAACTCTGCCCCCAATTTGACGGGGACAATGTTCAGTACTTTTAGGTACAAGGAATGTCACACTTTAAAGTTGCTAAAATTAAATTTAGTAATTAGGATAATGAGTCACTCGGTGGATAGTAGGGAGTGGGATGTTTCTGCAGGAAAGTAGAATAAGAGTAGTTTATTGTCCTTCGTAAAGAGAAGCAACACGAGTCTGCTTTATACTTACCTTAGATATTTAATATATGTAGTTCTAAAGGTGTTTTAATTTAGTGCAAATACTCTGAGAATTCGCACTGATCACATTGAAACCACTGTTTCTTCGAGAAGTAAAAAATCAAAGATTGATTTTATGAAAGTTTATTATACAACAGTCTAAAAAATTTTAAAATGTGGATACAAATATTAAAAAGTTGGAGGACAACGTGTAACGTGTGACATGCAAGAAGAGTCGTAATTGCATGCGATACCTAGTGTTGCTGGAATCGCCGAAAAAATATAATGAAAATAATTGTGTCTTTTGCCTGCTCGATTTTGTTTTGACAAGTAAGTAATAGAACTAGCCGCAGTAAAAAATGATACGAAAGAGGAAGAAAATTTATCACCGTATCGATTTGTCCTACATTCATCAGAATTTATACACTCGGTATAAATAATATTTTGAATAAACTTAACAGAGTTTAGTAATATTTAACTGTAAAAACCAAAAAGTCAACTAGTTTTCTCCACCCGCAAATGTTAACTTTGCCGATCGCTTTTGAACTTTAGCCCCCAAAAATGACATTTTCCCTCACGAATCAATAAAAACAAGCGAAACTAATACAGACCTTTGTGCTTTTATACTTTTACAGCTAGTGAGCATCGACCTTAAAGTTGATATGATTTTAGTGGTTTCTTCGAGGATCTCGTGTTATGCAATTCGTGACATTGTAGATAAAATTGTTGACCTTTCAAACGGAACTCTCATAAATTACTATCTGAACCATCGGAGGCTTCTGTTCAGCGGCTGCTGTTCCTACAGTGATATCTCTTATCACTGCTTCGATGGCGTCTTCCCATTCTTTCTGCTTCAGTTTTTTCTCTCTTTTGGAGAACGCAGATCTCTTGGGCATCGTCACCTGAACAAAATTACAATTTGAACTTCAAGATGGATAGTTTTTGTTGTCTTAAAATCAAACAAGTGTTAATTTTAACATGAACTTTTTAATATTTTATTAAACGTTCAGATAACCTATTTTTTTATTATGAAATCATCCAAAACAAATGATAAAGTCTACGTTTTGGTAAAAGTAATCATGATAAGTCGACAAATATTTAGTATATTCAATGTTTTTTTAAACTGGAAATAGGCGACGATTTTCAACATCGATCTTGTCTGTTTAATAAATAACGCACGTAAATTTCCCTTGTATGGTTAAACTCGGTGTCACCCCAATAAATATCCGTTGTCACCTTACCACTGTTAAAACTTTCATAAGATCCTGCTGAAACGCCATCACGTCTAATCCCGGCGCATTGTCAGCCAGCTTCCTGAAATTTTCAGCAAGAGGCCCGCGAAGAGCTTGCAACTGTCGCCAAGACTGGGCATATTGTCGTCTCACTAATTCTATTATAGTAGACGTTAAAGCCAAACCCACCAGAATGTACAACGTGCAGACGAGCATATATGTTGGATTTTCTGAAAAAAATTGGGGACTAAGTAAGAGCCGGATTTTTTCCTCTCAATCATAACTCTCTGGTTATTGACATTGACGTCATGGCATAAACATGAGAGCGAAAATACTCGCCTAGCCACTAAATACACAAAATCACGTAAAGTAGTAATGCGGTTAAATATTCTTCATTGTGTATATAACTTGATTAACCTTCGACATATCGACGTTTCGGTCAGTCGTTTTATGAATCACTAAAATCAGAGAATATTGGCGCCTCTTCACAAAGCCATAAAATATAAGTTTGCCACCATTATGGAACTTAATCGACGCTTTTTTCCATGTGGGTATGTTAATTAGAAAGTTTCAAGGGCTCGATAAATTTCTGAGTCTTGTTCTACGACGCTTTGGAGCAATAAATTTACGAAAGCTCATCTTAGGTAGCAAATTACAGATTCAGTAAAATAATATTGCACCGGCGGGACATCACCACTGAATTATAGATCATTGTAATCATGAAGTTACTAGAAATGGACAAGCTATGACCTCCTAAATGTCATATTTCTCCACAAACGACATTCTCCTCCCGTTCTCATTACGCCCTTGACACCAAATCGGTAAAAACTGCCGAAAAGTGATGACAATGTAAATGAAATGGAAAATTCTCGTCCCAGCGGGGCGCTTTGTTATTGCTTACTAAAATCGTGTTAATCTTACTCGGGACTAAATCCCCAAATCCGATCGTGGTCATGGTAATAAAACAGAAGTAAAATCCTTCAAAAAACGTCCAGTCGTCCTCCCAAATCACGAAAAGTCCTGCTCCCGCCGCCAAGTATACGAATAAGAAACAAACTGCTGAAAGTGCGTAAGAAGAAGTTCTCCCTGCCATCATTGCATTTCTGAAACGAATTATTATCACATTATCACCCTGGCCTCTACATTACCTAAGTCTTTTTGGTACAGGTGGCATGTGCCTTACAAGTGTTGAAACAGTTGTCGCGAACAGACGCCCCCAATCTGCTATTACTGTGAGGGTGAGTGGAATTCCCACAAGAGCGAATACCATGCAAAAAGCGCGACCTTCTGTTGTTACGGGTGCGATGTTTCCATATCCTGGAATTAGATCAGATTCGTGATTTAGAGCTCTTGTTAGCATATGCAGAATTTGATAAAGTGCGCTTT
Organism: Gnatocerus cornutus; assembly: GCA_029298725.1. Taxonomy (NCBI): domain Eukaryota; kingdom Metazoa; phylum Arthropoda; class Insecta; order Coleoptera; family Tenebrionidae; genus Gnatocerus; species Gnatocerus cornutus. The sequence continues at coordinate 9,236,587 of CM055516.1, forward strand.
CAGGGGATTACATATGGATGTCTGAGTTTTTTAATGAAAGCGAGGACGGTTAATTAAGACGGAAAAAAAAATAGAGGAAGGATTCTTAGCGATACAGCCAGTGGCGCAATTTGCTACAGACAAATAAGTGCTAGTACAATCTACGGACCCTAGAAAATAAATTTAATCGTGGAGGTACAAGAGAATCTAGTAGTGCTACCATCAGTAGCATCCTAACTCCATTTAAATATATACGTCTTCTCTGTATTGCCTTTCCTTTCCATGAAATGTTTTTTCCTTTCAAATTACAAAGGATCATGAGTGGGATAAACGCAAATGGACCGTGAAACGCATAAACTTCCCAAGTGAATTAGGGTCTAAATTCATTTCTAATAAGATAATTCAACTAAAAACATTGTAACACTTTTAAATTTTCCATTAATCACAACTTGGACGAAAATGGAGGGTTCAGTCGACATCCTTGCGAAAACTAGCTTTATAAAAACAATATCTCATAACGAAAGTCTCGACGATACTCGGTCGCAATGTTTATAAAGCTTTTTTGGCAACTTTTGCAGACAACAAGGTCTTGTAAATTAATCGCGTTCAAATAAAACCAAAAATAGTCCGTTCCCTTGTGTCCACAGAAAAGTTTCTACTGGTATAATCAATCCTTCCTAGTGAAAACTAATTTAAAATGACAGAACGCTGTAAATCGATGACTTATATTCTTAGTTCCAATAAAAGAGTAATGAAGTTTTTCCTTTAGTTTTCAAGAACACGAACTGCCACGTTTTGCTGCATAACAAATATATCTTCTTCAATATTAAAAGCGTATAATTTGATGCATATTTCCGATGAACTTAACGCGGATCGCCAGGTTGGTCATTTCGATCTGAATATTTCATCAATTTATTTTTCTGTTACTGAAACTTTAATGAATCTGAATAAAACGGAGTAGCATAACCAACAGTTGCAAGAATGGTGCTCGACTTGTTAGGAGGTATTTCTCCCACTGTGGTGTTACTGAAATTGATGGGTCACTGGCCGACGCCACGCCATGAAAATTTATACAAAGTGTATTCAATCCTTATGGTGACAAATATGTATTTGTATAACATCACAAGTGTGATGTATTTAATGAAAAATTACGATAACACCGAGGAGGTTACTGCCACAGTGTATAATTTGCTGAGTACAATTGCAGTCGTTATCAAAGCTCAAATATTGCAAAAGAACCATGGACATCTGAAAAATATCGTGAAAATGCTTGAACTACCGGAATTGCAACCAACAAACTCTAAACAAGAGAAAATTTTGACAAGTGGGATTTTCTGGGCGAAGGCCTTACTTTATTACTTTTGTGTCTTAGCAACCTTTGCGTTGGGGATGTGGGTACTTGCTCCAGTTCTCGCCAATGAAGCAAGATTGCCGACAAACGCTTGGTTTCCTCATTCAGAGGACTACTACACAGAGATTTACATTTGGCAGGGTGTTATGATAACCTGTCTTGCTTTCAGTAATGTTGGAATGGACACATTATTCGCAGTGTTAATGATGGGAGTGGGAGGACAATGTGACACTCTTTATGATGAAGTTAGTAATTTAAAAAATTCCGAAAATGCCTCAAAGAACTTACATCAATGCATCGAAAGACATAAATTAATCCTGACGTATAATTTCGAACTGGATTTTATCCTTGTTATAATCCAAGATTTTAGACTGGCTGATACAATCGGAATTGTTTTTGGTAAACTCGTTTTCATGCAATTTGCCACTACTGTCGTAACTCTCTGTGAAACTATGTTTCTTGTTTCATTGGTAAGAAGATGTCACAAAATCGCATTGATTTGTCATTCCAATCTTAGCTTACAAAGTTCAATGCGACTTTTGTCGGGCTCGTACTTTATCAGGGTGCCGCTTTTACGCAAATATTTCTATACTGTTGGTTTGGAAACGAAGTCATTGTGAAGGTAATCAATTTTTATTCCACTCATAAACGCATGATGAATTTTAGAGTGAAAAACTTCGCTATTCTTGCTTCGAGTGCGGTTGGTACGACTGTTCGGAACCTTTCAAGAAAGATCTACTGTTTTTTATGATGAGATTGGAAAAACCGATCATTCTGTACGTTGGGAACATGTTTCCCATAAGTGTAATGACTTTTACTAGTGTAAGTATGAGGAGAGACGTACAGGAGTTTCAGTGTTAATTTTCTACAGATTCTTCGCTCGTCCTGGGCATATTTTATGGCGTTGAGAACAGTACACGACAAGGAGTAACAAACAAGAGGAAACAAAAAATTCTTTAGAAGTAGCAGATAAAACTGTATGCACAAGTTTAATATTCTCTTTGAACATCTGCAAATAAACACTACAATTACATATTGCAAAAGTACCTTCGAGTTGTAAAAGCTCATTTCGAATTACTTTGTTCCTGGAAATTCGATTTTTGACGGAGATCCAGTTAAATTGACTCCTACATAATTATGCGGATATGTATTATGGTCCATTTATATTTTATGACCGCCATTCTTCCAAATTTAGTATCAGAGGTAATATAAATTGCAAATAAGTACAAAAAAGAACGCAATTTTGTTTCAATCCTACAACTCTTGCAATGGGAATTTCACTTGAATTTTTCACTGTACTCTTTTCCCTCAACTTCTAAATGTTTAATGTGGTAGTTCTGTAGTCAAGTAGTGCTTGCTCCCAATCGCAGTGAAATATTTTGTAGTTTCTCATAAAATTTTTACAAAACAATGGAAGATGGTCATAATCTATTTCTGACACATTTATATAATTTTGCAACATTTACTTTAAACTAAACTGTCTAACAGGTCAAAAACGTAGCGTCCATTTGATTGTTTGGTCGATCAAATCTGAAGCTCTGTAACAAAATCAGTAAAAACCAAACTGTGTTTTAGCAACAGAAACTTATTTTTGTCTGAGCTCGTTAAATTTCAGCTCGATTGTAATCCACTTAAGCAAAACAGAGAACGTTTATCGTTTTTTCAAACTCAAAACAATGTACTCATAAACGAACAGTAGATAAAATATCCTTCAAGAATTTTACGGCAGTATATTATTAAAAACCTAAAATCTTTAATTCCAGTTCATTGTCGTAGACCGGACGCACGGCAATTTGCTTCGATATTTCTGGAACATTCAAAGATTTGAATCCATAAATCTCTTTAAATAAATACACATATTCTCGTTTCGTGTAATCTGTGGACTCTTTTATTATTGATTTGTAATTCCAATGGGCCCATACCGGGAATCTAAAAGGGAATGTGTAAACATTACCCTACTTTTCTGAATCATATTTTATATCCTTCAGGATAGTCGGGATATTAAAAGCCGAAGGACACGCGACCGTTGTGAATTGGTACGACTGGCGCGAAATCATAACTGGGGGATTTCACCAATTAGAGGTTCGTGTTAATGTTCATTTTACGCGATGCCAACGCGGCAAATTGAAACTATTTGTAGTTCGTCTCCTTCATTATCTCAACAAAGTCATATATGCGCCCCCAAATTGGTATTTTTTGATGTTGTGACCATATTTTCGTAATTTTGTCACCTCCGCTTTCGTAAATTGGCTCATACATGATTCATTGTAACTGAATGAATAAATTTAGGCAAGATCTTCGACAAACACGGAATATTTTTCAAACGAACGGAAACTGATGATAATTTATTTTCCTGTTTGGCGAGGAATTCTGGCGATTTGTGCTTAAGGCACAACTAAGTCCGATGAAAATCGATTTGGCCTCGGGGAAAGTAAAGTAAGTAAGTGTTTCGGTGTTTAGTTTTATAGGAATAATTTTAAAAGTGCTTCTTAAAAAATAAAAAATGTTTTATGGCTGGGAGTTTTTTCTTCAAACTTGATTACCTTTAGGAATTTGCCTTCATACGTATCAATATATCATATGTGACAGGTTTTTATGTACTGTGAATAGGACTCATAAAACGAGACGAGTCGTAGAGTTGTAGAAAATGGGAATTTTTGTATGTAAAAAAAATTATATCCCATAAAAGAATGTGTTTTTCCAATATTACTAAAACATTGTAATAAAAAGTTGACCCGGCGCCTCCACCACGATTTTTATGTCATCTTGTTGGATTGTGAAACCTCTTATCCAAAACATCTGCTGCTTAATTAGGGCAACTTTACAAAAAACATTCCCGAAATGATAAAATCCAGGATCAACGAAACACATTTAGCCATTACCATAAATCCAAGATATCTTCCCCGTTTGTTATTGTCTGGAGCCATTTCAGCTTTACAATGACCCCGTTAATGACATTATTTATTTGTTTAATGTGGTAACGAACTTTCACTTTTCTTGATTCATCAATCATTTTTCCATGGTTTATTCATCTTTGTTCCTTACTTAATTAAGCTAGAGCAAACACACGAGATTTAATTTTCAGCTATTGGGGGTAGGAAGCTCGTTCAAGTGGATAATTAATTATTGCTGTTGACGTACTTACCAATAGTCGTTAAAACCGTTGATGAAAAAAACACAGCTTTGAGTGTAGTCCATTTTACTAGTTGTTCTTGTGGAGACAACGTGACTCCTTTAGAAAAAGCGTCTTGGAGAATCTTCTCGTAATTTTCTAATTCGCCCGAGATGAAATAGTCCAAGTTTGTTAGATCGCTGTTATTCACTATTTGTTGTATCAAATTGACGCGTTTCGATATCAAAGTCGTGTTGAAATAGTTTATTCGCGATATTTCAGCCGGATATTCGAAATGTCGGAAAATCTGAAACAAAAATATTTACACAATGAAGTGGGCTGAATGCTACTTTAAATTTAGTTTATAGTAGCGATAGTTTGTGTAAATTGTTTTATTTCATTTGATCTTATTGAACGGTTCAGTTTCGCAGCTTACAATGTTTCCGTTTTACTGCAAAGAAAAAATTCAAAGCACGTCTCGAATTGGAAACTTGGCGAAAAGTTTTGTCATACAACGCCCGATAATTATTTTTACGCCGAGATGTTTATTTCAATTGTGATTGGATTCACTCAAGACAATCTAACTTCAACAATTTGCTTTGAAAGTTGAAATTTGTTGCTCACTTGCCTAGTTTATACCTCAATAAATTGTATGGCCCATCTTTATAGCGTATTAAATCGAAATTAAGTATCGTTGGTATTTATTAAACATAGCTGTTAGTAATTTGGTTAAAAAATTACCAGTCCCCCTAAAACGGTGTACCCCATGAGAGTAATTAAAAGTACGATGTGTTGTAAAGCCGCTTTTAATCGCAGTCTTTTCCACCAATTTTTAACTCTAGTTGGAAAGTCCGCCGGCGAACTAATGTAAACTGTCGTTTCCATCATTTCTGGAACCATTGCCACTAAAGAACACACTTCGCGGTCGAAATCACCGGCATGACTACGTCCTTTTGTGCGAGAAGCTGAGCTGGAGTCAACTAGACGCGGAAGCGTCGCGACGCTCTATGATATTCTCAAAAGCGTAGAGATGCGCCTAGCGATTTTAGACACATTTGTCATTGTTTCAGCGGACAGGGGATTTTTATACATATTTTTCGTGGATCTAGAATGACTTGAGAATTGGGGGTTTTAACGTTAACTACAATTTGCGATAAAAGTTGAACTTTTGGGTTGGTTACACGTCCTGGAATTTATGAGATCAAATAACAGGTTACGTTTAAATTACATGTTTCAAAATGTCGACGTTAATCAAACTTTTCTCATATCTCCGTAAAATAAAACCGGTCATCAGAATTGTAAATTCGAGCTTTTTCCCGAGTTCATTTAAATGTTAAAATGGATTAAACGAAACTGCAAACAATGAACAATCAAAATTAAAAAGGACGTATGGTATGATTGTAAAAAATAATGTTAATCTAACAATAAATACTCGTTCGCACTTGTAATAGAAACATTTTAAACGCCAATGCAGTTCAGAAATGTAAAAAATTAAATTGATGCAAAACTAGGCCACCAGTTAATTATAAGGGGAAAGGATTACACTTTAAAGAACAAAAAATAAACAGGAAACGAATACTAAAGAGAAGAGAAGAATGAAATCGAGTTCGCAAAGATTTACAGCTCCCAACGGCGCCACCAAAATAATAATTTCGTAAAATTGACTGTGAAATTGATTTAGCGAAATAATGTTAGCTGAGCCGGAAAAGATCAACACTCATCATCAGAACAACTTTTTTAAAATTTGCAGAACACCAAGGAAACCTTACAGAATGAACTAAAATATGTATTTAAAACAGTGGAATATGAAGCAAGGCTTTTTTGTTTTCATTTTTTTTTGTCTTGCAATTATTATTTCCAAAATTAGCGCCGAAACAACACTGACGAACGCAAGCTTTGATATAAACCTATTTTGGTCCAAAACCAAATACTCTGAACCTAGGAATAATTCTATTGTGGCTAATCTTTTGTGAAGACCTTTATTTTATAATTCTAAAAAAAATATAAAAAGTCCCCATCGACAAATGTGCTGCTTAAAAAGTTATGCAGAGGTATAAGTCGGAAAAAAAAATATTTGAAAATATTTCGTTTGATTCCAACGGCAATAATATCTATAGTAAAATTTGACAAGAAAAACAATGACGAAAATCGCATCTTTCTATATGTCGTAGTTTTCGAGATATTCACCGATGTTTCCGCACCATCAAAAGTTTGACCCCTTGGCCTTGGCGACAAGCCGAAATTTTAATCGACCATATCATAGTTATTTATTGATTCAGCGCGAAATTTTGTGTGAACTGAATGCCAATAACACAAGTTTACTTTTACTAATAAACTAGATATTAAAGATTTTGCCACGTAGAAAAGGACCTGTTAATCATGTTAATCCGTTAAAAAAGAGACATTTTCGTCGACTTTTGGGCTATCCGTCCTCAATAGAAAGCGGTTTAGACTATCTTAGCCCCACCTTCGAATCGAGCAGTACATACAAGTTTGGACAGAAAGACGCGACGTCAAATGCAAGATTAAATCAACCCATGACAAGAGGTCATTTTGAGGTGATTTTCAAGAAACTTTTTAGAACCAAAAATACTTGAAGTCTTTGAATTAAACATCAGTCGAAAGAGCAGCTAAAAATGTATCATTTCTCTAAATTTCAGATCGATAGGACAAAAATTTAATTTTTTTCTAGTTAAAGTCGAAATTTTTTCCCAAAAAAATCGACCATAAAATTTTAGATATCTGAAAACGGATCTAGACAAAATTAATTTTTCGAAAACAACTACATACAATAACCATCGACTTTTGGATATCTATATACCTGTTTCAGGGAAATGTAGCATTGAAAATTTACCATCTGAAATTTTAGTCGCTTATAATTCAGTTATTTGTTGATGTACGTTAAAAAGTTTTGGATTCTGCCTGAAATTCTGGGCACAATGAGCACCCATAACAATGCAAAAAAAAAATGCTGATAGGAATTCCTATGTATGGATAAATAAATAAACTAGTATTTAAAAACAATTTAAAATCACGCTCCACTGTTAATCCTTTTATTTTATCTTCTTATGACAAAGCGAAGTTAGTTTTAAGTTTTGCCTCCAATGTCCGATCAGCTGATCGCAGCGCTCGCGCCCAATCACAACAGTGACAGCTCGCTGTAATATTTTTAACCAAAAATAAAAAGGCACAATCTGTTTTACTTCACACACAGTTTAATTAAGGTAAATATAAACCGCACGAATCGTTTGCGCAATTTCTTTCGTTTTATTGCTCTTATTTTAGGTTAGAATGTCGGAAGCCAATCGAGGAGAAGTGGACATTCAAAGATTACCAGTTAATTCGGAAGAACACCTTTTCCATGACTGGATCGTCAAGTATAAAAAGTCACATATTTTAAACTCTATCTGTGCCTCAACAGAAAAATGTAAAGATGCTTCTTCACAGCCATGTTTGTTGTGTCTGTAAGTATTTTTGTTTGTTATGGAGAAATCTTGACTATTTTTGGGGCTTTCAGGTACACACGAACTTTGGACATTCCTCATTTGCCTGAAATGGTGTTCCCTAATAACATCTTGACTCTAACCCACTCCTCAGGGGGTCAAATTGAGTTTAATGCCTTAGATGCATTGAAAACTGTCTCAAATGGAAAATTACCGATCAAAGTTGCGTGTTCTGAGGAATGGAACGAGTCTCGGTAATAAACTCATCGTTTTCATGCCCCCTTATAATACAACCAATTTTAGCCCGCCTGAGCATCTCCAACAAAAAATGAAACCCTTTGACTGGACTTTCAGTAACGACTACAAAGGTACAATCACTGGCCCTGTCCAAATACTGCCCACTGAAGAAAGGATTGACATAGAAAGATTGAAAGAAAAAGAAAAAATTCTCTTTTATCAAGAACTGATGTTGTACGAAGATGAATTGCATGATAATGGAATTTCTTCATGTACCATCAAAATTGTAACTATTTTTCATGTTTTTTCGTGTTTTTTATTGTTTGTTTCAGCGCGTGATGCCAAGCTCGTTTTTTATCCTGCTAAGATTCTTTCTTAGAGTTGACAATGTTATGTTAAGAGTGAACGATACAAGACTCTTTCATGACTTTACTACTAATTATATTTTAAGAGAGTTTACAAATAAGGAATGTGCATTTAGTGATGTGCAGCTACCACTGAATGTTTTTGGAAACCCAAACGCCCTTTCGCCCCACATGCCCGTCAGAACGGCCCTTCATGAAAAATTAGTTTTTGGTGTCGCAAACCCTCCCTCTGAGGGGGGTGCTCAAAGCACCAGTAAAGTGGAATAACCATAATTTATTTTTAATAAAACCTTACTTTCAAATTGTGACATCTGTCACTGTCTAACCTTACAACGAAAAAATCCCCAACTCGAAACTAACACTAAAGCATGTCAATTCCCATGCCAGATTGTTAAAAAATTTCACATAATTCGTGGTTTACTTATGATAATTTTTATAAACAAAGTCCGTGGTAGTGATTTATTGAAGTATTCGCAATGGGTAAAGCGAAAAAAGGTCGCAAAGGAGCCAGGGGCGATGACAGGTGAAACGGAAAAGTGTCATTTTCCGCACTATTTAACGCGTTTTTTGCATTTTCAGTGACTCTGAGCCTGAGGTAGAAACACAAGAACAGATTGATAAAGCGAACGCGAAGAAAACCAAGCCTCCTAAGTAAGTATAGACGTGTTTCTACTCAATTTTGAGGTTATGTTACGTTTGCATTCCAACATATTTTTCCCTGTAAACGTGTAATATGGTGAAATATTTTCTTCACAACTTAAAAGAACCTAAATAACATGTAATTCGGACTTGTAGGTCTAAGCAAGTTCAAAATGACAGTGATGAAGACCCTCCCAAAAAGGCTGAAACAAAGAAAACCGCCCTAAAATCCAAAAAAGAAAAGAAAGCAATGATTTCTGATGAATCTGAAGATGATGAACCAGTGCCAACGAAAGTCCAAAAGTCTTTTGCTCTCTTAAAAGTAGAAGACAGTGAGGAAGAAAATAGTCCAGCTGGTGATAGTGATAGTGAAGTGAAACCCATGAAAATGGACAAGAAAAAATCTAATAAAAATAGTGATGAAAATAGGACTAAAGAACAAGGGAAAAAAGGAAAAAAAGCGCGGAGAAAACGGGACGACAGCGATGAAGATATTGAAAAAGTATTAGCAGAATTAGAGTTAGAGTATTCTGGTGTTAAGAAGGAGAAAGAGGAATTGCCACAAACAGAACCTGATAAACCGGTTGAAGATAAAAAGCCGAAAAAGAAGCAAGAGAAGGAACCATCTCTTGAACCTGAAGATAAAAAGGACGACGAAGAAGTTGGTACTGTGAAAACCGCGGCTCAAAAGAAAAAAGAGAAAAAAGAAAGAGAGAAGCTAAAGAAACAATCAAAAAAAGAGACGGTAAAAAAACAAGACAGCAATGATGCTGAAGAGGAGAAACCTGAAGATGCGACTGCAGAACCTGAAGAAGATGGCGAGAAAGATGGCAAAAAAAAGAAAAAGAAAGGCACCAAAGAAGAAAAGGACTCTAAAGAACCCAAAAAAGGTAATCATTCCTATTTAGTTTCGTAATCTAAATTAAACATTCTAGGCCCTGGTAAGAAGACAATTGCGGCAATGCAAGAAGCCTTAAAAAAGATTAAAGAAGAAGAGGAAAAACAAAAGCGTGAAGATGAAGAACGAATCAAACGCGAGGAAGAAGCAGACAAAGCTCGCTTGGAAGCGCTCAGATTAGAACAAGAACGTAAAGAGAGGAAGAAACAAAAAGAAAAAGAACGAAAAGAGAGATTAAAAGCCGAGGGCAAGCTTCTAACCGCCAAACAAAAAGCTGATAGAGCAAGAGCTCAAGCTTTGATTGATAGTCTAAAGGCTCAAGGCGTTGAACTGCCTGATGTGGGAGTTAGAAAACCAAGGCCTGGAACTAGAATCAAGCGTTCCAAACAACAGAAAGACCAAACTAAAACAAAGGTAGATGAAGACGTTGAAGAGTCTAAGGTTGAAGAAACCGTCGAAGAAACAGAAGCTCCTGTGCAGGAAGAACCTCAAGAGAAAGAACCGGAATCTGAAGACGATGTTAAAGATGCTTGGGATGCGTCATCCGATGAAGAAGGATCTGACGAAGTCACACCAACTGGTATTTATTTTTATTTCTAATGAATCACAGGGCGTCAAGTTTTCGTTTCAGAAAGAAAATCGCAAAACAAGCAGGACGATGAAGACAGTTCAGAGGAAGAATCTGATGGTTCTGATAGTGACGAGTCGGAATCTGAGGACGATGACGAGGAAGAAGACGATGAAGATGGCAGAACAGTGGCGGAGCGAATCCGCGATCGAGCGTTACAACGTATCAAGGTTTATTTTGAATTCTATGCGATTGTTTGTTGCTACAAATGATATTTCAGGAGCGAAAAGAAGCCGCTGAGAAATCTAAAAATATTGATAATTTGAGAGCTGGCATTGTGTGCGTTTTGGGGCACGTCGACACAGGCAAAACCAAAATCTTGGATAAGTTGAGAAGAACGAATGTCCAAGATGGGGAAGCTGGGGGCATCACGCAACAGATTGGTGCTACAAATGTTCCTATAGACGCCATAAAGGAACAGATTAAGTTCATTAAAGGCGTAAGTAGTTCGGAAATGTGGTGTATATTTTAATATTGATTTTATTTTTTTTAAAGGCGAGCGATTTGGATATGAAGATTCCCGGTTTACTGATCATCGACACTCCCGGCCACGAGTCCTTCAGCAATCTTCGAAGTCGCGGTTCCTCCTTGTGCGACATCGCTATTCTAGTCGTCGACATTATGCACGGGTTGGAGCCTCAAACCATCGAATCAATAAATCTGTTGAAGACAAGAAAAACTCCCTTTATCGTAGCGCTAAATAAAATCGACAGACTCTACGATTGGCAAACAATGAACCGCAAAGACGTCCGAGACATAATCAAAACCCAAGCTCCTAATACCCAAATAGAATTTGAACAAAGAACTAAAGAAGTCATAGTGCAATTCGCTGAACAAGGCTTGAATGCAGCATTGTTCTATGAAAATCCGGATTTAAGAAGTTACGTTTCTTTAGTTCCGACAAGTGCAATCACGGGTGAAGGAATGGGAAATCTTCTAGCCTTAATTGTGGAATTCTGCCAGACCAAACTGCCAAAACGTCTTATGTATTCAGATGAGTTACAAGCGACGGTGTTGGAAGTTAAAGCAATACCGGGGTTGGGTACTACCATTGATGTCATTTTGGTCAATGGGACTTTGAGGGAAGGCGATACCATGGTCTGTGCGGGCACAGACGGACCCATTGTCACCCAAATTCGGTCTTTGTTGATGCCGCAACCACTGCGAGAACTAAGGGTCAAGGTAAGTGCCTGATTTCCACCAGTATGATGCACCTAATCAACGGTATTTTTTGACGTTCAGAACGCCTATGTGGAATACAAAGAGATTAAAGCCGCTCAAGGGGTGAAAATCGCCGCAAAAGAGCTGGAAAAAGCCATCGCCGGTTTGAATCTGTTTGTGGCCCAGAAGCCCGACGAGGTGGAAATCGTGAAAGAAGAAGTCGCTCGCGAGTTGAAATCCGCCCTGTCTAAAATCAAGCTTCAAGAACGAGGTGTTTACGTCCAAGCTTCAACTTTGGGCTCCTTGGAAGCCTTGCTTGAATTCTTGCGTACCAGCAAAATTCCGGTAAGTAAACACCACATGTCTGGTTGTACACATGTAGTACTATAAATTATAGCGCGTTTTTTCTCATTCTTCGCGTCGTATGATTTTTATGGGCACTGCCACCATAGAGGTACTACAATAGAACACATCCTCGTTACACGTATCAGACAGGATGCAGATCATTGCAACCCTCATGTCGGCACTTATTAACTAAAGAGGTCACGAGTAACACTCCATTCGCTATTTTATTTCGATTTGTCTACTTTGGCTCTAGTTATCAGACAATGATGACATAACTCAACAAAAACAAGTTATTAAATTATTACGGACAAATTACATCACGGCTAGATAAAGTCCAGATAGAAAATAAATAAAACATTGTAATTATCACAATTATTAATTGATCTATGATTTGTGTATATTTTTTCCAGAGCGCTCGTAAATTATACGACTCTAAAGAACTGTTTTTTACATTTAAAAACATGTTGTAATAGTTGTTGCCATCTGTTGGTGAAACTGCGCTGAATCGAAACTACATTTATTACAATTAAACTGTGAGAATTGTCTTCATTCAGTTTTATCCAGAAATATGAATCGACCTCAACTTATACTCGATCTCGCATGTTATTCATGACTCCTTTTTCCTCCGAATTCAATAAAACGTCCCCAATTCAACCCACACACTCATTCATAGACGACCTCGACCGACAGAAGCAAATCAATGAGTACAAAGTTGCGCAGTTCATGAATGACACATTACACTGTTCCACGAAATTTTCCAAAAGTGGTTCAATTGCAATTATGCCTTAAATTAGTTACCCAGAATTGTTAAAAATCCGATCGAAAACTAGAACTTTGTATTTACTTTACGAGAGAAAAACAGGAAACCGGACGTTTTGCGTAACTTATTAATCTCAACTTTTTGGGACTTTAATCACCGGATGTTTAATAAACCACACCGAAATAGATTATCAGATTATTGCTTCGTAATGCGGTTTGCGTTTATTTTTTCTTCAAAATCGTCATGGGCAGTGGCGAAAGAAATGTCGCGGAAAAATACCGCCTGTGGGATTTTAATCTCTCCTTATGTCATCTCATTTCATGCGTTTTTCTTCTTTAAGCTTCGATTCCTTACTTCTTTGATCCTTTTCAAAGTTAATTAGACACCTCTTAATCTTTGTTGGATTCCTTCATTTTATGTGGGTGTGTCTAATATTTGCGTAAAATTTTTTGTTCGGTAGGTGCGTTTATGACCTCCGTTGTGAGTTCGGTGCATTTTGGTTTGCTGCAGGATGTGTTTACCCGAATTTTCCCCCAAATAGACACCATATGGGAGAACCATTAGAACCTGTTATAAAAAGAAACTATTCCATCCCCAGGCTCGATAACATTTTGAGATAATTAATCCAACCACGCCACTGTCCGTTCTCTTCCCAGAATCGTCCAGTAGACACCCACCGACTTCCGGTGGTAAGCCGGCGAAAGATCGAACGATCGGTTCGTCCAACGCGGCATCTCCTTATAGACAGACAGATCTCGCCGACATCGACATGCCGCCGTCCATCTGGAGGCGAAACTGACAAAAGGCCTTCGAAAAAAAAACACACACACAGTAGATATCAAACACACATGCATGGATGTTGACTATCCTTAAATGGAAAATCGCTCTCTGCTCTCGCTCATTTTAAATTCAAATCGTGGCAGATGGAACGTGAGAGATGCTCGGTGTGGGAAGAACGAGATAGATGGTTTCTAGATTTTCTACCAAACGCTATCTATTTGTTCGATTCGACAAAACCCACGCGACAATTTTGCGCAACTTTTTAAGAAACTTTTTTCGTCACGTGGAGATCAACGTCACAGCTTCACCACCTTCTCGTTGTTTATTTTTAGTTTAGTGATAATAGTGGAGTACGCGTCCGCGACCAATTATGTAATTCATCCAATTTTAGAGGAGAAATATTGACAGGAAGTGGCTTCCCAGTAAGACGACGGCATGGAGGTCTAACAGCTTCCGGTCTAGCTAATTATAGACTATGGGACATTTCTAGACAAACGAGGATATGGCAAAGAGGAAGAGCCGAATACGGACGTCCCTAAATTTATTACAAACGATCGATTTTCCGATCAGGGCGCGAACGCCCACTAGACCACGCGTAGCAGATCCAAACAATTTCTTCACGAATCAAACCCGAGATGAGGCAAAACTAGTAGCTGAGTTAGTTTGGTTCCTAATGAGTAGATCGACTATCAGCAGTAATATTTTCTTACACCGAAAGCGTGAAACCGCCCCTTTTCACTGATGAGTTACAAGGTTGAATCAAGTTATGAATATTAATGACAGATTATTAATCGACGGAAGTCGTGTGATGTTATTGTCGTCCCGGTGTCTGGAGGGTCCACAAGGCGTGCGTGATATGGCCTCCACCACGTTCATAGTTCGCGTCTTGGCACGTTCCCCGCATCCGGTAAGATGATGCTGCCGCTATAGCCACTCAATGAAAAAAAGTGCATTTTTTAATAGGAAATTAAATAAATAATAAAACAATGATTTGTATTGTGTATTGTTTGGCGGCGGGGATTATTCCGATTTCAAACACGCACGAGACAATAGTTGCGGCTAATGGATTGTAAATTGTGTTTAGGAATATGACATGGTCGTTAATGAAATCGTCGGTTTGGTTTCAGACTTTAATTAGTTGGCACTTCTTGAAAAAATAGTATTTACAACATAATGTAGCACCGGTGTGCGATCAAATCCCCCGACAATAATTTTGGTCAAACCGACCTTGTCCCATGATAACCGCGATAATTACACAGCTTAGTATAGTTTTCGAATATATTCTTGAAAGTACTGAATTGGCTCTGGTTTTATGATTTTGGCGTATTTTATATTTTTAATAATTTAGACTTTGAGTCGGCTCTTCAGAACACGAATTAAAATAAAGTGTTTATTATCATGTTAAAATTCGCTTTGTGCAGCCACGTGACCAACAAAAGTTGGAATTCTTCAAGATTTTTAGTAAATATGGGCATAAAGTTTCACTTTCTCTAGTCATTTTAGATAGATTTCCTGAGAATCTAGGAAATTATAGTGACGAACGGGAAAAGAGCTTCCACCATTCTAAAAGTGATGAAAGAATGGTCTCAGGGTACTGTAAACCCAGTTGACATATACCTAGTAAACATTTTATGGCTTAAGTCAAACCACCCTTAGAAATAAAACTGGGTGTTGTAAACTGCAGCCGACAAATTTCTAGGTAGAGGGTTGACCGATGGTTGAATAGGCGTGCGCCTATTTTTATGGTCCCCAACCGCTAGGATTAGACTACCCGGTCCTCTCATAATGTGGCCATAAAATTTACTAGATGTATGTCAACTGGGTTTACAATAGATGGGATTGTCATTTGATGGCAGATCAACCGAACGATATTAGTCTAGTGGGGTCTCTCAGATCCCAGTCAAATATTTTTGGCCTAGAATATAATTCAATACTGCAATTTGCTTGAAAATGATGTAAAATATTGTAAATTAAAGATTGTATTCAGTATTACAACGTGAAAATATGATAAACTTGCAAATCAAGAGATATCAATTTAAAAGTGAACAAACACAAAAAATGATGGATTCTAGGGATTCTATGCAAATATATTTACTTGTATAAGTCATTATCACTTAGATAATAAATTTTCCTTCCATCATTCGAAAAAAATGTCTTAAAACGGCTTTTATTTTCCAAAAACGAAAAAGTACATTTTTCATGTTAAAAAGTATTTTTTTTATAGATACAATTTATAAGAAATACACGAGTTAAAAATACGCATGTGACTCAAAAAAATTACATTTAGAGTTAGATAACAATAAAGAAAACTTTTGAAATCAGAAAGAAATAATATCGCGTTTTCCAATGCCAGAACAAAAAAGGCCGTAGTAAGAATGAGTCAAAATAAGCAGCTATAAGAGATTTGGGCTTTTTGAGTCAATTAGTTTAGAAAGTGCAACGCTCTAGACCTCTGGGTCTGTCAGGCCCCACCAGACTGCTGAAGGTTAAAAGAGATTTTTTACCTAAAAAATATACTAGACGCGCTTATAATATTTTTTTTTTTCTTTTTTCAACTTCAATGTACATTAATTGACCACTCAAACAAAACAATTTTTAATAATTTCCAAAAAAAAGATATTTAAAAATATACTTGTTATTTCTTTCTCAATTTTACCGATTTTTAGTAAAATTTGAAAACCAAGATCGAAAAAAATCAGAGCCAATCTTTCAAAGTTTCTGTCCATAGTTTCATGAATTGTTGGCATAGAAGTATTCGAAACCACTCTTACATCAAGGGCAACAAAATGATAAGGGCATATATCCGTTGCCCGTATATGTTCAGAACACACCCATAGGATCAATCGCTGAAAACTGATCGTAAATTTTGATTTCAGTACAGCGGAATTCGCATCGGCCCTGTGGTCAAGAAAGATGTGATGAAAGCATCTATCATGTTGGAACACGAAAGCCAGTAAGTTTTTTTCTTGGATAATTACCAAGCAGGATTGCATGTCATCCCGATGGCTCTTTCTAACAACCAATTTGATGGTTCGAAGAAGTCTCATTTTTCGAAAATGAACGGGTCGAAAAGTACACGACTACTGTATTAGCTTTTCTCACATACCCGTCTGTTTTCAATCCTAAGTAAATAAGATAAGAATAAAATCCGAGTTGTATGTTTATTTACATGTGTCTGGAGTGACATCTTCTGCAGCGTATGTACCAAAACAATATTATTACAGATATGCTACTATTTTGGCGTTTGACGTCAGAGTGGAGCGAGATGCCCAAGAGTTGGCCGACAGCTTAGGGGTCAAGATTTTCCAAGCTGACATCATCTACCACCTCTTCGATAAGTTCATGGCCTACAGAGAAGAACTCAAACAAAAGAAACGAGAGGAGTTCAAAAACATCGCTGTTTTTCCCTGCAAACTTAAAATTCTGCCCCAATTTGTCTTTAATTCTCGTGATCCCATCGTGGCGGGTGTCATGGTAGAGGCAGGTATCGTCAAAGAAGGCACCCCAATTTGCGTCCCGTCTAAAGAGGTACTTTTGACCTTACCACTCCGCCGTTGTTACCATTTTTTTTTCAGTTTGTAGATTTGGGCATTGTGACCAGCATCGAAATCAACCACAAGTCTGTAGAAAATGCCCGGAAAGGTCAAGAAGTGTGTATCAAAATCGAACCAATTCCCGGAGAAGCCCCTAAGATGGTAGGAAGACACTTCGAAGTGACTGATATGCTTGTCAGTAAGGTGAGTTTTTTGTTCGTGGCGCCATTCAGACTCCCCTCTATTCATTGATCAACCCCATTGCGATGACGACGATGCAGTAAGCTGCAGGGCATTCACCCGGATCAATAATGCACCGCGACGCTCTGGCCCACCGACCTGTTTATCTCAATTACCAGCATGAAACAAACGGAATGGAAGCGTCTTCCATTGTTTCGGTCACTTGAAAACTCTTTTGTTTGGATTCCAGTCGTGACTATTGAGGAGCAGAGCATCACGCTTGGTAGTTTCACACAGTTTTGCCCCATTTCAAATAATATTCGGGCAAACGACCTAAAATTGTGTTATCAGTACGGAGAGAAGGCAGTTTATCTTCGTATTCCCCGGAACATATCTGTCGGGCAACGGAACCGGACGTTGCTAGGGCCGGATGTAGGCCAGATGCGTCGTCATTGACGACCTCATCGTTTCAACCTCCAATATCCGGTCTACGGTAATCTACTTTAGATTCACTGAACTGAAAATTCAACGCGACCATGAAACGCGAAAACTACCCAAAATTTTCTGCGTAGACCAAACGATAGTTGTATTAATCCCGGATTAGCTATCAGGTAAACATAAATCATTGGTGCAGCACAACGGAAACGCTAACGGATCAAAAAATTGCACTGTGTAATTTAATACGAACGTCAATATGACCCCGGCAGCTATTATAATTAATTTTGCCGGACGTTAACATGCCATCTGAGAATTTTACGGCGACCGGATATTAGAAGAGTTTTTATGTTGGTCGGATGGACGGCGGCACGACGATTTCCAACAACAAAAAATATATTTAATTCCAGATGGTTTACCGTAAATAAGCATCTTTACGTGGACTCGGAAAATAGTTGGAGTCCGAGAAACTGACTTTTTTTTAGTACTGATGCAACTAGATTTTGCTGAAACCAACGCGGCATTTTTTCACGGAATTATGTGACTGTGTTGTACATGACGCGTGTTTAACCCTCGAATAAGCGACACGTGTAGTGTGACCTAGTCGGAGAAGAGCAATTAATGCGTCATTAGGTGAATTCCAGTGAATAATCAAAGCGAAGGGTGGGATGTCGGTAATTTCAAAGAAATACATCAATTCGTGGTAAAGATCAATATTCATGCTGAAATTTGGAATATGAAAGAATTTTCTTTATTACCAACAAGAAACAACCACAGCAACACTATAAAAAACACAGTCCACTACAGTATCTAAACCAATTAAGTTTTTGAATTAGTTTATGAAGCATTTCCCGCACTGTAGCACATTACATTTACAATGAAGTCTTTGCGGAACGATGCTCAAACCGGCTACCAAGAACGAACTACCAAGAAAATTTATTGAGGCATATAGTTAATTACTGAATACTTTTTATTCGCAAAAGGAAGCAAACGACCTATTAGTGGTAATAATTTATTGAAGTGGATATTTTGTCCAGTTTATTGAAGCAAGCTCGATTATAACTACATATCGCTAATTTAATTTATTGCTTCTGACTAAAAAGTGGACGCGATTTTACATCATTTCGAAACAATAGAGCAAATTCGTCCTGATTTATTCAAGTCACGATTATGTAAATAATCTTGGAGTTAAGTAGTGGGTGTTAATCACCCTTCACCTGAAACGACAGATTGTAAATTTCATGTTCAAACTTTCCATGTTGATACCCGTAAAAATATTGCAAAAAAAGTGTTTTCTTTTTGTTTTGTGGGTCGGGTTAGCGTTCGGTAATAAAGCTTTCTCAGGGAATTTATGGATTTGAGTAAAATTGTCAAAGGTTGACGTTGCGCAACAGTATTTACATAAACAGTGGGCGTGTTTTTCTCACTTTTTATATTTTTCAGATATCAAGACAGTCGATCGACGCCTGCAAAGACTATTTTAGAGACGACCTTCTGAAAACCGACTGGCAATTAATGGTAGAACTGAAAAAACTCTTCCAAATTTTGTAACGACCCTTCCTAATTTGCACCTACTTGATGTCATGTCTCCGCCACCTCATTAAAATCTTAACCTGCCATTTGTGTTTTAATTTAGTTATTCGTTATGGGTTCTGTATCTGGTTGAAATGAATGTATATTTATGATATAATAAAATGTATAACTGAACTTTTTTTTTTTCCAATGGACAACTGAAATTGAATTCGTGTTTACGTTTCTAGCAATTAAAGCGCCTCATTCATCCGCCTATAAAAGATTGTTTACAAAAACAATTTAACACTTAAACACATAAAAACAAATACTCCATAAAACCAACGTGTTAAAACCGCAAGGTCGCGTTACAATAAAACTCATCAGAGAAACAATAACAAGCAGTCTCGTTAAAAATAGCATAATAGTATGGGCCATAAAACTAAAATTAATTAGTTCTGTAATAGAAGACTGCTGACATTGGCTGTTTGCAAAATCCTCATCAATGAAAGTGCAAAGAACAGCGCAAGCGCCGATCTTCGATCAATGGACTTATTCACGTCTTCTATGAATGATATACTTCCGGTCATGGCAGACGCTTCATCTGCACAATTTTAACAATTACAATAACTTGAGATCTGACTCCACAACTCGATCCAATGAATATTGGAACTGTGACAAATTCCAAACAAACTGGGCTCAAATTGTACAATTTCGATTCATTCCAAGTCTCATACATAAAACGCAACATTGTAAAGCTGCAAGTCCGATCGTAAATAGCACACCTCGCATTTAGCAGTGTCACAAAAAACCTGAAATGTAAATCTTTTTGCGCGAAATTTTTGTTAAAAAACATTCGGTGGTGCCAAGTCAACACATTTTATTTTAATTCCAACATAAACTTTGTGCAAATGAAAAAGCGACCTTACGCTAGACAAGGAAAAATTGGCGTTGCGATGCTCGAAATACAAAAGCCCCATTCGTTTTGAACACGTGGAATGAAAATATTACGAATTCTACTCCTAGATTAACCAAAGAATAAGCAAAAGTTATTATTGATAATAAAAGACAGTTTGCTGCACATGAAAGAAGAGGATAAAAAACCATGGCGGCATTATTATTCATATTATTATGCATAAATCGCCGGAGCTATTTTCTAGTCACAAGCCTCGATATAAAAATATTTATCAATTCTTATATCTCCCAGAAACCCGTTCTCTGCTCTACCATAAGTATGTAATTAAAACGTAATTAACTTGTAACTTCTTCTGAATAATTGTGTTGCACGTTGAAATACTCCTTCCTGGCGATTATTTGTTTTGATTTTATTACCTACATTAATTTAAGCCTTTAAAAGGAAGAAGGTGTTTCAACGAGGCTATAACGAAGACTTTGTGTTGTATGGACGCTAATCTTTTCAATAAATCGATTGACTTATCTCCAATTCTATCCATTGTTTGCCAATATTTCACAAGAGCAGAATAATGATTTCCTGCTGAAAATTAAAACAATCTTGGCAAATTTGACGTCAACTAAAGTCTGTTTTTAGCAACGGGTCAGTGTCGCCTAAAATTACAAATCAAACTGTTTAAATTTCATGCCCACTTTGTCTGAATTCAAATTTGTGGTAAAAAATGATCATTTTCCTAAGTGCCACGCGCTACAAGAATGACTGTTCTCAAGTTCACTTGATATTTTTATACTTGAGACTATATTATATTATTTATGACCGTGTTTCTGGACGTGTAGGTTTAATAACACAAAGCGGAGGCGCCATGACAATTTAAATATTAGATCTTCAGTATATAAATACTGGAAGCGTAGAAAAAATGGTACGCACCCGAGATAAGTCCAACAGAATTCAAGTGGAGGTTGCTACCTAAAAAGTATGTCATTCGTTTCATTAATAACAAATCCATATAAATCGTTTCCATGAATGGTCCGACGCGTCATTGCCCCATTGAATTGCAAATAGAAACTTTGTCTTCTAGTTAAGTAGCGTCCTACCAAATTCGATTAAGGTGCATCCGGCGCTTTTTAATGGAATATAAATACCCATTGTTGTCAATAAATTATCTACGTGGCAAGACAGAAATTGGCAATTTACGCAGCAGGTGACGACGTTCCATGT
Source organism: Gnatocerus cornutus (assembly GCA_029298725.1). Lineage (NCBI taxonomy): Eukaryota > Metazoa > Arthropoda > Insecta > Coleoptera > Tenebrionidae > Gnatocerus > Gnatocerus cornutus. Next base: position 9,258,073 of record CM055516.1, read on the forward strand.
ACACGACTTTTTGCCCCATTTTAATTAAATTAACCTACAATATTCTGATTAATGCACCCACGCGTTCCCATTTTTTTCACCCGAATTATCGAACTACGCTTAGTGGGCGGTTTCGCAGTGGGAGCGTGGGCGAAAGGGGGTGGCCTAGACCTACGCTTTCACGGTCGTTGCCATGGTGAAACTTTCTGTCCATCCATTCGGGAAACGGGGACGCTTTGGGCAGGGTTTGCACCAGAGAGATCCTTCCTGTATGGCATTGCAGTTACCGAAATAATAATATACGAAGAATTGAAAAATTTCGAGGAAATTATGTTAAAAATGATGGATTTTGTACTGAAATATGTTGTGACGATTATCCATAAAAAGAAAAATATCAAACTACAGACTTCAGCGTGGTTTTTAACGAAATTTTACAAGCTATGGAGAAGAACAGACGCAACAACATGAATCTTCGAACCCTAGAAAACTAAAGACTCATTATTTTTGGTTGAAGTTATGTAGTTAAATTAATATAAATCGTTAGATCTTGAAGATAACTGGAGTGACGTCACTGTGGTCAGTGAATGGAGTAGTTTACATGAAGATTCAACAAACGTGACTTTTTTTTCGTGTACATGTTTATTTCACACTTTCAGTAAAAGTAAAAATTTCAAAACTCTTCACTTATCTGTATGTTTGCGATTCATTTTCCAGCAGCAGCTTATTCATCTTGTGTGTTTACAACGTTAGTTACGACGTGATGGAGTGCGAGAATAGAAAGAAGTCGATAAAAAACCTTATCTATGAACACATAAGAGGACTTTTCATAAGAAGATAGGTTATATCCGGTGGATGTCGAAACTATAATTAAGTGATAAGCTTTTTAAAACAATGCGCCTGCTTTATGAATGATGCTTTCATAAGTATATAGTTAGACAGGGATGAGTGAATTATGGTGACTTGTTTGTTTTGTTATATAGATATTAACACCATCCATGCCCATAAACAACAAATAAAAGGACCATAAAAACGGCAAGAGAATTTCACAATGTGCCAAACACTTTAGATCCGCAGGAAAAAAGGACCTTTCATAAGACCTCTGACGCAGGTATTGCCAAAAGTACTTTATTCAATTGAAGAATTTACGTCTTTCCGTGGGCACGTCTGAAAAGGCGCAATGAAATAAAATGTGATGACGCCAAAGTGAAAACGAATGAGAAATTTTCCATACGTGCCGGTTAATTCAGGATGTGTCGGTTAATTCAGGATGTCCCGGCAGGTACTGTGTTTACTGGTTAAATTTGAAAAAATGAAATTACTTGAGATGGATTCTGCAAGTCGCTCATTAAAAATGGTCCGTTTCGTTGGTTTGATGGTACATATTACCTTATTAAATTAAAAACCATTTCATTTACAAATTATAAATTAATTGCGATCTGTCTGCTAAAGTTGTTTACTGTGGAATAACCTACGCGAATAACGTTGGTTTTTAAATTTTTATGGCCCAGACTTCCGTTCTACGATGACGGTGTTGTGGGGGCGGACGTTTTAATATGTTTTTAAATTGATTCTTTATGTTGAGTCTGTGCCAAATATTGCAACGAAATTAAATTATGTAAAAATACGTAAATTAGTTTCGACTTTGAATGAAAACCCTTCTGGATACGACCCTTTTTCCTTCGATAGCATGAATGAACGTTCGAAAAATAAATTATTCTTACCATGTATGCAAATGTGAAATAAAATCTCTCGTCATTGAATTTTAATGCAAAATGGTTTTATAGTCTGGAAGTGTATAATTATAGGAGAATTTACGTTGAAGTTTTTTATTTGGTATTGAACTGGTTCTGGAATTGGGTTGTATTTCATTCTATCTGTAATTTATGAGACGGTGTATTTGTTACTGCAAATTGCGAAAACTTAGCTTGGCTTTACTCGTTATGGCTCTCAAACCTGTTAAGGTTTTGCTTATTTTGCCTACACCCGTGGTGAACAATATGGTGGAAAATAACGAAGTTTTGCTGGTCACAGGCTGCTTCAATAAGATAAAATGAGAAACGTGGCGACTTTTTCAAAAAATAAGGGACACTCAGTCAGCAATTTCTTGTAAATGTATGGTAGACTATCTTCTATCTGGATAGAAGAGATGTTTTTCCGAAGAAAAATTGACGATTTCTTGGGAGATTCAAAGATTAGGCTATTTTATCTCGCTGCTTTTTTGGCAACTAGTTGGTCTTTTTTGGTCTAAGTTTCTGGTCAAGATGAAGAGTAATAAAGCGTTGCTATACAGATTAGGCTTGGGCGGCAATGTCTTTGATGTTCTCCGCCAGAAGTTTGGCATTTTTCATTGATTTTTATGCTGTTTGGCTTGGTGCTCTTCTTGAAAGAGTTTCTGGTTTGGAAGGTCTTCCTGTAGTGTATACGAGATTTTTTGCGTTTCTTGGGGGGTCCATTCATATACGAAAACACCGTCGCATTGAATGAAAGTGCGTGTCCATGTGTCAGGGGTGCACACGCATAGGTTCCGGTGCAGATGTTTGGGCACTTCCGGTAGAGTAGGTCGCGGTGAAGTGTGCAGATGCGAATTCTCACTCATTCATCGTTTTGTCAGGCGTTCTAATTCCGTATATGTATGCAGCGAGGTTGTTTTGGTGGATGAATGAATGGCGCGTTGTTCGCGGCGTGGGGGCCGGGGGGCGCCGCCGAGGCGAGGCCTGCGCATGCTCTATCCAAGCTTCGAGCCCGCTTCTCGCAGAATGTCCAAGGTTTCGAGCGACTGAACAAGTCCGCGTGGAATCGGTCGATTTCCAGTGAAGTGTGTTCAAGTTTGCAGTGCCCGAAGGATCAGTGGCGGTGTCGGGTGAAACAAGTGTGCCGTCCCTGCCAGCCGCTCCCGGGATCGTCTTCCGCGGCTCTTCCGTTGGCCGACATGGCCGCCGTTTAGCGCGCCTCTGTTCGGTGCGCAACAGGCCGCCCCCAGTGCAGTGAGTGCCACCCCCGTGCAGCGTGAAGTGCAGTTTGGTGCCGCCGCCCCAGACACGCGGCTTGCCTCGAGCGGGATCACTACTCGGACGCAAAATAACCGAGGTAAGTGGCCCTTATTTATATTTATCTCCTCATGTTGGCACCACTCTGGTAAACAACTCGTTTCTCCGTTCCGTCACCCGGGATGCATCGGACTTCGATGACCCATCGCGGAAACTCCGGCTCTCTTTCCAATCGATACGACATTCCTCCGGAGCCCGGACCACTCCGGTGCACGCGATTCCCATTCACACGCTTTCGCACAACATCTCAACACCCAAAAATTTACTTCTCTAAATTAAACCCCCTTTTTCCCTCATTTCTGAAAACCAAAAACAAATCTTCCTATGATTGGTCAGATGAAAAGATCCAAGAGACCTAAATTGGAGCTCCCATTGATTCGAGAAGAAACGGTTCAATTTTCATGCAAATTACAACCAATATTCGTACTTTGTCCAGTACGAATCACTTATGAAAACAACCCAATCTTTCTGTTCAATTATATCGAAGAAAATCGACCCGAAAACCTGAAAAGATGCAAGAAATGTTATTTTTTACTCACCATCTGGCTCATATGGTGAACATACTTCGAATTAATTGTAATTAGATCGTTTACATTCGATCTCGAGTATTTTAACGTCATTGGAAATGAACCTTTCTTGATATAGCCATACAATTTATTCTTTCCTGTTACAAAATGATGTATTATGTATTTAGCTAGTAAATATAATTCCTAAAATTACAGGGACCAATTTATTTGTTAAACAATAAGAATTGTTCTCAAAGGATTGTTTAAAATTTATGAATGAAGTTTTCAAGGTCCCGCATTAATGAATTTTTTATTACCTGCAATTATTAAGTAGACACATTTCGCTAAAAATCAGTTTGATAATTTAAATCTTGTCAAGTCCGATCTTTCTTTATAATCAATTTTTGATCGATAATAAATGAAGTTAATTTGAAGCTGTATTTTTTTACGTAACAGCTTCACTTTTCCTTGCATGTATTGAAATTTTTCTGTTCCTGTTGATCTCAGCCATAAAAATTTGATGAATTTGCTGGTGCTAATAAAAGATTCCACCCCGGTGTAATTTTTGTCAATTTGCATCCGCCATCGAAATGAATGAACCAATCAATCGATTTTAATGGAATTGCCCTCGTTCTGAGACTACTACATCCCACAGCAGCTGTGAATTTTTTTAATAGGCTTGTGGATTTTGAGGGGGAAAATTTCAAAACCAGTGCATTTCTAGTGGTCAATCCAATTCTAAATTTCCTCGGCTGGAATGTGATCATTGCCTTATACGGAGCGAAATTACGAACAGTCATTGCTATTGCTCTTTTACATTGTGATTTCTTGGTACTCCATTTTTTGATCCGTTTGGCATCCATAATCACGTTATAATTAGTGAGGAAATCCAAGCAAGTTTCCTCGAGGCCCTCAAAACGCAAATGGTTTTCTTTCACGCTCGAGGCTCTCATGTTGAAATCCTTCACTTACAGTTACAATTCGGTGAAATCTTCAAGGTTTTTGGCATGTGTTCCGACTATGTTGGTGTTCTTCAACGACAATCAGCACTTTGTTAACGCGATGACAGGAATTCGGGTATAGAGATGTGATAAATTGCCGAGGGTTTTTGGTATGGTTTCGAATTTAGTAGGTATGGCGTTTAACATGGAATTTTTCAAGCGATACATTCTTTCTTGACACCAGAAATAAACAATGTCCGCTATATTAATAAATATATCACTCGTGAAATTTGTTGCCTCGAGCTCCGATCGTCCGCATTCATCTTTCCATGGATAATTGTAGGAAAAGTGAGAAAATCAGGGAGGTTTCAGAGGGAGCGTTGTGGTGGTCGGGGAAAGAGCCTCAGTTGTATTCATTGAGCGCTGTGTATTTCATTGAGCCACCGAAGTTCGTTCACCCGAGCCCGCAGCAAAAACTCAATATTAAATAGTCTGTTTCCGTTCACTAGGGGAACTTTTTCTCAAAGATATGTTTTCCTATCGTTATTTTTAGATTCCGTTGTGTTGATGAAACACAAACAAGTTTTATTATCTTTTATACCATCTTTGACACATATCACTATCCCGAATAATTTTATTGGACAAGGAAATATGATCCGTGTCCACGTAGAAAACTTATTTCATGCGAGCTCGGATTTATTACAGGGTAATACGAGCACGGATGGAATCCAGCCAAAATACCATATTTTTGCAGCGACACGTGCCATTTGAAAAACGGTAATGTCGCAAGGGTTCGACCAACGACGACCAACGCAATTGACTTCTATTAAAAAGCAGCCAGAGATTATTAAACCAGAATTCATTATTAAAAACGGCCATGGCTTTGCTCATTAAACTCTTCACACAAGTTATTTATGGCGAAAATGTGCTAAATTTTAATTGTTCCCTGGCTTGAAAGGTAATTTAACATCATCAAGGCTTCTGCCGAAAAGTTATGGGAACCATGGACGGCATTCCAGTCTGTTTACAAGAAGGTTCCAAAAAAATCATTTTTGTAATCCAGTTCTATTGATAGTACGTTCACGAACTTATTTTTTGAAACTCCACAGAACAAGGCTCGCGAGATTTCATAGAAGAAAAACAAGTTTATAATGAAAATTCAATTACAATAAATCTGAAATGATAAACTTAAGCTTTCATTTAATGCATAATTTATAGATATTTCAAGTATAGCATACTCTATTAATTTTGTATTTCCAGACTACAATGACGATAAATGCATAGTTTTAATAAGATAATAAAATAATAAATAATAAGAATAACGGTAATGAAGTGTTTGCCAATTTCCTGCTTCCAACACAAACCACACCAGTTTCGCTTTTATTGTTTCTTATAATAGAGAAAAAGTCGGCAATGGTAACAAAGTAAATATTACAAAATTAACCAGCAGAATGAATGTTTTGTTCGTTTCTTCTTCATTTTGGCCCCGAAGCCTTCAGCTGAAAAATGTTTGACTATTGTACTTGGAGTGTATCGCGATCGAATACCATCCGACACAAATTTTTGTAAAGATAGTTCAAATGTTATCGGTCTCATGAACTGGTGTAAACATTTATGATATTTTTGACGAAAAGCGATTTCATATCCCTTCGTATCAGTACTGTGAGTGTATAACGGCAACGGCGGACATCCTACTTACTTGTAATAGACTGTTTCCCGGGAATTATATCTGCCATCTCGCCTAAGTATCCATGCACGTACACATTGAATCGCTAAATTACTATATTTACAACAAACTTGCGTTTTGTCGACGAAAAAGCTACATCTAGTCTTGGAAAACTTTGTTAGAAACGAAGAAGCGGCTCACTAATCCGGTAGGCATCAAGTGTTGAGAGTTTCCGGTCATTCAGGGATGTAGATGGAAACATCTTCCTGCCTTCTAGGCTAACTATAAGGCCACATCCGGACCTGACATCCTTATAAGGTTTCCGGTGGCCTTTTACGCACCAACCCGTCGCAGCCACATAAACGCATTTGCATAACACATTTACAGGAAACGTAGACGACGTTTCCCCTTTTCGAAGAACAAATCACCACAATTAAATACGAGGAGTGAGATATTCCGGCGAAACGCCGAACGCGATGTGGGGACACAAAAATGCGGCCCGACACTTCTAGAGTTCGTGTCTTAATTTTTGGCGACAAATTATTGATTCTGACATTTGAGGTTGTAAGCTGAGAGTTAAAAGAAGACAAGCGAATTTTAGAATGTATGAAATTCTGAACTAGAGACCTTAAAATTCTAAAAATTGCAAAATCTGAACCGTGAAATTTTGAAAAGCTCGATAAAGTAAAACTAGAACACATTTATCTTTGGAATTTTCTACATAAATCTAGAATAGTAATTTTAACGACTGTCAAAGCTAAAGCCGGAAATTTGAATCTTTAATAAAAATTCCTGAAGCTGAAATGCATCGGTGTTGTGTAAAAAATGACCAGAACATTGCTCTCTAATTAGTGGTGGTATAATTTTTGCAGTCATGATAATCGCAGCAGAAAATGTCTCGCCGCTGCAATAAACGATTAAAAGAATAAGAAATTTCGTGGAAGAAAGCCAGCAAGCGAATAAACCACCATTCCACATAACAAATAAAGATATGTTGGAGCTATAAAAGGTAGACATTACTTGTTTATTTAAGTTTTTTTCGAGTAAAGATATGTTTCAGACCGATTAAGAATTTTATGCAAATATACACTCGGAAAATAAGCGTTGAAAGTGATTCGTTTACACAGTATATCAGCGGATCGGCCTACATTTTTTTATTTATTTTTCAACAAATGAGAAAAACTTGACGGCTTTTCGAGATAATAAAATGAACGTTTTGAAAGCTTGTTGATCGTGACATATCTTGGTTTTTTAAATGCAAACATGGAATTTTCTCTGGCTGCGATCCACTCACAAGGCTCTTATATTCTGGAGATGACAGTCGAATGACGCTTTGATAAAAATGCTGACATCTGCATTGATATAACAAAAGGACCCTCTATCTACTCCTTGAATGGCGTATCTTCCCTTTTATAAAGTTTATGTACGTTTGCACCCACGTGCACCTCGGGCTGGTTTAATTTTCATTCTAATGACACGTCCTACGGAAGATTATGGAGAGAGAAAGAGATGTTAATATCGAACATGACTCCACATCGCTTAAAGAGTTCATGCTTTATTACATATGGTTTTGCATTTATAAAGAACGCACACATGTTCCGTGGTGTTTTTTTTACGATAATTTGCATATAAAATGGTCTTTCACTGTTGAATTTTGAGCGAAGATTTGAAGAAGCGAGTCAGAGACACGAGCATGTTGTGGAGTCCTCGGCATATCCTGCCCCCACCCATCAGCTTCCTGTCCTTCAGGCGACGACAAAGCAGGATAGGTGTATCGTCGGCACCGCTTCTTGCACCAGAGAACGTTGACTTATTATATTCTTACTGCATAAACATATCGAAATACGTGGATGTAGAATTGCGCCATATAAATCTCGCTCAGAACGAAAAACTCGCAATCCTAGAATCGAGAAACTGTGTTCGAAATGCAAAGCACCGATCTAAATTTGTAAGATGTATAAATAGTCATCCACCGGATATTTGAAGTACGTCTTCGACAACGTCACACTCCGAAAACAAACTAAAAATATGCTTTTCCTTCACATTTTCCAACATTAATTATAAAATTTCCTGTACATTCGGATCAGCGTGGACACCAACGCAGTTCGATGCGAAATTAGAAAGTGAGAGAATAGTTCGAGTTATATAAAAGAATTTTGCTTCATTCATAACCGTTTGCTAGCAACCAGCTTTCCTATATTTGAAACGCCTCGCTTCTGCTACACCCATTTTCTTATTGCTCCATTGAATATTGAAATATGCTAAGCTATTGGTCTACATACCTTCTGGGGATTTTTACATTCTTTACGGCTCCGTAAACAATTTTATATAAATATTCAAATCAACGTGAATTAACATGCAACAGTTCCCCATTTTTTTTTTTCATTCAACTAACTAATAACAGATCAAATCTATTGTAACACAATACAGTGTATTCTGTGCAATTACAACCAACTAGTCATTATATCGCTACTTTATTACAACGAGTAAATCTTCACGTCCATAAATACTGTGATTGCTTTAATCTTCCTCTTTTTATTAAATAATCCTCCGATCAAAACACGTATTATAAAGGAAATTGCCAATCAACCTTCTAACGGTGATGGGTGAGTTGGAAAACGGGGCACAGCTTTGTCGACATGTTGAAATAAATAATTATTACCGACGTATTGCTAGAAATTGGAAGGTAAAAGACATTCTACAATGAACAATAAAGAATCGTTCAAGACGTTACTTTAAACGGATAAAATGAAATATCTTTGCATATTAAGTAATAGCAATAAATAATAAAAAACCATTAGCCACACCTGACCACGGACAAAATTATGTTAGCACTCTATAAATTTTATCTAGAGCACGATAATAAATGATTCCTCAATTTATCATGTTTGTGTAATTAATTCAGTGACTGGAATTTTAGGTTCTGTGGATGGTAAAAAAGACAAGATTTAGAGGAGCAAGGCTAAAAATCCGTTACTGTGCTTTGGGATCTGTTATTTAGCCTTTTATCTTTGGCCACATTTCGAAAAGTCTTCGGTGCTCTCATAGCATCATGTGAAAGTCAAAAATGACAGTAATACCAACTTGCAAAAATGATCATTTGGAAAAATTAAACACTTTTTGTCAGATGCATGTCAATTACGTCAAAGAAACGAGGAGACTTGAGCGCCTGCTTCGACGCCTTTTAATTCGATCATAAAAATGTTTCAGAAGTTTCGAAATTTCTTCTTGGAGCTTGCCGCCTTCCCCACATTTTGACTGTGGCCTTCGCCAGTTGGCGCCTATTTACTTTCATCTAAATAAGGCTAATAAAATTAAGGTCGCGCCAGAATTTTGATTTATGATATCGCAAAAAATAATGACTACGTTAAATTGTGAAAAACCTCGTCGAGTACATCGAATAATTTAAAGCAATGTATCAATGTTATTCATAATTTTTTTCATCCATATCTGCCAGCGTTGTTGACCCTAGGAATTTCTCGATAAGATTTTAAACGTACGAGAAAATAATATTAACATAATGATAGCAGGCATTAAATGCCAAGAGAGCGTTGCGTTAGTTGGTGTGTCGAAAACTCTTGAAATTTTTTTCATAAAAAGTTTGTTGTTGTTTTCGCGTATAATCTAACGATTAACGATATGTCCATTCAGCGTGTTTGCTCATTGATCTATTTGGAGAAAATGGAAATAGCATAGAGAAGCGATTGTTTGCTCGGGCCCGGATATTTTTTCGACACAGATAACCTCACATAGATTATTTCATTTCACGATAAACACGTATTATAAAATGCGATAGCGTTTTTAACAACACGTTATTTTTAGGATGGTGAATATAATCGGGACTCTTTGCTCCTGTGAAATGTCCCCTGGCGAGCTTCTACGGAGGAAATGACGTAGTTGCTTCCATCGCAGCGATGTGTAATTATACTGGTCTGGGGACACGGCCCCCTTGTCTTCCCAACATATGTAATTGATACGGTTATCTCACAGACACGCTATTTTTATGAAATGCAACTTTCGAACCAAATCTGAGGTGGATCGGTCGGTAAAACTCTTTTTTACGAAAAATGCCGTCAAAGTCTTTGTAAAAACATAATTAGAGATGTGTTTGAGATAAGACTTTCCAAGAATAAGCACATGGCGAAAATACTGCTGCTGTAGTCGGATTAAATCACCACGATGCTTACTTGGTCAATTCGAACAGTCAAAACAACTGATTATCAATTAATTTATTCGTTTAAATAACCCAAAACCATTTTCCAATTCGAGGATGTTTCTAAGAAGTGAACCAATTTTTCCAGGAGATGGAGTCATATTATTATTGTTGTTTCTTATCGTCTTTACATTGTAGAAGCTACCAAATTGCCAAAGCGAATAGCTTCTGAAAAGGTACCACGGAAAAAATAGGTAAATTCCAAATGGATTATCAAAAATTATTATCATAAGATACAGAGATAAGAAAACCACATAGGTAATGCCTAAATTTAGAAAAGTCGATGCAAGTAGCCTCTTAATAACGTAGAAATCAAACCCTTTTGTCGATTTCTTAAAAAGTCCTGATTTTGATGATACCATGACAGGATTCATATTCGGATTTGACCGATTAAACTACTATTAGTGTGATATATTGGTTTATTGAGATTCATTGTACTCGCCCTAAAAATAGGTACAACTTAAATCTACTTAATCTCTTTGAATTGATAACAATTAATTTCGAAGTTGAATGAACGGGGAAATGAAAGTATGGTTTATGTATTGTGCCACATTTGGAGCATGAAAAAGTTGTGGTACTTTTTAACAATTAGGCCCAAGTTCACAATTTTGCAAAGATTCGCGGTTGTGAACCTCTATAATTTGTGGTTCATTTAGAAAATAGAGATCGGAGCGTGGACGAGCTCGTGGTACTTTGCGAAAAAATTTTGCAAATCTTTCTTTTTGTTGAGATACCTTGTTTGGGAAGCCCCAAAGGAAGTGAGTTAAATGCCATCGTCGACATTGACAATTTTGAACAGAGTATCACAGTGAAGTACCGTTTCACGAGATCGAAGTTGGTTTGAGGTGCGATTAAAGATGGGAGAGGGCCACATTCTTTCCACGGTTTTGTTTGAATCCGGGATAATGGCCTGAAATAATTGCACAAAAAAGTAGGAAATTCCAACGTACGCATACCACAGCCTCTAATTTTAATTCTTTTGTGTATTTTGGAGCAATTTGTGATGCTCATCTCGTCATTTCTGCCATTTAAGTAGGAATTAATTGATCATTGTATTCAGTGTAACATTAGACTACTAATTAAGATACCATATTACTTATCACATCCTCTGTGCACGTGAAAAATATATTTATCTCCACGTAACTTCCTGTCTGTTCATAAACAAGGTTTTCGCTCACAAAAGTGTATTTGTACCAATTAATGGTCTTAATGCGCGGAAATGGCGGAAAGGAAGTGGTTATCGTCATTTTTTCGAATAGATATGGCTGTATCGCAGTGTAGGAATTTCTTAATAATTCGTGGGCAGTGTCCAAGCTCGTTATTTTTGCTCCATTCAAAAGCCAGTAAAGAATTTGTTGTTATGTAGCGTAGGTGAATATTGTTTCCGATAGTTAAAAATTCCAAACGTGCCCACCTTTATCTCATTTTACCCGCGGCATTGTACCCGATTTCCCTCCCCTCGCCCGGATTTGTGGCTGCGTAGCTCGGTAGCCCGACTGGTAGGCAACAGGTCAATGCTTTCCATCTCTTTCCCACACGACCGTCCTTTGGGATCTCTCTCTAAAACATCTGCTGCGATCTCTTTCCTTCTTAACAACGCGCAGACTTTCTCACTTCCACTCGTGCCTACCATATGGGTTACAGGGACACCACTAAAGCCCCCTTCACCTTTTCAGAATGACACTCGGATAATTACTTTAATTAAAGAATGGGAATTGTTGATGTCATCTCATTAACCAAGTTTTCCTTGAATTCGTTCCGATCAATTTTGAGAATGCGGAGATGGAAGAACAGAATTTGCTCTTCTTATCTTATCTTATATTTACGGTCTTCATGAAATCGCGAAGATACACGCGTCGGGTGAGATGATTTTGGAAAACATTGCTCAAGTGATCTTTTTTTGTTGATCGTGCAAGATTTGACACTCCAAAATAAATAAATTTGTGATAGGAATTACGTACCACGCAAAATAAGTGATTTTGAAATAACACAACTCGTGGAAATCTGGTGTAAAGTCCAGTTTCCCCTAACATATTGATATCGAGATCTTTTTTATATTTCTGCGTCGACTGATAGTCAAAGCAGTTTTCGAATTTCATTAATTTGAAGGTTGAACATTTGTTTTCTCCTAAATCTCTGAAAGTAGGCACTTTTGGCTCGTCTTCTGACTAGAATTTTTGTCTTTTTAAGTTTGACCACGATCAACACAAGCTGGCTTTCTGCAGCTGCACATTCTTCGCTGTTTATTCCAAAGCAGACCAAGACATCGAAACGGCCCTGATATTTACTGAAAGAAAAACATCAAACGTGTTAATTCGGCAAATAAATATGTACAAAGTGCAAAAACACCGGCGGCGGCAGCCGCTAATGTTTCCATACTCTTTAATTCCTGCATTCTTCAGTCCTGAAATCTTTAATTCATATTCTAATCAGCTCGTAAAAGAAGGCAAGCTGCGGAACGGATGGCATTTTGGTTTCAAAATGTATCTAAAAACGTCTGTTTGTTGCAGAACAAAACTGGAAGCCCAGGGCTGCTTCGAGACTAGGCCGAGGACGTTACATCAGGCATGTGAAGAAGGTAATTTTTTCGCATACGTGAAAGGGGCTTTAGGCCGGCACGTTCGTTGCAAGCATGTCATCTTTGTTTGTCGGTTGTCCTCGTCTCCAAATGGTCGCGGGCCGTATTTCGGTGTCGAATGTAGGTGCCATATCAAGGATGTTGAGGTGAATAGCTCCGAAGCCAGCTCTGCGTGCTGTGCACCTCATGGAACTTTAAACGTAGGTGTTTCCAACGTTTTTTAAACGTCGCTCCAACGGTTTTGGCGGAATTTGCCACGAACCATTGCAAGCAAAATTCGGGCTTCCTAGAACGCCCTTAGAAAGACACAACAAAAGCTTTGAGTGCTTTTTCCTGCCTGCTTTTGTGCGTTAAGTGGATCGGTACAGAAAGCCACGTTCATAATTTTTTAAAATAACAAACACATTTCCGGTGCATTTCACGAAATGTGCTTCGTAGACAATCAAACGACGTTCCCATGACTATGTGATACGGTAAGTCGATATTTCCGCGATTTTATGGGAAAATTATAACACCGTCTCCCAATATTTCTTTGATCTCCACTTTTAAGTTAACACTGTTTATGCGTTCCTCCAAACAAAAATAGTACAAAAATGTGGCGAGTTTTGTTAACCAGATGGCGAGCTCCACTAAACATTCCGAGATTTTGTAACTTTCGACGAAAAATACATTTTGCTACAACTCCAATCAACGCCAACATTGGTCCCCGATTGTCTAATCGAAACACCACTTCCAGTTAACGAAGCGTGACCATCCTCAGGTGTTCACCATAATCATAAACTTGGACAAAGGTTAAAAAATAAACAATAAAGTTTAATGTGGTTGTCGTCGTTCTCTTGAAAAACCGTTTCGTGTTTGTTATTTCATCTGGTAGGAATTGTTTGCGTTCAATATCAACGGAACTATTTGAAGCATAATTTCATTGCCACATCGAACAGTTTCCATAATTGAGCGAGGTTACAAGAGAACTGTTCTAGAAACGCTCTTCACTAGCGTCAATGTTAAGCAACAGAATGGGAATAAATGATGCAGAAATTGGTGCTCGTTATGTCACAGAGACAGATTTATCGGTATTGTGCCATTTTTTAGAAGAGTAGTCAGACAGTTTTTAATACCGAGCTAAAATTAAGACGGTGCATCGCATACCTACTACCATTCAAAAATTCCGTTTGTCCTTGTTAAAATATTATTTGCACTTAACGGTGCATTTGTAACAATTTCGTGGTTAATGATCTGTCGGATTCTTGTCTTCTTGTCAAAAAATGAACTCACGGTTCCAAGAAGTCTACTATCGATTACGCAACACTCGAATTTTTTCAACCAGTGTTAACTTATTGGTTGTGTAGGTTCCACCACGTGCCTTGACCATCTCCAGCAAGCAAGCATCTGAATTACACATAAAACTTAACGATCCGGATCAATTTATATCGCAGTCCCAGCTAAATTATCGAAAAATGTAAATGAGACAGAAAAGGGACAAAGCGACACCTCGATGTCTCACTAATTTGCATTTTACTACAGATTTGATCCATGGGTGACACTTTTCTATCGAATGGTATGAATCTTTGCGGCCCATATCGATTTCCCGCGCTGCGTTGACCAAATGGTCGACGATTCTGCGAAGGAAGAGGTTGGCAACAATGCGCGGTGGGAGTGAGTTCATAACACAATCGGTTTTCGCAGAATCGCCGCAGGATCACACCCTTACTAATTAGTAGGAGTAAACGTAAAGGAGCAGGAATATTGCATTACGTTGCGTCATGTATAGTTTTGGCTTTATGTATACGTCCGGTGTTGAAGAGTCGTCTAATGTTTTCAGGTTGACTGTACATACGGCCTCTGGAAGGTCGGCAGAACGGTGTGGGTCGCGGGAGGGGACACTCAATTGTAAAAGTCACTGACCACGTTCATATGAGAACCGTGATGCCGGCTACAACATTCGTAACGTGTACGATTCGAAAATATACCCATCATGAATACAAAGGGAAAAAGACTTTGGCTTTATGGAAAGCCATAAAATCCAACCGAATTCCGCAAAAACTGGTTTGGAATTCGGGAGCCGTAGAAACGTGGCCAAGCTTTTGGGCCAGCTGCTCCTAAGCACAGTAGCCGTCAGCGGAAATGAAAGACGAAGTTGTCCACTTGGGTCTGGTCCGCGCCCCTTGGACCACTGACTGGGTCTGTATAGGGTTTCTCAACCCATTCACGCGGGCAGATGGTAATTTCGGCGGCCACTTAAGATGACCTTAAAAATAACTTATGGGTTGGCTTCGAACGCTCGCCTCAGATTCCTTTAAGCTGCGTGTACACTACACAAATCTAGAACAGCCAACACTGACTTGAGCTGTTAATGAATTTCCACCAAAAAGAAAATTAAATTCTTAGGAATCTCCAAGTCCCTCTGGCTAGTCATTAATCATTTTATTACTCTTGAATTCCACATACATTATCTATAATCGAACAAAATGGCTCAACATATTCTTCATTCTCTTGTCTATTAAGTTTTACAGTTTGACTAGCCAAGGGCGGAGCAGTATGTGGCGGCCATCTTCTTAAAATGGCGGCTTGGCGCCGTGCACGCGCGCCTTAACGCCTGCCAGCAATTCCGACCCATGTGATGGTATCGTTGAAATTTCTCGAAATTGCTTTCTACGCTGCCAATTTCTTCGAATTTGTTGGGTCGTTATCAAGGTTATTTGGTTGTTTACGACGCAACCTGACAAAAACGCGAACCGTTCTTGGAAGGAAAGTGTGATGCGTGCATTATTTCGCGTATCCGCATCGATCGCTTTTTTGTGTTGGCATTTTCGAGTCAATCGTCGCAGATTATCAGAATTTTCTCATTTCGTGGCCCATTGTACTCAATCTTGAGATAAAAATGAGGTTTGTAAATATTGAATATCCGACGGGTAAATTCCATACGTAAGTAAATAAAATTAAAATTTCAGACTTTGTTTATTATACAACTGAATAATTATTTCTACGACATTATCGTAACACTATCTATATTTCGAAACGTCACTTCCGTTTGTGTAACTCATTGAGGAATTTTGGAAGTTTTTGCGAAATCGATCCCGAATTAAAGCGTAATTCCGCCGAAAAAATTGGCTAGAGCATGAATAGCATCCCGGTGCCGTATTTAGCGCCATAACAAATCTTTATCTATTTATATCGTAACCTAAAATTAAGAAAGTTTTGCTCTGAATAGTAAACATCGCCCCCTGTGGTTTCCGGCCTCCAAGAGCCGTCATTATCGCCGCTCTTAAAATAATAGGGCATTTGTCCTTTTTGACCCCGATTCTGAGCTGTCGGATCGCTAATTATTATTATCATCATAGGCGATTGCTTCCGATTTCGCCCGATGCGTTTTCATTCATGATTTTCTTCCGTAATTCTACTAGCAATAATTCAAGCGAGACTATTTCGTTGTCAAAAATTGTGTTTACCAGCCATGCTTCCTGTTGACGAGTTTATTGAAGCGTATTCAAGACCTTTCGAGAAAAAAGACACAGCCTCTTCTCGAAGCGTTCAAGCGAAAGGTAAGATGCGTCGAAAAAATTGTTTGTCATCGGTTTAGTTGTTCCAAAACACTTACAACTCTTGCACCAGTTGTAATTACCAAACAGGTGTCGATCGACCGAGTAATCTCATTTAAAATTTACTACAGGATGCTGACACTCGAATTTTATCATATTTTTAATATAGGTATTTCGAGACATTCATCTATTATTTATGATTATTACTTTCATATTACCCTTTCTTCTTCGACAAAGTAATTAGTAAGTCATTACATAACTCAACTACTCACTATTCGGAACGTGGCCATTTCGGCGAATCGCTACAATCACACCGGAAACGGAAATTCTCCTATTATTTTCAGCGAAACTAATCCGGAAGTAATAAAGGTATAAACGCTCCCGACGCATCTATTCACTAAAAACAGCTGGCGGCATTTAAAACATTTTACGGGCGAATACATAAATCACCAGAGGTGGATATCTCCAAGATCGTAAACAAAATCCCCGGTTTCGAGATTATAAATCTGGCCGTTCCAATTAGCACAGATAACGGTTCTAGATAAAAAGAGGCGCATTGATTTTTAAAACTCGGCATTACCTACCTACCCTTGAACTCCATAGAACGGAAATACATCATCAAATTATTACGCACTCGTAAGATAATAATTATTTCGAAATGAAGGAAAACTACAGTGCACGATGGATGCACCGAGTGGTTTACCTTATCAATGCTTATCAATATCATCAAGCAAATAAGGAATTAACTTATCCCAAAGCATCTGGGTGATAGCAATAAATCGATTAGTATAATGGTACTAATTCTTAAATTATGAGCGACCTGTGCGGATTTGCGCCACAGATTTAGAAATAAGCTATTTTAAATAAATTTTATTGTTATTTTTGAATGTTCAGTGGTTACTGTGTCCACTTTGGCTTCGATGACCAGAAGTACTAATCCTGGATTTATATTGCCCAATGATAAATGGCCCAGTTTTTGTCTTCTTCATGCTCCACTGAACTCTATTATTATAACAGCCTAATAACTCAAAGAAATACTCTTCATAATATATTACCTTCATTCTTATAAGTCAAGGCGTTTTCAGATTGTTACAGTGCATTTATGGTTAGGTAACTGAAACACTAAAATCTGTTTTTTATTTTGCAGGCGCCTCCACCAAAATTGTACAATGCCCAATGATTTTAACTACAAAATAATACTCCATAATTTATGTACTTGTTTCAATTTATTTAAAAATTTTAAGAAGGGTCAGAACAAATCGGCAGAAAAAATGAAAAAAAAACTTAAAAACACTTCCACAAAAATGATGTGCTCCGAGTGTTTTTTTCTTTCTATTAGAAAAACTTCAATGAATTTGTTCTTATGATTGTATTATAATTGCAAATGAATAATTAAATGAATTGTTCATCAATTAGCTTGTGGTAATTCCCACAACCCACGAGTCCCTGAGTTTCTTATAAAATATTTTCGTTTGAAACGAAGCGTTTATTTTATTTTCGATTCTGTGAAAAATGTGTTTCTATTACAGTTCGTGATGAAAATAGGAAGGCGGTGTTTAAGAATTATGTAACAATGTATCTAATGTAATCCATACGTGTAGACCATATGACTTGTATTGTGAAATGTTGTTGTAAGTCGAAAATAATTCAACTTGAGTGCTCGTGGTCCACCCACTCTTTTGGGACTGATAATTTGGTAAAGACCAGCTTTTGTGTCAAATCGATGGCAGTATTGGTTTTGATCTGGGTTGATCTTGCTGTTGATTGATCAGTTTTGGTTGTATTTTTGGTAAAATGGGTACAAAGGTGTTCGGGATGAATGGGGAAAGCGCCATGGAGCGAAAGCGCATTGCGCTCGCGAATTGTTCACTCGTTTCCTTGAATGTACGCTGTTTCATTCATGATGGCTGCCTCCCATTCATAAAAAGCCGGCGTTCGTTTTGCGGGTCGTCCGCTTGGCGCGCCACTGTCGCCCCTGCTGTCTCACCGACCCGCGCTGCCTCAGTGTTCCTCGATATGTTGTTGCGAGTTGTTGTGTTGCAAGCAAGTGGTGCTTTCGTCCCATCGTAGTCTCGAAATTGAATCCCGTTGTTCCACGATGCCGCATGGAGAAAATCGCGGCGTCCCAGCGCCATCCAGAACTCCAGGTCGTCCCCATTTCCGCCCATCGCCAGTGCACGGCTCGAAGTGAGTTTCCGGCCCATATGCGTCCTTGTTGGGTGTTTGTGTGCCGCGACCTCGTCCACCTGCGTGCGTATGACATTGAGGTGTGTGGGTGTGCGCTGTCCATTCACCGCAGACTCCGAAACCGACTTTCTCGTTACGTGGGCCGCGTACACTCCGCGCGAAAACGCGACGCACGCCCGAATTCAAAGCACCAGGAAACGCCGCACTTGCATAACACGAGCTCTAATTGCGATGTTACATAACGCGACGTTGGGGATGCTACGGAGGCTGCACCAGGTGCGGGCGCGCTGTTCCAGGCTAGGCCTTCGGCGCACCCACTCGCGGCGTGGGTCGCGCTGCCCACTTTCCTAAACCACGTCCAACTCGTACATTGTACATAAATATTTATGAGGCGATGTGTGCTGCGTGCGGCGGCGACGGCGGCGGCACTTGATGCATGCGAGCGATCTTCCACATCGGCGGCCCGCTCTCACCATTCACACACCTCATATTGGTTTAAAGGCAACAATGTGCATTTTTCGTCATTTTAAAACGTCACGCCTCGTGGAAAGTGTTTAATTCAAGTTTCTCGGTACGATCATTCAGAAAAGGTGGACGAACAGCTGCTTACTAAAATCGGCAGGTAGTTTGGTTGCGGATGTTTTCGATGGTTTTGCGAGATTTTCGAGTCAGTTTTGAATGAAAAGTTTCTTCAGCCGGTATTTCCTAGTGAGTCGTTCTGGTAAGATTTATTATCCAGAAGAACAAATACAGTTTGTCAGCACGTATATAATACGCAACATTCGTGTCAGAGCGTACACATGGAGGCTGCTGCCATTAAGAAATACGTATATTGAAAGTCATGTTAATAACGTTGGTTGATTTTTTCTAGTCCTAGGTTAAGTGTTGAACGGATTTTATCTTTATGGTGGTATTTATTGCAAGCGTCGCGTAAAAATTGTCCTAGTTTCGGCGCGTTGCTTACCCGCTTGCCCTTTTTAGATTTATGAACAATATAATGTATGCGTTCTTGTTATTACGTATAACCCGGCAGTGGGTTTTCTCTTCTATCGCGAACCCACGTATAGTTGGAAAGCGCATGTTGTGCCGTCGTGAAGCAGCTCGTTTAACCCTTTGTTTGTTGCAGGTGCTAGCGACGATGAGGGACCTAGGAGGAGCCTGGCACGGCCGCTAGATCCCCTGGCCATATGGCTCACTATGGTGGCCCAACTTCCCCGCCGCGCGTGCATCGCCCGCGGGCGCCCATCATGAGCGCCCCCGCGCCGCTGACTGCTCCTTTAGCACCGCTGCGGCCTCTACCGCCGGTAACGCTCGCCGCCCCACGTCCAGAGACCGAAAGAGCAAGCAATGAGTATGTGGAAACCCCGTTTCGAGCGGCAAAGCCGCCAACACCGCCTCCACCGCCCCAGCCGCCTCGCAACCAGCGGCCGGCACGCCTCGCCCTCCCGACGCCGACGCCTCCCATCACCAAGCAGCCGGCGACGGCGTCTTTTAGCAAGGAACCCGCCGTCGAGTGTGTCGCGAGGCCTTCGATTGTGTGTCCAGAGTGTAGTCGATGCCGCTGCGAGTCCTGCCAACAGCCGCGGCCGCTGCCCCAGCGATGGGTGTGCAACAGCTGTCTGCTTTCCGCCGACACCGTCGTCGATTACGCTTCGTGTTTGTGTTGCGTCAAAGCAATGTTCTACCATTGCTCCGAGTCGGACGGGGGGGAGTCGTGCGCCGACGACCCCTGCAGCTGTGGCCCCGATCGACGCAAAGCGCGTTGGGGGTGTTTGGGCGCCCTGTCCTTCGTGTTACCCTGTCTGTGGTTGTATTGGCCGTTGCGGGGCTGTAAACACGTCGTGGAGGTGTGCTACGCCCGACATTCGCGGACAGGCTGCCGTTGCCGGCCGCCGCTCGCCACCCCCGAGAAAAGACTGCTGGACTCGAGCCCGGACTTTTGACTGTTTGAGTGACGCGTGGCTCAGTGCACGGACGGAAGGAGGGCCACGTTGTCGTCTCGTCACGACTGCCCAATAATGTGTACCTAGATAACCTAACAATTAATTTATTCTCTCTTTTTGTAAATACCCAAGTGTAATTGAACATGATATTCCGTGCTTGTTGGCCGAGTGTCCCCTAGACGTGAACCTACGACTTGATGATGAGGTGCTGTGTTGTGTGCAGTGTTGAAGGGAAGGGGGCACCGGAACTACCGCGGCTCTCCAGTATTATCTAGTCCTGCGCTCTAAGAATTACCGTTTCCAAGTCGTGTGCGATTCCACTTTTCTCGTATATCTTCATTATATGAGTATATATACTTTGGCAAGCCTTTTACTTAGTCAGGTCCGACAAGTCCAACCGCCCGCCTTCTGTGAAGTCACCGGTAGCGGTGTTCTCGGATCCTCCGGAGTCGACACACCACTTGGAAGCGCCATAGTCGTGTGAGTGTGCCTGTATGTTTGCTGATGTACGCATCAACAACACACCTGCAAAACCTGTGCTTAAACCACCCCAAACGAACCATTTTTTATCGAGTCGTACTTTCTACAACAGTATTACATTCTTTTCTCTTTTTTATTCAAACACGTTGACGAAATCTTGACCGCTTTCGACGAAAGAACGCGGTTTAATCACAGGTCCGTGGGCGATATTGAACAAAAGATTTACAAGTAGTCTGTACCTATATAACAACAGAAAATTGTACTGCGGTAAAGACTCGCATTGACGGACGAATGAAAAATCCAGACTTTTACACACATTTCAAATTATGCGTTTGTCTGGGTCTGTGATAAGAAAAAGATAAACTCGCCTCGTCAATGCGGTCTTTATTCGCGCAATCGTTTCGTAATGGTAAACACACATCATAGAGTTATCGTTCTTTGCTTTGTAAAACCATTGCCCATTGTAACTTACACCGCGTTTTAAACTTGAAAATTTACGTGCAGTTCCTATTGTTACACAGATCGACGTTTGTTCAAACAGGTGTATTTTTTCTATTTGTATGTAAAAATTATGTGCAAACAGATTGCGCTGGGTGTGTATCGTACGTAAAGTAAACTACAATTTTACAAAAACCAATCACTTGCTTTTGTCTGTACTTTTCTGGTTGTTGCATGAAATGCACCGGAAGATTCCACACCAAAAGCAGCGACGTGATTTGTTTTCGTAAAACAAGTTATGTCATGGGGGAGATACTCTCGTTATTTTTGAGTGCCAAAAGGCGCAACTGTATAGTTACTGTACATATTACAAATTAGTAATTTTGTAAAGGTATATAATTAGATCGCTGGATGCGCAAAACACTAAAAAGTGCAACCGTTTGCGTGTTCCGATGGATTAAAGTCCAAGCTTAACAAATCTCAAAATTACCCTGAATTGCAAATTGTTAACACCACTCCATTCTACTCCACCGGATGTCGCATACGATTCCGCTTTTTCACCGTCCTACGATCTAATCATACAAGTAATGCAAAGTCGTTGTTATTCTCTCATGTTAATAACAACAGATGATCGAAAGTTACTTTTGCATTTTTATTTCCGTTATCCTTAAACACCTCGAAAACAAACTCGTTGCGAGAGAGAAACGCCAGTCACGTGATCCACCGGAAACGCCAGTTATACACAGGCAGGATGACTTCCATCTGGTTACATCCTCATTCAGAGTCCAAAGGAATTTTCAACCGACAAAAACACAGGTCGACCACACCGCCTTCCGTTTCTCGCTTGATTAGACACACTTTACAATTTTTAAGCAAAAAATCTCAGGTAGGTACACGGGAAAAAGCACCTCTTGCAAAAAACTGAGTAGGAAGCGTGGCCCACGTTGCCAACGGTTTAATTAACGTGCTTCGCCCAAATATTTCCGAAAAATCTCAGTTTTAAGTAATTTCAGACTCTGGCAACGTGTCCGCGTCTGCTCCCAAAATAACCACTGAATGAAGGGGCACGGGGGTTTTCTCGGAAAGCCGAGATTCACTCACTCATCAATGGGTACCTGTACACGAAATTACAAGTAAAAGCTTCGGATTTTTACAGGTCATATCCGATGAACCGTGATGACCTTCACGAAAAAAAATCGCCAAGATATCGAAGCAATCGTTTCGTCATGAACAAAATATTGACTCCAAGAACTAACAATGTTAGAAAGTTATTTGTGCGTGGAAAAAGATTATGCTATCCGTTCAAAACAATCTCCAAAATTTTGTTATGCAACAAATCCATGCCCGACTAGACAACCGTTCGCTTTTCTTACATGTGTCAAATATTGTAATGAATTACTACTTCCATTGATTATTGTGCAATTCATTCATAATTTACCTACCGTGCACATGCGTCGTTGGTTAATAAAACCTACTTGTTGATACGCTGAATTAAAGGTAAACATGTATTACAAGGTTAGCGTATTTATCGACCTTAAATAACTCGTTTAAAAAATTAGACACATTTCTGAAATGGATGAAGTTGTGTTAATTCATAAAAATAGTCACGAGTCTACTCCAGCGTGAGGTCTAAAAAATCGCTTGCGCAATTAGCCTTCAAATACCTTGCGAAATTACAGTTTCAAGCGAAATATTTCATTAGGAACCACTTTGCGTTGATTGTGGTCGATAAGTTGAGTCTTTGTTCATTGATAAGTTCCAGATCAGGACATGAAGTCTCATTCATGAAGATAACATTGTACTCGTAATGAGTATAAATAAATATGATCGGTACTTGGTTTCTAAGCATGAATAGAAAAGCAATTAAGACGTTCAGGGCCGTAGTTAAGAGTAGTAAGGCTAATAAGTAACACTTTGCTCAAATTATGCTTGTTCTAACATAAGAAATGAGGCAGTTTTATACTAGAAGATCTAGAGAAGTTTATGATAGGATCAAAAGAAATGGTGAGACAGCAGCATGCAAATTATAATACCAGTCGATGAATTGGATGACATCCACAACGTCGAATCAACAAAAAAAAACTAAAATTCAACAATTTGTAAAATTCTAGGTGAATCTACTACCCCATTGTTCCTCGCAGCTTCGCTGCTGTCATGTGACGTCAATGAACAGGTTGGTAAACCTGAACTTTTGAGCATTTTTAGGTTGGGAATTAACGCTTCTCTTAAAATGATTATTCCACCAATTTCTTCAATTCACTCATACAAAAACTTCGTTTTGAACATTTCTCGGCCGTGCGACCAAAATTAGTCGGTAATATTTGCAAAAATTGCTCACCATTCCCAGCCAGTCCAGTCTTTGAGAATCCTCTAAAAGTGTTCCTGAAATAAGAAATTTATCCGAGAGCAGACAGTGAACACCCAAGAACATTTTCACGCCACCAAAACAGCACAATTTTACACATTTCACTCATTTTTGTGGAGTTTTAAAACCAGACATCAGTCATGGTGCGCGGACACTACGGGCCAATCAGGAGCAAGCTGATTGCGGGAGTTTTAAACTTCGTTTATTGGAATTTTTTGATTGGAGGAACTTTGGCGAACTTCAAATCGAGTTTGCAACTTTTCAGGTTAGGCAACATTGACTTTACAATTACCCCGAAAAAAATTTAAAACGTGTTTTAACATGAAAACAGCACGATTTCACACATTTTTTGTTGTTTGAGGAAATGGTTGCTCTACTGACCGTGTAACGGGGCAATGGGGGAGCAAGTTCTGATCGCGGGAAATTTGAAAAAAAAAAAAAAAAATTGTATGCTCATTTTTAAGGTAATTCCCGTTTCCCAATTATTCTATCTGAAATGTTTAAATTTTGAATAGCAATCTTTTGATTTCAAAGTCTCTTTAAATAAAAAAACAGTCATGGCAACCTGAAGAAAATTAACAATTTCTAATTGAGTTATGTAAAGATTCACAAAAAACAAATCGTCTTCATTAGCTCTACTAACGCAACCATTAAACAGCGGATGGTTGCGTCCGATTTGTAGGATATTTTATGATTTTTTCGCCTCGTTCGATTTAGTTTTTTCTCCCACAATCTTTGATCTAAACTTCTTCTCACGATGTTAAATGGTCATCCCGTTTTTACGTTGATTAGAATACTAACGTGAGACTGTGTCGGTACAGTTAATAATAATTGATTAGCTATAACTAGCTGTAATTACTTCCTGTGATCAAAGATACTTTTGTAATCGGATGTTTCTTGTTTTTATACAAAGTCAAAATGTAGCTACTAATTACCGCACACCTGGAAGATTTGCTCAGTGAGAAAAAGTTAATTCAATTAGTGACTGAGGTATTGTCGTGAGATCAATTCAGTTTTTTGCGATAATTACCTAATGTACCATTATAAGTATTTTCTGATATCGATTAGAATAAAATTACCAGTTAAAGCTGAACATTGGAGCATATTCCGTGAAGAATCAATCAATTATGTGATTTGCTATGCTTTAGTAGCGGTAAATACAGACCCTGTTTAAAAAAGAATCTCCGTGGAGGAAACGTGTGCAAAAATCACGACACAAATTAGGAATGCAGCTCAAAGATTTTGGGGTTTCAGTTTGCCACGTGTTTTTACATTGTTTCCAAGTTCAAAAGTCGAAAGCATTATCCCACTGATGGGCTCATAAATCTCTGTTGTTGAATGGGAAGATTTTATTCTTGGATGCATAACTCCGAGACCATTCTGAAGAAATGGGTTTGCGTTTACGATCGTTGTGGGAATGACAATAGCCCCATCATATTTGGACGTTTTTTCAAACACATGGCAATAATTGGACGGCCCAGCCTTGAACTACAAACAAGTTAGTTGCATTAAAATGTCTAATTGTCTGTAATTATAGCAGAGAATCGTAGAATTATTCACGCAAGTTTGAGTGTTTATCTTGCGATCTTTGCGGATTTTACGGTGAATTTCAAGATACGATCTTTAGAACAGTATTAAGAAATGACATGGATCTTTCGATGTGCTCAGTGAATTCGGTGGAAAAGAATGCGAGGCTCATCTTTCAAAATTTTGGGGACTGATTTTGGGTTCAAGGCCTTCGGGTTTAAAGTCACTACAACAAGTTATTCCCGCCAAAGTCCCGAGAAACATCTCTCTGAAAGCAGGATACTATACCCGATGGCGATATGTCGTTGTCGTTCCCACGACGTGGTCCCCTCCACCGGAAGTGCTCGCCCCGCGGTTGCTGGAATCCGAGCGAGTCCCCCACGCCTCCCGCCGCCGATCCACGGCCATCATTTTTAATGCGTGAAGCTGAAGATCTGTTTTTTTGCAGCGTTTCCGGTTCTTTTACCAATTAGTTTTCTGTCCTACTTGAGTTATCACGTCTCATCTCAAGCACACAGCCGTCCTTGCCTTATCTCTTCTTATCTTCTTAAGCTTTATTTCAACGGATGTTCCTAAGACACATTTTAATACTCCCTGATAAGAAATGCGTTAAATCCTTTAATCACCGGAGATTGCATAGTCGACGAATTAATGCAGGTTTTGATGACTCAGCTTGAATAGAGGATGCATCGTGAATAAACCGGAAGTTGCTTTATACAGACATCGCCCTACGCCGGAAGTTTGACTGGCAAAGATTCGGATTCCCACTTTTCAATGAGTGTGCGTTTGGGACAGCGGAACGCACCAGAAATTGATACTTCAGCACATTTTGGCTTCAGATCAATTTAGAAAAATTAAATTATTTCAACGCTGTATTGTTAGCACCGGAAGATTTTTTCTCCAACGTTGTTTCAACTGAAAAAATCTGCAGTCTATGAAAGAAGATATAATTATGGCGCAATAATTACACCGCAAACCCTTCATTTCAAATGCTAACCCGTGACATTTGCCCCTTGAGCGAAAAAGTCAGAAATTATGAAAGTTTGATGAATGATTTTTGATGTTTCCACGTCTCGAGACTTCCGCATTTCACACCAATTGTCCCAACAAGTTCTACAGGGTTTTTCTTTTTTAAAACGAGTCTGAAAATTCTCACACTGATCAGGAAAATGTGATAGAGTTATAATGACTCAGCTAGGCAGATCTGACTTATTTGTGACGTCATAATGATAAATTCAGGTTTCTACCGTTAAAATGAATTCGTCAGTTGGATAGTTTACATTTTTAAAGACAGCATTCTCGAGATAGTTGTAGATTAGTTTTACAGAGGAATTTAATTATTAGATTTTCCTCGATGTGCAATTAAGGAAACGATTGTTAATTACAGATTTCCGGAGGAAAGTGATATTGCTAATAAGCAAACAAATAAGGTGAGTAACGATTATTTTTGTACTTTTACGGCGCTTTTTTTCGCATGTCGTAAAGATAAAAGAGGATAAAGATGAATTAATAGATAATTGTATTGATATTCTAAAATTAGCGTACTTTAGTAGTCACGATGTGTGAAATCTGTTTCCGGTGCATGATCATCAATCCCAGTGGTTTTATTAAATTTTTTCTCTCAAATCCGCCTCCGTGTCATCTTGCCTCCGTACGTTGCGTTTATAATAAATGTTTTGTGTAGGTTTTAGGCGACAAATCCGCCTCAACAAAATGTGAAAGTATTCGTAGAAATATAATAAGAATGGCCATTGATAGAAAAACTAGATTGAGGAGGAAGTTGAGTGGGCCGATCGCTCCAAAAGACTGAAAATTGTTTTGAATCGCTTTCAACAATGACAATTAAAAATTGACCTATGTCTAAAAATAACGCATAACCCGTGAAACACACCCGAAAAATTCGTCATTTTCTCTTTCGCAATGCTCCAGAAATAGCCCAGTTTGTTTTATTTTTAATTTATGTAGTTTTATTAAGGTCGTGCTATTGAATTTTTATGTGGCTAATAATAATTTCTTGAGGGTGTATTTTTAAACGTCTCGCCTCGTTCATTCATTGCAATTTATTCGATTTTGAATCACCTCAATTGTGGAATTAACTTAGACAGTGTGTCGACGACGAGTTGTATTCTAGGAAGAAGCATAACTAATTTCAAGGAAAATCCTAGATTATATTTACATAAAATGATCCACCCACTTCCTGTCGCTCGCATGTAATTCTTCAAGTTATCGCAACGCAGTAATTACTTATCACATGACGAAAAATCCAGCGAAATTTTACGTGACGAAAACAACACAATTGGAATTAATAGACTAATTAAGAAAGCAGTGAGAAAAACGCAATAAATTACGCAGTCCATTTGATGTTTCTATTAAAAGCTGGACGAAATTGCGAGGAAGAACACATTAATAAAGCAACTATTTTAAATGCCAACAAAAATTTTGCGCTCGCGTTTGCTTAATGGCCGTAATAGCATTAGGACAATTACTTTTTCCATCGTTAATGAATGAATTGCAAGCGAGCGGTTGGAGCAACACCTCCAGAGTTCTGAGAATTTAGGTTCGTAACACCCACGTTTCAGTAATTTAGCCGTATTTTTAACATCCACCTACGCTCTTCGAATAAAGTGTCATTCACAACAAATTGGAGACAATGTTGCAGGGGCCCAACCACCAAAAATAATCATTCAAACTCAATTTAGGGTGTCACAAAGGTCCGGGCATTTTAATCAAACTAATGACGTGGGGCTGGGACTACTTGAGAAGTTTTTCGACTGAAATCTGCCAAGTCAATTACGATTTTTACGATAAGCGTGGGATGGCTTTTCATCTCGCTTCATCTTCGATATTTTTAAAATAGAAAAATGGCCCTGATTCATATTATTGACCGGACGCTGATTATTCCACGAGAATCATTTTGAATTCTCAACTGCGTCACACCGAACAATTATCAACATTTCGAGTGTGATAGATTCAACTTTTATGATTTCCGCATTTGGCCATAAATTTTTATTCCAGCTCAAGTATAAATAAGACCGATGAAGCGTCCAGATTATCTCGAGTTGTTCAATTTAGATTTATGGCTACATATTTGAAAAAACTGAAAGAAAATCCAAAGTCCCTAGAAAATCTGAGAAATTTGAATCTTGTGTATAAAACAGCGCCTTGATATAGCACCCACACGTCATAATCTTGGTGATGGCCTCCTGCAGCAAACATGGTCATTTGTGTCAGTTTATTTATAAAAAAAATTGTAACCTACCACATAAAAACTCCATCTCGTTGAACAAACAAAAGGTAAATTTCGTCTACCACCACGCTATCACAAGCCATTTGAATTCAGTTTGAGCAGAAACCGAAATTTTTCCGTCTAGAAGTCTGAAACCCCATCACTAGATCAACAAAAGGGCATTTGTAGTCCGAGAAAAATCAAAGAACGAAACATAATGTGTTCTTTTCCCATAATTTATTCCACCCAGGCAACAATTCCAAAAATGTGAACGCCTGCACGCTTTACGAGAAATCGTAGTTTGTAGGCTCATTATAAAAATTAGCAAGTTTTCGAAAGAAGACGCGGGCAGACCTGATTTCATTCTTTCTACGCCTTCGGAACCAACGCAAAACAGAAAACGGGTTTGTTTGGACACGTGGGAGCTAATAACTTGCACTGATGGAGATAACAACCCCACATGTTAATGAGGAGTGTGGTAACTGTTTACTATGTGTCCATGTGCAGCGTGGACAGAACCAGTCGCCAAATTTGCAGTCATAAAAAGAAACAAGTAAAGAAAAAAAGGGGCGCCACGAAAAGGGGCTGCAAACGAGAGTGACTTTTTATAGAGACCCACGCGCTGCCCACGGTTCAAAACACCTATGAATGAATTGCAAGAATTATAATACTATAAATATTCCCGAGAGTTGATTTGAATTTCGCGGGCGAAACGTCAGATAGCTGTCAGGTGACATAACCTCACAAACAGATGTCAAATTCCACGTAAATGGCTCTGTTTCAAACAAACTGTAGCAGAAATGTGGCCCACTATAAAGCAGACATTGTTTTTAATAATAGTTCTTGGTTTTGACATCGGAAACGGCATTAGAACGTATACAAAAAATGATCTTGTTAAATTGAGGTTAGAATTCCCATTTTTTTTACTCCACATTTTATTTCATTTTATAGGGAAGAAGTTAGGCAGATGTTCTATCATGCGTATGATAGTTATTTAAAATATGCCTACCCTTATGACGAACTCAGGCCTATTAGCTGTGATGGAATTGACACTTATGGAAGGTAGTTAGGGTGGTTTTTGGGACATTTCTTATAGCTATTTCCACAGCTATTCTTTGACATTAATTGATGCTCTTGGGACGTTAGCTATAATGGGGAATCACTCTGAATTTCAACGCGTTGTGGAGATTCTAACAGCAAAACCAGACTTTGATGCAAATATTAATGTTTCAGTTTTTGAAACCAACATTAGGATAGTTGGGGGGCTCCTTAGCGCACACTTGTTGTCTCACAGGTAAAAGAGTCACTGCCTTGTTATAAAACCATTATTTTGAGTGTAGAGCAGGTGTTAAATTGGAGCCTGGGTGGCCTTGTAATGGACCTTTATTGAGATTAGCTGAAGATGTGGCCAAAAGGCTTGTTGTAGCCTTTGACACAAAAACTGGAATGCCTTATGGAACAATTAATCTGAGGAACGGGATTCCAAGAGGGGAGACTCCCGTCACGTGTACGGCAGGCATTGGAACTTTTATTTTAGAGTTTGGGACATTGAGCAGACTCACAGGAGATCCTTTATATGAGGAAGTAAGAAATTCAACAGTAAAATACGTCGTTTTACTACGCTTTTAGGTGGCCCTCAATGCCATGTTTTCGCTGTACAACCACAAATCGCCTCTTGGTCTTTACGGAAATCACATTGACGTTGAGACAGGCCGTTGGACTTACCAAGACGCTGGTATAGGCTCAGGGGTGGACTCGTTTTTTGAGTACATGGTTAAAGGGTCTATTCTTTTACAAAGACCGGAACTGTTGGAGATTTTTCACGAGGCCCGAAAATCCATTGATAAATACTTAAAAAAGGATGATTGGTACATGTGGGTTTCTATGACCAAAGGGCAAGTCACAATACCCGTATTTCAGTCACTGGAAGCCTATTGGCCCGGAGTTTTAAGCCTGATTGGTAAAAAAATTGATCTCCTTGACTTCTAAATCAAAATATTATTTTTTCAGGTGAGACTTCTTCCGCCATGAAGACGCTCCACAACTACCACCAAGTCTGGCTACAGTACGGTTTCACCCCCGAGTTTTATTACATCCCTCAATCCGAAGCAGGGACAAACAGAGAAAGCTACCCTCTAAGACCCGAGTTGATCGAGTCCATAATGTACTTATATCGAGCCACGGAAGATCCGTTTTTACTACAAGCCGGCGAAGACATCTTAAGAAGTATTCAACACAGTGCAAGGACCCCGTGCGGTTATGCAACCATTAAAGACGTGCGCGACCACAGAAAGGAAGACAGAATGGAGTCTTTCTTCCTGTCGGAAACCACAAAGTACCTTTACTTACTCTTTGACAATGAAAACTTTATTCATAATCAAGGACAACACGGTACCATTATCAATACTCCAAATGGAGAGTGCATCATTGAAGCTGGTGGCTATATCTTTAACACTGAGGCTCATCCTATTGATCCATCAGCTTTGCATTGTTGTCATGATGTTCCTAAGTTCAATGCGATCAATTTGTCTGATTTAGAAGCGAAGAAGAGTGAGTTCAGAGGAGAGACCATTGAGTGGAAGAGTTTCGTGAATGAAAATAACTGCAGCGAGAGCGAAGAAGAGAAAGTTAATAAGACTGAAGAAATTGCGGTTGATGAGATAACGACAGAGTCAAGTTCAAGTTACGTGAAGCTAGAAGACAATGATAATATCAGTCAGAAGATAAGTTCAGAGACTGAAACCAATAATTCGTTGCTGAAAGAACCAGACACGAACGATACTCAAGAGAAGACCAAGAGATTCGACGTGCAGTTGATGTTGGAGCGTTTCCGTCGCGAAAACAAACACAGGAGAAATGAGACGTGGGAAAACAACTACAAACTCCTCACCTGCAGAGCTCAACCATTCCTACAAAGAATATCAATACTCGGCGAGTTTTTTAAGAATGTTTAAAACTGTTAATGTTAAAGCAACAATTGTTAAATAAATAAACAACAGAAACAACACTACTTTCTACTTAAATCTGCGGTGCTCCCAGGAAGGGAGCACTTTTCTATTTCGCTTTTGATGGCCGCAATTAGCGGCACCGCCGGGTCATTCGCTTTGAATTCTCCTTCGGATAAGACGTGCATGACGTTTATGGTTGGTCTTCTCATATCTGCACTGAGTGGACGGATTAGTGGTGATGGGGCCGTGCTAGCCCATGCACCTTTAGGTTTGGTGCTTCCTGGTGACTGAACGATGCGACGAAGATCGGTGGTTTTTGGTCGTGGACGGACTGTAGGTTGGATTTCGTCGTTTGGTCTGAAAGATAAAATGTGGAAAAAGTAGTTTACAAGGGTGCAGACCTGTTGATGGCGGAATGGCTCTTTACTTCGATTGGTGATGGTTTGGTGGTGTCTACGGGACTATCGCGTCTGCTACCGAAGAGGCTGAAGGTGTCGTCGAGGAGGTCGTGAAATCGTTTTCGCATTCGGGAGACGTTGGATGATACGTTGATACCTTCGTCGACGCTGACGCCTAAAATGATGTAATAATGAAGGAATAATTGACAGAAGATTTTCACCGTGCTGCAATCTCTGGCAGTGCATGTTCCAAACCACTGGGCCTATAACCCCGGGATCTTGAACAGTGCCGATGCTCCCGTGTCTAGTCAGTCCATATCGGATTTCATGATCGCCATCATCAGGCATATCTAAATGAAGAACACTCACAGGCTCCAGAACCTTGTTCAAAGGCTCAGGCATGCTCCCTCTAAGACCAAAATTACCACCTTCTTCATAACTAAAAGAACTTACCTAGGAAACGCTTTGACAGAAGGCATGGATAAGTATGACTTGGGACTGATAACTCCAGGATCGTAATTCCCAGCATAAATAGTATCCGGGGAATCCCGTTTACTACTATTACTATCGGAATCCAGAATCTCCGGCGCTATTCTTTTTACATTTGCTGCGGCTTTAGGTCTTGGCGGCTTCTTCGGCGGTTGTTTCTTTGACCCCATTAAAGGTGATATATCGAGGCTAGTGGAACTAAAAACAATTTTCATGCTGACCTCAATGACATAATCGAACAAACCTGGATGATGAACTAATCGAACTGTGTGGTCGATTTACTGAAATGCCACTGCGGATGGTTTGATTGGAGGGTTGATTTCTAAAATTAATGTACGTTGGTGATTGTTCTTTTTGGTCCGGTTTCGTTTCGTGCACGAATGCGTGATTGTCTTCTCCGGTGACGCCTCTTTCGAAAATTTGCCTTCTGTTGTCAATACCAGAGGCTGGAGGAACTTTTTGTCGTTTAGTCAGCGCTAAGGTAAGAAAAGCAACGACGAGGAGGATGGCAAATAAAACAGCGATGGAGACTCCGATGAATATCCACGTGTTTTTCGCTTTGGACAAACTCTGAGGAGTTGGTGCTTTCAGATATGCTGGAAAGGGAGATTTACTCTAATGTTTGTTGAATTGCGCAACTATACGTTCTGCTTTGATAAGGAAAGGGTAACCAAGTTCGTCGCGGACTTCATCATCGGAGATCAGCGTCATGTCTTCGGCCGCTGTGACAGCATCTACAGGTTTTCCTGAGACGGAAACATGATAAAGAACTTCGATTTTTTCATCACCATTTAATTTGGTTTTTTCTACGTTGTGTATGTAAACCTTTACCGGTTTTTCGGACTTGTTTGTTGTCTCAACACCTCTTTTACCTCTATTCGTTATTCCTAAATGTTTCTCTTGTTGTCTTTGA
Source organism: Gnatocerus cornutus (assembly GCA_029298725.1). Lineage (NCBI taxonomy): Eukaryota > Metazoa > Arthropoda > Insecta > Coleoptera > Tenebrionidae > Gnatocerus > Gnatocerus cornutus. The sequence continues at coordinate 9,291,453 of CM055516.1, forward strand.
AAGGCTGTTTTATACAATTTGGCGAGACTGTTTTTGAGATCTATAATCACAGGGTCTTTTCCGTCGCTCTTTAAAACTGTCAGTAACCAGAACTGCCGGTCAGCGTCGAAGAAGTCATCTGGTTCTTCAGTTTGAGTGGGTGTGGGAGTTATTTCTTCGGTTGGTACAGCAGGAGTGTCGCAGTTGATTGAACACTTTGTGGTAGTGGAGGAATTAGGCGTCGTCGATGGCGTCTCCATGTATATTGTTGAAAGAATAGTTTTAGTTTGGTATATGGTGGTAGGTGTGTGGTCTCCATCGGGTTCTGTGGGACCATCACCGGAACCCGTCCAGAAGAAATCTTCGAAGCGGTAAGTTTTTTGGTTTTGATAGTCGCTGTCTAGGAGAAGCAGCTCTGAAAAGGAAAAGTTTCAAACAAAACATTAACATCTTCAGAGCTAGTATTGTTCCTTTGTTCTTTGTATTCGTACCGCCTGTTTGTAAACTTTGACAATAACAAACAAAAGAGTCTATAACTCTGAGGCGCTCAATCAATGTCTTGTAGGTTTTGGTGCCAAGCACGAAGATCGCTCGGTTCGTGAGCCGTGTTCTAAATTGCTTTGAAATCAAAACTATGATGACGAATGTCATGGAAAGTGTAGCCTCGATCGTTGTCATCTCATTTGAATATGAATTTACTACCAAAAATTGTACGCAACAACTGGAAATCAATGACCTCGCGCTTCACATGCAACTTTGTTTTGATAGCTCTTCTAACTAGGTCGTCTTGTGCAAATTTGCCGCCATGCAACAGTGCAGATATTCCCCGGAAGTGCATCTAAAACAATCACCTGTTCCATAAACACGTGACGAAAACTGCTCAACTTCAATGGTTTGGAAGTTGTCTTTAGTTTTGGAAGCGCTGGCTGCTACAACCACGAGACTGACCAGCCATATCATACCGAACCCAAAATTGTAGAGTTGTCGCGGGTTCGGTGCCCCCGGAAGGCACTCCACACTAACACTTGCGCGACTCTACCCTTATTGTTGCTGAGGATAACTCTCATGGTTCACAGAAGCACATTGATCAAACGTGGATAGCAGTAGCGCAGGCGTGCGATGGTATTGTATCTGGGTTTGTATTGTCATGTTAACCAACGTGGACAATCATAACATTAGATTAGGGACAATAGATGGGTACCATTATGGTTACATTATTGTACGCTTGAAAAGCAGATTCTTGTAGGACGAACTGTTGCGAAAAACTGCTGCATGGTGCATTGTTTGAATCAATAAGGCGTCATGGATGAGGCATTGATTTTTTATTATGTATTAATGTTTTTGTAGGAAAATGCAGTAAAAGACAAGTAAAATAATTGTTTTGTTTTGGATCTAATTTTTTTACAAATGCTTCTTTACGCCATCATATAACTCTTTTGAAAACACTTTAGTTCTTTCCAGTTGTAATGATCGGATGATCAATATTTTCTCTTATGGATATACAAAATGCTTTTTATTCTGGAAATATTTTATTAATGAAGTACTTCAACAATGAAAACATTTTTTAAATATTCATAAAATTAAAATTTCTAAATGTTTAAAAATGGTGGAGGTGCCTGGGCACTATTTTTTTAATTTCTGCTAAAACTTTTATTTGCATAACGTATGTTAATGTTTATGTAGATTTTGTTTCTCTAAAGATAAAAAATAAAAAAAATCTGAATATAAAAGAACATAAGTAATTAATACGATTTTTTAATCAATTCTACTTAAAAATAACGTTTATAATTCTTAACATCTTAAAATTTTAAAGTAAAGTCCGTTTTTTTTTTAAACCACCAACACCGCAAAATTCGCCTGCATTACAACCGGCAACGTTGCCTAGGAAGATTTTTGGTAAGAAAATAGTTGTCAAATTTTTGACATTTCTGAAAATTACGCAGTGTTTCCGTTAAAAACGTTTCTTTTACAGCCTGTTGGATTGCAAATCAAAGGATTTAATAGTGAAAAGACTCGACACAGCCTGAAAGGCCGTTTTGTGTAGTCAAATTGTCAATTAGGCAGCTAACCTATTTGATTTTAACACCAAAAAGTCACCATCGACGACGTTGCCGGTTGTAAAGTGGTGGGAGAGTGCGGTGTTGGTGGTTTTTAATAAAAAAACGGACTTTACAAACGAGACATTTTATAAACATCTATTAAATTATGAGAAATAGGCCTTTTTTAATGGTAAACAAAAGTGGTGGATGCGTCAAACTAAAATAATTTAACAATTCTAACTTTTTATGAAATTCATTTAGAACTAATCATAATAAGCATAATTATTTCTCAACGCTAGTTTTTGCCTGCTGCGGAGAATTTAAAAATTAAAAGTGTTTAATGATTTTTTTGAAAAACGCGCCTGCACTTCTCATTGGCAGTCCTCGCTACAGTTTTCTATTGGGCTTTTCTTGTTCTAAATTTTTTATCGCCACGTGGCGGCGCTACAGTCGCTCATATTAAAAAAGTATTGTTGGAATATTTTAATTAAATAATATTTTATAAACTATCGAGTGAAATAATGTCGGGTGAAGACACAATAAACAAAACCGATTTTTTTCTCCGAGAAATTCCTAATGTGAAAATCAGGTTGCAAGCAACATAACCTAACTTTTTCTAATTTTCTATATTTTAGCCAAACTTCCAGTGTTTTGAAGAAAAATGTAGCCAAAGAGCAATTACAATTTCTGTATTTAAGTGATGAAATGCAGGAGCAAGTCATGGACACTCTTAAATTCATTCACGGACCGGTTAGTTTTGTAAACAATAAATGAGGTTAAATTGCAAAACTTGTGCAATTTCTTTTAGGATTTTAGTTTGAAGTTGTCGTCAGAGTATGAAGACACTAAGACTAATCTCGGGAAAAAGTATTTATTAGGACAGGCTAATTTGGTCATCAAAGGGGCGAGGGATTTCTCTAAAATTGATGACCAAAATTATGAAGATGATAGGTTCAAGGAGTTTGCTTTGCTGAGGCTAGAAAGGTAGCAAATCGATTCTCGTTATGATTTTCAAATTATACGTTCCAATTTTTTGGGTAAAAAAATCATGTGTTAACCTTAATTCCAGAAAATTGACAATGACGTTCAGTACGTGTCAAATTCTCAACGTAAAACTGCGAGCGCGGGATTTAAAACGAAGTTTTTTTCGTATTAAAGTCAAAATTAACTGTAAGGTGTTCTCACCGTCGAAAAACTTTTCTCGGATGGATGAGCGTAATTTATTAAACGATCTTTATGAATTAAAGTTTGCCCCTCTCTGTAAAATTGCAAACAAGACAGCAATGGAGTTGCCTAAAGTTTTCAGTATTCTGAAATTATTTTACAATTTTGCAAGATAGCGTGCGATTAATCATGAAAGAAATCGCAACATTTTTTTTATTTTTATGTCTTCTACTTTCCCACCACAATAAATCTTTCTTACCCATTCTTTCCTTTCCAGTTACGGTTTTCACGCAAATCATTGCATTGAAGCTTTAAATTATTGCGAGGATAATGTTGAAGATGCTCTTTTTGTTCTATACAATAAATATTTTAATTTTGGAGAAGCGAAAGTGTCAGCTGATATTAGCGAAAACGAGTTGTTAGAGCAGAGGGACGATGAGAAGAGTTCCCTGGAATCCATTTATGGGAAGATTTTTCATGAAAAAATTAAGAATACTGTGTGGATTATTACTTTGAAACTAGATTATTTAATTAAAATATTTCACAATAAGAACACCAATGAGCCTAAACACAAGGTCAAAAAACCCGCAAAGAAAAAAGAGAAGTGTAGAAATTTTCTCACCGGATCCTGTAAATATGGAGAGAGGTGTAGATTTTCTCATGAAAGAGAAGTAGTAGAGAAAGATGTTAATCAACACTTGACTGACTTTAATTTCGAGTTGGAAATACGGTTTCCTTACAACACGAAGTATCCGTACGAGCCTCCATTAATATTATTAAAAACCAACGCGGTGTTGCCTCCGTTAATGAATTTGCACATTTGCAAGCGACTTTATGAAGAAGCTAAAACTCTAGCTGACGATGGCATACCTTCAATATACACAATAACAGAACTTCTGTTAAATGAAGAGGAAATTACAAGTCACGTGAATACTGAAATCGACTTTATAGCCCCAAATGTGAAACTCTTCCAGGATGTTTCCTCAAAAACAAAAATCAAACGACCTAGTCATTACATTAAAGGAGTAACAAATCGTGATAACCAAACAGTCTTAACACAAGAAGAAATCCGCGACTTTGACGAAAAAGTAGCGAAGAAATTCCAGTACGTCGTAAAAGAGGAAAAGTACATCGAAATCCTCAAGTACAGAAAAAAACTCCCAGCTTGGGGTCTAATGAAGGACATCCTGAATGCGGTACATCAGTCGCAGGTCGTAGTAATTAGTGGAGAAACGGGGTGTGGAAAAAGTACTCAGATTCCACAGTACATTCTTGATGATTGGCTGGTGAATTATGAACGTGATCCTAAACATATTGAAATTGTTTGTACTCAGCCTAGGAGAATTTCTGCAATTAGCGTGGCAGAAAGGGTGGCGACGGAACGGAATGCGAAAATTGGAAACACAGTGGGGTATCAAATCAGGCTGGAGTCGAAGATATCGTCGTACACACGGCTGACGTTTTGCACTACTGGGATTTTGCTCAGACGACTGCAAAGTGAACCCTTATTACCACAGGTACGAAGTTTTGAAATATGAAGTTTGTGTAGTCTCTGCGTTTACCGTGATTTGTCCCAGGGAAGTCTTGTTGTAATTAATTTCATTTGTAAGAGCTGCAGTTACGAGTGTCTTACTTCATTAAAAAATGGTGGAGGTGCCGGTTCATATTTATCAATTATACAGGGTATCCTAAATTGTTGCAGTAATAAAATTGCGCTTTTTGTGTGCAGTTTTTGCATAATCGGTTTTCGATGAATGAAAGAGAAAAAATTGTTTACTATAAGTCGCAGTTTGCTAGAGCGATAACTCTCTTTGTAATTAAGTTCTTTTGAAGGTGACCCACATTGTCGTCGACGAAGTCCACGAGCGCAGCGAACAAAGCGATTTCCTCCTGTTAATTCTCAAAGACATATTGCCTTTTCGACCGGACTTGAAGATTATCCTAATGAGCGCCACAATGAACGCTCAGTTATTTTCCGACTACTTTGGCGAAATTCCAGTTTTATCGATTCCTGGACGAACGTTTCCAGTGCAACAATATTTCTTAGAGTCAATTTTCGAAGTGACGGGCTACGTGTTAGAGGAAGGATCGGAATATTGTAGGAAAAACGCAAATTCTGAATTTTTCCAAGATGAAATGAGTCGAAGTACTGGGGGAAATTGTGTTGAGACGAGTGATAAGCGTAGGGATGAAGATCTCGGTTTCGGGCAGTTGTTGGGTCGATACAAGGATTCTAGCTTTGGAACTTGCAAGAATATTTTTTTCATGGACCCGGGGGCGGTTAATAATGAATTAATTGAAACTTTGCTTTTGTGGATTGTTTCTGGTAAACATTCCCATCCACGACAAGGGACGATTTTGGTATTTCTTCCTGGAATTGCGGAAATTACGGCTTTGTATGAGCAGTTGGCCGTGCACAAGGAGTTTGGAGCGAGGAATAACAAGTACTTGGTGCTGCCCCTTCACTCCTCTTTAACCAGCGAGGAGCAGGCCCTCATTTTTAGGTAAGGATAAACAACTGAAGAACGAACATGCATGCGCCTTTTTTCCAAATTTTAGTAAGCCTAAAGGAGTGCGAAAAATTATTCTTTCCACCAACATCGCCGAAACTTCGGTCACCATAGACGACTGCGTGTTCGTGATTGACTCAGGTCGTATGCGGGAAAAGCACTTTGATCCTAATCGAAACATGGAGAGTCTTGAGACTGTTTGGGTGACTCGAGCCAACGCTCTCCAACGTAAAGGAAGAGCCGGTCGTGTAATGCCAGGCATTTGTTTCCATTTATACACAAGCAACAGATATCACCATCACATGCTTTCGCAACCTATTCCCGAAATGCATCGTATTCCCTTAGAACAATTGATTCTCAACATCAAGCTGTTGCAGACATTCGAGGACAAAGATGTGTCAGATGTTATTAACAGCTTAATTGAACCACCTAAGAAGGAGCACGTAGACACGGCAATCACTCGCCTTCAGAACGTTGGCGCTATAGATGAAGACAAGCAATTAACGGCTTTAGGTCACCATTTGGCCGCACTACCTGTAGACGTTCGTATCGGGAAGTTACTATTGTATGGGGCGATTTTTTCGTGCTTGGATTCAGCACTGACGATGGCTGCGTGTTTGAGTTATAAAAGTCCGTTTGTTTCGCCTTTCAGAAAAAGAGACGAAGCAATGCAGAAGAAATTAAAGTTTTCAGTTGGGCATAGTGATCACATTACCATGCTCATAGCGTACAAGAAGTGGTTGACGGTGTTTAAAAAGAGTAGTTTGGCTGGAAGAAATTTTGCCAATGAGAATTTCATGTCGCAGAAAACTCTTATGACGATTGCGGATATTAAATTCCAATTTTTGGAATTCCTGGTGGATATTGGGTTCATTCCCGTTAATTTAGGAGGAAAAAGGAGAAGTGGAGACGATGATGTGATCCGACTCACAGGGACAGAGGTAAGGGAACAATAATAATCGTTGTATCTGAATATAATTGTATTAAGCCGATTATAACTAGATACAGTTACAATGTTATACTCGAACGTGTGAAGTTGATGCTAGAAGCTTCGTATCTCACCTAACGAGCTGAATACATACATGAGCTCATGTACTTTACTCGTTTTTTTAGTTCAACAGCAACGGTGATAATCTCAACGTTCTCGCTGCAGTTCTGTGTGCTGCATTATATCCCAACGTGATAAAAATTTTAATGCCTCCGAAATCATACGTGAAAACAACAGCCGGCGCTGTCCCTAAAGAACATAACGCAAAAGATTTCAAATTTTTAACATCGAAGGAAGTCGTTTTTCTTCATCCGTCGTCTGTGAATTTCACGGTTAAGCATTTTCCAAGTCCGTTCGTAGTTTATCAAGAGAAAGTCAAGACCAACAAGGTGTACTTTCGAGATTGCACTGTTATTCCTGTTATTTCGCTCGTTCTCTTCTCGGGATTTGATTTGGATATTAGCGTCAACGACGGACGTACTTTGGTCTCGTTAGAGCAAGGATGGATTACGTTTCAAGTCGAAGAACACAGGGTGAGTTTGCTTTGAGTCTAACATTATTGTTTGAAAGTGTGATTTCAGATCGCTGAGATGATTAAAATGTTGAGGCACGAGTTGGTAGGATTGCTTGAAGAAAAAATTAAAGACCCGTTGATGAATATCTTACATAACGATAAAGGAGAACGGATTATAACGACGATTTTAAATTTAATTAACTTGAAGCAGTGACGGATGTTTGCAGAGAATGTTTTTAGTTGTTGTTGTAATCTATCAGAGAATAAAGTTTTATTTTGTTATTACCTACTTTTTGTATCCTCGAGTTTTATTAAAATTGTTTTGTTGTGAATTTTTTCAGTAAAAAGCTGAAAGTAATCTGGGAAGATCGATATCTTCCCTGAAATAAAAACAAATAATTGAATACTTGGAGTAAGTGGTCTATAAAGAAACAATAAAAGAAAATCATGAGAACAAACTTGGGTTTTTCTCACGTCGCCGTCGGTTTAGGACCGACGAAAGAGGCGAAAAAATTCAAACTTATGAAAGTATCTTACTTTTATCTTTACTTTTATGCTCCTTGAATGTTTGAAGCGTTGGATGTGAAGCGTTTAATTCAAGACAACATAAAGAATGGCTGTTTTTTTTCAAGGTTAATAACGGTAGATGGGATTTAAAAATATTTTCGAGAGCTAATCGTCGCTTCCTCTTTCGGGTCCGATTTTCTCGAGAGCGTGAAAAGTGATACGGTTTCCTTTTTATAGAATTCGTCGCGAAATTAAAGAAACCTTCCTAGTACCTAGGCGTTATTGGATCCTTTCGATTCTGAGGGCTTTTGGCATGTCTAATTAGCGACAATATCGCGCAATTAGCGAGAACGAATGATATATTCGGGTCTAATTTATAATGTTAAACTGGGAACGGATCTCGTTAATTTTCTGATGTAAATTCGTTTGGCGAAAATTAGTGCAATTAACGCTCCTTTTAGGATCTTTATTCTTTATCACCTGTAATTAGGACGCGACGGATTAAACGGGCCAAGTGTTTGACAATTAAATTACATCCACATATTTTTAATAATTCGCGATACATTTTCGAAAACAGATTTGTTAAATATCAGAATATTAGTTTGGAAAAGAGATTGATCGAAAAAAGACAAATATAAGGCTAGACTTCTTGTAAGCTGAAGGCGATCAAACTGTAAATACCAATAAAACTTTCCGAGAATAGTAGTTCAACTGTTGTTTAAAGTTTTGCGAAGAAGTGGCATTTGTTGATTTTTCTAGGAGTATTAGAACTATTAGATACTCTCGAAAAGTCACAAGAAAGCTTCACCAGTAAATAATGGAGAATTTTTATGCCGCGCGAGTTAGAAGAATGAATTTCTGCAATCTGGGAAACTGAAGCTAAATCGATAGATAACAGATTCGATTCTTTCCGCTTCTCGCCCCGACGAAACGATGACATTTTTCCTAATCTCGTTCATGCATCTGAACTTATAATTTTCGACAAGTTCAAGAGTCGTTTACACGTCCTTAGCCGTCGTCGATTTATCAGAATTAATGCAGTCTCTTGTACGTTTTTGTGTAACATCTCGCTAGATTAAGCTAATATGTGTGAGCATTGATGCTTCGGTATCACCGGCTTTTCGAGCTTGCAACAGTCCTTTGTAATCCAAGAGGATAAGCGAGCAGTTAGCAACATCCCTCGAATACGGTTCAAGATAAGAATTGGAAATGCCGAAGCGTTGGGATGCTTTTTGATGATTTTTTGGTGTTTAATTTACGAGTGGAAATGAAATAATCGTCGTTTTGCCGTGCATCTGATAGCTTTAGATTGTCAAGTCGCGTCGGGGAAAATGGGAGATAAGGCGATGGGGGTTTTGCAGCGAAAAAATAAACTTTTGTTTATCTTTATTCAATTTGGGGCAAAAGTATGTTAGGTGTATGCGAATCATGACGACGTCAAGTTCGAGCTGAGCGTTGGCGTAATATTGTTAATTAAGCCAAGCGACAAGCGAAAAATTGGAATTATAATAAGTCGAGGTCGGAGAAAGACGCTTTTTCCTATACGGCGGCGGCTTATTGACTCTGAAGGCTTTTTACGCGAGAAAATGATGCGAGTTTTTTGTTAATTAATGATAGAACAAACGTGCGAAGAATTGTTGTTTTTTATGATTTTTCCGGATGTAATGCTAATTCCAGATAAACAGTTTGTTGTTGCAAAATCTCTTATTTTGGCGACTTAAACAAACAGGCAATTTGTTTAATTAGTTAAATTGTTAATTGTTTTAATTGTTGTTTATTTCGTTTTCTGTGTCCTAAAATAACAACAACGGCGTTTGCCAAATAATTAGGCTACTATTGTTGTGAAGATATTATTACTGCGTTGGCGCCGAAATTAGCTAATGGTAAATAATTATAGCGTAACACAATTTTTTTTTAAAGAGACATGTTTCGTTCAACAAATGGCGTATTAAATTGAATCCGTGATTTCAAGCTGCCGTTTAATAAGAGTCTAATTTGCTGCATTAATATTGTTAATTAAAGTGTTTTTGAAGGCGCTTAATTCGCAATTAAAGTGCAGATTTTCGATCTCTTCCTATAATAATGGAAACTTTCCATAAATTCAGTGTCAGTCCATTTTTTCTTTCGTAATTTCGAGACTAGTTTATTTTACTTGAAACTAACGCGATTGTGCGAATTTTTGCTGTAAAATTCGATTTGGCTCCTGTTCAGTGGTCCGATTGACGCTGCGTCGCGTCGTCTTAATTTGTCAGATGGGCGCTGAATGGCGTCTCGTTAGATTTCAACAAGTACGTCAATGGTCAAATCAAGAGCCCGCGAAGAACGATGTAGCAGGACGCCTCTGCCGGCGACAACAGGAGACAGGGCGGCGCCGTGCGCGTGGCGCGTCTTGGTCGGCGTCCCGGCGCATAGCGCCTCCGTTTGTGGTCCGGACTGCACGCGACTGTGTCCAACGAGCGCGAGTTGGCTCAAAAGGTGCAATCGACATGTAAACCGTGTGATCAAAAAAAAGTACCTTCATGTAGAACCGCGAAGTGGCGGAACTGTTGTTCTTAACAATGTCGAGGGACGTAAGCGGGATGTTGGAATTTTCTAGTTAAATCGGGAGAGAAAGCCAGTTTCCGGGTGAAGACGGTCAAAAACAGACGGAAGAAGTTGATTGTGTTAGCAGACGTCTGACAATACCCTTTGGATGTTTGCGGGATAACGAAGCCTTTGTGGATAATAACTAACGACATGCTTCGAAATTGACCGCATTGTAAGCATGATCCCTGAAAAAATGGATGCATCAAATGCTTCCATTTTTAATGCGACTAAGAATTCGACGGATTCGAGCCTTCTTAATCTCAACCAGTCTGCTGAACATTTTATGCTTCTCTTCGAAGACATCGACCAATACTTCAACCACCTTAACTTGTCCAACGATACGGATTACACCACTTATTACAGGCAGTTCTTAAACTGCAGTTATAACATCAGCAATAGTTCTTGTTTCACGCACCAAGCAGAGTCGTACTCTCATCGGAATTACTGGGCTTTGGTGCTTGTTCTTTTTCCCATTTTCACACTTTTTGGAAACGTTCTTGTGATACTCAGTGTCTACAGGGAACGAACTCTGCAATCAGCCACCAACTATTTCATAGTCAGTTTAGCTCTGGCAGATCTTCTTGTAGCTGTCGTAGTCATGCCCTTTGCTGTTTACGTTCTGGTAAGTTCTTTTATATCTTAAATTTTTTATAACCACAGGAGATTTGGGTAAACATTTATGCATCGATAAATTACCAACCAGTCGAAAATTACAATTGTAAATGATCTGACCTAGCTCTAGAATTTAAAGGAGATAAATTAATCGATTTTGCTCTTATTTGACAGAGCTGTCGTAGATTAAGGACGTTGTTGCGAATTTAACAAAGTTAAACTAAAAGGACGTCCTGGGATTAAAATTTGTTACTATAACTAATTCATGTAAATAGCACTCACAGACATGTACAAATTATATTTTGCTTTTATTAGCTAAGTACACAAAATGGAAAATTCAAAAATTCATATTTGCATTATGTTGTTAAATTTAACTTTACAAATTTATTGAATGGATTTTGTTTCTGCCGTGTGTAATAATAAATCTTTATTCTTGTTATAAAAAGATTTTATTCCGACCGCTACTAATCCTCTTAAGCAACAGTTTAATATTGAGGACTAGAGTTTCCAGAAGCTGCTTCTTGATCTCCATTTTGATTTGGTCGAGGGACTCTTCAGATTCAGACAAGCTTTATGTTATTACATTATTTGATGAATACCGCTTCAACGCCATTTCTTTCATTATAAACAAATATAAACTCGTTTTTATCTCGTATTCTCTTTCCAGGTAATGGCAAATATTGCATTACATCCGTTACCTGGCTAAAAATTCTAAATTTGGATTTCAGTTCAACCAAACCTTATCGTTTCCTCGGAAATATCACAATTAAGCAAGGAGCCTTTTTACTTGCAAAGAATGTCAAACAAACAGCGACAATGGCATCGTTTGTGCTCAGAAGCTGCCAGTTCCAAGAAGTAAACGAAAATGTTTTGTTTTCGGCTCTTTGAACGCGTGTAATGCCAGTCGAATTTTTTAGTAACATTTGCGTTATTGAATCGGAGAAATTGGTGGATGCGCGGTGTGAGATCTTTGAAATTGTAATTCGTAAAATTTCCCACAGGTTCCAATTTGATACATAATCCATTTTCTTTCAAGATTCATTTGTTGAAAGTTGAATTTATGGACGTCGTGTCGGAAAAAAAGCAGAATTGGAAATATAATGAGGGACGTACCCTCATTATATTCCCGCAACAGTGTCGTGGGATTTTTGTAAGATTTTTATCGTCGCCTCAGTTAACATTTCTTAAAATAATTATTTCTGATTTCTACCGGAAACCGGCGCCAGTATCGACACTTTTATAGTAATTTTAATTAAAATATAGAAGTTAAATTTCACATACGAGTTATTTTTATCGCTTACACTCTGCCGTTCCGATGGTTATCGAGCTGAACACAAATCGGAAGGGAGGGTAATAAACATGACAAAGGGTCATCACCATCAGATCAATGTAGGCACTTTACAACCGGTGTTTAGGGGTGATGGGGGTGTACGTCTCCTTCTAATTAAATAGACTGCATTTTCATCTAACCCTTCAGTCACATAGTCGCGTGATTCTTCCGCATAAATCCGTGTCGTTTCTGTCACAATTTTACGAAATATGTTTCTCTTCATCGCCACGTTATTTTCTGAATATTGATCGGGCGAAACAACAAGTATTTGATTTGAAGTGAATTCTGGGGGTCTTTGAAAAGTTGATAAATGGTCACGACTTGTACTGCGGCGCATTCGAATAAAAACCAACAGATAAATCAGAAGGATAAGGCAAAAAAAGGGCGGAGATCGATTTATCATGGGGCTATTGTTTGTGATAAACTTGTACATTATCTGAAAATTTATGCCAAGTCGAAATGTGTTTATACTCGTAACTGTATCTTCGATTTATTGGTGTTAATGAAACCCTCAGAATCGTTCTGTTGCCGCACGTAAATATTAATTAAAACTTGGGACTTTGGAAAAACGCTTCCATCGCTTAAACGTCAATATTTGCAGTGAAATAGCTTAGATATAATTTCGCTCAAGAGGGTGCAACTGACAGATCTACAAACTCAATTTCAACGCGACAGATTCACGAATTATTCCTAACCCGATTTACATTTACCTCTTCATACGCTCTTTTCGATGAGTCTGCAATCAATTATACATATCAGATTATTTATGTTTGTTTGGAAGTAGGAGACTCTAATGTTGAAGAATTGGGTCGGTCGTAACCGAAACTAGAACCGTGTGATTGGTCTTCAAGCGCCATAAAAGAGGGAACGAAATCCCCAGTTCCTAATATCCTAATAGCCAGTCGATTGGAACAAGAACTTCGATGTCTTATTATGGTTTATTGGGATACTTTCACGTTAATTTCGTTCTGTCGGTAATCTGCCGAGGACGTGGTGAAAAACAGTCATGGAAGCTTGAAATGGTGACGTTTCAATGGAAAGTTTACGTCCAGTGTCAGTTTGTTAATATTTTCAATAGTTCCAGTAAGTTTCATTTCCGTTAAACTGGAGTGATCGTTTTAATTTTGGCCCCATTGTTCTGAAAATACTTGTAACTTTACAATTTCTAAGTTTTCTTGACGAATAATTGTTGCGTTCCATTTCAAGCAACCAATTCATTCTTATATCATTTCAAAGGTATCTTACCTTCAATTGAATTTTTGTTTTCGAAATGACAATATTGGTGGATGCGCCGGAATATAGAACAAATTTGTTCAAGTACAAAATGTTTTAGTCTTGCGAACTGACGACAGCATTATGTTCTCTAGTGAAAATTTATCTTTAATAATACGGGCAATGTAGTGGAGAGAATTTAACGTCGCTATTAATTCTCGGACAACCACAGAACGTTGTGTAGTTCATTTGTAAGGTTTTTAATAAAAAACGAGTTGTTTGGGTAGTTCAGAAATGAAATCGGGTTTTACAAACTGCCATGAGTGTATTTTAGAAGTGGAGATATATTATGTTTAACAAATTGGAAAGTTTAACTGAATAATTGATGTTACGGAGATAAGCATAATTAGAGAAGTTGCAAATTGCGCATAAATTGGCAGCTCTAATTTTGATGTGGCGCTTGGCTTGGACCGACAATTTAAAATAAGATTAAAACAACCTGAATTAAAATCATTTAGAACTAATATTTAAATAAGTAAACACTGATAAATAAATCAAAATTTCAATATACCCTATTTAGGTAATTTTCAAGGAAAAATAAATCCACGATCTAACGCGGTTAAATCAGGAAACCATCAATCTCATTGACAGCGAGTGTATCCTCTAACACATGGAATCTGCGGAAGAAACGCAACAGTTAATTTCTGCATAACCAAAAGTCAAGAAAAAAGTTCTACTTATCTGTAGTTGAGACTGTTTATTATTGTAGAGTTGTTTAACAAACAGAATCCTGGTATTTACACAGGTAAAGTTGACGTTACTAACTACGAGTAACTAATTACTTGACCACAAACGTATTTGCACGTTCAAAGACTAAATGGGTTATTTCACTCTTTGTCACTTTAGTTTCAGTGAAAAACTGAGTTGGTGCTCACATTGGTTCCTGCATTTTTTGTCAAGCTTTGAATTACAATTAAAGCTGTCATTAATGTAAGTGGAGTGCGGCTTTTATTTTCAATTTGGGTTTAGTAGCGCTAAAAGCGGTCGGTTTACTGCTGGGGGGTTATAATTCCTGCATCGAATAAATGGGTGATAAAGTCCCGTAACAAGTGTAGATGAAATATCACTCCCGTACATTTTTGAAGCGTGATTAGAGTAGCAATTAAATTTAAAGTCGCCGAAGGTTTGAAGTTTATAGCATTGGAAAAGCTGCAAAGATATCTTAATCCGTTTTAGCGAGAGCGCGCTCATTAAAGCAATGTGCCATGAAATCAACGAGGCCAGAACTCGATAACGGATCTAATCAGTCGAAATGTCCAACGGAAAAAGCTCGTTATTGCGACCGCTGCAGGATCCGTTATAATTTCATTTCGTAATTAGCGAACTCGGAAAAATCAGGAACATGCTTACACTGGGTTCTGTTTGTCTTTGGTTTTAATCAGACGAATTTTAATTCAGCTCGTGACGCGGAAAATTTATCGTTTTTAATAATTTGCCGGAATCTGAGGGCCGAAAAAAATTATTTACTTGGGGTCTTGAGAGTGCTTCAGCCGCGTTATATTTTCACTTTACCCTCGGCGGGTAGGTTTCATCTCGTACGTGAGAACAACGTAATTGAATTACATTCGCGATAATTCCATTAGCTTAAAACCCCTATGGTTTTTTGAATTTTCAACCAGCCAAAAACGGAACTTTTACAGAGACTCGAATTCCATTTGCATTGCTAATTAGACGATGGATTTGGACTTTATTTTATTAATAATTGTTTTGCATGCTATTTAAATTCGAGATATAGGCTTCATAAATATTTCAACGATGCGGCGCGGCGGAGCGGAAAATGCCCAAAGACACGAAAGCGCCACTCAAACAGCCGAAACGTCGTTAGTCTGCAATCGCATCCTTTAATTAACCACTAATACCTACGGAAAACACACTGCTGAACATCGTCTACTCACACAGATTCCACATATTTCAACCATCTATTGTTCCAGATTCTGACGACATTTAATTAGATTAATAAAAAATCCGACTAATTTATTACTTTTCTCAAGAAACTACCTACTTAAATCTGATGAATACTTGACTGCTAACAAGTATTCGTAATGAAGGACGTACCACTCATAATTTCAATAACGTAATTTACTTTTTATGGTAATTTTCTCACCTGTCCCTGAAGCGTTATGCATCCAGGGAAATCAATAAAAACTGCTATTTTTACGTTTTCTACCTGCTTTGAAACTACGACGTCGTTAAAACTGACACTGCACCTTTATGGGGAGCTTTTAATGCAATGCGTAATTCAAGATTCTGCCAACTTGAAAATTCCAACATACTTGTAGGATCTTAGAAATTCATGATTTTGAGACATGAAATCTATAAGAATCTAGCCTCTTTTAAAGTAGCAATTTTGGCGCATCCACCATTTTAAAACATTTTTAAAAGTTCTATTGTGTGAACTATGAGGTTGCTTTTAGACCTCAGACCGACGGGATATACAAAAAATTAGGTGCATAAAATTCAAAATAGTTGATTTGGAAACACTAAGTCGAGTAAAACATTTTTTCGCTCGAAAAACTAAAACAAATCGCTCTGATTTGTTTGAAACCCATTCACTGTAAAACAAATTTAATTAGCTACATTTCAATAGGTCTTTCAATGCCAAAAATTCATCATTTTTTTCACTCAATTAATAAAGCAATTTTCCATTCATGTATCACGCAAATATTTTGCACCATCTCCATCATCAGAATTATCAATTGTTGCGCACTGGGATAATTTATATAGAAAATGTTGTTAATGCAGGTAGAATACAAACGCCTGAAAATAAACAATTGTGCTTAAATTAATTCACTTCAAAACTGGAGTATTTAATTTAATTTGCGCATTGCGATAAAATTAATTTAAAACAGCTGCGTGACTCGTCGCTTGTAGTCTTTTATGCTTTTCTAGCTTTGAGAACACATGTTTATACACACGTCGGATTGTTTTTACAATGTTAAATTTGTCTCACTGTTACTAATTGCTTTGATGTGTTTTGCTAATTTTCTAGTTCAATAGTTTAACTTAAATTGCTTAACTTAAACTCACAACGCACATTTATTAAAACTCTCACGAGTATTTTCTCTACCTTAAGAAGTCCACAAACTAGGGACCACTCTAATAGTGACAGATTTGTACAAAAACCGTAGCAAGGATTTTCACTTCTTTGAACCTCCAGCTTCCTTTCTTCCTTCTCCGGAACCAAATCGAGTCGAATGCTTCCATCGAAAGTAATAAGAGACACAAACGCTTCAACTGTGAAAAAGAGCTCTTTAATCATCCGATCGAATCCTGTAAAGCACAATTCTAAATAGAGATGACCACGTGTACCGAAATTAGAGCAACTATAAATCGGAATTTCCCCGTTCGACGAGCTTTATTCAGATCGCAATTAATTGCAAGTTAAATTGCTTAGAATTAAATCAAGCCATTAAAATTGCAGGAAACCGCACAAAGCGCGAGAAAATCGCTTTCGCCTCTCGCGATCCAAATACGTCCTCTTACTAATTATCGCTGAAAATTATAGTCTCCGATCGCACAATGACAATCGCCTAAATAATCACATTTTTCGCCTAATCGAATTGGGTTGCGTCTCTACGACACTTGTTGCAAGGGTGATAATTTTGTAAAGTCTGCCTAAATTGCACTCTTGTTACAGCTCGTCTAATTTGATTAGGGCACAAAAATTCCACCCACGATTTAACGTCATTGTGACGAGTCGCTATTTTAAATTAATTATTCCTCCAATCCAGAACAATCACACACAACTTCCGCTAAGTTATAATGCGAAGGGAATTAATTTTAACAAACTTTCCTCACGTGGAGCTCGAGCAATCGTAGAGATGACGAGAAATTGTCTATTAACGACGGAGGGGCTTTCAAGGATGCCGTTGCGGAAAAGCATTTTTCAAAGAGGAATATGAAACATTTTCCAGGGTGTGCTATAGTTATTATATTGTCCTATATAATTAGTAATTAGCTTTGTTGCATTTGCAAATAAGTAAGTAATTTCGCTCTCAGATGAATTTAATTATAATCGTCTCTCTTTCATGAGTTGGATTCGAATCTCTTTATTTTGTTTCAACTTGCTAACAGAGGATAAAAGGAGTGGTTTCAGTTACTGGATGTAAGCTTTTGTAACCGTTTTTCTTTATTTGAAAATATGTGTATCCGTCAGAGGAGCTTGTTTGGAATGCTAGTCTAACTACTGAAACTGCGTTTAAAAAGGATCAATCTTCAAAGCAAAACTTGTTTTCTGTAATACCAACTAAAGTTAAATTATGTGGGAGTACATACATAGTTTGTTTCTCTTTTTACCGATATTTGAGTGTTAGGGCCTGTCTTTTCTCTCTCCATTTATCCGGTTTTAGTGGTGTTGATTTATTATCCTGTGCTTCTCTCTCATATTCTCATTTCTATTAGTTTGTCTTCCGCTCTAATGAAATGTTTCTTGATATTTTCACTTCTTTTTCAGTGTATTTGTGTCGGTTTTATGTTTTTCGTGTGTGCCAATTTAAAAAAGGAATTTTATGAATTTTCGGTTTTATCTCAAAACTGAATTTTCTATTAAATTCCGTAACTTTGTAACAACTGTGTTTGGAGGCGGTACTATTACACGTTCCGACAAATTTGTGTTCAATATCGTGCTTGTATTATCGGAACACATAATTATAATCTTGCTTTTCTTCCAGACCTCTAAAAACTAATAAACTGGCTCAAAACTCTTATTAAATAGTACTTTCGTAAACAAGTAAAGTTTAACAATGAATAAATAATTGACGCTCATAAAAACTTCATTACCAGTTTCTATAAACAGTAAACAAGAATTATACTGGTATTTCGCGAAGTTATGTAAATATTTCAAAAAAATCCAAAGGGTGCGTTTGAGATAGGTCAAGTAATCACTTCGATTTTATTTAAAAGCGTTTTTGTGTCATAAAAAGGTTGGGACGAGTAAAAAGTTCGATAAAATACACATTGTTAAAAAGGACATTTTCTGTTATTTGTTCAGAATTAGTAAATAGTGTTCGGACGTATTTTTTTATGTCAATTTAACGTAAATATTTGCATGTCTCTTTTAAATAAGTAAAAAAAAGCGCTGGGGCCAAAGATTATTGTTTCCCGACGCTGCTTAATTACAAATCTGAATACAATCAATATTCATGTATAATTTATAAAATTAGCTATGCGTCGTTGGAACAGCACTCAATTGTAAGAGGGAAAACTTCTAACTGCAGGAGGTATTTCCTGGCAACGTGTTCAAAATTTGCAGTGAAACTCGGTAATTTTGCCTTAGGTTAGTTGTTCCACAAACGTTTCTAAACTATGTAGCTTGATTATAATAATATCGTTTATCAAAGAGAACATTTCATGTACGTCAAATTAGCGATAGAAATTCTTCCCTTTATCGCCGTCGTTTTTCTCGAATTTTTCACACAGAGACTCTTAAGATTTTGGAGTTTTGCCTCTGAGTCTGCACTGAAAATTCCGAAAAAAAATATACACCTACGTAGATTTACATTAAAGAAAAAGAATTTTTGAATTTGGGTCGCTGTAAAATAATTTTTCACTTGATTCTCGAGATATTTTTTTATAACTTAACATTGCAATTCCCATAGGAGAAAAATGGCCGGAATCCCTTAATTCCACGTCTTGGAATTACCTCAATTACTAAACGTTCACTCTTCCGGAAAAGTCAGACAGGTACCTCGATACAGTGGTCAAATACAGCAAATTGGAGAACTTTCCGTAAGAATCTCGTTCGTCAAAGTTTAAATGAGTTATCTTGTGTGGGGATTACGAGCACGACACACACTCTCGCCTAATTTAATTAATTCCCTCGATAGAAAAACAATTACGTTGTTTGGCAAGTGTTAAGCAAATGCAAGTTTCAAGTTTCCACGCACGATTTTTGAGAAATGTCAATGAAAAAAATTCCTGTAGGCAAGCAGAGGAATGAGAGAGCCTCTCCATAAATCTTGACGTCGGTGATGAATTTGCTGTCCGTTGCATAACCTTCAAATAAATCAACGGATCGCGATGCGACATGACAGGAAAACTTTATTAAGCATTCGAAAAAAATCTGCCGGAATCCGATTGAATTTTTATTGTTGCAACGATTGTTGTTTTGTGATTTATACGGCATCAATATTATGCCATTTTCAATTTTGCAGCTGATGACTTATTGGTTCACAAGCCGATCGTCTATGATGAGAGAGAGCGTTGCATTTTAATTTCGGGAAAATTTACCGCCAAACTATTGCGTACAACTGCGGGAATCAAAATACTGCGCATATTAAAATATTTTCCGTGGGAGAAAACACAAACAAGCTCGTTTTTCTTTGCTCAATTCTGTTTGTTTGTTGGCAGATGGTACTTTATGCAGAAAATATTCAAAGGTCTAAATTTCAGGGTTACTCCTTTGTAAAAATGAATAATTAACTGTCCGAAACTTGTGCAGTTTAATCTGTATCGTTAGAAGTTTCGAAGCAAAATAACTTTTGACGCACAATTTTCGTCGTGCTTTTTCTGTCTAATTAAGGTGAATAATGCAGAAATCTTTTGAATTATTAACATCCGAGTCCTAATGCTCCTCTTGTATTTGCGGCAAAACAATTAATATTTAAGCTGACATACAAGTAGGTGTGCATAACGAGTCCGGTCCTAATTGGAGATTTGGAACCTTGTGGCCGCTTCAAATTGTTTCCTTCTATAAATAATAACCGGACGTGCGTTTATTTCCATGGAAAACCTGCATATTAATCAGATATTGATTGTGACGGTTTTCATGTATAATTATTTTTTGGCGGAAAAAACATTCAAAATATCTCATAAATTAGAAGCGAGTGTAAAGGAGGAGATAAAGAGTATAAAAGCGTCAAGCTCGCATTTCATCAAACTAAATTTCGCAGCATCGACAGTTAATCGCCTTGTTTCGCTTTGTGCTACACAATAAGTTTTTTTCGACAATCCCTCATGTTTTATGAAAGAGTATTACGTGCATCTACGGGCTTAGCTAGGTCCATTTCGTGTAATCGTTGTTTTGAGAGATTAAAAAACAACAGAACTTGAGCTCATTGCAGGGACTCAAACGTGAGGTTCGGAAAAATTTATGAGGTTGAACTGAAGCATGAATATATTTATTCTTTCAAATGTCTTATTGATTTTTCATTTAGTGTCATCGAATAATGCAGGTGAATCCACGATTTAACGGTTGCAAGGAATGTATTCCTGTCTTTCTCGGAACTAATTAAGGATATCAAGGCGGATGGAGACTTTGCCATTATAAAATCATAGAGAAAGGGTCTAAAATTCTGATTGAAAAGAAAGTGACACTTAAATTATTCTGCAGCTTAGCAAACTGTCACTAGTATCTAAAAAAGACGAGTGATAAGAGCAGAGTTCTTGGCTCTGCCGTTATTTTCAAATCAACACTTTTTAAACGTGAAAGTGCGACCTTAAAAAATGGCGGATAATTTATAAGAACTCAGGTGCACATTGTCTTTTTAATCAGAGCTCTCAATCATTTAGAGAAACGGTAGCAAATTAATCAATTAATGGAAGAAAATACAAATTTTTAGAAATGTTTTCCTGTGTTAACTCTTTTTTTTGTTGCAGGTAAGTGGAGGAAATCTGCTGAAAGGTTTGTGGAAACTCTAGTGAGAAGTTTTATTAAGAGATTAAAGCCGAGACGATATAACAGTGTCTATAAATAATCCCATTTTCATAAGTGTAAAGCAAACTAGTAGTATATTACATGGGGACACTTTAATGTAACCCGAGACGGATAAGTTATTAGTGTTTATTTTGATAAAGCTGAACTCGCGATTTTGCAACATATTTGCATTGCAGATGGCCGAAACGCCTCTGAAGTACCGTTCTAATTATTTCAGGCTAAATCACGATGTCAGTGGTTCATTCAAAGTTAATAAAAGCGATTCGTTCGCTAGATATCAAGTACATTTCTTTGAATTGCAAATTTAATATCCATCAGTTGGCAAAAAACCGCTTTTCCCCCCACAATCCGTGTTTCATATTTTTAATTATGTCACGTGAAGTTCGATCGGTTTTTTACGAGAACCAGGGGACGTGAAATCTGACCGAATTTATGTCTTTGCACAGCTATGTATTTTACTTTTATTATAACTTTAGTGAGGTCGTATTGTTGTGTTGAACCATATGGCTGGCTTTCCATTCCACATACAATTGCATCTCCCGAGTCTCTGAAAATCAAATTGTGACCTTGCGAGCTTCGTATGATACTCAATTCATTTACGAAATAATTGAGTTAAAATGATTGTACGTATCGGGAATTGGGTATAGATTCGCGTTCCAGATAGCGCGAATTCTTCGAAATATTAAATACTGCATCTCCATTTCACTCACGGGGATTCCTAACGCACGCTTCTCATATCATCCTTTAATTTAGTGCATATGCGTCCACTTCACGTTCCTTTGGAACGAAAGAGAAGCACGTCTAGGCTGTCAATTTTCCGGTGTCGACGGGACATCTAAAGTCGTTGCTTTTAATGCCTCCAAATCTTTTTTAGTGTCGTCCTTTACGATCAATAATTTTGTTGGCGTAGGCCGGAATTTTCACCCCATGAAAGGAACCATTACCGGACAATTTCAATCCAATCCACATCTTATATTCGTGATTTGGATCACACCATCCAATTACCAAATCAAATATTTTCATTTGTTTGCAAGCTATCCTGCCAGTCCTTTCTTTCGGAGGAAATGGCTTGAGCAGCACGCAAATCTATCCATCACACTTTGACAGTTTTTTGCCTTTTTTGACCGAACTCGAGTTCACTATTATCTTTTGATCCTCCGAACTCTAAAGTAATCAACATTTTCCAAGTTTCTCGCAGTCTTTTTTTCTTAGAAACTTTACTAATTAAACGATTCGCTTGGTAAACAATTGCACCTTTGTGTTTGTTAGGTTGAAATTTCAATACCTTCAAACTTTTTGCGTTTGTTAGCTCCACGAAGTAGCTGATCAAAAAGTAAGTTCATAAAATGTCTTGTTATTGTTGCGACATATCACAGCTTTGACATGAAGTTTATTATCTCGTCGCGTGTCAGGATTTGAGCCGATAATAAAATCAGATCATCCGCAATTAGTTCTAACACCGATACATTGTTTGATACAGACATAATTTAAATTCGTAGTTGACGATGATTAGTTGGCATTAAGAAATTTGCATATGACCTAAGTAATTTCGCTCGGAATCGATTATTCTGTGCCAGTGATTATTGTATGAGTTATAGAAGGTATTAACAAGTAATGTAACCAACCCTTGTCTGGCATATTAATGCAATACAATTTGTACGGCACATAATGGAGGAACGAACATTATTCATGACGTGACAGGTTTTTGTTGCCGGGATGTGATTGACATAATTAACCACCGCATTAACTGCTTCCGAAAGAAGCATCTTTTGTGCAGAAACAGCAGGAAAAGAAACTCTACACAATCAGAAACTTCAGATTCTGGAGTTTTTTATATTTTAGTAATTCGTTTAGATATTTTAGATTCTTTGGTCTCTTTGAATTTTCATTTTAATAATGTATTTAGCATTTAAGTTCCTCAGCTTCTCACTTTTCGAGGGAATGGAATTCAAATAACTACTTTATAATCTTTGTATCCGCTAAAACCTTTGATCTTCTGGTTTCTTTGTATTTCTTCTTAGATTCTCCACAACGCAGAATTACAAAATTTAACATTGTGGGGTTATTAAAATGACATTTTAAAGTTAAAATTGTCCCAACAAAGTCATTATGTATTCGCTATTTCCATTTTTGGGTTAATAACACAATGTAAAACAAATCCGCAATGATAAAACGTGGGCTAACTTGCAATGAAGAGTTTAGTACCGCGCTACAACTCTTTGTTTTCATGTTTTACCACATTTTACGTTCATATGTGCACAAAAAGCTTCAATATTTTTTACATCTATGCATTTATGCATCCACACCTGCATTTTTATTATCATCAAATAAAATTGTGTTAAATAAATTGTTAATTAATTTATTGAATCGTACACATACCGTTTGAAAATTTAATTTATTACCGGCGCATCCACCATATTTCAAAAATAATGTAAAAATTCATTTAACTTTAGTTCGTTGTGCTCGAGTGCTTATAAACAAAGTTATCCTCAACAAGCATATTCCAGTACATTAAAATGTAGCAAACACTTCAATATTTGATCCAAACTCCCACTGAAATTTTGATGAAACTTGGCGCTGCTGTGAATTAGTTGTAGATCACCGAACCGAACAATTCTGTGTTTTTATTAACTCTCTTCTGTTTTCGTATCGTGTCCGTCTTAAAACTCAAACTAGATGATCGTTAGGAAGGATGCAGATGGTACGGAAACAAAGTCTTCGCTCTAACTTTGGAAAAGAACCGAAAAAACCAAGAGACTTGTTTGATTTGTGTTTAACATTCAGATGCGATTTCGTTGTTCCCTGCCACTACAATAACTTTTAAGATCTAGTTCTTTTCGAGCGAATAATTTATGTTCTTAAGACTTGGAACGAGCCGACTTCTTTTTCCTACATAATTCATAATATTTTCCAGGTGTTGACTGGTCTCTGTCGGTGCGAATGAAGCTGTTGTGCTCTCTTCTTGCATGGTAATTGTGTCATTTGCATAATTCAACAGTTTAGAATGCGTCAAATATTGTTTCGAGTTTTCGGCGAAATTTATGAAAAGACTCTGCGTAATGTAATTTTCCTGAAAGGGAGTGGTTTAAGTTTCATTTCGGTTTAAGCCACGTGCATTTTTTAGGTGGTAATCTTAGCGCTTATTGTAAAACCTGTCAGGAAGAATTCGACTTTGTCTTTGTTGGTGCAAGCTATAAAACTGCAAAGTCACAGCTGCGGGCTTCACCTCGTTGTCCACTTAATTTGTAACCTCAAGGAATCTTTTTTATTATTCAGGATGTCTGCGGTACGTGAGTCATTAATTTAATATTTTTATGTGCAGCATGAAATAATTTAATTATAACATGATGCTCCAGGACGTAACTTTTTTATGATCCACTCGGAAGCCTTAAAATTTCTTTCTATGAGCTAATCCGCCTCGTGTTTAAAGAACCTGTCGTAAAATTACGAATTTATGGATTCGATTCCCATAAACTTTGTCTTTAGGGTTACATTAAAATTTCAAAGTCGCAAAGGTGCCACCAGAGTCTAATTGTAATGAGCAACAATGCGCGTCAAGAGACTGTTTATGAAGTCGGAGCAGTATTATCAAATAATAAGTGTCCTAGAAACTCGATTTAATTAAAAAGAAGCTTTTTTTCTAAGCAATTAATTTTGGTACCAGTGGCTGAAAAATTTACCTTTTACGCTCTGTGCAGCTTTCATCCTTTGTTTCATGTGAAATTCTTTTATCTCATGCGGGTGCTGGGATCCCTCGGCGTCTGTGACAATTAAATGAAGTTAAACACAGACCGCAACTTCATTCTCAATTCTAACCTATGGAATAGCTTATTGTATTGAAGAAAGAGCGGCCAACCTCGAAATTCTCCAGCTCGTTACACCAACTGTACAACTCTTCTTAAAAATTTATTGTGGGTCAGAAGAGTTATTAATTGTTCTCACATTGCGGCCGCACGGTTTTTTCCGTTTAATTTCGTCAAAGTGGAGTTCCCAAAGGATGTAATTTAGCTTCGTCATTATTCGGTATTTACACAAATGATGCTAAAGCCGTGATTAATTCCTTACACCGGTGTTCTGAAGCTCCAGTGTCTCATATGATGCTGATTACTCGAGTACTAAGAAATTGAGATTAGCTCACTCTTATTTTATAACGTGAAGAGTAAAAGAAAAAACGGGTGAGATGTAAAAAGTAAGTTGGTTCTGAAAAGCACTTAGAGAAATGAGAGACACTCTAAATTTTATGTTTGAGAATGACAGAACAAACAAATCTTAACTTCTTTCGAGTGTCATAAAACAGATTCGATTTATCTACGCACTGGCCTGTTTAAAGAAAAAACTAAATATCAATTTCATTGTCACGAACCTCGTTCTTTGTGCATCTGGAACGAGCTTAGATATTTATAGGTTATCAAAAAGAGTAATAGTATTTTATATCCACAGACGACAATATTACCACAACCAATGGCAATTCTCCTCCAGTAACCTCCATGTATCTCAGTAAAAGAATTACGAGTTATTTATTTTTACAGACGTTTTATGAAAACCGACTTCTCATTTGTGGTATCTCATAAAAGTGCAGATTAAAAAAACGTTTCTGCGTTGAAAGTATTGGAGAGCCCAAGAGACCGTCAATGCTGCAATGAATATTTCTGTAACGGTCGATTCTCTGTGGAAATTTATAGCGTCCATATTTTCCGCCTGGATATCTGCTTTATAGTTGTGTTCACGTTATTGAAACGGCGCGTGCTATACAGGGTCCGGCAACACTTGTGTCCACCCCTAAAATCGCCTTCAATTTTAAAGATAAAATTTTGAAAATTTGCAAACGCTCATAGTTGACAAAGCTCTAAAAGCTGACGCAAAAATTTGTTTTTTATCACTGATAGTATTGGCGTCGCGACGCCCTTAAAATGTCATTTTTAGTTAATTGTGAGGGTTTGTGATATCAACCTCTAATTTAATTTTTTTTCAATATAAATGTGTTAAAAATATCTCAGTTGTTATTTTAGATTCAAGGCAAATTGTCTGCAAAATTTGAGAAAAAAATGCTGTTTTATCAAGTTGGTTTCCAATTTCATTACGTCAAAGTTGGGAACTACGTTTACACCCATCTGTCAGCATCTTGTGTCACAAATGAGATCTATCTTTTGGCTCGCTTTAGATTGTAACAAAAGTCTTACTTGGTGAAATTGTCGCTTTGTCGATGTTAATTAACGATTTCTGGTGTCCATAAAGTGCAACATGCCCGTGTTAATCAAAATTAACCTTTATAAGAGTGAGTGAAGTCACTTGTGAAATTTTGGTGTAAACGTAGTTTGCCGATGCGCTGCCATAATTTTGAAAACTAACTTGATAAAACAACGTTTTTGTCGCAAATTTTAAACACAATTTGCATTTGATTTAAAATAAAAACTCAGATATTTGTATCACAGTTATATTGAAAAAAAATTGATTTCGCGAATAATTCCGCAAAAACTCAAAAATTGCTAAAAATTATACTTCTTAGGCGTCGCGACGCCAACCAAACCATGATAAAAAACAAATTTTTGCGTCAGCTTCTAGAGCTTTGTCAACTGTGAGCGTATGCAAATTTTCAAAATTGTAACTTTAAAATAAAAGACGATTTTGGGGGTGGACACAAGTGTTGCCGGACCCTGTATTTATTGACTGATCTATTTTATTTTATTATATTTTGCTCCAATTTGCCAGGCAAACGATGCCATTTTTTGCCGGCACCTTTCGCCACAAATCTGAATCTATCTCAAGTAACGTGTTGACCAAAATCTCTTTGATCTCGTCTCTTTTGAGTTGTTCCGACACAATGCCATAATTTCGTCGAGCTTTTATTTCTTTTTGTCTCTTTAAGAAAACACGCTGAGGATCAAAGTTTGGACCATGAGGGATCGAGTCGCTTTGATGGAATCTCCGGACAAATTAAATTTTCAATAACTTTGTGATCACAGTGTAACATGACAGTTAAAGTTTGAAGATTCAGTGATCCGCGCCATTTCTTTTTACACTGCCTTCAATGACAAGTGTGAGTGTATCGTCAATATGTCTCAACGTTCCGACCTGGCTTACACTTGATCCAATCTACGTGACATTTTGATCCGGACGACTTTCAAAAAATACCTTTCAAGAGAGAACTCTCTGGTTTAGGGAAACCGAAGGTCTGGGAGATTTAGTGCTTTTGAATGGGGACGATTGCATCTTACGTCCGTTCCATTGTGCATGTGTGGCTAATGCTATGATTAAATCCGGATGGAAACGCCGCTATAAATTCGTGGAGATCTTCACCGCATTGTGCGAAACTTACAGAATTTTCTAATGCGAAAACCAGTCACCTGTTCAGTTATTTCGGCGATGAAAGAAGGATCAGAGTTTGAGCAAATGTGTTACTCGCTTGTTACAACGTTTTTTATCATTTATGTTTATGCGCGAATTTAAAAGCTCTAGAAAGATCCTTGGATAAAAGGTAAGTTGGTCATTTTTTTCAAATTCTAAATACCTTCGCAAGAACTTCCGTAAAGGTATTCAAATTAAAAGTTGCTGCCACATTCCTAAAATAGCAACAAACACACGTCAGACTACAAATATAAAGTTATCATCAACTGTATAGCTAAACTAATAATAGAACACACTGGATACTGGTTCAGGAACGAAATTTGAACCAAATTCAAAATCGATACCTTAAAAATAGCGGACATCAAAAACGAATTTCTCCAATAACAAAATTATTTGGATGAGTGCATAGAGATGATGATTTCAGTGACATTGCTAAATAATTTAGGTTTACTCTCTTACCCGGCGCATCCACCATTTTTGTGCCAACAACTTGCTAACAACTTTATCACATCATAAACTTTTCAACTACTTGGTAACGATAACATATTCACTGCTGCATGTTTTATTATAGTCATATTTCTAAATTCTTGTGTATACTATGTCACACTAGCAGTGCATTTCGTTGTTTAACTGTATGCAGCTCCAGACAACTTTGTTATTTCTGTAGACAGTTTTTAATAAAATTGTTGATTTTTGAATTTACATAGTTGGTGCTACAGGAGTTTATTTGCTTTGAATTATAAATTGTAATGGAACGTTTTTAGTCTAAGAAAATAAGATTTTTTCAACGATTTTCAGAGCTCTGTTAATTAATCGAATGATTAATGGAATTTTTGGTGTCATTGTTTTTGTGGCGCTGGCTGTCTGAAACTTTTAGTAAAGTAAACTAATCGAACCAACTACAAATGGTCAGGATTCATTAATCAAACAAGCAAAGTAAATATATGCATTTTATTCCGATCAAATGTATGTATAAATTCCTGTAATAAACCTTCTGTTTAACAAGCGTAGTGGAGCAAATTCAAAATCACTGAGGTGAAATATTTCGAAAAAAAAACCGTTGATAGATTCGTTGTCAGATCGCCAGATAGCATTTTGCTTGCGTTTTTGTATCTCCGATATAATCTGGGCCAAGTGTGGGACTATTAATCGTCGTAGACTGCCTAAACCGAATGGCATAATTGAAGCGTTTTTTGACGGAGCTTGCACACAAACTCCATAAATCTAGTCAAGTGTCTCTGCTGTGCCGTTTGTGTGATGCACAAAAGGGTGCGATCTAAATAATTCATCCCCGGTGTGTATAGTCAGTTCGATTTGTTCTTCTCTCGGTCTGGCGTTGTTATTTTCTATGCAAATACTGTTATTTTGTGTATTTACGTAGGAAAATGTTTATTCAAACGGTGTAATTTCGTAACGACGGACCAAAGCCGTGTAAAACATTTCCGTGTCTATACAAAAGTCAAATAAACCTAGAAACTGCACAAGCATGAAATAGACTACGGAAACATTAAAGGGATAGAGTCTAAAAGACTTCCTTTACAATGGATAATTTCAAAGTTTGTGAGGTCTTATAGGGATCCTTTATATTCGAACATGCCAAAACTGGCTAAAATTCGTATAACGTAAACTCATTGAAAAGTACAATGAGGGAAAACTGCCTTAAGATTAATTACTGATTAAATTAATTGTATTGTTTGTGTTCTCTTTCCGTCGTCGCGAAAGATATCAATTAATTTGCGTTCATTACTACTCTTCCTTTATGATAAAAAAGCTCTTGAAACAAATGTTTGAGAGGCTTGCCCCAGATACAAATATTAAATTATTACACTATGGCGGGCGTTTCCGATTCCTCATTGTTCATAACCGGATGTTAAGTCGGAACACGCCGGAAAATGAGATTTTGTTTGTTTTTCATCAACACTGGCTAATACGTTTGCTATGGCTACCAAATTCAAATTATAGTTAATTGACATTGCAAAATGGGAAATTATGTAGGACTCGAAAATAACATTTTCTCGTCTCGTTCTCTAAGTAGCGACAATTTATGCAAATCTATGAAATACATGAGTGTTTCATTAGTCATTAATCTTGATTATAAACATCATCATCATTATTAATCACGGACTATTCGTGTGTGTAGAGGCCAATTCACCAACGAATTATGTATGAGGCTAATTATTGTGCGCGCTATACAAACATGACCCAATAACAACGCTAACATTCCACTTCGACAAGGACATGCTTGAGACAGATTCGCCCGCAAATTGTCGCGTTTACGTGAGCTCGCAAAGAATACCGAAATTTACATTTTATCTGTCGTAAACTCTAAACAGTTGTAGTGCTAAGACACGGGTCCGATAAGCTTCTGCGAGATTGATAGCATTAGCGCCGTGAAGAGTTAATGCAACGAGGTTAGTGCCACAGCAAGAGTCCCAGAACTATTAAGTAAAATTTTCGACTCGATATTAAACCCTCGAGGGAACTCGAACTAAATACTTCCCGCAAAGCGAATAAAAAATTCACGAGACTACTGAATTAGAACAATCTTGGGAATAATCTGAGAAACACCACGAAGACTTATTCGGATTCAATTAATTTCAATACCAATCGAAAGAGCAGCTCGGGGTCTATAAACCCACCAAATTTTAGAGTTTTTCTGGCGCAAATATCTGAGAAATCCGGAAAATAGACGTTTAAAACATTAGCCCATTTTATTGAAATCGAACGATTTCATTCCTTCAGAATGAGAAGCAATTTGCTCGTATTTATATTGAATTTGCCTCGTGAATGTGGTCACTTACACTTTCTATAAACAATATATCAAGTTTATGTCGAGGCATAAATTCTCCACCCTTGACATATAGACGAGCTATAAGAACTTGAATTGTTTCCGATTTCTGCATAATATCAGCAAAGTGCACTAGGAGAATGGCACGCAATGACAGACATGTGGTTAAATTAAGCACGCTAGACACGTCAACATATTAACTTCATTAGCATTTTTTTTTTAATTTTACCTTTGTACTAATTTACGCGAGATGAAGATAAAATAAGCACACGCACACAAATTTGCAGCCGTGACTGTTTTACATTTGTTGCTTCAGTTGAAACATTGGTACTTGACATGAGGCAAAAAAAAAACAAAGTAAAATGAGCAAATTTGAGGGTATCATTAATTTTTAAAGAACTTTCGTTTCGTGTAGCACTCTTCAAACATTTCTTATTTCAAGTTACAGTGGAGCAAACATGAAATGTCTTTAATTTTATTGGAATTGTTAAAGTTGGGAAGTTTGGAAATGGGAATTTTGAACTGGTATTTTCGGGAGAATGTAATTGTTTTTTTACAGTAGATACAAGCCCTGACGTTTACTGAATATTTTACGAGAAGAGAATACTTAAAGAATCCTCGTTGTATTGTACTCTGGCACTATTGAAAGTAATCTATCAAGTTTCTTGAGGGATTTAATTCGCGATGCACAACTGCACAACTGCGGCAGATTGAATCCGCATTGCCCGAAAATATTTTCCAGCTCGCAATTGCAATCAGACTGGAGCTAGAAGCTTGACAAAATTTTCCATAAGCAGATCAAAAGTGGCAGCCATTTTTTTCTCTCATAAACCTTGATTCTTCCCGAGTTTTAAGCACCACCGAAATATGAAATTACTCCCCCGTGCGTGATTTTTTCACGCATATCTTCAGGGATTAAAACAAATAAAAAGCAAACAGGGAAATTCTGGATTTGGAAGGGGCGTCAAAGAGCTTCATAACAAAATCGTAATTAATCAACCACACTCAAATCTCGCGTTTCCTGCTCATGCACTCCTCTAATCGCAAATCTCCCACAAGTGAAAGGATTTGTTTGGTAATTTCGATAAGTAATCCACTTTCATCTGATCTAATTAAACACGCGGATAACTCGAGCAAAAAACTAATTAATTTGATCCGTGGAGCGAATTCGTCTTAAAAGCGAATGATTTTCTTAGTTGATTTAAGACAACTGTCATGAAAACTGCGCTCCTTTGGGGCCCATCGGGTCACATTATGGAGCCTCGGCGTTTATTGATCGGCTACCCTAAACTCGTTTAACGCCAGGCAAAGTGAGAATGGCCAAATTAACACTGTGTGACACTTCCTGTCAACATTAGTAGACCTAAAAAGGGATATCATGCGACATTTGTCATGTTCTGGTATCAAATATACACGCGTTTTTAACTGATGACAACGATCAACCCGGACCGTGAGTTTTCATACATTTCTGCAGCTACGCAGGAGTTATCTATGGAGCTACCAGTGTATTGACACATAATCATTTCCAGATTTGTCGACAAATTGTATTTTTGGAAAGAAATATTTAATGATACATGGGAAAATTCTATTTGATGGAGCACGAATAACTACTTACATTACAAAGGGAGGCAGCAAGTTAACAATATTTACAAAGTCTATAAAATGTTTCGTTTTATGCTTGAGCACACAGATTAAAATTTGCTTTTACAAAAACGCGACTGGGCAAATTTCATCATTTACTTACTAAACCGGGTGAAAGTTGATATCAATATCTGAATTTGGGCTACTGGGAGCGTAAGAAACGCTGAGCAAAAAGAGCTTGCAAGGTTTCACGACACCCCAGACAACGGATCGCCAAAATTTGGGCACTTAGAATTGATTTTCTTTAGACGTTTATTCGGAGTTTTATTTACTTCGTTCGAAAGTAATATGAACTTCAAATTTTTTGTACTAAAAGCATATGAAGAATTTTAATTAAAAAAGTATATCAATTGAGTTAAAATCCGAATATTTATAAAGTATAGGCAATGTAGACAAATTAATTCAGACAAAGCTAAAATATAATTTATGTAGAAAGAATATAAACAAAATAGGAAAAATTACGGAGTTTTGAAGGAAAATGCATTAAATTTACATTCTAGGCAGGTTAGGTCGGTCAAATGTTTTAGATAATAATATAATTTAGTTTTCATACGTCACAATTGGTGGTGTTACTTACGACTTGCATTTTTTCTCAAAGCCAACTGCAAATGGAAATTTAATTGATCATTCGGTAGAAAGAAGTACGTATGTAAAAAACATTCAAAAATTTAAAAAAAATTGAAATAAGAATTTATACATGAAATATAGAAAACAAAATAAAATCTCGAAAATCCAAGAAGAATTATTTAGAAAATTAAAACAGAATTTGAGGGAAAAATCGGAATAAATTTTAGAGCATCTAAGCAAAATTAGAAACTAAATCTAAAAAAGGCTAGAAGCTGTAAAGGCAATCGACGAAAAATCTATGAGGTTTGAGAAAGGATTTCAGGACAGTTCATGGATAATCCAAATTACATAAATCTAAAAAAATCAAAGGTTTGGAGAAAATTTGCAGAATTTAAAGGCAGACTAGTTATAATTTAGAATGTCTAAAACGAAGCCATAGAATTTGTGGAAAATATCAAGAGAATGAGAATGAAAAATAAAAAAAAAAAGGAAAAAAAATAAACAGGACAGAGAAAGACCAAGAAGAATCTAAAGAAGATCTAAATAGAAACTATACGCAAATTAGTCAAAATTGAGAACAACAAAAAAATCGAAGAGGAAAAACCAAAGAAGAAACTTAAAGGATTTAGAAAGAATACAAAGAAATTTTAGGAAAAAGTTGCAGACCATGGATTTTGAACGTATCTCAGCTTCTTACTCAAAAACTGTGAAATCTCTCAGATATTTAGTTTTCATACGTCGAAATTGCAGCGCTGGTGTTAGTTACGACATGTATTTTTTTTAAATTTAACTGCAAATGAAAATTTTATGGATAACACGGTAAATAGAAGTCTGTAAACAACATCAAATAATTTAAAAAAATCTAAGGGGAGAATTTATACATAAACTATAGAAAAACAAAGTCCCGAAAATCCAAGAAGAAATAATAAATTTGAATAAATTGGAGAGCATCTAAGCAGAAATTAGAAATAATTTAAACTAAATCTAAAAAAGGGCTAATCGCCAAAAAATTTATGAGGTGTGAGAAAGAATCTGAGGACAATCCAAGGAAAATCTAAATTAAATCTAGAAAATTTAAAGGTTTAGAGAAAATTTACAGAATTTAAAGGCAGACTAGCTAAAATTTAGATTGTCCAAAACAAAACCACAGAATTTGTGAAAAAAAACAAGAGAATGAGAATGATGAATAAAAATATTTCTAGAAAATTCGAAAAAAATAAACAGAACAGAGAGGGGCCAAGAAGAATCTAAAGAAGATCTAAATAGAAACTATACGCAGTTTAGTCAAATTTTAAAACAACGAAAAAATCGAGAGAGAAAAAGGATAAGGAAAATTCAAAGAGAAGCTAAAAGAAATTTAGGGAGAATACAAAAAAATTAGGAAAAAGTTGCAGTCCATGGATTTTGAACGTATGTCAGTTTTTTGCTCGAAGACTGTTAAATCTTTCAGATATTTAGTTTGCATACGTCGAAACCTCTGCGATGGTGTTAATTACGACATGATTCTTTTTCAAAATCTGCTGAAAATGGATTATCCAATAGAAAGAATATTAAAAAAAATAATATTGAACTGAAAAAAAAAAGTATTTGTAAAATACAAAGGTTTTTAGAAAGAATCTGTTTAAAAGAAGAATCCAAAGAAAATAATTATACAGGATGTCCCAGAACTCATGAACCAGAGAAAAAAGGCTTATGAAGGCCACAATTCTGAACCAAAATTTTGAAACAAAAATTTTCTAGCTCAAAAAATAATCGAGTTAAGACAAAAAAACGGTAGCCAATTTGGAACCTGAACAGAATTTGAAAATTGGTAACCATGGACACATACTATTGTCCATTGGTCAGGTGAACATTACACTCTCGTTTCCTAGGAAATTTTACTCCATCTCTAGAATAAGCTTCCGGGATTGGTTGTTAACTTTTTATCCTTTTTCGAATACTATTAAACTTAAGCAATTTTTGTTTTAAAATTTACCATTTGTATTGCTGTCGGCACTCTCCCTTGTTCTATTGGTCATGAGTTCTGGGACACCTGTATAAACTATAAAAAAACAAAATCCCGAAAATCCAAGAAGAATTAAGAAAATTTAAACCGAATTTGAGTGAAAAATCGGAATAAATTTAAGAGCATCTAAGCAGAAATTAGAAATAATTTAAACTAAATCTAAAAAAGGGCTAATCGTCAAAAAATTTATGAGGTGTGAGAAAGAATCTGAGGACAATCCAAGGAAAATCTAAAATTAAGTCTAGAAAAATTAAAGGTTTAGAGAAAATTTACAGAATTTAAAGGCAGACTATCTAAAATTCAGATTGTCTAAAACGAAACCACAGAATTTGTGGAAAAAAAACGAAAGAATTAGAATGATGAAAAAATTTAATTTTGAAAATTAGGAAAAAAACAGAACAGAGAAAAATTTAAAGAAGATCTAAACAGAAATTGTACGCAGTTTAGTCAAAATTTAGAACAACGAAAAAATCGAGAGAATTGGAGCAAAAGCTAAAAGAATTTATAGGATGAATACAAAAAAAAAATAGGAAAAAGTTGCAGCAGTTGAATGTATGTCAAATTTTTGCTCGATAACTGTTAAATCTTTCAGATATTTAGTTTGTATACGTCGAAACCATCGATTACCGTCGATTACCCAATAGAATTTTTTTTTTAATATCGTAGAATGAAGAAAAAAAAACTACTTGTAAAGTACAAAAGTTTTTAGAGAGAATCTAATAGTCTAAAGGAAGAATCCAAAGAAAATCTAAATATTAGTCAAAATTTAAAACAACGGAAGAATTGAGAAGTAAGTGAGAATTTTGAAAGAAATCAAAGAAATTTTAGGAAAAGCGGCCAAGTTTTAAACGAAATTTCTAAAATATCGTGCGATCCATTAGGCGACCATGGATTTGAAACGTATGTCAGCTTCTTGCTCGAAAACTGTCAAATCTCATACGTCGAAACCACTGCGATGGTGTTAGTTACGATATCATTTAAAACAACTGCAGAGGCAACGGCGAAGAAACTAAATAACGAGTAATTCATGGGATTATTGTTCATTGCTACAGTTTTATGATCATAATAGTAACAATGTCACTGCGCACCATTCCTGGGAAAATAAATGTGTCTAGATAAACGGAAAAATAGTATCACATCCATTTGGAATTGCTTAAGCTTGCAGTGAACGTCTCCCTCCAACCTTAAAGCTTGCCAAATAGAAAGAAAAATGCAATTTAAAATCGCAGTTCAAATAAATGAGTGGTTCCGGTAGTAACTTAACCTGCAGCTGGTAGTTTGTTATGGACGACTTGGGATTTGTCACCGGTGCTTTGTCAATAATCTAATTAATTTTAGCCCGGGCTGGGGGAGTTTTTGAGCAAACTTCGTTTCGGTTTCTTGGTCACTTCGCCATAAACAAAGTAGTAATCTCTCGGTTTAATCAAGTCGCGGCGTGATATAAGTCTTCAACATACACATTTCAATACTGCAAACCCAATTCCACAATCGCATTGTCGGTAAAAACTTTTCAAATTATCCAAACTCTCTTTATGACATTTGTTTAGCTGCGTATTTCTCAACATATCCGGAAACTTCCTAAATTAAAGAGGACGGATTTTCGCGCAATTTTCTGTCTGAGTCGTTGTAGTTGTAAAAGAAATAAATTAAACACTCTCGAGTTTCATGTCTAAAGTCAAAACTTTTTACGACTTGACACCTGATAAGACTATTTGAAAAAATAAGAACTGTGCAGTTTTCCGACAGACGTGCTTTATGCTCCCGGGTGAAATGAAGCTGGAATGTTCCACCGTACGCATGCAAGACATAAATTACCGACCATGATTTAGTGGAGCGTCTAAATTTTTTCATGGAAGTATTAGGTACACAAATTTGTGGAAACGTGCTCGCACATCAAAGAAATTGCACACATTTTATTGACATCGGACGTTCTTTATATGCCATAAAACAGACGCATGTTGCCATTAAAAAATAAAACAAAAAAGCGGCAGATTGAGCATCCGTGCTGTGTATTTTTATGCGAAAGCAGGACAGAGGACTTGTAAATATTGCCGTGACGATTTTATCGAGAGTAAAGACAAGAGCTTTAAGGGAGCTTTCAAATTGTGACGACGTAAACGGACAGACTGTTCGTGATAAAATTTTTAACGGAACGGATCCTTTCCAAAATTTATAGGAATCATACAAAAACCACAATTTCGTGTCATTTAAGTTCGCAAATATGCAAATGTCCATCTCTCCGTCGCCGCTTTCATTAGTTATGCATTTCGGATGTCATGCGGGTCTGTTACGGGTGTTATTGAAAACTCAAAATAAATTCGCTTTGACAGCTGTAACAATTTTTTACCAAGGCTGGAATAAAGAATTGTTCAGAGAATATTAAATGGGAACCCTGTACATATTTACATTTTTACGCTGAGGTGAACTTTAAATTAAAAATGTATCATTTTCTGCACCGGAACTGTGGACAACAAATTTTAAGGTAAAATGGAGAAATTAGCGTGTGATTTATTGCAGTGACGTCTTATAAAACTTTAGATGTAATAATTCCAAACTCGTTAAATGTCATATTTTGATTTTAAAGTGCAGCGTTAACAGCTTCAAACTTTGAGGAAGACGTGAAAACTTTTCGTATGTTATGAATAATAATGTCTTAAATATACATCTTTTTATATAAAACTTTCTAATAGTTCATATCTGAGGCACTGAACTGAACTGAAATTACTGAAGTATGTTGTAAACTCGATAATTGAATTATTGATCTTTTTATTCAGTCTAGAATTTAGAATCAAATGTGTGGAATTGGTGGAGGCGCCACAAAATAAAAGTATCTCTTTTTCATTTACTTATTCAAGGGAATTTAAACGACTTGCAAATAACTGCAGCAATGCATCTCTTAAATCTCTTTCTCCTATTTAAAAAAAATCGACGCAGGTGAACGTTTGGAAAAGATAATTCGCACAGTTTATTTATGGGGAGCGATTAATCTTGCCTTGAATATTAATCATTGCAAAAGATTTCACATTAATCCGCAGTGGATGTGAAAGTTTTAAATTTAATTTAAACGACCACCTCGTTCGATTACATTAGAAAGTTTAATAATACAAGCTTGGGCAGTTTTGTATTTTAATAAATGGCCATTTTAGTAAGGTGAACAACGACTTTATAAGTATTGGAGGCTATAAACGAAATTGAGTCATGAATACAGATGGATTGGAATTGGCTTTTCGCGCACGTTTTTGGCGATTTTCGAGCGAAACGTAACGTACTTAATTTTAATGTCGATGTTCTCTAAAGGGTTGATTAGTCGAAAACACAATATTTTCATTGGAACAATACCGCCGCTGAACTGAGAATGTACCATATAAATTTTAGAAAGCAATTTGGCTCAGGTCCGTCCTATTCACGTTTAAACGAAACGAATTTTTTCATTGTTTATCTTACATCATTTTTGATGAAATTGTGATTATGACGACTGGAGAGGACGCGTTTACGACGAAGGCTATAAATGAAAGAGGACGCTCTACCAAATGGCACACAGTCATTTCTTGGTGCCTGAATAGATGGAATTTCTTATTATTAATTCTCCTATGTGATAAATTCAAGATACACGTAGCCCGAGGAAAGCGGAGTTTGTTGTTTATTTTTTGATAAGCAATAAGAGAAATTGAAATTAATGAAATGTCACATTTTTAATTTTATTAATTGTAAATACGGGTCTTTGTGGTGTTGATTAAATTAAACCAAAATGTGGAGAATTTTGGACAAAAACCGGTGACTCAACGTATTTAATATCCTGTGTTGTTTCAACTAAATTGCAGAGTATTAAATAAATTATTGGTAATTTATTTTCAATAAATTGTCTGCCTGCGTTCATTAATACTAGCGGTGATGTGCTGATGTGAATTTACGATAACGAAATCACGTTTTTAAAAAACTTTTATTACATTTTTAATTATTACAACAAAGTCAGAAAATTAATGTAGCAAGAAGCAATTTATCTCGTCCTTAAGTTTAATTAATTATTTTTATTAATAATAATTTAGTAAACTGGGATGCTTGTTGAGTTTTAAATTCAAACCGCTCTAGATAAATACAATCTAAATAAGCACAAAGCGTTTATTAATTAAATATGAGTTTCTACCTTGTTTTAACGCTTTAAAACTTTTAACATGTTCATGAATGGTAATTAATTGAAGTCAAAGTTAGATTAGATGATAATTAAATGTATACTATCTCTGTTTCTCGTCAGTAAATTCATTGGGAAACTTTATTGTAATGTTCTTCGTTATTATAAACCGCAAAATGACGGGAGTTTAGTTGAGACAGTCTTGTTAAAAAATGATTTAATCATTTGTCACGAATATCTCTTTTTGTTTTTAGAAGCATCAAGGTGCGTTTTAACCTCATGAGTCATGAGTTTTCTCGGTTTTATTGAAAAATTCATTTTCCTTGAAGCGCCGCCGCCAGTTTATGAACAAGTTTTCAATGAAAAATTCACAGAAACTTAAAAATTGAAGGGTCTGATATTAATAATAAGAATAAGCTACGGGAGGTAAATATTGCAAACTGAGTCTTAAGAGAATAGTTGGAAACTTCGTGTCTAGACACCAAAATAAATGATTTGTTCCACAGAGCTTCCGCCAGAATTGAATTTAGTTTTAACTGAAAAATATGTAAAACACGTTTTTAACATTTGAATCAGTGAACGTGGTAACATTTCACGTTTTTAAATAATATCACCATTTCGAGTGTTCGTTTAAATGATAGAAATGTCACCGGTGAACTTTTAATCTGGTGGTTGATTTATGTGGTTTGCAATCTTCTCGGAACTTTTAAAAACTGGGTTGAAGGAGGGCGAGGCCGATTACTTTATGTAAAGTAGTCCGAGGAAGCGTCTCAGATGTCGCCCGCCCCACATATATTATGGAAGAAATCCCGCCATTCTACTTGCAATCTCTGTTTGCAGTATAGGTGGATATAGTCGGTAAGGAGTCCATTCTGGGAAATGAGATGCCTCACTATCACTCGCAAATCGCTAGGGTCCGAGCATGTTTAGGACGGAATTTTTGGAAATAATGAAGAGAAAATTACCAGTGGGAAGGCGCGAGGAATATATTTAAGGAAATTCCAGGGGTGCGTCATTTCGTTGGCAAATATTTACGATTTTGTGGTGAAGATTTTTTTATGTGTACATATTTAGTTTAATTAAATAGACCGATAATTTAAGAAACTTGTTTACGCTAACATAAAGCTCTTTTAACTCCCGCCGCGTAACAGAAATTATCTTCTCTAGCACCGTTCCAGCCAGCGTTAAAACTTCCTAACAGCAGTAACAGTTTCCTAAAAAACTTCGACTACCACTGTCTGTTGCACCCTTATTTTTCCTTCCCTTATTTATTCCATTTGAAACCCGTCACCCACTTAATTACCATCCGGGAAGTGTAACTCATGAGTCGGAAACTTCTAACACATCTGTACAATTAATGAGGCATGAACCAGAAAAGTGACGGTTTCCAGTTGTGGTCCGAAATAAAATCGTGCGCCTCAGCTAGCGTTAAATTCGCCCGGAATAATTTAAATAATAATTAGGGTCGGTCTTACGTTGCTTCCAGGCTTGAGTGACGTGATTGTAAATTACAAGTGACCGCTGGCAGACCTCGTTTAGCCTAAACCGTGACCGTCACCGCCGTTGTCTCCGGTCGCTCCGGGAATTCAGGCGGCATCAAATAATCAGCGACAACTTTAAATACAACCACAAAGTTCGGTTCTGGGTTGTGTTTATGCACGCACGACGCCCTCTAATGGAGAAGTTGGACTGCGAATGTGAAGGGAAATACGCATTTCACTCGTAAATTTTATATAATAACAATAATAAGGGAGGCTCTTGTGAAATAAACTTAGTGACTGGGATTCACTTATTACCCTTTGCTGCCCTCTCCGGTAATATCAACTAATTTATTTCCACTGCGAGATTTATAGTTCTTTTATTAAAGTTGCAATGAATAGAAACGCACCAGGAAGTTTATTTGCTTTTGTAAAAATAATTAAAAGAATTCGAGTTTGTTCAAGTCGACTGGAAGTTATAGCGGATATTTACCGTTCGCAATTTAAACTGTTTGTGTTAAATGAACTTGTATAAAACTTCATGAGTAGAAATTTATGGTTAATTTAAGGTACCGGAGTGAGCAACTGCTAATTACACTTTTAAAAGTTTAAGAAAGGAACTTTGCTTACTTTGTGTAAAGCATACACGGATTATGCACCTGCAGCTTAGAAGTCATAGTCGTAATAAATCATAATAAGGGTAATGGCGAATCTGTGTGCATTCAAGCAACATTCTTGTAGTATTATTACATAACGTTGTAGTCCATTTAGAGCAACATTACATTTTAATTACACTTCTATTGTCAATTTTCGAAAATAAATGGCACTTGTTGCATAATTACTGCTACGAAACGCAATTTTAAAATTTACTGGGAGTGTACTTTATCATTGTGGATTTTTACATCCTAATAATTACGCAGTTAACTAATTGCATGTGGTGACGTTATATAGCGGCATTCCACTATTAGACATATTGCCGTATATTACAGGAGGTTACAGGAACACCAACGAGGTGATTAATGAACAATAGAAATGCCGAGGTTAAGACTTCTTTGTTCTGAATGTGAATTATGGTACTTATTGTCTGAAAACGCAAAAAAAAATTTTTCTAGAAAAGTGGTAACCGTTTTATTTCTACCCCAAGGTGAAGATTTACCTGTTGTATGTGACACACACTTCTCTAAGACTTAAACTTGTAAAGTAGCGTGAATCTTGAGGCTTAAATAAAGATCTTCTTAAAACTATTTAAGCCACACACACGAGGCTGTTACGTAAATAAATCGAGTTTTCGGCAACTCATAAAGTTTGTAAACCAAAATCTCGCTGAATTCGGCTTAAATACAATTTTTAGGTGCTCTTCTTGCATTTTCGTCTTCACTTTATCAGCAGAGAAAGGGAGAAATTTTCAATATTGATTTGATTAAGGGAAATACGAATTTTTAAATTTGGTGCTAAAATGGTGGATGCGCCAAGAATTTAATTTAAATATTCGCAAAATTAAGCACAAATCGGATTTTGTAAGTGGTCTGCTACTTCGAAATAACGCCTTTACTTTTTGCTAAAAGTTTACAAGCTATTTGAACACAGAAACGAACTCTCAATTGTGTAATTTCCATGCGAAATTTCTAATCTTTGCTGACATGTACTTGTTTACATGAACTGCGGAAATTTTCTTCGTTCGTTTCCAAGCTACAAGGAATTTCCAGATTTTCCCTGAAAACCTTGCATTTATTTTCTTTACATTTTATTTGAATCACATGCGGAATGGAAAGAAATTGCGGTATCAGCAGGAGATCTTTTCAAAATGAAAACGATACGAGGTGTAAAAATTAAAAAAATTCCATCAACAGTTTATTAACATTTAGTGGAAACTTCAACAGACAGCTCGTACATAAATGAAAATATTGAATTTTAAATCCAGTTTCTCTTTGCAAACTCCTCAGTAATCACAACAAGCTTTTCTTTGAGCAACTCCGAAGGTTCCTCATTTCCTATATCCGAAGGTTTAACTTCTGACATGTCTTTTACATCCAACTTTGGGGCAAATATCGGGAAAAGCATCAAAACTGTAAGCATAAATTGGGTCTGCCTAGCCTCAATATCCAGCTCTTTCTGAAACTCCTTAAAACCAAACTGTTTCGTATCACATTTCATCTCTAAAAGAATTTCCAATAAAGCCGTGTGATAAAATTGTAATAAACCATCACAGTGTTCGCGTAAGACCTGATTTTGAACACTTGAAAACAAGAAGAAGAGCACGTCTTTGGCAGGTGAGCCGTAATCGAAGAGTTGGAAATCTACCAGTTTACTTTCCACGACTTTATCACCATCGAGTCGCACCATAATGTTGTTGACCCAACAGTCGTTGTGCGAGAGAGTACCAAAGAGTTCCCGTGGAGGCGGTGGTGGATAAATATCAATACTGACTTTCTTCATGCGATCTAATAGTGGTGCGATTTGGGGGACACTACTAACCAACTTTAGATACTTTCTTTCCCAGTCATCACGAACTTCTTTCGGTACAACAAACGGTGTGAAATAAGCTCGAATATCTCTATCAAAAACTTTCGGTTCTTGGATCTTTAAAGCCAGAGCGACTCCGTGCAACTCCGCGAGGTCTCGGAGCACCAACTTGGCACCATCAAAATCAAAACCAATTGTTCTTTCCAGGTTAACAAAGCCTGAAATCTTCAGGTTTTCCAAAAGAAGCACAGCATCCCCATCGATGTTTTCATTCTTCCGGTGAAGATTCGCTCGACTTCCGTGGTACTTCGCCACGAAATTGATAACGTTTTCCACTCCATGCTCTCTCTGAAAACGGCGCAAAGTTGGAACTATCACTTTATACAACCCAATTTCATTACGAAACGTCACTGGACAATTAAACATTTCTTGCATCTCCAGGTTTGGCGGTAGTGTCTTGGCAACAAAATTGCGTTTCTGCTTTTCCGTTTTTACGTCCACACTCAACATTAAACTCCCGTAATTTTCGCCGGGTGCCGTTAAACATTTTATTTTAGTGGAAAGAATTGTCTCGTTTAAATCAAGAAGTTCTTCAAGTTTCGCGATGGTGTCAGACATGCTGTCGGTTCTATTTACACTTTATCACTGAGATAAAAACAGTTTGATTGT
Organism: Gnatocerus cornutus; assembly: GCA_029298725.1. Lineage (NCBI taxonomy): Eukaryota > Metazoa > Arthropoda > Insecta > Coleoptera > Tenebrionidae > Gnatocerus > Gnatocerus cornutus. The sequence goes on from CM055516.1 coordinate 9,334,693, forward strand.
GCTAATCGAGAATTTAGTACGTTAATAAGTGCTTCAACATCACCGCGATAACTATGACTAACACACAAATTGATTTTGTGCCAAGTGTAGATATAGACGAGACGAAATTATAGTTACGAGTCACATGTTGATTGTCTTAAAATTAGTGTTTTTGTGCTGCAGTAAATGTCTGTCATTTCCGTTAATCTTGCCGCTAATCATTTCCTCATTGTTTTAAATTCGGCTAATGTCCCGTGTAGCCTTTAAGTGCAATATTACACGGACTGGACCTTTGTTTGTTTTATTTAAAATATATATTCTGTTTTTCATTTGAATTTGCGATTGAAGCCGAGCAAACACGTTCACTGTGCATAAAGTTTCATTATCAGACTTTTTGAAACATTATTGCGTTCAGAGATAGAAAAGAGGTGGTTAGTTGACTGTAATAAACGTATATTTTTATGAAATCTGAAAGCGTTGTTCGCAGATAAAAAATAATAACACTGATAAAAAATTGAGTTAAAGTCCTGACGGAAATGCGGGAAATCCAATGCCGTTAGACAATGCTAGAAAATCTCTTTACAACTGAAACCTGGTTTAAATGAAATTTAATTTTCTTAATTGTGTTTTGAGGTGTTCACTACATAATAAAGTAGCACTTCTCATATTAAACAATTTTTTAAAGGGTTCTATTTTAAATATTTCTAGATAAATTTAAAAATTGGGTTTTGAACAAATTTTCAGGCAAAAATTAAAATCTCAAATATTTTTTTGCTTATATTTTCTTCTATCTGAAGCTAAAATATGTTTAAATTAATGCATTTTTTGCAGGTATTTAACCAGGTGAGTTTAATTATGAGAACCGGATTACTATGTATGCGATAACCAGATTTTTGTTGTTTATTTACGTGGAGAAACGGATTAAATGTCAATAAACGTTTGTGGGTTTTATAAATGTTGTGCCATTTTATCTATAGATTACAGATTAAACAAATTTATTATCTGTCAAAAGGGTTTTAATTTTATTTTTGAAGGAAGCTCGAAATTGTATTATCAAAAGTACAATTTATTCCCAAACACCAAATTTCGTCAAAAAATGCTGACGCGCGTTTCGATAACAATGCTACCATCATCAGAGCGATGATTAAACTAAAAAATAACAAATAATTCGTCCTTATAACTAAAAGCGTGTCGACCCGTCCCCTTTGGCGCAGGTAGAAGGGAGTAGAGGGAGGAGGAGGGGATGGGGCCGGTGTCTGAGTTCATTATTACATTTTTGTTCCTAAATAATTCTATACTTTCATAAATGTCTAAAAATTTATAATTATTTACATTTTTAATTAAACGAAGACAACTTTCATAAATGTGGTGGTCATTGTCAAAAACATGTTGGGCAACGCTTGATTTTTTGAATCTTCCAAATTTGAGATGAGCTTGATGCTCTTTGAACCTTTTTAAAAATTGACCTTTTTATTTGCCCAATATATTTCTGATCACAACCTTTACATTTAATTTCATAAATCCTCGACTTTTCTGTTGTTTCTACTTGGTCTTTAGGATTACCTAGAAGACTTTGAAGGCTTGGACCAGAAGTAAAAATTACTTTGAGATCTAAACACTGGAAAATACTTTCCAGTCCCTTTGACACTAAAGGTGAGTAAGGGATTGTTACAAAAAAAGTCTTCTCAGGTGTTTTCTGAAAAGTAGAAAATTCATTGACCAATTTCTTAAATCTAAATTTTTTAACTATTTTATCAACAATATTGGGATCGAAACCGTTACACCGTTACGTTTAATTTTTTAGTGAATCTAAATTTGTTCAATGGAAAATTCAAAAGCCTGTAAACAAGAAAATTTAGACTCGCCATCTTATGTTGAGGACAATGATGGGAGTGATGTAGCGAAGAGTACTGGTTCCTTTATTAAAAACATCAAATTCTAATCTGTTCTTATTTTTAATTACAATTGTGTCTAAAAATGGAAGCTTTTCGTTTTTTTCTAGTAAATTTCGCAAGTAAATTTAATCGTTGGATAACGGTTCTTTATTTTTATTAAAAAGTCATCAATATGTGACTTGTTTGTATCAAAAATGACAAAAATGTCGTCAACATACACATTTACAGATTTTTGTAAAATATTCAAGTTCTTTTTCAAAGCGGCTCATGAAAAGGTCAGCAATGAACAGAGACAATGAATTACCCATTGCCGTGCCTTCATGCTGGAAAAAGAAATTCCCGGAAAATTGAAAAATGTTTTGCTTCATGCAAAGGTCTGAGTTGAATATATTCCTTGACAATCTCCGGGTTGAAATGGTTTTCAACTAGGAGTTCTTCCAACCAAAGAAGTGTTTGTGGAACGGGGACATTCGGAAATAGAGAACTTACATCGAATGAAACTAATAATTCACCTTCTTGTTTTGTCAACACCAAGAATTGATCCAATAAAATTTTTTGTTCGAAATTGTAAAGTACAACTGAAAATCGAGATAAAAAAAAACATAATACGTTTTTGAATTTACTCAGCAGCAAAATACAACAACAGTACATAAATTGTTAACGCAAAAATCAATTACTGAAAATGATAAACTGAACGGGTTTTGCACAAAATAATATTTTTATGATTTTTCAAATACCTATAGATTTTATATTGTATTTTATAAAAAATAATGGTAGGATGTATATCAATTTCAATTAAAATTTCCAATATTTTTTAGGTTTTAGGCTTCTAAAATTGAAAATCTAAATCTTCATATTATGTATTATGTACAATATTAAAAGTGAGATTTTGGCTACTGAAAATTTGAATAGAAAGGAAGGAAGACATTCCTAAACGGTCAATTTCGCTCTAAATTTTCTGAGAATTTTTGCTTTTTGTTCGGGGCCGTTTAGATCCACCATCTGGCTACACGTACTTAACAATTCGCAGTGGTAGTAACAAATCTTCCTAACTGTAACGATAATAATAGTTCTGTTATCTGACAGCCGCTGCTTTCGTCCTAGTTGCACCATTTAAAGCAGACTCCCAATTAGCTGTCAAGTAATTATCACGTGCCTTACATTACACTAATGAGTCGTTTAATCTAATAAAGCAATGTTGAGAGAAGTGCCCCATTTCTCCCGTTTTTTTCTTCTGTTTATGCTCTCGATCGATCCCCTTCTGAACTTGCAGAGAACTTTCCAACAACTCTTACAAATCGGCGACATGTTGGATGGTCTATCAAATATCTGTCGCAGACTTCATTTATTCGTATAATGGACACAAATTTGGATCGATAGTGATGGAACGCTATCTAAACAATACTTTTCATTGAAATTCAACGCCGAATTAATACAACGGTCCTCGTGCTACTTTTGGACAAATGAGGGATTGGAAGGGAACGTATTACCAGCCATCGCGCTATTTTATGACATATTCAGGCATAAAAAAGGGTAATATAACGGCGAATAAAGTGTAGGGGTATATGGCGTTGAGTGCTCCGAGACGAACTGCGGTTTATGCCACTGAAATATCTTCCAGATGTCCGACGGACGCGAGCTTATTTTATGGAAACACTTTCCGCCAATAACGGGGATTTTCCTACAGACTATAGTTCATCACCAATAAAAACACGCTCGGTGACAAATGTGGGCGCGCTAACAATTTTTTACCAACCAACGAAATAATATTAGCCATGAGAATCAAATTACACGTTTTTATTATCTTCTTTATTCCCTCAGGTGAAATAAATTAGCTTCGCAGATTGAAAACAAGATAAATTATTGTACGCTCTAAATACAACGGTTTTTCTAGCCACATGGATTAATTGCTCATATGTACGACACGCAAAAAGTAGTCAACGAAAGATTGAGTACTTCACACAGTCGGTGTCACTTACAATATTAAAAGGCTCGCCTTTAAAAAAAACATTGATATTAATGAACTGGAATTACAGAATAAAAGCTTCATTATTCCCGGATTAATTTAACGACCGGAGTAACTTTTAGAAAATTGGACGCCACCCAGTATTTTTTCCCGTTTTATATATTTTTCCATAAATATCTGACACAAATTTGCAAAATGTTGCTTTCTAAATTTTATTTATTATTTATACTGTAAACATTGCAATTTAATCCATGAAAAACAACAAATATTTGAGTAGGATTATTTTTCCGTCCCGGATTTACTCATACTCATAAGACTTTCAATGAAAAGGTGTTTTTTACTGTTACACCGTCGCGACTAACAAGCATTCGAATTATCCGAGGTATTTTTCCAATATGGTTGCTGGAATTTTTGGTGCAACATATTAAACACAACACAAATATCAAAGTTTGGAACATCCTAAATAATGAAATTCTTCAATCCGAAACTTAATTACTTCGTATTGTCATCATCTCTGATTTGTTCTGCGCAAATATTTTGCCACGCCATTAACAAACTTGTTAACCGTTTTACAAAGGAGAAGTGATTGAAACTCGTGTTCACATGCATGCATATTTGTCTAGTGCGTCTCATATCTTGTTAATTCCAGCGGCAACAGCTCCATTCAAATTTGTTTTTTTGGTTACTAGATCTGGGTTTATGGAAAGTTTTTATGTACGAAGCTTACGTTTATAAAAGTTATTAAAAAGTGTTTAGAAATTTTTAAGCTGAACTAAACTGAATGAAAAAATTAATCTCTGTATGTAAACAGTGAAAATTTTAATCAAACGAGTGAATTAGAATGGACGAAAAGTAACAAATACAATTGGAGGGTTTAGCTAGATTTCATTTCGAATTCATTGAAGAATAAAAAATCGAATCAAAATTCTTAGAGAAATCCGCTTATTTCGATGCTAAACGACAATTTCTCGCTGATTCTCGCCGTTTTCTGGCTTGGATTTACAAAGAAAAGCTTGAAATCTACAAAACCACCAATTTTTATCAAGATTCAACCGCTAAATTGCAAGAAAACAAGTGAAATCTGCACGAAATCATCAAAATTCTTAGAGAAATCCGCTTATTTCGATGCTAAATGACGATTGCTTGCTGATTCTAGCCGTTTTCTGGCTTGGATTTGCAAAGAAGAGCTTCAAATTTAAAAAGCCACTAATTTTTATCAAGATTCACCGGCTGAATCGCGAGAAAAAAATAATTGCCCCGGCGCATCCACCATTTTTTAACATTTTTTTGTGAATTTTGTACGGCTTGGTCAGAGAATCTTAACTTGAGTCAAACAAAAAGTCTGATGGAAGTTTTCAGTCCTCAAATTTCGTTCTTCTATTTCGCGTCCATAATGAAGATATTTCGATACGCATTTGAGCGTATTTCTGTATCGTAATGGACTAATCCGGTGCCAATATTTCCAGGAACTTATATTTTTCTTAGGTTTGCAGCAGAAAAACTGTCAACCTGACGTTAACGTTGACAATTTTGATTTTGGTTTTGAAAAACGATGATAAATCGATCAATAAACTATTATTTCTTGTTGTACTTGGCTTAATAATTCACTGGAGAAAAACTCTTTGGTTGCAAGAGAACCATCATGATTATGATCAACATCTTCGCTCTCTTGGCTCCCTTTCGCTCCGATAACCTCAAAACGTCACACCTGTCAAACTGACTGAAATTGGATTTGGCTACTTCGATTTTTTTTCCTGAACATTTTGCTAATGCCAACTACCCTAAAATTCCCTAGATTTCGAAATCAAGTTTTTTTGTTTAAAATAAGGCGAAATAGAAAAAACAGCGTATGATACTTGTTCATAATGCATTTTGCCGCACTTACTACTTTATGACACTCTTCGTATTATTTATTTATTACTTTACATTATTAAATTAAATTTTTAAAAAATGTTTGTTTTCAAATGTTGTGATTTGGTACAGTTATTAAACGTGACTCACGGGTCGATTTCAAGTCATTGCGTTAACGCAAATTTGCAACCGTTGCCAAGGTATGGCATTGGCGTTGCTACGTTGCAAATGGGATTTGCAGTAACGTAAGTCACACTTGAAATCGACCCCAAAGTTGGTAACGCTTCTAAATTTCATCATTGTAGAATTAAAATTACAAAAGTTACGAGTTTAATAAAAATTTTTTTACTTTTATTTCAGATGTCCAGAGGGACCGATCCGCCATTTTTGCAACTTTTGTGTTATAAAAATCAAATATTTGACTACAACGTTGGCCTTAATGCATTATTATCGCTGCTGCTGCATTATCTTTTCAAACACACGTCATGTTGTTTATCGCTTGGGCGATAATTGCCGTTCTCCGTGTCTCAAGCAAGCTAATATTCACTTAATAAAGCCTAATTACTTTTCCATTACTTTATCCAGTGTATATGCCGAGCTTCAGATTGTGCATCGTTGCATCCAATATTAACTCATCTCCGAAAGAACGTCGTATTTCATGCAATTTTCAATTTAATGAACTTACTTTCTGAGTTTTATTTTACTTGGGACAGAACCCGTTTCAGTTCAAGGAAATGAATTGTATTTTATGTTTTAATAAACAATCACAAAGAGCGTGAAATGCGCTCGACGTTATTTGCAGTAAACAACGGTCGCGGAAAATTGTAAAAAGTATTGTAACTAATTTTGATTTTTGGTTACAGGTGAGTGCCGCTTGCGATTCCAACATCGTAGTAAGTTGCAAAGTCATTGTCTTCTTTGCCTTTGATATTTTTGAAAGGAGTGTTTACTTGAAAGTTTAACTAGTTGTTACAATAACGCATCTTAGCTTCACAGAAGTTGTTTTATAAAACATCATCATTGCTCCCGCGTCTCGTAAAAGCCGTTAATCCTCTCTTCTTCTCTCTGCACGACTTATTAAAAATGTTCATCGTTTGAAGGTTCTCCCTTGTAGAGAATTACGTTCAGTTGAGAACAAAGGTAAAGCTTCATGCAGATAGTCCAAAAGTATCTTCCGGTCATAGAGAGAAAAAGAAGATTAACAAAGATAACCCGAGAGCTCTCAAAAAGTCAAAAACCCTTCATTAATGTGGTCGTTAATAATTTTTTACCCAAAGAGTTAATAACATTGGAATGTCTCCAGTTAAATTTAATTATTATAGCGGAGTGATTGATGACGTAGCTGCCACAAAAATTCCAAGGTTTTATATAAGGTTCACGTAAATAATGGATGCGGAACGAATTTCGAATAGGAACTCAATATTGTTTTAGAGTTAGTTTTACTATATCGAATAATTTAGGGTTATGTAACAGTTATTGCTTGCTCGTTTCACTTTAAGGATGTTTATGATCCTGCATCCAATTCGATCAGCAGATGTGTATCATCAATGTTTCATTTTCTACCCCGCTAAATATGTAATAAAATAAAAAACACGATTCAAACGTGGTGTACGGCCTGATTCGCTGGTACTCTCACTAAAACTGTCATAATTTACATTTAATGGAATCGCAGGGTAGTAAACTTTTCAATAAGTGCAAACGGAAAATTTTGAACGCGAGTTTCACTTCTTGGTTTGTGGCATTAAAACGGAACAATCCATCTCTACGGTTGAGAAGGAGAAATTTCCCTCCGCCATCACTAACAGACCCAGCAATAAATAGACGGATAATCAATTTTTAATATTCGGTTCACAAGCTTGGCAGAGCCGTGATTAATCGCAAATAAATGAAACCTCCAGAGTCTGACAGGCCTTGGAATATCTAATGTCGCGTTTATGAATTAACCACACATAACTTTTAGGCAGGAAATGGTTTTTCTCGCTCCTGGATCGATCGGACTTCAAAAGCGCAACCACAATTAATAAGTATTTGCACTAAAGTTCTAAAAAACTCCATTTAAGTCTTAATTGATTTCTCGACAATAAAATATCTAGTTTGAGCGAAGATTCTGTGGTTAAATTCATTACAAAGTTACCATTGACTGTGACGGAAAAAAGGCTTTTAGCTGACTTGTATTTATTCGAAGCGAATGCATCAAAGGAGTGATTTGCTAAGTGCATCCTTGACGTATTCTTGTTTCGTGGCCGCATTTCGACAATAATTCATAATTTGCCTTTGGAGAGTCGACATTGTCAAAGTGCGGAATAATCTTTTTCGAGATCAAAGTTGAAATCAGGCAAGAAATTTGCCGTCACGGTCCGACGCATCTTCTTAAACTTGGACAAACCGATATTTTCTCCGCGCAAGCTCTTGACAATAATTAACGTAGATTAGTTTACTTTGAAGATAAATTAGGTGCTCGAATATGGCGTGTCGTAACAGACGGGGCAAAGTTTGGGGTTCCTAAATTCATTGTTGTTGTATTTTATGGTTGTTAGTTTAGTAACATAACGCAATAAATAAAATTGGAACTAACAATACAACGTTTGCGGTGTTAAAGTTAGCGAGAATTTTAGATTGCACTGCTAATACAGCTTGGAACTTTCTTTCCGTCTAGACAAAAAATGGTGGTTGCGCCTTGGCGAAATTGTTATTTAATACGTTATAATTTTTAATAAAAGCCGACTGACGCGATATTAAATTTTGAACGACATCAAGGCAACATTACTTTAGTTTTCACTATTGTCATTTCTTCGCCTAAATGAGACACATCAAAGTTACACCGCTATTCTCTTTATTTCCTTGCAATCGTCAGATTTTTTTTACTATCAATAAATTCTTCGTCTTTATATATCGACTAACCGCGATTTCAAACCAACAAAATGTCCGTATCGGTGTTTTATGTTAGATTCGCAGTCACGCACGACACACACAACTTTTATGCAACACAAACATTCCATCAATAAACTATAACTCCAAGTTGAGTATAATTTTTAGAGCATCCCTCGTTTTTCGGTATTGATTCTGTGTTCTGCTTTAATGACGGTTACGAGGCCGAGGTGATTACGGGGGCAAACGGCACTAATGTCAGCACTTTAGCTAACAATAAAGATTGTTACTGGAAAAATTTAGCAACTTTCTGCACGCAGAAAATTATGGATCGTATTCGGGGGGTTATTTATACTTATGCAATAAAAGTTTATGATTTATGTTGTTCATTATTAATTTGGGGCACGAAATACGGTTATTGTATAATCTGAAAACACTGAATTTTCAAATTTGAGATTATTAACAACAAAAATGCGAGAGTGAAACGAGGGCGAAGCTCGCATCTTTCTATCGGTCTTAGAATCGAAAATATGGAGGCTAAAGCATTTAGAAACTGAAAATTTACTATCCGAAACTTAATCGCTTCTAATTTGATTGTTTGTTAACGTACGTTAAAAATTCGTACAGTTTTGGATTCTGCGTCAAATTCTGCGTTAAATGGGAACAAATAACTTGAGTTTGTTTCACAAATAAACGAGATATGTTGACCGAATTTAGTTTCTAGAGGGTTCTTTTGGGGTCACTTTTAAGGAGCTTTTTTTTGGAGCAAAAACGACGTTAAATATTTTTCAGTTAGTACATACGAGAACCTACATCAATCAAAAAAGCAGCTCGAAATTAACTGAGCAAATGTTGGATTGGTTTAACGAGTGGCCGTCAAAAACCAAAAATTCAAAAATTTGCATCGTTAAAGTCAATTTTTTTTAATGAAAAAATTGATTATAAAATTTTGGATATTTGAGAACAAATTCTAAACAAAAATAGCGAGAGAAAAACGATGGCGCAGACCGTATCTTTATAGTTGTGGTAGTTTCGAAGATATTGAGCATTAAACATTTCGGAACTAAAATCTCTTTATTTGAAATTTTAATCGGCCATAACTTACTTATTTGTTGTGTATGTCAATCTTCAGCTTGGATTAGAAATCTACAGGGTGATTTTTTAAAAACGGCAGGCGTTGTAGAATTTTTATTTATGAACCGATTTCAAAAATTTTAAAAACAAATTAAATGGTTTTTAATTTCCTATAAACTGATGATTTTAAAAAATTTCTAAATGTCTTAGTATCTTTTGGGCGATACTCAACTTTCTTATTTTAAATTGACACCCATATTTTTTTTTCATAATTTAGAAGATATTAATTTTCTTGATTCAGAAATGTGTAATATGTTCTACTTTTACAAAAAATATTAAAAAAAAAATATCAAAAATGAAAAAATGTAAGCAATAAAAGTTAATAAAATCTAGGTGCGTGGTGTCAAATAACACAATATCTTTTGTAATGTCAAAAAGCAGCAAATAACAGAAAGAACAAGTTTTCTTTTAATAAGATGGGGCTACACCTTACAATGCACAATGCATTTCTCGTAGGTTTCAATTGTGCAATAAAAAAAACGGGATCAACAGTATTTTAATTAAATTAGGTAGTTGTTTTTTCTGATTTGTAATTATTATTGTCTTTTGTTATTAATAATTTCAAAAAAAAAGCCAATCCTTTCTGTTATTTGCTGCATTTAGACATTACAATAACGGCATTCTTTTATTTGACACCATGCACCTAGATTTTATTAACTTTTATTGCTTTTTTTTTCAATTTTGATAATTTTTTTTTAAATATTTTTAGTAAAAGTAGAACATATTACACATTTCTGAATCAAGAAAATTAATATCTTCCAAATTATGAAAAAAAAAAATATGGGTTCCAATTTAAAATAAGAAAGTTGAGTATCACCCAAAAGAAACTAAGACATTTAGAAAAAATTTAAAATCATCAGTTTATAGTAAATTAAAAACCATTTAATTTGTTTTTTAAATTTTTGAAATCGGTTCATAAATAAAAATTCTACAACGCCTGCCGTTTTAAAAAAATCACCCTGTATATGAAATTTTACGTAATATGAACGTTAATAACTTAAGTTTGCTATTAAAATAAGCGAGAAATTGACAGTTACAGAGTTTTTATAATTTTTAACTTCCGGGAAATGTTACAATGAATTTTTAGCAAATAAACAAACAAATAAAATTCGAGAAAAATTAGGGCGAAAACCACGTTTTTATCTGTAGTAGTTTCCGTGATATAGAGCACCAATATTTTCGAACTTTCGAAGATTTGGCTTTTTGGTAATTATTAATAGTTATTAATAGGCTATAACTTAGTCATTTGTTGACGTACAGCAAAAATGAGGACATTTTTAAATATTTCATGAAAATTTGCATTAAATGAGCACCAATAAATTCCGTTTGGTGCACAAATTAACAAAATATTGACCGAAATTTGTTGTCAAAAGGTCTTTTTGGAGTTATTTTTAGGCAACTTTTTTGTGGTGAAAAATAGTTATTTACAGTCGCGTGTGGTAACTTACATTTTACGGCTACGCCGTCGTGCTTCAAACTGATTTCGCGCTGTAAAATGGTTAACGCACAAGAGTTGTATTAAACCTTTTGGCCGAAAAATTTTAATTTATATAATTGGGTTTTTCAAAATTTATCAGAACTGTCACATCTGACATCTGACCTGACCTGACCTGACCTGACCTGACCTGACCTGACATTTATAAATTTCATCATATGTCAATTCTGTCAATTTTGTAGTTGGTGCACAAAAGTACACAAGATGGCGCTGTATAAAAAAATATTTTAATGTGACTTTAAAAATATAAATATTGTCTTAATTGAGATAATAACTTAGGTAGATACCACCTTAGTGATCAATCTTGATTATGGTAAAGTGATTTTAATTTATAAACACAGCTGAAGAGCAGACGATTTGGGCATTTTTTACCGTACGGTGCGTGTAAACGTCCACGGCTTGTAAATATAATGTTTCCGAAGATGTCAATTGAATGTTAATTTGACGTTTACAATGCATGGGGCCAAAAACGACATTTACCTAATATTTTTGAATTAAACATCAATCGAAAGAACAGCTCTCGATTTATTAGCTAGCCAGATCTCATATTAGTAGATCAAATAGTTTAAGACTGGCGGTCAAAAAAAACAACAATTTTCATCATTTGAGAATTCCAAAAAAAATTAAATTTTGGATATCTAAGAGCTGATTCTAAAAAACTGGGGCAAAAACCGCATTTTAGTTTTGGAGTTATATGGAGCATTAATCATTTCGAAACTGAAAAATTACCAGTAACTTTAATCGCTTCTTATTCGGTTATTTGTTGACGTACGTTAAAAATTTGCACAGTTTTGAATTTTGTGTGAAATTATGCGTAAAATGAGCGCCAATAATTTAAGTATGCTCCTCAAATAAACGAGTTATTGACCGAAAAACATTTACGTTGTAAAAAAAAAAAATTGTAATTTTGAATTTAAAATAATATGTAACACCGGATTTTTATCGGCGAGAAAACGCTGGCGCAAACCGAAAGATAGAAAGCTGTCGTTCTGGAGTACATAAATTGAAAGAAAAAGTTGAAAACCTCATATTTATATCCGTTGTTGTTCCGGAGACATGAAGCCTTTTGTTGACTGCTGGTGGTTATGAAACATTAGTAAGAACAATAATGTGTGGGATGATACCTAAAAATAGAAGCCCCACGCCTACACCTCTGTGCTTTCTCAACATTATAAGAACTAATTGACAAGTTATTTGAAGCTGATTTGATCTTAAGGGTGGAAAATTAAAGAGTACGCGCGTCTTATAACCACTCTTTTTACTCTGCAAAATTAATAAACTTCCTGAAAGAAAGACATGCTAAAAATAGAGTTTGATATTTTTCAAGGTTTGGAATTACGATTTTGGTTTACTCCAAACAAACGTAGTTTGTTCCAACTAAATTCCGCTTTTAAAAGTACCTCTTCACACTGCTCAGCACATTTAGTAAATTCAAGTAGTGTCATGAAATAGGTCAGCAGAAACTTCTAACGTTTAACTACTTCGTTAAACACAATTAATTCCTTCTCTGTCTAAAATAACATTTTAAAGCCGATTTGTTCACACAGTGGAAACTGAAATACAGGAAACTTTCATTAATTAAATTATAACAGGCGTGAATAGTAAGAATTTCTTAGGGGGCGGTTTGAGGGACTTTCCATTTGGTGCTGAACAGCTGCAACTTCAACATTACAAAATAGTTATAAAATGTGGGTAATATTGGGCACTTAGGTACTGATATCAATATTAGATATGATTTTTTCAAATTTCTAATGTATTTATTATCAATAAGTGACAGAGTTATATCGTTACGAATTGTGATTTTAGTGACAATAAAAGTGTTTTGTCGTGTACATCATTAGTAAATTCTTGTTTGTATTGATAAGTGTATTTTATTTTGTTTGTGTGTCGGTTTTATCTATGCTTTATCTACAGTAGCTGAAGTAAATGTCCAGACATCAAAATTAAGTTTTGTTATTGAAAAATATGTTTGTAACACTCGAGTTACAAAAAAACAAGGTCTTTATTTACAATTTAACTTAAATAATAATAAAATCCCAAAGGCATGGACGAGTCGAAAGTAAAATCGCGAATCGCGGCGAAGATTCTCTGATTTCAGGGCTCTATGAAAATGTCCAACAAGGAGCGGCGACCGCTGCAAAGTTAGAGCTGTTTTTCAAAAGATGATGAAATCCAACTGGCGTTTTCGGGGTAGTTCCTGGGTTTTAAAGATAGACCCAACCAATGGTGTGATTTTGAATGATGGTAGGGGATGACCATCGGGGGGGTGAGGGTGGCGATGGTGGCTCTAACGAGAAGCGTCTGGCGGAGCGCTTTTGTACTAAAATTTTTGTTACAATTCTCCCCCTTCAGAACCCGCAAACGTCTCGGAGTGGGTTCTGAGTTAACAATTCTTTCTTGGGCGTCCACGCTTTCGGAGAGGCATAAGAGGTTGGTCTCCAGGCTTTTCTGGTCCGGGGACAGGTCGTAGAGCGGAAACATGATAGACCCCAAGTGGTGTTTCGGGATCACTAACCGAGGCCACTTCGTAACTGCAAGGGCCCCTAGCTTGTAGAATGACATAGGGCCCATCTCGACGCGGGGCAAACTTGGAGGTACGTCCCCTCGAAGATTTGCTGACAGGGTGGGTAGTAACCAATACACGATCGCCTGGATTGTACACGGGCGTAGGACGGCGGTGATGGTCACTATAATCTTTTTGTCGGTCTTGTCAACTCGTGGGTTTCTCTGGCTTGCCGTAGATGGTTTGCCAAAAGGAGCAATCGAGGCGTAGCTTCGGGAATGAAGTTTTCGTTTTCGATCACTTCTCGGAGGTCGTGGGTAACATCTTCAGGGCTTCGCAATTCTCTGCCAAAAGTTAAGTAAGCGGCGGAGTATCCTGTAGACTGACATCGGGCGGTATTGAGGGCGAACCGGATGGCGTGAAGCTTTTCGGGCCAAGTTCGATGTTCATTCCCCACAAGTATTGATAGCTGCGTTTTCAAGTCTCGGTTCTTTCGTTCGACCATGTTGGCGGCGGGATGATATACCGGGGTACACTTTTGTTCGATCCCAAGACAAAAGCATATCTGCTGCATCGTTGCACTCACGAACTGGGAACCATTGTCTGAGATTATTCTCCGCGGAGTCCCGTAACGAAGACAGATTTCATTCACTATCACCCATGCACAAGCTTCTGCAGTAGCCTGGACTAACGGGAAGAGCTCGACCCATCTTGAGGCGCAGTCTTCAATAATGATGATCCAAGATTCATCTTTTGGCCCTGACGGTAGAGGACCAAATAAATCTACCGAGATAACTTCAAAACGCTGATGAAGAACGGGTGTTTGGAGCAGACCGGCTGGTTTCTGGTTGTCGACTTTATACTTCTGACAGGCTGGACAGGACTTCACATATTCCCGTAGCGTAGTCCTCATTCCAGGCCAGAAAAAGTTTTTGTACATCTTATAATAGGTGCGTTCTGCGCCATAATGTCCAGCGGTTGGATCGTCGTGGAACTTCTTGATTAATCGTGTGCGTTCTTCGGAAGGGACGACGTATTGGGCTTCTTCGAGATCGTCATCAGGAGTGTATCGGTATAGGACACCTCGATTAAGCAGATATCCACGGGCGGACCATCTAGCAGACTCTTCTAGTTTGCCGGAATCAAAAGCATCGATGATCTTCTTCAGATCTGGATCGTTGATCTGTGTTTGGCGCATTTCTCCGGGGCTTCTTCGAGGGAACTCTATTGACATCCAGCAAATCGCTTGCATAGGTTCCGCAGAAATTGGAGGTCGGGAAAGCGTATCAGCTAGAACATTGGATTTTCCTGGAGTGTACTCGATAGATAGATTGTATGGCTGCAACTGGAGAGCCCAGCGGGCTAATCGGCCGCTAGGAGACTTTAGAGACATCAGCCACCTCAGAGGTTGATGATCAGTTATCGCAATTGTGGGGGCTTCCTCAATGTACCCTCGGAACTTTTGCACAGCCCATACGAGCGCTAAGGCCTCGCGTTCTGTAGTGCTGTAATTTCGCTCAGGTGGAGATAGTAAGCGACTTGCATACTCGATGGGGCGTTCGTCTGTTCCCTCCCCCTGGAGTAGAGCTCCTCCTATAGCATAGGCGCTGGCATCTGTTCGTAAAACGTAAGGTTTTTCAGCCTCAGCTTGTTTCAGTATGGGGGCCGAAGTGAGAGCGTCTTTCAATCTGTTGAAAGCTCTTTCTTGTGGCTCTTCCCACTTCCACGCAGCGTCCTTCTTTGTGAGGTTACTGAGAGGCCTGGTGATCTCAGCGTAATTTGGAATAAATCTCCGGTACCAGTTGCTTGTCTGCAAAAACGTGAGCAGTTGCTTAACGTTTACTGGGGCCGGCATGTGCGTGATCGCGCTTATTTTGTCTGGATTCGTCTTTATTCCATCTGCGGATACAATGTGTCCTAGGTATTTAACTTCATTGACAGCAAATTTGCACTTTTTCCGGTTCATTCGTAGAGAAAATTCGCGCATGCGGTTGAAGCATTTGTTCAGGTCCACCAGGTGAGTTTTGAAGTCTGCCGATAGGACGATTATGTCATCTAGGTATACTAATATCCTCGTGTCTCCCAGCCCTAATTTAAACTTGTCCATCAGGCGCTGGAAGGTTCCTGGCGCATTTCGCAGGCCAAACGGAAGTCGCAGAAATCGATAAATACCAAAAGGTGTTATGAAGGCTGTTTTGTCGCGATCCTTTTTGCATACTCGCACTTGGTAATAACCCGATCTTAAATCCATGGTGGAGATGTATTTGGACTGGGCAGTGGCGTGCAACAGATCCTCCAATCGTGGGAGTGGATACAAATCTGGCTTGGTTACGCTGTTTAACCGTCTGTAATCCACGCAGAAGCGCACCGAGCCATCCGGTTTTGGGACAAGAACAACCGGAGCGGCCCATTCGCTATCGCATTCCTCTATGATTCCTTGCGCTTTTAATTCCTCAACTTCTTTCAACAACGTCTTGAGACGTTGGGGCGATGCTCGGTATGGAGGGCATGATTGTGGAGCCGAGTCTCCTGTGTCGATGTGGTGTTCCGCATGTGTCGTGGGAGGCCCTGTGTGGGCAAACAAGTCGGCGTTTTTAGCGAGAACGTCGTTCAGGGTCTGTTTTTCTCCTTCTGTTAATATCAACCCCTCGTCCTCTCGCAGCTGGATTTCTTCAAAATCCAAGGTGGCCATATCAGCCGCGGGAAACAGATTCGCCAAGTGCGGTGGAAGTTCGCTGTCCCAGGCTGCTTCTATAACGCGACGTGAGTCATGTCGGATATACTCACATCTTGAGGTTGTCTCAGGGAGGTCGAATGTAATATTTAGGGTCGGTGCAGGCCCGAGGAATTCGATCGGATCTGGGCCATAATTGTTCACCAGATCGGAGTCTCGATCGCAATCCATCGGTAGTGGGCTCACCATACTGGGTGCTGCGATTTCCTGAAGGATTTCGGCCATTTTGATTGGTTCCACGTCTAATGTTCCTTCGGTCACTTTTTGCCAGCTATCAATGTTTCCATCTTTTGAAATAAATTGGTAGGTTTCGTGGCGTTGCCCTGAGAAATGCCACCTTTTATGTTTGTAATCAATTACCAAGCCCGCCTTGGTCAAAAAATCGATGCCAAGAAGAGTCTTTGTATTTTTGGCTTTTGGGAGAATGATAAAAGGTGTCTGGATGGTCCGATTCTTCAATGTGATTGGGACTTCCACAGTTTTAACAAACTGCGGAATCGTCTGACCGTCAGCTTGTGTAATTGACATGGGGACATCTCGAAATTGGAATCCCTCCTTGATTAGGAGAGCGTAGAGCTCGCTACTGGCGAGGCTGCTTTTGGCGCCGCTGTCGAGATATGCCGTGCCTGGGTGCGACAGCACTTTCACTGGAACGGCTGGACGTTCGACAC
This sequence comes from Gnatocerus cornutus, assembly GCA_029298725.1. Taxonomy (NCBI): domain Eukaryota; kingdom Metazoa; phylum Arthropoda; class Insecta; order Coleoptera; family Tenebrionidae; genus Gnatocerus; species Gnatocerus cornutus. Next base: position 9,351,789 of record CM055516.1, read on the forward strand.
CCCTGGTGGTATCTAAAAAGCAAAACCCAAGAGATGTGGACGGTGTGGTCTTACATTTTTGGCAGTCTCTGCGAAAGACTCCTGGTGCTCCACACCCGTAACACCTGATGGTCGTGTCTGTAGGTTTTGTTTCCCTTTGTCCGCTTTTGGCATCTTCGGCTTTTTTCTTCCGGCACACATTGGCCTCGTGGCCAAAATTGTTGCAGAAATTGCAACGCGAGCGGCTCCTCATGTTGCCATTGTTTTCGTTCCTCTTCGGTGGTTCTCTATTTTTCTCGCGAAGTGTTCCCTCCACTTCTCTAGCTGCCTCTAAGAGTTCGATGAAAGTCCTCACCGTCTTCCTGGGAATCTTATCCCTGATCGCTATCCGCAGCAATCCGTACACCATGTCGAGTTGGCGACTTTCGGTATCTGGGGGGGTCACTTGGGCCAACAAAGCGCGTTTTTGGGAGACGAACAATCCCGTTGGCGTATTCTCGTCTTGTTTGCTGGCGAAGACCTGCAGGTACACTTGATATGCTGGCAGCGATGGGGCGAATTCGTTTCTTATCGCTGTTTTGGCTTGTTCCCAAGTCGTAATCGCGGCCTTTATTCCACACCACCATGTATACGCCGGTCCCTGGAGCATCAGGGATAATCCCATCAATGCGTTGGCGTCGGTGATGTTTTCGGTCGTCTTGTAGAAATCAGCGCTGTCGATGAAGTCACCCACGGCTTCAGCGGTTCTAGTTCCATCGAATCGCGCCGGACAATGCGTGAAGTGTTTCGTTGGGGCTTTTGGGGTTAGCCGCTGTATTAGCTGCTCGAGAGCTTCGGCTGTGATAGCCATCTTCTTACTTCTCAGCAACACCTTGAAGTTCTTCTATTTCGATCGTGCTAGTTTGGGTTGGCTCCGGCCGTAACGTTGGGCGTCACTTGTAACACTCGAGTTACAAAAAAACAAGGTCTTTATTTACAATTTAACTTAAATAATAATAAAATCCCAAAGGCATGGACGAGTCGAAAGTAAAATCGCGAATCGCGGCGAAGATTCTCTGATTTCAGGGCTCTATGAAAATGTCCAACAAGGAGCGGCGACCGCTGCAAAGTTAGAGCTGTTTTTCAAAAGATGATGAAATCCAACTGGCGTTTTCGGGGTAGTTCCTGGGTTTTAAAGATAGACCCAACCAATGGTGTGATTTTGAATGATGGTAGGGGATGACCATCGGGGGGGTGAGGGTGGCGATGGTGGCTCTAACGAGAAGCGTCTGGCGGAGCGCTTTTGTACTAAAATTTTTGTTACATGTTTTATTTTCAGTCAACATAACAAACAGATTTATATCCGAAATTTAAAAAATTTAGTTGGTTCCGTAATTCCGGGCAACTGGCTGTCGTTTTGGAGCGCCCCTGCTCTTTTAATTAATTAAACACTTTACGGCGGTGGAAATAATGTAAGTTCATTAGAGCAATTTATCTTTCTTTAGTCGTAGCCCCGTAAAAAATTATCTGCTGTGATTTACTCTCAAGTGTTAACTCATTGATTTTCTGTCGTCTAAAACTTTCCCTAAGTTTGGTAATCAATTATCGACTAGGAAAAGTTTCATCTTGATGACTAAATAATTTAACTAATTTTATTAAGAAGTGTTAACCGCAAGTCGGCTTTTGTGGAAACCCTGCAATGACGTTTGACAAGGAAATTTCGACATATTTTCCCCGTCACTAATTACTCTAACCTGGAAAACTCTAACTTCCTGTGGAAATTACAAGCGGTTTGGACAGCTGATCAATTTTCGTCGCACCTGACGACCAAAATGGGGCTTTTTCTCTTTGTCTCTGCTGTTTCATCCTAGAATCTGACATAGTTGGAATATTACTCGCTACCTAATACATGGTAAACTTGGCTTTGAATCGTGTTACGTACAATATGTTGCAGCATTCCCTCGGAAACTATGTGTTAAGTCAAACGAGTGTAACGCGAGTTTCCTTCCAGCTAAATCTTTTAATTACTGATAGCCCCCAGCATCCGATACTGCATCAATTAAGGGTGACCGCAGAAAACGAGGCGGGGGCAGAATGGAGTCTAAAACCTACTTTCGCTTTTGCGAGAGTCTACTAAACCAATCCAAGAAAAGATCTACATTAATATTGCTCATTTTAGATGGAGTGCACTAGCATTGCATCGCAATTTTCCAACGCTGAATATTTCAATTCTCGGCTTGTTCACGACGTAACACATCATAGAACGAAATCGTCTTGCACACCGCTTTCGTCGCTTCCATTAAATAAGTAAATATGATTGTCGAATAGCATCGTACTCAAGCCCTCTGAAATGTGCACGTTATTTATTTTATTTTCCCATCCTTTATCTGTTGCGGTTGTGTATTGCGCCAATTTTCGGTTATAATACGATATGGATTGATTATTTCTTCGCCGCGAACCATTAAACGTATTCATCTTCGATCTCGGCTTTATAGTAATGCAAAGATCATAATAAAAATGTAAATTAAAAGTCAAATACCTATTTGAATTTGCGGATTGACCAATTTTCAATCAACGAGTAAATTCCCAGATAAAAGCGCCGAACTCTCGTCTCGCAAATTAAACCTGATTTAAAACGTAAATTAAATTTCCAATCACCAGAGTATCTTCGCTGAGCGATGACGTGATTTTTTGCCCAGCTGAATGCCCGTAAAGTAGTTCAAGTGGATCACTTTCTCCTGTAAATAGTCGTTGTTTTAAATATTTATCAAATTTCCGGTTGTTGAGCGTCCGCTTTCCAAAAAATGCAAACTTTCTTTCCTCCCGGAATTGGGTATTACTTTACACGCCAAACATAAAACAAGCAAAAAATTCAGGTGGATTTCGAAACGTAGCTATCGGGCTCGTGCCGTGAAAGATTAATGGAAGACGCAAAATGTGAACACAACTCACATCTCCGGAAAAAAACGCAAAAATTTCGCATTATAGAATCACCGGCCGTGGTTTTGCCTTCAAAAAGCTCCATAAGCGTATATCGCGCTTTGTCTGACTCGTTAGACTTGTTTGTTTGTCTTTTAGTATTCTATCTGGATTCACTTCCCTCAAAGGTCGTTTATCATCTTGCATCAGAAGTTTTTAATGACTGTTCTGAATTTACTACTTTAAATTCGCCTGGCTTATTCAAAAACTTTGGCAAACGTATCCGGACAATGCCCTGAGACTTTTTGAGGAAATAACTTTGAAAATTGCACCCTGTATACCTGAAACATCTAAAGCCGATACAATGCAATCTATCACAACATCTAGGGTATAAAAGAATGTCATCGTGAAATATCATACTTATGCGTGTTCAACTTACATAACTCCGGGAATTTATTTCATAACAAATTACTTTTATGAGTCATTTTTATTACTGACAGTTTAAAGCACCTTTAAAGTACAATTTATGAATACTTTAATCCCTACAGTAGTTGCCTAAAATTTAAGAATAAATGCAGAAATAAAAATGTTTTTCTTTGTAATTAAATTAGTGCTGCCAAAGCTTTCCGCGTGAAAAGCTCGCCAAATACGCATTGTATGTTTTCCACGTAGTTGTGGCAACTTTCATTGTATAGTCAGCGGTAATGTAGAAATTTTCCGCTAGAATAATTTTTAACTATAATAATCATCGTTATTCAAGGAGTCATTATTCCACCCTCATTAGAACTTTGCGGTGCTCGTAATAAACTTCCAACTTTAAACGAAAGGTTAAGGGGGGGACACAAAGAGGCAACAACGAAACGTAATGGAATTAAAATTGAAGTGAAGTGCATTCGACGCCAATTTGCAGCAACTTATGTGGAACGAAACTTGAGAAATTTGTCAACATTTGCGATGACACTTCTTAAGTTGCGATTTTTTCCAGAACTGAAAAATAAAAGCTAAAGTTGAGTGCAAACAACAGAGGGCTCAGTCGTCTCTAGCTTGTTCATTATTTCCAGTTCACACGATCCCGAGTGGAACGTTTTATTTCCTGTTTGAGTACAATTTGCATCTGCACTATTCCAAGGGCTTTTACTCCAACCAGTTGAATACTTTCACTCGTAAAATTCCGTTTTGACACTGTGCCGAGTGTTGCTTAGGATTACTACTGAAAATCAACAAAGGATGAATAACGTCCACGTTCGTTATTTGGATTTTACTTGAAATAATAGCGGCGAAGACTATTTTGCGTAGCTCTCATGTTTTATCTCTGATCGGCGACGAGAGAGCTTTTTAAAATCGCATTTGGAGAAACTGGTCTTCTATCCAACGAGTTTTTATCCTGTCTAGACTACACAGATATTAAAAACTAATATTTTTTTAAGTATTCTTGGAAATGTTGTCACTTTTAATTTCAATATATTGATTAGGGGATTTGAAGATTAGCAAAGGGTTAACTCTAACAGTCTGCCCTCAACTTTTAAATCCACACGGCAAAGCTTTTAACAAAGCCAGGTTAATGAAGACTGCTTTAGAAAATTTGTCGGCGCTTGTTGATGTTTTAGCAAAGTTGTATGCTAAGCATGACGCCACGTTGACAAAAAAAAGTAAAACTTTTCATTCAAGTAGGTGGCGAGAAAAGCTTCTTAACCTGTTGCAAGAAGTTTGAAAAGGTCAACACTAAATATAGTTAATATATAGGATTAATCTAATATTAATTTTCCACGGCGTCTCTTTATCCTCCCTTAATAAAAACACTGAAAATTTACTATCTGACACTTTATTGTTTTTAATTCGGTTATTTGTTAACGTACGTTAAACATTTTTACATTTTTGAATTATGCGTCTAATTCTGCGTTAAATGAGCAGAAATAACTTGAGTTTGCTTCACAAATAAACGAGATATTCATATAATTGTGTTTTCAGATGTGTTAATTTTAAAAGGTTTATTTGAAACGAAAACAACGTTTAATACCTTACAACAATCAAAAGAAGAGCTTTTAATTTATCAACTGACTAAATCTCAGGTCGGTAGATAAAATAGTATACAAATGGTGGTCAAAAAAACAAAAATTCAAAATTTTCTTGGTTTGAGTCGGAATTTTTTTCCCAAAAAAACACGGCCATTTAATTTTGGACATTTTAAAGCTGATTCTAAGCAACAAAAGCGATGACGAAAACCGCACCTTTCTATCTGTCTTTTAGTTTCGAAGGTTTGAAAGATTAAACATTTCGGAACTGAAAATTCACAATTTGAAACTTGAATTGCTACGAATTTAGTTATTAGAGGATTTACATTAAAAATTCTACAAATTTTGGATTTTGTGTGAAATTCTGCTTAAACTGAGCAGAAATAACTTGTGGTTGTTTTAGAAATGAACGAGATTTTTAGAAGTTCTTTTTGAGATTTTTAGGAAGCTGTTTTGGAGCAAAAACGACGTTAATGCCTTTTTGTTATTACATCAATCGAAAGAGGAGTTCCTGAACTATCAACTGTCTAAATCTTAGATCGGTAGATCAAATAGTAGGTAGTTAAAAATCTAACAATTCAAAATTTTAATTTTTTCAGTAGGATTTTTTTTCTCGAAAAACGACCACTTATTTTTGGATATCGAGTCAATTCTAAGCCAAAGCGCGAGAAAAACTATGACAAAGACAGAGAGAAAGTTTGAAACACAAAAATTGCCATTCGAAAGATTAATCGCTTCTTATTCGGTTATTTGTGGACGATCTTAAAGATTTGGATTTTACGTGAAATTCTGCGTAAAATGAGGATTAATAATTTAAGTTTGGGTAAATAAGCGAGGTATTACCGGAAAAATTGAATCCATGCTAAGCATAACGCTACGTTGAGAAAAAATAATTGTTAAAAGTTAATTTTAGTAGGTGGCGAGAAAGCTTTTTAACCTGTTGCAAGAAGTTTGGAAAGGTCAAAAATAAATATAGTTTTAGGGTGGATTAATCTAATATTAATTTTCCACGGCGTCTCTTTGTCCTCTCTTAATGAAAACAAGTCACTTTTTGTTTGTCGTTTATTACTTTCTGTTAACGGAAATTTACGGCTTATTAGCATCGATGCACTCAAGCCAATGAAAGCGCCATTTTTAGCCATAAATCTTCTGGTAAAATTTAATTTTGTCGTAATTAATAGAGGCCCTTTCACAGTGCGCGACTGAAAGGAATTTGTGTATTAAATTCCGGCTGAAAGAAATAACTGTAACAATAAAGCTAATACCAGCATTCTAATGACTAAACGATTCTTTTTAAACCAGTGGTCTCTTCTAAAGACCACTTTCTGGAACAGTGCACACAACCAAATTCCGCAGATGAGCTCTTTCTGGCCATTTTTTCCCAATTATTGAAGACAGACAAGGACAACTGTTGCGTTGCGGTACATTTTTTTCGATTCCATCATTGATGAGTGATCGAGATTTCCGGGATCAAAATGGAAGCCCCCGCTAATAATGCCACATTTATATGTATATCGTGTTTCCCCGAATAAAAATATACATCAGTTTCGAAGTATGAATATAACGTTGGTTTCGTGAAATTTAAATTCGATCAGCATATGTGGCAATATTAAGCGATTCCATGCAAAGCAGATCTGATATTTTCTGAAATATATTCCTCGAACTGATTTACAATATATTTGTACAGCTTGCGGATACATTTAAACCCAAAGTTTTTTCTGCTGGATGCGCAGGTTCTTTGTGATGTTTACACGTGCAAAACAAACTCGAAACCGCAGCACGCAATTTACCGTTCACCGTTTGGAAGGTGATAAATATTTTTCATGTAAATATTTGTTTTGCAGCGTCCACTTGTTGTCCGATTAATAATAAAGCCGAACATTGCTTGTTTGTTCCGGTCAGCTCCGACAATTCTGGAGCGTATGGACGACATTACCATGCACCACGAAAATGTATAATTGTGGTCACATCATAACTGCGGTAATTTGCCGGAGCACCAGCTGCGAAACCCAAGAACTTGCCATAGTTCGGGAAAAACGAGGGTGGGCAAAGAGAATGATGCAAATGAAGTTTGTACTGATTTCAGAATGGATTTCACAGAGAAACTAGAAAAGGTCAAGTCTTTTAAGCGCCCCACGATTCTACAAAAATTGAAAATTAAATAACGTGGTTAAATGTGGTGGATGCGCCGGGGAAATTGTACTGGGCGTTGAGGAAATTCTGTTTGGTATTGATTTTGGTGCCAGAATTTTGTCATTAGTGAATCAAAGCGTATTTAACGCGAAAAAAGAGCGAGGAACTCGGATTCAATAATATGATTTTACATACACCGTGATGGGATGTCAAATTAACACTTGTCAACCGTCATAAAAGAATCACTCTGAACATTGGCGACATTTTAAGCAAAAAAAATCTAAACAGAAGTTTGAAACATAACATTACAAAAAACGCTGCGTGGTGGGTGTTACCTAAGAAAAGTAGTTTTAAAATACCATTATAATAGTATCAGAATGACAAGAAAAATTTGACCTGACAACCTTTTTATCTTCTCAGCACGCTATTTACGAATACTTCGCGTGTCTAAAAGTGCAAAAGTGCAATCCCATAAAACCTTCAAGTCAGGGCTTTGTGCAATAAAGTTGCTTTTGCACCTGGGGCCTGTTGCATAATAAACTAAATTCTAACATTATGAGTCTGCTAAATGTACACAATTTTGGTAGATTTAGGAACAATTTATTGCAACATTTTATCGGAATATTTTGATCAACTGAATGTTACGTATCACGTTTCAGAATCCCTTTGTGACCCCGAACAATAATTAATACTTACTGTGGTGCTTAAAACAAAATAACCACATCAAACACGCACATTTTCAACTTTTCTACATTAATTTGAGCTGATAACTCGTTTGACTTATCTGATGGCAGTTTATAACAATAAAAAGCAGACATAAAATTGTGTTATCAATCAATGAAGCTTTGAGGTAACATTACAATAGAATATATCATTTTACTCTCTTTAACAAAGCAACTTTGAGGTCGTCCTTCCGTCGCCATAATGTAGTTCGGACTTAAAATGCAAATACATTTGTTCCATTATTTGCCATTCATTGAAAAGGGTTTATACATAATTCAATAAACTTATTTGCATTGAAATCTTAGTACAACTAAGACATTCTTTTGTATCCTTTCAACTGGTTGTTATTATAATCTTTTTCGTGTATCTGAGATAAAAGTTTAGATTCAATTTCCTTTCGTTTTACTTGTTCCAACACTGATTTAATATACGTTCGTTGTAGAATTGTGGGGGTCAGGACTACGTAATTTATACATTAGATGAAACCCAAGACTATAGATGCGATGTACATTTTCACCCTTCTCAAACAGGCAAAGTTTTATCACGAAGGAACTTCACTAACACAACAGAAACTTCCTTTTATCAAGTTTAAAACGATGCGTTTGAAATCAATTGCAGGAAAATTATCATAAAAATTCCGAAAGGGTAATTAAAGCCCAGTTGAGAATTTACGACTTGTTTTATTTAGATATTCGCACCTTTTGGCTCTCAAAGTTTTTAAAACTCCGTAATAAATAACAGTGGTATTGAATTTATCACTGCACCCTTTCCTTAAATTCACTCATTTATATTCCGACATGTTTGCTTTGAAGAAACATTCCCATTCAATAACACCCTCGATTTGTTTCGAACAAATATCACATTTTCCCAGATCTCTGCCGTTTGTCTTGCTTAAGAAAGAGCCAATTACTTAATTATTTGGTTTCATTAAAAGTTTTTTTATCGGCGGAAAGCTCAGGGCTCTAATATTTATTTAATCCGCAGTTCCGGAAGTTGCGTCGTTCTCTTCGTCGTCATAATTATAATGTCAAGATTCGTCGTTTTAAGGACACTATCTGTAAAGGATTTAGCCAACCGTCCCGGGTAAACATAATTTAAAGGAGCTTTCAGTTATCTCAGGGATTACCGGACACGGTGTTTTACGACTCCGATTCAGGTATATAAACGGGGATCCAATCGCTAATGAGTCCTTGATTAGTGTTTGTCTACGGCTCTGGACTCTGAGAATTCTAAATCTGGGATGGTGAGATTACGTCCACTTAGTGTGTCCAACTCTGAAAGGTCTTTAATGACATCTTAATTATGTTAAAGTAGTTCATGTATAAACTTTATAAAAAACGTCTGGGAGGCACTGGAGGACTCCCACCGGTTAGAACTTAATTTTACATTTTTTAATCTTGAACGCGTTGTTCAAACAAAGTCGGTATAAAAATTCAGATCTGTCTTGGCTAATTTTCATAGAGACAAAACCTCTTTCAGGACGTAGATTTGAAAGCGTCTCAGTTAGTGTAAATAAGTCTTATGGAAGTTTTAATATATGCAAAAGATAATAGAAAACGGTGAGTCTATCTACGAGTATATTTAATGTAAATTTATGCATAAATATAAATATTTCTAAACCAACGACTGTTTGAGAAATGCTGGAATCTTTTGAAACAATTTCTTAACTCGCATTACGGCTAATTGGGAATTTATCCCAGAAGATGTTACATGTAACTCAAAGAAACTGTTGGTATTTTGCTATAATGAGACTACACAGTAAGAAATTTAGTGATCTCTCCGAGCGCACAGGTTAATTACTTGTGTAATCATTTCCGTCACATTTATTCTGTCACTTCCATGCTTTCACTAATGATGTCAGGTAACAGGTCCTTTCTTTTATTATACCAAAGTCTATAAAGAACAAACTCGATAGCGGCTTACCCTGAAACGAATTGTGAGATCAAGTTCTAAGCTGAAACTGATCGAAAAAATATATAAAGAAATTGATTAGAGACAAACCGAAATTTCTGATCGAATCACGTTGGAGTTATTGTTTCCAAGTCCAGGTCGGGGTTAATTACCTAAGAGCCCCTTAGGGAGATGAACGGTGTATTAAGATGTATAGCAAACATGAGTAGGTACGGCGTCTTAATCGATGTTCAATAATAACATTACACCAACTATTCATAGAGCAAAAGCAATTTCTACCTACTCAATAGTGGTAGTTTACCGCCGTACAAGCTACTTTTAATGAGTTGAACAGATTTAACTGACGAGAACGTAATTACGAATTGTTGCAAAGTAAGACTCTTTGTTATTGTATTAGATACAACTACCACAGAATTACTAACGAGATATTTAGAAAATTTAAGGGAAGATAAACTTTGGGCCTATTCACATTCTGTTTACGTTCTGATCAAATCTAATCATCTAGCCTGTTTTAAAGTCAACACTTTTAAAAATGTTTTCGTGTTGTTCTTTGCGATAATTTTTTCGCAGCTGAAAAGACAAATATTTAGGAAAAAAGTTCGACTCGATGTAATTTTTTGAGAGTTAAATGATTACCTAAAAAATCCTCGGAAATGAATTTAATTTTGTACAGTGATTTTAAATTTAATTTTTTTATGCAACAACTCGTGGGATTTTTGAATATAATTATGATTATTGACGCAATGTTTTATAAACATAAAATTAATTAATTATTGCCACATTAAAATAGAATTCGAATCCTGACAATCAACAGAATTCAAAATTAATAATAGTTGGCAAATTACTAGATTATTACACATGACATGATAAAAGTTCTAATTTTGAGATGATTATGATCAAACAGTTTTTAATCACTATTAATCGTAAATTAATTTTAAAGCAGAATTACTATTATTACATTAGTTTATTAATCATTTCCACAATACAACTATTGCCAACTAAGCTATTAGTCGACTATTTACTAAACAAAACGTGGTAATTTTCCACAAACACAACGTGGCCATAATAACGTTTTGTTCAACCATTCTGCACTTTAAATGAGCAGTGATGCCATTAAAGGAGGGAAAATTACCTCAATATATTGCTAGAAATGGACATTCTCGCAGCTATCTTCAAATTTCATACCTGCTCTCAGCCCAAGCCCGTGTCCGTGGCGCAAAATTTTGTTTCCGCTGTAGGTAATTAAGCTTTTTTTCGTTTTATCCGGAGCCAAATATTTAAGAACCGTCAACTTTTCAGATTCGTTGCAATCAACTATTTTTATAATAAGATAAACCTCTAAAACTCAATTAAAGCGGTCGGGTGATATACGTCCTGCAGCAGATGGAAGAGGGTTCCCAGGTCGAGTTGTTGTCTCGTGACGGCTTTGGAAACGAGTGAACCATCTTAGGATTTAATAGAAACAGAGGATGACAGTATGACAGCTCGGTTTCCTGAATCATCGGCCAGTTTATTACAAATATAATCCTGTAATATGTATGATAATGCAATTAAAGCGGCCACGTATTGTTCGGATCGAATCCTAGTTTTTAAACCGAAGGATAAATAATTTACATTGCTGAGGCGCAAGTTCATCAACTTGTCTCATCCATCAAAACACGCCCAACTTTGCATAATGGAAGGCATAAACCTCTTGCAAACTTAGGACTACACATACAACTAATTACTTCTCGGGAGTCGAATTCTTACATATGAATCTGAAGAAAACGATTGAGTGCGTACTTGTTTGAAAAAATTGTAATGATATAAAGAATAAACTCAATACGAAATGGTGGAAAATAAAAGCAGCACACATTTCTTGAGGGAATTCGGAAAGGGTCAGATAAAGTCTTTATGTTTCAATTCATCGACCGTTTCAGTTAGATAAAAATACATCCACGGGCTCCGGTTTGCTTCGAAACTGCAATGGTATTGAGATATTTCGCGTTTTTCTGCACTTGAATCGATCCCAAACCGAATTAAGTCTTTTTACCTTGACATAATTAAGCTCAGAAGTCGGATAAATGCGTTTAGGGAATAAAAATTGAAGCGCCGAGGTCTCCAGTAATTGAACCAAGAATAGGACAAGGAATGTCACTCTTATAATCTATTTTAATAACACTGACCAACATAAAGCCGCAACAGATATCCTTTCAAAACAAAGTTCAAATCCTGGATTGCACTTTATGTGGAAACTATCCCGACTGAACGGAAATCCTGTCAACATTACACACATAGTATATAGATCTACGTACATGCATTATACATTTGAACGTCCGAGCTTTGTGTCATTATTTGTTTGCTCAAAGAACAATTTGCGTCAATATTTACAGTTTCAGTGGATTCGTTTATTTAAGTTTTAAGCGGCGATACGGCTTTTCTAGCTCGTAATTACGCTTTCTGTTGTGTCGAGGAATTAAAATTTTACATTCAAACAGGAACAAACATTTACACTTTTATTAAAATACAATTGTAGTGCTTTTAAACAACTTTGAAGCATACAGTCAAGTACGTCATAATTTTAAGAGGCAAGAGTGGGTCAGCTCCGCAAATATTTTCGAAGCATAAACAGGTAGGTACTTCGAGATTTATCAATATTTTAGCAAATCTACAAACAATAAAGCTACAATGAATTATTAAGTACATTAATTACAACAAAAACTTGTTACTCAAATACCATGTCCATATTTATTGAAATTATTACTAATGAACTGATTGGTAATATTTTATGTATAAACGTTTTTTGAATGATTGCTAACTTATTTACAGCTTCGCTGATTCTTTATTCCATTCCGATTTGGACAAACTGCCCGGGGAAATCCACATGAAATTTTAAGCACCGCAATCATTTTTCTCTCTATGAGATTTTGCTATCCCCACCAGAGCATCTGTAAAAAATGGCTTATTTACAGAAGTGTGCTAACAGAAACATTATTCATGTTTAACGCATCCTAAAATATTTAAAGCCGACTTGGCGATAAGTAAAATAGAGTGAAGCTCCGTAGTTTAGCAGCTTTATCTCAGCTTATGCAGAACTTCGTATTACCTATAAGCTTGGATGAGAGTTTCTTGGACCGCCTGAACTTGGCTGATGTATCCAATTCGTACCTAGTGTCAATACAGTTCCTCTTGAGAAGTTTCTTTACAATTTTCGGGACATATTTTCCTTGAAACTTTTTCGAGGTAAGCACTTTTTCCAGTTGACTTAAAAAGTCAGCCTGCTTTTCCAACTTCCTAGCGTGGCTCACCATCTGCAAGCACTGGATATCGCTGACGGCTAAACCCAGCATGAGATTCATCAGGACTATGCTCGTCAGAATGATGAACATTAAAAAAATAACTCTGGAAGCCTCTCCTTTATTAGTAAAGAGATCTCCGTAATCGAACTCCCCCATCATCATCACCGTTGTTTTAACAAGCGCGCGCCATGGGTCACGAAATTCCGCACAGCTGTAAAACTCGATGGAAAAACTTAAGGCGAAACCCACCACTAGACACAGGAACGCCATCAAGACCTGCATGGAGAATCTCAGACAGTTGGTGGTTTAATCGATTTACATTACCCTAATAACGTTCTGTAAGACGGCGGAAAACATGAGCGCATAATATCCGTAGGTTGGAAGTCTGCCAATTAACAGCATCAGCTCTGTCCACGACAGCAAGACTGCTATGCTGGTAATGTGCAGGATCCAGTGCGGCATGTCTGCAACAAAAGCAAGTGGAAATTTAGTGTAGCCTAATTAAAAAAATATTTCCCTGGAACGTCAGTTCGCTAATTTTTGCGATAATAAACTCACTCTGCAGAGTAGATCTGTTTTCGAAACGATGTTGTACAAATGCCACAATCAAAGCAAGAGTTGTGCAAGCTAGATTCAGCCACATTTCGTATTTCCGGAAATGGTTCCCATGCGTCAGACAGCACTGCAACAGTCGACGATAAATCAAAAACTCACACTCAGCGGTCTTTTTAGACAATTAATTGCTCGCAATTCTAGTTCATTAATTAAGAATAAAAAGCGCTGAAGCAAACAATTCGGATATCCATCGATCCATAATAGAGCTTTAGCCTCAGATTAAAGCAAAATTATGTTTGAAACACGACTGTTTTTTCTCTCCCGGGAGCTTGACATCTTAAAGGATCAAATTATTTCTCTGTTAAACTATCTAAACTAATTTAACAAATAATTGGATTCTAGAATAAATACGGGTTACCTCCAAGACAGCGTGGGCTAAAAGACATGCCGCACTGAGAATCAATATCAACCTGGACACTTGAACTACTTCTTCCGATGTGTTGTCACGTGTCAAGGTAGTCACGTAGATTGACATGGAGAGAACGAAGACTACGTACGCAACAATCCACAAATAGAAAAAATAGCAGACTCTGGACCACTTGAGCGTCAGGTAAAGTTCTGCGAAAAATTTCTCTTGATGGCGTAATAACATCGATTTCACTCACCAATAAGAGGGTGTTGTAAAACTTCTGTCTTCTCCTCCTCGTTGGCAGCTACAAGCAGGCTGGAAATTACATCCATTTGTCTAGCGCCTTTCTCTGGAGCCAGGACTCTGAAATCTGGACGTGGACACGGGAAAACTCTATTAATACGCTGACGAGAAAAATTTTCAGACAATGCGGAACGATTCTGCGGCGGTTTTACCGCAGTCGCTAGTGGAAAATAGTTTCCACGACTGTGTTAGGAAAATTACATATTTTATGAGATAATAATGACAGGAGATTCTTATCAAAATCAATTATGAATTAAGTAATCATTTTATTGAAAATGTATCCCTTTTGTGCGTTTCACAAAACAGGTACACATCGATTTTCGAACCTATGAATATGACGTGATTGCCGAAGGCTTCTCTTATAATTGGATCCCTCACCTATGTAATAGCGATTCTTATCGTCAATCTTCTCGGCAGCAACGCAGGAGTTAAGCACGTCCATCATCAGCTCCACGGGTCTGCTCATATTTTCAAACACAACCTCCATAACCGTTTCCTTATTGAGATTAGCCCGACTCAAGTCGGCACCTCTGGCTATTAACATCTTTAAGCACCCTTTACGGTCATGTTGCGCAGCCACAAAAGCAGGTGTTTTACCATTCCTGTCTTGTCCATTAATTACCTCTTGCGTGCATCTCTTATCTTGGAGCAACAGCCCTAATATTCCTTCGCTCCCTTTTTCGACAGCAATATGCAGTAAATTGTTCTGACGGACATCAGCTCCTGCTGCGAGCAACAGTTGCACCAAGTGTTGCTTTTGGTAAAAGACGGCACTGTACAACGGCGTGTTATTACAAACATTGACGTCTGCACCGTTGTCGATGAGGATTTTTACGATGGACTCGTAACTGTCCTCATCTTTAATGCATTCAGCCAATAGCAGAGGAGTACATCCATTGCTGTCTTTGAGATTCACATGGTCGTTACTCTTCTGTAATAAGAAGCGCACCGCTGTTTCGTCTCCGGAAGAAACGGCGTCGTGAAGAGTCTTTGAATACGATTCATGTCAAATTAACAATCAATAAAGTACTCACCGTGGACATAATGAGAACACCACACATCGAGGAACTAGGTAATAAATGTGAATCGGGTCTTAACCGCAAACTCGCCGTTTCAAGATTAATAAACTCTTATCAGCTCCAAACCGCTTCCCTTATAGCCAATACAAGCTTGTTAAAAAGGTTATCGACGGATTTTAAACATTTATTTACATTTTTATGGACCGCTTCTTTCAATGGAGTTATCCAAATACCGTGGAACGATCAAAAACTCGTCAAAGCTTACAGATATTGAAAAATGATCAATCATGGGAACTCGAATTAAAACGAAAAGTATTGAATGAGAAGATTGAAATATAACGCGACAGTATGCAAAGTTTGTCGATAAAATCATCATTAATTACATGCAACTTATTTAAAGCTGCTTATAGTCTTAAACCGATTTACTTGATGCGATAACAAACAATCTTCCGGTTCGGTTTAGGTTGGATGGGGAAAAATTGGATTGGGTTGTTTGATTTAAATTATTGGAAAACATTGATAATATCGAAAATTGAGCCCCAAGGCCCAGATTTTTTTATTGCTAAGAAAACAACAAAAACATGTGAATACTTCGAAATGTGTTAAAAAAAAAATTTGCGTTGGAGACAGAGTCGGCGGAAGTTTGTTTGAGCGATCTTCAGGAAAACAAGACATTTTTGGATTCACAACACGCTATAAATATAATAATATACCTTACGGCAAATGAATAAAAATGTTCCGCAGATTTTAGTCCGCACAAAAACATAATTGTACAACGCACCAATTCACGGTGACGATATTTATGATTTTATGTTAGTTCAAACCAACCGCAAAATGAGATTAACACACATAAATTACGGTGAATTCACCACAATCATTTTTAGGCATAAATTGTATCAGCAAAATATTGTAACAACTGCCAGTTAGTGTCAGCAGTGTGCAGAGCACCAATTAAAACATTTGATGATTTAGCTTTTGTTGGCGAAAAATTGTTCAATTATTTGAAACGGCAATTATTTGGAGAAAATCTATGAAATTCCTCCACTTCCTGGAAAAGTTTTCTATCAGACAATAAATTGCAACCGTGTAGAATCTATATGGATTTATGCAGATTGCTCAATTGAAAAGCATTCCTGCGATGTTAAAATAAACATAGTTGTATGCTTGAGGTTGCATATGGAAATCTAAAATGGGGAAAAGTGGAAAGGTTGGTGATGAATAATTTGAGAAATGGAATTACATTATTCTTTTCACGCTTTTCGGAAAAATAAGTGTAAATAAGAAAAAACAGATATTTAATTGAGGGCAACGTGAAATGTTCGGGTAATCGCAGAATAAAAACTTGGATGGCGCGCATTTCCAACATATTAATTATGACATGTTTTGTAGCATGGATTGTGCAATTTGAACAGGAAAGTTCCTGCTTGTTTTCCGCTGAGATTTCTGCTAATTTCCTGCTGACCAGAGCTCTCATATTTATTGCCACCATGTGTATATGTGGCGTTTTGCCTGTCAGATAATAAACGGATTTCCATGAATGCTCCAGTATTTTGCACTTCGATTTCTCTGATTTACAAATTCCTCGATTAGAATCAAAAATTTCATATCCGCATTCGCCGTTTTAAACGGATTATCTGTAGCCTGAACTTTCAGTAATTTGAATTCTTCCCTCGGCTTTAACATAATTGCAGTATCGATCTGGGAGGTTCGTCTGATGGACGACAATAATTCAATATAGGAAATAAAAGGGCCGAGATGAGATCGATTCTTGCTCCATTGCATCCGTCCTTTCTCTCCTCCAATGACAACCGAATCTTGATTTATAAGCGCAATAAAACTTTTTAAATCGTTTACTTTATGTTAAGGTGCAGCGATGCCGTTGATTTATCAAGCTCGATTATGTGGGAAATTCCTCACTTGTGTGTCATTTAATTAGACGAAGGGTTGACCGGGCGCATCCACCAATTTTCATTCTAATAACTCCAATTTTCCATTTATTTATTAGCATTTGATATTTTCCCACCGAAGCTGACGGCTTATTTACATGCACCCTTGCTACATTTGACGTTCGCGATAAACGTAATTTTGATAAATGAATTGAGGAAAAACTCATCTCGCTCTTATATCATCACCTTTTCAATTTCACAATTTCAGTTTATAAGCAGGTAAACTCAACTATTGTATTAAAACGGAGAGGGATTAAGAGATTTTAGAACTCGTGTTAATTCTGATTCATCCAAATCAAACTTGCGGAAGTTTGGAGACGCGTAAGCTCACACTTTCTTCACCTCCAAGTAAAATCATTCCGATTGTGTTTATACAGGCTGTTACAAACCCTTGGGAGTCTTCAGAATTATGAGGAAACTTAATTCAACTTTCAAGGTCGCAATTTAATATTTTCGAAGTGAATCAATAGTAAGTTTAAAAAATGTGCTCGCCTTTTACGTTATGAGAGTCGCGACGGCTTTTAGAAATAATGAGAAGTCTGTAGCTGAGCTTAAGAAACGTTTGCCGTTATGAAAAACTTTTTCGCAATTTATCTATTACAACTTTAATTAAATTAGTGACTCTAAGAACTAAGTGAATTTGTTGATATTCTCTCTTCAGCAAAAACGGAGACTTCTCCAGAGAATTAATTTTTTTAATCCAATTACGATTTATTAAAATAAACGCAAAAAGTAATTTCAAAACCAGCACGACTTTAAATAACAATTTTTAGGGTGGCTCGAAGCGCCTAGGCTCAATGTTGTGTTTGAGGACACGCTCTTCTCCCCGAAGTTAACTATAGAAACCCGTTCATGTGTAGGTGATGAATAAATGCGACCCAGGCCGCGATATTGCCCTAAAGTCGAAGAAGATATGAGTTATGGCAGCCTCTCACTGGAAAATAAAAGGGACGTTTGATCCTCTCTCGAAAATGGACGGGTGGGGCGGTTTTTCATCCCCCGGGACGACATCAACCAGAATCAAGGTTAACTGCGACGAAGCACTAATATATTACACTCAGCTGAGCTCGCCCTCGTGACGTCATCAATCATCCGCAAGGCGTTGAAAATTTTCATGGATACTGCAGAACCATAGCTCATGACTGTATCGGCAAAGGGTTAACACCGGCCATTTGCCATCCGAGATAAAACGTCGTATAAAATTCAAGTGAGGAATGAAAAATATGGAATCGCTGCGATCGAGGCGAGCTTTCCATCTTCGATAAAGAAAATGTCGGAATAGAAGGAAAATTAT
The DNA here is from genome assembly GCA_029298725.1 of Gnatocerus cornutus. Taxonomy (NCBI): domain Eukaryota; kingdom Metazoa; phylum Arthropoda; class Insecta; order Coleoptera; family Tenebrionidae; genus Gnatocerus; species Gnatocerus cornutus. Next base: position 9,370,249 of record CM055516.1, read on the forward strand.
TTTGCCGCGAAGGATTTCCACTGCGAAAAAAAAGAAATCGAAAGGAGCTGTCAAGTCGAGTAATTGTTGAAAAATGTTTACATTTCACTGTCAATTGGGAATGATGGGAATATTGGCGTTTTGGATATTTGATGAATAAGGATTTTCTCGAATTTTTTGCGGTGTTGGAGAAATATGTGTGTTGGAATTATCTGCAGGAGGTTAGTCTCGTGAAGAGCAGTTTATATGCAAATAGCGGGAAAGTTTATGTCGGCCATTTCGGACCCTCGAAATCAAAGTTTATTTAAATATTTATATAAATAGCTTTCCCGAGAATGCGGATTTGTGTTCAGTGCAAATTGCAAATTGTTGATGCAAAGCCGGACCCAAGTTACAATCAATTAAATATTATAGAGTCGGCGACAAGTTTGATTCGCGTCCTAAAAGGGTTGTTTTATGTTGGCAATACATTAAGCCAACCTCAAAGTTGCGTGTCCTCGAACGACAAACTAGGATTTTTTATCGAGATAGTTTCTCCCGGGACATGTATTTACGTGGCTGAAATTTAATCCTTCCGAGCATTAGTGGAGCTATAAAGGCAAGCAATAGCCAGATTTAGGTAAATAGTTAATTTTACAAAGGCGCTATCAAGGTCTGACGTTGCCTAGCACTATATAGTTCTCCTCTGGTCCTCGGGCCATTGATGCACTCCAGATAGACGTCATTGTTAACTGCGATTACCCCTGGGCTTCAATTGTTGATGCCCGCATTGTTACTGAAATAAGATCTTAGACTGGTACTCGAGAACGACTCACAAAAGGTCGACGAAAATCCTCTGAAATTGGGATTAATTTCACTGAAAAACTTTCAAGGATTAATTGTTTATTTTCCGAGGTAAGACAACACTCGAATTTTCAAATCTTTCTCGGCGATAAAACAATTTTTATTCGGGGCTAATTAAAACAGTACGCTCTTATCTTTCGACACACTTTTAATGCAAATTTCAAATCCCTCGTAAAACTTTTAGAGCTTCAGCTGATTCGTGTATTACGCCAAATTAAGCTTTTTTCATATTAAACCAGCTGGGATTCTCTTTTAGCACGACACATCATCGATTTTATTATGAGTACGAGAACGTAATTGCCTTCATTATCAAAATTCGGGTTTGCTGTTGATGTTCCTTCGGGCTCCCGGATCTTAACTTCAAAAGCATTGCAGCTTGAAATTATATTGTGACGTCTTCCTTAATTATACGTTGCTGCAACATAATTGCCGGGATTCCCTGGATTGTGCAATAATTAATAGTTGCAGAGAGACGACGATCATTATTTAAATCTTACCGTTAATACCTTCACAATACGCCACTGTTAAATTTGATAGTTCAACCGAGGAATCTGTTTAATATGCTTTCGAAGCAATTGACCTATTTTAGATTTAATCAACATCTAATCTCAATCCTGGCCGCTCCCAATAAAGTTAAAAAAATATCTTGATCCATTATTAAACGATAATACTCAAGCTTGTAGTAAATCAAACTGATTTACGGCTTTTCAGTTACTTTTTTTTCCTTATATGTACTAAATCTTTCCAACTTTTCCACAATAGACGGGGATGCCATTATTTTCAGGTTAAGACAAATTTAAGGAACTTAAAAATAATCGAGTGGGTTTCCTAGTTTTTGTGAATCTTGAAAAAGTCAGATCCCAGACCAGTCATAGCCACGGGCATTTTAGGAGAGCCACAAAAAATCTCTCTAATTGCATGGGAATAACAACTATTGATTGTGGCTTATCCGCTTTAACATCACAATCGAATGATAAAAGAACCCGAACTAGTTTTCGGTTAACTATAGAAGACCTTGTTGCGTTTGAATTGCCAATTTTGTTCAATATAGTTCTGTCTATTAATGTTGATAGTCATATAAATGTTAATAAGCAATTTAATGTTCTTTGTAATTTTACTCTGTTTTATAAGGTTATAATAGCTACATTTGTAGTCGATACAATTAAGTTTCCATTTACAAAATTTGTAGCAACACGGAAATGTGGAATTTGATGATGACCAACCAGCATTTTACAATTACCAAATTAAAATTCCGGCCACATTTCCACGTTTTTATGAAACGAAATAGAATTAAAGCTTCATTGGCGGTTGCAATCCAGTTTTCACATTTTTTATCTTTTCAAGAACTTAAAAATTCTCATAATACCAGTTCATTTTTAATATCCACTGGAAAACTAGACATTTTAGATAGAAATAAAAGTATGCGCTTGCAGCACTTTTAATTTTAGCCCAGTGTTTGCATAAACTGAATTAAATTTTTCATTTTATTACTATCATGTCTAGTCAAGAATTAGCTTTAAAAATGATATAAAATTAAAATCACTCATTTTTTCTCTCTCATGTAGGAAATACGTTAGTAGAAATTCCACTACTTTTTCACTCTCATCTACAAAATCTCGCGTGACGCTTGTTGAAAACATTAATTACATCTACATCTAGATTTCCTCGACTTAACAGTAGCAATAAAACATGTTTCACACACAAGAAATTCCTTGTCGAATCTGACAATCTACATTTAAACATATTAATGCGTTTATTCTCAAAATTCTATTCTACAGTAGTAAATTATTCACAGAAAGTTAGTTTAACTTTACAGATGAAACTTGTGGAAGTTTAATATCCAAGTGAATAATTGCTTTATGTTGCATTAGGTGAAGCAATGAGAGTCTGTTTGCCAATGTCATGGGCTGAAATTTTGTTAAAGAACTGAATAACTTATTTCACTGACTTAAAAGTTATAAGCTTCAAAACAGATCTATAGGCGATCAGAATAACAACTTGGGCCTTCTTAACAATATTCAGGAAGTTGCTGTGGCAAAACATCGTTAAAAACTTATTAAAGTTCGAAAAAATAAATTTTGGCGCATCCACCATTTTTTTCGTTTGAATATAATTTGCAAAATACACAATCTCAACCAAAGTAAATCCTAATTTTGGTGGTGTTTTTGAATCTTGAAGATTCTGATTACAAGCTCCTTCTTTCCATTCTCCATACATTTCGCAATAAATTTTGCTAAATACGGGACCAGCGTACTGTTGCAGTGAGCGTCTGTGTAGTAAAAGCAACCAGGAAATAAATCTTCATGGTTTCGGTGTGAACATGCACTAACAAGAACGAACTGAATTACTCAGATCTATCACTTAAAGTGTATAACCATGTAAGTGCTAAGTCAACCCCTTCAGAATTACCACCTCCCTCATGAAATGCTAATAGCAGTCAGAGCGTGCGGTTAGCAAAATCAAATTCCTATATATTTTTGTCGCTTTGATTAAAAACAGATCAAGTTATGTGGCATCATCAACCGAATTGTCTGTCAGTCTAATCTCCGTTGCTCAAAAAAATATTTCCTGAGCGGTTTTTCTCGCTTTGCGAACCGGAGATCCAATTGCTGCTTCCACAGGGAACAATATGCCTCAATTACGCAATGCGTACAGTTCTGTGAATGTTCTTAATAATCGTTAGTATGTGCGATTATTAACATTTTTGGGGTTTTAACGAGCCTGACGTTGTTTCAATATTGACCCTAGAGGGTAAGATTTTCTAGCGTGTAGGTCAAGTGGGGTGAGTCTTTAATGGCTAAGTGTTGCTAACTACACCACTTTGTATAAACATGAAGCTACTCATTTTTTAGTCGGGTTTAAAATATTACAGCCGTGTTGAGTTCAGTCATAAATTGTTTGAAATCCGACAAAAGCAGGCCCGTGCTTGAGATTAAAAATGTACTTTGTCAGAAAACGCCAACAAAATCTACAAAAACGAATGTTAGATAATAATTTTTATTGACTAATTTCACGCTGGAAACTGGCCAATATCGAACAGACTTCCTACGTGTTCATTTTAACAATTTTTCTCTTGCCACTTATTGAAGCCTTTGATAGTTCCCAACAAGTGTACGCCTTTTTAAACTTTAAAATTTCTTTGCTGGTTCATTCATCATTAGATAAGCTCGATAATAATTCGTACAGCCGCTGTACTTCTTTTTTTCGGATTTACCAGAAAATTTATATGAAAAATGCCGAAAAATGTTTTTTCATGTTGTACAAGAGCTTACTCTGACAAAATGGAATGTACATAATTAATTGCGTCTTTAGAATATTTTCGTTTTTGTAAAAAGAGCGGCAATCCGCGCTCTGCTTTTATTACCGCAATTCTCCACATTACTATTCACGATCTCTCTTTTGTATCTACACGCAAACTCCCTGTTGCTTCTCAGACGCTTTTATTAATATAATGAAAAATAAGAAGAGATTCCAACATTGCCAAAGTGGATATCGTGCAAAATTTATCTTAAAAAGGTAGCTTCTATAAATAATAATAATGAAACGTCTAGTCAAGAGGATTCTGTTCGTAATGTAACGGTTAAATTTATTTGAAACAGTAGAAACTTCGTTTTACGTCACAGTGATATAAATTAAAAAAATGGAATTTTTGAATAAGGATTCTTATATTCATCTGTCCTAGTTTCGGAGATATGAGGCTTCGAAACTTCAAAAAAATCCTCTAAACTTAAAGATACCTTTAAATTGAAAAAAACTGAATTTTCAAATCCGGGATATGTAAGACCGGATTTTTTTTAACAGAGGCACGAAATAAACGATGTCGAAATTACACAAGACAACAATTTTGGATAAATTTAATTTTTTTGGAGAAGTGGAAAGCTGTTTCTAAAGTGGAATGGCCTCCTAATTCCGAATGTGAAGTTCGTTTTGCTCCATCATTTAAAAATATTCTTGAAAAATTATTTAATTTATTTTCTTCATTTTTTTTGAAAACTTGAAACGTTGTGGAATTGCTCAATAGTGCTTTGGCAAGCTAATTTTATAAGCTTTCCAAGGATCAATAAACCCCATTGCTTGGGTAAATAGTTTTCATGATATTTTTGGAAAACTGATCTCAGGTCTCCAACAACGCTGTTTTAGTGATTTTTATATGCAATTTTGCATGTAACTCAAAAATTGTTATATCAATTTTTTATTATAAAGCGTCATTGAAAATATTGAGATTTTGCCTTTTCAATGCGCTGACAAATACATTGCTATCTCTCGGAAAATTATTCTATTTTCTTTGACATGTAACTTTTAAATGCCAAGAGATAATAACACCGTACTAGAAAGCAGAGACCTCAACCTTTATAATTGAAATCAAAGTTTCAATTTAATAGTTTTCTGCAAAAAGGGTCTAAAAGTTTTTAGGAACCTTTTATTTTTCGAAATGTTCATCAGTTTTTTTCAAATATCTTGGCAAAAACTGACACTCCCGGCGACTTCTTTAGTTCCTTGAGAAGCTTATTTAATTACTTTTACAATGACATATTACAGAGCTTTATTATTTTGCAAGTTGTTAAGCAAAACTAAAAAACAAAAGAAAACGCGGAGTACTAAAAAAACTTATTTTACAAGTGAGGAGTTATTTTATGAAACTCAGTAAATCTAATTTTGACTGACAGTGGGTTTGATGTAAATATGAGACTATTTTAGGTAAATCTAAGAATGTGTATATTTTATTCAGAGAAAAACCTCTAAACTAAACATTAAAACTAAAGCTAAAACATTGTGTTACCTTCTTGTGCCAAAATAGTTGAAGTAAATTTGAAGAAAATTGAACAAATTATCGTTTCTTTTAAACGCTTGTAAAAATTTATGAAATGGATTTATTGAGTTTTGAAAAATAACTTCTCGATTATGTTTGAGATCTGACCTGATAGAGTAAAACGGTCTCCGGATTTAGAATCCACTGCTTCAGTACAAATTTCGTTATTAGTGTTATTGAGGATTATTGAAATGATGGTCAGCTGGTAGTGAAGAATAATTAAGCAAAAATTTTATTTGGTTCTCGACACAATTTTACATTGCAATTGACATAACTTTGGCTTAAGTCCATTTTTGAATAAAATGCGTTTTCAATTAAAAATAAAAGTCGGATTCTTTTATTATTGTGTTATTATTTTAGAATTAAGAACCTTTCTATTTCCATTCCTCAAATTTTCAAATTTGGTATTTGAAGTATGTAAAAAAATAAAGATTTCTCGACTTCAATTAAAAAAATGAGCTTAAGTCGACGATAACTGAAATTTTGTCTCAAATCTTGTTTCCAAGAAATTTTTTTTTGCGTTTTGTAGAAATTGTACCACAATCTGCTGTCGGATGTTCGAAGCGCCCAAGAGATGCCGTAATTGTTGATTACACTTTGACCTTAGCATTTATATAGCCATAGCGGCACCTGCGGCTTATCCGATCCTTTATCAAGAGGACCCGTATCGTGTGCGTTTTCCCAAGAGATGTTATCACACCGACATCAAACGAATCATTCTACACACGGTGTGATTTTAACTCGACAGGGCTATAAATGCAATTTGAAGCAATTTTGCGATGAAAAATGCGTCGTCAGCTTGCCTCAAAAGGTTGTACAAAGCCATTTACAAGACCAATTGGAGTTGACGTTTTCTGCATGTCCGACATGTATATAATTTGTCGGCACAGTTGGAACGCGAAGAGAGAATTGTTCTCTAATTCTCCAAAGAGCTGAAAGGGAGAGGAAGTGTTTTAATTAAAAGCCGCCAGACGGTAATCAAGACTGATGGGAAAACTTGGACATTTTACTGGTATTTATAAAATAAATGCGGATTTTTGGGGTTGAGCTTATTTTTGTTGTAAAGCGATACTGGGGTCACAGTCTGTTACTTTAAATGCTTGGAATTGGCGGCGCATTGCAAATTTCTAAGATTTCCAATCTGAAAATCCGGGAAAGTTTAAGTTTAAGGATCTGAAATAACTTAGTATTAAGAGGATCTGAACAATGTCAAGAACTTCAAGGATCAGGCCATCTGAAAGATTAAAAAGTTTTAAAGAGTCTGGGATATTATTTAAAGAAACTAAATATGTAGGTGAACTTACCTAAAAAGAACTCTAAAAATCAAAAATTTTGCAAAATTTGAAATGAAAAGTTGTACACTGCTAGCATCTGAAAGCCTCTGTTACATTTCTTCCAACAAAGCCGCCGCATCTTTTCTGAAAACATTTTACACATATTAAAAAGGACGAGCTTGGGAAGACTCTTTATATCTCATTTTATTCTCTCATTTTAATTTTTTATTCCATTTTCAGCATACACGTACGTTAGATCAGCTCCAACAATTAAAGTCAATTTCTTAAACCCATTAAAGTACACATGGAAGCTTCTAGGGCGGTGGAACTATTACCATCTCTAACCGTTTTTTTTTGTTAGGTATTTCCAGTAACGACCTCTATGCCATTCCAAGAAAATTATGTAATAACGTGTTTAATGTCTGTATTTTACGAGCTCTGAATGTTATCTTGAGATTGTTGAGCTTTTGTGATGGTAGCGTTATATTTAATTGCCGCTCGCAAATTCAACGTTATGTTGGCACAAGAAACAATATTGCGGGCACTAATCTCCAGAGGGTGGAAAAATTACACACCAATCTGTTACGAAATGACAGTCAAATATTAGTGTTTAAAACTTCCTCAGCGTTAGTTGGTATTATGAATTTACGACCATTATCGTGCACGGTACATAAATCAAATGTCAGTCATAGCTCGGGGTTAGATCAGGGTTAAAACCACTACGGGGTTAACCGTTCAAGTGTAAGTCAATCACTTGATGGGACGTCGAGGGTATCTTACTCGAAAATGGTAGGACCTGTGTCATCCATATTATCAAGAAGGACTCCCGGATTTACAAAAGTTTTAAATTTCGTTTCCAATTTCCCCCGTGTCACTTCTTTAGTTGTGTTTCCGGTATTGGTGCTCAAAATTTAAAGTCCTGCAGAGCTGGAGCTGCAGGACCAATATAATCAGATGAATTCCTGCTGGCGGATTGCGCTCTAAAATGCTTCAAAGCCAATTTTGTCCGTTTTACAAGACGCTATAAATTAGAACGCTGTCGGTATATTTTCAATTACAGTGGCTATTAACCGAGACCGGTGCAAAACGATCAACCCCATTTAGCAAAGCACAAAGGGCACTATCTACACGCAAATATCTCGTTCTTTGTCCGTTCGTCGTAGCCGATAGATAAGACAGAGATGTGAGGTAACCGTCGGAAGTTGAACAATTTTCGCCGCTTTGAAACGCTTTCATAAACATGTTATAGGCTTGTTTACTCTCAGAAGGGAGAAAAAAAGAACGAGTCCATTACAATAATTACTATTTCAGATGGTGGCGGTAATCGATAGAAAAATCTCTGGAAGGTCGAAACGTAACGCTTTTAGGGAAATTCAGCAACGTGAGAGCTATTAAAACGTAGCCCTCATTAGCCCCTTTTGCGTCGCGTCCATTATAAATCATTCTAATTAATAATACAGAAATAATTCGCTCAACTTCCTGTGAAATTTCACGAACCCGACCTGCTGTTGCGCTGGTCGCTCCATTACATATTAATTACTTGCCGAACAACTTCTTGTGATTATTTTGCGTGCGGTTGGGTTATGAAACACTGAAATATCCTACGACCATTATTTCGATTCGATTGCGACGATACTTGAGAGGAAATTGTAACCACACCACATGCTGATTATTATTAGGGAGTGCATTAGTGACGCTTGTACTCGATCGCCAATCGATAGGGGATGTTGTTATTAAACTTGCGCAGGGTTCCACTTTTATAGTAAATTTGTGGCAGTGATGCGAAAACTCGTGGAGTAAAGCAGACCCCAACATTCCCTAGTTGCTTTACAGCCATCCCAGGAATATTTCAAATGTACTAACTTACACGACCGCGACCCTCCCAAATTTCATTTTTAAAATGAAATAGCATAAATTCTACAAAAATGAAGATAAAGTGCGTTTAAAACTCTGTTAAATCCATTAACATTTTGATACATGGATGTCAAAGAAATGCTAACTGCGTTAAAGCCTATGGCAAGCTAGTTATAAACTCCATAATGTGCACCACCAGATCCATTACTGATGTTGCGTCATTAAGCGGATCTGACGAAAACAAAAACCTAATTTTGTGCTATTCCAGTATGGTAGTGGCGCTTCACAGCTGTTTGAAGCTAAAATAACCATCACAGAGTAAATAATCTCTTCATTCAAAATATTGAATTTAATAATTAAACCAGAAGGTGTCAGAATGATGAAACGTAAATTTTATTAGCAAAGTTTTTGGCATATTTTTTAATAAGTGAAATGGAGAAAGTTAAGGCGAAAACTTCAAATTGTATGACAACTAAAGACTATTTTTCCTGCAGAGAATTTTTGTAAGCGCCAAATGTGAAATGCGTTTTGTGCATCAATGCAAATTTTTTAAACTCTTGCAATTCTTGCGGAATGTCAAACAAGAAGTGTCGCATTTGTCACCAAATTGTAAGAACATCAGCACCTTATTTTTGTTATTTTTAGTGCTGACTAGCAGCTATTTCAAAGCGGTTTGACACGATTCTATTTTTTTTCAAATTCTTACGAATAAAAATTTTAAATATTCTCGTGACAAACAGCAAAATTGAAGAAAATATTTTTGCAAATATTTTAAAACATAAAAATTCACAAATAATTTCACAATTTTGCGCAGTAACAATGCGCCAAGTGAAGAAAATAAATCCCCAAACCGCTGATTTTGGAAGTTAGCAAACAGGAAAAATTAATTTTGTGACAAACCTTGAACGTCAATTTGAAAGAAAAATTGTCAAAAAAATTCTCAGAAAAAATGTGATCGTGTTAAACCGTCTTTAAAGTAGAGCTCCTTTCTATTAGTCCACTTTTCTGTGTAAATTTTTCAAAATTCTTGGGTGTATATCAGATTTTCAATTCTCTAGGGAGAAAATTAGGGAAAAATAGAACGTAAAGCGATTTTTGAGATCCACACGTTGTCAAAGTTGGGCGTATCCCATCTCAAATTAATTAATCATTATTGAACAATTTGTTTTAAAAGAAAAGTAATTAAGGATTTGACAAGTTTTGATAAACTTGCACAAGACGATTAGCTTCTACGCAGGTCTAGCTGCTGTCAACTTTCTTTTTTAATGAGTAGCTTATTTTTCTAGCAGAGAATTTACCAATTTACCAAAGGGCAATTTTAAAAATCAGCAGAATTTGAAAAGGATACCGTTACCTAGATAATTGTAGTGGATACATGTTAATTTTGTTTAATACATTACTTTACAAGCAAATATTATGTTTTTTACTAATCGCAGTACATAATGATGAAAAACTTACCTACATTTATAATAAAATACAGCTTATTTGTACCGAAAATATCAAAAACTTTTTTATCTACGATCGCTTAAAAAGTAAACACTTTTTGCACATCAAAAAGTATTCGTTTAGTGTCGTGTTCAAAAAAAGTTTTATTGCACGCTTTTGCTTACTCCTCATTTATTTTGAGTACCGCATTTCAAGGTCATAATTTGTGAAAATTGTGGGGCTCTATGGCAAATTTGAGAAGATTTATGAATTGGATTGAACATAAACGAGTACTTGAACATCCAAAAACCCGTTTGTGATTCAATTCAATACATAAATCCTCTCAAGTTTGACGTAGAGCTCTACAATTTTCACAAATTATGACCTTGAAATGTGGTATTCAAAATAAATGAGGAGTAGATACGAGATACAACAAATCAACAGTCAAATTGTATTTATTTTGACATTTAATGACAGATGACTTTTAATTATTTGTTTTAAGAAATTAGAAATGAAGAACTATTGTAAATAAAATGTTGTAAAATACACGTTTAAAAAATGCCTTCAAAACATTTGTGGTCTTTAAAACAGCTACTCATGCAATAAAGACAAACTTTTTAAACTTGTGTCTTAATAGTACGTATATTAAAACACCTACTTTCATAAGGCAAATTTTAACGCTCAAATCCAAGTTTATAAAACGAGCGGCAACGTTTTATAAAGGATGAGTCCATAATGGCTTTATGATCGAGTTTTTTTTTATATTATTTTTCCTGATTTGCTGTTGTACAAGGTATTTATAAATGTTTCTAGCTATGAAATATCAAAGAAATTTGCCGTGAGTTTAGATTTTTCAACTGACATTTGTAGTTAACCTCAATCATTGAGCAAAGTGAGTTTTAAGAAGAAAACCGTTCTAGTTGTGTTTTGAAACCTAAAAATCAAAAATTTTGACACTAAACCAAAACAGAAACGTCGTTGACGTAAGTAACATTATAAATAATTTTCAAAATAGTTATATTTACAAAGAAAACAAAGCGGCAAAGTAGTGCTCGATAGGAATTCCAGAGCCACCCTTGATGCTAGAAACATTTATTGTTACGGTTTAGGTAAAGGAAAAGGAAGAATTATCAAGTTTATTTTGTGTTGTTAAACAATGGCTTATTTTATTACTGACAGATCACTGATCACTTGATTGGACCTTAACATTTATAAACACCTTGTAGTAGAGCTACTTTCGCTATTTCGTTTTGAATGTCGTAATAGACCATTTTGACACCAAATGCTTTATTAGTTTTATTTGCAATAACTATTAACTAATGCTTCCACAATGTGGTGACAATTTTTTAATTGTGACAGTTGTTGTTTGACATTCCGCAGAAATTGGAGTTTTCAAAAAAATTAGCATTGTGTAACTCACTCTTCTAAACGACCAATCACAAAGCCACATTTAAATTTGGCACCTACAAAAAATTTCTGCTGGAAAAATAAGGTTTAACTGATTTTTTCAAATCCTGCTGATGTCTAAAAGTGCTCCTTTGTTAAACAGAATAAAGATTCTAAAAGATGACAGTCCGGAAGTAAAATTTGAATGTACTTTTCAGTACAATCTAAATTATAATTAATCATAGTAAAAAGTTTTCAGTAAGATAAATAATATAAAGATGTTTGCAGTCTTTAATTTGTCAGCAACTATCTGTTGGTTTTGACGTCTAAACAGCTCCACTATCACCCACTAGGCAATATTTCAAAGCTATTTCTCTCAACCATAAAAACCAATTCTTCAAACCACACGTTCCTTTGTGGCTGCAAACAACTCAAGCGCCATTTTCGCAACGATATTTTCCGGAATCTTGTAGCCCTATAATATCTGATGTATCAAATATCGCATCAAAAGAGTCGAAGAATCAATAAACGCTCTCTCAGGTGTCTATTTCTCTCGTATCTTACGTTGCATTTTTTGAATTTCAGGTAAACGGGGCTTGGACATTACCGGGTTTCGTTTGTGATTTCTACATAGCAATGGACGTCACATGCTCAACATCTTCCATTTTCAACTTGGTTGCAATTTCGATAGATAGGTGAGTTACGACTTTCTTAAACTGTCTCGTCATAAAATCGCGTAATTGAACACGAGAAATGACCTACATTGTGCTGTCGGATTTAATCAAATCTTCACCGGAAGTGGTGTGCGAATGCGATATTACCAATTTCCTGCGGAAATTTGCGTTTTTGTTTGTTGAGAAAAAAGTGGTAGTTGGTGCTCTAAATCATCACAGGTAATGCTCGTTAACTTGTTACAGGGCATTGTCGCATTCATGACCACAAAAAAGCTCTTTGCAATAAATTTTTAGGTAAGACCTGTTCAATGAGACTCCGGGGATTACGACCTTTGTTGTGGCAAATTAAACGAGCCTCATCAATCACAAGAATGATAATAGGTCCGCATTGTTATTCCAAATATACGCATAACCTCTAGATATGCAATTTAAACTAACAACGTCTCTTTCCAGAGACAGTGCGACAGGTACCTCAGAAACAAGTCATATTGATCCTGAGCGCACACGCTTGCCTTTCACTCACAAGAAGCTCTGTCACTTATACTAATGAAGTCATTAACTCTGTCAGAAATATGTAGATAGCTTCACGTGACAAGAAGCTAATAAAATGACTCAATTTATTGCAATAAGCAAATAGACTCCATGGTAGTTTGCATAGTTATTTGAAAGGTAAATGCAATAATTAATTTATTCACGTAGTCAAGTCACTATAACTATTTACCTCTTTAATTACATCACGAAAACTTGAGTTTAATTACTGACTGCATTTAGAAATGATTACATTAGCGACATTTGGGAACGCACACCTTTTATCTTAATTCATCTTACATCCGCTCTACATTACTTTACGTACGCTGGTTTTGAATTTGTGACTCTCAGATTTTATAAAACAGTAATCTAAATAAAACTAACTGATATAAATTCTCGTTTAGCGATTTCCAACGGGAATTATTCTCACAGCAAAAACATTGTGAACATGAAATATGGAATGCATCCATTTTTATTGACCCATTTACATTTTATTCAATGAGTAAATTCCACAATTTTTGAAACGTTCTTAGGGATTCTGGAAAATTCTGAGCAATCCTTAAAAAATATTATCAAATAATTTCAAAATTCTGTTCAAAAATAGTTGGTTATTTAATAATGCGTCTCTTTGTCAATATTATTGGTAAAACATTTTTTGAAGTAGATTTATAAAATTTGATGTGGGGTGTGATGCATTTTCACAATGTTAAATTTACTGAAACTACATCACTTGAAATCAAAATGAACCGGTTTTTATATTTGAACGAATGTGAGTTTTGTATGTAAAATGAACACAAAACCTTCGTGTTTCGTTTTTTGTATAAATGGGAATTTACTGTTAAAGCTTTACAATCATCCAATACTTTCGGTATGTTACAACGCAGTCTGTTAATTCTAGTTTGTCGTATTTGAAAAATGCTCCTAAAAAGAACCGATTTTAGTTGCTTGATTTGTTCATGCATTACCATCTAAATGGCCAAAAAACACGAAATTTCCGAGCATTGTGAAAGTGAAATGAGCGCGTTGTTCACCCTCCTCCTTTTTATCGAGTCATTAAAATCACTGCAAATGAATGGAACCGAGGCATGTAGCTAACGTTGTTAATTGAGTCGCAGTAAAGTTGGCAAATTCACTTCTTTCAGGTACATAGCCGTGACGCAGCCGATAAAATACGCCAAACACAAGAACAATCGACGAGTATGGTTGACGATTGCGTTGGTTTGGATGATATCAGCGGCCATCGGATCTCCCATCGTCTTAGGCTTGAATAACACGCCAGAACGAGTCGCAGATGCGTGCCTATTCTACAATAGCGATTTTATCATTTACTCGAGCCTTTCCTCTTTCTACATCCCTTGCATCATTATGGTGTTCCTTTATTATAATATATTTAAGGTAAGGGCAAAATATCACTTTTTTTAACCGGTTGGGGTTTCTTCACGCTCCTACGCAATTCTGCGGAGAATTCATTGTAAAGAAAATCTCTCTCAATGCAAATCCTCAATTTACTCCTATTCATATGCTAAATTTCATCTAATTAAAATCTTTGCTTGCAAGAGATATTCTGTTCCGGGTTCAGGCGCTATTATAATAGAATTTTCGTATTTATTCCTTTGCAATCGAACAAACAAAACTGAAAGCACTCTGATGAATTCCTAATAAGACTATACAATTTTCAATTACGTGCTCAAACGTAACGCAAAAATTTTATTTTTCTTACTACATCCTGCGCATCCACCATAATACCTAATGGAATTATTCTTCCGAGAACTCGTAAACAAAAACGACAATATTCCGTTTCATTTAATTTTAACAGGGAAAGTTCTTTCAACAATTTCCAACCTCATTTTCATACCATGTCGTCTAACACGCTGATACAAAGTTGATACAACTATGAAAACAAACAGTGTTAGTTTATTAGATTTTAAATTAAATTTTGCATGAAATACCCTGTCGGGATAAATTTATCTTTCGTATTTAACTTGCAAATGCTTAAACAATACATGCAACTACATTATTTGAAAATTTTGATGAAAACACTGTTATTTTGCAAATTTGCATCATTCAAATGCAATAGACGTTGCGGTAGCATTCGTTCCGCTGTCAATAATTCGTACGAAAACTGCTAAATTACCAGATATCAGATCTCATGTAAACCACAGCGAAAATGACGTTTTGCTGACAACAATTTTATTATTGTTTGTTATGTGGCTATACAATTTGGTTTAGATTTAAAATCAACAATTCCGCACACCTTACGGGCCGAGTTTTCCATGATTTCTACAAATATATGCAGGATTGAATTCATTTTCTGAGAATGGCGAACGTGCGCTGAATTTTTCTCCGTGTCTGGCATCTAGACTATTAAAAAAAGGTTTCGTATTTTGTACTTCATGAATTAGGCATTGTTGGTATAAAACTCTTCCAAACAACCGCCCATGTATTTACATATCAAAAAAGACGTACTTATATTACCTCTAAAATTTGAAAAAATTGAATTTTTTCCTCAGGCGTTAAAGAACCGGGCGATCCAATCACGTCTAAACCGCAAACCGCTCCCTTCCGAAATCAAGCCCGGATCTGTGATAGAGAACGTGGCAAATACAAGACGTTTGGCCGAAACGACCCTCGGCCCTGCGACCATCGAAGAGCAAGCGACAAATACAGGATCGGGTTCAGGGGACGAAGACGAAGACGTTGCAGAAGCCGACTGTCACATCATATCAAACGACAAGAGCACTGAATTCATTTTAGCAACGGTAGTCGAAGAAGCCGCGTAAGTTTTCTATTTTACTTTGATTATATTCGAGTTGAAGCGCGGATGCCTTATCAAATTAGTTTTCGAAAGCCACTTCTTTCATCGGAGGAACGACGCAACGCTGCATTTGTTGGCTTTAATCGGGATATTATGGCATTGTGAAAGGAGGCGGTTTGAAATGTTATGCAGCAAATTGCGTTTTATTTTCCCGATATTTCTGCTGATCGAAAACAGTCGGGTCCTCAACGCAGCAGACAATTTGAGTTGTAGTTTAAAAGTGCCAAAGGATCTATCTCTAATTGAGCCTGCAAAATGTATGAATTTAACGAAAATAAATTGCATTATGCATCAAACTCAGTTAACAGTTTAATTGAAATTAGAGTTTAATGATCGAGCTGTTAATTTGATTTAAATTATGATCAAACGTTTCACAGCGTTGTGATATAAAAAATGTAAGGTCAAGTTTACAGTGTCCCTTTTTGAGACATTCTGCGTCACAGTGCAATCAATGAAGCACTTCCTGTGATGCACAGTTCATGTGCACTCTACATTTACGTTAAATACAAAGAAAGAAAAACCGTGATAACAAAGGTGTGCTCTCACGCCAAGCGGATTTTGTTGCCATTGTTCCACTTTACTCAATTTATGGCCTTATTTCGCAAAAACTGAAGAAACCAAAGTGTGTTTTCTTTCAAATTAATCAGTTTCTTGATTAAAATCGTGCCATTACGAGAACCATTATTATTATTAAAGCCAAGGACGTGCATTTAAAATTCTTTGTTTTTTCACCGCGAGACTCATGGACTTGTATTATTCATAATTTAATTAAAGCTAATACCGCTAATTCGACTAGAATGTACTGCGAACAAAAGTCAGGCAAAACCGAAATTAATTTTATAACATTATTCACGAGCACAAGGGGAAACTAAACGTATTTATGCCGCGAAAGATGTTTTTAATTCCGTACTCATTTTTTCTTGCTTCTTGTTTGAAATTTCGTCAATTAAGTTTCGAGCATAAAACACACCATTTGGTCTTTTTCTTCCAGAGTCCAGCGCAAAAACTCCAAGCCTAAATACGATGATGTGTAAGTTAGGTCTCTTCAATCAAATGTAGTGCCCCACCTTGCATTAAATTGATGTTTACCCGTCCTCAATTTAATTGTTACAAGCATTTAAGTACCTCTCCAACTGAACAAAAATCAGACATTCCACAAAAACTTTATTAATTAGTGTCTTGTTAGAAGTTTACGTTGTTCGCGATGAAATTTATCTCAAGTTTTATTATCAATTAAGGAGCAGTTTGATAATTTATTTATTCGCAAACAATTTTAATGAGTCTAATAAAGATGCTTTTACAAATTAAAGTGAGCAAGATCTATTTTATAACAAAAATTACTTTATTTACTTCACATTTAAGTTCAATGTTTTTGGCCTCATTTTGAGTTATAGAAAAATCGACATTGGAATTTCAAATTTGCCGCCTCCACTAAAACGACAAAATGTTTTAATACTGAAAATCCATAGCGCGTAATTTAAAACTTTAAACAACTGTAAGGGAAAACTACAAGGGAATAACGCCACAAAAATTTGTATAGAAAATACTGCAATTTTAATAACGAAAATAAGTATTACAATAATGACTTGAAATAAAGTATCACAAATCAGATTTATTACAAGTTTCTTCATATTCTAACTTAAGTTGAGCAAGTTGTTTATGTGCCTCCACTAAATCTGGTTTTAATCCATTATAGCGGTTTAGTTCTTCAAGCAATTCATCCTTCAAGTCCTGTGCTCTTTTCAAAAATTCAATCTCTATAGATATCTTAGGCAAACTGTACTGGGGATTTTTCAACCAAGGATTATGTTTCTACAAAAAACAACATTAATGAAAGTCTTTCAAAAAGACTTACAAACCTCCATTCTGGTGATTTCTTGAAGATATCTAGAAATTTTCTGTTCAATAGTTTTCATTTCTTGTTCACTCGCAGTCGCTATATGACAAACTTGTTGCTCTTCGCCGTCGAAAAAGCTAAAAATTTACTATTTCAACTGTCAGAAATAATGAATAAGTACCTTTTCAGTTCTCTAATTTTATTCAGCATAGTGGCGTTCAAATCCATGTACAATTTAGTACAGAATCTGATCTTCACAGAATAGTTTTTTTGCTTCCTGAGTCTAGTCGCGTGAGCCAACGCCAGAGCATTTGATGACAGTTCTTTCACTTCGGGAAACTTATTCTCCAGCTGGTGAAGTCTTTCCAAAGGTTCCACAACTTCATCACAGAGCTTCAGGTGCTCGTCTACCAAACCAACTTTTTGCAAAACCGACTCCATTTTGGCAACTACAATTTGAGAAATTAATAAAATTCACATTGTGATGATCAAATTTACGTTCAGCACTCCAATGATCTCTTCGTAGCTTCAAAGCGTTTATAAGCTCTTCCAAATCGTTGGGATAAACATCAGACATTTTCGTACACTCTTCTAAACCATCAAAGTCTTTATCAAGGTTCCTCATGGTAAAAACAAAGTTTTTTGTCGTTTTTGTAATTCAAAACACGACTTGTTGACATTGATGTCAAATTCGTAACTGACGTAAAAGTTACTAGACTAAAAATCCCTAGAATCACCGGACGGAGTCGAGGTGAAAAAAATAAAAATTGTTTATTTTTGATATTCTAGTTTTGCCGTTTGGACGGAAATTTATTGAAATGCCATAGTTACAATAAGTTAGATTTTATTCTTACTTTATAATTAAATTACATTTTTAATGGCACACGTGTATTATGGGTTGCCTACCATCACTTCATTGCGAAATATACAGGGTGATTAAAGTAAAAGTAATTTTGATTCTAGTCAAAAAGGTGTCAAATTATATACCATTTTGAAAATGTAGTTTTTTGTAGAGCTATAAGGGGAAGGTCGGACAAGATGGGGGGAATTGATTTCCTTTTCTTTTGAATTCTTCAAAATCTCCATCTATTTCTAGAACGGGACAATCAGGCTGTTACCCAGTAAAACCGTGTCTGCTCTACCATAAGTAACGAAAATATGTCAAATTAGCAACCCCAAAAACCCATCTGACCCCATGAGTAGCTTGCTTAGCCGATGCCGCCGAAGAGCATTCGCGAGTTTGCTACTTTATTGTTTGTTTATTTGGCAGCATATCAAGCGTGGTAGCCAGCCTAGCGTCACCAGCGCCTCTAGTAGCTGACCCAAACGGAAACAACGATTCAGGGTATTCCCCAAGTCAACCTGACACCACAGCACCAGAGAGTCCTAAAAGGCATCGTAATCAGTCCAAGAAAAACGGCGCAACGCTAGATACAGAACTTAGGCAAGTTTATGTGTTAACGGCAGTATCCCTGACATATTTTCTGTTACTTTTGGTAGGAATGTCTCTTGTATTAAGTGTGTTAAGTTAAAGTTTTTTACAGGACGGTGGTATCTACAATAAATACGGGATCTGGGAGAGACAGATCAACAGGGTCCAAAAAGGAACGGAAAGCCACGGCGGCAGCCCGATTCACGATATATAAAGTTAACAAAGCAAGTAGGAAAAAACGGGAGAAATCGTCTGCCAAAAAGGAAAGAAAAGCCACGAAAACACTGGCTATTGTCCTGGGTAAGTGAAACAACAATGCGGTAATTCAAATTTAATGATGAGCCCGGAACTTCATGTAACCAACTTTGGAACGAGAAATAGTAAAAAGTAAAAGTTTAGAAGCACTGAGACTGTGTAAGTGCGCGTTCAGGGGTTTAATATTGTTTCTTGCAACTTGTATTATACGTAATACCTTTTTTATAAGTTAAACTTGATACATTTTGACACGATTGACTAATTTTATTGTGCGTAGTTTTGTACCGTTTTATCTAAAAAGATGAAAAGTCCCTTCTAAAGTGACGGTATAAAAAGTTTTCATCCGTCTATTCAAAAGAAAACTTGTGCTTTACCGATGTCGAATAACGAGGCCCTCACTGGCAAAGAAACATCTTGTTACATTTGAATGAATGTCGTCCGTTGAGATTTTAATTCCGATTGGAACGACAAAAATCGAACGATAAACTTTGTTGCAGCAAACCGAGCTTAATTAAATCAATTAACACCAATCCCGGACGGATTAAAAAATGACGAGGAAATTCCCGTAGTGGCCGCCAACAAACGGTGTTGTTTTCTGGTAAAAAAGTAGGTCGTGTTTTGTGTTGCAGGGGTCTTCCTCATTTGTTGGGTGCCGTTTTTCACATGCAATATTATGGACGCGATGTGTAGCAAGCTCAATCTGCCGTGTCAGCCGGGGGTGGCTGCATTCCTCCTCACAACTTGGTTGGGGTACATGAACAGTTTTGTGAATCCAGTCATCTATACGATATTTAATCCGGAATTTAGGAAAGCCTTCAAGAAATTAATGTTCCTCGGGCCTTAATTTAACTTTAGATTTGTAAGTAATCTTCAGTTCGAACTCTTTTATAAAATTTCTCTTGCTCAATGTACATAAACGATGTTCAAAAAGACATGTATATCCTGAATTGAATTTTTGCGTTTCTTTGCTCAAGCTTGTGTCATTATTATTATCCTGTACCTGATGACTCAGCGGTTTAGTTTCTTGTCTCTTTCTCTCATTTATCGTTTGTTAGGCGAATAAGGAGATTCCGAATTTATTATAGACATATCATCAACTTTCATTGGAATATTAAAAGCCCACGCAAAACGAGCTTCAATCATTGATAATAATTAGTGTTTTTGTAAATGTTGGCTCCCTTCAACGGAGTCAATCAAGTACTTTCATTCCAAATATATTCTGTGATCGCTCTAAAGTTAGACTAGATTAATTTTAAAAAACGTTTGATATTGTTAAGTTACTCGTTATGTAAATATCAAATTTTACAGCTGCTGTAGAACAATATCATTCTTCGCAACATGAGGGTGAAATTTCGTTATGCAACCAACATCACACGCAGACTTTTTCCCCTAATGATGCGCTCTTACTACTCGAGCATTTGAAATTGCGTTCTTTCCATGTACATAAATGTAAATAAAGTTGCAAATAATTTCGGTGGTACATTTTAAAATCAGTATTAGCTCTTAACTTGCAGTAATATGTCCTCTGTGAACATAGCAACATTTGTGAAAATGCGTGTGTTTGCAGCCATCGCTTCAGGCACACTTTTTGAGCCCCATTTTTACAAACGTTTGCTCTGATACTTCCATCCCTTTGTAAAATCAAAAACCTTACGCTTATTATCATAATACTGTAAGATAGGATGTATTATACTAGGAGCATTGCAATGGACATAATATATCTACTGTTAATAAAGCTATTTCTTATAACTCTCAAGTTTTATTATTAACACGCAATATGTTAATAGAGCACGAAATACTCGAGACAAGTTTGACGCGGTGCACCGGGAGACCTTATCGTAAATTGGAAATTTACATTTACAGTCTCGGAGACATTCCGGGCCAACGTCCAATTTCACAAGGTAAGTTTCTCCTCTGTTAACTATTTTCAGAAAATAAATATTCATACACCATAAACACTTTTTGTCTCGCTGTACGACATCCTTCATAACACGGAAGTTGAAAAATGGATACCTAAAACTCAATTTTAGCGGGCGACCGAGGTAAAACTAATAAATTCAGCTGGGAATTTTGTCGATAGCCCGGATCTATCATCACTTTAATAGACCCTGAATGAATGCATGGTTGTAATTTAATCATAACGTATCATCCATTTTATTTGTACATTGTTGCGCAGTTTTTATCTCCCGAAACTGATCACGCCGTGAATTGTTAAAGAGAAATTGGAAAAGCCCAAATAAATTGAACTGATTTTTAAATATTGCAAAAAGTTAAATGAAAGTGTCCATTTATTTGCTATTTGCGAGCCATGTAATCATGAAATTAAAATATTTTGTGAGTATAAACTGTTTACTCAATACAGTGAAAAACATGCAAAAACTGTGTTCTGCACGTGTAGGATAATATTATTAGATTATTAGAATGAATGCCTGTAAATTATGTGTTTTTAATTCAAAATAAGGATAGCTTTTATGAAAATATTGCAGGAAAATTTTGTGATTACTGAAAACCCTTTCAGTTTTTCAACATGAAATAAACAAACATTTTTTATTTATTATTTATTCCTTGTCAATTTTATTGTTAAATGATGAACGATAAGCCCGTCAACACACAGTGACTTCTTCAAGGATATCCGATTGTTTTCTCACAATAATCTATAAATGGCGGAAATAACAGTTATCTCTATCTTTTTTACGATTTCCCATGGGTAGTTACTCTTCAAAGACACAATATAATATGGCATTGATGTTGTATTTTCCATGAATAAAAAGAATACAAAGAAACATGGAACAACGCACGTTACGTAATTAAACATTTACCCCATTGCGAGTGGTATTTTGAACTTTGACCTAGGGGCCCCAAAGAACCCACGAAAACTGGTCCTCAACTGTTTGAGTTGCGACGAAACAATCAAAGAAGAATATAAAATCAATGAAATTAAATAAGTTTATGTAAACAAAGTTACAGTTACTGTTCGGATTAATAATTTTGTATCATTTTCATACTAAAAAAATATTTGCAGGAAGTAAATCAACGAGCTGAAATTACCACTTTCTTAATTGAACGAACGGACAAGAATTTGCACCTGGATGATTTATTCTTGCATAAAACTCGGTACTGTTCTTCAGGGTAGAAACGCTCAAGAATATTCATCTGAAAAGTGTAATAAAATTAAAAGGAGTCGTCCAAGCAAGACATGACTTTATATTGATTAAATCACTAACAAGCTGAATGATTAAATTGAAATTTATCGGTTTGAATGTCTTTTTTGATTCTTTTGTACTGCCTTAAATTTTCAGGTTTATGAAAAATTTCAGATTCCATACCTATCGAATTCCTAATAAGACTTTGGATTCCTTCTCGCTTCAGAGATTGGCTATTTTTACATTCTCTAAACGCTTTAGCTTCTTCAAATTCCTTTACATTCCTTCAAATTTGTTTAATCCATCATCAAGTGGAACGCAGTATTATTACTTAAGCAATAAAAATCTCCAAAAATAAGTTTTGTAAAAAACCTTTATTAAATAATAACACCTCACGGTAATACTATAAGGTATTGCCTTAGCTTAACAGTCTAGCAACTAGGAATTATGTACAAAATGACTAAATCGGTCTTCTCACTGAGCGTACGCAACTCCCGGATTGCCTTGTTTGACCTGTTGGTTAGTGTAATACTGTGGCGCCTGAGCGTAAAACGACTGAGGAATACTCTGAGCACCCTGAGCCGTATAAGCTTGAGAAGCTTGAGCGGCAGCTTGCAACGCCTGAGCACTATAAGCTTGAGCTTGAGAAGCAGGAACTGAAACGTATTGTTGTTGTGGTGCTTGAGCTAAGTACTGTTGAGGGGCAGCAACGTATCTCTGAGTCTGAGCAGGCAAAGCGTATTTCTGAGCTACTGGTGCGGCAGCATAAGCGAACTGTTGAGGAGCTGGAGCGGCTTGGGCTTGGTAAACGGCAGGAGCCGGTGCAGTCTTGGCTTGTACAGGAGCGGAGGCAAACTTTCCGACGACTTGCGATAAAAGTCCCAAATTGTTGTACTGCACGACCGGACTGGAGTAGGTGAAGGACGAGACATCGTTGGCCAATGAGAATGGTTGTCGGTACGCCGCCACCTGCAGATTTAATTAATTGGAAATTTAATTTCACTTTCGCGGATATGATTTTCAAGGGTCAAGGTGAATGGAACGACCTTCAAGCTTTCTAATTTCTTTCGAATTACTCTTATTGAGAAGAAAGCGATTAGAGTTTGATCGGAATATTCATTAGATGTGTAACATGGAAAAGTAAGGTCCTTGAACTGACCCGAAGGCGGTGGGATTATCACATAAATACGTGATGCATCAGATCAATTTTTAAGAAAGTTGGGATGAGAAGATGTGTGGCTCTGGGCTACAACCAGTGCGGTGTTATGTAAATGCTCACGTGGAGCAGAATATAAATTATTTTATCTGATTGATTTTCAAACGATGACATTATTTTTCTTTTATCTGGTTTAAGGGAAAGTTATTGTTTTATGTAACACTGGTTCTGAAAGGTCAGACCATTTAAGATTTATATTTATATCTGACCACAATTATCGATTTATTGAGACTTTTTTTCAGATATAATAAAGGAATTAATGCGTTGCCAAAATGGAATTGAAGTTTACGATTTTTCGTTTCCGAAACATTTGGCGTGAAATCGCGGCAGAATATACAGAATAGTGGAAATAATTAGCTAAAAGAAAGTCACGAGTTTAGAACAAAGTATGCATACAAACTGCACCTCTTTCCACCTGAAAGAGCAAAATAACAGTCTTTGTACGATCTGCAATTTTATCAAATTAAGAACTGCAGACATTCAGCAGGAACGCGCTGTTATTTTCGTTGTCAATTATCTGAGCTAATTGTAGCTGGATTAAGTATGACTAAAAATTGTCTGAATCGATACAATACCTTGCCTACAGCATCCACCGCCGGTGCGGGGGCGGCCGCGTACTTAGTAAGGGTTGGTTGGGCATAGGCGACAGCTTGTGCTTGAGGTTGATATTGATATTGCTGTTGGACAGGCAGGGCATACGCCGAGGGGGCGGCAGCTTGTTGGGTGTAGAACTGGGGTTGTGGGGATGCGGCGACCACGGTTTTTTGCACCGGTTGTTGCACTTTGGTATAAGCTAAAGCGGTAGCGGGAGCTTGAGCTGAGTACGCCTGTTGGGAGGCGGCGAGTCCTCGCTTATTTTGGATTCCTTGTCCTCTGGTGAGAGTGACCAATGCAAGAACCGCCAACTGAGAACAAGTCGAAAATGAAAGTTAATTAGTTGAAAATGTCGCTGAGCACTATTTTATTGCGTTTTGAGGCGTTGAATGCGAATGAGATAAATTTACATAAAACGGTCGGTTTGGCGTGCAATTAAATTTGATGCTAAAGGACGGTAGTTAATCACTTTCATCAATATTGGAAACCTTTTTTTTATTCACAAGAGCACTGACACTAAAAATTTACTCACGGTGAGGAATTTCATGGTGCTGCGTGATGAGTTGGTGAACAGTTTCAGTGAGAGTGTGTATGCTCAAGAGGGTTCCAGCTCGTTATATATCTTCAACTTCCTGGTGATCTCCTTTCTCCAAACACGCCCTTTTTCTACCCCTCCTTCTTGACTTTTCATTGTTCGCCGATTACTGAAAACTAAAACTGTGTTTTTACTCGATAAGCTTATCATAAATTTTAAATTCTTACATTACAGACATGGCTTGCGTATTCAGATGCTTTAGCATCACCTTTTGTGGTATTTTATAAATTTTATTGCAGCATGTGCAACAACCAGCAGATGTGCATCATCCAACAATTTTTAATTAAAATTTAATTATATCATAGCTAAAGTGGGTGTCATATTTATTTTAAAAACGTTTTTTTTTATAAATTTAAAAGTAGATTCAAGTTGTTAAATGTATCACTTTTCAAAGAGGTACCGGAGTTGTGCCACTTGGAGTAAAATTTCAAATTCCGGGTCTCAACATCAGATTGGGCATTGTTCATTAATTTAAAAAAATAGGTTGCCCACCTTGTTCAATGGATTAATATGTTTCGCCTCATTGCTTTCTCAACATCTTCTTTGCGGTTTATCATTCAATTTTCTGATTTTCTAAAATAATTATATTTCCCACAAAACATATTTTAATACATTAACATTTATGTTAGATTTTCATATTTTCTCGCTCACGAAGAATACCGCAGTTTTTCTCTAGAAAAAGATAATAATTTTACGGTTGAAAGAAGAAAGTATAAGTGTTAATTAAAATATGCAAAATAAAACACATTTCCATCCTAAAAAATTCAGTCATCTTTAAATCGGATAAAATGACTTGGGATAACTTTATATGTAGCTCTAAAACTTCCCTCCATCGATCAGAATTTGTGAATAAAACATACTTATATTTTTACATTTGTAAAAGCGGGAAAAATAAAAAGTTTTATAGCGTTGAGAATAGTTAAATGGGTCATGCAAACTTTATTCTACCAAAACTTTACGGTCGCAAAGAATGACCGATGAAAATCAGACAAAAATAAGGACTAACGTGTGAGTTTTGCAATATAAAAGAAAAGCCATTCGTTAAAAATAGTGAAACTTGACCTTCGCAGTTTGAATAAAAATATTAATTTTAATTTATGTTTATGATTCCGTGTATTTAATAAAACTTAGGACACTCGCTAAGCATAAATTTGCTTTAAAGCAAATTAACGTTGCATTTCCTGTTGCAGGGCACTGATTTCCGGTGTAACCTCTGATATTTAGTAGTTTTAATATCACTGTGATTAATCATTAGCTGTTTACTAGAGGTTTTGTGAAACCAGAAAAAACACAATTGAGACGCATTGCTCTAATTACAACAATTAATCGCCGCGTTTTTGAAAGTAAGTACAGCATTAATCACACACGTGAATCCATCTCGTATTTCCTTGCTCGCTACCTTCTCTAAACAAAGCAACAAATACTAGAACGGAAGAAAGTCTGCTAAGAATCCGGTATCCTCAAAGTAAAACAAGATTGCATAGCAATGACATAATTCGATGATTTAAATATAAACTAATTTCACCGGGAGTCATGTGAAATTTCTCTTTTCAAGTCTTTCGTAATATCAACCCTGTTATTAATGATAATGATCGTCGACAATAAAGAATGGGAGAGGTGGATAAGACCATAACAGTTCGCTTGTAATTTTATTTAAATAAATTTCGGCAACACACAAACACGCATGGGAGTGCAGAATCAGCAATTTCATTGCGTAATTGCCATTGTTATAATTTGGGTAAATGTTGGATGAAGTGAATACCACTCAAAACGCCAATAAAAACTGACCAAAGCGTTGTTTTTGCTGAACTGTATTAGAAATAACGACACAATTAAAATTTACATTACAACAATGGCGTGCTCTATAAAAATTAGCGTGCTGTTCGGTTTTAACACTGAAGGTGTGGACGAAACGGGGGAAAATGGCGTTTTTATTAACGAGTTGCTACTGAGTTTCTTCAAAATTGCGATATGTGACCTTAAAACCAACCAGAAATAAGTGCATAATGAGTTAATGATCCACGGTGTGATTTGATTTATCATCGCGATATTTTCAATGATCATTATTTTGTTCCACTTTCCTG
Source organism: Gnatocerus cornutus (assembly GCA_029298725.1). Taxonomy (NCBI): domain Eukaryota; kingdom Metazoa; phylum Arthropoda; class Insecta; order Coleoptera; family Tenebrionidae; genus Gnatocerus; species Gnatocerus cornutus. The sequence continues at coordinate 9,396,993 of CM055516.1, forward strand.
TCACTTAGCCTTGAATTCACAGTGTTGTAACTATTTTTTTAGTCTTCTTTACTTCAAAATTATTTCCGACTGGGCCAAAAAAGACTTGAATAACATTTGCGGCGTCCACACAAAACCACTAATTTAATTTGTACTTCACTTCAGGAGCAGATTCAATTTTAACAAATAACTTTGGAATGGTTTTGTATCGTCCCGGACTTTATCAATGACTCAAACTCATTACACTTTTTTTTACAAAAAAACAACTCTCTAAATTTATTCTCACGTGGCTTAATAACCAATTAATTTCGAAGTTTCCAACAGAAAGTGAAAGATTCGTTATACAGCTCGGTCCGAAATATCTGCACTAATTGATGATCTAGAATGGAATGCAGTTTAGAACGTCGAGTAAATGTGAATTCAAAATGGTACGAGATTACAAAATCGATGTGATTTTCAAATTAATTACCCGTAAGAGAATGTGTTTATTCATTCACATCTAATACGACAGAAATGAAGAGATAAATTCTCGGAGGCAAGAATCTGCCTGGAGATCTTGCGTTTTAAATAAATTTTCTATTTTTAAACCAGATAATTGCGTTTTGTCGAGATCGACATTATGCATCGTTGTCCATGCAAGTTTCATTGCCGGTTACAACATCAAAGAAACGGTGAGAGTTAACATTCACAGGTTTAATATATTGAGCACTTCCTTACATGATTACGCGCGTACTTTTCTGATGCATCAATTGATCTCAATGTACAGTAGAATTTTCTTTCTGAATTCTCCTAATTATCTTTTATGCTCTCTAATTTTATGATGACATGTTGAGATCGCAATTCTAAAATTATAAGTGAAGAGTAAACACTCATCACTTAATTAGTCTGCGACGTAGACTCTTACTTGCTGTCTCTTGATGTTTCGTCTCAAGTCTAGATGGGGATAACAGATTTACCAAGTTTTTGCTGTTATTTCGGATTCAAATGACTCCCTCAGCGTGAAACTTCATGTAAATGGCACCACATATCTCGTTCATGTAATTACAAAATTATGTATTTACCGCACGAATCAATAAACCTTCAGCTTTAGATGCATTATGCTGCAACGATTTTCACTAATATTCAGCGCAGTCACCAGAGATATCTCATACCACGCATTAACAATCAAATAAATTTCAAATCAGAGCACGCTAAATTGACGAGTAAATCACCCTCAAAAATATTCAAAATTCCGCATTAAAATTCATATTTGACAGAATTCTCGGCTTATTTCTCTTCTTATTTTTAGTAGCAACATGTTATTTACATTGAGAGCAACCTCATTCTTCCCATAACGTCACTTTTAACATTTCAGTCCGTTACAAAACTGCCCTGAAATTCAAACGAATTAAAATAATAATATTCGCTATAACTTGATGGATCTAATTTTTTATGTAAGACGATTAATTAAAATTCAAGTATTTTTCCCACTCGGTGTCAAATGCATTTACCTCCGGCATGTCCACATTTGCATAAATTAGAATTGAGTCAAAAAAATGTTTGAGTTTAATCAACTCACGACTGAAATTTTTTCACTTTCGTACATTTTTTTCCCCAAAGTCACACTGCTCGTACATTTTCATTAAAACAGGTAGCTCCGATGCAGTGTTACGTTCTGAACTAGACCTTACAAACAAGGTGGGTTGGGCTGGACAAATCGGAAGTGAATTTCGCTTTCTTTACCAGGTACTTTTCCAGATGTAATCTCAAAAATTATCGTATATTATAATGATTTATCGAGAATTAGAAAGCGCCAGACAAGTTTAATGCTACGCGCTGGATCGTCTCGTGACAAATATAACATAATTTGGTTCCAAACAACTCACAAGTGAATGCTCGCTAAATTACAAAAAAATTATATGAGAGATTATTACGAAATTCTAATGACGTGTTTTGGTCCAACAAATAATTTTTGTGTTTCTTGGTAATTTGAAGTATTCTGGTAACAATACTTTCTTTTCATTACCAATTTTATTGAGCAGACGTTCCATTTTACGCACGAATGTCAGTGTCACGAGAATGGCGTAAATCGTACAAAAGTTTGTATAAGACTGTTTTATGGACACGCAATTCAGTTGTTACAAGGATTAGAAACCTAAAAATTTAAAGTATGTTTCAAGGTAAAGACAAAAAACTGCGGTAGCTCCGATGAAATTGATTGTAAAATTTTTCGCATTAATATTTAGTTATTCGAAAAGAAAACTACTGCTATTACAGCAGCTTTCACAAAAAGTGTGCATTGTTAATGAAAACATTCCAGAGGAGTAAAGGAAATTAAATTTATTTTGAACTTTGAATTTGTGTTTTATATTTCTTTTTTACAAACTGTATTCACTGTATATGTATTTAATGTAAATAAATGTAAAATTTTTGTTCTATATTCAGTCAATGCAAGTTTTGTTGCTATTTTTATCCTCTCAGCTTTTGTTCCGTCATAACATAACACAAATTGAGCTTAGTTTAGAAATAATATGAAGATAATTTTTGAAAATAAAACTTAAATTAATATGTAGTTACGACATTGCACTCTCATAAAACGTCGAACAGATTACTTTGTCAATATAAATAGTAAATAGAGAAATGAACGTCATTCTGGAAATGAAGCACAATTTATCAATGCAGGAAAGTAAACAGAAGTATTGTTGGTTGCCTTCGTCAGTCCCAAAATTTTTATTGATAAATAATTTACTTTAGAAATAGAAAATCAATATTTGAGAATTGCGTCAGCATCGTCAAAAGTTTGCACTAAAATTTAATATTGAAAAAGATAGAAGCTACTAAATTTCCTGAAAATTGTTATTGTCATAATTCACAATGAATTATGATTTAATTTATACCTATTTAGTTATAATTATAAAATGGTAATGTTATCATCACAATGAATTTATAATATGAATAAATTAAAATTAGAATTAATTTAATTGTAACCAAACTAGCCAATCCATAACTTTAAAATATTTTTTAGAGTTGTTCATTGTTTGTTAAAAAAATAACTGAACTAGAGGACTTTCAATCTTGGGGACCATAACTTCAGGACGACTAATTTGTTTACAATATTTATCCCAGTCACTAAATACAATGAAATAGACATAATTCCAAATGTTTTGAAATTTTTGTCAATTGTACAACAAATAAAAACAATAAATCTCAATTTGCAGCATCGTGAGTGACATCGTGAGTGACTTAAAATGCTTTTGATAAACTATACAAACAAAATTACAAAAGTGCTGCAAATTTGATAAACTGAAAATTTAATTAAATATACAAGTTGGCCCATTTAAGAATTTTGACCTCTATTATATCTTTGTTATTTGTGAATGAATTTTACTAAAATTTAAAACCAAGACAACTGAAGAGGTAAAGATTGATTTGGCGTTGCAGACGACACCCTTTACTTCATAAGGTAAATTTTATTCGTCTTAATTTAAATTTAAATCATTTAAAATTGTTCTTATCTTATAAAGCGACAATAATAACAGGCGTTCACTGATAAATCGACCGTCTGAATAGCAGATCCACCTTTCAAGAAACAAAGGACTAAGCGAACTTTTTCAAAAGCTACAAAATCATTTCCAGCTATGAAGAAATCAAGGACAATTTTGGATATCTCTCACATTCTCCTTTGAGGTTATTCTCTGATTATGCTTAATTCAACCTACTGAGGTCTATTTTGGATCTATTATGCTTTTGTATTTAGATCTTTTGGAAATTATTACAATGCGTTCATACAGAAACTGTTCAAATTTGTCAAGTAAGGTCAGCAAGAGAGCACAAAATCAACTCTTTGTTTTTATTTGGTTTTTTAAAACTATCATTACTAATTAAATCGTTTAATCGTTAAAAAAAAATTACTATTTGGCAAAATCAACCAATTCTTAAACTGAAAGAAGGATCCAATTAATTTTTGGTAAATAAATTTAATTTTGTGTATAGTAAATATTCTGAATAAATTCAATCATAAAAACGTGACTAAAATTACATTTCTAATAAGTAGTTTAATTAACGTCAAATCTTAATTCCTCCACGTATTTATTTTCTAATATGTTTTTTTGGAATTTTTTACACACAGTAAAAAAATTTCATTTTTTTAAGAAACTTTCGGACCGGATCCTAGTCGTAAATTATCTGCAAAGTTCAGAGCTTCGATTGAAAATTTTTTAGTTTATCTCTCTCATAACTAGACCAATTTTATTGATATCGATTTAAATTTAGCGGGAAAGTGATTTTGAAAGTATTCTTTACTAATTCTAAGTTTAAAAATTCACAAAAATCGGACATAAACTTCTATTCTATTGTTATAACACTAGATCTTCTATTATAGGTGCCAACTCAAATTAATTCGGTAAATATTCTCTTATTTGTAGGTAAGTCAAAACGCACACAAAGACGCATTTTTAATTGTTTTATCTGGGACGGTTTAACTGATCTTCTTTCGGCTTTGACATAGTTTTGTCATTTTGCACTAAGTGAGTAAGTTAATACCAATATGCATTATTCGTAAAACTACCCCTAAATTATCGAATTTTCAAGTCATTTAACTTTTAAATTAAATGTTTTTTCCAATGTTTGATTCTTAGTTTTAGAAGAAAATGTGAATACAAGCAGTTGAGAATAAGAACGAAACTGATACATTAAAAAATAAGCGAAATATTTAGACGATACTTTACATGGGATTCTCCATAAGAAAAATGTCTTGGCACTCGCCTTAAGATGCCGCAAATTGGCATTTATTATTCTTTTTACTTGATGTACTATTGACAAAAGTCTCAAACTTTTAGAAATATGTTTATTTTTCACGTATATCCGATGTTTTTGTTGACTGGGCTTAAAGTAATCCTTACGTTTGCTTCTATTTTTTTTGCAAAAAAAGAGACTTCTATGTTATTGTTCGCATATTTTTTTGCGCTTTGCTTTGAGAATTTACGTAACTACCAATAAATTGTTTAGTTAGTAGCCGTATTTCGTCCAAGAATGATTGTTTTATGTTTAAATTATTGCGATTTTCATGTGGCCAGAATGTCATAAAGTTCTGCCTCGAGAATCATCTGTTGCACCACATCACCAATTTAAGGGAACAGGATCTCAGGTATTCCTGACAACTGCATGGAATCTACAATGTCAATTTAAAATCTCGAAAGGTTCCATTCAGTGGTCGCATGTCTTTTTACAGTTAAACTACCGTATTGTTTCGAATATCAAACGCAGTTTTTTCTCGTTTTTGCGTGCGTCTTATATTCCAGGTGCGTCTTATAATATAATCAATGAACTTATAAGATGAGTCGATAAATCAAAATAGCATTTCTTCCAGTCGGAGTTGTACAAATTGTACTTAGATATTTTCGTTTAAGTAATTTTTTTATGTTCTTCAGTTTAATGTACCTTCAGTAGACTCTCGATTAACCAAACTAATGTGAACCAGCCTTTGCTCGGATAATTAAAACTGCAAAGACTGTTTGAACGAAAAACTATTGCACGAAAAATCAACTTATTATTGTTTTTATTTGTTGTACAATTGACAAAAATTTCTTTTAGAATTTGTGTATGTCGATTTCATTGTCTTTGTTGACTGGGCTATCAGTTTCATCGCAGTTATAGATTTAATCGATAGTGTAACCGTCTTTGGATTTCATACGGCGTTTTTTGTGAACATTATTTAATTTCTGGAAAAACTCGGATAAAATTCTGGATTGGATTGGATAACACGGAGAAATTTAAAACCACAGGTTGCTCAGATAACGCGGAGACGCGAATGAATACAGTCTACTATATGTATTTAATTAATAATTACATTCAATAAAAAGTATTACCAAATATCAGCCTTGTTAAATTTTTGTGTAAAGTGTAATCCATATAGTCTGAATAATTTTTCATCTGAAACAGGACTGGTCTTATATTCTGAAAATTTGGGTGCGTCTTATATTCAAAGCAATACGGTATAAGAATTAAGCCCACACAGTAATCACATTTTTTTTAGAAAGTCAGGAGAGACTCTGTTATAACTCCAAACATTCTGCATATTTAATATAATAATAAATTGGAAATTGAACAATATTTATGAGCTATTCCAGATTTTAATTATTATGTTATTATGCAAAATAAATCGACGCTTCCATAACTTTATTACTATAAATTGAAATTGCCCCATTTAATTTCAAAGAGTTCAGTTGCGTGTGATGTAAGAATTTGTGGCGACTTGTTACTTTTAATTAACATTGCGACAAAATCATCAAATTAAGAGTTATTACCCTAGAAATAACTCGAGCGACTTTTTTAAATTCTTTATTAGTAGAGGTATTATAATTTGAGTTACAATACACAAGTAATTACATATTTACATGAGTTTTTGGTATCACCAGTCGTATCCTCCGTATCCTCCATACCCTCCATATCCTCCATATCCACCATAACCGTGATAACCACCATAGTAGGGGTAGTAACCCCCGTAATATCCTCCGTGTCCTAGCCCGTAACTAACTTTGCTGTACACTGGAGAGTAGTAACTGGAGTAATAAGGGTAATTATATCCGTATCCTGATCCGTATCCTCCTAATCCATATCCTCCATATCCGTAACCGATGGCTCCTCTTTTGGTGGTCTTCTTAACTTCCTCTTCGGCCAGGACTGCTACTGCGAGCACTAAAAAGAGAGCCTGAAACACACCACTAAGTTTTATGCAAATCACAAAGACTTCTCACCAAGTATTTCATGATGATTTGTTGGTAGGTACAGTGTGTATGTAAACTGTGAACATTTTGGACATATTTATACGCACTGACGTCCGAAGAAGGGGCAGTCAACATTGCAACCCCTTCCAAGGTAAGATTGCGACACTGCTAAGGTTAAAAGGAAGTTTTTATTTATTGTTTCGTAGGCACTTGCGTGTCGTTATTGAAATAATTACACATTTCGATGCCTGGTTTTGATTATGTCTCATCATCCCATTTTTCATAAGGGTGAAACGCTCTCCATCATCTTAATAAGTTAATCAATAACAATCGAGATTAATGGAGTGTGACGTCTTGACGCAATTTTTCCACGCGTCAAGGTTTCGGCTTTTTTGAGATATTGACACTGATAAAGGCGTTTTTTCTTCTACTGATAAAAAATTAACATTTAAAGGTTTGTATAACAATACGGCCATAATTGACTCGAACACGTCAGTGTCAAATCAGTTTTCTTCAGTTGTGAAACTCAGGGAAGGTTGTGTGGGTTATTAGCTCACGTATCCACCGGAACGTCAATATGAAAAAAATATTGATTTTTCTATTTCAGCGCCGCATTATCACAGGATTATCCGAAATAATATCAAATTGTGCAGTTACGAAATCTATTCAGAGGGTAGGTTTACCACAAGTCTGGATTTTGTGGTAAATCCAAGAAAAAAACGAAAGAAATTGTAAAATGTTACAAGGCGATTGTATTTGACATACATGTCTGAAACGAACAATACTGAAGATAAAAACTTTTCAGATATGCAGTACATAAGGTTAATTGATTTATGTGCATAGAATTACGAAACTCTGAAACTTCTTCCAATTATTTTTAAAATAAATTATGTTAATTCATGTGAAGAACTTTTGTTTTGAGGAACCCCCAAATAAAAATTAGTCAGTTATCGTAATTTGTAATTAATTTTATGGTATTACGGTTTAGCAACGAACGAATAATTAATTAAATATGAAAATCGTCTTTTAAGCAATCTGAGTTAATTTCAAAACATTTTGTAATGTAAATAATTAAAACCCGCCTCTTATACTTTTGCTGGAAGATTTACCGTAGTCTTGGAATGTTTTAAACTTTCCTTAAACACGGAAATGCATGACTATTTTAGCATTTTTCTTATTAAAGTGTAAAAGAGAAGCTAAAAAATTCAAATCTTATGAAGTTTATTTAAACAAAACTCTTATTATTGTTGGAAATTCTTGAACAAAAAACGCTTAAATTACTACAGATGTCCGGAGATCCGAAGAAATTTAGTTAGAATCATAAAAAATGTTGAGTCGTCCACTACTTTTTCCGACGCAGTTTTTCCCTGTTTTTCCAGAAAAAATGTCACTTCTAGGTAATGCGGGCTGTTACACATTGCATACCGATAGTGGTGTAATCAAATCCACAAGAATCCTATTACAAGTGCATGAATTATTTAATATGTTAAATAACTATTTTCCAAACTAAGCTAATTATTGTCAACTCTATAATTTCAGTTGCACCACGTTAGATTTCACTAGTTCACATCTGACCCTGCATTACAAAAATGTCCTTGATTTCCCCTACAAGCGTATTTTGTGGATAATTGGCTGAGTGTACAAAACAGTGTTTAAAAAATTCAAAACGGACTTCAGAGAATAAACATGTGAGGGAGCGGTGTGGTAATTATTGGAATCCAATATTTCAGCTTGAAATTGGGAGAAATTAATTGGGTTTAACCATTTGAATTCGTCTTGTCTTCTTCGAAAAACTTTTGTAATTTCAGGCAGTTCGTAATTGGATATCGTTTTAAGATCTGCCCATTTTCAAACTAATTCGTTCATAAAATGTCGTTCTTATCCATGATACTCTGATGAAAGAAGTAAAATCTCCACAGCAACAAAATTAAATTAATTAGCTCTTCGTAAATTTTTGTTTACACATTTGATAAGACCTTGCTTGCGTCGGTAATTGTAAAGTTAAAACGTGCAATTTTATGAGTAATATCGACGTTTTGTGACTGTCTAACCGCTGGTTAAACTTCCCATTTAATCTAATTGAAAAGATAAACTGGTAATTCAAGCAATTTCCAACATTATAATTAAAAGTGGCAGGTGAAATTTCTTTTCAGGGTAGTAAGTTCAATAAAAATGTGAGCGAAATTGGAATGATTTATCACAAATTTAAATGAAGAAATAAATATTAATGTTTACAAATTGACCACCACATGGTATCCATGCCCCGCTCCGTGTCCTCCAACATCCAGTCCGATTCCAAACCCCCCTATATGTTCCCTATAGGGACTGTAAACCCCCGGCTGCACAAAAAGCGTTCTTGCCACCAAAACTGTGTGAGCAGGTACGTAAAAATGGTGTAAATGTGCAGGAATATACGAATGGTGATGCACATGTCCAGGTATCCACTTATGAGTATGTGCCCCCACGATCGAGGTTTCTTTATGTGTTCCGTTGTGTGAAAGATGCGGTTTCTCTGCGAATGACACTAAACCCAGTTCGAGTGGTGAGCGCTTCGCTAGTTCTCCACTGGCGAAGAACAACAACAAAATCTGTAAACTACTGTTATTAGTATCGATAATTAATGTTAATGAGACACGAAATACGTGATGGGGATTATTCGTGTAATTAGTTTCATAATTTGATGTTGCATAACAATGGAAGGTCTCCAATATTACCTACTTTACGAAAATACAAAAGATTTGTTGTGGGTTCTGGATGCCTTAGTGCTTACTCGCATTGTTTTACTAGCAATGACATTATTTAAGGTACAATAATTTTGACCATTAGCACAAAAAGCCATTGTTTGGGCGGTAAGGTCGCCGAGAATTTTCCAACATTACGATTTTCTTCAATTACTCGAGTGTTTAAACTAATTTCAACTATTAGTAAGACATGTTAAATATCGCTATGTTAAGAAGTCAACTAGGTCACGGTTTGTACCTTAAATCCCTACTAAACTCTTCGATTATCCCACAGCCATTGTATTAATTATAATCCGACAATTAGTTGATAATTAATATTACGTAAATGAATCTAATCAGTACCTGCAAGATCACCGATCGCATATTGCCAAGAACTGTGCCACTTTCTTTGACCACTACTATTGACGTCGACTGAATTCTTGCAATTTGCTAATATGCTAATACGACTCGTATCGAAACCACATCATTAATTCATAGGTGTAACCATCCAGAATACTTTACATGGACCAAGTTACTCAAGTTACTTTCCAATGTAAATCGAGTGTTCAAATTTGAATAACGCGGGCGAACCGTACCAACCGATTTAAATCCCTAAAAAAAGTACTGTCAGTTTGACGTTACGTTTGTAGGTTATACGATTGTGATTGCTCTTGAAATTACAAAAAACACGTTTAGTAAAGGAAAATCTTATTGGTTTTTTACAGGAAAATGAATTTTCTTAAGGAGGCCGCCCGAAGAGTGGCACAATCACGACTCCTTATCAATGTCCCCCAGCAAAAACTCTTGTTGCCTTCTATTTGTGACATAACGAACAAGTTGTCTTGCGTAACGATCCAGGGTGAGTTTTTGACAATTTGTGATAAACAACGGCAATACTAGTTAAAAACATCGCGAAATCTTTGTTAAAATGAGTTTTGTCGTGTTTAAGATAGGCAACCAAATATACACACCGGCGGAGATGACCTTTTTTCCACAAATGGACCACGATTATTTCTTCTGCCCAATAAAACCCAAATTAGGTGTAACATTCTTCCGGTTCGACCAACATTTATGACAAACCGTTAAACTAAGTATGGAACGCTCTGTTTTTCCAAAACGTTGTTGAAACCACCTGCCACCTTACAAATATTTGGTTTTCTATTGATTTTAGCAGCTGAATGTGTAAATTTTGGAGGGAATTGACGGTTTGTTTTGCGGAAACTTCTTAAGATGTTTGTGCAAGTAATTAAGGGTTTCTTGGAAAGGACCCAGCTCGGAATTTGCGGAGTTTTTTAAATAGTTGAGCTGTGATTATGGAGTTGCGTAATCGCTTGCGAATTTCTTTTCTCCAGAAATAATAAATAATGACAAACATTTTTTTATGCGAAAATGTTCGAACTGATATCGAGCGGTCGTTTTTCTCTGTGACCACTCCAACTACACAAATGTTAAATTAAGCAATTACGTCCTCTGCCGTCGTCGCTCCTTCGATAATCCTGTTGCCATACTTCTGGGATAATAGCAAAAGAACTCTTAGAAAGTCGTCATTGTCATGTCTCATCTCAGTTTTAACAGTTTGTGAACGGTCGCATTGTGTCCGTCATCCGCCGAATAACGAGAAAACTTTCGAGCGACTTACATAACGTGTGTGGCCAAAATGACCACTGACCAGTAGCTATGACAAATCTTAATCCCCATTGGCATATTTCCCATTTCCTAGTGTAATACAGCGTGAATGTGAGCAATGCATTGTGGTTTCTGCTATTCATCTGTCAATGGACAATGTCCGAGATGCGTCACCTGCCAGTGGGTCCCAAAGGGTAAAGTGTGGGAGGATTAATACAAGGGCCGTATTATTGCTCCACATCCATGAGAATTACAAATCAATTTTTATCCCTGCCGGTTTACAGTTATGTTAGTAATTTCCACACAAGCCATTTTACGTATTCGCTATTAAAAAAAATGATTAATGGAGACATGAAGTAAAATTTGTGGGCAATTTTCCCAGTCCGTGCCTGCTTTGGTCAGCGTGCTGCGATCCTAATCTCTAGGATTGTACTTATTACATTTGACCATTTCACAGATATGTCAACTCCGTTCAGCTGCAAGAGATAAAGATTTCACATCTAATTTTTCTTTCAGAACGATGCGCATCTAGTCTAAACCGGATGCACAAAATGGGCCCCCATATCAAACCACGGAATCCCAAGCGTCCTTTAGATGGAAATCCGTTCATGAAAGGTGTGGTTCTAAAAACACTAATTAAGAAACCGAAGAAGCCCAATTCAGCAAACAGGAAATGCGTGTTAGTTAGATTATCAAATGGAAAGGAAATGGTAGCGTATATTCCTGGAATTGGACATAATTTACAAGAACACAATATCGTCCTGTGTCGCGTGGGAAGAGTACAGGATTGTCCCGGAGTTAAACTCAAGTGTGTGAGAGGGAAATATGATTTAGGACATGTAATTAAAAAATAAAAATTAAGTTTGTAGTAACAGTGCTTGTTTTATTAAAATCCGACGGAAACGTGAATGTAATCTCCCTGGAAATTAAATTTAATATGCGCGGTGAAATTAAAGGACGAGACTTGTAATGACAACGGCGTGCAGCAAATATTTGCCTAGCAGTTTCAATACGGGTAACAAGAGTCCTCAGTGGATATAAAATTCATTAAAATACAAACGAAATATTCCAATCTATCGAAAAAGTTGAAAATACCGTTCGTAGGTTGCTGGTGCTTTGTTCATAAAGCTCTGTTAATACGCTTTGAAGCTCTTCAAATAAATTTGATACTTCATACGTTAAATTTTAATTACAAAACGATGCGCCTACATGAAGATGAAAAGATTCTGTAAATTACTAACCATTATGTACCGTGGGCATTTCTGCGAATAATTCCAATGTGTGCTACAGGAATGTATTTAATCGCGGCACAAAGGGATGAAGAGTATTACGATTTAATTTGCACACTAATCTGGTATTAATGTGTTCCTAGCGTTGTGTGGATTAAGAAGCAAAAAATAGAAATTATCGGCAATATTCTATTCCTTTGGACTGCATTTACCTGCGGTCACAACCACTAGAAGTAATTAACATTGGGGAAAACCCCTTGAAATTTGAAATAAAAAAAAATAGTCTGGGAAACTTTTTCTGTTGAACATGAAATAATAACGCCAACAGTTGGTTGAGCACGCGTACATGTAACATAAGCAAATAAAATAAAAATGAAATTTCATCCCTAGACTCATCAAGACTTAAACGCACAAATATGGCCTCCGGCTCCTGCAATTAAAAAATAAAAATTCTGCGTATAATGGCGCCGCCGCGTCCCGTTATGTTTTATTAAAGCTCCGACTCAAAACGTGCATATTCAAGTCATTCAACCAAAAGTAACGGTTCTCTTGCAAATTTAGGCGGAAGACCTGAGCTACCCTTTGCGGTCGGTCCCAGCTACCGGACTTAGGTAAAATTTTATCGCCCCCTAATAAACGGTGAAATGTACCGTTCTGGAGATATTTTTGCAAAAAATCACCTAAACCCATTGGTTACGGCAGATGTTTTCGATGTAGGTCAAGCGCTTTCAGTATATTTGCGATAGAGATTAAAATATTGTGTCTGCGTACAGTTATCCTTCCCTGACACAGACATCCATCATAAATCCACAAAGGAAGCAAGTAAAGGCTAGTTTGAGTGTATTCACGTCAAAAACCCTTTAATAATGCGTCTATTTGTAAAGGCAAGGAACGATGACAAGTGACAAGTAGGTAGAAAAGTCCCACGCAACAAGACGTTGAGGTCATTTTCTTAATCGTGCGACGAACGGTTTTTAATTGTGCTATCGATCATAACCCCGTTTGATTGAGTCGGGAATCGCTATGACCACAAAATGGGAGTGTTGACATCGCATTTGCCCCAGATTATGGGAAGAACCCTTTACACGTGCCACCTGGCTCACTTCCCGGTTTTGTCCATTTACAGTTAGATCGACCTCCTGCAGTTCTGTTTGCCAATTTACGCGATTTTCTACATTTTTTTCAAGTTTTTTGCAAGGTCGGAGACGATTTATGACGACTATAAAGTCGCAAAAGAAAGCGACGACTTGTTACTGCTTTCTGCATAAAGTTGCAGAATGGCTGTAAAAAACGTTTTAAGAAGGAACCCGGAGATTTTCAAAGCGTTCTCTTGACGGGGATTATTTTTTAAGTGAAAGTGGCGAATTCTTCTCAAACGTATTCACATTTTTATTACTCTTATTGTTGCAATTTTCTTAATTGATCATTTCCCTACCACGTGATGCACACATGTTGAGATTTGCGGAAGCGGAAGGGTTGTACATATTCAATATCTTCCTATTTTCATAGTAGTTTGTGTGGGCGAGGGTTGCTAAAAGTGGGTGAGTCAGAGTGACGAAGGGTTGACATAGATTTGCCAATTTTGACCGAATTTCGTTTGGCTACCCCCTTCGGTTTTACGACACTAACGGTAATTTTTGCGAACTGTAATAAATCAATGGAGTCAAAGCGCTTCCAAGACTTTAGCCCCTTTACCTAAATTGTATGTAAATCTAAGAGAAAGTTTCATAGAACGTGAGAGATAACATTGTGAGTTAAGCCGTAAGCCGTTGCCTTCCAGAAGCTCCAACATTACGAGGATAAATAAATATTTCAAAGTTCAGCATTTGTCACCTAAATTATAGACGAGACAATATTTATTTTCTTACACGGCTTACCCCTTGGTACCGCAATTTCACATAACGGAACTGCAAAGTTTTGCAAACATAACGGACCATGCAAATGGGTCGAAGAACTTTCTAACTGTCTTTTTTACAACAGGGTAGTACCATTGTAAAAAGCGGTACTTTGGAGTAAAATTTATGGAATAACACCATTAAAAAACAATTTACAGCTTGAATATTTTTGGGTAAATTAACGCAAACTTTGAAAGTGTTTTCAAGGTGGATTACGTAATTGTCACTGTATTATCTAGATCTTAATCGCATTGAAGAGTGACGTTATGTTTAGACCTAATCGCAAATTTTACAAACTAATTATATTTTTCTGAGAAAGTTGACTCTTGCCCTAAATAGTCTAATTTGGGTGTAAGACAGACTCGGGAGATTCTTTGAAGTTGTAGTGGTTTATTTTAAGCAGCTTAAGTGGTTTTTGGTATCTCCGTAAGACGATTAAGTTGTTAACTGCGATGGATCTGCACAACAAATTTACTTTACTGTGCTTTTTATTAATTTCGGTACTTCGAAGATTGCATTTTTACTGGGGAGAAATTGTTGGGTTATGAAAGAAACGATTGTAATTTTTTTTAAATAAGCAATGGACTGACTCTTCATCAAGAATTTTTCTGATCTGATTGGTAAAATTTAATATCTATAATCTCATTCATTCTGTTCTGTCCAAGCGGCGAGAGATTTATTTAATAGCGCGTCAGATCACATTTTCTTAAGCTGTAGGCATAACAATGAAAAATTGATATAATTATTATTTACGAGGTCATAAGTTATATTCCAAAATGATTAAGCACAGGTTCTTTTTCCAAACTATTTTTTCTATTATTTTTCAGTATTGTAAATTCAGTGTTTAAATAACACACTTTTCAAAACAAACTGCCGTTTTTTAATTTAGTTGAAAGCGTTCTCGCAATTTATTTTGAAAATCCAAATGTGTGTAAACACAGATAATCCATCATGAAAAAAGAAAAGAATTCGCCTATTTTTAATGTTCATTTGCTAATTGAAAGGGATTTAATTCGGCTAGGACGCGCACCAAAACATAATTTCTTTTATTTTTATTATTTCATCGCCAAGGGCTGCTAAACAAGTTGCAAAATTAAGGGTAACAAACAACCCACATTTGCACTAAACCCCACCACCCTGTCGCAACCTTGACCATGCAATTCTCAAGGGTGGGGACCAAGTCAAACTCAAAACTGTCACCATTGGTCACTCACTGTCCGCCCAAGAATTCATAAATTCTGCACTTATCAGTCTTTACTGATTTGTAAACAAGTCGCGCTCGAGAATAGTTCTAAAGTTTCCAAGTTTTTCTATTTCGATCAATTCATCAGTAAGTGTTTTTATTCTCCCATCATAAAAAGTGCTAACTTTTTTTTCTAGAAATGGTAGATTACACTACATCCGCTCCCGTGGTTTTGGATTTGTGCACTCGCAAACGCGCTCACTCCCCCGATCATGCCGCCTCCAGAAACTCTAACTCCGGTCACACCACCCCCAACTCATTTTACGACTCCGAAATTGGGCAGTATAGTCCCGTCTCCAACAGTGATTCAGAACTCATCGAAGTCACCAGCAATTCCGATCCGAAAACGTTCAATTTAAAATCGAAATCGTGTCGACCATTTAAAGCGTACATCAAGGACCCACTCGGATTAACGCAAGGATTCGTGAGTCCGGACGTGCTCCTGCAGCGGGACTCCTCTGAAGCCTTTAACGAGTTTCGGAGTAAAATCATGTCGCAGGTCCACACGACTGCCAACGGAACCAACAAAAATATGAGAAGAACATCAAGTAACGCTCAGAACAAAAATAACGATCCTTCGTATTGGGAAAAGAGGAGAAAAAATAACGAAGCGGCGAAGAGATCGAGGGATGCTAGAAGAGCGAAAGAGGATGAAATCGCCATCAGATGCGCGTTTCTGGAGCAGGAAAATTTTCATCTCAAGTTTATGACGGAGTCATTGAAGAAGGAGTTGGAGAGATTGCAGGAGATGATTTATTTGAGGAAATGCCAGTCTGCGTAGAAATTAGTTTGGAGACTCAACTACATTATGTGATTTTATTCTTGTCAGAGGCTTCTTATTACTGTTGCCATTGTAAATAACAGATAAGACTGAGTTTACGTAACCTTTTAAAGTGTTTGCAAGTTTGTATTTATGTTTGAATGCGTGGATTGTAATGTAAATATTTTTTAGTTGTAGTTTGATATTGTAAGCAAATAAAAATTGTGACCCCACACTGTTTTAATTGTGACGATTTTATGAACAAAATTAAAACTATTAAAAATGAAATAATTTATCTTTTTTTGTGATAAATCTCCCGGTAAACGAACTGATTTAATTTTTAGTCAGCGAAGTCGCCAACTGATCGATGAACTGGAAAACAACTATTTTTGTCACGACAAAAGCGACGCTTTTGTGAAAATAAGACAGCGTAATAAGACTTCGCAAGAAAAGGCAAGAAAGTTCGAAGTAACAATGGGAAAAACGTAGTTCATTAAAATATTAAACTGAACGGGTGGGGAATTAAATTAGAAGAAAATCTTAATGAGGGAAATTAGTATGCATACTGGTTGTTCTTTTTTATTAGGGAACTGTTGATAATAATTTAATTTAATAAAGACCAACTTGTTTTTAAACTGTTTTTACTTTGCGTTTATTTAACAAACGGAGAATTTGTTTCTTGCTCATTTTTACTAGGAAAACAAAAACAGTCAGAACAACAAACAAAAATGCAACAACATCTACTAAATAGTACTCAAACCAAGACAAGTCAGCTGCTGGGCATCTTAAATGCCTCGCTCCGTTGTGTCTTAAGACGTACTCAATCCACCAAATTGATTTCTCTAAACTTGTCATCGGTTTATCAGAAAACACAGTTTTGAGCTCCTTCACTTTTTCTCTATACCTAAAAAAACTAAAATAAAAACAATCCAACATTGCACCGGTTTTTACTTCGGATTTTCGGCAACTTCAACAATAGTTTCTTTGAGCTCCTCCTTTGTCATAGTCACATGATTGAGACTTTTTCCAATACCAAACTTGACCATCTTCATTACATTAAGCGGTTGGTCTCCTAAAAAAGGAATTCCAATTATTGGAACGCCATTACTAATAGTCTCTTCTGAAGACTGCAGACCGCCTTGGGTTACAAACGCTTTAATATTGGGATGTCTAAGAATATCCTGCTGTGGAAACCAATTGCGAGCTAAAACATTTTCCAGTTTGTCTGGAAGAGTGTCTTCTTCCAATTTCCACAGAAAATTGTAAGGTAACTCTGACAAAGCTTCAACGATTATTTTCATAGTAGTTGAAGACAGTTTTGAGCTTCTAACGTTTGTACCAAAGCTCACATAAATAAAACCATTGGGACTGGAATCTAAATACAACTGGAGCTCCTTTGGTAATGGTTTCTTTGGTCTAAAGTGCATCTGTCCCATTTCGATCACATTGGGAACAAGGGGACGTACGGTGTATAATATCGGATTTGTGTTGATCAAAGTGAGACTGACGTTTCGTTCGAGAGTACCAAGATATGGGCAATCGTCTCCCCAATACGATTTGGCAATCTTATCATTTTTGGGCAAAACGTACCAATAGTAAACCAAGCGGTACAGAACATTGTACGCCACACTACAGATTTTTTCGTATAAACCCATCTCGCCCATAACATTGGCAAACATATCGATACCTATAATAGGATGTGTTGGATTGCCCACAGCGTCGTGCGCATGAAACAACAACCCAAAAGACGTCACTCCTATTATAGGAACTTTAAATTTGCACCCTAAACTGAACACCAGAGGATGTAAAGTTTCCACTATTACCAAATCAAATTCAGACGAATTTCTTGGCATTTTCGTCAGAACTTTAAAGTGTTCTTCAGCAATTTCCTGTAATTTATTGAAAACCCACAATACTCCACCGATGGCATAATTTTCTTTCGCCATTTTTTCTGCGATGTCTTCTTCTCTCCACAGCTTGTACGTGGAGCTCATATCAATTTCTGTTAAGTTTGTCAAACTTGAGTTTTTGAGGGGATCAGGAGTGAAAACAAGGACTTGGTGGCCACGTAAAGACAGTTCTCTCCAAATTGGTTGAAAAACTATTTGGTGGCTGAGGGAGGCTGTCGGGAACATGCACAGAATTCGCGCACATTGCACACGATTAATTAAGAAAAGTACCAGTACTATCAACATTTCTGGAATAATTGCAATTGCATTATTCCTGACTCTAGTTTTAAATAAAATGTTATCTTCTAGTGACATGTTATTAATTATAGTGTTGAATTATCGGGTTCAAAAAAGACAGACATTTTGTGGCAATTAAAAGTAATTTATGGGACTGGTGAAGTTGCTCTTATTTAAAAAACTTGTTTTAAAAGTGTTTTTACTTTAAGTTTTTTTAACAACGAAGAAATTGTCTTCTACACAGTTTTACTAAGAAAATAACAACAGCTAGAATAACAAACAAAAGTGCAACAACATCCAGGAAAAAGTACTCAAACCAAGATAAATCGGCTGCTGGGCTTCTTAAATGTTTTGCTCCTTTGTGTCTTAGGACGTACTCAATCCACCAAATAGATCTCTCTAACCCTGTCATCGGTTTATCAGAAAAGACATTTTTGAATTTCTTCACTTTTTCTCTGTACCTAAAAAAACAACAAAATAAGAGTAGTAAAAATCCAAAGTTTTACTTGGGATTTTCAGCAACTTCAACAATAACTTCTTTGAGTTCCTCTTTTGTCATGGTCACATGATTGAGACGTTTTCCAAGACCAAGTTTAACCATTTTCATTACATTGAGCGGCTGATCTGCAAAAAAAGGAATTCCAATTAGTGGAACTCCATTAGTAATCGCTTCTTCTGAAGACTGCAGACCGCCTTGGGTTACAAACGCTTTAATATTGGGGTGTCGAAGAATATCCTGCTGTGGAAACCATTTACGGGCTAAAACATTTTCCGGTTTGTCTGGTAGAGCGTCCTGTTCCCATTTCCACAAAAAGTTGTATGGTAATTCTGACATGGCTTCCTCAATTATTTTTCTAGTAGTTGCAGACAGTTTCGAGCTTTTGACGTTTGTACCCAAGCTCACATAAACACAACCATTGGTACAGGAATCCAAATACAATTGCAGGTCCTCTGGTAACGGTTTCTTTGGAGTCAAATGCATTTGTCCCATTTGGATTACGTTGGAAACGAGGGGACGCACGGTGTGCAACACCGGATTTGTGTTGGCCAAAATGAGACTAACATTTCGTTCAAAAGTACCAAGATATGGACAGTCTTCTCCCCAGTACGTTTTAGCTATCTTATCATTTCGGGGCAAAACATACCAATAGTAGACCAAACGGTACCAAATATTGAACGTCACACTACAAATCCTCTCGTACAAACCCATCTCTCCCATAACATTAGCAAAGATGTCGAGACCCACATTTGGAAAGGTTGGATTGCCTACAGCATCATGCGTATGAAGGAATAATGCAAGAGACGTCACTCCAATGATAGGTGCTTGAAATTTACACCCCAAGCTGTACGCTAAAGGGTGTAAAGTCTCTATTATTATCAAATCAAATTCAAGCGAATTTGTAAGCATTTTCTTTAGGCGTTTGAAGTGTTCTTCAGTTATTTGTTCTATTTTATCAAAAAGCCACATAAAAGCGTCGATAACATAATTGTCCTTCGCCATTTTTTCACCTATGTAATCTTCTCTCCATATCTCGTAAGTGGAGCTCATATCAACTTCCGTTAAGTTGGTCAAACTTGAATTTTTGAGGGGGTTGGGAGTGAAAACCATGACTTGGTGGCCACGTAAAGACAGTTCTCTCCAAATTGGTTGATAAACGATTTGGTGGCTGAGGGAGGCTGTCGGAAACATGCACATAATTCGCGCACACTGTACATAATTGATGCAAAATAGTACTAGAGTTACATTTAACATTTTTGGATCCATTTTTAAACGTGTCACGTGTGGTAAAACAACAGCGCCCATTACTATCAGTCCACTTATTAAAAAGTAAAGTTTGCAACAAAAGCGTTTCACCTTGATGCAACTGTGACATGCATAGAAGGTAATCGTGTCGCACGTATTAACCAAAACTTGTTAACGCTTATTTAAATCTCACGTTTGGACAAAAACTTAGATTAATTATTAATTAATTTGAGATGTTCAGTTTACACCGAAGAAATTTATACAAGAAAGTGGACTGGTAGTAATGAGCTCTTGTTTAGTTTTAACTAATGTTATCTGGTTCTGGGCTGTTATTAATAAAAATATGAAATTATGGGGTAAAGTGACGTTTTGTGGTTGTTAAAAATAATTGATGGGACACTTAAAGAACTATTAAAAAAACACTTAAAATGCAGTACGACAAAATAAAACAGTAATTTACTGTTATAAGCATTACAATTTCTTTTTAGTAGTGTACGTTCTCAAAAATAGTTATTTTACGTACTTAGTTAAGACTCTAAATTAAATCTTTTTCGGACTCAATCCCTAAAAATTGCCACGATAACTAATAAAGCTTAGTAGTTCAATACAATTAAACAACTTTATTTCACATTAATATAGTAAGTAAATCTAACACAATTTTTTTTGCATTTTTGGTAAATTATTGAGGATTCTGCATTTGACGTAAATAAATTATGTTTATTTTTAACAATCTGATGGTTACTATGGTGGCATGGTAACTAAAGTCTGAAGTGAATGTTTTTTGGGACCCTCAACTAAAAAAATGTTGTTAGTAATACGTACATAAAAAAGTTTTGCGGACTCATCTGCTATTATGGACTCGACTACGCCTCGTCTGTAAACAGCAACAAATAGTCCGCAAAAACTGTATTTTAGGTACTTGTAACAAACATAACTATTTTAAATTTAAGGTAATGTTATCTGGTAGCAGGCTGTTATTATTAAAAAAAGAAATTATGAGGTAATGTGACGTTTTGTGGTTGTTAAAAATAATAGATGGGACACGGGAAGACATAATGAAGAAAAAGTTAAAAACTATTAAAAATTATTCCTTAATTTGAAACCTTTGCCATTCGGAAAACTATAAAAAAAAACACTAAAAATGCAGTACGACAAAATAAAACTGTAATTAGCTATTATAAGCATTACAATTTATTTCACTTTATTTTTACATATATTGTATTTGGATATAATATATTAATTATAGATAAACTATGATCTAATGTACAAGTTGTATGGGCCACAAATTCTTATTTTACAAATACATTCCATCTTAAGTACTAGTGACTAGATTTTGACTCTTTGACTTGAGATTGTTTCTCTTTAGTCAATAATAAATAAAAAATATATAAAAACGTTAAAGGAAAACTTAAAACTAGTCAACACACTTCTACGTAACAAATAATTTAACAGTACAATAATAACAATTTTTTCGTAAAGTAACAAAATTTCTTATAATTTCTATCAACACATGACTTACATTATTACATTTTATGTACTGTTCTTTGGTGGGTCTAGCTGTATGTGCTTTTGCCTAAACACATTTGAAAATTTTTAAAAGAAGCATAATATATTGATAACACCAATGATATGTTAAAACTGAAATCACAAAACATCTCGAATAACATTTAAGTACATTTATTACGACACTCTAGCTAATGGTAATGGCTCAAATCAAAACGTAAACGAAACAGACAAATCACAAATAATACTGTTCTTAATTTACAATTAACGCTAATCTAACTCTGTTTTATATTGTCTCTCAAAGTGAATACGCTGATAATAATAGGTCTCTAAACCTACATGCACATATAAATAGCAATATTGGTAAACCAACCGCCATGTATTTTTCTACACAACTGAGATCGATTGAAAATATAGATTTACGAATACTCAAGCTCTGCTATTTTCATGTACTTCGCCTACGCTACGTCCAACTATTTTCCCTTAGATTCAGTTCGGTATACTTAGGCACAGGAAAATGTATATATCATCACTTAAACTCCTATTGGTCGCACTGACTTGCCCACACATCTAAACCAGCTAATTTCATTGTTTAAGTGACGATACTAAAAAAAGTGCTTTGTTTTGATCGTAACGCTAAAATTTAGTTTCGGACTTCATCGATTACAGCTGTTGGAAGAAACATGTTGTGAGAATAAGAACATTACTACCTTTTAATCACTATCCGAACTTGATTCTTCTTCAGGAACAGGAGCCGGTTTTGCTTCTTCTTGTTTCGGCGCCGTTTTAACGAATGTTGCAGCAGCGTAAGCGTTGGGGGACTCGCCTTCAGTGTGCTCGATGCCAACCCTAAAAAACGCTTTTCAGTATCAGAATTTAACATTTTACGTTTTATTTACCTGTACTCATGTCTGGCGAGGTATCGGACGTATTTTTCAGGAGGTTCATCGCTGTCAGAATTCTGCAAGCTCACACTCCTGCAGGTGGTGTGGCTAACTTGAGTTGCAGGCATTGTAAACTCTACATAACAATACTCTGCCAGTTTATCCGGCATTTGATCGTAGCTTGTCAAAGCCATTTTGCAGACCATATTATGTGTTGTATAAGCTCCTGGAATTAGACATTACCACTTAACATCGAATTCAATCCCATACCTTGTCCTTCCTTCGGTAATCTGGGGCACCTCCAAACAATCGCTCTGTGTTGATGCTCGTACTTAGCTTGTCCCGACGTTACTTCGATTAAACTCTCTTGAAGGGTATCAACAGTTCCTAGAATCCGCTCGATTCCCTTGATTTTCCCGGTTCTTCTGTGAGCGGACTTAACAGATCCGTACCTGAAATGTTTCTCGACTCGGAACAAATAGATCCAACACTCTGGAATTGGGAATCGGATCATGACGTCTTCGCAAGGAATTTGGCCTAATTTGCGTGAAGCAAAACCGGGGACTAAAACATCAGCTCTAAGTTCAACCCTGTTTCCGGTAATACAAATTGTTGCTTTAAGTTGCAAAGGCAGTTCGCGATTTTTTGGAGGACGTACTCTAAACCGCATTAGTTCTATGTAGCAAGCGTCCGGAGGCTTAAATCTACGAAAAAATGAAATTTGATGACGCTAGCAAAAAGACAATCTTACTTGATAGTATGAGTGGTATTGTATTCGTCCTGTTGAACACACGAATGGAATTCAACGTCTTCTAAACGAATCCATTCTTCAGTGACGACAGGAATGATGTCATGTCGTCCGACTACTTCTTTGCCTTGGCGTCTCATGTCGTTTACTCCCAGTTCTATGTCGGGCATTCCAGTCAGAAAGCCCAGGAAGAATAAACGGACTCGAGCAATCTGTTTTTCAACGTGGCCTACAACCGAAAGATTAAATCGTGTCTTTAAGATGTTTTACTCGTACCATCTGCATCTTGTTCTACATAAAGCTCGTCTACTAAAGTTATTTGCACTTCCTCCATTTTGTAATGCAAAGCTCTATCTCTATGTGCTTGTAATCTAAATAAGGCTTCTTCAATACAGAACGAAAATTGTTTTAGATCTTCGTAGTTTAAAGAACCGAGTTTCATTAGTTGCGACACCTGAGGTGCGTGCTCTACTGGTAACCCCAACTTCTTCAAATCACTTCCAAACTCTTTAACACCTTGATAATCTCCTTGGATGGCGTAAGCCGCAAACTGACTCAATTTATTAGTGATTCTTTCCGCTTTCTTCACTTGGCCCGGACGAACTCCGGGTCGTTCCTTATAGAAAATATACTGCAACTTTACCGTGAAGATCTTCCCATATTGATCGTACTGTTGAGCTCCAATTTCAGAAACAGAATAACAAGGTTGCAACGGTAGTTCTTGAAAAGGATCTTTGTCCACTTGTTGATTAAAAAGTTGCAATAAAACACAATCCGCTTGATACACAATTTTGACAAAGATTTTCTTCCAAAATCTTTGACCAGTGATCTTCTTTTTGTTCGGCTGTCGTAGTTGCATCTCCCAACCTTCTTCAGCGAAATTAATTCTAGGAAATGGCTCCAAAGGTTGCGAGACATCATCATCGAACAAAGGAGTTGGTGGTGTTTCTTGCGAGTCGGATCGTTTCATTTCTGGATCAACTAAAGAGAATTTATTGGGAACTGTTATTGAATTCTTACCAAATGGTATTGCGGGTTCTTGTTTTGTCACACTGGGTTCATGGTATTCGTTTTGTTGGTCAAATGGGTTGAATCTGGGCGATGTATCATTGAAGGCTGCTTGGACTGGTGCTGGAGGTGGTGCGATTGTTGGCAGAACGCCTCCAGAGTAATCATCCGTACCTTTGGGTCTAAAAGAACGAATTACCATCCAACTACCACATTTATTTGTGCTCACCTTATGAATACTGAGAAATCTTTATCTTCATCGGATTCTTGCGATGCTGCTTTGCTAACTCTATTCGGCGTGCTTTGGGGTACACTAGGTGGTTCTTGTAAAGCCAAGAAAGCGTCGAAAGATTCTTCAGCTCCAAAACCGCTAGAAATCTCTTGGCCAGTTGATGCGTCGTTACCCCAAACGTCGTTTCCTCCAGAGAACGCATCGAACGCTCCGTTTTTATTTTCGTCTTTGACTGACTCGAACTTTTGTGCAAAGGCGTCGAATTCATCATCCGTTTTCTGGATGGGAGCAAAACCGTAGTCTTGAGGTTGTTGTGCAGTACCAAAAATATCAGTTTCTTGGTTATCAACAACGTTCTGAAGAAAGACGTTGTTGTCCAACGTTGTTGTATCTAGTGGAAACACCTCGTTTGGTTTACTGGGACTAATTTGTTGGTTGATGGTGCCGTCATCAATGGTTGCAAACGGATTAAACGTCACACTTGAAACTGACCCTTTGCTCTGACTGTCGCTGGTATCCATCTGCAGGTCATTCTGCGAAGGAACCGGCGAAATAAAATTGTCTTGTACCACAGTCTCCGGCACAGGTTCAGGGGTTGCTTTAATTTCAGGGACTGTTTCTGCGACCGGTTCCTCAACTGGAGCAACGGGTGTTGCTATCTGATCTTCCGGCTCAGGTTCAACGGTATCGAAGAGCAGATCTGTGGCTGTTTTTTCTGGTTTTGTCGGAGCATTGTACAAGTTTAAAATATCAGCTTTTGTTGCAACTTTTGTAACGGCAGCTTCTTCCACCCCGAACATGTTCAACATTTCATCTTGTGCTTGAGCAGCAGTTGGGGGTGGAGGTTTTGGTGGAGGCGCCGGGTTACTTTGAGCTGGCGGTTTCGGACAACTTGGAGGTTTTGGTCTTGGAGGCTTTGGTTTGACTGGTTTAGCACTTTGAACGTCATCTTGTGCAACTGGTGGATTCTGATTAATATCACAAGAGTTGTCTTGACTTAATGATAATAAATCTTCAGTGTTGTCTACGATACTCTTATTAGTGTTAGCGCCTACATCTAAAAGATCACCAAAAGTAGGTTCTGGTGTTGGACTAGGTGAATGCAAATCTCTCATAGATACTGGACTTGGAGTTCTCGTCGGAGGGATTCTATCTAATAAATGCGAGCTTGTAGCATCCATTGCCCCCATCACTGACATTAGTAAATCTTGTGTTTCTTTGGAAGGTGGCGGTCTTGGGGGCGGGGGTCTTGTTGGTACTGCTCCATTTCCATTAGCTACAGTGTTGGTGAATTTCAAATCTAAATCTGTCGGTTTTTGGGGTGGAATTTCCACGATATCCGCCAACAAATCTTGATTTTGTTGCGTGGCAAAGAACCCTTGGTTATTTGCTGGTTCTGTGGAAAACATGTCTTGGTTGCTACTTGAAGAAACGTCCACAAACGCGTTATTTTGACAAGGAACAGGAGCCTGCGCCTGTGGCTCCAAATCTGTAGGATCAAACGCAAATGGATTTGAAGCAACGTTTGGGAGCGGAGCAACATCAGCCTGTGTAAGAAATGGATTATCATTTCCTCCAAACTGTAGAGAGAAATCATTGTCGTCACCCATGAGGAATGGATTTGAAGCTGCGGAATGCGGCGAAGTGTATTCATCTTCCGTAAAAAGAAACGGATTTACGCCTTTAACGTCCATCTTGTATAAATTTATTTACATCAACTGAGACTCTAGAAGTTTCAACTCTGCTTTACCTGGCGCGATATTATTAGCTATGCTCGTATCAAAAGGGTCATCTTCAATATCAAAACTGTCAGTTGTACCAACCACCGGGTTCAGAGGTTGATGACTTACAGGAGCACTCCCTAAATCGTCTAATAAATCAACTGATTCGGTTTTCTTACTGAAACTTCTTGGATCAAAGTCTTGATCAACTAAAGCCGACTCTGTGGAATGTATCAACTCAGTCTCTAACAGTTTAAGCTCCGTTTTTCCGGGAACGATATTTGTAGCAATAGACGTATCGAATGGATCAGTGTATGATATATCAAACTCGGCTTTCTCAGCCGAAGGAGTTAGAACTTTAACAGAGACGTTATCATCAATCGCTAGTAAATCAATTTGTTTCTTTTCTTCTACTGGTTTCAGTTGAGGTTTAGTGTTAACAATTTCTTTTATCGACTGAACAACCTGTTCAATCTTAACCTTCTCTTCATTCCTTGGATCAAAATCTTGATCAGAAATGCTTAGACGCCGATCAGTTAAAGGATCAAAAATCTCCTTTTCGATCTGTTTGAGTTCAGCTTTACCTGGTGCAATATCACTAACAAAAGACGTATCGAAAGGATCCTCGTCTATATTATTTTCTTCCGGGAAGAATTCTTCAGGAATCGAATCTTTCCTCACGTAAAACGGTGTCAGAGGCTTCAAAACTTTGTTTGAGTGTTCTTCCTCTGCATCCAGTAAGTCTTTTTGTGGCGACGGCAGATCAAACGACACGATTTTCGTAACAATATTTAGCACATCCGGCCGTGAAAGTGTACGTTCTTTAGGTTCACCAGCTCGCGGATCAAACTCTTCATCTTCAACTTTAATATCACCAAGAAGTTCTTTCTCTAGGAATTTCAATTCTGTTTGACCTGGAAGTTTCGCACTCTCAACGATAGACGTGTCAAACGGATCACAATATTCAATGTAATTATCGTCGATCTGCTCGGAAGGCCGAAGCGGCTTATCACTTAAATTGGATAAGTCAGTGTTACTTCCTCCTAATAGATCGCGATGTATTGGCTTAATTAAATTAAGATCCGCCTCTGTAAATTAAAATTAATTAACGTCAGGTAGAGTTGTATCGTATTAAACCTACCTGAAACTCTATCCAAAGATGAAACTGATTCTCTTTGTCCAGAAGGATCGGTGACTTTAATACTCACTTTATTTATTATTTCTGCAAGTTTGTCATCAACTCGTGGGTTGAAATCGAGCTCGGTTTCTTCTTTTAGTATCTCATTTTCGATTACTTTAAGTTCAGCTTTACCGGGTGCGATATTTTCCGCAAAACTTGTATCAAAAGGATCTTCAACAACAGGCGGGGATGCAAGTGGTTTTCTATAAGAAAAAACAAGAATTAGAGTATTGCTTGTGTGCAGGAACACGTACTCTTCGCTAAAAGCCGCCCAGTCCTCGGCAACAGGAACTGTGTCTTGTGTTACTGGCTCAACAACAGCAACGGGCGTTTTACTCAGACTTTCAACAGCTAATTTGGCAAATTCTTCGTCGTCTTCGTCAGGAGTAACGTTCTTTGAAATAACATCAAACTCATTTACCACAGTCGTGAGTTCTGTTGTCTTATCAGCTGGAGTTTGAAGAGCAGCAATTTGATGTAAATTTTTACTTAAATCAATCGGTTCTTCAGCTAGTGGAATTGGTGTGTCGTCATCCAAAAGTGTTTTAGGAACTTCAATCGGTCCGCTTGCTAAAAATATCGTTTAACACTATTTCTAGTACTGCTTTACACTCACCTTCAGTACCGCTTGGTATTGAATTGGCGTTGTCGTCAAAACTACCCAAAAGCAAGTCTCTTTCTTTCAAAACTTGTCTTCTCGAAGACGCAGGTCTTGCAGTGGCACAAGTAGGAATTTGCACGCGCCCTGTTAAAACTTCAACAGCAGCGCCGATTGGAACTAACTTCTTCCCTTTTCTTTCAACAGCAGGACCAAGAATCGCACGTTCAGCTATCGAAGTATCAAAAGGATCATCACCTGTGGTCTCTTCAGTCGGTGATTCTGGGATATACGCTAGTTTGACTTCTCCAGAAGCAATAGCATCGATGTACGCTGTGTCAAAAATATCATCCTCTTCTTCCTCCTCAGATTCTGACTCTGATACTTGAACTATTCCAAGTTCTGCATTACTAATTTGCTCTTCAACGTCATTTTTCTCTGCTTCTTCGTTAGATTTAGTCGCGTTTTCAGCCTCTTCTAGTCTTTTAACTTCACTCGGGGGTGGGACGCGTTGGAAAAAAGATGTGCTTTTAATGCGATCTAAATCACCTTGAGTTTTTTTTAAGATATCGTCAACGCCGGAGGTGAGTGCGATAAATTTTTTCCACTCTTCGTTTTGGCCAGTTGATGCTGATGCTTCTTCTTGATGTTCGCGACGGTAAGCTTCTAGTTCTTCGGGTTTGAAAAGTTCTTCCTCTTTGTGTTTAGATTTTTTGCCCTTTTTCTTCTTTTTCAGGCCTTTTGTTATCTTGTGCATTATCTACTCTAAGTTTCATCGAGGCTTCTGGAAAATGAAACCGCTCTTATAATTTATTATTTCTGAGTAGAAATTACAGAACTTTAAAAAGTTACAAACAGAAACAGATGGTGGTTACGTAATGTTAACTTTTCTTGTTTTACTTGTTATTAGAGTATAAAAAGGACTAAAAGAGAATGAGAGTACCTCAAACTTTATTATCCGCTTGTACACGAATTGCTTTACCGCACTATAAACTTTGTGTAATAAAACTTCATTGAAGACTTCTTTTTTACACAATGAGAAGACATTTCAAGAGGATTAAAGTTTAAGTATCATTGAGTTAATTTTTTTAAACTCGTCCGAATTAAAAATCGATTCGTTATTTTTCAAACCCTTCCCCAAATTTATTGAACTGGACTGGGGTGTGACAATACGAATTTTAAAGTATTTTTTTATCTTTATTTTCACAGAAGCGTAAGAGGTAAAATTGCGAACAATAAAATTTTTCTAAATTTAGTTAAAACTCGTTCCGAAAGTTTGAATTATTAATACTTTGTTTTCGGCCGCATCTGTTGTTCCTTCTATATTGGCGTTGAATCGAAATTGCATCTCCATTACATTAATGAAAATGTCAAAAGTGACTCGTTTTGTGCAGTGAAAATTGCCCCCTAATTTTCTCATGCGATTCTGAAAAAATTAATAAAATGCTTACCCGAGAAAAATTACATCACGTTGCAATTTTCATTGCAAGTTTAACAGGACAAGAGGAGCACCCATCGTAAATATGATCTGTGGCACAGATGGACGAATACTACATTCTGAGTCATACAGTAAGCGTCGCGACGGAAAGCACCGAGACGCTATTGATTTGGTAACTAGAATACGTCATCCACCTACACAAGCACGATGTACACAATTTCTAATAAAAAAGGTACCATGCGGACTGAATACTGCCTTTTATTTATATCACTTATTTAATTTGAACTTCGCTTCATTTAAATTGAATATTAAACGTTTATAAATAAGTACTACTCTAAATTGTAAGAAGTAATCTTAATTGAAAAATTGTCGTTGTATTATGCAAAAAGTACTTGAAGCTTTATACCCGCAAACGGGTGATTTTAACAAGACCGGAAACGCAAACGGAGTTTTTTTTTTAAGAGTAATGGGTACTTACTTTTTAGGCCTCATATCACGAAAGCATGTCAGACGCAATTGGGACAGTGATGCACAGCTACATAGCTTTACACGACACTGGATAATTTTATTACTTTCTTTTTATTGAAATTGTTTTACTTTTAGACGGTTTTCCAAAGGGCAATGGCGTTAACTAGATGAATCTAGGCAACCAGTATTGATTATGCGCAGAAATGATGGCAGTATTCGCCACAGTGCCCGAAATTTAAAAATGTATAATTTCTAATTCGGTTAATAAAACACAATAAACGTGTAACTCGAGCTTTATTTAATTATCGTGAACATTAAAAAAGTTTACGTAGCGGTAAAGCTTAAAATAAATTATCTAGAAAGTACAGTTTTGGTTTATTAATAAATACTGTTTTTATCTGTATACAGCATAAAATTTCTTTATAGAATTTCTAGATCACAATGTCTAATCTCCGGATACTTTTTCTGAAACAGACAATAATAAGAGCGTTGTCACCAAAACAAGACGAAATACCCTTAGTTTCATTTCAATCCTATCAATCTCTCCACCCATCATATCAACGATATTTTCGCCATGTTTCAGCATGAATTCTTCAAATTGATCGATGTTTTCCAGACTCTTGGCCGCCTACAAGAAAACTCAATTCCATTTAAGTACTTTTATATTCTTACCATAAGCAATTCATTCAAATCTTGTTTATCCAAATAAGACCGCGATAATTCACGCCCATCGAAATCCAACTCCGCTTTGTACCTCACGAGGTAGTTACCCATATCGATACCTTTGACGTCATGAATAGCCCGAACCATAATATCGCTTTCAAGTTCCGCGTTGATTCTATCCAAGTTTTCTTCCGGTATCGAACTAAAAGTGGTGATAAAAAACGGGTTTGTTTAGGTGGAAATATTACCGGCCAACAAGAGCGGCAACGTTCGTGTAAATAATAAACGAAGCGACTGAACCTAATATGCACCCAATGAGGAGACATCCAATAGAATCTGGTATTGAACTATTTGTAAGAGAGGAGAGACCCATGCAGCCTCCGGCTACTATAACGCCGACGACAGCAGCAAAATCTTCAAGTAAAACGACGTTGACGCTTGGATCTTGCGAGCGCAGAACTGAAATGAGGACTTAAACTGGTATTTTCTATGGGGGGCCTTACTGTAGTCTTTTACTGAGACGTTCATATTGCTGGCGCCTCGACGGATTGAATTGTACGCGACGAGCCATGTCGCGCCTTCCGATACTAAAGAACCGCCGAGGATGCAAAATGCCCAGAAAAAGTCATCAACTGGATCGGGTTTCAAAAGGCCGGAGACTCCATGGTAGAACGAAAGTCCCGTGCCCACGCAGAATATTCCAACGCCTGATATAAGGGAGGCTACATACTTCATATTTGTGTATCCATACGGATGATAAGCGTCAGCTACCTAAAGTTGAGGCTTATTTGGGAAAATTTCTTACTTGGACTTACTTGGACAGATTTATGAATACCATAAGCTAAAATCAACTGATTTATAGTGTCGGCTAAGGAGTGTATACACTCTGAGAACATGCTATGAGATCCTGTGTACAACCAAGCAAACAATTTGAATAAACAGTTTGTTCCATTACTACAAAAATCGAGATTAAGACTAGGAAAGAAAGGTTCGAGTATTACATGACTATAGCAGTTAATACCACTTTGCCAGATCTCCCCATAATCCCTCCATCCATTTCTATATTGCTACTAGTTTTCCCCAGTTCTCTTCGATAATCCCGAAGACGTCGTTTCATTGTGAAAATATCTAAAAGAATAAGTTATTTCATTTAATGACTGAACAAACACCCACTTTGTTGATACTTCTTTCTTTCAATATCTCTTTTGATCAGTTCTTTCTGTATATTTTCCTTTGACCCCCATATGTTTAAAGCTTTAGCTTCCACGTCTTTGCGCCAATACACGGTAATTGGAGGCTCATTTTCATAAGGTGAACGTCGTTTGGTTTTAGGTAGCGACTCTAAATCTGATGGTTTTAAAAGAAAATCAGACATGGCTCTAACAGGAGTTATAAAGTTCCTCTCTAATGACTGTGCTGTCAAATCGACGCGTTTTCGTTTCTTTACTTGTGCTTTAACTGAAACAAGAATTATTTTATACAGTCAGAATGATTGATTTTCACCACCTGTGTCATCTTTGGTGTCTGGACTTTTACCAATGATCTTTTCTTTTAACTTTTTAATGGGTTCAGATGACAAAATTGGTTTTGCTTTCTCTACTTGCTCTAAACTCTGCTCCACCACATTATCTAATACTACTTTGTCTTTTGGTTTAGTATTAGTATCTGCTTTGATCTCTGGCGCTAAGATTTTAAGTACTGGAGTTTCTACTTCTACATTGTTAGATTTGGAGTCTGTAGCTTTGTTTTCTACAAGTTTAGTAGATGCTGTGCCTTCTTCAGGTTTACCTGTATCTTTCTTTTTACATAAATTTGAAGTCCATACAAACGTTCTTGAACTTGATTGCGTAACTAGCTGGGTATTTCTATGAAACAAATACAGCTGTCGAGCTGCCACATCTGAAATTTAAGCGATTATTTGTAATATTTGGTTCAACAAGATAACCTCACTTATGGTTAACAAACAATGCTTGTCAGTCCCCGGGACTGCAACTTTTTGACAGACTTGTTTGGCCAAGAAGTAACATCTGGGTAACATTTTAAAAGGTTCTGTGTTATAAGTTATACGAGAAATGTATTCAAATCCGGAATGTTTGACAGATGAACATAACCAAACTTCGATGACAAGTTGTTTTTGTGCGGTCTAGAAAATGTCAGTGAAAATACTGCCAGCTGCAGAATTATGACTTTGCAGCACAATTCTGTCGATTCACAGTATTTCTATTTGCACCGTTTCTTTGACGGTTTTTTTTCTGACAAATACGAACTATTGTCAAAATGACGTGCGCAGGATTCTTATGACGCACTACCGTCAAAACAAAAAAAAAACAGTTCTGGATCTCAGAAGAAAAACTCTGGGTAATATAATACTTCTCTAAAATTGGGGTTTGCTAAAAAATTTTATTTAATTAATATAAAAAATCTATTTGAACTAAACTTAATCTGAATCATGAACGGTAGATGAACTCGAATTTGAGGTTGATTCACATCTGTAAAAAAATCAATATTTCATTACAAAATAATCCAAACTCCAAAACAGAGGTTGCACTCAAAAAAAAATAGTAACAGTATCTAACCATTACAGTTAGCAAACAAAACCACAGCGAAACTTTAAATTTTGATTTCAACTATTTGCATAGATGCCTTTAAAGTAAAAGTACCTACAGGGTGATTTTGAAATAGAAGCGGGAAAAAAATCACGGCTTTACGGAAATACGTAGAAGAGGCTTTTTGTGATTTTTATTAATTTTAAGGTGAAGGTAAATTTTCCAAAATCCTGACCTTACCCGGCGCCACTGATATAACCTTAACAACAACGCAGAGCATTTTGTTCGTTAATCTATGCATAGTAACCCTAGTAACCTTAGTAATCATTGGCGAAGCATGAAAATTGGAATTAATTTCTTTTATTGTTTTCTTAAAACTGAGACAGCAATTTATAAAACGAAACCTGCCAACTTCCTTCATTTACAATAAGCTGTAATAATTTTTTTCCGCCTCTATTTCAAAATCCGCCTTTATATTGAAAATAAAAAACAGGTTAAAATGTCTCCAAACCCTATTAGATCCCTAATTCTTTTCAAGGCTCTTTCCCTTTGTTTGGCTGTCCTAAAAAAAAGTTTAACTGGTGGCTTTGCAAATCGTTGTACAAGTTTCAGCCCATGTGGTATCACTTCTTTGCATCCATTCAAATGTCTTTCCCTAAAGCCCATAATTGATTTGTCTGCATCTGCTGGTTCGATAATAATTATGTCATTTGTTACTGTTAGTCTTGCATAAAACTGCTCATTCCCAACTTTAACGCGAATTTGCTGTTTCATCTTTTCCGAACGACACTCTTGTAAATTCACCCACTCTTTTAGTAGTACGTCTATCTTATCTGCAAATAAAAAAAGAAAGTTATTTTCGCTTTTTTACGATCTAGGTACCATACCTTTTGTCATTTTGATTGTAAATTCCAATTCTGTGATTCCAATAACCTAACCTATGCAAGAAATGGGGCCGACTTGTGATCTGACAGTTGACAGTCAGTGTTGCCAACAAGTTAAAATCTTAAATACTTGTTTGAAGGTATCGTATAGAGGTGCGAGTTGTATCATGTAATTTAAGTTAATGTTAATTAATATTGTATACAGGATGTTATACTTTCTACACTATTGGCAAAAAACGCACCTGCAATGATTTGTTTCCTAGGCAAGCACAAAATCGGTTTTGTTAAGTTTTAAATCCGTGGCGCACAAGCAAATTTATTGAAATTTTTGTGTAATTTTGTCTCACTTTTAGTATAACTTTTTTCTCTTAATAGCCTCAACCTGTGACAAGGAATTTCTACACTCTTTTTGTACACACATTTCAAAAAGACCTTGTATATTTTTTAAATTTCGTAGTACAGTAGAGTTTCGCTAATCCGGGGAGTGCCGGATTAGTGGAAATGCCGAATTAGTGGACGTTGGTAGGTGATCACAAATTAAATGAACGCAATAGGAACAAATATAAGTTTATTAAAAATGTAAACAAAGAAACGCACTTACGAAATTATTGTTTTTGAAAAAAATCAGAAATCGGCTTTTGTATATTATTTATCAATTCTTGTTTGAAAGCTTTTTCACGAAGATTTCTTAGAATCATAATTTCCTTAGCAGACACACAATTTTCTTCAACCCAAATTATACATTTACTCAAGGATAACAAAAAGCTTCTGCAGGAATAAATAGGTGAATTGTTTTAGTGCCGGATTACTGGACGTACTGGTCTGATGAAGTACCGGATTAGCGAGTGTCGAGCGGAATGGTTTTAGTGTCGGATTATTGGATGTGCCGGTCTAGTGGAGTGCCGGATTATCGAGACTCTACTGTATACAGGGGGTGATTTTGAAGTAGAGGCGGAAAAAAATCTATTACAGCTTATGTAAATGAAGGAAGTTGGCAGCAGGTTTGGTTTTTTAAATTGCTGTCCCAGTTTAAAAAAAAATAGAAATTGATTCCAATTCCATGCTACACCAATTATTACTGATTCTTTTTAGAAATTTTCAAAAAATACCTTCTTGATCAATTTGGACCCAAAAAAAAGAATCTGAAGTCTGATTGGTTGTTGTTTTATTAATATTGGTTATAAAACAATAGGTATAAAGTTAGAATGCATGTGGTCTTTGCCATATATACAGAATGTCCCAGAACGCTCGCACTTCCTTTTAATGGGGAATTCTCCATCACAATGTTCAGGCCCTTACAGATTTTGAGTTACAAGCACTTTAAGTTGGCCAATCACAGCCCATAAATCGGTAGATAGCATTTGATTACTCTATCTACGAAAATTTTTCCTTTTAAATTACACAAAGATGCGCTGCGAATAATCAACTTTAAATGCAAAGTTGAATACTATAAATGCCCGAACATTGTGCGATAAGGCAATCCACTCAGATTGTGATGAAGAATTTCCCATTAAAAGGAAGTGTGAGCGTTCTGGGACATTATGTAAGTCTTAGCTTAACCAGCACGCACTTTTTTTGGGAATTTCAAGTTAATTTTTCTCGGAAAATCTTACATATAGCTAGGAACTATAGTAAAATGATGCTGTGAGGTGAGTTTCGTCTTGATCTGAAGACTGAAGCCAATTCAAAAAGTTTCATGATTGCTGAAATCTGAACAAAATTTAAAATGTCTTGGATTTTTTTTAATCAATTCGGGTTGTAGGAACAAAAATCTACAGCGTTTCTTACATAAGAAAATTTCGAATTGAATTTGTCACTTTGTTGTTGCCAACAGGTCAAGGGGAATTAATTTATTGATGATAAACAAAAAGCCTCTAAATGTGTAGTAGCATATATTTTATGTACATAAGTATGAAAATATATGATCATGAAAACAATGATTATTAATAATCTATCAAAGTCTTAAACTAGCTCATTTACAAGGGAATTACTGTAAATATAAAAATCAAATCTCGCCCTTTAAACGAGATTTTACAATTGTAATTGTAGGTACGTGTATCAGTGCACATGTCAACATATAAACGCCATTATCTCATTGCAAATGGTAATAACATAATAAAAATGCAATACATTGTGGCATCTTTCGTTAACTACATTTATATAAATTAAAAATAAATAATACCATTTCATACATTTACAATTAAGATAACCGTTAATTATTAACAAACAAAAATTCTCGACTAGCTCAAGAATTACAGTTCTAAATATCATTCTGTTGAGATCCTTCCTTTCAAGTATTTCCTTCATCTTGTTTCTGTTGCTCCGCAATTACCGGCGGATCCGGAAGAGCTAAAGGTGGAGAAATAGCAACCGGTTGTTGCTCCAACATGAGTTTGAATATCGAAATGAGATTGTTGACACCTATTAAATATCCATCTTCGTGATTTCCCACCTTCCACTTCGAGTTGTGACTTATTTTTACGTCTTCAGGGAGTTTGATAGTTTTGGCGAAGTCGATCAACCAGACGTTGGCGTTGTAGCGGTCGTGGACGAAGAGCAGCGAACTACCAATCACCTTGAATTAAAAATACCAATGAGTAATTCATATTTATTTTGTTCTTGTTCTTAGAAGTGAGTTGTTTAGCCTCATTTTCCAATAATCTGCAAAAAGTGACTTCGTAATCGCTTCATTAAATCCGCTTATCATAATTTCTATTCAATTAACAATTCAGCTTTCTTTAGCCATAAAAAAGTAGCATCAAGTCAAAAGTCGTTAACCCACTCGTTCATAACATTTCCGTCGAAGTTTCTTCCTTTCTATTTATACCAAGTTAGTAGTAACAACTTACCTCATGATTGGTAAAGAACTGCGAGGTCTCTAAAGTAGCCTTGATGGCCTTCAATCTTTGTATATACTTGGGCTAAAACAAATTAATTTAGTTGTGTCTCTTGATAAAAAATCTTTATCATACCACGGCGTGTGGAAATGATTCGGTAAAATCAACAAAAGCTTTCATAATTTGATCTTTTGATTTCGTCGTTTTAAAGTCCTTACTAGAAGTTCCATCAGCCTTTCGAATTCCTTCTATCCGGAAGCCCAAAGTGGCAGTCGATGAGATTGTTTCCCTCCAAACCATATATCTCGGTTTCGTCACTCCTTTCATTCTATGTTCTTCATCGGTGGGTGCGCCTGTATCGATCTGACACATCTTCTCATACATGTCTTTCCGTAACTTGGGTTTCTCCTTAGCTTTCGCCAGTTCTTCCTCCAAGTACGTCCGCACTCCGATTTTGCAATCCATAACACAAGGCGAGACGAAGTCACCCAACAAATCTTGTAATTGGATATACTCGCATTCACCGTCGTCGCTCGCAACTAAACCTTTATACTCTGGAACGTAAGGTCTTAACACGTCCTTCATCAACACCTACAATTTCAACTTTAACAAAAGTAAGAATTACTCGGAGTGTGTTACTTTAAAACACTTTTCTTCTTTCGGACACAACTTCTTAAGTATCGTTCCTTGGTCTGGACCCGCTTTGAAATTACCTTGATGACCAGCTAGTTGAACCCACGGGTATCTTTGTTTCTTGTATGTTTGGAAGAATGGAGTCCACTGGACGATGTTCCGCAGTTTGCGCCAACCGGAAGGCTGTAACAAAAAATATGATTATTGGAGGAGTTTAAAAGGGTGAAGGGAACTTTTTTGTGCTTTAAAGACGACATGGCTTGTTTATTAATGGGAAGTTATTGGAAGACCGCAAATTAGAAGAAGTGTTGACGTCAAAAGTTATCAGACCTCAATTTCCGGCTGCGTCGGCTGACAGGAAAGTGTATTAGATTGCAATATCTTGGTACCATAAGAAAAATATTGTAGTCTAATAAACTAATAACTTAAAAAAAAATCAGAGCTCCTCTTTATTTTTCTTTGACGTCATCGTTCTTTTCCCTTTGACATTTTTCGTCTGCTGCACAAAAAGCGCGACGTCACACACCGACACAATAGCAATGACGCAAAGAAACAGTGCATTAATGACGAGCACTCATTTTTTTAGTTCCACTATTTCCACAACGTAAGTAAAAACTTCGAATAGTATATGCGGGTACTTCTGCGTCACTGATAAAAAAATGAATAGAATACATTTTTTGGGAATTTTCAAGGAAATTGTATTTCTACCTCGATTAGTATCAGACGACTGCAGTGACGTCAATTCTGATATCTTTTACTAGAATGTTGATACGAGTTTTGGTGTATGTTTACCTGGCGATATTTTTCGTAATAAATACTTCGAAATAAACCGACTGAAGTTGGCTAATCAAACAAACCATTGATGATGAAACTGTGAAAAGATCTTAGCTTTGATCCCGAGCAAATGTTAAACAGAAAAACTGTAACAAGAAGAACAAGAAGAAGTACGATCCTGCAATTACGTCTCGTTGATGCTATCAAGACCTAACTACTGTAATTACATGGATTTATTAGTTTTCGCTATCATTACACCATCATCAGTTTTGTAAATCAAACAATTTAATTACTTAATTAATTATTTATCTTCAATTACTTAAGAAGTGAATCATCACAGAAACTATTTCAAAAGGTAAAATAAAATCTCTCACAAAAAACTGAGAAATTCTATACGTCGCTTCGCTCCCATCAAATCAACCGCATTTTTCGGCCATCATTAAACTAATACTCCAACTTTTTGAGCAATTATCGAGCAGCACTTTTGCTGAATTTCTTGCATTCCGGTTTCGTTTAGTTTTTTAATTGCACCACGATAAAGTTGACGTCGATCGAAAAAACAAGAAAATTTCCGAAAAGCCAGAGGCCGTCCCTGTAGAACTGTATCTTTCCAATGTATCGTAAAACTAAGAATAATCGCAGTGTTTATACTTGGT
The DNA here is from genome assembly GCA_029298725.1 of Gnatocerus cornutus. Taxonomy (NCBI): domain Eukaryota; kingdom Metazoa; phylum Arthropoda; class Insecta; order Coleoptera; family Tenebrionidae; genus Gnatocerus; species Gnatocerus cornutus. Next base: position 9,435,852 of record CM055516.1, read on the forward strand.
AAATAATATTTATCTGTGGAGTAAAATACTTTAACCCGATTTGTTGCAGCTACAAAGTTCAAAACGACATTTTGTGGAATCTCTAGCGCAAAGTCCAAGTTTATACGAAAAGAAATCAGATTTGGCGAATGTTCACCTTGGGCAATTGTATTTTGGGCATATCGGGAACGTCTGAATCCCATTCCGAGCTGAGGTCATCGCTAGAGGCATCACCATAATCGGTGGAAACTGGAACTTCCAACAAACTTTTTTGGTACTGGTCGTAACCGGTGGAAGCGGTCGATCCTCGTCTGGAACTCGGAGTTCCTGGACTTGCACTGCGTCTAAAAAGACTTCCACGGCGACTCAAACGAGGCGAAGAATCCGAGCCTGGTGAAGGAGAACGTGACGGCGAACGATTGGGGGAAAGACAACCTTCTGCAAGATGCAGGAACATGTAAGGATGAGAAGCATGTCGCCTCTGGTTTGCACAAAAAAGAACCGCATGCCTGAAGTAATGATACCTCACTTTGCCTACGACTTAATTTAGCGAAATGTGATGAGATTAAATTAGCACCGTCATTCTTATTTGGTGGACACGAACAACATAAATTAAGCGGCTTATTTGGTTGAAAAACTTGATCACTTTTATTAAGTCAACGCGAGTACCCAAGTCATTTATTTTTTCTACAAATGCAATAAAATTAAACCACTCTGCACAATTGTAATGTTATAAAAAATAATCAACAGATTTGTATTCAAGACACTCAAAGTTGCGTGATTTCAATTTAGATTTGAGGCTAGACTATTTAACATTTACTTTCATGAGATTTCTCGCCAATTACTGCGACATGGAGGTATTTCGTCGCTCTAATAAATATTTACGAAATTTTCTGGGATATTCTCTTTTTGCATACTAAACGAACAATTTGTCTTGAATTTATTACAACAGAGGCTACTTCACCACCAGATAAAACACAAATTTGCTTGATTTCTTTACAATGAGTGGATGATATAAATTATTCAAAAAAAACTGTAAACAGTTGCGTAGGTGATGACCTTAATATTAGTGTTAACAAGTGCCTGCAATAAATATAACAAAATATAAACAACTTAAAGTGGCAAAGTGTTGTAAAGTTAGTTTTAAGTAACTAAAATAAATTCTCAAAGACTCCAAATACAAATTTAAATTGATTATACTGACACTATTACATTTTTAGTTCTTTTGACCCTGCGCTTTCGATGTTATGTGCAAACATCTTGACAATAAAATAAATATTTAAAGAATCAAATAATTCCATTTACTTGTAGCAGAAACAACCTACTTTTCCCGAAAAACTATTTAAATTAACATCTAATCTCCCAGAATAAACTGTTCTAAATAAAATTATTTTAAAAAACGTGCCATCATTGTAAGAGTATTTTCTTATTTAAACAATAAAATCAAAATGGATATAAGTAGACAATTCTTTGAGATTTGTTGTGTTATTTAAGTCAATTATCAGTGAATGATGTGCGTTTTAAAATCGCAATCCGACTGTTTATTGTTTCATACAATCTATAATAAAATAACTGAAATTACTGAACATGCCATGAAATTCCCGGTTAATTTTGTTCCACTGCTTTAATTGTTTGTCTTTTCATCCCTTGCAACATCACTCGTGTCTTCGTAGCAGCTTGATTTATTAAAACATACAAAATTTCATCACGGAAAAATCATCCATTTTTTCGTCGGTATTTAATAATAGAAACTGTTTACCATGAACCCAAAAGGAGGAAAATTGTTATTGTCTTTTAATGACAGCATTTAGAATAGAACGTGGTTTTGACAAATTATAACTCCAGTCCCAAAAACTGTTCCTCCCACCTAATTGACACAGGTGCGCAATTGACGTCAACAAATCCTTCTATGGATGAATTTGAAATTAGTAAACTAGCATAAACGTCAACTTTTTCTTGGCCGCGAAGAAGGAGCTACCGAAGAAGCAAGCCGACGAATAAAGGTCAAGACGGAATGTCATCGACTTGGAGCAAACAATAGAGAAATGTCAACAGAGGTGTCGAAACCGTGACTGTGCAAACCAGTGGCGAAACATCTCCCATACCTGATATCTTAGGGTTGTTTTCACAATGGTCGAAGACGCACGGCGAAGGCGAGCATGTGATCTCTGGCGAGTTGGGATAATAAGAACACCCACAGCCATCTTCTGCGTTTTTCGACATCACTATTTCTGGTATGATATAACCGTAAATTTGAGGCATTATTCCTTCGAGTTCACATGGTACGAAGCACTGAATGCGTCCACATTCGCGAGTTTCACTCGATTTTCACTCTTGGACGACTTTCTTTGCACTCGCGTAGATAAAATAGACACGCGGTTTGTACATATGATACCAGCGAGTTCGAATGCTATGACGTTGGTACTAGAGGCACGCAAGCGTGCCGAGGAAAAGACAATTCCCGTCCACTATGAATGAGGTGGAAGCTGGTCGGTGCAGCTTTGCCAGTGTCGTCCGTTCCATGAGGAGTTTATAAACAATTGATCGATGCGGTTACCAACGGACTTTTTCGGAGGACTTGCCGAAAATAGAAGAAATGGACGTCAATTCACTAAATCGAATATATTTCAGGGTTTACGGCGTCGTAAAACGATAGGCGCGTAAGCGATCGACGAAAGAAATGACTTGACGGCATAAACAAAATTCTTGCGTTAATAAGGTGAACAAAGGCAATCTGACGAAAAATTGACATCAACCGAAAATTGCATTTTCTACAAATAGGAAATTTTATTGCCGTGAATACTAAAATACAATGAATCATTAATGACCTGACTCATTTACTTAAATAAACTGGTTACTTGACAGCCAGTGCCACAATATAGATAAATAAATAATTCTAACTAATCGACCGTTAGATTACTATTACGTGCTTCAATTTAAATTGAGAAGATTTTAAATTCTTCTCTCCGAACTGTGGAATTTTCGGAATCTCATCTTTGCTCCCCTAAAAACTGTTTCCTGCTCCTGGCCCTTCAGCCGATTGCGATTGCGACAACTTTTCAAAGTGTGTCACCTAAATTACTGTTCTACTTAACGTTATTTTCAAGTGATAACGACACATTTTCCGAGATAACACTTATCTAAAGCGAAATGTTATTTACTCCACGAGTCCATTTGAAGTTCAACCGAAGAGATCGCAGCAAATTTCTTCCGATCGAAAGATTTACGTCATTCGGGTGAAATTGGAAAGTGAAAAACTAAACAACTCTCTCATCGTCTCGAAATTTTATTCCGCAGAAATAATTGGAGCCCTTCAAAAATTTATAGAGAATTGGCACCAAGGACTGAAGTCCTGTGGCGATTAAAACCGCACTATTTGGGTTTTGAGCATCCGCCTGTGATAACATAAACCATAACCTTGCAAAAGAACGGAAACGACATAATATTTCACCAGCACGCGAAAACTGTGTTGCACGTCAACAGAATAATGCGTTTATCGTCGAAATAACTGATTGGAATTTCAATTGAATGTGCGGTTGTTCGAGGAAGACAAATTTGTATCACAACGAAGAGCTTATTTGTTTACTTTATCGGAACGAGATAAGCTAAAAAAGAAAGTGATTTATAGTCTTCAGATGCGACAATTTATTATGACACGAGGTGTGAAGATCCTATAAAATAGATGAACGATTGTTTCCTTTGTTTTTAAACGCATTATACCATTGACGCAGATTTAGAGATTATGACGACTATGGTCAATGACTTCCATTATGATCGTGCAGATTTCAGAGGTGAAATTTGGAAGGAATGCCAAAATTGCGAACGATAGACGCTTATTTCCGGCCATAAAACCACAGAAAAATAGCCTCATTTCGTGGTTATTTTCGTACATTAACTCTCATTTACAAAATATCACTCATTAATGCAATCTAATGGTTCCAAACTGTCCCGAGTTAATTAAATTATAAATTACCTCTCGTAGTAGCTAAAAAATTCGGCTATTTTACTGTGATGATTTCGCTAATTTATTTTCCGCATTCTCGTTCCTAATTTATTACCTTTGGAAATAAATAATTAAAAGCTCATAATGAAATATAAAGTCGTGATTAGCTGGGAAAAAATTCCCATAAATTATCACGCTACGTACAACAAGTTAATCAAAGCAGTTCTATTGGGAAAGTATTGTCTACAATTGAATCGAAATTAGCATCATGTTTATAAGACCGATCCTTCAGTACTGGCTCAACCAATTTCGAGTTTATTTTACATGCGATAACTGTCAGTTACCCCATTTCGAAAAGAGTAAACACCGATCGAAATATTGTTCCTCTGCAGGAGTACCAGAATTTTTATGGGAGAGACCAATCCCCTTCTGCTCATATTCCAAATTAACCGAATTGATTTACAACCTTGACTTTGCATGCCGTGTGGAACCTCACAACTTGTAAAATTTATCTGTTTCTTTTAACATTCCTTCTCAATAATATGTTAATTGGTACTCTAAAGTATGAAAGGCGGCTTTAACATTCTGTTTACATGCTCACGCTATAATTAAATTTGTGCATATAGTCAGTTCGTAAAAACGCATTATGCAATGAGACAAGACTCGGATGAAATTGGTCAGTGAAGGAGATCGTTCCATTAAAATGGGTGGAAAACGGAACAAATCGATGATAATTCAAGTTCCTGTGCCATTAGCTAATCCGAAAAAAGCATCGGCATGTCTAATTGTTTGATTAATGCGCTTTGCAGCTATTGTTGCGTACGTGAACTTACAGTAATTAACGATAAAATATGAATGACGACAATGGGCTATTTATAAATTGCTGTGATACATCCTTTTTAGAGGTTTCGCTTCGTTGACTTTGACTTAGAGAAAAAACCTCATGTAATAAGCAAGTCATAAAAATAAACTTAATTAGAAGACAGGAAAAAATCACACTCAAAAAAAACACAAATTGATACTAAAGCTACAATAATTATCCCGCTATTCTTCTACTTTTTCCACTTCCTTCGCTGAATGTCTTCAATTAAGCTTAATTTACTAATACATATCATAATGGACATGTTGATTGTATAATCACATCACCAGCCTCACTGCAATTATGTACAATGTTTATCGTTTTTTAATTGCGACAGGACCAAAAAAATTCCTCACTCGCTAAAACTGCACGTTTTTGTACGAAATACATTTCATTGTAACCACCAGCAATTATGGCGATTATAAAAATATAATATATGTATGTAGGTATAATCATACCTACACGTGCAAGCAATAAATATAACAGTATAATATCATGGTTTTCAAGTGCATTTCTTACATAACTAAATAAATTATTTGCTACAATGCATTTTCATCTGCAAGATGGAATAATTGAAGTTGTTATGAGATGATGAATGATGCTTAATGTTTCCTGAATAATGCGCAATAACTAGCAGCACTTTTTGTGTTCATTTTTTCTCCGCGCATTTCACTGATTAACAAATTTTGGAAAAAATTAGCCCGATTAACACTTTTTTTTCCTCTACTTAGATCTTTGGTTTCCAGGTTTTTGATCTGAGTTTAGTATGTAGACAAACTTGAGCTTAAAGCTCCTCAAGCTTGAGTTGGTTCTGACATTCTTCTAGTGTGTTAAAGACAGGATTTTGGCCTTTCGCCTAAAGCTGCAATCTTTCATTCTTGTGACATTAGCTTCCGTAAAGCATTGTACAGTAAATAATTGTCACTTCAAACAGTATTACATTATTCCGGGCTTAATAGACCAAGCAACCATTTTTCGCTTGTTAAACTATACCGGATTGATTTCGCTGAAATTCCTATTATATAATAGAACAGTGGCAATCTCAGAACCGACAAAATTGTGTAAAATACTCATTCGTCAATCAATCACAAAAACACACATGAGAATTCGACCGCAATACTAGACAATAGGTCCAAAAGTGTTGTCATTATTATTACATCATTGGTAAAAACGGCAAGAAAGAGAAAGTTTGAACCGCAAGATGCAATGGAACGAACATTTGTCAATAATAATAAAATCGACGTTACACCTGACTACCCTCCTTGCAGTCCTATTTTCACTTAAATCGAAAAACAAAGTTGATTCAGAAAAATCGTATAAATAGGGGATTATTGAACTCGAACAATCAGTCTCGTTTTGGTCCTCCAGGTGTAGAGCTCATTCGAAATGTTAACTTATCGGGGACTGTGTGTCCTAGGATTAGTAGTGACAGTTGCGATTTGTTTAACTTCGGGAAGAGAAATCTCAAGAGAAAAAAGAGATGTTGATTTAGAAGCCGCAGCGTCCGGACATGGACATCACTGGAAGAAGGGTGGAGGTAAAGAACACCATGCCGACCATCACGGCAGCCACGGAGAGAAAGGTGATAAGGGATACAAAGGACACCATCATCACGAAAAAGGACACAAGGGCCACCACGATAAGGAAGGGCACGGTAAACACTACGAAGAACACGGAGGGCACAAAAAGGGTCACCACCATAAAGATGGATACTATGGTGAACACCACAAGGGAGAGAAAGGCGAGAAAGGCCACAAATACGGCGAGAAAGGCGGCTACAAAAAGGGCCACAGCACCAAAGGAGGACACGATGTCCACAAAAAGGACGAGTTCAAAAAAGAGAAACACTTCTACGATGAAGATCACGATTCCGGTCATCACGAGAAGCACGGAGGGTACCATCATCACGATGGATACAAGAAGGGCGGTCACAAGAAGGGAGGACACAAAAAGGGCGGACACCATGAAGATCATTACGGAAAGAAAGGACACCACGAACACGGTTCCCACTACCATGAAGACAAAGGGCATAAACACGCTGGAGGACACGAAGGTCACTATGGACATGGTTCCAAACACGGCAAAAAGGGAGGTCATGAAGGACACAAGCACTGGGGATACAAAAAGGGACACAGCAGCGGCGGCGGAGGTGGTGGTGGCGGCGGTCACGGACACCACTAACGTTGTCTTTTTTGTTAACATTGTTTTTGTTGCTTTTGTTCAATTAAAGGAAAAATAAAATATGATTGTTTATGACTCACCCACCCTGTACTATAACACGTGCATGACCATAAGTGGAGCATAGAATAAGGCAGGAAAATCCTGTTATTACAGTACTCGACAACTACTTCAAAAAGACACATTGCTAGGAAAAAACGAACGATAACTGCAGCTATAATTTCAGGATCAATTTATGTATCTTGCTGCAAAATCCCATAAATATTACAGGGGTTATTAAAGAAACAAATGGTTCAAGTTCAAGTTGAATTTACCATATTCGATACCGGATTGACGTCGACTTCAACTTTAATAATATCAACGCACATAATGAGAAGAACGATGTGAGTAATAGTCGCAGAATTCATTAATAAAGATCAGAATGATTTATTATGCACGAATCATTTAGGGGTATTTATCATTTTAAAACCACAAAATGAGTTTCCGGAATTTCCGCAAGTGGTGCGACATCGAAAAAGCCGATTGTGCACATGGAAGCACTTCTAAAAAGAGGCGTCTCATGCGGTTGACCGACACAATGCAAATATCGCCGTCATCGCAGTTTCAAGTGAAGGAAGTTAAAAAATGAAGGCTGGCAAAATTGTGGTCCAAATGACTAATTGTTTATTAAAAAATTGCTAGAATTTTCAATAGAACAAAAACAATTAATAATAATCATCAAACTCCATTATAAAAGCAAAAAAAATGAAAAAACTGTTATTTTTTCATAAGTAAATCATAGCTTTTTGTGTCCACTGTACATGATTTTGAATGTTTAAATTTTAAAAAGTCGTCGTTCTGCCGATTATAAAAGTGTACATTGCTGTACACCGCCACACGATAGCGCCACTTTCTATTAACTATCGCAATGTGGATCCTGCCGCTACGTGAAGTGGCGCCCTCTGCAAGTCACTCTATTTACCTTCTTTCGACGTCGATTATCCTCCGCGTGATCCTGGGCATACAAATCCGCGATTCCCAACAAACAGTCATCGCACCGACACACATCACTGGTGATGGAAGTGACCGAGCCCATAGAACTCGCCGAATCGGCACTATCCGTCCTCACCAGAGGTCTTCCCGGGTGTCCCACCGTCACTTGCTCCATTTTCGCGACGAGGAGGTTCTCCATCAGAGATTTCGGCCTCGATGAAGTGTGCGGTGGCATTGGCAAGGAGTTTCCATTAGACGCCATCTCGATAGGGTGAACAGTTCAATAATTGTAATTGGAAATTCTCTTTTATGTCGATGGTGTCCATAAATCGCTGAACGTGTAAAGTAGGAAATTGCTGTTAATGGATCGATTTCGAGGTGTTTTTTCTCAAGTGGTTGGCGTGGGTTTCGATTTATAATCGTTCTGGGTTATAAATACGTTTTGTTCGAATTACCTTGTCACATAAGGAGATCATATAAACTAGTGAGGCTAATTGACATGGGAGTTTCGCGCGGAAATCGGCTGAAGGAAGCGGATTTTACGCAAAGTACAAATTAATTGCGTCGTTATCTAATCATTATAGCCACTTAACACACGGGCGAAAGAATTATTCGTTTTTTTGGTAGATTCTCAGTGTGGCCAAAAAGAATCGCTTCGCTATAATTAAATCACTTTGTTTATTTTTTTAAGTTTTAATTTACGCTCCCAAAAGCACCAGCGTCTCTTTGACGTTGCTTGTAGCCCCCGGCCTCCATTTCCTAGTAGGTGTAAAACTTAATTTTGTCTTTTATTTATGATCTAGCCTATTAAATTAGTGTCGACATAATTTTTAATTTTTATTCAACGTGATGAGCTGTTAATTGAGTTTCGTCCATATTTAAAACATAGTTAAAGTTTCTCACATTAGAAATTACATTGTCAGACGCAAAAACCCGTCCAAATAAGCTCGACAATACATACAGAACTTCTCAAAGAAAAAACTGCTTTTGTGGCATCAAACGTATAATTTGGAGAGTCCCCGTATATTTTTATTGGTCCCGCGACTAGTAATCAATTAATTCACTCGTGTACTGTTTTTGTGAGAACAGCTCTCGTCCACACCTCCGGAATTTCTCTTAAAGCTCGTGGACTGGTATAATAAAGTGAATCAATCGATGTTTTTTCGTTGAATTAGCATTATCTCTTCGTTACCATAACTGGTGGCGGAATTATTCATTAGCTCTAACGAAGCTCGCCATTTCTTACAATTACGAAAACACCGAGCGTCGCTCTTCTCTTTCGACAAACAAAAGATTTGTTATAATAATGAGCCGTTCGTGCCCTGCGTGTTCGTCGCTCGACCTAACGTCGAAGTCGCCGCGAAAGTCCGCAATTAATCGAACAAATTCCCCGTCGATAATCCAGATGTGTAAAATCAAACTAATTAATAACAGTGATGACCGTTTAACGAATTCATTGTAGCGGCGTGAAAGCGTTCTTCGATTATTTATTAGATGACCGGCTCTGATTTACGGCTAATTATGCGAGTGAGTATTTTATAATTTTCGATTTGATGGCTTGTCTCGACGTAAAATAAAATATTTAGAAAACGTTAAACCGTAAAACGATGTTTTTAATTAATGGAATCGAGTTTTTTACTTCGTATTGGTTTAGCCTTAATTACAACCGGAATGAAAAATTAATCGATTATATACGCTACACGATCGTTGTACACTCAGACATATTTCCAAGTGGGCGTCATCTTTGATCGAATTATGATTTTTCAACTTGTAATGAAGCACATTATAAAAAATCAAATCCGGACAAAGAAGGCCACCGAGGACTTTGAAAAAATCTGAGAAATTGCAGCCAATTTTACCGTGACATGTAGAGACTGCATAATGGTCACCGAAGAATTCGGCGTATTCGCGTATTGAAGAGTACAATTGAGGTGCGACGTTTTGACACGTGAAAGGTCCGGACGACCTAAATATCACTGCGTCGAGACTTTTATTGCCCACCAATTTTCTCATTTCTTACAATTTTCCTTCTGCATAAGTAACGAAGTGTTAATGCCCCATCCTCAATGTTTAAATTCTTTTCACAACTCGGCCTACAAATTATCAAATTTCAGCAATCTGGGGCTGCATAATCGTGATTATAAACGAGTTGCCTTATCCGGAATAAATCTGTCCGAGCAATTTCAACACGTTCCAAGAAAAAAATCAAAAAGATCTCTGCAATTTGTATAGTGTTAATGCGAGCGGAGTCGTGAGAACGCGGTTTTGCTTGAATTCGAATTTTTACTTCGTTTATAAGACTATAATTTTCAACATTGGCGTTTTAAGCTACCGACGTGACACTCAATAAACTGTTGTGGCGGCACTGCGTAATAACACAAGTTAAGATCGATAAATCAGGCAAATTGGTCTTAGAGAAAATCTCAAAAATAAAAGAACGAAGTGAAGATGAATGAGCAGACAAGTCAAATATGCAGAAATCTTACCACCATTAACCACTGTCGTCATTACATGCATTACGCATTCAAATATCGTAAAAGTTGCTTTGGGAAGTATGTGCAATAATTCTTGATGTCCTCTTCCCTCTGGTGTTATTAAGCGCTCAATGCTCCTAATCCCTGTGTATTCTGGTTGAAACTTTCCTATTCGTTGTAATTGTGCAACATGATAAACGGCTCCGTTCCTTGAGTAGTGTAAATATGTTATGTATTCTCATATACACGCAATAAACATTGTACCAATCCCTGAACGCTTTCATCCGTTTTTTCGATGGCAAATCATAACCCGGGACCGCATTTCTTATCACGATGCAGCTTTCCACCACATTTGCATAAAACAAGCAATTAAATCTTATTGCTTATGTTAATTCGCATTAGTGCCGAATAATAACAAATCCATTTGGACAGTTATCGAATCCTGGGGATTACGATACAACTGAAGACATAAGTCCCAGCGACAGCTCCATAATTTCTTTATCTAAATGGAAGTTTCAGTTGTATCTTAATTTCCTCGAGATAGGTGTAATGTTTACTTAATTTTCTCAACTGTACCTCATTTCTGTTTACTCAAAGTGTTAAGAATAAATGTTCAAATAAACTGAGTTTGATTCAGGATCACCTCCAATTTCCTCAGCTCGTAAAATGAAACAAGCCCGTGATTTGAATATAGAATTTGGCAGGTTGGACGTGTACTCTCGCTAATAATTTCCGTAATTTATAAGGTTATAAAGCTGTTATTATAACGCATCTAGGTAATTTAGAGTTAATAACACGAATCCGGCGACGAAATTTCTAAAATTATTAGTTTCTTGAATAATAAAATTTTAATGACTCCGTCATTATCGGTTGGACGCGATTAGACGATAAGTTGACTCTTTAATCGGATTACGGCGAAAGCAATTAATACCAAAATTTCGAAAGTCGTCTAAAAAATGTGCACAAAAGATCGGTAATTAACACGCAGAGAATAGCTTCTAATTTGGTTTGTGACGTTTACGAGCGAATTGTACCATGTTCGACAATGGCCAGAGGCGGCGACCGCAAAAAATACCAATTATTAGGCCCACTACAAACATTAATTAACACTTTATCGGTTGGTGTCATCTTGGATTGGTTTGTTTGTTTGGGTATGGTGGCGTCCGCGGGGAATTATTAACGCAAATTTGCGCTTTCTCTATTCTCAATTCTTTCATTTCGCGTATACATTACAAAAGGATATAAAATGATATAAAATCAATCTATTATAGTAGTTAACTGTTATATGCACTAATGATATCTAAACATTAATATGCATGATGTCGATTAACATGAGCCGTGAGCCATTTAAAGAGCAAACCGAGGTATGAATAATTGTCAGTATGACGCATAATTTAAAATAATTGTAATTAAAACGAAATATCCTCTCGTTGCTCTTCAGATCATATGGCACAGACCGTGCGGTGCTGCGGTGGTAAACACAAAATTTCTGCGGTTACCGCTATCAATGATTTATTAGCATCGAATTGACAAATTAATTACTCCCGATCGGAATATAAAACGTAGACATGAGTCTGATAAATGTTTCCGATAAGTGTTTTTTTTTCCCAATTGAAAATCGATCGAGCGATTAAATTAAAAACTCTTAATCGATGGCTGTCTTTTAAACATTTTAAACCATCACTGAATTTGACACGTGTCCAGACTTAACCCTGCGCAACACGAACACATGTTAATATTTCCTTTTTTTCGGTCGATTTACGTCAGAGAATAATCCGAATCACATCTGGAAACGTATGGGAGCGATTTTACGAAGCTGTAGTGCGAATAAAGCACCTGAGCTTTCAAGGTAGTTTTCACTTGTGTTTGTTTGATTAATTACCGTTGAAATAGCGCGCTGTTCACCCTATCGTTTGGTCACAAGACACTTAATTTTACGTTTTTTGCACTCGCGCTCTTTATCTCGAGATTTCGGTCCAGACAACGCGAAGTTTTAGCCAGTACTAACTGCCTACCCACACATAAACTCCGGCCTACCTATAGATACTATCCATACTACCAACGGTTCGTGTGTGAGCTGCTGGTGTCATTCAAAGTAAGGACAGTAATGCAATAACCCGCGTAATCGAGCGATTAACGATGATAATGAATCGATGGTTTGTTTATTGATGGTGGTAGCAATAATGGGGAAATCCTCCAAAGACGAAATCTTCCAAGGATCGACACGAGTAGAGTCAACAAACCGGAAATGTCGTGAAATGTAATAAATGACTAGTTTTGCAAGATAATAAAAAAGAACGATTCTGTTGGAACTGTAGTCGCATTGTAACCATTCGTCTTCTATTAGCTGTGAATTTATTTTACTGCTTGGATTAGATAACAAACTCATCCACACAATTTATTACCTCTTTTACCTTTCCACAGAAAGCAGGTTTATTGTTTCTATTACCAGAAGTTACTATAAAACGAGTTATATCTTAAGATAAACATGTCAAAATACGCCGATTAGATCTAAAATGCCTGCACGACCTCTGACACAGAAACTTCGAATCCTTCGATAAAAAATTAAATTACGCGAGAAATCAAGCGAACGGTCAAAACTGACCTTTTGACACCACTGGATAGGGAGGACTTTTTCAAGCGAACCGAAGCAAATTTTAGAGTGTTGCAAACGAAAGCATAAAAAGTGCCGTCATCTAAGGGTCAAAAGAACACCAATTATTTATTTTCAACGAAAATGCATTCCTCGGCATTAATTTGCATTCAAAATTAAGTTTTATTAGATGTTTTAACAAGCTGGGTCAGCTTAGAATGACATTCTAATTGTTTCTTCAATTAACTAATCTAGTTTTCTGGCCAGACATTTTTATTTTGATGAAACGATAATAGACTCTTGATAATTGTGAATCTGAAGTCCGTTTTAATCCATCAGGTCGGGATTTAGAGATATTTTGGAAATATCTAAATATTCTTCATTTTGTTCACTTTTTCTTGAAAACTTGCAAAATGATGGGATTGTTGGACAATGTTTTGGGAAGCTAATTATTAAATAACCTATAACAACTATCCATAATATTTGTGAAAAACTGATCTCATGTCCCAAAAATCGCTGTTTTTAGTGATTTTCATAAGCAATTTTGCATTACCTACTCAAGAATTATTACATCGCTTTTTTATTGTAAGGCATAATTGAAAAGATTAAGATCTTACCTTTTTGACACGCTCACAAATGCACTGCTATCTCTTATCGTTTAGAAGCAACAGAACAAAAAACATTGAGTTTTTCCAAAAAGTAAAACATTTATTTTTGGCGTTTTCATTAAAAAATCAATGCCATCCCTTAAAACAGTCCTAATTTCTAGACACAAATTGAGTTTTGAATTGACTTTAATGCCAACGCAGGGCAAGAATAATATATTTTAGAAAACTTCTTGGTCGTGAAGAATTCTTAGTTTGCTTACTGATAAAAAAAATTTAAGGTGGAAGTCACTGAAAATTTATTTTTTGTATCTTCACTTGAGCTTTTTCTCCGGATAATATGTTGGCTGTAACCGATGAAAATGTCATCAATTTTACCTGGAGCAAAAAAATGATGAATTCATGAATTGATACAAAAACTTCAAATTTAATTAAATTTTAAAAAACTCGACCAACAACTTTTTAACAGTTGCTACATACTTTTTATGTACATACAATGATCTTTCATTCTGACCAGTGAAAGCATTTAGAAACCCAAGATTTATCGATAAACTGCAATTTTGGGGGTTTTCAAATTAAATTTTTAACAAAATCTTCGAAAATTAACCATATTTTTTGTCTCCTCCATATTCTTTGTCATATAACTTTTAAATGACAAGAGATAATAACTTGTTTAACACCGCGTTAGAAAGCAGAGGTCTCAACTTCTATATCGACGTATTACAATAAAAAATCAAAGTGTCAATTTAGGAGTTCTATGCAAAGAAGTGTCAAAACGTTTTTAAAAGCAGATGACAAAAACAAACTTTCCCAGCAACTTCTATAGTTCGTTTGGAAGCTTATTTAATTACCTTTCTAATGATGTATTATAGAGTTTCCTGATTTTGCAAGTTGTTAAACAAAACCGAAAAAACAAAGGTGAACGCGGAGTATTGATTTTACAAATATCTCTGAATCCTGACTTGATGGAGCATAACGGACTTCGGACTTTAAATCAAGAGGCAATTCTACATTAGAAATAACTTTTCACTGCTCCAGAACAAATTTCGTTCAGAATTTGTTAACTAGTCTAATTTGGACTAATTTTAGAATTTTGCTGGACGTTTTTATCTCAAATTCGCCCCTAAAACTAAAAAAAAAAACAACTTATACACGACTAGTGTCCTTCAACTTCCAACATAAAAAAGCTTTTTTCGTAAAAAATTAAGCATCGCCATTTTTGCATCAAACATTACAATCACATGCTACTTAAAATGTCTTCCGCGGCCATGAATCAGTGTGGGAAATCGTGTTCTCCCTGAAGTAATACATTGTATTTTATGACGGAAACTTTTTATTATACATAACAATATTGTTTGTAGTACTGTTAGTTGTCCTCGAAAATTATAAATGCAAAATTACAACAAAAAAACTGAAACAAAAGACCAGCATTTGGATTGAATTATTTGTGTATGGCATGATAATGCTCAAGTCGCAGTATTCACTTAAAATAGCTAGTGACATTTCTGCGTCACATAACTTCATCTTCTTAACATTCCTGAAGAAATTTAGATGTAAGTGCGCAACTAACGTGACATGAGTGGCACCTCATATATGTAGTAAACGCATCCACTTTACAATTTCGCAGTTCCTTCATAATAACAGCCCAGAATCCTACATAAATTCATGCTCCCAGCTAAAGATTGACAGCGGTACCATAAAAAAATCAACTCTTTCCACTCCAGCGACCACACACCTGCGCATAGTAATCATCGGCGACGTCAACAATCATACCCTCTGGTTTCTTTTGGAACTAATAGTAGCATGATGTGCCCGCACGACTTTCCGTAATAAATCACCGATTGGAATAAATCAAAAGCACTTATCCGATCGGGGGCGGCCCTGAAGCGACCCTTTTCAGCAAAGGTGAAGTGCGATCAGGCGATTACTTTTTTATTTGAATATAAAACGGGTAGATTGCAGCTTTAAATAAGCAGCGGGCTTATAAATACGTCTTGGAGCGGAGATAAGTCCTTGTCGGTGGTCCATTGTTTTTCGAGCACTTGTCGACAGTTTTTTTCTTCTTATGGATGAGTTTCGAACAAATTGAAAGCGCTCGCGGAAAAACAGAGACCCGTTAGCATCTCATAAATATTTAGGTGTAAAGCAGTGACAAGAATATTGATTTATAATGAACGAGCGACTTTTCTTAGCGAAGCGAAGTTGTTAGATTGTCACCCTGGGCGCCAAATTGCGGTGAATTTAAAAAAATAATTAGAAAACGGGGAAAATAAGAATAACCCTCCAGATGCACAGAAACTCGATCTGTTATATTTCAAGACAGCCTGAAGTTTTTATGATCAGAGTTATTTTAATTAACGTCAATTAAGATGATGTAACTTTTAATAAACTCTGTCGCGATCTGTCGAGAAAACTCCGATGGTCAATGCGCCCCATAAATGCACGCCCACTTCCACAACCGACAAAGTCGCATTAGGTAAATACTTACCATAAATAAAGTGCTGCAACTTTTTTCCCAGCTTATCTATGCTCGTATATCAAGATGTAAGTCCTAATTTGGACGATCGGAGTCTTTTATCAATATTGCACACAACGCATATTCGCATATTTTACCTTTAACAATTTTAATGATGCGCATTGCAAAAACTAGAATTTATTGCCGGCAATAAATTGTAAAGTTAATACAAAATTAAATTAGCCTTCTTCATAATGGACCATCAAAATGTTATTAGTTGCCGGAGACAATGAAGAACCACTCGACTTCGTACAAAAAAGTGCCGATCGAAAATACAATGTGAATAATGCAGCCTCGTTTTTTGTAATGAGGCAGTTATTTCAGATTGTCGAGTTGTACAGGATTTGTGGTATTTAAGAAAAATTTTATCAATGAAACGTCTAGTGTTTGTCCATAAACTGTTAAATTTGATGCATGTTAGACGTCAAAACATGCGATAAAGCGAGCTGACGTAAAATGGATAACCCGACACAAAATATGTGCATTTTTCTATGAATAGAAATGCCGAGGTTCCGATTTAAAAGTGGAACAAAAATGAGAAAGAAAAAAAGAAGACCCTAAAATTTAATCTGACCACCTAATTGTCTCGAAACTATGTTAAAATGCAACACAACTTTTTTCGGTCGCTGGATTTTTGCAGATTCTACATGCAGAATAAGGAAATGGAATGGCGATAAATCTTAGCCCTGGAATGTAGAATTAAGAAATAAATTGTAACGCTCGATTGCACGGGTATGTTTACACTTTAATAAGAAAATGATAAGGAATGAACACGAACATGAAAGTATGCTTTGAACCATCCATTGGCGCTGCTTGTTGACGTCTATTTTATTCAAATTTGATAGAGACTAATTGAATGTTAATTGTTGTGTGGGCTTATTTTATAATCTAAATTTCCCTACGCATTACGTACGAATTACACGCAATTACATTACCACGACCGATTTAAGGTTGTAAGCAATTCAAAGAATCATTTGATAGTACAAGCGCGGCGGGCGTTAAAATAAATAGTTGTATAATTAAAAACTAAAAATAAAGTCTCCAGAGAACACGTAAAAGAATTTAGAATTTACACATGTATTTGTTACTCCTGTGCTGCAGCATTGAAATCTCTTTTCCCAACCCAGATGGAAGCATTTATTTTATTGACGCAAGCAATTTAATGTAACCCGGACGTCATTTCGTGAGAAAAAAGTGAACTTACCTCTCTTTTAACTGGTAGCAGATTTTCTCCTTCATCATCGCTCCACGTCGAGCACGTGGAGCAGTTCGACAACTTCCGGTACGGTTTCTTGAGAACATACTCAGACTCCAAACTACTAATGGTGGAGCCACAATAATTTAAATTACTGCAAGAGCTATGGAGACTAGAGTCCGGTGAGGAGTTGTCTTTTCTTTGGCTCCGAATGTATTCAATATCCTCAAGGGTTAATCCCATGATGTCGTCGGAATAATCGCTCACTACTACCGAAGGGGTTCTCCAGTATCGATACCGCGCCTCTTCACCATCGTCCGTAAAACAACTATGTCTGCGACTGTCGTTTGGATAATCACTATCACTAACACAATCACTGAACTTCCGGTCCACCGGATACGGCACGCACTTGGATTCGATGAGGGTGCGGCTTGGGACATTCTCATGGTCAATAGACCCTCGAGGGCTATAAGGACTTTTTACTACTTTTTCGTCATTTTCGCAGTCCTCTTTCTTCTCTCTCCAAGTCGTTTCGTCTTCGCTGTGACCCATAGCTGAGTCACTACTTCCGCATCGTTGCACCTTTTCATTTTCCCAGTTTCTTTCTTTCTCATCATCACTAGCCCCGGTACTGTATCCACTAGTTGGAGGTAACAATAACGAGTCGTCTTCTTTGCCCTTTTCTTCCTTCCGGAAACTCTCCATCGTCCTCTGCAACATCGCCATATAGTTCTCCTTCAACAACTTAACACTCTTAAAAATAGTCCCGTCGTTGTATTTCTTGAACTCATACACCCCCGTCCGTCTTTGTCTCTTAGTTCGGTCTTTCGCACCACCATCCTCAACATCTTCATCCAGTACCGGCTGCGCCATCTCTTCATCAACTGCAGAAGTATCACCAGCGAGTTCAGCGATTTCTGTAAGGTTCTTGAAATATGCCTTGTGGCGGTCCGCTTTGACCCGAAGAATACCTCGCAAGTCCTCATTAGCCATTATTTCATCCCTTATGAGATCTTCAAAAGCGAAGGGTGTGCCTTGTGGTGTTTCCCCGTTAGTGAGCCAAGGCGGGGAGGTTGCACCCTCTTCCACCCGACGACTCCAGAAACCACTGAAACTAGGAAAAATGGTCACTTACGATGTTTATTCAATAATTTCTTGTGCTATCTGAGCTATCAAAACATACGCAACAAACACGAACGGTTGACTTCTATCTGAACGGATACGGGCAAAGCGAGTGTCTGAGTACAGTTAAAAGACAACAATCTTCTGTAACCTCATCTAATTGTGCAGTTTTTAACACAACGCGACATCAAAAATTGTACCAATTTTCGGGGTCAATTAAAATTAAATCAGAGATCATAAAGTCCACGATTTCTTGTTATCGAAGGCGAAAAAATTTGCAGAATGTTAAAAATTCAAGCGATAAATCCGTGGTAGCTACATAATAAGGAAAATTACTGAAATCGGACGTTCATGTCAGACTTTAAATTCTGTCCAAAGTACAGGGACACGAAAAAGATATTGATAAAAATGACAAAAAAGCTTTAAATCCAAAATTTAACAAATCAGTCGAATCGCGACAAATGGGGTTCGATAAAATACGCGAAACAGGTTTTGCTAATTTTCAATATAACCTGTTTTAATTGATATTTAAAAAAATGCAAATTATTATTATTTATTGATACTTTTATTCGCCATTAAAGTGTTTTATTATTGAAATAATCGTTTTCGAAACGAATTTACCAGAAGCGTAATTTGGCAATATAATTTACATACACTGCAAATAAAAACTTGTACACGTGGAAACCGAACGTTTGTACGATTTGTTTACGTTCATTGCACGGTAAAAACTCTAACAAATATTTAGAAAAAATCTGTCACGTTTTACGTGTGACATGTTTGTGATTATTGTGACAAGGACAAATCAAATGATTTCTTTTATGGTGATTACTTCATTCCGCGGCAACGCTAATTTATTTACACTTTGATTAATGTTAAGATATGTCTATAATTTGCCATAATTAATTGGAATATTGTATTTTTCAAACTCTTGAATGAATTTAATAGATAGTTATCTGTAGATTAACTTTCTGTGATCGAACATCGAACATGTAAGATGTGCTATTACCAGTATCATGGAAGCTGCATTTTTTTAATTATCCTGAAATCTTATCTCATCAAAAAATATAAAGATCTAAAAATTTCAAAACCTAATAGAAATTTAATGGTAAGAGTGAAAGGGCTAGTTAAATTTATTTTGAGATTTCTGAGGCAAATTTGACCAAATTATTACACTAGTCAAAAATGAACTAGTAGTGGAATATTGTTACGCTAATTCCGAATCTGCTGAAGTACGTTTTGCTCATCAGGTCCGGATTCAGAGTTATTTTTGAAAAGTTATTCTTTTAAGTTTTACTGTACAAAAATTTAATTTTTTCACTTTTTCTTGAAAACTTGCAAAGTTATGGATTGCTCGACAGTTTTGGAAAGCTAATTTAATAACCTTAAATAAACTGATCTCATGTCACAAAAAAAACGCTGGTTTTTGGGATTCCCTTATGCAATTTTGCATGTAACTCAAGAATTATAACATCGATTTTTTATTGTAATGCATCATTGAAAAGAATGAGATCTTTATTTTGTGACGCGCTAACAAATGAATTCTCTTATCGTTACAAGAAGTTACAGGACAAGAAACATTGAGAAGTTTTCCAAAAAATTAAAACTTTTTTATATTTCGGCCATTTTATAAAACACTTAGTGTCATTGCTTAAAAAATTCAAATTTCTAGACACATATTGTCTGAAATGTTTTTAATGCTAACGCAGTGCAGAAATACATTTTAGAAAACTTCTTGATGATGAAAAGTTTTTGGTTTGCTTATGAACCAAAAAAGTTAAAGGGTGAAAATCATTGAAAGGATTGTTCAGATTTTTTTAGAAAACCCAATGAGTACAAATACTCGCCAATCTGCTGAAAAGTTAGCATAAAATGAGGAGTTGAATGTCACTGAAAATTTAATTTTTGTAGGAGTACATATCTTTTTTCCAAGACAATCTGGTGGCAATAACCGATGAAAGAATCATCAATTTTACGAAAATTTTATCTGAGGGGAAAATATTACCTAGATTGATACGAATACATCTTGAAATTAGTTTAAATATTAAGAAACACGAGCAACAAATTTTTAACAATTTTGCTGCTTTACTTTTATCTATGATCTTTCATTTTAACTAGGGAAATCATTTAGAAATGCGAGATTTATCGAAAAACTGGAATTTTTAGATATTCAAACTTAAATTTTTACAAAATCTTTAAAAGCTAATAAAACATTAATATTTTTTTAAAATCGCTCCATGTTCTTTGCCATTTAACTTTTAAATGGCAAGAGATAAATAACTTGTTTAGTGTGTTTTTTTTTTCGAAATTGTCATCAGTTTTTCTCAAATATCTTGCTAATTTAATTATAATTACCTTTCCAATGATATACCATAGAGTTACATGATTTTGCAAGTTTTTAACCAAAAGTGAATAAACGAAGGTGAACTCAACTTATTTCAAATACCTCTGGGTCCTGACGTGAGGGAGCAAAAAGGGCTTTGAATTGAAAACAAAGATGCAATTCTACTTTACTTTTTACAGCTCCAGCACAAATTTAATCGAAAATTTGTTGACTAGTGTTATTATCGGTATTGTTAGTTGTAATAAATGTTTTTTGTCATCGTTTTAATAATTTTCATTATTGCAATTAGATACGTAAAGTATCGTTTAATTGACACTTAGTTTAAGTGTTGATGACGGCAAACCAAATCATATCGTATCCAATACTGACATGAGAAGTCATTTCACACAGCAATCAAAATTATTGCCAAGTTAGTCTGATGAACACAATCACGGATTTATGTAGCCACTTGGCGTAAAAAGTCTAGTCATTTCATTAAAGCACGACGATATGATCGCATCTATTATTGTTTTTTATGCCCCACATCTCGCCGCAAAATTATGCATATCAATAAAATATATATCTAACGTTCAAAGTTTCCCAATAAGGCATCCAAGTTAATAACAGGTCGTTACATATTGAATTTATTGGGTCATCGGGATCTAGTGCCCTTGGATAAATTTATCGTCAGTGAAGTCAGCTCACACCTATCCGGTCAGAGGTTGAGAAAATGCCTCTAATAAAACGCTACACTTTTTTTCCATGTGGACACTTTCACAAATCTCGTCTTCTGACGTCAAAATCTGAACCTTATGTCCGTCGAAATACCGTCTGGTTCCGTTGACCGTGCAGAGCCGGCCTTGCTCAGTTATCATTGGCCTCAATACGGCCGAACCTCTGGGCATATATGGCGTTGATATTGCAACGTACCAGTAAAACATTTAGCGGTAACCGGTCGTGTGCGAATCTCACACATTTCGTCCAGGTCAGGACTTGTAAAATTATGCAAAACGGTCAGGAACCGGGTGCTTAATTACCAATAACAACAACAAATTCATTAATTAAAAGTTGTACCTCACAAGGCCTCCTTCTGGCGAGAAGGAATGGGCGGACAAACTTTGCTCTTCTTAGGTCAATTACATTATAGTCATTTAGAATTGACGTCAGTACCGTTTCGCAAGTTCCTCGCCTTTAATTTATGTTGCTTGTTTTTTCGATGAGATTCGCAAAAACAGAAACAATCGACGATTGTTAAGTGGATAAACAAGACTAATGCAGTTGCCGGGTAATAAAACCACCAAAAGTACTCACCACTCCATGAATCATGGGTTCGAATCAACCAAAATGAAACCTGCAAAAAGAAAGAAAATCAGCTAAAAGTAGTACTTACAGGATGGATGATGCAGACACGTCTTTCGACCACATAAAACTATTTATAAATAGTCGTATTTGCGCAAAAGGTGCAATAAAACGTATCTTTTCGTAACAATGTTATCTAGGTAAATGATTATAAAGCATGCAACGCAGGGGAAATCTTTTTCAATTTCATTTCTAGTAAGCTTTGAGAAAATAAAAAATCCCGTGCCACAGCTTAATTACAAAAGCGTTTCCCTCTTAACTTGGATATTAATAAAGTCATGAGACCGCAGAAAATGTTTTTGCAAAGATTCGTACGTATTTACGTAAATGTAATTGTTCCACGTCCATTGCATTTGTCCAAAAATTCTATTTTTAACTTGTAACGGTGCTGACGCGTAATGTCTTTTTTGCACGGAAGTTAATATCATTCGAAATCACATTAAAGAAGAACGGTATTGTTTATACCCACGTAAGCAGAAACATAAAGATAATTAAAAATTCAGTGAAGTTTATCATTCTTGGAACTTGTATGCGTGGACATTGTCTTTGCAAGACAGCTTTATGTATTGAATACACTGACTCAACAGTTTTGTCATGAAAGAGTTCATATTGCAAAATTGTATTCTTAGGAATTGTTTTTGCTTAGTAATTACGACCACGACAAAATTTATGGTTCCAATAAAACGTTTTTATGACAGAGCTCAAAATCTTAATCTCAACAATGAGTTTGAAAAGGCAATTAAGAAATTCACGACCAAAATAAAAAGTCCAAAGCTTGAAATTAGAACGCTGAAGTTTCATTTTTTATCCGAAGCCGGTCCTGACTCCATTATAAAAACTCATATGAATGAACCACATTTTTATACATTATCGCACTGCGTTTTCTGTTTTAAACTCTGCCCACCCAGTGTAACCAGTAATTAACAACGAGCACTTTACCGCGACAAGAATTGCATACGATTATTCAATTATTACCGTATATTTTACAAAAAATGTGCGTAATTGGTCTGGTTTTTCCATTCATTTGTAACCGTAATTTTTTACATCTGTAAACATGAATTGGCGAACATCAATTAATTCTGAACTCTGTAAAAATGCATTTCCGTCTAGCTGCATTTGCATATAATAATATTTCAGACTAAATTTAGAAACGTAATGAATGAAACTTGCGAAGGTAATTATAAGTTTTTAACGAGGAACGATGGAAATCGGACACGTGTATCGGAAGAACAATGTGCAGCAGGGTGTAAAACATCACTTTTTTCCCGAAATTTGCGTCAGAGCACTGTCGTTGAACCTCGTAGTACTTCAACTTTACACAATTATAATTACCGAATATTCCTGCTGAAAATTTCGTGAATTCCTGCGACGCGTCGAAGGCGACAATTTAAGCCACTCACTACTGATATAAATAGACAGAATGGCCTATTATCAGTAATATCCGGTACTTTCACGTACAATATTGTTGTGATGACCTAACAAGAGGCACTTAATTTATTTTTGTATTTGGAATGTGATAAAATATAACGTTCATTTGAATTTCGCAGGTAAACATCGACCTTCAAAATGTTTATCCGAAGGTAGATATGGGTTAAAAAAATCAGACGACTGACTTATCTCTTCAGTCTTTCAGTAGGTCCTTAAACTAAGCCAATTTTCCTGGCGCAAGAATGTACCTTCTTGTCATCTTCGGAAGGGGTGCATGGTTTTAGAGGGTGGCTCTCTCACACGATCACGTTTCTGTTGAGAAATCGCACGGACTTTCACAGAACGCTCCACACCAACACCGGCCGTCAACTAATGCTAATGGATGAAAGAGTAAAGAAAAATATTGGACTGTCACATTTTTAATCAGCGCATGCGTTCACGCAAAGTACTTATTGTTTGAACTTGATTGTACTATCAAATAAATATTGATTTAATTACGCATACATTTTTCTAAATGTTGATTTTATTGCACGTATCTAACGGCTATAAAATAGCAGATTGTGCGGGACGAATCTCGACCACCAATTTTTCAGTTCGTATCGTGCTGGGCGGTTTTTTAACATGGCAAAGGTTAAAATAGATAATTGATTAACATGGCAAAAGAGCGACTCTAATTTTATTTATAGAATGATAAAGTGATTTGTTTTTATTTAATTGCATTAGTGACGTCTGTTGGAAGGTTGTTGACTAACAAAAAAATCTATTTGTACAAAGTAACTGAATATTTCGGGGAACGTAGTGAGAATGACAATGAACGTATAGATGCGATGAACAACAGTACTGAATTTAACGTCATCACTGATATTCATTTCTCCTTGGGACTATCTGAAATTTTATCTGAAACTTGATCCAATCCACTATTGTTCTACAGATCCAACTGTTGCTACAGAGACTAATCTAGAGATATTGATTAGCATTTTTTTCATATTGAATCGATTAAACGTGGACTAGCCTACAAATGTTATTTATTCTGCACGCCAAATACCTACTTAGTTAATAATTAAGCCATCAATAATCTTAGGGTATCAAAAATGATGTAATTTGTAACCTTCGTATCTCTTAAAAATACCATGATACAGATTTCATTATTACTACAGTGTACTACGTTATAAAACTTTCCATTTCGTCTTAAAATAGTACTGAAATAGTGTAAAATTAGACCATAGATCAGTTAGGAACGGGTATAGCAGGATATTCTGCTAATTCATTATTATTTTTTTTAATAATAGTTGTATGGTTACATTTTTATAACGCATTAGTCAATATAATAAAAATATGTAAACAAATGCGTAAAGTAAAGATATTTTAAGCAGTCAAGAACCGAAAGGTACATATTAAAAAAACTATTTAGACAATATAATTAACTTTTAAAGTAAACAAAATTTTACATATTCTTTACATAAGTACACAGTTTTCAATTCAGTTTGTTTTAACTTCAAAATATTCTAAATAAATAAATACATAATTAAAACATGAAACTTGAGACTCCGAAATAGGCTAAAGTTGTGAATTTTTCATTGTCTCGATTCGAAAATTTGCGAATTATTCCACTAGACTTAAATACATACGTACATTACCTTTACTCTGAGTGTTTTTTCCTTTGAAACTTTTGTGTCTTTATTTAACACCACAATCAAATCGTGTGTGTATTTTCTTAGAATCCTATCGCTACTAATAAGATTACAACATATTTGCTTACTTCAAAAAACTATAATGTAGTTATAAATTTAATAATAATAATATCCAATTTATCAAAATGTCTTCTTTATCTGTTTTTGATAGTTGTGACGTTCCTCGTGTAGTTCATTGACATAACTATTACGCCATGATAACAAAAAATCTGATATTCTATTTGTGATAAAAAGTTAAACCAAAACGCAGCGGTATCATCAAAATAACATTTTTCATTAAGTCACGCCATGTTATTTTAAGATAAATTAATTTCCAATATTTTGAAACGCTGCCGATGGACAAAATTTATTTCAGCCGCCCACAGATCAAGCTATAACAGAAATCCACGTCAAATGTGCTGCCAATATTTTTCAGAACATGTCTATAACTTTATTTTCCTGTTTGGTTTGATAGAAATAAATGAGATATCGACCTAAATATATTTTAGTCGCATTTTTTTTGAGAAAATTTGAAATATTTATTGATAGCTAACAAAATGCGAGAAAAACGATGGCGAAAATGCCTCTTTATCTACCGCAATTCTAAAAAATGTCTGCTTAACTGTAAAGTACCTAAATACTTACATACCTTCTTAATTAAAAAAAAATTCATTCGGAATATGTAAGACCGGCTTCTGCGAGAAAAACGCTCTTTCTATCTGCCGCAGTCCCGGAGACATCGAACACTAAATTTTCCGGACCATCAAAATTTTGATTATAACTCAGTTGTTTGTTGACATAGGCGAAAAATTATTACAGTTTTCAGTGTCAAATTCTGCGTTAAATCGATACCAAATAACTTGTTTGCTCTACAAATGAGGTAGGTATAAATATAAATATAAATGTTTTGGGGTGATTTTCAATGAACTTTTTCAGAGTGAAAACGTTTAATGCCTTTCAGTTTTATTTTTCCAAATTCCAAAATCATTATTTCTTTCTCGGAAAATCAGCTTGAAGTATGTATATTAACCAGCCAAATATCGGATCGGCAGGACAAGTAATTTACGAGTGGCGGTCAAAAAACCAAAAATTCAAAACTATTCTGCATTCGACTCGTAAATTTCTTTCTCAAAATATCAATCATAAAATTTTGGATATCTGAGAGCAGTTTTTAGAAACAAAAGCAGGAGAAAAACGATGATGTAGTTTCGGAAATGTCGAGCAATACATACAATGCTGGAAACTGAAAATTCACTATCCGAAACTTTAATCGCTTTTAATTCAGTTATTTCTTGAAGTACGTTAAACAATAACACATGTTTTGCATTCTGCGTGAAATTCTGCGTAAAATGAGCAATAATAATTTAAGTTTGTTCCGCAATTAAGCGAGATATCAACCGAAATATTTTTAGAAAGTTTTTAAGTTTGTTTCACAAATAAACAAGATTATGACCGTTGGCCGTTGGGTCGTTTGTGGTCGTTTTAAAGAATCAAAATCACGAGAGAAAGCACGCATCCACTATATTACAATCGCATGGTTAAGCCAAAATACTAATCGTAAATTGATCGAACATCAAACGACATTGTGATCATCGTCAAAGATACGAACTTACAGCAACAGAATTTTTTTTATTAAAAATTTATACATTTCTAAACTGGCAATAAATTTACCCCTTAATCTTGGAAGCTAACCACTTTAATCTTAC
Source organism: Gnatocerus cornutus (assembly GCA_029298725.1). Classification (NCBI taxonomy): domain Eukaryota; kingdom Metazoa; phylum Arthropoda; class Insecta; order Coleoptera; family Tenebrionidae; genus Gnatocerus; species Gnatocerus cornutus. Next base: position 9,462,770 of record CM055516.1, read on the forward strand.
AGAGATTTGGCTGACGAAATTAAGTAGTAGTTACGAAAATTCTTAAAGCAAAGCTCAAAAAACTTAGCTGAACTTAAGTGTAATACAAGGACAACCCTTTTTAAAAAATTGCGGTACGAATTCTCTTATTTATGGAAGAATATTGTAAACAAACCAGTTGTCCTCAAATAATGAACCACAAAATTGAAAGTGATTTAGTTCTTTGATAACAACTACGAAAAATGTTACAAAGGTTTTACTTGTTTTATTTGTTTGTTGTTTATTTGTTTAAAATCGCACATTAAAAAATGTGCATAACGGAGTATTTAATCTTTAGAATGGTGTAAAGAAAGGTTTTTCTTGTTTGCTACTATTCCTATTACATCATACAAGAGGCATTTAAATTGGTTGTTGCAGCACATTTGTTGCTGTGAAAATTATAGATAATGACAGGATTTCTTCTCCCATCCGTCCGAATTCCAACGCACTTACAAAAGTCACCACTAGTAGCGCCACTGTCGCCGTAGTCAAAATAATCGTGTTTTGCTGTCATGTTTTAGTGCTTTTGCCTTGAATTAGTGCCTTATTTTGATCATTGGAAGCTAATTCTAATACAGAAATGTGTGTGTCTATTGATTAGCGTCTGAAACCTCTGAAAATGGGTAATTACGCACCAAATAAACAAATCCACAGATCAGGTTATGTATGTTGACACTATTACCGTTGGTCATAAAAAACACTCGAAAGGGGCGTAGCAACCTACTTGAGATTTCCTGTGAAACGAACTAAAATCGATCAAAGATGTTCTCTAAGAAGAAAAAGAAACCACAGATTTCGCCACCGACGAATTTCGAGCACCGAGTCCACACTGGTTTCGACAAACGTGAAGGAAGATACGTGGGGCTGCCGTTGCAGTGGGCTTCTATCGTCGGTAACAATCAAATACTCAAGTCTACAAACCGCCCGTTACCGCTGGTAGACCCTTCAGAGATTACACCAACTGAAATTTTAGACCTCAAAACCATCGTTCGAGGCGACCACAGATCTGACAGCCGACTCAGCATCCAGAGCAAACAAAACGGAATAATTCTTCCAAAAACATCGAATGTGGCTAGATCCAACTCGTTACGGTCTTCGAGCCCCCCGAGGCTACGGAGAGATCATCGCAACACAAACGTCCCTCCAGCGGTTCCTGAGGAACAAATTTTACAGTACACGTCGATGCGACGGGATCCCAGTATTAGCAAGCCACAAGTGAGGGAAAGTTCCCCGGCAGAGAGGTCTTTGAGCAATCATGAAGTTCCCAATCCACATATGAATGGTAATGTTCAGGAAGGCTACATGGCGGGGTACGGCCCCCAGGCATCACCAGCGGGATCAATGGTATCAGCGGGGCTCTCTCAAATGGGTACACATTCCCATTCCAGTCATGGATCACATCAAAGTTTGCAACAAACCGCATATCCAGTTAGACATGATCAAAATCAGAATCTCAAGAATGGACAAATGGCGAACCATGGGGCGACGGGTGCTGTGGCACCAACGTCGGCGAAGCATCACGAACAAAGGCTGACACATGAACAGGTTTGATCAATATGAACTTATTGAACAAGCGGGGTGAAGTCGGGGTTGGGGTAGCTAACAAAGAAGTGGGTTGATTGACAGGCTCTGCCACTGACCTTACTTTATTTGAATGTAGCAACGGAAGTTTTTTCTTAATTCTGAATGGATCCACTTTTTTGTTATGTAATAAGCTGTTTTGCACCACTTGTAGAGCAATTAAATATGCAAAACGTAATGAGACTTATCATTAGTGAAAAAAAAATTGCTTTGTCTTAGACGTATAGGTCTCTAAACCAATTTAAAGATTTTTTTAAAATGTTAACCACAGCGTTCGATCACATTACATGTTGCGTAAAACCAAATAGAATTGCAAATTAAGTTCAATTATCACATTGAAAGTAAATGCCACCTTTGTTTTTGAAAAACATTCTGTTGGTTCAAGGAATATATCATTTTATCTTATCTAATTTCACACCGTTGTACAAAATACTACATTATTTTTCAATTGAAAGAAGTGCATCATTATAAACCGAGTAAGATTTTGATCACGAGTAGTGTAAGCGACCCAAATCTTGATCATTTGTTCGTCATTTAGATCGAATCGGAACGGTGAATACGCGCGAGATCCATGCGAATTAAGACATGTGACGCCACGAATAAAACGAGCTATACAAATTGTACCGTACGACATAAGTTATCGCGCCAGCGGAATCTCACATACTTAATTTAATTGTGTTTATCTTTTTCCAGTTCCGTGCTGCTTTACAAATGGTCGTCTCCTCAAAAGACCCCCGCGAGAATCTCGAGCGTTTCGTGAAAATCGGCGAAGGCTCTACAGGAACAGTCTGCATAGCCCACGATCGTACGACCGGTCGTCAAGTCGCTGTAAAGAAAATGGATCTACGTAAACAACAGCGACGGGAGCTTCTCTTCAATGAAGTTGTCATAATGCGTGATTACCATCACCCGAATATCGTGGAAATGTTTGATAGTTATTTGGTGAACGACGAGCTTTGGGTGGTCATGGAGTTCTTGGAAGGAGGCGCGCTGACGGACATTGTCACTCATTCGAGGATGGACGAGGAACAAATCGCTACAGTCTGCAAACAGTGTCTTAAAGCTCTAGCTTATTTACATTCCCAAGGAGTAATTCATAGAGATATAAAATCCGACTCGATTCTTCTTGCTCTGGATGGTAGAGTGAAACTGTCCGACTTCGGTTTCTGTGCCCAAGTGTCCCAGGAGTTGCCAAAGAGGAAGTCTTTGGTAGGAACACCGTATTGGATGTCACCGGAAGTGATTAGTCGGTTGCCGTACGGTCCTGAAGTCGATATTTGGTCTTTGGGTATTATGGTTATAGAGATGGTAGATGGAGAGCCACCGTTTTTCAATGAACCACCTCTACAAGCCATGCGAAGAATCAGAGAAATGCCTCCTCCGAAACTAAAAAACAGTCACAAAGTCTCGCCAAGATTACAAAGCTTCTTGGATCGGATGTTGGTCAGGGATCCTGCGCAAAGAGCGACTGCGCAAGAGTTACTTGCCCACCCTTTCTTAAGGCAAGCAGGACCTCCTGCTTTATTGGTGCCGCTGATGAGGGGCGCGAAACACTCAAATTATTAAGTTTTGTTTGTACTTAAATGCATATATGTTGATATTTATTTAGGTAACTACATACTTCTTTGTTTCTCTCACTTAACTTAAGCCATACCAAATATTAATTGTTAATAACAGTAAGAGAGCTCTCTTGTTACTTATTCATTCAATACGCTGATACATCATGATTCCAAACGGACCAGTATTATGATTGTAAACCGTCCATCTAGTGCCTTATGGCGTATGCTATACTGGGTGTTTTCCATTTCATCTATTATCTTAGTGCGTAGGCTTGTTATACTTTCGTAAATTTATCAGTTGGTAGCTATTTTACATGTACGACTTAGCACTGTAATATACAAAGTGTCATAATACACTTTTTATTTTTACAACTTGTGTTATTATTGAAGGGCCTTTTTTGTGGCTGAAGTTTTATTGTTTCGACCCCGTTTACGTTGCATAGCTGGCCAAGGACGGCTGTACTTGACCTTTCTGTGCTTAGTTATAATTGCCCTCGAAAATTATGAACGTGTCTGAATTCGGCATAAAAACGTCGAATAAGTGACGAATCTTAGGAAACGACAGATAACAAGACATACGTTCACAAAGTAAAATGATCGTACTGTATGATGGGAGAAGGATAAGTGAAAAACAAGATAGTAATAGTACTGAGTTTAATATAAACAAATAACAAAAGCAACATTCAAACCGAAACCAGGCACGTTTACAAATATACAAATATATTATTGCTGCTTTCTACTTAACGGCTTTTTCAAAGCTAACTAGTAGTTTCTATAAAAGACGTTCACCTGAGCATCCTGCATTTTTCGAATGATATAATCCGATCAAGAATGATATGTAATGTCCATGATGTACAGGATGATCAGAAAAACCCCGTGACAACACACATGTGAGCTCGTTTATATAAATTCCATGTCTACGGTCTAAGTGACAGTTTTATTTAATTATTATCTTATTATTACAGTCTGATTTTTGATTATTTGATTGTTGATCAATCTCCTACTTGACTACCCTATGGTAGTACGAGTACAACTCTATTTTAACAAATTTGATTAACTCTTCACTACCTCCTTGTTGAAATCACATGGAATGTCAAAATAAATACGACATTATGTAAAAAAATGACTAGACTGCGGCCAGTGCAACGAATTGACTTGGTCAACGTCACCTGAGTTTGTAATGAAACCAACCACTTTAGCCCCAATCAGGAACACAGCAAAGCTCCCGATTTTCGTAAGGCGAAACAAGTTAAGTGAAACTAATGTTTATTTTTCTTCACATTGACTCCATTTGTTCAGTTAGTTCGAGAATTGGGCTTTCGCTGAGAGGTAATAAAGGTGGCCACGGGTTGGCAGGGAAAGCGGGTCCCTGGATTCATAAATAACACGTGATGTAATAAAGAAAAAAAAATGCAACATACATGCAATGAGTATGAATAAAAAAAAAACAAATTGTTAACGTAATTAATTTATTTTAGCTGCACATGAATAATATAAATAATATTGGCCTAAATTAAATAACATAAATTTGTACTAATAAATTGCTTCTATGTGTGTACAGATTTTCCACGCAGCCTTGCGGTAGCAAATTTGCATGAAACGTGTTTAGCGGTCACAGTACTTACTAACTGTCGAAGATTTATATTCTAAGAGCGGACAAGATATGAGATAACTAAAAAATGCGAAGCGACAGTTATAAATACCGTGATTGGATTCTCCGAAAAATTGACATGAAAACTAAACTAAAAAATTGTTCTGAAACATAATTGGTCAATTTGTCGGAGAATATAGCAATAGCAGCATAGTTAATCCAGTTTACACGGCGCACCATGCAAATGAAGCTACTAATAGACTAGTAAAATTAATACTTGAATAGGTGCAACCCTAGCCACAAACATAAAAAGAAACAACAACCTCGCTCGTCAAGTGCAAATTACAAACGTTGCGGTACCTGAGTCCAAGTTCCTGGCGTCGTTTGCCAGCTAGGCGAAGGTCCTGCCTGCTCAGAGATCTGGCAGGAGCTCATATTTCCTGGCAGTGTATTCCACGCAGTTTCTCCAGAGTTCTCCACAAGTGCCTGGAACGCCATCAAATCTTTACTTTCTGTTTCGCTGAGTGGCAAAGGAGGTAGCACTTGCTGTTGTTGAGCTATCTTATAACTTGCCTGTCTCAGCATCTGTCTTCGGGCCAAGTGCCCTCCTGTTTCCACGCTAGCGTTCTGCGACTGGTGCGACATCGCACACTGCTTTTGTAGAATCTGGCGTTTCTGTTGCAGCAGTCGATGCTGCATGGCAGTCTGTAGTTGAAGCGGCTCGGAAGCTGCGTTGGTGTAGCTGAAGTTGTCGGGCAAACTGACTCTTTTGTTGGCGCGAGGTTGCAAATACTGCGTGTGTTGCTTCTGTCTTTGAGACACTTCCTCGGGTGGTTCCCGCGCTTGGAACTGCGACTGCAATCGTTGCGCTTCTCTTTGGACCAAGTGTAGTTCCAGGACTCCTTTCGCTTTGCAGTTTTCATTCAACTTTTGCGAATTGAAAGCCACCACGCCGCTGGTTGCGTCGGCGACTTGTTGCGCGACGAGACCATCACTAGCGCGACGTCCTTCGCGGAAATCGACTGGAGACCTGGTTAGGCCTCTCGTTGATTTGAAACTGGACATGTGAACCAAAGGATTGTGCTTGTGGAGAATGGGACGTGGAGCTAACGTGTAATTTGTGTGAGTGGTAATGGGATCGGGCTTGCAGTCGCTACTTGTGCAACTGGGGAGGCTACTAGCTAGTTCACTCGATTCTGAGAGGGGATATTCCAGACTTTCAAAGTTACTATCACAACTTAAATTTTGGCTGAGACTTTTCGATGTATTGAAGTTTGTCACTACACCGCTTGAGGAACTTGACGATGCATAGCTTAATCTAGGAGTGTGGTCCTCGAGGTCGGTCTCGACGCCTTCGTCGGTTGAGCTCGAGTACTGAGTTTGGATTTCGCCGCTTCTATAACCACTGTCGAATAAAAATCGTATTAAACTACTAAACAACTAAAGAATGGCGGTTTATTTTTTACCTCGTTGAGAACCGTCCCAAAGATCCTTTGGCGTCCGACGGCTCTATGGCGTGAGCAGCTCCAGAAGGGTGCCCGTAAGGATAACCATGTTGATGACAAAAGGGAGACGTTTCCGCTGAAGCTGAAGGTATGGCCGACATCTGCAGCGTGGACATGAGTTTAGAGGCTTCAGTTGACATGCTAAACGTCGTTGTTGCGGCTTGATTCAGTATTTTAAGCGCATCTTCGCTATTGGTAGCTGCGAGTAATTTAGCCGCGTCTATCCCGTGAATAGGGGGCGAATCGCAAGTTCTGGTACCTGCATTTATTTTACTGTTACTAGCTGTTGGAGCTGTTGTAGAATGTTGCAGTAACCTTCTACAATCTTCACTTGTACTTGCTCTACCGATTTTCCTCATGGCTTGTTCGGCAATGTTGGAGGGTCGCCGTCTTTGTGCCTCTCTTACCCCCGTTTGATTCTCTCCCACAACCAACTGATTCCTCAACTTATCCAACAACAAGAAATAAATAGCGGCGTGATGATCGTAACTTCCTATTCGTATTGACTGCAATTAGAAGGTTAGACAGTGCCGTTATGTGTGGTAATGTTACCTCTCGAGTTTTGGAACTATCGATTCCCAAACTTTGCATTAACCTAAGGATTTGTTCGTTTGGTTGTGTCGTTGAAGCTGGAATTACATGCGGCACGCTGGGAGGAACGGCCATTTGCATCCATCGATGCTTTTTTATTTGGGATATACTGTAACGTTTGTTGGGTTCTAACACTAGCATTTTTCTTATAAGAGATTCACAGTCTGGAAAAGAAAGCGGAGCGTTTCAAAACCTTGCATTTCCATAAAAAGTAAACATAGCATGGCGACAGCGCACCGCGTTGAGAGCTCCTTTGAAAATGAAAAATGTCGCCACATTCAGCCAGAAGACCCCTCGTTTTTATATTGTCCGCATGAATATTGGATGGGCATAACGCACCCTTTCCTCATCAAAAAAATTTGAAATCGTAGCTCGTACGGATGTCCTACTTTTGTCTTAAAATGCGACCTTTACCAGGGACATGTTACGTGTCAGTACGTCACCTCCAACGAGGGTTGGAAATGGTTTAAAAAGTCAGGGATACGTCCAGCCACCCACCCAGGTTCAACATTGACGTCAGAAAGTGCGTCACAAGCGAGCGCACGCACTCATCGAATGAGCACCAAATGCTGCATTACATAGAAACAATACGACGCCGGTTACGCTTCTTGGTGAGTTTCCACAGAAATGAAGCAAATTCCCATCTATTTTCAGCACCGAAACGTATTTCTGGGATGGCCAAACACTTCGTAGACGTATTTGCAAAAATATACGATCGAAATAAGTCAACGAGCTATTAATAATTTTATGAATACATGCTCCAAAATTTTCCTCACAAAAATCGTGTAATTTGTTATTGCGTTCTGACGGGTTTGCTGAAAGGATTTTGGATCCTTGAACAAGTTTAATAAGAGTCGCATCTTTCTGGAAATCTTAATTATAACTGCTCGCGGATTAAACAGATTGTTCGACACGCTTCAGAATATTGTTAGTACAAAACTGTTGAAGCTCCCCGCTTTAATCTGCAATAGAGCCGGCGTTTCAAAATTGCATACAAAATGGAATCGTAGTTTCTTAGAACAAAACGATATTGATACAAAATAACTGTCGAAAAAGTAGTTTTAATCAGTTAAGTTAATCAGAGCTAAAAAGTAATAATTTACACTTGTCATTATATCCTCCTTGTTTTATTGGAAACATAAATAAAAAGCCAACGTCAGTTGTAAGTGTGGGGATTAACGCAAATAATTGTTCTTAAACAAACATTGATTTTATCTTTGACGTAAATCCCAGATATGATCAGTCCGATAAAGTGGAGGCGTAGATGGCCGAAAACAAGAAAATACAACTTACCAGAGCTCATAAAATACGGAATCCTAAATCTACCAGACAAGACCCGATCGCGCAGGGCTTGCAAAGAGCATCCGTCAAACGGTAACGCTCCGCAAACGAGGACATAAAGAACAACACCCAGGCTCTGAAAATTCGTCCATCAACCAAAATGACAAGACATTGCCAGTGTTTTACATACCCATATGTCTATCTCGGGACCAGTGTACTTCTTCCCTTCAAACACCTCGGGGGCGGCGTAAGGAGGTGAGCCGCACCACGTTGACAACAAACCGCCTGAAGTGTAGTAATTCGAAAAACCGAAGTCGGCGATTTTTATGTTATTATTGGAATCTAAGAGAAGATTTTCAGCCTGGAACAAGACAAATCTCCTGAGGACCGCAAGAAAATTCATTTCCGTTATGTGTAGTCGACCCATAAAGTTTAAATAAAAATAAAAACTTATTAATTATGGATACAGGGATTCCACCTCTTCAAATTTACACATGGATCATGAATAATTGTCGCGGAAAAACAATTATGAGCAAATTTTCCACACCATAATACCAGTAATATTTAACATTTTTGTAGACAATGCAGTGTTTACATGTACAGTAATAAAGATTTTAAAATAAAAGAATCTTCTAGAACTTTTAGGGCGACTCTAAATCACTCTCAGTTTTTTTAATATTCCGTTCGCATCAATTTTATCTCATCTTTTTTTCAACGAGATATCGATTTTTATTGTAAATGAAATAGGTAATGAGACAACGTCGGATGGCTCAGATTATGAATACTGAATGAGAAGTTATTACATAAAAATGCAATTTTAGTCCTCTTGGGCAGAAACTCAACGCCCTGATAAAAACCCAAATCTAAATAGGAAGGTCAGTCATTTGGAATCCTTGTTGTTTGACCTTCTTCAAATGTGCGCCCGTCATTTCGTAACACATTACGAAAAAGTGCCATCAAAAGAGGCAACAAATATTTAATTAGTAATAAGAACACTCGTCTGCCTTGCGCGCTTACGTCAGTCATCAATCTGGACTGAGAACAATTCTAGCAGATAAGAATTATTGTGAGAAAAAGTAAATATTAGGACAAAGCAATAATGAGGTCAATAAAAATGTGAAAATGGAGAACGAAAATGATTTATGAAAACGACTCGAGTTTGAACATTTCGTCTTAACTTTGAATAATGCAAAGATTATTCTTTTATTAATTTTTAATTTGAGGATTAGTATTGTTGGTTGCATAGAAACTCCAAATACAAGAATTTTCAAACGAAAGTCCAAAAGTTTTTTGAAGAGATTGATAGATAATATCTCCCAAGTTCGTTCTTGCTCTTATTAAATTTAATAATGTCACATCGATTATTTAAACAGTGAGATGTTAATAAATGAAGAAATTATCTCTTCTGACTCAACCTAAATGTGAATATAACTTATGTATACAACACGTTATTAATAATAATCGGGATAAGCATTGATTAGGTGACGATAATGATAATCCTGCCATTCAAAGTTTGATTTCTGCGCTCCCATATCCATGGCAGATTTAAAAACAATACTTTTCAATTTAGCAAAACCCGCTATAATCACCCCCCATGCTAATGCGTTTCTGAAACACATTTCGCGCAGTGCTAAGCCCAAACCGGCAGTTTTAAAAGATCCCCGGGGCCTTTCGGCTCATCTCTCTCCCTTAGTGTGCACCCCAAATCGATCTCTCCCCCAATGACGTCACTCCGTTGGAGCACGACATTCCAATACATTCAGTGCATTACCTTTAAATCTCTATGCACAATGTTGCGGTTGTGGCAATACTCGACGGCCGACAGAATCTGCCAAAATTTCATTCTAGCTTGATCTTCGGTCATCCTACCATACCTGGCGATATAGTCTGGAACAAGAAAATGGGAATTAGCGGTCCAGGGTCGAGATGTTCCTTGTTGTGCGTCGATGCTACATCATCCCTCCCTCCGCCTCCTGCCAAAAACCGACGCTTGCAATGACGTCAGAGCGTCAAGGTCTGGTCTGCAGCGTGGGTGGAAAGATCAGCCAAACGAATACTCGAGTGCTTACCGAATATTTCACCCTGGCTTGCGTATTCGGACACCAGATAAATCATGTTTTTCGTTTCCATCACCTGCGAAGGATAAGAAATATTACTACTAAAGCAACAGAGACGTGGATTCGTGGCTTGAGTTGGAATTTTCTGTTTGGATTGGACAGAAAACATGAGATGATTTATTTATGCTGGCTCAAACGACACTGCCCTTTAAAGTGATCTTTTATTTGTAACGCTGAATCTCTATTTGTGGCAGTTACGCTAATTCCTCTGAAAGAGTGGATATTCTAATTGAATTAAAAACTTGTTCGTGGACTTTCTACATTAGGGATTCCCGTCTCGGCCAAAGATTAATAACCGAAATCCCATTGTTGCTAGGAGGTAGCTTGCGTCATTTATTTATCACAAAAAACCGCAAGTTTTTAGATGTCTATTTGGCGGAGGTATCTCAATCATAAGCACGTCATAGACGTCTTATCTTTCAGTGCAATTCTACTCCTACTAACTAAATAAATAACAGATTGAAAATCGAGGAATTTATAGCTTTTTATGTTCCCACTGCGGTTTTAAATTCATTCAGTAAAATCCCCATTTTTACAACAAATAAAATCAAATAATTACTAGACCATGGCTTATATAATTTTGAATAAAACTCGCGCCTCATTGACCCCATTGACAATGACGTAAAAATGATTGAAATGATAAGAGATTTATTACCTAAATTTGAAGGCTGGACTTCGACGTTTTAAATGCTTCTAGAGCGAGATTTTAAAGCTTTTTCACAATCCCAAAATTTTATTAAACACAAACAACAATAAAGGGATTAGAAACTCATAAAAACTTACGCAAAAAAGATTATGTATCAAAATAAAACTGCTTGTCTGAAATTTAGTGTTTTTATTTTCGACTGCTTATTTGTGCGCCGCTGTAAAAAGATAGACCGGATTTAATGGAAAATTTTTAAAAGAATAAAATGCGGGTTCCACTTAGAGAAAAATTTGAGGCATTTGAGCGGATCAAATAAAAGTATCGAAGAAAAACTAAAGCAAATTGCAACAGCAACTGCAAGCATTTAACGGTTCTAATGCATTTAAGGGCGTCTTTTTTGGGCCGGGCAGACTCAAAGCGATTTCTGATGCTGCAGATTTGCTGGATAACGTTAATGAGTTGAAAGCGACTCGTGCTATCAAAGGTAATAGAAGCAATTTATAGCAGCTGCTCAATACCGGCGTACTCCGTTTTTTGTAAATTCCCCGCATGTGGAGAAAACCCAAGCGATGTTCTCCTGGCGCTTTCATTAGTCAAAACGTCAAGTCCATTATTCTATTATTATGTTAAAACAGTTTTATGATTGTTGCCCATCTCCCAGACACGTGTAAAAATACGCTTCTACAAATCATCTTTTAAAAATAGTCTTGGAAACAATATCATAATGAAGCGACTTTATTTCTATGAATCGTCGTTTTGGTGCGACCTCAGTTAATCATTGCGTCATTAATAAAATAAACCCACGAAAAACAATACGAAAGACAAACCTTCGACTGTGAAAACAATGAAAACCTTTCGTCATTTGCCCTTGCATCATTCATCCGGTTTACTTTGAACCAGTTCATCAAGGATCCATCTCAACAGATAAATTGATAGAAAACATTTTAATAAATAAACGGCTTTATGGAAAGTTTCGCTTGAAATCGGGCATTGGAGTATTACAACTATGGAAAACGACGTCGTGCACCACGACGGCGAATGCAGTTGCCAGGCGACGCCGTATGACGTCATAGGCGTTCGCTGGCGTCAGGGCCAGCCAAGTTGAAGGTGGTGTTAACGAACTTGCGACATGAACATAACAACGATATCTGGAAGGTTCATTTACAAACTCACCTGGTACAATTTGATTATGTGAGGGTGGTCTAGACGCTTCATTATGTCCACTTCCCGGTACACTTTCTGGAGGTTTCCGGCGTCCAGTTGAGATTTGTCGATTATTTTGATGGCCACCTGCAAAACAAATCGAAACCATTTCAATTAAGTGTACTAGGAAGCTCGGCTATTTGTAACGCGCCGTCTCGAAAAATCAAAACAGTTGTTCACCCTGAAACTGACGTACCGATACCGGACAATGTTATTTACGCTAATTAACATTTCCTATTACTTTTTATCATTCATTTGGTATTTGATAGCAATGACCGCTGAACTAATATTCTTCCTTTTAAACCGATTCTTGTGTTATTCCATAACCTTCACTTATCTTTATCTCTTATTTTAAGGTAAAATAAAAACTCTGCCTTCAAGGTGGCTCTTAGTTTTATTAGTTAGTAATAAAACAATAATTCTAGAAATTTATAAAAACAATATATTTGATCCCACATTCAAGCTAATTTTCCCGATAAAACGTTCCATTTTTCCTACTGCCACAAGCTGCAATTTAAAAATTACTCTTTACCACTGGCGGCAGGCTCTTATATTTACCATTTTCATGGCACTTACAAATGCGCGTGGCGTTTATTTTATTTGTATCATTTTTGAATCCGTTATTACTGCTCACGTGCGAGTTTCCTTGATTATTTAGCATTAATTTACAACTTTTACGCCATTACTACACGTGAAATACGTCAAACAGAAATGTCTCAACTTATCACCGAAATGTCATTTTAACGACGTTTCAATCGATCACAGACACGCGATTTGCTTTCATGTCCTACCTTAACAGTGAAAATTCGTAATTTGTAGTACAGGGGCGTATCAAAAAGGTGATTAATGATTATCCTCTTTTATAAAATTCGACTTGGTAACAATTTTTCGTGGTTATCTATTTTGCGTTTTACTTGCACAGTTTTACATTTTTAAGCTGATAAATGGTGTTTGAGGAACTCTGGTCGCGGAATATTTTCCCTAAACGCGAAATAATAAAGAAAAATTTTAAGACAACACCGGAAACTCATCTAATTTCTAAATTCAGACCATAACTGACACATACCTGGAAGCGCTTATTTTAAATATGTTTAAAAGTGTTTATTTTCCTAACATTTTGCAGACGCGCAGACAAAGATGTCTACCAACCGACTTTATTCCACAGTTTTGTGGGGTTCATCATAGATACGTAATTTTGACGATAACGAATTTTCTATAATCAAAGATTTGATCGGATAACTTTGTTAAGTAGCTATTGTAGTGTTTATTTTGGCATAGCAACTGTATAAAAACTTCAGAAGCAATTTCTCTGAGTTCAACATCGTCCGTTGGCTTTCATCAATTTTTGATCTAATTACAAAGAGAATCCTCGTGGTAAAAAGTGAAATGTGCAAATAACGTCCTCTAATTTCACATTCTTTCATTTTGACTCAACACACTTCACACCATAATGATATAAACGTATTGACGTAAGTCCACGCGTCGAACAAAAAAGCTGAACTTTCAATTTGCTTGAGTCATCGGTACCTGCCAGTTCTTCCGCGACCACAAAGAACCGGGAGTTGACTATTTGAGAACCAAATTCTAATTGCCGGAACCTCCATTGTGTTCATACTTCGCGACGAAATCAATTAAAAAATGTCTAATTTCTAGTTCAAAAATAAAACCGATAAAAGTTAACAAACACGATTTGCCCGCAATAAAATATAGATAAAATTGGAAAGCATGAAACTGAATTGTTATCATAAAAATCCGATTTATTCCCACGCTAAAATAAAAGTCTTTAATTTGATTCGAGACCTTTGGCGGTGGCGTATCGATATCTGATAAAATATGCGCTAATGCTTGCTTTCTTGGTTTTGTTGACTGAATTATCCCATCATTTTTGAACTAAAATAACAAGCTCCAAAAATAGTTTATGATTTGCTTGCAGAACCAAAAAAACATTATCTTAAACAATTATTACGGAGGACTAAAAATTAAGACATAGCTTATAAGTGCTATCTAAATAATGCCATTGTTAGCATATTGTAATTAATGGAAAATATTCCAACAAGGGCGTCGACTTTGCGGGGGGCAAAAGTCGCGGACTTTTCTAATTTGATTCGTGTTAATGAGGATAGAAAACTTTCTCCATTGAATTACTAACATTGATCATAATGTTTTATGATCGATAAATGTGTATTTAAGTACTCAATATGTGGAATACCTTAAACTATAAATTAAAGAGACAGGCTGTTCCCAATAACGCGCCAATAGATTTCCTATTTTATGTTGTTATACAGACAGATTTTTCTGTCTTTTTATTGATTTCCCCCTGTTTTGCTTTGGAAGACCGTAGATATTTCTTTTAACTGAACTAAACAATAACCGGGAACTTGTGAATGGAAAGAAAGAACTCAGCGAGTCAATCGTTTCTGATATCCCTTGTAAAGGTTTTTATATGGGCAATTTCAGTTTGTTCCGTTTGATTTATAGCAATCGTTCATTTGAAATCATCTTCCACAGTTCGGAAATTGCAACGATAGGCATTTTAGCACCGCCACTGACCCTTTCCGGGAAGTATTCCCGTTTTACGCGCTCTTTAGTCCCGGTAAAGGGAGGATGGCGCGCCATATCGATTTCTGCATCGTAATTCGAATTTCAACCGAAAATAAAACTATCTGTAAGCCCCGTGTTGACGTAAATCCTACGTCAAAGCATCCTTACTTTGGAAAGTTCTAACTAGAAAAAAAAGTAATCGTAATTATGGTCGATTTTCCGTTCAATTAAACCCAAGTAATGAATAAATCGCCGATGAGTACCAACGTCAGTGGTCGATGCATTGACGTCGATAGACGTCGCCGGTTTATCTGAGAGAATAACCGGAGTTTTCTTCGGCGTCTGTGGGCGAATACAAAGAGCGAGTTCGTTGGCGTCGAGACGTTTAGTAAAAAGCGCGGCTAATTTCCTCCGATTACAATTGTATGAAGGCTCATTATCGTTCATCCGCCAAAGCATTCAATCTGTTGGTAAATCTTAACAACCTTATATAGCTGATTGACGTCATGTTGACGCAAGTTCACCGTGGTTCACAACACTGGATTCGCATTATTTCTCGTGGAGATGAGACAATTAACCTGTTAGTCGCGAAATTTCAAACATCCTCAGACTCTTAATACCTCGGAGGACGCGTCTACACGTGCACTTGTTTTTAGCACCTAGCCTAGCAACCGGATATAATTAATTCGATCATAAATCGCCCGTGGAGGCGTCGCGACGCCGACACTCACCTCTGTCTTGGTGATGCGATGTTTGGCCAATTTGACGACGGCGAAGTTTCCTTTGCCGATGGTCCTTTCGATGTCGTAGAAGCCGACTCTGACGGCAGTCTTGGATATCCTCTCTCTTTCGCCCATCGTCGACATCTCCTTCGACGTACACGATACAGAACCGGCGCCGGCTACGTCGCTGTGCACATTTCATTTAAAAATGTTTATTGCTAAATTCGATGTATTGTCATAGTTGTGCGATGAGACGGCGAATTCGACGGAGGTGTTGCGCACGACGCCCCAACCGTGTTCTGAATACGACTGCCGTCAGCTGTTGAAAGCTGCCTGATTTTGCTCAGAACGAATGCGCCATGACGTACATACAGGGACGAAATCGAGGATTTTCCGACCAATATCGGACAATAAACGACAGCTTTTGTTCATTTGTGATAATATCAAGGAATTGCTACGTTGACGACATCGAAGGCACGCATTAATAATGACGCAAAGATTTGATAAGACACGGATGCAGTTCGGGCAGGTAATACCTGCTCGATACCGATATCGACTAGTTTTTCTAGCAAAAAAAAGGCTTCTTGAAGAAGACAGAGCTTTGCGCACCAAATTTTCGATTTCAGTAAAACGTCGTCAGTAAAATTAACACCAACAAAAAAACAGCTCTTGTGCTCTTGTTACACGGAAGTAAGTCAATAATGTCCACACTGATAAATCCGATAATAATTGTAATTTTACGGTTTATAAATAGAAAATGCTCTAAATCTGTGGTATGTCTGTCTACCATAACAAATATTGCAATTTACCGCACGTAGATGCGCGTTTTTTACCTCTTGCAATTTAAATAACGGGCGGAAATGTACAGTGCACCCAGAAGTCCTTTTCATCAATTCGTTATAAATTAATAATTTTGCCAAAGAAATAGTGGCGCCCTGTTAAAATTATAAACATTAAACATGATCAAAGGGATTAGAAGCTGATATTAATCTCATATTTCGTTATTTTTGTATGATTTATCGCACTTTTCAGAGCCCAATTTCCATATTTATAGATTTTTATCAATAATCCTTTATTTACGATTATCGTCTCTGACAAAAAAATACAAAAATGTCTCTATTACCTTGTCACTTATGATACCGAAACTTTTTTCAAAGTATTTCCACGTAGAGACTTAGCAACAATAGTGACGCACAAATCCTCATACTTTCGACTGATAATGGTTTCAATGTCAATCGCCTTTCGATTTCGTCAATCTTCACTAGGATGTGAGTCAGGTACTTAAAACCAGATTTAATTGGTAAATGATAAGTGTGTTTACTTTTACTGCTGACCGAATTCTTAATCAATTATAACTGATTAAACTCCGATACGTCGATAAACAAGAATTCTTCTAGGAAGAACAAAGCAGTAAATATTTTGGTACTTCACTTTATTATATTATCAAACGGTCTGGTAGTCTGCCTGAAATGTTATTATCTAATGATCGTCAAAAAAACACCGAAATAGTCAAATAAAAAACGAACGAAAAAATTTAACTGTCGTCCGTACTAAAACCCCAATTTATCAAAGACGCGGAAAACAGCATTCATTCATTGTTGTGGAGTACACAAATCCTCGTCCAACTATTATTATTCTCAGCTGTTACCGTATTTCAATGAAGACAAAACAACTTTACTCACAGTTTCGTAATGTATTTATTTAATTTGGCTCTAAATTCATCGGACTTTTAACACTGACGCGAATGTTGTAAACTATAATAAATATAAAGAAAATGTTGTCAACAAAAGTACGAATGAAAATTCTAGCATGACTATTAATGAGAAGGCTAATTCAGAATTTGCGAGGCTATAATGAGAAAAAAAGTTTCAGGGCTGTGTCGCAACTTGCGGATAATTTAGCCAACAAAAGAGTGCACTTCGGGCACAAAAACCTTTTGATTGTTAATATTAATTAAAACTTCGCTGTTATTAACGATGTTTGTTTTGTGACCACCTGTTGCAGCGGGTTGACAATAAAACAAAGCTTTTATCTCTTCACATAATTTCAGGACAAAAAGGAGACTAGTTGGGAACTATCAAAATGAATCCCTCGAGTTGTCATTATTATTTATTACTCAATGAGACAAAATTAACAAGAACTTCCTTACATGTCGAATTACAGTAAAAATAAATACTGTACAATTATTACTTAACATAGTTTGTACTAGTTGAAACATGTCCGAATTGAGCGCCTATTGAACGAAAGTGGTACTGAATTTTCGCTAAGTTCTATCCTCAACCAGAAACTTAACGCTATTGATATGGAATGGTTAATGAATGCACACAAAATCCGACACCTGAAGTGTCTCCCGTTCGATTAACTTTAAACAATTTCAGGATAAGAGGACACTTCACTACTGGTTTGGGCACGTGTATTCAACTCAAGTTCGCAAAAACTTGAAGTGAACAAATCATACACAAATTGAAAGGCACAAATAAAAACGAACATTCCTACTAAAACAACTATTCCACCCCAACAAACCGCCCGTGTGTTCTAATTCTCTTATGACCAGCACTCATTCCACTGTGATGCTTCTGCGGTGGCTGCATGCATGGAGTTTTGCTGGTCTTCTTTAGTAAGGATGAAGTGGGGCTTTCAAACCATAAGTCTAAAGAATACAAAGTTGCCAATTGTCCCAACTTTTCGCGTTCGCCACCAAACAGTCTAAGCTCGGATTTGGTCGTGTCTTGGAGAAATTTTGCGACACGTTCGTTAGCACCAGTGCTAATGCTGAAGCCTGGTCGTTCATCGCCAAGCCTTCTGCAACCTGACGGAAAAAGGGTTTGAATTTAAAAAGGAAACATCATCTTTGCATTAAAATTTTCCACAAGCAATCATAGGTGTTGGAAAAAAATAATTAATAATAATTACAGTTCAAATTGACGCTTGTTTGGTTAAAAAAAACACTTAAATACGAGCTTCTTGAAAGTTGTGTAAACATACAAAACCGCATACATAATTAGAACAGAAATGCAAAATATATTCCACTTGATTATATATAAACATAAAACATAACCAACGTATGTGACGACAATGCGGTTGACCATGAAAAACCCTTTTTTCTTCAACTTTATGACATGTGGAAACGAGCACATTACATTTTCATCAAGAATAATTAACCACAGGAAAAATAAAATATAATTGGAGCCAGATCCTCTGAATTGTCACCAACCATACTGTGGCAGTTTTTGTCCTCCTTACATAAACGGGAACAGTCAACGTTCTTGAACAAAATTTGTTATGCAATATGCAATAAATGTGCAGAACTAATTCGTTTATGTAGAAGGAAATTATTTTCCACTTGATTAGTAGACACGATATTTTTTAATAGCAACCATGAAAGTGAGATTTTGGCAGCAAGTAACGAAGAAACAGAAAAAACGACCGACTAAGAAATTCTCTACGACGTAATATAACACATCGATAAAATTACCAAAGATTTTTATCTCTCGAGAACAATACAGTTGAAATCAAGTGGCTAAAAACCAGAAAGTTAATAAATTAATTTAAAAAAAATAGGAAATGAATTGCCTCGTGTCCTGACGATTCTCTTTTATTTGATAATAAACCTTTTCAGGTAAACGTGTTTTTTATTTGATCGATAAAAAAACTAATTTCGTCCGTGGAAATTCACCACAAGGCTGTCTTTGTATAGTTTAGTAGATTTTTTTACTTTAAGGTAATTCTTTGATAGATTCAATTAAATCTCAGGTACTTTTTTTAACTTTAAAATTAAGGTTCCAACCTCGTATCACTTATCATTCACAGACAGGAAAGTGGTTCAAAAATTTTACTTTATAATAAGAAGGGTTCCGTGAATTGTTTATAGTGGAAACATTTGACACGAATAAGGTGAAAAATCGAGTTTTTTAATGAAATCAACTGTTTTTTACATTAATAACGATTCTGTTATTTTAAATTTAATTACCGTTAATCATCATCAATATAGAACGATTATTGGTTTCCTGGAATGGCATTTACCAAGTAAAAGTTCAAGATTTTGTAAACGTCCGTTTTTTTTTATCAAATCATTGGATAGAACTTTTTTTCATATGAATAAATACATGTACTAAGGTCAGCAACCCACAATACACCCGTGCTTTAATAATTTCCACAGTTTAAATTCCGCATTTTGAATTTAATAGCTGGTATTATCATTTACTGACGTGGTTATGATAACCAGTGGCTGATTAAAAACTTAATCAGGAAATTATTTAATTTAGGAGTTTATCAATTTACGTAATAATTCGCACAAAAATAACATTAACAAGACCATAGTAACGTAAATGGCGGAAAAAAACTCGGTTGAATATTTTTTATCAATTATGCAATTTAGAAATGGTTGCCCTTATCAAAGTTCTCGTTATCACTGCATATAAATAAATCCACGAATCTAATTAAACGTATAAGAGAACCATTTCCACACAAGTTACCAGCTCGAATTTCCCGAGGATCTGTATCATTGAAAGAAGTTTGATCCATTGCAGATGAGTTATCAATAGATGGCGCCCAATCTGTAAGCTCATCATCACCATCATGACCCTCTCCGCCGCTCCAGCTAATGCTGCTTTCACTGGTAAATTCGCAATCATCGATACTTTGGGTTTCCATTGTGACATTCTGAAAAACAAGCTATGCAAAACGAAAATAACTTCTTATAACTCACATCGTCAATATTCGAGTTATTTTGAAACATTTTTTCAATCTTGTCCACAAGAGTTTGGTGTAGAGGTCGGATTTTCGTAGTGTGTCTTATTGAACGTCCGTTATCTACAAAATCGAATCTCTGAGATCGTTTGCGTTTGCCACAAGGAGGAATGGGGGCTTCATCAATGCTCATTCTCTTTAACTTTCTTTTTCTTCTCAAATTCGGTCGTGCGGGCGAGTTTTCGTTGACGGAATCACTTTCTAGACTGTGATTTACCCCTAATTTTCTGCATCTACCACGCACATAGTTATGTAAAGCGTGTTTCATTCTCATTGAATTTTTGTTATGTATGGCTTTAGCTATAACCATGTTAAAAGGAATCTCGTCTGAATCTGACTGATGGAAACTTGCTACTCTACTGGAAGTCTTATCGTTTCTTGTCTCAGAATTACTACTGGTACTGTCATCTCCTTGATTATCAGGAGAATTGTTCATGTACACCACTATAAACAAAGAATTGGGTAAGATATAAGCGATAATAAATAACTATTACGTAAATTCCCTGCGGATCTGGTTCTTCGCCTCATACCCCATTTGCCCTGATTATCATGGGCGAAAGTGATGGGACCGCAACTTTCGGATTCTTCTAGAGCTACACTTAAATCTTGGGCTAGATGATCCATGGTTAAATACGACGAGTTTGCTTCGATGCACTGGATTGTAACAGAACTAGACTCACATTGTTGTTGTCTTTGAAAACCAAATCGAAAAATTAGCGCGTTTACAAGGATGAAATAAATATAAACATCAATGGCGATCAAATGACGGATGACGGATGGGGATTGACAATCCTGAAAGCGCATGCGTCGCTTCAGTTGAAACTCCCGCAAGAATTCAAAAATTAAGATCCAAATTTTGGTTCTGTTTAAAACAGAAAGTTAAATGTAATAAATCTGATTTTAAGAATAATTTATTTTATATAAAATATTAAAACTGTTTGTCAATTTAACAAATACCTAACACTTCTTAACATAACAAAAAACAACAAATCACATTATTTTAAACAAGATTTAGATGATTACTTTGTATCTTCATCAGTTTCGTCTTCAACTTCAGTTTCATCTTCAGGTTCAGCTTCAGCTGAAGCCTCCTCACTAACTGCTTCGTTAGGAACTTCAGCTACTTCGTGACTAATTTCATCCAAATTATCTTCAACAATGATAGCACCACTGTTGTCTTCTGCATGTACTTCTACTGGAATTTCGTGTTCGGCTTCAGTGGTAATTCTTTCGAGAGCATGGAGATGACCAGAGTGATGATCGTGATGACCACCACCGTGTCCACCGTCATGTCCTCCATGGCCAACATCATGTCCTCCATGGCCACCACCATGTCCACCGTCATGTCCTCCGTGGCCACCACCATGTCCGCCATGGCCAGTATCATGTCCTCCATGACCACCGCCATGTCCACCGCCATGGCCCCCACCATGGCCAACACCATGTCCTCCATGGCCACCACCATGTCCACCGTCATGTCCTCCATGACCACCGCCATGTCCACCGCCATGGCCCCCACCATGGCCAACACCATGTCCTCCATGGCCACCACCCTGTCCACCGCCATGGCCACTACCATGTCCACCACCCCAGTGACCACCTCCTGCTCCGACATTACCTTTTTCATGAACGTTATAACCATGACCTCCTTTACTTTTACCTCCATGTCCGCCGTGGCCTCCACCACCGCCGCCGCCATGTCCTCCATGACTTCCACCGCCATGTCCTCCATGACCGCCACTACTACCATGGCCTCCTCCGCCATGACTTCCACTATCGGTTTTAGTAATAATGCTTTCCAGAGCATGGAGATGAGCTGAGTGATGACCACCATTGCCGTGTCCGCCTCCGTGGCCACCACCACCTCCGCCGCCTCCATGGCCTCCTCCGCCTCCTCCATGACCTTTACCTCCTCCGTGGCCTCCTCCGCCACCTCCGCCCCCGTGGCCTTTTCCACCACCTCCACCTCCGTGGCCTCCTCCACCACCTCCGCCTCCTCCTCCTCCACCAGTACTTTTCGATGTCTTATGATGCCATTTTTTGCCACCAGTTTTGCTTGTTTTCTTGCCATGTTTGTCGGTATGATCATGATGAACATCATGACCTGCCGCTTTTTTGTGTCCTTTGTCTTCGTGGTGGTGGCTTCCTTTTTCGTGATGACCTTTCTTACCATAATGATCTTCATGATGTCCTCCTTTTTTGTGTCCACCCTTCTTATGTCCTCCCTTTGAAAAAATGTGGAATTATGTAACTTCAAACTTCATATTCAAAAACTTACTTTTTTGTAATGATGATCATCATGGAATCCGCCATGTTTTTCATGTTCACCTCCTTCATGATGTTCATCGTAAAATTCTTGTTTCTTTTCATATTCGTCCTTCTTGTGAATACTATGTTCGCCTTTGGTACTGTGTCCTTTGCTGTGTTTACCATCTTCATAATACTAAAATATGAGAATAATGATTATAATGCTTGATGAGATAAGAAGTGCTTGCACCTAAGCGCTAGTAAACCGTTTTTACCTTTGCCCCCTTTTCGCCCTTTTCTCCTTTTGAATGTTCTCCAAAATGCCCAGATTCTTCGTGATGTTTTTTATTTGATCCACCTTCATCCTTGTATTTTCCCTTATGCCCTTCTTTATCATGATGACCCTTCTCGCCCTTTTCGTAATGGTGATGACCCTTATACCCTTTGTCACCTTTTTCGCCATGACTACCATGATGTTCAGAAGCATGTTTCTTGCCTCCACCTTTTTCAAATTTTCCGTTTCCGCCGCCTCCTCCTCCGCCACCACCGTGGCCTCCTCCACCGCCGCCGCCACCGTGGCCTCCTCCTCCTCCGCCACCGTGGCCTCCTCCTCCGCCACCGTGGCCTCCTCCTCCTCCTCCGCTACCGTGGCCTCCTCCTCCTCCTCCGCCACCGTGGCCTCCTCCACCGCCTCCACCATGGCCTCCTCCGCCTCCTCCACCACCGTGGCCGCCGCCTCCTCCTCCGCCACCTCCGTGTCCACCATGCCCTCCTCCGCCGTCTCCTCCTCCTCCATGTCCATGTCCACCATGACCGCCTCCTCCTCCTCCTCCTCCTCCGTGTCCGTGTCCACCATGACCACCTCCTCCGCCACCTCCGTGTCCACCATGACCTCCTCCTCCACCTCCGCCTCCACCATGTCCTCCATGTCCACCGTGTCCGCCTCCACCTCCTCCTCCACCTCCACCGTGTCCTCCGTGTTCTAAACGTGCACTTGCTTCGTGTACTTCAATATTGTGTCCTTCGTGGTCACCGTCAACATGACCACCGTCTACATGTCCTTCATGATCTAATCCGTGATCGCCTTCATGGCCATCATGTCCTTCGTGTCCTTCATGTTCATGTCCATCATCGCTTTCCTCGCTATGATCATCTTCAAAATCTTCATGGTCTTCGCTAGCACTTCCTTGAAGCACCGGTTGCGTTATTGGAAGTTTAATCTTTTGAGGCAACGGTGGCCTTTCTTCTACTGTACTCTTCTGTAGCACTGGTTTTGGTTCTTGAACTAGAATCCTTTTGGGAATCCGTTTCTTATTTTTAGCATTTCTGTGCTTCTTTATCGGTTTCGGGTTATGTTTCGGTATAACGTCATCAACATGGTCTTCCAGGGAATGAAACTCATGCTGAAAAAACCATAAGAAAAATCGGCACAAGCCAATCGCGTCTTACCTTAACATTCCTTTCAATGTCTTTGGTTCTTCTTGCGAGTTCCCCTTCGTCCTTGAAGTTCTCTGTTTTCACATAATCCTGCAATCCTTTAGTGACACTGGCAGTGCCAAGACCCACATCTTCATATGACAACACCCCTTTTTGATCTTCCGGTAGTCGCTTCTGACCATAGAACTCAACGATGGTTTCATCGGATTTCGAGTCAGTATTTGGTCCTTTTTTGTTGTACGAAAAAGCTAACGGAGTCCGCAAAACTTTCTCAACTTTTTCACTCGCATCCGACAGTGGTGTCCCAACTTCAAAAACCAAAGGAAGACTTTGTATCACTGGATGCTTCGGTACTTCCACTAGCACCGGTCGAGGTTCCGCTGCAGACACTTCGAGGTCATCGATGACCCTCGAAAACACATTCGCGAACACACTCAACAGTAACAAAGTCCTTGTCAGCAGCCCGAAGGCGCCACCTCTACCACTCCGCATCTGGTAGATGTTGCTTATTCTTTAGAAAACTCAAGAGAACTTCAAGATCGGAAGGATAAGAGCGAACTGCGGTTTCAAACGACAGTTTCTGCTTTTATATCTTCTGTAAGCAAGTATAGTTCGATTTTAATACTGTAATACATCCAGAAGGCGTGTAAATTAAAAATAAAACGGTAACAGATTTACATTTTACTTCATAATCAATTGGGCATCGGTGTCAACAATGAGACGCCTTATTTCAGTACAATCGCTTCACTTTTTATACTTTCTAAATAAGTCGGTGTATTTCATGGCATTTTATGGATGATTTAGTGAAGTTTCTGAAATAAAACAACTTTCTCTGATTTTGTTCGGTGGATACAACTGTTATGATGCAATACTAGACGAGATTTTAGCGAAAACAATTCTTACTATTGTGATATAATGTCCAACTTCAATCAAATTACCGTTTTATAGCCCATGTGACAAAAAATAGAATGCATTTTGCATTAATGGAGTTGTTTCGGTTTAACCACAGGCATATTATTATATTTTTTTCTGGCATAATAGAAATTACATAAAAGGTAACTAGTATCCATTTTTTGTTGCATTAAAAGGTACTTATTTAAGAGATTTACAGGTTCGGTGTCACATTCGAGCAGGAAGAGTGAACACATCAAGTGATCACGTTACTCTGTTCGCTGTAGAACGAATACGTGAACACTGCAAAGTTGATCTATGAAGTGTCCATCAAACTGTTCAAAATCGGTCATGAATAGCTTTCATTCTTGAACAGAGCCGGACTTCCTCTTTTGGAGATCGAGTTAAGAAGCAGTCAACCAACAAAGAAACAAAAAGTTTAGGTAAATATCGTTGTCACTTTAATTTACTGTGGGGAAGTACATATTTATTTTTTATTGTTTTACTATGATACCTTTAATGTCACATATCCATAAGAGCGGAAAATTAATCAAAAAAGGGCCCTAGAAGTGAATTTTAGAACTTCATTTTGACTCTGTATTTTCTGAATGTTTAGCTTTCTTCAATTTATATCGACACCTCTGCGGTTATGGATCATAATTTGCTAGAACATCTAACGATAATTCCATTAATTGCAAATTTTATCGCTGATTGACCCTCTTAAACAGTGCAATAAAAGCAACAGAGATTATTGGTGTCAATTCTCACTTATTTATATTCCCATGAAAGTAATGGGAATAGCTAATTGGAAATTTCATACTCCATTAATTTGATTTTATTCCGGTTTGACGATGGATAAATTACGTAAATAATGTTCACTGAATCGGAATGCGATGAACTGAAAATGCGTCCAAATGTTGGTAACAAAATGACACAGCTTATTGGATTATGCAAATAAAGTCAATCGAGATCATCGGCCGTTAAACAGTAACAGATTTGGTAACACTGTCATTGTGTATAATTTATGTAATGTTGGTAAAACCGTATTAACCCAACTCCAATTGATAAAAGATGAGTTGAACTTTAATACAGTGATTTTTGCGTGATTTAACGCTTTCGCTTTATTGAAGACAATAGGAACCTGCAAAAAGCTCGGAAATATTCAATCGATTCTGTTTGTTACAATTATATTCTGCTTAAAAAATTCGTTACAGTCGAATTTCGGTTTTGATGTTTTGGTCAGTTTTCTGTATTGCCAACATCTTACGAAATACACAAAGAAAACTCCTCTTTAATAAAGATATATAACAAAATTTTATTAAATAAACATATATGTTAAAATTAATTAATATTTTAAAAATGTCAAAATTGATTTTTAAAGTGGCATAATACAGGTAACTTTACACCCGATGTTTCATAAGCGGAAGTATCATTTTCGTTTAAAATGAATCAATTCTGTACGTGTCATTGTCTTGTACTTGTTATATTTATCTTGAATTGAATTGGTGTATTTACTCATAATGTGTCCCAGCAATTTATCTCTCATAGACAGTAAATATACGACTAATTGGGCGGCCTTAACTTTATTTGACTTTGTGACCGGTCTTTCGTGCCAAATTTTGTCCGTCATGTCGTCCTGCAAAAACATAAATTATAATATATCTGAAAGCACAAGAAGAAGACTAACAAGAGCGGCAGAGAGTAAAGAAGAAGGGAAGTTGAAATGATGGGTCAAACAGCTGCTGATGTTTCTTTCAGTATTTTTTTCAGATTGTTCTGTACTTATCATAGAATCAACAACCTGAAATTAGAAATATTAAAAGTGGAAAACAATCAAATCAGAAGTCTTTTATACCTGTGTGTCAAATATATTTTGAACTTCCACTTTGTACTTATGGTATAAACAGTCATATAAAGCAGTTCCATCATGTACTACTTTGGAAATAAAGTCAGACTCCAAAACCTCTCTCAAACCTCTTAAATCAGGCAAACAAACTAAATCAAAAATAAAAATCTGCTTAAAATCAGCCACCACTAACAAACTCAGGCCTTTCCCCTTTACAAAACTGTTGCCTAATCCAACAACTGCCACAGACTCTCGGTTACTCAACACCTCAACAGCTTGATCAAACTGTTTCCCATAAGTATCCACGAAAATGTAATCAAAAGTCATCTGTTTCAACCTCTGGAACTCATCTGGATGCATTCTAATTGTCTCCTGGACTTCAATGGATTCCCCAGAGGCCGAAGAGGTTGTTATTGGTGTTATCTTGATCAACTCATTGCGAAAAAATGTCATACTTCCATCGTACGTTGTGCTTGTGGTTTGACAAAATATGTTATACAGTTCAATGCTTCGTGGAGAAGTGTATTCAACACTGCCTTCGTACACTTCATTGCTCTGGAGTTCAATTAACACGCGATCGCCCGGTTCGGGTTTCCAAGCCATGATAAAATAACAAATAGTCTTAAATTAAAAATTGCACACAATAACTAAACAAAATTGAGGTTACATCTGTCAAGATCGGTAAATTCAGTCCCTGTATTAGCGGCGCTTTATCGGCTGAAGAAGAATGTTTCAAGCGCGCCCGCGCGAACTTTAAATTAACTTGAACAAACAAGTTTGATGGGACAACTAATTAGGCTCACAGATGTAATAAAAAGACAAAATCTTGTAAAATTACAGCAGAGGAAGACGCAAATTTGCAAGTTTAAAAAATAATATCCCGGCGCATCCACCATATTTAGATGAAATTTTTTAAATTTTGTTTGTTATTGTTTTCGGATGTTCAGTACAATCTGAGTAGAATATGAAATGTTACTTCTGCTAGACCAGGGTATTTGATATCGTAAAAAAAAAATCTTCCAAAGGAAATAAGCAACTGAAGAAGCCTAAAATTCTTTAAAACGCAATTGTGATGCTGTCTAAAAGTACACAAACATCTAAAAACCACCAGAATTTGAGCACACAAAAAAACGTTGAAAAACACTCAAAATGATAGCCTCAATAGCACATTCAAGAACTTATAAACTACCTTGTTGTTAAACACCCCAAAATGGCTTTTTATTTCTAGACCAAGCCATTTAGCGCTTGCAAAAAAAACCAACACCAAATCTACTGCGGTATTTAACGTCTTAAAAAAGAGCCAAATGCTAACAGTTCAGCTGTTTATCTAAAGGTAAGCAATCGAAAAAGACTTAAAATTCTTCAAAAATCCCTGAATTTTATGCATCCTAAAAGCACCCAAAGATCTATAGACTAGCTCATTGGCTTAAAAGCATAAAAAATATTACGAAAATTTGCTTGTTTTCGGACACCAAAAAGTGGATTTTATTTGTGGACTGGCCCAATTGGCGCATTAAAAAATTATTGAAAACGACCAAAAAAGAATATAAATCAACCAAAAAAAAAAAAACAAAAACCTTACAAAGTCGCATATTATTATACATCCAAAAATGAATTTTTATTTCTAAGCTAAATCAATTAGGACAATCATTGGAAAATGATAAAAAAAGGATATGGAACTTCTAAAAAGAGCCCAAAATCCTTCAAAATTCTTACAAAATCTTACTTACCTCTCCAAAATGAGTTTTTATTTTTGGACTAGGTCCATGGCACATGCAAAAAAAAACAACACTTTTAAGATTCTGTCCTCTTATTAAGATGCCAAACCCGGTGCCAAATACCCTGGTTCAGAAGATATATTTTATATACTACTAATCTAAGATCTAATTAGAGTTATTGCTAATTTCTAGACAAAATTAAGATTTGTTGCTCGAGTTGATGCCATCTACTGATAACTTTGCTTTGGGACCAACAAGGTTGAAACTCAATTGTAGAACGTTTCTTCTTTACGTTTTACTACTCCGTTCCAGATGG
This sequence comes from Gnatocerus cornutus, assembly GCA_029298725.1. Classification (NCBI taxonomy): domain Eukaryota; kingdom Metazoa; phylum Arthropoda; class Insecta; order Coleoptera; family Tenebrionidae; genus Gnatocerus; species Gnatocerus cornutus. Next base: position 9,491,329 of record CM055516.1, read on the forward strand.
CGCGTTGGTACTAAAAGAAGCGTGTCGTCCCACGCTCAATTTTGTTATTTTACTTAATTAGCATCTTGTAAACCATTGACTAACGCTGACTGCACTAGAAAACATGTTTATGGTAATTTTTATTACAAACAGTTCGTAATGATATTCCAACCATCGCTCTCGAGAAGTACTTGTATTTATCATCTGATATGCAGATTAAAAGTGGCCAAAATGTAAATTCCTGTTGGCATAGGTATAAATTATCGTTGTATATCAAGTGAATCATTTTACCAACAATTAACATGAAAACCTTGGACTTCGCGTTTTATTTTTAATTCAGTTTTGAAAAGAGGATGTATAGCAATGTCACGATAAATTACTCATATCATAATTTGCTGTGAATTTCCTTTGCGTTCGAAAATGATTGCAATTTAATTCCCTGTTGAACAGACTTTGGTCACAGTGAACAAAGTCGTCATCGATTTTGTAATTAGACCCCCCCATTGGGGCACAACCGTGAAAAACGTTCATGGGAAACCACCAACAAGTGGGCACATTAAAATTCATCGAACAGTTGGGTGTGTTTATTTTGGGGTGTGGAACCCGCATAAGGGGTTGCAACCCGTATGCGTCCACATTGCTACAATAGAGGGATGCTCGTGTGATTTCAACGGACACGCGCCCCTTGAATTTCTAAGTGACCAATTATTCATCTCAATTTGGCTATTATCGCGAGGTGATACCCGTATGACTTTCAAGGGGTGAGATAATTCCCCCGACATATGTTAGCAAAGCGGGTACTTGAGGGTTAAAAAATCAATTGGTGGTGCCATGTGATGAAAGCCAGATTTCGATGACCTGGCCAATCAGACTGAGCTTCTTATCAGTCGTTTTATCGAAATTCTAGAAATAAACTTGTTTTTCAAGGTAATAACGCGTTTTTAGAATATCGAATTTATTAGTAGAGTGGTTTCGGTTTACGTCCACTTTTTATCGCTTGTGAATCATTATTTGTTGAAAACGTCGAAGAGTCATCATAATTGTGATTCAGTCAGTGCTGTATGTTGGATTCTTGCCGCATTTGGCCATAATGACCAGATGCAGACTTCTTAATTGCAAGCGTGATAAAATCTCATTGTGGAAATTGGTACATGATACGCACAAAAAACGCAGAAATAAGAAATGGATGTCTGATTTTGGTGCATTTTCTTTACAGGGACTGGTATGAAGTCAAAACATTTTCTTAACTACTTGTTATGGCTCGAGTTTTATATCTACAGGCACGCAATGTAATTCTCTTTATCAAGCTGATTTGAAATTGATATAACTAAACTTGAAGTATTTCAATGTAAATATAATTACAGACTTAATTCGCTCTAATTCTGCATACAGCAATTACTCGCATTAATTGACTGACACTTTTAAGTCAATCAAACAATTTTCTGTATAGAATTACAGTCACAATTAAAATAAGTTTTACAAATAGTAACATGTGTAGGCAAACCAACTTTCGCGCCAATTCTATCAACCATATCACAAGCATTGTTCCTGTTTACGTCGTGATAACGCATAACTTTTGAAACCCATACAAATCTCCATCGTTTACTGATAAGACTTGTTTGCAATGCAGTGAAATATGATGAGAAAAGTAAAACAAACTAAAAATTTAAATAACCTCATTATGAACGAAACAAAATTGCAACCAGTAAACATTAAATGAAGTCATAAAGTTGATGGGTTTGCTCAGATGGTATTTAGTAATTTTACACGTTTAATTGAATACTGTTAACAGATTTTCAGGTATTTATCGATTTTAGAATTGTTACTTTAAAAAAAAAGTGCTCGCTCGTGATTGGTTGCTTTGCAGTTAAGAATGGGCAAGCACAAGCTATTTATTAGTCATTATGTTAAGTTACAGTGAGTGAAGAAATAATGGTAAAAAACGTTATTACTGTTTAAGTGCGCACGTTTGTCCATAAAGAAACAATAAATACAAGCGTGCGCGCTATGGAGAAAAAGCAGTTCGCGATTTTAGTGCGATTAGTTTATTTTGCAAATATTTTTGTTGTGCAGTTGTTATTGTTTATGGTAACATTGTAGCCACTTCACTTCACATCCTGTATTTTATGTCCTACTTTTATCCTACGTACAATTCTACAGATTCAACCTTTGACTATTATTTTTTAAATTATTATTTTCATACAATGGTGAGGTTAAAACAACATTGACGAAGACTATTCGGCTGTCATTGCAACAGTTTTATGCCCCATTCTGTTCAAACAAAGGCCCTGTTATAGCACTTCTAAGAAAATCGACACAGTATCTGATTACTTTGAAGAAATCGTCGTGAAGTTATCAAAACAACTCGAGTAAAAGCACCGAAAATGTGTCTACGAAAAGCAACAATGACCAATTCTGCGGGATGAAAATAGCGTTATCGTCTCCTCCTCCGGAAGCGCCAAAAATAACCTCAAAGATAAAGCTCTAATAAACACAACATTGTCGCCCCGATTGAATAAGGCCAGCAGAAAACAAAAGCACGTATTTTACGATCCATTCTGAGAAGTTTCGTCGTCTTGAGGCGAACGTGGTTAAAATTATAACTCGAGTCCGGTGTTTAATCCCTCCAAAGGTCAAGTACCAGATGTGAAGCGTCAATTTTCCTAATTGTCATGGGCACTTTTCCCTCGTTAAATACGCAGTTGAAAAATCGCAGGAAACAAAAGCCGGAAAGGTCCGTCGCGTTTCCTCCTTTCAACCGGAAAAGGGATTATCAGCGCCCTCCCACTACAACCGATTTAACAGTGCGTGAAAATTTCGTTTAATTATTACAACCAGGAAAAAAAACGTGGCGGTTGTTGAAATTCCACAATTATTCTCTGGATGTCTTGCTTGGATATTCTTTGTGCGTTCGCGAATCGCGGAGCTATTATTAAAAGGGAGATTATTTTTACGTTCTGGCTCGGCTTGTGTGAATATTTAGCTGGTGGGTATTTCACAGGTTCTTTATTATGATATTTCACAGCTTATTCTTGGTCAGGGTCACTGTAAAGTGCTTATTCATGACGGCCACCTTAAAATCCGTCGACTCGCTTTTTTTGCAGATCTGACACACCTAGACAAGATTTGCGATTTGAATTTTGATGCGAGCTGTACAAACTTTAACAAAGACACTGCAATCATCGATTTAAATAAACAAAAGTTACGAACTTTTGTCATCTCTTCCTACCTAAATATGCTAACATTCCCATTTACTTGTGCGTTAAAATAACATTTTTCTTCGAATATATATTTTAAATAGTTACGAATATATTCAGCGATTCGGGTAACTGACTTCCGCATAATTAACATACTACTGATTACGTGGGCACTCCAAACTTGTAAGAATTAAATTATTGTTGTTTAAATTATAAAATGAATGAAAAATTGGTTATGTAAGAAAATTTCTTGTAAATGTGTTTGTTGTTGTTTCTCTATTCAAATGTTAATAAAGCGTTGTTTGTTAAGTTTTCTTAGTATTGCACTTCCACGAAACGGCCAGACTTTTCATTGAACGCCTGAAAAGTGTGTCAAATTTTGTACGTATGATCATCCAGTAAACAAATCCTTTCATAAAAAAGAAAACACAGTATGTGGCCTCATAAACTCTGTGAACTTTACCAAAGAAAGTGTGTACTATGGATCGTACAAATCGACGTTTGAAAAAATACCAACAATAAATTCCACGTAACATTTTCTCCGTTCTTCCCCGCATTTTTCTAGTTCACAAATAAAACAACTCGAGGCGAAAAACTTGTTCAGAAAAAACTGTCCGAAGATTAATTTCTAAACGCTGTGACGTCAGTTCAGCCTTTTACTTATTGATCTAGAATACTTACGTTTCCGTGAAAACCTGCATTTTTCAATGCGTCATTCAGGTTTATTAATGTCCATTGGCGGCATGGAATGTGAATAATTAATTTATTTTTATATTTCTGTAATTGAACCTAATTCTTTAGCGTGAAGTGGCATGTCTATTTGAGATTGTTTAATTGTGTAGATAAAAGAAACAATGCTGTCGTTAGTACGTTAGGTACTAATTCAATTTGTTAATCAGAGACGAAATACTGTAATGTCATTTATTTTTGTGCAAAATAATTAAAACAAATTTAATTACGAGGTGTGTAGCAACGGAAATAGCAGTACTTTTTTGAAGTAAAGTAGAAATTAAGTTAAATTCATATTAGTTTTAATTAATTTCGTAACGGTTAACTTTTCCTGAGCGTAAAACTGCAATGTTTCGTACAAAAATCAAAATAGAGTTACTTCGAGCGGAACATTAACATTAAAATAAACGGCTCAAAAATGGAAAGTGGTATTGGACGAAAATACCAAGTAGTACCAACTATTTACAAAAAATAAAATGTCAGCGGAACAATTTTGAATATTTAGTGAAGTAGAAATAATTGTCTGTTATATCATTCACTGGACACTTCTCAGAATTATTCATGAATTTCAGTCTGTGGGCTTTATAGAAATAGATGACAATATCTGGCTACAGATACTAAAAGTTCAAGAGACAGTGTCGTTTAAACTAGTTTATTATAATTGCTTTAGCGTTAACGAGACAGTTTCAAATTATGGATAATGCGGTCGTTTTGTCGGATTTTGCGTTCACAGAATTCATTTCAAACGCGTGTCGTGTTAAAAACAAAGCAACCACTTTCGATTCTTCTCCAAACTTTTCGTTTCTCATCACATTTCTCTTTTACCGGTGAAAGTGATCACCAAGAGGAAAAAGAGTGAAACCATCGCTCCGACCGTGACCTAGTGCACGCAGAGACCTGCAGAACTCTTTACTGGTGGTGCGCCGTCGAGCACAACTTCCACAGCTTGGCGCACCCACGCCTATACTTAAACACTGTAATCTCACGATGAGTCCACTCTTGCGTTAAACTATCAACATCTACTAGAAACTAAACGCACTTCTTATCCGAAGATGCGATTTCGTAATTAACAGTTGGTGACAGGTTTCGTCGTCATGCTGAGGTTACGTCACGTGAGTGTGGTCAAAGAGACACGAAGATGCGGGACAATGGCTCTTTGAATGTTGCGGTCGGTGGGAGATTTACCTCAAATTTTAACAAAATGAGTGTAATTATGCTGATGATAGGGACGATTACTAAATAATATGCTACTGGGAGTAATTGAAGGGGAGCAGTACCTATATGTGACGACAGCGGAAAACATTAAGACGAAGAGTTTTTTTTTTGGTAATGGGGGCTTTGTTGCCACTGACCCAAAAAAGCTTGAAGAAGCAGCGGAGGATGAAAATGAAGACGTTGGCACTTCTGGGATGGGCGACAGAAATTTTTACACACAATGTAGATCATTCGGTCGGGTAAATAAAAGAGAAATCTTAAGTGGAAGATGCGAGGAAGGTTCTAAAGAACCAGAGAATTTGATTTGCTAAGGAGCATTATCGTGTCGCAACAGATAAAAACCAAGCCGTGTGGATTTGATTTCTCTCCAATTCGTCCAGGAGGTTTAAATGTTCAGAGAAATTGCGAGATACTGAGGAAATAATAGCAGAGTAGTTCATTTTTCTGAATACCACATACTCAAGTCATTAGGACATTCACAATGATGTGACTTTAGATGTTCTTAGGTCAGAGTGATGATGTAAATATGAACATTACAGTTACAACTTTATTCACACACGCTAAAGGCTTTTTACGAAACAATTATCAGAGTTTTTCTAAATTGCGGCTGATTCTCAATTTGTTATGCCGCTACGAATCACTTTCGAAGCTTTCATGTCATTACCGTTTAACTATCTTTTCCTTTCGTCCACTTTCTCTCTATTTTACAATGCACAACGAAATAAATGAGCTGTGTTGATAATGATAACCGTTCCACAGTCCTATTTCAGTCGGTGGTTGAGATGTGCATGTTTATTCAGCATCTCCAAGGGATTTCATCTGTTTATTTAGTTTTTAGATAGGTAAACGCTAAGAACAACAACGCCTCGCATTGTATATTCATGAAATGTTATTTAATTTTCTGTTTGCGAACGATCACTAAATATTTGAGGATCTGAAAGTCACGGACGACTGCATATTGCAAACATCATTTTTAGAGAGACTGGTTCTGAGCGCGCGAGTTTCTCTCTTTCAAAATTCGGCTTTTTTTTTCTTTTCGTGGTGTCACCGAGCGATCGAAACGTTTTGGTTTATTCTCTCATGTAAAATAAATCTTTAATGGTACAATTCTTCATAACATCCTCGTTTCGACGATAGGAATCACGGTCGCGACACGCTGCTTCTCCAATCTTCCACGTCGGGCGAAGAGGGCGGCAGACGCTTCGACCATGAATTTCGACGAAAAAAAAAGACAAAAACCCGAAAGCAGTTTCAAGGTCTGCACCTCACCCCTGGGCCTCGTCTATGCGAGTTTTTTTCTTCATCTTTCGGTCTTCTTCGGCGCCACTCAGACTGCTTCACGGATGGTTCTTATGAAACCGTCAGGCTTTGATTTATCCTGTGGAATTACAATGTAAATTGTACGTGTCATGTTTTACAAGGACACTTCCTGCTAATAAATGTTAATAAGGCATTGTTACGAGGAATTCCCCACCTATTTATTAATTTAAGAAAATTGCCTTTTTCTGGCCGAGGTCGTGGCGTTGATCGGAAAGTTTAATAGAGGGACCCTTCGATTTGGTAATATAATGAGATATTGTACTTTCAAAATTCACACGTGTTTGGCTCCGGCGTTATCAATGTCTTGTTGTATCGCGACATTTATCAAAGTCAATATGAATGCTTTCGATTGAATCAATATTTACGGAGACGCTTGCAGATGCTGAAGACCCAAAACATCGTCCACGTCAAGGTTCCGAACATTTGTTTAAGAAGTGTTTGCACATTTCAACCCGTTTTTAATGGACGACTGTGTACTTATTCATTAGGCCGAGACATGAAACAGTTACATGAAATTTGCAACTCTCGGTGCCAAAATGACGTCCAGCATCTAAATAACTGCAATTCATGTACCTAAATACTAAAACACTCCAAGAGGCAATAACCTTCCATTAGCATCAACTTTATAATCACTTTACACTTTCACTTTCAATAAAAACCATGCAAAAATTTAATTATGATTCATGCATTTTCCGTTTCCTGCGTGGAAGTAGTTTTGAAATGCTCGCCATCACCTTTCTCCCATTCCCACAATCAATAAAAATCTCGTTCTCAATCAAAACATTTATTTCATATCACACAAAATTTTCTAATGTCTTCGTCTGCGTCGTCGCCTTCTTCCGCCTTTCTTCTTCCTCCTTCCCCGATCCTCAGGCTCTCCCGTTCTGGACCGGCTTCTGCTCCGATCAAACTCAGTATCACTATCATCCACAACTTCATCAACATCGCTATACATGCTGGCGGCGTCGGTGGATTCACTGGCGGCGCGACGGCGGCGACGGCGCCGGCGTCGATGTGAATCACCCCCTTTTCTGCGGCGACGTCGCAAATCATAAATGTCTCTTGACGGGTCTTGGGCATTTCGGATTGTGCTTTCGATGAGATCAACCGAATCAGAAACTCCTTCTTTCTTTTCGGCGATTGCACGAAGAACGTGAGGAAGGAGGCCCGGGTACTTCCCAGTTTGCTTCATTTCTTCGCAGAGGAGAACTTTTAATTTTGATGATAACTGACTTTTCTGAATTTCACCGAGTAAACAAAATTTGTTTTGACGAGCAACGCTGATTTGGTGCACCTGCCAACGAGATTTTTTATAAGAAGGATTTAAAATAACACAAGACAAGTGCTTTTTAAATAAATTAATGGTTAAAAAAATAATCATTGATGGAAAACAAGAATGTTATGTAATAATCATTCTAAATGCTAAATACTTTAATGAAGATATCTTTAATTACCACTTAAATCAATCATTGGAATAAGAATAACATACTCGGAATCGTGTTTTATGATTTTCGTGAACAAATTAGTTAATAAAACATTAATAAAAAGAAGGTAAAGAAAGAACAGCATAGAAAATAGAAAATGGATGATGGGAATTTCGGAGACATTGTTCCATATTTTTGCAACAATCCACAATAAAGAAGTCTGCATAAATATGAAGATAAAATCTCTCCTAATCAAAATGTATTATGCTTATGTGAGTTATTTCATAAAACAGCCAAGGCCAAGCCTACAAATTGCGATAAAAATGTAAAACCAGCTAAAATAAAAGGAAAAGTTTCGTTAATAATCCCATTATAGCCTTGTTTTGGAGTGTTTTCCCAGCTAGCTCGTTATCGTGGCTACCGCCGATAATCACAGCTTTTTTCTCGAACTTGGTAACTAGGTAATTAAGCGCATGGAAGTTCCTGTTATTGCAGAACCCGATAACCGAACTCTTGGTCCGTGAAGGTTACGTCTATTCTCGCGTTTGTTTTCCGAGAAGCGCTGAGATTTTTCGAGAAGATTAGCCAAGACCGAACCTCCAAGACGTGCAATATTTGCCGTCTTCATAATCGTCGATTACTCAATGAACAAGCAAACAAGAACCTGTTTTACAACGACCGCTTTCTCGACAACTCGCAAACACCATCGAAAATATGACTCTTGGCACCTCTCCAGCGGATCCTCTTTGCAGAAATAGCGGGTGCGTCCCTTGTTTAATAAAAGCGCCACTTATTTTGGACCAGTGGCCTAAATGCGATGTGAAAATCCACAGTGCGAGTGCATTAAACTCTCATTGTTGGAGAACTTTCTTCATTCAAGGATGACAACGACGAGTTTTTCCAATGTTGTTGTTTCTGGGAGCAGATGTGGATATGCAAAATGAGCAAATGGTAATTTGCAAAAATTTTCACCTGTTCTTGCACCCTAGCAACTGATGGCCTAGTTCGATTTTTGCCGGAATTGAGTGCTTAATTAGGGAGGTGGTATGGATCCCGACAGGTGCTAGTTTAGAAATTTCACGGTCTTCCTGTGGACGGTGAAATCGGATAGAAATCGGACAGTGGAGAACTCGCATGCATGCTGCTTAGTTTCTTGAAAATGTTGCATATTTTGTTTTTCACGTCACCCAGTTTCTCTTTTTATGTATTTTTGTTGATTGATTGCAAACGACACAAATTCCGGACCTCATTTTCAACGAAAGTTCAAGAAACCAAATTTTCCAGTGGATAGAGTTCATCTTTGCGACAATGACATTTTGAAAGTTGCAGGAAACCTCCAGCCATGCTTGCGTATAAATTATTATCAAAGGAAAAAAGCGTGCGCCTTACGAAACGTACTTTCACGCAAGCTAGAAATATTTCCCTTTTCTTAGCTAATTACATAAATTTGTTACGAATGAAATTTCAAAATAAAACGGGTAAGAATTGCTGCTAATTTTGTCTTTGAAAAAAGCCGGGACGAATCCGATGCCATTACACTTGTTGTAATTAGTTTCCAAAATCGCAATGAACAGATTGCGTAAAATTATTCGAATTATTACATGGCGATTTCCTTTAATTTTAAAAATCGAAAGTAAACGTATTTGACTGTTACTTCACTAAATAAATACTGGTTCGATGACTTTCTCTTCGTTTAATCCACGATTCACGTACGTTTCCATTTTCGAAATGACAGCCATATACAACAGTAGCGTTTTTCCTATTGCTTCTTTGAATTAGCAAAAGCACACGAATTCGATTAGAGCGTGGTCGGTGACGCTGATGCAGCGAAAATATTCAAAACAAATTTCTATGGTAAACATTAACACTTTTAATTACGGAAATTAAATTTAATTTCCTTTTGTTGTTGGCAAAATTGTTATTTATTGTGTTGCTGGGGCACGAGATGTCCATTGTGAGCGCGTTTAAATACATCCTTGTAGAAAACCGGTGTCGTGAAACAATATGAACAATTGTTACATAAGGCCGCAGTTTTCGTAATTGATAACAAACAAATTAATCGCCTAAAAATAGTTGCCCCAAATTTTACCCATCCATCAATTTATCGGAATGACTCATCGATCTGAACTCAACTAAATGATCATTGCGGATTTCAAGTGCATTTGCGTCAGACCCACAATTCTGTTCATTGTCAAATGAACTAAGCCCCTCATATTTCAAAAATTTCTTATCTTAATAATTCCACAATTTACAATTTTATTGTGCTTACACTGTTATTGTTATAATAAAATAAAGCTCGGCATTTAATGTGTTTTCAGGTACTCGTGGTAAACACACTGTGAAATTAACACATTTTATTGCTGTTTTATCGAACATCGATTTTTTTTAGATGACTGCTTTTCGTTTTTTTTCTTTCTCGAAATGGCTCATTCATTTCCGAGATACAGTACTTTGACTTTGGCCTTAAATAAGTTGAATATATACGAAGCACTGAGGCTGAAAATTATTTCCTGGTATCTTCATGACCCTGACCTTTTAGCCCGATTTAAATGACAGATTTTATGGGATTAGAGTTTTTCATTTTGCCATCCTGTCACATCATTCTTCAGTTTAACGAATATTTTTATACAAACGCCACAAAACCTAATGTACCAGGTGCTCCGCGGACTACTGAACATAGGGAAATAACATGGGAATTTGAATTGAATTATATTTTTTTTTCTGCTCTCCCGAACCTCCAATTTAAATTCGGTTAAAGGTGAATTGTGCTTTAACAGGTTCCTAATGGGAGAGCCTTTGAGTAACATATCAATCGAAAATGAATGCGGCTCGAGATCTATCGATCGGTATGTCAAATAGTTTACGAGTGGAAGTCAAAAAAACAAAAATTCAAAATTTTTCATCGTTTTAACCTAATAAACACAGTCACAGTTTGCTGAGATATTAAAATTAGAAATTTCCAAGTGAATCAATTTATAAAATTTCTAATTTGTAATCACATTTTTTCATTTCTGGCTAAATTGGTATGAGTTTGACTTCACCTTGCGCATAATTTCAGTAGGAATTCAGTGGTGTACTAAATTTTTTTCCCACAGGTTTCTGAGATTTTCGAATTTGAAATTTCCAGTTGGATCAGCTAGGAAAATTTCTGCTTTTTACCACAACTTATTTATTTTTGGTTCAGTTGGTATAAGTTTTATTAAATCTTGCGCATAATTTTAATGGGAAGACAATAGTATGCTTAAATTGCATCTACTGATTTAGAAAATTTCTGATTTTTGAGAACTGCATACTTTCATAATTCTAGTTCGATTAGTATAAATTTGGACGCATCTTGCGCAAATTTTAGTATAAATTCACTTATACATATATTCAAATTTTCTTCACAGTCACAACTTTTTGATATCTTTAAGTGTGAAATTTTCAATGGATCAATTTAGAAACTTTCTGATTTTTGACCACAACTTTTTTATTTCTGGCTCAATGGGTGTGAATTTGGCTTCACCTCAGTAGGAATTCAGTGATGTACTCAAATTTTCTCCACAGCCACAGCCTTCTGAGATTTTCAAGTTTGAAATTTCCAGTTTGATCAGCTGAGAAAATTTATGATTTTTGACCGCAACTTATTTATTTTTGCCTCAATTGTTATAAGTTTGGCTACATCTTACGCATAATTTTAATGGGAACACAATGGCGTGCTTAAATTTCATCTTCAGTCGCAGCCTACTGCGATATTTGGGCTTGAAATTGTCAAGCGGGTCAATTTAGAAAATTTCTGATTTTTGACGACTACTTTCATAATTCTAGTTTAATTACGTAGTATAAATTTGGACGAATCTTGTGTATAATTTTAGTATGAATTCACTGGTATATTCAAATTTTCTCCAGTCACAACTTTTTGAAATTTTTAAGTTTGAAATTTCCAGTGGATCAATTTAGAAACTTTCTAATTTTTGACCACAACTTTTTTATTTCTGGCTTAATTGATGTGAATTTGGCTTCACCTTGTGCATAATTTCAATAGGAATTCAGTGGTGTACTCAATTTTTCCCAGTCACAGCCTTCTAAGATTTTCGAGTTTGAAATTTCCAGTTTGATCAGCTAAGAAAATTTCCGATTTTTGACCGCAGTTTATTTATTTTTGGTTCAATTGATATAAGTTTGGTTACTTCTTACGCACAATTTTAATAGGAACACAACAATGGTGTGCTTAAATTTCATCTTCAATAGCAGCCTACTGAGATATTCGAGCTTAAAATTATCAAGCGGGTAAATTAAGAAAATTTCTAATTTTTGATAACTTTCATAATTTTAGTTCAGTTGGTAAAATTTTGGATGCATCTTGCTCGTAATGATTAATTTTGTTAGGAAGTTACTGGTATAGTTAATTGTTCTCCACTGTCACAACTTTCTGAAATTTTTTAGTTTGAAATTTTCAAGTAAATCAATTTAAAAAATTTCTAATTTTTGACCACAAATTTTTTATTTCTGGCTCAATTGGTATGAATTTGGTTACATTTTACGCATTCAACGGTGTGCTAAAATTGCATTTACCAGTCGCAGCCTACTGAGATATTCGAGCTTGAATTTTTCAAGGGGGTCAATTTAGAAAATTCCTGATTTTGGACAACAACTTTCTTAATTCTAGAGTTTAGTTTTTTTCCATTTGTATACTAATGCCGGAATAACATAGAATTCTAAAAATATCCGACATATTAAGAAATCTCTAAAGCTGAAGAAAATTCCCATACCTAATTTTTTTTTTGTTCACCAATCCGCAGAACTCGTTTTCCATACTTCAGTTTTAATGTAGTGTCATTTATAACATTTTCCTATTTATGTTGTGCATGTTATATCCAAGGTTGTTCCGGTAGATGCGTTTTAGCAGATTTTAAAGCGAGTAGCAACGTGTGGGATCTGAGTTTCGCATTTTTTTCGTATTTTATGGCAACAAATAAAACAAAATTCGCGTCATGATTTATGGGCCAACACGGATTGACCAAACTCACTCCCACCATCCCACATCATACCATCAAACTTTAGTAGCAATTTTTATTCCCGTCAACTGTCAACACTGATACTTTTTATCTTTATTACCAGTCTGTAGTGCCAACCTTAACCCCTATTTTGTAACCTGGCAGTTCAACATGACACAGGTATTGTGCTCGTACTTTACATTATAATGGTCAAGTGAGACCTTGTGTTTAGGGATTGAGCAACTCGAACTAAAAAAAAGAACCTTTCGTGATCAAATGTAGGTTCCTTTTCCCCGAAAGAAACAAATTGTATTATAATTCGTCCGACTAATCACAATGTAATTTCTCAATTTTGTAGTTCACGTAAAATTTATGTTATCTGCATCCAGTTTCTCTGTTTACCATTTGCTTCTTATGAAATAATTCCTTTTAGCTATTCTGGTTGGCTCATCCGCTTTCGCAACATTGCCCGTAACATTTTGTTCATTTTCTTTTTTAACATGGCAATGTTCGTCCATTTGTCGCTTAATTAAAGACTAGAAGGGTACTTGTCGACCATCCCACATCATAATCGTCTGTGTCAGATTATAAAAATACGAGCTTGCGAAACATTATATTATAAATACAATTAGGCAAGCCAAGTAGAAGAGATCCATAACGCATGAGTGGCTAAGTACGAGAAGCTGAGCGAAAATGCTTCCAAGCAGATTAATTCTCCATGTTGTTATCACTTAAATGAAAATAATAACAGTTTAATTGGGAAAAGCAGACAAGTAGCATGTCTGGAACATATTAATAAACATGGTAGATGTTGTCGCCAGTAATTTGACTAGATTGACGACCGGCCAGCTGTAAGCAATTGTTTTATATTAAATGTGACCGGCAAGGGGTCAACTGAGCCCAAGAGCTTGATTGGCTGAATAAGCGCCGCTAGAAATGCCCAATTATCCACCATTTTCGAACGGAAAACCTTTTGAGAACCGCCGTCTTTCCCTGTTGATTTCGCTTCAAGAAAGTGAAAACTGATGTTACAAGAGTGGAGATTATGTGTGTCGCGTCGAACACACAATACAAGGAGGCGCGTCAGGCATAATAACAACCACGACATCGTAATACGAATGTTAATATTAAATTACATTCTTTAATAATGTTCGGCTTGTATGATGATGATCTGACGAACCGAGCTCGAAAAATCCTGCTAAACCCGTACAAGTACAAGCCACCAATAAAAACAAAATCTCGGTTGCTGCAGGGTGGTGAAACTGGTTCTCTACCTTTTGACTTTTAGATGGTTTTTCAACAGAAAAAACTTCTCGGGTATCCGGAAAAACGACTCTTAATACCGAGGAAGAATTATGTGTGCATTCGGTGCAATTACACAAGATTCGAGAGAAATGCAAAAGGTTCTACATATCTCATTAGAAGTCGATGGTGCTTTTACGCCTTCGTGAACTGGAACTCAAGATCCATTCAAGAGAGTAATTACGCCATTGATATGCGATCTTAATGGACAAAGACAATTTGTCGTCTTGTCTTGAATACTTCACATGTTTCTTATACAGTTTTTACTCCGTTTTAACCAAAAAATACCCGAAAAGGTACAAACAGCTGCAGATCGCGTAATTCATGAATATTTATGAGAATTTCGTGTAATTAGTTATGACAACCGCTCGGTGAATTCAGTAATTAGCACAGAAACAAAAATAGTTCAGAAATAAAAATCGATGTCCAATTGGGGGCCCCTGCAAGGTTCAAATTTAAGGCCCCGTCTGTTTCTTTTATCTATTATTATCAGTGATCTTTTGGGTGCTACGAGTATATCAACAAATTGCGCATTGTTTAGGGATCATTTACCGTTAAACATGTGCAATAACAATAAGCAATCTTTCTTTCTGTCAGCGATTGATTTAATGGTATCACTTATCGTTAAATTACAGAAGATGTTCTATCCCACCAAAATCGATTTACAATGAAAATCAAAAAAATCGAATTCGGAATATGTAACCCAAAACTTCAAACGGTTCTAGATCAAGCATTTGTTGACGTACGCTACAAATTCGCACAGTTTTGGATTCAGCCTGAAATTCTTCGTTAAATGAGCATTAATAACATTAGTTTGCACCACAAATAAACGAGATAATAGGGGCTATTCTGTATCGAGTCTGTTAAATCTAAAGGCGTGTTAAAATTTTAAAGGTCCCTTAAAGTGAAATTCCTATTCTGTATCACCGAAGTCCGTTAAAATTTTAACCAAAGTACGTTAAAAGCTGCTTATTTTAAAGGCAAGCCGAGGCCATCCTTTAAATTTAACAGGGTGCTTTTCGATTCACTTTGACAGTTGTTTTCGAGGATATTTAATAAATGTTACGAAATAAGATGAATTTTGTTGAATTCTTAAAATGCAATTGCATCAAATTTGATGCATTTGATAAATCTTTGATAACAAAGAAATCACATGTATGAGATGAAATTTGAAGTTACTTCAATTACTGATGAATGAATTTTTATATTCAGATAAAACATGAAATTTAATTTGATTGAGCAATTCAAGTGAGCCATTTCCTTCGTCGAATAAATAATTTATTAAATAATTTATTAAATAATGTATTAAATAAATTATTAAATAATAATGTTATGTTGTAATTAGTACAAAATGCATTTTCACATTAGATTTTTATTTAAGAGCTCTACACGATGAATAGCGACTTGGTCATGTTCTAAAAATTACAGAAATGCATTTTAGACACTCATTAAAATATTTTCAAAAAGATATCAACAAAGTAATGTTCGCAAATAATTTACTTACTTGTAATAAATTAAACTAAGCAAAAAACTGCACGTTTTGGTAATAAATAAATTTGCATTTTATTATCTTTGACCTAAACTTTTAGTATGCAAGGATTTTCTACATTCCTAAATATTGATGATGGACCAAAATGACCAAAACACGCGTTTCAAGTTTCCAGTTACGTTTATACATTGTTCAAATATTTTTTTAAATATTATTTACGATTTTTCATTCTTATTAGTTTCGTTTCTCGCGATGACAGTAGTGAAAATCACAAAATGCGTACGCGCAAACATATCACTAGGGCTCGTTCACAATCGAATTAACAGACGTACGTTAAAATTCTCCATTTTAACGTACTACGTTTATTTCATGATACAGAATAGCTATTTAAACCCCGCACCGTTAAATCTGACTATTTTAACGTACCCTTTAAATTTAACAGACTCGATACAGAATAGCCTCTATTGACCGGATTAAGTTTAAAGAAGGGCTTTTTTCAAGTCATTAGTGCTATAACATATGTTATATCAATATATATATTTCAATTATAAATTAATCGAAACAACAGCTCGTGATTTATCCACTGGCCAAATCTCAGATTGATAGGTCAAATAGTTTACGAGTGGTGATCAAGAAACCAAAAATTCAAAATTTTTCAACGTTCGTCACGTAATTATTTTTTTTCAGTACAATCGATAATCGATTTTGGATATCTGAGAGCAGTTTTTAATCAAAAAAGCAGGTGAAAAACGATTGTGAAAACCGCATTTTTCCATCGATCCTTAGTTTTGGAGCATTAAATTTTATTCGGTACTAATTAAGTTATTTGTGACCCTACGTTAAATGTTTTGGATTCTGCGTGAAATTCCGCATAAAATGACCACGAATAATTTAAGTTTGCTCTGGAAATAAACGAGATATTGACCGAAATAAATTTTAGAAAAAAATTAAATTTCGAATCTTATGATATGACAACGGATTTTTATAGGGCCAAGGGCGAGAAAAACAATCGCGCAACCTTAAAAATATTCCGGAGCTTTAAAATTTAAAATGTTTGCCCTCTGTTTACAATCAAAAACTTCAAACGCTTTAATTTCGGTTATTTGTTAACGTATAAAAAATATACGTGGAAAATTTGTGCAGTTTTCGATTCTGCGTTAAATAAGCATCAATAACATGAGTTTGCTTCACAAATAAACGAGATAGGTATCGACCGAATTAAGTGTTCAGATGGTCTTTTTGGAATCATTTTTAACAAATTTTTTCCGATCGAAAATCGACATGTAATAGCTTTGAATTATACATCAATTGAAAGAGCAGCTTAAGATCTATGAATTGGCGAAATTTCAGATCGGTATGTCAAATAGTTACTTACGAATATCGGTCAAAAAAAACAAAAATTTAAAATTTTTTAACGTTTTTGTCGGAATTTTTTTTCCCAAAAAATCGACCATTAAATTTGTGATTTCTGAATGCAATTTCTAAGCAATAAAGCGCGAGTAAAATAATGATAAAGACCGCATCTTTCTATTTGTTCAGTTTCAGAGATATATAAATATTTCGGAACTCCAAATTTACTATCCGAAATTTTAATCGTTTCTAATTCAGTTATTTTTGGGCTATGTTAAGGATAGCATATGTTTTGGATTCTGCCTACAATTCTACGTATAATCATTTGAATTTGCTCTGGAAATAATCGAGATATCGACCGAAATAAATTTATATATGTACAGGTCGTTCCAGAACTCGAGCCTCACAGAGCAAGGGAGGGTGCCGACAGCAATACAAATGGTACATTAAACAAAAATTGTTTAATAGTTTAATGCGAGATTGGCTACGGTTTTTTGTCTTATCTCGATTATTTTTTGAGTTAAAAAATTTTAGTTTCAAAATTTTGGTTCTAAATTGTTGCCTCCATTAGCCCTTTCTCTGTGGGGCGCGAGTTCTGGGACACCTGTATATAGAGTTATTCAAAGTATTTTCGGAGACATAAAGGTTCAAAAGTAGAAAAATAAGTATTAACCATAAATTGAAAAAAAATTAATTCGGGATTTGCGAGAAATACGTTGGCGCAAACCGCATATTTTTATTTGTGGTATGGTTCTGGAGATTCTCTGGAAAATATTATTGAGGCATAAATTATGCCGTAAACAAAGCCCAATTCAGATGCTAATCCATTATGTCAATCATGATTTTATTGATAAATAAATAATATTCATGAACCAGGAATAATTTCCAAATCAAAACAGTCTTCCGGCCAAAACAAAGCCTCAGTCATTTCAAATATAGCAATTTATCACAAACAATGCAAAAAGACGACTGTTTTTCCAACTATAATTGTTGTCCGGTATGTGTGTACGTATGTGTACATTTTACATATGTTTACGGAATTTGCCGGCAGTCGCATAATTTACGTTATCTTGAAATTTCGCATGCAACTTCGCGTTCGATAAAATACTTCCGATTGCTTTATCGCGACAAATTTTTCTTCGCTGTTATCGAAGCGACCGTGTTGTTACAATGTTGTCCTATTGATATTCAAGAAAATTTTGAAATAATCCATTAAGATTCTCATTGTCACGACCCAAATCAGAGATGTTAACGACACGAGCCTCATCCCAATCACCTGGCAGTGAAATTTTTTTCAGCATCCTGTATGTCAATACCATACGGTTTTTTCTTCGAAATCATTTCATAATTCCGCGGTTAGATAATTCCTCATGTCGCAACGTATTCAAATAATTATGCACTTTGTTGCACTTTCCGGAAAACGGAAAAAGCAAGCGATTGTCGCATCCCTGTCGATTGTCGATTGCGATTTCACCTCCCATAAACGCCTTTCTGTATCAAGGCGAACGACTTGCACATACACACCCTACAAAGGTTGATAATGACGAAAACCAAGCCGTAAAATATGCAGCGACAAGCTAATATGAAATTAAATTAACTCGCATACGCGTAATTAAAACGAGAAATGCAGCAACAACTGATCGGATTTTTGCGATGCAGAATGGGCAAATGGATATTATGAATGCATAAGTTGATTTCACTTTAATGGCGGCGTTTATACGGTAATCAAACGCAACTGGAACCGTTCTTGCAGCATGCGATTAGGGAAAAGTTTCTTTCTCCGATATTGACTAAAATGTTTCAACATTCTGAAAGGCTTTCGTTTCGACATGCATTGTGCATTCTCGACGTGTTTTCATTCCACGAATATCCAAATTCACAGACATATTATATGATAATATGGAGCGACATTTCGTAACAATGCTCATGTTTTATTTTGATTATTAAATTCTATACACTTCTGAGTCAAGACTTTGCCGCCGTTTCCATTTTACTACAAATTATTATTTTTGCAATAATTTATTATTATCTTCAAGTATGCAGATAACGCGGAACTTATATTCTCGTGACTGCCGAATTTCAATGAGGGATTACAACATCTCGTATAAAAAATCACAACAAACGTCACAATTTGGGTCCATCATGGACTAAATTATGTTTTTCGTAGATGAAACCGATTATAGCACTTGAACCGTATCAAGAAAAAATTATTGATTTGTTTGTGTCATTGTGATAAGCGATATATTTTAAAAATTATCTCTGTAGTTATAACCTTAGTTGCCCTTCCAGATAGCTACAACAAACAAGCAATTGAGCTATATTTGTTCTTATCTCTCCATCGAAGTGGTCTGTTCGGTTCAAATTCTAGTGGAAACTCAAATTTTTGAGCGTCGAGATGGCAGCACCGTCGTTATTACCCGGCGTCGCCGCTAGATGTCAATTTACCATCACAGCCTTGATTAATAAGTTACTCGGTCACCTAACAACCTGCTTCATAATAATAGCACTTCAAGAACGTTTGAATAAAAACAGTTTTCGCTACATCTTGCAGAGCTTGAAGCAGTTTTTCGTGACGTCACGTGATCACGCTGGCCTTGGCCTTTAAAATCCGTCCATATTTTCGAATGGTTCTTCTCGCAGATTCGCTTTCATAAACAACTTGATGACGTTGTGGGATTCGTTTAGCGTCAACACGGTTTTTTCTCGCGTGCGAATTTTCTCGCAGGAAATTCCGTTTAGTTTTTCTAACACTGTTTGTAAACTTGGCGTAATGTGAAACGAAAAGAGAGAACCGGCGTCTTCTAATAACAAAGTTGCCGTTACGTACTGGTTACTGTTCCGTTTCTCTTTCAAAAGTGTATATGAAATACTATTTGCCTCGGTAATTTTGTGGGGAATGGCGCAATGTGTCGCACAGATTGATTTACAAGGAAGTGAAATGTCCCGCAGACAAATGAACTTTAAAATTTAGTGAAGTAGTTTTGTATGTTTAGTAAGCTTTTATGTAATGTGGAGGAGTTGGCTAATCCGCAGGGAAAAGCGACACATTTCCTTCAACGGTTTTCCACTTGATACGGAGCCGGCATGACTTTGAAAGTTTCTCTTGCTTATCAATAAACATACAATTTCGTTTACTGATAGAGACAAAGTCTTCCATTCTAAAAATCGCTGAATAATAGGAACTTGGTAAAAAATCGCCAAACCCGCTACTCATTACGAAATAATATAATTACGCATAAACAATATTGGCGGAGTACGTAGGTATTAACTGCACGGTTAACCGTCACGCTTGGAAGAAGATGTCCTAGTCCTCTCTATGTAAGAACTAACCTTAACCTGGCATTTAATTTTTACACTTTTACATTCTCAAGCATTAACGACAAACCCTCTATTTCGAAACGTCAAAAGCCTAAAATCTGGCGCTTTCCCGAAGAAAGTAATTAAACCAGTAAAAGCGAATTGGTTGGCTTGTGAAGTAAAAGTGAACGAAAGCCGTACATTTTTC
This sequence comes from Gnatocerus cornutus, assembly GCA_029298725.1. Lineage (NCBI taxonomy): Eukaryota > Metazoa > Arthropoda > Insecta > Coleoptera > Tenebrionidae > Gnatocerus > Gnatocerus cornutus. The sequence continues at coordinate 9,511,815 of CM055516.1, forward strand.
AACCGATTCGGTTCTTGGTAATAAAACTACCTAAACTAATTATTTCATTTTATTTATAATCGTTAATGGGTTTGTTTACTATTTAAAAGATCAAAAGGTCGAATTTACGGAGAGTGATTGCAATAAATGCAGAAAATTTTAAAGAAGAGAAGAGATCAAAGATGCCGGTCCCTAATGATCTCGGGTTATTCAAATTACGTCAATTCGGACCATTTCAATAGATGGAATCGATTTTTTTGCATTCTTGCAGAATCATTTCCAATTTGATGGTGTTATGCAACACACGTTCATTCCTGTTCCAGTTCCATTTGCTCATACAGTCGAACTTCCATAACTCGAAACCACAATGGGTTTGAGTTAAGAAAAGTTAAACAAAAGAAAAAATTTATTGAAGTACATATTTGCATTCAAATGTATATGACACCTCTACAGGCCTTGTATGCCCATGGCTTACATCTTTTTGATGATCTGCTTGCATTGGTATGGTATTATGGAAGAGGGTGATTACGTTCCCTGCACTCAGGCTGCAATCGCAATTCCTCATGATGATTCCTACACTGACGAAGTAAGTCTCTTTTTGCCTCGTCCAACCATTTTTTCCTCTTCTTTTTATCAGTTCCTTCTTCCAGGCAATTAGGATACTAACCAGCTTAATCTTTGTGTTCTTATTTTCTAACTGATTCCTGTTTTTTGAACAGGTCCATCCATGACTTTTCGGTTAGTTCTTCTCCTCCATTTTCCATCCTGTCTTCTAAGTCCCCCGAATATCTTTCGTAGCATTTTTCTTTCCCAAAATTCATTTTTTTCTATATTTACCTTAGTGATCCCTTAAATAGGTTCCCTGTTATCAATTTTTCTTTCTTCTTCTGCTTTACTTGTTATTATTGCTCCTAGGTACGCAAATTCACCTACTTTTTCAATATTGTATTCTTTCTTTTCCGTTTTTAGTTTGATGTAATTCTTTTTCTCTAAAGCGCTTGTCCCCATTTCATTTATTCAGAGTTCAGTTCGTTCATCTTTAATCCATTTTTTGCTGCTTTTTGTTCGAATTTCTTGAAGTCTAGTTCTTTCCTTGATCTTGTAAGAATGACCAAGTTATCTATGCATTGTTGTCTGCAATGATAAATTAATCCAGTCATAGGTATTTTACTTTCTGTTATGATTGTTTCCAACACGAAGTTATAGAGATCTGTTAAGAGGGAGTCACCTTATCTTACTTGTTTTTTTATTGTGAAATCTTGTGAGAATCTTCCTTCTATCATTACTTTACTTCCTGTGTCCTTTAGTGTCATTTTCACGAGTCGAATTCCTAGTTTCTTTAGCGCTTCATACAATTTTTCGCTGATAATAATCGAATCGTATGCTTGCCAGAAATCAATGATGAAGATGTGCAAACTCAGGTTTTGTTCATAGGAATTATTCTGGATGGCCTTCAGGGTAAATATTTGGACTGTTGTTGATCTTCCTGCCCTGTAGCCTCGTTGGTATTCTCCCATTATTTGTCTTCTCAATGTGCTTCTCCTGATTTTTGTCAGTATTATGTTTGCTACATCTACTAGGGCAACACCTCTGCAATATTGGCACTGGGTCTTGTCTCCCTTTTTTAATATTGGCCATTTCAAGATTTATAAGTATAGCCAGTAAGTATGTAGTATGTTTTTCAATTGTAAAAAAAAGTGTCAATCTTTTAAACGCATTTTTAATTTGCAAATGCGACGACTTTGTTACTTCTGCAGACTCCAGGTCTTCGTTATCATTTCAAGTATGAGGACTGACTTCCTGGACATGCATTAAAATTAGCATGCGAAAAAATTTGCGCTAAACGCAAGACGATAAAGAACCCTCTCACCATCTGAGAGGGTGTCGTCAACTTCCAAGCAGCGCTATGAGACCGCTTGATTTTTTTATCTGGAAGAGCCTTCTTCATGGTAGTCGATGGCGAGTCGGACGATTGGGTTTGGGTTTTCTTGGGCTTTTCTGATGGACCGCAGCGCGATTTCATTTAAAAACTTCTGCTTCCCGATGGAGTTGGGTCTTTCTGACGTACACGTGTGTCAACAGTCTGGAGGAGGAAACAGTTTTGAAAGACGACCAACCTTTGCATGTTAGCTTCGACTGACTTTAGAAGTTCCAGGAAAGTATGAACCACAATATCCACTATTTACTTTTGAGAAAATTTTCGGGTTATTGAAGTTTACACATCGTATGTTAGTAGAATTTAATTCGATTTATAGAAATTTTCGACTTAGAGAGGAAATATCACATATAAATTTTAAGGGAACCGCAAGAGAATAAAATAAATTTTGAGTAGAAAAAATTGGGTAATAGAAGTTCGACTGTATTACTCAGAATTCGTTGTCAAACTGCCGTTTGAGCGTTTTACAACGTTTTACACTTCAACAAACCTGATAACTTTTTAGGTCGCGTTTGGTCATAAACACGTGTTGTAAAAATGAGTCATTTTTACACCGATGCGTTTCGGTTTTCGCTTATATTTAATTACTTGAAGATTTCCTTTAACAATTGTGGGAACGCATAGATTTTCTTCGAGATTATTGGTGAGATGATGGGAAAATCCAACCCAAATTCACATCCGTGTAATGACAAAAATTAAATAAGTGGGATGACCTTTGTTGTAGTGATTTTATTAGATTAAACGAAGGAACGGTGATAAAAACGATTGGTTGAGCGGAGGTTGGAAATATTTTTGTCAACAGTCCTAAATGAGTTTCGTTGGTGATTTTAACTTTTATGTTAATATTAATGAATATGGATGAGTCGATAGAACTGCATGTTTTAGCGCTCCCATTCTAAACAACACTTCTGAGTCAGTTTTTTAAACCGAATTTTGAAGCTGTAAACCTCGAAATTCGAGAATTACATTGCAGATATTGTTATCAACGATCAAACTTCTTTTTTTAAGTTGTTGTGTTTGATTAATGAAAAAAAAACAGAAATTTATAGTTTAATCTTTCTTTGGTTCCTTGATCGATGAGTTCGAAGATAAAATCTGTAGTTCTTTAAACTTTGAAAGAACAATAAACTTTCATTGTTCTCAAGTCAAATCAATGATAACGAAATGAGAATCATTTTTGAAAATTTACGATAATTACAGTCCAGTTCTTCACTCTTGTTATGATTTTATGATTAGGTACAATAGAAACTTTTAATCTATCTAATCTATTATCAAAATTAAAAATCATTGGCTAGTTGCTAGATTGTCTGTCTCTAATCCACAGCTTCCACGTGTCTATTTCGGTACTTTTAGTACATAGTACATAGTAACGCTTATTTCAAGTTTTTTGAGTGCTGAGACTTAGATTTCTCTAATATGGACCCCCAAATTGCTAAATTAATCAAATTTTTAATAACAAAAACAACAAATGGTGGTAATTACGTGTTCACATTTTCCCATCTTTATCAGCAACGATAGTAAGCCATTCGCGCGTCATTATACTAAAAATATAACACTCCTTCTGAAACCACGCATGGTCGCTCTGCTGGTTCATGTTCCAAACCAATTAATCACCTCCTTGTCCAAACGCAAAGGACGAAGGATAAATCCCGGTCCTATCAAGTGAAAGTCTAATTTTTTCAAGATGTGTTTTAACCTTGACTTGACTGGTTCTTGTGCCTCCAGCTGGTTTTTAATTGTAGCCGGATTTGTAGTAATAAATTTTCCTTTTTTTCTAGAATCGAGACGATAAATTTTCATTAAATTTTGGAAAATTCCGGAAATTTCTTATCATGCTGAAATGACCTTTCCCATGGCGATAAGGGTTTTGAGAAAAACGCTTTAATTAGACAGCCCCCCAGGACCTCACTATCGACAATAACAGGAAAAAATATCACAGGTCACGGTGGTTATCACAGAAAGTTAACTGGTTATCGGTCCATGACGTAAATGCAGCAGAAGAAGAGATAAACATCGTTTGGTAATTTTTTTTCATTCGGTGGTTGAAAAAGCCGTTTTATAATCTCCTCGTGGGCCTTTAACCACTACCCACCCTCATAAAAAAGATTTCTGGAAGATAAATTCGGCCCCTTGTCAAACCTAAACATTATTATACAGCCACAAGTGTGCAAAAAGCAGTTTCGAGGACTAGACGTGTTGGAATAACACAGACTTGTTGGAGTTTCTCTACCAAAACTCACTTCTACTAACTAAATGTATCTACAAGTGCCTAGAGTTGAACGTCTGAAGACTTTCCTTCAAGGTATTCACTTGCAGACAGTATTCACTTGGACTAGCAGGAACATAAATTGTGGGGTGAAACTTGGCTGCAAGCACGGTTTACACCGCACAATTTACCCAAAAGTTGCCGATCTTGACCATTTTCGAAGATGCGCCATTTGTGGGCTTTAAATGTTATCGTTTAATCGGTAATGAGTGACAAATTGCTCTTAAAGTGATAACAATTATTAGGACAAACAAATTCATTTAACGCCGGAGTAACAATGTTATCGTATATTATAAAATAATGTTTTCTTCATTATCTCAATTATCAATTCATCATCGCGAAAAAACGCTTTCAGGAGATTATGGGGCACTTTGTTATTTATGGCGAGGGATTTTGAAAAAAAACAGTTATGCGTTATATTCTTTAAACTTTCTGCAGGAACGTCGTTTCTGAGCAAATTGTGAATTCTTTGTTTGAATTTCGAATGAATTGGTTCAAAAAAATTTTGACCACCTTCAGGACTCTTCTTCTCCTGACGGAATTGTTACAATGACTGTGCAATGTACCTTCATTTATGTTGTTCTAGTGCGTTTATTTACAGTCAAAATTAGTAAACAACAATCCTGCAAATCTCCAAAGATGGATCACTATCAATGTTTTTAATTCCTATTTATAGCAGTGTTATCACCGTTTTTATCCTGTTCCGCCAAGTCAGTAATTCAAAGTTGCTTTTATTTATCCTGACGTGTTATAAATAAAATCGCATTTTGTACAGCGTGAACTTGGCGTCGCAAACTGACGCGGCAACATCGCCCGACTGATTGAAGGCATGGTCGGCAACAAGTGGCAACGGAGACTCCAACCACGCATCTTTAACGCATATGAGCAAGAAGAAAAAAAACAACGTGAAATGCAGTAACTGGAGGAAATTAGCTGACAGGACAAGGGCTGGAAGGTCGTGGAGTGTCGAAAAGCAACCACGCCGCTGTGGAAAAATGCATGCAAAGTGCTTCATCATCGCCTTATCATGTTTGCAAGTTGATACGATGAAGTAAAAAGTGGTCGGAATAAGCATTTTCCGGAAATTTACCACCGTAATAGGACCACTTGTTTACATCGCGATGTCCTGAGATTGGCGGGGACGTCCTCGGAGTCACAAGACATAAATTACCGACAATTCTTTATAACACTGTTATATATACCCATAAATTTTACAGTTTACTGATTTCCTTATTGCGATACGAGGTGGATTTTTGCGAGTGAAAATGTATGCCTAGAGTGAAGAAATTCCGTGCCGCATGAATGGACTCTTTGGTTTTCAAAAAGAGCGATTTTTAACAGTTTTTCCTCTAATCACATTATATAAGGATAATGAATTTAGATTCAAACAGCCGAAAGTGACAGATACCAGCTGTTACCGGGAAATTCTCATTTCTTTTAATTTATTGAAGATATTATGCAAATGTGTGGAGTTACAAATGTCACCGCAGAGTGGTGATAATATTAAATTCCAGATATACTAATGTTATAAATCAAGCTTTGTATTAATAATTAACTTGGGGTTAATTTCTAAACATAATAAATGGCGATATTTCTGGTTCACACTAATGACGAACGGAAACTGAAACTCGAAAAATATTTTCGAGTGATAACCTAAATCTGAGATAAAATTTGAGACTTCTAGGTGGCTCAAAAGCTTGTTACATAATAATATAGGTCAAAATTAAAATAAATGTCAGGGAGTTTGGCGTTTTTCAAAAAGATTAAAAGGCCATGATTTGAATTTACCTTGGTCTTTTACACTTTCATTCTTAAAGGTTTTCCATCGAATATTGCAAGAATCTGTCCCGGATGCGATATCTTCTGGCCACATTCGGAAATTCTCCAAAGTGGACCCCAAATTTATGATGATTGGGTTTAAATTAATCGAAATATTGGCAAGGACCTGTTTTGGAGATAAACATCTGTGCAGGATAATTAATTAATGTCATTATAAAATAAAATTTTCCATCCAAACGATGAACTTGAAAATATCGCTTTCCCACTTCCTACTATAAAATTTAAAACCGTACTCTCAGGAGAATTTCTAATTTCCACTTTGCCATTTCTTATTTATTGCACCATTGTTCTCATATTGGCCACAGGACTAGGCGCCAGAGTTCTGTACCCTAGGTCTGCAAGGATTGAGTCTGGAGCGGTTAACTGTAAATTTGTCGGAAATGTGCCAGCCCGAAAATACCGAAATTACACTTAAATTGTATTCATTATCTTAAATACATACTTAGTAGGATAATTTTCAAACAAATCCGGAAACAAAAGGAGAACAGATGCAAAGTAAAAATAGAAATTTAACGTGTATGATTGTCGGAATTATACCTCCACAGCAATCTATTTAATGACAATACAGGCGATCAAAGCCTAGTGCTCCAGTGTAAACTTGACCGGTCACGTTTTGCTGACTGGCAGCTCCAGGTAAATGGAAAAGTGTTGAGGGACCAAGATTTTTTAACTGGTTTTAAAGCCATTCAGAAAATTTAATATTGTTGGATTTTTAGCATCCAAAGTTACAAGGTTAGAAATATTAAAAAGATAGTTGACGCATTAATTATTGCGTGGTGTAGTAATGAAACTATAAATGATAGTTTGTATTACTAATTGTGTAATACCTGAACGTCCGTCTTTATGTGTAGAAATTTTGCAACTGTCCGAAGCCCACACAGTTTAACTTCCAGTGTCAAGTGTATTTAATTTGCAGGCATTTAGTAACACAAAAAACTGATAAAATGTATTTCTAGACCGTGTCAATATTGAATGTATTACTAAATAGTTTGATCTTTAAACAGACACATTGGATAAGCGTACGACATTGAAAATGCTCAGTTATATTCCAGCTAGTCGTGCAATTTTTATCAACTCTTCACACAATAATTATGCCCGTGGGACGATTTGATTTATGCTCCGCTGCAATTGTTCAAAAATCATGACGAAAATCTCATAAACAACATTCCTGTATCGTTGATCAAACAATCGCCATAATTTCACGTATGTAAATAATGGTTAGTGAACTCGTACTAATCACGTGCAAAGTTTGCACATTAATTAGGATCCACCTCAACTTTATTTCAAGCGACGAGTGCCTATTAGCCGGTGATAATTATATCAAACAAACCATGTGACATTGGTATAAATATGTGTACATTCATTATCCATAAAGGACGTTTGCCTTTCCAAACAATGCATATAAAAATCTGGATGAGAAAAAAGATCATTGTTCTTTCCTCTCACGACCTCTCTCCTTCCAAAATTCGGGATTCGGCCAAGGTTGGGCGTTAATGGTCCATTTACTGCAATTACTGTTATTACTGTTTGAAATCTCGTTCTATTGGTCACAGGCTGTTAATTCATTGTAGCAAAAATTGGTCGCACGAGCATAATTAACGTTTTCGTACTATTCGTGCGTTGGAATAAACAACGTAGTATTTTTTTATTTTTCATTACGTCGGCAAATACAGTCGGTTTAGAATTCGTATATAAACAACTAGGCCAGAAAATCCTCGCGTGTTGCTGTTTTCTTGTTGCATGAGTGATTACATGGCCAAGGCCGCTGTAGGTTCGCTGCGGATGGTACCCGAGATAACCATTTCACCCAGATTCGAGCAGGTATATTCTATACCTAGAAAAGAGGAGCTTCGAGTTCCCCGAAATCAACTCTTTAATTTACAAGTTCACAATAAACACAACTAAAATAGACCGAGTTCAGATTTTTTACAACCGGGCGTGTTATCACAAATCCTGGTTTATTATTTTGGTTTTAGAGATAACTCTGAAATTAATTTATTATTATACACGGCCATGTTGTCAAAAATAATTTCCTCTGATATTGTTTATCATGTTTTGTTGGTCTACTAATTTTGTTACTCGGCGTTGATCACGTCCGCCGCTTTATCTCTTTTCAAATACAGTAAACAATAGTCGGAGTTCGTAGTTTAAATCGTATGGTTAATCACAGCGAAAACAAACCAATTACTTTGAAAATTGCGAAAAATGATAACCTAATTATTCGAGTGCAGAGGAAAAAAAACACTTGAAATTCGGGAGGATTTGTTGGAGAAACGTCTTGTTTGTTTTGTTTGTTTGAGATAAAGGAGTCAGCAGACGCTGGTGCATTGGCCGATAGGAGGAGGTATCTTATTGGTCGATCTTAAACCCAATGATTGCGGCGTCGCGACGCCGACACACCCGACGCGTGCTTCAAGATGGCGCGAAAAGGAATGAAACCTGATTATCTATTACATTTGATTACATATTACAAGGCTTGAATTTCTTGACTCATCTGAATTAAATATTCTTTAATAAACAACAGATAAGTGATAATTGATAAGAGAAGCTATGTTGAGTCACAGTCACCTACGTATGGGTGCCATAATTGATTTTAATTCGCATTCTGGGAACAATGTTTTGTTTACCTCTCAAAAACTTATTTACTGAATACGGATATATTTAAAACTTCTGAGAATTTGTGTAATTTTATCACGTTCATGTAACTACATGACCAAAATGTGACTGTAAATTAAAGCTCCAATGATTTTTATTTCAAAATCGCGCAAAATTGACATTAAAATTGACAAGAAAAAATGAATGTACCGGAAATGATATACAACAACATTTACTTGAATGCATTAAACCATTGTCTGAATGTTTATTCATCGAGTTTTTCTGTACCGACTATTTATAACATGCGTGGAAATAAAAAACATTTCATGACGGAGACTACACAAAGTGTAAAGGCGAGAAACCACAAATTAAAAGTTTTATTGCTCGTGCACAATGTTGTTATAAATATTTTCAGAACCGAAAAATCTGGAACATAATATACAATAATAACAATAACAAATTCTGTTTTGGCAAAGATTTTGATAACCATAGATGACATAATTATTCTGTTATCCAACAAAGCAGTGCACTATAATTTAAACAGATTTTGACCAGTTGGGTCGGTTGGCAAAAACGATTACTAAGAATAAAAGATTGATAGATTCCCTTCCAAGCGGGCAACCGTTTTCACAGAATTTAAAGGGAACAAACAGGTGTGGTAGATGAAATATGGCTTCTACCAGTTGGACAAAGGATATTTTGATTAGATGTTACGTCGAGTTGTGTAGACAAAAAGCGATAATTTTAGAATGTGGTTCCAGAAAACGAGTGCAATTTGTATTTGTTTAACGATAAGAGTTAAATCCATCCATTGTCGCCACGTAGCTTTAGGTTGTTTTTGATGGTCATAGTTGCGAAATATTTTTATTGCTGCTCTGGTTGGCGAAGAAGGAATTTAATTTTTATACCTTTATAAGCAACATTATTAGCTCTTAATTGTGTAGACCCATTAAAAATTGAACCAAATTTATCACGTTCGTAACAGCAAAGCAGTCATTCGTGCGCAGACCTTTTGTGCCTAGGTAAGAATGACTCACCCTGTATTTAATTGCGTGCAGTTTCTTCTTTTGAGCTCTTTTTGTACAGATTTAAGTTGGTTCTTCTTGGTGAAGCATTAATTATTTCCAAGCTCTTGACCTATTAATGTCGCTGTCGATCGTTCATCAACAGTCAATAATTTAATCGATTGTAATTAATCACCACTTATTTATTTTTCTTTAAATGGATTTTAAATAACAATTATAACTCTGTTTTCTTCATTTGGTTGGTTTTTAACCAATTGGAGAGTGGCAGTTTCCAAAAAAATCGTCTAAAAGCGCCTACATTCACATCATCCATGTAATTTTACGTCAAAGAACACATCTCACGTCCACATCATTAATCCTTCTAATATCAGCTCTTGCATATCTACACCTTATTAGACCTGAGGGCGTTTTGATTAAGGTCACAGTGGGTAAAATCATCATTATCTTCTAATTACCGCTTTCTCATTGTCCACATTATTTCAGTTAAAAACCGCGTAAGAGGGAAATTTTCAAAACGGGTTTGTGATTGATCTTGGCCTTGTGCAAAATTCAGCAGAATCCTGAAAGATCGATAGCCAACGAAGTAGTTTGAAATCCATTATATTTGTCACGGATGTACTACCTTGTCTAGCAAGTTCGTGACGGAGGTGTTATGCAAATCTGTTTTTCCCGAGCGAGGAGGGATGCAAGATTAATGATTTAATTAATTGTGCACTTGGGAATATACAATTAACGCGACGATTAAATTAAAATTGGCATTTTGAAGGGGGAACTGGAAAAACCTGCGTACCTGAAAATGATAAAAAATTAACACACGTTTTATTTATGAATTTCGCGGTATTGGGCTGGATGGCTTATATAAGCGCATTTATAAAAAGCTCTTTAATTAAACATAATTGTGGCGGAGCCACTATGGGTGACCTCCACGCACGAAGAAAACAACACCATGAATATATTACTTAACAATAATGGCTATGTAAATAATGTACTTTTTTTCGAATTCGTCAATAGCTTGTGAAAGGCACCAGTGATTCACGGTTTTAGAAAGGTTGTAGGGAAGGTTATGGCACATCGTAGGCTTTTCAGGTGTTATCTCCGCATTAAGATGTATTAGTGACAAGTGATAACAGCGCAATTAATACAGAGATAACGTGAAAAATCTTCCAGGACCAAAGTTCAATAAACTGTAAGCTCACGTGGTTCTGGGGGAAGATTGTCCAAATCGGTGCACTTTTCGGTGTTGAAGGTTACAACAATTAATACCGCATTAGTTACGAAGTGTACTCCTTTCTTTTCCAATCGCTGGTATTTGTACATCCTCAAGAGAGCAATATCAATTTGTAGCTCTTTCACCTCGTGATTTTTGAAAAACAAATTTTTCTATGAGACATGCACGCAGCTGTATAAACACGAAAAAAATTCGCGAATACATAAACAATAAACCCGTCCGGTTCTCCACAACAACAGGTAGATCAGGGCTTCTAAATCAAGTGGTCCCGTTCTCCTTGATGGCGCGGAAGTTCTTCTTCAAGAGCAACCTCGTCGCCATCGTCCTTGAATCGGTTGTTTGCGAGTTTTTGGCGTATTTGCGCAAACCACCAATCCAAATATTTATCGAACTATATTTAGACAAATAAATGGAATTATTATGTGCACGTCGATTACAACTCGGTTTAAAAGAGGACGATAAACAAGCATCGGTTGTCTTCGACGACCTCGCGATCCTTGCCCCTTCGAGGGAGAAGATAAGAGGAAATTTCTCGAAGGGAAAAAGCAGTCGAGGCAACGATTTTGAAATTTTACTTCGAGGTTGACTAATGGAGCGGAATATCTAATTAAAGCTTTCTAACCTTAATGGCACAATTTTCATATTAATTAAATGCGGTCGGAGTCAAAATACGGTGATTTCTTGACAAAATGCCACTGAACATGACAGCCTTTACCACTTCGGGCAGAAAACCACGCGTCCACGCGATGACCCCGTTTGGATCGTTTCTAAATTTTTACAATGTTCCGCAATGGGTTTTCGTAATTTCAATTTGCATGCGTGCAGGCCGCTGATGATTATGTCTGCGGTTTTTAGGATTCGGAGAACGATAAAGCCTGAGGAGAAATATGTTTATTTTTATTACCAAAATGTCAAGTCTCCGCATTTTTATGTGGGAACACCACAAAGCGTTGGAAAAGAGTAATTAAAAACTAAATTAAAAATCTAGGGCCGGAGATCATAATTTATGTGCCAGAAATAAAAAAAGAATTGATGGATGATGGAAAATGGTTAATTTTCATTGTTTGGCACGTTTCAGATGGACTCAAAAACAGCTCTTGACTTGTTTTTATTGAGATTGTAATCTGTTTGTCTTTTTATGTTACACTTATCTTACTTTTTATGTTGTTTCTGTATTTATCTAGAGATTTTAGGCTCTAGGAAAAACTGATATTTGGTTTATAAATAGCATCCATTGTTCGTTAATTTCATTGTTCTAGTTGCTTCTTTATGACACACCGTCATTATCATTATCACCATGTTAATTCAACTCATTCTACACACGTATAATAATAAAAAGTGTCAATTAGCTACACTTTTGTTTTGACAAAGAAACACACTTCTTCCGTGAGGTGCAGCGTAAAAAAATCAATTTAGACAACCGAAGAATCAAAAAGAAGAAGTAGTCTGTGGGATCTAGAAGATCAGAAGATTTTTTCAAAAATATTAGTTAAATTGTTTAAGTTCTGGGAATCGTAAAAGAGCTTGAAACTTGAAAAGAATAGACCTCTGAAGTCAGAGGGAATTTAATTATGATTCTACATATTTTTATTTTCTATCTATTAATAAATAATTCAACGATTACCATGTTGGCAAGCATGAATTAACTCCATTTCTGCAGAACCGGACTTTGAATAAAAGCGAAGAAAAAAGCTTTCATTGGCGCGCAATTTTTCAATAAAACATAATAACACTGTCTTGTGGTTAGTGACGTGTCTTCACGATAACTCTGCAAACACAGTGACGCGTCGACAATGCGGGTAGTGTTGCAACATATTTGAAGAAATATGACAAGGAGTCGATATATTTTAATAACAGGTTGGATTTCCGCGCAATTACTGCTAATTTCAAGCAGCAATGTCAAGATTTTTGATGTAATATTAGAGGGAAGTTGTCTAGATGGTATCAGCGACACTGTGTGAAATGGTAGCATTTGGGCAACTTCCCCCTAATTTTCTTCCGAGTAATTGTGTCGGTAACATCTCACCTGATGCTATCTTAATATTGCGTTTTGACGCAAATCACAGTTTGATAATTACTATAATCGCAGTAGCAACGGCTTCCTTATGGTTTACTGCCGGGTTCGCCAAGAGAAAGCCTTCCTTATGCTGTCACATTTGCAACCGGTCCCAAATATCAAAAGGATTTGTACCACGCACGCTCTTGAACCATGCAGGAAATGTTGGTCGTCGTCAACCTCCACGTTTTCCGGTACCCATGAGGTGCCCATCTTGCATGGAAGGCCACCCCATGGTTCAAAATCTCGAATGGAAAACAGTGACGCATTTTTTCATTGAAATTTTCACTCTTAAGGCCGGAGAGCATAAAGGTGAGATTTGTACGGTTCATGCACTGTAAACAAATTCTGCGTTCACTTTCCCTATTCAACTTTCTTCCGTTCGAAAGTGGAACAATTATAATATATGTTCAGCGCGCGGAGATTATAGAAAATGTTATTTAAAGAATTTTTCGGTGGCTAAAACGCTCGAATTATATAAATGAGAGAAATTTTTCGATCGACAGCGATTGTTGTTTTAATCAAATTTTATAATGGCATTGTTTCATATTCATTGTTTTGTCTTACACCGGATAGGGAATTAGCAATTCCAATAAAATGAATAAGAAATGTGTTTTGAAAACCGGCGAGAATTTCGTTTGAGCCGTTTTGCCCACCTCAACAAAAATTTAAAATCGATGTTTAGCAGTCAGCAGAAGTTAATCAACGCTTGCACATTCACCCACGACGTCCAAGTTTACGGATGATTCACTTATCGTATTGGTAATTGACGTGAAAGTATTATGGTGGAAGCAAAACCTTTCGCGTCAATAATGAATTTCGATTGTGAAATTCACTTCTTCTCCACTTTTTTGGCAAATTCCGTGAAACTGCAGAATTAATGGCATTACACGATATGTTAGTAATAAATGACGAAATCGTAGATGTTTGGTAAATAAAACAGTCGATTTCGCAATGTGGAGGCAAGTCCTTGTGCTGTTGTTTTAAGGCCTTATCTGCACTATAAACGGAACCGAGAAGGTCTGCTTCAACTGATTAGAAACTAGGCGAACCACATTACACTGAAAAAATGACAAAGGTGCATTGACATCGCGTTATCAACTCTGTCGGCTGGGCGATAGAATGCATTTTCGAATCCAAGCCGGAATATGTAATTACATGTAATAACAATAACTAATTTGCCGTTTTCATACATTTACATAAAATGTGAAACAGGCGATTAAATTTCATTTTTTGACGTTCAAAAACAAACCATTTTCTGTTCCTAGAATTTTTTAATTGCTTCTAGCTGATCACGATCGCTACTAGCAATTTTGTTTTATGTTGTCAACTGTGTATGCATTATAATTAGTAAGGATTTCTATGAAGTTGACAGAATGTTCGTACATTTCTTGCTTCTTATTGCAGAATAATTGTTCATTTCCTCAACAGCTTCATGAATTTCTCTTAGCATCGAGAAATAAATTTTAGTTTTTGTTTTTACATTAACCTGATTAGACTAGTAAGGGAAACGCACCACTAATTAATTTTGGAAGAGACATTTGAATTGATAGCCTTTCAACGGATTTAAATTTCTTTCATTCTCCTTCATTTCCATTTATTCTTTTTGTTGTCATTGTGTGTTCACAAATAAAGACAAATTCTTCTCATGCTTTGTTCGAGCTCCTCTTTCACTTCACTATGTCAGTACGGCGTCGATGGTGAGCGGTCAAAGGTAAAATTAGACGGAAGAAAAAGATCAAGCTCCACATTGCTATAAAAACCTCTCAGTTCTGCAAACTATTCATGTTTCATTAATCTTGTTAACGAGGTGCTGTCTAGTAGAGGAGGCTCACGCTTTGATCTTGCCTGTTTCCTCCAACTTTCGTTTGAAATTTTTCTGAATTTTGCCACGGCAGAAAAAATCTTGTGCAATTACAGTTGGAGAAAAACTAAGGCCAACGATTAATAGAGGTGGCGATTACCCAACTCGAGTGAAGGTGCTTCGAAATTATGAATGAAGGCTCGTAATTAGCTCTTAGATAGTTATTACAGTTTGATAGCTGGTGAGGTGCTTCCTATTAACTAGGTCAGGAACTATCCTTCAGCAAACACGCCTCCAGTTTCGTGAAAACTCGGACTTTTTCCACAATAAAATAAATAAAGTTACGAAAGTCTCTCGTTCGTTGAACTCGGGGGAAAATGGTGTAAATTTCACTCGCGCATCTGCAGCCCTAAAGGCCACAGTTGACGTGTGGTGTGCCTTTGACAGATTATTTCCTATAGATTGTTTTGTCTGTATAACATTGGTCCTGGTCGTTGGCCTGTGGTTATCGAGGCCGCACGCAACACAGTGTTGAACGACCAAAGTAGTGAGTGTTATGTTGACAAGTGTAGGCTTCAGCAACACCTCACTTGGCCAACTGTCTCCTCGGTCATTCAGATGAGCGTTTTACCAATTGAATTTTGAAATAGCACATGTTTATTAACCAGGTGTATATGAATTCTTACGCATTTCAAATGATTCAAGGGAATTTTAATACGGCTCAGATGCGGCGCTCGCTGGGAAAAGTCGAGACATTTTCCATGGCGATAGAATTTCACACTGCACAGTCGTTGAACAGCCGAAAATAAGTATGAAGTCGAACCGGTCAAGGTTCTTGGCACTTTTGACCAATCTGGTCAATTGATGCTTTTTTCCTAAACGTGACAAAAACTGCCATCGTCAAGGTAGATGCAATTACAACCGAAGCATTTCATTTGAAAAACGAGCGTTTGCTTATTTAATGGAACCTCAAGAACTCATTTCCTCGACTTTTAAGCCTCATTTCCACGGTCCGTTCTAGAGAGAACAGAATTTGATTTACGATGGAATTTGAGTTATTGCACCATATTTTGCGGTCAGAAAATTTGCAAATCCTATTGCACCCTTGGTTTACAATCCTCTGTTCCGATTCGGGCGGACAAGCTGGTTGAAACGCCGAACCAACACACGGACTGCTACGTTTGGTGACAACTAAACAGTTTTAATTACTCCAATTCTTTTAATTTGAACACTAATTTTTTATCATAATGTTAATAAGGTAAATAACACGTATAAATGTGGATTAATTTTAATAAAGATGGCGACAAATGTAGATGAACCAATTTATTTCCTGCATTGAAATTTACAGAATCATTGTATGAAAACAAGCGGGAATGAATGCAGGTATGTACGTTTCTTATCTCTGTGAGTGGATTAACCTTTTTGAAATAACCGACAAGTCTGTATTTTTGTGGATTTGGTTATTACCTGAGGATTTGAATTTTTAATTTCGTTCTATGAATTGAATTTTTTGGATATTAGTGAAACTTAACCATACATATTCACGTAATAAGTAACTTGAAGTATAAATAAAATGAAATAAATTCATGAACATTCTGTTCTGGTTCAAACGAACGAACCATCTTGTCTGTTCGACATCGGTTCGGCGGACATTTCAACACAGAACCAAGACAGAACGCACCGGACAGTTCAACACAGAACGCACAGAATCATTGAAATTAGACGCTCCTCTAGAGAAAACTTTGCAAAAAATCAATGCATTTCAGAATTTTTTTATAATTAATCTCGTTAAATAGGATAGAAATTACTGGATTAGATTACTGGATTTCAGTTGATGATTCCTGGCATTATTTTACTGGTGGAAAAGTTATTTTAACATTAAGCTAATATTGCAATAAAATATACAAAATTATTGTATGAAAACAGGCTAGAATGAATGCAGGTAGGTAGGTTTCTTATCTCCGTAAGTGTATTTACCCTTTTGGGTAACCGACAGGTAGTATTTTAGTAGATTTGGTCCGACTCATTACCTGAAGATTTGAATTTTTAATTTCGTTCTATGAATTGAATCTAACCTACAATACAAAGTTTACTGCTTCAATTGAACGAACTATTTTGTCTGTTCGACATCGGTTCGGCGGACATTTCAACGTAGAACAAAAAATAGAACGCCCAGAATTGATGTTAAAATAACTTTTCCACCAGTAAAATAATGTCAGAAATCATCAATTTAAATTAAGATTTTATTTATTCCTACTTAACGTGAAACAAAAATTCTAAAATGCATTGTTAATTTGCAAAGTTTTCTCCAAAGGAGCGGCTAATTTCAATGATTCTGTGCGTTCTGTGTTGAACTGTCCGGTGCGTTCTGTCCTGGTTCTGCGTTGAAATGTCCGCCGAACCGATTCTGTCTTGGTTCTGTGTTGAAATGTCCCCCGAACCGATGTCGAACAGACAAGATGGTTCGTTCATTTGAACCAGAACAGAATGTTCCTGAATTTATTTCATTTTATTTATACTTCAAGTTACCTATTACTTGGATATGTCTGGTATGTTAACTTTCACTAATAACCAGAAAATTCAATTTATTGAACGAAATTAAAAATTCAAATCTTCAGGTAATAACTGATCAAATCCACAAAAATACAGACCTGTCGGTTATTTCAAAAGAGTAAATCCACTCACAGAGATAAGAAACGTACTTACCTGCATTCATTGACGCCTGTTTTCATACAATGATTCTGTAAATTTCAATGCTGGAAATAAGTACGTTCATCTAGATTTATCGCCATCTTTAAAATTAATCCACATTTATATGTAGGTATGTGTTGTTTACCTTATTAATATTATAATAAACAAATAGTGTTCAAATTAAAAGAATTGGAGTAATTAAACTTGTTGGTTATTATCAAATGTCCGTGCGGTGGTTCGGCGTTTCAACCAGCTTGTCCGCCCGAATCGGAACAGAGGATTGTAAGCCAAGGGTGCAATAGGATTTGCAAATTTTCTGACCGCAAAATATGGTGCAATAACTCAAATTCCATCGTAAATCAAATTCTGTTCTCTCTAGAACGGACCGTGGAAATGAGGCTTTCTTATTCCATGCAGAATCACATGTTGGCACTTCTGGTGTCCTGGCCTTAAGAATCTTGCTTCGTTTTAATTCACTTGGCTCTTTTTCGCAACAACTTAACATATGAATATGTAAATATCTTCGGCAAAGAAACACAAATAATTAATAAATGACGTGTTTAAAAATAAAATCAAAACTTGGATATTTCAGAATTTATGGCATAACTTAAGAAAGGTCACCTTTATCGTGTTACAAACTAGTTTTAAAAATCATCGATCGATCTTGGTTATCGATGAGTCTGTACTTTAAGGGTTTTGTTAGCTTCGAAGAAACGTCTTTTCAAACTGGTTGATTCATCCGGTTGAACTGCACCAATTGCACTGTAATGATACGAAGAACGTAATGAAGTTTCGTGGTATTCTTTACGAGGTTTCTGTTCATATCTGGGTGAATAAAAATCGAAATGGTCGTCCGTTTGAATAATCCAATCGACGTAAAAATTATTGTTAAAATATCTCTTTTACACGATCCATCGTTAAAATCACCAGAATTAGAAAATTTGTAAAATGTTTTCTGGTGCTCTATAATTTTGTAATTTAGTAGAGTTGATAAGCAAGTCATAAATAGTATTTTCCCAAAATTAGATTGGCATGGCGATAAATCAATCAGAAATAGAGGTTTTGAAATGTTTTTTTTAATAAAAAGTTGTAAAATATATCTCCAGTGCTCTATAATATTGTAATTTAGCATAGTTTATTAGTAGGTCATAAATATTATTTTTCCTAAATTTGATGGTCACAGCTTTAAAACGACCAGAATTACAGGCTTTGATATGTAAAATAGGATATTTATTTGTTTGTCCTAAGAATGAAAAATTCAAAAATTGTATCTTCGGCTTTGCCATTTTGCAATTTAGCAGAGTTTATGAGCAAGTCATAAATAATATTCTCCCCAAATCTGATTGCCATAGCATTACAACTACTAAAATTACATGCTTGAATATGTAAAGTTGTAAATTTTTTGTTTTTTCTAAGAGTGAAAAATTCTGAAAATTACATCTTTTGCTTTGTTTTTTTGTAATTTAGCAAAAATTATAAGCAAGTCATAAATAGTATTCTCCCTAAATCTGATTTGTCGTAGTATTACAACTATGTGCGACAGACAGACTTTGATATGTAAAATTGTAAATTTGTTGTTTGTCCTAAGAATAAAAAATTCTCAAAATTACATCTTTTGCTTTACCATTTTGTAATTCAGCAGAATTTAAAATCAAGTCCTAAATTAGTATTCTTCCCAAATCTGATTGGAATTGCATTGAAACTACCAGAAGTATAAGATCTTTGGTTCGTCTGAAAATTTTCAATGCATTAGCTCTCTGTAAACGATCTAATGGATGTGACAGAATTTCGATGTAAACGTAGAAGCGCTTTTCACTTTACATTGCGTCTGTTGTAACGTAAAATTAAAGAAAATGGCAAAAAGAAATGAATACTTAACTGCGGATTTACAAACTCTTAGGTAATAGGTTAAGTAAGTTATCAGATACTTGTTTTGTGCTGTGGTTAATAATGGTTATTGTAATACTGATGAAATGGTAGTAAAAGTACAAAATGTTATCTTTAACTCGTGTTCCTTTCCTTTAACATGATAAGCTATATTCCCAACATACCTATCAATTGATCGATTTAATGTGTGCTCCCGCGCAGGAAATCCTGCAGTGGTTGATGATGATGACAGTTTTTGGGTGAAAATCCGTTGAAATTTCCTTCAGAATTTCTTCCGCCACCATTAAGCGGTTGGCTTATCAAATTACATCTTTTCTTGTACCCGAAACCAAAAAAAACACCCCTCTAAGACGCAAGTGTACGAGGTTATTTACCACCCTCGTTTCTCCACATGGCCAATCTCAGAATCGTGGGAACTCGAACATGTGCACAGGCATACCAACAAATAAATACATTGAATCCCATGTTGGCACATGTGCTCTCTTCACTGAACACATGCTGAGCTTCTAAGATGAAACGAAAGGAGATCTTAACCCCTGAGATTTGCGAGGGGACCCAAATTCCTGTTTTGTTTGCCTATTCAATATACACCCTCCGAAACACCTGCAGAGTGACGGTACAAAAAACGTTTGGTTTTAAGGGTGAGTTTAGTATACCAACAGGTGTTACACATACGTAATACGGGGATGCTTTATTGGTTTACGTAACGGAGATTTATTACAGGGCGTGAATGTATTTTGATGTGATTAAGGACACCTTGACTTATCTTCAAGTTAAAGCGTCAGAACTTAATTATATTTGTTTGTTGATAATTCTGTGTGCATTGAAGATTTATCTCTGATGAATGTGGTGCTGAAGTTAATAAAACATCGTCGCGATAAGGGTTTTTAGCGGTTATGTCAATAGCTTCGGGTTAACGAATGAATAAAAATCTGTTTTTCATAATCACGATGTGGGCGAATATTATTTGGAACTCATTTGCGTAAATTAGACACTTATCAGTGCTAATCACTTATTCATTTTTTTATGGAACTGCTGGTATCTCCAACACTGCAAACTTTGAACTAAATATCAACAAATGCTAATGTATACACTTTGCGTCATTGACAAAGTTCTTAAAAACAAGTAAAACCGTTGATGTCATTTCTTGCAAACACACTGTCTAAACAGCCTACTGGAAAACCGTAATTCAATCTGTTCTGTAGTAAACACCAAATTTCACCCACCAAAAAAACGAGTTTTCTTGTTATCACTATCACGAATGACGCAATTCAACTTGCGTCCAAGACAAATCTCCCCATTAGGAAAAAAATATAAACAATTTGTTTTTACTGGCGGAAGCACAATGCCGGTGCTAATCTTGTTTATTCCACAAAAATACTCAACATAGAGGTACTAACACGAATTAGTGTCGTTTTTGTTATGTAAACACGTAAATGGTAATGTTTTCCAATGAAGTGGATTTTGTTCCGATTGTCTAGTGTTGACACGTTCCAGGAATCGATTCAGGTTTTTATGAAATATAATTGATAATTGGATTCGTTATTTTTAGCCAATGTTTATAAAAGAGTTCTGGAATTATGTGTCTGGGAGGAGATAACAGTGTCGATGTGACACATGCAAATAAATTTTGCGATAACAGTTACACATCTGCCACTGTATTTGCTGTGTAATTAATAAGAAGTGAAGACAAAGCGTTGAAATGTCAAGAGGTTGCGGTGTTCCAGAATCCAGGGGTGAACTGGACTAACCTCCATTAGTGTTTCTACAATTATTTTCAAAATTTTAGAAAAAAAATGTTTGCAAGGTAAACGGCCTTCCTGCCTCCTCTCTGAAGGGGAATATTCTATAAAATTGCAGTTGGAAGGGCTTACAATTCAGAAGCCAATCCTTTAATCCCTGATCTCTCGGTAGTGCGATAATAAAAGAGAAATAAGAACAAAGAAAATAAAAGAAAATGGATACGAAAATGAAGCAGACTCCCCTAAGAATTGGAAATTGTCCATTCCAAGTATTTATTATGAATAATAAAATTGCGGCGTCTGTGCATTACCCCATACATAAAGAGTAAGCTTATCCTGCCCGGCCTTAACGATATGTCTGCATTTGAATACAGAAAGCCTAATTATCGACCGATTATCTTCTGCGGTGTTGGTATAAAGAAGTATAAGGGCGTAACTCAGCCACTTTATTATATTGTGTTTGTGTTCAGAAACAATTAAATGATCTTGTGTAGCGATAAAAACAGTTAAGTACCACTACTCAGAGTGTAATGGAGAGATTTAAATTGTGAGACATGTTTTGGTTTGAGAAAATTACTTTGCAATTTCCAAAGATTAGTTTCTCGTTCGTGTATGGTTCATATCCCAAATAACTGTTATCATGGGTAAATAAAAAGATGTAGTAAGTCGGTATCTTATCCTTGTGTCCATATTTATCTATACTTTCTATTACTACACAGCCAGGGCCAATTTTGCCTGTTTTTGTACCCGTCCATGTGTCTTGCTCTCCCGCTGCGAACAAGAAAATAGACAAGACAAGTGCACTTTATTTTAAAAGGGAATCGTCACCAGGAGAGGAAACGCGTTTTGTGGAACTTGAAATTGAGTTCATGCTCTGTTTCGATCTTTTTTCTTGTGGTAATAGTATAGCTGTTTGTTCGTTATCCCGAGGGATGCTTGAAATGAGCGCTCTAATTAAAGACAGACAAGTGTAAATATCACACACATTAACCACATGTCCCATTATGTATGAACGACTCTGTGTAGCTTTTTCCACAATTGGCTGCATGACGTCACGACTTAACACATGTTGATTAGTTTACTCGACTCTGAGTTTCCATTCGATTCATTAAAAAAAATTACAGTGTGGCAACATCGCTTTGTATACAAATTGGGGCACTTCCTAAAAAAATTTCGAGTAGCGGTTCCGGGACCAACCATCGCTGGCAACCTTCAAACTTAAAATAACTAATAATCACTTCCTATAATCACGTTGAACGGCGTCATGTTCAAGTTAGCCTTGGAAATGCTGACCATAAAACTATCGCAGTATGTCGTGGAACTACTACCTGTAGCTATAAACTACGACCACGTGACTGGAATTATATTATTTCGGGTTTTTGTGACGAAAAATCGAACCGGTCACTGATTGAGACTGGATTTTTCAATATTTCGACAACAGTCACGACCAATTCCTGTTCGGAGAAGTGAGCACGTAAAACCAATTCAAAATTAACGAGTGGCTGTAAAAATTTACGATTTTTTTATTTTCGTTTGGACGCAGTCATTCGTGCTTCACTGCAACGTTTGTTCCAGTTTCACCGACTTTTCGTTTATTCCCATGTAAATAAACATCAAAATATTTTAAGAAACAATAATTAAATTAGCTAAATTGCTTTTTTCTAATGGTGGAGCACGATTTCGTGTCGCTACTCTAATGGATTGATTGATTCGTACTCTGATCGGTACTAATATTGAGATTTTTACGTCGCAATGAAAGTAAAAGGTTAAACGTATGAGACAAAGAATTCCAATTCTTTAGCTGCTCACTTTCATTGAAGTCACTTCCTTGAAATGTTGACATTTGCGTTTTGTGTCAATAACTTTTATAATAATTTCGAGTAGTCAATTATAGAACCGGAAATAAACAAGTGGTGAGATAGCTCATGTGCGATAATGAGTAAAAGTTGTCCACGCCAAGACCTCACAAGACACAAATTCTACATTTATATTTTTGGGTTCGTCTACATTAAACACCACTGCGCTTATCACTGTGCAAATTTAGGAAGCCAAATCCAACAACTTTACTCAAAACCTGAGAAAACTGTTATCTTCTCAAACCTACTTTCAGTAAAATGTTGCAACACCCGTTTCTAAATTTAAAATTACACCATGAAGAAGTGGGCCCTTAATGTCTCCGACTCCTATCTGTTGTTTTTCACCGATAAGGAGACAATGAGACGATTATCTTCCTGCAGAATGAGTGTGTACGTGATATTGGAGTTCAATTTCGAAATTACAAATGTTGGAAAATGTTTATTTACTTTTTACTTGGTCACCTGAGCAAACTTTATTTTATTTCCATGTTGTTATGTAAGTTTGTTTACAAAAATTACTTCTTGGGGACAAAAATTCCAATAAAAGTTAAAAATATAAGTTGCAAATATTCGTTAGAAATAATTACAAATTACCAGCTCTTATCTTTTTAAACAAATCGTAAATTCAGTAACAGACACACATTATATCATTGTTTTCCTGTCTAAAAATATCGGTTATAATAAATTTGCACAATGCAGAGATATGCGTTGTATGTTATTCCCTCGACAGTACGAAAACGTTGTTTTAGCAGAAGCAGATTTTGAAAAATTACCATTTAAAGCCGCTGTATAGATTTAGTACTAAAAAACGGTTTTTTCTTCTCTGAAAAACTCCCATAAAATAAAGAAGCAGAGATTCGCCGCGAAACTGAAATAATTCTCGCATTGAAATATGTCTAATTATAAAAGTCATTGTTAAGCATACAAAAAGTGATTTATTCACACTCAACAATGAAGTATTTTGAATCAGTATCGCACCATGCTGAATCACCAACTTCCATGTCTTTACGAAGGGGTTTTCAGAAGACCTTCTACAGTTCCGGTAATTAGGAATACCAGACTCCTTATATACTGTGTGTAAACAAAGTAAACAATTATCGGTCTTTTATGTAATCGCTAATATGATAAACTCATGATAATTGATGACGTTGTGATTATTGTTTAAACTGTCTGGAAATGCTTAGTTCATTCTGTTTCGACATGCGTTTATTATGTAAATTCTCATTGACTTCATCTAGTTCTCAAGTGGGAACGTCATTAGAAAACAAATTGTGCAAATGTTCATGAAGAAAAAAGCGATAATTGAGCAGGAAAATTAGTCTTGGGTCTGATTCATAGACTCGTCTTCACAGTTTTCACGTTTACGCGGTCGTAGAAGGAACGAATCCCAAGGCTGCTACTTTTTATCTTCACTTAACGTTTTCGGTACAACTAAGTAATATTATAGGCATAAATCTTCAGTATCACATTAATATTTTCTTAAAACCAGTTCTGAAACTCCGAGCAATTATATTTTTAAACCAGTTGAATTTCTTGGTTGTATCAGCTTTCGCATGTACAAAGTATCGCATCTGTCTCCATTCATGATTGTAATATTTATTCTGAGAAAAACAAGATCAACTTTGAAACCAATTCAGAATCAATGAGGATACCAGATCACTTTATCTCTGACGTCTTTAACTATGCCAATCAAAAGTTTAGTTTATGATTTATGGAAACATCAACGCTTGGGACTAAATTCTGGCTCCGAAACCTGTTGAACATCCCTCGAACAAGAGGAAGAAATAAAATTTACGACAGGGCCGCCCCAAAATCGCATCAACAGGTCAGTTCTGGCGGCCAGATGTGCCGAACCGAACGCAATTGCTTTAATTAAAGTGAAAGTGAACAATATAGGAAGATGAGCTTGCGCTCACTGAATCCACCGTTTAATTTCGAAAGAACTGTACTTAGCGGCGAGTCCAACAAGATTCACTTTCTTCGACTTAAAACCAAACACTTTATTAATGAGTAGATAATTCAACAAGAGCCAGAGTCGCGTCTCCGACATTATTTCCTCAGTTTAAAAGTTGCGCAAAACCTCCCATTGTGGTAGAGGATTTTCGCCTTTGGTAACTTCGGTCAAATGGAGTGTCGTGAGGTTTGGCTTCTCCCCTCCATCGAATCGTTTCCAAGAGTGGGAGCTTTTTACTACTTTGGCAGGGAGAGTGTTGGCAGCAACTCCAGTCATCAGAAAAGCTTTGAGAGCAGAACACGCGATCGCTGCGTGCGGAATAGCGCGAAATACCGTCTTTATTTATTTGGTTTTATTGTTGCGAGTCTTCCAGTTTTGCAGGATCGTAGTGTTTTATTTTGTAGTGTTATAGTGCTTAATCAGGATAATGTCTACCGCAATAATGTCACGTTACGAGTTCGGGGAGAATTTGATGAAGGTAAGGAAAAAAAAGCGAAAAAACCGAAAAACTTTCCTGCTTGACCAGTGCGCGTCCTCTCCTACCTGCTCGTTGCAATAGCCGCACTTCTTGTGGCAGGTAGACGGGTCGGGTCGGTATTTAGTTGGCATTCAAGGACTACGGGCAAAACCGGCTACGAGCTTTTCCACAAATGTTTATTATTATTCATTATCGTTGTAGAATTTATCGCGTTGTTTTGTATCTCGATAAGATTTTTTTGAGAATTGTAGAAAGTATGGGGAAATTGAGCCAGTGGCGGAGCAAGCGGATGGGCGTGAAATCACATTTTAATAATAGAAATTTCTGAGCATTTTCAAGTGCTCGTAAAAGTGGAAAGTTGGGAAATTGACGCGTTATTAAAAAGATAGTGGAGATAAACGGACCACATTCGAAGCGTTTTCCCAGTAAATTAGTTCGCTTCCTGTTGGGAAACTGCAGATATCACTTCGGCGGTTTTCCTCCGCACCGGCACCCATCCTCCATGTTTTGATTAGGTCAGAAGGTCGCACAAGACTCGAGCTTTTGTATGTACGACCATTACTTTGTCGTTTTGAAGACTTCTAGGAAGAGGATTTAAATCCCCATCTCCTTTTATGACTGGATTATGGAAATGGCTTGTTCATTAGAGATTCTTGTTTGCAAAGTGACGGTGATACTTCTCACCAAACCGAATAGAATGTCTTCTTTTTTTAACTTCCTGTTATCAAATCGTGATCCAATCTTTATTTTTAGTCGAGTCAGATAAACTTTCGGTGACAAAGTCTGGTTTCCTGTCAATATTCGTCTTCATAATGAAAATTATTGCCCATTTAAACCAATCTAAATAATGACGTCGTTCCTAAAAATGACCGGCTACTTCTCAAGATTAATCACTACTTTGATTACTTCGCCAACTGATTTATTGCGTGACCCTGCACTCTGTTACGCCACTGGCGCCTGCCTCTCGTAAAAATCGAAAACGTTCCTTGTTTTGGTGGCGCGAGAAAAGAGAAATGCTTCTGACTCCCACTGGTTGTAGCTTTCACACACATGCACCGCGTTTGTCACTGCGAGAAAGTAGGCTTGTAGAACGAACTTTTACCGATTGTGTCTTCAGAGATGAAAGTGTGGATGCTAAACCAACCCCTAAGTGGCCACATAAATGTTCGGCTTCCGAAACTGAAGATTGCACGAGAATTCTGATGAACAGTAATTTGTTACAAAAGAGAACAAGTGAATATTTGGTAAATGGTAATTGGAAACGTATTTGTTTTGCCACACCTCAGTAGGTTGGTTGAAATTGATGAAATAACATGTTTAGGATTGGTTATCTGGACTGTAAATGATGTTTAATCTTTCCATTTCCCATTAAAGCGAGATTGGTTTGTTTAAAACCTTTTCTGAACAAAGAAATGAGTGTCTTTTTCTGGGCTTTCTTATTTGGATCCGCAAAAACGTGGCGAATTTCGAGGACAATAAGACGAGTTTCAAAGACAAATTCAATAGCAATTGTAAATAATTACGCAACTAGAATTTAATCGAAGTTACAGTTGGTTGTTTATAATCTCCTGAAGTGTTGGGTCATTCAATTAAACACTGATTAAATTGAAGATTGGCCAACATAATTCGTCTCCCGCGTTCTCTAAAATCAGACTGATTTTTGCCACTAGATAGGAACGTAAAAGATTGCTTGTTCTTGGCGTAGATAAGTTTATTAAAGTGTCTTTTTATATTGCTTTGTCGCAACAGTGTAACAACTGCCATAAACCGTTATAAATAAAATGCAAACTGTGTAAGTGTAATCTTCAAATACGACGAAGACAAAGTAAATATACCTACGCCGCGATACCAAAGGAATTTTTGTACGCCAATTTCAACTGAATTAGTCATAATAATTTGTACTCCGAATCAGCTCGTAGTCCTTGCCCCCTCGTCCGAGAACTTATCGCTTGCGTTTAGTTTGTGTGGATTTTAACGATTTTGTTTTCTTGCAGAGTCCGGTATCGAACCGCGACGCCGCTCCCGGCGCTCACCTGGACCTGGGATCGTCTGGAATGCGATTCACACTAACCCGCATGGCGTCGACCCCCGCAGCGGGTGCAACCGCCGCCTCCAACCTCACCCTGTTATTGGGCAACTTGTCGCAACAACACCGTCGTTTGGAGCGTGCTCAGTCAGCGCCCGCCCCCGCGCAAACTCCCGCCGCCGTAGCGTCCGCCGTCAATACCTCAAGATACAAAACGGAGCTCTGTAGGCCGTACGAAGAGTTCGGGGTGTGTAAATACGGCGATAAATGTCAATTTGCGCACGGAGGAGGAGAATTGCGCAGTTTGGCGCGACATCCTAAATACAAGACGGAATTGTGCCGCACGTATCACACCGTAGGGTTCTGTCCTTACGGCCCCAGGTGCCATTTCGTGCACAACCAAGATGAAGTTGTCATGCAGAAGCCAGTGTTGGCGAGGGCGCGGCCGAGACCGGCAGCACTGAGTCCTACTCTGTCTTTGGATAGTTCGAGCCCTCCTTGTAGTTTGAGTCAATCACCCACGTCGTCGATGGGGTCGTTTTTCAGCAGCGAACCCGAGCTGAATTCCCCTTCGTGCACAGACGACCGCCTCCCAGTTTTCAATAGGCTGGCGGAGGCGCCCAGGTTGCACGTCTTCAACATTAACGATATGGTGATGTAGTTCTACGTGCGCCGACCACTCAAGACTTATAAAAAGTTTCTTATTTATGTTACAAGTAGGTCCGCTTCTGCGGCGTGATTTTGATATTGTGTGATTTACTAAATATTAAAATTATATTATAGAGGCGTGTTTTATACGAATGTTGATTGTGTATGTGCAACTTAGGTTAGTTTCTTCAGTCGTCGGTCTCGATTTCTGTAACATTCCGTGATCGAAGTTATTTATTATTTTATTACTGCTTTCTGTTGTGTTTTCCCTTTTGATGTGGTGTGACTTGTGACCGATGAAAGAATACGTTTTTTTGTTATTTAAATCATTATTTAATTTTTATGTTCTCATTCGACACGTTATGTTATTTAGTTATTTTATTATTATAATTTATATGTAACTTATTTATATCTTGTCGCAATATGTATAGTGGACGACTGTGCCCCAGCACACAAGTTGGCTGCCCAACTACAGAGTGTCCACCTCTGTATATTATTATTTATATTTGTATTTCTGTATCATTATCAATAAATTATATTTTGTTCTCTACTTATCACGCTTCACTGCTGCCTCACCTACGGCGCCCAC
Organism: Gnatocerus cornutus; assembly: GCA_029298725.1. Taxonomy (NCBI): domain Eukaryota; kingdom Metazoa; phylum Arthropoda; class Insecta; order Coleoptera; family Tenebrionidae; genus Gnatocerus; species Gnatocerus cornutus. The sequence goes on from CM055516.1 coordinate 9,540,414, forward strand.
AGAGATCTAATCCCAAACAGCTACTTCACCTTGCGCAACTTTCCAATACGTTTTGCAAACCTTTACTACTACTAAACTAATCAAAACTGATTCATGAACTTCTTGTTTACGCTCGTAATGGCTTCTTATTTTTGGCACATTGTTAATGTACACAAATTACGCACGCCCACCTCTACGCGTCATAAATTTAACGAATTGAGAGAGGCATTGTACCGGTAATATTTTTAGCCCTAAATGACTAAATTAAATAATGGAATATCCTTGATTAAATTAGCCATTGCGGCTCGAGGCGACATCTACAAGCCAGAAGCCACGCTCACATCACAAGAAGTGTTATCAGGTGTATACATGGTTGTCTACGTAAATTTAGTTCCAGACTTTGGGAAAAAGAATGAAAGAAATGGTTTAATACTGACAGTTTATTCATACATAAATAAATTTATTTTTAAATTATTCCTAAAATAATCTGTTTCATAACATTCTGCTTATACTCTATAAAATCAACATCATGTATTACATCACACAGTCTATTCAAAGTAGATATTATTTCAAGGCAATGGTGGAAAGAGTGTCGATTTCCCAAAAGTGTTAAAAAAATAAGCGACGAATGAAACCTCAGTTGAATCGTTGATATTGTTAGCACCTTAAAAATACTAAAAAATAGAGTCGTCACAGTCATGGATGTTTGAAAAATCTCATTAAAAACCTAGTTTACATAAAAATTGTGCTAAGAACTCATTTGGCAAGTTAAAAAATATCAGGAACATACACTTAAATAACGAAGATTCTACAAAAAGTTTTGGTAACTGCAAAGTTTGTAATTCACTAAATTAAACGTAAGTACATGAAGAGATGAATTTAAAAGACAAATGGCACAAAAATTGCTCCACTTAATGGTAAAACAGAACAGAGTCGAAGAAATAAATAACTTATTGGTCCCTTACTTATACGCATCACAGCCTGTAAAATGCAAGTTTGTGCTAACACTTTTTATTTATCCCAGTTAAGGCTACGTGGTCCTCATCCAACAGCTGTTAAAGCGTTATTCTTAGGCCTGTTATCGGTGGTTCTGCAATGAAGAAAATTCGTGGTACAAATTTATTCAACAGTCTTACGTCCGCGGTAGTGATTTCAACTTACCTTGACTAGAAGAACACAACTAAGACATGCTACTTTGTTAGTGAATTAGCTAAAGCAACCCTAACCCTTACAATACCTGTATATGGAAGATGTAGATGTAGACCTTGACCAAGATACAAGAAACCCCTCACCTCTTCTGCTGACTCGACGATATGATAGTAGAGCACACGTCACGTCATCTGGTGCCACAAGAGTCTTGAGTACTCGAAAAACGTATCTGAAACATTCAATTAGACGCAGTTTGGCCAGTTTTGTAGTCACCTCGGCAGTAGTGCCACCACGCAGGACAATAAAGTGACCATCCAGTACGCCGGGCGCGTCGTCGCTTTCTGGATAATCCAGTAGGTGCTCGGCAACCCCAAGCAGTTAACACAGAGCGTGTTGTACAGGAAGGAGTACACGTAGAACGCGCCGATGGATAATACTATTGTGCCCACGTGGATTATTGTCTGAAAAAGTATCAGCTAGAAAATCGTCATCGTAACGTCAATTTTTTATTACCCATGACCGAATTTCAATCGCCACGTGGAGTAACATCACGAACATGCACGCCGTGGTTGCCGTCGCCCCGAATTCAAAGATATCGACGTCGGAATCCGCGTAAGCTCCTTGGCAGATGAAAAAAATGCACAGACTTTGGTACACAGCATCGGCCATAGTTAACCAAAAGGAATGACTCCTGTACACTTTTGCTAGTCGACCTTGTCGGTACAAATACGGCTTGTCCCGTAACAGTTCTTCAGGGGCATCCTGGTCGTACACACCTAGAAAAAATCTTTACAATCGTGCAAACATTCTTTCGCAACCTACCTATGGCGAGTGGTGGTAACGAAGTGAAGAGGAGGTTGTACAACATCAGATACATTTGATCCACCATCACAGACCCTGAGAAACCGTTGTAAAACTGGAACCAAAACGTCAAGAACACGAACGCTGCGTTCTTGTAAAAGAAGTACAACACCATCCTGGACAACCTGTCGTAGCTCCAATGGCCGTGTACTAACAATAATCGTTCTAAGAATTTAAATCTGGAGAGAGCGAAATCCGCGGCCATCACTGCTTGCATTCCTTCTTGGCCAGAGATTCCGATCCCTACATCAGCAGTTTGGATCATAGAGACATCGTTGGCTCCATCACCGATAGCGAGAGTTCTCATCTTCAGTTCTTCTTTGACTACCCGAACGATGTAAGCTTTTTGAAGAGGAGTGGCGCGACAACACAAAACCGAACTGCAATGTCCCGTAAGCTTAAGAAACGGTTTGGTGAGATTAGAGCGTCGGTCTAGGATAAAAGTGAGAGTTTTTCCGTCCACCACCAAGGCTTTGTTGCGACTCCTCGGACCCGATCTGGAGTTGCTCGAACTTGGCAGTACAGTCTGTATACTAGCTTCGGCGTTTTCGATGTCGGAAAGATAAAACTGAATGGTGCTTTCGGCAGTTTCTTTCGAGCGCGTCATGAGTTTAAGAAGTTCCATCTGTGGCGAGAAGAGCTTCGAAGAGTATGCGATGTTGATGGCGGTTTCAGGTTTATCTCCAGTCAGTACCCAAACGACGATACCGGCGGATATTAAAGCAGACAACGTTTCGGGAACTCCTTCCTGTAACCTGTCTTCGATTCCCGTGGCGCCTAAGAGAGTAAATTTGCATTCAATCCGAGAGTAATTCTCTTGGATCTTCTTTTCGAGGTTATCCAACGACATGTTGATTTCCTGTTGTTTCATGTTCCATTCATCGTACTCTTGAGCTGTTAACACACGTTTTGCCATCAACAGGATTCTCAGTCCGTCCTTCGAGTAGTTATTGACATGGTTTTGCGTTTTATCGATGATGATTTTCTGTTCGGAATCATCCTCGACGGGTGCTAAATATGGAAAAATCGCAGTATCCGCACCTTTACAGTACAAAATGATTTCACCCGTAGCGGGTTGTTTCACTATCACTGACATTCTTTTCCTGACGGAATCAAAAGGTAAAATGTCTAAAAGTTCGAAGAATAACTTCTCTCCATCGAAGAAATTCACACAAACTGAGTTCGCCGTACGATTAATTAATTTACAGTTGTAGTTGTACGCAGCGTCCACTAAAGCCAATTCGTCAGGACTCTCAGCTTCAAAAATTGGTTTCAATTCTTGAGGACTCGGCGTGGACGACCGCAACTTGGCCTTCTGTTCATCAGTCAGATTCGTATTACTCCCTTTATTTTTTCCCAAAAGCGGAAGGTTCAAAAGCCGCGGCGGCTTCTTCACTTCCACTTCATCATTTAATGGCACGTTGGGAGATCTAGGTTCTAAAAAATTAAGTGGCGGTGAAGGTGTAACCGACCTTGATTCCTCCAAGCGGGTGTACTTGTCAGAGGCATCCGATTGATCAAAACTATTCGGTGTCGTTTCAATTACGCCCGACGCGTTCATGAGATCGTAATGTGGATGGCGAGAACACACCACGGTGTTACATAAGGCTAAGAGTAAAAGGAATTCTTGGATTTTCGCTGCGTGTGCTTGTCGCGAGGTATAAATTTGTTCAGTGACAGTCCCGACTTGGTTCATGTCACTGATGAGTCTTCGGTTTACCATCACACTCAAGGAGCCTAGTTTACTGTTTTTACTTTCATCTTCTAGTTTCGGATGGTTGTAGTCGATACCAGCGATGGCGCAGTGACGGAAAATCATTCGGTTTTCGGTCAACGTGCCCGTTTTATCGGAAAATATGTATTGAATTTGACCGAGTTCTTCGGTGATGTTGAGAGCGCGACATTCCGTGCGTTTGTCCATCACTGGGTCGTAGAGATCCATGTTGTGGTGGATGTGGTAGACTTGGATGATTTTGCACATCTCCAGAGTGACGTAGAGCGACAGTGGGATCATAATCTACAAAAAATTGTAAGATGGTGGTATGATAGAACGAGAATTAAACCTGGAGGATGATAATGTACGTCCAAAACGCCAGGAACGCCTCCGTATTTTCCGACCCCTCCATCCTAAATGGGGGCTCAGTCGAACTGTAAAAGTTCAACCACAGCTTGCATCCTATGGCACCGATGACACAAAACAGGATCAAGATTAGCACACACCACAGAACATCCTGATTCATCTGTCTTTCCACTGAAGATCTCTTATACCTTGGTCCCCCGTTATTGAGCATTGCTTTCGTTTCATGACCTAAAACGCAAAAGTTACATCTTAAACCACATTTTAAGACGTCGCGTCATCTTACCCGCATAAACGACAATTCCTTCAACAAAGTCCGTGTTTTTGAGAAGGCACTCCCTGAGCAATATATTTTCGGTACCAACGGGCACCCTTTCACCGGAAGGATGGATGATGGCGCCATGAAACCTGTAGATTTTCGTCGTCGGAGCTTCAACTTCCACACGACTTCGGAATTTACTGGGCTCGAAGACAGCTTGCTGCAAGTACAAAACGGTAAGTTTAGTAGTGAAGAATGTGGCGAGACATACTTTGGCGACGAATCCTCGGGCGACCTGGCGTTGCTTGAGGTTGGTTTCTCCGTCCAAATGACCCGTGTCAATGTAACACAGACCGCTGGGGTCGCTCGAACGAAGAAGCAGAATATCGGCAGGTACTATTTCGTTATTTGAGAGGTGGATGAGATCGCCGACTCGCACCTCTTTCCAGAGCACCTTCTTGTAGCGCGCCGCCTCACTGGAAAAGAAAAAAACAATCAAATATTGGTGTTTTGTTATCGATAAATTGATGAGTCCATGTAAATTATTTGGGATAGATAATGTTAATATTAAATTCTCACAAATATGAGAGTCAACACGTCAAACAGTTGTTCTTGGTGCACATTGTACATAGTTACGCTTTCGTTACTGTTTAATATGTAATAATAATTTCAACTTGTTATGAGTAATATCAAATAAATTTTCTCTTTACAAACTGAAAAGGACAATGAAATGTATGTTGTTTTAATTCAATAAAATTCCCAGTATTACGAAGAATCAATAGCTAATTTTATTTGTAAAGTTTGAGTACACCGCGTGTTTATCCATTTACTAAAAGAAATTAGCATTTTTTAACAGTGAAGCATTATTGGGAATTAATCTTGTCAATTAAAAAGGGAGAGCTGCAATTTTATCCAAAAAAATATTTCCAGCGAGATATTTTTAATGGTAGCACGTTTTTAATCGTAACTTTTTCAAATTTTGTCTAATTAAACTAGTCGACTATAAAATAGTGATGGCGAAGGTTATTTTAATACCGCGACATACAAAGCAAGCTTACAAATTCTAAAAGGCACAGTTGGAGCCAAGGACGATCGGTATCAAAAACTGAAATTTAAAATTAAGATTATGTGGCATTAAAAATTCTTTAATTATTTTTATTATTGAAAACAAGCAGGCAGCAAAACTGCTTCATTCAATTGAAACAAATTTTTTCGTAAAAAGCGAAATTAAAAAAAAAATAAAGATTTGTTAAGGATGTTATTATTTTATCCAATAATTCCTTTTTTCGCGAAGGTTCACTTACTTACTCACCACGTACTTTCACCTCGAAACAGATTATTTTCGGCCTTGCACTTTTTACAATGACCACTGTAATATCTAGACGGAAGCAATGAAAATAGGACATTCGTCATCCTTTTGTAATACAAAATGAAAATCTGCCATTACGATAATAATAATGCGGTCATTCACTTTTCTCTTTTCAAATAACCGAAATGAGCACCAACGCTGTTTTTTCAGAACAAGTGCTAATGAAATAATAAGCAGAAACATTAGAAGCAATTACGACCATGCTCAACCAGAGCATATTTATTATTTAATATCGATATTTTTCGGGGCGGAGTTCAGTGTATGAAACAAGAAAGCTTCTGTGGTTTGTATAATGAATGATTGATACCAGGTTTCGATTGATTTTGTGTCAGTTCTGTAGTTTACAATCACACATGTTGGCAATCAAACGATAAGAGAAGAGGTGGAGTTGACTGGCAGATTCTGAAAATCATTTCCACGTTTCGACAAATTTCAGACTCAATTAGAAAAACATATTTTACTCTAAATTAACTGAAATGTTTTCTTTATGTTTATGAATCCGTCCTTGATCTAACAAATATGGAAGTCCAAACCATCAACTTCTGAAATTAATACAACAGACCAATTGAAATTTCAATTATAATCCACCAATTTTTACAACACAGAATTAAATGAACTATATTTTTAATTCCGCCACAACCTTGACCGAACATTTTCCTAACTCGATATGATAATTGATAAAATCTACATCCTACAACGAGGACAATTAAAAATGATCCCCGCTCGTCGACTCCGAATTACATTTCAAGTTGTTTTCTGTTGTAGTCACGCGATCGAAATAAGTTATGAATTAAATCATTATTATTTTAATGTGGCTACAGTAGTTGCGGTGCTTTACTGCGGAAAGTGTGCGCCAGAGGGAAAGCTCGGTGGCCTTTAGAAAAGCACGCGACCGGGACATCCCCTATTTTACTTAACTCGTGGGAGTGTTTTATAATTAGGGAAGTAGGTCGCGGTTTAAATATTAAAAGTGCTGATGGGCGGGAGAGCGATAGGTTTACAAATAGGCGGTGAAATTTAAGGAATAAAATATTACAATTCATGATCATTGTGTGCTGATAACGCAAGCAGCAAAGCTAAATAAAAGTTGGAGGATTTAAGGAGATAAAAAGATACTCTATTTAAATACACCTACTTAAACATTGTCTGATAAGTCTGTGGCTAAGGTAGAAGAAACGAGGAAAATTACTCTTCGTAATTATCGATTCATGTCCACATTTCATTATGTTACTGATTAATTTGATTTTTTATAAACACTCGAATAACTTTACTTTCTCACCGCACGTAATTAATGAGAGCTGTAATGTGACTATTAAATTTTTAATTGGATTTATTATCGGCGGAGCTTAAAGGGTATCAAATTGTATCCAGCAGTAACTCGGTTTTAACAATCTGCGCGTTTCTTTTGACGACTCCAGTGTCATTAAAGTCGCCCAGCAGCACAAATGGAACATGAATCACATTCATTTAGTTTTTGTTTGCCAAATTGTTACCTGTTTTTTTCGTTATCGCGGGAACTATCAGCCTATTTACGTTAAAAAGTAATCAATTTTGTTGTTATTACCTTAGATAAATAATAAACAATATTCATAGGACCATGTTTTGAACCAATACGAAGTTACCATACAAACTTTACGCCTCAACTTATCCTTGGTATATTTAATTTTATGTTACATATTAATAATCACCTGCATTGATTCGACCAGCTCGATTTCCGAATTAAAGCCCCCTGGCAAGATATTCGCCTTTCGCGTATGTACCAACAGTAAGTGTCGCTTCTAATGCATGTCCAAGTAATTCAATAACCGTGCCAAGTACGTCAACTCCGTGCATATTTGTTGATTTTGTCTTTTAAGTATTTTTATCGTTGAATGGCCCCATCCTCGATACTCTTGTTCACAATCTTTCAAAATAAGCACATCTCAGGGTGGTACTTTCTATTTAAATCAACTCAATTATACGTTCTAATAATACCATCTAGATGAAATTTGTTTCTTTGACGTCATCACGTAGCAAGATCGTGACGATAAAGTGTAAATTATGACGTCACTTGGTCGATTTACTATTGTTGCGAATGTCCAGAGTTTGACCCTACACATTTGCATAAGAGCGTGTCCAAAGAAAGTTTATAAATCAGGTGTTTCAACCCTGTGATGGAGATTAACGGTGGCCTACTTTTATAACTCTGGACGGAGAGTTGGTGTTTATAACTTCCGATATTACGTGCTTATACTTATTTTAATTGTTGCACTATGGCATTTTATGTGGATTTTGCGCAAGTTATACCGCAGTTTGTAATGAAATTGTTGGAGCTGTTTTAAGTAACAGCACGTATTTGCGGGTCCATACTACTAATATCTCACCAAGTCTGCTATTTTTCAAACAACTGTTTATTTAAAAAAGTCTCGTGTTATGGAAATACTCGTATCGATTTTTTCAATACCACGTCGAATTACGTTTTAATGTAGAAATTAGATTTTAGATATCTCTGATGAAGTAATTTTATGTACTTTTAGTAATGAAATCATTGAAATAAGAATAGTGGGGTCACTGCAGCGCAAAATGCATCACGCGAATACATAAAACATACAAGACGAGTGAGTTTATTGAACCAAAGTTTGAACATGCAACCTTGTATCATTTTGGCAATGCTATAAATACATGTGTATGGACGTCGGTCCTTATCTCGTGTCTAAATAAAGGACGAGAAAAAAAGCAGAACAATTACAATTTCAGATTGTAACTAAAATTAAAAAGTTCATTCAATTGATTGTCGGTGTACTCAACAGCTGTGGAGATGAAGGATTGTCGGTAAAGATTAAACAATTCATATTCGAAAACGAGAACGAGTAATTCATCTTGTACAGTGATGTATGAATGACAGACAGTAACATATGAAATGAGTGGCTTAAAACAAAGCATACATAAGATTTCAAAGTAACGTCTTCATTTTAGCTAATTAGAATTACACAATGCACTTCACTGATCAAAAATAGCACCGACGAGGGTCGGAAGAATATTGCTGCACGTATCGAAAAGTCAATAAAAATTCCCCCAATAGATCGAGGAAATATCAGATTTTGCGTCTAAACGAAGGCTACTTTCTATAAAAATGTTGACATTGATATTTTCTTGTACAAAATAGCCTCGAATCGATCTAATTTTTTAAGCAGCTGCTTCTAATTTTATTTGAAGAATAATGCACGGCATTCCTTGAAACCAGTTCTATTTCAATTTTTTTCGAGCCCGTTCTGAAGAGCCACACTGCATAAAAATTTCGAGTACGGTTACTGTTCCCGTCACTCGATTTTTATTCAAGGAATGTCTTACTACGTGCACGCTGTTTAAATGAAATGAAGTTACAGAGTCCTTCAACATAACAGTACCAATTAAAATAAATTAAGCCACATCTCGATCAATTTAATAAGATACGAAAGAGGTACGAAAAATAAATGTATTTCCCGTCGTTAAATTTGTAGCTATTAAAAATGATGGAAATTTTACTATTGTAATTAAAAGTCGTTTTATTTTTTACTTTTATTTTATTAAAAAAAGTTGTTTTTTTAGAAGGTTTTATGTACAATAAATACAGGTTGGGGTAATAAATTCGAATAATCTGACATTTAGTGACTGCAGTTGTAAATCAAAATTAACTGCTTCATTGTCTATCCAAAAAGTCTAGTCATTTCGTGAAAAGGCGACACTAGCTAACATTTGTACCGTGACAAACAAAACATTTTATTTGAGTAATAGAGAAGCAATTTATTTATGTTTTAATCCTATTCTCCAGATCAGCAATCTATAAACAATATTAAGAGTGCAAAAATTAACTTTAAGCAACACATGAAAGTGATTTACGGGTCAACTTCGATACGTAGACACAACAATCGTTTTCTTATTTAAACAGCACTTAAATTGTACCCTTGTGTTGGTGTAAACGACAATTATTATCGTTTTTTTAATTTAAACTGTAGATTTTAAAGGTCAGTGTCCAACGAAAATATGATAACGTAAGTGAAGATATTTTGTCAACGTGTAACACTTAAATCCCATAATTATAATTGAACATTACACATAATTAGAATGGAAAAAAAACAAAGATAAGTGGAAAAGGAAGATTAGAAATAGTTGGTCAATGATCTAGTTTTAAATGGCGCAAAAAGAATAAGAAGACAATGAACGGAAGGAAAATGAAGACAAGAGCAACACTTGCCAGTTCCTTGAGTGTTCGAATTGCGAAATTGTAGATATTTTTTTTTATTAAATTACAGTGGACGGTATTCGATCGTCAAAATAATTGAATGAGCGTCCAATTTCCCTCATATATTTATTACAACAAAATCAATAGCAAATCTTTGTAAATTATACGATAGGAAGATAAATTACATGGCATCAACACTGCTCGTCCACGAAGGTTGGGCATTGTTCCACAACAGTTCGTTGTGAGGCAACAGCGATATGTGACAACGTGCCACGTTTTAAGTGGTTTGAGTGTGAACAATGCCAAGGTAATTAGTTGCACACAATGGAAAAGGGGTCTTTTTTAAAATCCGCAATTACCGTCGCAATGTATGTCCTTTATAAGTTTTATTGTGGTTTTTACTTCCTCCTACTTCAATTGGATACTAAGTAGATTCCACCAAATTGCAGATTTGTGTAAACGATAATAATTAAAAGTTTCACACGAGCTGTCGCAACAAGATTCTTTATTTTTGCCATGTCGTTAAACTTGAAAATAACATAACCCGGTCATGTACGACCCACAAATGTTAACTGTTAACCGCTTGCGTGTCATCTTGTGCATGACGGATAATCAGCTGTGATAGAATGCATGCCGCTTCATTTTTCAAGTTCACTTATTTATTATATGGGTCATTCGGTATGTACACGTGACATTCAAACGAAATCGAATCTATCGGCAAGTGAAATATTCAAAATATTTTGGAATTGTTCCAGAATGATCACAATCGATTCAGATGTGGGTAGCATTCCATTTATTCGCGTTGATTTCGAAGGTTGTGCGGATTAATTATTTAGAGAAGTTTCACCCGTGACAAAGCCGATGGTTCGATATTATTTACACAACGGAGGTGTCCAGGAAATGAAAATGTTGTTACGTCCTTGACCTGATGAGTGTGTCCTTGATTTTCACCCGTTTTGATGATAATTAATCGTGTTATTATAGCGAACGACCCCTATTTATGTCGGACTTTTACTTTCCATATATGAATTGAGAACGATAAACGAGTTAATACTTATTAAACCGGATTGGGCAGCATTTAAACGTGTTTATTATTGTTTCGCTTGATTTAGTGCTGATTGCCCAAAAACTAACAGTTAATAATTTATTAGAAGGTAGGCGTTTCGAATTGTTTCTAGTGGGCACGTTATCAACACAATTTAAACGTTTTATTTATCTTATCATTATCAGTATCCGTCATTCGCATAAACCAATTTAACGATATTTGCGGGTGTGTCACGTTTGAGTCGCCTCGCACTCATTTTTGCTAATTTAATCCCATTAAATTGTCAGTACTGTCCATTTCGACAGTTGGAGGTCTTCCAAAATGATACATTCAAAAAAGTTACATCTGGATTTAGAGAATCCAAAATTAACTCCCGGAATCTTAAATCTTTGAAAGTTATGTTTCATTTTTCATTGTGCTCTAGAATCAAAATAGTTTAGTTCAAATTCAGGAAATCGATTTCCGGCACACAACTTCCTTGATTCTTGTATAACTTTTAACTGTTTTGCAATTGATACTCATACTAACGGCCCATTGGTTTTGGATCAATAAAAAAACGATCCAGCGAAACATCTCCGCTGTTCATCTTATTAATTATAATTAGACTGAATGGGAGAAGAGCCATTTTTAAAAATAGACGAGTTCATTCTTCGAAATGGGAGAAGCAACTTCTTGTCAGTTATGAATTATTATTGATGATAAGTGTGTTCTTTTGTCTGGTCCAATTTATTTTTCAATCGTTTTTAGGTGTGTAATTCGCTTCTTTTGCGTTTCTGTAAATTAGTTTGTTGTTAGAATATGTTATCGTTTTTGGAATTAAAAAATGTCGTATTTCTGATAACAGCCAAGGCCTGCATAAAATTGATGACTATACCTAAAGTGACTTGTGGTTTGTGGCATTTTCTTTAAAAACTTGTAAGACAGACATAAAATGTTGGCCCACACTTAAGAAAAACCCACGAAGTTGTAACAATTATGCTGAAGAGATTTGTGATTAAAGTTGACAATGTTGTAATTAATTCCAGCCACCCTCATTCACATATGTTCAATTAGTCACATCTCATAACTCTCCCTTAAGACGGAGTGGGGGTGCGACTATTCCGACCACGCATTTTTCTTAGATTTTAGATTTAGTTCTTAAGAGGTACTGATCCGGACTCCAACCCGGAATGTAAATATTAGCAATAAACCACAATTTAAGGAATCTCGCTTTTTCACTAGTTAATCCCCGTAAGCACGACAGAGAAACACAACGGCACACAACAACAATGTAGAACCCAGTCACCAACTCGACGACCCAAAAAAGTGTAAATTGAACACAATCAGACTGGTGCCGTTAAGGGAATATAATTTTTAATAATAATAGTTCATATAGCTCCCAGACCCGTTACGTGTCCCGGTTTACATAATTTACAGTTTAATTAAAATCCCAAACACAAATCGCGAGGGATTTGACAAAATTAATGTCGTTTCCATTTTCTCCAAGGAATAAAGTAATGAATCGAAAAAAAAGTATTACATGACACAGACAGGACTGATCAATAAAACATAAAAGCAAATGTTTGGTGGAACACAATGGATTTGTTGGAAAGTCAACAGGCAAAATTTATGAGAACAAAACGTCTAGGTCAAAACAAAAAAAGGACTAAACGTCTGAACTCCAACTAGAGTCATGGACACTGGATAACTCCACTTTCGCCAGTTTTATCTCACGACCTCGACAAAACGACAATTTTGTTGTACGTCTCGTTTATTTGTATCGACCTTCGCCTATTTTAGAGACTGAGATTTGTCCAAGTTGGAGATGAAACCAAGACAGACTTGGCAATGAATTCCATGAGAATTATGGCCGGTTCTTTCGTTTCGAGGTAACTAAATGATTTAATTAAATCGTGGCTTTGTTTACTACGTAATGATAACCAACCGTTCAGGCTTGAACACTGATCGGTTTTCACGATTTTTATGCAATCTTTTCAATCTGTCAAACTCACTATGCCGATGGAAACGGAAATGTTGCGATCGTTAGTAAACCAGTGATGTAAAAAACAAAAGAAAAAGGTCTGATGATGTTTAAAAAAGATTTATTTTAGTTTTTTGGTACCTTCAAAACACAATACCGGATCTGACGAACTAAAAATACGAAATGCAATCAACTTGAGATGCGCACCTGCGTTTAATCAATACAATTTTATTCATATTTGTATTATTCACGAATGTTTCGAACGTCGTTTTTTACCTTTTTTTTTATAAACTATAACTGGGTTCCAAGGTTAGTTAAAATTTAGCTGGTCTGACATTTTAATTTTCGTCCAACACCTACAACACAATTATAGATTTCCTCGATCATTGAATAACAATAATTATAAGTCTGTTAGTACCATTTAGTAGCTATAAAAGTTTATCTAACTCATTTAATGTCTGTGGAAACATTTCAGGTTTGATGTAAATACACAGTTTGTTTTTCATTGTTACCACCCGTTTTACTACCAAGAACAAAGAAAATTTCTGTTGGATTTATCACTATCACAATTGGACCAACAACTAATCGAACAAACTAATTTACATTTCTATTCAATCAAAACCATCACGATTAAAATTCTGAAGCAATGAATAATAAAGTAAACATTTTTCAATCGTCATTTTTAATGAGCACGACAAATTGTTGATTGCCTCGACCTATCTTCACACATTTATCAGCCGCAACTTGCTTCGCAAAGATGTGGTTGTCAGTCTCCACCATCTATTCCGTCCTACTGACACCTAGGCGCGACAGTCAAACTGCCGGAATATAAAACTAGGTTAACCATCAACGGTCTTTCATATCGCGAACCGCAACCGATTAACCAGTTATCTCCATCAGCTGGCAGTAGAGAAAGTTTTATTTCGTCATCTCAACTCTATTTCTACCAAACACTGAACTTGTTGAACGTATAGAGTTCTGCGCATGATGTTATTATGTCAACAAAAGAATTCATCCTTCCACTGAACTAATCATAAAAAAATGTGGTTCATTGAACTGTTAGAACCGATCTGAGTATTATAATTTGAGCACGTTTCGAAACTGGACTGTTGCTGCCAAACGTTTTGGCTGCCAAAAATGACCTCAAATGCGTGCCTTCTTACGAGCTATTAAACCACAAAAATCATGGAGCATTGCGAGACCGCTCTTCCGGGTCTCCCCGGAAATTCCGTAATGCTTATTGTTAGCAATTACTTTCTTAGGATGTTTGTTTTAATTACCAAGCGGTTTTGGACGGGAAAAAAAAGCGAAAACTTTTGATCAATGTTGAAAGAATATGACTTCATGGGATAACCTGGTGAATCAAAATTATGGAAGTAGGTTGTGTGCCTATGAAATCAATATAGCGTTATCGTATGGCCCATATTGTCGATACTTTGATAAGTACACTTAATAAAATATCAATACAGTTTGGGTGAGGTTTTTCGCCAAAATCTGATGAATTATCTCGAGTACTATCAAAATATGGTTGCATTGAAGGACATTTGGCGAATCAAAATATTTCTTGAAAACTTGGGAAGGTAGAGAATAATAAAATTGAAAATTTTCGCATACTTTTTATTGTCATTTTTAAAAAAACATATCCGATAACGTTAAAGTCAATGTCACTGAGATTAACTCTTTGTTCGAGTGTGGTTTTATCAGTTTGTTTACATCTTACCGTTTCGCCACTAATCTCTGAATCATCTAATACCTTCATTTCGTTCTTAAACAATCTCAGTTTATGTTAGTAATTTTCTTTTAATTAAACGTCAATTTAATTTTATTGATTTCCGAAGAATATTTCCAGGTTAACGTGCCGTTATCCGGGTGCAAATCTCTACTAAATTATAGCGCTGAGCACGATAAATAATTGTTTGGAAAATGACACGTTTCCTATCACAATCGACAGAATATCGATCTGATCGGAATCTAGGTTCTGCATATTGAATGATCAATTCTTGTAATTAGGGACAGGTATGATTTTCCTTCATTTTCATTGCCACATTGTTGATCAAGAAAAACATTGAATAAAAAATTGGTAAAAAGTTTTAGATTTGGAATGTGACGAAACCCAATAAAAACAAAACAATAAATTAAACATTTTGAAATGACTCACTTGTGGCAAGTAAATAAAACGCTGACGACTTCGAAGAAAAATGAAGAGGATCGTTGACCACGTAATAAATTTAGTTAAAAACTATAAAAACTACTTCTACCACTTACCTCTGATAAATCCTGCACGTCGAGTTGTTAATTCGCTTATCACTAGCGTGCCTCCTGCGATCTTCGAATAAATCTTTCACAGCCGTCACTCCGAGAACGAACATCACCGGTATCATCGCAATCTCTTTTCCGAACGCATTGATTGCGGGAACCCAATTGAGCAACACGATAAAAATGAAATACAAATTAGCTACTCTATGAAACTGTTCTAACAAATTCCGCGGCAAAAACGATAACAAAGTATATTTTGTAGTCCTAATTTTATTGTTGGGACGTTTCCCATTCGGATGTTCTTTGCGCGGCGTTTTCGGAGGCACTAAATGATTGGGCACCACCACTCTGTACCTGTAAAAAATCTCCTGTACCCTTCAATTCAACAGTTTAGTTGACTTGTACCTTTCTTCCGGTTCCGACTTGTGCGATCGCCTTAAAATTACCCCCAAAAACCGCTGCCATAGAGGTGGCGGCGCTGATCTTCTCAAAGTATAGATACTCTCAGACCTCGACGCCTGTCTACTATGGCCTTTCGCTGAGACTTTAGAAGCGCTCCCGCTGACTGCGTCTGAATCTTTGTGTCCCGGGGGCAGAATAAAATCTGTCTTCGATCCAACTCGACTATGTCCAGGTCGCACGGATTCGGCTGAGATCTGCCCTTGGGACAAGGCACGTTGATGACCCCGGGCACCTTTCAGAGCCGATGGACGCCCCACGACGCCGGCAGAGTTGCTCCCGCCCAGCGACGTGTTACCTCCATGGCTGATGCTACGGAGGTGACCACGACTCTCTGGAGATCGGGCTTCAGGAAATGTATATGTGGAGCAGTGTGACGGCTGCGAGGCCGTCTGGGGAACGTTGGCCGTGCTCTCTTGATTGCAAAAATTTGACATCGTTTACACTCTAAAGAAAAAATAAATAAGCGTTAGACTTTACTAGATTAGATTGCAGAAATCGTCGAACGCAGAGAAAACAAACAAAGAAATTTAGTTAATCGCTCGCAATTAAAGGAATTTTTTAGTAACTCAATATAATCCTCGATATCCAGTGACGTAGATCGCAAGGATTAAGTAATAATAATTCTTGTTTTATTATCTATTGCCCAATTTTATCTATTAAGTACCGCCTTCATTGGCAGTGACCTCAAAGTTTCTAATGCTGTTAGAGGCTTGAATTTTCAAACATGTGTTTGCTATTGAAAAGAAAATCACTCGGAAAACTCGTGTACATTCCATAGAAAGTTGGAAACGTTTCGAAAATTCAAGAATTCTTCTTTTACATAACAAAATGTCCTAACATCGCCATCAGCTTTCTTTCAAATGCTGTTTAATTACAAGAATGAGTCAATAAAGTTAGTTGCTGTCAGCTTTAAAGTTGTGAAACTTGTCCATTGGTGGACGTCCACGACCAGTTTTAATCCCATATTGTTATAACAAAAAACGCGAAAGAAATACACTTTTAAATCGAAATGAAAAGGAAAAATCGTTTTATCAATATTATAATAATATCCTTCAACATTTTGGTTGATGGATTCTAGGAAACTTGTCGATTTTTGTTAAGTCTGTTATTTTTAGATAATAATTCCAGGACATAATACTTCAAGTGACACTCAAAAAAACGATAAAAAGGCAACTCCTAGAAGTCGTTTATACTCAACAAAAACAAAGCTATAACAATAAAAAGAAGTTCAAAGGTTAGAGGAAAGAAAACGACGATAATTAAAAAGATGCAACATGGTCAATAATACAAGTCTCCATCAATGTGGTAGAAGGATATGACAATCTCCATATCTTTTTATCATCTAATCGTCCAAAGTAACAGTCAATATTTATCTGTAAAATTTCATGCACTTTCTATTAATGGAAACACATTTTTCAGGAAAATATTCCAAATTTCAGTTCCTGGAACTAAAATTAACAATTCCGGAAACATGACGTTGTTGTCTTTCAGAAGAATTGAATCAATAAGTAAACAAAACAAACCCAAATCTAGAGCAAGCGTTTCCACCATTACATCGACTCCCAGTTGAGTCGTTTTATTAACATTGCGTCCAGAAGCTCCATCAAAGAGTGGTCAGTGCTAATGGTTCCAACTAATTGAAGAGCAATTAAAACCTATTAGCGTTTCACGCGAGATATTTGCTTTAAATCATTTAATTAACATTAACGTAGAGTTTAAATGTAAAAGAACAGTTCAATCACGATCAGATCAAACTTTGATTAGGTACTCCTGCAGTTTGGAACACCTGTGTTCCCTGATACGTAAATTATTACTTAGGAAATTCGTCATGACCATTCTTTCGAGCTCGAGCACTAGTTCGAGCATTATTTTAGAGTTACGGTCATGAAGTGATTAATGATATATTTCGCAATAAAGCTTTGATGATTACGACATTCAAGTTCAATTTACAGTCGTTTTTATATCACATGTAAAACAAATCTTTTCAGCTGTTGGAGCGGATCATCAATGATCTTTTCATTTTTGCGACGAATAATTTAAGAAACTTGGCAACCCACGCCTTTGCGATTGCCAAACACTCAAGAATGACATAACTCAAATTGATGCAAATTCAGGTTGCAAAAGAAAATCCTTATTTCTTAATTATGACTAATTTTGGTGGATGCAACCGTGCGGTCAGCAACTTAGGAGAATATCATTATCATTACGTTCGTTTAATCTTCTTTGAATTAATGGCTCCACCACATGAATATTCCATCTTCCTGGTTCATAAAAGGGCAATGGGAGTTTTTGATTCGAATCTCTACCTTAATTAGAAATTGAAGCAATGTCACAGATTGTAAATCTGACCTTGTTAGAATTGAGTTTAGAATTAAACCATGGTCCATGGGGTTATGGTGTCTTATTATTCAAACAAGCACTACCATGGTGGTTCTCTTTGGTAAAAAATTGAAGCGCTGATGAGGAAACACGGTTCTTTCAGGAACCGGATACAAACAACTAAAATGTACATTTTTTTTGTGAAAATAAATTCAGTAGGTGTGACACCTTCAAGGTTCGTCTGGTATAGCGGATTTCAATAACAATTCCTTGCCTTTGAAGATTAGCGCACAATACATATTACGAATTTACATCAGTTTTCCAAATATAATTTCGTGTTGTCTGTGTTGAAATCACGCCACATGAAGCCGAAGAATGTGCACTCATGAAGCAAAAGATGGATTGTTATTGTACCACTTTTAAAATTCCCTCTGCCACGAGAGCATCCACAAAAGGCACAAACAAGTCAGAACTGAATGAGATTTTTACCTTATCTTTCATAACTTGACTGAAATCCAAATCCACAGTCACTTTTTCAGGTTTCACTCGTAACTAAATACCATAAAATGAACAGCCACGCGTGCGATAAATAATAAACTTTGCAAGAAACACACTAACTCCTAAAGTCGCACACGTCGAACTGTTTTCTAGGAACCAACCAGCAACTTGAAAACCCCCACATTGCCCCCACCAAGTGCATTTTCTTACGTCATATAAAAAGTGTCAAAACGAGAAGCTACCAACCGCAGGGAACCACACACCCTGCTAAAATATTAAATAAATTTCAGGAAATTTCAGAAAAAAACAAGGGAGTCGTGTTTTTATAATAAAAAAAAAGTAAATACTGGGGATTTGTTCGAATTTTTGGGGAATAATTGCCACGTTGTGTTGTTTCCGAGTTTTTCTAACGGTGCTTCTGGTGACTTTCTCTCCGTCAGGATGCCGGCTGTCATTCTTCATTCATTGACGTGACGTATTAGTCCGAGCAGTCATTATTTTCACCGTGTTATCAATAAAATCGTGAAAATGGATGAAGAATACGATGCGATTGTTTTGGGCACGGGCCTAAAAGAGTGTATTCTCAGTGGAATGCTCTCAGTTTCCGGTAAGAAAGTGCTCCACGTTGATCGAAACAAGTATTACGGTGGGGAGTCGGCATCCATCTGCCCTTTAGAAGAGCTTTTTTCGAAGTTTGGAGCACCGGCCCCTGACGAGTCTTACGGCCGCGGTAGAGACTGGAATGTGGACCTAATTCCAAAGTTTCTCATGGCCAACGGGCACCTGGTGAAGCTGCTCATCCACACGGGCGTCACTCGTTACCTCGAGTTTAAATCAGTGGAAGGCAGCTACGTATATAAAGGGGGAAAAATCTCCAAGGTACTGTTGTGGAGAGTAACTTCATGAATTAATCTTGAGATTATAGGTACCAGTTGACCAAAAAGAGGCGTTGGCTTCAGACTTAATGGGCATGTTTGAGAAGAGGAGGTTTAGGAACTTCCTTATTTACGTACAGGATTTCCAATTGGACGATCCCAAGACATGGAAAGACTTTGATCCCAACACTGGAGACATGCTTGCTCTCTATGATAAATTTGGTTTAGATAAAAATACTCAAGATTTTACAGGACATGCACTAGCATTGCATAGAGATGATGAGTATTTGAAGAAGCCAGCTACTGAGACTATTAGAAGAATCAAACTTTATTCAGATTCTCTTGCCAGATACGGAAAATCGCCCTATTTGTATCCAATGTATGGACTAGGAGAATTGCCGCAAGGTGAGCAAAAACTTGGTACTACATGCTTCACTGAGCAACAGTCGACTTTTTTTGCCGTGGTTGTCGGCGAGTAACGGTGGTTTATGACGGTGTTAATTCAAGAAATGTAAACGACGCTTGATTATAAATTTAAAGCGTTGGTTTATGGTCTGTGGAGTATTGGAAGCAGTCAGATATCCAAAATTATCTTTGCAAGCAGTAAACTATCAAACTGATAGCTTAAAGGGGCGTGAATGCAGACAAGTTTTATTACAGAGTACAATAAAATAAGCCATGAAAATAATTTAGGATTAATAGCACGCAAAAACGAAAATCACAAAGTTGCTCCATAAGATTAATAAAAACTGTTTTGTTTTTTACGATTTTGCGGCTTGTAGAAACGCAGCGTTTGTTGTTTTTTTTATGTGGTTCCATTATGTAAAACACGGACTTGGAATCGACGGTGACTGATAAGAATTTTAACTAGATAACGAGCTGCTGCAACCTATTTATGAGGGTTCACAACAAACGAGCCTTTCGTGTTTTTACAGTCTTAGGATCTCGCTTGATGCTAATAAAACTTCCAACTTTTAGTATTTGCTGGAAATCGTATTCGTTCTTATCGTTTCTTCTTAGGTTTCGCGCGGCTGTCGGCCATCTACGGCGGTACGTACATGTTGGACAAGCCGATCGACGAGATCGTGATAGGAGAAGGCGGAAAAGTGGTGGGCGTCCGTTCCGGAAATGAAATAGCGAAATGTAAGCAAGTATACTGCGATCCGACCTATGTCCCCGACCGAGTCCGCAAGAAGGGCCGCGTGATCCGTTGCATCTGCTTGATGGACCACCCCATAGCCAATACGAAAGATGCTCTTTCTACACAGATCATCATTCCACAGAAGCAAGTGGGAAGGAACTCCGATATTTACGTATCCCTCGTTAGCTATACTCATCAAGTAGCGGCAAAGGGGTGGTTTGTTGCTATGGTGTCTACTACGGTGGAAACGGAGAACCCAGAAAATGAGATCAAACCCGGTTTGGAATTGCTAGGTTCAGTGCGCCAGAAGTTCATTTCCGTTTCTGATTATTACGAGCCGACTGACGACGGTACTCAGTCACAGATTTTTGTTTCCGAATCGTACGATGCTACGACTCATTTCGAGACGACCTGCTTGGATGTGCTGGACATCTTCAAGCGTGGAACCGGAGAGGAGTTTGATTTCTCGAAAATCAAACACGAATTGGGGGATGAAGAACAATAATGCATCCGATTATACATATTGGTAAATCAGAGTTATGTAGGTATTCTATGTGCAAGGTTTTTTTTTATAATGATTGTTTCATTTACACCGCTGCATTGATACTCTACTTATTATACAAAATAATTTTGTAGCTTGTCATCAAGCACAATTAATTTGTATATACAGTAACATTTATACCTTAGTGAATAAAATATCGCTTAATTTTTAAGGATCCTGATGTGCAAAAGCATTAGCTTGTGAAAAAAAAAGAGAATTGTTAGTAAATATAAAAGTTTTTTAATTTGCATTGGGGAATTATTGTATCTTACGAATAAATCATTATGTGAAAATGTATTTATAGCTTTATGTTTTATTAGATATGCATGTCTGACATAAATTATCTTTGGTGATATGGCACACTGATGTATTATGTGATGGATCAAATATACCAAAAAATATGAGAATTTTGTGTATTAACTCACTGAGCTTTCGCATTCCATACATAGGTTTAATGTTCACGAATGTTAATAGATCGTGTTTTGTGAAATCGCCACAGTATTCTTATTATTGTTCCTCACTGCAGACATTATCCAATCCCGTTTTGATTTTAGGAATACTGTGGACCACCCTTGTTGTACAATATTTCCAAAAAGTAATAAAAATCTTTAAAAGGGACAACGAATGGTTATTCAAAATGTGAAAATGTAGCTCATTCCTCAATTTCAATACAGTATAAATTATTATCCCGGCATCCTACAAAGAGTCTTCCCTCATAAGCCCTTACTGATGAAAACACCTCTTTCGGGAGCCTCAATTCGGCCATCAACCTCCCATTAAAATCAATCATAAATAACGAGCCCGAATTACCAGACACGATAATACGATCCTTACATACGCACGGTGTGGTCAAATTTTCACCTAAATTCACGACAGCGCGAATCTGAGCTCCCTTATCAACAGTCAAAACATATAAACACTGATTATTACAACCAAACATTATCATATTCTTATAAGCCACCAAAGAGGAGTACACGTGTCCGTTGCAGTCAAACTCTTCAACTTTACAGCCTTCGCAGGTTAAAAACAACAGCTTTCCCTGGACTTCTGGCCAAGCGATGATGTCATTGATGGCACACGGGGCTCCAAATATGGGACTACTAGTCTTGTATTTCCATAAAATTTCACCAGTGGTTTCTAAAAGACACAGACAAGTTCCACAGATGGTGGCGATGTAGATTTTTCCTTGGCGCGCGTAAGGTGTTGCAGTCGTGCTTTCTGAAACGCACGTCTTCCAAATGGGGGACCCACTCTAGAAAAAACGGGTTTCGTGTTTCGATTAAGACCATTTTGTACACGCACCTTTGCATTAACACAATGAACGTGTTTATCATAAGAACCAAAGACCAAACTCGTCAAGTCTCGACACGCGACAGGTGTGCATTTAATTCTGTCTCTTGTTCGATAAACCCAATTAATACTGTTGTCATTGAAGTCGAGACAATACAAGCATCCGTCAAAACAACCCACGTATAAAAAATTCTTGCATTGTGACAAACTCGGTGACGCTTCAATAACATCTGGAAGAAGAAATTTCGCCACTTCTTTACCATTCGTTGCATCTAACACCACGAAAAGATGTGAAAAACTACCAACAGCGACAAAAACTTGGTCACTAAAAAAAATGATTAGATAATGGCGTAATGGGGCTTTGTGGTATTGTACCCGCGACAAAAAACCAGAGGGGCTGAGTCAACACAAGCTTGGAGGTCATAAGTCCACGCGATTTTTAAGTCGATGCTGGGTTTGGTTTTTTTCGTTTCGTGTCCGATTTGTCCACTTTGGAGTCTTTTACGTGCGGGTTTTACACCACTGACACTTTCGATACATGCTTGAATGTCTTTTTCGAATAGCGCTGTGACCAAATCCGGGCACTCCACCCCTGTCTGCTCTTTAAACTCAGTCAGGAGCTGAATGGCGAGGACTGAGTTACCTCCTAGTTCAAAAAACGTCTTTTTTTCGAACTCTGTGAAGTTCTCTTCTAAACCCAAACATTTAGTGATGAGAGATTTTATAACGGAGCTCTGATTTGCCGGATTTCTATTCAAATAAATCGATTCTAAGGTCTTTTGATCTGTTTTTCCGTGAGACGTGACGGGGCATTTGCGAATGATATCGATAAAGTCTGGAAAGCACTCTTTTGGAAGACTGTGTAGTAGTTTAACTCGGAATTTATCAACGATTTTGTCTTTGGCCCCCACGTCGTAATCTTCTATAATCAGAAAAAGAAGTAATTTAGATTCGTTTTTTGACCACACGCACTTATTACGCAATTGCGTTTTTTCCTGGATCATTTCCTCAATTTTAGATAAGTGGATTTTATGACCAAATCGTTTAAAAGTGTCGTTTTTACGTCCTTCATAAAAAATCCCTTTGTGATTAACAACTGCAATATCACCTGTAGCACGAAAATCGTGTTCTCCTTCATTATTGACTACGCATCGTCTCTTGGTACTTCCAATAAAAATTTCTCCTTCTCCTTCCACCACTTTGGTACCTAAATCATCTCTGACTTCAACGATTGTGTCATCTAGCGCTTGGCCCAAGGGGACACTTTCATCATTGAGGCTAGTCTCATAAATACTAGCCCAACAGGAAAGCTCAGTTATGCCATACAAGTTAAAAATTCTCAATTCCTTTGACTTTTCGTACTGTAGTACCATTTTCGGAAAGTTTTCGCCTCCAAAAGCAAGAATTCTTAGTCGCGTTTTAAGAAGATCTTTTATCTGCTTTTGGGACCATCTTAAAAACAGCGATGGTACCATCTGTATGACTGTTACACCATTATGGGGGTTAAAAAGAGTCTCATGAAGATAATTGGGATTTGCGTGGGTCGTAATTAAAAGACATGCGCCATTATGTAGAGCTAGTAGTAATTCAATCATTGAAGGGTCAAATGTTAAGGGAGTCCCAAAGTATATCACGTCATTACTTTGGATGTTGAAAATTTTACTCAAAGAATTGATGTTGCTCTGAATACTGTACGCTCCAACTTGGACAAATTTACAGTCACCTGTTGTCCCAGAGGTTGCAATTATATAAAATATGTCTTTGTAGCTCTTTATGCACACACCTGCATACTTTTGCAAGAAAAGTTGCTCGTTTTTTAGGTCTAGAGTGGCTACACAAGTCTCCGTTATATCAAATGATAGAACCCAAGCAATTCCTAGTTCCTGAATGATGGGCTCAGGAGAACTGCCATTCAAAAACATAAAAGAATGTTGGAGCTTCTGTAAACTAATCAAACGTTAGTTTAATATCGTTGTGTTTGAATCATACCTCAAAACTATAGAAGGAATGTAGATATTATGGCTCATTTTAAGCCCTAAACACTGGTGCTCCTCAGAAATGTGGGCAGAAATAAAATCACTGATAACATCACTAATTTGATAGACTTCTCCATAATTAAGCGAGTTCTTAATGTCACCACGATCACTAAAAATTATTGCTCTGTTTTCATGAGGGAACATTCTGAAAATATGTTATAAAAGAGAAATATTTAAATGTTTTGAGGTTATCAAGTTAGGAGTGAAGTTAGCTGCCAATCTACATTTTAAAATAACCAAGTGGCTTCGGAACTATTTTTTGGTTTTCGCTACGATTTTCGTTACCTTTTAACACAAAACCTGCTCAACATAATTTTTGTGTCTATTGTTGTATGTTTTGATTAAAATTTGTTGTTTAAAATTGAACTTCTCCGCCACTGGCTTCCGCATTGATCTCTCTCTCGCCAACTTCTCGCGTGTTATGACGTTTCAGTGAAAGTCAGCTGACGTTTGTTTATTAAATTTTGCCATTAAATTTCGCCTGCGTGTTTCAAAATTTTCAATAAATTTGTTCATTGCAACATCTCAGGTATTTCCCAAGTCTGTTTCCTTCCTTTCTACCTGTTGGTAAGTAAAAGCCTTCAGTTCCTTTGTCTGTCTATAAAGGTCAACGAATTATTCCCTCAGGACGTAGTTAACAATGGGCAGGATATTTCTGGAACATATGGGCGGCAGCCGCCTCTTTTCCTGTGCAAGATGCGACACAAATCTAACAAATAGATCAGAACTAATTAGTACGAGATTCACGGGGGCCACAGGACGAGCGTTCCTTTTTAGTCGAGTAGTCAACTTAACATACAGTGAGGTGCAGGATAGAGTCATGTTGACAGGACGTCATATGGTAGTAATGGCACTATGACACAAAGAATGTTTGATGAGTTTTTTGCAGGTGCGAGACGTGTCGTGCAAGGCCTGTGAAGCCAAGTTGGGGTGGATGTACGAGTTTGCTACTGAGGAAAACCAAAGATATAAAGAAGGACGAGTGATTCTGGAACGAGCTTTAGTTACTGAAAGCGATGGCATGGAGGAGAGAGGTGTTAGCGATCGCCAACATTGAAACTCGTGCCTGCTTTTTTTGTTGTTTGTGTTGTCTTGAATTTATAGTTTATTTATGTAGAGGTACATAAGAGTTGGGGTTTTTGTTGAGACTGTAGTTCCAAGAGAGTAGTTAGGTTTGTTGACGTGGAACTATAAGTAGTTTTTTTGTTGGGATTAAGGTGTTCCCGTATGTAATCAAGTGATAAAACCCTCAAGTGTTCTGAAATGTCTGTCAGTTTGTACTTTTTTTAACGATGTGGCTCCAGGTCTTGTTTGCCACTTTTTTATAATGACTTAGATGTACGGTGCGTTTTCTGGCACATGTCGTCATCGCATTTCTGCGAATGTAGCTGTAGGTACTGTAGAGTTATTTAATAAAATCAATTAGCAAAAATGCAACATTTATTTGGGTGGCCTTGGTTTTTATGTTTATGGACATGGATAAACACAACTAAACAGATGACTGTCAACCGAGGACACGCCCACTCTGATACATTTGAACGAAGGCATCAATAAAAGCCCGATTGAGGTTTATCAATTGTTTCTTTTGTTAGCCCCCAATGTTTCGTGTTGTTGGCTTTAGGGGTGGGAGGTGGTGTCTGGAAAAACTGTGTTACAAGGCCGAATTTTCCTACACAAAGGGGAAAAAAATCGGCGAATGAAATTCATTGTCAAGTGTTGTTGCGCGGTGGAGGGGATAAAGTGGGGAACAGCTGACAAACTAAACATTACGGACATCTTGCAATTTGCAGCGGGTGTCTAGATTACTTCAATATTTTTAATATGACAGAAACGTAATAAGTGGGTGTAATCTGGCCGTTTGTAATCGTTCGAGGGTTGTTTTTCTTTTGTTTGTTACACAGTGTACTGTCATTTTCCCGTATAATTTCTAACTAGTGCGTGACGTCATGTGATTGCGTTTTCATGGAGTACTAGATTAAGGTAAATATACAAATTTCTTTAATTTTAGGCGATTTCATCGACTTTGGAAGGTGTCACAGTTTAAAACCCGTTGATCCATTTCCACGTTAAGTAACGGAATCGTTTCTACGGCCCGGTTTCATTGAAAAAATCATTTTCCGAATTTATTGTTCGGTAATTCGTGGTTCGTCCTTGGGCGATTTTGCCTTTAAAATAATGCCTATCCCAAGTCGCTTCAATTAAATATTGCGCTCCAAGACGATGTAGGTGCAGTGTAATTCAGGTTTTCAATGAAAATTCCCGAAATCACCTGCAATCGGACATCTGCTTGGCGTTTATTGGGAAAGTGTATAAGTAGGACGAGGTGTTTCGCAATCGCCGTTTTAAAATATTTCGTGAGTATTCTTTTCTTGCTTGTTTTTCGAATGACATTGAAAGCGATCAATTATTTTCTGCTATTAAATAACGCGTCCGCCATTGATATCCATATTTTATTATTTTTTTTTGTTATCGCCTGTCAACTTTCTGACAGACTTCTTAAATACTCTTTCTTTGATAAACTCGCATTGTATCTTTTTCATATTATAAAAGCACATTTCTGTGATTCATGCGCATCCAACAGTCGTCTAAATTTAGCACACATGTTTTTTTTTAAGTAATAAAACTCAATCTAGTGGGCCATTAAGGGTGGTCCACACCTCGAACATTAACCATGACGTCATAGTCACGGATAACGATAACTTTTCGTTTCATTTTTCATTAAAGAAACCAATCGTTTAACATGGCTGCAATTAGGCGACTTTTAAGTTTATATGCGTAATGGAGTCTGTAGGGGAGGCGGAGCTTGCATATCCCCCTACAACTTAGAAAAACTAGCCCACGTGATGCCCATTAAACATGTTTGTAATTCCAAGTGTATATGAATTTGTTAATGGCTCGCGTTTCTTATAAATATCCTTTGGGTACCTGTTTTGCATGACCTAGCGATTTCTGGAGCAAACCGCTACACAGATTCGTGCAGAAATGAAGGCCAAGGTCTCACTTGCTCTTTCGTTTGTTTCTTGAAGCTTAGTCGCAGCCTCCTACGAAACTCTTCTTACACCTGTTGTTCTAAGTTTATTGCTCGCGTATCAAACTAATTTATTTTTTACGACCTTGCTTCCACTTTTTTTGTTTACCATAACATGTAAATATGTATTCTCCTAATGTGTACCGTAATTTTTATGACTTTCCACAATCGATACTCTTCGGTGCAACACAATATTGTGAAATATGAAGAACAAGTTGCACAATATTTCAGCGGGGGTGGACAATCGAGGAATCTTATCAAAGAAAGGAACTGTTCCTGATAAGAAATCGTGAAACTAAATGCCTTGTTTATATAACAAGGAAATAGTTTTTTGTAGTCAGCAAGTAACGTTCTGAAACGAGACGATTATGCTAATTTCTTAGATTCAAGGATATAGTATTTAGATGTTTCGGACTGGGTCGAGTTGAGCAAATATTCGCTGCTGGTTGTGATGTGAGGATTCTTTGCACCCCATCAGTTGATAAGACGATCATCAATCACGGCTTTGTGAAATCACAAGGTCAATTTTCACGGTCATGCAGAAAAGGTCACAGTTTGAATACTGCAAAAGTAGAAACGAATTCTTTTGAAGTTTGGTAAAGGTGAGAGCGGCACACCTTGGCGTTGTTTATACATGTAAACGGTTTGTTTGGCACTTTGTTTTAAATATAATGGAGATAATGAATCGTTGAGCTTTCAAGTACTAATTGTCCTGAATTTAGAGTCACTGATCGCCTGGAGATATTTAAATTTTAAGGACAAAAATAAAATTCCAAACTGTCCTCTTTGCAGGTCATTTTTTACATCGTTCGAAGCGAAGATCCGAGAAAAAACTAAATTGTTACCTAATTAATTAGAATTACATTGGCAATCAAGGTTCCTATCGGGAAATCATTCTGTTATTTGTTGGGACAAAACAGAGTGTAAAGTTTGTTCTGTGACGGATTTTAATTCACACTTTCGATTAAATCAGTTAATTGCAACTTCGTTTTGTAATTTACATGAATTAGGCTCTGTTTTAATTACATATTTTTGATCTAAAGCAGTCTTTTATAATTGGGGACAGGAAATCATCATAAATGAGGAGGAAGGATGTTGGTATTTGTGGGACGTCTAATATTTAGTACCTACAGAGTTATAATGCGGTTTATTATAGACATGTTTGTCACTTTTATTAATACATTTAGTATTTAATCATTTTCAGTTCTTTCGTCAGCTTCAAAAAACGTATATTCAATTAACGAACGATACGATTTTATTAACATTATTTCATCAAGTCTGAGTCATGATTTGTCACCTCGAATATTAAAATAGTTTTCACAGTTTACATTTTCGAATTTCGCGCCAGTGAAACCACGAAAATTATGACCAATAACGACATTACATGTGTCATCATTTTGGTATTTTGTCACCACTCCAAAGCGGTAATTTTTAAATTATCGGGATTATTATGATCCGAGCAAGTTTAAAAAACGCTGATATTGTTTGATTGCAAGTTTTTCCAATTGCCTATTGTTTTATTTAATGGTTTTAAAACGATTAATGCGTTTTGTGTATGCCTTAAGCAACAATAATCTAATTGGGAACAGTTTATGAAAATAACATGATTTATTTCTTCATATTACGTCAAAAAAGAAAAAGAACTCGCACATTGTTGCGGCATTGGCAGCAGTAGCTGACGCAGGTTAAACGTATTTGTTCTAATGGTATTACGTAACAACTGTACAATGTGAGTATAATAATAGAAGCAATTTTAAGACGTTAATTTGTTGGTAAAGTTTCGGTTTTATCAATGCCGTTATTGTTGTTTTAATGAAATAAACAAAACAATTCGTACTTATCTGCATATCTTATAATTTATAATATTTAAGTACTACCTACTGGCCAAATAATAATGGAAACATCATGTTTGCAAAAAGCCGTTTTGCATGGTTTAACATGACGGCTCTTTATCTTTTTTTTACTTCTTCCACATTGTTAAACTACCTGATTGATAAATGTCCAAGGTGGCATAACTTCCATTATTCACTCTGTAATTAAATATGTTTGAACAGTTGTTGAGTTATCAGAACAACTGTTTTTCTTATCTACCTCTCGAACGCGTTTCGGATTTTTTCTTTGTTTGTCATCTTAACTTGAACTATGCAGTTCTTAGTCAGTCTGTTGAGTTTTTCTTTCCAGGACACTTCACCAAAGTTTTTTGTTGGAAATTTATTGAAGACGCCCACCATGAACTATCTAACAATGAACAACGCTTTATTCAAAACGCACAGCAGTTTCCTCCCGGAAACGCAGCCACGAGGCTTGCATTTACCCTACAGTCAAGTTACCGAAAATAATAATCAAATATCTACCAATGGTGATAAAACTATCGAAGAAGTATGGTCCAAATACAAATTTGATACTAATAGTGTAGCGACAACGGTGAAAAATTTTAATAAAACATGGGCGACACAGGAGGAGAAGAACGAACCGGAGAAGGTCGAAGAAGAGGTGAAGGTGGAGGACGATGAGGAGGAGGAGGAAGTTCCGAAGGAAAAAGAAGAAGAAACGACGTCTCCTTCGCATCACGCTCGGAGGCCCATGAATGCCTTCCTTATTTTTTGTAAGAAACACAGACCGATTGTTCGGGAGAGGTTCCCGAACTTGGAGAACAGGGGAGTTACCAGGATTTTGGGGGAGTGGTGGGCTCTCCTCGACGAGGACGACAAAGCTCCTTACACCGGCCTAGCTAAAGAGGTAAGAGAAAAAGTGAAATTAATAAAATCGTAACATTTGTAATTCCAGTACAAAGATGCCTTCTTGTCTGCCAATCCCGACTTCAAATGGTACAAACTTCCAGCGCCCCCGCTCAGGAGTCTGGCAATGAGGCCCACAAGCACCCACAAAGTCCAATCACCAGTTTCTAGTCCTACTCATAGTTTAACAGAGTCTGAGTTCACCCCCGGTAAGTTGGCCGACGAATCCCAGTTAGGCAGTCTGACGTCGTTGATGAACAACAATTTCGCACCGACAAAAACCGCCAAATCAAACGAAAATAACAATAATATAGATAAACATGTGTCTGATCAAGTGTACGAAGAAAGTTCGCCGAAGAGTCCAGTCAATTTAATAAAAACCTCACTACCTCCGAAACCCTTCAAGAAGCGAACGTTCGACAAAAGTCCAGACAATAACAAGAATGTTATCCGCAATATTCTTCTGAACGACATATCTGAGCATCATCATGATGAATCCAACATGACAAACCAAGATCTGATGGACAAAGTTGTGGATAAAATTTTCACCAAGCCCGAGGACTTCGATCGTAAAGAGGTAAGTAAGCTAAACAATGGAAAATATTAGTCCTAAATTATTCGAACGATAATTATTATGTCGTCATAAAGATGTTTTTTGGTTCAACGAGCCGAGGTGGGAGTGCCAGAGTTTAATGTTTTATAATAGCGAAATTTGACATACTATTGTTTACGGAAATGAGTGCACTGAACGTTTATTGTTCACGCTACTATTCGGGTTAAAATTTGTGTAATTCGAGATAATAAGTAAGTAGCTGATAAGATAAAATCTAGAGGAGAAAAATTAATTCCCACGGATTTGTTTATAAAAGTGGAAAATACTAAAAATCGCTCCAATCAGCAGGGGGAACTGTTTTTTATTTTGTTCGAATTCCTATACGAATAAAACCGGATTTTATAATGAAGTGGAAAGTTTTAAGCGGTACTTTCATGTGCGTTTAAAAATAGTAAATAACAGTATCAGCTTTATGTGTTCACAGGAATAAACATAATGTATTATATGTATTTAAAGTGATCTCTATTAGTAATATTTTTTTGAGAATCAGCTAGCAATATTTACACAGTGGTGTATAAATAAATTAGCAAAATATTATGGCACACCGTGTAATAGTGTCAAGGCTTCACTTGTATCTTTGCCACAGGTCCGAAAATCCGGCCGTCAATGTAAGGGCAAACGCTACGAAAAATTCATGGTCGAAGGACGTCTCTTAGGCAACAAGCGCGACACTAAGCTCACCTCCCAAAGAAGCTCCATCGAAACCGAGCTTAGTATGAAGTTGGAGAACAAACCTGAACCTGAAACACCAAACTTAGATCACACCATCAAACGTTTAGCTGAGAGGACCAATATGAAGAGTGTTTTAGAAAATCAGAAACCGGAAGAGAGGGTACGGACGACTTCCGAGAGTCACGAAACGAATTTCAATTTGAATCAGAGGATTAGTAATTTACCGAGTTTGAGTTATGATGTTTTTCATCAGCGGAAGAAAGACAGTAAGAAAAGAAAGAATCGAATCAGGACCGACAGTGAATCAAAAAGTAAAATTGCCAAAGTGGTGAAGAATGAAGAACAACCGGTGGGATCGAAGAAGAGGAAAAATAAACAAAGTATCACTCATTTGAAGGAGGAGAATGTCGGTTGCGATTTGATGACATTGGCGGAGATCGCTGCGAATACTGAGAAGATCAACTCGGAGTGATTGTGCCCTTTTCGCCTTACAAAAGGCTTAAGAAATTGTTTTTCGCAATAATTATGGTATATTCCATGTACTTTTTCGGGTACTCTAGATGCATGTGCCTCATCAACGTATTTCAAAATGTAAACAGACTTTCACAAATTCTATTTGGCGAGCATTTCATACAGCCTTATTCCCAAGTATTATAGAATTGTGATAACCTGTATATTTTTTGAAGACTTTTTTTGTGAATTACTCGTTATGTTTGTTGTTATGTGTTAGCTACTTTCTAATCAGTTTAGTATACCAAATCGTTATTATGTTAGAATTTTATTGAATATGTTAATCATTATTTTTAAGAACGCAATAATTTTAATGAGATTTGGCATGTTATGTTCTATGTTGTATGATCTGATTACATGATGATCTTCTGTTTGAATTCTAGAGATTATATTATTGCACTAATATTCATTCTAGTTAGTAAGAAGTAATCAGTACTTCCTTAGTCATTTTGTACAATTATGAACTAGTCTCAATTCTTCTGACATGTGCTACAAACTCATCGCTTTATCGATGCCAGTATCATTTCTTTTCGAAAATATCTCAATTTTTCAGTTCATAATTGTCCAATTAAAGCGACCAAATATAATATTTTAATAATCTAAGCCTTATAGATGTAGATTTAAGATGAAAGAATTTTATCCATAATTATCATTTAATAACAGATTTTATAAAAATACTATGCGATTGACCAATTGTTGTCAGTTTTGTTAAGATTAAAACGGAATCGTAAGGTACAGACGTGATGCTTGGAATGTGATACTTTATTTTTCTATCAAGAAATGGACAGGGATATAAAGATTTATTTATATGATTGTATAGATTGTGCCTTTTTATTTATTTATAATGTATATTAAAAATTATGCCTTTAGAAAGGTAATCAAATATGTATCAATTTTAATAAAATTTATTACGTAACATCCTTTATCGGACCTTTTCTCCCACCTAACACGGAAAAATCCCATTTGAGTCTCTAAAATTAGTCTTTTTCGGACTCTATTCCAAAAAGTTGCCATAAAGCGTGGTTCAATACAACGATTAAACAACCTTATTTAATCAAAATCTAATGAGTACTATTTTCGAAAAATAATTAAACATAGGGGAGAGGGGGGCATAACTTAACAATCAATTAGCCAAGCATCCTAAAATAATAGAAATTAACAAAAATTTTTTACTAAATATCATAGACTAATGTATTGCGGATGATTTTTGTTTACAATAAAAAACTTACATGTGAGCATTATTTTGAAAAATGGGATTTGCCCCGCATATAGGGGTAAAGTGGGGTACCCTATGGGGCAATTAAATTTTTGAATAACTGTGTACCTACTTAGAAAAAGTAACATTTTAAAATTACTTAGGCATCAATGCATATTGCACACAAATGCACAGGTTCGTCATATTTAGCCACTACATTCGTATGACTAGATTTGAAAAAAATTTGCTCTCTAACTTCGCGAATTTTTTAACGAAAACACTGGATTTCACATTTTGTTTTATAAAACATATGGGTTTTCACACTTTGTTTTATAAAACACACATGGTCAACTGTCAACTGACAACCAATCAAAATACGCTATTCGACTTTTTTCACGGCGTTTGATTTGAGCAGCAGGAGTGTTGCCCCGCTATGCCCCCCTCACCCCTACATAATAACAGGTTTGCATGTGTTTTTAGGGGGCCCCATCAACTAAAAAATGTTTGTAATAAAATTTGTGCGGACTCACGCTATTCTGGACTCGGTTACGTCTCGTCTGTAAACAGCAATGATTAGTCCGCAAAAACCGTATTTTAGGTACGTATAACAAAAATAACTATTTATGGACAAAACAGAACATAAAATAGTATTCATTACTTTATTAGTTCAATCTGCTGAAAAAATCCATAAAAATAAATACACTTATTTATAGAACTCGTGTTCGCTCTCATCTTTTTTGATGTTGTTCTTGTACCCCTTTTCAAAATCTTTAGGTAATACTATGTAGCGGTTTTCTCTGACCGCGTGCATCCCAGCTTCTTGACAAATGGCGTTAATATCAGCCCCAGAAATGCGGTCAGGCCTGGCTACAAAATCTTCCAAATCCACCTAAAAACAAAGTCAAAAAAGTTCATTTTCGCAGTTTAGTCACCTCTTCTGAGAGATTCATTTTCGACGTGATTGTGCTGAAAATCAATCGTTTCTGTCTGCGATCGGGCAATGGGAATTCGATTTTCCTATCCAAACGTCCGGGTCTCAGAAGAGCGGGGTCGAGAGTATCGGCACGGTTGGTGGCCATTATCACCTGTAAAAACCAAATTAACTCCATTCTATAAAATAGAAAAGTATTCTTTTACCTTCACATTGGTGGTTTGATCAAACCCGTCCATCTGATTTAGGAGTTCCAGCAGGATTCTTTGTACCTCGCGATCAGCTCCGGTCTGCGCATCAAATCTCTTAGTAGCAATAGCATCAATCTCATCAATGAAAATAATCGCCGGGGAATTCTCTTTAGCTAGTCTGAATACGTCGCGGACCATTCTAGGGCCTTCTCCTAGATATTTCTGAACAAACTCTGATCCTACTACCCTAATGAAAGCAGCAGTGGTGTGGTGAGCGACAGCTTTAGCTAACATGGTCTTCCCACAGCCTGGAGGGCCGTACATGAGAACTCCACGGGGTGGGTCAATACCAATTTGTTTGTATAACTCAAAGTGGGTGAGAGGTAGTTCTACAGCTTCTCTGATTTCTTGTTTTTGCATGTCCATTCCACCAATATCGCTGTATTGGACGTCGGGTTTTTCATCAGCTTGTAACATGCTAATTGAAGAGTCTGCTTCTGGTGGTAGCACGTCCACGAGGGCGTTGCTATGCTTGTGCAATGCTACACTAGCAGAAGGTTTCAGCAACTCACGGTCAATTGTAGAGAGAATACGGACGTAGTAGTTTGAGCCTGTTGTTGATCTAACAAAGAGATGAGTTGTAACAAGACTCAAGACTCTTTAACTTAGTTCTTACCCCACAATTCCGGTATTTTGGTCCACAGCTTCCAGAAACTGCCCAATAACCAAAGGGACCGACTGAATACGCTTTACCTCTTCTTGTGCATGCAGATATTCTTTCTTCAAGTTCCGTTGTTCATCTTTGATGTACTCCTCTTGGACCTCAAGAAACTCCAGCATTTGTTGGAGCTTCTTATATTTAGTATAGAGATCTTCCATGTCTATGTCTTGAAGATTTGGTTTTACTTCGGCAGGGCTACCTTCATCCTGAAAAGGGTGCATTTTCATCAATTTTTGGGTTAAAACAAAAGACGACGGTTGACAGATAACAACGTGATTTTAAGTACATATTTTAAATGTTAAATAATCACCTTTTCAGGAACAACAACGTCCATCACCTCCATTGTTTGCGAACTTTTTTACACTAAAATACGGTAAACGAGGTTATGTTAGGATGATTTGGAAAATTTTGTTGGACGTTTCTTTATCTGAGGTTGGTGCGTTTTGTCTGGTACTTACCATTACTTCCGGGAGATGGCGCTTTATTAAAGAATACTGTAAATACAAATAATAAGGTATTTACACTTAATTTTAATTATATAAACCGTAGGGGATGACACGAAAGCTTTTTTAATTTAAAAATGCCCTCCAAACAATATTAATATCGCGTGATTGCAATGGTTATGATTTGTTTTGTTGGGTTGGCAACAACACTAAATCAAAAGTTTTATGTTGGTTTCCTGTTTTTTCTTGTGCAAGTTTGGTGTTTTTAAAGTGGAAGAATGTGTAAAAACTGCAAAACGGTACTATTTTAGTGTTGGTCTTCGTCCTTTGGTGAGTCTTTTTGTTTTCCGATAACTGGACCATTTTTAAAAAAAGATGTGAAAAATTGAGGTTACAAGCGAAAAAGCGACATGCAAATTCTTCAATCTTTGCTTTTGTGGAATCAAAAGCTATAATAATTGTATTATTGGTCTGAAAGACGCATGAAAATTTTTAAATCAAAATACTTGCCAGCCAGTGTTTAGGATTACCAACTAAATCCCCATCGTTTCTGCAGCGAATTTTTGTAGGCGTCAGATTTAAAAATGGCTGAATAGTAATTCCTTATTAAAGTTGTTTTTAACTTTTTTCTTATAGATCGGTAAATTAGCTGAAAGTAATGAACTGCAGTGGCCGAATTTCTGAAATTTATCAAATCTGGGAATGAGACGCCATTTTGAGACGTATGAAATGCGAAAAATTCCCTGGGGCACTGGGCCTACAAGCTATACGTTCCCGATTTCGATCCAAATGGGATTCGAATCTAGTAGATTATATTTTGTCCCAAGTTGGATCGTACAGATGAAATTTGAAGTTACGTCATTATTGTTTTAGTACTTATTTGGGGAAACATCCATTTTTTGTAAGAGAACGAAAGAAAAGAAAAATTTATCTGATATGATATAACTTTGGCACTGAGTTTTATGCTGCAAGCATGATAAATTTTGAAGTAAAACTTTTAATTGTTTTACGGTAAAGATGTGTCATTATCAAAAAAGTTAACTCAGAAACTCGTCCTTCATTGGAATCCACTTTCAACACCAACAGTACTTCCAAGGTCGACTGGTTCTTCATAAACGATGAGTAATGACGTCATGAAGTATGTACACAAAGTGGGGGTGCTCTTTGTTTACAAACTTCTTCATGATCGACCTTGAGTAGAGTGCTTGAACCGGTTTACTATAAACATGTACTACGTGCGTAAATGGGGTTGTAGGTACACATGAATGAAATTTTGATTTTTTAATTCATTGTCTTCGATTATTGAAAGAGTAAAATATTTAAGTTCTCTGTTCTTGGAGGCAAAACGAACGGTTTTTTATTGGTGAAATTTAGCCTATCGAATCAATAAACGCACCCAAAAATCATAAAGATAATTAATTACTTTAGGGAGTTCTTTATTTTTTGTAAATGGGATGGACAAAGGGAGGAATTCTATTCGATTTTTAACATATTAGAACAAATTTAAAGGTGTTAAAAATTCAGTTAAGCTACCAAAATATTCTAAGTCTTTAATATTAAAAGAAAAGTCTTTAAATGCAATGCAGTTTTTGCAGAGGGTATTTCTTTCTGGGATTTATCGATTAGGCGTCGTCAGGCGTGGACATGTATCTGAATTAAAAGAAACTATCTTTGAGTCCGTGTTCCCGTGGTGCGCGGCTGTTCCTTCACATCCCGGCCATAAATCCGCGTTACACGAACTTATGTCACCTGAGACCGCTTTTACCTGCGGAAGAGATTCGCCAGAAGCCAGACATAAATAACAAAAACTAGCGGCAGATGTAATTGATTCATATCGGCGCGCAATTATATCCTGAGCTTCAGCTTTGACCGTACAAAACCCGGCTTTTGACATCGCTGAATGTAGTCCTCACTTCCGATTGTGCAAGTGCCGGAAATAAGGTCGCGAGTCCAGGTGAGACTTCATCCGCTCATTTTACGTCCCGTTCTCTCTTTCGACATCCTCGCAAAGCGTCGACGTGGACTCCGATAAATGTGAACTCCGCTTCCAGGAATAGGATTATCGGTGAACCTGCGGGATCAGCGCCGTTCCAGTATAATCACAGAAATGTCTCAATTTTCTCTAATTTTACTTGCATTAGCGCTCCGCCTCTCGATAAATATTATTATCGAGCAAATATTTCGTCCGGATTGAAAATCAAATTTTTATTATTTACTTATTGCAGTGAATGTGCGCGCGATGAACTTTATCAGAAGTAAATTTATTTTACGTCGCACTCACCTAGACTATGGCTTTTACTGATTTCATATTGCATTTCCTCTTGTCAGATGCACTTTGGTTTTTAACCAAACGTGGAGTTGTAACATGATTTGAACCACTCAATTTCGTTCTTTTGGGTCCTTCGACGTTGTTTCATAAAAAAGAGCTCGTGCAACAAACGAAATTTCAAAATTTGATCAATAGTCACTCGCACGCTTTGTCACCTCACTTAATTAAAACGACCGATTGCAAAATGGAGCTGCCAGCTCATAGAAAAAGTTCTGCGCAAACCTCGACCCCAAAACTAAAGCAATTGTTTAAAAATTAATGGTGGTATCTGCATTTTGAAAATGGTGGAGGCGCCGGGGAAAATCTACACAGCGCTACCAATAATATTTGTATTTGAAAGCAGGATAGCTCATGTATTATTTAATTAAAAAGTGGTATGAGCAACATAATTCTTTTGGTATTTTTTGTTTGTATTGGAGCGGAAACCTTATATAAAAATCATCCTCGCTGACAAACTTTTTTCTAAAGTCGCTTATATAAATTCTGATTATTGTCAGGATTCATATCTCGGGAGCGCTTGCTGAACATGATTTGATTTAGTGAAGCTCGTGAAAAATTCGGGCATTAGTAGTACGTCATAAGTGTGTAGAAAATTGTGTTCGCTGGAAAGATAATTGTGTAAGAAGTAAACATGCTGCAACATAAATACGGTGTGAAGAGTGACGAGTAAAAACCGAATGAGATTTTGGAGTTTAGTCTTTTTACCGGGTGACTGCACTGAAGTCCTGATTGCGTTCTATAATAGCGCCCCCTTGTGGAGCTTCCTCACCCATACTGTCCACTTCAGTTTACTTTTATTTCAGAGCAGCCATTGTGCTCGAGAGTCGGGCTTTTGTTTCTTTTCTGTTACACCGGCTTTTGAACTGTCTTCATTCACTTCGAAATTAGGTTCGCTACACGATTTGATTTACTAACGACGAAGTATTATCTTGGAGAAGCTGGATTCTACATATTTGTCTAGAAATGTGGAGTATTTTGATCGGGGATTCTTCAAATATCGAGTACATTTATTTTCAAATTGTTTGAATTGTTTTGAAACGTAATAAAAATATTGACAACGGTCACAATTGGTTGTCTCCACATTGTTTCTCTAATTCTGACCATGATCGTCGAATGCTCTTTGCGCAATTTGTGTATTATTGCTACAATATGTTGAAGAGGAAGATGATTGAATGTAGTTGTGGGTAATAATAACTCTGCAGACGAGGGAGAATTGTAGGTTGCACTTTCAGTGTGATTTGCTCAAGAGATTTATTAGAGGTTCCATTTTGTAATGTAGAAATTTAAGAGGCCTACTAATAAAATGTTACAAGCTTTCATGTCAATATTTGCGTGATGTATTTACAAAAGTATAAAAAATTAAAGATTACTGTCCTCTTTGTTGTCATTAATAACCCTCGTCTTGTAGACATGTTTCCAAATCTCATAAAAACACACACTCGACATGAATCGATACGAGACAACCAGAGGCATAGAGACATGAGTGATAATATTCCACGCCAACACCCCGTAAAAGTCCATTTGGTTAGGATGAGAAACGGCCCTGTTATTTTTAAGCCTATTGACCATCCACAGCGCTATATTTGCAACAAGTAGAAAGGTAATCAGTTGTCTGCCCGGCTTGAGGCGCATCTGCGATGGCGTGCTACAGTGCCTTCTCCATGCGTCTAGAACCAAAACGGTTTGACAGGAGCTTTGGACGAGGGCCAAGAATGGCGTGATTATCCTAGAAAAATCGATTATTCCCGGCGTTTTTTTAAGGACGAGTGTTACCTCATTATACCTCCTTTTCCTTTGTTGAGTCCCATGAGTATTGCGCCGATTATTTGGAATAAAAAGTACATAAATATACCACATTGTGTAACGAGAAGTAATAAATGTTCCAGTTCTAAAGCTCTTTTCATGTGCCGGAAGCAGATATCGCGGAGGGCTGCTATGCAGAAAATTGTTGCCACTGTACCCATACCAAATAGGACGGCTTCCCAAATGTTGACCTGAAAGTGTAAAATAAAATGCATCGATGCATGTACGCTCGGGAATGTTATTTCAAGGACTTCGAAGCTCGTAATGCTGCAAATTTTCATCATACATCGAGAGTTTTTAAAATAAATCGCGGTAAAATGTACTTAGTACAATATTACAGTTTTTCATGTTATGAGATGAGCACTAAAAATATTGCAAGCTTTAGCAAGATTAAATCCGTTAATAGAACTGCAAATTGCTTACAAATAAGTTTGAAATTATCTACAAAAACTGAAGTTTTTGAGCCCATTTTTAAAGACTTTGTATTGTTCAACTGGGTACAAAAGAACGTATGAAAATTGTCGCGAAATTTTTGTGATCCACTTTAGTTAAAAATATAAGACATTCAACTTATAAATCATCTTTTGAAATATGCGCTGCTTTTGTTGCTGTCCAGTTCCTTTGAAAAATAACTGAAATTTTCCCGAGCTACAATACATACCTGCAGTATAGCAATATCCTTATATTCTTTTTGTCCGACTAATTCAAAAAACATTATTAAGCTTATGGAAGTCATCGCCAAGACTAGGATTCCAGTAAATAATCCTTTGTGAGCTTGAGCACAATCCACGGAAAATCTTGATTGCCGGGTGCCATAGATAACATTAAAGCCACTTTGTCTTCCTTCGAGATCCGGAGAATTATCGATAATGTCTACAACATAATTTTTAATCAGATGTGGCGGATATGTCGCAAACATTTGCTTTACTCACCTCTGTCTTGGAAGTGTTGAGAATTTTTCCACATGACTCCTAAAATAACTGCACATAAAAGACTGAATTCGACCGTGCAAGGCGCCAAGTACGGCTCTGATTTAATTAATATCGGCTCCATGATATTCGAGTTAAGACAGTCGACTTTGTGTTCATACAACTGCCTCGTGATCGTGAAAGTCGTGGAGTTTAAAAACTGGAAATCGACTTCGGATAAAGACACGTTGTCTCTTTGTCGCCTTTTCGCTGATTTGTAAATGTCATGTTGAGTTTCTTCAATCAGCACGAAAAGCCATTCGCAGAGATTCGTCGCGATCATGTGCATGAGTCCGAAGCGAGCAATTATCTTGCTTTTTCGCATATCCAAAAACTAAAAGAAGCTTAGTGGTTGTTATCTATATTTCCACGTGAAACTTACATTGCTGTAAGAAAATATGAATAGCATTTGCATAAGGGCAAATATTATTCTCAGAAGTGGTTTTACGGCCTTAAGCATATTATCGCAATCCTTTTGTGAAGAAAGTTCAAAGTACTGGCCAAACTGCAAGCCTGAGTAAATCACCGAGCCGATTCCAAATCCTGGAAGAAGAGAATTATCTTTGAACAAGAAAAAAGTTCGAATTACCGCTGACGCCCATGCGAAAGTAGAAACTGCCGTATCGGATGTGTTGATATCTCTTATTGATATTGTTGTCGTCTGATTCTGTTGTTCGACCTAAAACGCTAGGGCTATAAAATTCAATATGGACATAAAAATGTTTTCATCGCTAACACAATTACATGGTAAAAGGTATCGATCAAATTAATACGTACGCCAATAGTCTTGTGCTGATTTTCCTTTGACTTGGATCATGTACATGTACAAGAGGAAGATAATACTCCCCAGATACAGGTACATGTAAAAAGCCTAAAACAAATTGTAAGTATTAAGAAGTGTAGCGGTAAAACTTTTCCAATTAATACTTCTGCAATCATTTTATTCGGTAATAACAAAAGTTTACCATTTAATTCCAAAAATTATATGAGATGCACTGCATTTGTCAGTCAATTGATTTAATTATACGCTGGATTTTTGAGAAAAATGGGAAAATGTCAGTTTCCAGTAATTGTAAACATGTCAGAGAAATTGATGTAGAGTTTCCAATGCTGGGATATCCAAAATTCATAGATCCGTGTTGGATCATTGAAAATTGAGTTGAGTTGTAAATACGTGATAATGAAAGAGAAACACTTCGAAAAAATGTAATCAACAATACTTTTATTTGGAGGTCATTGTGCTGTTGTGCGACAGCGGTTAACCAAATATTTGAGTGCAGTTTTAAAAACGTGATGCTGAAAGTAAAAATGTAGTTAATTGAGGACGCGTTTTCGTGTGTGAGATTTATTAATTTATTTTTGTTTATCGGCCGGTTGATAAAAACAGTTGTTTTGTAAATATCAGTAACTCACGTATTTGCTTATTTATTCTTTTGACAAGGTTATATTTTATTCTTATCGACTTTACTAAAATATTTATGACAATAATAGAGCTTGAAACTACCTCGCGGCAATAAAACTATCACAATATGATATAAACATGTCTAAAAAATTTAAATGGATTGAATAAACGAAGTCAGATATTTATGAATTTGCAATGATCAATATTAATAATAATAAAAAATTAATAGTAGGAGTAGCTTAGATTTGAAACTCGGTTTTTAGGTTCGACCAAAGACCTCCGTTTTTGTCACGTTACTTTTGCTTCTTCTTGAAAATCGTATCTCACTACTGGCTTAAGCGACAGTGTAGCATTATGAACAAATATAATTTATGAGTAAATCGGTGGTCCAAACTTCTGAGGAAATCAAGCCATTGATAGGCTACTTCGGGTTGGCGAATCGGTTCATGAATCCGCTATCGCTTTATAAATGTCATGTTAGTCAATTATAGTCTTAGTCCAACTCAGGAATTTAAGTGTCTTCCAGTAGAATATACAGATGAGCCATCCTGTGGGAACCCCCTCTAGAGGTTACTGTGACCACTTTTTGTTATTTATTATTCTAAACAATAAATTAATAAAAATGTCGGATCCGTGCCACTTTTTTATTTGCCGCGATAAGAAGAGTCGAGATGCGTCAATTGTTTTTTTGATAAATAAAGAAAGATAGCTTTACTATCTATTACTGCATCTTATGGGCTTCCTCTACTTTAATAAAAATTGTTAACTTAAAAGCACGTGTCTAATTTATTAAATTCGCCAACATTTTACGGTTTCTCGTGTGAATATGTAATACGAGTAAAATTACTCGTACAATATCTCATTTCATTTTTTCCTGAAAGAAGACCGAAAAGGAAGCCGCTGTCCGCTTCCGTATTGATTACAACAGCAAAGCTAATATTTACCTTGTCGCTTAATCCAAATTAAGAAATTTGCATGAATTTTAAGGAAAATTACTCACATCATACATATCATAATCTCGAGTAGCAATAGCATCAGTAACAGGTAGTGCGATCCCTAAAATCACTATCAATTTAGCGTAGAATGCCGAAATAATAAATGTAAGCGCGTCACTAAAACAACAAAGGTAACTTATTTATAGTCTGTTCTGAAAAACTTACTCTCCGTGTCGGTGTTTTGGTCTCAATTTCGTTTCAGGGCTTTTTGTTTCGGGCGAATTTAACTCCAAATCAAGCGTTGGTAAAGACTGATGATGACGTTCATACCTTTACTCAAAAATTATATACTTGATACCGTTAATTTAATTGCGAAGTTTTACCTATTTAGCTGTTGATCCA
Source organism: Gnatocerus cornutus (assembly GCA_029298725.1). Lineage (NCBI taxonomy): Eukaryota > Metazoa > Arthropoda > Insecta > Coleoptera > Tenebrionidae > Gnatocerus > Gnatocerus cornutus. Next base: position 9,583,613 of record CM055516.1, read on the forward strand.
TTCTTTGACACAACAGAAGTTAAACTGACGTAAAACTAAGATTGTAAGTGAGTTTTGTTAGCAGGAAAAATTCACAGCAGCTGATGTTGATTTTAGACATTTCGGAGTCTGCATATATTTGGCGATTAAATTAGTTGAAATGAATAAGCAGCAGTGCTTTTGTTTAGGTTGTTGGGTCAATTAATTATCATTGTTTGAAAATGTAATTTCAGGTATAAATATAGTGCGTTGCTGTTAACAACAGGCTATTAATAAAATCTAAATTGTAATAAGTCAAATGATATTCTGTAAAATAACTGCAAGTCTGACGACATTGGGAACTTACCTTACTCAATATATAATTGTCTAAGAATTGGTAAGTGTCTAAAAACTCAAAAGAATTATGAAAATTAAAAATTCTAACAATGGGAAATTATTTCAAGGCATATAAAAGCGCGAGAAAAACGATGGCGAAGAACGCATCTTTCTATCTGTTGTTATTTCGGAAATATGGAGCTCCGAAAATTCCGGAAACAATATTTACAGAAATAGATACTACATTGTAAATTAAAAAAATTTAATGTTCCAATTCAGGATATGTGATACCGGATCGTTATCAGAAAAAGCGCGAGAAAAACAATGGCGCAAACAGCATCATTCTATCTGTTGTAGTTCCGGAGCTATCGAACACTAAACATTTTGGAGCATCAACGTTTCAGTTTTAGATTTTGCGTGAAATTCTACATTAAATGAGCACCTATAACTTAAGTTTGCTTCACTTATTAAAAGAGATTGATCGATTTAGGTTTTCAGAGGGTTTTTTGGGGTAATTTTTAAAGAACTTTTCCGGGCGAAAACAACGTTTAATACCTTTGATCGAAAGAGCACCTCGGGATTTATCAACTGGTCAAATCTCACATTGGTAAGTCAATTAGTATGAAAAGCGGTCAAAAAACGAAAATTGATATTTACATAACAAGTGCGAAAAGTTTAAAGTTTTGCACGAGTGTGAATGTAGATATCAGACGAGGGCAAAAAATACTTTCTGACGAGTTATGTACATTATTTTTTCTGCGATTCTCTAACACCTAGAGGAAACGATAAGTTTCGACAACAATTTATTTTTATATATTCAAAATGTAATTTTTCTACGACCTCATGTAAAAATCTCATAATCCGCACACTTAAATGGTTGATGTTTTCATGCATTTATTTACGAAAGTAAAAGTCACACGTGCGATATGAATATATTCGCACATACTTGCCAAAATTCACTTGTGTCAGAAACGACCTAATTATTCTTTCAAAACGCGAGTAATTAATTTCATGGCATGAAACATGGTAACTTCAAATACTTTTCCGTCGTTTTGGAGATATTAATTTTGATTTATAATTTGGTTATGTAACTACGCCTACCGCCTTATTTAGAAATTTGTTAATGACTTTTCATTTGCAAACATCCGTTATTTAATATTTATAATTATTTAATAGCTACTAATTCTATTATTTGTTGACGGCTAGACATTTTGATTGTAGTTTTAGATTCTGTTTAAAATTCTGCGTCAATGAGTTAGTTTCACAAATAAACAAAGGATCCGAAAAATATTCTTATTTTGAGATCATTAAAATTATCTTAAGATCTAAGGAATCGAAAAGAACTTGAGAACATCAAGCATTTAAAGAAGAATTTGAAACGATTTTTTTAAAGATCTAAAGAAAGATACTCATTTATCTCGAAATTAAAAAAATAGTGCTATTGATAATATTGTGCAAAACTATGAACCATTTGGTTAACTTCCGCTTTGATGTTTATTTTGATCGGCCTGTTGACACATAGGCCTATTATAATCCTTTGTAACATTATCCTTTCCCTGCATGCGTTTCTTAAGCTCCGTGAAATTCTTACACGTCTCATGGTTCATCCAGGTAGTTAATTATGTCAAAGTTAAACACAACTAGCGAGTCGGATATGCTTCTCCTAACGTTTCATTTTGAATGTAGAGGCGCTCATGTGTGACACACAACCGCGCTTTTAATAATAATTAATCAAAGTAGTGCAACATTTACATTACTGTGATCACGGAGTTATGAAATCACAACTCTGGCATTTAATGTGTAGAGATTTTGAAATCATTCGTGCGTTTAAGCGACAATCCAAGCCTTTCATGGGACCCAATTAGATGTGAAATGATTACGGTTGAACAGATTTTGTGACTTTGGACGTATCATGGATTTCTTTACTACTTCTGGGTTGAGATTATTCGTGTTGTAAAATTCTAGTTTCTGTGCTTGCAGCGCTTGTGCATGAATTGCGGCATTATTAGGACCATGATTAAACTAAATTAACTCGTTTAGCGTTACAGCTGATATACCTACTGTTACCACCACTTTAATGCAATAAACTAATTAGAGGAGAAGCGCAGATGAGCGCAGTGATGATGATGAAGGAATACACAGTTTTCTGTCACAACGCTTTATTCGTATAAATTTCATGTCGATGGAGCTGAAATAAGAGGAAATATGGGGGTCTTATATTGAGGTTTAACTTTGTAGGCAGTTTTCCATATTTCGAAGAGACATATGGTTGAGTGAAACCTATAAAAAATGGCCATCGGCATCGAGATGTGCGTGATGATAGTCCAGGCCCACTCTCCGAAAAAGACGAGATGTGTCGGACGGAATTCAGCTCGATTCTTCTCGAGAGTGTTAATAGTCCACAAAGCCATGTTAGCAATAATGAGGAAAGTAATTAGTTCTTTTCCGGGCTTATTTCTCATCTGATCTAAATTGCGACAGCGTCGCCACCATCCATCCAAAACAAACATCGTTTGTAGACTCGTTTGAATAAAAGAAAATATCTCCGCGAGGAGACCGGTGGTTGTATGCTTGGAAATTGTAAAATAACAACCAATAATCGAAAACATGCAATAAATGTACATTCCAGTTTGAGCAACGACGAGAAGAGTGTTGTCTAAACCGATACCGACTTGCCCTTCAACTGAAACTAAAAGCTCAGCCTTTGTTAAGTTTTTTTGATTTTTTACCTCCGATTTTTCTGTCGTACTTTAACGATCGCATTTGCCACATGGCTACGATGACCACGATAGTCGTTAGTATATAAAGAGTTAATTCGACTATGTTCACTTCGAATTCGGCCATGCTTCTGAGAGCCAGGTTATCCTCTTCACTTCCACTCGGTTCGTTAGCCAGAACGAAGAACATTATCAAAGAAATTATGGTCAGGACGATGATCATAATCCCGGCGAATAAGCCTCGGTGAGCGTTGGAGCAGTCCACGCTGAAATGATGATCGGAATTCACTGGACTACCACCGAAAGGATCTAAAGGTGATTACAAAATATTAAATTAACATGACGGACAGTTTAAATCGAAATTTAAAAACAGAAAGTTGTAATGATAAATCAGGGAAAACATATAATGTTGGAATAACTCACTGAAAGTGTAATGAGTGGCAGCTTTCCCGTCTTGGTGTTTGCTAGAGGCTTTTTCCGCTTCCGCTTTAACTTCCGCCGATTTTACCTTCTTCCACATTTCAAACAGGATCACGGCACAAATAAGGCTATACTCGATTGTGCAAGGGAATAAGAAAGGACTCGCGTTTCTGACGAGAGATCCCATGACTTCTCCTTCCTGACAATACTTGGCATGTAGCGACGAATTCGTAGCGTTGTATCCCTGTTCACCGAGATGTATTATTTCGTGCTTGGTTTCCTCCACCAGGACGTACAACCATTCGCAGAGGTTAGCCGCGACCATATGCATCAACCCAAATCTGGCGATAATTTTGTGGCGATCCAGGTCTAAATTCTGGATAAATAATTTTAACCATTAAAGTGTCATTCTCTTTGGGCAATTTGTTGTAATTACGTTCAACTGTATTTTTTTTAATGATAAAATTGCACTTTCAATCAAGTTAATGCACAATCCATTTTGTTAATGAAAGCCCGAAGTAATGAAGCAGTTACCTTCGTGTTCAGAAATATGAATTGCACTTGAACTAACGTTAGTAGCATTCTGGTTGCCGGTGTTATGGCCTGAAGTACAGTGGAAAAGCACTCCTGATTGTTCTTCAGTTCGAAATATTGTCCGAATTCGAGTCCGGAATAGACCATGCTGCCGATACCAAAAGCTGCAATAATATGCTTTAATAAAGTCGATCAATGCAGTTAATTGCGCGTAATTGCCGTTTAAATTATGGTTTATTGAGTAAGCGGATTATTGGGACCGGTTGCTTTTGTTTATTTGAATAATTTAATTAAAAAATGCTCACCGACTGCACCAAGGCGTAAATAAAAGCTTCCGTATTTCACTGGCTTGTTGTTTATGCTCATAGATAGCCGACCGGAAAACATTCCGACGTGTCTGTCTTTTTTATCCTTGTCTGAAAGCAAATCTATTTAAAACCACAAATTAATTAGCATTAGAAGTCATAGATGATTGCAGTATTGTATTGGAAACTCAATTAGTGTTAATTTAATCAAAGTAAAGTAAAAATGTTCCAAAAACGAAAACTTTCAAAAGTATTTCAAAATGAGATTTTGCCGCTTTTAGCTTTTGAACATTAGGTATATTCAGTCTTACAAAAAAGACGTCAATCGTGCAATTTAGTTAAACAAGTTTGTGACAAGCATCCAGACCTAGATAATATAAGAAAATTAAAATATCAAATAAGCACAGATTTATTTAAAATTTAACACGAATTAATCCATTATTAAGCAATTATCATTCTGAGTGACTAATGCGTCTCTAAGCGTGTTTCAGATGTTATTGTTTAGTTTATTCCATGGAATTTTTTGTTCGCACTTACTATACGAATTTATAATGTTGCTCACAGCTTTTTCCCTGACGAACGTCGAGTACATGTACGCCACAAAAACGATACTCCCTGAGTACAAGTACAAATAAAACCCTTGGTAAAAAAAGGGCCGAACGTCCTTCGATATGATTTCAGTAACCGGAAAAGCCATTCCCAAGACGACCAGCAGCTTTGCGTAAAGCGCTGAGAGAATCGTGGTCAAAGCGTCGCTGTTTAAACAAAAATATTTTCTTTTTGTCTTGCATTTAAATCTCTTGACTTACTCTCCCATTCTTCGGTTTTGTCTCTTAAGACATTGTTCTTTAACATCGCCTGTATCTCTCTCGGAAATTGATCGATCACTCGGTGCGTGTAGAAGACCCAAGAGGAATCTCCGTTGATTCATAACTGCTTGGGCCGCCGATAAAGCGACTGCTTGAGATGGTCGCCGAAGAGCTGCGATAATCGCGGACGGTCTCCGGGAGGATGAGGCCGATTGGATTTCTTCTTCATCATCGGGAGATTCGGAGGTTTCGTTGATCATTGTCAAGAGGTGGTCTTTTTGAACAACACTGGAGGAATTTAAATAAAGGAATTGAAATCTCCGTGAGAAGTTATGACTCCGCTTTACAATTTGAGATTGTTTTTCCGTCTTCTTTGTTTTACTTACTTGTTTTCTACGTGTGCGGTGTCCATCTAATTACGGTTCTCCAGTGGCGTATTGTAATCTTCTTATATTAAAAGTTTAGCGAAACTCTGCGCTTCTCGCCGGAATTATAGTAGGAATAATTTAGAAAACATGCACACTTTTAAGATAAAATAGTTGTTGCATAATTTCAAAACTCGTCTGAAAGCTACTGATAACTAAAATTTTAATTCTCTTTGTTGCGTATTTCTCGTTTTGTGGACGAACAACTACTGATTCGAAGTATAAAGTACACAACACCTTCCTTTGTTCAAATAATTTAATTAACAAGAGATGTTAACCTTGGCGCATCTTCGAATCAGATTTCTTCCTCTTCTCAAATAAAGACGTCATGAGTTTCTTAAATAAACCGACGATGAATTGCACTTGTTTGTTTCTTCGGTTATTTCAGGTTTTGTCCAAGACTGATACTGTTAATTAAAGATGTTAACAACGTGCTATTGGAGAGATATCGTTCGTGTGTACCTGATGTTGTACTATGTTGTTAGTGTTTAATGATATAACACGCAGGGTTCGGTAGATTGATATTGAATCTACTAAACAAAGGGCACTGATTTTAATTTTGTTATATGACTTTTCATTCTTTTTCACAAATTGAGAGGCTTAAATCTTGCAAAATCTTAATTAGTTCGGTTCAAAAATAGTCCATCTCAATTCACATTCTTATTCAAATTTAATAACTTGCATCAAATAACATTCCAATTTGCAGTTTGGTAATATTGACGGCGAGTGTTAGCGTATCAACGACAATACGATATAAAAATTGAGTTTAAACTAGATTTTTCTCCGTTAGTTTTTTTTAATCGCTGCCACTTTTAGTTTCTCTTCCGTTTATCAGTACGAGTGGATTCGGCGCCCTTTCGATCGCCGATTTGTTTGTTTAACGCATTTGAGGGCTTTCGCGTTTGAAATTGAATTTGAGAAATCTGGAAACGGTTGGTAGTGCGCGATCATTCAATTTCATAGTAAATTGTTCATAACGGAAGCTCATATCCGGTCTTGTGCCCCGTGTGAATCCCCTTCGACGCCCCTGAATTGGTCGAACCGATGTTCGAAGCTGAGATTGAGTCTTAATTCACGTATCCTGCAGTCTCGTCTGAATAAACGACGAGCAATCGTTTCATTGTGATGGAAATTTATGTATATAATAATAATATAGCACGACCATCAATTTGCTTATGGTCAACTGTTGGCCTTTATTGATTGCTCAACTGGGTCGATTCAAGACGATTGTAGTAAATTGATATTTGCGGTTGAGGGCTGGAGGGTGGGAGTTTACATTGCCTAAATGCGATATTTGGGGGAAATTCTAGAGCAATTAAGCTTGAAAAAGAAAAATTTCGGAATTCATGTTTGATTGAAGCCCAAAAATTCCGTAACATCTGTCGATGATAATAGACACGTTCATTTCGTTGCAACTAGAGGGAAATTTTAGTTCGACCATTGAATTGGCATAATTAAAATTATGCTCCTTTAATTATGTCGCAACCGCAGTTATTGGGCCGTCACATGGCTGACAGACCAGTGGGTGGGTTGTGGTTATGCAACCTCACCTGTATTTGTCATCAACGAGCTATCGACCCGTTAACTTCGAAAAAAACAAAATTAAGGGCGATTACGTGAAATGCGATGCACGGAACTAATTAGTTTAAAGGGTGTTTTTTTTTTGTAATTTGAAATAACACCTTTCTTTAGTTCGTCCTCTGAAATTCAATGACTAAGCGTAATTGGAATTCATTTAAAACTTCCGATTTGTAAAAACTGATTTTGGACTTCATATTTCGAATTATAGAGTTTTTGTGGTTGTTTAAAGAAATCCGACCAAGGATTTAATTGGTAAATCTAGAGGTTTAAAGGTTTGACGGGAGCAAATAAATCGAGTATTTGATGGGAATTTTAAGAGTGATGCGCTGCAGTGAAAATTAAGATGCAAAAGATGTTTTATTTATTTTATGGTCTTTCATTTTCCTGTATCCAAAAATTCAAATTTGATACAAAACACGTATGTTTTTACTCAAGGCGATGGTGTGCTTGCTTGCAGTCTTCAATTCTTCAAATTTTCAAATCAATAAAATCCATCAAATTTCTTCTTTTTAATTATCTATGTATTTTAAATTAAAATTTCTGTAAATTCCTGAGATACTTGAAATCCTTATTTTAATCAAATTGGAATGCTTATGATTTCGCTTTTTCTAGTGATCCTCTTATATTTTCTAGATTCTTTAGACTTTTTTATAATTCTTATTAGAACATAGTTTAATCGTATTTTTTACATTTTTTTGAATTTGAAGTGAAAATTTGGGGGGAAATCCAAACCTTTTGAAACTAACAATCCTTTGTATTGTATTTTTTTAAGAAATTCTAGATTTTTTAGATTATTGACTTTTTAGATTCTGTATATTTTAAAATTTTACAAATTTAAAAGTCACTTTTAATTTTTAACTGTTTAAATGATCGTAAATCGTACACTTTTAAGTAATCTGATAAGGAAGCAAAATATAACGACTTAAGGTAGATACCTAAAAGGGTCTTTAAAGGTTATGCATTAGAAAAATGAACCAATAAATATTTTATAATTTTTTTTTAAATTAATAATTATTATTAACACATCAAATAAATTAATATAATTTGGTGCAACGTACATATTTTCACACTTGTTGACTTCCATTTGAATATTATTACAACATTTTATACATTCGTCTAAAAATGATATTTATAGTAACAATCATAGCACATATCTACTGTTCAGGGCTGCTGCTAAAAACAAATAAAACCATGTTTTAATTACATTGCTATTAATTAACATATACATTACAAATACATCAGCGAAATAGCGATGCATCTAATTTCGTTTATTTAGTTCTGCAGGATAATCTATTTAATGTTTATTATTATAATAGTATTTTCGCTGAACAATTATAAAGCTTTTACTCTTTAATCAAGTTTGTTGAAGTTGGAAATTTGATCAGAATTGTGTTTTATACATAACCAGCACCAAACAACCGAAATTAATCGAATTTGGATTCGGCGGTGTTGTCTGTGTCCCATACTCTGCAGGTTTCGTCGACAACGAACCAGTCAAAAATCGGTTCCGCTGCCTCGAAACCCGTAACTTATGGGATATGTTGTCTGACGCTCTTCTCGTGTATTTTTTGCACAAGACATGCTTTAAGCAACGTAATTTGTTTTACTTCTTCCGACATTTAACACAACTTCACTCTCTTTTCAAATTATAAAATATGGCGAAAATGGTGGAGGCGCCGGGTCTGGAATAAATGAATTAACACAATAATGGAATAAATGATGTACGACGACTAATTCTTGCGTTGCTAAACATCGTTTTGGATTCAATTAACCAGTCCGAAACATCTTAAGTGCATCTATACGGTAGTTATAATTGAATTCGGTTGCACTGTATTGTTGTTTAATGGTGAACCGCCTTTGATGTTACATCACTCAATTATTTGCCATTAACTGATGCGAGACAGTTTATTGGAAAACAGTGAGTTGTTGGTAAGAATTGTGGCTTTTCCCTCTGCTAGCTATATCACTTGTTGTCTCAATAGAGTGTACTGCTCTTCCGGTTTCAGTCTATTTGAAAGCTTGTAGATAAGGCTGAAGTGGCGTTTCGAAACAGAAGCTCCGATAGCTTTCAAATGAGAATGTATAGTGGGACAATATGTTTATTGTTTTCCATTCACAGACTCGGGACAATATCCAACACCTGTCCGAAGAGCGACGATACAAGTCCTGTTTCTCTTTACCAAAATTTATGGATAAGAATGCGCAAAGATTTTATTTAGGAAAATTCGCGCCGCGTCACGTGTTTAGTCGTGTGTTGATTTTATCGAAAAATATCAATCTTTACTACTTTTCCTCTCAGATATTGAACAGTAAATTGCATAAAGTTGCTACTACCTTCACGTGTTACGTCGCTTGTTATGGCTTTTATAAGTTAACTACTTTGTGCTACTTTGTTCTTCATCATTGGGTATTTCTAGAGATTGTACATGGAACAGAGATATTTTCAATATTGTTCGAGTTAAAGTTAAAATTAATCGTCAAAACTAATGGCAGATAATTACGCGTTATTTACATTAATTCTATTGATTTGAATGGCGTGCCCACGAAATAATGCCCGCTTTTAATCTTTGGACTAACAATTCAAAAAATAGGCCGTCCAGGGTTTTAAAGAGAAACAACTAAATTTGGTGTTATTCTATGAAACGAATTACCATTTTGTTTGTAAGTTGAATCGCGTTAAAAATTCGTTTTGTGTAAAAGAAGAAAAGTTTCCGCACCTCTAATGAATGTTAGTGCAGTCGACACTCAGACTGCAGCATTCTTTCATAACATTTCGTATGCAAATTATATCTCGTCCTAATTGCAACGCACTTGTTAACCGTTCCTTTGTTCAGAATGTCAGCGTTTTGTAGTTGCATCGTTTTGCTCAAATTGGTTATCTCGTCTGGATTTTTGAAGCAATAATCACGACTGAAATAGATAGGAAACTCACCGCTCTGACACATATCGAAACAAACCCAATATCTAGAGTTTCTGGAAGTGATTTATTTCCACATTAAAATGTTGACGGTTTTATTGCGCTTCTACGAGGTATCGATCGGTCGACTCGACGAAAGAAACATAGTGAAAACAAGGATTAAGGCCATAATCTGTAATAATTTGTTAATTACAAACCCAGTGCGGCGTCATGTAACTAGATTTAAAAGCGACGGAGCTTAAGCAGTCGGCCGCATCTTGGTAATCAGATATCTGCCTGCCCCCTGGCATTTATTTATAATTACTTCTAGGTCTTAAATCCCCCCGAGGGCGCGACCCGAAATACTTACGTCTCCCCCAAATCTAGATTCCAGTTAATCTACATTATAATTACATTCGGATATAATACCGGTGTGCTTATGTCGGGGAACACACCAATTTGTTTTTAACAACAAACTTTTTTATAAAAAAAATTATTAAAAATTCAAATGCCTGCAACTGAATGGAAAAGTGAAAAGTGTTGCTTCGTGTTTCAAAGTAGTGGTAAATAGGAAGCGCACTAATTTGAATGAGTTGTAAAGATTTCACATTAAGCGAAGGTTTCATTTCACTAAACGATGCCACCGCTTTGATATCCACCGGATAAGATTATCACGTATATTGTGAGTGACAGTAATAGGCTGTAGGAAAAATCGTTAAAGCGCTGATTTTGTTTCTTCACTTCCTAAAGCTGTCACTAGCAGCGTAGATACGCTAGATATTTTTTCAATATGTAACTAATTGTAGAGTTGTAAAAAATGCGAGTTAATTAGTATCTTTCTGCGTGTAAAAAGGTCTTTTTGAAAGGCTCTCGAATGATGGAGAAGCGTATATCGATTCTCGTCTAAAATAACGCGGATATTAATAGTCGGTAACGTTAATTAATATAAAGCGTTGCAGTGTCAAGTTTTGTAGCAAACTAACCGGTGTTGTACAAACAAAATGAATTTATGATCAAACTAATCTTACGGTTTAATTAAAATATTACCTGCATGTTATTCAGTTGTAATTTCATTAAATCGGCGACGACCTATTCGCAGAGATAAAACGGAGGCTTCGTATCAAACAGTGAAGTTTTTAAGTAAATAAATTTGAAAGCGCTCGGAGCAAAAATGATTCCTCAACTTTTAAGAAGTTTATCTTTCATTTCAAATTTATTCGAAAATGCAATAACAAGTCTTTTCTCAAGTAATTACCAAGTGCTGTAACGAGAAACAAATTTGTTTCTTGTTTAATTGAGAGGCATTTATAGATTACCTCGGCTCCATCCGGAATTTCATTTCGCGACGAGTTTAGAAAAATTATTATCTCGTGCCACACGTCCACTCTCGGGGGTATATTATCTATAAATTTCGTCTCGTTTATTACGATAAAAGCATCGAGAATTATCCCTCGTAAGTAATAACCGTGTCTCCAACGTAAACAATTACAATTTTAATCCGGTGCGCTCTTAAAATGTAAATTTAAGAGCCGCCTGTTGCGAGCATAACGGCCACGCAAACTTAATAACAATTAATCGAACGTTCAAATTAAATTCCGATTTCGAGTAACAAATGCTTCGATCTGTAACACACCTTCTGACGGACTTTTCTTGTAATTAAGTTTTTGTTTGGGGAATTTTCAAGCAACACTGTTATATTTTGTCGGAAATGGGACAATAACATCGAGTGCTTGGACGCATTAACTCGGCCATTGATGGGATTTAGGGCTCTTGAAGCAGATTATTGCTTTTTTATTTCGGCACAAAGCCGAAGTCGATTTCATAAGCCGACGCGCATCGAACTAGATAATTCTTCTTCATTTACATTTTTTTAGTCTTTTCAAAATCCGGGGAAATACCAAATTAATTAAATAAATGGATCAAAGAACACTTTTATAATATCCTTTAGTAAACATCTTTTGAATCAAACTTAACATGTTATTTCGTCTAACTAAAACGACAAACTTTCACAAGAAACTGGTATTTCTGCTAGTCTGTATGATATAAATACAAGTTCATGACCTCGTAGTTAGTTAAAGAATGTAAGTTCATTCCTAGATATTACAAGTAAGGCGCATCCACCAATTTTCTATCAGCTGAAATCTTTTATTTAGCCATGATCTAAATGCTTTTAATATTGTCTTCTTTTTATAGCACCATCAATATATGCCCGCCTCTAAACTTTCTTTGAAACTCGTTAAATAAGAAATAAAATCCGCAACTAATACAATACATCAACTTCAGGTAAGCAATTATTATTGTTTGTAAACCTAAAAAGTAACGAGATCATTTGATGTTCATCAATTGTCGGAAAACTTTAGAGAATGTTAAATTACTTATAACAATCAATGTAGAAAAAATTAATAATGTTTCTGCGAAAGTTTAACGAGGTAATTTTGAAAAACGATTACCTTCATTAAAACCCACAAGAGCTTATTATCAAATACATCAAAAAGCACTACTCAGTGATGTTTTCGTTTCAAAACAGATTTGTTTTTTTCTAAAGAGCTAAGTTTTATGGTAATATTGTGAAAAGGTTTACATCTGGGAGAAGCAAATATTTTATTTAAGGTTAATTGTGTCATTTAGTACGAAAAATTCTGTTAGTGGCTGCTAAAACATTAACTTTTATAATAAATTAAATTTAAATCAGAAATTTGAGATAAATTTCCAATTAGCTGGGGATACACATATGAATTAAAAACTTTGTAAAACGTATTTGATATTTAAATTATTTGTTAGAAATGCAATTGCATATTTTAAATTTGTGAAGAGCAACTGACATTTACAGAAATAAGTTAGAATTAGCTGTGACATTATGTGGGTTTGTTTCGAGTGGAAGGATCAGCTCAAATCCTGCTTTAGGTTTGTCCGTCTATATTTTTTTAACGTAGAAATCTCAAAGGGGAAAGTTCTAACTGGCTTTACAAACCAATTTGGTTGAAATCACCAAGCTACAACCTTCTTACTTCGAGCACGTGTTTCACCTCATGTCGCAAAGCAATATAATTCATCACGTTAATTATCAAATTAATGTACAAAGCAGCAAACCGATCGTTTCTTAAAAAGGTGCTGAAAACTCTTACCAAATCGCTGTCGTGTCCGTATCCGCCCTTTGATCTACCTTTAATATTTTCGACCTGATGATGGTAAAAATTCGTTCGTTGTGGGCTCGTGTCACTTTCCGAGCGCGAGAGCGGCGCTTGTAATCGTCGCGACGCCGCCAATAGGACTGATCTGCAGAATCCCCAGCGTCGAGGATGTGAGGTCCCCAAACTGGCGCCTGTCCGTTAGCCCTCAGGTGCGCGTCCCTAAGCATGGACCTCTTCCCACTCCCACCCTCGGGGAATTAAGCGTCCACATTCGACTTTTTAATAAATCGACGTTAAGGGAAAAAATCGGGACTGTATGAGCTTGTGTTTGATTAGTAACGCCATTAAAGGCTCAGCGTACCTGAGCACCCTGAGACTCAGCGGGCGGCCTGCTCATTAGCTCTGGATCGCTTACACAAATCTCGGGCTTTAGATAGAGTGTTCTGGACAGATATCATTTATCATTCTGATGCGATCTGCCTCAAATCGGATACCAGGTCGCCGCACATCATGGCCTAGATGGGGTGGCGTCTTTTGATACTCGAGGGCTAAGGGGATAGATTGAAATGGAAATAATTGGGAAGCGATACCTAAAAAAATCCAGAGCGCAGCTTTGACCTCGATCTGCTGCAAGTTGCTTTTTAACTGACTTGACGACGATATTTCTGATTACCCCACATATTGCAAACTTTGATTTTAACTTTGAAATTGGTTGCCTCCATGTCGCTATTTTAAGACGTTCTGGAACGTGTGCTCTTATTCTGAGTTTTATTGACAACTTTAGTCACAGCTTTAATTTTAAAATCATCGAACTACTTCAGTCTACTTTGTATTTGGAATAGGTGAACGTACGCCTCATAAAACCGCTCTTTTGGCAAAACTACTCTTAAAACAATTATCCCCGTACTCCTGCGGTCCACGTTTGCGGTGTTGAATTAAAGCAGCAATTCCATAAAACAAATTACACCTCTCATATGGTGGATTTAATCTCGGAATCTAGTTAGTAACAGTAAATTCATTTCGATGTCGATTTAATGCAAAATCTTGGCGCAAAACCTGGGCTCAGGTAAGTTAATTAGGCTGTGTATATCACGTACGATATCAAGGTGGTCGCAATTGTACGAGGGTGGAGGGTAATGGTGCGCTATGTGGCACGTTATACATACAAATAGAATGTTGAAAGCTACAATTTTGTCCCCGACGATGGGAATATGACTATTACACCTCTGATGCTGCCAATTAATTGCGATTGCCGCCGAGACAAGTTTTGAAAAAACGAAAAATTAACGTCTGTGACGCAGTGTAATAATCAAACCATAGGTCCAGCTGGTGCTGAAGACATAAAAATTGACAGTCATGGCCTATTTCAGCAGAAGCAACCTGTTACGCTCGTAGAATTGTTCCGCTACGAAAGCCCGATATCCATTTGTGCCGTTATTAAATTGAGGCGCATTCCCTAAACAAGATATCAAATTTATATTATTGTTGGATGGTGAAGCCACCAACATCAGATGCGTCAGAAGTACGATGGATTTGATTTCGGTCTCTTGGCTGCTAGAGTAGTTCGAAATTTCAACGGTTTCACTCTTTTTTCTTCCCTCCTATAATGCCGATTGTTTGTAAACGTTCACGTCTTGAGATTGTTGATGGACCATCACATCACTGCACACGCTTTGCCGATTAAACAAGAAGTAGTAATCAAGGCAGTGGACGTTTATTGCTGCAAGAGGACTCTCTATGCCAGTGCCTTCTAGTTCAATTACTTGTCTTCTTCCGGTCTTATTGGAGCAAGTTCGACGGAAGTGCGCTCGCACTTGCTTCTCGCTCCCATTCGCCGCATTACCGCCTTGAAAGGCAGGATCACGTGTAAAAGCTCAGGATAAGAAATCCTCTGTGGAATAAATGAATTGTGATATGGGCGCCATATATCATCAATCGGGATGACCGAGTCCCCTTTTCAATACATCCCAAGAGGAAGCTGTAGAAAGTCGGATCTTGAAGGGAAAAAGTTAAAATAAGGGAGGACTTGCTGAAGGAAATGTAATAAACACAGAAAATAGGGCTGCGACGGTGTTTGAACCAGAATTTTCACAAGAGATTGTGTTCGAAAATGATAAAACTAAAATCGCTGGAATAAAACTAAAACGATTGGCGCCAGTGTAATGTCGACGAACATGTGAATCCGCTCAGGTGTTTTTCTGCAGCGGACATAATACAAGTTAAACATGTTGCAGGAAAATAGAAATATCCTACTTAAACAAACCGAACAAAGAAAGCAAGATTAGACTGTTGTTTGGGTAGAAAACAGTAAATAATATAACGATAAATTTGACTATACAAGTAGTCAATTTTTAAACGATCAATTGGAACGGGCTAAGAAAAAATTGTTTAATGAATCAAATTATATTACAAACATTTAGCTGATAAAGAAAATTAAGAATTACGTCAAACGTTCACAATGTATACAAATGGTAGAATTCGTAATTATAAAGAATTATTGTTGTCAACAAGTCAAAACTGTCTGAGCCTCTGTCAAGTTTATGATTATTATCATGGAAACAGTAATTTATATTTTAGGACTATTGGCAACTTTATCTTTCACTAATTTTGATTAATTACTTGTAAATTTAATTTGTTGGATACGACATGAAAAAAACTTGTATGATAATTTCAGTCAAAGTCGCAAGTTTAAGAATTGACATGCGAGTAGGACAAAAGATTGAAAACGCCCGCCTAATGAATCGAAAACGAGAGTAGGAAAGTGTATAAGAAGATAGGGACGAAGAGGAATAGATGACGCAATAATGACATGTAAATAGGAGCAAGGGCAATTTATTTAAAATCCAATTTCACGCCATTACTATGAATAACTTACTTACTATATTCGTAAGCGTTTTATAAAGTTTTATGAATAGTTTTATCTAGAAGCTACGTTCCCTCCCTAACATGCATTTCATGTGAACAATAACGACCCTCGAACAATACAACAATGATTTGTTTAGTGAAAAGGAAATTAACACAAACAGAACTTGGAGACTCATTCGCTCTCTCCAAGTTATGCCGATATTAATTAAATTTTTACATGAAAATATGCCGCCTCGTTTCGTTTTATCGCGCGCCAGTTTTACTATTCGCTAAACTTTATTTCGACGCCATTGTTACCGACTGAACAAACCCCGAGGGAATGTTGACACTTTGGGAATATAAAGGCGTCGTTGAGCGACCGAAAATAATACCAACAAGACCACAGGATTTCCAACTTTTCTCAGATAGATTAGGGACGGCAAATTAGTACCATGACCAAATTATGGAAACCAAAAAAAATCGGTCAGACGTTTTGTAATGATGGGAATTGTAGCTTATCTTTTTAGTAACAGTTTCTATTTTGGATCATTGTAAGCTTTATTGTGATCTTTTTATTATTCTTTAACAACACAATCAGTTCGGACGAATATCCGATGACGTCCGTATAAATACATATTTAGGATTTTTATTGCTTTTATTGTTTTACTGCTTAATAGAACTAAAATTGTTATCTGAACCTCACAGATTTAAGTGGGTTCTAACTCAAAAATCCTGCCCATCTTTTTTGAATAATTCTAGTTTTTGTTCGAATTTGTGTCCTTATATCAGCCGAGCCCCCAAAGACAGTCAAGCGACGTAAGCGGGGGCAGTAACAATGTAATCTAAAGGTTCATTGTGTCGGCGGCGTGTTCGCGTGTTTTCCCTATCTGGCAAACAGCCACAGCGCCATTCAATAACGAGCCAGGGGCGCCGCCACCGCTGTTGTCCCCCAACTCAAAACGTCGGCCGTTTCAAAGACTCACCTGATACACACGGCATCTGCAGTGTCGATGGGTTAGTCGGATGGATGCCTTTAAAACAACTTTGTTTCGGCTCGTTTAAAACCGCCCCCCGTAATACTCTTGTGGTCGCCGAACGGGACAGTTCATCTATGAAATCACATCAGACGATTATCGGCCACAAAGGGGTCGGGAGAGTGCACCACGTGTGCTGTGATCTCCCAGGCGTTGTTGATAGGAAATCCATGTTCCGATACAGTAACCGGCTGGAAAATTGCCCCCGAACAGACGCCCCTTTTTGTTTAATGAACAAAAAATCGTCTATTTTCAAAAATGTCGGGAATGTTAACTGCGACTTGTTCTTTCGGTAAAAACAAGAAGGATCACCGCGATGAGCGGCCAGCGAGGAAGAAATCCGATCTGCAATTTTCTAAGCTTCAGACAACGTCGATAAATAAAGTACGCTATTTAAAGTTTTTGTCAGGCGTGTAGGTAAAGCTCATCGGAGAATAAAGCGCCCAAGGGAGAGGAAACGTATCACTCTTACAACAATTTCCTCATTAACATTGGCCTTAGGTAACGAAGACTTGCAATAAAACTACGTCTGTGAATACTGCTACTCCTTCAACATCGAATAACTTATTTGGATTTTGGATCACAAGAAGACTGAAATAATCAAGAAAATACATGCAGAAACATCTCAAATCGTCTTTAAAGACGTCTGATAAATTTTCTGGATATCGACAAAGTAGCGAAGTGAAACAATAACAAATAAGACTCTTGTTCGATTTGAAAGAGGTTTAGTTGGAAAATAAAAGAAACAATATGTTCTAGATAGCAGTAATTTGAAAAAAACTTTAAGCGGAATTGCTTATTAGACAACTGAAAGATACTAAATTCTTCTAATGGATTGGTGACTTTGCAAGGACAATGTTGTTACTATGTGCAGTGACTTAATAATTTTTTTAATGTTTAATTTGAAATAATGGATGTTGAAATTCGGTGCGAACGCAACAGCCGCAGTTGCGTCCAGCCTGGGAGCTTTAGAAAGGCTTTAGTGGACCAGATACTCTCGAAAACCGCGTTCGAATTCAATTTCCATTTTAAGTTAAGTT
Source organism: Gnatocerus cornutus (assembly GCA_029298725.1). Classification (NCBI taxonomy): domain Eukaryota; kingdom Metazoa; phylum Arthropoda; class Insecta; order Coleoptera; family Tenebrionidae; genus Gnatocerus; species Gnatocerus cornutus. The sequence continues at coordinate 9,601,643 of CM055516.1, forward strand.
TGGCGCCTGGAGCGACGATCAGAAGAAGAGAGATATGATGTATGTGGAAGATGGAAATAGATATAACAGGGATTGCGTTGCAGAAATGAATGATGAGTATACTCATAGTCGTCCAGACGGATAAAGTGGATAAAACGCAAGAGCGGTCTTGTAACAAATCCGCCGTGTCACTATACGCAACGTCAGAATCCTGGATTCGTTGTATAACCGAAACGCTAGTAAAAGGATGCAGAGATATCATTGAACTTGTATAAAGATTCTATTTACGAGAAAATTGTGTGTGCGAATCATTTCGGCCCGATTTACATCCATGAATTTGATTTTATTTTCGGAGGGTGCTCCGTGCTGGGGCTAATCTGTGCGTTCGTTGTAGTAAGCTTACCACCAGGTCCGGGCGTGCAGCAAATCCCTTTGTGGATGATTAAACAGACGACTGAAGCACAAGGTATACGTTTTAAGGTATAGCCGAGTTGAAACTGTGATGATGGAACTGCATGAATTGGAAGCTGAATCAGGTAATCAAGTTTGCCGGGGGCACATGAGTTTGTGTCACGCCCTTGTCGCTGAGGCATATCTCCCATGAACCATCTCCCCCCTTCTTCCTTCCGTTCACTGATTTACCTACCGTAAATATGCTTGTTGCACATTCGGATCCATTTCCGAACGCCACTGATGGATTTTTTAATTACGGATTTAGGCATACTAGTTCATGAATCACCAAAACTCTGTTGGAATATTGCCTGCTGCAACAGGACTAAATGAACAGATCAAACATAAACAGGACGCTTTTCATATAAATTAAATATTTTTAGTGGTCACTTCTGAAAAACTCTCTCGCAAAGCACCTCTTGTCTAGTGATTGAGAGGTATGGCCCTGAGAAATGCATCATCGAATGCGTTGATGCATTGCCGGTTTGCATCAAAGGGTCTCAAAGGGTCAATTTCAGATTAAACACGAATTATCTCATTGTTAACATGTGTTTCATGACACTGCCACCAACATTTTCGCAGAAATGTTATTGAATTTAAACATGTAACACTTCCTTTACTCATTGAATTTGTATGTACTTTTGAAACAAAGGCTACATGTTGAATAACGCCTACCATATGATGTAGGCGCCCAATTACTAAAATTATACAATCAACTAATCAATTTATGTACCGATTGATATTGACATGAATGTTGCACTTTATTATTAATAGCACAAGTAAAATAACGCGGATGTACATAAAATGTTTTTTCATTTTATTGTTTAAAATGCATTTGAATAGAAAATATGAATCCGATATTTCTATTAGATCGAATTGTTTCAATTCCACATGACTAGACACTAGTCGGCGATAAGAAATAATTTCAGTGGAAACACTTGACCGTTTTTAATCGCGAATCGCCAGGTCCGACTCAAAATAATTAAACCAGATAAAACAGTTAGGTAATTGAATTGAGCATTCATTGATGCACATCCAGTTCTAGATGAATATATTTCAATTGAGAATGGAAGCTGGGATTGGTTCTAAACGGAAATGTTAACTTTGATCTCTCTAAAAATAGGAACAAAAAGTTTTTGTACAAACTTGGCCAGCCTTCGACGTGTACTAGGACGGTCCAGTGAACAGGCGATTGTGTTTCGTCACTCATGTATGAGCTCTATGTTTGCGTGTTTTAGTTACAGGGGCGGCTTCAACATCATCGTTTTGTTTTTCGTTTCTCATCATCGAATTAAAGTGTACGCATAATGTCGCCGCTATTCCAATTAGCAACAACAGATTCGATTCTTCCCGTTTCACATCGACGAAAATAAAACGAAATAAATAGTTCGCTACCTTTGACGGGCTCTCTAAACATTACTCAAACCAATTTCCCGTTAATTATGTCGGCGTAATTTGATTGTTTTTGATCAAATTAGTCGTTCGCTTAATAAATTGAATTCATTATTAGTTTACAAACAAGCTTCAATGGCTTGTTATTGAGTTGAGATATTTTTTCGGATCCTAAGAGCTCTGGCGAGGTAAAGTGGAACGTCATCGATAGTTTGTCTTCGAATTTACTGTCATGAGCATGTGAATTCTCTTTTAGCGCCTTCGACAAATTCGATTCGGAGCTGGGAGTGGTGTAACTTCATTTGACTTATTCCGTCATCTGATTTCGTAACCTTTTTATGTTCATTTTCATCCACATCAGTTTCCTATGATGAACTCTTACGTAATTTTAAATCAAGAGTTTGAATTTGGATTTACGACGCCTACATTTTATACTCAATTATTCCAACTCTCGAATGAGAAGATTCACAACCAAATCAACTGATGTAAGGAGTTTATTGAGAAATAAGCATAACTTATTATTATTTATTACACAAAGTATAAATTATAAAATATAAACTAGTAATTTCACTGATTTTTATCACTTTTAATGGGTCCCTGGTTCGTACGCGTATTTCCAAATATCCACAATGCACACCGACGAATGAAACTTATAAAACATCATCAAAGGTACACACAGGTGTCCTAAAATCGTCCACAATTCCTCCCCGTAATACTCGTGGCGATTATCGCCCATATCGTGCGATTTTACTTGGAACGTTTGCATAATCCACATTGCTAAGTTGCAAACGATAAGAAACGTTAACAGTTCTCGACCGGGTTTCTCTCTTCTTAGGGCTTTGGTGTTGCTGCAGCGTCGTAAACCGTCAATAATAAGAGGTGTTTGGATTAAGATTTGACAGACTTCCATGAATGTCACGATGATAGTTCCAGTACTTCCGTTTCCGATGGCTGGGATTAAAACCACTATGCTGTTAAGGAAGAAAGCTGGAAGGCAAATAAAAAGAAGTAGCTCGTCGAGGAAGGACATGTGGAGGGTACTGATGTCGAGTTTTGTGATTTGTCGGTAGGCGACGATGCTTGCGAAGATCATAAAGAAGTTGATTATCAAAGAGGTTGAGATGTTGAGGACTATGGCTTCGTCTGAGTAACGACTGAAAAAGAAAAATATTGAGATAGTTTAGAGTGGAATTGTCCCTGTTTTTCAGGGTACTTGTGCTCAAAGGGTTGCTTACACGTCATTGACGGCAATGAGGAACAATATGACGCTGACAACCGTCAACACCATGATGACAATCCCACTAAACAGCCCCTTGTTGGCTGAATGGCAATCGGCGTGAATAACGATGTTGCTCTCGAGATTATCATTGTTTCCTGCGGGACTGTCACATTGTCGCATAGATGACATTTCCTCTTTCTCTTTGCATTTTCCGATGTTCTGCCATATCACGAACAACACCCCAACTAAACATTTAGTTTCAATAAGCGACCACACACGTGATTACATGATGCTTACCGACAAGGATGCTGTACTCCACCGTGAATGGATACAAATAAGGGGAATAGTTGCGATAAATTGTACTCAGACCAGCGTCGCTTGCACATTCGCCTATGAATTGATGGAGGGTAGTATTGAGATAAGCCTTCAACAGTTGAGCGCCTCTTTTGTTATAAGAGGTGAGAGGAAGGGCGATTGGTTGACCGGTGAAAAACGCGATTTCGGATACGGTGGTGGAAGGACTTTCAGTTGATTCTTCCTCGTATTCGTGGTTTGAAAGAGCCTCCACGGTCTCGCGCAGAATTGTCCACAACCAGAAGCATAAGCTGGAGGACAGGCAGTGCATCAGGCCGAAGCGAACTGCCGCCACATGGCGATTAATTATTATCTGTAATAAAATTGCAATTTTTACGCAATCTCAAATTTTCAGATAAAAGATAACTATCAGATAATAAATTTTTAGTAAGACGTCAGAACTTTTTTGTTTATCTCTAAGTTCGTTTTTTTTATTGACGTTGAAGTGATACGTATACAAAAGAATTAGCAGCTAGATTGCACGTGATAAAGGCAGAAGCCAAATTAAATATTTTAGTAATTATTGTGCTTTAGATTCCGAGAATGATTTAATGGAATCAAAGAGAAATACGTCGTAAAACGCAAAAAGCAAAAATTGTTACATTTTTTTATCTAATGTAGTTTTATTTGTCAGCTTCTCTGAATTACTCATATTACATAGGAGTAGATTAAATGTTCGACGAAATTAAATCAACGAGAACATATTTTGACTTTTTTAACAGTTTGGTATTTACCTTGTAATATGAGACATTCTTTTACAATTAAACATCCATTCGACTGCAAAATGTTACTTTTTTTTTATATTGCTCCTGTCGATGTATGTTTTATTCTACTGAAAACAAAATGTGTTGTAGCAATAATTTAATTTCAGTTTGAATCCACTGAAACTTGAAGTTTTTAATCTGACAAGTTTGCTTGCACACCCACGGGAACAAGGACTCGTGAGGTTTCCAGAAAGAAGTCGCAGATTCTTCCATTTTGTTTTTACTCGTGGGTAATGAATGAGAATGATTTAATATAAAATACTTACGTTTGAATACTTGAACATGAAGTGCAGAAGAATAAAGGAGTAGATTGGGTACAAAATATCCAAAATAAGACTAACGACGGTGGCACATTCATAGAACGCTTCTCCATCCGACGTCAAAAAAATGATTTGGTACCCTAGCAGCAAACCGCTGTGGATTAAATGACCAACGCAGAAACCTGAGAAGATTCCGAAAGTTAATTATTTCTAATAGGTAATCCTACCACTTTACCTGCGGCTCCAATTTTCAAATAAAAATTGGCTGAATGTCTATCTTTGCTGAAACAGTAGTGATGTTCCAATTTTCCTAATTTTAGGGCTTCGGGTAGCTTGATATTAAACTGGAGATCACCACCCGGAGATTCCTTCAGCTCGATTTCCTGCGACACGTTTCTTTGCAGCAAGTCGTTGTAGCGGTTCCTCTTGTTAATATAAACTTTGATGTCGATTGTTATGTAAAGGATGAAGATTAAGGCGACTATAATAAGGTACAAGCTGAAAGTCTACGAAAACGTTGAAACTGAACGCAAACGAAGGAGGACTTACTTCAGCCAAGGAAGTGTTGGTTATGACGATGTCACTGACGTAGACGACGATTCCAAGTGTGACGATAAAGAGGGCGTACATAGAGCTAAGAATTCTGGTAAGATGCTTCCTGAAAACGTAATAACGCGATATTGTATGCTATAAATTACGCATGTAGATCATTTTGTAATGAATACTTCATATAATTCCGCTATAATTTCGGATTGAAATGGCGGCATTGCCGCCAACAATGATCAACTGTAAATCGTAATTGCTATTTCCTCGCAGAATGCTATTATTAGTATAATACGTTCTATCCCAGCTATGTGACGCGATTTGCGTTATTGTGTTAGTTTTTAACTAACCCATTGTTCTCACCTGAAGCTCTTCTTTTTGTCTTCAACACTTGTAGATTTTGCATCGTGCGTCGAAACGGAAGAAACAGGAGTTTGGACGAAACTACGTTGATAGTCATCCAAATCGTTTGTGTAAGCTTGATTGACATAACATTCAGTTCCGGAAGACGAAAAAACTTCTTGTTGACTACTAACGCTACGTCTTTCGTTAGATTCACCTAAGATTACACATTATGAAACAAGGAGAGTTGGGCCAATTTTATGCGTACTTGCATTTAATGCGAAATTTTCTGGATTTTGAAATAAACGGAAAAAGTGGAGCGGTTTCCATTTTATAACAAATTTGTATCAAGGCTGATGATTGCACTTATTGCCAAGATTGTGTTTCCACCGCGTTTCGAGAGTTATAGTGAAATTCGACGTCGATTTTTTTTTTTCGTCGACGCGAGTATTTTCTGTGATATGAATAATAAAAAAACTCTCTAGAGGAGAAACTAAAATTTGTGCCAAACTAATCAAAGAAACCGGAAAAATTAGATTTTAAAACTTAAAGAAATTGGAGTAGTCGAGAATCTAAAAAATCTAAGGAATTTAAAAGGACCAGAAGAAAAAATCAAAGAGTTTAAAAAACATTTTTGAAAACTTAACGAATTTTTGGGATAATAGTTTTATAGATCCTTTCTTTCCCCAGAACTCACACGAATACGATACTTTCTCATTGATTGTCGCAATTATTATTGTCTGATATTTGCATTTTCGGTTACGCGAAATCTCACGGATCTGGCCATTGTCTTATTTGATGAATAGTTTGTTCATGTAATGAATACAATTTGTAGAGTGTTCTATAATCACCCGAATTTGGTCACACGATATTAGCAATTATTCCTAGATTACCTAAAATTGACTTAATAAAAGTGAGCCTGGATAGAATTTGTTATAAAACAGGAATAAAAAATCCCTTTTTAAGCCCGTAAAAATTAGTGCGACATTATTTTAGCGCAAATCGTGTGCATTTGTTCAATTAACACTATTTTACGATCACTTTTCACGGTGAAACATTGAAAATCTGTATTTTCCGCCAATATAATTTACGAATTTGGTGGATTTGAATTTGTGGGATTTGCATGAAAAAACCATTTTTTGTTCTAAACCGTAGCGATATTTTCATTTGTACGAATTAGCGGGTGAAATTAGATCACATCTCAAATCTTATCAAGGATGACGTTACGTGTAAAACTTACCCAAGATTTCATCGATAGAGCTGGTGCGTAAGTAATTTCCATTATCCACGTTGTTCGAGGGTAAAACTAGATGTAGAACCATGTTTCCATTCTTCGACCCGATATTCTGCGAGCACAACACATAATCATTTAACTTGTGCAAATTCTCATTAAGCTGAGATCGTTTCAGAAAACTGTGTGTAACAAACCGATCATGCGTGCACTGCATTTTGCAACGAATTTTTTCAACAACATTGCTAATTCGTCAAGTTGTTACGCTCTTCGCCGAAGACAACGACTACAAGAACAGCGGAAAGCGAACGTTCTCTATTGTATTTTCGCCTGGCGAGCATTAGGAACGGCGTTTTTGTTCTATAATGTAAAATGTCTTTATTGTCGTGTTCATTTTCTTTTAATTTCACTTACGTGACTTAATTGGAAGGCTAATTAATTGGAGATTCCAGAGAAAATGCAGGCATTCAATGAAGCCGATAATCGCTTGTAATAAATCTGTTTTAATTGAGTATAATTGCATTTAAAGGCGTTTGTGTTATCAAATCAAAGTAAATAAACACCGATGAATGGAAGAAAGAAAGTAAATAAAATGAATTGAATGAATCAATGAAAATCTCATTTTCCTTCCGTATTCTATTACTCATTGTAATCGGAAATAATTGATATTTAGGAAAGGTGGCAAAAACTTTTGCGGTATCACTAGCGAAACAGTTTGTGCAAGACATTGACTAATCGCGTAATAGTAAAATTGATGCTGGATGATTAGAAAGTGCCCAAGTTTCATGAACTAAAAACAGTCGATTTCGATAACATGTACAAAAGTCTGACTTTTATTGTTTTATTACTTTATTATATGCAATATTTTTGTCAGTTTCCCACAATAAATCAATAACTGGAAATTTGTTGCAACAGTTTACTGTTCTCTGATTACTAATTAGCCTTGTTCCTCCCTTGATAAAAAGACAATTTATTGCTACTTATAATAAAAGAAATAAGGAAAACATTTCCTGATTTAGATCGTAATCGCTCTATTTTCAATGTCAGAAAAATCTGTACAATTGTATTGAGCCCAACATATTGGCAGTAAAAAGTTAAGCATGTTTCCGAACTATAGATAGAACTGAGTTGCTCAATTGTGCAGAAAATAAATAGCGTCAACATTAACCTATTGAAAACTCCATGCCCTGTTTATTAATTTGTTCACAAAACGCAAATTCGGAATTTGGTATACTTATTAGATAAGCGCTGGAAAAATTTACAACAAAATATAGAACAATAGGAAACTGTGCATGTAATTCTTGGAAATGTTTATAAAGGTAAAAATATTTTACATCAGTTGAATTAAATGTTGTATGCGACACGTGAATTGCCAATTAAATGGAGGCAGTTCATGAAAAAATAAAAGCTTCAAGTTCCAAACAAGGGGAACAATTCAGTTTCCATACTCCCACATTTTTCGTTAGCATAATGTAGCTACAGCTCATTCTAAAATACTTACAGTTTTAAACTCCGCTTTTATAGATCCCACTGAAGGCACATGTCTCAAACCACTCGAGCGATCCGCCAAATGTTTAGATACATCAATGGAGGACACACTTCGTTTTAACCCATTTTGTAAACTCTAAAAATGCCAATAAGAAACCACCACCATTGGTCAAATTCTCTATTTATACCCTATTTTGTCGATTATCGGCCACCGAAGTCCGTGAAATTTTTGGTTTTCTTAACTCAACTAGCCCATCTTCACGTTCGTAAGAATTTTCTTTCGGCACCGGATTTTGTGAATTAACCGAACCATCCTGGCTCTCACTATTTAGGCGAAATGATGCCATTGATGGTTGCGTCAAAACTAGGGTCTAATCAATATTTTAGACCCTTTTATTGTGTTATAAATTTTTGTGTTTTATTACACGTTTATTGCTTTAATTCTTTGAATTAAAGGCACAGGAGCTACGAAAATCATTCTTTAAAAGTCAGAGATAATATTGTTCAGATCATCATAAATTATCTCGGCAGACTGTGAAGAGCGTTATCTCTGACTGTAATAAATAATAAATTTATCCTAAAGTCTACATACATTCAAGTTTGTTTTATTAAAGGTGGGCATTATCATTATTTCTCTGGTGGAAATGATCAGACCAAGCAGATTCAAATCGCAACTTCTTTGGTATTGTTCGACGGCACGAGTTGCATAAAAGCGCAATATTATTATCATTTTTAATGTTCGAAAGGCTCGACTGAAAATAATTTTGAACACCAACTGAGAGGACGTCTAAAACAGCTTTTTTTTTTTCTTTTCGTTTGATAACCGAATATAAATGTCAATCAACCTGATGGTAAAGCTTTAAGATTTCGAGAGTTTTATTAAAGTCGTCTTGTCATTTTTCCCTTTAATCACCAAAATTGGATTTTTTCTTTGCAAACATTAATTTATCTACTAATTAATTGCGCCAAAACGCTGGTTAACAAGCTATTGAAATTAATTCGTCAGTAAACAGCCTTCTAAACTACCTAGATAAACTTCAAACTTTGTTTTAAAAGTTCGCCAATTTGAATTTAATTAGCTTAAAATTAAGTTATTTAACACTCATTGTTGTCAACTTCCTAAAATAAGTGGGTCAAGTGTAATACCCCCTAAAAAATTCGGAAACGTTCAATGACTCCGTTTTGCTTTGCCGGTTTTATTGCACATTGATTTTCCTATCCAGGTGGAGCCACTGCGAAGACTAGTGCTAGTGTTACAGTTTCCTGTACTAAATCGGTATGATTTCCTGCTGGGGTTGTTTCATTCCTGCTGACTTTTGTTAGATGTCCCTTTCGTTGACTTTGTGAGAAAATTCGATGTATTTTTTCCTTTTTCTCCATCTAACATTTTCATATCAACCAAATACTTTGGTGGTTTTATTTCCGGATGTTCCGTCAAATAACTGCAGTAAGCTTGAGTCGATCTCAAATGAGTGATTCCCTGCCAAACTGTCGCCATCGTCTCCAACTCTTGTGGAACTCTGGTGCAGAACAACCACTTGTGAATATCCCCAACTTTCGGAGGGAGAATTTGATAAGCCTTATCTAGTTTAGTCCCAAAAGCAAACACTTTTTTCTTGTTCTCCGACGCGGCTAAATCCCTCCAAAGTTGTCTACGCAACTGGTTGCGTTTCGCCATCTACAAACTTGGATGAGCTTTTCCTAGATGGCACGTGTTGTACCTACCCCAGGTAGAGATTTCAATAAAGCCACGGCGTCAGGTACAGATGCCATCTCTTTAACTCGCACCTGAAGAGACCGAGCGGCGTGGGTATCGAAACCTATTTCAAACATCTTCAGAACTAGAGGAACAGTCAGCGACGTGGGGGCATCCTCGTCGCTTATGCTCTTCATCCAATCGACGAAATCCTCCGCGATCTTAAATTTCCGCGGAAATTATTTTAAATTGACGGGATTTTTTTACCGATGTTGTTAGAGACTCTGCTTTTTGAGCCAAGTTCATTTCTTCGAATGATAGGGGCGGCAAGGTGTGCCAGATGGCGGCTCGGTCAGGGCGACGCCGGAAAAAACGGGTGTAGGGGTTCTCGAAGCCAATTTCCTGACTTAAAAATTCCAAACGGATTGTTTATTTGTTGATAATTTAAGATCGGACTAAAAATCGGTGAATTTAAACTATTTTGTTATTTAACATCCATTAAACTCGGGAATGAACCGTTGTACAAACAATTTAACTAAATTGGAAAATTTAATTTATGTAACCATCAACTGATTTCGTTGATGCTAGAAACGTTCTCTAATTTAATGAAATAGAATGACAAAAATCTACTTATTTGGCACATCCATTTTTTTTTATCTTTTTGTGTTTATTTTGACAAGAAACCCTCTTACCGCTGAAAGTCCTCTTCGGATCTCGACAATGCCGCGGATGTCTTTTGCTTCTCCGATTCTTTCTTCGGAACTTGATCATCCGTTTGCCCTTTGCAGGGTTTCACGAAACTTAGTATGGAAAGAATTCTGTCAAGAAGTTTCTCTGGAAGTATATCGTTTACAACCTCAAGGCGTCTATCAGGCGGCTAAAAGAGTTTTGTAACCATCGCTTTAAAACCTTCACTTTCGAACTTACGATAGCCGCTTCGGATTCGATCCTATCAAAAAATGTGTGCCACCAGTTCTGTACTTCGGGCGCATTTTGTTCGTATTTATTGTGACGGATAACGTGCCGACACTTTTCTTTCTTTCCTAATTCCATACCTTCCATACTTGGTGTAAAAACTGACAGTTGTTGATAAACGTACTCTCTTGGCAACCTGCTTGGTCGATAACAATGTGAATTTCTGGCATTCTTGTGACCAGTGTGGTTAAACCGAAATTTGATATTGATTTAGAGTCTCGAACGAATGTTAATAACGTTTGTACGAATTTATTTTTACTTAATAATAAAATACGTTTTCTTTTGGGATAAATGCTTTTGTAAAGAATCGAAAGAGGGAAAACAGAATACGTTTTGATGTCTACAAGATAATAAAAAGGAATGAATGAGCCGAGTCACAAGTTCAAAGAGAAATCGGATTGATACCAAAAGCAGGAAATTGGTATGCAGCAAAATTTCAGCGGAATTAAGAAACGAAGGAAATGACTCGGTAACTATTAAGCAATCAAATCTTTTTATGTGTTACTAATAACAGTTTTCTTTGAGAAGATAGAAGCCTTTGTTGCCTTAATAGCTTGTTCATTTTGTCGATTTGTTAAGACTAACTGAGTCATTTATATTTTATCTCTGTATCGTCTTGAGATTGTTTGCACAATGAAATTTTAGAAGAAATTTATACTCCGGTGATGCGTTTAGAAACATTATTTTTGGAATGGAACCGCATTTTCCCTGGGACATTGTTTATACTTGTAAAAACGTTTTTTGTAGCTCTACAAACATGTTATGTTAAGTAACATAAAGTAAATTAAACAATGTAGCGTTCCAAATAAAAACCGTTCTACCTACAAACTAAAACTTAAGGCTTTATGTTATTTGTAAATGTATTCTGGCAGCAAGTTGAGGTACCCATAACGTCGCTCCGCCAGTTTCATTTCAGTCCCCGAGTTGGGGGTGGAAATAAAAGTTTCTCGGCGCTAAAAATAATGAAACTAATTAAAAAGGGTTTTGAGTAGAAATTTACACTTTTCACCCGTTCTCGGTTTAATTAGATGTTATTAAAAATATCATTTAAAGAGTATCGGCATTGCTGCATTATCTTGACATAGATTGGGCAAATAAGAGAGGGGCGCTAGTAAGTAAGCAAACAAGAATAAACGACGGCAGTAATGCGAAACTCGATGTTGTCCTGCACTCTGTTGGCAAATGCATGTATTAAATTCCGCTCACGACTTTTCGCGTGCCAAATCCTAGCTCTTTTCTCGTCCTGCCCTTGTTCTCGTTTGCCGCAAACGAAGTGCTTCACCCGACCAAAGATTCAATTTCATTTGCATTTCGACGCGAATCGGTCGACACTTTTGATTAAATTACAACTTTATTGGAAATAACGGACGTGCGTTTGTCACCTGGAGAGGGCTTACATTAAAAATCTTGCGAAAATCGAGAGAAAATTTCAGTAATGTTTACAAGAGGTTTGCATAATTAATCTCGTGGTTTTTCCTTGAGAATGTGGCTACCTACCGTATAAAAGTGCACGGAAAGCAGCCTTAAATCATTTTAATTGTGGCATAAACTGTTCCGGGATCGCTTAATCCGCGTCTTCTGAGATGTTGCATAAACACGAAACGAGGATAAATAAAAAGAATCGAACGTGGTTGGACGTATGCAAAACGTGTACGTACATACGTGCCATAATACTTTATGTCTTTATCATTATAATCCTGGCACTTTGTCTTCTTTATATTGAAATTGTGCCGTTCACAAAGACACCAAAAAGCAATAACCTCAGCTGCATACCTTGAGGTACCCCAATCACCGGCGCCACGGTTTTTACAGCGTTTTAACTTACACACAAAGGAATATCCGCATTGTGTCGAACCGAAATTGGTTTACCTTCGAACATTGAAATACACGCAGTTTCACCTTATACATTCGATCAAGGATAAGGACCGATCGGAAATAAGTTGAAAATTGAAAAGTTATTCGGGACGGGAGTTGCATCGCATCTAATTCAACAATCCGCAATCCGCGAACGAACAAAATCCTCTCCATATAGGAAATTTGCAATGCTAACAGCTAGTTAATGAAGTTCAAAAATCGGGTTTAAAACACATTTTCGAGCTGTAATGGAAATTTGCTATTATGGCAAATGTTAGAGAAAGTCATCGCGTAACTTGGAATGAAAATTCGAATATAATTCTACACTGTACTGATGCAACTAAGAGGTTTTATAAACTATAAAAATGGAAAACTTCCACACATGAATTCTTTATTAAGCACTTTTGATGAAAAATTAAATAATAACAGAAAAGCATTGGAGAATGATAACGAATGTGGATCTACAAGACCATTAGAAGACAAAAATACAAAAAACGAGAAAACAATTAATCAAAAAAACGAAAATAAATTCTTAAAGGACAAAAATAAAATCATAAAGCCAAGAATTTTAGAAAAAATCTGGGAACTTCAAAGAATCATAAAGAATCTATAAAACGGAAAAAAGCGAGCAGCTGATACAAAGAAGGAACTGAAAGAAAGAAAAAGAAGAATTTGGGATGAAAATAGGACTGCGCAAGGAGCAAACAAATAGCAAATTTTATTTATGTTTATCTACGACCATTTAAATAAGACTATATTCTTTCTACAAATTTTAGTAATTAACGAAGCTTGAAAAAAAAACTCTGGATTAGCAGAGATTTGAACCCGGGAAAACACCTATGCACTTCGGCTAAACTAGGTGTTGAAGCTATAGATAAAAAATATTGTTCAGTCGTAGATAAAATAGTGTTTTTCACTCGCATGTAATAGGTTATTATTACACTGGGATGAATTACAACACTTGCTTTGCTGGTATTGAAATCTTTTCATTCTCGTGCAACAATAACCTTCATTACATGCTTGTTAAAGAATATACTATTTAGGTACAAGATGGACAGTGGCTAAACTAATTAAAGTAAGATATTTTGCGAATTAAAAGGTCTAAAAATTCTTTGATTATCATTTGGATGACATCTGTTTTACAAGACATTACACTAGAAAAATTATAACCTTAGTTACACAGCTCAAAAATAAAAGTTACTAAATTGAACGTGCATCTTTAATATTATAGTCAGAATTTTATAACTTTGGTTTAACTCCGCCCACCTTTTGGGCCAATTGAATTTTAGCTAAAAGTCTGATTTACTCTGCAACATTTTGATAGTTCGTTGATATTTGCGAGAAGCCGAGGTAGAAATATCCAAACATTAGATGACGAAACACGATCAAAATCGACGAGGGTTTCACGATTAATTGAATTTCCACAAAACTGCAAATCTTCTTGACATATGTGACACTGAAGTTGTCAAATTTTTGATTATGTTGAGTAAAGGAGGCTAGCCATTCCTTGATTCGACATATTCAAATCGTCATTTGTCCATGTGGGCGGGGTAAAACCAAAGTTACAAAATTCTGACTATAATAGACATTCTATGGCACTTTTTTGAATTTTTGGGAATTGTTGGCGGAGTTCTACACCATTTCTAAGTGTATTTCAGAAAGGATCAAGTTGATTTCAGAAAATATCAATTGAAGTTGAGATTAGTCAAGTTAATATCAGAAAATATCAATTGTAATTCAGATTAGTAAATTGTATTACAGAAATGATTATTTGTAATTCAGATTTGATTAAATGAATTTCAATTTACTTAAAAATTTTCAATTTTCAATTTTCAATTTATAAGTACTTATGTACCACGTAGATTTTAATAAAATTTTTTATTTAACGTGAAATTTCGGTACTGCGTCTTTACTTTAACAATTAACTTACAAGACAATTGTGCCGTCTACTGGGTTTTAATAACTCTTTTACAAAAATCTGTCAAATGAACAAATTTCAAATTGATTTACTTACAGTCAGTATAAAATCTTAAATAATCTTAAAAATTACAGATTTTTCTAGAGTGAGATTTCATTGCAATATTTCGTCGTGGACCGGCATCTTTCGCATGAGGTTTTGAAATTCATTATATCAAATCAGAATTATAAGTGATCTTTTCTGAAATATCCTACAATTTATTAATCTGAATTACAATTGATATTATCTGACATTAACTTGACTAATCTGAACTACAATTAACGCTTTCTGCAATTAAATTTACTAATCTGAATTACAATTGACGCTTCCTGAAATACACGTAGAAATGGAGTAGATGTTTATAATTTTTTGTAGCCAATTTTAAAACAGACAATGTAAAATCTCCATACCTTGTTAATATTTAGGTAGAACCCAAACCAATATTTTTTCAGTATTTTTTGTAAAGCTCGCAGACAACAACCGCAGAACTGAAATAGCAAAAGCAATTTTCACCGCGCAAGAAGGATCCTGAAATGTTTAATCAACTTCACTTTTTGCTAACAAAATCGATTCTACTAGGATCATAAATGTGTTTAGAAACAAGATTCTTGAAGCATTTTCAAGACAGCCATTGCATTACTACGTATAAACAATAAATTTGCAAGCATATGTAAATTCAACTGGTTCTCAAATATTTAGATGCACTAACCGATAGAGATAACATGAATGCAATATTCGTAATGACGACGAGGCCAGCTTCTGTGTTGCTAGAGGCAATTTGGTTCAGTTGTTTGAAATAATGCACACACGTTCAAACAAGTAGGTAAATTAAATATTTTCTTTAATGAAAATGGTCTGTTTGATTACATTTGAAAGCAGGTGAGGTGGTCCATAATGATATCGTTTAATTGGAAAACTGTAAGGATATTGTGTCGTCGTCGGTGGTTATTTTCGTAGAGTAAGTGGCATCAGGTCGGGAATTAGGTGTTGAGCCTCGAGGAGAAGCTAAAAGCTCAATTCTGGTATCTCGACGAACACTCGTCTTCGTAAAAAGGCAACAAAAATACACTTTCGCGCACATATGAAGAGATATCACGAAGGAACCCCTAAGCCTGTGATATACGCGCCTCGGTAACAGCTCTTAATTTTTGTTATCGTTCCGTTTAATAGTGGCGAGAACGCATTTAATATGTCCCGCCCGTCGCCAGCTCTCTCATCATCATACCACCCTCACAATACCGAGGCAAATTTCTGAGAAAATAAAATTTGTTACCGGGAATTTCCACGAATTTATGTCATGTATGGCGCTTTACAAAACGTTAACAATTTATCTGGCTCGACTTTTATATATCTCATTTTCTTCTAGTGGTTTCGACATTATATTCGTTTGAGGGGCCGCGGTTTAGACTGTGAACGTACCAAACTCGAAGAATCCGACCACGGTCTTATCAGGATGGTGCCAGTGAGACGTTGCGTTATGAGTTGTGGTTAAATAGCAATTTCAATTAACAATACGTGGGGATGGAATGAAGCGAATTTGTCATTTACTAGATAAGCCGCTTGTGCGTCATTAACTATCTAGATAACTTTACAACATCCTATCTGACACTCGACAAATAAATTAAAACGGTGTACAGTACACACGTAATGCCAACAAAGCTCCAGACAACCGCACCGATTATGATATTACACTATGATCAACTAATCAAAGGTTGCAGCTTCGGCCCATTACTGCCAGTTTTCGGTATTATATACTACTTATACTGGATTCTCGCCAACGTTGTAAAAAGGAAATTTTCTTATCAGCTTCTTATCGTGCTGTGCTTGGGTATTTTCGCGAGTTTTATATTTTTATTAAATATGTATATCCCATTTGCGGGAAACACCATCTTTTTATAACAATTCGAAATAGAACGACCCAATTATTAAAGTTACTTTGGTCATTGTACAGGATGTGCTACCAACCTGAAAAAAAGTAAACCTCGTTGTGCTTTGTAGGCAGTAAATTTGAAGCTAAAATTATTTGAGTACAGTTTAATTAAAAAACTTTAAAATCGCAGCGCGTATTTATAGAATATTCTGGCCTCCGATAGACAGGATGCAACTACACGGTTAATAGGATGTGGTTTATGATATTGTTCATAAAAGCCCTCGGCGGTAAAGAAAGCAGCCAAGTTTGGCAAGCGCTTACTTAACGCGTAAAACATCTATACCACATCTTGTAAAATATTTACGATCGTGTTTTCATTATGCACAAGTAATTTTATAATGAACCGATATGTGATGGCTTTTATAAAATTGCACCTTCCAAAAAATTGCAACTGTAAAATAG
Source organism: Gnatocerus cornutus (assembly GCA_029298725.1). Classification (NCBI taxonomy): domain Eukaryota; kingdom Metazoa; phylum Arthropoda; class Insecta; order Coleoptera; family Tenebrionidae; genus Gnatocerus; species Gnatocerus cornutus. The sequence goes on from CM055516.1 coordinate 9,618,479, forward strand.
CTCGTAAAAATATTCTAGCAAGACGTAACGACATGTTCTCGCAAACAGATACCCCTCGTTGCGATTTATAGCGCACATACGTTACATCAGAGCTCTTTATGTTTCTTAATTTACCATGATGGATCGCAAGGTGTGCGTTTTCTGTTAGACGATCTCATTTCAAAAAATTCGTTGTAATATAAGACCACAACTGGGTTGTAAATCATTAATTAGGTTGAGAGAACGTTTTCTTTCTTTAAGAGTGCGTCATTAACGTTGCATTGTTCCTCAGGAAGGCGATTTCGAGTAGTTGAAGATATATGAACACCTGTATTTCTAGTTTAATGCCACACGTAGCGCCTCCACCTGCCACTGTGTTAGTTGCTAACCAACCTGAAATTACGGAAGCTCTTAGACGCGAAAGGAGGAGGCAAGATGCTTCTGCATAGTTATGTGACACTTGGAGATATCAGCTCGTGGAAAATATTTAATTAAGATTCAGTTAATGGCTTTAAAATGAATGTTTGCCCTTCAAAGAAAACTGCTTAAATTTCAAGGAAGACATATATTAGTTTAGGGCTATCAACGTCATACTGGCTCTCCCATAATTGCGTCCCATCGCAGTTTCGCCGACGATTAAATGCTGGAAGGAACGTCATTTTTAATTTGGATTGAGCATTTTTTAGATTTTTCAAATTCAAACTTTTAGCAAGAAGGTTTTCGAAACGATATATTTGGCGCATCCACCCACAGGGTGGACCCAAACAAAATACAAAAATTTTAACTTTAATATAGACAACGCAGTTTGACATAATGGCCAAATTCCGGGAAAAAAAGTATTAAAGTTTTTTGCAGAAATTTTCCAATGTCGATATGTCAGTGTAGACTATCAAAAAGATAGGAATAAAAATGCTAATCAACCAGTTGTAAAAAATGTCTTTATCGGAGTTCTTGTCAGTTTAACAATAATCGTGGTAAGACAAGCATGAAGTTTACAGAGCTGCATTGTTCAAATTTGGATCACTTTGAGTTTTGTTATTCTTGACCTGTGGTTTTTTCAAAAGTGTTGTGATGAACTTAAAGTTTTAAATAGTATATTATACTACAAGTTTATAACCAAGCCTTTAAAGCACGCACGACGAGTTTAAGAGCACGACGCGTCACTTCAAACAAAATAGTTGTTTCCAAACGCATTGCTGGCGTTCTGAACACATCGGTTGCTAAATCAACTTCATCAAGAGCTATGGACGTCCAACAGAAGAATGAAAATGAAAAAGCTTCTACTAGTTATGAATTAGAAGCAACAAACAACAGTAACCAGCTTAAAGCGGCGGGCTTTGAAATTTCGAACAATAGTAATTGTAATTTTTATGTTTATTTATATTATAAATAAAAATTGGTCCTGACATTTCACTATTTCTTGTTACCTACACGACTTTAAAGCTTTAATGTTTTAAAGACCCCTTTTTGCATGCTTTTGCGTGTTTTAATTTAGGATTATGATGGAAGTATAACAAAAAAGAATTTTCTTTACAAATGAAACTGAGTTGGATTGTCCAATGGAGAACATTTAATCATTTTTTGTAACAACTGCAGGTAACTTTTTCATTATTTCGTTTTTATATAATTAAAATTTTGGTTTTATCCACAAAGTAAGTCGCCCTGTTACCTTACAAACCAATCAAGATAAAGATTGGCTCGTTTGAAGAGCCAGTTTATTTCAAATAAATTAATTTTTCCTAATAGGCAATTTTTGGAAGCCAGTAATCTGTAACGGTTTTTGCAGTCTTTGGGAAACATTTGTTAAATTCAGTGCCATAAGCGTCGAATAACGGGTAATCCGAGAGGGTTTTGCCCTATTCGAAATTCGTTTTTTTTTTTTGCAAAATCATTATCTACGGCGGTGTCTGATATTGTGGTTAAAATTTTTGCAATTTATTTGGGATTAACCTGTATATTGCTCAAGTTTCTCGGTTTCTCAAATCCTGAGGTTTCATTTTTCTTTTCAATTTTTTCCTAGAATTTTATAATTTGAAATCATAAGTTATTTCGCTGTACACGTTACTTCAATTTATAACATTAAGGGCCGGTTTACAGAAACTATGTTAAATAATTAATTTTGATTAAATATTTAACATCCTGTTAAAGTAACATGTCATCGTTTTTCTTCCAATCAAATGTCAGAAATCGTCAAATTAGTTGCGAGATTAACTTAATTTCAATTAAACTATTGTGTAAATCGGCTGTAATAGTATAAAAGCAACAAAACAATTTTATTCTCAGAGAAATTGGAAAGACGACTGTGGATGAGTTTTTATTAGATCGCTTGGCAGAGATTACATTATTTATTCAAATTTTGCCAATATGCTAGTTATGCCTACATCAATTTCAAATTTTCAAATTAACCAGTTTATATGAAACATGTGGCAAACCCAAACAAATAGCTCGTTATTTGGTTATGTCTACAACGAGTAATGATAACAGATAATTACACATCAATGTTAAAACGATTAGATTATCCGAGCCCTTTTCAAGTATTCAGCAACTCAAGCTGAAAGATGTCCCTATTTGCAAGCATCCCCGTGTTTTTTGGTCTTTTCGTTAAGGAGTTATGGAAGTACGAAACGTCGTTACATGTCTTGCAAAGTGTCAGCTCGTGTCGCGATAAGCCCGGTAAATATCGCCGTAATGTATTCGGCGGATGAATGAGCGGTGTCCAGTTTTCTGGAGAGAGCTCTAGTAGCACACAGTATTATCATTCAGGCAGCTCCTGAATATTTCAGCACGTCGGAGATTTTTGTTCGTGATAATACATATTTTATGAGCGTTGCATCTCTTTACACTCTTGGCGCGCCGCAATATTACCGGGTCGTCGACGGAACGAAGGCCTTGCCGATTAGTTACTCCGGATGTTTTTCAATCTACTGATATAAGAGGGTATGGCTAAAGCGATTGTGGCCCCTTCGCCAGCCAGATTATCCGTGTTAAATAAACCCCTGCAGTGTAGCGTTGGCGTTCAACTGGATGGAGATATTCGACACTATACGAACGTTGTGTTGAGTTCAAATGAAGCGACGGGGTTTGTTTTGCGAAATATCGTGATTGGAATATTGTTTTCTGAGCTTTACCGGGTCTTCGGTACTATGTAAATAAAGGACACAGAATACAAGTGTTTATTTAAAAAAAAAAATCTTAATGTCACAGTCGCCGGTTTTCTCTCGGAAAACCGTCTGAAATATGATGTAAACTCTTTGACATATGTGTCTGATTAGCTCTCCTATTCCCGAGAGCTCCAGCACACAAAACTAATCTCGAGCCGGGATACTGGCATACATAGTGGACAGAAATTTAGGTGTAATGTGTTTTTAACTTCATTACATTGCTTTATATGTGTTCGCATGGAAATTTGCACAGGTTTTCACAAATCTCCACAATAAAATTACATTTTTCTTCCGTGATGTTTTTTTTCCCATTTCAAAAGGCGGGTCGTATTATTTCCGTCTGTGATGATGTATTTGTATTGAGACTCACGAAAGTCGTGATCATAATCAAGGATGGTAGTTTAGAATGACACGGAACGTCACTCACAGCCGTGCTTTTGTACTCTCGCTAATGAAAAGGTCGCAAAATCAAAACGCACCCTCTCGTTTAAATTTGAATTCGAGGCTCAGGCCTTTCTGATTTTGTTTACGAAAAAAAGATTGTTATTTCTCGAAAATGTGCCACAAAGCAAAATTAAAACAAAAATGGTGGATGCGCCGGGCAAAGAAACATTTAGCCATTTTTACGACTCGCGGACGTGAAAATTGGACACGGCGCCCGACGATAATTATGCTTTTGAGCTGTTAATAAGTCGAAAAACAAGAATGAAAAATCACTGCTGCTCACGTAACAAAAGCGAGTCTCTGCGGAAAAAAAGAGCATCGAGTGCTAGTAATACAAGGCAACACATGTTGATAATAGGTGTATAAACAGTATAAACACGTAAAAAGATTGATATCTAGCTTAATAATGTGGCGAGCACGTAATCATAAATACAAGTGAGGCACAAAGCCGGTCCGGCAATTCCGTATAATGTCACATGTATAGGCATAGTCCACATTGAGAGGAAAAGAGAGGAGAAAGAAAGATAGCGAATCGGAAGGTGTGAGGTGGAATTGCGTTCCCGCCGATTTCGTGATAAATATTAACGGGACTTCCCTGGTCACCTCTAAATTAATCTAGTCGTATCCCTAAAACATCATCACTGACAAACCACTAAATTATACGGACATATTGTGGACATTAATTATCGTTTTGGAAGGGGCGGCAGCGAGCGTTTTCTTGATTCCATCGCCACTTCCGAATGGGTTTTTTGAAAAAACTTTTCCGTTGAAATTTATAAAATATTCAGGTAATTCGTCGCGGCATTTGTACCGTCGATACCTTCATCAGGAACAAATAATGTAAAATTAACATCCAGGAAAATCCAGATTGAGCGTGCATCAAAAAACGGTAATGGGTTTCCGGTCCTTTATCGCAACTGTTATTGCTGATGTGTTCAATTTACGATGATCATTACGTTCATAGTAAATGCAAGTAAGCGTCACAAAAGACCGGAATTCAGCTTAGAAATAACTTGGTGACTGGTCATATCGATTTTAGATCGACGGGCATAAAACAGGTATGTGGCTACCAAATACACCTCGGGGTACACTCTAGGTATTTTAATATGATTTCGACCCGACTGCTGCACATTATTGGGAATCTGCACAGATGCTACGCAGTCATTCTTGATGTATGTCTTCTCTGTCGTTTCCGGAACCTGACGCTATACATATCTCTTTCGCTCGGCGCCGGTGTTATTGGTTTCCGGATGGCTTGCCGTAACGGCGAATTTTTTTTACTTTTTTAGATGCCCGGATTGACTTGTGGAACGTCCTTCACCGCGCGACTTATAAAGAATGTCGCGGAATTGGAACATGAAAATGTGAACTGACGATGGTCTTAAGGGGAATACACACAAATGTTAAGTGAAACTTTTGATCACCACCACCAAAATCTTTTATAAACATTACTGGAAACAGAATTCGAACTAATAATCCTTTACAAAAGGACACCAGGGAATCTCACATTGAACATTGATCGCTCTAGTAAAAAGTAAATAAATTTAATATCATACTTTTTGTTTATACCTAGCTATATTAAATATTTGCATAGATATTAGTTTTCATAGATCGCTTGTAGCATCGGTGAGTTCAAAGAAAAGTATTTCAAATAGGTGGGCAGTAAAAAGTTGAATTTTCGCTATTCGAAAACGATGCAAAATTGTACATTAATTTGTAAAAATCTATTTCAACAAAAATGGAGGAATTGTGGGTATTTTACCGCTTTTCTGGCAAAAAAAGTCTTTCAGCGAGGTATGCCGAGCATTTATCGTATTTTACTTTGGAACCATCAGTTGAATACAAAAATATTAAGAGATCAAAGACATTTTGTGAATGACGATATCTGAATCATTTTCAAGTCCTAAAGCGCCCGTCCTTCCAATAAATTAATGCAGTTTGTCCCCGGCTAGTGGTTCCCAAAACTATTCGTCTCCAGGTTAATTCGTTCCCAGTCATTTCGTCTCCTTAAAAATTCGTCCCCGATCATTTTGTCTTCTTGAAAATTTGTCCCCTGCAAATTGGTCCCTGAAAGCTTTGCTTGCATACACGGTAATTAGAGCAAGGAACACATAATCTATTTTTCATAATTTATTAACAATTGTTGCCACCCCAAAATGATTTTTAATTTGCAAATTAGTTGTTTGTCATTGATATTTTAAACAATTCGCCTTTAGTTTACTGTTATTGCAATAAAGAATTGCTTGATTTTTGTAGAAACTTCACAAATGCCCAGTGGGGAAAATTGATATTTTAATAGTAGTCTTTAGGGCAAGACAAGCAGGGACACTAGAGTCTCATATTTAGGTGCTGTTACTTTTAGCCCTTTCATTCATGCAATACAAAGTCGATTTTTGTTAAAAAGGGCATCGATCATTTACCTCTTTTTATGACTTTACCGAGAAGGAAAAAATCTCTGAACATTATAGAATATTCGAAATATTGTGCATGGTTAGTTTAGTCAGCGGAAAAAAATTGTTGGGTTGAAGGTTATAAACTACTTTATCTTTATTAACAGATAACACATCTAATTCAACAATTCTTAGAATTGTCATCATTTTGTAGTTGGGTTTATACCACTTGCCAGTAAGTACTTATTGACCATTATTGTACCAAGTGAACATTTTGTATATACAGGATGTTTTTGAAATGCATGTACATACAAAATAGTTCAGCACTATTCCAGAAAAAGTATGAAGTATAAAAAACAAGTTTTAAGTCAAAAACTGACAACGTAAAATTAACTCAAATCCAAAAATTTTCTATACCACTGGCAAAAAACGCAATTCGGTTTTACTAAAACTTTTTTCTCTTAATAGGTTCAACTTATGACAAGGAATTACCACCACTGTTTTTGTACATGCAGTTTAAAAACAGCCTAAAAGTTAAAAATGTAGTTGCAGTTCAGAAAGACTTTTTTTTTGTTCATCGAACATTAAATCAGATTTTTTTTTAAACAATAATTTATTTAATTCTTCGTAAGACTTATGAAATTGTAATGCGTATTTTTTGGATGCTAATTTGTTAATTTGCAATGTCTTTTACACACACAGGGTGAACCCGAATAAAGTGCAAAAATGTTAAATTCCAATATCAGACAACGCAGTTTAACATAGTGACCAAATTTCGAGTTCGCAAACGGCACCTTTTCCAAGAAAAAATTGTTTAAGTTTTCTTCAGAAATCGCTCTTCTTTGCGAATCCAAGCCAGAAAACGGCGAGAATCTGCGAAAAATCGTCGTTTAGCATCGAAATAAGCGGATTTCTCTAAGAATTTTGATTATTTCGTGCTGATTTGTGCTGTTTTCTTGCAATTGAGCCGTTGAATCTTGATAAAAATTGGTGGTTTTGTAGATTTCGAGCTCTTCTTTGCAAATTCAAGAAAGAAAACGGTGAAAATCAGCGAGAAATTGTCGTTTTGCATCGAAATAAGCGGATTTCTCTAAGAATTTTGATGATTTCGTGCAGATTTCTGCTGTTGCCTTGCAATTCAGCCGTTGAATCTTGAAAAAAATTGGTGGTTTTGCAGTTTTGGAGCTCTTCTTTGCAAATCCAAGCCAGAAAACGGCGAAAATCAGCGAAAAATCGTCGTTTAACATCAAAATAAGCGGATTTTTCTAAGAATGTTGAAGATTGTATTCAAATAAAATGAATTTTATTAGTATGTTTAAACACTTTGTGTTACCAGATATCAATTTTATTCAAAAATTTACATCTCAATTTTGCAATTATTATCAACAATCACACCGGGACAAATTAAACTGGAGGCAAATTGCATTGGGAACGAAAGAGCAGGGGATCAACTGACGAGTTAAAGTCAACAATTAAGAGCTTTTTTTTTCGAATTTTCAGCATGATTTCTTTGAACTCTACTTATCCATAATTTTCTTGGAAATTTAACCAATAAATCCAATAAACAATCTATGAATGCGGTTATAAGAAATAAGCGCTTGTCTTGGGCATGTTGTGCTTTTTTGTAATAAAAACTACTGTGATAAAGACAATGCTAGCCAATGAATTCATATGAAGCGGTAGGAAGGATCCAGTCCAAGTTGGGCACCAATCAACCATAGAATACCAGTAATAGACGGATTCTTAAACATTAACTATATTATTGAGCGATAATTGTCGCATAATTTTGTATGTTTGAACAGTAATTTTTTGTCTACTTAAAAAAATTGGGCGAACATAATTCCATAAACAGAGAAATTTCGAAATCAAAGTTGGATTATAAAAGCAAGTGTTAAAGTTGTTTTATTTAGTGTGGTGGAAGCACTTAAACACTGTCATGCCAGCTGAATGAAGTTAGGCAGCTCAAATGGTTCGCTCAATAAGTCGTTAAAGTTATCATAGGAAATTTACCGGAAGAGAAGTATATAATCGACAAAATGCTCTTATATGTCTGGAAACAAGTTTCCCGCCATTTCCGTGATTGATGAACTAATACAACTCTTTATATTGAGGATATGAGAACTTAAAAAGTTCACTCGAGAATCGAACGTTCATGTCAGGAAGTAATTCCAATCTTTTTAACAAATCATTTTCTTGTCCAAGATTTTCCGGTTCTTAACACATTTGTCTTGTCGTTGACGTAAATTGGAAAGAGCACAGTGCCGGATAATTACCAACAATTTGAAACGTTTTGAAAACTGTCCACTTTTAATTGCTTCTGCAGATTATCAGTATTTGGTCACGACGGCGTAAAATTATAAAAGAGAACCATCTCATCGTCGAAATGAAAGCGCTAAACCAAGGATTGTGATTGCAAAGCACGTGAAGCATTGTAGGCAAAGTGCACACAGTCATCTCCAAACAAAGCGGCCAGCTGGAGCCACTAACGAGCGGAGCCCAAAAAGCTTCTACATCAAAGACGGTTTTTATTAAAACTCTTACAAAGAAAGAATTTTAACGTACAAAATAATATACATGAATAATCGGCCTCTGCAATCGAAGGTTGTGCTTCGGACTTTATACCCATTGGGTAGTTACCGTTAAGAGCCAATTAAGACACGAGCTCGGACGAATTCTTTAACAGCAAGGGGAGATACGGTGCTAAAAGCAATAAAAACGACGAAAGGTAGAAATAAAATATACAAATAACTGCAAAGAACGTGGTGAAGACTACGCTCGAATAAAAAAAGTTTCTAACGTTACTTGTGTAATTATGAGAATCTATTTATAACGATCGAGCTCGAGATCGTAACCCACACCCTCAGCGGCGTTTTTATCTTTGTTTTTTGTTGTTATTACTGCCCCGTCACATCTCATACGTTTTCTGTTCCGTCATTATTCATCGTTATCGTTTACGTGCCGCATTACAACTTGCTCCTCTTACCTCTTTCTCGTTTTTCCATTGTAGAAAATTAGCTTCTGCGTGTTGGCAAATGAGACCAAGGTTCCCCGAGTTTTCCTATTGAAATTTTCTAAGTTGGAAATTAAAAAGGGGAGTGCCTTTCACGAGGATCCCGACTTTGATAAGTTATTTTGCGCCCCATCAATTCGGCTCCGGAAATGAAGAAATCCAAATGAAATAATAACATAAGTATGGAGAAACGACGTTCCCCGATCTCGATCTCTCGAAAGAGAAGCCGCAAATTGCGATATAAATACATTAGAGACACTTAAGCGACGGGAATTACAAGCACGATTCAGATCGGAAATTGCAAAATTTGAATGCAGCGGCAACGGGGTGCTGATTTCCGTTCGGCCACGTGACGGCCACATTTTCCAGAGGAACGCATGCAAAAAGGCGTTTCATGTGGCGAGTCCATGTAAATGCAATTAGCGCGATGGACATTCCATTTATCAGAATTTTTACGCGGCGGCGCGTCCACCAAATTTAGAATCATACCACTAAGACACGAGAATGGTTTGAATGAGGTGATATGATTTTACAGAAATTCTCCGTACACATGCTAACGAAGAACGTCTCGAATCAACACTTAATTTCCGTTAAACAAACTTAGAATCTCTGTTTGTGTGCTTGCTAATGTTTCGCTTAGTTCCGTTGTCCTCACAAACATTTAAGCTGGAAATTTATTTAAGAAAAAAAATCTTAAGAATGTGCTTTTGGTTGTCATTTGTGTCGTTATTGTGTCGTGAAAGCAATTCGTCTGAAAAATAATTAGACGTTACGTAGGAAGTTTCCCCTAAATGAGTGCAGACAATTGTAATGCAGGGACTCCAACAAAGCGTCGGTGGTATTGTTTGTAAGAAACTAAATACGTCGTTGTTACTGAAAGAGGAACTGTCGAAGACAATATGATCGTATCAGCATCTCAGATCGACATCTCTTTACAACACAACCAGCTTAGATTGAGCGTTCTAAATCCGGACCACCAAAAGGTTTCCTCGCGAAAACAAAGCCTTCGAAGGGTTCGAATCCGCCGCCATTATTTCAATCGAACATCGCGATCTCGTCGCATCACGTCTTCGTCAAACCAAGGAATGCTTGAGAAAATGACAGGCTTATGTCCGCTAGTAAAATAAGTCGGGTAAGTGAAATATCGTTGTTAAATTGGCGGAAGAGGTTTTTTTAGCTGGGTCTTTTCAATTTTCATAATTTTCCAGCTGCTGAGCAATGCGATCAACGGAAACAAATTCATTTTCTGCGGAAAAGTGGAAAACTAAGCGCGATCGACCTTTGCCGCGACCACCGACGAAATTGAAGATTATTTAAGGTTAGCGTGCGATCAGCTTGGTTTTTTATCGTTAAATCTTCAATCTGCATGAGAAATTCCGCCGTGTGCCACTCTCAGCCCTTTAAGATCTACCGCAAGATTACGTCCGGATCATCTCGACTTCAATTCCACTTCCAGTCGTCCTTCATTTATATCAGACGATTGAAAAACGGTTTTAATGGACGAAAATCCACTGATGCAACTTTAAAGTTACTAATTGATGGGGCGAAGCCGCGTTTGGAAATCCAAGAGGCATCACTTGGATGAATTAAAAACAGGCGCGCGATAATGAAATGCTAAGTATTCTAGAGGCGAAGCCCGAACGCGTTCGGTCCTCTAGCGATTGCAACCAAACTACAAACTGCAATATCCCCACCGCGTCTGCAAAAATCACACAGACTACCTAAAATAGAGTTTCAACCGTCCTTATTGGGAAAATCATTACGAAGGAAAGAAAACAGGGTGGCTGTTACAGTTTTCTTGTAAATGATTTGACACCATTCGGGCCACCTGTTATGTTCCGAAACGGCTGGGGATGTTCCGGTTAATTTTTAAAACTGTCACATTTTCCCAACAAATGTTTGTTTTTTTACCGGCTACAGAAGAGATTGACTGCTTCCACGTGCTATTAGCTCGATCTTAATTATTTAGAAGATGACACAACACTACATACAAAATTCAAATGTTGTTTGATTACGGTGTTTGCATGATGTGAAGTAGGAAATGTTGAGGAGTTACTTTAATGATTAATTGCGGTTTAATTTGGTTAAGAAGAATCGGAGGTTTTTGTGGATGGAAATTGGTGGCGTAGAAAATTGAAATGATGATTAAAGACGTCTGTTTGTCCAATTTAAATGTAAATTGCAGTGGATCGGAGTATTTGACTATGTGTGAGGATTTTTGCGTGTTCGGGGATTAGGTAAAGACCCTGAGAGGGTATCGAGACGTGAAAATGGCTTCCGACCCATCAGCACCGCAAGCGGATTACCAGTGTAGAGGTGCAAACGTCTGCATGACAATGGATGTGTAAATAAGAAGAGGTGTTCGGCAAAGAGGGCGATCGCGACCATCTTAATTCGTTATTCAGACTGTCGTTCGTATTTGAATCGCAGATTTAACTCTCAAATCCGGGAGTAGAGCAGGACCAAACGTCATTCGCTTTGATGTTTTTTGATTAAGTTGCTTGCCGGTGTGTAATTGAAACAGAAACTATGGTCGGGTAGGCAAATGCGTAATCTGTATGCAAGACAAGTCCCAATGCTATCTGGAGATATACGGTTTAGTACCAATGAATGCATCGATCCCAGACCGAAACTCCTAATAACAAAAACTTAATTTCGTCCCCACGTTCTATTAAATTACTGTTATGAAGTACATTTCCATTTCAATGGAAAGCCGCATTTACACTCTTCGGACTGATTATCGCAATTAACGAACTTGGCAATCAGACACTTAGACGTTCACCGGAATATAAGTTTTTTCCAGGCACTTCTCTCCCTAAAATCAATTAAGCCCGTTCCGGGTGCAATATGTACGAGCTCTAAAACTGAACGTTCGGCATTATCAGTGTCGTCTATCTTGCGGAGCGCCTAAAACATGGAGGTCAGGACCGAACATATCTCATAGTCTAATTTCCGGAGGTCGCTGACTAATAACAGGCCTTTTACATAACTCCGGAGCCTCAAACGCCCCAAGTTTCCTTTCTAAGACGCCGACGACGCTCCTATATGACGCCGTTAATCATACGTGCTCGAATTATCTACTGCAAGTGCAATGCAACGTATCGATGATCTATCATTGTCAAATTTCAAGACTGCCAACGACGTTCATAGATCAAAAACAACTTCCATTATTTTATTCAGCTAAATAGACCTCACGCCGCAACTCTTGACGCGTTTCATACATAAATAAAATAATAATAATTGTTTTACTGACTTCTAAAGATTTTCAAGATTTTTATATTTTTTAACGTAACATTCTATGTATGTATGCAATGTAAATTTTCTGTCATGAGTTAGCGAGCATACCTAGTCTATTATACAATCAAGGGCTCATTTGCCCGGCGCAGGGTCACAACTTTCCCTAAATTCGCACAGTTATATAGCTGCAAATAATTACTCAACCTCCAAGGAGCTCCCAAAAACGCGTCCAAATTAGTTGTTATACCGAGTGTTTATTGCAACCATTCTTTTTTTATGAGGACATAACTGAAGGGTGAATTGTTTCCAACCGTTTCCAACAGAATAATAAGATTTTTTGGTTTATTTTTTCACATTTTTGTTAACAATAACACATCGGTAAATAACTAGTACGAACATCCTCCACATTCCGCTTTCAATCAATATTTATACGGTTTTCAGAGAACGTACATTTGAAACCACCTTGGCTTTAAAGCCAGCCAATATTTTATCAATAGAAGGTTCAACCAGTACGAGTTTTGCGTATTTCAAAGTACATGTTTTTAAGCACAGATTACGTTACACCATGTATGTAATTTGTATTCTAAAACTATTTAAACTTTGGAAAATATTTGTTTCGCTATCAACAAGCTTTTAAGTTTGAAGTATTTAAGAGAATATGTATCACAACAAAGCCCGGAAATCTGAAAGCACGTCACGTTCTCTTCCATTTCTTCGTATTCCGAAGCGAAATGTTGCTCGCAACTTTGTATATGACTGTTTTTAAATTATAATCCCTACTTAAGTCAGCAAATCCTTCCGATTTATGACCATAAAATAGTAAAACCATGACACTTAGAGCGTACTATCAAATTATTATTAGCGGTCTGTGCCATGTCCGGTTTTGGAGCCAATGTAAATTTTATGAATTTAATATTTCATGAAACTTGCTGTACCATTAATGTCTCGAGCACTTTTCTTAAGTTGAGCGTGTATAATGTTGTATGAAGAGCAGCGAGAGAGGAACAATCATCAAATTGTAATCAGAAGGCGTAGTAAATCATGAGCCTTGCGCGCGACTGCCAACATCTGTCGTTGAAAAGCCCTAGTACGTCCGAGCTCGATATTATCTGCTGTCTGATACTTGGGCACAATGTTTTTATAATGCGCATCCTCTCAACGGCGAATAATTGATTATTGTCGAGATCAGCACTGTAATTAAGCTATTATGTTCGGAATTTTCGAAACCCAATTTTTCCGGACATCATTCATAGCCGATCGAACGTTATTTTTGATGAGCTTTAACGAGGACTTTCTCTTTCATTCAGAACAAAATGGAGAAACGTAAAGCCGCACTCTCGAAATCAAAATAGTTGAATATTCTGGGAACTTTTTAATTATAAAATATTGAATTAAAATTTGAAAGTCTACTGACCACATAATTGTTTTTTTGATTTAAATAAATAAACGGAGCACACAAAAACTGTTTTCATTCAATTTGTCCAAAACAACATTTTTTTATTATGGTTATTTATTGAAAGGATTCAGATTTGTTAGAAACAATATTTATCTATTTTTTCGAAATTGGTAATGTGGAATTCCGAGTGTCTTTTTCGTTGAGAGCCTTAACTTCGAGAAGAGCAATTATAGAGAAATTGATCTTTCTTATTGGTTTATTGAATTATTGGTAGATCCTTGAGCTCCCGCTTATCAAGTCTTCCCTCTTCGCGCTTTTCAATATCTCTTGTAAAGCGGCTCCTGATGGATATTCATAAAACGGGATCGTCCAGCACAGAGGCCGAGTGTTAGTCCGGAAACGGTGCGATATAAGAAGACGTCCGCTTATCGGAACACCGCAGGCGTCCCAACTTCGGCAGTGAATCTTGCCGCTGTCTTATTACACGCCGAGTCCTAGTTAGTATCCGTAATACTGTGTTAGTGCGTACTTGGCACGTTATGCCGTATGATTAGACAGATTTATTCCGGAGATTCTCGACATTATGTCAAAGGAAGTACAGAGAGACGGGGGCTTTATGAACGCCGTTCCGTCTCTAATGAGATTCTCTCTTGACGGCCGTTACAATCATTTCCCAGTTATTACACAATTTACATATGCTTATTAAGTCCCACTTCTGGTGGTACGTGAGCGGCGCTCTTTAATTGTCCAAAACTTCCTTCTTATTGTCTCCGAACGCTTTCTTTACGAGCGCATTAAAAAGGCGACGGCGAAAATCGGATACTTAAACAAATAAAAATTATTGACAATAACTCTACATCGATAAACGCTTCGGATTACGTCGTAAAAATCCCTCACCTGTAATTTATTTCGATTTTATCGCCACGCTACGCTTAATTATAACAGAAGACGTAAAACTGCAGAAAAATTTTAGTCGGAGCGATTCATGGAATTTTGTTCCAAACGATAGGTAATGAATTTTGCATGAACTTCCCAGATAATGCATTTTAAAACAATCTATTTTAAACGTAATATCCAAAAATAGAAAACAGTACAATGCACTACTGGGAATGGCAGTCACTGAAAGGATTTCATTTTCAAATACTAAATAACTAAAAATACAGGGTGCCCATAAACAATTTGGGAATTTGAACTACTTAATCCTGGATAAACTTGCAACTTTTTCACTGGAAAGAACAATTCTCGTGTTTGCGATTGGAGTTCGACGCTAATGCAGTTTCTGAAGCTGCTAGCTTTGCACCTACTTACCGAAACGTCACAAAGTCCAGTTTGTCGTTATAAAGCAATTTCCCACACTCATGCACTCGGTGCCATAATTGAATTGAATTTTTCTTTTGTTAAAATTAATTTTTGAGTCGAAGCGCATATAAACACGTCTCTTGGTTAATCCGAGCCTATTAATTATACGAGCGCCAGGTTTCCTTGGAGTTCCGCGTCGTTAATTACTCCCTTTTTGAGCAACTTTCCGAAAACTTCAAGTATCGATTTAGCAATAACATATGGGGGGTGAAAACAAGACAAAATATCATGATAATTACAATTTTGAATTGGTCCGGAAATGGAGCATCGAGATTTGTGATGTATTCAGTTGGCGGTTGAGGATCTGAAAACCGTACCAACTTCCCGACAGTTATTGTAATTTAGGAGTAGCAATTCCTTTCGAGACATGTGTAAGGCATGATATGAAATTCTTACTCGTAATTACATCCACGTGAAAATATATCAAACTTTATTAAAGCAGAGACGTCGTCATCAAGAATTCCGGGCCACCGCCACCCCTGAAAATTTTCACGCCTACTTTCCGATTATTATTTAATCAATCAGGAAACAACGCTTGGAAAGTCGTGGAAAAATGTGTCTGCATCCTTTCTCTTAAATATTTCAGTACGAAGCTGGCGCACGCTAATCTCACAAAGTTTGCTTTCAGTTGAGCGGTTTCGGAGGAAACAAAGTCAGAGAGAGGGCAGATGACGACGTTTCCTGCCGATGTTACTGTCTTGTGTCTTGTATTGTGCTTTACGACTGCATCAAGTGTGTCGCCAGTCCTGGGATGGTTCAACCATCTCTGTTCCACCTGTGGCGGCCATTATGTTGTATGGGGACCATAAACTAGCCTACTTCAACTGAATGTATGCATTGTTCGAACTGACTGCGACATCCGTTTCCGCTGACCGCAGCATCACGCCATTGTTACGACATAATTGGGGTGTTTTTCGGGACAGCCTGAAATATTCAAAACACGAAACGGTTCGGGTGAAACAGAGCCTAATCATTGTCTCTTAACAGGGGCTTAGACGGCGAATTTGGATAAAACACGCGCCGAATTTCGATCAAAAATTAAGAACGTAACCAGACGAAGTGGACAGCATAAAAGTTTTACAATTGTTTTACAGACTCTGGAGCTGTAATTATTCTTTTCGCTGTTCTAAGCGCGTGTCTCGTAAACTGTCCGTGAAGCGCTCATGGACGCAAAATGAATATTGAATTGACGTCGATCTTTACAAATCCTAGGATCTACCTTTTCTGCAAGAGAGCAATATAAGATATTATTTTACCGGAAAAGCAATAAAAATTTGACAGACAATCCATAGCACTGATATAACCGAAATACAATTTTAAAGTAGCAAAGAACATGAAAAATAAAAGTTCGTAACAGCCGATCGAATACCCTCTTATATGTTCCGGGCGGATGAACGCGAATCGCAACCGGTCAGACACATGATGATGACGACTGCTATTATGTCAGACTGGAAGCCGGCGATCCTTTTTCGATTTTTCCCTTTTCGTCCGCGTGGAACGGGCCACCGCCGCCGCTGTGCTTTGGCACAGATATGCACTTTATAAGATTACGACTGTGCAGGTGGACTATATATCGAAATCAGACCCATTTAAACTCTGGCCTCTTCCTTTAGACCTCCACATTAAGACTGATACCCCCTTTGTTGCCTTGAGTCTACAAAAGAGCTTTTCTGCAACCCATCAACATATCCGACTATATACCTACTTTGTCGTTCAAACGAAAAAATTACTTCGGTTCTGATAAAAGGGGAGTCGATTTCTTTCTCTAAATGTACCCTTGAACTCGACCTACCATTTCGGGCTTCTCGGAAATGTCCTTTGAAAACACCTCGGTGATTCGTGCTGTACAACGACAAACTCCTAAAAGAGCTCACTCACAATACCCACGCATCCACCATTTTTAACACATCTTGTTAAAAAGCCACGCAATAAGTTTATCTACTTTATAATTAAATTTTTCCACACGAATCTTTTCTTTGGGGATTGTGGAATGACGTTAGAGCCGAGAAAGCGAGAGAATCTTTCGTTGACCCAACGAAACGCGAGCGGATGAGAAAACAAAAGTAATTAAAGTTATTTGCAAGCAGTGTAAGTCGCAAATACGTATTTTACCTGCTAATTGCTCGAGTAACACGACATGCGGCGTCTGGCCCGGAAGGAATTCTCTTCCATCCGATGTTGGTCCGTTTCCTCGTTCTTATATTCCATTAAAATCCCCGCACAAATCATCCTTGACGCTAAGAATGCAATATTACCTCTACCTACTTTTCATCAAACTGCGCTCTCTTACATTTTCTTGCTCAATTCTTATCAAATTAAAATTTACTAGCGCGATATTGTTAGAAAGTTATCGTATATCATTTGATATGCACGTGCCTGGGATACCGCTTTTAACTTTTATCGCTTTGCCTTCTTCGCCACTAACTCAAATAAGTGGTTTATGATCTAATTGCAAACGCATTAGCGCATTCTTAACATTTTTTACAGCTTTGTCAAAAGGAATTTCTCTGGGATATTTGCACGCGGATAAAAACTTTGGGGAAGTTTAAAGGAAATTCTCAAAGATATTCTAAACAGTTGTTTTCTTATCGCCTGTCTTGTTATTTTTTATTTTTCGGGAGTTTTACGCACCTGGGGGATTATTCCCGGGTCAGCTTCTCTAATTTCAGCGATTAATACTACAAGTATGCGGTAGCATAACAATTTTGATTCTGAAACAGTTCTTTTTTTAAAACCGCATTTGAGTTACCGTCCATTGTTGAAAGTTCCGTCATAAATTCGAGTACAACACTATAACTTTCTCAGGAACTTCAGACAAAGCTGGTAAAGAGCTAATTGGCCAGAAATCAGAGCATGAACTGGGATAATTATCTTCAGAAGTGGCCGAAGAAGAGCATGAATAGTTTCCATCTTAGGTACTAATAAGTTCGATCAACACGTCTTCATCTGCATTCACGCATCACATAATTTTGGCAATTTCCAAATTTAAGCTATAGGTGTATTATAGATTCCAATCCTGTCCGCTAAGCGTCAACGAGGAAATCACGTGCGAATGCAAATTAACTGGTCAGATCTTCCCAACCGAGGGGGGCAATTATCGTACCGAAACAGTCGGATTTTCTCATAGTTAGTTAAAATTATCGGCACGAAAGGCATTAGTTATATGTGTCTGTCTATTTTTTTCTCGTTTTTTTTAAATCTTTCATTTACCATCGTGCCGCTTCCATCGCTATCGTTATTAGGACTTTATATGAATTTAGAGATAGTGCTCTCTAAGGATAGCAGCCTGATTTGCATCGATACAAGCTGTATATTCCAGCTGCCAATTCCACACGAAGCTCGCTCCACCTGTCTTCATTAAAGCTTGCATTAGGGGAACGTCTAAAGCGACACCTACCGCACCCTTCATACCTACAACAAACCCGTCACAATTTACACAACCTCAAACATCCTAGGACAGGATTACACCAAAATCCTGACAGTTATTATGGCGAGGTTAAATCGTCCATGTCACAGAAGGAAGTACAGCGGAATTCGCCTAATTCGGGCACTTAGGGTGTCCTAGAAGAAAGAAGCGGTGACGCGATTATAAATTTTGTGCACATGGCTCCGGCGAAACCAATCACTTGAGGTTACTATTGGCGACACCGAAATGTGAACGACTTTTTCGTTGTCATGGATTTTTCTCTTATGTTTTATAATGTAAATCAGGCTTTGAGCATTGGCGTTCTTTTTGATTTTTTACTAAAGATTTTATTTTGGTTATACAACATTTGCTAATCAGCAGCAATTCCTCTCAGCGATCAGTTTTCTTCTAATTTTGCAATAGCTCTTCCTTTTTTGACTACAATTACATTCTAGGCATTTTTAAATAACCACTGTCATTCATTGTCATAAATGATAATTTAGAAGTACGCCTATGATTAAAAGTGATAATCACGCTAGACACTTTTTGCCGTATACATTTCGTTGTCGTCAATGGTACGCTAATAATAATTTTACAGAACCGACAAGTGCATTTCGTGATTTCAGGCGGTCAAGTTGACATTATTAATAGGTTGAAACTTAATTAATTAAATTTTGACTATTTTCATGAAGTGAACAACAAAACTAAAATTATCGTTTTCTCTTGCGTCTGCCAGGTACTGATTTTTTATGTTGATTACACTGATTTAAACCACCAACATAATTTCTAATTTTTGGTAATTATCGGTATTTCCACTTTTATTTAAGTTTTGTGTTAACCCCAATTTTAGAAAGATTATTAATTCCAGTTACGTGGAAGTATCGGTCCGTACAGATTGAAAAAAAATTACCTGTTAATGTGTTTTTAAGTGCTTTAAAAGTTGGCATTGTTTGTCGACATCTATTAATTCATATTTATGAGAGATAGGACGTGGAGGTAGATTGACAAATTTCGTAATTTAATGATAGTATTGCGTGTTACCGTTTATCTTTGCAAGTAGAAAACAATAAAAATGGGGCGTTTACTTAAGGAGTATTTTCTTAATAATTTATTACCAATTTTATTGGTCTTTGGTTTCGATAGATTTCAAGTGTTCATATTCGGACGATTAAATATGTGCATGAGATTTAATTATGTAAGCACTCTATCGCTTAATTAGGATGTTTGAATGTACAGTAATAGAATATTCGGGGAATGATCTGAAAGCATCCCTTTTAAGTGTTTTGAATATTTAATAGTGTTCACGAAAGTGGTTCTGCGACGTTCATCACCAATACATCAACCTTCTTCATTACATAATATATCCCGTATTTCTTCGACGCAATTAACTATTCCTTCAGAGACAAAGAATCGTTTCAAAGAAGGTTTCCATCACTCCAAGTCCTCAATGTAAGCCGATACGACTGATTCTCTAATCCTACGTGAGAGAGTGCAACGTCGGGATAAGATTGTACTTCACCACTCTCGGATTTATCCTCCCTTGTCGGCTAATTGCCACAATCGTCGCATCCCCAAAAATATCGACTGACCGCTAGAACTTCATAATAACACGGTAATAAATCAGGGTAATTACGAGTCAGCAATGAATAATTACCGCCGAGGCTTTTTTCGACAATAGTAAAACGTCTTTTTACTGGTTAATTTAGCGCCTGCGTTACCCCCAACACGAGCCAACGCTCACGTGAAACGCGATCAGTCCGACGCGGACGTCTGGAAAGCGTCGGCGGCGTCGTCTTCGAAGGCGCAATGTTATTGCGAAGCGATCTTTAGTACAGTTGTCGGGTTAAGAGCGACGATGCCGGTCGACGAAGAGTTGCATCTCAACGGCGTCGGGAGGACGCAGATTTACCAACAGCCTTCTACTGGGGAAAAGCACGTCTTGTTTTATCCAACGAGTCCAGCGCCTTCGGTTAACTCGGATGAACGCAGGAGCTGGTCGCAGGCTTCCTCTTCGCTAGCTAACACTCAAGTAAGTTTCAGGAAAATTTGTGTTGTGAAATGGTGGATGCGCCGGGATATTAGTGAAATATTTTACTCAATAAATTAAACAAAGCAAAGTTGACATTTGAAAAAGTTTTATTAAATAGCTCCGACTGTTATTGCCTCATGTAAAATATAAATCACTTATTCAAAACATTAGTTCTTTTTATGTTAACTTAATTAATTATTTAAGGTTGTTTGGAATAATTATAAATGCAATTTAAATTCGACGTTTTAATTTGTTTAAATCGAAATATTCAAATTATAGTGAGTTTAAAATAACACACAAATGCAACTGTTCTGTATTGTATTCAAAAACAATTAAATTAGTCACACATTTTGAATGTAAACGCTTTAAGCGTAATCATTTCAATTTTTCTGTGGGCATAAATAGATTTGTAAATACACAATAATTGTATTGTCGATGTACTTTTTCTATTTTTAACAACTCGTCAAAACCAGAAATTAGATATTTTTTAAATTTGAGGAAATAAAGTGAATGTTGCTTAGACAAGAAACACAAAGACTACGTAGTAAATTCTTCGTCTGTTTAAGTTTTGCATGCTTTTTAAGACAACAAACTCAACGAATTATTCTTGTTTTACGTAATTGGAACTAAAAGTCATATTTAATGGGTTGACATTTAATTTTATGTTTTTGAAATTCCAAAGTGCCAACAAAACTCTAACTAATTTGACAACGTTACAACAAAGTCACTATTCCTGGTAATTAAAAAAATGTGGGTCTTAATTAGAGCGTTTTCTGTTTTTACTATAATCAATTTTAATGAACCAACATTCTGCAAAATCAAAGGTTCTTTGAATAAAATCCAATAAATTGCTCTTTGTTTGATTTTGATTAATTTAAAAATAGT
Source organism: Gnatocerus cornutus (assembly GCA_029298725.1). Lineage (NCBI taxonomy): Eukaryota > Metazoa > Arthropoda > Insecta > Coleoptera > Tenebrionidae > Gnatocerus > Gnatocerus cornutus. The sequence goes on from CM055516.1 coordinate 9,639,775, forward strand.
GTGTGATGAATGCCGAAGGTGTACCTATATATGATGTTAATTTAAAATTTATATAAAATGAACACAATAATGTCTACTTGAATTAAATTGTTAAATCCCTGTGGATGTTTTACGAATGCTTAATAGTGCAGATCCGAACCAATTGTGCGTTCGGCTTAATTTTTAAAATTAATTGTTTTATTATTTTTGTGCACAACAATGGGTTATTAAACAAAGCCGTTTTATTGGGCTCATGTGGATTTTAGCGGTAATATTGGTTCCCAAATTTCAGGTTCAGGTTATCCTTTATATTATAAATCACAGTTATTGAGTCTTATTCATATTGAGTCGTCACAATTTTATTGTGTAAGCGTTTTCATCGTTTTGTTCAGTTTCAAAAGAGAAAAATGTAATGCATTTTTTTGAAAACGAAAAATTGCGCTCTTCAAAATCATATTACGGATTCACCAAAGCACGTAAAAACGCCAACAAAATTTGATTTCTATGAATAAATTAAGTTGCACTGCAACAAAAATAGATTATTTCTCCGTAAACACAGCGTGCAAAACATGGCGACGCTGCAAACAAATTTTATTGTTAAATCAACAGAAGTATTTGGAATCACGAATTGGATTGGTACTGATGATGATATATTATCTTCCGGTCGGTATGAAAATTTCATAATTACTGCACCGTTAAACAAAACGCATTGATTATTGGATTTTTGTCAAATATTTTTCGATTCATTTAGTGGAAAAACAATTCATGTACAACATTTCAAACTGTTTCATTTCTACTTTATCCTGTTTAGGCAGCACCTTCTCATCTTGATTTTCGGCGGATAGTTGAATAAAACATCAAAAAATCGTCGGACGTCCTTTAAAATATTTACGATCTTGGCGTCGGGTTTCTATCGTGTCCTTAATTCCAGCGTTATTGTAATAACGATGAAAAATTCAGAACGTCTGACGTTTAATTCGTTGCATATTTCAAATCTAATAATTTTTTCGCGTCGTACGTTCTCGAAGCTTAATTTTCTTTTAATGTAGTCCAAGTTTTTCTCCCTGTAAAAAGCACCATTTAAAAAGCATTACCAATACGAACGCACCCACACACGTTCCCATTGCTCTTGGATTAATGTCGCAATTTATTCATGAACTGTGGGAAAATTTGTTTATGGCAAAAGAAATTCCAAAAACACGAATTATTAACGCGACACATCTCCTCGAATTACTCCAATTGTTCGTCTCTGACCTTTCTCTATCAGGAAACTGGAAACATCTGCGACGTTATTGTGGTTTATAAACGCAAATATAAAATTTTACCAGTCGAACAAATCAGACGCGGAACACCAATAGAAAGTATAAAATTACCAGAAATATCACCACCTGAGCCGGCTGCCGCGCAATTACAAACCGGAATTCTAAATTTTTCTTTGCAGCACCGCGTCTGTCATAAAGAAATATTAGATTTTAACGCGTAAAGAAGCAAACCTGCCTTGGAAACGCAACAACCCGTTTTATTAATCCGGCGTTCGTGTATACATAATAAAAATGGCAATAAACGAAAAGAACATTACGTTGTTGTGTAACTACCTGAATAAATGTCGCAACAATCTGCAAGGGGACGGACGGCGTCGGGTTTACGAGGACGCACTGAGAAACACAAAACTAGAACCAATCTTTCAAAAAACTGGAAGAAACCACTGGACCACATAAAAATGTATAAGCAATGAAGGAAATATTTTTCGCCAGAGCATATTAGAGCACCGTGAAACAATTTTTAACCAGAGCTAAACAAATTATTCATCTGTATCTAACAAGTTGTGGAGACTGTCTCCCAAATTAATCTTTGACCTAATGGGCATTGATTGGTTTCATTAGAGGGTGCAACAGATCACTTAATTATTTCAGTTTAGGGGTCAAATGGCACGCAATGCCTTATAATAATTTTATAAAGGGGTTCTTAAACCGAATAATTATTATTATCTTGGTTACCATTATCATTCTGACATCCATAAACGTGATAAACATGAAACAGACATAGTCCATTAAAAATTGAAATTGTGACATTTTAAGCATAATCAAATATTGATAAACTTGTCTGCGACATCTGCAATGCAATGTAAATTCACTATTTTGGTGATAAATATTAAGCCATATACAAGATAATTAGCTTAAATTAATAAGTCTGTGTTTGATGCTTACATCACTTACTGCACTACAGTGCTAGAAATATAAAAAAGTTGTTATAATTTGCTTATAGGACAAACGGATTTTAAAATGAGATTTTCAAAGCTTACATTATACAGGGTCTATCAGAACTGGCGGACCAAAATCATCCCATGGATAAATGATCTTCTGCAGAGAAAGAGAAAATTGTTTAAAAAAATCCATTCTTGTTGGCTTTTAAAATAAGAACGGTTTTAATTGACCAATCGTGTTGTAGATGTAAAATTACCTTAAAACATATATTTTTTACCATAGAAACCTATTTAATTGTTGCAAAAAATAATTGACTGTTATGTCATAACAAAGTATTTCTGACAATTAGACAGTCATTCCAAACGTTGATTTGTGGTTTCATTGTATTTAATAATTAATTATGTTTACCCCGGAAGAATATTTTGATATGGTCTTGTTGTATGGAGAGTGTAATCGCAGTGCAACAGCTACTATCCAGCAATACGCACTTCGTTTTCCAAATAGGGAACAGCCTAGCCGAAATGTTATTTTAAGATTAGTACAGAGAGGAAGAGAATCTGGTAATTTAAAGTATGCAGAAGGGAGGTTGGGGGTGCCCCAAGAACTGCGAGAACCGTGGACAACGAGGAAGCGGTTATTGAGATTTTTGAAGAGGAACCTGAAACGAGCATTAGTATTGTGGCCAGAAATCTTGAAATGTCCACCTCTTCTGTGCAACGTATTCTTAAAGACGAACGAATGCACACATTTCATTATACTAAAGTGCAATGTCTTACGCCGGAAGATTATCCTCTAAGAGTGGAGTTTTGTACTTGGCTTCTGCGGGAACATGAAGCAAATGAGAACTTCGTCAAAAGCATATTGTTTACAGACGAATCTTGCTTTCAAAAAGATGGATTTTTCAATCAAAGAAATTTTCATGTTTGGGGGCGAGATAATCCGCACGTCTTCAGGCAAAGTAATACCCAGCAAAGATTTTCTGTCAATCTTTGGGCTGGAATTTTTGGGAACGCCATAGTAAATTGTTTTGAGAACAAGTTATACGCAATTATAAAACATCACATTCTTTCAGGTTGGCCCGTACGAATTTCCCGCCAGACTCAACGGCCAAATTTATACAAATTTTTTAGTTGATGATTTGGACATGCTGCTAGACAATATTCCTCTACAAAGATTAAGAAATGACATTAACAATATTTGGTTCCAACATGATGGATGCCCAGCACATTTTGCAAATGTAACTAGGAACCATTTAGATGTTAGATTTCCTAATGCATGGATAGGCCGCGGAGGCCCAAGACGTTGGCCCCCCAGGTCGCCAGACCTTACGCCCTTAGATTTTTTCCTTTGGGGACACGTCAAGAATTTGGTGTACCGAAATATGCCTGAAAATATTAACGTGTTAAGAAACCGCATTCAAGAAGCATTTGCTTCAATAACAGCTGAAATGGTCAGTAATGCTAGGGCAAGTCTACTGAGAAGAGCTGCTCTGTGCATTCAAGTGGAAGGAAGAAATTTTGAACATTTACTTTAAAAACTATTTACCTATTTTTTCAAATTTATACCGCTAATTCATTCATTTTTGTTATTTCTGTATTCATTTACTAATCTGTTTTTCGGATTCTGTTAATTTTAAAGTTTGAGTTTATTATTTCATTTTGTTGGTCTTAAAATAAACTTGTCAATTTTTATGAGAAGACGTCACCTAAAAAATTACGTCAGTGTAACAACAATGCAAAAATATTTAAGATGCATCCATAGTTACAAATAAAGCAGGAAAAGCTAATTTTCAGGTAACTTAACATCAGCAACACGATTGGTTAGTTTAAATTGTTCATTTTCTGATCACTATTAAAGATGGATTTTTTTAAACATTTTTCCAATTATTCCCAGAAGATTGTGAATACATCGTTTCATTTTGGTCCGCTAGTTCTGATAGACCCTGTATAAATCTGGTTTAATTAATTTGTAAACAGCTGAAGAGTTAATAATACTGCTGAAACGAAGTAACTAAAACGCCGAAAAATTCAAAATTATTTTTTTCAGCGAATGTTTTAAAAAGTGTGCACGCCTTTTACATTTCATCCTTGTTGTTGTAGCAACTAGTCGAGAAAGAAAATGTTCACCTAGCAACTCATTTCAATGATTTTGGTGATGAAAATTTGACGATACATTTTCTTCTAATTTATACAAAAATATTCGTCGCGTCAAGTTAATTAAGAGTGTCTTCATTATATCGAAATTTATTGTGTTATGAATTGATCGATAAATCACAACACCCTCACTGAAAATTGTCGCGACTCAAGAACTATTTTCATAAGTTATCTAATTGGTACGTAAAATTTCCACCTACAGCCCCATTTCGTAAATTTCAAATAAAATGTTTTGATATGAATATCGATTGGACGGCTCTTTAGCTGAAAAAAATTCATTGCATTCCGCCTCTTATTCCATTAATTTTCATTAGCGCGTCTGGAAGTGGCCGTGTACAACTTTTCCTATAAGTTAAGAGCGCCAATTCACGCCACTGGCGCACTCAGAAACAGGTACATCCGGAATACGTTTCCGGAGTAAGGTGCGAGTACGGAACCCTGGCAGGTATGTGTTCCCTCTGATATATGAGCCCAAACCAGAGCGCCACACGGGATTTGGACTGGTCATAAATTAATTGGAAGTCTGGAGCAACTCCAAAAAAAAAGTCACGTCGAAGTGAAGCCATTTTTATCATCAAATTAATTAAATTTAATCAGCTAATGATCCGCGAAATGAAACGCTTCTTATGTCGACTGGCTTACCGAACGCAGGCATAATTAGCATCGTGTTTTTGCGGTAAACCTTGAGATTACGACGATTTAATTCACACAACTGCACAACAAAAGTGGCGGTGTTTATTTAATAAGCGGCCTAAATGTTTCGTTTTAATTAAGGAAGAACGAAGGGAAGATCATATCTTTAATTCTTCATGAATTCATTGCATGACAAGCAGACATTCTGCACAATTCCTCCGGGATCCGGCAGTGCATTTGCTGGCGGTTGGATGCGAATTGTTGTGCACTGTTTATGTGCAAGATTTATGGGTGCGATAAGTTAACTAAAAGGTGAATGCGGAGGAAGATGAAGTGACTCTCATACTAGTCACAGATCAAACCACCATTACCGGAGGTAATTAGTGTGAGTTAAGGTTTTACTCAAAAAATAATTTATCACTCACAACACCACTGTTCAAGAATAATAATGCTCCTTGCAAAAGCATAACACGCAACGTAACTTTCAGCTCAATATTTCGTGGTGAAGCTAGTAGCGTAAACCTGCGAATTGTTTTTTGTCGTATTAACTTTTGTTTCTAGGAAATAAGCCATTAAACATGTCCTGGTATTTTTTTTTATTTATTCAACTTGTTTTCCGGTGCAAGTATGATAATTTTTTGTTGTGGTGGCCACACATGTAATATTAGTATCGACGTTTTCGACTTCAAAAACTAGGAATTTCGTATAAATACATAACGAACTTTTATTCAAACAAACCGCTCGGAAATAGAAATAACTGTTCAATTGAGATGATTATTGTATGTGAAAGTCTTCAGATCTAATTCTAGTAATCGATCGCTTCGTTCTATCAAATTTTCCGGTAGTTGAGCGAGTCGTCTTCAATTCTTGATGCACATGTCGGGTGCTCAATTTCGAAAGAAAACGATTAAAAGGTGCCTTTTGCGAACAAAATCAGAAACTTTGATGTGTTTCTCATCAGAAGTTGAGTCATTTAATCTGTAATGATGTGATATAGAACACCTAGTCTGGGTCAGGGAAAACATGTTTGTAACATAATACTTTTTCTACCTGTGAATTGATTCAGCAGTTAATTGGCGTCAGAAGACACTGGTTTAAAAATTGCGTGCAAATCTTGATTGAGATTCAAGTATTAACTGTTTTCCATGTATGTTTTAATTAATAGAATGCATTTTGCGCTGGTTAATAGGATTTGACTCTGCGAAAGTAATAAACAGCATAATTTGTTGAATTAAATTGGACTAAAGTGTTAAATGTTTAGATTAAAGCTTAAAACAATTTTAGTAAAGTTTGGTTTATAAATATTTTTCTGCTTTATGTTGATAAATTTCCGTCAAAAATCGCAATTGGCAACAACCAGGGATTTCCCAGTCGTAAACTTGCGGCAATGGCAGTCCATCTCGTCGTCCTTCGTAAAAAATTCAGCGCCACGTGACCCCTAGTCCTCCAAGTTGAGGGGTGTTAAACAGTTGTAATTCGTCGTCAGTGTAAATAATCCTCACCGTTGACACCTTCCATAAATAAGTTAGACAATGTTTCATCTTGTGATTACGTGGCCGCCCTCGTGCGCGCATAATTATCGTAAACTTAATAAAGTAGATTTTTGTAAAAACGTTGTTATTTATATTTATGTTTAGTTGTTGTGACGAGCCCTCGTACCTCGGCGTCATGTGATTTATGAAGAGCTTGTAAGGAGAGTTTTCTGCTATAAATCGCCGTTCTCCGGCAAAGGGCGAGACGTTAATGAGACATTATTTTTGAAACATCCCACACATTAATCATGTGGCAGTCGTCATGGCGAGATTTCTACAGAATACGTGATGGTCGTTGAAATGGCAACACAAACGTTGGAATTTTCCGGTGGGTGTAAGTTGCGGCGATTCGTCTCCTTTTGACGGATAAATTTACTCCGGCGACACATGAATTTCCCTTCTATTTATACGAAAGTTTTCTGATACTCCTCTCTTTCATATTCACTTTAGCGCGACTTTTCCTCTTGATCCCGCCATTTATATACTTTCCATTTTTTGCAGTTTGCTACTCAAAGCTTTCAATTTATTAAAAAAGTTTTCCACCACCGACGACCATTAGAAATTCCATCATTAAGCGCACACCGCAGCCGTGGATTAATGTAATAATTTTAAAACTCAATACCACTATACTCCCGTTAAAAATACATAATGTGCAACTTCAAAAGCTGTGCAACCACAATTTCCGACCGGCCACTAAATAATCTCTACAGGATTTTTTCTACACCGGAATATCTAATACTCTTATTACTATAACTTATTATTACTATAGCGATTCGCCTCTACCTACCCACATTTAAAGTTTCTCATTAAAATATTTACCTAAGCAAAGCTACACTCTAATTAGCAAGTATTGCCTTTTAACTGTTTGAATTCTTTGAATCTTATCGAACTGAAAATGTTTTGAAAACGACCATATCAAAACTGAGAGGTACATATTTTTACTTTCTAACGCCCCTTCAACACTACATGTATTCATGAACCGATTTCCACTGATTGTGGCGAACAATGCTGCACCAAGCACGTATGTAGTTGCTAATTGACTTTCATAATTAGTAGCAAATGTTGGTTTAATTCTGTAGTCGGAAAATCCTCACGTGGATTTTCCAAAATATGATCTCCTTTTTGGGTCTAATGAAAAGCTTCGTTTTGCTTTAAAAACAAAACTTTTCAAGCGCTTCAAATTTTCCGACTGGCACATAGACTAATCCGCCTTTAACACGCTTTTTCAATTACCAATCGATCGAGTTCTTTTAATAGTTACCTTTCAAGAACACAGACTGGTAATTATCGTACAAAAGATTATTTTGTCCTCTTTGTATAAGTCGATGTGATCAAAGCAGCAGCTCATGTGTAACATTTAAAAGAAGCAGGTCAAAGAGTAGTTTCCAAAAAGAATCAACAAAAATAGTTTTCTTATAGTCACTCAAACGCGCATATAGCCTGATAGGTATCACGTGACAAATCATAATATCGCGTGATACCAACTTTATGAAAGTTCTATATCCAAAGTGGAGATTTCGCGATTTTCTAATCTAAATTGCATGTATATCGCCTTCTAGCTTAAAATTAATTTAATGCTCTGAAAGCGAACTGGAATTACGGAAAATTGCATTTGCGGGTAAAAATTGAGCTGTTTGACAGTTATTAAACTCTTCAACATAAAAGGTAATAAAAACACTTAAAATTTCGTCGAGGGGTTTGTATCAAACCGCTTTGTTCTGATAATTATATCTCCATTGGAGTACATTGTTACTTGTTATAATCTAATTTTAATAAAGACGATGGAGTACATTCATATATGCGATTATGTTGGAGAATACAAAACATAACGCTCCATTCCCCAAATGCATTTTGGCAGCGCTATTCATAAATTTATGCAAGACAAAATCACAACAGTCTCGAATTTAATTAATTAGGACTTTATGGAACTCTGGTCTCTGCCACATTTTATGTTCTAACCCACTGAAGAGATGAAACTTGCATCTTGCAGAAAATTCATTGAAATCTACATTCATTTAATTTCTTCACAAAAGCTACTAAAATTTTTATTAGTTTGTAGAAGCTAGTAAAAGTGGAACTTTTGTTTAATTATAATAAAAAATTTGATAAACAATACTTTACTTTACGATTCTGCTCAAACTCAAGTTTAGTTTATTAAACATACATGCGCTGCTTCTTCACTAAAGCGATTTTCTAGGGGAAAATTTCCGTAATCGCAGACACTGCATTTGGAATTCGTTCAATAGTTTACAGCCGAAACGGCGTAAATGTTAAGCATCAGGAACATTTTCGATTTAATCCAACCTTTTTCATATTTTTGAAATTTAATCTATCTGAAAAATAAATGCTCTTTTGTGCATAAAACTAACCTAACTGCGGGGAAATTTGATACGTAGTTAGAAAACTTTAAACATTTCGATTTGCTTATTAATTTTTTGTTGTAGAGTTTCCATTTCCGGTACTAAATCTTGTGTTGTGGATTTGAGTTTCACTACGTGGCACTCGCGTATCGATTTATAAAATTAAATATCTACATATCATATTTTAGTAGAAACTTCCTTTTTAATAAATACTTAAGTTCTGAGTAAAAATACATAAAATAATAATTAATTACAAATCAATGGAACATTGCGTGTAGAAATCGTACAACTGAAACGGAAAAAATAAAAAAGTAACAAAACAAACACATATTATTCTAGTTTTCCCCAGATCTTTTCACCTGTTCCACGTCTTCTTAGGTTGTCCTCTTATTCTGCTCCGTTGTACTCTTGTATTCCAAGCGCATTTCTAGTCTTTGTTCGTTCATTTTATCAATGTCTGAATAATTTGCGCTGTTGATTTTCTATAGTATGACTGATTCCACTCTAAGTTCATCCCTTCAGGTTTTTTGGGATAAAACAACTTTGAAGGAGTTTAGTAATAATTAACTTTACTGCTAAAAGACAAAATTTTTAGCTAAATCCGACTCTTTGAGCGTTCGTATCTTGTCCCAACCCTCCAATTTTTTATAAGCAGCTACAAACGCTCAGCAGTAAAATTTGTGGGTATTTTTATATCCTTCAACATAAAATCATCCTGAGTAGTTGTTTTTTTACAAGTTCGTCCTTTTCAGAGTCACATTTCAAATAAAAAAATTTATTTGTTAATCTAAGCTCGCATAACTCATTTCGAAATGACCATTTTGAAATGCCGACAGCAATTAAGCATAATATACAGAAACGAAACGGGCTTCTATCGTGTCAAAGATTACATCTAAAAGTTGGAAATATAGAGACATAATAAATAAATGCCGCCGTTAAGTTCACATAATCCTTACACCTCGCGTAATTTCAGGAGCTCGTAACGCGCTGTGTATAAATCAAGTGCTTCTCTTCATGCTGTTAATTTCATATCTTTTATAAAGCCAGTTAACGTGTGAATAAGTTAAGTGTTGGCTCGTTACGTTTGCTTGTCGCCCTTATATTTCACCGCGTCGCGTTAATTATTTCATTAGCATAAAGTGGAGACAACAAATCTTGTCTTTCAGCAAAGTACAAGGTTTACTGAGAGGATTTTTACACGGTTTTTAATAAATAAGTAGAGTAATCAAACCGGCGCATCCACCATTTTTGATGGGTAAAAAAAATCCGAAAAAACTTGCCATAAATTGCTTAATTTGATCTCGGGCTCGGTGAGAAGTTCAGCTCCAAGAAGTTAAACGGTATTTTTGGTGTTTAGATGTTGGTTTAGTGGGGACGTACGCCGAGCTTTTATCACGTTATCAGTACCGAATTCCCGGTGTAAATACGTTGGGATGAAACGGAGGCGGTAAATTACCACAGCGAGAGGTCACGAGGGCCAGATTAAATTTGCAAATTACAATATAATCAAATTAACTTTTAACATAATTCACACGGTGGCGGTGGTGGCGGCGACGGAGGCGCACTTGTAATTTTATTTATATTTAACGTGTGAGCTCGGCGTGCAGATTGTGTATAATTTCCCGGTAGATCGCTTAACATAAAATTACGGTTTCGGTTGAGCGGCGATAAGGTGCGATGAGCGATGTTGTGCCCAACTTGGCTTGCAATTCGAAGAGAAATTTACGCGTGCGAGATTTGTTAACGCCCACGGGGGCAAGAGCGTATTTAAATTTATAACGTTTTAAGTTTTCAACATGTTTTTCCAAAGATATAACATTCGCCGAGCACAAATAAGATCCCACCTCTCTTGGGTTATGGCGAATGCAAAATGTTTTGTCGACGACGATATATTTTCCCAACTTTTCCAACTCGTAAATCATCGTGGGAAGTCAAAGGTGAGAACCAAGATTTAATTTTAAACTCTATTATGCCACGATCTGCCATCTTTTCTTCGAATATTATCACAAACACAAGGCTTGACGTTATAATATGATGTTGCGCCCATGGAACACGAGTAAATTACGTTGCTCGAATCTACACAGCGTGACATAATGAAGTTTTACTTGAAAAATAATGAATCGGACAAAATTGGAACTATCATCAGAAAGACTATTAAAAAAATATGTTGCCAGCTCCAGGACCTTTTATTAATCTTCCTGAAATTACGTCTGCGGCGGCTTTTAACATGATTCATTGTCTTTTTTTTCTGACGGACGACTTTTTAAACAAACGGAGAAAAGAGAATATAAAGACCGACGTCGAAGTTCACGACGGAAGTTGCAAAATCTTCCTATTTATTCTTTGATCTGGAACGAAATTCTTTGATATTTGATTTAGGTGTCGCGCAATAAATGTTTTACTCATTTTCTACATTTAAGAAGTGCGTTTGAAGTCTAAACACTCTCCCGAACCTAAACCACCTGCTTTGTTATTCTTCAACTTCACCGCCATGAAACTTTTACGAAATACTCTTTCAAGAAATGTCGACGACTTTTCAGTTCAACTTGCTAAGTATGATTATAAGTTTTCCAGGTCTCTTTTATCGGGGTATTTTTCAATAGTGAATTTTCAACTCCTTGGTTAGTTCTCCGGACTAATCATCACAGATTTTGTTTTTAATCGTTAGTCTATGAAAAATGTACTTGAAATATTCACGCAGAGATTTATGACAGAACAGCTGTAAAAGTTCGTGTTGTATCTTAAACTTTATCACGAAGACAAAAACTCGCATTCTCTACAGTGCATTACAACTTACTGCATCGCCATTTGTCACGAAAGCTATGCTTTTGAAAACTTAGCATCTTTAAAGCGTCAAGTTTTTTCTTTCGGAATTTCTATCATTTTTTGCAACAGTGTAATATTTAGAGCACAATTCAAAAGTCCAAACTTAGAAACGCATAAAATCCTTTATTACAGGCATCCTGTCACAAACGCATAAAATGTGTCGTTAATATAAAGGGATACTTGCAATACCAACATCGTATTAAAATTCAGATTTTTTGCATCGCGTTGTAAAAGTTGCATTAAATAAATGATTTGCTCGTAGCTAAACTCATCATTTTATCTTTAATAAAAGAAGCTTTGTCAGTTCCTGAGAACAAAACGTGAGACTTTTAGGTTGATTACTTTAAGATGAATTCAAAGGTCAACAATTTCAGGATAACAAATGCTTTTTGACCAAAACAATTACAACTATCAGAGGCGTAATTGATATCAAACCACACGTCCCGGATTTACAGCAGTGAAGTCCGGAATCTGTAACTGGATCCTCCCCGTCTATAATCCAAGAATTAATGTCTTTCCTGATCGCTTCGGTAGCACCGTTGCCCCATTAGATTATCCCCCCCAATACGTTTTCCGTGAGTAGACTTACATTTTCCAGAGCTATCACTATAAATAAATGAACGGGTTTTATTTATCAGATCGTCCCGTCACTTTTTTAATTAGTTCTCATTCGCACAAAAAAATGCGATTCATTCCCAAAGTCACCGGAGCAATCTGGATAACAAACTGATGTAATATTAAGACCGGCAATTGCTCGTGTTCCAAGTTTTACAATTACTCCGACATTAATGAGGAAAGTCGCAATTTAATATTCCGACTCTCAGCGACCAGGACAGTTTTTCTTCCACTATAATGTAATAACGATGGTCGAGGTAGAAGTAATTTAGACGTGCTAGTGTCGGGACAAATTAACAAAACACTAGTAGAAAGTTACACTTGGAGTAAGACACGAAATAGTTGTGAGCTAGTAGAGAGGAACTCATTTGAGCAACCACGGCTTATTTCGTTCTAATCTAGCGAGAGTGGAATGTGCACAGCTAAATGAACTTTAATGTAATCCGGTTAAGTTGCACTACAACAGGTGCTGTTCGCTGTCGTAAATGTGCCGAGGAGGAGAGAAACATTGACCAAGCAGAAACTTTTCGCGTGCCAAATAAATAGACATACGCCGCAACTGACCCACCATAATTTCATTTTCCTTCCGAATTTCTATATCTCGTGCCTGGAATTAATTAAATTTTCTTTTACATTTTATTAGGACACGACATCATTAAAACCAAAAGCTTTGTAAATCAGACAATGACTTTATTAATTCGTTCAGACTTGTTAAAATCAATGTTGAGACTGCTAAAAATTAATTTTAATTAAAGCACTTTTCAAAGCTCGCACGTCTTTGTCATTTTAATATCATTGAAAGAATGACGTTTAACTCTATTTTATGTTTATGACTCGAAAAAAATCAACTGATTGGTTTCCATCACCTTCAAGCCAGACTTGCTTTGAACTTTCAAAAGACTCTCAGTGAAAAGCAGAATTAAATCTTTAATTTTTATGCAGACACTAATTAATTAGAGGAAGCTGGAACTTTGATTTTTTAAGACCATTAGTAAGTGTACGAGGCTTCTCGTTATTTTGACCTGTTGGTAGCACTGTTATCTATTGATTTTGACATCTCAGAACTGTCAACAGTGACGTAATTCCGTATCAATTAATGTTTAACCTCAAACTGTCAGGCGAAACGCTCTGAGATAACAGACAAAGCTACCAATACAATTCAAATTCCAAAGCTTGCATCGACGCCGTTTTTATTCATCGGAGTTAAAAGCCCGATCTAAATAAACCTTTCTTTGTCGTGTCGTTTATAAATATTTATCATTTCAGTACTTTTAAAGCAAGATGCTATAAATTTTAACTATGATAAAAATGCAGTTAACAGTTCTCCGGAGAGCAATAAAACAATTCACCTTCTGCGGAGTTGGCCGCTAATTCACATTTAGCTAAGGAGTTGATCATTTTAAAGGAGATTTAATGTGTTCCGTCGAGATTAAAATTAACGAAAAATTGCAATTTTTTTTTATTGATTTCTGCTGTTTTCTTTGATAAAGGGGGTTATGTTCTTTGTGCAAAGTTACTCAGCTGAGACTATGATCCGATCAATATTTAAAAATAACATGTCGAAGCTTTGCACAGATGCGCTTAACAAACAGCGTGAGGTTACCATAGTCAACGTTATTTTTTCCTTTTGCAATTTTGTTACCTTTAACGAGGACAGCGCAAACTTCACTTGTACCATAATTCAGAATGGATTATCCCAATTTTTTGGCGCCCGCGCCCCCCAATTAACTGTGAGAAAGTGCTGAAGAACAAATTGCGAAATTAGTGTCTTAAATGGAGCGTCAAAAATTGGAATCTCGTGATCTATGTGCGACGAGGAGCTTCGATTCGAGTTAAAGAAAGCCCTTAATCCCTCTCTGTCATAGCCGTCATATTTCAACGTGTCAAATGTGCGTATGACCTGTGAGAGATGCGCCCGGATTCCATTTGTTCCGGTTGTCGGCATCGTGATGAAGTGTGTACCGTGTCGGTACGTCCGTGTTCCTACACACCACATATTTAGTATTGCAAGCGGATATGGCTGATGGAAACGTTCCCTGTAATCTGTTAGGAGTGACTGGCGGGAATAAAGTTAAGCGAGATAATTCACTTTCAGTTTCTGTCTGCAATAAAAGCTTAGTATCAAAATTAAAAAACTTGGAGATGTAACAACTGGTCATAAATTCGTGAAACTAATCTCTTCTAATTCAACAGGGATGAGTTAGTTTAAAAACACTAAAATAAACAAGAAGGATATTAAATATGCAAACATTATTATAACCGCATAGGTTAGTAATACCTCGGTATACATTACGGAGCTTGAGCAGATTTACTGCCTGTTCTAGATAACGGAAGATAATGCAATTTTAATATGTCATTTGGAATTATAGCAGCATAACTATCGATCTCTTTTCGTATCAACAAAACACACAAGAGTGCACAAAATTCCCATATTTTTTATTTTCTCACTCAAAATTTCGAGCACTTCGTTCAAGCGTAGATAAATCTAGCGGATTATCTATGTCGCTGCAAAGTTGACTTATAACGTCATTTAAAGCATCCGCTGGGAAATAAATTGTGTTTTTTGAATAGAATTAATTTGTCGGCTTGACCTGTGTTGCATTTCTACTTTGTGTTTCACGATTTGAACAAAGCGAACGTGCTGCGTCAATATTTCTCTTGCAACTCTATAATACGATCTTTTTTTCTTGTGAATCAATGCGGTTTTGATCCAGAAATATTTTATGTTTATTGTAGCGCTGCAGAAATCTTTTGTTGATGCAAACAAAAACATAACAAAACGTCTAGTTGTCGTGTTCCATTTTTATAATGGTGCATTGTAATGATCATATATCGAATATTCCAACTAGAGAAATGCGAAATTATTTTCTCATGCAATTCGAAATTCACCGAAAAAACCGAACTATAATTACAACAGTTTGATTCGGTAAAACATTTGCATTATTCTATTATTTCACGGCTACATGAGGTGGATGAAATCGTACCCATGTAAATGATCAAATAATGGGAAAAACTGCGTCAACGCAATTTCACTAAATTATGTTAAATTTAATTAGTGACAATAAAAAGCGGAAAGTTTTGAATGCAGTAAATATTTGACGCTCGCAAAAATTCGCATGCTGAACTGTAATTTTTTAAATATATGTAAATAACTGTTGACCTGTTATCAATTTCAATTTGAGGTATAAAAAATAACCATAATTTTGCCGATGAAAGAAGACTAATTTGGAACACAAAAATGATTCAACAATGTTTCAACCTTTCAGCAGTTTTGCATTTTATGATTGACTTCATGGAAATTTGTAAATAGGTTTTCGTCATAAACTTGTTAATTTTATTTGAGAAACTACTTGCATAGACGTTATATAGAATAGATTTGTTACTACTTGCTGACAAGTATAAATGAAACTAAAACAGAGTTGACAACGAGTTTTGAAAATTCATAAGTAAAGTAACCCAAAAGGTATAAGGCTATATAGCAGCAGTAAAATTATCCCATTGTGTAAAAGTTAACTTGTCTACAATAGAAAACATCCCAGAGTTGTAAACCATCTGGTTGTACCGCAGCGCTTACTTTGGTCACTTCGACCAGTCCCGGCTTAATAATATTTAAAAATTACAGAAACATGTGCATGAATTACATCAAACTTGGACAAAGAGATTATTATTAATCGCAGATTACCCACATTTCTATTGTTTTTCTTAAAGAATGTAATAAATGGTAAATTTAGCACCGCAGATAAATCCTAATTTTATGATTACTAAAATATTTTAAGCCGGTTCTGGTAAGTTCAGGCAAACCATGATTTATTGTTGGGACACGCGCTTGCCGATAAGGGTACAAAAGAAATGATAATTGACGGTCAAAATTTTTATTAGTGCAATATAGCCTTATAGCTTTTGGGTTACTTTACCTATTCGAGAAAATGGAAATCTTAAAATGCACAAGAGGTCACATGTAAAACGCATGAAACGGAATGAGGCAATTGATTTTCTATCAGACTTGTCTAGGTTTTTGGTTTTTTAGATATGAATTATCAAAAATACTGATAGCACAACAATGTTCGAAATATTTGTTCTGTCAGATTCGGTTACACCAAACTGAATACTTACTTACTTATTTGTTCTAAGTATTTCAAGAGTTTGTTTCAAAATCTTTAAATTCTTTTCTAAATTGTATTCTGTTCTACAACTAAGCTAAACTTCGAAATACAGGGTGTTTTTGAAATACGGTATCAAAAATTAAACAATGTCATTGGCAACCTCAAGGAATCAAATTAATTATTTTTAATTTTTTTCTAACAATAAAAAACACCTTTTCCACTTACATGGAATACCACTGAAAACAAACAAACTTTCATTGTTGCTAAGCAATCAAGATTATAATCTTTAGTCCAGTGGCGAACTGGAAACTTTGATCAAATATTCGATTAATTTTATCTCGATAACAAAAAGACTTTTACGTATTAAGTATTTTTTGTCTATTATTTCTACTTGTCCTTGCCAACTACCATCTTTTGAAAAGTTAAATTTTTGAATTCTGGACATGTTAAACATGACTCTTGGCAATAAAATCAGAATTTTCTATTCGCTTCTAATTTAGTTCTTTGTGGACCTGCGTTAAAAATTAGCAATTATTTTGAATTCTACGTGAAACTTTGCGTAAAATGAGCACCAATAATATAAAGTTTCCCCCGCAAAATAGCAAGCATATCGACCGAAATAGATTTTCATATACAGACTGTTTGGAAACTGGCCCACTACCTTGAAAGAGGGTAACTGAGTAAAACTGAGGGTAACTGAGTAAAACTGAGTAAAAAAATGTTAAAAAAAAATCACACTCTCTGTTTTCACAGTAGAACTAAAATAAAATTAGGAAAATGGCAACATTATTAAACTGTTCCCCCAAAAAATTAAATTTCCAGTATTCAAACTCATAGTAGCGTTGCTATTGTATTGTTGGCATTAGTCAGGTCGGCTCATAAACGAGTAATTTAACTATGGTTTCATGTGAACGATGCCACACTGATTGACATTGTTGATTCAAAAATCTTGTTAACAGTTTTTAGCCATTTTCCACAAGATTTTTCCGATTTATTTTGCACCATGTCTTTGCGCAAAATGTTTTTTTGGTAACAAATTCATTTAAACGTGAAATTATTGTTCAGAATTCGTTAATTTTTGCAAACTTTGGTTAACTTTTACTCTTCAATCCATCATTTTTTAACATTTTGCCAGTGATCTATGACATTGTTCGATGATACAGTATTACGGTGGTGCGCGACTTTTCGGACACCTGTATACATTAGGACTTCGATTATCCGGGCGCGGATTAGCCGAGCGGTGGATTATCCGTGTCAGGAGACAACTTCAATTATCCGTGATTTGGTTATTTGTTTAGACCGTAAAATGTTTAAAAAAAATAACTCCATCTTTAGGTGGCATATCTGACTATCGCCATTTTTTGGCGACAAGGTCGAATTGGCCATTTTGAAATATGTATGTTATTTTATAATATTAAAACTTAAGCTTTTTTGACCGCAAAATACATTATAAAATACTTGCAGGACTTTTTATATCTTAACAACTTTCTGAATTTATGATTTCTTCTTTGATTACTTTATTAATTTTTAAGATCTTTTGATTTCTTGGATGCTAAAAATGGATACTATATGACATATGCAAGTTTTACGACTTGTGTTCATAAAACCAAGCAAAATTAATTTATTTATATTTTTAATTTTATTGCTTGAAGCGAGAAGCAATTTCCGGCCGTTCAACAAGTGGAAATGATAAAATAAGTTTTTAAGATTGCACGAAATATGTGCACCTTTTAATAAAATGTTTGGTAATATTAGAAGGATCATCTCTTGTTATGCTTCTGAAATTACTAATAATAAAGATTTCACTCCTCTACGCTTTGGGGGCGAGATAAAGCACTAAAAAAGTTAAGGGTCCATAAAAGTTTTACTTTAAAATGTCAACACTCGCTTACATTCCCGCTGACTTCACTATCACAATCTATATTGAGTCTAGATGGTGCCATTTAAAAAAAATGTCTATTTCCAGGTAATGGCGCCATTAATAATAAGCGATAACAGAGGCTATTTTACTTTAGATGGCTCCATACGATTAAAGCGGCGTTATGACGGATTGATTTTCTAATAACTCTAATGACAGGTTGATTTTTCCTTATTGCAGTAACTCGTCGTTCGTTGTTAGTTTGTGGAACGTGTTTTTTCATTGTTTTCTCATTCTCGAGAGCCGGCGATATTTCACAATAGAGCAAACGAATGAAAAGTAGCCCCCGCTATAAAATAAATGACATAATTTCTGGCAAATAAAAGGCGGCAGGAGGATAAAATCTGAGGAAACGGGGCCGAGATCCATTATAACTATCCGAAAATCTGAGTCGTTTGGGAATAAGCTGGTTGTAAATCCGAGCCGAAGTTATCACGGCGACGACGCCGAGTATTCTTTTGCTTAAGTATAATTCGCGGTATTGAACGGCCGCCGGCTTTAAGCGCTCAGATTACGCGGTTAAGTAGAGTAAGTAATTTCATTGGCCATGGCGGCGGTTTGTTGGCTAATTATCGGGTCGCCTCCAGTCTCTCTCAGCTTTCATTAGTCTAATGGGGCTTCCGCATCCTCCACGCAGACTTATTGTCTCTATATTGGCATGACCACCGGTGCGGTCACAGATACTGATGCTCGACCACGCTCAATTGCTGGGACGTGGTTGCAAAAAGGAAACATCATTTCCAGGCGCATCCACCATTTTTGATTACTCTAGTTAAATGTGGAAAGTTCGCTGCAGTCGGAATAGCACCCTGTAAAGAAGACCGCAAACATCAACCTAAAAATAGCAAGAAAATTACGTTAGGGATATTTGCAAAGGATCTAGCTGGCAAAATAAAAAGTGCAAAAAGGCAAGTAAGACGTCTGAAAGGCACTACACTGACAACAAGTCGAGATGATTTAATTTTTCCCGAACCCAAAAACGTTAAATTAATTCTGTATTTAAAAGCAATCTCTCAATACAATGTCTGTCTACTTAATAATAAACATCAAAGCACCCTCTTACAACTAAGGACTCTCTGTTCAATAACACTCGAGTCCATAGTCGCGCTAATTATGTCATCGACATTAAAAAATTCTCGCAGCGAACAGCACAAGACATTAATATTAATAATTCCTCTGCGGCGATTCGAATCTGCGTTGAAAAAACGAAGATTAATGATCGTTAAGAGCAAAGTTGGATACTACAGGTGCACAGACGATTTTTGGAGGAATTCAAGTATTTCATTCAAAGTGGAGTGTTTAACAAAGCCAGCCGATGGTCGAAAACGTTAGTAGACATGGAAGAGCATCCTAAGCGGTGCCACGAATAGGTAATAGAGGCAATACACAAAGGTGTACATAATTGGTTTCGTGTGTAATGTTGTAATGTGGAAAGATGAAAGGCACTGCAAAGGAACGCTCCGCTATATAATACAGGACGTGAGCGGAAACCTTAACGGAGAAGCACAGCAAAAATCGACCATGTCTTATGTGCGGCTCCAAGAAAGAATTCTTTAGAATTCAATTAGACAATTTTCGGTATAATAACGAGGAATTCAAAAATCTGGCTAGATCAATTTAGCCCCGAATTTACCTTTCCAGAACGTTGGCATTTGGTCGACTGAGTGAACATTACACATGTTAAAAAATTCCACTTTCATGTCCCGTATTGCGTTTATTACAAAAATCTGCAAATCCGGAAATGCAAATTAGTTATGCATTTTACAATAGGCGAAGCGCCCGTTATTGTGGAAGCGGTATGACCACTCGCTCTGACACCATCGCAGAAGCTTATTATTTCATGAGTTCATTTGAAACCGCAGTTCCTCCTGGAATATATTACGAGGTGAGAGCAGTTTACCATTCATTTAAAACCACAATGACGTGGTGCTTTTTACTCCACGAGCTTTTTACAAACTAAAAGAAAATAGACAGGATTTTAAAATACCCCAACGTTTTTTAAGACAGACGGAGTCATTTCGTTAAATCCAGGTGTTAGCATGATTTATATCTTGATGAACGACTTTGATACATTTCGTATAATTATTCTAATTGGAGGCATAATTGCACAACTTTAATCTTGCTTTTTCTACAGATTTTTAATGCGAGGGAACTTGGACATGGAAATATGTCACGCACTTTTTGTGATATCCAAGTTCGTGAACTTGACAACAACATTTTGAACGGCACATTAGATCAAACAACGGAGCCTGGAGGTTATGAATTTCTTAAATGTTAGAACATATTTCGTGCAAAATATGTACACTTGCATATTTAGCTACACTGTGAACTCTGAAATATTAATGAATGTCAATAAAAGACTCCGATGTCATTAGCATTGTGAAATGTCTCTACTGGGGAAAATCAGAGTTTTATGTTTGTTTTTTGAGAGTACAAATGGTGGAAATATTTATGTAGTGGATACAGATTTTATTATTTATTTTTGTTTTTTTTTTTTCACATTGTTAATTTAGAATTCCAAAATAAACTTGCAGATTTAATCCATTAGATGATTAGCTTTACGGGTTTACCTATTGAAAGAAACATTTTGTTTCCATTTGTTTTCGTAAGTTTTGTAAGAGGAAAAAGGATAGCAACTTTATTTCAAAATCATAAAATTCAATAATAAATAATAATGAGTCGCATTTAATATATCTGTTCACAGTATTAAACAACTATTGATGTCATAATTATTTTAGCTCAAATAATTCTGCTGAAATGCTTGACATACAGTGCTGAATGCAACTATTTTATTATCATCGGTTAATTTTAATTCATGTTAAATACAAAACTGCAAATATTTTTTTGAATTGATTAATTTCGAATTTAAATCAGACAGCCCGTAATGTATAAAATATTTGATGATGGACAAACTATGTATATACAAGGTGTTTATAAATGTTTCTAGCATCAAAGGTGGCTATGAAATGTCAAAGAAATTTGCCGCTCATTACAAATGTGGGTTTAGATTTATCAAGTGACATTTATAGTTAACCTAATCATGGAGCAAAGCAAGCTTTGAAAAAAAACTGTTTTAGTTGTGATTTGAAATCTGAAAATCATAAACTTGGACACTAAACTGAGTCTGAGATATCGTTGACGTAAGTGACATACATAATTTTGAAGATAGTAAAATTCATTATAAAGCGGCAAAATAGTGCCCGACAGGAATTCCAGAGCAACTCTTGATGGTAGAAACATTTATAAACACCTTGTATTACTATTTTTTCAGAGTTCTCAGTTCTTTCAATTTTCTCGCCTTCTTTAGTTTTTTTGTCTTTAAAAGTTTTCGAATTTCAAAATCTTCATATTTATAGCATTCTTGGAAGTTTTCAAGTGTTTTGTATACAGTGGAAGTTCCTTTTTAAGCGGACACCAGTGGGGAAAGTGCCCGCTTAATAGAGAGGATACAAACTTTCAAAACCGTTTTTATAATAAAAATCTGTACTTAATAAATAGAGCGAAATTTCTTCAAACCAATAATTTATTAACAATAAAAGATTAAAGGAAGACAAGTACAGTAGAACCTCGATTATCCGGGTGCGGATTATCCGGGTGCAAATGTGTTCGTTCGATTATCCGTGCATTACAAAAAACACACAAATCGAAGCCCAACTTCTTCGTATTTTGGCTTCCAATGTTAGAAAACTTAAAATTTAGAATTTTTTGAGTTAATTGTTTTAATTTCTTTCCATATTAAAAATTGTTATTGTTAATAAATTTTGTTAAAGTTTTTAAATATATGTATATTTTGAATTAAAATAACGTTCCAATTAATTCTGTTGCCTAAAAACGTATGTTGTACTGTACATAAATTATTTTTGTGTGAATCATTAAACATTACATATTAATTAAACATTAAACGTAACAATAAAACAATAAAAAAAAGAAACGTAATTTAATTTTTTAAAAATCTGTTATTTTCGTCTGAATTTTTTCCGCTGCAATTTTTTTTTATAACTGAATTTGGAGGTTGAACACAGTTTACACACCTTTAAAATCATTTAAAACATGAAACATTATTATTATGCGAATCGGGAGTTTACAATAAAGTGTATAATAAAATTTGACTCAAAATTAAGAAATTTTTTTCAGATGTTGCATATTTTAGGTAATTTTAATTAAAATTCAGCATTGAATTTTCGGTTTATTTATTAAACACAAAAAATATGGATTTGCCAAATTTGAATTAAAAACTACTTTTTCATTATAACAATTGTGTTGTGTTTCAAATTAAAAATTATTGAAATTTTTTTCAACATTTTATTATTTTTATAGATTTAACAAATTTTATGATTTAAAAAAAGGTTGCATTTGTTTAGTAGAAAATTCTATTTTAATTTGTTTCATTATTTCATGATAAAATTCGAAATGCAACAGAGCATTAAAAAATTTGGCAGAATACAGATAAATGCACGTTTTAATTAAAAATACCTATTGATGTACATTTTTTACTCCAACACTGTAAATCCAGGGGGTTTAGACTTCATAAATTATTATGAAGGAGTTTCCCATTTTATCCCTAAAACATTTATTAACGGCATATGAGTGCCTTGCTGCTAAAGGGCGCGATTTCATTAACCGCAGATTATGATTGGGTTAAGTCGAGATCTGCGTGTACTTAAGTTTCGCTAATTAAGTTCGACTAGAGATTATCCAATCGAATTACTCATTATCAAAGTCTCTGGTTTAATGATGTTCAGCGATTATGGCGAGTTGAGTTTTCTGTATACAAATTCTCTTTATAATGAATTAACACGAACTTAAAGGCTCTCACTGAGCGTCTTTATTAAAATTTTCTTTCTGCTTGACGGCTTTTATATTAATCGTGCACCGAAAAAAAGCAATTTCCTTTGCATTGGAGGTTCACGCAATGGTGTCAATTGGAGGTTTTACTGTTCGGTTGGTGGTCTTTAGTTATGTATTCGGAACAATATTAATGCGTTTTGTGCAAGCTTTTACCGGTATCTTGAGTCTGATCTAGAATTTTCCCCGACAAATTCAGTCGGTTTTGTGGAAACAAAGCAAAGGGGATAGTTGTAACTTAATTGTATTGTAAAAATGAAATACGCGTCTCCATTTCTCGTTGTAATTTAAACCGGTCGCTTTTTTTGTGGTTTTATGATACAAAAGGTGTAACCCTAAATTATGAAGCGATTAATCCGCTTTGTGCAAGCAGCCACTTATATTTGGAAACTTATTTACAATGCAAATTTCACTTGCGAATTTCTTAGTTAATAATGACTGCAATTAATATTTATTAGTACATTAATAGATCATTGTCTCTACCTACTCGTGCATTAATAATAAACTTCAAAAGGACGCCTGATGCATAAGCACGGAGACGACTCCTTTAACAATAACGCTCGCCTGGAGATAGTGCCGGTAATTACTCTGCTCCGGATATCTCGCAATTATAGAAAAAAAATAATAATCTATAAGGTACATACCTGGATTCGTTTTGTATCGAGCAAACTTTTTCAACTTCCTCCCATTCAAATATTTTTGGAATAAATATCGTTAAGTCTATAACAGAACACAAAAAGCACTTCAGCGTTGAACAGTTTGGTAAAAATTTTAATGTAGGGCTGCCTCCACCGCCCTTTGATGTTATTAATTCTCTCAGGCAAAAACAGACCGCCTCGGTTTGTACGTAACCAATCGATAGGTGTGTTAAGTGAGTTAAGGAAGTTTGACGTCTCGTTACAAATTCAATATTAATCCAAGTAACAAGATTACGACCGAGTCACGTCAGTGGTCGAACAGCACCTCAGCCGCCAACAACGCAAGACCTCCAAATGGAGAATTGCGAATACAGGTGTATCTAGTTTCGGTCCCTAGACAAATCTATGCATATTCCGCGGTCTTATTTGACTGCATAATCTCGAAACCCTTATTAAGCGTGACGACGAACTATTATATCACTCTTTCAGGGTATTGATAATGTAAATGGAGCTACAAATCAGCTCTTAAAAACGGAAAAGTTGTGGCTTTCTGAGTGAACTCCGAAGACATCTGATCTATCAATCACCTCCCTCAGGCTCGGTGTTAAACGGTAGTAGAACTTTATTCAAATTCGCAGAAATTAAGTCAGCTTTTTAAGTTATGTAGTTAAACTCCAGAAATAATGTTTTTGTGGAGCTCTTTATGGTACTTGTCTTAATAAGAATGTCCTTGTTTTGAGTTTCCAGAGAAACCTCACGTAACAACTGTTGCGGTAATATCAGATTCGGGAAATGGGTAGGCAAGTCTAGCCTAGAATACGCAAGCACTGGTGAGGGATCAACTGCAATAAATTTGCTGTTTAAAATGCGGTGGTTTCCTTCTTCGCATTTCATTAAAAATCCGCTTCGGCAGGGAACCCCGCCACCAATTTTGCAATTGCACTGAAATACCGCCGAGTCTTGTAGTAAAAATCGGAGAATAAAAGAAAAAAATTAAGGAGAGATTTCCTTTAGGGGATATTCGTTTGCTGAAAGGTTGCTCTTTTAATAGTGAGCGCCTCACCCCCTTCCTGACAGTCTTTAGTCTGTAATCTGACGGATTAAAATTCTATTGCATCTGTGAAAAAATGTGAAAAATTGTGGTGTTGGCTTACCTAAATTCTCAAAGTCATTAACCATCTTAAACGCCTCTATTTAAATACGAGTGGCGTCATTTGATCAAATTTCAAAACACGAGTGCGGTAATAATCTGCTGTAAATATGTTAATATTCAAAACGTGAGCTGATTATGTTTGCTATAACTCTAGGCTGGGTCGTCGCAAACTTTAATCTGGTGTTTAGTTTGCGTGTCTGTAACTTCATACTAAGACTTCCGACCCGACTCGAACATTAACAACTTAATAATTGTCAAGATAAGGCGGAAAAGGTAAGAAAGAAAATAAAAACAAAAGAAGAAACACGCGTTTTTATTGGATGCCGGAATAAACTGAGTTCCCAGAGTCACTTGATAACTTCTCCGAACCCAACTCCAAATGTTTCAGAGCACGTGCAATATTCTCCCTTAGTTGTTGCTAATTATATTTAGAAGTAATTACGTCTTAAAACGGGACACTCACGTAACGAAACTTTGGAGGAAGTTTCCGAGATAATTTTTCATAATTGTCAGTAGTTTTATCAGCAATTTTGCTAATTTCCACTGTCGAACATGGAGAGATAAGCTTCATCGCGCCACTAAGGCAAACGTGCCGATAAGTCCTCCGCCATTAAAAGTAACAATTGCGGCCCTGGAACACATCTTATACCACTAGTCAACAAATTTCGGACAAAATTGTTTCCTGATTGTAAATCCCAAGCCGATTTTGCTTCATCGGGTAAGGAAATAGTTTTAAAATAAGTTTTTTCTTGATACCCCGCGTTCATTGTTGTTGTTTTTTCAGTTTAGTTTAACAACTTGCAAAATCATAAAACTAAAAAAAAAACTTTAAAAAAAAAAATTAAAAACTTTTGGACACTTTTTTGCTTAAAATCACTAAATTGATATTTTAATTTTTTATTGTAATACATCATTGTAAAAGTTGAGATCTCTGCTTTCAAACTCGGTATTAAACAAATCATTATCTATTGCCAACTTTGGAGTGATTTTTTGAAAAAAAATTTGGAGATTTTATAAAAAATTGTAAGATTTTACAAAATTGTAGTTTTTGATAATTCTTGCGTTTGTAAATGATTTTATTGGACAGAATGGAAGATCATATGAATATAAAAAATATTCATCTACTGTTAAAAATTTGTTAGCCGGATTTTTTAGTTTAAATAAATTTGAAGGCGTTTACGTATCAGTCTAAATCAATTTTTCGCCCCACATAAAATTGTCGTAAATTTGATGATATTTTTATGGGTTATTGCCACCAGATTAATAAAAAAAATAAATTTTCAGTGCTAAATTTCCAATAGATTGGCGAGTATTTGTGTTTAATGGTTACTCATTGTGTTTTAAAAAAAAATCTGAACAATTTCTTTCAAAGATATTCAACCTCTAATATTTTTGGTCCATACGGAAACTAAAAACGTTTCATCATCAACAAGTTTTATAAAATGTAGGAGTATTATTCTGCGCTCCGTTACCATTAAAGCCATTTTAAAACTCAATATGTGTCTGAAAATTAGGATTTTTAAACCATAGCATTGACTGTTTTTAGAAAATCACCAAAAAAGAAAGTTTTAGATTTTTGAAAAACTTGGTCTGTATCTTCTAAACGATAAAAGAAGCAATGCATTTGAAGCGCGTCAAAAAGCCAAATTCTCAATTATTTTAATTATGCATTACAATAAAAAATCGATATAATAGTTCAAGAGTTAGATGCATGCATGAGTTAGATAAAATTGCATAAGAACATCACTGAAATCGTCGTTTTTTGGGACATCAGTTTCTCACAAATGTCACGGAAAGTACTAAAGCTAAAGATGAGTTTTATAGATCGTTGGAAAGCTTATTAAATTGGCTTTCTAAAAGACTGTCGAGTAATTCCAAAAAAACATTTTTGCTGGAGTAAAACGAACTTAAGATTTTAAATCAGAAACTGATTACATTTTCAAAATGACGTTCCATTTCTCCAGTACATTTTTTTTCCAAAATTTGTTGACTAGAGTACTTTCGAGATAATAATAACAAACATGTTTCTATAGCATGGATATACATTTTCGTTTGAAGTTCAAGTCTGTTTTTTAATTATTATATTTGTTGAGAAGGATCTTGGTTCTAGCAAAAACAAAAATATCTTCGTAATAATTATAAATGGCTGTAGGCGCTCGTCTGAAACCATTTCAGGTCGACGTGCTTTACCGATTTTGTTGTATGTGTTTATTGTATGAGAGCTGTGCTGAAAACCTCATTTCGACCTATTCTAATTTTTGCATAATAATAACTCGAATAAATTTTCACGTTTGTATCCAATCCTTGTTTTATTTTAACGTGAAAGAACCGTTGATTCTGAGGTTTCAATACAATCCTCGGTCAAAGCTCGGAATCGGATAAATCTTGAAATTCAGTCCAGTGGAAATTTTGGTTGCGCTGTTTAAATTGATACTTTTGGATTTGTTAATGGTTGAACTGAATTGAAGCTTTTTTGTTTTAGGTAAGTCCAAAGTGAGGTCGACCCTTGTAAGTAATCCATTGATATCAATCGATCGGCATTAGGTAAGCACACATAGACTATCAAATCGGGG
The DNA here is from genome assembly GCA_029298725.1 of Gnatocerus cornutus. Taxonomy (NCBI): domain Eukaryota; kingdom Metazoa; phylum Arthropoda; class Insecta; order Coleoptera; family Tenebrionidae; genus Gnatocerus; species Gnatocerus cornutus. The sequence goes on from CM055516.1 coordinate 9,667,307, forward strand.
ATTTACAGACGTTTGATGTCTTCTTGTTAGTTAACAGGCAATGAATTATTGCTATCAATGGTAGATAGCGTACAGGTAGCAATTAAACACGTCAGTTTCTGGTACATAAACGAGACGGTGATTGATGGACAGTGGGGAACCTCGATTTGTATCGCTACCGGACAATTCGATGATACAGAATAGGACTCAGGTTGAGATAACCCATTGACCATTGACATATTAGACACGCCGGCTTGTTACCACAATTAGCGGCCATCATGGTTCACCAGTTGAGTGATTACTCAGGTTTCTACCTGACCAACACGATAACGCACAAAAATTGATTATTATTAATAGTCGATTTGTCACGAAAAGCGGTGATTAAACACTTTATGTGTCTTGAAAGAAAACGACGACTATTAGTGGTCGTGACAAGAATAATTTATGACAGTGTTTTTCTGGAAATTAAAATTTCTCTAAGCTTTTGATGTGGTGGGAAAAAGTGAGCTTTGCATGTTTGTGTAGGTTGTTCCTACATCGCCGCTGTATTTAGAAATATTAATCCAATGTTAAACAAACTCGTTGAGAGTTTGTGCTGTTATTTTATTGTATATTAAAAAAACTTTGAGCTTTTGTAGCCCGCCAGAGAATTAAGACGTAACGATATTACCCATGTTGGTTTATTGTTCTCTTTAACTGCTCCTCGTGTATTCGAGATTGTTCGACTTGATTACGCGCGTTATCCTTTGAATTTTATATTTTCGGGTCCGCACAAAAAACACATTTATAAATTGGAAACATAATCATAGGGAAATCCGCAAAACAGACACATATTCCAAAGCGTTCGAATGAAAACTAGTACAAATGTGAATTATTTTCGTTTTATTACATTTGCAAGAAATTTGCATTTGAATTTAATATGCTCGAAGCTTTGCATATTCATTATTTCGCTAATACGCTGAATTGAATTTATCACCGAAAAAAGGGTTATTTTTCCGGACCGTTGGGCCGTTTTCGCGTTTACAATTAGGTGATAATTGCATCAGATCAGACCGCATTGTGGTCGTTTCTTCGGGGATGAAAAGGGCTGAGATATCCGGCGCGGTCGCTTATCTCTACGACACTGTATGTATGTGTAAACACAAATTCCAAGTTTGCACTGCGTGTAATGACCTCCTCCGGTTTGCTGATAAAATTTCAGGAAGTCAGCCACTTGATACTTCTATTTCCTGTTATGGTCCATTCAATTTTTAATATCGCTTTTAAACTTTCACGGATTACATATTGAACTTTGCAACTTTTCTGCTCGACGACTATCTCTTCAAGACTTCTTAATAACGTTTCCATTCTCCCGCGACCCCGACTGTGACGATTCCGACCGAATTAATCCATTTAAGCTGTTTTTTTAGCAGGCCACCATTTATATTGCGGACCGACGTAATTTGCTTAGAGCAATGCAAATCATTTGTATAAATACAGCTTTTAATTAAACAATTTATTGTATTCGAGTGCATAAATTCGAGTTAATTTTACTGAAATACAACAGTTTAGTTAACAAATTGTCTATATCATTTTACAGTAAAACCAGTTAATCAGCGAAATAACAATTTCGCGTATCAATGCGCACTTTGTGGGCACCCAATAATCAATAAAATTCAACAAACTAAATTACTACTCTTTGAAATTATTATAATTTTTTTTTTCTTATTAGTATCTTGCGATTTCTCATCTTTTTAATTCAACGGTAATGTGAAGGTAGAAAAATTCGATGAGTACCAAACAAACTCCAGCAACTTTTAACCCGCTTGAATAATTTAATCCAACACGAAAAATTCCGTAGAAACTTATGAGTTCTCCACGTGTTACGTCTTCGCTTATGGAATTTGTCTTGTTCCGTTGCCGTCGAAATAAAATAACAGTAATATTAGCCCTATTACTAAAACATTACATAACACAGCAAAAAAGGCAAGTATATTTTCCGCTTTATTGGAGCTGTCACTTTTGAGCGGATACATCCGCCGTCTGTTATTTACGCATATCCATATCCGGATTTTACGATTCCTCCATATTGATGAGGCGCGATCCTATCGCTCCTGCCACGCTCATATTAAACGTTTTGTTTATGTGATGGAATAAATGCAATAATTGTTATATGGAGGTTTACTAATCGGGGGCGTCGGTAAATCAAGCGATAAGTAATCGAGGCATTATCTACGAGAACACCGCAAATGGATTAGTCCATATCTCTTCCAAGAGCAATGCAATAGGTTAAGTGACCGAAAATTTATAGTTATGTGACAGGTTACAAATGCAATCGCCCCTTTTTCTTCTATCCGATGCGATGATTGGAAATTATTTCATTTTATTAAATTGAGTGCAAATTAGCGCAAGATGCCGGTTCAGAGCTTCAAGCGGAATCTCTAATTGCACACAAGTGCAGTAGACCATTCATCATGAATTTTATTTAAATTATTTATGACGGTGCTGGATTTCGATGTGAAATTTCGCGAGGGGTCACCCTCAATAATTTAATATGATTAATTCACCCTGTCCGTCGACGCGAGCGCTTTATGAACGACACTGCGATGTGATCTGTACTTGGGTTATTATAGGTTATTACTCTTCATGAAGTGAAAACGTGTCAAGGTAGATAATTCAATGATTAAAAATAAAAGATAATAATATGCACACTTTGCCTGGAATTAAATGCGCGGTTCTGCTTTATCTGTCGACGGAAAATTCTTTCACTCATGTCAAATTAACGAAACTCTAAACAGGCTTAAACTTAAGGTGATGCAAATATACAGGGTAATGAAAAAAGGCACCCATACTACCAATCATGTTGCAGCTCATTCTTTCCTGAGCCCAAAATTAAAAACCAAAACGAAATTTGTGCTTTTTTAACTAAGACAAGAGCTTTCTTTTATAAATGAGCAAACTCTGTTTGGATGAACCCTTTATAACAATTTTATTGTTGTACATCACATTTTTTACAGTTAATGATATTCTGTATCAAAAAAAAGAACAAGAAGTGCTTTAAACTAAGTTTCTTAAACTATTAACATAAAAGTAGCATTTATTGACTTTGAAAAAAATTTGTTGCAACATTGTAAAGTTGTTAGTATCAGTTGCTTAGTTACGGAGGCTGCCGAATTTAAGATTTTATTATATTATGAAAAGGAATGAATTTAAATTAATTTTACTTTGATTTCTAAGATGGATTTCCACTTGTGGGCGCCTTTTTTTCATCACCCTGCATAATATATGTTGTATAAATGCGTAAAGAACTTCGTAAATTTTGTTCTATAATTTATGATAGAATTACCCAAAATATCGCATTGAAATTACATGAAATCTGATAAAGTCCGACCTCAGTAAATTGAATTATTATTCTGTTGTCCCCTAGCCTGCTCTATTATTACCTTTGCCCATTATTATAATACAAATGCCGTCTGTCTTGTTTATTCCGTCACATAAAGCTCCTGACGTATGAGACATATCAGTTATCGATACGAAACAATGACGCAAATACGGTAGTAAAAACTAATAAATAAAGGTGTTTCACTGTTTTTCCACGTTTAAACAAACATTTTTATTAACACAGTTTGAGACCGGTAAACCATGTTTTATATTCAATTACAGAAAGCTTCCGACATAAAAATGATATAACGTGGACGCGTATAAAAATAACAAACAGAAAACTATATGAATCGGATGCACGTAAATTCTCGTCAAATTTCCCTGTGTTTGCGGCACGCTCGCTCTAACCTAATAACCCAGCCCTGATCGGTCTTGTTATAACTAAACTAGCGTAAATATTGGTTTTCACGAACGTGCGGAACAATAAAAGTGACGTATGTTTTAGGATTGTAATCGTATTGACTCGTCCAAACCGGGCCAATTGTTTTCCCATATATATGAAAAATTCGTGATGCGGTCGGGAAATACGTTTACCTAGGCACCGACGGTAATAATTTGTTTTATATTTAATTTAAAACGGCACCGCTACACACACATTTAATTAAATTGGAGGGAAAGCGCGAGTTCGGCGAGACGTGAATCACATTTATATCACCAGGTGTAATTTTACTTATCGATTTCCCATTTTCTACTTGCGACTAGTTTAAGGCGTATTTAAATTTGCGGTACCGCTTATACGACTCCTTTTAGGTACAATAGAATCACTTTTGTCAATAAACGGAACTTTACGGACAAATTATGAAAGAATAATTTAAAACTGAATTCCACCGAGACACTCAATCGATACCATCCCGGCGCATCCACCATTTTTATTATTCATAGATTCTATATTAATAATTAAAGCGCTCAACAATTTCGATCAAAGTTTCAATAATTTGTAGAAAATACTTATGAATCTATGATCGTCCTTTTTTGATAATACACCATTCAACAGTGTTGAGTACTTTACAGAGCTTTAATTAGACCGTATTTTTTAAAATCAGGGAATTTGTAAAAAAACGTCGAACTAGAATTTTAGTTAGGAACGACTAATTTAAATTTCGCCTAAAAATATCCATCAAAAATAGCAGTTTTTTGTTTACTGTAAATTTTTCATTCCTGTTATAAAATAGATCAACAAGTTTAAAGATAATTTATTGATTTACACTTTTATAATTATTTTAAGAAAGCACGCAGTCTCTAACTATAAATTAGTTTAAAAGGATCATTTTTTTCTAGCTTGCATGTTCAATTAACGCATGATGCATAATTAATTTCCCAACACATGCTAACTTAGGCTTGTTGACATTCAGATAAGGATAAAATCGTTTTTCAATATTGCCGACTTATTTTAATGTGACAACTTTCCATAACGCGTTAAGTAACTTACTTATACTGCACTTTGATTTCGGTGCAAATTTTGATTAATGAATTATTATGCAAACCACTTAATCCTAACATAGGTAATTTTCCTAATTTGTGGGTTTATGGTCGGCAGTTTGTAAAGGTATTTACCGCCTTGTTAAAGTAATTTGTCTTCATTAATACTAACAGCATGTGTACTATCCTTTAACAAAATTATCTGATGCGTGCCTCACCACACTGACCACCTACGGCCTGGGATTACAATGTAGCACTCAACCCCACGCATTCTTAGTGCATTTTGTGGAAACAAGTTTATAGTTGCAACAAAAGAATTGAGTTGAAATTCAAAATTGCTTGGTTGAGTCCCTGTCGTTTTTCGGCTTATCCTCCAATTAGCGCTCAAAGCTTTCGTGACAAAAGGTTATAAAACACGCGAATGCAACAAAATAACAGAGTAACTGGTTAATTCTGTTCCTTTCTGCACCAGCGTCTGCGACCATATCCGTGGTCGACTTCATTCAAGTTGCTGATCCCGGATTATTCCGCATCAAACTACTGCTCGGCCTCAAAACCGTAATCTCCGTCACTTCCTACGGTTAACTTTTTGCCACACAATACGGACGTAATTATTCGAGAGAGCGATTCGTGCATGTTTAATGATACAGGACTAATTGGGAGCGGAGAGTTTTTCTCCGGTAAATATGGTTTTAAGCGTGTTTATAAAGTTGTCAACGAACAATACGTCACAAATTGAGTTTTACGCTCGAAACGCTCTTCCATCAGACGCTTTGTGCCCGAATCCTGAGCAGGGAAACTAAGGGAAAGCTCAGTGTTCTCAGCTGAAAACACGACAATGCGATTTCGACGACTTGTCATCGACGTACTTATCAAATCAACTTTTCTTCCATACACGTCCTCTCGTCGAGTTTGTTCTCCAGGTTTTTACGAATATTACGCGGTAAATGAGTGAACGGTTGGCAATAAGGAAAAGCGGATGGTTATGCCCCGCTCAGCTGGTATTAATGCGGATTTGATTGATCTTTATGCTAAAAACGTTCCTCTTTGCCATTTAAAGTCACTTCGATACGCGCCCTTTGATTAATGGATTCCCCACGAAATGTTATTCGTCTCACTTTGAATTGTAATGTCGCAAATATAACAACTTTACGCATTCAAATGTCATTTCATATTTCATAAATGTCTCTGTTTTGTCAGTGACCCGACTGCATTTGCACCAAACAAATGCACAGAAAATCTATAAATAAATTCACCAAACTCTAAAGCATCTTTAACGGGTTTAATGCAATTTACTAATCAAATTCAAAATTAATAGCCGGGAAATGGAGGGAAACTGAAACAACTATTCCAGTCTAAATCGCTAACAAAAACTATCAGAGCGCATTTGGATAAATATCTATAAACTAACGACGAATACATGATGATTGTGTACACGAATAAAAATATCGGATCTATTTTTGATCTTGAAATTCACCATGAATAAATAATTAAGTATTTATTGGGTAGATCAACAACTCATTGTTAGGAAACTCTTGTTTAACCTTCGTTTTTGTTAATTATAAATTAGCTAAAAAAACAAACACGTAATTACCAAAATTGACTATTCACACTATTTATTTATTGATTGTCCGTTTTAGTACCACGTGGATCCATTTCACGAAGCGACTTTTATCAGTTCCATTAGTTTAATTGTCACAATTTTTTGCAAATGTTTTTTGGATCGTGGATGGTAAATTTTATAGCCAATGGTCGGTCGCGCTAAGAGTACGTAATCAAATCTACTCCTGGATGAAACGTACGATATATCATGAAGGCGTGAGGGCAAGCACTTGGGGGACACGGTTCGGTTGTACCAAGTCCTGAAGGTGCAGGAACTGCGGAAGACGTGACGACCTGGTCCTGAATCCTAACGACTGGGAGAGCCATGTAGGGTGACCCAATCCGTTCTTGTTTCTTTTCAATTTTTGATGATATCCTCGCTCACGCTGAGAGTTTCCGCCGCAGGATCTTAGGCCGTAATGGGATAACGAGGGACCCGCGCGCGCGCCGACCATGGTCAATCCTGTTTTCCTCCCCCAAGATCTCATGTTTATTGCGGGATTCCTTCTCACGGCTTTTTTAATTAATTGAGGAGGATTCCGAGTCTAATGCGCCCGGGATAAATAAACGAAATTAAAACGGGAGGCATAAACACGTTCTTTCTCTGCTGAGATTATTATATTTCTCCGTTCTTATTATGCTTATTTAATGAAGGTTTTAGTGTTATTACCCGGTCTTCAAGATTTTACTGGAATTAAAGTGCAGTCATAACAAATGTTTAAGAAGTCCGCCAAGAAATCGCAATCGTCTTAGACGATCCCCGCTTCTGTGTTTATCTCATTTTCTAGATTTAAATATTTTATTACACGGCTACAAGCTTAAACTTCTCATGTTTCAACTTAAGTTTCTCAATTAAATTGATTTCCTAAGTCCCTGCCTGCAACTTGTCAATGTTAACTTGATAACTTATTAAAACAACTCAGACGTCTACTTTACAAATTTGAAAAGTCATCCATTATTTATACGTCCATTAAATTACGCCCTGCGAAAAGTTGCAATTTCGTTATTTTTGGTTTTACTCAGCCACACCTCTCGTCTTTATTACGCATAACTAATAATTTCACTAAACCGCAAAACATGTAATGTGTGAGCAGTCAACAACAAACGAGCTTTAGAAGATTTATGATTATTGACCAAAAGCTCTACATCGTTAAACAACTAAACAGCAATATACATTCAATGAACTTGCTGTTTATATTACGATCAACTATGTATTGTCCCGGACCGTCCCTCCAAATTCCACGTAATTTAGATAAAAAATCAGAATTTGTGTACAATCAAAAATAATTGTAAATTCTCGTTACAATTTCATTTGCCACAAACCACGGAAATTACCACCAATCACGCTCCCATACTGGTACTTGTTTGCTCGACATTTTTAGCTGTATGGAAATAATTTGTGGTAAAATGTGAGCGCCATTTCGACAGTAGCAACAAGAAATGCGTGCGAAAAGGGAAGTTAGATGAACGAGAGCATCTCACTAATCGCCCGACACACATTACGTGGAAAACAACTTCCGCATTGCAGTATTTGTTATGATTTCCCATCTCAAGAAAAACCAGGTTAATAGTAGAGTGTCTGTTACATGTTTTATGTAAACCGAAAAAAGCTCCGGAGACAGCGTAAATTGCTATGCACGATGAAGTAAAAGAAAAGAGAATTTTGTAAATGTCTACACACGTCTACGGATCCAAATTCTGTACCAAAAATTATTGGAATTGGAGTAAACACCTCAAAAACCACGCGTGAACAGGCGACCTAACCCTCGTCAAATAGCCGTCATCCGCCCCAAAAACACAATAATTCTTTCACTTATAGAGACATACGACAAACATAATTTCTAAGCCTCAATTTCTAATGGCCATTCTATCTTTTGGTGGTCTTGTCCGTGGATTAAGCCTTGAAAAAAGAACGATTTTCCGTTTATAAAATGCTCCCGTGGGCGTTAGCGACCCGTCCACCTCAACAGAAACAAACGCGCTTCTTTAATGGAATCGACACCCAAACGAGTCTGAAATCGGAAGATCTCTAGACACACAACGAAAAAAGGGTCACGACTGTGTCAGGATCCGAGTCTTGATTGACATCGTTTGCTAGATTGGAGGCAATTTGGTGGACGCAGGTGTATGCAAACAGTGAGGCCATCGTCTGCGATTGCTTGTGTTGTGACGTACGTTTCTATAAACAAACATGAAGGAAAGGAGATATCGTTGAATTAGAACGGGGATCATTAGAAAGCGATGATGTTTACTGTAATGTTAAAATAATTCGTTGAATTTTATAACAGTTGGGAAGGTTCATCACTGGCTTGCAATTCAACTAGTTGATGTTTGTCCCATCAACCGTTTTACACGATATATGTTAGAGCTTTGTTTACAAATTGACGACAAACTCAATTTATATGCCACCACTGAAAATAGAAACCTCCAAAAACGTATTTGTGTGACTGGACTAACATTTTCATTTGGTTTAGTTACACATTGAATTAATGAGATTTCATGAAATTCGTTTCCATGTTAAAACATTAATTTTTTCGGTCGATAACAAACTTTTCTTGTCTCTATAATTTACTTTTGTTTCTGAGAATTAACAGCTATTATCAGAGGGTATAATGGAGTTAAGGTTTGCGGAAGAACAGAGAAAAAAAGCCGTCGGATTACTCGAGAAACCCGAAGTTATTAGCCGATACCGGTCGGTCGAAACCTATAACTTAATCTGCAGAATCTCCAGACGACAGTTATTGTGGTGGGAGGGCCACAAGACATAAAGAAGAAATAATAGAGCCCAGTAGATGGATGAACTCACAAACGATAACGTGATTAAAGATAGTACCACTTTATTAACGTGCCCACGTTATTGCTGATTGCTGTTGAACTGATTTTGATCGTAATGCCGCACCTGTTTCCCGATTTAGAACAGAGCGCTATCAATTTTCAAAGTGATGTATAATATATAGGGTCTATTAGAGGATTTGCGGCCAGACTTTGAGGAACAAGAGCGGCGCAAAAGATGCGCTCTAAATGTTTCAGAAAAACGACAAAGAGACGCTTGATATTAACTATAAATTCATCATCGAAACGTTCAACTGAAATTTAAGCCACAAATTAGCATTTAAAGTGTTTGTGTGGATACAAATTGAAGTTTTAGTTTTTCATCAAAAAATTAAAAGTTAAAAATCAATTATTAGTTTTTATGGGCCATAATATCGTTTTAATTCGATAAAACGAGACGTGGGGGAGTTTGTAGCCAGGTAAATAGTTCGTTTAATTAGAAATATTGATAAAACCTTAACTTTTCCATCATAAATACTTTTGATTTAATGCTAATAAAACTGTTAATTTCAAATTTATTTTAAGTAAAAAAATTAATTTATTAAAAAATGGTGGATGCGCCGGGTGACAAAATGTACCTACCCAAAAAATTGCATCCTGATTTTTAGTTTGAAGCTCGTTTTGATCGATCAGACCAGGATTTAGAGATATTGTAAAAAATCAACAATGAAAGCCCTGTGGAAACCTGATTTACGTGTAAACAACTTTTGGTCATCATCCATGCATCCATTGTTTCATAATTTGATTCTGTGAAAATAACTAAATTTTATAACAATTGGCAATTATTTTGTGAAATCAATTTAAATACGTCATTAAATGCAATCGTTCGATAAATCTTCACATCTGAGCGGTCATCCTTTTTAAATACTGAAAGGTTCAATGCGCGCATTTTTCCATTTATCGCAAAATGTCGAAGTTTGTAAGAATAAATTTATCATCTGAAAAGCTTTTTATAGAAAACGATGGTTTTGTGTTGTGTTTGTCCGGAAGCTAACACAATCTAAGTCGTGCTTCGTTACCCTTTTAACGCAGTAAATATTTTAAGATTACTGTCAAGCTGATTAAAATAGACATGTAACAGATCCGCTCTCTGGAATCTGTTTCGACTTTTTCTGTGCTGCGATCTATCACTTACTCTTGGTTTGAAAATTGGCGGTCCTAAAAAAATGCCCAGCAGTTCTACTAAACATGTATAACGCGTGGCACGTAACCGAATCAATCAAGGCGATTTGAAAGCTTCGCCTCCAAATCGGAAAACTTAATCTAAACGCTCTGACTTGTTGTGATATATGCGCGACCGCGAGCGGTTTATTTCGCACATGTCAGATAATTCAAGGAAGCTATAAACTAGCCAAGTTTGTGATACATTGTTAAGTTCGCTGTGTGTATGTCGGGCCGACGTCGACGACGCTACTACCACAGACGAATGCGACGCGCTCCACTGATTCGAAACCAGAATATGATCTCTACGATAGTTCCTAATAGAATAGCGACGACTTCAAACTGTTTCTTGAAGCCTTTCATCAGCAGCTCCGCCAACGTGCCGAAGGCGTCGCCGTCGTCTCAGACATGTGATGAAACGTTATCTAATTAGCTTTTACTCACATATCTTGGGAAAAGAAGACGGTGACTGATGTGGGGCGCCATTCCTATCGTAACTACAATGTAAATGTTTTGATTAAAAATTATAATTTTACTTCCAACGTGTTGCGAGCTGAATAAATATTACTTTAGAAATTAAGGTTATTTAATTTCGTGTCGCACGTTTCGAGCCCTCCAACTAAAAAAATAGATGTTTTATCGCGCTTAATTAATTATTGACTACAAAGCCTTCGGAATGAACAGTTTATCAACGGACACAAATTTAATTTTGCAGCATCTTTTTTGTTACTTTATTGTTTTTCGCGGCAGGGAGAAAATTTGTTATCCAATTTTAACCTCCAACAGTGGCACATCAAAGTTGAAGTATAATTTTATTATGACAGCATCATCGTCTGGTTTATGGTAAGTACTCGAAGTTTGCACGGATTAACACAATAATGAACCGTCGACTATACCTACAGAAACTATTATATCTCTTCAGGGAGTCGTCTTTTTCTCTTATTAATCCGGCTCGTTTCATGTGTAAAATTTATCTACCTTGGAATTTATTAATCGCACCTGAACATGTTTACTCCCGAAACGATCGTAAACAGACGAATTAGTCAATTTACGAGCGGGATTTGCAGAGAACTCATGTCTTTGAAATGACATTCGGAACAATATGAAGACGCCTTTACAAGTTATCTTAATATTTGGATTGTACAAACGCGCTCTTTGCTTTTTTCGCAAAATTACTATTTCTCACTTTTCGTTGTAGACTTACCAAGCTAAAAAAGAAAGTAAATTCACGTTGGTCGTTTCTACTTAATTATGTTTGTTTAAGCAAGTGTGTTTTATTTAACTTCCGCAGGCTACATTTAGTTATATTACAAGTGCTCCCTCCGCCTCTGTAATTTACAGAGCTGGTGCACAAACGGCCTTAGCAATCTGCATACATATGGGTGCCGTTTTGGAACAGTCTTGATCTCCATTTCGGTCGAAAGAGAGCCGCAGACATTACGCTGAATTGAAAATCACCGCTAATGAGGATCGTCCAAGTTTTTCTTCTTAATTTAGTTCGGCAGTTTCGCTGTGAAATTGTCTGATGTCTAATTCAACTTCAAAGATACACCGTTAAAGAGAATCTTGAACATTCACCGAACTCTCTTCTGTATAAGTGCTCTTAGAATTAAGAAAACAGACATGCCACTCGAAATGTGCTTTGAATATTTGGCGCGGTAAAAATTTCAGTATTTATTGTTGCGATGTAATTATAGCTCACGTAATTCGTTTCTCAGGTAATAACATCTTAACAGGAATCCTCTCAATTTCCTCTTTGTAGAGAAAAACCTACTTGCCTATGCATCGACAACACTTTGCATTCATTCCAGCTGGTCAACAACGCAGCTTAACGTCGTGTATCTTGGTTTGCATTTGTTTTATTCAGAATTTTCCTAAGCTCGGTGTGTCTCTACACAAAGTCCGTGATTCGATTAAGTGTACCCGTGAGTGAATGCAAACAGACACAAACCGAACCATTGTCTCCATTCATTTACATCTTGTGTGTGTGTGAATATACGCGCGCTTTATTTAGACAATTGCAGTTAAGCTGCGACGTTAATCCGACTTGAACAAGAAACGGACGTAAGACTAATTTTCGCAATCACAGATTGGATAACAACATGTTTAAGAAGATTAGTCGTGCCCGGCGCATCCACCATTTTTTACACGTCGCATAATTAAATAGTCTTTGTTACAACTCATTTTGTCTTCGAGATCCGCCCCCAATTTGTACACTCCCACGTGTTAGCAGCAGTTAGGAAATTAGATAAACAACGTTATTTCGCTAATCGTGCGGTTAAGCCGGCGCTCCTAAACTTCCGCCTCGAGGCAGTTTGTTATAATTTTCTCGATATAGTCGGGGACCAAAATCCTCATGAAAGGTCAGGCGGGATTCCAGTATGCACGTGCATTTTCGTTTGAAGAACTGGTCAATTACCATCGATTAAAACAGAATCACTGAAATCCCAGCGAAAACGTTTTCCATACATCATCTCCAGCTTAACTGATATGCAAATGTTGTGCTTGTCATAAAGGCACAAAGCGAGCGACGACATTAAATATCACTGGAAACATAATACGGCACGAGATAATCTGAATGAAGAGTTTACAAATCATACGTAAAAGGAAATGTCGGAAAAGCGAGACGAACACGAATCGAAGACTGACATTTGCGGACTGCGGCATTGCATGTGTGTAATCCGACCAGTGTCGACGTTAAGATCGTATCGTACAACACCGAAGAAAATTAAAAAACTGCAATGATGATGGTTTTTTATCTACATTAGCTGACTGCGGTTTTAAACTGCTGATTAGCATAAATTTACAATTGAATTCGTTGAGAAAACAGTATTTTGCTAATTGATACTTTAGAAAACAAAACGAGAAAAAGTACAAACCGCGAAACCGAGAATTAAAGGCAATTCGCTAAAGTATTCATAATGGGGAGATTCAAAACAGCTTTGGTTGAGAGAGAATTTTCGATTTTAACTAATTGAGTCCTTCAGAAAGTTTAACAAAGTCATGAAGAGTAAATACGTTACTGCACAAGTCATCAAACTTATACGCTCTGAAAGGCGGCGGTCGATACCTATCTCTGCCACAAGGAAAATTATAGCAACACGGTTCTGTTATTACCAAATAAAATCCTTGCAGATTTTCAAGAACGTTGAAAAACTCGGGACTCGACGCCCTCAAGTTCTTACGGTTTTGTTTTTAGATAACTCAACGGATCTGAATTTGAGAGGAAATTAGAAAGTCTGTTTTTACTCAGTGGCGTGCACCGACTTTTTAAAAACATTTTTAATAGTTGCAATAATCTAACCGAAGTTGTCGTGCATTTCTAACAGTCGAGATCGTAATTTTTATAATTAATCTTCATGAGCCAAGGCCTGTTTCTGTTAAGCGTTTTTATTAACGCAATTCCGGGGGAGTGGATAAGATCCTCCGTGGCTTTAGGGAATAGCCCTTGATTATTGTTCAATTGGTAGTATTAATTTAGCTCCGTCTTTATCGCATGTCGACTTTTTCCCGAGGGTCCATGTTTTGTTTAGCTCCTTTGAACCACTTTTCAGTCTCCATCCAATACAAAGTCGATGCATTATTATAGCGGTTGGTACGGCAAGGATAATTAGATCAATACGTGTTTGATGTAATAATGTTGTACAAAAGCTTGTTCTGCCTTTGTTCTATAATTAGTATGCATAGATGGGGAATTACTCCAGCTCCTGCATTAAAAACGGCAGGTAAATAATAACAGACCTGCAATCCTTGAACCGCTTTTCTCACGTTGATTAGGTTTTATGTAAAATCGATATAAACGTCGCATAAAATGTGACAGTAACCACGTAAATCGGCCACACACGCCACTGTTCTTTCATCACACACGCTAAGAATGTAATTACCGACAGCCAGATTCCCAATTTCGCTGATTGCTGTGATTTACCGTTGCAGCGCACGACACTAATTTTATATTCATTTCCTCGTCGATTCGCCAGTTTCCCGATTAGCATCGCGGAAACTGAAAGAGGAGCGACATTATCGAATTATCTTATATTGAAATGTTGAACGAGATGTGTAAAATATATAAACCGGGAACATATGGGAGAAGCACACACTGGAGTGATATAAAAAGTATCCGGGAAAGCCACCTGTTGCACGCTCGGAAAGCCCTTACAAATTCTCCGAAGAACTTTAACAAGAAAGCAAACACTGATACCTCTCCGTGCAGTTTCCAGATCGCAGATTAATTTGATTTATTCTTAAACTAGCCCGCTGGCTTTGTGGAGGCAATTAACACACATTTCGGCTTAAATTAACTTTATACGAGACGTGAAAAAACTAAACAAATCTGCATAACGCACGCGACATCAAACTGTACATTTCATGGACGGTTTTCAGCGCAATTAATCTAAGCACCGTTTGGGTTTTTTCTCAGTTTTGTGTACACATTCCTGACATTTTAATACAGTCTCACGTCCGAATCAGTTTCTTTGTACAATTACAAAAATCCTCTCCTTGAGTTTCCTATTAATAGCACCGAATGCAAAACCAAACCGACGGAAGCTCGCCGAAGTGAACGTCGAACTGTTACAGTTTTCATTTCTTCCCGTTTCCAGTTAATGTCGTTCGCTTCATTGACCATAACGATCGTACAGTGGGTGTGCACTTGTTGTTTTTTATTATTTCTAACACTCACGTGGAAAATTTCTCACTGCGTTTACCTGCCGACGCCGACGTTTATTTATAGAACGTAAGTAGTCCAATTCTATGTAATTGCGCTCATATTCTTGTTTATTTTTCTGTCTTAAAAGCTCTTAATGACGAAACACGAAAGTTTTTCACATAAAAACTCTACACGAAAATATTAATAACTGCTCTAATAAAAGAATCGATATAACGTGACTGTTTTAATTCTCGTTAATTTTTGTGATGTAAATGAGGTTTAATTTAGTCGCTTGATGAAGTTAGTTGATCGAAAAATTAATTGGTTTCATGTGAAAATGTCAGTTTTTAGATTTATTTGGGTTTTAGTGTGCCAGCCCACTCGGCCTATATTTGTTATGATAACAAAATAGCTACTTGGGAAGTGACATTTTAAGAGACGAACAAAAAATAAATCATACAAAGAAAAGGATATTAATAAATTTAAAAAAGAACGATTGGTAAACCGCCAAGTTCTGAAGCTAACACTTCAGAAAAATGTATCCCAATTATACGAGGTATATTTACGCCTCATCGGGAAATATAGGTAGCTGGTAAATGTTTTGTATTTGCATTGTGTTAAAGACAATAGAGGCGTGGAGCTTCTAAATTAACTCCAATGACTCGTTTGCGGCCGACTGAAGTATTCTTAAGACAAGAGTTTGTTAACTATATTGTTTTAGGTACAGTAACGAAGTTTATCCAGCAGAGCACTGACAGTTTGTACAAATTTTTATGATACGTAAGTAAAGAGGGAGTTTATGATGCATTTATACTGAAAATAGAAATCTATAAAGTCTAAGATTTACCTAGAAAACCAACGAGTGAAAACGAATATTATTTATCTAGTTAGTTGTAACTCGGTTAACGTATGTCTTGATATCTGTCATTCCCTAACATCTGTCAGTGATTTGAGTTTTAAATGACAAGTTCAGACACACGTTCGCAGTTTCTAGCCAACTAGATAAATCATTCAATTGATCGCTCTGTGTTTGGTCTAAGAATCTGAGAATCTGATCGTCTTAGTCCTTAAGAAAACGCTAAATTCTTAGATACCTATTTAGATTTCTTAATTCTAAAAATTCTAAAAGTTACAAAGGTTCTTAAAGAAAAGGATCTTACAAAGTTCAGAAAGAGAAACCTGAAGAATTTAAAGACTCTAGAATATGAAGAATTTTCCGTTTTTCGAGAAGCGCTATTTTTAGTCTGTTATGAGAAACTGGAAATCTGATCATACGGGGCTCGAGAGAATGAAATTCTTAGACGCTAAAATCTTGCGAAACTAAAACGCAAATCGAATTCAAAGAGACTTTAAAGAACATGTAAAATCTAAATTCTAAACGATATGTTCTAGAAGATTCACGGACTAGAATCTAAAAGAATGAATCTAATTAGAAATCCGCAATCCGGAACATCTTTTAAACACAATTCTAGCAACTAGAAAATTGTATGTAATTATAACCTGACGTTTGAATAACTAAACTGGTTATTTCCTGGTTCCGCGCTTAATTCGACTAGAAAAGTTTGTTAATTTATGTTCGAAATAGTTTTATCTACCATGCAACAGGATATAAAATTAAAAACAAAGCTAATTGGAACGTCAAAGGTTTTGTCAAACAACAAGCCGCGAGGGCGGGAACCTGAAACGTTTAATTTTCAAACAGATATGTGACGTCGTGTGCGAGGGTTAGAAAAAAAACATAGCACAAAACAAAGGTATGGCATAAATGGTCAATTTAAATTTCAAACCGACGTTGTCGACCGTAATGATAATGTATTTGTTATGTGTTCTCGACGCGTTCTATTGCGGACAATGCACAACGGCCGCTAATGGCCAATTTGGAAGAAGGTATTTCATATTAAATTATTCTGCCTTCTTTTTCTACAAATGAGATTTTTTTGAGTATTTAACAGATTTATTTTGTTGCAGGCGCGGAACAATCATAAAAATTCTAACAACAACACAGAAAGCATCACGAGGTAAGTAAATTTATGATTGTCAATAGTAGACACGTCGATAAACAGAAAATGTAGAAAACAAAGCGGCCAAAAAGTTGATTGCCGAGGTGTGTTTGATGCTTGATTTATTTATTTATTGTGCGTGAGTTGTGGTAGTTGAATTTTATTAAATTGGGACCGGGGGCTTTTGAAGAGGAGAAAAAAGCTCAAGTTTTTTTTCTTTTTGAGGGCACATTTCCCGAGAGAAATAAGACCTAAAGTTCTAAATACAAAGAACAAACAAATAATACCGTTTGACAAGCCTGATGGGAATCGAAAGAACTGATCTTTTAAAATAAGTAATATTTCAAAATGTAATATCGTAAAATTACACGTTCACTGTCCTGGAAAGGTTCGGTTTACAAGCTGGTTATTATAATATAAATTCACTAAAACACTGTAATGTACGAGAATAAACAGCCCGAGGAATATACAGTTTATTCCCGTCGCTTTTAGTGGAACTAAAACTGCTATAGTTCTTTTATAGAACTGGAGTTATTAAACGTAAAAACAATTAAAAGCACTTTATACCGACATACACACTTAATCCTTTGAACATGAAAATGATTAATTTACTTTTTTCGCATCAAAATGAGGCCATTTCGACCTACAGCTATAAATCATCAAATCAGCGTCACTTTATTCTATTTTATTCAAAAACGTGCTTTCACATCTTTGCCACAATAGAATTGTTTTTCGCAATCCTGCAACACCTTGTCACAGCTTTATTTATCATTAGTTTGACTACGGCCTTCGGCATTATAATCCCGTATTTAATCGCTCCCGTTTTAGGACTCGTTGTTAATCCATCCGATTACGATCTCTGTTGCTCTTCGCTTCTGTGATGCGTGCTGAAAGCAAATCAAGCCAAAACTGGAAGTGTCGACGGGGGTGACTGTTTGTGGGGGGCCGTTGCCATTACGGAAACTCTGTAAAACAACCACTTTACATCCATCGGATACTCGGCACAGACACGAACATGAATATTTCAGTGTAATAGCTCTCACTTCGAATGGCATTTTTCTCCTTTTGTAAATATTGATTCTCAAATAGTACTCGCCGAGGCATGTCTCCACTCTAATCCCTGCTCTGTCCGCTTCGAGTGCCTGTTTTCTTTTTTGTAGTTCCTGCCACACAGGCGAAGAACTGTTGATAAATCCGACCAACAGCAATTGTTACGTGATTATCTCTCCACTTTGATCTGTTGTTGATCTAATTTTAAGTTTTTGCAGCATTTTAAAAATGCATGTGCAGCTAGTTTTATACCTATAATTCAATTAAGTAAAGTAAATAAAACAAAAAAATTCTTAACACAACAATTTCGTTATTTTTTAACGGAATAAGCGCCCTGATCTATTTCAAAAATGACATTGTGACATTTTTCGTTACAAAGCGAATTGTGAAATTAAAAACAAACTAACAATTGATTTTCAACAACGTTTGCATCGGAGTAATTTCAATTATTCGCGTGGAAATTGGAAAAAAACGAAAAAAAGCACAAGCCAACACAACAGTTATTTTGCGACATATTTGTTACATTGTCACAAAATACTAAATACGTCGGAATTATTAAAATTAAATTTTAAATGATATTGCATGCAGACGTTTCGCGAATTAATTAAATGTCATTCTTAAATTTACTTTGTAAAGTAGATACTCGAGAGATACCTACATTAAAACCTTGTCTAAATCATTAAAAATTCACTTTGTTGCTAAAATGGGTGATGCGGTTGTGGCAGCCAATTTAAATAACAGGGTAAATAGGAGGTTCGTGTTGACACAGGTGATTATACATTGCGAATAAATAGACAGTGTTTTTCTTGTGATAAAACTGGGAATTTTTAGTGAAAATAGCTCTTAAAAAATATTCTGAAGTATTATGTTAATTCCACTGCATTTAACGAACATCAAAGTTAAAAATTTGACAAATAATGTTGTCTTCATATTTTAAACGTTTCTAATTAATTCATGAAAATACATCCAATAAAGAGAGAGAATTAACCCTTTAACTGTTGTAAACGTATATGTAAGTACGTTTTGCCATTTTTCTCAGAAAATGCAAATGATAAGAATTTGAAATTTTGGAGTCAAAAGTAAGCGGATAAGACGTCTCGAATAAATAGATTTACATTTAAGGCGAGTGCCAAGACTCGTCGCTGGTCAGAATTCGAGCTGAGCTGTCACATCGGGAAGGTTGTCAAGCGGTATCTCTGTTTACAACACCCCTTACTGTGCTATCGTAAAGTGATTGTAAAATAATAAATGCTTATTTTGTCTCTGTCTGGTAGAAATACTTTTTCATGGGTAAAATAATATGAATAAAAAACTTTTATTTTAAAATTGTAAGTACATCAGTACGTTGTTCAAAAAATAATTAGTCAAATAATAAATAGATTAAAGTATTATTTAATATTAGAATGCCAAACAGAAATTTTCTAAAAAAAAACTAAACTTATCTGTTTTATGTTTAATTTTATTTGTTTCCAAATAGATACGTATTTGGTATGAAGGTATACTCAAAAGATACAAAATACATAGTATAATAATGTGTATAATATGTACATGTTAGTAAGTATTTATAAGAAAAGTGGTATTTATATAATAGGTAGGTACTTATTTACAATATTGACAATTAACTAATACATAGGTAATACAAACTCAATGACGGCGGATCGGAATAGACAATCTTTGTTTCCTAGAGTCAATTAATTCCAGCAACATGTGATCAAAATAAAACTTAATCAATTTTGGTTCCATTTTTTTTCCAAAAAGTTGTGTCTTCATAAATATATTCATATTTCATATCACTTTCTTGTCCAAACCAAACACCCAGAATACACATTTTTTTTCGTATTATTCTTAACTGCCCTTGGATTTGGTAATACCAATTATGATTTGAATTTACAATGTATGTTCCATTTTTTTCTAGTTACCAGAAGTCAACCTCTTTATTCTCCAAAAAAAAATTATATTGTTCTCAAAGGAACAAGATTTAGTGGGTTTTTCAGTAAAAGTTGAACCGGCCGGTTATGCCGGAAGTGGCAGTCAATTTGCTTATTTTAAATAGAACACCCTATATTTTATTGCATTTTTGAATTCTATATGCAAATTAAAGATCACTTTCTATGTACTGTGCTACACCTAAATTGTATCATTTCTGAAATATCTCGATTTTTCAAAAAAAAAAATTAAATTTGCACTACCTACAAAAAAATTCCACAAACATTTTTCAGAATTTTTTATTTCTATTAGACCACCAAATTTTTTTATAAAAGATTCACATCAAATTGAATTGTCACCATTCCAAAGCATTTCAAATAATTCCAATACATAAAGTTAATGCAAAATTTCATTGTACGTTTGTGTTGTGCTTCTTTTCTAATTAACTTGGCGATTTTGAAATTGATTATAGGGTACTTATTTCGAAAAGAAAATTTCATTTCTGTTGTGCAATTTTTTAAAAAAAATCAAGATATCTCTGAAATGGTTCAATTTAAGTATAGCACTTTATACCTAAAGTCACCCTTAATTTAGATGTAGAATCTGAAAATGCAATAATATATGGGTGTTCCATTTTAAATAAGCAAGTTGACTGCTACTTCCGGTATAACCGAAAGTAACACAATATGTGAATATTGTCCTTAGATTTGTTTTATTTGCTTATTTTTGTTCCCAAAATTTCAAATTCTTATTTTTTGTAGTTGATGAGAAAAATGTCAAAACGTATATACAGGCTCCGGCAACGCTTGTGTCCACCCCTAAAATCGCCTTCAATTTTAAATAAAATTTTGAAAATTTGCAAACGCTCATAGTTGACAAAGCTCTAAAAGCTGACGCAAAAATTTGTTTTTTATCACTGATAGTGTTGGCGTCGCGACGCCCTTAAAATGTCATTTTTAGTTAATTGTGAGGGTTTGTGATATCAACCTCTAATTTAATTTTTTTTCAATATAAATGTGTTAAAAATATCTCAGTTGTTATTTTAGATTCAAGGCAAATTGTCTTCAAAATTTGAGAAAAAAATGCTGTTTTATCAAGTTAGTTTCCAATTTCATTACGTCAAACTTGGGAACTACGTTTACACCCATCTGTCAGCATCTTGTGTCACAAATGACATCTATCTTTTGCTCGCTTTAGATTGTAACAAAAGTCTTACTTGGTGAAATTGTCGCTTTGTCGATGTTAATTAACGATTTCTGTGTCCATAAAGTGCAACATGCCCGTGTTAATCAAAATTAACCTTTATAAGAGTGAGTGAAGTCACTTGTGAAATTTTGGTGTAAACGTAGTTTGCCGATGCGCTGCCATAATTTTGAAAACTAACTTGATGAAACAACGTTTTTGTCGCAAATTTTAAACACAATTTGCAATTGATTTAAAATAAAAACTCAGATATTTGTATCACAGTTATATTGAAAAAAAAATGATTTCGCGAATAATTCCGCAAAAACTCAAAAATTGCTAAAAATTATACTTCTTAGGCGTCGCGACGCCAACCAAACCATGATAAAAAACAAATTTTTGCGTCAGCTTCTAGAGCTTTGTCAACTATGAGCGTATGCAAATTTTCAAAATTGTAACTTTAAAATAAAAGACGATTTTGGGGGTGGACACAAGTGTTGCCAGACCCTGTATATGTTTATAACAGTGTTAAGGGTTAAGAGAATCATGAAAAACCTGAAAAATTGATCAAAATCCGAAGACCTGAGGAATTCAAAGATCTGAATTTAAGGGTAAAGAATAATGTTAATAATCTCAGAGATTTGAAAAATTTAGAGAATCCGAGGAGTCTTAAAAATCTTAAGGAATATA
Source organism: Gnatocerus cornutus (assembly GCA_029298725.1). Taxonomy (NCBI): domain Eukaryota; kingdom Metazoa; phylum Arthropoda; class Insecta; order Coleoptera; family Tenebrionidae; genus Gnatocerus; species Gnatocerus cornutus. Next base: position 9,689,213 of record CM055516.1, read on the forward strand.
AAGAATCCCATAAATCTGCTAAAATCGATAAACCTGAAGAAGATTGACTAGAAATCAGAAGAATAAAAAATCTTACGAGTCCGACGTATCCCCCACGTGACTTTTTCTTCTTCGCTTTTTCTTTATTAGTCATCAAAAATGTATGTTTTATTTAAATTAATAATTTCCTTCGAAACGAACTCCATTTCTCACCATAATGAAGTTCTCCACGTAAAACTGTCGTTATATTCGGAAATACAATTTATAAATCTTTTGTTAAAACTCCCGAACGGAAATTTGGACTCTTTCGTTGTCTAAAAAAAGGCCCTCCACCGTTTTCTGGCGTTGAACGCCCTACACCCTCGTTTGTATATAATTACTTGTGTGACACTCACTTCCTGAGCTTTCGCCGGTCTCCCTTGGAGGTCGAGGTATTTCCTTCCGCCTGTTTGCCATGTACGTTACTACGGCACAAGTCCGGCCCACTAATTGGTTCCTGTTCCCCAGAACAGTGAAAATCGCTTTTCCCATCTTCCCCCTTAAAAACCTCCCGTTTAAAAGAAAGCTCGCCAGCCACTTTGTCGCTCGCCCTTATCGTCCGATACGATTTGTCCCAACTAAGCGATCGTCGGGGAACGGCATTATCGCGGTAATTCGGAGGCGGCGCGGTGTTTCCTTTGTGATCGGCAGATTTCCCAAGAGGAGGCACCGTCGGTCGCCGCCACCAGTTAAATATTGACCTGCGGGGGCCACCTGTGGCGCGGATCGGCGCCGAGTACGTAATTTTTCGGAACGCTGATCCCCGCTGACAAGGTGGCGGCGGGGACGGCGTGACAAACAGGTCGTGTGTACCCACTATTAGTCCCGTGTCAAGTATCTGGACCCGGCGTTGTTCTCCTGCTCATATTTCACTTAACCTGCGATAAATTCCTCTGCTTTATCACGTCTACGGAACGTAGCACGGTAATGATGTTATAAAATAGACACTAAATTATCCGGAGAACTTTCAGAGGATTTACAAGTTCGGACCTGCTCTTTCGAAAAATGACGAGAAGTCGTAAATCAATTGTTATGAGGTCGCAGGATGACCGTGCACTTCATTAACAGGAGAAACTGATAACTATTTTACAACTTGTGTCCTGTAATTTACACTTAACGGCCTGAATAATGAACCGACGTCACTCTCTATTAGTTATTATTAGTTTGATTGACGTGTTACACTTGCTCCTTATTTTCGTGTGCTTCTAGTTTAAATTAACCATAGCGCTCGTTTGAGCCAAGTATCGATCACTTAAGAAAAACTTTACAATCTACAAATAACACACAAGAAAAACAGTCCGCGGTAGCATAATTTGAAGAAGAAGAAGAAAGACTTCTATGTAAAAAGAATCTAAACAATTTCCTTAAAATTAAAAAGAGACCAAATAGTCCGGAAAGACTACTGCCTACAAAAAAAAAATTAAACCATCTAAAAGACAGTTCAAGTGTACCCAAAAATTAAAGAGAATTAAAAGAATAAAGCGCCAAATTTAAAATGATTTACTGAATATTTTTTTTGTTGTACCCATAATTATGTGATAATTGTTAACAATTTATTAGGTAACTTTCAAAATATAACTTTGTATCAATTTTCATAAAAAAAATATCTTAATTTACCTTATTTCGAAAAATATTTTTATAGAATAAAAAAAATCTAAAACGGCCAGAATGGACAATAAATCGTCATTTAGCATCAAAACAAGCGGATTTCTCTACGAATTTTGCAGATTTCGTGAAGATTTCTGCTGTTTACTCTCGATTTAGCCGAAAAAAACAACAAAAGTTTTGTCATTATTGTCCGAAAGAAATGTCAAAAATAAGTGTAATAAAAGTGTTTTATTTTTTAATTACATACGTTTTTTTGTATTTTTTTTATTGTTACTGTGATCTATGACAAATAATCTGAGTCAGGATCATCGATCATAATTTAGACTAGTTTAAAATTCTCAGTCTCAATTAAGAAGAAATTTGGATCAATTTTAACTAAATTTATGGAGTCAACTTTGATGTGTACAAAGGTTACTTAAGTTACTATGTACTAAGTTTATGAACTCATTTATATCAAAATAATCTAAAGGGAACGAATTAAAGAAAATACATATTAATTCTTACACAAAGAACTTAGTAGAATAACAGGCAAAAGAGAATGTGCCAAAGGTGGTCAGCCCACTACAAATCTTTTGCTTTTGCAGTGGCAGTTCGGTACAACCTCGCGTCTGATATTACCCCAACTCACCATACATATTTTCTTTTTATTTAAAACTAAGATTACCAGATTATTAGGTGAATAAAAACGGCAGAAATTTATATCTAATTCCGGAAATTTTACCATAAAATCTTTATTTTTCAAAAACGCTTTCACCGATTTTCTTAATATACAGACTGATTTACCTAACATGACGACCCTGACGACTACCAAATGCAGCCAATAATACAATTTTCATGAAAAACTTGATACATTTTGTTTCAACTTTATTTGGCATAATATTTGCACACTCTTGGTCAAAAACTGGAAATAGAATAAAGGAAATAGAAAACGGATGACCACAAATTCTAAAAACGAAATTATGGTTATTAAAGCTGTGGATAATAAAAATCATATTATCTGACATTTTCAAGAGATGTCCAAGGTGTAAAAAAAGATAAGTTTATGGATCCAGTGACATATGAAAAACGTATTACTGGTTGTATTTTCCGTTCGTTAGAGACGTAAAGTTACGTGAATTGCACACACTATCTTGAGATGTTTTTAGATGCTTTTGCACTCAAATTAGCAGTATTTTCAAATCTCAAAAACTAGACGTCCTAAAAAAAATTCAAGGTCACCATCGTGTTCTCCAATCAAAATTACTATCGCGGAATCAAAATTTCGAACATCACCTTTTGACATGGCAATGTAAAGCAAGCTTTATTGTCATTGTGACTGACATTTAAAGTAAATTTCTGACACTTGCTGTGCCGTTTATAGATTTTAAGGTTATAAAAACAAAGGACAGTTTACAATTTTTAAACATCAATCAATTTGATGTTCGAAATTTTGATTCCGCGATAGTACATAGAGTACACAAATTTTTATCAAGACGACATGTTTTAACTTTTATATTGTCGGCCGGTGTTATCAATCATTATGCCTACTTTGAAAGCCTATTTTACACAGCTCAATATAAAAAAAATGTGCTCCAATTGTTGTACCACTTTATTTTGGTCGCCACTGTATCTTACAATTGATTAAAAAGCTTTGTAAGTTGCTTTGTAGATCCATCTATGTATTAATCAAAATTGACATGGATCTATTACAGGTATAAGTAACTTATCTCTTTCAAATCCTGGTGATTTATAAAATAGGTCTTTTGATAGAAACGGTAAACTCACTGCCGAAAAAATGACGTATAAGTATACTGTATGTTTCCGGATTAAGTTCACAAGAAGAAAAAAAACTTTATTTTCCATTTTACAAAAAAAGTGGCAACAGAATAATATTTTTTACTTAATCCAAAATGGGATAAATCTGTAATTAAAATTTTAATTTTATTAGTTTGTACTAATTTAAAACTAATTTTTTCATATTTTTATTTAGTTTGTAACCGAAAACAATGTATTCATAATGGCAGACTGTGGATTTAAAATGCCAAATAGTGCATAGTTAGATATAATTTAATAGTTAGAATTTTATAATCAAAAATTTTAACATTGCAACAACGAATCTACATAAAATAATGTTATGGTGCAGGGAGTAAAAGTTATCGTAACATAAGATAAGAGTTAATGTTTCATTTAATGGTATCAAGAAATTGGTCAAACATTTTTTGAAAACTGGTTCCGTATCCAATTTAACGAAAAAGAAGATAGTCCATAATGAAGATGATGAAAAATATTATTTCTTTATTTTTTTGTAAAATGGAAAATAAAGTTGTTTTTTTTCTCTTTGTGAACTCAATCCGATGACATAATGTATAATTTAAAGAAACCAAAAAATGAAAAATGAAAAATATGCCGAGCTGTATATGGCGGCTATTCATTTAATATGAACTGACATGAATAATATAATGACTTCACAACTAAGTCAGCCGCATTAAATGTAATTAAATAATTAGTCTCATCTTCATGGTTTTTAATACATTTTCGGCAGAATTCTGCCGTAAATAGGAGGAAATAAAATTAAAGGCAAAGCACCGGTATAATTCCATGAATTATAAATACAGGGAGAAATACTTTGAAAACCCGACTGGGACTATTTATTAAAGTTTCACGCTTCAGACAATTACTTTTCTTATTAGTATTACAAATAAATGATGAGAGTATTGAATATCACAAAATTACATCAAGCTGAAAATTTTCTAATCGACGTGATAAATTCCGCACTTGTTGGCCTCTAGATGAATAGGTAAGCCGTCTGATATAAAGGAAAGTGTTTTGGACTTTGAAATATCACCGGTGCGAGATGGTAAATTTACCATTTCCCGGTGGAACCGAACAACCGAAGCGCGACAGAGACAGCATGATTAATGCCCCAATCCCTCCGACAAAGACAGATAGTAGCAGACACCGGCGAAGGTACATCATATTTTCAACAGCATCATTCTGCATCTTATTGTTTTCTTAATAATGCACATGGTGCAACTATAAATTTCGTTTTTCGTGTTAGTTGACACTTTAACTGGTTTCAGAATGAAGACAAGTGAAGCGACCGACCCTCCCGACTCCGGGGGACATGGCTCGGACCCCAACGACAGCTTCCGGGGACGATATAACTTCAGGATTGGAATTTATGGATGGAGGAAACGGTGTCTTTATGTCCTCATCTTGGTGCTCCTAGTGATGGTGATTGTCAACTTAGCGCTAACACTGTGGGTGCTAAAAGTTATGGAATTCTCTTCGGTGAGGAAAAACACTTTCATTAAAAGTAATAATTAAAGAAGTGAGGACAGAAAACGCGATTAAAATGAAATCAAGATTTTTACTCAAAAATATCCATAGACTTTTTTTACCTCGTCGCCCATTATCATATTTAAGATTTCTCTCGTTTGAATAAATTTATTCTCGTTAACACGACATTAATTAAAAACATATACAATAACCTGAAGCATATTTATCTCTTTTATAAAATCATCTTTTTGTTGGGATGGGAAGCCAACAAGCAACGAATAACATTATACCCCGTATCAAAGAGAATCTGAAACAACTGTTGCATCTCAATTAAAGAAGTTTTAATTACGAAAATTTAAAAAGCCTCGACTCTGTTTTATATTTAACATCTTTATCTCAAGACCTCAGGACATAATTACTGACTGAAATTTTACTGTATATTTTACAAGAAGCCATTATCGTAATCATTTTATTTTCAACCACAGAAAAATTATCCTTGGAAATGAATTGCTGAAATGAAACGAAGAAAAGTAAATTGGACACCTTCAGCCCGGCCGGTGTCCAATTAACACGCGCCTAAAGCCATGTTAAATTTAGTTAGAATGATATAAAAGAAGAGCACCGTAGTTTAATTCCCAATTCCCAATTATTAATAATAACGCGTTTTCAGGAAGGTATGGGTCAGCTAAAAATCGTGAGCGGTGGGCTCCGCCTAGAAGGCAAAGCTTTCGTACTCAACACTTTAATAGCAAGTAGCATAAAGTCCAGAACGGGTCAACCGATAGTAGTCGAGTCCAGTAGAAACCTAACTTTATCGTCTAGGAGTAAAAACGGCCACCTATACAACATGATATTCCTAGGTGAGTACCTCTGGTACCCTCCTGTTGTACTCCAACGAATGTCTTTAGGAAACGACCGTTTCGAGTGCCTAACCAACAACTTTAAAGTGATGGACGACCGAGGAATAGTCTTATTCTCAGCAGATGGCCGAGAAGTAGTCGTGGGTGCCGAATATCTCAGGGTGACAGGGGAAGGAGGCGCGTCTTTCAGCGGTTCCGTGCAGACTACTTTGGTGCGGGCCGAGCCAGGCAACGACTTGCGGTTGGTTAACTTTTATTAAGGCTTGAAACCTCCTCGGTTAACTTTTATGATATCCTCCACGCTATAACTAATAATTAAGACGCCATCTGCTCACTCAAACTCCTGTGCATATTAATTTGGCTTTCTTATAAATTTTACGGCTCGCGCCAGGCTGTTACAAGCGGAGGACGTGTAGAACAACAAACGCTTCCATTTTTGTTTAATCAGCGGTCAAGACGCAACTTGATAAGCAGTAAATACGTCGTTATTATTTACGCACTTCTTTTCCAGACTGGAATCTCCGACGCGATCCTTAGAAATTCACGGTCCGCAAGGTATCCACCTCGAATCTCGCGGTGGGAAAATGAAGGTAATTTCCCTTAACGACATTACCTTCAAATCAGAAGTGGGGTCCGTACGACTGGAAGCAAGTTCGGTGGTAATGCCGCTCCTGCCTACAGCGATCCCTACTTCTAAACCATCCTCCAATAAAAACGAAATTTTCCAATTATGTGTATGCAACAATGGAAGATTGTTTCTTGTACCATCGCATTTACACTGTGCTGCCGAAGAAGACGATAGAATCTGTCGGTAATCAAGCTGTGAAATACAATGTATCCATGTAAATAATTCCTGTAAAAATCGCAAATATCGCCAAATGTTGATATTGTAAATATTTTGTATATGAAATAAGTTACTTTATAGAGGGATTCGATTGTTTAAGTTTTATATTTATTTATAAATAGATTAAGCCTAATGTAAACATGTTTAGAAAATAATAAATTACTTCTGTTTGTAGCACCGATTACCAACTGTCACAGGACTCACCTTTGGCCCCAAGATAAAAATCCCATTGAATACTTTAGCTACGTAAATATAACTATTTTTACATGTCTGTAATTGCATTAGTGTTTAATAATTATCATACAATACACGCTGGCAAGTGAGTAGATAACAAACTCAATTCGACAGTTTGTTTGCTACACTCAGCCTAGAATGTCGTCGACACGATACTTTAATTTCCTCAAACTCTCAGTGAGAAGTTTCAGTTCAGAAAACATAATCCGCTCCAAAGGTACCCAACTCCAAATCCCTAAAATTCCTCTACACGAATACCTGTGGAAAAATCTGGATAAATGGTCCGATAACACGGCAACGGTGAGAGTCTTCTTTTTACCACAATAAGGTCAAGTTGTTTTCAGGTTTGTTTTGAAACGCAACGCAGTTACACCTATGGGCAAGTGTATAAAAAAAGTTTATCTATAACTCGTTTTCTTAAAGACTCTCTCAAGTGTAATAAACAAGATACGGTAGCGATAATTTTACCAAATATCCCCGAATACGCGATAGTTGTTCTAGGAGCGGTGCAAGCAGGTTTGCGAGTTACTACTTGTAATCCCAATTACACGCCAAGTAAGTCTGGGTTGTTTCGTTTTATCAAAATAAACGTTCATTGTAGACGAGATCAAAAATCAACTACAGGATTCGCAATCTCGGCTAGTTTTCACCACAAACGAACTGCTACCGGTGGTTCGGCAAGCCACTGATATTCCCATTGTGGAAATTAGCAACAATGTGAGTCCTCTAGAAAGACTTCGTATTTCAAATCAAACCATTTTAGAGGAGTGTGACAAATGGGGCTATTAGCTTCACGGAAATATCTTCAGGGGAAATTACCGATCCTGTTAGAGATATTGATATAGATGAAGTCGCTTTCTTCCCCTATTCCAGCGGCACTACCGGTCTTCCTAAAGGGGTGCAGCTCAGCCACTTCAACATTGTGTCAAACTTGGCGCAGATTACCGCGCCAGAGTTCGGTCTAATAAATGCGTCTGAAGGAAAAGGTACAAAAAAGAACAATCAAAACGCAGATTCATTGCATTTATAAATGATAACGATCTTACATAACAATATAATAAAATAATTAATTTATTGTCATTTAGACCAGGACGTAGTCCCAGGGATTCTGCCCTTCTTCCACATTTACGGTTTCGTGGTAATAATGCTACAGGCCCTCCTTACAGGAGCTAAAGTCATAACACTCCCAAAGTTCTCCTCCAACAACTTTGTCACGCTCTTGAAAGACCAGCGACTCGATGTCTTGTACGGAGTGCCTTTAATGGGTAGCATTTTCTTCTAGTATTTCAACAAGTTTACTCACAATCGGTTTTAGTAATAATGGCAAACAACAACCCTCTAATTAAGAAAGAAGATCTAATTAAAATCAGGTGTATAATGTCTGGAGCGGCACCTCTCGGGGCTTCAGACGTGGAACGCTTCCGTGAAAAAACAGACAATAAAACCACGATAATACAAGGGTACGGAATGACTGAAACTTCTCCCGTTACAGTCATGCAGACACAAAAACTAGACAACGGGATCAAAATTGGTGGTAGCGGTTTCATCCTCCCAAACACAGAAGCTAGAATCATCACTCTAGACGAACCAACTCGAAACTTACCCCCTCATCAATCAGGAGAACTCATAATCAAAGGACCCCAAGTCATGAAAGGCTATTTTAAAAATCCCCAGGCTAATAAAGAGATTTTTTTACCAGACGGCTGGCTCAGAACTGGAGACATTGCGTATTATGATGAAAATGAACACTTTTACATTATCGATCGGTGCAAAGAGTTGATTAAGGTGAAGGGATTTCAAGTACCACCCGCTGAACTCGAAGAAGTTATTAGGTGTCATCCTGACGTGGATGATGTGGGGGTTGTGGGAATCCCGCATCCGCAATTAGGGGAAGCACCTAAAGCGTTCGTTGTGGCTAAAGCTGGTCATACCATTAAACCAACAGAAGTAGAAGAGTATGTAGCTGGGAAAGTTGCGAAACATAAACATTTGACTGGGGGAGTGGCGGTGGTAAATGCCATTCCGAAAAGTGCGTCGGGAAAGATTTTACGACGGGAGCTGAAGAAACTCTAAGGAGAATAAAGCAATTTAATATCTTAAGGGTTTTGGCACTCTGTATTGAAAAAACGGAATAAAAAAAAAGATTTAATTTGGTTTCAAATTTTGCGCGCCTCGATTGCGCTTCCCAGATGGCGCAGCCGTCAGCTGTTTACGTGAATCCTAACCTAACTTTCAAACTTATGTGATCAAAACAGCTTGGATTTTGTTGAACCTGTGAGCCCCCTCGTTGCAAAATGCCGCCGATGAAACTGCAAAATAATGGCGGTGGAGGCGACGTCAGTGACGGGAACGTGTCCGGAGGCGAATCCGACCACTCTAATACAAGCCGCGAAAATGATGTTGGACGTGACTCCAGTGAAGATGAAGCTGATTCCGACGATAGTTCAGAAATGGACGAAGGAGAATGTGAAAATCGGCGAAACGAGCTGTTGCAACATGTCCAAGACTTGGAAAACCAGTTCAGTCACCTTCGAGAGCAACTTTATAAAGAGCGAATGGCACAGGTGAGCTGGGCATTGGAGGGAGTTGGTTTCTTTAATTTGGAGTCTCAGGTGGAGCACCAACTTGCTGAGGTCAAAGCAGGACGTTCTCTGGATTATTTAGGACCTCTCCAAGAACTTCAGGAGAATATGAGGATACGGACGGAAGTTGCGGGGATTTTGCGGAAATTTCGTTTGAATAACATCAATAATCAATTTGAAGCTGAAGAACAAGCGTCGGCGCAAAATTTGGAAAGTGAGAAAAAACTTGCATATGATTACTATTACAGTGAGTTAATGGACACCATAAGAAAGTTAGAGGAAGATAGACACAATAGTGAAATAACGTGGGGTGAAGGGGGCGAATGGGGGTCGCGTTCGAGGTCACGGTCTCGCCGCAAAGCCGTTACAGTGTCAGGGCCTTATATTGTTTATATGCTTAAACCTCAGGATATTATGGAAGACTGGACAACAATCAGGAAGGCACTCAAAAGGAGCCAATAGTTGAGTATAAATCTTTCTATTGATTAAAATTCGAATAAACAGAAGAAAATTTAATTAACTGTCACCTTACAATTAGGAAATCTTTGCAATCCCCGCAATAAATATACAGTTTGAGGTAAATTATTTACAATCTCAAAAGAGGCATTATTTCATAAGTGCATGTACGACGGCCTTAGCGTTCAACGCTTTAAGATCTGTATACGTTTGCCCTGTACCCACAAAAACGATCGGTTGGCCAGTTATGTAAGTCATGGATATGGCAGCTCCAACCTAAAAAATAGTTTTTTACAATGTATAAACCACAAACGATGATTATGTCAATTAAATAAAAAGAAGTAATATTTTCAAATTGCGACGTTAAAATTACCTTATCGTCAATGGTGTCAAACTTGGTCAAGACGATACCATCAATCATATGTGGATTATTACTGGAAGAGTAATCAGCCAACGCCTGATTAAACTTGACGAGCTGATCCACCGCCTCATTGCCAACTAAAGCCTCTCCTACAAAAAGCACAAGATCTGGTTCATTCACCTTTATCAGCTTAGTCAAAGCTCTCATCAAAGGTTCATTATCTTGCATTCTTCCAGCGGTATCAATCAACACCACATCAAACCTTGAATCTGAGGCGAATTTAATAGCTTCCATGGCTATCCCAGCGGCGTCTTTCCCATACCCTTTTTCATATAATTGTACCATTTGGTGCCCCCCATGACGTTCTGCTGGGTGTAAAGCATTCAAGTGTCTCATGTGGGTCCTGAGTTGCTCAACGGCACCAGCGCGGAAAGTGTCGCAAGCGGCGATCAACACTCTCATGTTGTTTTCAATCAACCAAAAGCAGATTTTTGCTAGATTAGTGGATTTCCCCACACCATTCACTCCACAAAAAGTCATAACATAAGGACGCCCAGCTCTTTGGGCTTCCATACAATCTCTCAAAATGTCGACACGACGTTTGGGGCTTAAAATTTGTACCAAGGACTCCGTTAACGTTGTCTTTACTGTTGAGGCAATACTTTCAAAGGTGCCCAAAACTCGTCCTTCTAGTTTCTTAGCTACAGAATCACAAAGTTTTATGGCAATGTCGGCAGCGACGTTCTTGGCAATTAAGTGGTCTTTCATTTTCTCCAACGCCGGTTGCATGTCGGTGATTGAGATGTTTTTAGAACCCACCAAGCCTTTAAAGATGGAGAACATGCCGCCTTTTGTAGCTTTCTGGTTGGTGGTGTTGACTTGAGGATCTTCGTCTTCTTCAAATTCTTCTTCAGATGAAGACTCAACTTCTAGATCTTTGATCACACCTTTCATCTGCCCTACAATCTACAAAAAGAGTTTTACTGAAACTAAATGAGGAGATTTACCTCAGTATCAGGTGTGAAGTGACTTTTGATATCCTCAGGTTTGTCAGTCGTGCGCTCCAGATTTTCCAGATCTTTATTGGAGCCCCCAAGGTCCCAAATTCGCGGTTTTTTCCCAGCTTTTTCACTGGCACTTTTTGGACTTTTCCTAAAAAACACAGTCAGTGGATATCGTTAAAAAAAACGTCTTTACTTAGTGTCGTTTTTCTTTTTACTCATCTTCTGAGCGAATTTCGCTCTGTTGGCCAAAATTACGTCCTCTTCAACATGATTAGCTTGTGGCGACGGAGGAGTTTTTACGGAGTTTTCGTCGCTGAAATTCACCTCTTTTTTCTTACTCGGTTTCTTCTCTTCCCCCTTACGTTCAATCATCGACGCTACCGTTTTTTTCGACTTACTTGACTGTTCATAGGAACGCATATTTTTAGGGGCTTTGGCTTGCGCTTTCGCCCATTGCTCCGCCGTTTGTAACGTCGCGTTAAAACTATCCACAAAATCAAACTCTTGAAAGTATCTACTGTCTGATAGATCATTTTTATATTTATCGCGAAACTCTAAATGAATATCGTTTAAAAATTTATCCACGTAAGAAAGCTGCAGGATTTTCTGATACGCCACCACAAAAACTAAATCGAATTCGTTATCCAATTTATATTGCAGGGTAAGGCCCTCGTGGTCAAAACTGTGGACCCCAGACCTTTCCTGCAAAGACCATGAAACCATATGCTCGGGAAAATTAGCAGACTTACCTGTAGTATCACATTACGAATTAAAGCATTCACGGATGATGTAAACACCTGATTCGTGCTTTGGAAGCACCATAAAACTATGCCCCCCTTGCTAAAAATGGTAAATAAATCCAACATGATTTTAAAAAGTCTGTGAACACGTCAGGTTGGAAATGTCAAAGTTCTGTCACGACAGGCAGTGACTTTACCGACGTCATTGTGAAACTGTTTTGTTTACGTTTACTGATAATGATAATCTGGCTGATTGTTAACATTACTTTTTTTTGAGATTACCGGAAGGTTTTGTAAGTCGGCACAATAATGAGATTATGTCAAATTTACGTTATATCAGCTGAATCGGTTAGTAAAGTTTCAAACCAAAAGTTTAGCCCTCTTGGGAGAGAAGGCGTGAACTTACAACTTTGTCATTATTCCGCCAGGTGGCTATTACTAAACAAAGTGTCAAAGTGACAAGTATTTTGGTAATCGATGAATATTCAAATTGAGGTGTTCCTGTGAGGACAACAGAAATGGTTTAATAAACTTGATAATCATGCATTCAAAAGAACTGGTTTGTACTGATTTTAGACCGGTAATGATCTAATTAAAATGTTCAAGGTAACATAACCTAACGTCTCATAACTTTGTATTAAGATTTTTACTCTTGTAGCTGCTCTGGATTTGTTTTCTTTCGCTCGTTGGTCATATTGCCACCTCCGTTTCAAAATGTCCAAATTCCCATGTCTCTCTCACTCAAAAAATCGACGGCGAAGGCTTCCACAGAGACATCAACTGGCTCCTAGAGCACAATGCTACTTCTGACTGCGCCCTAGTCATAAAATTGAATGTCAGACAAGAAATGTTCATAAATCCTGATCAGATCGCTGATTTAAATCGACTGGGTCATTTATCAGTCCTAATTGAAGGTGATGTTGATGTAGAAGTGCCATCTCACTTGGCCTCTATGCATTCAATTTATGTATTTGTACCGCCTGGTGAAAATAAAGTGTCTTTTACGATACCTTTTCATTTGAGGTATCAAAGGGCACAAATATCTGGCGGAGTTGGGAAAGTTTTGTTGAATAAACCGAGTATTTTGAATGGTTGCCCCCAAAAATGTGGAAATAAGGTAAAAGCCCCTTGTGATGTTAGTAATAGGAGTGTATGTGAATGGCACAATGTAACGTATCAGGCGTTGTTTGAAGAGGTCGAGTTATTTGTGCCGGTAGGTGATTTGGATGACTATCCTCTAGTGTCTGTAATCACTCTATTATTAGGCTGTGCTGGTTGTATTTATACTTTGTCAGTGTTGTCAACAACACCTTTATAACAACTTGTGATTTTTTTGTATTTTCAGTACTAGTCTAATGAATAAAAGGTACAATGAAAAAAATGAAGGGTACAGTTACTTCCTTTATTGGCCATGTCCGAATTACAATGTGTACTTAAGATAGCTAAAGCACAGTAAAAATAGCGTAGCAAATACCTGACAAACTTTCAAAACATACAACTAAAATAAAATATCAATCTCCACCAATTTGATTATGTAGGAATGTCTTATTGCACATGCACAATTTGTTAAGTGAATTAGTTGATTAACACATTTGCCTGAATATTCATGCATGCTACTTTTACTCTGAAGCAAAAGTGTTAATAACGTCGCGAAGCTGCATTCACACTGGTCTGTTTCGCTTCGATTCACTCTGAAAAAGAAACACAACAATACAGCCTCTGTCGTCTTATCACAGAAAAGTTAGAATTTCACACTTACCGAGCTTGGTACTACTGAATCACCGAGCAACTTTGACAAAGATGTGATCGATCTGCTTAGAGATTTCACCAGTCCTAAAGGCCGTGACCGTTGAGAGTGAAACTAGACCCACATTCATAGCAAAATATAACTCAAAAGTGCATAAAAGTAATCTATGAAATGAAGTGAGGTGAAACAGTGCGGTACTGAGACAACGACACCACAAACAGAAAGGACAAGAACGGAACCATGCGATACCCACTGCACGAGGAGGCGAGTCCTGTCATGTGCGCAAAATTTTTACACAATCCTGAAATTGTTTCTTGTACAGTTACAATGTTTGATGCCGTTGTAACTGCAATGGGATTACTCACCTCATTTCTTACACTCCCGCTCATCGGAATATACACAAAGAAAAAACAAAAATATAACAAAGAGATACGTAAAGAAACGAAAGCAAATACAACAGCAAAAGCAACAGTATATTAGTGCAAAATTAGTAGCTTTATCAACTCCTCTGGAAAATTAATAGAATTAAAAAAATATAACTTAAATTAATGCCATGCGTTAGTCGGCAGGGTGTTCAAATAAAGAAAATTTTGTCGATAAACATTAATTTATTATAAACAATGTTAACAACACTAAAATTTAAATAACACAGTTTAGTTTTCATTTTATACACTATACTATTTGCAAAATGATACAAAAATTCCAAATTAAGTAGTTTCTTTTTTTGTTACATAAAAGATTGACCTACAAACGTAATAATTGACAAATGTATGGAAGATCGAAAATGGCGGTATCGCCTTTATTAAATTAATCAAGAGGAAGACAAAAAAGGACCTTTATCAAAAAAATGCGTTGATGCTTACGTATGATCGTAATAAGATGCACATGTCCTTGAAAGCATATAAAAATGTATAAATCGACAACCCAAGGTGCATTATACCTGAGGAAGCATGTGAACATGATTAAGACCACCCACTTTTATCACTTTCTCTTAAAAAACTAAAGAATATAACAAAATGATAATACTATCAATAAAATTAAATACTTTTTTAGTATCTACAATGTAAGTTTGCATTACATTTTAAGCTTGTTTTTGCCTACATACTGCTTCATGCAATAGCGATAATTTACTTAAGACAGAGCAGGTGATGTTCTAGATTTCGGTGGAATGTTTTTAAAAAAGTAGACAACGCTTAAAATGTAAAATCAGATCTTTAAGAGCTAGGCGGCTTGTTGACAGGCGAGTTTATACCCAAGGCGTTAAACAGTTTCGTTTTCAATCCGCCTTTTTCCATGTCGGGAGTCCTTGCAGTGTTCGGCTGCCAAAAACAATAACAAGTCAGAGCTATAAGGTGACAAAAACAATAGCTAGGCTACGTTCTACACGATTCGACTCGTGCCCAAATAATTTTGAACCAAAATGCCAATTAAAGTAAATTCTCCGCCTAACAATAACTGAAAAAACAGATGGAGTTGATAAATGCTTGAACGGTGTCGTCCGCTTTCCATACAGATACAAAAAATGAGGCCCAAGTCTCAAGCGATATACACGACTTACCTTAAGCGAATTAAGCAAACGTTTTAAGAAGCGAATTAAATGATTGAACTAAAGTTAACGTACCTCTTCGCCATCATAAGACATGTCGAGGGATTCTCGAGAGCCACGTCGTGACGTTTTGTCCTTTACACTTCCACTTTTACGTCGGTCCATGTCACCCAAAATGTTGGCCATTTTTGAATGTTTGACGATATCCAATGCCTGCTAAAACATCTTTTTATAAATATTGTGGCTTTGACCGAAGACAAGTTAGAACAAGCTAGCATAAGCTAAATGAATGACTTACTTGTTGCACATGCTGCAGCACAAAGTAAAACAGAATGAATTTCGTTTTTATACTAAATTAATTAAAAAATTATCGCACCTCTTTCCTACTGCGCAAAGCGCAATCCTCCAGAGTTTCCGCCGCTTCGTATTTCCCCTGTCTGCGATACAGAGCCCCCAAGTTCTTCAATGTCGTTGTCACAGTAGGAGAGTCAACTTTCGCTGCTTTATGCCAGCCCCCATATTCCCCATACGGCGCATTTTCTCGATTTTTGGCTTTGTTCTCTTCGCGCTCCTCTGCCACTTGCCAGATCGGTTTGTTATCACCTGATGACAAACAGAGGGTTCACGAGGAACAAATAAAACACTTGTGAAGCATAATAACTATATTGATTAAAAATACTCTGTACATGTAACTTAAGTTCGTAACATGCAGTGCGAACTGTCGGACGGTAACTCCCGTTTATCGACTACTTCAACTCAAAGGAATGCAAGAATACTGTGCGTATTAAACTGTTAATGAACCAAAAAGTCAACTGTGCTCACCGTCAATTGTCCCAAATTCACGCTCGTGTGCTCTATTCAAAATCTGCTTATACAGAACTTCTGCTTCTTTGTATTTGCCTTGCTTCAAATAACAAGAAGCCAAGTTGTTCATGGTTTTGCTGACATTGGGATCGTCTGGTCCAAGTCGTTTTTCGTAAATTTCCAACGCTCTTTGATAATACTTTTCAACCTCTTCATATTTGCCCTAAAACCAACATTGCTACCTGTTCACTGTAACTAAAAGAATAATGACCTGATTCTGACAGAGCAACGCAAGGTTGTTCAACTGTTTAGCCACATCTGGATGGTCCCTGCCAAGCACTTTTTCTCTAATATCCAGAGCTCGCTTGCACAGAGGTTCCGCTTCCTTGTACTTCCCTCTTTTACCATACAATACTGCGAGATTATTCAAAGTAGCGGCTACAGCAGGATGATTTTCGCCTAATGTTTTCTCACGAATAGCTAAAGCGTCGTTTAATAAATTAGCAGCCTCTTTATATTTATTCTGATCCCGATAAACCAAGGCAAGAATATTCAACATTGTCGCTACATCAGGATGGTCATGACCGCTAGTTTTTTCTAAGTCTTCTAAAGCCTGTTTGCACAACGGAACAGCGACTTCATACCGTCCTTGAGACGCGTATTGAATCACAAGATTGTGTAAAGTACGCAATCGGGCAGGAATTTCATATCCTGCATTCACCTGTTGGGAAAGTTGCAATTGATTCGGCGGTGTCGGTGACATATCTTTAAAACAAACACGTTAAGATAATCAAACAAAAAATGACGACCAACGTACTGTTTCTATCTTCGTTATCATCATCGGGGAAAAGATCAACGACAGGATCTGGTTTTTCGTTTCTTGGATGTTCACTAGTGTTATCGTCGTTTACGTCTTGGTCATATTTGCTCACTGAACTCATAAATTCAAGATGTCGCTTTTCTTCTTCCAATTGGGCTACTGTTTGCTCACTAGCTTGCAGTCTTTGTTGAGTGGAGGCTAATTCGTCTCGGAGCCAAGCGTTTTCCTGGCAGAGACGTCTAACTTGTGTTCGGAGTTTCTGTTTTTCAGCTTCTATCATTTGCAAGTGGTTGGCTAGGGCCATAATGACCTAAAATGGACGCACTAATTTAGAATAAACTTTTCTATGGCGGAACATTATAGCTCTTAAGCCTCTTAATACTTGAGTACACATCATTATCGTTCTTAATAAAGCGCCACAGGTTCACATTGTCTTTTTCTGGCGCGTGGCCAAAGGGTGGAACTCATTCATGTTTTTATTGGTAGCAGAGCTGATTACAATGATTTATAGTGGCATCCAAATTTAGCTAAATAAAAAGGAAAAATCGAGAGCTGTTTTATTCATAGAGCCAATATTGATCGCTTTATGTGTGGCACATTAACATTGATCTTGAAACGTGAACATAAAGATAGTCAGTGTTCCAAAAATAACTGACTAATTATGAGAATGCGTACAGTTCCACTACACATTTAAGTAGAAATTAGTGGGATAAAATACGCAAGAGTAGTCGGTTCTAAATATTTTATAATAACTATTTCCCAGACGAATTGATCATAAATTGGATAACTGACCAATGATTGGCAATAAATCGGCCATTGATTGATTTTTCCCATTTAAGTAATACTGTGTCTGCAGTTAAGCTTTTATTATCTTGACCATTAAAAAAGACGAATACAATTGAGCTTTTTTATATACCAGCAAACAGATTTATTAGATCGTATTAGGAGACAACAAAAAACAAAAATTGGACCTCACTCTGCAAATTTCATACGATTAAAATTAAAGCCCGGAAAAGCTGGTTAATTAGACCATGATTATTTAGTGACAGGGAAAATGAACAAGTTGGACACAAAAATTATGTAATGATTACAGCATCATACTTGGAACAAAATTGTATTGTTTACATTTGCCTCACTGAAAAAACATAATCCGAACGAAACCTTGAAGTTTTCGCACATCATCAGTAAATGATTTACGTAACGCATGGCAAATTCACACAATAATGAATAAAATTTTTAAGTCGTTGGGGCTGCATCAGCGTTCATGTTATTTTTAGAAGTACGCTATTGTAAACAATCATCTGTATTTATATCGAAGCGAAATTTCTAAATTTTGGAGCAAGCAAACGCCAATGGTCCTCACATAAAATAAAGATAATAACAGCAAAGTTGACTTGGAAGAGCAGTTCTGAGAGACAAGGAGTGGATATCAATATACAGGATGTTCTGGGTGAACCGCACTGCTGCACATTAAAAACTTTACAGAACCAATCATTTTTGTCATGGTCGACAAGCTCCATTGAAAGCAACATGACTTGGTGTGGACGTTAAACAATAATTTCATTGATTTTATGACCAGCACCTCCACCAAATTTAAAGAGTCGTAGAATCCTATCAAATATTCCTGTGGGGTTAAAATATTCAGCGCACGCACGAAACGCTACCCTAAATCATTAGCAAACAATCAATTTAATCCATCCATAAAAGTCTAGTCTAGCCTATATGTCGGCCCGTACATTGGCTTTCTTTCCCCCACTCCCATCAATGAGTCATCGGTAGTTCCCGCGATCAATGTTTCACCTTTTCACCCCTTTTGTAGAAAAATCAGAAAATCACATACTTGAGCTTCTCCTAATCCCAATTCGATCATATCTGCACTTTGTTGCACCAGGCCGGCGCGCTCGCTGGCGACAGGGTCGGGGGCTTCATGAAGGCCTTGAAGAATTCCAGTGTGCTCTGAACGAAGAGCCTCCAAGCCTTGGGCTACCGTTCGTACGGCTGAAACGATCTCTTCTTGAGACATTGCTGTCATTTTTCCCAAACTCTCGATTTTCTTACTGAAATAAAAAAGGGGTTTTAGGATGAAGAATTTGTAAGTTCCGATTATAGTAGAGAAGGTTGCGTGTGTTATAGATCAATAGGAACCTTTTCTAATATAAAGTGGAACTGTTATTTTAGCTGGAAAAGTAGCGCAAACAAAAACTGTTTAGATTTTCACACTGCACGAACTGTAAGCGACAAGCAAAAAATCAACTAAAATAACAGAAACTTACATCCTATACGCGTTGATGGTTTTAGACATGTTTTTTCAATTTACTCTCCTGTATGAATCCAATGAGCACTTGGGTCATCACCACACGTTCGTTTTAATTGAGCCTCTATACAAAGATTTTTGATTATATAAAAGCAAGGCTGTATCACAAGACGGATGCAAAAATACTATGTAAAGACGTGTCGAAAATTCACAGCAGTTCAAGCTCTTAGCTCTTACATTATTATCAATAGTTTTCTTTGTCGCCAAAAAATCAATACTCAAATAGAAAATCGATAAGGCCCATTAATTCCCTTGTTTATAAACAAAAAAAACTCGTGATATTGCGAAAATAAACGCCAGAGAAGAACAAAATTGTGAGTCGCTCATTTCGCCAACGACGATTTGGATTAACAAATAAATCGAATATTTCGACAGGGTGTGACACTTACGGCTAAAACGCGATAACTAACGACGTTGCAGTTGGAACGGATCACTGCGTCGCGACGCTGCGCCTGCGCTGGTGAAGTCTTACAAAGGAGTCATTTTTTATCATCGCAATCAATTTTTGAATAAAATTATGTCGTACATGAGCCATTTCCATGCATTTCAATGTTATCAGCGCGCGAGGGCGTCAGCTGTTTTTTGTGGCAACACACCCACACGACTATAAAACAAACAGCCCCCATTTCTAAATCCAGATTTTAAATTTACATCAATCTGTCTAGTTAAATTGGAGATATTTGAAGTGTGACTCATACCGCGACTAACCCAGTTCTTATTCGCAAGGAAATCGCAACTTTTTACTTCCACCACGACTAGCTGCCTCTGGTGATTTAAACAGCAAAATAAGAGGAGCGTGACGATTCGCGAAATCCAGTTTTTCTGATTAGAAAAAGTTTACCAACAAAGTTTATTACAAGAGGAATACTTACGTGGTACTGTCATCCATACCACGGAAATGCACTATTCACCTGCTATGGCAATCAGTGGACCATAGCGTAACCTGCGACATAAATAAATCACAGAAATGCACAGTTTTGGGCGAAATGGACTGACATTTGACCCCCATTGCCTCCACCGTTAATTATCAGGACTTACCTTTGTTTGCCACCAGTAGACAAAATTGTTAAAAATAACTAATTTTAACACTGATATCACTTTCTTCTGACATTAATGGCTGCGCTTTTGACAACACTCTTATTGCTTTTCCCTTTTCTGAAGAGAAAATGACAGATGAACGACTCAGTCAAAGTGGCGCCCTCTACTGAGTCTATGGAAATTAACATTGGCGAATTTTATTTCATTTTGGAAAATTTCGACTTGGGGGCATCATTTTTTGCTTTAAGGGCGCACAAATTTCCCATGGTAGCCACAATTTTAATGGTAATTTAACTGAGTAGCTGAAATTCGCATTGTCTACTGAAAGCAGATCAGTTCATTCCCTGCAATGGTGCACCGTCATTCTCACTATTTTTTAAAATTATTCCAGAATTTTGGTTTCGTATTAAACAACTGTACAGTCATAAGTTGGTTTGATTAAGAAATTGCACGTAAAGTTATTATCATTAAATAGTATTAATTAATTAATTAATATCATAAGTAAATTTAAGGCGAGCGATTTTGGCCCAATTTTTATATTCCACTTTTTACCACACGAAAACCTGCCAATCAAATGAGCGACGCAAAAGATTCAAATCAATTCAAATCGAAAATTACAATTCTAAAACCGCACAGACCAATTTTACCCGAACCGATTGCTCTTGATCTAATTAAAAATGTTTACATTTCGGTTCGAAGAATTGTTATTGATTTTTTTCTAGTTAAAATAATTACAATTTAATGACACGCGTTTTTTCTCTTTTTAATGGTTACAAGGCAAACCAGTTTGTGAAGAGCACAAACGATTTGGTACGATCAAATATCAAGGAGAATCCTGTTGATATTTCCAGCTTCCATTTTTTTAAAATGTTCATGGTACTCGTATTATTATTACCATCATATTTCGGCTGCACTCTCAGAAAAAAGAAGACTCAGCTGTGGAAGATCGTAACTTTTTAATAGACTCAGTTGACAAATTTGGACCACCACAAGACATTTCTGATTTGCCAGGTCCTCAAATCACAGTAAATGACGCGGATGCGCCAAATTACAGTCAAATTTTGAGTACTCTAGGAAACTCCACCCGCAAGTAAGTCTGTATAATCCTTCTTTTACTTCTTGTAATATCGTCGTTTTAGCTACCGTTTTATCTCGGGAAATTTCAGTTATAATACTCTCTATGACACCATCAGGAAGGAAAATATCAACGGAAGAGAAATTCTCACAGTGAGAGGACAGATTTGTGAAAAAATTATGCGACAAAGTGGTGGTTACTTTTTAAGGACTCTTGGTTACACGTTTAATGATGATAAAGGACTCATGCATGATTTTAATCGATGTTTCTACAGTTATTGCGCGGCGAAAACGAAAAAACCATCGTCTAATGGTGGAAGCTCCCAGTATCCAGAACCGAATTCGATCAAATATATGGTCGTTAGCCGGTGGAGGACTAGGATAATTTTCTTGTGATCAAAAGTTATTAGTTTTCCTTAAACATTTCACTGATAAAAATGCTAAAATCTCCAATTTTATTTGTCTAATCTCCTCCCTTTCGCCTAAACTAACAAGATAGATAGACAGGGTCGAATTATCACATTGAACACTCTGTTTATCACTTTTATCTTTTCCAACAGATGCATTAGAGTTCGGATAGTTGCCTAAATTTCTTGTTTTCTCATCGGTGACGCCTACTTACAATGATAACTACGCAGAGCCAGTAGTAGTAGTAATCGGGAGCGCACTCGCCGAAGACGCGGAATTTAAAATGAAGCTGGGTTTTCACCCAAATGACTAAAACTTAAAAAAAAGACGTAATTCTTTCATGTTGGTGTGTTTAGTTTGAAATGGCCTTAACATCTCTAGCAGTTTCCAGTTTATTTTTCCTTCAACTTTCACTTTTCGGTAAGTTTGCACATCGAAATTCAAGTCAGAAAACAGGTTATTATCGAATCTTTTATGGTACCAAAACTGCTCTATTATATTCTTATCTTTTCGTCGTTTTAAAGTTAATATTAGTAGTCCGCTGACAATAAAACTCAATTTCGCATGTCTGACGAGAAATCCTTCGTCGGAATAAACCGAAGACTTGAGTAAGTGTTGAAGTATTTAGGAAAGTGACTTGGTTACCTGATGACTAATCTTGCGGAATAAAAATTGAGCAATCTTACGTGTGTGTCATTTTGTTTATTTATAAACTGAAATGGTAAATGTTGATTTCATCTGAATTAAAAAATATCTATGTTTTCCTATTTGCTAAAGATTTTTTAAACTTCCTTTCTTATCAATAGTCCGAACACGTGTTGAATCATTGTACTGGGAAGTAAATATTTAAGCACGTGGGTTACACCCCGAGGACTCAAACTAGCCAGACATTTTTCTTCGAATTATTTTTACGGAATTGTAAATTGGTGCAGATTCACTTTTATTAACCACAGGAACTTCTAAAATTGGAAATATTTAACAACTTTCTATTAAAAGCGAAAGTAACTGGCTGAGACTTTTTGAGTAAACGGGGAATTTTACGTGATGCAACTTTCGGCAAAGTCAAATTTATACCTTCGATGAACTAAAAGTGGCCCACTCTGTATATCAAGAACAGTAAATGCGAAATGATTAGATTTGATTTACGATATAAATGTTTTTTGGTAAAGTAGCGATAATGTCAAAATATTTAGGTACTTGGAAATTACTTACGAGGTTATTTTCAATTCAACTTAGATAACAAATCGAGTATTTCTCCGTATCAATCTTTGAATCATTTGATCGAATCTGATCGATTGTTCTAAATAAAAAAACGTGCGTTTCATTGATTTCCAAGCGCTCTTTTGTTGCAAGGCTTCTCGAGACTTTTAGGTCTTTAGTTTTTAAATTTGTTAAAACCTCAAAATTACTATTATGGAGGCGGACCTTAAAAGGGTCCTCTATTGTTTTATAAAACAGAAACAATAATCATAATTACAAAAGAAATTGGTGCGGTGCGTGCTAAATTCAATAGTAATAAAATTAGAAGTCTCATTGTAATGAAATTGAAAAGGCAATAGTTTAAATGTTCGATAAAAGCGCTCATTAAAAATGTACCGATGCGATCTCATTTTGGTTTTACTTGTGACGACTGGTTCTTTCTACTATTTAGATTTAGATAGATTTAGGTCACAAAATTATCGATTCCGACCAAAAAATTATGTAAACCGCGAGTAATCAAGGCAATAATTGTTGAGGTTTGATTATTTTGTTAAAGTTTTTGGTATTTTAACGTTTAGAAACCTGTGGAGTGATCAAAAATTCAGAGAAAACTGAACATACTTTATTACAGTTATTGTAAACTGCTCAAAAATGAATAGGTATATGTATTAGTTTTATATAGCCGTCTTTAAGGAAAGTTCTATTTTTTCTTCAATAACAGGTTTAGGGGACCAAAAGGACAACACTTGCTCAAAAATTTAATAGAAAACTTCTCAATTTGAATGTTAAAGTAGGCATCGTCCTTAGAATTTTGGATTTGAACCATATTTGTATACATATTGAAAAAATTTTCTTATAAAATGTGTTTCAAAAGAACCAGAACAACAACAGTTTTCGCTTGAGCAATAAGAGCTTAAAACAAACTTTACTAAAAAATTGTATCATTTTCAGCGGTACAATAGTGTTGATGGCAGGCCAATTAATGGCCTGGATCGGCATTATCGCCAAAAAGTTAAAATCTTGCGGTCAATAACATTACACTCAAGGCGTACGTATTATGTAATAATTGTTTCTCTATAGAGTATAAGTTTATAATGCTAATCAAAAATATAGAGCTCTTAGCGCGTTATTCCAAACTTATTCTTTTCATAGCACATCACCCACCTCCACCAAATGCCAGCTTGTGGACATTTATGAGGATAAATTACTTCTTATTTTTTGTTTTGCTGTTTTTCAGCTTGAATTTTAGTACGTATGTTTTTACGTTGCGCTGTTTTTGTTTTATTATTTTTATATAAAGTCGAGTTTTTGAGAAGAAAACTAGGGCGTCCTTTTCAATGTACAACTTTTTCTTACTGCTTCTACTTTGATAACCATGCGACGCTTTGCTTTACAATTTTTTTACGTCCTGCTTCATACCTAGATAACATAAATGAAAAATATAAAATTATATGAAAACGGGACAAATTTTCAAAATTCAAATTACTTTCTTGTGTTCTTATTTCATCTCTAGGTATGCTAATATTTTTAACTTTTGCGAGTTTTTGATAACGGATCTATGCAACGAAAGTCTATGAAACAAACCACCAAAATACTTATTTTTTGTAATAAATAAATAAATAAAAACCGATGAAATTAATACACTTCTTAATACATAATCTTACAAATGATTTGTCTCACAAATGGAATAGCGCAGACAGACAGAAACATTTTATTGATTAAACAGAAATTATCTAAATTAGCTTTGCCGATGTAATAATAGCAGACAGAATGTTTTTATTATTAAGAAGTAGTAAATTATATTTAACAATTTTGTAATTGAGATTGGATAGATAAATGCAACAGATATTGCAGACAAATCCAAACAGAATTCACCAACCAGTATATTCCATCCAGTATGATTGAACAGCAACAGTGGCGTTTTAAGGCTTCAAAGTTGCTCAACTGCCGTAGTAAAAAGTTGTTTCCACTAAAATTCTGTCTTGCTGATGGATGCTCTACCTTCACTAAAGATGCTAAAAGCGTCTTCGAGACATAATTTTACAACATAACAGTTTTTGACCTATTTTTACTGTGAGGTTACCTTCTGTGATTGAAAAATAAACTCCTTGCCTAATTCTGGCTTTTAGTAAAAAGAAATACAATTTTTTTCTTAATTAATTAAGAATAATTTTTCAAGCAAAGACAACTTAGGTGACTGACTTAAAGATTGATTATCATATAAAAAAAATATTTTTCTTAAGTAGATATCAATTTTGGCAAAACATCCAAAATATTTACTTTTGAGCAGTTTTCTTCCATAAAAGTACTGTTTGATTTACAGCACTTTGTATTGTATTTTTCCTTATATGTATAACTTTTATGTAATTCTGTATTTCGCTCACGATTGCCTTCCCGCTCGTAACTCTTACCTTGGCCAAAATCCCCAAGACGTGTTAATGCTAACAATTCCATTCGACGGGGAAAATCATATCCCCAGTAAATGAGAAAAGCAATCTCTAAGTCATTTACTTGCAATTATCGCGTCACCAACCATAATAGCTAGTGAGATATTCCTATTGATTTAAAGGAATTTTCGTAAAAATCCACGTAACTAAATCCTCCGGGATTCCAGGAATGAAATGGAGCAGTTTCATTAGAGGCAGTCAATCATCACCTTTAATTTATTAATTGATTGCTTTTTGGGGGCGAAGTGCGGGAATAATTAACTAATTCATTTTAGCCGGGCGAAGCGGGATCAAAGTTAATTCAGGATAAAAGTGCAGCACTAATCTTTGTTTGCTTTTATCTATTTAACGCTTATTTGTTGGAGTTAATCTCTCAATTAGATTCTGTAGCGGAGAAGCGCATTTTTACTTGAGTAAATGTTAACAGAAATGTGTTAAATCGTATAAAAAGTATATTGTAGTATAGAAGTAAAAACAATCATTTGCTATTATCACCATTTTTAACAGTCTTTTGCTGAGGTCATAGGAAGGATGTGGTTGTGCTAATACGCAGAATATTGTTGTCCAAACAAAAATTTCTACCTATTTGTTCCTAAAAGAAGATTTAACTACGTAGAATAGTAACATGATTCCTAATAGGAAATGAAATATTCCCGACAACTTCTTATCGATTTTATTTTAATTTTGTTCAGTCAATCTATTAATCATTTGTTTTATTTGGAATTTGATAAGACAGGAAAGGATGCGGTAACTGTGGATTTCCAAAATAACAAAGATTCGTGAAATGATGAGATTTCCGATACAAACTTTCTCTGCATAAAACAACCAAATTATCATTTCTTTGACTTTTAAGACACCCAAAAGACTACAACAGTTGAGTAAACACATCACTATCAAAAGGAAACAGAAGCCCACTCAAATATGATAGAAAATCTAACATCCTCTTATTAGTGATACGATGAACTTTTTAATTTGGAACTGACCAATAATCCAATTTTTTGTTTCAGTACTATGTTACAATTCCCAAAAACCTGAGATTGATGCAAAGTATGAAACTATTCTTATACCTGGGGATAATTTCACAGTGTTGTGTCAAGGACATACTCCCTTGACGTGGTCATGGCCAAAGGTAGTCCTTGAAACAATTTTACAGTGACTACATTTTTTATTTCAAGGTTGAGAATTTTAGTACTGTTGTAACAGCCGTTGATGTCCTTCCAAAGAGTGCGACGTTTAAATATGCGAGCCGACTCATCATCCACGACATTCGTTATCCTTATACAGGATTTTACATTTGTCATGACAAAAATTCGGATCCTTCTCATGACGATTTGGTTAGCAAAATTTATTTATATGTCCGAGG
This sequence comes from Gnatocerus cornutus, assembly GCA_029298725.1. NCBI lineage: Eukaryota > Metazoa > Arthropoda > Insecta > Coleoptera > Tenebrionidae > Gnatocerus > Gnatocerus cornutus. The sequence continues at coordinate 9,715,939 of CM055516.1, forward strand.
TAGAATTTTTCTTGTGTTTCCACGACCTAGTTTTGAGGTTTTTTGTTTTAGATGAAGAACATTTGGCTGTCAACAATGTGGAACTTGACAACATTATAGTTACTCAGTATTCAACGGCACTGTTACCTTGCAGACCGACTTCACCAGATGTTGATGTTAAACTTACTCTGCTCCTGGGAGAACCGGTTAGTAGTGACTTCAGATAGGAAGTTTTGTAAATATGTATATAGATTTCAAATTAATTTTACCTTCCAAAACGAAGGCAGCCATCATTCACACAGGTAGAATCTGCACATAAACATTTTAATTGATTTTGCTTGTGGTGCTTGAAGTTAACCGCAGCTGCAAGACGATGAGTTCAAATTAGCATTTACCATTTCTTTAACCACTTTCGGCTTGTAAATAATTTTTCTATTAACAGCCGGAAGTCTTATAGATTGCCTGGTTACTAACTCTCATGTAGTTGTACAACTTATCTAACAGAAACCTAAGGTTTTTCTGGACATTCTCGATGAAGAAGGAGTCATGTACCGATTCCACCCGCACTTCGGGATCTATACTAATAACACCAAACACCCAGATGCTGTAATTTACACTTGTAACTACATCAGAGAAGACCATAGCTTTTCTCAAACCATGATCATGGAGGTGGAACGTGAGTACAGTTCCAGACACAGAACCCCGGTGAAGACGAAAATCGCTGGGGTTCTAACAGTCTTTCTTATTTACAGATTGAAAAAAATGCAACCTACGACCCGAAAACTGGATTTAGTTTTAATGTAACTAGTGTCAGTGACGAAGAGTTTTACTGTTGCAATTATCTATTCGGAGATAAAGATTATGATCACTGTATCTATGTCAAAGTTGTTCGTAAGTAAAACTTGACTTGCCGTGGTTGTGGGGCTTCTTTTCTTGTCCAGTTTTGGTGTTGGTGTTGTGCATTATTCTGTTGCTTTCGTTGAGACTAACTCATTTGTATAGCTTACACACATTTCTTACCAAAACCAATACTCGAGGAGCTCAGTGATGGACACACTCTTGTCGGTCAGAATTTAACTTTGGGGTGCAAAGTGAAGAGCCCGACGGCTGTTAACATGAATTGGATCACTCCGACTGGGGCTCCTGATGTAAGCACCTCTCTTATCTTCCAGTCAAATCAAAATTGAAATTTGTAGCTCGACAGGATGAGTCTAACAAACCAAACAAGAGACGAAAGTGGTTTCATCCACCAAAACTTGATCATCAGAAAAGCAACTCTTAAAGACAAAGGTGCCTACCACTGTAACATTAGCGATAACCAACTGCACATGAGCTTAGGAAGCATCAATATTTCAGTCTACGGTACATTTTCGGCACCAAATTCTTTGATTTAACTTTTTCTTGTAGCTCCTAACGAACATTTTATTAACCTCACTGAAGACAGCGATATTTTCACGATTTCGGTGAAAGCAGGCAGTCCAGAAGTACGCTGGAGAATCAACGTCAACGGTCATCCAAAGCCCAGTCTCTTCTGGTTGAACAATAAGAATGAAACTATTTTTAAAGAACGAACAGACAAGTACACAATATCAGTTTCCTCGACGGAAGCTCTGTTAAAAATCAAAGATATTGAGATTACAGACTTTGGAAACTACACTCTTGTCGCTGAGAATGAGTTTGAGACCAAAGCACTGTCTTTGTTTCTCAACGTGACTGATAAACCGACTGTTCATATCAACACGAAAGCCTTCCACATGGTCAACGAAGAAGGCGAAGTAAAATGTATAGCCGCTGGTTATCCTGAACCTTCGATCTCTTGGAGATTCAAACCGTGTTTGGACAACACGTGCCGATTTGAAGCAGTACGTCTTATTAGAGTAGCAAACAACTCAATAAATTTATCTTTTTTTTAGATGAACGAAACAAAATCATTCGCTGAAGGCTTCTTACTGACTTCAGTGGTAAAAATCAAATCAATCGATTCTGGATATATAGAATGCGCTGCCAGTAACTCCATTGGAGAAGATAAAGAGAATCAACTTTACAACGTAACCGGTAAAGTTTGCTCCTATATAAACTCAATTTAACAGTGTGTTTAGATGTGAAGAACGGCTTCGACATCTTCGCCTTCGATCCAACTGTAAACCACAACGAAAATGAAGTCGAAGTGGGAATCGGCGAAAAACTGAGTATGACCTGTGGAGCGTCAATCATCGACTTCGCCACCAACATCTCTTGGGTCCATAAGAACAAACCCATGCAATCCGATGACAGATTCAGGATTGACCACAGTCGCACGGACTACACAAATCGAATAACTCTGATAATGGAAAACGCGACATTTGCGGACGCTGGGATGTACAGTTGTCAAGTGAACACGAAAAGTGGAAGACCCGTTTACAAGAACATGACTGTTAAAGTTTCAAGTGAGTGTTTCTTGGTGTACTTGGAAGATTCTAAGTTTATTTCTAGAACTTTCGAAGCCAGTGGTGAGCACCAATTTGCCGAAAACCGTCGAGCTAAGACTTCCTAATCAAGTGAAGTTCATGTGTAATGCAAAAGGAGTGCCGAAACCTACCATCACGTGGTACAAAGGAATTGAACGAATCTACCAGTCTAAACGAATCAAAATGAGCCGCGACAACCAACTGGTCCATATTGAATCTCTCGATTACAAAGACGAGGGAATTTACAAATGTGTTGCTCAGAACAAAGTGGGACAATCCTTCAGAGAAGTAAACCTGAAGTTCAAAAGTAAGCGTGAGTACCTCCACCAAACCTACTCTAGTTCCAATTTTAGACAAACCTGAGAACAACAATATGTACCTCTGGATCATCATCGGCGCTCTCAGTTTCCTCGCAATTGTATTCTTATTCTGCGTGGTTTACAAGATACGGGTTGAAAGGAAACTTCAGAGAGAACTCGAAACCGCAGGTTTAGCCAATTTCGAGAAAGGCGCAATCGAGTCTTTGAACCCAGAACTTGGAATTGACGATCAAGCTGAACTTCTACCGTACGACAAGAAGTGGGAGTTTCCCATTGAAAAACTGAAATTAGGGAAGCAACTAGGATCAGGCGCGTTTGGAGTTGTTGTTAAAGGCATCGCTAAAGGGATTATCGAAGGAGAGGAGAGTAGCACCGTTGCTGTGAAAATGGTGAGGAAGAACGCGGATTATACCTACATCAAGGCGCTCGCGTCGGAATTGAAGATCATGGTGCATTTGGGAAAGCATTTAAATGTGGTTAACTTGTTGGGAGCGTGCACGAAGAATGTTGCAAAAAGTGAGTGGGTACTTTTTTAACTCTTTTATTCAACGTGTTGTAGGAGAGCTGTTGGTCATCGTGGAGTTCTGTCGCTTTGGTAATATCCAAAATTACCTGTTGAGACACAGAGAGAATTTTATTAACCAAGTGGATCCTCAGACGTCTCATTTAGATTACACGATTGGACAAGAAGAGCTAGAGAGGACGTACTCCGTTTCCAGTAGCCGGAGGTAAAAAATATTATGTTTCGACTAACACCAACGCTTTTTTACAGCAATCAACAGTCTCCGTACATGAAGTACGCCGCTCTCTCCTTTGCTGATAGTGGAGGGCCACAATTACCCCACATGATGGATTATAGAGGTGACAATTATAATGTCACTACGGCCAAAACGGACATCACCACAGTGTCCATGTCACCAAGCACAGGCGACGAAGAAATTGTGTTGAGTAACAACAGTAGCGTGCAACCAGAGTGGCGCTCAAATTATCACGGAGACTACAAAGGGAACACTCAGCCGATCTGTACCAAAAATTTGTTATTGTGGGCCTTCCAGGTCTCCAGGGGCATGGAGTACTTAGCTTCACGCAAAGTCCTTCATGGTGATTTGGCTGCGAGAAACATCCTCTTAGCGGACCATAATGTTGTGAAAATTTGTGATTTTGGACTCGCTAAAAGCATGTATAAGAGTGATAATTACAAAAAGAAAGGAGATGTAAGTAAAGAAGTCTTGTAAATTAGTTTGATGAACAAATGGTTTTGTAGGGACCTTTACCGGTGAAGTGGATGGCTATTGAGTCCATCCGTGATAAGATGTTCTCCACTCAATCAGATGTGTGGTCGTTTGGTATAGTCCTGTGGGAGTTATTCTCCTTGGCAAGAACTCCTTACCCTGGAATGGAGGCCGATGAAAGACTCTTTAATAAACTCCTTGATGGCTACCGAATGGAATCTCCCGAGTACGCCCCTAAAGAGATGTAAGAACCCGCTTCTACTATTTCCACTCTTCATTTAAATAATTTTTTCTAGATATAAAATGATGACAGACTGCTGGCAAGCCAAGCCTGTAAACAGACCCACCTTCTCCAAACTCTCAGATAGGATAGGATCTCTTCTCGAAGACACTGTTAGAAAACATTACATCGATCTCAACGACCCTTACCTCGTAATGAACACTCAAAGACTCGAAGACGGCCACAGCGACTACTTGGCGATGTTAAGTCCTCCAGATTTTGAAAACTTGTCATCTCCTCATCATTACGCCAATGATTTACCACCAAGTGAAGACACCTCAGGATATCTGAGCATGGATTCAGCTCAGATCTTCAGTCCCAGAGCTGATGATGATCGTGTTTTCAGTTTTGAATTGAATAAGACCAGAAACAAAAAACCAGAAGAGTGTAAAATGACTGAACTTGTTCCAATGCTGAGATCACAAAGCGAGTCAGACTCTGAAAGTACAAGCCCAATTCCACTCAACAGTTTTTCAAATCCTTCCTATCATTTACCACCGATTGTGGAAAATGGGAAAACGGACAAAGATATTGTCAAATCGGCGGATAATTATGTAAATATGCCACAGAACAAAACTGTGTTGAAAGATAATAATCCCTTTTTTAGTAAAATGGAGAGAGGTGTTAAAGACCCAGCGTATGTCAATAGTAACAGCAGAGACTGGGAAAGTGTGAAATTGTAACGCGATTTGCGCTTTAAGGATTGTATTAATCGTCAGTACAAACAGAATTATTGTTAAACGTGATTTAAATGTACTTCTGTAACTTTAGTATCTTCTTTGTGCCAAAGATTTTATAACTTCGATGATTTTATTAGATTAAAATATTTAATATATTTGTAAGGCATTGTACATGTGCACCAATTGCAAATACATATTTTTTTGCTAACAACAGCTTATTTTCTAATAGTCCGTTTTTCGGAAATAAAATATGGATAATAAAAGATCGTATAATTGGTTGCATACTTTAAGGAGCAGTTTTTTTTATTTAATAAAATAATAATGATTACGTTTTGAATCTTAATTGAGAGTTTCCATTTTTTCCCTGGGAGTAGAATGGAATGATGAAAAAGTCGCTTTTCAAATGTTTTTATTTTTTGTAGAGATCGAACCAAACCATGAACTTTTTGTTTTTGATTCTTTGCTGTTTTTTTTTACTGAAACACGAAAGATTACAGATCTACTTGAAATTTTGTTTCTAGCATAATTTAGCACTTATAACAACCATTTCTTTTACAAAATCCTCGTTAGCTAAAATAGTTTCTGAGCAATTTCAAAATAAAAATTTGGAAGAGCTCATAAAAGTTATAATTGGTTGGGTATTTTTTTTATATTTAACAAAATAATAATTACACGTTCAGAATCTTACTTTAAGTTAAAATTCTAAATTTCAAATTCTGTCTCTTGAAATGGATTTTGTGGACTCGAGTGATCCGCAGAAACCAGACAGTGACTTTGGCACCGTCAGGTTGAAAGTTGGTATTCTTTAAAAATGACAGTGTTACGTCAAAGGTCGAAGAAAAGAACACTCGAGAACGGAAATAAACTCGTGTAGAGTGTGAGTAAGATTGCATATGGCGTGTTGGTGAGAAGGTGGTGGTTGGATTGCTGTTTTTAAAGTACAATAAAATTGTGCCGTAAAAGTAGCATTTTAATTTGATTAGTGCATTACCGTGACGTTTTGTTAACCTGATTGAGCGTAAAATCACTCGTCGATGGTACGTGGAAAGCGCTGCAAATAGGTGAGATCGCATTACGTGCATCGTGCACATTTTTTTATTATTTTGTGTCTAAAAATATACAAGAATTCGGATAACTGATTTATCGTTTTCTTTTCAGTCCTCCCAACCCGTGCAGATTTTTTTTACTTATATCTTGGAAGAACCCGTTTATTTTGTTTTTGCTTCTGTGGGAGTCCTCGTCCAAAGGGGCGCTACCATTTTATATGACTTTAGTAAGCTACAAAGGTGAGTTGCAATAATCAAACTCCCTCACTTATCGCATGGAAACAATGTTATCACGTAATTTTTGGAATGACGCAATAGACGTACAGTTTATCATTTCACACCATATGATCGTGGAATTATCGTATCTTGGATTGAATAAGAATGAAAAGCATGCAAATTCGGTATGGGAAAATTGTTTGAAATTCAGCGCAGGAGAGCAGTGGCGTCCGCGTTAAAAATAATTTGTAAAGTTGTCGCATTGTGGTGATCGATATGTTCGTGGCATTGCGCCGGTTCGACGACATCGATTCGCGCCGCGACGCTTACGTGGCTCTCAGTCTCGGTGCAGCGATCAGAAAAACCTCAACATAACAGCACTCGAAGACAAGACCAAGGGGCGAACGGCCTCCCCCATGCCCATGCTGTCGCCTGTATACGATGGTGAGAATAGTACATAGGCCCTCTTTTCCGAACTTGAATTCGCTCGCGATTTCCTAATTCATCGCAGGAGGACTGGGCGATTTGACACGATTTCATTGTCAAAATTTCTTTCCAAATGTAGTTCGTTCGAAATTTCCTAGTTGCCCCGATGTCACAGCGATCTGTTATGGTACTGAAATATCCGGAAGCAGACGGTATTGTTCCATTTTCAATGCACACGGAACGGAACAGGTCCACTGTTAATGCTTGAACATATTGTACTGGAAAAGCAGTTTGCCAAATTCCATGCGAAATTGTTCCATAGGTAAGGATAGAATATTTTTCCGGTCGTTTCCAGAGGGTTTGGGACCCTGCGCCGACGCATGACGTCATGTTATCTTGGGATTCATTTCGTTTGTTTTTGCCCAAAATTCATTTTTCATTTAAAGTTAGTGACCCAGTGTCAGTTCCGAAACATTCATGCATTTTGTGACGTTATACATCGACACCACAATTCTCCTGTAAGTGTTCAATTCTCATCTTTTCATGATGAATTTCCTCCATATTTTACGCATACAATGGAGGTTTATCAAAGGGCTTTCAAGGTATAAAAGTAGCTTAGTTCGTTACGTGAAACATACGGTAAATCATTGGGGTGCATGATTAATTCTGCGTGGAAACACCCTCGAACTATGCACTAAACCACCCCCAGATCTTCCGGAATATGCGTGTACGAGGGAGGTTCCGAAAGTTCGTATGATTTTAGTACAAACAAAATGAATTCGCACCACGTGACTACATATCTTTCAGAGGTGCTTTGATTATTTTGGATAATCGGAGTGCAGGTGACCGTGTAATCTCTTATGACAAAAAATGTCGCCTTGAGTCACCTGTCCTTACGAACCCATTTTTTTACCCAAGATCAGCACCGAAAGTTATTTTGATACGCTACTGTTTAGACACTTGCTCTCGTGGCAGTTGGGACATTTGCGTAAATAATAATATATTTAATTGAATTCAACGAACCGTATCACCCAGAAAGTAGATAAAACACGGCTTGGCCATACACATTTAAATTTATTGAAGAAAATATCGACTTTGATGAGCGAAGACGAAGATAAATGACTATAACATTTTAATTTGCGAGTATTGATAAACTATTTTGTTTTGCTTTAAAATGTGTACCTTCAACCGCACGGGTAGATAAAGAAAGTTATGTAAACAGCTTTTGTTTTTTTTTCTTGTAGAGACATTATTAACCAGAAGCATAGTTGGGAGTTTAGGGCCCGAACCAGCGAGGTGTATGACTTCGCAGCGACGTGAGCCCACCTGTTATAGGACGACAAAATTTTCATCAACAAATAGGCATCGGAAACTCCAACCCTTCAGAGAAACGTGACTGGCGACACCATTGAGAATTTTAGCACCAAAATTACCAACAACAACAGTCATAAAATCACAGTCACCGCAACCATTGTCGACGACGCCATTAACGACAATAAAGCCGTTGATTCGCCACCGTCATCATGGGCAGCGTCAACGTCAATCGCAACGTCAGCGATGTATTCTATCGCTACAAAATGCCCCGGCTGATGGCCAAAGTAGAAGGCAAAGGTAACGGCATCAAAACAGTCATCGTTAACATGGCCGAAGTTGCCAAGGCCCTCGGCCGACCACCCACTTACCCCACAAAGTACTTTGGATGCGAATTGGGAGCTCAAACGCAATTTGATTTCAAAAACGAACGGTTTATCGTCAACGGGTCACACGATGCAGGGAAGTTGCAGGATTTGCTCGACGGCTTCATCAGAAAGTAGGTTCAAAGGGTATCTTAAGCCACCACTTCAATTTTTTTTTATAGATTTGTGTTGTGTCCTGAATGCGATAATCCAGAAACCGAGCTACTGGTCTCCACCAAGCGCAGCACCATCTCGCAAGGTTGCAAAGCCTGTGGCTACCACGGCGGCTTGGAATCAAACCACAAATTAGTAACATTCATTCTGAAGAATCCACCGAATCTGAATCCCGCAGTACAAGGATCGTCGTTGACCGAAGGCAAGAGATCAAAACGAAGCAAACGCGCCAATGGAGATACCAACGGAGACTCCAGTCAAGTGGACGAGTCCGATAATTTGGATGTGTCTGCCAGCGAAAACTCTAACAAGGTTGTACTCTTTACATCCGGTTGCACCTTTTTCTTACACCTTATTTCAGAATGAGGACGACGATAGAGAATGGGTGGCAGACGTTTCCGAAGAAGCCGTGCGCGCTCGCATGCAGGATCTGACCGATGGCGCTAAAAACATGACCATCAACGATGATCTGGAAAAGACCGAAAAAGAACGCATGGATCTCTTCTACGAATTGGTAAAATCAAAACGCGATGCCGGTCAGTTAAACAATGCACAAGTTTTCAAAGAACTTTTCAACGAAGCTGACCGACTTGAAATCAAAACAAAAGCACCTCTCGTTCTCGCCGAAGTTCTTTTCGATCAAAATATGAAACAACAGTTTTACGACTACAGAATGTTACTTCTACGTTTCTGTCACGAAGATAAAAAGGCGCAAAGATACTTGTTGGGTGGGTTTGAGCAAGTGATCGCCTTGCATCGCGACGCTTTGCTTAACAAGGTGCCGGGGCTACTTAAAATTCTCTATGATCTAGATATTTTGAGTGAAGCGACTATTATTGCCTGGGCCGAAAAGGTTTGTTGAATCGTTGTAAATTGCATGGGTGTGCTTATTGTCGAGTTTCAGGTGTCGAAAAAGTATGTATCCAAGGAGATCAGTCAAGAGATACACGACAAGGCGGCTCCATTCATAACTTGGTTAAAGGAGGCTGAGACTGAAGAGTCGGAGAGTGAGGAAGACGGCTATGACGACGTTGAAATTGAGTACAACGATCGCGCTCAAGTTGTTCCGCTGAAACCAACTTCCGTTACGAAGAATAAGGCAGCGGATGTTGATGATGGAGGGGATGACGTCGATATCGATGCCATTTAAGATTCATCTGATGACAGGGTGCCGAGTGCTTTTTATTTTCAGTTTAAACAGCACTCGGTTATTATTTTTTGTCTCATTATTTTAATTTTAATCTTCATCAACTGATTGTATGCTTAGCAATTAATGTTCGGAACTTTTTGTTAAACCAACTGGTTTATGGAACTGGTGTACAACATTTTCAATGTAAAGGAACTTCCATTTCCCAATAAAATATGATTACTGTATTATTTACATTAGGCTTTCATTATGATAAAATGGTTTTCTGTTTATGAAATATTCTATCGAGAGTTTTATTCATTATAATTACTATTAGAGTTACATATTGTATAGGTTTGCATATTGCATATTTCCCATGTCAAATATTGAGCAAGCTGTATCCGTGGGTTTACGATTTTATTATTGTTTAAATGTGAATAAATTTTAAAGCATTTATAGTTTTTTCTTTTATCTATCCTATGAGGGTACCAAGAGGAAACTCGTGCCCATTGGTATTACCACTTTCAACTGGTATTAGCCAACAGCAAATATTCTCTCCAAACACTTGCGTGAAGTTGTTCCACTTCCCCATGTCAAAAGTAGCGTTGTTTTCTCGGAAAGTCGTCTCTTGCAGGGCTTCCAGAGTAGTTTCATTCCGGTGCAGCAGAATTAAATGGTAGACAAATAAAATTAATATTATCAAGCTTGTAAAACCCACCACCAAAAATCTATAACAGCTCAAAATTTCTTTTCTTGACTCCATGGTAAACTCACCCAATGGCTATAAACAGTTTGTTCAAATTATTCTGCACGTCCTTCCAAATTACGACTAAATACTCCGCGACGGTGCCTACGTAAAAAACACACCACATTGTGCTGTACAAGAGCAACAAAAGAAACTGTTTGTAATTAGAAAAACCAATGCAGTTATAAACCCATGGGCAATGATGGTCCATCTTCATGACACATCTATTGCAAGTACTGCAGTGGTGAGTTCTGTCAGGTTTTACCACCATACAGATGTTACAGTAACGCACTCGCCCGTTAAAACAACTAGTGAAAATCTCCAGTTTTCGCAGATCTATGATTTTTCGTAAAATTTGATTAGCTTCCTCTTCGCTAAATGTTTGAAGGCGAGCATGTTCGTTGGGAGTAAGGCGGTATTCGTCGGGAATGGGCTTGTGAGTCTTGCACATGGTTTGGAAGAACGACCAGGAGGACATGAGCAGCAGAAAGTGGAATATCGTGATATAAACAATTTTTTTAATCAAGCTGACGAGGAAGAATATGCAGAAGTGGATTACATACGAGTAATAGCTGTAAGTGACCAAGACGAGGAGGAACAATGGCGGGAAAGAATTTGAAAGGATTTTTAACATGACATCATGGTTTTGGCATTTTAGAGAAAATAACTGTCAGATTGTCAAAAGGGTGGTAAATGGATGGCATCAGCAATATTTAAACCGTTTTTTATTAATAATATAAATCATCTTTCTTCTTTATAACAAATGAGTATTTACAATTTGGCGACCATGCAATCTCGAAAGTCTAGTCTATGCACGATATCCAATAAAATTTCCATTTCTTTTCGAGAATCGACACTTTTTGGACACCCGAGCAATATAACGGGGGTCCCATTCATGAAAATCTTACAGTGTGGATTTGCTTGTGAAAATGTAACACATTTATGTGGATCACTGCTTGAAAATTTAAATGCTGTTGAATAGTCATGTTTCATCATCACCAAGACTTGCCAACTAGGCGAAGGCAGTCGCAGTATATTAACTTCATCTGACAATTCCATTAAATCAAGATTTATTCTAATTTGAACTGGGCGAATAGTCGCATAATTAAATGTGTAGTGAGTCTGAAGTTTTGGTTTAAGAGAGAGCGAGAAAGTTTTCTGGCCATTCACTAATTCACTTCGGCGTTCAAAAGAACACAACTTCTTTTTAGTTTCATGTTTCACTGAAGCGCGCTTTTTTTGGTTGTTTGAAGGAGTTTCTTCGTGGCAGTTGAAAGGGACAATCTGGTTCATTAGGGGGACTCTCAGGACGAGGTTATTTATAGCCACTTCATTCAATTTCACACGCAGAGCGGTGCAAGTCGTTAATTTACACTGATGGGGTAGTTTCAAGAGGGATTTTTCAAGGATTTGCGGTGATTTCTTCCTCCGTCTGGCCATATTTAAGCATCACCGAACGAAACCCTCAAGGTTTCTCAACTGGGGAGTTGTGCCATTACGAAACGACTGAATTCCAATTTTGAAAACAAACTGTTGTTTGTTGTAAAAAAATATGAGGTTACGGACGCGGCGCTGTCATTAGACAGATTAGGCGTTAATCTCATAGGTGGCAGCACAATACGAGCTGTCATGTTGACAAGTGCGCTGCTTTGATTTGGTTTGTTTCTGAACTGCGTATTGATATAATGATTACCAAAACTTGATTTTTGCGTATTTGTTAATTTGCTTTAGTAAGTATAAACAAGAAATTGTAAGTCTGGTGTTGTTGTAGTCGTTAGTTTTGCATGCAACAACAAATGTCATTCCTTGTTTTACTTCAAGAACTGTCAGTGAACAAGGGGCTTTCCATATTTGTTGTCTTGATGTCATTGTTGAACAAAGAATCATCCGCGTTTTGTGAAGGAACAATAAAGGTACCCCTAATGATTTGCAGTTTTTATAATTAACTGCGAATCCAACACGGCCCAGAATCCCTTTGTTAATCACAAAAGCTGCAAATTTTCTTTTATTGCGTGTTATGTTGATGTCGATGTTCTATTACATTGTTAAAATCTAGAAGCTGAAATCATTCAACCCGTGGGCGTTATAAATTGTCATGTATTCAATTTTCAGGAACGGAAGTGGGTGGTTCATTTATACCCCATTCAATACCCCCAATTATATTTTTATTTATACAATCTTTAAACAAGGACAAGATTCATAGGCTGCCAAAACCATATTTTTTGGGGGCACGCACTTTTCGACAAAATATTTTGTTAAAATGACTGGAGACGGCGCAAAATTCCCAATTTGCATTTTCAGTCTGTTTCACCGATCGGACTTGTGATAAAAAACGAACCAAAAAAGTGTAATATTGGTTGCATACATGCTAGGATGAGGTTCGAAGTTTTTTTTTGTCCACATCGAATTTCAAGACATTACCCCAGTGAAGCTGCAGCAAAAGAACAAAGGATCATTTTTAATTATCGCTTAGACACTATAAAATTATCTTATCGACCTTTCCACAGTGTCTTATCAGTTTTTATTATTAATTTCGCAATTACGCGTTAAATAAAGGCATATTAAACTTCGAACGGAAACCGGATGTTTTTTATGCTGGTTTATTTTGTAAACAAATGGAATTTTTTCCAATACGTAGTCAAAAGATAAAGGCAAAAATCAGTACTTGGATATTTCCATTACTCATACTGAGGTTTATCAGTAGCGCAACAATTGGCGCGTTAATAAATAAATTCAACGTATGAAGCCTTAATAAAGTAAAATATCTCAGCTGGGATGCATTTAGAATAATGTCAACATATTAGGAAGGATTTGTTAAAGTGAACTCCCAGAATGAGATTCGACTGTACTTTCCACGAAATTAAAGCGTAATTCGAGCAATCTATTTACTGTTGCACGTAAGCATATTGTCGGTTCTAGTTCACAGGATCATAATTTTCTTCGTGCAAATATAAAGTGTTTGTTTTTTAATTAACATCAACTTACGAAACAAAATGGGCCTTTTTAAAGATAAATTTCCGCGGTGCCGTGTAAGCCTAATTTTCTCATCAACTAGTCACTCCTTTTAATAGGTAACAATTGCGTTTACTGCTTATTATTCACACATGTATACAACAGCAGTAGCAACGGTACAAAATTGCCCACACTCCGCAAAGAGTAACAACAAAAAACCGGTCTCTGACCAGCGAGAGTTAAACTATTATTTCCAATTTTGCACTAGAAATTCTTATCAACGGCGGAATGTATAAATACGTTGTTGTCTACTATCGAAAGTAATTGTGATCGACTGTCTCCCAAGTGTTGTGTTGTGATCCTTTGTGATAAGATGCATTCCAAAAGCACACAAAAGCGAAACAGAAAAAGGAAACAATGGAAAATCAAACGTACGTTCTCATTGTTTTAATTAGTTACAAAATCGATTGGGTGCCCGCAAAAAATTTGCATATTTATATAAGACATTTTTTTATATGAACTGGATTGCACAATAACCTTCGTGGACTTTAAAATAATGCCAACTAATTGTTGTTAACTTATTGATACAATTATCGAAAGTTTGCACAATCATTTATGTTACTGACGCAGATTTGGCGCGATGATTTATTTTTACTTTCTTCTTCATTACAGATAGGAAAATGCTAGGTGACTACGAAGACGAATCTTCATCTTCCTCAAGCGAGCTAACACCGACTCGCAAGAATGGTTCTGCAGGAGCTGTTCAGAACAACGCACATCAAAATGCATCAATCTGGTCATCCTTAAGAAGTGTCTTAATTGTTATCAGCTCGGCGCTTATATGCTTCGCGGCAGCAAGAAATTCGATAACATGGTAACAAGTTATAAACTGCTGAACAGAGTTCAATAATCCGGTTTTCGTTGTATGGCAAGACGTGGCCAGGATGTTGAACATATAATTAGTTTTTTTGTTGAATATTTATGTTGGGAGCCAACGACAGAGTTTAAAATTTCAATTGACGCTTTAATTCACTTTTAATTAATAAATATGGTACTTTTAAAGGCACTGTCAGCGCTTCTGGGGAGCCTCTGGTGATTTCTGGCAAGCCCAATGGGACAAATTTTTGAACACAGTCGGGGAGGACCCGTTTATTTTATGGGTCTACGGCTCGACCCTCCTAAATCTTGGAGTTTACTGGCTCTTTGGTGGAATCTACACCCTTTTGGACGTCACCAACAAACCTGCAGCGATACGTCGCTACAAGGTCCAACCGGGAACCAACGAACCCGTGGATAATAAAAAACTTATGAACGTGAGATTCTCTTCATTACCCTATCGTCACGTTCATGTATCTATTACAGGTCATCTGGAGTGTTCTTTTCAATCAGATTGTAGTGGGGCTTCCATCGACATTGTTCATGTACTGGGCAATGGCGTGGAGAGGCTACCCTGCAGTTCGCGAACTCCCAACTTTCCACTGGGTGTTGTACGAGTTGGCTGTCCACATCTTGGTGGAAGAAGTTGCGTTTTACTACTCACACCGACTTCTGCATAATCGCCACTTGTACAAAATAATCCACAAGCAACATCACGAGTGGACCGCCCCCATTGCCGTAACTGCTATTTATTGCCACCCAATTGAACACTTGTTCTCCAATCTCTTTCCACCCTTCCTGGGGGTGTTTATAATGGGGTCGCATGTAGCTACGGCGTATCTATGGTTCACCCTTGCACTTCTTTCAACATTGAACGCGCATTCAGGGTACCATTTACCGTTCTTCCCATCACCGGAAGCCCACGATTTCCACCATTTGAAGTAAGTTGGGTAGAGGAAATACTTGAGCTTGTTCGTTTTTTACAGATTTAACAATTGCTTTGGCGTGTTGGGAGTTTTGGACCGCCTTCATGGTACAGACACAAACTTCCGATCAACTCGGGCCTACGCTCGTCACATTATGATGCTGAGTTTCATTCCACCAAGAGAAGCTTTCCCTGAACCAAATCCGTGCAAGCACAAGCTCGGAAAACAATAACGAGAATAACTCGGAGTGGAGGTTATTGTCATTGAATAAACGATATTTTAACTCATGCACATAATGTTATAGTGATATTGTTAGCAGTAGTTGCGACACATCCTGAATGTGACCAGGATTGCGGAAAAATATTTAATTGTCAATATTTAAGAGAGTTTTCTTGGAGGAGAGTGGAGAAAACAATGTACACAATTTTTAGGTTTCAGACGTCTATATTCAACATGTTTGTGGGAAGAATGTACCGTGTTATGAAAAATCATTCTAAAATGTATCATAAAAAGTCACCCAAGAAGATTAAATGTTTTGTCTTTCTACTTCCACGTACATTTGTCATCAATTTCGGATATGCAATATTGTAAATATCCACCCACTTAAATGTAATGTTAGGTGTAAGGTTTATAAGTATCTGTTACATATAACCAGTTTTCTATTTTATGAGGAAATAAGCCAAAGCTGTAGAAATTCGGTCTTATTTTGTTCATTCTTCCGGTTTGTTGATCCTAGGCGAAGAAAATGCAACGCTAGAAGTTTACCCGCCAGAATATTTCTAGTTTCAACGATCATATCAGTCGAGCGAGCGAAATTTAAGTTTAAAATGTTGCCAGAAATAGTACACTTTTTAGGTTCCAGCTAGCTACACTTCAAACGGTAAGGGTTTTTGGGAACAATTTAAAAATCTCCGTCTTTAATCATTTTGGCTTATTTTCATCACCGAGTACGAGATGTGATTCAGGGAAGAGATTGGGGCGTTGCGGGGTAAAGAATAGGGTACTTTAATGGCTGTATTTTGCTATTTAAAAATATATTTGTATTATACTATTATTTAAATATAGCAATAAATACATAATTGTTTTTAACTCAAACCCTCAATATTTCTTCAAAGTCTTTCGAATCAACGCCAATCTTTGTTTATGCGCTTCTGTGGTCAAGCTCCTCTTATAAGGTCTCAATTCATCTGTGCCAAATCCAGGAGTCCACATGCTATAATTCCTGTTTAGAAACTGTTGCACATCTTTGACTTCAATAGTGCTCACATGTCGATTCTTCGCAATCAACGCAGCCCCATTCAAACAACGATCAACAAACTCATCTACATAACTCAAGATTATCTCTTCAACTTCATCCTCCAGGTTAAGAGTTGAATCTGTGTCACGCACTAAATCTTGTAGTCTTTGCTTGGTTAGTATTTGAGCTTCTCCAGAGGACCCCGACATGCTTTTAATTGAAGTCGGAACTGTTTGTACACCCACTAAATTAGCCCCAGCCATGGGGATGGTCTCCATAACTAACCCAGTTTTGATTTCATTCGCTTGATCCATTGCGGACGCACCATGGGTCAGAGCTGTTAATGGAATGCCGTTGTTTGCATTAACATTCGTCATAATCGTGTGTGGAATGGGCACCTGGTTTATTACGATGTTTTGGGGCTGGATCAAGTTGTTGGTTAAGTTAGGGACAGACATTTTCAAAGCGTGGGGACGATATACCAAAGACTTCTTTTCATCACTGGTGGAAGATCAACCAAATTCGAGTCACTTCTCACTTTATTTATTAAATTATCAGCAACAAAAACTAAAACAAATTTTTGACACTGACAATTATGACAGTTTGTGTCGTTTTGTGAAGATGGCGCTCAAATCACCTTGAGAACGATGCACACCACTCAATTATCATACCATTGATAACAAGAAAATCAGCACATAGAAAGCAAGAATCGTTTTGTAACTCCTCCATTTTATCACAAAAGAAAAAACAATAAAAATTAAAAGTCTAAAACCTTTACAATTGCACGAGCAACAAAAAATGTCGTTCTTGAAATAAAAAAATTTAGCTGTGTGATTAGGGTTTCTACGTTGCGCCATCTAACGTGATTATATTTACATTGACGAGGTTAGATTTTGACATTGACGTTTGTCATAGAATATTTAAGAACAATTTTTTTGTTTTTTGATGTTTGTTCCACGCTCTTTTCGGTGCTGGCAGAGAGGATACTCAATAATGAGGCTCCTTTGAATCCAGCGGTAAATTTAAATGAAGTGATTTTTTGACTTACAATGTCTGAAACGGCGTTATATCAGTGCCGCTTATGTTTAAAAGACTCCCAGTTTTGCTACTCTCTGTTTGACGAAGATGTAACAGAAATCATTGAAAGTTTTACATCTATAAAGGTTGTAACATTTCAATCTCCCTGACTATACTAATGCCTGTCCTTTTTAGATTGAGGAAGATGACAAATTACCTTCTATTTGTTGCTCCCAGTGTCTAGAAGAAGTTTATGTAGTGTATAGAATTAGATGTAGGATCATAGAATCAGACAAAGTTCTGCGTGAGCGTTTGGCCAAGAATGAAATGGGTGAATCTGAACAAACCTCTGTCAAAAATGAAAGTGAAGAAAAAGGAGTTGATGTCTTTGAAACAACACCAGAAGTTGTTATAATAAAAAATGAGGATACATCAAACTTTCCAGCTGAAGATTCTGTCCCTGAAGAGATAGAAATAACAATAAATCCCGAGATAAATGAAGTTTTCAAAAAACAAATTGAACTGAAAAGAAAATCAATGCCAAAATCTAAGTCAGAAGATACTTATGAATGCACTGAATGCAATTTACAGTTCACCTTCCAGAAATATTATCTTCAACATATGAAAAAGCACAACATTGTAAGTGTGTGTAAGATTTGTGGTAGACAAGTGTTGACTTGCAACTACAGAAGACACTTAGAAGTGCACAAATCTTCACCAAAAGTCTGTGAATTATGCGGTGCTGTGGCCAAAAACGCCGAAAGTTTGAGAGGGCACATGTTTTACATGCACAAAAGTTCAGCTGAGCAATACAAGTGTAAACAATGTGGGAAGTTCTACAGGTACAAGTACAAGTTCCAGTTGCATATGAGGAAGGCGCATGGGGGCGACAAAACTCACATCTGTGAAGTTTGCGGAAAGGCTTTTTACACCGCACGCGACGTTAATAGACACATTCAAATGACCCACATGAAACTCAGACCTTATATTTGTCAGTACTGCAATAAGGGATTCAGTAGTTCCTATGCTAGGAGGACCCACGTGAGGCAACACACAAACGAGAAACCTTTCAAATGCGAAATTTGTGCCGAAGGATTCAGACAGCGAGTTTCTCTAAAAACCCACCTAAAATCCAAGCATGGGATTGTGCAAATTCCTGAACAAAATGTGTACAGAGAAGACCCTTCACAAACTGAAGAGGCGCTGAAACTTAATTAATTTTTGATCTTTTTTTTTATTAATGTGTAGATTCTATCAACTCTAGTAGATAATAGTGTTTAATAAAAAATCTGGCCGAATTTCGTTTAAATTAATCAAATATCCCGCTTTTTCAACATCTGTCAAATATCATTTGTCAGCTGTCATTGTGCTGTCACTATTTTTATCAAGGTTAACCCAAAATTTATTTCTTTTTTCACAACAAAAGGGCTTATTCTTTCATCTGTAAGTTTAAAATTCCTCCGTAAATCTGATGTTATCAGGGATTTTTAACAAATCAATTCAATGCGATACAACTTTGATTAATGATTTTTCAAGATTTGCCCCCGTAATTAATAAGTTAAATGGCCCTACAAATAAACAAGAAGCAAACGTAGGAATGTCAGACAAGAAGCGTAGTAAACATGATTACCCTGACTCCAAATCAAGTGATAATTTTGGGGGTAACTTTCGCCCTGTCCCTAGTCATATATCAACAGGGATACCCCACCAATGGAGACGAGCAGAGGAAAGTATTTTTGTCGCGAATACAAGTGTCGCCCAGCATACCAACTTTCCAGTTGGTGTGCCATATTGGCAAGCTGTGTACAATTATGCTTATTCACAAGGAAATTTCTCACAAACAGTATTTCCACCTCATCTAAATCAACAATACTTTCACAGACCAAACCAGGAAAATCAAAGGCAGGCGTTTAGTGGCCACAAAGGTATAATATTCATTGTATTAATAACTTTACAAACGTACATTTTAGATACAGACAATGTTGAAAAACTGAGGTTTTGGGAGCAGATGCCAGAGCGCCCAAGAAAATCAGGTTTCAATTTCACACTCATGTCTTACAACGTCCTTGCTCAGGATTTGGTTCAGCAGCATCCTTACTTGTACTCATTGCACAAGAAAGAGTTTCTGAACTGGGATGTTAGGTGGAACAATCTGCTTGCTGAAATTCAGCAGTTCAAACCTGAGGTGAGCTTATATTTCATGTTCTGCGTTTTTGGGGGCAATAAAAGTAAAATCCCATAAAAAAATCTATAGAACAAGACGATTCATTTATGTAAATAGCCATTTTTGGTACAAGTAAATAAAATACAGTTTTTGCGGACTAATCGTAGCAGATGAGTCTACAAACACTTTTTAAGTACGTGTTACAAACAACATTTTTTCGTTAATGCTCTCAAAAACACTCAAACCTGAATAATTTCTGAAAAAATACGCTTCGGATTTTAATTACCACCAGATTGTTTAAAATAAAGAGAAAAAAATTGACGTTTTTTTTGCATAAAATACAGAATCCTGAAAAAATACCGAGAACGCGAAAAAAATTGTGTTAGATTTATACTTACAAAAACCTAATAACAGTATAGTTTTGTTTAATTGTTCAAGAAGCACTATGCTTCAATAGTTGTCATGGCAACTTTAGGGATTGAGTCCAAAAAACAGTCATTTTAGAGATTTAAATAAGTCCATAAAATAGTTACTTTTGGGAGCGTATACTAAAAATTATATTTGCAGATTCTCTGCCTCCAAGAGGTCCAAGGTTCCCACCTCAAAACCCACTTTTCAGCACTGGAAACTTTGGGTAAGTATTTTACTCGATCTTAAACCACATCATAATTTTGTCCATTAGGCTACCGCTATTTGTACAAGCAACGAACCGGAATTCGCACCGATGGATGCGCTATTTTCTACAAACACCCTGTATTGAATCTGATGGAATACACGACTGTGGAATATAAGCAACCTGGAGTGTGTCTTTTGGACCGCGACAACGTGGCGATCATCGCAAAATTTTCTCCCAAAAAGAAGGAAAAGGAATTTGTTGTTGCCACCACGCATTTATTGTACAATCCTAGAAGACAAGATGTGAGACTCGCACAAATTCAGTTATTACTTACCGAAGTTGATCGTCTTGCCTTCAAAAGGTCAGTTATTTGAGGAAAAAAATTAATCTATTTTTGGTTCACAGGGAGGAGTATTTACCTGTGATTTTAACAGGTGATTTGAATTCGTCTCCAAACTCTGCAGTGTACCGTTTGATTACAAAAGGAAAGCTGAAATATGAGAATTTACAGACAAGGTCGCTAAAATCCCACGATGACCCTAGAACAGGGAAAATTTTCCTTCCTCCATCTTTAAGGATAACAGGTAAATGATCTTTATTCATTTCCCCATGTTGATTGTCGTTACAGATCAGTGCCAACACGCCGACATATTGCAAAAACGAGAATCGAACAAGACTCTTTCAAGATCTGAGGAATTAGAACTGATCAAACTTACCAACAGCGAGCGACAACAGACGGAAACCAAAAGGCGGAACCATGATAATGAAAAAAGTTTGTTCTCCACGGGCACTTTGACTCACAATCTTTCCCTGAAATCGGTTTATGATGATGGGAAGAAGGGTGATATGGAAGGAACAACATTCCAGGACGAATGGGTTTGCGTGGATTACATTTTTTTCAGGTAAGGACGTGGGCTCATAGTACTTTTTCCAAAATGTTGCTTTTTTAGCCAACGGAATTTACGTCTTATGGAACGCTACCGACTGCCAACTGACAAGGAGTTGGGTGATGTAAAAATCCCTAACGCACGTCTGGGTTCTGATCATCTATCTCTTCTCGCCAAGTTCCATTTATAAGTTTAAGACTATTCTATAAGGTTCAGTTTTGTTACAAAGTACCCGTTAGAGAGGTGAAATTATTTTATTGAACATAAATCTTTAAACAGAATACTTATTTTATTTTACAACACAATCAAGGTAACGTATTATACAGGGAGAGTCGAATAAGTAACTTTCCAACTAGACACTACTACTGATATCTATGTGTCAGTGTCAGAAGACTCCACTAGTGATACCAGAAATTCGGTGTTTGTTCCCTGGCGCACAAATAGAGAACTATCAGCGAATTTCGCCTCCTTCAAAATCAAAAACCCGTAAAAAATATAAGCTGAATCGGGAGAGACAGCAAGTAGACTATTATTTTGGTGGTCCCAATCAATTCAGATTAAATTCGGTCTAGGTAATTGATTTCGTTTATTCGTGGAGTAAATGAGATGTGTGCCATGTCCGATATTAAGGCCCGTTGTGCACTAGAACGGGTCTTAGCAGAGGTCGTGGCTGCTATCTAATAGTGATTTGCGACATTATTAATAAGTACATCCGAAAGCGCTTACACAGTTTGGTTAGAATATTGAATATTAAAAATTAAGGGCATTGCCCATCAGAGTAAAGCTATACACACAACACCTAGATAAAGTATAAAGGACAACCATATTAATATACATATATTTTTTTTTTTGATTTATAAAATATTTTAACAGGAAACAACAAGCACGTTACATGCAAATAGAATCATAACGTTAGCTCGAAATTTTATTATACAGTGTTAGAAAACATCCATTTTATATGTATAATATTTATAAATATTTAAACAAACTTAAATAAATTCTAGACTAAATTAACCCAAAAAACAACGGTGATTGAAGCCTGTGATGTATACAAGGGCTAACGCATTTGCGCACTAATGAAGATGATCAGGTCTTGCTTTAGACAATTACATTTTTGGTCTAAACATCAACCACCATCTTTTTGTGAATATCAGTGTTACCCACCACGTTGCAAAACTCCTCAAAGGATATTTTACCATCCTCGTCTTTGTCCGCGAATAGAATTGTTTTATCTACGATTTGTTGCAACTGGGTGTCTTTAAGATTATTACCCACCATCATTTTTAGTACCTATAATATAAACTTGGAAATCAGAGGATACAAAAACCGCTACTTACTTGAAATAGTTCTCCGTTAGAGATAAATCCATCATTATCCATATCGTAAATTCTAAACGCGAACCTTAGTTTAGAGAGTTTGTCTCCCTTTACGCTAAATTGTGATACGCCTTGGATAAATTCTGCAATAAAATACACAGCTGTGTTACAATTCTTTACGAGAATAACAATTTAAAAGCGCGAAAAAAGTCGAAAGAAACACCACTGACTTGAAATTAACTCGGTGAAACACAACACCATTTTTACTTTATTAGAAAATCCACTTCACACAGCTTACAAATTTATTATGGAAAGAAACGATGTGCACTCCAATCCTACTACTACATAACTGACTAATTGAATTGATACTGATGCCACACTTATGCAATCAATTACTTCTTTTTGCTCGCTAAAAACTTTAAACTGATAAAAAAAAGAATCGTAATGAGCGGAAATGACATTGAATTCTCCATTTACAGACTGCAGTGGCGGATATTTCCGGTGGAGATTGGGTTGCGTATTATGGGCCTGTATTAAAAAAAACTTTCGAATGCTTTGAAAAAAAACTGAATTGTTTGACATGATGTCCTAGCTTGATTCTACCACTTATTACTGAGGGCACCAAGTTATACTGACATTGAAGATCGAGTCGCAATTGTAATGCAAATACAAACGTTTCCCCATTCATTCTAGAAAGTCAAATCGAAACTCTGCATATTAATATTCATTTGAACGATTACAGATTACAGTGAGGGCCAAAAAAAAGTAGGACAACTTTTTGCAGAAATTTTTGTTGCGTAAATTGGGATATTTATGATGATTATTTATTATTGTAAGCTCAACAATAACATTAATACAACAAAAGAGAAAGACAGTTCTTGTTTCTAGAAGCTGAAGTTACGTGTCTTCAGAGGCCCAGAGTCACAGTGGCGTAGTTTGGCTATTTATTTTCATTTTATTTTGAATGCATCGGCAGCTTTATTACGTTGTATTAATAATTGCCTACTTAGTTGAATAGATTAGTTTGGGTAACCCGTTTTATAATGACAAAAAAACACTTGTTCCATCACTGTAATAGCCATTGGTGTATCAAATAAGCAGAATTACAATTTTTTGAATTGATTGAGATTGCATATTGATAGTTTTGTAAATATTGATCTTGATGTTTATTTGTTGTAATTTAATCAGCTGATGCTGACAGTCAAACTATGAAGAACGTAACCTTTAGCTACACAACAGCGATTTGCAAGCAGTGTTAGAGAAATTTTGAGTTGACAAAAGTAGAATTTATGAGCGCCAAAGCATAAATTGTTTTATTTTTAGTCCATTATTTGAACGGCTTATAAACAGTCCCTTGTCTAAATTTAGAGTCAGCCTCCAAACTCTCTTATTATGAAAAATCAATTCAAGCCTGTTGATTACCTTTAAAATCCACCTCCCCATTTCCATCTGCATCAAAGATGTCTATGACGCGCTGCACCAGAGGATTCTGTTGGAGTTCCGGCAACGACATGAATTCATCAATGCTGAGGGCTCCTGAATTGTCGAGATCTAACTTCCGAAATCTCTTTCCGAGGCGTCGTATCTCATCAGCATCAACTAAAAAAGAGAGGTTTACCATGGGGGCTGTCTTAACTACCATAAAACTCACAATTTGAGCAAAGCTCCATGGGCAGCGAACTCTCATTACCCTAAAACGCAAATCCAACAATTAGTACCATGGAAATAATATTTTTTCATAGGTGGAAATGGGCTTGCCCCTGTAAGTAGGCTAGCAAATAACACGAGCTCCTGAGAGGGTCAGGGGGTGCACTTGGGGCTCAGGGAGCAAAGGTATTTTACGGGGGAGGTACATACCATGGTTGGCTAGTTGTAAACACTTTAATGGTGAAAATATCTGCAATTCTTCCAAGTGTTTGTTAAACCAATGACCAAATATTACTGGAGCAGCGCAGGTGGCGCTGTCATCAACAAAATTGAAAAACAATCGAACGACAGAAAATTGAAAATTCGCGCCAAGATACGATTAGTTTCAATGTGATAATAATTGTTTATAATCAATGATAATCAATTTGTGATAAAGCAGTTAGATTTAGAGTGTCTTTGTTTTTGTCTTTCTCTAAATAGAGAAGAGTAATGTTATATCTATGTACTTCAAAAGTATAAAAAATGGGATTAAGAGTATTGATTTATTTAAATATCCTCTAATACGGAAAAACTGCCTGTAATATTCGTTGTGCGAACATGCAAACTCACATTTTTATTTAATAATAATTGTAACAAAAAAAAATGTCCTAGAACTTTAAGCCACGGTAAAAATAGGCGAAGGTAAAAATTAATAATTGCATATAAATATTTTTATAATTAATGGCAATAATTACACATTAGATGGGTTCATTTAACACCTTCAAGGTTCTTACTTGCCTTGTGTTATGTTATCTTATCATTAAGAGCAATTTTTACCGGAAATCATCTTTGCTTACTTACCTTAAAAATTTCACATTAATTGTTTTATCCAAAACTCTTTCATTGTTATTGTTTGTGAGTGTTAAAATTTGGCGTTTTATACCTGCACAGACTAAAATATAAAAATCTAAATATTTTTATTGTAATATGTACAATTATTATGAATAAATTATAAAACCAAACAAAAAGTCTTATAATTTCTTTTCCAGGAAGAAAAGAAAAGATCTTCATTAAGCCAAATACACCAAATAATAAAAAAGTGTAAAAATGTTCGAAAAATAAAAACATGAGAGTTTCCATGCAGTCTTTTTTCTCCACAAGAACAGAAATTTTTCTTTAATGTAAAAACAAAAAAAATGAACTCGAAGCTTTTCCGATAAGATCTAAATAAATAATACTTTAGAAAGCAAGCATCTTCTTGAGAACAAAATTTTCTCTTATCTGAAACAGAGAATTTTAATACAAAAAAAATTATGAGACTGTTCTGTTCCTGTGTGGTTGTTTAGATAGGTCAGTTAAAAATGTACAGACAATACCAACTTAACCGGTTGTTATAAGCTTAACAAACTCACCAGAAGGATTTTAATTACAAAACTAAAGTTACATTTCCCTGAAAACTGGTTTCGTGTTAATGACATTGTCTGCTGAAATAAACTGAGACATAAAGAAAAATTCATTAAGTTTTTGCTGATGCATTTTTTATTTACATCACATTTAAAGTCTTTATTTTATTTTATCTCAAACACAGCCAAAAGATGAGGAAATTTCTACATGGCGTGGCAAATAGAACGATTTCCTCGGCAACGACGCAAGTTATTTTCGTATTAATTCACTATTAATAAAGTCAGTTCATTTACAAAACTGCAATTCAAACTGCAAAATAAAAGCACTCGTTCGTTCCAATTCACAGTTTTATTCAAATAGAAATAATTGCCACTTGGGCCTTAACTCCTCACCAATACAACTGTGGTTTTCCGGAGCAAAAATTAAGTGTGCACACGACTCAAGTGCATAATTTGCATAACAAATAAAGGGACTAAAAGTTCGGGATAGGTAAACTGCAATTCCCCGACTTTTGGATGAATCCCAATCAAAAAAATCCATGATGCGATTTCCGAAGAAGCTTTATTACGGTTTCGTGCAAATCTTGTACGCATGATTGCGGATGCCGGTAAGTTTTTTCAATCTGCTTTCGTTGTCGGACAAAAGCAGTGGGTTCGAAGTAATCCCAGGCATTTACAAAGATTCCTCTAAAGTGCATTTCCACTTCCTATGCACTGGTCGCGTTCTACTACGCAAGCCATTCCGACTGTAATATGGATTGAGTAGGGCGGTTGTTCATACACTGCGACCTGGGATCACTTCGTGCTGAAACGAGCGTTGTGTGGCTGCATTCTTTCGTTACGTGTTGTCTTCAATTGAAAGTATTTTTTTATTCACTAATTTCGTGTTTGTAAGTGCAAGTGATTTGTAGTGAAAGTGGTATGTTCACTTTTGTTTAAACTCGATTCGCGTTATTTCTTCTGCGGATTACCTGCTAACATCTATAGCACTTGGGTACGTTATTTATTGAAGATAATCGAGAGGATCGCGAACTCAAAAATTGATACCAAGCGCTTACTAAATTATTTATGTCAAGTACGTTGTACTTACCATCTTCGGCATGTAAACAAGAACAGCAACGATAACATTTGTTATAAACATCACCGCTAATCTCGTGAAAACTGAGAAAATGGGAAATTTACACAAATTGTCGCTCTCATTTTGAATTTAAATTGCTACTATAATTGCGTTTGGGCTCATTTCGCCTGTTCAAAAAAATATTAACACAAAACTCTAATTCTCGGTTTTGTATGCAAATCAAAAATTGTCTCGTTATGACTTCATTAATAAGAAAAGAAGAGAACAAATCTCTGTGATTCAGATCTGAAAATCGCCTAATTCCCGGAACCGATTTGTATTTTTGAATGACTGGATTAATTCGATGAGATGTTAATCCTCTGATTCATTTAAACGAAGGAACTTTTTAGAGGTGGAACGTGCAAAATCTCAAAGACTCCTGGGGGTCGTTCCCATGTCAAACAATTGGACATGCTCTTTTAAAAAGCAAAAGTTCGAGACAGGACTTCAAAGCTCCACTTATCAATAAAATAAAACCAACATTTTAGAAGAGATCTATTAAAAGAATTGTGCCACGTTTCGCAAATTCTGTCTAGAAATTTGGTTTAAAAATATAATCTAGGAAGGTTAATCAAAGAAGCATTGAACCAATTAGTGAACTTATTTTAAAACGGAAATATAAAGCAATTCCCACATTAAAATGTATATCTGATGCTAATTTTCATAAAAGTTTCGCAGTTGCAGAAGTCTACAGTCCATAAAATAAATAAATAAAGTCATCAAAATCAAAAACCAAGCTGCTTCATTAAAACTGCAACGCAAATTAAAAATGACATTATTAATCAATGAAATGAAGTTATAAGTGCATGTATTATTGGAAAACCGTCAAAGGCCATTATTGCATATCGTTAATAAATAGCATTAGATAAGCGATCAAACAGTCATCAAGTCTTCGAATTGGCTGCTCATGTGGCATTTTGAGTATTAGCCCAAACCAGACGCAGCCACGTTTTAATTAGCACTTTAACGGACATTTCTACGTTTTGGTCCTCTTCTGCGATTTGCTTGGGTGTGTTTTTTTGTAGATAACTCGTGCGTGTATTTTCTTAACTCGACACAAGACAGTTATAATAATTATACTCAAAGATCAACTATTTGTTTGCAATTAATTATGCAATTACAACGTTTACTGCCACCTCTTGAGCAGCTCAACGGACAACTATGAATAAATTGTCCCGCAGAAAATGAAACTACAGTTGGGCTCCCAAATTTCAATGTAAATACGACTGAAGTGGGTGGTTCGTTAATAAAAACTGCACTCTTTCAGTACCTCATGAATATTAAATTCAAATTTTGGCGTCAATATCAGTGCACCGAGTTACCAAATTGAAAACGTTGGTTGGGCAATTGACCCGCT
Source organism: Gnatocerus cornutus (assembly GCA_029298725.1). NCBI lineage: Eukaryota > Metazoa > Arthropoda > Insecta > Coleoptera > Tenebrionidae > Gnatocerus > Gnatocerus cornutus. Next base: position 9,743,780 of record CM055516.1, read on the forward strand.
GAGTGTTGGTCGAAATTCCACGAAGACCGTTGAATCAGTCTTATAGTACGTTAGCCGTGTTTGAAGGTCGTCTTCTTCATCTCACGGAAAATATAAAGAAACCTGAAAACGGTTAAACAGACGCTGCAACTTCAGCTTCCTTTTAAACTCAGGTTGACAGGTTCTGTATACAAAAGATCTGCGATAGGTGCTTACACCTGCTGGTGTTATTTACAAGAGATTTGGTTGGCTTGCGTGTGCCAATTAAAATTGGTACATTTTTAACGTTTTATTGATGGTTGTTGTTATTCAAATGGGGGTCTGCTGGTTGCTTAAAAGGTGTCCAGGTGAATATTCTCCGATGCATCCAAGCAAGACCTTTAAGTGAGCTGTAGTGGAACGCGGTGCAGTAATTCAAACTAACGGATAACTAAATTATACTCTTGAAAAAATATCCGATGTGGTTTACTATACACTTAATTCAAAAAATTAGGATGTTCTTCCAGTTTTTAGCTTGGTGGTTTAACAGAAAGGGGTTTATGTGATTAACACCGAAACCTAACTTTAGTTGTAAACTTGCCTCAGATCCTTATCCTAAGTAAACTGTGTAAATTAACTAATGAAGTGTGTATTGTCTGACAAATTTTGTGTTTGCTTAAATTCTGGATTGTCTGGAATGCAGATATCTAAATTCACTTGATATAATCGCACGGGATTTCCACGAAGAAAAGTTGAATTGATTAAAAGTATTCTTATTTAGTTCCATTGTTGTTCATCGCCCCAGGAATGTGTTCTTGGACCGATCCTGTTCCCTTACATAAACGAGTACCATAACACCTGTTAGATGGGGATATTGCACTCTATGTCGCCGATACTTCCATTTACGAGCATCTGGCGATTCAAATTGCAGACAATTCTATGCAAAATTAGTTGCACAAAAACAAAAGAAGAAATTTAATGTAAAAGTTGAAATAAAACGAATGCCCATTCTTCAAAAAAGTTATTTTATTACCTTCTCTATGCTGAAAACCTTGCAACGACTTACCTCCCATAATGCAAATTTAATGAGAATACACGAAAGTTTTACCAAAAAGGCTGTGCTGTTCCTTTTGGAAGAGTGTGTTGTATGCCATTGTGGCGACCCAGTTATTGCCTGCTTGTTTTATCAATTCTGTAACCTAGTTACTTGTAACTTACCAACCTGTAAATAAAAGTTATGAAAGTGAGGATTTCTGATCTATGTTTATGTTATTGTTTTGCATTTGAAGGTTTTTATTTTAAGAGCTATAAGATTTAAATTTTGCGGAGTTTGAGACTGTTTTTCAAGCACATCAAATTAAAAAATTACAACTGTAGTGGATGACGTTGAAAACATTGAAAGGCTAAAAATATGCGCCCATGCTAACTATCATGTTGCAGCTAATTCTTTCCTGAGCCCAAAATTGAAAACCAAAACGATATTTTCAATGTTTTTAACTATTGTACATTAAAGGCTGGTTTACACAATCATTTAATTAAAATTAGGTTAATCTTGGAACTAATTTGACGATTGCTGACATTTGATTGGCGGAAAAGCGATCACATGTCACTTTAACATGATGTTAAGTATTTAATCGAAATTAAAGTGTTAATTTAGCTTCTGTAAACCGCCCCAGAAGCTTTCTTTTATAAACGATCAAATTCTATTTGGATAAACTTTTTATAACAATTTCATTGTTATACATTACATTTTTTTACATTTTAATAATTAATTATAAATTTAATTATAATTAATTTTAATTTTAATTAATTAAAAGTATTAATTTTAATACCTTTTTAATTATATTTTGTATCACAAAAAGTACTTTCAACCAAGTTTCTTAAACTTTGAAAAGTACCATATTTATGGACTTTGTAGAAAATTTTTCATTGTTGCAACATTGTAAAGCTCTTAGTATTAGTTGCTTAGTTATGGAGGCTAATTTTATTAGAAAGAGTTGAGCAGCATTGCTAAGTTTTTTCTTTGAAAAAATTCTTATTTTAAAAAGGAATAGGTAGGGTTAGATTAATTTTGCTTTGATTTCTGAGATGGTTTAACAGAAAAGAACATGTTACTTCCACTTATAGGCGCCGTTTCTTCATCACCCTGTATAAATTACACTAGTCAACAAATTTTGAACGAAATTTGTACTGGAACAGTGGAAAGTCATTTCTTAAGTAGAATTGTTTCCTGATTCTAAATCCGAAGCCAGTTTTGCTCCATCAGATCAATTTTTTTTTGAGTATTCCGCGTTTACTTTTGTTATTTTTAGTTTTACTTAATAGCTTGCAAAATCATAAAACCCAATATATTATTGGAAAGGTAATTAAATAAGTATCCCAACGAACTATAGAAGTTGCAGGGACATTTAGTTTTTGCCAAGATATTTGAAAATTTCGAAAAACAAACTGTTTTTAAAAGCTGACACTATTTTGCTTAGAACACCTAAGTTGGTAGTTTTATTTTTTCTTTTAATTCGTCATTATAAGGGCTAAGAACGCTGCTTTCTAACGCGCTTTTAAATAAGTTAATTTATCTTTAAAATTGTGATTGAAATTAATGTTAAGTTAACTTTCGAAGAAATTCTAAAAAAATTAATCTGAATACCCACCAAAGTGTAATTTTTTACGTTTTCGTATCAATCTAGATTATTTTTTCACCCCACATACATTTTTCGAAAAATTGATGATATTTCCATCAGCTACTGCCGCCAGGTTGTTCGGAAAAAAGTTCAAGTCAACAAGTCAACTTTCCATTTTATACTAGTTTTCTAGTAGTAGGGGTTATTTTTCACAACTCAATAAATCCAGTTTTGACTGACATTGTGGTTGATGTGAATTTGAGATTATTTTGGGTAAATCTAACAATGGTATTTTTTATTTAGTGAAAAACCTCTTGCTAAAACATTGTGTTCCCTCTTATGCCAAAATAGTTGAAGTAAATTTGAAAAAAAATTGAACCAATTATCGTTTTTTCTAAACCCTTGTAAAAATTTATGAACTGGATTTATTGAGTTTTGAAAAATAACTCCTCAGTTATCCATTGTGTTTCCCAGATAATTTTGTACAATTACTACTAAAGATTTCCACCCTCTAATTTTTTGGTTCATAAGCAACTAAACTCTTCATCATCAAGAAGTTTTCTAAAATGTATTTATTATTCTGGACTGTGTTCAATCAAAGCACAAAGTTATTTAAACTCAACATGCGTCTAAAAATTAGAATTTTTTTAAGCAATGGCATTAATTTTGTATGAAATCGACAAATAATAAAAAAGCTTTAATTTTTTTTAAAAACCTGTTTTTTGTCCTGTAATTTCTATAAGAGATAAGATGCATTTGTCAGCTTGTCATAAAGGCAAGATCTCAATCTTTTCAATGATGAATTACAACTAAAAATCGATGTAATAATCCTTGAGTTATATGGAAATTTGTATGTACAGGAGTTTAGCTTTAGCTTTCCAAAACACTGTCGAGCAATCTTATAACTTTGCAAATTTTCAAGAAAAATTGAAGAAAATAATCATTTTTTACAGTAGAACCTACTAGAAAAATAAACATCTTTCAATCCGGACCTGATGGAGCAAAACAAATTTCAGATTCAGAAACAGGAGGTCATTCTACTTTAGAAATGACTTTTCCAGCACAATTTGTTTTCCAAAATTTGTTAACTAGTTTTATCAGCAATTTCATTAATACAGTAAACCCTCAACATTCGCGAGGGTTCCGTTCCAACTTTTAGACGCGAATGTAAAGTCTATTAACTTGTGTAAATGGAGGGGTTTAGTCTAAAGAAAAACACCATGTTAACAAATGAATTAAATTCTATTATAAAAAAGCATACCTACTTAATTGGTTATTATAACGAATATAACAATATTTTGAAAACCTACACCTACTTTTAACCTGTCTAAAATTTTAATTTTTTCCCAAGGAAAAGGCCTTTTCTTTCATTTTAATAGGAACTTAAACTTGTTAAGTCGACAAAAATACTAAAGAAATGACAGAGTAAAGAAACGCACTTTGTCCAACATTTCTTAGAATTGTTCCGAACACACATAAAAGTCGTATGACATGACCGTAATAATAAGATTTTAATCAAAATTAATGTAATGTTTTATTTAATTTTTAAGGTGTCGATGATGTGAAGTTTATATTCTTTGTTAGTTCTTAGATGCATTTAATTTCCAGGATTTTACAGTTTTAGGGGGTCGCGAATGTTGAATTCGCAAATGTCAAACCCGTTGAGAGTTTACTGTATTCTGTAACTTTCGAAAATCGGTTTATATACTTCAATGAGTGCAGAAGAAAAATATTGATATCTTTTACAATTTTAACACCGTCATTCGCCGAACTTCAGAACTTTTTATGCCTGTATTTTTAAACGAACTTAAAATAGCAACGAGAGCTTTTTTGTGTTGAGTTAAAAATAAATGTGAATTTGTCACACACGTCATAATCCCATCAAAGTGTAATCTGTTTTTTACAGAATATAGGTCGTTTTAAATTTATAACTTGGGACTAATAAATTAGAGAGAAAATTGAAATTTTAAGTATAGAATAAGATTATGACGTTTGAGACGTCTTCCTTCAGAACCGCCAACTGATACAAATTTAACCTCTTAAGAAGCAACAATGAAAAAGTCGTTAGCTTTGGAATTGGCGTTTTCGGACGTAACAATGCCACATTATTGTGCCTTTAGAAAGAATTAGGTCATACGGAATGTTATTGGAAAATTGTACTCGATTGTACTACAATAGTGACCGCCACCGCCCGGAGAAATAATTTATAAAATTTATATATGAAAAAAGAAGAACCTGTCACCGGATCTGCTATCTACCATATTCACACTAGTTTAACCAACAGACAGAATTTAAATACCGCGTCTATTGGCAATGAATTCGTTCAATTTATGACGAAATTCGCGTTTGAGACCTGAAAAACTCGAGAAATTTGCATTTTTATTGCCGTCATAATTTTAAATTGACTCTCACCATCAAAAGAATCATCCAAGAGTGTGAAATAGTCTTTGTTTTTGAGTTTAATTGGTGAAATGATATTGTTAAGGTTCCACGATTTAAAATTTTATTGGAACAAATCAATTGACTTCACGGGCACCGAACTCCAATTGAATTCAGAATGTAGCAAACACATGAAATGTGCCTCGATAGTACTAAAATATTTACTACAAATTAACGTTTATTTAGACACTATACTCAATTATCACAGTCCATTACTTTTCTAATTTAAACTTCAATTCCATGTTGTTTGACTAAAATTACTTTTGTGGGTCCCACCTTTCTGTTTTCATTACTTAACTTTTATATTAGAAGTCACGGCCCAACGCTACCGGTGCGCTAATTGCTTGTTAAACTTTTTTTCTTTTTGTAAAGGTTCCGGTGATTATTTATTTCAATTATTATCATCCGGACAGGTCTTCCTGTACTTCTAGAATTTCCGTGAGTGCAAATTGCATCAACTTCCGAATATTACGACTTCTGGTGCATTTAAACCTGTTAGCATGAATGGAATTTGTTCGTAACAATCTCTAGTAAGTTACGCAGCATTGTAGGTAGTGGTGGAGTCGCAGTTCACAGACCTGAGTGTTACCTCTGTGGTGAAGACCTAAGTGGGAGGAGGCAGCGGGCACACGGTCGTGATTGACAAAATGAAACTATTATTTCGAGAGAAACAGTGATTTTTAAAGCAGAAATGGTGCTAAGGCAAAGAGTGGTAGTTAAAGGGTGTCACCGGCAAAATCGTAAGTTCCGTCTTCTTTTGGTCTTTTAAAAAAAAGTGTCTATTTGTGGTTGAACAGAATTTCTCCACCATAAAGTTTTTTCTTCTAACCTCTTTTATTCTGCGGATTTTGGTAATGTTCCAAGTATTTATTTACAAAATATTGTTATTTAGATATGGGACAAGGCAACAATTTTTTTCGTCTGGCTATTGTTATTAAATTACACAATAAGTTGTGGTGAAAGTTTTGAGATGACATCCTCTAACAACAAATGGTATCTTGTGTCTCTGAATTTTTCATTACAACCCACAATGGATTAGCATCAAGCTTAATAACTTTGTGGGTATAATTGACGTAAAACTGTGGTGGGGGTGGATTAGATGAACTGAATTATTTATTGTGGGTGTTCTTGTGTGGATGGGAAAGGTACAAATTCGCAATAGTAATCAGCTTAGCCACCCCCCAGAAATTTATTCCATGCTCTCTTCTAAACAAGATATTTATTTTCCAGATTATGACTTGAGGGCTTCCATCATCATCCTCTGCATTTCCCGGATGTAGGTAAGGAAACGATTTTTGATTATAAAAAATGTTCCGCCAAAAAACGCCTTCCAATGTAAACAAATCTCGAAATTGTTTTAGTACGAGTTGTATTCCGGTTGTTTGCTCCTGAAGAATGAGCTTTTCAACTTGCTATTGTAGAATTATCCACGCCTAATTATGAGACTGATTCTCTTGAGATAAAGGTCAGAATCTAAACCACGAGTTCAATGTTACAAAAACACATTTCTGAAGAAGAAGATCAAAGCGCCATTTTATTTCATTTCGCGGTTATTCCACCATTTTAGACCATTTTGTAAATTATAGTTTTTTTACTTTTGTTTCAATTATGCTATTCTGCAAAGGGAGTATGTTGTCCCTGGCATGTTTCGGTCTTCGTGTGGGATCGATACTGGCCTGGCAGAGGGTGAGGCTGAACCGCACCCGGCTTTCTGGTTTCTGATATACTTTGCTTTTACTTAACAACTCTTGCGTGAGTTTGTATTTGAAATGTTCAAACGTGTAACCTTTAATAATAAGACGTCGTGTCGTATTTTAATATAAACTTTCAACATGGTAACTTGGAGGGTTGTTATTACAACGTTATTTCGATCTCGTTTCAATCAAAGGGAGGCGGGTTGAGGTAACCTGCTTTTAAGGGTTTTTATGCTTCAAGATAGTAAATGGAAGAAAGGTTTCGGAAACGTCCGGTATAAAAATATCATTGGATTTATTCGAATTGAACAGGATTCCAGTGACCTTTCTTCAAAGGGGGCGAAGTATAACGCACTTGAAGATCAACATTTGACATTTTGAAAGTCACCCCTTAGTTAAGAGCTTTTAGAATTTATAGATGAGATTGATAAATTAAGCGCCATGTTTACATTTGGAAATATCTTTTATTTCTATAACCTCCGGGGTTTAACCCCTTAAAAGCTCTTCCAGTTGTTGCTCGTTCTGTTATTGATGTTTCGGATAAATTCACAGCTCAGTAGCGCCCATTTCTATTTAATCTTTTCTGAAATCCACCGTTTTTTAATCAGTTTAGTGAATTTTCTTTCAGTGGACGGAGATAAATTACTGATGCTTCCGTAATTAATTTTCCTTCAAGCTCTGAATTTGTGCTTGCAATTCAGCAATGACGTCATGGGTGGGTCTGCAACGTCACCATCTCTATCGATCTGTTCGTTATTCTTGCTGGCACAGAATCAGCTCGCTTTATGATTGTTAAAATAAAACGAGTTGTTTCATTGAATTCAACTTTTCTTATCACGCGTGAAGACGATTGTTCCGAAACCTACGGTGGTTTCACGGAAAAGTGCTCTTCAAGGGGGGTCAGGTCAGGAGAGTAGAGTGCTCGACGTCCTCACAGTCGGCGGCGTTACACCACTCGCCTCTGTTTGCTTCCCTCCAACTTTTCTTCTGGGGAGTGACTTGGCGTATTTGTGTCATTAGTTTAGAATAATAAATGGCTTATTAATACTCAAGCGGGGGGTGCCTACTTTGGAATTTAAGAGATAAATTCATGTTCCATCAAGAATCTTGAGCCAAATTCTGACAAGATTTTCCTTGATCTCAAGAATTTGCGTGAACTTTCCATTAGCCTTTGTTGTCAACGTTCTCCTTTGTTATGTAAATGCGTGTGCATGGTTTCTCCCACACGTGATTTTAGTCGCAGGTGTGCGAATTTTTGGGGGTTTCGGTTAATTGCTGAACTCGTCAATAACTGGTGGATGCGGAACAAGAAATTTAATTCTTGGTAGGCAGTTCTTTGCCTTTGATGTTTGATTTAGTTTTGTTATAAAGGACAACATTTAGGCACCTGCAACTACCAATAATTCGAATAATCTAAAGAACTTTGACGCTAATTTAGAGGATTTCGAAGGGCTAGAAAATCTAGGAGATTGGTAATTGGAAAAAAGTGGGAAGTCTACAACTTCTAAGAAGAAGTCCGAAGAGTCCTGTCATTATGATAATTTCTGTCCTGTAAACTCTTTCCAATTTAAAAATAGATTTAGCCACCGCCGGTGCCCCAATTTCCCCCGAACTTTCTTCTAGCCTCCAGCTCTCTGCCCCCAGTGAAATTTTAATTTGAAACTGGTGAAGCACGGTTATCCCTGATATGGATCGCCCACAGTCGACAAGTGTCGTCAATTTACGTTCAGTTTGAGTGTCCCGCGCCAAAAACCCTGGATTGTCGGATCAATATGACAAAACTAGGAGGGCGTAGGAGAACCGGCGCATTCGCCAGAATTTACCCTGAGATATAGTCGCGCGCCACTGTTTTCGTGTATGTAGCATCACACGAAGAATTAACCTATGTGCTGCCTTTAAATCTGTACCAACGGCGTTAATTTTCAACATGGTGAAAAGTGAACTAAATCAGCCTTCACTAAACACAAGCAAGTGGTTATTTTTTGGAAAATAGGCGAATGATGTGTGAATCAACAAAGGATATTTAATTACTTTAAGGTGTGTTCTGCGCATGGGTAATTTATTTTTAGCAATTTTTTTTTAAATAAATGTTAATTTTACATTAAAATTATTTTTACTTTCGTGAGAAGACCACCAAATTAGTATACCCAGAAGGATCCTCAAGGTTTGTGGAGCGGTTTCTCCTTTTACTAACACAGGCGACATGCTAGTTTCACCTGTGAACTTCTCATTTTTAATATTGCACCTAAATATCTCGTCCGATTTTATACACTGTTGTTCCATCTTAAAATCAGTGAAGAAATTTGCTTTGAGTGCGTATTTGTTACACTCAATATGTTACGCCAAAGACGTGGAATCAAATGATATCAAAAATCGTTACGAATAAAATATGAAACGTGAATCCAACTTTTTATAGACGTGTTTAAATCTCTATTCACTGAATAACATTGTTGTTTAATAACAATTTACAGAAGCCAGAGGATCTTTTGTTATCAATCATTCTCCATGAAATATAACTTGTTTGTAACCTGAAGATGCCATGCCCACTATTGTTAACTATGCGTTTTTTGTTAGATCTAAATCGTGATTTGTATGTCGTCTAGACTTTCATAAAATGCTCTCGTTGTGACTGTGGGAAAACTTGATTATGATTAAAATGACGATTCGGTGTCGTTATGAGCTAAGATCTGATATTAAAAATTTCAGTTTTCTCATGACATTCTGATCTAGATTTTTAGGGAAACACAAAGTTTCATGGAATTTGCCTTCACAGAGCACACCATTAAAAGTACCTTCACTATTAAGTTAGATCTGCATACTCTGTTCTAATTAAAGAGTTGATAATGATAACATTCCCGTGACTTTAATAAAACCTGAGAAAGTGCTCTCTGCGGTCCTAAAAAGCCGGAAAAGATTTTCCTGCAGTACTATTATAACTCTAAATAAAAGTGGGGCATTTGTGCAAACACGACAAGAGCAACAAACCGTAATTTAATTTTTTCAGTCAAGGTACATATTATTAACTTTATCACTTCCATTTTTAGACCTTTGTATTCCAAAGTTTATGAGGTATCGGTTGTTGATGAAAGTTTGTTTTTGAAATGGATAAATTGGGATCAGTTCAAAAGTTTATCTCTGGGACCTATTTTGCGTCAGTGCCGTTGCTAATATAAGCAAAAATTCGTATCAACAGTGGCAGTTGCAAGTTTGAAGTTGAATTTCTTTGTAGTGTTTGGAATGAAAAGACTATTTTAAAATTGTGCTATTCTCATGTCGTTTTATGTCATTCCAGAGAAGCCGGCAATGAGGGTGCGCTAGCGGGGAGTATGGGACCGCCGGGATGGGCATGCGCACAGACCCACGGGGCAAGTCTCGTCCGCTGACCACCGTTTCGGTACCACTGCTCGTTCTACACACAGTTGTTGCCTTGTTAGTTTTTGTATTTTTGCAAGAAGGTAAGTTCAAAAAAATCACACTACTCGTCCACAAATATCAAATTTTAATCTTGATAACTCTACTTAAGTACAATTTGATGTCAATAAGCGTTTAAGTAACTTAAGTAGTGGATGCGCAGTCTGGCAGTTGTATAAATAAAATGATACAAAACAGACAGCGATCCACTTGATAATTCCAACTGAACGACTTTACTGGTATTAAAAAATGTTCAAAAGTCTTAAATTACTTTCTGATTCCCATACTAAGACGATCAACTTATTGTAGCCGTTACTACTGTGAAATGAATAATGTTACGCAACAAAGATCCAGCCAGTGTCGTCTAAAAACGGAGATCATGACTATTCAAACTTTAATTTTACCGATTCTGTAGAACAAAATTGCAGTAAAACTGATGTAGCACCTCAATTGGACTATTAGCTTTAAGAATTTTACGTCCATACCAACAGTTGGTGACACTTTTAGTCGATTTAATAAGGCGAAGAGGTGCATTGAAATTTTTTGTGGGTTGGATTTTTGTTGCATAACACCATTCAAATGAAAAAATTGTTTAATTAGTAAACCAATAAAAGGAATTGTCGTTTTTTTAACATACATTCCTTCAGCAGCACGAAGAGTTGAAACATATCAAAGAATGCATGACTATAAAAAAGGTGCATAAATTGGGGCGGAATGTAGATTCGCACTCTAAATTCTAGATTCTTTGTAGACCTCACGATGTTGGCTTACTCAGATCAATAGTATATTTGAGTGGAAACCAGTTGAAGTTGTCAACATTTGCGTTCAGCTGTTCTCTGCTTCCTGAACGTGTAAAATAGTGTTGATCAACATTTCTGGAGTCCTTTGTGCTATGATTTGAAGATATTTAAATGTTCAATATCCCGGAAGATTGATAGTTCCCGGAAACTCATATATTACGCGAAAAATGTAAAATGCATGCCTGAAACATTCCGTGCTTTTAATGTTGAAGTAATTAATGCAGGCGGAATGAAATTAGAATGTCTACATTGACAGAAAAACCATTTTCTGGGAAACTCAATAATATATTAATTAAGTTGTTGCGAAATAGCTGAAATCGATAAGCACCTATTTTCGTGGTGTAACCTTGGTGGTTCCAAGTAAACAGTTTACTGAAAATGATATTTTCTGTGGTGGATGTGACTGAAAATTGATTGCCCGGGAACTTAAAAATAGGAGATAATCTAATGAAAATAAAATTCGACATACAGTAGAAACTTTTTACGCGCTTTCCAGGTTTGTGTACCACCCAAGATGGATACATCCACATTACAGCCATTCTGGGCGAGTCGGTTGTATTCAACTGTCATGTGGAATTCCCGGATGGACACCCTGTGCCGTATGTGTTGCAATGGCAGAAGAAGGTAGGCGAAACGGTAGGATTTCAACGAGTCTGCTCTCTTACTGTGGTGGCCAAAGGAGAAGTCTTATGGGTTTGACACTTGAGGCAACATTACTAAGATCGTACAAGCGTATCGATTCTAAATTTTTTCACTCTTATTATCCACCGTTACAAATCTATCGCGTTGTATTGAGTACATACAGTTTCTTGACATAGTCAACATGTTTGTTTTTATATGATTATGGCTGGAAGGGTTTAACTAGTGCTTAGTAATGTTTGTTCAAGTTTTACATGGACATGTCATATTTACAATTTACTGTGTGTAATTTCTATAATCATGTAAATTGTAAATGTGTAACAACCTTAAAGAAATTTCTATTCCGCTAAAATTAGTTAATTTTTATTTCGAGGTGTAAAAGTGCAAACCACAAATCGCCTCTGTTCAATTGATTGGTTTGTTGTATTGTGATTGGCCATAGTGAAGTACTTACTTCTAATGGGATAAGGAGAGCAGATAATCTTAGCATCATCATCATCGATCCATTCGGTATCATGAATATTGTTGCAACTTCACACTATACATGATACTGGTCTTGTTCCATTTTCATTACAGATTTCAATTCAGTGTTTTGTACAGAAATATAGTTACTAATAATTAACGATTTGCACATTTTTATTGGAATTCACTTGAACAAGTCTGTTCTCACTCACTCTTCTAACAACCACAAACATAGTTTTTGTTTAGTACCTATAGAGCTAGCTTTATTTAACTCAATAATATTGCTAGCTCTATATTTTTAGTTGGGTAGGTTGTCCTCTATCTGTCTCTCTTAATCTCTATTAGTGGCTTTCATCTGGCGCTCAGAACTGCTCGCTGCTGTTAAAAAAACTAATAAAATCAATAGAAATTATTGTCTTTAACGGCTTTGCTTGGCTGTGTTAACTCTTACAAGCATGTTTCTTCTGCATTCGAGTATTTTCCTGCATTTGTACAAATGTGTGTTTGATGTTTATTCATAAGTGATCACCGTCGTAGTGATTGTAAAACGACAAACTTCTGTTTTTTTTAACTTAACACTTCCTCGGTCAGAAGTTGTCTTTTCCAACCACTAAACTTATCGGTAGAGAAGACTATTTTAGTTTGTTTTAAAGGGACAGGATATACCAATCTACATTTGGTATGAAAGCTATCCGACGCACAGTGGCGAAGGGTATGAAGGAAGAGTGTCGAGGGTGTCACCGGACTCTCCTTACGGCGCTGCTTCACTCAACTTGACAAATATTCGCGAGTCGGATCAAGGCTGGTTCGTATTACAGTTAAAGAAGTTTTCTGTATCTTTGACTTTTTGACTAGGTATGAATGCAAGGTGGTGTTCCTTAACCGGTCTCCGAACTCGCACAAAAATGGCACTTGGTTCCATCTCGACGTGCACGCTCCACCCCGTTTCACGGACACACCATCAGAGATCATTTATGTCAACTTGGGAGATGCTATCATTCTTACGTGTACAGCTGAAGGCACCCCCACACCTGAGATTCTTTGGTATAAAGATGCCAATCCTGTAGAACCCTCGGCGACCATAGGTGAGTTTCCACCTGAGAAAGACACCCTTTTGTGCTTTTTTCAACCAACTGTCTTCCTCATTGTGTCTTCTAGTTGTAGTGCTTCCACCGGACTATCCTTCCTCATGAAGCACTACATAATAAATTCTTGTAGTTTGTAATCTGTTCCCTGTAGGAATCTTTAACGATGGAACGGAACTACGAATATCGAATATCCGACATGAAGACATCGGAGATTACACGTGTATTGCGAGGAATGGAGAGGGTCAGATTTCCCACACGGCAAGAGTTATCATCGCTGGAGGTGCAGTGATTATGGTTCCGCCGACCAACCAAACTAAACTTGAAGGGGAGAAGGTACATTTCACTTGTGAAGCAAAGGCTCAACCTGGAAACGTTACGGTGAAGTGGTTTCGAGAAGGCGCTCCAGTGAAAGAGCTTCTATCGCTGGAAACAAGAGTTACCATCAGAAGAGATGGGTCACTTGTGATAAACCCCGTCAGTTCGGACGACTCTGGACAATATCTCTGTGAAGTTAGCAACGGAATTGGAGAACCTCAATCGGCATCAGCATATCTGAATGTAGAATGTAAGTTTGGTTTATTTCTTCGTCGTCGTGTTAACGTTTCTTTGGCAGATCCAGCAAAAGTGACGTTCACGCCAACCATCCAATACTTGCCGTTCCGTTTGGCTGGTGTCGTTCAGTGCCACATAAAAGCAAATCCTCCCCTACAATACGTAACGTGGACCAAAGATAAACGCTTGTTAGAACCGTATCAGACAAAAGATATCGTAATTATGAATAATGGTTCTCTTCTTTTTACTCGAGTCAATGAGAACCACCAAGGACGTTACACTTGCACACCTTACAATGCTCAGGGAACTCAAGGATCTTCCGGACAAATGGAAGTTTTAGTTCGCAAACCACCAGTATTCACCGTAGAACCAGAAGCCATGTATCAACGAAAAGTAGGAGAAACCGTCGAGATGCACTGCGACGCCCTAGAAGCCGAAGGAACACAGAAACCAAAAATTGAGTGGCAACGACGTGACAACAATCCCTTGCCCAAAAATCGCGTCAAAACCGTTGGCGGAAACATCACTATTGACAGCCTACGACGAACAGACTTTGGATACTACCAATGCGTGGCTTCCAATGAAGTCGCGACTATCGTAACAGCCACGCAATTGGTGGTGGAAGGAACCCAACCTCATGCACCTTACAATTTAACAGGACAAGCGATGGAGTTTGCCGTTACGCTCTCCTGGTTACCTGGATATAGTGGAGGGCCTGATTACCAACAGAATTATACTATTTGGTACCGACAATCTGGAGTCTCCGATTGGTCGACTATACCAGTTACACCTTCTGGTAGCAGACAGATTAAGATTAACCGACTTGCGCCGGGGACTACCTATGAGTTCCAAGTCGTGGGAAAGAACGCGCTGGGAGATGGGATGATGAGTAAAATCATTACGGTTCGAACTTTGGGTAAGATATGTTCCGCTACAGTCTCTCTTTCATAATAAAAAAGACATTTCTAAGTTGTTTAACTCGTTTAACTCGTAACTTATATCAAATTTTCTAACAACATGCGATCGTGGATTAGACATCAGTCTACCCCACAAAGTCCAAGTAACACCAACCCCTTTTCCTCAATTTAACGAAATAAATGAAAATTCGGGTAAGTTTTACCATTTAAAAAATTCGTGAATGCATGTCAGTGGTATTTGTCCAATTTATTTTATTATCGTTTAAATTATTACTATTTCAACAATGAATAATTTTACGTTCATTAGTTTTTGCACGGTTTCTTTCGGTGGTAAGGTGGATGTATAATAAATGAGTAATTTTCTCAAATATTTGAATATCGTTTTAGTCTCGATAAAATTCTCGCAAATTCTAAAAAGAAACAGGTTGAACTTGTGTAACTTGCGCTTGATAGTTTCAGTTTTTATTTTGTTTTGTTATTTTGTTTTCAGATATTTTAGATTATAGTAATATTATTTTGCCCACCGATTCAACGGGAAGTGCCTTTTTTCCACCTTTCTACAAACCTAAAGGTATATTCAATATTTTTTCTTTAAAGTGTTTAGTACTAATTTACTGACACCGAAGTTAAGTTTTTTTTATTGTTTACGTGTAGCATGACTTTTAAGTTTTGTATTGAAAATTCAGCAATCCAACGTAATAGTGAGGATTTTCAAGATTTTCATTATTACGTTGTTGTATAAAACTGACTTCAATCGAAATCTCTGCTTAACACTCTAACCCGTAGTCCTTAAGTGCTTTCCTTTGGAATCAGTTACTGAAACTCAATGAAGAAGCAGTTGTTATATATAATTTAGAACTCTTGCATTTAGGACCAAAGCCAGGTATCCCTAGAAATTTGACTGTGACAGAAATTAGCAATGGTTTTTTGATAACGTGGCAACCTCCCTTAGAAAAGGCTAACCTAATTCAACACTACTCCATTAAATATCGCACAGATGGTGGATGGAAGACCCTGAACAAAGCTCAAATTCGACCCGAGGATACTCAATATTTAGGTGGGAAAAATCGTACAAAAATGAACATTTTAACATTCGCGTTGTTTTACAGTAAAGAACTTAGTAGGAGGCCGAACATATTATTTTAGGATTTTAGCATATTCGCTGAAGAACTATGAAACTAGTGAAGAAGTGAAGTTTTCGGTGCCAGCTCGAGTGAAACATAAAGCCATCACGGCGGGCGTCGTTGGTGGAATTCTGTTTTTCATAGTAGCCATAATTCTGTCTGTATGCGCTGTTAAAATCTGCAATAAAAGAAAACGTCGAAAACAAGAAAAAGGTGTGAGTTCAACACTATTTGGAGTTGTAACGAGCGATTTTTTGCAGCTTATAACATGGTAGCTTGTCGAATTACTGATTCCAGAAACGGAGGAAATACAACGGATATCCAAGTGCCTTTGAAAAAGTGAGTGTTATGATATGCTTGATTGTGGCATAAGTTGAGGAAAGTCTGCCAGAACAACGAATTGTTGTTGAAAACGGCCCGAATTGTTGTTGTGGCAAGCATTTCCGCGTCTTTTTCTTGATGGGCATAAGGTTATTTGTCTCCTCTTGTAGGACGGTTGAATCCGAGTCGTACCGTGATTACGAGAGCGTGTTTATAATTCCTGGGACAAGCGTTGACACAAACCGTAAGCGTCAGGCGTTGAAGGGTTCCGCTAAATCATGCGATCTTTCCCCAAACCGTTTCTGAGTTTGACCATCATACTTGTCGCATTTTTTAGCGGAATCCGAACTAGATTCCTGTAGAGTTCAAGTATATGGTCGTCATTGCCATAAACTTGGACTTAAATGTGCTTCATTTGTTCCTGGAATGTGGACCTCTCCATAGGGTTGGTCTTTTCTGTGTAGGTGCATTAGATCTATTTATAGACTTTTTAACACACAACGTTTCGCGTTAAGTTATTTCCCCATCAGCAAAGTCTGCTGAGATTAATCGACACGGTCGGTTTATCTTATGCCGCATAATCTAACTTTGCACAAAACAGTTTTTTCTATAACTAAACGCGTATTTCTGCATTACCTAGTTTCTGATCCCAAACGTGTGTTATTTGCCGCCATCTGGATCTGCGCAGGAGGAAAAAAGGTGAAGGAATTCGCGGCTATTGACATATCATGTTCGCACTTTTCACTATTTGTTTGGTTTAACAGTGCACTTATTTTTTAATTTGTCGCTTTTACATTAATTACCATGTTACATAAATTGTAATGGACAAGTTTCAGGGTTTATCCTAATGTCCATAATAATTCATGCATGTGTCACATTTTGGTGCATTAAAATGATTTACCAATTGGTCTGGTTGTTGAAGCATGAACTCCATTTGTTGTTATGTTTGTCATTAACTCAGTGCTCGATTTTTCCTTAAATTGAATTGGAAAAATAGAAGCACGTGGTTATGTGTGTATGTTACTAACAGGGTTTATCTTGTAACAGACTTAGAAAAGGCCGAATATCAGGTTTGAGGCTCATCAGTTTTATAGTAAATTGGATATGGCCTCGAGACAGATGCCGAACCGGCAGCAGTTTAAGTTGGCATCCGGACTATCTACATTCGGGCTCTCCGTCGAAATCTCTTGGTCGAATCTCTAGAACAGCAGACGGGCGTTTTGTCCTGGTGGATTCCATCTTAAGTCTCCGCACTGACAGTCCGTCAAACGCGAGTAGCAGTGACGATGGAGGCTTCTTACCACGTAAAGGAATACGTAATCGTGCTTCATGGCGTAAACCTCTCGTCGGTTATCCGAGCCAATTGAGTTTGCGATCTGATGCATCAGGACAAAGTGCTAGAGGCATAACTGGTTTCTTCAACAATCTTGGACAACGCATCCACTATCCTGTGAAGCCGATTCCAACGATTTACACTCCAGCCACACCGAATTTTCAGTCGAGTTCGCCGGCTACTTCTAGCGCACTTTTACTGTCTCCTTGGAGTCCCCTTTACTTCAGCGACTTGAGCTCTGTGCGTTACACGAGTTCTGGAGAGCGCTCGTATCCAACGCCACCTGGCTTTGTTCAACTGAGATCAATACATGAACGCTATTCGCAAGAACTGCCATCTTTACGTGCCATTCATGAGGAATCGCAGGGTTTCATTCCGGTTCATCCGATAAGAGAAAGCCCAACTCAAAGAGTTCGAGTTCCACCTCCATATCCCGGTTCCAGGCCAAGAGCACGACTCTTACCAAGACATGCGAGAATCGCACGCAGCGCTCCTGAACTCGGTTCCCCCGAACATTTCGACCGTTCCCCCGAAAGCAGATCTAGTTCGAGCGGTTTTGGGAGTAAAAACACGTCCTCTCAACAGAATCAAAGCTCTCAGAGCGGCAGTACGTTCACAGAATGGCGCCTGCCGCCGTATAGACCGCCTCCACCGCCACCATCAACTTTGCCTCCGCCACCGCCGTTGGTAGGACACTGGTTAGAACTAGCTTCATCATCACCGTCAACCTCCGAACAGCTGCATAAAGCTGTCGACGTTGGGAGCGTCGATGGACATTACGAGTTCGATCCGTCGACACCGACGCCGACGCCATCGACGCCGACCGGTTCTAGAGATGTCGATTTGGAAAGTGGTCCTACGCGGAAATTGTACGGAACACTGAGAAGCCGGTACGATAACATTGATGCTCGAGTCCAGGCTATGAAAGAAGAGTTCAACGAGTTCAGAAAACGACAAGCAAAACGGAGACGCAGTCACGAGTTGGAGAGTGCCTGTTAACATTTAGTGTGTGTGATTCTCTTAAGTACAATCTACGAAATTGGTGTGATCTCAACGTTAAGAATCACTAAAATATGTTCTAAATTATAAACATAAAAAATATACACGTTATAAGAATTAAGACTCCAAATAGAACTTGAGGTATTTTTTTTTATTACACAAGTTAGGTAATGCTACCAATTCTACACGAAATTTCAAGAATCTCACATTGTATTTTTACTGTACCTAACAAGTATTCATAAAGCTCAATTGATCATTTCACTGAACAAATAGGGCCATCAAAAATTGTGATCTTGTGGACACAGGTGTTGTCGATCCGGTTCGGTGCTGCCCCCACCTGACCACCTGCCATTGTCTCTTGATCGATTAGACCTACGCCAACCAATAATTCTAACGCTTTAGCGCGACTTCGGCCGCGACCAAATTCTACACGAGAGGCTGTTGCGACGTTGTAATAAGTACTAGATGTTTTAGAATAAAATTTGTATAACGTACCTTCGCTCTAGGAGCAATGCAGGACATGACCTGCTTATAATTTAAAAGTGTATTAGTAACTAAAAAATTATTCAAAGCAATTATTTTTCTTCCTAGTTGTTTATGTACAAATTTTTATTTCATTTGTTGTATAGTCATGTTTCTTTATCTTTTTGTTTTACTATAAGGTCTGAAATAAGTACAAGTTACATTTAGTGCAAGTTTTTAAAGAGGCATGAATGATTAGGGTGAAGTGCTATATAAAACAGTAAATCACGGATGTTAATACAACACACGAATTCTAACGATTTTTAAATAAATCCTCTATGTATTTATTACTTCAAATTGTAAGAGGCAAATTAATTGCCCCGATTATTTACTTGCCTTTGTTATTTTATCATTTTTAAATAAGGACGGAAACACTTTTTAAATACAATTTGCATGTCTATTAGGCACTCAATTTTTTCTAAGAAAATTAATTACATCCCAGTAAGTTTTCTGACTGTACATTATTATAAATTATATCATTTCACAGCACACTGAGACTTAGCAGTAGCATTTTTAGTTGTACGTGTTAAGTAGTAAAACAGTTGTTACTATGTAACTACGCTGTATAAAGCATCACATTTGATTAAAATACAATAATGTTGCCAGATCTCATATATTCTTGTTTCTATTCACTTCATTTGTCCTTCCTAAACCAACAAAATTCATCCATTGGAGAACAGAAGATAAATTCAAGAGAACAAAAGAGTCCATATTAGTAAACCGAATTTTCGAAATATTTACTGGCTCGTCTAAAAATGAAAATTTCTAAAATTGCTTGATTTTGATCTATAATTTTTTAATTTTGCACATTTGTTAAGAATAGTAATAATAATAATCTTCATAAATTTGAATGCTCTTAAGCCAAAATTCACAAAATTTGAAAAATAAACAGAAAATTATCGGAATTTTGTCACTTCTGCTCTAGAACTTTGATTGATAAATCTCCATAATTTTATACGTTTCCTGGCAATCACTCTCTCTCAAAAGCGCGCACCCTACCATATAGGTCTAGCAAAATAGTAGTAGAAATCTGTGGGAGTAATTTTTGAGATAAGAACTTTTTTGAACTTTGCTGATAAAATAAATCACACTCGATCGCACTCCCACCTTATCACTAATTAGGTGGAGCAAGAAAGGAGTGGTGAACTTGTGTTTGTACATGATAAACAATTCAGCCAATGAGTTCCACAAGAAATTACAACGAGATTGGTCGGCTTATTCGTTTTTTGTTAAAAAGCTATTGCGATAAGCGATAAGACAATGCCAGCCAATGAATTAGTAAATAAGTGGGAGCAAGGTACCAATCAGTATTGAATTATCACTGTTATCAGTAATGGGCGGATTCTTGGCCACAATTGGACCTTTGGTCGACAGCAACCATTATTTTAGAAAGTGCACAATTTTATGCTTGGGTCATAATAATTCATTAGTTAGGCATTAGTTAGACAATTTGTGTATGAACTTAAATCGATTGGCAAACGATTATAATAATAGCACCTACAGGGTGGCCCACCAAGGACTTTTGACAATATCTTTGTTACTTTAATAAAATTCAAAACCAGGATAACTGAAGAGGTAAAGATTGACAAACGACACCTTTTTCTTAAAAAGGTAAATTTTATTCGTCTTAATTTACATTTAAATCATTTAAAAAATAATCTTATCTTATAAAGCTAACCGTCTAGCTTGTCCAGTTTCCAAGAAAACGAGCTAAAACTAAGCCAACATTTCCAAAGGCTGTCTGGTTATGAATCAAGAAGACAATTTTGGACATCCCTGACATCTGCTTCAATTTATCGTTTTTGACGTTTCTGGTTTGAAGTTATTGTCTGATTATGATTAATTTCAACCTACAGAGGTACATTTCAGCTCTATTATGGTTTGTTATTTCGATCTTTTGGAAATTATGGCAATCCGTTGACATGTGTAGAAATTTAACAAGGGTGCACAAAATTAACGCTTTCATTTATTCGTTACCTAGGTAAACCTAGGTAAATCGTTTCAAGAAAATAATTATTTTTAATGGCAAGATCGACAAATTTTCTTAAACGAAAACGAGGATTCAGCCAATTTTTGGTAAATGAATTTTATTTTTTGTACTAAACGTGACAGTAAACATTTTGAATAAATTTAGGCATTAATAAAAAGGTGGCTAAAATTGCATTTTTAAAGGCGAAGTAGTTTAATTAACGTCGTTTTAAGCCTCGCGGTTTCAATAATCTTCGTTTTAAATTTTATTAAAATCCGTTTACAAATAACAAAGATACTTGAAAGTTTTAGGTGAGTCATCCGGTATATGTAAAATGACTCAAAAGTATGCAAAAATTACAGAAAAATCTCATTACTAAGCATTCCTCGAAAGGTGTACGAAGGAATCCTTAAACAACGGCTAAAGAATCAAATTGGACCAACACTGGAAGAGGAACAAAAGAAAAGCGCAACATAAATTGAGTTTGCTAATAAAAGTCTAATTATGTAATTATGATCTTAAATCGACGAACGATTTTTTTATCAGAAACCGAAAAAGAATCAAACTCAGTTGTAACTGTTTATTTAGACAACAAGAATTCTACCAGTGCTTTGTTTAAAAGCATCTTCATTCCATCCAAGTTTTATGAAGAAAAACGTCCCAAGCACAACACAATAGACACAATCAGCTACTAAAACTAAAAAAATAAATACAGTCGGTTTAAAGCATTAAAAAGTTAATTTCCTAAACACTGCATTCCTAGATTAATGGCAGTATTTTAATAACAACATCAATCGTAAAAAATAGAGCAGCACTGTGCAGTCGTAGAATCAACTGCAAAAACTGCAGATTTCAGGACCGCACAGCACGTAATTTTATTAATACTTGTAACATACAATTGGATAAATTTATTTGTTTCCTTTGAGTTGTTCTATGTACGAACCACACCACCTTTTTCGAGTATAATAAACAGCCACAAATGCCACCACTAAAAACGCAAGTCCTGTTACGATACCAGTCGACACAGCTCGAATTTTTTTATATGTGGGAATGAGCAACGTAAATTTTTCGCTGACTGCTTGTTGGTCATCTTTAGAAACTGCTATAATCTGTATATGATATTCATTTCCTTCATTAAGACTCGTTACTAAAAAAAACTCCTGTAAAATAATAGTCAGATTTACAAGTACTCTTACATAAATACGAGGTATTCCGTGTTTCCGCCGTTCCAAAGAGATGATCCTCTGGTTGCTGAAACCACCTCACCACATACATTTTTAAATTTTCAGTGCCGTACTCAGGGGGTTCCCACGTTACAATAAAACCGTGTTCAGTCGGAAAAACAGAAATGTTTCGCGGGTACCCGACTGGGGGGAATGAATTTCCGCGAAATCTATCAGTTTCCCCGTTTATTCCTTTAGTCCATATTCGTATTGACTTACTAAAGAGACCATCTCCATTGTCGTCTTTACACAGTACCATAAACTCGTACTCTCTGCCTAAAATGGAACGACAAGAATGAAAAAAGTGTCGCTGCAAACCTACCAGCACTGAGTCCGGTGATGGTGGCTTCCAAAGCTCGTGACGACACCACCGGATGCGTCTTCCACTCAGAAGTACCAACGCCTTTGTACCAAACACTGTATTCGACGTTTGAGCGCGGTCTTCCGGGTACCCACGTCAAATGTACCGAAGAACTGGACGACACTGCTGTTACGTTCGAGGGGGCACTAGAGGGGATGTTTTCTACCAATAATTCCGTTTCTACTGTAATCGTCGCTGCTTTGTTTGTCGCGGAACATTGATACACCCCTCTGTCTTCCTGCTGAATGTTAATAATCGTAAGATTCCCATCTCTTATCGAATAACGCCCAACAGGGAGTGAAGTGCCGTCTTTCTGTAACCAAAACAATTTCGCAGGGTTCTTCAAACTAGAATTTCCTCGTTACTTTGTACCACACTAGTATAGGCTTGTGTCCATTTTCTCCATCACGAGCATCACACGGCATTTCGATCGTCTCTCCAAGCTTCCGCAAGTACAAATTGTGAGGAGTTACAGAAAACACCGGAGGACGCTGGACTGTTACAAGAATCGGAGTGGAAGGTCCTTGAGTCCCTAGTTCGTTAAAAGGAGTACACGTGTAGCGCCCGCTGTGACTTTCATCGACTTTAGTAAAATAAAGACTACCGTTTCTTCTGTAAAACACTCCTTGAATGTTGTACGGGTCAAACAAAAAACCGTCTTTCTCCCATCGGAGATTAGTCAAGGGCGGATTGGCGCGGAAGTGGCAGTCAATCAGAGCAGGGCGGCCGTACGGAAGATGAATCTCGGGGGGAGAAAATATCACTTTAGCTTTGTCTGAAATTGGCTGATAGAGTCAGAAAAATAATTAGAATCTCGTACATTGAACATTGAGAAAAGCCTTCGCAGCCTGTTTTTCTCCATCGGTGTTCACCACTTCGCATTCGTATTCCCCAAAGTCCCCCATGTCTGTAGGCGTAATGACCAGCGTGTTCTCCTTGGTAACGTAAGAACGTTTCATTAAATCCACGTACTCTTTCAGAGGAATTTGGTCTTTAAACCACGCGACCTTTAATTCTGGATCTTTAGTTAGACATACGAATTTGGCTTCTTCTCCTTCTAGAGTGGTTTGATTAATTGGAGGAATAGCTAATAGATTTCCACCTGTAACATTCAATCAGCATTGTGTGGTGAAAAGACAACTTTACCATTGACTGTGAGGTGAAACCACGTTCCATTATTGCGAGTACTTGGAGTTCTGTTGGGGAATAAAACCTGACATTCGTACCAACCGCCATCCGAGTCTCTTATCGATGTTAAATTCACGGAAGCTTTACCATAGCGTCGTCCGTTGACTGTGGGGGTGTTGATGAGGTCGATTCGACCCAAAAAGGGTTCTACTGAGGTCATTATTCCATCATACGACGAAAATATGGTTTTACCCTACCAAATAACCACAGTGGAAATGAAAGAGCAGTTTTATAAACTTACGTCTTTTCTCCAGTTGACCATATGTGGTATGGGAATATTCTGCGGAAAGTCTACATTGCAATTGAAAATAACATAATCGCCCACTGACGCTGTTGCAAAAATCGGTTTTTGTTCTTCATAATAATAACATTTCACTTCGAACACAAACAGTAACACTAAAAATAAATAAGTGTCCACTTTGCTATACATTTTCAACAGACAGTTACAATGTGTGCCAAATGTACGAAACGTGTGTCAAATCAAATGTAATAGCTGGAGTAACTGGAAGATTAGATTAAATTTGACCCGTATTACACTTGAGGGACCCTTCACGGATGGAACTGAGTCAATTAAATTTGCTACTTCAAATGCTCACTATAAATATGTGTGCGTAATAAATTTCTTACTTTAATCTTAAACCACACGACAAAAGAATATTATTATGGTTAAGAGAAGTGTTTTGATAGGGCTATTATGATAATGGTAGTTTGCTTGTTTATCACTGGTTTTAATAAACTGGGCACAGACTATTGCTATTAAAACGGCCCCAAATGGCCTGTTTTCATTATTGGATTAATTAAAAGAGATATAAAATGGTATGATTTAGTTTAAATTTAATTTTTGTGGGACATTTTTGCTCAGCCAAGGTCGTTTTAACATGACGTTGCCATTACTAAAGTTGTTTCTTCTCTTTACCGAGTTTGCATAGGCGGAAAATCTAAATTGGAGGTTTATGACTAGACCAATTATTCCTAATATTTGTCTGCCCACTCCAGAAGTTTGTGCGCTTCTTAAAAGATCCACGAGATCTACGTTTTCGTGGTAATTACTGAATTTAGCGCTGGTATGTGAGGCGAAATTAAAATAAAGATAAATATAGCAAAGAAATATCAAGAGAGAGATGGTGTCGTCCGTAATGAAGTATAATTTTTAATTGCCACTTGGACTCTAATTGTAGTTTTCGTGTGCAGTTATTGGATTATATAATAATGAAACCCACAAAAACAATAGTCTAGTGGCTTCAGAATCCTTGCTAAAGGGACAAAAAAAATCAGTAGAAATTCCTAAAATTAGGACACACTAATAATTATTATTATACATAGTTTCATAATTTTATTTGTTGATACGACAAGATTAGTTGAAAACGATAAACAACGATGAGAGAAACAATATGTTGAGATGTTTATTGTTCTTCTGGCTAAAATAGATAAAACAATTGGTACAAAAACCCAGAGATCGAAAAGCTGATTATCAACAAATTGAAGAAAAAATTAAAATCGATAAAAAAATTGCGAAAGGTCCAATAGGATAACCGATTTAAAGTTCATGTTTCTAGGGTCCCAATTGATTATAAAAGTTACTTTTTTTATCGTAAAAAATGAAAGTCGTCATATCAACGCGAAAGTCTGCTCACAACATAATTTAGGATCCTTGAATCAATTTCTTTAATTTGTTTCTCATCATCTTAAATTGCTTTTCGTGAAAATTCAAATTTTAATAAAATGCCTCTCGTAAGTTAAGACATACGGCAAACGGCCAGTGTCTAGTGTATTATTAGTTGCATACTCGCATATGCAGCGGAGGAAAATTTATTTTAACCCAATAATTCGGGGATTCCTAAACCGGAAATCAGAAAAAATCAAAGAAAAATGTGTTTTTTCTAAATTCACCTTGACTAATATATTGGTTAAGATCAAAACTGTGCAATAAAAAGTGAGATATACAATAATTTGTGCCAATTTACAAACAAAATGCCAATTTATTACAAAACAAAATTTTTAAGTCACTTTTTTATGAAGTAAGAATTAAATGTGTAATTTGCCTTATATGCTCCAATGACTGAGCATTAACAAAATTGGCGCAAACGACAAGGACGTCTAAAGGACTTCCTTCACTCCCTTTTCGCAAAAAAAATATCTTAACATCTCTATGTGAAAAGGTGCTTCTGGCAAATGCTGTTCAATTTTATCCTTCCGAAAGTTCCGGGTTTCAAAACACTTTGTTCCTATTATTCTATGTTTTGTCTCAATAAAGAGGAGATATTTTTTATATTTGATTCCGTCTTTGTACAATGTCCCAATAAAATAACAGTCACAATTAAGCGGAGTCGACTATAAATATGTTAAAGAAATGCTCAATACCACCCTTTCATTTCTTTTTTGATATTTTACGCTAAATATATTTGCAAATTTTATTACTAAATTAACTAAATTTGCAGTTGAAATGCTTTCAATAAATCTTTTTTTAACAAAATTATTAATGCTTGAAATTTTAAGGTGAAATGAGTAGCAATCATTAGATGCCATAAAAACGATGACCCAAAACGCATCTTTCTATCTGTCGTAGTTACAGAGATATGGCCCAGAGAATAATTATTATACACCGTGGTCCACAAGTGATAATGAGCCTGACCAAACTCAAACTGCAACCCAACATACATTTTCATAGCTGTCGTAGATATTTGAAATGAACCTCAAAGTTGACAAATTTTTCAGAACAATCTACTCACGCTATTATGCTTTTAATTTATGAAGACTGCTAAGTTTTAGCATTGCTTTTACTTACTTAAGGTTTCGTCGGAGGAGATGCCATTCCACATGCGATTAGAAACTGTCTTGAGTGAAAGAATTTGTCGAAACTCTGACAGCTGTCTTGTTGTAAATTTAAATTTGGCAACGAATGCTATGAAAATGTATGTTGGGTTGCAATTTGAGTTTGGTCAGGCTCATTATCACTCGTGGACCACGGTGTATATATATAATAATTATTATATTATAATATAATTCTTTATTGTCGAAAATGTAGAGCAAATTCTTAGCAAATAAAATGGAAGCTAACTGCATCTCTCAACCTGTCGAAGTTTACGAGGTATATTTCCGATCTTTTAATTGCCCATAACTCAGTTATTTCTTCACGTACAGGAAAAATTAGCCCAGTTAAGGTTTCTGCGTGAAATTTTGCACTAAATAAGTCCCAATAACATGAGTTTGCTTAAGAAATAAACTAGGTATTGACCGAAATAGGTTGTTAGAAGGTCTTTTAGAGGTGATTTTCGGGCAGCTTTTTTGAGGAGTTTAATCGCACCTCTAGGTCTATCAATTGACCAAATCTCAGATAAGTGGGTCAATTAGCATCTTTCTCGCGTAGTTTCGAAGATATGGAGCGTTAAACATTTCGGAACTCAAAATTGACTATTTCGAAATTTTAATCGCCTCTAATTCTAATTTAAACATGTAAATAATTTGTTTTGAATTCTACGAAACATATTTTTTTCGAAAAAATTAAATTTTCACCAATTTTGTATTATGTATTTCTAATCTACGGATGAAAAAGCAAAGTTTGTTCTAAACTGTCGATTGCAGATCGCAGCAATTAAGGTCACTAGATCAAATTGTCTGTTTTATAAGGTACCGCTGTTAGTTTTCAGTGCGCAATTCAAGAGAGACAAACATAGTCCATAAATCAATGGGTTAGAACGAGACGCAAGATTCTAGGGAATTGTCATAAAATTGTTGACGTAAAATTTGTCATTGACAAAATTTAAGGTTATCTTAAATTTATTTGTTTAAAATACACTTAAATAAACCGTGGGTACAAAAAGAAAATTGGTTCCAACATTATAACAGACTATGTGAATACGTAAGAGGTGAGCGAACCGACATTAGAACCAATTCCATTTTAGCACGTTAAGGAGGTGCAACACTCAGAAACGGTCTCGGACTTCAAGCACTGTCTTTTCTAATCTCCAACGATTCGACTTGTATGTAGTAACGCCCTAATTAGAATATGCTATTAGCACTTATTATATTGTAGCTTCTCCCGACGATGTAGTAACAATGATGAGATGTTAAAGTAACTGAGAGAAAGCATTGCACAAATGGAAGTAGCAAGTACATGAGCAGAAAATGAAGTACATGAGATATTTTAAAGGGGCTATTAAGAAGAAAGAATTTACAAGTTTGAAGAAGTAGACATGTTTAAGATCTTGAATGAGTTTATGCAAAACAACTGCAACAAAATGAATGAATATCAAGAACAAATATTAAGGTTATGTTAAAATTATTTACTTAAATCACCCTGAAATACAAAATTACATCTATTTTTAACACTACAGGAGACCATTTGAATGCGTTTAAGGACCTTCGTACGCCACATTAAACTATAGAACCAGTTTTGCATATCTTATGTATATTTCATGTCCCATTGCATTTTCAGTTTTCACATTCATTATGAGAAGTAGCAGCGGCTTCAAACCAACCATCTTCTGCCGCTGATGTTGAAAGCGATGGTGTGTCTTCCTCATGAGACTGTGTATCTGCACTGTTCAAGTGATGTGTCTTGTCCACCTGCTAGTTTATGAGGCCCCGCTGTTACATTAAGGATAGCAGTCAGTTGATCCTACAACACATTTTGAGAACGTTTACCGTTGAGGCCGATATACTTACACTTTACAATATCATTGCTTGTGTTTTAGGCATTTGAAATAATATTTCTGTCCATAACGCAGGTTTTGTGATGTACCACATGTGAGTGGTCTTCCTTCATTTTCTTGCCCATAGATTTGATTTTCAACTCATATTAACAATAAGATGAACGAGTTATTCGCCTGAATGCAAGAAGTTCATGTTGGTATTGGGGCTATTGAAACACAAAAGCGATTGAAGACAAATTGGGGGAACATTATTTAAATTTAGTTCACGGAATTCGTAAACTAACAGGTACAAAATTCCATAACCTTATAAGAAGTACTCAAGGGTTCATATACAAAAACCAACTTTAGTATTCCCCAAATACGTACTGCTTAACCAATGTCACAATGATTGTCGGCTTCGATAGGGCTTCCATCTACCTTCTATTTGGAGTTTTCTGAAATTTGTGGAAAGTCGTCGTACATAAAACGTCAAATAGTATTTACTTACGGTGGAGGAAACAAAAACACCATAACGATTCGTGTTGAGAAATCGCACATTCAAACCATTTTATTACAAACGATATTTGACAAGAATTGACAGTTCATAAAGCAATGTGTCCACACAAACAACATTTAAATTTAGTGCGCATGTAGAGATAGACAGAAGATATCGTTGTCTTTCTTTTTGTCACTAACAGCGGTACCTTACAAAACAGACAATTTGATCAAGTGACCTTAGCAGCAATTCATAGTTCGCGCTCTATAGTCAAACCAAATCAAACTTTTATCATTTTTGACAGCAAACCTAACCTATATTTTGTCGTGCTTTAACTACATTCAACGGTATTTAACTCAGCTTCTTATCTTACTTCTAGTTTTAACTCTTATATTCTAGATGGATCAAGCTCAGGCCTTCACTCTCCAAAACTCCTTTACATGTATCACATGTTGTGTCGCTTTTAAAACCGCAGAACTGCAACGAAACCACTATAAAACGGACTGGCATAGATACAATCTCAAACGTAAAGTGTCTGAATTGCCCCCCATATCAGCGGAAGATTTCCAATTGAAGGTGCTAAATCAAAGAAACACCCAAGAACAGCTGAACCAAGATAAGGGCGTCTATTGTAACATCTGTAGAAAATCATTTGGGAACCAAAATGCTTATGGGAATCACTTGAACTCAAAAAAGCATAAAGATAATGAGAAAAACTACCAAGAACATGATGACATCGCTGAAAAAGTTGAGTCTGATGTGGAAGAAGTTGATTCTGATGAATGGGAGGAATATAACGAGAATTTGATTGATGCAAATGACTGTATGTTTTGTCTTCATCATAGTAAGAATTTTATAAAGAATTTGGAGCATATGACTGTACAGCATTCATTCTTTATTCCTGATATTGAGTACTGTACTGATGTATATGGATTGTTGAAATATCTATCAGAAAAAATCGCAGAAGGTAAACATGGCTATTGTAAACTAAATAATACTAAAGTAAAATTCCAGGTTTTATGTGTCTATGGTGCAATGAAACAGGCAGAACATTCCACTCAGCAGATGCAGCAAGACAACACATGACTGATAAAGGTCACTGTAAAATGCTACATGAAGGAGAAGCCCTCCTTGAATACTCTGAGTTTTATGACTACTCATCATCATACCCTGATGCTGAAACCCACACTCCTGATGAAGAAGTCTCAGTTTCTGAACTGGATACCTCAGAATATCAGTTGGTTTTACCCTCAGGGGCCACAATAGGGCATAGAAGCCTCATGAGATATTACAAGCAAAGTCTTCCAAACTCTGCTCTAGTACCAGTGAAGAAAAAAGATAAAGTGCTAAATTGTTACAAGTCATTGGGGTGGGAAGGAAGCAGCAAAGAGGCGGCAGCTAGAAAAGCGCGAGACACGTTTTACATGAAGAAAATGCAGGCCAAATTTAATCTTATAATGGGAGTAAAAAGCAATAAGCTACACAAATATGTTAGGGCTCAAGTTAATTTTTAAGTAGAGATAAGATAAGATTCCGTTGTACAATGACGGAAAAAAAAAATTGGGAAGGGTTTTTGAAAATATTCTTTGTTCTAAACTACTAATAGGCCACTTGTACCAAAGTTCTTGTATTATTTTTTGCCTGCTTTAGCCTCAACTAAATTTCTTGTAAAAAATTAAACTTTTTGTGCATAAATTGTATTATTTTGAATAAATTGGTGATACAAAAGTAGCTTTTTCATAAAGTTATCTAATTGTGTAGATCTAGGCGGATCCAAATTCAAATAATTTGGAAATGAGTGAAAGTTGGATTTATTATTTATCCTCCCTGAAATTCGCCTCGTTTCTATTCAGCTGTCATCTGTCAAACGTCCAGCTGTAGTTCAGCTGATGTCTGACGTAGGGTGGTGTCGTTCATTGTGAAAGAAAACAAATGTGTCGTAGCATCCAGGACATTTTGGTATGATTCCATCCTAAAAACCGAGTGAAGGAAATGGTGAACTCTAAATGATAGAAGGTGCCATTAAATAAAACCTCGATGTTTGCAATGATTGTTGTGTTTATGACGTAATAAGTAGAACGGCGCAAACAAAGAGGCTATTTTAATTAATGATAATTAGCGTGCTTAAAACGGACTCTATAGTGGAAAGTGGAAAGGAGAAGCGCAAAAATAAGTCTGGCCTCAAATACTGATTCATCCGGGGACGACGGTGGAGAACCGCCTCGTAAAAAGACCCGAAGAGACACTTATACTGCGGTTGACAGCAATACAATGCAAGCGTCCAGCAACGGATACATGCAGAACGGGACCTCCTCTTCTGGCAACGGGGCTGCTGAAAATGGACACGAAGACAGCTCCAATGGACCAACTCTGCCCTTATCACAGACCAATCAGGATATCGTCAGGCTTATTGGACAGTATCTCAAAAATGAGGGCCTAACGTAAGTCAAATTTTATCTGTCATTTGCATTACTTGACACTGTCATAATAACTTTTGCCTTTGTTTACATCGCCAGCTGAATGCGTATTTGCTCATCAAAATTAATCCTTTGTTAGTTTTCTACCGTTGTGACTGACTAATTTTCATCTTTTCGTATTATTAGAAAACATCTCAGATATTGTGCAAGTCATTCTTAAAATTTCGTGAACTTGACTTCTGCCGTGGCCATCTATAGGTATTTGCTTAGTTTCAGTGATTGATTACGCTATTTACATCTTTCTAGATTCTTATCTGATTTTTATTACACATATTCGGACTTTCGAAGGACATTCCTATCACTCATTAATTATTTTGCTGCTTGGCTATCTTATTAATTGATTACAAAGTATGTATCAATAAAATTATTTCTATTTTTACCACCAACATTCTTCAAAATTCCCGTCACAGGATTTTTATGCCTTCAAATCAAATTCCTTTTATCCTCGCTTGACTGAACGACATTCTTCCCACGGGAGCATTGGAAAAATTGTCATTAAATTTTGAAAAGATCCACGTAAATTAGCTCTTTTTCGCTTTTATCAGCAAAGAGATGAAGCACCTGTTATTATTGAATTGAACTCCCCTTTCTAGTATACAAATTAATAATAAATATATACAGGATGTCAGCGTAAACTTTTAATTACCAGTCGTTGCTAAGGTAGTCGAGACAGTCCGAATCGGAAGGGATAAAGTAACTCGTATAAATGCAGCCGGGACAAGGATCGATTAAAATCAATAAGGCACAGCCACTTAGGACTTGTCGGACAGAGACCTCAAGCTAATGTCCTTTGCTTCGACTTTGCAGAAGGACTGCCGACTCGTTGATGGCGGAATCGGGATGCCGTTTGGATCATCCCGCTGCAGCCAAATTCCGTCACCACGTAATGGACGGAGACTGGACAAAAGCTGACCATGATCTCCAAGAACTACAAGCTTTAATCGGATCTTCAACCAATTTAATGGTAAAAATCCCAAACAATTCGCTGCGGATACTTAACAGTAATTGTAGGAGATGAAGTTTCTGTTGCTCGAACAAAAATACCTTGAATACTTGGAAGACTCCAGAGTTTTGGATGCTCTTCATGTGTTGCGAAATGAACTAACGCCTTTACAGCATAACACCTCAAGAGTCCATCAATTATCAGGTTACATGATGTGTTCAAGCACCCAAGAGTTACACGAACGTACAAATTGGTACTATCATGTTTTAAATTGACGTGTTGTAATTGTAACGATTCCAGGGATGGCAAAGGGTTAAAATCTCGCACAATTTTGATGGATAAATTACAGAGTTATTTACCTCCAAGTGTGATGCTGCCACCTAGCCGTTTACACACGCTGCTCAATCAAGCTCTTGAACTACAGACTTTGCGTTGTAGTCATCATAATACAGCGCAATTGATCGCCTTAGATAACGCCTCGCTGCTGGTAGATCACTGCTGTGCAAGAGATACTTTCCCAATACACACTGTTCAGGTGCGAAAACCACAAAAAACTCAAAACCAAATTTTAATTTATCCTTACAGGTTTTAAATGATCATTGTGATGAAGTATGGTTTTGTCAGTTCTCTCCAGACGGTACAAAACTTGCAACGGGTTCAAAAGATACTAATGTGATTATCTGGGACGTCGATCCCGAAACATGTAGACTTATTCTAAAGAAAACTCTGGAAGGGCACAACTACGGTAAACATCCCTAAAAACGATTCAATATTTGTAATGTTAATCCGTAGGTGCTTCCTATATTTCCTGGAGCCCCGACTCGGTTCATTTAATCGCCTGTGGCCCCGAAGAGAGCCCAGAAGTTTGGTTGTGGAATATCGAAACGGAGAAATTCTTAAAGGTCTCGCAGTCGTCCGAAGATGCCCTCGCTTGTTGCGCCTGGCACAAGGATGGCAGTAAATTTGTGGTAAGTCACCACGTTATCAGCGAATCAATTTCACACATCTTCCTCAGGTGGGCGGTCTTAGAGGTCACTTTTACCAGTGTGATATGGAAGGCAACGTAATGGACTCTTGGGAAGGCGTCCGCGTCAACGGATTATGGTGCAGAAAAGACGGTAAAACAGTTATCGCTTCAGACACACACCACCGTATTCGCGGTTATGTTTTCGAGGAACTGTCTGATCATCAAATGTTTGTATTTGAATTATCATCACAACTGTGTCATTTTTTCGTTTTTGGGTAGATTACAAGAGGATCACGCTATAATGTCGTTTACTGTCGACAAAAACGATAAACTAGCTCTTCTGAATGTTGCCACACAAGGTGTTCATTTATGGGACTTGAATGACAAGTGCTTAGTTAGAAGATATCAAGGAGTTACTCAGGGTCACTTTACAATTCACTCAACTTTCGGAGGGGCGAATCAGGACTTTATCGCTAGTGGAAGTGAAGACAATCAGGTATAATAACAGGGTGGCGATTCAGAGTTTAATTAGTATTGGTAGGTGTACATTTGGCATATAAGAAACGAGCAACCCATTGCCATTTTAACGGGTCACACCAGAACAGTCAATTGTGTAGCCTGGAATCCTGTTTACCCACATATGCTGGTTTCAGTTTCTGATGATTGTACGGTTAGAGTGTGGGGGCCAAAGGATAAGGTGCCTAAACCATCAGGTATGGAATTGTCTTAATTTTAATCATACGTATTCAATAAGCGTATTTTTAGTTGAATAAAAATGTGTTTTTACGTGCAACAGTTTAATTTATATGACATTAAGATTAATAAAAATAGTAACAAAAAACTTACTCCTTACTTTGCCGGCTTTTTTCCCATTATCCCGACTTTTTAAATTACAGAGGTAATAACAATAACACGCGATATTTAAAGTTTGATATTTAGCTCAGATTTCCTCTTTTTTGCAGTGTCTTCAGTGAATATCGATTGTAGTAATAACGGCGCATGGAATGACATGGTTTCATAGTATAAGTGACTTTCGATTAAGAATATAGCAAGAATGTATCATCTCTTTTAATGTGGTATTTATTGACAGTGATAAGTCCTAAAATTGTCTGTAACTGGGATTGTGTTTCATTGGAATGTATCTTGCGGTAACAAGCTTTTATATAATATAAAGTTTTATTGATAGAGCTACACAAGTACTGATAGACATTTATTCATGTAGTGCGAGGAAATAAAATGTATTACGTACCTACGGAACTGTTTTTTTAAATCCCTCAACAAGTCATTTTATAAAAGAATACCACTAAACTTTTCTTTGGGAACCGTAGGAAAGTCCTCTGATGAACTTAATTTTTCCAAATTTTTCACTAAAAAACGAAATTAGACAAACACGAGACAACATTAATTACCTACAGTTTACAGTCCCCTCATTAGTACGACTGACTGTATACCCGAAATCTTTAAACTGAGCATAATCAACCACATATTTCTGTGTCAAGTCGTACACGTTGAAAATCAACACACTCAGCATTTTTATACGTTTTTGGAGAGTTTCATTCGATTCCAAGTCTTTGTAAATTGTCGCCACGGTTAATTTGTATAACTTCATAAAACAGTCGCATCTACAAGAGAAAATGTATTTAATTTGAAGTTGGACACTTGGATTTTACGCTTTGGTTTCTTCTTGCACGTCGTCGAAGTGAAAGATGCTGTAAGTCAGATTAACAATATTTTCACTGACTTTTAAAAATACGTCGCGTTCTACGGCCATTAGACTCTTGTTTAAGGTGTTAACGTAGTGGGCAAATCTACAAGGTTCTAAAAAATGGTTTAGTTTTTCTGACAAATCGACTTTACGTGAGAGATTGTTCTTCGCGTTCTCTTCCTTTGAGCACAGAAAGGAAATCAAAATTGAACTTTGGGCAACCACATTTAAGAAGATATTCACTTGATTAATAAGTTCCAAGTCGAGATTCAAAGTTATGATTTCTTTTGAAAGAGTTTTGATGGTATTTTGCCTTAAAACAGAAATTCAGTACATTTTAACGAAGTGGCAGGTACCCACTCCAAATTCGTTAGCTCTTCTAAAGTGTAGATTGTACACAGCAATTTGAGTAGAGTGGATAAAAATTTGTGGCACTCCTTTTCTTTTCCCTTAAAGAATTAAAAAAAAATCGTACAACTTGTCATAATAATACTTACAATGCTTCTAATACTGGTTAAAATATTTATTAACAGTTCCAAATGAGAAGTCTGATTTTTTTTAGTTCTATTGCACTCAATGTCAGTTAGCCGAATTATTTTTTCATTTGCAAGACTCTTCTTTAAATGTTTACTAAACGGGATTACTTTTTGCAAAAAATCAAGAACCTCGCTGCAAAAATAGCTGATTTCCACAAGCCTAAAATAAATGATTTAGTGCTAAAAACTGCAGTAGAAATCGCACCTGCTTATTTCTCTATACTGAACTGTGGTTTCCGTATTTGGTGAAAACTTAACATTCATTTCTTTCAATTCGTTACTAAACATCTCCAAAAGCTGGTAAGTCGACCACAGAGCCTAAATAAAACGATTAACCATGACAATGATAAAATTACAAATTTACCTTGTCAATACTAGACACATTAGAATTTAGTTCGTCCGACGACATTGCACTTATAGCCATCAAGTCTTGAGAAATGGTCTGTTTTTCCAAAAACTCTATAATTAGGGCGGTTGAGAAATTTTTCTCTTGAAATGGTTTGAGTTGGAATGAAAGATTGAATGATTTTAGTGGGTAATCTAAAAAGAAGTTAATCTCATCTAATTACTGGTTCTAAAAACTTACATTTCTCTACATTGATGTGAATTTTACAATTTCCGGTTGGTACAGTGTCTTGTCGTTTCTCAGGACTAGACACTGCAGTAGTTTTTCTGAAATAAATTAAAATAAATTATTTTTATTGTAAGTAGTTTTGAGCTTACATCTCAGAGAGTTGAGTCCTGTGTATTAGACTCTGTTCACTATTCATTAGTCGAGTTAGTTCTGCTATTTGTTGCTTTAAGTTAACAATTTCAATATTCTAAAACAAGCGAAATTAGTTCTAAGTTCTAAAATGAAAGAAAAGAAACCTTAAATTCCAGTTCACTTTTAATAGTCTTCTTCTCTTTTTCACTCAAAGACAATTTATCCTTCCACTCTAATTGCTTTCTCTCCTGATCCACTTGATAAGAAACTCTCAAGTTTTTAAGATTTGACCGTAATATTGAGGCTTCGCCCTCTTTTTCAGCGCATTTCGCCTGTAACTCTTTGAATTTGTCTTCAGGACCATCATGAGTACTTGTAGAAGGTTCACACTGCGTAGAGGTGATAATCTCATCTTTAAACACACTGTAGGAAGACAATAGGGTAACATCCGATTCCTTACAAACCTCCTGTGAATTAAAAAATGACATTATAGGGAAAAAACGAGGAAGAAAAAACCTGTGTTGCTTTTCTGAAGCAGTCATCAATTACATCCACATCCAAATCGTCGTCGTCCCAATCAAGCATTTCATCTGTTCTGGGCTTTTTTGCAGAGGGCTCGCGAGAATTGTTTTTTCGGGTGGACATTACAACACGAGTTGAAGATGACTTGAAATTGAATTTTTTAACTTCCTCCATTAGGTAATTCACCACTTATCGTTTCTTCTCACAAAAACACATGCAAACATTTGAAAACACCATAACCCAACTTTAAAGTGTCAAAGAATCAAAACATGATTATGAAAAAACTAGAGGAAGCACAAAAAGATATCCGTGAAGTTAGGTTTAGCTCTAGTAGCTAAATTCACTCTGGAAAGTTTTAATGGAAAATAAAAATTATAACGCATTCGATGAACTCGCAGTAAATTCTCGCGGTGGCCCACATCGAAGAAATATGATAACTAATTAAAATTCTTATGAATAATTAAATGACATCATTTGTCTACTGTTCACAGCTGATCAAACGTCAAAAAATGTGACCTGTCAGTAGTGTCAATTTTTTATCTTTTAATCGCTTAAAACCATCATAACATCATTAGAAAACAATGAATTCATAACAAGAAGAGACAATGGCTCATTCCGTTAACACGACTCCACTTCTTCAAGAAGTTGACTCTTCAGACAATGAAAACGATGTTAGCGAAGTTCCTGATGATGTTGTTGTCGTTCGAGACACAAAACCTTTGTTCAAGACAGAGCCTAGAGACAAATATTATATGGCTTACATGATTTTTTATCTATTAGGGATGGTCACATTACTGCCGTGGAACTTCTTCATAACAGCTGATGATGTAAGTGGTTAAATCACAGTCTGGTGTTTTAATACTCTTTTTCAGTATTGGCTATACAAGTTCAGGGATGTTAACAATAGTAATCATAATCACTCGTTGGCTAAAAGAACGCCTTTACAAACTAGTTTTACTTCTTATATCAGTGTCGCATCAGCGGTACCCAATTTGGTGTTCTTAGTACTTAACACCGCTCTGACTCACAGGTGAATTGAAAAATTAAAGACTATCTTTCATTTTTAGTTTTTAGGGTTTCCCTCCATAAGCGCGTCATAGGATCTCTCATTGTAATGTTAGCCCTCTTTATCACCACCCTCGTTTTTGTGACCATGAACACGGATAAGTGGCAAGACGGTTTCTTCGCCGTCACCATCACAACCATAGTCCTCTTAAATGGTACCCTGTCACTTCACCCCAACACTAACTAACTCCTCTTTAGTTTGTAGCGCTGTGTTGTCTGGTAGCATTTTCGGTGTCGTCGGTAGATTCTGTCCCGTTTACATTACCGCAACGCTGGGGGGGCAAGCATTGGGGGGCATCTTCGCAGCATTGGCGGAAATCGCATCTCTATCCATAGGAGCATCCTCAGTTCACAGCGCATTTGTTTATTTTATTATAGGAAATCTCACAATAATCACGTCCATTGTTTGTTACATAATTCTAACAAAAACCGTCTTCTTCAAGTTTCATTTGTACGAAAAAACAATCACTCAGAATGAGTTTGAAACCGAATTGCTGAGACCTCGCATCATCAGCCATAAAATGATATTAAAGAAGATATGGAGCCACGGTTTATCCATGTTCATTGTTTTTGCCATTACGTTATCAGTGTATCCTAGCGTTACAGTTCTGGTGGAGTCTGAAGGAAAAGGACATGGGAACCGATGGAACGGTTGGTAACACCTCTATCGGAGCCCTAATAACCCTTTATTTCCAGACGTGTTTTTTGTTCCAACCATCGCGTATTTACTCTTCAGCGTAGGCGACTACTTGGGCCGGATTTTCGCAGGTCGCATCCAAAAGGTTGTATCTTACTTTTTTTTATTGTTCATAACAGTTTTTTGTAGCCCAAAAAAGGCTACATTCTCCTTATTCTGAGCACCGCTCGATTCGTCTTCATTCCATTAATGATGCTGTGTAACGCGCAACCGAGGTCTCACTGGGCTGTCGTTTTTGATAGAGATTACCAATATATTTTAATTTTGTTTATTTTTGCCCTATCTAATGGGTACTTAGCTAATATCACTGCAATCTGTGCTCCCAGGTTAGTTAACTATTGTCAAAAACACAAATAATAACTTTTTTTACAGGGTGGTTGAGTCGCATGAAAAAGAAACTGCTTCGTCCATGATGACGGTGTTCATGGGCGTCGGATTGGCTCTAGGATCTGGAATTAGTTTATACATGGTCAAGTTATTGTAATTTTATTTATGACTGCCGGTAATTGTGATAGTACGTGTACCTATCCTTGTGTATGAGGTCGATAATAAAAAGTTATGACTCGAACATTTGTGTCCGATTGTATAATAATATATGTTTTTCGGTATCTTTTAGAGTTCGAGTCCATAAAGAGCCATTTTATGGACTCGAACTCTAAAAGATACCGGCGTAACGATAAAGTAAAACGGCCGCTTGTCAGTATCAAATAATTATAAATAAATTAATGTCAAAATGCAATTTCACTTCCTGTATGCGTTGTAAGTTTTTTCATAAACACTTCTTATTCGTACATAATTAGGCTTTGTAAATTACAGGGCTCGGCCACAAAGACACGGTCAGCAGCAAAAGAAATGAAGCTCTTGGGCAAGATGTAGTAAACTCCTAATGGGTAGTGCCGATAATCTTCAGTCTCGTTTCTTCCTTAATTTATAAATGCGCACTATATGTTTTTTTTACAGCCGTGGGCCCATAAACTTTGTTGTCGAACGTGGATTTTGAACCCGGATTTGGAATTTGCGTACAATGAGCCCCAATAACGCATGTTTGCTCGAAAAATGAGCAAGAAATCGACCGAAAAAAATTCCATACTTTTAGTCAAATTGTTTTTCCAAAAATCAAATTTTTGACTTTATGGAAAATCTAAGAACGCATTCTTAGAAAACAAAATGCAAGAAAAACGATGGCGAAAACCACACCTCCGAAATATGGAGTAAAAATATTTTTTTCTCTAGTGACTAATCAAAATTTTAATTGGCCATAACTCGTTAACGTATTGAAAAAAAGAGCAGTTTTGGATTCAGCTTGAGATAACTTAAGTTTGCTTCGTAAATATACAA
Source organism: Gnatocerus cornutus (assembly GCA_029298725.1). Classification (NCBI taxonomy): domain Eukaryota; kingdom Metazoa; phylum Arthropoda; class Insecta; order Coleoptera; family Tenebrionidae; genus Gnatocerus; species Gnatocerus cornutus. Next base: position 9,783,484 of record CM055516.1, read on the forward strand.
GATATTAACCAAAAACCATTTTCAAAAGGTCTTTTTGGGGTGTTTTAGAAAAAAAAAATCGGCGCGAAAACGACGTTAAACACCTGTGAGTTATAATATACAGTGTGTACAAAAATAAGTACATTAAATTAAATCGCTGGTAGATCTTTATAAAACAACTTTTTCCTCTTCGGTTTTCCAAAATTCTCAAGTATTTTCTAAAAAATTGTGACTTTTTAAGTGTTGCTCGCACATTTTCGTACGCAACAACCCCAACGTGACACAGACCTTGTCCACAAAAACACGATGCACAAAAACTTATCTGTTGAATTCACTTTCGATCCTTTGTGCGTTTAAATTAATTTTTTATTATTTAACAACAAATTCCCGTCAACGCGATTTTTAAACACGTGCGGCTTTTATGTTTATGTTTTAAAAAATCAAATTTGACCGGCAAAATTACAACTAAAATAATTCCTGAATTCCAGTGATTAAATTGTCAAGAACATTATGAGTTCTTTTTACGTGGCTTCCACTTGCCGACTAACTGGCAATGTTTTTATTTTATCTTGAAACTGAGCTCGAATTTTAGGAAAACCGCAAAGGAAAAATTTGTTTGTTTTAACAAGATCTACCACCAGTTTAATTCAATGTTACACGCAACTGATCAAATTTCAGATCGGTAGTTTGCGAGTGGCAATTAAAAAACGAAAAAGTTAAACATTTTCATTAAATTGAATTTTTTTCTGCAAAAAAATCGACTATCCAATTGTGCATATTTTGCAAAGAAAAATAGCGCGAGAAAAACTATGACCACTTTCTTTCCATCAGGCGCAGTTTCGGAGATATTGAGCATTAAAAGTTTCAGAATTGAAAATCCACTATCCGAAACTTTAATCAGCCATAATTTTGTTGTTTGCTGTCATATGCAGATTTTGGGCCTCGATTTAGAATAACGCAAATTTGCTTCAAAAACAGACGAAACATCTACCGAAGAATGATTACAAATATCAGTAGTTAGGTTTTTAACAAAAATTGCGTCCCCGCAAATTTGTTTTAAGAGGGTCCAGATTATCGACACCACCTCACTGAGAGTGACTTCACACAAAAAATATTCTTAAAGGCTATTTGTAAAAAAAGATTGTGGAAAAAACTTTCCACAATTGTAGGCAATAAAAAGAAAAAAACAGAAACTGAGCCCTATAAATCAATCTTTCTTTTTTACAAGACCTTAACCAACCTTGACTTGCTTCTGGCGAAATGGTGATAAAACAGAACTTTTGTCACATCACTGATAAATTGTGAACATTTTTCATTTTTTGCGATATTTTTCAAAAAATGCAATGTTGGAGATAACAATTGTTGTGAGCAAAATGCACTAATTAAAATGTATGATAACTGCAAGTTAATGATAAACTAATGTTGCAACTGCCTAACAAACAGAATCAAAATAAATTTAATCAAGATCCAGCATCATGAACCTATTTATCACTATATTACGAAAAGAACCCAGTTCAAAAAGAAACAGAAAAAATAGACGCAAGCTTGTAATATGTACATAACTAAGAAAACTACGAGAAAAGATACACTTATTTCGCATTTGCCTCCGGTTTAACCGCAACAACAATCATCATTTGATAAGTATTTAAAACTTTTCCATCTTCACTTTTGATCGTCTCTAATTTCAAAAACTCCTTGACGTAGTCTTGTTTATAATCATCGAGATCTTCTTCTGGAATTCTTTTTAAAAAGGGATTGAGAGGCATTACCCAGTCTAAAAGACAAGTTATTAATTTTTTCCTCAAAATCATAGTAGTAGTATCGTACTTTTGAAATCCAAAGAATTTTCATGAACAAATGTTCTCTCCATTACTTCACATTTCACGTCCACAAAACCAACATCCCTTAAAGTTTCTCCCATTTTTTCAGCCGGATTTGAATAATGCAGATATGGTGAAAACAACTTATCTACATCGTTCATAAAAGGTGCCCATCTACTCATTTTCGCCATTCTGTCGAAAACATCGTAGATCGGGTGTCTAACTGCGAATAGTAATAAAATATCACCGCCTGGCTTTAACATTGTAAAAATATTCTTCATGGCTAATCTGTAAGAAACCATAAGCAAGAGACTAAAATAAAAACGCATACCTTGGCTCCCGCACCCAGTTGAGACAATAAAAAGAAAAAATATGATCGAAACCATGTAATTCTTGAGGGATAAAACGACTTGCGATATCCATGCAAATGTATTCAATTTTCCGGTTCTTTGAATTGTTCCTCGTTATTTCCATCATATCTTTGGACATGTCTAAGGCTACGACTTTTCCATGGTTGGGTAGTTTTGGTAACAGGAGGTCTAAAAGAACACTACCATCGCCCGTACCAACATCAATGAGGCTGTCTTGGTCGTGCCACCGCAAATATTTGAAATAATTCTTCAGGACGAAATCAGCGTCCAATTTTTGAAGAGAATTGTTATTAGTGTACGTAGCGGCGTCTAGGAAAGCCATTTCAAGTGAACAACAAGTTGTACTCCTTTCGTGGATTACACTGAACGATTTATTTATACAGTTGATACTTTATCAGAGATCGATTTTTTCGCTAAAGGATTTCGTAAAATCTGTTTTTATTGTAAAGGATCCAGTCAGGGCCGAGTCTACCATAAGACCAATGCGTGATGGCCAACTGTGAAGGGCCCAAAATAGAAAAATTAAATAAGAGCAAATGTTTATCTCGATTTGATAGTAAGGCGACTATTTTCAACTTGCTTGGTGAACCAAATTGAAATTTAATTACGTAAAAACGAAATGTAATGAAAAAGTTACATGAATCGGTATTTACAGAAATAAAAAATGTTGCCCTCTATTACATAATCTACAATGTCATCACTCATCATGCGTAAATTTAGTTTCATTCGTAAACTTTAGGTTTATCACTTTTGAAGGAAAAAAATTCTAACACGATTAGTGTTAAACTGACGGAAACTCCGGGCATTTTTTGCCACGGATTATTTAATACTGTTTTTATCCGCAATTTTCCGATGATTTGGACTAACATTGGCGTTTGGAGTTGTCCCAAAAATTCAGGGTGTCCACAGCGATTTTAAACTTTTTTTTTTCAGCACTTTTTTCAACACTTCAAAGTCGTTCAGCACTCTTACACCCTTTCAGTTTTGTATTTTATTAACTTTCACCCTATATTTTTATAACTACATATTAAGCGAAAAAAACTAACTTAAAACACATTTTCATCAGGTTTAGCTGCGGCAACAACCAACACTTGATAAGTATCAAAAACTTTCCCGTCTTGAATTTTGATCGCCTGCAATTTCCAAAATTCCTTCAAGTAATCTTCTTTATACTCATCGAGATCTTCCTCTGGGATTCTTTTTATAAACGGGTTTATAGTCATCACAAAATCTAAAACAACAACTAGTTAATATTCCCTCAGAATAAAAAACCTACTTCTGAAATCCAAAACACTTTCATGGACAAATCTTCGTTCCACTACTTCACATTTGCGCACCACAAATCCAACATCTCTTAAAATTTCTCCCATTTTTCCCGCCGGATCAGAACAATGCAGGTACGGTGAAACCAATTTATCAACATCCGTCATAAAACGTGACCATTTACGCAATTTCGCCATTTTTTCAAAGATAACAAAGTTCGAGTGTTTAGCTGCTAGTATTAATAAAATATCACCGCCTGGTTTTAACATTGTGAAAATATTCTTCATGGCTAATCTGTAAAACACCGTAAACCAAAAGCTAAATTAAAAATCAGTACCTTTGTTTCGCCACCCATTGCAGACAAAAAAAAGAAAAAATGTGGTCAAAACCGTGTAACTCTCGAGGGATAGAGCGTGTGGCGATATCCATGCAAACGTATTCCATTTTTGGGTTTTTTGAGTAGTTTTTTGCAAGTTTTAGCATGTCTTCGCAAATGTCTAATGCTACGACTTTACCATGGTTGGGTAGTTTTGGTAAAAGAAAGTCTACTAGAACACTCCCATCGCCGGTTCCTATGTCCATGAGGGTGTCATGGTCGCGGCATTGCAAAAACTTGAGATAGTTCTTCAGAACGAAACTGACGTCCAGTTTTTGTAGATTATTGTGTTTAGCGTAAGAAATAACGTCAAGGAAAGCCATTTCAAATGACCTAGAAGTTTTTCTCCTTCGAGAAATAATTAGACTGAAGCATTTATCGACAGTTGATACATTATCGCGGACTAAACAATTTTTATGCAAATTTATAGTTATTTTATGAAGTCCATGTTGGTAGTTAACTTTGTGCCGAGGTGTTTGCAAAGTAGCTGTAATTTTATAAAACTTTTATTTACTTTTAGTACACTGCTTATCATTTCTTACATTAATACACGTCAGACTTCTACTTTCGACACGCATCCACACAATGATGAATGAAAGGAAATTTTAGGAACTCATTGGGACAAAATTTTGAAAAAATGTAAGAAATGATCGTGTTTTTCATATAAACATGAGGTAAATTTAAGTAATGCAATTCTTACATATTACAAATATATTTACAAGTAGCGTGCAATATGCACTTAATCCGACGCTTATAGAGGCGGCCTAAACTGCCTTTACAGCGAATTGTTCACAGATGCATACACTTTTCCACAGATATAAAATTTCAACAGATTGGGAAGCACTTACAAGCGCTTTCTCCTTTCAACAAGACTTTATCTTTATACCGCTAGATTCCAATGAGGTATAGACAAAAAATGCTTGTCAAAACAAAGGTGTGTGCACCTATTTTTTAAATTATTCTAAAAAGATCTGTGTACGCAATACATAAATAAAATAAATTAATGATCTCTTTATGGAATGGTTCATTGTTACTGGAGCACTAAAATCATCTGCAGCAAATACAAAGTGGCGAATGGTTCTTTCTGAAATAAAGCATATTAAGTGTAAGAATAAGAATCACAGCGGTCACGAATGCCGTTTCTCAATTTTCAACTCCCACGTTCTCACAATATCACACCAAGCAATCTCATAAGTAGAATTTTCAATTCTAAAAATAAAGTCTACAAATTAGATTTGTAGCGGTTTTTTTAAAATACTGAATGAACACCAGCGTCAACACTGTAAAAAAAAAGAAGTTCTTGAAGAAATACCTGTAAAAAAGTAATCAAAGATTAGCATTTACTACGATGAAAATTGAGAAACGCTTAATCTGTACATCCAAAAAACGAATTTCGTTAGTAAATCAATTAGTAAAAAATAAATAAACTTGCTGTACAAGTAAAAAATTAAACCTATTGTAAGGAATCGTGAAAAAGTCATGTTTGACAATTTGAACTAGTGGACGGGATATCGATCGTATGACTTTCATTCCCAAAAATTAACCTCAATCTTTTTGTAGGTAGAAAAGTCATTTCTTGCTCGTGCTTCAATTTTCGATCCCTTTTCCTATCTTTTGATTTATGCCTCTTTTTCCTGTGGGAATAGGGTGTGTATTCCATGCCTTCCACCCTTAGAACTTCGTACTCCGGTTCGTAGCTATCTTCACTCAGACTATTCCCTGATTCTATCACTTCATCCAGTACCGGACTCCGTTTCATCCTCAGCGTCAACTTCAACCTCCCGCACTTTTCCGGTGTTTTTTCCGGTTCCGGAACACAAGGCGATTCCAGAACGCAAGGCGATTCCGGAACGCAGGGCGACTCCGTTTTTACTTTAGTCCAATCATTCTGATTGTCATCAGACTTTTCTCTCTGTTCTTCGCTAGTTTCGCTTTTTATCACATGTTCGCCGTTAGTTTCTTTCGTCTTGTTCCTCCGTAAACACAAAGAATCCGATTTCGTTTCGTCGTCCTCGAACTCATATACGTCTTTGTCGCTATTGGCAGTGATATTGTTGTTCAGTTTGGTTAAACGAGACGAATGACGGGTTTTCACGCGACTTGGTGCCGATTTTGGTAGAGACGAGGTGTTTCGTTTTTCGCGAGCTGTCCCGTTCTCGGTGCATGCGATTTGGGGTTCGAGTTTCGGCATCGCTGAGTCGGCGGACTTCTCCTGGTTCAAACATTTGTGGTTACGTAGAGTTATCCCGTTTTCTGCCGATGGAGAGACAGGACGATCTGGAAGAAAAAAGATCGAAAAATGAAAAAAAAAAACAAAAACAAGAATAACCACCTGAAGTGACTCCCTTTCCACTCTCGTGTTTGTCGTTGAACTTCTTAATCTGTTGCGTGGCGTCGCAAACAGGATCTTGATCGCTATAAGTACTCATACAACTACTAGCGTTACTCTGCAGATCATCTAAAAGATTCGACCTCGACATGTTATTACTAGAAGTTTGCATAAGTTCTTGGTTGGCTTGTCTCGCTTGTCTCCTCTGTAACCTCGAAGTCCTCGAACTGACTTGCTTATCTTCATTTATCACAGATTTTTTCACTTCCGGTTTCTTATTACTGTCATCTTTCCCGCTCCCTACACTCGACACACTCAATCTTTTCCTCTGGAACTCCCCAATATCCGTAAACTTACACCCCTGTGCTATCAACAATTCCGCGTCGTACTTCGTCAACCCCTTTTGTCGCAGCTCTTTCATACTCAAAGGAGCAATAATTTTATCTTCAGCGCGATTAAACTCTTCCTTGTTATTATTACACCGAATCTTCTGCTTAGTTCGATTTATTCGATTATCAGTTTCACGTAATCTATAACCGTTTTCTTCCTTCTTGTCACTTTCTTTAGCGAAAGCTCCCATTCCACGTCTTTCGCACGTTTCACACTCGCAATAGCAATTCTTGTCGCCGAAGAAGTCTTCGCCGTAGAAACAAGTTATTTCTTCTCCGACTTCGATGTCGCGCAGCACTTTTACGCAAGCGGTGTCTCGACCAGTTGCTACGAATTTACAGTTTGCGCGACAGTCGTGATTGATGTAAGCTGCCGGACCCAACCATAACTGAGCACAGTTTTTCCGGCAGCTGTACATCACGGAAAAGTCGTTTTTTCCGGGATGAAGGAGCTGCTTTTCTTCTTCCTCTGTTAACTCGGCGATACAACCTACCAAACATTCGATTTTGTCGTTCTTGTACCATTTTTTTGTTGAGGAGATTTTTGCGCCCTTTTGGCCCTCGAGGGAGTAGCGAAAGCATGGCTCGATCACGAAGCCCGACTCCATATCGAACACGCGGAGGTAGCGGTAAATCTAAAAGATTGTGAAGTTAGAAATGTTGCAACTGCAGTCAGTTATGCAACCAATATACACCTATTGCACGGTGTATATTTGGTTGCCTAATCAATTGAGGTTATAACAAAGTTAAGGGATTTTGGGAGCGTGGGGCTTACATGTTCCTTCAGCTTGTGCTGTTGAATTTTCGATTTGATTTTCGGCATCCACTCCCCCTTGGAAATACTGTTGTAGGCTTTTTCATAATTTTGCGTCCGTACGAATTCTTCAACAATACTTTTGAGTTCGGAAGTGTTGGTTTTGATGGGTCTATATCTAATATTCATTTTATGGGTGGTGAAGCCCAGGTGTGGATCAAGAACCAGCGATGTAGCCCAATCATCATTTTCAGATAATTCACGTGGATTCATGCCAGCAGGTTGCATTTTGTGATGGAAACTCTTCAAAGGTACATCCACAACCATTATGAACACTGAAATCGGTGAAATCAGACAAAAAAAAACGAAAAAATAGAATTTTTCGAGATGTAAACAAATAGGTTGGAATTCAAGGTCAACGAACAGGTCGACAACAAAGAAAACTACAGTTTTTAAATGTCAAAATTTGACACTCCCACACCAATATTTAAAGGACATTTTTTCATTTCTTTTGAAGCGGAACGGAAAATTACACCCAAATATACACTTTCTTGTCGCTTTCGGGCAAAATTAACGCAAAAAACGACCAATTTTGCCGACCAGAAAATAATGGCCGACACGGCGTAGCCATTGAACCTAACACGTCAAATTCACATTTTCGGTAATAACATGACTTAGCGACATAGAAATGAGCTGAAATATGAAATCTACAAGCTTAAAACAAAGTTTTATTACCACTTCACTGCTGATTTCTTCTTAAATATCCCACATATTATAAAAACTTTACTACTTGTGCATCTTTGCAACGACGCCTGGAATCAATCATGGCAGTCGCTTTCATTGTCGGTCATTTTCATTTAATGAACGGCGATTACTGCTGCAGGGGCTGCAAAACGGCCAAAATTCGATAGGGTAAAGACTGGTAAAAAGAAAAGGGGCAACTAGAACGAAAAAGTTCACTTTAAACGGGAATATTTCGAGTATAAACAGAAGTTAGCGCGGACACGAACCACACTTGACAGATGAAAAAATTTAAAAAAAATGCGCCATTTTATGTCGTAGGTCAAAAATATTCAAAAAAAAAAATAGAATGCAAATAAGATTGAATTGAAATTACTACCATAATTATGCGACTTGTTATGAACATTAAACATGATGAATTGCTTTAAAATTTACGTTTTAAAATATCAAAATTTGTAATTTATTAAAAAACGTTAAAAACATTTATTGAAAAATTTTAGGTAATGATGGCAGCAGTGTAAAATTAAAAATAAATGTACAAAATTTGCAAAAATTTAAAATTTAATGTTATGCCATTCCTATAATAAATAAGGGTATTATTGGTTGCATAATATTTATAATATTTATTTATTTAATAATAATGTATTATTATTTGTTGAAATTTATGAACTCGAAATTTATCAACATATCGAGAATAATCTAAAAAAAAGCGATTAAATAAAAGATCAGATCAATCAAATGGTTATCATATCAAGAGATCAATACCTTACATCATCGATTTAAAATTTTACAGCCCATCAATTATAAAATAAAAAATATTCATAGACCAGTTATACCTAATAACAATAAAGTTTAGAGCAAGGTAACAAAACAATATGTGCAAATCCTTTTTAAAAATCTCATTGATTTCCAGGAAATTACAAAATATCTCGACGCGACCAATTGATAAAGTACAAACTGATATTACCGTTGTTCTTGTTATCACGAGAATGCAATGTATTATCTCAAGTAGAAAATAATTGTCCGTTCAGAAATCACTGTGTACATTCCAGATAAATGATTGATAGTTATCCAGTTAAACTGTACTTTGTAATTTCTCATAGTAGTCTTAAAACATGAGTGTTGACCTCACTGATCTTGAAGATCTTCTCCAACCACCACCGAATCAAAGTATTACATCCATCACCAATAAAGAAGACGGTATAAGTGTTGATTTAAATGATGGAACCACTCTTCAACTCACCGCCAAAACATCCCAAGCAAGTGAGATAACATTCTATAACGTAATATTACCAACTCTGCGATTTTTCGAAGAAAGCGAAAGTGTTGAAGAGTTAGCATTCATTCCTCGGAGCTATGGAGATAGAAATCTCAATTTTCTTCTTATTGAAGATCTTAAAGAACAAAGGTACAAAAGTTTCGAAAGTTTTAACTTAGGAACGACACGCCAAATCTTGAAGGATTTGGCGAGTTTCCACGCCATTCCTCTATCTTTGAAATTGAAAGACCCTAAAGTTTTCGATATCAAGGTCAAACGACATCTGAATCGAAAAGAAGAAATCAACACGCAGCTCATTGCTCAGTTGTTAAAAACAATTGGAGAAGACCAAGACTACGCTCCTTATATTGACAAAATCAAAGACCAATTTGAGGAGATTCCTGATAAGGCTGCAAGAGCTCCGTTTTCCACCATGGTCCACAACGAGTTTTTTTGGAAGAACATCATGGTCAAGACTGATTCTGATGGGTTTGTTGATGCTAAAGTGACGGATTTCCAACAGTGCAGTTATGGGTCGCTTGCTGAAGATTTAATTCTTTTTCTGTACAGCAGTGTCGATTTGGAAGTTTTGGAAGAACACAGCGATGGGCTAATCGAGTTTTATCATAGCAATTTAGTGAGGGTTCTAGAAGAGTGTCGGTGCGATCCAACTCCATTTTCTTTAGATGCTTTGTTTAAGGAAATGAAGATTGTGGCGAAAGAGAGTCAGTTTGTTCAAGTTCTTCTTAATCTGTTTTCCACGAAGAAAGGGGACGAGGCAAAGAAAAGAATGTTGTTTGCTGTAAAGGATTTTGTAAGAAGGAATTGGGTGTAGTGTAATAAAAGAAAAATTCAATTAAAGCAGTTTTTTATTTCGACTAGAGATGCGAAGCGGTTTTTTGGACAACAAAATGACGGAAAGCGCGAAACCAATCAACATTTTTTTTGGGTTGTTTTCTAGCCCATTTAATGTGCAAGAGAGCCTAATTTACTGTCCCCCCACTTGAAATCATCCTGATACATAAAATAAATCATCCAATAAATTAGATTCAAAAAACCGAACGATGCTGGGAAAAGAACCCTCGCGGCTCTGTCAATCAAAGACACGCTATTTACATGTCTAGGTCCATGACAATGTCGCTTTCCATCTCCATCTACAACACAAATAGTTTTTCTAATTCTCGGTCTATTTTTACTCACCACTAGCGGAAGCAGCTTCTCTTTGTCTCTGTTTCCGAAACTTATCATCACCTTTCAAACAGTAGATAAATTGTTTCCATTTCGGAAGCCGTGTTTCCGTTTGTGTCGTTCTTTCCATGGTAAGCCTAACTGGAGGCGCCGCGACCTGAACGTTGGTCAAACTCGTTCTTTTATCGTTATAATAAACAGCAGAGTTCTAAAAAATAATTTCAATTAAAGTAGAGATGAGTAAATCCATTACGTTGTAAATAGGACAAATCAGGGAGCTTCGTCGACGTCCACGATTGGCAGGACTGATTAAATTTTCCACTGGATCATCTCCAGATGTGCCAATTTCGCCTTCCGATTCATTGAAATCTTCCCAGTCGTCTTCGTCGACGGGGATTTCCCCACTACCGACTTTAGTAAAATAATGAACTCCTGCGAATTCTAAGAGAGTTGCGATGCAGTAAAAGAAGCTCATGAGGAGAAACCAATCGAGAGCAGTGGCGTAGCGAACTTTGGGAAGGTCAGTACGAGAATCCAAACTTATAGTCGAAAGAGTCAACACTGTGGTGATGCACAGACCCACACGATCACTAGTTGCCTCGCGATGGATCCAGAAGGAAACCCAGGAAAGAACGACAATGAGGATGCAAGGGACGTAGACTTGGATTAGGAAGTAGCCCGTGTGGCGCTGAAGATTGAAGGAGACTTGAAGGACCGAAAAGTCGCCTGAAAGAACGAATATTAAGTGTGACAAAGTTGTAATAATTATGATCGATACTCCAATATTTCGGTTTTTTTTGTTCGTGTCGCAGGTGCATGGAAAACTTTCATTTCCCAAACCAGTAAAGTATCCGACAAAGTGGAAAAGTGATTTAATTTCTGGCTTCAAGTCTCATGTTTCATTTCCTGAAAACATAAACCATACCTTCCCGTCTCTTAAGAGTAAAGTTCCTGTAGGGGAAACTGATCAAATCGAACTGGGACAGGGTCATTCCCGGCACAAAATTCACACTAGCTTCGTTCTGCCAACGATAGATCAAATCTCTGGAAGTGTACGCATCTAAAACGACAACTTAACACAAGTTTGTGTTGAATAGTTTGCTTACAACTCCCTAGAATCAGTGGACACGACTGCCGATCCATTGGAAAAGTCTTGAGTTCCATCGGGCATTTCGCTTTGATCGTTAACCTGAGAAAAGGAAAGTTCGCATTACCAAGATAATGACGGCGGTTTCCGTTTCTGCCATTGTCTCAGCTTACCTCATGGAGTATAAGATATCGCCATCTTGACTGATTCTCAGGAGTTTGTTAGGGACGGTGATCGTGTGGACGTAGGAATGTTTTCCATTGTAAAAGTAAGTATCCGGTCGCCAGATGCGTTCCAACATTTTTATGGAGAGAGAAAGGGATTTTATTGGCCCGAGAAATGACAGACGTTGGTCCCTCCAATACTGGCGGAAGTAGCAGTCCATTGAATATTCCTGCGTAATTTAGTTAGAAGAAAATCTAGACAAGATATTAGTTACCATGTCCAGTTCTGAAACTGGACCCATGCTGCGGATGAGGATGTTGGTTTGGATAACAGTGGGTTGGTCTGAAAAAAGTCTTCGCATAATTTTTAGATGTGAACTCATATTTCAACCGAAGCTCGTTCCAACGATCACCATAAGCCCTATAATTGGCTCCCAAGAAATGAATCCAACTACGATTGCCTCTATTACGTGTTTAAACTACGAGAAGACGTTCTATTTTGTTGAAAAATTAAAAAGCATGTGCCTTTTGCCAACTTTCCCTTTGATCGAATTTACATTATTACAAACTCCGCGTTGTAAGTAGTCTCAGTGGAAATAATTGACGCGAGTTTCAGATACTTGCATTAATAAAATATGTTAATTTCCGAATTTTCGGACGATTGTTGGAAGTTTGAAGAGAAATTTAAGTAATTAGATAAGTGCCTCCCGGTGTTAATAAAATATGAGATCTTCGGGACGAGTGGCGGTGACCTCGTCGTAATAATAACTCTTGCTGGATTATGTGCAAATATAACTTGCATTCCTGGAGACATGTCTTCGACAAACAATCCATGATTTTCTTTTCACTGCGAATTTTGTTTGCTCTTCCGACAAACGTATCTCTTAAAGGAAGCGAAAACAAACATTCTTCTCGCCAATTTACTCTCTTAATCAACGTATCAATTTCAGAGCAAAATCATGCGATCTTTAAAATCTAAGAGGTTGGATTACAAACTTATCAAAATATAGAAATCACCACAACAGAGTGTAAAACACAAATGCACCCCTAAATTTTACTCTTCATTCCCAGAGAAATTCCTAATACCATCATCGCGTATCGACTGACGTTGCCGCCAACACTTTAAATCCTTTGATGTTGAAACTCGCATAGTTTCTTGCTTCGCAGAAACCATGAATACTTTTGCATGAAATTTTGAATTCCTAATGTTGCTAAAGGTATGTACACGATACTCCTAAAAGCGATGTTAACTTCTCGAGGGTTTATTAAAATATGGAGACTTTCAAGAGCTGAATCGGAAACGTACGAGTACTGACAATATGACAGGTCTAGTCTATTTTCTAGTCTTTTGTTCACATGTTATAGATATGTTATGGATTACAAATGACATTTCTCTGAAATAATCTCCACTCTTTTAAATAGCGCGGACTCAATTTAAGATCGATACCGACTTATGACTTCTGTGAGTAAAAACAGATTCTCTCTTGATAAGATTATCGACACACAATGGTCATTAACAGTTCGCCACAAATACCCAAACTTAATCAAATTACTGCGAATTACAGACTCAATCCAATTAAGTCTTAATTTAGTAATGAGTTGGAGAATTCCTTACCTCTTCCATGTGTGGGTAACTGAGAACTTTCGTAATTTTTGAGCAGGTTTTCCAAGACCATAGTGATATTCCTGCTGACGACGTCATTATGCGACCGCTTGTGTAGTTTTTGTCCAGTTCCATTAACAGAAAAACTTATTATGACACTGTTTAAAGTCATGTTTTGCGAGAGGACGTCCTCTTCAAGACCGGCACCAATGCCCGCACATGTCCTGCAACAAAAAGCTCACCAGTGACTGGCGCCGACTAATTGACGAAAATAGACTACTTCAAGGATCGATTTAAGAGGACTTAACTTTTCGTCCGCGATAAAAATGCAAAACCGACAAAATTCAAATGTAAATATTCTGTTTAAAATTCCCCAATCACTCAAACATTGACGTTCATTTTACACTTTTCCAAATGACTCGACAATGGAGATCCAAAATTGCTGATTCCGCTCTTGTTTTGTGCGGATAAAAAGTACACTAGAAGAAAGTCGCGACTCGCCTCTTGAATTTGATGAATTGTTGACGTGCAATTTTGCATCGAACGTCTAAGAAGATTTAGTCTTTTGGTATTATCTTTTCTAGATTTCGTGCTGACTTGGAAATATCAAAATAACTCGTTTTTGTGATGCAATGGAGAGGATTCAAGATGCTCCATTATGATTCCGATGATATATAAAAATGGTCGAGTACTTTGAAATATTAAAATAAAACAGCAGCGAGCGCTTTTGGAGAACTCAACGAGCTGCGAAATACTAATAATTATAATTGAAACAAGAATTACGTACTTAAGAATATTAATTTTCATGAGTTTATTAAGTTGTCAGTTGCTTAAACCCAAAACAAAAAAGACTTGGAACAGCACTTTATCAGTTCCTTAATTAACAAACTCTAAAAACGTGTTCGATATCAAAACGTGTTCAAGTTATTATCTCTTTGATCCAATGCTAATTGATCATAATTATATCTTTCTGCGTAATTATCCATTACAGTTTTATTTTTTTTTTATTCTTAAGATAGAACAAAACTCCGTCGCCGCTCCTTCAAGAAAAAATCGAAATAACGTTGGTGGCTCTTTTGCACGAACAAATTAACTTGTTTGGAGAAAAGAAGTGAAAATTCTTGTTCTTCCACGTTTGCGCTCTGTCCCAAGACATAAATATCCATTTAAGCTTTATTTAATAAATAAGAGCACACTCTTAAATTCATGGAAGATTGCGGAAAGTGCAACATGCAGCGACTTCTGGAGAATTATAGCCGCAAAAAATATTAAAAATTTAAGGAGCTAAATTAAGTTAAATTAAACTAGGAGAAAACTAAAAAAAAGTGGCCAATAAATAGGAGAATTTGAACTGACCTTATCAGGAGGCAACACAGCGAGATTAGCGTGACCATGATTGGTCCCAAGTCAAAAAAAAAGTGAAATGGGCACAGTCAATTTTCTTTCAAGCATGCCAACATGAAACTGCGCGCGCTCTATTTTATGTCAAACTTTTAAAGCTTTCGTTGGTGCAAGCATGCGCTGATATTTTCAAACATTCAAATTTCTTAAGAAAAATCGATAGATAAAATGAGGAAGTTTTGGGTTTCAATTATTTTAGTCTGGAAGGTACTGAAAACAATTTCGAGACATTTCCATTATGACAGAGTGGAGTGGAAATTAGATTAGTTCCAACCCGGACCTGTCCTAATTGCTATCGATAGAATTACTTTGGAAACAAAATTCCAATTATAATAATTGAGGGAAATATGAGGTATTTAATTGGGATTGAAGCGTATTGACTCCTAGAGATGTCAGCATCCACCGAAGAAGCAAACGCATGCGTTTAGAGGAGAATCACATTTGATAAACGGGGATGTAACGAGGGGTTACAGCTCCAGTTAGATTTGCTATAAATATGGAAATAACAACAAATAAAATAGTGATGAAGCTGCAATAAAACGGGACGCTCGCGATTAGTATTAATAAACGACAGTGTTGACAATTATGGTATTTATTGTTGTCTTAAGGATATTTCTTTGGTGATGGACTGTGTTAACATGACCTAAACTAAAGTGCTACAAGACATCATGATAACTGTCACCTCTGTCTTCTTCTTCATCGGGATGTGTGCGAGAATTCCTGCTATTGTGAGGTAATTTGACGTCCAAGCATACACTTCTTCATTTCAACACATTACTGGCGATGGTCTCGTTGCCACAGCCAGAAACAGCAAAAGACAGAAAAATAAAAAGAACATAAAAGCCCAACCACAGAGATCGTCACACATTCTGCATTTTATCGCACATAGAATTTCGTTGCAGCAAAAAATTTTGACGTTTTTTTATGCCAGACTAGATTACTTTTGTTTTGAAATTTTTTTTTAGGTCTCAAAGGACTATGGTTTCAGATAGGTTGGAGAATGTTACGCAAACAATTCACCGGCTGTTGGAGGGCTACGATATTAGGCTGAGACCAGATTTTGGAGGTAAAATCGATCTCGTAAATATACAATAAAGTTACAATGAAAGTGTTGGACCGTAGGCGAACCATTATCGGTTGGGATGGATCTAACAATTGCAAGTTTTGATGCAATCTCTGAAGTAAACATGGTCGGTAATGTATATTTTTTTTTTGTTTTTTCCCGGTATTTTGAATTTCGAAAATTGCGGGGAGGAAATGAAATAGACAAATTTTGATTAAATTAATATTATGGTAAAATTTTAAAAATTCCTCTTTGTCAATTTTCCTCATTTTTACGACCCCCATTTGTCGCCCCCGTCATCCCCCGCTAATCGTCTTTTCTTCATCGATTTGCATCTAATGACCCGATGTAATCAAGCATTCTGCTCATAGGTTTATAGATTTTCTTGTAGCATCACTTATCCCTCTTCCCTCGTGAAAGCCCCAGAACAGAACATTAATTAAAACCCTTTTTCGGACCACAATCCGGAAATGAAAATCGCGCAATTTCAGGACTACACAATAACGATGTATTTGAACCAATATTGGAAAGACGAGCGTTTAGCCTTCAGCAATGAAGAGGAAATTCTCACATTATCGGGAGACTTCGCGGAGAAAATTTGGGTTCCAGACACGTTTTTCGCGAACGACAAAAACAGGTTCGACATAAGTGTAAAGTGTTGTCAAACCTTAAAAAAAAAATTGTAGTTTTCTTCATGACGTCACGGAACGGAACAAGTTAGTTCGTCTTAATGGTGATGGGGCGATTACGTACGGGATGCGATTTACGACAACGCTGGCGTGTATGATGGATTTGCATTATTATCCTTTGGATTCGCAGAATTGTACCGTGGAAATAGAGAGCTGTGAGTGTGCTGGAATATTTTATCGTTTTTAACAAGGCCAATTTTAATCTAATTCCAATACAATTTTGCTCCTAGATGGATACACAGTTCTGGATGTCGTAATGTATTGGAAAGAGACCCCAGTTCGGGGGGTAGAAGAAGCGGAACTACCCCAATTCACAATTATCGGATACGAAACAAACGACCGAAAAGAACGACTCGCTACAGGAATCTATCAAAGATTGTCCTTATCTTTCAAGCTCCAAAGGAATATTGGATATTTCGTCTTTCAAACATATCTACCGAGCATCCTCATCGTCATGTTATCCTGGGTTTCCTTCTGGATTAATCACGAAGCCACGAGCGCCAGAGTGGCTTTAGGTATTCCCGCTAACAATGTTTGATGAAATCCTGAATTTTTCTTGTAGGGATTACGACTGTCCTGACGATGACAACAATCAGTACAGGAGTGAGAAGCTCCTTACCAAGGATAAGCTACGTCAAAGCGATCGATATTTACCTAGTTATGTGTTTTGTGTTCGTTTTTGCGGCGCTTCTGGAATATGCCGCTGTTAATTACACTTATTGGGGGGCGCGGGCGAAGAAAAAAAGTAAGAAGACGAAAGACACAGAGGAGAAGAAGCCAGGTAAAGAACACAATTTATTTTTTATCTTACAACTTCTTTTTTTCAGCGAGTAAGTCTTCAGACCACGCTTTCGCCTCCGAAGACATAATCGAGCTTCAAGACGTCCGAATGAGTCCAATCGCCTCAATCAGAAACCGCCACAACTCTAAATCTCACGTTTGTGATTTAGACTCATCGAAATTTCCGCCAAGCTTCCGGATTTCACGAACTTCCGGTTACACCTACAACTATCGAACTTCAGCGGGTTTGAGATTAAGAAACTCAAAAGGTTGTATTGCTAACTTAGTAATAAAATCACTCATTTTTGGTAATTCCAGGAAACTCTGTGCATAAACCCAAAGTCCTCCACGCTATTCGAAGAGGAGCTTTGGTCTTGAAGGCTTCAATGCCCAAAATCAAAGACGTCAACGTGATTGATAAATATTCGAGGATCGTTTTCCCAGTTACATTCTTGTTGTTTAATGCTGGCTATTGGTTGTTTTATTTTTTTGAGTGACGATCGTTTTTGCGGGTTTTCTGCAGTTTGTAACAATATTTATAGACTTTGTGGGAATTTACAAAGCGAAAAAATGAGCTTTTTAATGTTGAGTTGTGTACATAGACCAAAATTAGGTTTAGGGTTTCTGTGGATCACAAAAATTAGACTAAAATATAAATTAGTTGGAGTAGAATAAGAAGTGTATGCTGAAACATGCAAATTGATTGGTGTAGCACAAAATTTTTAGATACACGTTCGTTTAAAAGACAAAACTCTTGAACTATACAAACTGAAAAATCAAATTAAATTAGAAATATTTAAACAATAAATTAGACTACAAAAATAATTATATTTATGTCTGTTATGATAGTAAATCAAATTTAAAGTCAAAAGCAGGCGGAAGCTTAATTCAACTCGTTTGTAATTAATTTGTATTTGTTTATATGTAGTATTTAGAAGCTAAAATATATTTTCCGCATAAGTTGATGTTAGATATTGTGAAATATATTTAGAATTTAAAATAACGAAGGAAACTTCGAACATAAACTATCAAAACTTTATCAAAAAAAAATCTAAAATATCACAAAATGCTACAATTCAAAAATAGTTAATTTTTGCTTTTCGTACTCAATAAATAAAATAAACTTAATAGTACTCCTAATTAATAATATCTACATATAGCAAAGTACAAAAATAGTACTACAATAAAATAGAAATAAGAAGCCCAATAAAATTAGAATTTTTAATTGCCACGTTAGTGCTATCGATTGTTGGAAAGCGTTCAAGAGTTTTGTCGTCAGTGACTGATCACAGATTTAATTGACTCCCATCGCCAGAACTTTAAACATTTCTGTAATGTAAATATAAATAAGCCGGCTTTGTAGATATCTGTTTAAAATTTATGAATCCAGCAATAAAGACATCACAATATCTTCCGTTTATTTCCATGGTCAGTAATTCCTGCAGTTTCCTCTCCCGAAATAAAAGGAATGAAGCGCTATTTCGGCGTCGCCGAAAATAGTAACGTTGACAAAATTTCGTCGGCGAGCTTTCAGAAATCATTACCATTATTTGATCAAGAAGAAGTCATCTGAAGCAAACAGCGACTAGTTGAAAATTAGCGTAGGACGTGAGATTGGCGCCGGCGCCGTCTCAGCTTTCGGAAGAAGGAAAGAGACGCCGATATGTCTAAAAATCGCGAAATGTGGATGTAGAGGGGATGAATTTCCACCTCTCTATACATTCGCAGTTTCGCTGAAGATTCGGTTTAGGACGTGCGCGTCAAATTACATCTTCAAATCGATTAATTGCTCAAAACACTTCAACTTTGACCAGTGTTGTGTACAATGGGGCTATAGTGCAACAATCGTGAAAAAAACATTGTGCGGAACTTGGAAGGACCCACCCCTAGTATCTAGTCTCGGAGCGCAAATGTCGAGCTATAAGAGAAGAGATTTTACGAAGAGGGTGTGAGCACCCCTCTAGTTCCAAGAATGAGAGTTTTTACTAAACCCTTTGGGGGTGTTACCATTCTACTTCTTGGATATCTAGTCAGCAGTGGTAAGTTTTAAAAGCTCGCTTTTTTAACTAATTTCCAAATGTCACACCCGGTGTCAAATCCACTTCCTACAAACGAAAGTTGCGAAATATTGATCAGTTCAGTGGGCCTCGCCTTGTTCTGAATGAACCATTCATTGAGGGGTTGCTAGTCCGCAAACTCGGTTTACTACGATTTGAATGTTACGCAATATTTTCATTCTTCCAAATTTTTCCAAAATATTTTTAAATGTGGGAGCGGATGTTTATTATTAGATGCGACCTCTGCCGTGAAATTATTATTGTTTGGATTCATGGAGATTGTGCAATATTTTTGTTTAGATGTTTCCACGAGGAAATCTGCCAAGATGTTATTAAAATAATTGATAACTTGTTTTCAGAAAGGGAACTTTGTGCAATGAAGTTTTATTACTTGCAGCTTCATTAAAAAGAGGTTTAACTTGTTCCAAGAGGATTTACAGGATGAATTGACTTTAATTAGTTAGAGAAAAATGCGGAAATCAGAGGCGGTGCTTAATTGCATATTTCAAATTAGGATATTTAAAAAAAATAAGCAAAATTGTGTCTATTAGTAAATTAAATTTCATACCTTGAATTCTACCTTGGTGCCCCATTTTTATTTAATTATTCTCACGACGTTATCTTGTTTATCTTCTTCTTAAACTATTTTTTTATGAATACAGGGTGTGTCAAGGAAGTTGAATCAAATCTATTTTTGGAAGAACATTTAATTAACTCTCATTTTTGAGAAATTGTCGTGTTGGTTTTGAAGTATTTCCGACCTCCGTTTATTTTTCCTTCGGAAAACCATATTCTTTGCTATTATAAGAACTAGTAGCTCTTGAAGAATAACAATTAATTTCTCTGTTCATTTACGCGAACAATTTTACGATTCAGAGTTTATTTGCGACTTCCAACACAGCCTGTATTTATACAACTGAAACGCAAAAATTGGCACGAAAATAGAAATTAGATTTCTAGTAAAATTTTGATTTTCAAAATTTTTAACGTTTGTTTTAAAGTCGGCGAGAGTTTAGTAAGACAAAACACCTCGAAAATGTGTTTCCGAAATGTCATCTGAGTGAAAATGTGACCAGTGGAAAATCCCGAGTTGCAGATAAATTGATTGAAAGCGTGTGAAAGACTAGTGGAAATTTCACTGCAATGAATCACTCTTCAATTAGCCACTATTTGACTGACTACACATTAAAATTTGTTTATCCAAAACTTAAACCAATTAACTTCAAGATAAAAAATTATCAAACTCGTAAAACTAATCCAGAGTTTGTTCCGAGAAATAGGGTGAATGCGCCTAAATTATTAGGAAAATTATATGAAGCAAATTTATTTACAACCATGCATTTAAATGTGTATCTCAGATCTTTAACCTTTTATTCTCAAAAACCCCGAAATAGATCACACTCTCATAAAATTTATTTACAGCTCAAAGTATTAAATCTTCACTATCAACACTCTTGTTCCGACTAATTTCATAAAGTAAAGCGTCTATTTATAGACGCGTTTTAATTAAATGATACTTTAACCAGTTCTCTCCACAATTATAAAAATTGTTTACAGTGCGATGTACAGGAGAAGCTACATCAAGTCCGATTATAACAGCTCCTCCGCATCGAGGCGCTGCCCGCCAAATGTACGGTTCTGGTTCCTTGCGTCCTCCAGGAACCAAACCGATTTATGCTACAGGCCAAAGACAACACGGAATTAGGACTACAATGAGTCCTGATCAGATTAATCATCGACGGATTTTTGTACCCCAGCCGTATCCTGTGGTACCTTACTCTATACCAATAAGAGAATTTGAGAGGTACCCATCAGGGTATCCAATTTTTTACCACCAGGATATGTCGCGATTACCATCGTCTCCTAACATGGATCGTCCATCAAACCGAGGAATGTACGGAGGGCGGATTGAGTATCCAGATGGTCGCCCCAATAGAGGACTTGGGGTTCACAGAAGCCGATATCCTTTCGATTTTGGGTTCATAACAGGGAAAGGATTCGAGAAAATGCTCCCAGATCACGGGTCTAGAAGAATGGGGAGATTACCACCAAAAAACGGAATTCTAGGGAAAGGCAATCCGGATCTCCACTTAAAGTTCCCGGAGGAAGAAGAGGAACAGCCTTTGGAGGAAGGACACGGGCATCCTTGCGGGGGGGAGTGCGACATTGGTGAATATTTGTGCTTGAGGAGTTGCACCTGCATTGACGAGAAATACAGGTAGAGTAATTTCCTAGAACTCTGAAATTAAGAGAATACGAAGCTTGATGTTTTTTTCTCCAAAGATGTGACGGTCAGGAGGACTGTGAAGGCGAAGAAGACGAGTTAGAATGTGGAGAGATTGAGTCTCAACGAAATGCCAAATGCGAAAATTCCAAAAATTTCATCCGGTGTCCTGGATCCGGAAAATGTATTCTAAGAGACTGGTTGTGCGATGGTGATGACGACTGTGGAGATTTCTCGGACGAAACACATTGCGGTGAGTTTAATGTTAAACTTTTCGCCGTGACAGGAAAATAGACGTCCCATCGCGTGTACCAATGGTAAAAATTTCTAGGTTTCGCCGTAAATTGTAGTGTAGACCAGTTTGAATGTGCCAATGGCCTATGCATACCAAAGACGTGGTTATGTGATACCGACAACGACTGTAAGGATTTTTCAGACGAATTAAATTGCACGAAAACCGGGTAAGTTGACCCCATTTCCTCCTCCTTTGTCTATTTTTTTTTACCTATTAACTTAACTCGATAACAATGGCGATTTTTAATTCACCCGAACAAAATAATACATCTATTTTATTCGCCATACAGGTAAACTTGGCTGGGGCATCGGTCTCCATAGTAACCCAACCACCCTCTTTCCATCGATCGACACCGCCTCCAGTGCCACTTTAACGCATCTCCCATTATCTGCTGTTTTGCTTTTAAATATAATTTTTATGTAACTTCAGGATGCATCGTTGACAAAACTGCTTTTTTTAGATGCTCTGAAAATGAGTTTGAATGTAGCGACGAGTCTTGTATTTCTTTGAGTTGGAAATGCGATCGACAAGACGATTGCTCTGACGGCTCCGATGAGAGTGATTGTGGTACATTTCTAACACCACATTTTTTACTTTCCTAAAAGAAAGTTTCTAGATATCACTCCCCCATATTGCAACGACGGAGAGTTCCAATGTGCCTCGAAGAAATGCATCAAATTGAAATTTAAATGCGATGGAGACGACGACTGTGGCGACTGGAGCGACGAAGATGATTGCGAGAAAACACCAGGAAATTGCGTAGCTGGAGAATTCAAGTTTGTTCTTAAAACAACTAAAAACATTTCCGACGATATTCTTTCAGATGCAACAGCGGCAAGTGTATTCCTGATAGATACAGATGTGATAAGCAACAAGACTGTGAAGAAAACGAAGATGAAGCGAACTGTGATGATTCCACTACTAAAGCGTGCTCGCCGGATGAACACACCTGCAGCAACGGGGCCTGCATTTTGGTAACACTTCGTCACAAAATCGAATAGTTTCTACAATTCTCTTGTAGAAAACGTGGGTCTGCGATGGGTACAATGATTGCCCCCAAGGCGAAGACGAATCTAAATGCGAGATAGTCTGCGATGAATCGAAATTTGCCTGTGCCGGCCCTGGTATCAACGACAACGCCACGGAATTCTGCATAACCCGCAAGCACGTCTGCGATGGTAAAAAAGATTGTCCAAAAGGTGAAGACGAAACCGAATGTCCCACTAAAAGAGAATGCGAAAAAAATACGAAATGTACCCAACTGTGCATCACCAACGTCGATGCATCGAAAGGATGTTCGTGCTTACCAGGTTACAAACTCGCTTCCGATGGCGTGACGTAAGTTATTTCCACACTCTTTGACCATTCACTAATCATTTTCACAGGTGTGAAGATATCAACGAGTGTCTCTACGCCACAGATCCGGTCTGCTCACAAACGTGCAACAACACTGCTGGAAGCTTCCGGTGTGGATGCATGACTGGTTATGTTCTTCGACCGGACCTGAGGACTTGTAAAGCTCTAGGGGTTCCTCCAACTCTTCTTTTTGCCAATAGGATTGATATCCGACAGGTAGAAACAAACACTTTCACTTCCGGTAATTATTAATGAAAAGGTGCACCTACAGGTGTCTTTGAGTAATTCGAAATACACTGCGATCTTGAAAGGTCTCCACAATGCGATCGCTCTTGATTACCACTACGAGAAGAATCTCATTTTTTGGTCTGATGTGTCTATGGATGTCATCAGACGTGCGACTCTGAACGGTTCTGAAGTCACCGACATTATTAAATGGGGTCTTCAATCTCCTGGCGGTGTGGCTCTCGATTGGGTTCACGATCTTATTTTTTGGACAGACTCTGGTACAAGACGCATAGAAGTAGCTACTCTTGATGGAAAACAAAGAGCTATTATTGCGGGAAATGATGTTGATAAACCAAGAGCTATAACAGTCCATCCTGGCGAAGCTCTGGTGTTTTGGACCGACTGGGGCCCCAATCCCAAGATCGAACGTTCCGAAATGGATGGTAGCAACCGAAGAAGCATCATCAACGAGTCAGTTTTCTGGCCTAACGGATTAACGCTGGATTACACTTCTAACCGAATTTACTGGGCTGATGCCAAACACAATGTCATCGAAACCGCTCTTTTCGATGGTAATGACCGGAGGAAGGTCATCAGCAAAGGGCTACCACATCCCTTCGCACTGACCATCTTCGAGGATGCTATTTACTGGACCGATTGGCACACCAAGTCTATTTCAACAGCAAACAAAGCTACTGGAGCCGGGTTAAGAACAATACACTCGCAACTGCACTTTCCGATGGATATTCACAGTTACCATCCGCAACGACAACCAAAATATACAAATAAGTGCGGGATAAACAACGGAGAGTGTGCCCACATGTGTCTCCCCAACAAGAAATCCTTCACTTGCGTGTGTCGATTGGGGCAAAAGCTTAAGTCTGACAAGAAGACGTGTCAAAAACCAGACAAATTATTGATTTTTGCCCGGAAAAAAGATCTCAGAATCAAGCATTTGGATAACAACGCGGCGCACCAACATCAGATGGTTTGGTTTCATTTTCAGACTTCCTTGTTTTAACCAAGAAGTTGCAGGTTATTCCAGTGGATGGTGTCAAGTCCGCTGTGGCCATCGCTTGGGACTCTGAAACTGATTACATCTTCTGGACCGACGTAGAGCGGGACACCATCAATCGCGCTCTCTGGAACGGCTCTAACCAAGAAGTCATCGTCAACACCAACATTGGTAAGTCTTTAACATCTTTGAGAAGTATCTGACTTCTGTGTTAGTAACACCGGCTGGTTTGGCCCTTGACTGGTTAACTAACAAGATTTATTGGACTGACACTGATACCGCAAGAATAGAAGTGGCGCAAACTGATGGTAAACTAAGAAGTCTTCTTGTTTGGGATAATTTGGATAAACCTCGCGATATTGTCGTTGATCCGATCGGTAAAACTCTTCTTTTATTGAAGAAATAATTAAACTGTATATTAGGTGGTTTTATGTTTTGGTCCGACTGGGCCGACACTCCAAAGATTGAAAGAGCTGCCATGGATGGTTCTATGAGGACTGTCATTGTTAGCAGTAATTTAACGTGGCCCAATGGTCTTGCAATTGACCATAGTAACGGCAAGCTCTACTGGGCTGATGGTGGTACAAAAGCTATAGAATGTTCGAACTTCGACGGCAGCAAGCGCAAAATTATTATTGGTACGTAACAAACTATCGTCTCCGCACATAACTTTTTCTTGTAGAAGGTCCAGAGCTTCCTCATCCGTTTGGACTCGACGTCTTTGGCAACTTCATCTACTGGACTGATTGGCAAACATTGTCCATTGAAAGAGCCAATAAAAACAACGGTTTAAATCGAACAGTATTAGCTTCTTCCATCACAGGTCTCATGGACGTTCGCGTCTTCCACAGAAACCGAAAGATTATCAAAACACCCTGTAGCTACAAAAACGGTGGATGCAGCCATCTCTGTTTGTTGCGACCAAAAAACAACCACACGTGTGCTTGCCCAACCGGAATTAAACTAGAAGAAGATGGCAAAACGTGTGCTAATGGTCCTATTAACTTCTTGATTCTAGCGCATAGGAATGTAATCCGACAGATTTCTTTGGATGTTCCATACACTGCTGACGTTGTCTTGCCGCTACCGCAACTAAAATTGGTAACTTCTGTCGACGTGGATCGAAAAACTGGTGAAATCTACTGGACTGACAAAGCTGAAGATGTCATTCAGAAGAGCACTTCCGATGGTAAAAAGTCGCAAGTGATAATAATGCACGATCTTCAAACTCCTGATGGCATCGCGGTGGATTCCACCGGCCGCAAGATCTACTGGACTGACGGTGAAAGAAACAGTGTTGAAGTCGCAGAACTTGATGGTTCCAACAGGAAGGTTCTCTTCAGTACAGATTTAGACAATCCGCGCGCGATAACTCTTCATTACCACCACGGTCTGGTCTTCTGGTCTGATTGGGGCAAAAAAGCAAAGATTGAAGTTGCCCAAATGGATGGTACTAAACGCAAGGCATTGATCACAGAGAATCTAATCTGGCCCAATGGATTAGCTATCGATCGTCCCACCGAACGACTCTACTGGAACGATGGTAAACTCAATACCATCGAGTCCAGCGACTTGAAGGGAAATGACCGCAGAGTCATTATAACGGAAGCCCCACATCCATATGGGTTGGTGGTTGTTGGGAACCATATCTATTGGACTGATTGGCAAACTGAGGCTCTTCACCGCGCTGAGAAAACCAACGGCACTGATAAAATGATAATTAGAGACAAACTCGATGGTTTGATGGATGTTCGTTCCGTGCAAAGCGACAATACTGCTGAAAATGCTTGTGGTAACAACAATGGAGGGTGCTCTCATCTTTGTCTCCGCAACTCGAAAGGCTTTAGCTGTGCTTGTCCCACTGGAATAAAAATGTCAAAAAGTAACCCCAAACAATGCGAGAAACAGCCTTCGAGTTATCTTCTTTTAGCGACTCGTTTTGCTCTCAACAGAATTAGTTTAGACACGGAGGATCTCTGGGATGTTACCCTGTCAATTAATGATGTCAACAACGTCATCGATGTTGATTACCACTGGGAGAAACGACTCATTTACTACACCGACATTGGCAATCATGTCATCCAGAGTGTGAACATGTTCAATCTCTCAGATATCCACAACATAATCCACTCTAACTTATCATCACCTGATGGTATTGCCGTTGACTGGATCGCTAACAACATCTACTGGACCAACACCGGAAATAAAGTCATCGAGGTAGCCAAAATCGATGGATCCCACAGAAAAACCATCATCAAAACGGACCTTCAAGATCCTCGTTCCATCGCTGTGTTCCCGCGGAAAGGCTATCTATTCTGGACCGATTGGGGAGACGACCCCAAGATCGAGAGATCCTTCCTTGACGGCTCATCCAGGAAGGTCCTTATCGATAAACAACTTAGTTTCCCAATCGGTCTTACGATTGACTTCTTAGAAAAACGACTGTATTGGATCGACGCTAAACTAAACGCTGAAAAAATCGAGACGTCGAATCTCCATGGCACCAACAGAATTGTCTTGAAGATTCAAGGAACTCATCCGTTTTCTCTTACTCAGTTTGGTGATCACATTTACTGGACTGATTGGATGCAGAAGGCGGTTTTCCGCGCTAACAAAACGTCCGGTAGTGATGCAGTTACCGTGAGATCTCACTTGGAAGCGGCCATGGGTTTGACCATCGTCACGGGAAATCGCCAGTTGGGTTGGAACCCCTGCGCGATGAACAACGGCGGATGTCCCTATTTGTGCTTTTTCAAACTGAAGAATTACACTTGTGGTTGTCCGAACGATGTTGTTAAATGTGTGGACGGCGAGCCGAAATCGCCGGTACCAAACAAGTGTCCTGGAGGACACTACAAGTGTGACTATGACGATGAAGACGAAGATGATATTTACAACCCTGCTAACGATCTGGAATTTGATTCTCCGAAGAACACGAATGAGCAACACACTAATTCGAAATTTTACATTATGACGCTGGTGCCAATGTTGTGCATCATTTTATTGTGTATCATCCTGGTCGCGTTCCTCTTGTTCAAGAAAGGGAAGAAGAAGTACTTGTATGCTACCGGGAGGAGCTTTTCCAATCCCAATTACTACTCGGCGGGAAATGAAGGCAACGCGCCTCCGGGAAACGTTGATAGGAAGCAATTTATTTGGAAGAGATTGAAGTACGACAAGTCACAGGTTGGTAAACTTTACAGGGTTAAAAAAAGAGAATGTGTGCTGTTTTTGTAGGAGAGGGTTTATGAAGAGACTGCCGGAACCAACAGCCCCGAAATAGCGAGTCTCATCCCCACAATCCTAACTCCTTGCAGTTCCAACTGTGAGACAGTAACCCCCGAACTGGAACGTTCCCCGTCAGTAACACCACTTCACAAAAACGAAATGGTTCCAGCAGACGCTTAAGTCACACAGATAGTCACCTATTTAAATTGAAACACGAATAAAACAAAAATTTGCTATTATTGTAAATAATAATTTAAAAGAAAATTGTCAAATTAAGGTGACTGACAATAAACCACATTTATAATAGTTCGTCTGGTCACAAAGGGTAACCTAACACTCGCCGTAAGCAACACGTGCCAAAGATCCAGGATGTACTTTAACAATGCCAAAACGATTCTTTTGTTAGGTGCGACCTTATCGAAAAAACGCCTCTGATTTCAAAGAAAAGCTCGAAGTGTATCACAGATTTTGTATTTTTCTACTTGTTCTTTTGCGAGTTTCTAAGAGATTTTATTATAGCACGGTTAGAGATACTACCTAAATCGTTTCATTTGTTATTTATATTTATGGAGATTGTTGAATTGTTTTGTCGGAAGGATTCCTTTACTTTTTTATAACGATATATGCGTGTACTTAATATTCCAATAGATGTTACATATCTCGTTACCAACAAGTTGTTTGAAAAAAAGTCATTGTTTTCCGTGAGACTACACCCGTTTTCATATCATGTCCCATTTTCTGTTCAAGATCCCACTCTTCTATGAAACTTATGAATGAATGACGAGCGATACTTAGAGTAATATTTTTTTATAAATAGTATGCTGGTGTTTATAAACTAAGACTGATTGATAGGATTTGTTACAAAGTAATCAAAACAAATACTTAAATATTTTGTATCGCCTACAAAATATTTAAATATATTTTTTTGTATGAAACAAGGTATGTCTGCTGAGGAAGAAACATATTATTTTAATAAAAAAACAACAAATATATTCGTGAGTTGCATCGCATATGGCTCAAGCGATTTAACTCGGATGAATATATTGTGATAGTGAAACTTTATAAAGTTAAATTTTTGTAAATGTAATTTGTTAGGCGTAATCATCTTCCATTGTAAATAAGGAATTCAAAATTAACTTTTTTTTTCTATTCCGATTGTGACAACCATTGTTTAGCTCAACAACCGGCGCGTCGCTCAAAAACACAGAATAACAGTTTGTTTTATTCTTTCAGTTTTTAGAGCAATAACAACGGCTCAAATTCACACTATTTGTTGTCTATTCAGTTCTTAGAGCAATACTACCGAAAAACCTCTACTGTTATTCTGTTTCATGCTAACATTAACACTGTTAATAAGTCATCAGGTAGATATGTTTTGAATCAATGTTTTAAATTGTAAGACATAATGATAGTACTATCTATTGTTTATGTTTATATAAGTCATGCAAACTATAGATTCATGAATCTTGTCGAGCCTCCGGTGAGAAACATGATAATAAATGATGTATTTTAAATGTTTAGTGTGAGTTTTATTTTATTCAAAACCTTTCCGGGGCATGCCGAAGGTTGGCCGCATTTTATTTTTAAATAAAATTGTTATTTATATATCGGCCAAAAAAAATGAAAGAAAAGGGTAGATACGAGAGCGTTAGCTAAATGCAATACAAAATTTTATCCCCAACCGCGACAGCAAACATAAAATAAAACATTATGGTATGATATATACTGTTCCAATTCTTCTAACGTTTTTATGACAGTACCACCCTTAGAAACGCTAATAACTCACACAATACCCCTCATAAATTGCGGTTTTGACCGTCCAGAAAGGTTTTAACAGGACCGGATGCATAAAATATTACATCGACAAATTCTGTTCAATTCTGTTGCCGCCCAAGCAGTACTAATATGCAACAAACTTATTTTTGATTTTCCGATTGATTTGTTTTGTGATTCATTTTACGGGCGATATGATAATTTAATAGGTACCTATATGATTTATTTACACTTTTGATTTTTACTGAATAGTAAATTAAAGATTTGGATGTTCCAAAAAATTTTTAAAATGACGAATGGGCCAAGAAACAGAGCCACATAGTACTTCGACTGCCTCCTTATTACTGTGTTCTGAACCCCATCAAATTAATTTGGAGCTCTCTGAAGAGATCGATTCGGAAGATGAACAAGTTTTCAAATTTAAGCTCGAACGTGGTGGACATGATTCGAACAGAAGCCGCCAAAATTGGACTCGATTTGTGGAGAAACTGTATTATAGTAAACCCAGTTGACATATACCTAGTAAATTTTATGGCCACATTATGAGAGGGCCGGGCAGTACTAATACTTGCGATTGGAGACCATAAATGAGCACGAAATGAGTCCGGGCCTAATCAACTATCGGTCAACCCTCTACCTAGAAGTTTGTCGGCTGCAGTTTACAACACCCAGTTTTATTTCTATGGGTGGTTTGACTTAAGCCATAAAATGTTTACTAGGTATATGTCAACTGAGGTTACTATAAACATGTTCAACAAGTTGAGGACAGTTGTGTCGCCTAATTTCCCCAAATTTGTGATTGATTTGGAAAGCGACTGTGATGACAATTTCACTGAAAGCAACAGCGATTGATTTCATTCTAATTAATGAGAAAGGACAAACATGTAATTGTGTTTACTTTAATTCCAATTAAATACTTATTCTAAACCCGGCCCTGTCTCAAATTCGTTCTTGACCACTTTCGGGTACCTGAAAATGATTTACAATGGGGTTACTTGCACTTTTGAGAACCCTCATAATCTTTGCGGTAATGAGGACTGTGTGCCATAAAAACGTTAGAAGAATTGGAACAGTATAAGAATTCATTTATAATCTGTTAAAACACATCCTCTGGGAAAGAAAAACAACTGCTTATTTATTAGATACCAGAATTTTCAAAATGTGTAATAATAATAATGTGTTTAAACGAGAAACTACCCACAGAAATTGAAGACGCCATACTAAGGGCTATTTCCGAATTAAAGGCGAAGGTTATTGTCCCAAGAAATCCAAAATCTTACCAATGGGAGAAGTAGATGTCTTTGGTGAAGCTCCAGATGAAAAGTACATTACAAAGCAGTCTCATGGTTTTATCTAAATTATTTAATATCTTTAGGTTGCTACCATTATGGGCTTATTCGGATTATGCCGCAGAGAACACAATAGACAATTCTAAAGAGCTGGAAAACGAATTAAGAGTTATGTTTACCGACCACCAAGAGTAAAATGGCGAGGATTTTTACAGTTGTTGAAACTTGTCATTAATATAATGAAAATATAAAGGCTTTCGTCTTTTAAAACCTTGCAAATGGGTTAACAAGTTTCGCTCGTTTTCCAGGCTATTTCACAGTAAAAAAGTAACTAAATTTAGTGAATTAAAAATTGTTTCCTTTTAGTTGTAGAGCTAAAAGTGATATTTTTAATTGCTTGGATAACGCTCAAAATTGCTCAAATGACAACTTTTAACATGGGCTCGTACAAAAAAACTTTTAAGAATACTCTCCGAAAAATAGCTGTTTTACGGACTCAATTGAGCCCCTAAAATAAATCTTTTTCGTACTCAATCCAAAGTTGTCATGATAACAATTAAAGCGTAGTGGTTCAATACAACCATTAACAATCTTACAGTCGTGGTCAAATCAATTTAGCCATCAGTGTAATTTTATTTTCATAAAGTGTGAAGTATCCTTTGTTAATTTCATTATTATTGTCACTGTTGAGAGTACCTATTCATTGACATTTCCACGTCAATCTGACAGTAATGCTATAGGTAGTACCAGAGACTACACGCAATTTTTTAAAATATCAATAAAATGATCAAAAGTATTTGGTCGCGACTGTAATAGGTACATACCTACCTACAACAAAATATAAATAAATTATTAGGTTTGTAAGTAAATCTATCACAGTTTATTTGTATTTTTGGTAATTTAAACAATCTGAAACGCACTATTTTCGAGAAATAATTAATCGTACATTGTAAGAAGTTTTTGTGTGTTTTTAAGAGTTTTAACCAAGAGTTTGTATTTCTTCATAATTATTAAAAAATAAATTAATGTCTTAAGAAAACACGATATAAGACACTAGTGTTTTATTGACCACACAAGACGTCTCTAAACAGTAGTATTATGGATTCCTAATGTATCGGATGTGGATAAAAAAACGTAAACCATTCTGAAAATGCGAGATATCATATAAAAGTATTATTAATGTTAAAAGAGACATTTTGGAAATAAGATCCACCCTTATTCATAATAAAATGGAGAATCTGATTAAAATCGTATTAAAACCCAAAAAAGAATGCATTCATTGGTTGACGTTGTTTTTATCGCAACCGTTTTCATATCAAAAAACTCGCCCAAGCCACCAACTGGTTCGTAATTGTTCTTTCATTGGCTAGAAATCCAAAGGAGTGGTTTATTATTATTACATACGTTTCTAAAACATGCATAAAAATGAATTCATTGGATATTAAAACAAAACGCACAAAACTGAAGAAATAAAGCTCTAGCTGTATGGATAGAACACTTAGGATAATATGTAGTATCATGATGAAATCGATATTAAATGAAACATCAGAAGCAGTTGTACTGTTATAAAAATTTGGTGTGCCTCACCATTTCCTGGCAGAAGTATCCGGCAGGGCGATTCAAAGCATGCGCGACCTTGAAGCTTTCCAAGTGTTTTTCACGCGGTTGTGATAGCAAACGGTAAAGCAGTATAAACTCTTCTAACATTATACAGCTTATATTTATACAGCTTCCGATCTTTCGTTTGATACTAATTTCGTTTTGTTAGTAATTACCCAAGTACAAAAAAAGAGCTCAAAATTATTATAAAAAAAACTCAAATAATATTGTTCCTCCATCAAATTACTGTATTGTTGGTTGCATAACTCAACCAATTTAATTTAATTTTGAATGTATCAAACAAAATCTGCTGTTGTATGGAAATTTATGCGATGAACTTGGAAGACATTCGCGATAACAGTAGCGTAACATTTTCCTCATATTTGTAATTTTTTTAATACAAGTTAAATTTAAATTTGGCGCCACGGCTTTGTTTATAACCTCAAAATCTCGATGCTCCAAGCACTCAACACGAATTTTATTTATTTTTACGATAAGATTTACGATATCGCAATCAAAACCTGTATTTTATATTCGTCTCTTAAATACCAAAATGTTATTTTTACAAGAACCTCGATAAATATTTTCGCATAAATGTGGCTATATTTTAGTGCTGACCAATTTTTTCTCAAGTAAAAATGGAATTTCCCAGCGAAAAGTGAGAACATGATGGCAGAAGCTTCGTTTTCCGACGACGACAGCGGGCCTTCCACGAAATATTTTAGTTCTTCTTCGAGTGGCACAGCTGGTGGGGAACAAGAAATTAAGTCTTTGGAGGAAGAGAACGGGGAAAATTCAGTGCCTTTGGAGGATGACGAGTCGAAAATCAACGGGAATTACGGCAGTGAGCAGGAGCAACAAATCACAGAGTCTCTCGACCAATTGTCCACAAAATCTGAGCCAAATTCGGATGATAGTGAGAATTCTGAGCAATATAGGAAAAAGGTCAGAGTTGGGAACCATTATCAAGCTCGGATTCCCAAATTTCTGAGCGAAATTGGGGAGTGTGCCAACGAAGATGAGCTCCTATGGGACCCCTTTATCATTGACTCAGAAAGCGTAGAAGACTTCCTAAAACGAATATCGTCCATTACCAAACTCCTTTTACCCATGGGAACACATTTACGCGACGACGAACAAGCGTTATACATCCTCCAGAAAAACCACCACGACGTCGAAAGTGCATTTAATGTAATCAGTGGCAATAGCACAGACCCCGACAAAGTTAGCGTTTGGAGCGAAGAAGAGTGTCGGAATTTTGAAAAAGGACTTTTAAATTTTGGCAAAAATTTCTTCCTTATCCAGAAATACAGAGTAACGACGAGACACGTGGGTGAATTAGTTCAGTTTTATTATTTGTGGAAGAAAACAGAAAGATATGATTTATTCGCGACTAGGATCAGAACGGGCAAAAAGAAATACGCCCTCAATCCTGGAATTTCTGATCTCATGTGTAGGTACTTAGGGACTCAGAAACCTGATGTTGAGACTGTTGCGACCAATGTGCAATTTATTGTGACTGAAAGTAGGAAAGACGTGCAAGAGAACTCGCAGTATTAAAATTGTAATTTTATTATAATAGAGTTTGTGATTATTTTTTATTATGGTTTCTCTAAACCTTTTTTTGGAGGTTATGTATAGAGACCGATATGAATTCATTTATTATTGCCTTTTGTAGTCATTTTAGAGTTTTTGTTCCTTTAATAAAAAGATATGACCGTATGGTGCTGGTTTTTTATTTTATTAGACAATTTTATATAGTTTCAAAATTACTAGTGCTGTGGATAGGCAACCAGTAATACACCAAAAGTTTTCTAACATAACTAACTCATCCACATCTAGCCGACCACAAGTTTTGCATGAAAAAAGTGGCAAAGTAAAATTACTTTTCAAATTTGAAGCCCGTTTTGTTCGGTCAGGACAGGATTCAATGATTTTAGAGCCCTTAGCTACTTGAGCTTGAGGCTACTAATTCTTAGTTCTTTGGACTCCTAATTCCTTCGATTTGTTTAACTTTTCCTAACTAAACGTTACAAAATACTAGTTTTTTGTGTCATTGCCACGAAAATCGCCATTACATCTAACCGCGCTCATTGCACCCATCGAGAAAGTAATATTGACCATGGCATTAACACTGCTCTCGTTGACCCGAAAATTTCAACTTCCTAAACAAAATTCCAAATCGAAGCAATAAAACGGAAAGTTACTTCGCTAATCTTCCCCCTAATTACCATCTCTGCGGATGAAAGTAGATTAATAAATGATTTACCGCCGAAGCAGCGGGTTCTGTTTCGTGAAAATAATAAATTACAAGAGAGGAAGTGTTACAAGCCGAAAAACGCTTCATGGATATGAAAAATGAAAGATGATATCGCTAAAGGCATTAAGAAGTTGGGCCATGCAGTCTGGCAGTCACTCTGACACACATTACAAGAACTTGTTTGAGAGCTTGTCAAATTCTTCCGCTTTCCAATGCTTGGCTTCAACTTGTGACAGCTCATGGGTTTCCAAATGGTATCGAGAAGACATTAGTTCAATGGAAACACAACACATTTTATTATTAATAAAGTTACGAGTTTCGTAATTTCGTAATAATTATAGCGTCAAGTTAAGAGAAATCTCTCAAAAATTACAGGCGATGCTATAAGATTTTACGATTTTATTACAATCATTATGTGTCATTAGTTTTTGCGGACTTTTCCTTCGAGTTTAGTTACTGACATTTGAACTTTGCCTCTTTTGGTAGGCACGAAGTGTGAGACGCAGTTTTCTCAAGAATTTACGAGGAATTTTCACAGTAAAGAAAAGCTGTTTGACATTTTCCTAAATGTTAAATTATTATTTTTGCCAAAGAGTTATAAACTTTCTATTTACACTATTACCACGAATTTTTTATTTATTTCTTGTGGTGGTAAAAAAATTGTCATATTGCCTGCCGGCTGACCTTTACCTTCATCCTGCGAGATGCTTTCTATTGATGTAGTCGCGACCTTTGTCGAAATTCCAAAAATTCGATGTTTACTTTCTTCAGTGTCCATGTTTCGCAAGTTCAGAATATCCAAGAATCGGCTAGAAAGTGTGCATAAATGACTCTGAAGCATGCAGCTACCTCAGGGGAGCACTTTGTTATTTCCAAGTCTCGTGTACAAATCGCATGCTGCATATTTAGCGATAATTAATAACCACTAACACTCCAGGAATTCCGTTTTTACGGCCAAGAGTCGTGTCCTTGGAAAACCACAAATCCCTTTTTAATTCGATGAAAGTCATCGAAAGTCATTTTCATTAAAAATTCCGCGGCCATTATTAACATGAGAAGCGCATTTATTGTGTCTTATTGTACTCCTGAACTGAGAAAGTGTCTTAATTAGCTCATAATGGCACGTTCGTTTTCATTATATTTCGACTTGGTTTTGTTACAAAACAATTCAAAGATTTTCACTGCTTTTCTTTGATGTCCAGAGAGGAAAAGTCAGAGGTGAGTTAACTGGGAATGCCATAATCGTGAGGCTGTGTGGGAGCGCCGAAAAATTTAAAAACGTGCAGATATTCAGTTTCGCAATCTTGACCCATCCGAATTAAAATATAATTCAAATTTGATTTTGCAACTTTCTAAGCCAAGTTCACAATTTTTGACCTTTGAGGTGAATGCTAATGGATGGATTTCACCGGTAAAAATTAATTTAATCACAATAAAATTGTCCAAAAGTGTCGAATCTTTTCTACTTTTCATTTTCAAAGTGTTAAATGTTAAATTGAAGAATCGATGCAATGACATAATGGGAGCGTTGTTCTTGTTTTTTGGCAGTTTATGCCAAGTTGACCATAATTTGTCAACCGCAACCTAATTTTTCTTTTATTTGCTTGCAACAAGCATGACGAAGGTCATTAAGAGACAAAGCAAATAGTTTCTAATGATTTTAAACTATTTCTGCACACTGGAAAAAATTGTCGAAATTTTTCTGCTCCTTCAGGTTGTTAATAATAGCCATGTAGCAGTTAATAGGTGTATAAAGCAGCGGTAAATAAAAACCAAGCGAAGAATCAGCGTGAAGCTGAAGAGCCGTCTCAAAAATCCCGCTCGCGAAGAAGCGGATTTAATTAAAACGAATCTGCTCTTCGACATCATCTCTCATTGAAGCGTCCGGTTTCCTGGTGCTAAAAATGCGTTCGCTCCGCATTTGCGCAAGTCCATCACGAAGAACAGGTGAAATACACATCATCAAACAGGTATAACGAATAACACACGCACAGCAGCAGAATGCCGACCGAAAGAAGGGGCAACAGAGCATGAATCGGTGAAGGCAACAACTCTTTCAGCACACCAAGTCCAGTGCTTGAGTATGGCCGCACGTTGTCCTCTCCGGAAGCCTTCAACTGTGAAACTGATAGGCAAACAGTGAACTTGTGGTGCTTTTTGTTGGTGCGTGATTCCGGTATTGATAAAACAGTGACTAATTTCAGTGAGCTTACGATGTGATTGTTGGACAATTTGGGATTAAAACAGGTGAGAATCAAAGACTTTCTCTGGAAGTATTTGTGATTTTGGGATAGATTATATTGCGCTATTCGAATTGTTATGTAAAAGAGTAATTAAATGGAACAGAAACGAGGTGGGTAAGTCGTGGAGCGAGATGCAAGAAGATTCATTTGCCACTCCTTCGAGATAATTGCGAAAGAGCATCAAAAAGAAAAACATCAGGAAAAATTACTTTCAGAAAACCTCGTTTCAGAGGTGTCAAAAGCAGAGACTTTCCAAACTAAGCTAATTAGGATGATTTACATAGGTCGATGTTAAATTTACGACTGCTTTCTTGTCAAAGTCGCTGCCATGCATAATTTAGCGGATTTGTGATCTCAGCCTTCAGAGGTCGGTTTTTACGACACTCCGGGATCAATGAAATTATTGATAGTCGAGAAAATTCCATAATCTAATTATAGATTACTACCATATTAAAAGTTGTGATAGCGGAAGAGATAAGAGACCAGACGAAAGTTACCTGCTCTGACTAATTTAAATTGCGCTATAAAGTAATAATAAATCTAATAAAATTCAATTTGCTGTGGAGATTACAGCACAAACTAAAGAATACAGATTTTTGGTCAGTTTCAGAACATTACGATTACTTCTGTAGCTTTGATCGAATTTTAATAACTTTATGAATACCGAGAAAAATATTTTCTTGAATAAACATAATTTTCAGTGGCAAGATCTCAAGACCATGTCAAATTGGCGATTTGGAGAAATTATCACAGGCAATTTGACATGGTTGAGGGATCTTTTGACAAACTATTTCCCGAAGTTTTTGCCACCACAGTCCGTTCCTTCTCGCAAATTTTTGGGCCAAGAAATTATTCCTTTGCGATAAGTTTTCTTCTCATTCAAAGTCAATTGTGAGACCATAAAAAACCAACATATAAATTAATTGTAATTAAATTCAGTTTTGGAATTATAGAGCACAAAATGTAAATTCGAGAAAGTTTAATTGAAAAAACAGTAAAATTAATGTGTTAATTTTGTTCACAAAGCTCTGAAATTCAAATAAATCCGTTTTTTGTTTTAACCGCGTCACACTGTAAACAAACAGCAATT
The DNA here is from genome assembly GCA_029298725.1 of Gnatocerus cornutus. Taxonomy (NCBI): domain Eukaryota; kingdom Metazoa; phylum Arthropoda; class Insecta; order Coleoptera; family Tenebrionidae; genus Gnatocerus; species Gnatocerus cornutus. Next base: position 9,821,396 of record CM055516.1, read on the forward strand.
AACAACATGTTTTATGCATTCATAACGGTGACAATATCCCGATAAAACGCAAATGTGAACGACAACACGCGTCACATTCAACTTTCCGTCTCAAAAATCACAATCTTACCTTAATTTAAAATTTAAAACAGTTTCCGGCAACCGGATTGCTCCAGGCAAACTTTTCGGTAATTGTAGAAAATTTCTCCACGCCTTAATCGTAGACAAGCCTGAATTTTTTCTAATAGAAATAAATTACGCGGAAATTGAAAGTTTGCCCTTTTTTTTACTAATTAATCGCCCCACATGCCCACCCCTGGATCCGGATGTTTATGCGCTAATAATCCTATGGTACACTAACGCATCTAATTACCAACAACAGTTCTTCGGCGCAATAAAAATGTTCCATCTATGGTAATTATCCGCTTTGATGATTTGCAAAAATCGCCAATTTCTGTAAAACCATAACTTCGAATAGTTGAAGCTGTGAAAGTAGCGAAGATCCTTATCATAGAGGTCTTAATTAAAATAGAAGTACAGTTAACGCTCGGAGGTGTAACGTCACGAATTAATTACGATTTTGTTTCCTTTCGATCGGAGAATCTCATTGTTTAATAAAGAATCTAATTAATCCGAGCAGCGGTTAAAAATCAATTAGTTTTTTTCCAAACTTTAGCCCCCGTGGTAATAACGCTCTTCCTGCCTCAAAGGCTGTCTCTATTATCTTAAGATTAACGATGAAAAACGAGCAAAATCTCTTCGGTAAATGTCAAGTAAGGTTAATTGTTATCGAGATTAAGTACAGACTTGAACATCGATAATTGTTTTTAATTTATGTGCCCCAATCGAGTTTCCCAGACGGCGAACATGCAAAGGATTCAGGATGTTAAATGATTATTACGGTTAATTAGAACGTTTATAAGCAGTTCCAAGACTTATTATCGAAAGGAAGGGTTTTTCTTGATGGATATTAATTTTTAATCCTAAATTATCGTTGCGACTAATAAATTACGTGATGTTAAACGTTAAATGTTAATTTGTGCTTTCGGGCTTTGAGAGACATGAAGAATGAGATTTTCCTTATGTGATAATATCACGAGGGCACGATTTTTATCTCGGAAAATTCGCCTGCGCTTTGAAATTTTCGCACATCCTGAAGTGGACCAAAAAAATTAGCGAGACCTACATCTTCTATCACAATGACTACGTCGAGTGGTCAAGCCTGAATACAACCATAATTATAAGCTATACAGGTGCGTAGACTGTCATGGCCCGGGGCTTCGAAAAGTAGGCCCCTTTGAGAAAGTGGTCATCGATGTACCTACAATACTCCCGAAAGTGCAATCTTCTCATTGCGTGTTTGACAATAGCTTCTGCGATTTATTTTTCTGGGATGAACTGAATTGTGATTACTTTCTAAAACAAATAAGTGCATCACGTCGCCGTTTGGACTTGTTTTCACTGACGCACTTTTTTCTTTGGACATTAAATATCGGATTTTCTCTATAAATTGTTATTTTATTCTGTTAAGACACTTTCACAAGGTCTTAGTTTTCCTTGTGCTCATTAGGATACGTGGTGTAATTACGAAATTAGCGAGAGGAGAAACAGACGGAATTGAGTTTTTTACAGGTTTTAGAGATCTTTCGGATGCATTCAACCAGATGGTGCTCCATTATCAATCATATGGGAAATCGGTTTTCTAGGCTGCGGTGTCAGATATCTCCACAGTTCTTGCTCAAATCCCTGCAGCTATATTTTGCATTTTTAAAATCCTCCAGAAATTCGTAAAGAAATAAAAACCACCAAATGGACCTAATTATCTTTATGATAATTAAAATGTTAAGATCTCCTAGATTAAAGCCCATGTTGTTTTTCATAAATCCTTGCCTTCCCGCGTGGGATCCCAATTCTGATTGGAATTTCGCACAAACAATACATCGAATAAATTTATAGCTCATAAAAATTTTGTTAGCATATTGCAGCACTCGTACTCTAAACCAAGCTCAGTGTTTTCCTTGCTTACTCATTGTTGTTCTTAGAACATCAGGTAAGATTACCTAAAAATAATAATTAACTCAGTTTTAAAAATTGCAACAAATTCTCACGTCCCTAACCCAAAAACCGTTGCATTTAACCCCGGATTTGTTGCAATCGGAATTAGAAGACGAAGAATAGAGAAAGTAAGAAGAGAAAATTCGAGAATTTAGCCAACTCGTAATAAAAGTATGAATCATTACGTATTTTAATAGGTTATTGTTTAGGTATAATCTCGTATTGTTTGAGTTAAAAGCGAAACTGCCGGCTATTGGGTAGAATTTTCAAGAATTTGGTGTTTTCAGTACCATGATGATGATGATGGACTATGGTTCCCAATACGCCTCCTCCACCATGTCCTCCGAAACCCTCTCAGGAAGTTGTGGGAGCAGAACGAATCGCGTTCGTACCGTGCGTCTTGTGCGGCCGCCCCACAGCACTCTGCCGCCCCCAAACATGACATACAGACATGGTCCTAGTTTAGGTTTCAGTGTTCGCGGAGGCAGGGAACATGGGACTGGATTCTTCGTCTCACACGTGGAACAAGGCTCAGAAGCCCACAGACAAGGATTAAGGGTTCGTAGACTACCTTGAGCAAATTTTTTTCTTCGTGGTTGCATAAGAAATCGAGGAATTTGTGTCAATAGTTTTGTATTTATTTCCTTTATGTAGAGCAGACTGATTACTTTCTTGAAGAAAGTGTTTCGGTTTCTATTGAGATTATTCGCTCAAATATAAAATTCGAAACTAGAACAATCATGTGAAAACGAAAATGAGGAAAATTGATCGGAGTCGTCTTTTTGTGATCTGATTTCGCGGAGTAAAAACACCCAAGAGAATTACCAAAACATGCACGACATATTGCAAGCAGTAACACTTTCAAAATACATCGAGCATGACAAAATTCAATCGCAACTTTTACGTAAGCGCATCAAAATAACATGTAATTTCGGTTTACACATTTGGAATTATTTTAGCAAGATCCCTTTTTGTTTCATTTAATGGCAGTTGTAAAAACATCTGCGACATTCTTTATTATCCACGCTTTTTTGTGTTCAAGTTTATCTCATTTATCGTATTCATGAAGTGGACAGATGGCAAATGGAAATCAAGATTAGGAAAAGTTAAAATAAGATAACAAAGAGAAACAATAAGGTAAATGTTCAGTAATTACTTCTTGTTATCTCTGTGTTATTTACATTTTTACGAAAATCTGTCTGCGTTGCGGTAGCAGAGACAAAGAGGAAGTTCAAGGAGAGATAACAGTGAGAAATTTGTAACGTGTGCTACCGCAGGTAGAAATTAAAAGGTGTTGAATTGATTGGTCGCAACAAAGAAATTGAATTAGAAAAATGAAGGATAACGTAATTTTTCGCAAATTCCCATCAGTTCCACTTCGAGAGCCCCATTAATTTTCCCCGATCGAATCAATTTCGGGTTCTTTCACCTCTTAATTGCTTTTCTCAGATTTTCAACACGGTTCCGTAATCTCAACAATGATGAACACTCATCATCGTCCTTCTAATTTTTTGTTTTTAAACACCTCGCAATCTCGTCGTTTTCAATGAAGCTTCACCGAGCGGAAACTGCCAGACCAAAAAATCTCACATTAACTTTTTGCAAAAAAACCGTCATTGATATAAATCGTTTGATTTTACTCAACATTCGCAGCGTCTTATAACGCTCGGAATGCAAGAGCACCAGCCTTGAAGAATTTAATTTGCCATCGTCGAGTTCAACGGAATATGAAGAGTCGCAATTACAAGAAATACAAAGTGATGGTAAATCTTGTTCGCAGGTTGGAGACCAAATTATCCGAGTCAATGGGTTCACCGTTGACGATGCTGTCCATAAAGAGGTCCTCCAGCTCATCTCCAATCACACACATCTTACCCTCAAAGTCAGAGGTTAGTACCGTTCAACCAATTAGAGGATATTGACCATCTCTGGGGCAATTAGTTCTTGCTTTCCTCCAGGTCAGATAACTGAAAGTTTGCATTTATTTAAAGACAAACCGATAGACCACTGACCGTTAGTTGGAGGTCACAATTTGGTTATTTCAAGAACGAAATCGAAATCATTCATGTTCGCGGACTTGGAGGAGGGAGAAATTAACTGTTCTTGGTACTGTTAAGGCGGTTTATTTTTCTGAGGATCTACATTTAATATAATCTATGAATATTGGCGGGAGTTCCGGGAGTTATTTTGAAATTCGCTCGGGTCAAAATAAGCTCTCTCTCATTGCGTTTTTGCAACAATTTCCGTGCAAGAATGCACCATTGTGCATTTAAAACCAACAAACGAATCATAGCATCTCAGTATTCTTCTCTGTCGAAATCATAGAAATTCCCTGCAAGCACTGAAATTAAGTGAATCCACATTGTATTTCAAAACATTCAATTTCGTTTTAATTCTCATCTTCCTCTGGCCAAGGTAACAAAGTACAAAAGCCCGGCGAACCATACAAACGTTATTAAACCTAAACGCCTACCTTTCTTCATAGTCAAGCAGTTCGACATTCTTTGACAAGTAAAAAACGAACAAAGAATGACACCGCTGGAATCTCAAACAGTACAAAAAATTCGTATTATTGCAATTGTGACAATGATGATTTTTGTTGCAGGTGTCGGGATGATTCCTGTTAAAGAGTAAGTAAAAACAAGTACAACAGTAAAACGATTATTGTCTCTATTCTTCTAGCAAAAAAACAGATACTCTTAGCTGGCAAATCATCACAGATAATTCCTCGCTGAGGTCTTCACCACCACTCAATGAAAAAATACAAGATGTTAGAATTAACATCATGGTGGCTCCTAGGTCAAAATTAGGTTGTGGGTAAGTCCCTGAAAATTTTCAATTTGAATTCCACTAACTCGAAGGCTTAGAATTTGTAAGGGTCCTGAATGGAAACCGGGAATCTTCGTCCAGTTCACAAAAGAAGGAGGAATTGCTCGGGAAGCCGGACTCCGGCCGGGAGATCAGATTCTTTTCTGCAACAATGTGGACTTCAGTGACATCGCTTTTAACGAGGTATTATGATACTTTTGTCTTATCTCGCGGGAAATCTGCATTCTTTTAGATCGGTGTAACTGGAGCATTTGTTTGCTTGCTGATCTTAAACACATAAAAATAATCGGGAGCTATAAAGACTTTTTGTTATCAAGGTCTATTTGCGTTGGCTGCAATTAAATGTTGTTTATCAATTAAAATGGCCCTGGAATTGCACAAATTTATGTACGACGCTGTAAAATTATTTTTATAAAAACGGTACCTAGTTTTGTTTATCTGAACCCCACCAACATAATTGACTATTAAAATTTCTAAAAGCGATAAAATCGTGTCCAATTATTAAAAGTGAAAATCTTTATTAATTATTTTGATTGTAATAGTTTCTGTCTACATCGTAAAACTTCAAGATAACGTCAATTGGAGGAGATAAGAGATGCACTGGTGCTAAAACGTAAACAATTAAAGTATGCAATTTAAATTCCGTCTGCTAATCGGTCAGGGCAAAGACTTATCCTAGATTAGCTAAATTTAGCGGTGTTTTAATGTTGCAGTGATTTACTTTATCTACGATAGGAGTTGAAATCGCCGAGATTGTTTTGCTTTCTTCTTGAAAGCTAGCAATAGAAAAAGTAGAAATGATAATTGCAGCTTAGACCTGTTAATTTTGTGTAAGAATTTCCTGCAACTGTAATATTCTCTAAAAACTCTCTAGCTATCATTGAGAAGTGTAATTTCCCAGTAATTCGTGGGATTACTTCTCCGGTGTGTTTACGCATTTTCTTTCTTCCATTTGAAATCGCCAGTTGTACCCGACACCACATAACTCAAACGGTGAACCCCAAAGGTCAAGTTCCTTTAAAATTGCATTAATTCCGATCCCAGCGCCTATTGACACCGGCATTCACGCACATCATAAACCATCCTCAACCACCCTCTGACATTTTACAGGCCGTAAATTTAATGAAAACATCACGGCAACTCGATTTAATAGTCCGTAAATCTGCTGGATCGGAGCTTTTTCCCGGCGAGTCAAGCGGTTACAACAGTTCAGCGAGTTCGGTCACAGGAGACCAAAGTCCTTCGTGGTCGGATTCTAAGCGACTTTCCATCGTCAAAGAAGAAAGTCTCGATTTAGAAGATCGACTTGACCGCTTAAAATGGGAGAAAATCGGATGGGATGGCGGGCAGAACGAAGACAAACTGTTTAAACCGACGATTATTAACTTGTCTGAAAACGGGACGACTATCAAGAATAACGGGAGAGAAGAAGAGATTGAAAATTTAGGAGCGGAAGCGAAGACTGTGGTCGTCGAAGTACACAGGAGCAACGAACAAGAACACAAGACTGAAAATCCATTGGTCAAGAGTTCGTCGACCAGCAGTTTCGGCAGTTATAGAAGCAGCATCGCCTCGAGCAGTTTATCTAGCGCTATTTCACAGGAGCTCCAACGGAGATCAGAGGTACCGACTAAACCAAATCGAAAGAAGTCTAATTTTTTTATTACAGATGCGAAATGATAACAAGCCCTCGATCGATGAACAACTCCAAATGAAAAAAATCCTCAAAAATGTCACCTCCGACAAACACCACCAACATAATTTACTGATGGACGAGTTCAAGAAGGCGCACAAAAAGATGTTCAAACCGGCCGAAAACGAAGAAGCAACTATTGGAAAAGAAACTATGGTGAGTGTTTGTGTAATAGTCGGCCTACATTGTAAATTGCGAAATTCCGGGTGAAGGCGGATATTGGATGCAGAGCCTCCAGCGATAGAATCGTCACCGGATAATAGCTGTTGAGATTTCCGGGCGTCATAAAGAATTGTAGAGATTGATGGAGGTGACGGCATCTTCCTGTTAGGAAGGTCGAATTTAAGAACTTTGTTCAATGGGGCGTTTTACGGTTTGCGATAAACGGTTCTATTATTCAGAATCATTTATTGTGTAATTTACTTTTCTGACAAAAAATTTAATCATCGATAATAACAAAATTTATGTCGTCATGGTTTTTACGAGTATTGACAGAAATGTAAAGATAAAGATGTTGCGCAAACTATGTCACATTCTAAATCTATGAATGAAAAATCGATTTCAGCAAAGTTATAGTTATAATTTATTGCTCGAATAACGAGCGGCAAAAATTGAAACACTTAAAGCTATAACTGCATTGCAATTCGTTTCACGGATTCTTCCGGGAAAAAAAAACAATGGCAACCCATTTGAAGAAAAAGATTCTAAATTGCCCGTTTTTCATAGAATTTCTAAAAAAAAAACAGTTAAATTTACTCTCTCCGGCTTCGGTTTCCACCCAAATCTAATAAAAATTTACCCAAAAAATCACATTTTAATGGTTGTGTAACCCGTTGAAATTTAAATCTATTTCGCATCTATACGGCAGATATAAGGATGCGGTTTGCGTCATCGTTTTTCTCGGGCTTTTCAGGCTCCCGTTCCTAACTTTGGGGGTAATGTAATATAAAGAGAATAAAGAAATTTGACAGTTGTCCATATTTTGAAACTCGGTTGGGTGAAGTCCTTTTAAATTGTTGCTAAGTAAATGCATTCATACATTTTCAATTTGAGCAACTCATAATTTTCTCATGTAAAACTGGTATTTTAGCATATCCTCTTGTAAGAACATGGGAATTTCATCTCGAAACCGCAATTTGATTTCATTGGACTAAATCGCCATTACATAACAAAAAACGAAACAAATTTCAACATCTTATTTAATTATGTTTATAATCCTTTTGTCTGAAAATTGCACAAAGAAAACAATTTCCACACTAGTTCTAATTAAATGAAAGGTGGCGAGAAGAAAGTATGATACATTTTATCAAAGAAAATGCCATTATTTCGAGTTATTCTGCTGTGGAACAAACCCCATTAATGGCCAATTAGTGCCTAGCTTTCCAACGTAATTAATTTAAATTAAACGACAATCCGAACAACGGAAATACAACTTTTATCTGCAATTAGTAATTACACATCTTTCAACAATTTCGCTATCGGCGAGTACACAGAAAAATAAAAGAATGCGGTTATTGTTTTATCCATTATCATTTTATCAGATGCGTGGGTGAAGTAAAATATTTACCGATGATAGTCTAGCATTATTAAATGCGTTTCGTCAAGCGATAATGGACGTCATCATTGTTAAAACCAAGTAAAACGCAAGCTAAGTATTACGTGCCAGTCGTTCTCAAGCCAGTGAGTTGATTGTTCGGCTTTCATAAATTTTTGTCGGTTTTGAGAGTTTTCACATCATGATGGACATATCGAAAAAGGATAAACCCGTTTTTGTGCTTCAGACCTATGAAGTAAGTCGCTCAAAAATTTTTCTTAAAACCAAAAACTGATTTTTTTTTCACATATTGACCATATAATTAAACGTTTGTTTACTGTTATAAATACAATGTGTTTACAACCTTGGAAAATTTCGTCGACCGGTACTTCTAATTCTAATAACACCAAGGTCCGGACTGGCGATAATTTCCCGCAAGGCTGTTTCCAAGCAGTCGGGCCATGTAAGAAGACTCCGAAGGAATGTTGAAATCGTCACTACCAATTCTCGTCACTACCAATTCATTCCGACTCTTGGTATCAATTAACCTCAGTTTACCATAAAGTTTAAGAAAAGGCTACTTTTGTGCTCAATTTGAGCATAATTTCTCGACTTCCGTGCGGTTTTACATCGCCGCTGTAGCGTATAATTGCATAATAAAATTTCCTTTTTCATGGTAGGATCGTATCGCCAGCAAAGAACTGTCACAGAAGTTATCAGAACGATTATCGAACCTCACCATGCAAGAAAGCTTCCACGACCGCTTAAACAATCGGAATTCCGCACCGACGACGCCGCCGCCACCGCCTCCTGTAAGTTTCCCCATTCTTACAAATTCCGAAGTAATAAACGTTTCGCAGCCCCCCACGTCCGAAACCTCGAATGGTGTGTCAACACTCAAGACCAATAAGAAGGGGAAAGCACCTCCAGTTCCTGTAAAAACCTCGACTTTATCGTACCACCAACCGCCCCCATGTCCCACCCCCGATTATGATACACTAAGTATCACGTCCACGTCGTCCTTCCAACCAAAGCAAAACGGATTCAAACCTAGTCAAAACGACGCAGTGGAAATGGAGTCTTTGGAATCGTTCAAACTTAATAATCCCGGAGGAATTAAACCAAAGCCTCCGGATACCTATTTTAAGGCATCGACTTTAAGGAAGAGACCCGTTAGTGTGACTATTGGGGAGTACCCTTCGGGAACCCTCCGCCGGACTCCGGGTCGCCTGGATTTTCTTCAAAATGGTACTGATGGTACCAAAGCGAACCAGTTTTCTTCGGAACTTGCCCAAACTCTTAGTCGCTCGAATTTAAGAAGAAGAACAGAATCGATGGTAAGTGCCCATGGGTTTAGTTCTAGTTAGAATTTTTGAGGCGTTCCAGGAAAATCTCTTAGATCAAATTAAACCGCAAAGTAATGGATCAGTAAGAATCTCGCTTAACAATAGTCTTGCCAAAAGCCTAGCCAAATCCACCAACGACTTGACCAACTTGGAGAGCTTCTCCAAAGCGTTCGCTAATCGCGTTATGATTAACGTTGCCGTTAACGACAAGAAGACGGAGACGCCCAGCGGGATTTTAAAAAACGGCACACATAAGCCGTTAGTGCAGCAGAAAAGTATTACGTTTGGAGAAATGTAAGAGGGAAAAGACTAATTGCATGCACCTTGGCAGGCTAACTCTAACTTCTTCTTCCGTTTGAGACGGCTGGCGGTACTTTGAAAGTCTTTTCTGCTCTGACTAATGATAGATTGGGGGAGAAATTTTCAGGGTGGTTATAATTTAACCACCGCCCTGATCACTTCTTCGCTGATTTCACTAAACTCTGATCTGATTTATAAACTTTAGTTATTTCCAAATTAATTTTCCCGGGATTGGTGTCACAGAACTTAACAGTGTTTTCTTTTCAGGCCAACGGTGATAAATGACCGTCCTCTCCAAGTGGCCTAGCACATGGAACCTCAAGGAGTGCAATCGTCAAGTGCAAATATTGACAGTCCCAGAAACGCTCTAGTGTCATTATATTCTTATGTATTGTGAAATCGTGACGAGTATATTGTGATAAGCAATGTTAATTTTTTGTATGCTACTTATATTTTCTTACATTTTCATGATCATATGCGTATGCCTGTCGTCTCAGCTGTCATGTGTATTTTAATCTGACGTAACATAAAGTGCAAAATATAGTCCTAATCAGAATGGTGAGTTTTCTTCTTGTGAAATTTATGTCATGTCTATCAAGCGTGTGCAGAAATTACTCTTTTCTGAATACTGCGATTTCGAAGATATGGTATTAATCGAGAGTCCTTTCGCTCAAACGACACGCGACGGACAAGGTCTTCGACAAGTTCATTTAGGCCTTACTCCTTCTAAATTAGTGTTAGCAACGGACGTTTTACCCCCCGTCGAAAAATCTTACGTGAATTTCTTGCCTGGAATCGATCCAGACATTGAAACTTTCGAGCTCATCGCGATTTATCCAATCGATTGTGTAAATTTAAGTGTTTTCCGGAGACACAAGCGACAAACGATAAAAGCACATTTCTGCAACAACCGAATCTTCTACTTCGAACTCGGAGGATTCGAGAATCGTACTGTAAGTCCCCCAATATCCTCCTTCACGCTCCCGAAATTTCGTTGTAGATGTTCTGGAACCTCTGGTGTGAGAAAGTTAAGTTTTTATCACCAGAATCAGGTTCTTCGAATTCAGAAACTTCAGTAGTTACTTCTTCAAGTAACAGTACTTTGTATTTGGTGGATAGCCGACACGTAGTTAAGCCCAACGGTCTTACACAAGTGTGGTGCAAGTTCGGCACCGGTAAAAATCAATCGGTAGGTTAAAAATGGATTCATTCCTTATTTCCATGACGTTGCAGACCCTGATACCGAAGTGGACAGATCGGTATCTTTACATGGGCAAAAACTTCGACGATAGTTACAGACCCATTATGTACCCTCCTAGTCTCCGCCAGTTTATAAAATCCCGCAAAATCTCGAATTTCAATGTTAAAAATCAACAAAGTCTATCGAAAGAAGTTAACATCGGTGATAGCTATCGCATTAACAGGTTTGGCTTAGGTGTCAACGAAAGTTGCAGCAGAGATCTCTATCTACCCGCCGAAGACTACATTACTCCCAATCAAATCATTCAAGTAACAATACCAACATTCTTTGACTTTACTTAAACCACAACAGTCTTCAGCAGACTCCCTCAAACTTCCAGACATCTTCGACATGATGGCCGAAGAGTGCGTTCAAGTCTGGGAGTTCCATAATGACGCCAACTACCGAAGAACTAAAACGCGACATCGGAGGAGATACGGTATCGTCCCGCAACCTCTCTTCTTGTACGGTTTAGGGCCGTGGAACATCAACCCCGGAGCGAAATATTCCATTCAAATTAAAAGAGCCGTGTCTGTGGTCACCATAAGAAGACAACCGGTAGAACCCGAGCTGCGACTTCCCGTCACTAAAAGACAGCTCGTCGCGACTATATCCTGTGAAGCGCTCCATCAAAACAAGAAGAACAACCAAGCTACATGCGGGTACTTTTTACGTTTCTTGTAAAAATCGGCTAAACGTGATTATAGGGGGCCTCGAAGGCCGGTGATTTTTTTCTGGACACCTGATTATTGGTACCGACCGCGAACCGCTCGAGATGCGTACCAAGAACTGCAGAATCACTTGTCGAAAATCCAACAGTACCACCAGAAGAGAAAAAGTGAGTCAAGATGGTAAAATAAAGTACCACATTTTTATTCCTTAGAAAAACGGAGAATCTTTCGTCGCCGCCCTCCACCAGTCTCCGATAGTACCGACTCTGACTCCGAAGAAACCATCTCAAGATACCGCAAACCGAAGAAAAGAAAGTCGTTAACACGCTTCAGTGTCTTCGGTGGTAAATCGCACGATGTGTGCGATGTTGGTATGGCAAAAGAAAGACATGAAATATTAATTTCTAATAGGTTTGTGTTGCTTTTTGCCGCCAGATGAAGAGAAACAGGCAAAAGAAACGTCTCTTCAGTATCTCAAGCGTTTGTTGCGGATCAACGTGGTTTTAACCGCTTGGGATTTTAACTCAACTACTCTAGCTCAACAGTTGACGATGGTTGATAGAGACTTATTTTTGAAGATTACAGGAACGGAGTTAAGTGTGTTAATTTCTCAACAGTCGTCGAAGAATGCACCAAACGTAGCGGCGACTGTTGCTTTTTCGCATCGGATCAGTTGTCTGGTGGCTAGCGACATCCTCAAAAACTCTTGTGAAAGGGTACTTCGATAGTACCACGTCAAAACATTGTAACTGTGGTAGAATTCTAGATGAGATCGCGATTGATTGCTAGGTTCATTGCTGTCGCCGAAAAGTGTCATCGAATCTCGAATTTCCATTCGTGTAGGACAGTTCTTCTAGGTCTTCAGACTCCGGCGATCTACAGACTGAAGAGCACATGGGCTTACGTGAGGAAGAAGCACGCCAGTAAATATCAGTAAGCATCATTTAGCACGTCTTCGCAATTTAACGTTTTCTCAAGAACTTTCGAGTTCTTGTGCCGTTTGTATAGAGACCCACGACTACCCATCTACCAGAAAACCTTCTTCTTATCGTGTCAAACCAATCCTTATCTACCCTACATCGGCGACATCATCGCTAAGCTTTTAGATAAGATACCACAATACTCCATTCGGAAAAAAATTACTATGAAAGGCGGAAGCACTCTTTTAACCAAATTGTTAACTTCGATGAAAATGATGAACTTGGAAAATTCGAAGCCGAAGAAAGGGTTGTGTGATTACTACAAGTCTCTCAAGTGCTACGAAGACAACAGAAGCAAATGCCTGAATGTAACTACGGAGTTTTTGCAGCAGTGTCAATTGAGCGCCTTACATTATAATTTTGCTGTTAATAATCTGGCGATGGATTATCTTTTGAAGGCACGGTATAAAGAAGAAAGAGATAACTTTTACGAGTCGTTTAGAGTAGAATCTGTGCAGACTTTGAAAGATTAGATGCACGAACTAACAAGAAAAACAAACTGATATAGTAACAAAATACAAATTTATTTACCTATTATTATGTAACATACTTTACTGTATTGGCTCTGAAACGTACATCTTTATACACGTAACAAATTAGGAACTGAACGACATTAAATCATTCGTATTTAAAGAAATGCCACTTTTTGCAGCTTGCAGAACATCGTGCAGCACTTCTCGAGTCGCTTCTTCTCGAGTACCGCCAGTGCCGGCAAAGTATAAATTAGTTCCTTTGAGTTGAAGCATCATGATACAAGGATTTCTCTGGAACTGTTGTAAAGTATACTCTATTCCATGGTTCTGTAATTTGGTTTCAAGTACTTTGATGCTATCTTCAGGTGTCTAGAAGCAACAATCAGTAAAAGAAAAGAAAGACAGAGCAAGTACAATGTGAATTCCCGGAACAGGCTTAAAGTCTTCTTTTTGTGGTTGCACTAATTTATGGTCAGTCATAGAAAGAGTCTCGAATATGTTAAAAATTTTGTCTTTTTGTAATGTCTCCACTTCGATTTTGGGCTGAACAACAGTACTAATGATCTTAACAGGATCCATGACTGAAACTCTAAAAAAAGAAATCAAATAAACTGAAAGAGGAACTCACATTTCCAACATCCCTTTGGCAGAATTCTGTTTCCCATCTTTCTTATTCATTCCCTTTCCAAAAGTTTCTTTCCCAATAAAGGAACATTTTACATAAAATTCCCCCAACGTTGTCACAGTGACGTCGCCGTATTCCGGGTACTGTACTCCTCTTTTTGAAGCGAATTCGTTGAGTTCTCCCACGTAGTTCCTCATTGATGCTCCCGTGACAACTGGTTTATTGAAAACTAATTTTGTTGGTACTTTAGTGGTAGCCCCCAAAATAGCAAGCGCGTTTTCAGCACTGTTGTGTTTGGCACTTTTTTTGTTGGCGGCCGTACCAACCCCTGTTATACCGCCTGCGCAAACGGTACATTTGAAAGAAATACCGAAACCTTCTTCTAAGTAGACTGGCAGAGGGAGTTTGCGGGCGGCCATAAGCTCCTGGAGAGCGGAAATTGGAGTTTTTCCATTCATGCTAGAGAGTCTCAATGAAGAAGAATGTGCTTTTTACAGGAACTGACTTCAATTTGACATTAAAAAATCCTACAAAGATACAAATTGTAAAATCACCTTTTTAGCAAATTGTTGGATGTACGAGAAAGAAACGAGACTGTTTTGAATTAAAAAAATTCGATGCAATTTCAACCGTAACTATTGTTATGAAATTGGGAAGAAGAAACAATAAGTGGTTGTTTTTTGATCGCATGCATAACTTCCTTGTTTTAATTTGGAGTAGAACAAAAATAAACCCGCGTCTGAACGCCGGTCTAGAAAATTCTAACTGGATAAAAACCGCAGGAAAAAATCTGACGCAACTCTGGTTACATATCTGTTCCTGCTAACAGCAAGCGATTTTATCTATAATAAAATTCTTTGGTACGAGTTTTATCTACATTGAATACGCCGATAACAAAATGTTTTTATCTGAACACAATTTTTTGTTCTCCCACAAAACATATCGCGACGATATAATTAACAAGAATAGATGAAAATATTTATGTTACAACCTTGAGATAAACTTACACTTGCTGCATTTAACCAGACAACTCAAAGATGTACAATTTTAATTACACGAACGCGCAAGTTCATTACGACGGACCACTTTCTACTCACCTAGATTTTCACGAACTTATCCGAAGCTGTTTTTCTCATGGCGTTCGATAACCAGGGGATTTACACAATTATTTGGCAAGAATGATTGGTTGAAATAAGAATCGTGGTTTTGTTTTATCGGGATCGGATGTTTATCTTTAGATAACGAAAACAGACGATCCATTCTAATTGCAAAATACCGAGAATGGAATGTCTTCCATGCTCTTGAATGAATCATTGAAGACTGACGTGGATAACGGGTCACGGACCCCATGTGTTCTTTTGGAAGGTGGGGCAAGCGTGTTGAGATTTGATTGGCACAATTGACAAGTACGTAAGTGGTGGTCGAAAATTAGAAATAAAAAATGGTTTATTTTGAAAAAGCGCTTTATTTTCTTTCTGAAACTCGCCAGTGCTTAAATCTACTTGAAGAAATCGGTAACTTCTTGCAGCTCCCGTTCCCTCGCTTGTTCGTGGGCCCATCTGTCTTCAGCCAGTCGATCAGATAAAGACCATTTAAAATGAAAGATTCTACTCCCACAAGCTCCACACTTCTTGTTCCCAAAAGGAGGTGCTTTCATAAACTTGAAGAAACACTCTTGATGGAACAAGTGTCCACAGTAAACCCTTTCAATGTGTTTAGGTGAATCTTCGTCAACATCCACTTGCTAAAAAGTACCAATAATAACAGAAAAGCTGCATTGAAGTCTTACTCTGGGGTCACTGGGGAAACATTTCTTGTTACAAAACTGGCAATTTTCCGCCGGTAACCTCTTGACGCAGTCTATTAGAAACTCAATTGGCTTTTTGAGAGATGGGGCGGGTTGGAATGGAGGGTCGTTCGGTTTTTTCCTCAAAGGGGGCTCAACACACTTTCTTGCTATTTCTTTAGCTTGACTGATCATGTGTCTGTTGAAAGCTGGGGAGAAGTTAGTCGTGGTGTCTTCAATACTAAAATGAACCCAATCAAATTAAATGTTTCTTACAATAACTAAGAATACTCTATGGAATTCTTAGGGTAGTCATCAGGTACAACAATCCTACACTTCAAAAAATAGCTCTGGTTGTACACTTTCAAATGGACACTCGACGTTTTTTGCTTTAATTTAAGCTCGTCGGCTTCAGAGAGAGTTTTCTTGAGACAATTTATTTCCTCATAACAGCAACAGAGAGGATTCTCATCAATAAAATTCCTCAAGAACTTTATAATGTTAAGAACTTGTGCCTTTCCTAAATACTTTTTCGCTTCTTGCTCACACACGTTCGTAAGACCATGAAGAAGCTTCTCCGACAAAGTTTTCGATTTCAATTCAATTAGTAAGGGGGTACTTGGGTAACTATCCGCAAACTGAATACAAACAACCAAAGCTTTAAAATCTGTCCTTTTTATTTCTGCACGGACCATTGTCTTGACGCAAGAGACAAGTCGACAACCAGGGACAACATTCTCACAGAGCTTCTTAACTTCAGAGAGCTCATCTTCTATAAAACCCATTAATCTTTCAAGTTTAACACATTGAGGTTATGTTAGACGGGCAGGAGGATTTGTTTAGAAATGCATATAAGACACCTGAAAATACCTGAAGATTGCCAAATTAAGGAGCGGGGAGACAAATTCAATTATTATTGCTAGTTATCTACAAAAAAACACAAATTGTTTAGCGGTGGAATGAGGAGTTTACGGTTACGTCGGGGATAGCAGCCGTGACTTTTGACACAGGCGCGAAATGGCGGACGTTTGAAAAACTGAGTTGCGTTGACGGTGATAGTAATCTTTCTTTTTGCATATTTTGCGTTATACAGGTATTTGGTAAGTAAAGCACCAATTCTTACCTGGAGAATCAGAGACTTACAGAAAGCGAAAAATTTCTTTCTTTTTCGTTTCTTGTAAAAGTTACAAGGTTGAAAACTTGACCAATTAGGACTCGAAAAATAATTAAAGATCTGACTGAAAACATAGTAGTTTGGTTTTGACAAAAACGAGAGTGCCAAGCAACTGTCACATTTGACATGATTAGTCAGTGGCGGCACAAATATACTTCAAACTAAATGTTTAATTAAAAAAAAATCTATACGAAATTATAAAACTAATCAAATTGTCTAAATCAAGATATAAACGCCGCAACAAAGAATGATTTATTCTAATCTCAGGTCCATTGCGAAATTGTTCAGCACACGTTGACAGATACCTGACAGCGCACGTCTATGTCACAAAATGTCAGGTGTGACATGGGTGATATTTTATTCCGCATTTTTAAAATTTTTCAAAAATCTTAACGGTACGTGATTGGTTACTTTTATGTCCTTCCACTGCTTACAAGAACTGCAAACAACAAAATTTTTGAGATTTCAACATTGCTGTTACAGTTTGGTGCTTTACTTACCAAACATTCTGTATACTACAAGATTTGAATTTATAAGTTTATTATTAAAAGAATCCGAAGAATTGATGTCATGAAAAAAGCAATAAAATCTAATAAGGAAATGTGCAAATGTGACGAATTCCTCAAATTGAAAAAAATCAAATTCAAAGATCAAATAATTAAAAAGTTAATAAAAAATACGATTTTTATGCATTTTCACCAAAAAGATTTAAAGAATATGAGGACTAAAGAACGCTGAAATCTCACTAAACATTTTTGGCTGTTGATTTGAGCTGTAGTATTTTTTATTGCTCCTCAATTTAAAGAAAAGAAAATAATCTGCCAATTGGTTTTCAATATATTTCGTTCTCATTTGTATTTGTATTGTAGCTTTACAGAAATGGCAATTGGGCTGTGATCGTCTCCTGTCGCAGTAATTATTTCCGGCACGTGCCTCCAGAAAAACCGAACCGTTATCAATTACAAGGAAATATGTTAGGGTGGAGTGCGTTGTCTTCTAGTTGAACGAGCACGTTCCAAAGACAGGTGGGCTAGACTTGGACACCGTCATATGGTCAAGCAAGGTCCCCGTGCCATATTGCACTTCCCACCATTCAAATATCTCCTTTCAACTAGGGGTGTCATCAATATTGTCAATAATCCCCCGCACACGTGCCACACATGTGCCATTTTTCGTCACTTTCGTTATTAAAAATGATGTTTGTCAATGTATGCATATTTGGACACGAATGGTGCAAATCGATCCATATGTAACGACATTTTCGACATGGTTTTATGTCTGGCCCAGTGCTCCACTGTGAGATGATTTATTAATTCACAGCCCGATATTAATCTGGAATTGTGCCATGTTCCAGCGTGGACAATCGTATCTCATCCTGTCGAATCAATTTCGAGTACTTTGTATCGTGAAGGGGCGTGTGCACCGCCCCCGGGATGTAGAAATACGTACATGGCTATATTTAGGGAATTACACACATTACTAGTCATGTAGTACACTCGACATGACTTCGTGTGCGAGAAAATAAACTTCTTGGCAGTTTTAGCTTGAAAAGACCGTCCACACGCAGCTTAACGTCCTCCCTGACGACCCATTCATACACCGTTCAGCCACATTATTCGCAAATTATGATTTATTGCCGACACAAATGTGTCTCGTGGCAGAAATTCATTATTACATACCTGCCTCTATTGATTTAACCCCAATGTTGTAAAATTTAATTGGTCTGTAGTGGCCGCAAAGAGGACTAGTGTAACCACAATGTCATAAATTTCTTTGGTGTCAATAGAACAAAGCCATATTTTACGTTACTTTATAGAATGCATTAATTTATGTTTATGAATGCAGTTTTGGCAACGTTGTTGATTCTCGGAGTTGTTTTTAAACTGCGCTATTCATTCATGCGCTTTTCCAAGAAGTTGTGAATAGGAAAATGAGGCTAATGTTGTATTAGAGACCAAATAAATGTTTTGTTGCTTCGCCGTCATTTGAGGAGCGGTAAACAAAGTGGTTTTTAAAATCAATGAATCACGAGGAAGAGGAGATTTTTGCCATAATTTAAGAAAAATTGCGATTTGGTCTCACTCAGGCGTGATAAATAAGACTCATAAAAGGAGGAAGAACTTGTTTGCTGTCAGGGGTGGACAGAGTGAGATAAATTTGATTTGGTCGATAAGCCAAAGATGTTAGTTTTTATAGAAGTGAAATTCTTTTTCGTTTCGATTTGCTTTTGAATATGTAAATATGTAAATAGTGTGTGTCCTGGGGGAGCACTTGTGGTGGTTAATCAGTACGCAGTCTCTGAAGAATCCCCGCCGCTTTTGTGCGTTAACGCCACCGGAAAAGCAAAAATTAAGCATAATTCGAGCAATTCCTCCTTCCGTGCGTGCGATACCTTATTGGTGGTTTTGTCCAGGTGGCGTCCGACGAAGCTGAACGTCCCCGTGCCCCAAGCCCATGGTCATTCCCTTAGCATTTCCATTCCCGTACCAGCGCTGGTAAAAAGTTGTTCCGTGTCGTGGTGTAGTATCCGCACCGCAGTATCGCGACGTCGGGACGCTAACGGGCGCCGGCGCGAACCTGCCTGTCCACGACACAGCTCGTCTGTTCTGTGGTGGTTCAGTCTCTCGACGGTGTTTCGGTGAGTGGTCGTGTCGCCCCCAATCCTGCTGCCAAGTGCTGACCATGTGTATTGTTGGCCATTGGGCGTTCGTGGTCTGAGTGGTTGGTGGCTCCCGCCATGGGCCGGCTTCCAGGGGTTGAGCCCTCGGGCTGACGATTCTGTGCGGGGCCGCGGATAGAGGCCATGGCCTACTGCTTGGTCGCGGTTTGGACCACCCTGCTGTGGCTCGCCTCAGGTAACCGCTTTTTACCTTTTCTTTATATTTTTTGATGTTTAAAAATATGCGATTCGTGATACGTACAAAACAACACGCCACACTAGGTAAGTTATAAATATAGCCGACTGATTTATGAAGATTGCCATTGCCAAAAAGTGCCAAAATGCAGACAGGAAAAGAGGAAATCCGCGCTAACACCTTATCCACTCTCGTTATTTCTGTCTCATTTGCAATTCTTTTTATATTCTTCTTCTCATATCTTCCGAATTTTGTCATTTTCAAAATTAGATTGCAGCAGCTTTTTGCCTGTGCCACTGAAAGTTACAATTGGAACATATAAATTGGAGGAAATTTCATTTCATTCAAGATTTGATTTTTCACCCGACTATCAATTAACATGTAATGTATTACATCTTAAGGGCTAAATTTAGATGGTAGAGGATTTATAATAATTTTACTAGAAATTTTTTCTAGTCAATTTAATTTACTTAGTCAGTCAAAACGTTAATTTGTAAAATCTTTCTTTTTAAACGTAGAGAAAGGTCTAGTCAATTCCAGTTTATATTGGCAGCAATCTTAATAAATTTGCCATTTATACAGAGTGGCCCGTTTTTAATTAAGATGGTCAATGTCCATAAGCTCCAGGTCTGTAAAATGAAATAATTTAAGCTTTGTTTTGTCTAGGTAATTACTTTAAGAATGACACTGTACACTATAAAGTTACTATGTCAGGTGGTAATCCGACACTTTTTGTGCAATTACCTTTTGAACCGGCCGTATTTCAGTCGTTTAAAATGAAAAATCCGAATTAAATTTGCATTAATTTTGTTCGTCGCCGCGCCGATTGAGCCCATAAATCCGTTCATTATTAAAACGTCTCGTCGTCCCGATAAGATCCAATTAGAAAAAAACTTCCTTGCAATAATTTTATTTTTAGACGATGACAAAAATAAATCCATCAGAAAAATTAACAAACAAAGCCATTCCAATTGATCGTTGCATACAGACTTTGGGTGTTAACAAGCAATAAATTTGTTACGCAAACATTTCTATTGCTTTTAAATTAATTGGAAGAACTCTGCATGCCAAGCACCTCATGATCGAAAAAAATTACAAGGACTTGTCTTGAAAATTCTTTTCGCAATCGTTGACATGATTTCATTCATAAAACGACGGTTTTCGACGCGTCTGCGATTTTTTTGCATTTCTGCTGATTGCGTTTCCTGGTTTGCTTATTACGATTTTTTAACGAAGCAAACTCAGGTTTTATCAGCAATTTATGGTTGTTAAATTCGTGTCATTTAAAGTTTCATTATTCTTGTAAATTCCCCGAAGAAGTGGTCGAAGTACTCCCTCGAGGGCCACTAAACCGCCCCTGTACATGGCGGCTTCCGCTTTAATCGGAAATGGTGGTTAATTTTAATTAAAGCACGCCGCCCACGTACAGCCATGAATTGCAAATTGTAATTATTAATTATTAATTTTATGCAGCCAAAAGACGTCTTGAGAAGTGAGAATTTCCATTCATGTTCGCTCTGGAACTAATTAATAAGTCTCAATGAGAATTTATATTACAGAAACACTTAACAGTCCGAGGAAGTGTTTGTTCTTTGAAAGATTTATGAGATAAATATTTAACGTGTACCTTTACCTATCGAAAGACTGTTTATCATCAAACGCTCCTGCAAATATTTGCAGTTCCGATGTCATAAATATGAAATTGTTAGCAGACATTTTTGGAGTTTGTTGTGTCGGCACTGGTTTACTCAATGGATTTTTTTTGTTGTATTTGGTTTAATGAATTTTACGCGCGCTGTTTTTGTGTTTTTAGCCAGTTATTTTTAACTATCACTGAGTATATTTTTATCTAAGCAACGCTCGAAGTCAACAAGTCTGGCGATTATCTGAGATTTAGATTTTTTTGGCAGCAACTTTGCATGCAGTCGCCGACGAAAAAAATCGAAACTTTTCATTTCACAATTCCCCAGAATGATTGATTATCCCGAAATCGTCCTTTTCACGTGCTTTCTCAACTTTAATTCCGCTGAAAAGCTCGCGTTGAATGTTTTTGGAGCAGCTTGGAACTGTTTCGAATTTAATTATGTCGAGCTAAATTGAATTACCTAATTTCCTAATCCACCCCTGAAAATGATTAACACGAGCAATCATTATAATCTGATCCTCGTTGAAAATGAAAAGGTTTCGATGTCTGGTTAAAATCAGTACAGTCATTATTTATAAATTTAATTCGTTTTATAAAAGTCGAACGTCCGGAAAAACAACTTTTTTGGTTTCGGAACTGGGTCAGCTCTGTAATTTTTATTGCTCGAGAGAATGACTTTTTGTTGGTGAAAAAAGGGGTTAGAAAAGTTTGTTTGATGGGAAAAGAGGAAATGGAATAATTGCTGGTTTAGAAAAGAGAATTAGAATTATGTAGTTAAGAATGCGGCAAGAGGGGCTGTAAAGCGGACTAGACTTGATATTGATTTCCGCATCTTAGGCTATTCGCGAGTTTTTCTTTTAAGGGGGTCGATAACGGTTAAGTAATGCTTGGCAATCAATTTTTCGCTTCTACATTCGAGCAAGAATAAATGATTTTTGGGAACTTGAGAAAAAAATTTCGTCATGCATATGACCGTTCAGATTTTGATAAAAATAAATGATTCGTGTGCGAGGGCACATTTTTCCTGTCATTTCCAGAATCTTCCCCATTTCCTTGTCGTTTCACGTCCGCGACAGTATCACGTCCGATCCATCAAAAAAAAAACTGTCTTCGTGACTCCGTCAACGACTGAAATTGTTTTAGTCTAATTCCTCCGGTTTCATGGGGTGAAAACGTAATGGAAGTATCCTTCTTTTTTAAGGGTGTGAGAAGGAAACCCCAGTTAATTTGTCCGCTAATAACAAGTGCGATGAGATGTGAAATGAGTTTGGACAAGGGCCATTTGTGTGACAGCTGCGTGTCGTGTGCCAGCTTCTCAGGAATTAATTATACGAAATTTCTGTGAGACAGACGTGAGCTTCTGTTGACAGAATCCTGTTACACCGACAGGACATGTGTGCGGAAAGGCGGAAAGAGTTTCTACGTTGGTTCTCATTTAAAATTAAAAAATTACGAGCGAGTTAATTTCGCGGATGTTGAAAACTGCGATTCGAATTTATATTTTTGGGTTCTTGGAATTACTCTATTTAAATCTTGTGTCCTTGAGTGTGTAGTTTTAGTTTGGCAAATATCGTAACGACGACCGTCTTTCATAAATCGTCTGGCACCCATAATTGAAATGCTTTAAATAAAGTGCACCACGAGAAAAAGGCGAATTTCAGCTTATAAAATTTTGCCATTCATTTTACTCGGACGTATTTTATCTGATTTGGGACAATCTGCTGTGGATCAGCCAAGTCGTTCTTGAAACTTCTCGCATTAATATATCTGACGTTTTTCTTCGACGTCCACTTAATTGTCGTGTAATGCAGCACCGTTAGACATTTTGTCAAGTTCTATTTCCGAGCGGCTGCAAATAAAAAACTGATGGAACTCAAATAAGCCGCAATGTCGTGCCGAGAAGTCGTTTTTAACGACACGGAATCATATTAAAGCTCTTGACATACGTTTAATGGCGTGTCCGTACATACTTCGATCTCCGCGACGTGTTAATCCTAGAAATTAAGAAAAAACTTGATCGATTAGAGCACGTGGAAAAATTAGTGCCGTGTTGTTGTTTATCGCTCATTACTGAAATTGAGCAATTGGTCTCATAGTGTTGTTTATCTCGGAATTGTTTACAAACTTTTCAAATTGTTAGTTGGTAGTAATGAAACGACAAAAGCCCTCGACAAGCTTTTTGTTAATTAACTAACGGCGCTATTAATCATGTAATTGAATCAGTAATGGTGTACGAGCCTCAGCGTCGAACTAATACGAAATCAATATTTTAAGTTTTAACGTTAAATATACCGTCAGCTGCTTGGTAGCGTCGTTAATGTGTTTCTTTGACACTCCAACACACAATCTCGCGAGATTTTGAGATACAAAAGCGTGATTTGCGAGCAGCTTCCGGAAGAGGAAGATCGAAGTTCGATTTTCGCGGCGAGACGCGAAGGAAATGGTATTGATCTGGTTTTATTGCATCAATTATGTTAATTGATTGTAAGAGAGTTGTGTCAAATTCATTTCATGGCCTTTAAACTTTTACTTTTTCAGGAATCGATACTCGAAAAACATCGATAATAGGTAATTGGATTGACTGCACGCGACGTCTGAAAATAAAACTGAATTTAATTATAAGCAGAAAAAACTTAATGTATCTCGAATTGGTCGTATTACCATAACTGTATAAAAACGTTGCGTGATAATTTATAAATCAATAAGGATCGAAAGTCCGTGCTCTATTTACAGGATTCTTGCAGGGTTTTATTTTAAAGGGAGTTTAGTGCTCGGGAAAAGGATGTGGTTGATGGGTATTGACTGCAAGAACAAAAAGACGTTAAACAACCTCGAGGAGTTCACAAAGAATCAAAAGGTTTAATTACGAGGGCGTTGAGTGCTCTTAATGTTACTCTTGGCACCTTTATTTTGCGATCGGGGAGGGTGCAAATATTTTCGACGTAAAAATGCACAAACCGAATCAAAAACGTGTATTACTCTGATTCGCCTTTCATGCAAGTCGTGTTAATGCACCATATTCTAATTGGTGCGATTGTACTTGAAATCCCGGGACAATGAAGCTAATTGCAAAGTTGATACGTAGAAACCCTCATTAGTTTGAGAATTTGTCAAATTAACATTGCCTTGGCTCCCAGCATGAAACGTAATTTTCTGTCATCGAACGATAGTTTACTACATCTTGTAAACAGTACAACAAAATTACCCAATTACTGATGGTCGGTATGTGTTTCGGATTGGATTGGTCAAGAATTGTGCGCAATAAAAGTCGGAATTTCACAAGCTGTGACAAAATAAATATAATATGGGAACGGACCCCACGTCCATTTCGAGGTGTGCGTTGGTCATTATTTACTTTGCACCCCATCTTGGGTCATTGCGATTTCAAAGACGTTTATTACTAGGGGAGGATTTGCACAATTGATGTTGGGGTGACGACTCCCCTAGGAATTTACAGGTGGGTCATTGCGTGGAAGCAGGAAATATGGAAAGTGGGGACAAAATAAAACTCTGCAGTCTGATACCACTTGTTCGGTTTTTAGTTACAAGAGGGTGGAAATTCGCCCGCATCCTTCCGAAAAACAAAGACGTTATATTCGCTGAAAGCCGCTTAGCCTAATTTCAGATTCAATTATTCAAGGGAGTGAACAATTTAATTGCACACTAATGAAATTTAGAGCATTCCCGGATTCTTTTTATAACTTAATAAGTTTGGAACTTGGGGCGAAATTTTCGCTGGAATTAATAAATTTGTCTCAACGGTTTAATTTCAGCTGCGACGGATTTTAATTAAATAAATAACCGAATGATTTCATATCTATCAAAAACACGAAAAATCCGTACACCGATTGTCTCGTTTCATTAGCATTTTCATGACTTTCATAAAATACAAAAATAACTTCCATTTAATGAACACGCAATGCAAGTCGCTAGTTTTAGACTTCCTGCTAAGGGTTGAAGACGAAGGGTGAGTTTGGACCCTTCGTTTACTATCATACTTCACCCTTTTGTCATATTCGCGGGCAATGTTTCTTTACGCACTAAAAACGAATTAACAACATCAAACTAATTAAAATATTTATGAGCTGGAAGTTTGCTCCAAGTTATTTTTATGACACTGCAATTACTGCGGTTTTTATTGCTTTGTATTATTATGCATGCACACAACTTTACCGAACAACCCCCAGTTTTCTCCTGATCGAACTGGTTCATTGAAAGGGTCAACATGCTGATATTTTTACTAATAATTGGGTTCGTTGGAATAGTGTACCTAATCGATTTACCCAATAATATTAAAATAAAACTGTTACTAAGTTACCCACTTGCTACATTACGTCATCTATAGAAACTACCCTCAACAGCGTTTTTTAGATCCGTGGAAATGGAAAATCATACAACGAAATCAAAACAAATTAATATTGAGTGGCCTATTTTGGTACACTTTGAGACTAATTAATTAAATTCGTAGAACTTTCCTTCCTTGCTGAAGTTTCTGGCAGACATGTTGGCCTTCCACAACAAAATGTAGATAAAAATTGTAATGTGGTCGGAAAAACCTGGCCCAAGCGGCGACAGCGTCTCCAAAAGTAATGAAAATTTTACCCCGTGCATCCTTTCCAAGAAAATTTAATCTCGAATACACAAACATTCGAACACAGTTTTCGCCTCTTATCAAAATAGTTCTGAAACGATATGTACTTAATAAATTCTCTTTACCGATAAGGCCTAAAGTTCCGTGCTTGTTAAAAATACAAGTCTGCACCAGCGTCTAGTCTGAAATAATGAAAGTGTGTTTTATCACTGATAAGCACGCGAATCCCTCTGGATTGAGGTTCTTCAACTCGGCCACGTAACCGTGATATCGATCTAGAAATTTTGATTAAGGTCCTCTGGAGGTGTCTTCCAAAATTCCCTCTTGTTACATCATGGTGTGACTAGGGGAAGCAGGCCGATGCTCTAGAAACGCGCTAGACGGAGAAGACTCCCAAATAGGCGCCGGAGAGGCTGGCAGAAGCGCCGCTATAAATTTCGCGTCATGACGCCGTCGAGACTAGCGGACATTGTCACAGTTTCATGTAAAGGAGACACCGAGTTACATCATAACTGAAAACTATTTTTTTCGCGGTTTTCTCCCTGAGGGCAGTGACAGTCACGTTGCACCAGACTCATAAAATCGTCTTGCGACAAGTTTATTCTTGCCAAGTGATATTAACATTATCTGCAATATTTATACAGACGATTGGAGGTATGCCAGACGCACTGAGGTGGCGAACTTGTTTTTTTCATCTTACTGAACATATGTTAACAGTTTTACTAATCATGATCGACTTGGAGGTCATTTCGGCTAATTTTAGGCTTGGGTGCTATTACAAGATTGACATAACGTGTTGCATGCGGAACGGGGGAGGGTGGTTTTAACTTAAGGCCTAATTAGGGGAGTTACATGTACAATTATCATAAATTTGACTTTGCCGAGACGAAACGAGCTGAGCTGGTGGAAATGGAGATGAAGGATTTAAACCGGGCTCCAAAAATTAGAACTGGGACGCTTAATTTCACTTTCGTTTGAGCTCGTATTTTATGTACGTTTCAGAAGAGGGAAAAGCCTTCACTGGCGTCCCACAAGGCTCTGCTTTAGGGCCGCTCTTTTGGGTGCAGGTGGAGCGTTTCTTTACAATTTGATCTGCTTAACCTTCAACTCAATTTCGCGAAGAAAAAAGACTCCGCTTTGACCCGATTGGAGTGGTTCCAGCTCTCTGTTGCACTCCTCCAGTGCTCAACAATGGGCCAGTAACCGAATAAGAATGGCTCTATATCACGGTGTTAAATATCGGCAGCGGCGCGAAATTGGTTTTGTCATTTCGATCCAATCCATAAAATCCAGACGGACATTTAATAACGGAAAGCCAAGCAACAAATTGAAAACGTCCAGTATATGTGTTTGACCCGACCCTACTCATATTTACCCCGTTTGGTCAATAATTTAGCGCGGTGAGGGGTTGAGGGTTTCCGTAAAGCACGCATAAAAGCGACATAATTCTATTCGTTACGTACTCACATAATCACATTCATATCCCCTCTTGGATGCACCTGCTTTAAACCGTGTGAAAAAGCGAAAGCTGGACATGGAGGAAGTCGGCGATTAGGACGAACAGAAGCGAATTTTACATGAATTT
The DNA here is from genome assembly GCA_029298725.1 of Gnatocerus cornutus. NCBI lineage: Eukaryota > Metazoa > Arthropoda > Insecta > Coleoptera > Tenebrionidae > Gnatocerus > Gnatocerus cornutus. Next base: position 9,848,757 of record CM055516.1, read on the forward strand.
TATTTTTCAGCTACTGGTTTGGACCCCACAGGCCTTCTGTCGTCCGCCACATCTTCAGGTCAGTCGATCGACCTTCTGGGTGCCTTGGGTTTGCACAACAAAAGCTGGGCAGGAGTTAAACTGGGGAAGGGACCACCGGGACCACAGCAACTGCGGCCGGCGTACTATTTACAAGGTAATTTTTAAAATTTTAGTCACAAAGATAATAAATTAGTGTCTCTTAACTTACCGGCGCGATAAGAAACGCAGTAATGAATTGCTTGTATCTTGCACGATTTTGCGTGCGTGCAGTGTTAATTTGTACAAGTCAAGAAGAAAAGTCCATTTCTCTTCTAAAGGACGCTTTAGGTTGTAGATTTTGATAATAGAATTGCTTAATTCAAACTTTCTGTAGACCTTGTTTTTATTTCCTTCCAAGTAAAAGTTTGTTGCATGTCGTTGAGTCATTACATTACTTTAAACAAAGTTGGGATTTATTCACTTTCGCGTATATTGTTAAGTAAATAAAAGACAGAACATGTTACCAATTTTTAATCCCCGAAAACGATTCACCAATTTCTGGGTCACGTCGCAACTTTCCGAAATCCAATAATTTCATAACACAATCCTGAAAAAAATGGTATTTTCATCTGGAAATAAATGTACTCCCTATTGGAAAAGACAACTTGATGGATTGATTATTACGTCGATTTTCCACAACATTAGCCTCCCTAAACTTTAGCAATTGCATGTGAAAGCTTCCGAGCACGTTAAATGCTCAACTCGTCCTTTTACCTCGCTTGATCCCCCGGGCAAGGGTTAAAGAGCGTTAACCTGATTTGATTCGATCATATAGTTCACTCGGTTTCGGATCAAAGTTCCTTTGACCGCTTTTTAATTATGAAAGAGGGAATTGTTTGGGACCGCTGACGAATAATTTCTTTTTTTTCGTTGTGGATTATACCAATAAATCAATAATGGTCGTTATGGAGACTATTTTTGTAATGGTACGATGGTATCAAATGGCAAGAGGTCGGGGGTGTGTTATCGTTTAAAAAATCTCACTTGTCGGGAATTACGAGGGAAATGTTAAAATCGTTTTAATGTCCTTTTTATGTTCACGATGATTGCTAATTTTTCCTGCTGGAAGTCTATGATTCGGAGATCGATGAAGAACTATAGGTTACGAAATTAATCCTTGGTGTTTCCTTACGTAAGACAATCCATTTAGACACTGAATTCTCGTGGTATTATGTAGATTTATTCGCAGTTGAAATGAAACCGAGGGGTTGTGTGCAAGAGTAAAATTCGTTACCATTGCATGCGTTACCAGCTGAGCCGAATGAGGCAAGGTTAATATTGATCAGACTTCTCGGAACCCCATAAATTTGTGTTTGTATAGCTCGCCGGTTTATCCTCAGAAATAGAGGCCACGGGATTCTTTCTTTATCTGCCATTTTCCTTTGAGAATCTTCGCCTTCGGCCGGGAATTTCACACCTTCTTGAAATGAGACTTTGGTTCTGATTAGTTGTTTTTCTTTCTAGGAGACTACCGCGACCTGAAGCTGCCGGCCGCCGCCGTCCAGCAGGTGTTGGACCTGCTGCGCCGCAGTCCTGACTTCACGATTTCAGCGTGGCTCCGCCAAGACGTGGGCAATACCGGGAGCATAGTGAGTTTCGCACACGGTTTAAACCGATATCTCGAACTGCAATCAAGCGGCCGAAAGAATGAAATCCGGCTGCATTATACATCGCGGGTGGACTCGAAAGTGTACGTCGAAACGTTTCATTACAGACTCGCGGACAATGTGTGGCATCATGTGGCTGTGTCGGTGAGCGGTTCGCAAGCGGAACTCTTTGTGGATTGTAATCCACTGTATAAAAGAATTTTGTTACCCGGTTTTCTGGACCGGAACTTCACCGAACCCCAACAACTTTGGTTGGGTCAGAGGAACAAGCATTATCACTTTAAGGTGAGTCAAATATCGATTTTGTTTATTAAGATGTTATCGGTGGAACTGGGGTGCACGGAAGAGGTAGGTGGCTCATGCACCAAATGCATTTGTTTCGTGGTTGCGGTGAGGGCGGGGTAATTAGGGGTGGCGCCGGGAAAGAGATTCATTGGGGAAATGAAAAATAAACCAACACTTCAACCATTCATAACTACGAAAACTGCAACGTTACGTAATTTATCTTTTTTTTTAATTTGTTTTACTCTATTTTTAATAATAAAATTGTTATAAATAAATTAAAGATGATTTAATTAAATTTTGGAATGTTAGAATGTTAAACAATTAATAATATTAATTTATCTCGGAAACAAAGTTGCTGTAAAGTTTTGAAACGGTCTGCAGCTTTAAATACACTCTTTCGGTCTTCTGGGTTGCATAACCACCTGAACAAGACCATATTTTTTACAAGAAATTTGATAATGATCGTAATAAAGAACAAAGTTTACCCCTCAGAGACGGCAAAATATGAATTCAAATCCATTTCAGTTGTTTATCATTGCTTGTAAGGAACTTTTATCGATGTAACTTTTATTATTTTGAAATATTTCGATAAAAATTCTATTCGTTCTAGTAAAATTATAAAGTTGTTAGAAGGGAATTCTATCGCAACACGGCACTTAGGGATCTGTAATAAAAATTTATGGATTTTCCAACGGGAAACTAGAAACTCCATTTCCTATAATAATACATATTCCAAAATTTCTCTTGATTTACTTGCGAGTTAAGTTCATTTTTCAGACTCTGCGTTTACTGCTCTTTGTTCGAGTTTTTATCTTCGTAAACAAACTGATTTATGGCTTCCAATAAGTTTGGAGTGAATACTGGAGTTTTATTCTAAAATATCCATTAAACTATGTGTTAAAAAACGAGTTGTAACATTTAAATTTCATTCACTATCTAAATGCGCCCTTGGGAAGGTCATTATTCCGGCAGCATTTTCTTATATTTTTTCCAAAGGTGGCAAGATTCTAGATGCACGTATTTGATAATTCTGACTTAATGAGCATGAAAACGCTACCACATTCATTGACATTTTATAGCTCTGGCAAAACACAAATTCTACCGAAAAAAGGCCGTAACAGGGGAGAATTTCATGTATTTCTAACATTATTCCCCATTGATTGAAAAACGGATGTTCATTTCGTGCTTGTGAGAAGTATCGATCTTCTTTTTTGTCATGTTGTTGGTTGTCTTTCGCGTGTTGTCAGAGGGGAAGTCATTTAATATTAAAATCGGATGACAAGGACTTTTTAGTAGTGTAAAGCGATGTATAGTTTCGATTTTATATTCCAGGGTGCCATGCAGGACGTGCGGCTGATAGGAGGTCCCCACGGCTACTTGTCCCTCTGCCCCACATTGGATTCCACGTGCCCCACGTGCGGCCAATTCTCGTTGCTCCAGAGCACCGTGCAGGAATTGACTAGGCATCTTCAGGAACTTTCCGAAAGGGTATATGGACTACCATGTAACGTCATTTATGCGTTCTGTACACTGTTTTGATTATATATAATTCTGTCTTTTGCAGTTGGTAGCAGCAGAGGGACGTATCAGTAAAGTGGAGGAATGTGACTGTCAGAAATCGTGCCACGTCAACGGGACGGTACATGCGGACGGCGCCACGTGGCAACGCGGCTGTGATTTATGCGCTTGTGTGGTTAGTACTCATTAACCGAACCGTTCGTTTAACCGAAACTTAAATGACAGTCAATTCCTTTTTTTTCTTGTCCTGTTCGCTCTGTTGCTACTCAATTTTCATTTTTCTTTTGATTCACAGCATGGAGATGTTCAGTGTCGTCCTGTCGAGTGTCCGGAGTTGCCCTGCAAACATCCTGTCAATATAACGGGCGAATGTTGCCAAAGTTGTCTCAGTAAGTGTCTTTTAGAGACATCTAAGGAGCAGATACACGGAACGACGTTTATTTGCTCCTTAACGTCGAAACGCTCGAAAGGTATCGACGATGTTTGTACTTTTCAGGACATTGTCTGTTTTATGGCGCTTTTTACGACCACGGGGAGTTAGTAACTATTAAGAAGTGTGTGGAGTGTGAATGTCATGATGGCAGTATGCAATGTACCAGGATAGATCCGGAAACGATGTGTCCGAAGCTCACGTGCCCTCCGGACGAGCAGTTTAGCGTTGCCGACAACTGCTGCAAGTTTTGTCCAGGTATCGTAACTCTCACTTTTTAAAGATTCATCTTGCATTAACGAATGATTGTTAAAAGAATGCGTGTTCAAACATCTGCAACTAAAATCAGACCCAGACTCGAATCTTCCAACAAGATCCGATTCTGCCGTCACTAATATCCTCATCGCTTTACTAACAACTAACTTTGGTGCTTGTCTTTTCATCCTAACAGGTGTTGACTATTGCGCAAAAGGGCACGTTTGCCATGCTAACGCAACTTGCCTCAACTTACAAACGACTTATGCTTGTCAGTGCGACCAAGGCTTTCAAGGGGACGGACGATTGTGCACTGGTACGAAATTCACTCTGTATATTTTCTGTTTCATTTTTTTCTGAACTAAAAAAAAATCTCACTGCTGATTCAACATTTTCACCTTCGTTTTGTTTTATAGATATTAATGAATGTCAACAAGAAGGCGGTCTGGAGGGCCACCACTGCCACCAGAACACTCGCTGCGTTAACACGCCCGGATCTTACATCTGCGAGTGTCTTGCAGGATATCGCAGGGTGGATAAATTTAACTGTGCGGAACTGGACGAATGCAGTTCCGGAGAACACAACTGCGACATCAACGCCGATTGCATCAACACACAGGGAAGTTACCATTGTGTCTGCAAAGAAGGATACACCGGCGATGGATATAGCTGTCAACGTGAGTTTTTGGTATTGGTGACGGCGAGGTTTCAATGTATTTTCCAGCTGTTTGTAACCAAAGTTGCCTCAATGGAGGAATCTGCCGGAGTCCGGGAAAGTGCGCTTGTCCCAACGGCTACACCGGCCCCAGTTGCGAGCGTGATCTGGATGAATGCGCCACCAACGCCCATAGATGTACGGATGCTTCAGTGTGTGTGAACATGATCGGTTGGTACTACTGTAAATGCAAAGAGGGCTACCAAAGCCCCGTCTCAGACAATAATTTAGGAACTTTATGCCAAGGTAAATCAACTAACTAATTTAACGTAATTCTATAGAGGTGCCTTTCAGATATCGACGAATGTACGGATGAAATGCATACATGTCATCCGTCTGCTCAATGCGTCAACCTGAAAGGAGGTTTCCGGTGTGAATGCTCGCCCGGAAAACAAGACTGTCGCCTAAGCTGCATGTTCGAAGGAACCGAAGTTAGCCACGGCTTATCCTTGTCGCCCCAAAAGGATTCTTGTCAAACCTGCAACTGCAACCACGGCGTGATCAACTGCGAGAAACCTCACTGCAACTGCTCTCTTCCAGGCAACAGCCAGAACCATTGCTGTCCTCAATGTGACAAGAAGCACGCCTGCAAGCATCAAGAACTGTCCGACGTCATCCTCATGCACGGCGAACAGTGGTCGTACCAATGCCAGACGTGCGAGTGTCTTTACGGCGAAGTCGACTGCTGGGAAATGAAGTGTCCTCCTTTATTATGCGACAATCCTATTCAAGCCGTCGGAGACTGTTGTCCTCATTGTGACGATCTTTGTCCTTTAGGAAACGCGTCTACGTGGGGACAACCTTGCACTTTCTCGGGACGAATGTACGAATCGGGAGCGCAATTCGCGGATCCAAATGATCCCTGCGTCGCCTGTAACTGCAAGGTGGGTCGAAACTCTTACAGGAAATTAACTAAACTAATGATTGTCGTGGTCTGAATGTTTCGTAACTTACAACTTCAGGTACTGTGAATTTCGATCATGCTTGGAGCATCTGAGCGCACTAGAGGCATAGTGCCTTTCGTGTAACCCTTACCTCCATACACTCTTTTCATTACATAAGTTCATTCATTCATTTATTCATTCATTATAAGTGTCGATGCGAGGGCTTGCTTCCTTTATGAGATACTAATAGTACTAGTTCTAGTTGGGGCGGTACTAGAGCCCCAAAGGCCTGAGCGATAACGTACGAAAAAGCAGTTCATGTCGACATTAGGCTAGGCTAAGTTGTAAGCTTGCAATTGTTAATAAAAAGTCCATGGATGGTCTGCTTTTTGCGTTATTTCTGGGCCGCCATGTATATGATAGCATGGCTAGCCGCTGCATAGAGGCCAAGGCTGGCTTGCTGATAGCTAGGCTATACTAACAATTAACACTACGTTCCCTTCCAGGTGCCGTTCTGCGCCGAACTGGTGAGCAATGTCGCGTGTTGTGTGCATCGGTAATCACGTCACTCTAACTACACTCAAACTATACACACCTCTAGTAGTGCCTGTATTGTCCGTTCCAGTAGTAGACAGATTTATTGAGCACTCTATAGATGTGTATCGCTCTACATATTGCATGCTTCCTATTATACAACTTTGGATACTGTCTCTTAGAACTTAGAGAGTTTGGTGAATGATGAATGTGCATGGTCTTGCCGAAAACGCAACAATAGATTGACGGCCCCCATGGAGCGCTTTGTGGTGTGCGACAAGCATAAAAATTGTAGTGGATTTAGTAGAGTGCAGCCGGCGCTCCGTGGGTCATCCACCAAGTCTATTGTGGGACTCATAGACGAGCACAGTCACGATTTTCCGACTAGCACTGAGCCCCAGCGAATTCCTTCACAATTTGCGTTCGCAGGTTGTGGGCGGATTCAGTTTTTCGTGTTGTTATGTTAACTGTTTGTGGTATTTTCGCAGGACGGAGTGCTTTGCTGCAGTTATAATTACCATTGCGGTGACGATGCGCACGCAGTGGGATTTGACGGATTGGTGGCCACCACGGCTGGTGCTAATGGACACTCTGGTGGTGGTGCCCAAACGGCAATCAGTGACTTTACTAAACAATATAGTGCAGCTCTTCGAGTGGCTAATAGTAGTGCTGGGATTGTCTACGTCAGTGACTCGATGGGGGGCAACAAGACTGAGCAAACGCCTCCGGGTGGTTGAGATGTCCGGCTTGAGGACTGGTCTAACATTCCTGGACACTTGCGAGCCGATTGTGCAATAGCCTAAGGCCACTATGAGTGTTCTGTATGCCTCTATGGCTGCTTGCTAGGCCTCATCCCAAGTGTCTTCCTAGTACCGTAGCCAGGCCTTCGCCTGAGCTTCGCCAGCTTTACATTTGTTATTCTAATGTTACACTATGTTATAAAAACGCGGAGCTGGACTACTAGAATGTGACCGAGTGGCCGGGGCCGGACCGAACCGAACGAACCACTTCAACAAGATCTGACAATATTAGTTTCATTTTAACGTAGAAATATTACAGTTGTGGTCCAGTTCAGCCCTGAGCACCTCCTGTTCGAACGTAAATCGTCATGTTATATCAAAAGTATATCAAAATAAGTGTATATATTATATCATGTAGATGATAGCACGAACAATCACAAAGTTTTAAGCGCAAAATTGTAGCATCCTCAAAGTTGGAAGCAAATCTTAAGAGTTTTACGCCTTTGCTTTCAAAGCGTTTTAAAACCGAAAATCGTCTGCATTTTAGTAGTCCGTTCAGTAATGTCTCTTTCTGTTTTTGGGCATTATTACGGAAACTCTAGTCAAATTAATGATGGGCTTGCTAGAGTGTACTACGCAAGCTTTACCTATTAACATCTAAATAAAGTAATGGAAGCATATCTAGCTACTTAAAAATTATTGCAATATTAAAATTGTGATATTGTTAAATGAGACTAATAATTAATGTAACTTTTCCATTAAATGTAAATTAGTTCCTGCGACATGTGCGCTGTGTAGCACTCCGAGAGAAAAGTTTGGAGTGTCACTTTTGAGCAAATATTAAATATTAAAAAAGAAACATGTACTTAGCACAAAGTAAATATTATGATAAGATAGGCTAATCAAACACCATCAAATTTTTAATAGTGTAAAATTAATTATACTGCTGAACAACGAATTGTTTAGCTGTTTCTTAATTTGTAACAATATTCACTAGATAAGTAATTTGTAAATTATTTATTGCTCATTATTTACGTATATAGCGCAGTACCTATTTTATCGATATTTTTTTTACCAAAGATGTCACCGTTGTACATAAAGAAAATGCAGAAATAATGTACTTTTAGAAAAACGAAAAATAACTAGTTGAAACTAAATTTGAGCTAAAGTTTTTCAAGTAAGCACATAGTCTTTGTCACACGTCAGTATTTATTCTTTTCTAACCGAATTGGCTTCGAAATTACATTCTTATGCGAAAACTCTTTTTATGTTGGCTGAAATCATTTTTACTACTTGCTACAGACAGTTATTTCCGACATTTATATTTATTTACCAACTTGTTGTACAAACATTGCCATAATCTTTATTCTGTTGTAAAAGAATGTGTGCCAATCATTATTATAAATAAAATAAATCAAAAGGAGGGTGAATTGAATTTTCATTATTTCATTTAACTGACCATTCTTTCCATTCCTTACAAAAAGAAGCCAAACAAGTTCTTTATCACAGACTGTTACAATATCAAAATCAGTCTTTCAAATTTCATTGCTGTTATTAATCAAACTAGTCTTTACCATTTTCTTTCTTTCTCTTCTTTGGCGCAATAATCTCTTCTAAGATATTCCACCTTTCTTCATAATCTACAGACTCCGATGCCGCCGTCATTTTATCCCAAACATTATGAAACTCTTCTTCGGACATTTCATCAAACGACCGCTTGCTTAAAGAGTCCTTTTCATCCTCGACGATACAGTAAGAAAGTTCGGCGTCGCTGTTCATTCCGAACGGGAGCGAATCTTCTCTTCTCTCGCTTACTTCACTCCACACCGCGACGTCTCCGTCGTTTTCTGCTTCATTCTGGAGACGCACTATTGTGTTTTGGATTAAAAGAAAACAGCGAAGACTTTCTTCAGGATCTGTAATTTTCTTCCATTTGTCGTAACAAACGCTGAGGAACTTTTTTCTATCTGAAACAAGAAAATAGTAAGTGAGGGAAATGGAGCGAAAAGTGGTGGTACCTTGACTGACTTCAGAATTTTCGCACATTTTGTTGGTGGTAAGGGTTTAACACCAAGACAAATAATGGTAATTTGTGTCTTTAAAATTGTTATTTGAAGGATACGGGCCCTCTCGCCCTAGGAAGCTGTGGATACTTGGATTATCATCCCTCCTCTCGTTGTTAATGGCTATTTAATATATTCATTACAGGTATGTAATGCCATTTTTGGTGAAAAATAAAGAAAGTGATACATAAAATTGATAGTTGATCTATTTAAATTGTTAAATGGCTATTTAATGTATTCATTACAGGTATGTAATGTCATTTTTGGTGAAATTAAAGAAAGTGATACATAAAATTGATAGTTGATCTATTTAAATTGTTGGTTGCATAGCTTATGGTCTTGTTTTTAATGAATTAATTTGTTTCGGTTTTTAGTACATTTCTTTATTCAATGTTATGTCCACATTAATATGTAATAACTTGTCTAGACGTTGTGAACAAATTTGTTTCGAATCTTTTAGGCAAAAAAAAATTTCAATTTCTTCTCAATAATTGCATGAGTCGCAGTTTTTTAAAGATGAAAATGTAAATATTATTGTCGATCAACTAATTTTCTTACGTTTCATTCCGTAAAAGTCATTCATATTTTAAATTCTATTTTGTGCCATCGCTTTCATTCGTATTCGTAATTTTTCTTGTTATTGTCATATAGTCACGTCCGCAAATTTTTATTTATACTCTCAATTTAAATACAATGGGGAGAAGGACACAGAATAATCCGATTTTTGTGAATAAAAATTAACCCTGCCACCTTTGCGATTCCGGATGACCTACTGTCAGCAAAAATAAAAAAAATTTCCGCCTAAATTTCCATAATATTAGAAAAAACAATAAATGCAATTATCTTTCATTTGTATGATAATTTCTAGGGTCATTGTGACGATTAAACAAATAAAAAATACACTGCAATGTTCGTTTCTATTTTACATCATAATTTAAGCATCCCATACAATGTACTAAAAAAATATACAGTTCTATCTTGTTACTACTTATAAATTATTCGTTTTACGCCTTGGCCATCATTTTCCTCGGTTCTAGTCTGACTTTGAATCCTTCTTCACGCTTAAGGATAATATCTGCTTGAAGTTTGAAGTCAGTTTCTTTCAAATCAGAGTAAATATGGTATTTCCTTAAGATGGTAGAGAGCAGGATCTTCAGTTTCAGCATGGCGTATTTGCGACCTAAGAAAAACAATTATCCGGTGAAATTTATTGGTGTTTTCCAACTCACCGACACAACTGCGGGGTCCAGCACTGAATGGAACGAAAGAGTAGTAGTGTCTGTTAGCTGTACGTTCAGGGAGGAAGTTATCAGGGTCAAATTTATCAGGATTGGGATAGAACTCTTCAAGCCTGTGGATTTTGAAAGTAGCCACGACGACGGTGCAACCAGCAGGAATAGTGTAGTCGCCAGAAACTGAAAATTTGAGTTAAGAACTTTTGTAACTGTATATTTCGTTCATTACCTAGTTTGAGGTCTTGGTTAAGTTGTCGGGCAATGATTGGTACCGGAGGGAACATCCTCAAAGTCTCCATCAAGCAACGCTCCAAATACTTCATTTCTAAAGTATCAGCGAATGTTGCAGGCCTGTCGGAATCCCCGAAGATTTCGTACAGTTCTTGCACAACTTTCGCTTGGATATCTTGGTGAATACCCATGAGAGACAAGAAGAAACTGCTACCGGCAGCCGTTGTATCGTGACCTTCAAACATAATAGTATCGACCTGTTCTTTGATTTCTTCATCGTTGATAACGACTCCATTCTGGGACGCTTCAATCATCAAATCTAAGAATGCCATTCTCTTCTTTTCGCCGATATCGTTGTCGTCAACATCTAAATCGTCTTTAAGACCAGCGCTTTGGCCGTATGATAATCCCTCGACTACGGTTTTCGATTCTGTTTTGTCGTAGTTCTTAGTTTGGAGCTCTGGAGGGACTTCAGCGGTGGATCCTCTAATTCCTTGCGCGAAATCTGCGCGCTTCTTCTTGATGACTTTACGAGTCAAGCTGTGGATTGTGTGGATCAGTTTTTCTTGGTATTTGGCGTAGTTTGTTCTGTTGAAGATGATGTCGGGTCTTAACCAAAATTTTCTGTGGCGGACATGCAGAATGTCGCACATTTTCATGACAGCCAAGGCGTAGTCGTAGCCACTTTGGTCTTGAGTTTTCTTGCTGACACCCATTGCGGTTTCTGTAATAGCAATAATAACTTAGAGGAGAAGAAAAATTGCGAAAGTGGTTTACCTAAGAGCATCTCCACGGTGGCTTCGGACATGTAGTCATGACAATCAAATTCCTTTCCTATTTCTTTCTCTAGTTTGTTAATAGTGTCGCGGCTGTTGGCGTTGAAGAGGTCGATGAAGGACTTGAGCACATTAAGATGGAAAGTTGGGGCAATGAGTTTACGGTGGGCTCTCCATTTCTTTCCGGTGGAGATCAAAAGACCATCACCCAACCATGGTTTGAAGAAGCGGTATTCCGGAGACTTATCAATGTGGACGTAGCTGCTCAAGATCAATTCAACATCGCGAGGGTCCGTTAAGAACACCATGAGTTTTGAACCAGCCCATAGTTTGACTACTTTCTGGTACTCGAAGGACTTCTGGTAGACATTATTGAAGACCTCTATAATTCAAACAGGTTGTAATAAAACAATTGCGCGATGTCTGACCTCTTGGTCATCGTAAAATTGTGTAAGAAAATGTTACACTTTTACTTACGATGAGAGCTTCCGATAAGATCCAAAGCGTTGCCGAGGAGTGGTAGTCCGGGAGGTCCAGGTAACTTGGCGGCCAACTCCAGCATGTGCCTCTTGGAGATCCTCCAGTAAGCGTACCATAATAAAAGCGTTGGAATCAGAAGAAAGTAGAAGATGTTGGACGCCGACACAATCCCAGTTGGGACGTTAACATCAGGAGTTGTCACTGTCGCGGTCATTTTAACACTACTAAACTATAAACTATAGTGAAGGTGGCACAGAAGTGTGCTGGAAAAATTCCCTCGTTCCTTTTATACCGCCACTGATTGACGTAGGAATTTTTTTGACGACTTGTGGAGTTTTACTCATAAATACAAGACAATGGGCGGACATGTACTTCGCACAATTATTGTTGATTCTTATAAAGGGGAGGGAAAAAGACTTCTGTGCAATGGAAATGATTGTCTCGGGAAATTTTAACAAATGTGGCGTCTATCAAAAACGAAACATTTTAAATTACCGTAAATCCCCTTCAACACTAATTTAAAACCGATTTTTAATCGCTCTCGCCCTAATGCACTTTTAATGAACAGAATTGCAAAGATTTTAGCGAAATGAGCCGGAAATGAACGTGATTAGACAGAAAGTCAAAATTTGAAAATCAACAAATTTAAATCTACGTCGGAAAGTTTGCAAATTTTCATTGTTTGCTAATTCAAATTATCATGAGAAAATTTTTGTCACTCAAATCAGGGTGACTTTGCGTCTTCATTGCCGATCAAAGAACGCGTTAAATAAACCTGTTTTAAAGCAATAATGTTGAAATTTTCCAAAGTTTTTAATCGCAACTGTTCATGTTCGTTTTTTGGACTAATTGGGATTTTCACGTGATAGTGTCACCAGTTGGTTATTTCCCGTCTTACAAGCGATTGTTAGATGGAAATTTTTGTTACAATTTTGACTGTAAGATAAAAAAAAAATAATTCTGAGAATTTTGCATGCACCACTTGCCTGAAGTGAGTTAATTGACCGACGTGTCTGTGGGTTTTTATTTCAATTTAAAGAAACTTTTTATCACAATATTAATTTTTGTATTGCAGCAGTTTCACGTGTTTTGTAGATGATATTGTTTTTCCGCATGAGGAAACTTAAGTGTTCTCACACACATAAACTTGGTGCGTCAAAGGAATTTTAATTTAGTGCAATAAGAAGTGAAATAAAAACAAACATTCTACTATTGTTGGGTTAAAGGTGATGACAATCAACTCAATTTAATATATTGCAATATTTTGAGAAAACATGTTTATGTGCTTGGTCTAGAAAGATCTCATCAATACGGGTTTAGCATTTATGTACAAACAGGTGCGTATTGACTAAAAAACATTGTAACTTTTAACGTATTTATTAAGCTCAAGATTACATGGCGACGTTTCAACTAAACTGTAAAGACAGGTTACAAAAATGTTTTATATTTTATAGATATGTACTTAAATTAGATCTCTTTTAAATATATTTACATTTATCTACGTAAAGTAACAATATAAAAATAATATCACATTTAGAGAATTCAACCAACGCCAACGGAGGTAAAATAAGTAGACAGACGAGCCACATTTTGTTCGTCTTTTTAACAATAATTGCATAATTTCATGTACAATAAATCCAATATTTGAGATATGCTTTGCTACCCCTACAAATGGCCCCGTAATATCATAAAAGTAAGCACATCTTATTGCATCAGACACTTTCTTAAGTTGAGTTTTCTACACCTCGGCTTTAGGCAAGACCATTTTTACTCATCAAATATCTTTTTAGCGCTCTAGGTATAGAAAACCTTTAAAATTTAAAGAGCCGGACTATTCCGTCCTTGAAAACTAGTTCACTCGCAGGTTTCTCTAGTTGGTTTGTCACCCTGCTGGTTATAGATTCCTGTCTTTGAAAAGTCTGACTCTTTTAAATGCAGCCCGATCCAGGCAACACTTCTTATAAGTGAGCTTGTAAACTACTCTACACCATCAAAACGTTGTCATAAATTGGAAAAAAAGGAACACAAATGGTTACCATCGAAGAACCTAATTCCCAGTTCTACTGCTAAGCACAGGACTTTGCGTTAAGACATTGCGTGTTGTTGGGGAGTTATTGGTATTGTTGCATTCAAGGGAAGACTCTTTGGGAGACTTTGGGGAATTGTTGGCGTGTTCGTTCAACACGACATGTTTCTGGCTAACTGGACTTCCAAGAGGCGAGCCTTGAGCGTTAATTTGCACGTCAGTAGTTTTAGTTGGTGTGGTCGTGGGAGAATCCTCTTTGGTCATTTGGCGGCTTTCTGGATCCACCAATCTAAATGTTTCCAGGAACTCGTTTAAATCAACTAAACCGTCTTTGTTTATATCCATCAACCTGCAGATTTCCACTAGTTGTTCTTGCGTGATTGGGTTAGGCATGTGCTCTTTGATTAAATTGCATGCCTCGGAAAATTCATCCAATGTTATAAAGCCTGTACGAAACAGTTTAGTTTTAGAAATGGCGTTTTGTGGTTTTACCTGAATTATCTTTGTCGATTATCCGGAAAATCGCTTCCAAATTACCTTTGTTACGGTAAAGTGTTTCCACAACGGTGGACGCTCCTTGGACGGACTGAAAAAGAACACTCAACAAAACTTTACGCAGAGAAAAGTAGTTACATTGATTTTGCTGCTGCTGATATTTTCGAAAGTTGAACTATAATTAACTTGCTGAGTTTCTGGGTCCACTGTTACTAATTTTTCTTTGAGCATTCGCCAAGGAAGGCCGAGACTTGTGGCTTTCTCCATGGCAGTGCACCACTCACACACAGTCATGTACCCTGAGAAAAAACAAAATTTTAATCAACCTCGTCTTGTATTAGTTCCGTTTATTAAATTAATTATCCAATTTGCTGCTGAGCTCTAACAATATGAATTACATCAACTCCCAATTACACCAAACCCATTAACTTACACGATTACAAATTACGCGAAACTGCCAAGAATCGATATGTGGTTGATGATGACAATTTCGAAATGACGCGGATTACGTATTTAGACGTGGTTTTTGAATGTGACACTCAAAGTCTCCAGTGAATGCTTTATTTGTTCCAGTGGCGTAGATTCTGGGTCATAGTCTCAGGTGTATTATAATTAGCAAAATGTATTTGCAAAAGTGTGTTGACGCTTTTTACCTTTCTTAATATCGAACGAAAGCTTTTAGAAAAATTAGAAAATTTAATTGGAGTGGCGCATCCACCATTTTGCATTGAAAATTTATGATTTGCTAAACTCGACGGCGCTTAAATTTTCAACTAAACTCATTTTGTAAAGTTTCACTTTTCGAAATGACCACTCTGAATCTGTGTCTACGTCACTGGGATTTCCACGTTCACCCTAATTATCCTCGGCAACCACACTAACCTGTCAGTTCGGGATCGACTTTGACGAACTCCTTCTCCAATTTGGTCCTATTCGCCATTATTTGTCCGTGAAGTTCCCGAATAGCGGAAGCTTCAACCAAACCAATCCTTTGATGAAAGGTTAACCTCTTCGCCCGTCCTGCCGCCGCCATGTATTGGACAAAATGGGTGTCTAACTGAGGCCCCACTAATTTCAAATAGGCCCCTTTATTCGAGCCCAGTTCGTAGTAATTCGATGCTGAGAATATCGTAATCACCTGAATAAAAGAATTGGAGAATTAGTTTCAAACATTTTTCCCTCACCGAGTTATCGTGTATAACTTCGTATCCTTCGGATTTACATTCGTGTGATCTGATGATGTACAACATTCGGTTTTTCTCAAGGAAATTTTTCGTCACGTCTGGTCCGAAATACGTGCCGGCACCCCTCAGAGCGTTCGGAATACACCCATTTCCCACTTGTGGGTCCGACCATAATATATCAAAAACCTGAAATGAAATTGTAAACTGTCGCTATTTCCGAACGTTTGTCGTTGTTGTACCTGTTTCCATTCTACTTTATCGATGAGTTCGGCTCCAGGGGCTGAGCTGTCGTTGATGGGAGGTCGTAACAAAGAAGAATACTGAAAAAGAAACGAGATAAATAACAGCCACTTTTAAGAAAAATGTCGAAATTTGCGAACATGTCACCGACAGCTTCAGTAGCGACGCGCTCGTTCAAGTCATTAGCAACAATTATTTACAATTACATTGCAAATTAAGGTACAAATTATTAAAGCGATCTTGAGATGGAACAAGTTTCAGGTGGTAAAGTAATGGAAATTTATGCATTATTCGCAAAGTCGGATTAAAGCTGCAAATTCCCGTATGAATTTTTCGCAATTAAAACTAGCTCAGTCGGTTCGATAAACATTAGGATTACGTAGATGAAGTTGGATGTGGCGATGGGACCATAATCCTTATAAATCATCGTGGATTGAAGTTTTTAGAGAAAATTTGGAATGTTACATCCACTGTTTTTCCCTCATTGCAAATTTTATTTACGACTTGTTTTTGCGAAGCCTTTCAACGTAATGTAAGATGCGCCTTAAACTCCGTCGAGTGCGTAGATCTTACGCTTTTAAAATTCTGCTTATCGTCATGAAAAATCCTCCAAGTGGCACTCACCTTTCCCCTATCCAAACTTCTTATGAGATCAAGGTCGGTAGTATCAGAGATTCCCCCATGTACAATCAAAACCTTGTTGTTAACGATAGTGCCTAAAGGTAGCCATCTGTACACTCCTTCTATCAACTTGAGTAACTTCTCGGAGTTCCTCTGAAATCAAATTAATGGTGACACTCACTTTGCGCACTTGAAGCGGTTTTCTTTAATTTCCTCAACGGAATTAATTAGATTACTCAATCAAAATCAACGAAAGTTGGGTGAAAAGTAAGTTTCTGTAATTGTAGGCTGTTTACTTTGCGAGAAAAAAGACGAGTTAAGAAAATTTAATCTAATATGGGCGAGAAAATCGATTTTTGTAGGCGGGGTTGGAGGAAGTGTGATGTAGAGAGTAGGTGCGACAGTTTATTCTTCGTTATTTCCGGACGTGTTGCATATATCTTAATTTTTAGGCGAGAACAACATAAACCGGAATCGATTTGTGCCAGTGTTTACAGTGTATACAAGAACATGCTGGGGAAATATTATTTTTACGGAAGGGACGCCGCAAATGCTACAGTTTTCAAAAAGGAAACGTGTTTCCCCTAAATTTCTTTTAATTGCAAACTTTTATTTGATTCGAAAGCCGGATTTTAAGCCCGGAAAGAAGAGCAAACAATGTAAATTTGATAAACCAAAGCAGAAAATCCAAACATTTTATTAATAGTAACAAATTCAAATTTAATTCAAATGACATGCAGTTTCCAACAACCTATAAAAAAGAAAATGAAGAAAACAAAATAAATATAGTTTGAATCACTCAGCGTTATCGAAAAAAAATTCAAATATTTGCTGAAGAATTCTATACTTAATAAATTAAAAGCCGAAAAAAAAACACCTGTAAATAATTCCGTATAGATCAATGCTTGTTGCGCCCGTTCTCAATTGATTTTCCATCCGTAATGACGAATTTTTTCTTCAACTCGCTAACTAATTATCATAATTAGTTCAATTGTAGCTGAATACAGTTACGATAATATCTTTATTTCCATAAAACGAGTTATTTTGGGCATTATTAATGGCACTGTTGCTGGATTATCTGCAATCGGTACTTTGATAAATGCACAAAAAATGGGAGAAACAAGCCATTAGCTTGACATCTTCCAACTCGGATTTGCGTCTTTGGTGATTTTGTGGCAACTCGAAACCGTCATTTCTGACAGTTTTTTCAACGTAAAATGATGGAGAAGCTAGTGACATGGAACGATTCATCATTACGAAATAATATGACACTTCCTAAATTAAAAAGTTCATTGAGGGTTTTATCATGACACGAAAATCAATGTGAGTTTTATGACATAATCGAGGGCGTAAAAATCGTACTTACCCTATATTTGGACTGCATCTCTCTAATAAAGCCATACCTGAAACGTCAATGAAAATCAATCAGCTTACTAAAATACAAATTTAATTAATTTATTGTCATTTCCATATTCTCTGTAGTGTGTTTACCTCGAGTTCATGATATTGTCCTCGTGGTTGCCTCTATTCAGGAAAACACCTCCTGGATATACAAGCATGCAGCATAACAGGACTAGAAGCACTTCTATGCCTCGCTTGCCTCTGTCGACGAAATCTCCATTAAACACGTATGGATTTTCGGGAGATGGGAGCCCGTTCTAAAAACAAGATTATGTGGAAGTAAGCCTATTATCAATTATCATCATTCATTGATTTATCACGTTCCGAACAATGTGATTATAATGGAAACTCGCTGACATTCTCACTGTTTTTCTAAGACTTGTCGACTTCAGGTAGCTCGAGGGATTTTATTAAAGTGAGCGCACGAGCTATGTTGACCTAGTTGTTAACTCTAAGGATTAGACTTTAACGGTTCTGTCATATTTAATTTATGCCGCCGGAGGAAGGCGAAGGAAACGGGGGAAAACAACATGATCGAGGGCGGGAATGCACGGACCACTAGGCAACACGACGGCAAAAAAACGGGAAAAAGTTTTAGCTGCAATGTTTACTTTCTTTATTGTTACTGCGATATTTGACATTTCCATTTGTCTTTATAACTTCAATTGAATCCGAAGTTAAACAAGCTGAAGTCAATTTTTTTCGTGTTTTGCGTCAAAGAAGGAATACGTGATTCCAGTGTCTATCCGGGTTACGCGTCCTGGTTATAAATTTACTTCTTGTCGCCTTTATGTAACTACTTTGTCTGTAACAAAATTATTCCACGTCGCATTCCGCGCACTCCACTTAAAATAGTTAAAGAACTTTGAGAAATTAGAGTAGTTTGAGATAAGGATCGATACTTCATTAACCGCGAATCAAAGCCAGTGCAATTACCTTGTGGAAGATAACTAGAAGGTCATCGAGTTTCCCGTGAAGATCGCCGCACACTGTTATCTGCTTAGATATCGCGGTGGAGGCGAGATTCAAGTTTGGTAATCTCTTCAGCTTAATAATGGATTCTTTCAGAATCTCAGCGACGTAACGGGGATGAAGTCGGTAGTGCTGTGAAAGTAATAATAAAGACGCACTCTTATTAACGCTGAAAGAGTGGTTAAGTCTCACCCTCCTTCGCCTATAAAGTTCTATCAGCTTCTTCAGTTGCTCTTCATCCATTGGAAATTCTAATTTAAATTTGTGGTCCCTTTCGCTGCTATCAACGAGTTCATCCTCACAATCGTCCGACTCGTCCTCGAATTTCATATTATCAAGGTCCTCTTCAAAGAAACATTTATTTTTGTTTAATTACTTTACCTAACTCACCTATCGAAGAATTCCTAGATGTCGTGGAAGACTCAGACGTTCGATTTGTCGTGTTTGGAATGTGCGTAAGCAAAGCGTTGAAGAAGTTGTAAAGCTAGAACGAAACAGTTTTTTACCCCACCTTGTGCTAACGAGCAAATTATGCTGTGTTTTCTTTGTGAATGCTGTTCTTGAGACATTAAAGGTGACAAGATACGGGCCTGCTTACGGTAAATACTGGCGCATTCGCCTTTATAATTAACATCGATCGTTATGCAGTGAATACAATAACTACAAGCATTGCACAATGTTGAACCGAGCAATTTAAAATCACTTCAAAATTGCGCTAGTTTTAAAGCAAAGAGCTAGGAAACTAATAAAGCTTTGTTTTTGTCATGAAAAAAATGGTGGATGCGCCGGGAATTATTGATATTGCTCTGACATTTCGAAAACGCTTAATTATATCACAACTCTAATGGCTTTTGTGTGTAAATGTTATCGTTCAAAACTAAATAGGTGTACGTATTTATTCAGTAAATTGCGGCACCGATTTTGAAGTCTGATTTAATGAGGATTGTTCTTCGTTTTTGTAACTACATTTTTGTATTTTTAGTTGAAGGTTTCTCTCTTTCATAACAATAAACGTAACACAGTGAAATGCACACTCCAATTAAGTGATCTATTTTTGAACATGTGGGTGTACGACATCCACCTAAACCGATGTTTTCGCTCGAATCCTTTAAAATCTTTGAAATCGCGCCTACATGAAAGCACTACATAAAGCGGAATTTTATTCGAACATAAAGCTCGTCTATAACAATGAGTTCTTTGATAATAACGCTGAAAATTACATCGACCTATAAAAACTCACACCATCACACTTTCAAGTTTTACATTATGGCAGAACTTTTCTTCAACATCATTGTAATTTCATGCAACAAAAGTGAAACATGCTTTATCAACGTCATTCTAATCTGATTCTCACCGGTTTCGTCCCGTTTACACGACACTGAACATCGTTGAAAACAACAATAAAGTGATTAACTATTGCGAGAAAAATTTCAGTCCGGCCCTGTTTGGTCGATACAAAGCGGGTTATTGGAAATGATGCATCTTAAGTTGTCTCGAGACAATTAGGGTTTTGTAATCTAAGCCATTTCACCCAAATCCTCTGTTTTTGTGTACGAGAGCTTATTTTAATAAATGTCGTTCTTGGAAGTGCATCTGCTATTTTCGCTGGAGTTATTATAGCAGTTATTTAGTCTTAATGAAAATTCATGTAAAATTATTCCGGGAGTTAATTAAGTTTCGACTGGACTTTGATTCGAAAATCTATTGAGGGAGTTCTGGAGATAGTTGACATGTTAGTGCCAAAATGTGGATTATTCAGCTGACAATCTCTATTCGTGCTCAATAGCTTTAGATTTCCAGGTACACAAATACAAAGCTTCATAAAGCAGAGCCCACGAAACACAATGTCAGCTCACATCTACTTAATTACACAAAGGCTCTAATTATCATTTTTAAAACAAACTCGAACTATCGCGTTACTCTTAATGCTTTCACTTTTTATTATTTTTATTCCAGTCCTTTGTAAACTTTCAGAGAGGCTACATATTAAAGGGAAAACTTGCTATGAATTATGTAATGTAATCAGACTTGTGTCTGCGGACGGACAAAAGACATTACACTGACAAAATGAAGCAAATATTAAATTTGTTCCTTGGCTTTGCGAAAAAAAGGTCGACCTCCATGGAATTCTTACAACGAGAAATACAAGAATTCCTTTGGGCAAAAAGTTTAATAATTTTGGTTAGACGTTTGCTCTGATGCATCAACGAATATAAAATGAAATGCTTGTTGATGCAAAAATGGTGGATACGCCGGGGCATTAAGCCCTTCAAACTTGCACTATTTTATTATTTTTATTTAGTTAAGTACAAATACATAATTTTTTTCATCGCGCATTTTTATCTCCAACATCAAAGAGCACTAATCTGAAAACCCGTCGAAAATCTATCGCTGAAAAGCGACGCCCTAATACGTTTAGAGTCCATTGAACGTAATTGGAGACTCGACTTAAACCCGAATTGGTTTTGCTGCTATCCCATTCCATAATTTTTCTTCGGATAAAAATCCCCAATTGTGTCTTATATTTTTTATTTTCTCCAGAGACAATACAATTTCGTTCGTACTTACTTTGACTTGATCCTGCTCCCCTGCATATTCTATACTCTGAAATATCGTCCAAGTATATCGCCTTCGAACTTCTAGTCGTGCCATGTACCGCCTGTACCATTTTTGTATTAAAAGTGTCGCTTTTATGGCTGAAATAAAAAGTACAATTACAACAAAAAAATAATAAAATTGGACAGACGGAAAATAGTCACGATTTATCATTTTTGGGGCAAAACAACGTCAACCGCAACAAATTTGATGGCGGTATAATCCCCGATTTTACACAATAAAACAATGGATTTTATCAGAGGCGTAATCTCACTCCGGAATTCTCTTCCAGCGAATATTGCAATTGCTGATGTGAGCGTTTTTATTTTATTTAGGCCCCAGTGAGGCTTTAAATTTGATGGAAATGTAAATTTCGCAATTATGTCTACTTTAATTTCATTAAAAATAATGGCTTGCGTGATCTTTCTGAAATAAATTGGACGGTGTTGCAGTTCGTTCTAATTTTGATCCTAATATTGTTACGATGAATTTTTATCTTAGTTTGATTATTATATATTGATTTTTCTTCACGCATTGTACCCGAATTGTAATTTACGATATGTGACATGGGCTTAATTAAATTTAGCTAGTCTGCGACCTCTGCCCTTTCGCTTTGGTTCAAGGCTTTTTTAGTTACCGCCACTATGTAAAAATTGCGTGCACTCAATGAAAATCTTAGATGTTTATCGTGGTCAAACTTGCGTTGTTTCTCTTAATTTATATAAATGGCGTGTCTGCGGAAGCAAAACTTCGTTTCTTTACAGAGCTCTTCATTTTTATTTTACGTCTTCGTTCGTCTTGATTGCTGTAGCGCTCGCTTGGGAGAATTTTATAGGAAATTATACAAAGAAATAAAATTACGAATGTTTGTCAGAGACTTGCAGAAAAATGTCAAATCGGGAAATGTTATGTTAGTTAGATGTAAAATTACCAGCATTGTGCTTTTCTTGTGGTTCGAGGGATTGGGAGGGTGTTCAAAGACATTGCCGACATGGGAATTTACAAGAGGACGAGATAAATAGAAAGGAAAAATGATAAGAAACGGATTGGGTGCAGGGATTCGAGGACATGATGTGGAATAAGATGAAACAATAACAGTTCTGGGGGGTTTCAAGGATAATCGGGTCACTGATCTTTTTTGCGGCATTTGCCGGGAGTCCCACAGTTGAAATTGAAACGAAAATGAGACGATTTTTCGTAACAATTTCGACACCACATGTTAGCTCCATTTTTTTACATTTTCAAGTTTTAAACTTTTAAAGCAGCGGGAATTTTAGAGTGGTGCTTTTCTCGCTGAGCACATAAAGCCAAGAACACAAAATGTTTGTTGTTTCCAGACGCTCCCGAAGAAAAGTAAACGAAGCTTCATCTCAGTAGTGATTGTCGATTCTGTCTCCTTCATTTTGTTTAATCTAATTGTAGTTTTGGAAGGAACGTTCCAAATTTCAATTTGGCTTCAATTTCAACGCAATAAAATGTAGACAAAGAGACGCCCAAAGTGGGCACTTGGAATCGCAATTTGACCCGGTGAAACGCAATTTTTGTGCTTGTAAAAATTATGGTTCCACTTAAATTACTTTTTCATTCTCATAAATGATGATGGCGCAGTTGTGGTTTGGGGAATAGTAGGAAACAATTTCTTAATGGGAAAGCTCACTTAGAGTGGAAACGTTTCTTGGACCAAACATAAACACATTCTCCCTTCGTACATTTTCATAATTTTATCGACGTCAAAGAAATGACATTTTAGCCCCGATTAAAATTGGATGAGACCCAGAATTCGATCAACTCGTACTTTGAATGTTTGGAGCAGAAAAATCGAGCTGTGAAATATTGCATTTCAACTCGGTAATCGGATTTAGTATCGAATTGCAAGAAGTTATATTTGAGAGATTAAAAATTCAGCTCCGGTTTTCAATTTTTGAATGAAAATGGAACGTTTTAGAAACTCGAAATGACAAAACAGATTTAATTAAAAAACTTTTGATTGTAATTCCTAGAGTTAAATTGATATGGAAATAAGCCCGGTCAAAATATTTACAAGTCAATTTTACTCAAATAATTATTACGAAAAGTTCGCGTTATGTAGATTGAAAAGATTACGTTTTATCTGATTTGCGTCGTCAAACTCGTCGAGGATTTTTAAAGTGTAACGAGTTTCAACAGTTTTTTCCTAACTAAACGAGGCGACTTTTTCATTTAATTGGACTTTGCGTCTTCAAGTCACGCGTTCTGATTACGGATAACTCCATAATTCACTTTTCTAGACTAATTTGAGCGATTTTCCGCTTCCGTTTACGGTTTACTTGAATTTCAGGGATGAATGAACACGCTCTTTTAGGCACCTTTTCTCAGTCATGTTATTTATAATCATATTTTGTTATTCCAAAGCAGAAAAAATATTATCACCAGCTACGATTAGTCACAAAACCAAACAAGTACGGCACTGATTTTGGTATGATAAGTTGGCGCTGCGGGACATTTACTCGTCCACTTTTTCCAGGGTTGGCTTCACTGAACTCATAAAAATGATTAATAGTAACGGGAGGAGACTAGTCATTAGTTGTTGGGGCTCCAAACATTAAGAAGTTTGATATATCGTCTGAAAGTTACATCTCCATTAAGGAAATTCTGTTCAAAAGATGACGCTAAAATCGAAAACATTACAAATTATTTTGGTATACCATAATTGAATAATGTTATGCAAGAGAGATCCAATTCACAAAAAAATTTAATGGACTGCTAAGCCTCATATGAACCTAAAATTCTTAAAGCTATAATAGTCTAACTGAGTGGATTCTTAGCAACAAAAAAACGGAAATGGCGTAAACCGCATCTTTTTATCTTCAGCTTCAAATTTTCCTTCTGACGACAACTCAAAACTTCAGGCGTTTCTAATTCGGTTATTTGTAGGCGTAAGTTAAAAATTCGCACACTTTTGGATCTTGGGTAAAATTCTGCGTTAAATGAGCTCATAACTTTAGTTTGCTTTACAAATAAACGAGATAAGTTTTTATGGGTGTTTTTGAGGTAATTTTTAGGAATCTTTTTTGGAGCAAAAAACAACTTTTAAAACTTTTAAAATTAGAGCAACTTTGATCTATCAACATGCCAAATTTCAAATCGGTAAGTCAAATACTTTACAAGTAGCGGTCAAACAATCAAAAATTCAAAATTTTTATTGTATGAATCGAATTTTGTCTTTCCGAAAAAATGGACCATCGAATTTTGAATATCTGTAAAGAAATTCTAATTAACAAAAGTGTGAGAAAAACGATGCCGAAGATCGCATCTTTTTATCTGTCGTAGTTCAGGAGATATAGAACACTAAATATTCCGGAGCTTCAAAATGTTTGCTCTCCGAGAACAACCCTAAACTTCAAACGGTTCTAATTCGGTTATTTGTAACGTACGTTTAAAATTCGCACAGTTTTGATTTTTGCGAGAAATCTTGCGTTAAATAAGTAAATGCCAATAACTTGAGTTTGCTTCATAAATAAACGAGATATTGACCGAATTAAGTTTTCAAAGCGTCTTTTTAGGATTATTTTTAACGAGCGTTTTCGGAGCGAAAACGACGTTAAATTCCATTTCCATCGAAAGAGCAGCTAGACATTTATCAACTCGTCAAATCTCAGCTCGGTAGGTTCAATAGTTTATAAGTGGCAGTCAAGTAACCAAAAGTTATTATTATTAATATTTTAGAATGGATTCCAGATAAGAAAACGCTAGAAAAACGATGTCGAAGACCGAATCTTTCTACGTACCTTAGTTTCGAAAATATGGAGCATTAAAAATTTCGAATCTAAAAATTTACTATAAGTAATGAAACTTTTATTGTTTCTAATTTAGTTATTTGTTGCGTCCGTAAAAAATTAGCAAAATTTTAAATTGTGTGTAAAATTGTGCGTAAAATGAGTACCATTTATTATTTAAATAATTGAGATATCGATCGCAATAGATTTCCATGCAAATTTTTTCGAAAAAATAAAATTTTTTGGATTCAGGATAAAATTTCCCTTAAATTTGGCTCGAATCTGTCTATTATATTGATATCTGCACTTACTGCGCTCTATTTTTGTCATGCTCATATCGTCCTTCTTGAGACAGCACAAAATCTTCTTCGGAATCATGTGACTGAAGCATTTCGACTTGGTCTTCTTCGCACTGGTCCTTAATGGGCGCTCGCTTTTTTGTATCTCAATTTCTATAGATCTTGAGCTGGACGTTTCTTCTTCATAGGCCGTGCTCCTTCGGCGGTGTCGGATACAGCTGCATTGCTTCGAAATGGAGGCACCCATATCACAAGTATTTTAGGTCCTGAAACCACAATTTACTAATTTTATTGGTTTTTGTGCTTTACCAATTACAATGGTAATTTTCAAATTACATACACGCCAACGCGAGGTTTAATTTGAATTTTAATTAAAAATTGTTAGCAACAATCCCAAGATAGCGTTCGTAAAGAACAATTAAGCTGGAAAATCAATCCAACAATGTTGAAGCCGGCGAAGGATAATAAAACCTAACAAAATTTATACATTTTGTTGCCGTAATATATTTTATATTCTCTTGAGGGAAGCGGTCGCTTTGCCCTTTTAACAACGTCGCTTCTATTGTAGTGAAATATTTTGTTAATCTTTTCCACATATTTTCCTTTGAAGGGTTTATTTGCCGAAAACGCGGTAATTTATGCATTTTTTCTATGGCTATTAAGACAAGATTAATTGCAGTGGGGTTAACACTTTACCCTTGATTGTATCCGTTTGGAGGGCATTAAACAATCGCTTTTTCAACAATAAAAAATTATTGCAGGCGGATGAAACCGAGAGGGATTTTAGGGAATTAGCGCAGCGATAAAATGTTATGTTTCAATTAACGATGCCGAAGTGACAGTTTATGTAATTTTGGAATGGAGTTTCCAGATTTCAGGTTTAATTCATTGTCAGCTCGATGATATAAACTGAAAGAAAGTGGCGGTGTTGGTTTCAAATGCGACGGAATTACAAAATCAATTTTTTACCGTAATTACACTTGAATAGAAGAAAATACAAAAATCAATGATGAAGTTCAAGTTTTATGAGAGCTTCGATAAAATCAATTATTACAAACTAACTTATCATGTAGTGCAAGCAGCAACAAATTTCTCATAGTCCTGAATTTTGCAGTTTCAGCATTATTATTTTTCATAGCAGACAATAAAACCTGCAATATTAAGATAACTGCTTTTCCATAAAGTTAAAAATCCATTCCGGACTGTAAAATGAATCTCATTTAACAGTAAGAAGTCCGGTTTTATGAGAGCGACTAAAATCAATCCAATTCCGAGTCGGAAACATCTGGATTATTATTTATCAATCATCTCATTTCGCCACATAAAATTTTAATGTTTTAATACCGCAATAAACGTTGTATTACGATACTCCGAGTTTTCGATGTATGTAAATTTGCTCATAACCCAGCCCTTCGATCTATTTTTAATCCCGAATCGGGGAAAGGGCTATAATCCGCTGACCCTTTGGTCATAAATCTAATAAAAAATGTTTACTGAGTTCAACATAAAACTACTCTCATTAGGCGAATTTACACAAAATCTTGATTTGATCCGGAATTGCAATAGCTTGAAAGTAATTTCACAAGTTTGTAAACCGCGGTTCCGCCCAAATCTCTCTATGATCCTCTTCAACTTACATCGAAATTAATTCGCCAGTCTTAATGAAGCTTCGTTCTACATTTAGTGGCGAAAGCCCTTTGGTATTCCACTTCATTCTTAGTCCTCGTTGGATTTATCGCCCAGTTATGTGCTTCAAATTTCAATTCTTTCAAGATTATACCATCAATGATTGATTGATCTTTGTTAAAGACATAATTTGCAAATGTTCGTTTAACACATTCATCACTCATCGAGCTCTAATTTCATTACAAACTTGTGATGCCGCAGTCAAATTTTCGAATTTACCATCTCATATCAATCAATTTTCTCGTGTACAGAGGCGGGGCAAAGTTTACGACTTATGTAAATATGCAAACATTGCGAGAATACGCTTGGAAATTTTAAGCTATGCGTTTAGCTTAATGAATTAATGTAGCGTGTGCTTTAAAAATTCGCATAATTAAAATTAGAAACACGTTTATGGATGGTTGTGTTTCTAATTAATTATTTCAGGAAAAATACTCGAATTAAGAGCGACAGTTAATTCGATAGGCGTACCAAGTAAATTGTAAATTCTTGTGGGATTAAAGAAGCTTCTTGAGAGAGGAGTTTATTTTGAGTGTCGGAGTGTTTTTGCAAAACGGTGAATATCGATCTGATTCATTGAAAATGCCAGATGGAAGCTGTGGGATAATTTTCATTCATGGGAGAAGGACAAAAATAGAATAAAAAAGCTGCAGCTTTCTAGTTATTTTACGATACGAAAATAAGATCGTATTTTAAAGATTTTTCTACATTGGGAAAATCAGTTCTTAGGACTCTTTTATACGGAAGAGTTCATTCACGGAAATGGATCTCCTGTCGCAAGTTTTTTTGCTCCAAAATATGCAACAGTTCTATTTATGTTGCTTCCTTTCGATACTCTGCATTGCTGAGATTTTTGCTTTCAAAATCCATAATATTCGCTCAAGCTCAAAATCAAAATTACCACACATTTCCTCTAGCATTCCTTGCCAGATGGTCGCAATCCTCCCGAGTATCCACAAAATATCTTGAGCAAACATCCTGTTAACCATCCCGATGTATCCAATGGGATATTCAAATGAGTCCATTACAAGGAAGAACACTCAAGCATCTTCATTGAATCGCACCGTCTTTAAAGAACTTGACATTAATGCCAACTTTAAAAATAAAAAACTTGCATTTTTGATGGAAGTATTATCGATTACTTTCGTAAAGGCAGAATACATAAATTTTGCGACGATTTCGCTATTCTCGTCACGTCCATAACTCTGTTACATATACAGGGTGTCATTGTGAAACGAATAAACCTATTAAAGAAGCGACATTCATTTCTGTTCAAACTAAAATAACTGCGTCAAACTCGAGTTTAGTTTTAACATAAACAGTGCTGACAACTTGACGGCGTACGTACCAATGAGTTTGTACACAAATAATTCGGTTTTGTATCTTCGTTTCCGGTGCATCTCCGGATTTACATGTTCAGAACAAATTGTTTTTATCATGAAAACATTTTTCGTGAAACTTTAAACGTTTAGTAGATTAATTAACTCTCTTTTTAAACAGGCAATCAAACGTTTTTAGACGGGACGAAAATCGCATTTTCGTTATCAAAGAGTTTTTTCGCTACACAAACTGCACAATTAAGCTGAATTTGTAAAGCTCACGTTGCGTTCGCTTTATTGAAATTAAATATAAATTCACCTGCTGCTGGCTGATCCCAACACTATAGATTAATATCATTTATGGGTTCATAAATAACGGTTTTTATTAATGGCACAGAAAAATGAGCGCGTGCCGTAAAATTATTATAATCCCGGAATTGAATTTTGCTCTAAACTCCTGCTCTTTCGGAAACAGTTCTAAATTACCATCACGACATCAAATGGTAGGTTCATTTTATTAGGGTCGTGGACGTTTTACTAAAGAATCCTCCTCATTTCAATTCGAAATTACCACTGTTATTATCCCAAACGTGCCACAAAGAAAATGCCAAGAAGGACTCTTTGTAATTAATCACTAATATTAAAGCAAAAATCATTCAAAGCACGTTGTCTTGTTTGCGATCGATAGTTTCTGCAGCGATATTGTTTAAGGATCACCGAATTTGATTAATTCTACTGCCATTGAAAGAGGAAGGAAGTTCTTTGGTATGGAAAAA
Organism: Gnatocerus cornutus; assembly: GCA_029298725.1. Classification (NCBI taxonomy): domain Eukaryota; kingdom Metazoa; phylum Arthropoda; class Insecta; order Coleoptera; family Tenebrionidae; genus Gnatocerus; species Gnatocerus cornutus. The sequence continues at coordinate 9,877,939 of CM055516.1, forward strand.
AGCAGCGATCCGCGTCGGATTCTTAAAACCACTTTAGGAGAAAATTCTGATTTGAGCCAAAATAGCATTTCACCTGTTAATTGATTCGTCGACAGTGAACTGCAATAAGTAAATTAACATGACTTGCGATTATTTCTAATTGAATTTCGCGATTAATTGCACAGACGTATCGGGACATGTTTTAAAGCTTTCACAAGAAAATGGTTTGTGTTCAGGCACTACGTACACAAGTTCGCGGTTTGAGTGAAAAATTGGTGACAGTTCTTCGAGCCGTTTTTATTAGTCTTCAGGTTACATTATACTTATTAAATTAAAATAGAGTAAGATAAATGAAAGCGACTTCAACAAGAGATAAACATTGAAAATTTACATTTTGAGCCCTTCAAACGCATCTAATTCAGTTATTTGTTATTCTAGAGAAATTTTAAAAGGAGATTTAGATTTGATGTGAAATTCGGTGTGGCATTACAGAACATTTGTTCTGGAAATAAATGAGAAATCATTTCAGTTCACAGTTCATTTCCGTCGATTTTTTTTGTTGGCAAATTTTATACCGAAATGTGAAATATTTCATTTTTATCTTTTGATTCCGATCCCATTACTTTATAAGAGTAATCTCGGAAGTTTGACCAGAGAGTTGGTGTTCATTTTTCTCCTTTTTCTATAGTCAAACACAGTTCTTTTCTCGACTCCGGCGTCGAGACATTGTAAAGAGACTCTTTTTACACTTTTCGTTTAAAATCGCGTTTGTGTAAAAATAAAGTTTATTTTACTTTGTCGGCAATTTTACTGCAGTCCTTGTAGTTTATTCTAACGCAAGAGGTTTGTTGTTGGTAGCCAACTTTTGAAGTGTATTTTTTATTTTTAAACCCAAACTTTTAATTAATTGGTCAAGTGAAATAAGGGAATAAAGACTTCAATTTTAAAATATGCAATATCCTCTGGGTAATAAATTTCTCTTTCAACGATTTTCCCGAATTCTTCGCAGTTTCTTAAAATACCAAATCCATGTTTACTCTCGCTTTAAACATTTCGAGCCGAAGATGAGGTTCTGTTTTTTCTTATACTTGAATTGGAATGTGCAATTTGATCGTAGCCATCAATCTTATTGAGTAAACCATTGAGTGTATCGACCCTTTCACCCTTTGAAAGTTGTACTCTTCGCGGACCATTTCCGCTCAAGCGATTAATTTTGAAAATTTAATGCATTAGCATATCGAAATTTACGCCTCTTTCCATCAGCGACAAACTATATTGTAGCTAAACCACAACGGCGAACAAAGCTGGTTATACTAAACCAAACCAAGCGAACTGCTGAAATTTAGACAGTTAAATAATATCATCCAGGAAACGAAGCGTGGGCGCGTGTATCTCTTAATTAATAGTTTTTGGAAGCTAGCTTTTTACATTGTTCGGATTTACCCATGCGCAAAATCAGGCTTTCTCCTTATTACGACTGCAGGATAATTTATATAGCGGTGCTATAAAATCCTCGTTAAGGCAAAAACCAAATGTGATTTGGAAACTTCGAAAGACTTGGAATTTGAAATGCTAAAGATTTCCCTCAAGTTTTCACGCGTTGATTACATCCAACCCAATCGATATCGATAACTAAGATAAAAACCAAATAGATTAATATCGCGCTTAATCATTACAAAAACTTTCAGAGCCCTATAATTGAGGATTCTAATCCAAATTAAATATTATCTCAATAATAATTATGTTTTCTTAATCAATACCCGCAGTGCTCTTCGCAGGTGCGAATTAGCCATCACTAAAATTTCGTCTTTCTAAAATTAACAAACAGCTGATTGTGTTATTTTTAAATCCGACAAAATTGATCCGCTTGGATGTTTAGAATTAGGTTAGTCCGAAATTCTACTTTTCAAGTAAAGAAGAATTGAAGCGAAAAATGAAGAAACTCAGGAGCTTACCATATCAACTCCTTTATAAAAACCCGTCACACGACGTCTTAAAATAATAATTCCGCGATGATGTGGTCTCTCGAAAACACCGACGCTGACTGACGCGCGGCGTCGTGACGTTTACTAACTTTTAAAGCTTCCGTTCGAGCGCAAGCGTTCAGGTATTTCGAATTTCCGAATTCTGGTGCACGCATTTTGCAGCAGTGCGTGCGTTTTGACGAAGATTATGCGTTGGTCACGCTTGAAAAGACGCCAAATTTGGTTTAATTTTTTCCGGTTTAGTCTCAATTGATGAAAAGCTCGATTAATCTATTTTATTTTTATAGATAATCAAATTTAGACTGGTTTTATTAGACTTGGTCTAATCAAGCCTGAGTCGTTTTTAACTCGCTCAGTTTTTATTGTTTAGTGAAATTTGTTTAGATTGGGTGGATTACTAGTTTTATTTATTAGTTAATGCCACAAATTTAATTTAATTAAATTAGATTTTATTTTACTTTATTTTTAAAAATTTATTCAAATTTAGTTCCAGTTTTGCATTTTGGGTGGATTTAATCAGATTTAGTTCACTTTCGGTTAATTGAGCTAGTTTGTTTGCAATTTAGTATGCTTCAGCTGAATTCAAATTGAATTGCAGATTTATTTCTGTATCGACGCGAGTGACAATAATAACGCTAGTCACAAATTTTGTAAAAAAATTGTGCTAGGAAAAGTGAAAAGTTATTTTCAAAGTAGATTGGCTGTCCGATTTAGAATCTGAAATCCGTTTTGCTCCATCAGGTCTGGATTCAGAGATATTCTTGAAAAATTAATTTTTTAGGTTCGACTGGACAAAAATGTATTTTATTCATTTTTTTCTTAAAAATCTGTAAAGTTATGGCATTGCTTTTGTGACATTTTTGAAAAACTGATATAGTGTTCCAAAAAAACGTCGTTTTTAGTTGTACAGTACAACCTCGATTATACGTGCTTCACGGGACCGGAGCCTGTACGGATAATCAAAAAACACGGATAATCGAGTCGTTAAATAAACATACGTTTAAGGCAACAAAATTATTTCGATAGTTTTTTTAATTTACAATTTATAGAAATTTCAACAAAATTTATTAGATTCTTTAAAATTTATTAAATTGAAACAATCAACTTTTATCAGTCATATTACATAAAAGTAATTATTTTGTAATAAAAAATCTGGTACTTTCATTTATTTTTTTTTGGTCCCAAAATTTTCTCTGCAACTTCTTGTTTCCTAATTGTGACGGTTTTCATTACAAAAAAATGTATTTCACGCATTTTTGTTAATGTTTGCGAACACTATTATTATTCAATGACAAACAATTTAACTCCTAATTTTGTTTTGGCTCTCTGCACTGACTTAAATCTCATTAAACTATATCACAAAGCGGTACTCGTAAAATTCTAAATTTTAAGTTTTCTGACATTGAAAGCTAAATTCCGAAGTAGTTTCTATTTGTATGTTTTTTGTAATACACGGATAATCGAAGCACGGATAATCGAACGAACACCCTTGCACGGATAATCTGCAACATGGATAATCCGTACCCGGATAATCGAGGTTCTACTGTATTTATATGTAAAATTATTACCTCAATTTTTTATTGTAATACATCATTGAAAAGATTGAGATCTTTTCTTTTTGACGCTCTGACAAATACATTGTTATCTTTTGTCGATTAGAAGTTACAAGACAAAAAACATTGAAAAGTTTTTCAAAAAATTAAAACTTTTTTATATTTTAGCGATAAAAAGAATCAATGCCATTGCTTAAAAATCTAAATTTCTGGACACATAATGAGTTTTAAAATGACTTTAATACTAACGTGGCGTTTCTTTATGAACCAAAAATATTAGAGAAGTGGAAAATGTTCGAAATAAACTAAATTAAAATGAGAAATTAGTAATTACTAATTACTAAAACACAAATACTCGTTAATCTGTTGGAAAGTTAGCACAAAATGGGCAGGTGGAGATTACTGAAACTTTTTTTTTTTCATCTTTATTTTACTTTTTTTCCGGACAATCTGGTGGCAGTAAGCAATAAAAATGTCATAAATTTTACGATAATTTTTTCTTCGGCATAATAATTATCTAGATTGGTACGACAACGTCTTAAAATTTATTTAAATTATAAAACATTCGACAAATAACTTTTTAACAGTATCTGCATAATTTTTATCTAAGATCGCTCATTTTGACCAGTGAAATCAACTAGAAAAGCAAAATTTATCAGTTTTGTGCATATTCAAATTAAAATTTTCACAAAATCTTCAAAAGTTAATAAAAATAAATCGTTTTTTAAAAATCACACCACATTCTTTGTCATGTAACTCCTAAATGGCAAGAGATATAACTTGTTTAACACCGCGTTAGAAAGCAGAGTCTCACCTTTATAATGACGTATTACAATACAAAATCAAAGTACCAATTTAAAAGTTTTCTGCACAAAAATATCAAAAAGTTTTTAAAAACCGTTGTTTTTTTTCAAAATTTTCGCAAATATCTTAAACTGAACTCTCTCGGCGACTTCTATAGTTTGTTAGAAAGCTTATCTAATTACCTTAATTTTCGATAATATACTACAGAGTTTTATGATTTTACAAGTTGTTAAGCAAAACTAAAAAAACAACACTGAACTCAAAAAAAACTTTATTTACAAATATCTCTGAGTCCTGACCTGATGAAACAAAACGGGTTTCGGATTTAGAATCAGGAGAGAATTCTACTTTAAAAATCACTTTTTAATGCTTTAGTACAAACTTATTGACTAGTGTAATAATAAATGTAAATATGTAATCCGAAAAAAAAACGACAGAAAATTATTATTTTCTCCTGTGTTGATAATGAAAAGAGCTCGTCCGTTCTTAACATGAAATGTAAATAAAGTGTCACAAGTAGAGCGGACATCGGAATATTTAAATTCTTCAAAGAATTTAATTCGTTTTATGCTAATTCCAGCGAGTATAATACACAGTAATGCAGTATGCAAATCCTTACAAATCAATGTTTGTTATCCATGAACAAAAAGTTGCCGGTACATTTAAAATTCAAGAAACTACAAAGCCGGGATTTACATAAAACCTGCGGAGATCTATAAACATCACAATATTGTCGGAAATCACGAAACCAAGTAAGTTCACTTTCAATCAAGCGATGCTTCACAGACATTATAATATAGATCTAAAAAAATTTCTATTTTCCTGCGTAATAACCTTTCGAATTGAACGCATGGTTCGTTATCCACGCTTTTTGTTTACGAACTGCAGAGATTTTATCGACTCTTTGTCAAATTGACATTTTTCAATCGGAGGTTACGACCTGTTAATACCAAGGCCGAGTGAAAAGCACAAACAACGACCGCGAGAGAATGTTTGGGTGGTACCCATTTTCGCTAATGCAACAAATGGAATTAAAAGAGAAGATTTTTCTTTAGAGATAACGCGCTATCCGGGGGTAGATCAATACTTGCTTTTACCCCTATCGTAAAGTTTTTATGATGGAATTACAAAATGTTTGCGCTTTCTTAGCAGATATAAACGACGATACTCGAACTCGAGATTTTTAAAGATAAATAAGTAAAGAAATGTGTCGCTGGATTTAATGAGTTGTTCTTACAAATGAAAACCTAAAAGAGTCTTTTCACGGCTTCGTAATTTTAATAAGGATAATTCAATTTCGGGGTATTATGTACCGCAGCGCTGCTAAAACTCCGAAGTTCGTTCGTGATTTCTTCCAGATTTTTTTAAAGTCTCCAATTTCCAGTTATGCCCGAGAAAGGCGATAAAATTGAGGGCCTTCATTGAATTTTTTCCGTTTCCTGCGGAGACCCCTTCAATTTTTTTTTTCGTTTTTTTGCTTTTTTTACCCGGTCATGATTCAATTAAAATCGTTTTTTCTTTGTTGGGCAACTTGGCGTTTCCTTCCACCTTCTGCAATGTTCCTCTTCCTCTTCTGCAACAATGCAACATTTCACGCCGATCCCGTCACCTTTGCTCATTGTTTTGTTTATCCGAAGGTGAACCACTTGACAGTTCACAGTTTTCGTCGACCGCTCGCGAGTGAGGTTATGTTATTTTTTATTCTCTCATTTACCTGTATTATTATCGCGTTACGATCAGTGATAAGTCTTATCAGTTGAATGACCGAAATCATGTCTACGTTGCCAAGAAAATGAGACGAAATCTGAAGACAGTGTTCAAGTTTTTGTTGCTTTCAGGAGTGACAGTAATCTTCACTGTCTTATTGTTCAGGATTTTCAGAATAGGATCGACTTTTGATCGAAGAAGTCGAGATTTACCTGTCGAAGCTAATGAGGTTAGTTTTTCCGAGTTGCTTTCAACTTTTCATTCATGTCTTCTTCAGATTAGAGTGGTTCGAAATGAAAAGATTGACTGGCATGATTATGAAGCTATCAGAAGAGACGCTTTGCGAACTGGTAGTGTTGTCAACTGTAGAGACACACATTAAAAGGGGGCTGTTGTAGGTACTGGAGAACAAGGCAAACCTGCTTACTTGAGCGCTTCAGAGTCCAAAAACTATGATCAATTGTACAAAGTTAATGGTTTCAATGCTGCCTTAAGTGACAAAATCGCTCTCGATAGAGCGGTGCCTGATATTCGTCATAAAGGGTAAAATGTTGCACTCAAGGCTACCGATTTGCATAACTCTTATTACTGGCCTTAATTTAGCCTGAACTTGTCCACATTGTCTTTGAAAATGTTCTATTTATCGAGAGAAAGTAATAGAAGTAGACCTAGTTTGGAAATGTTCCAAGACCTTGGTCATTACATTTTTATGGAAATGTCATGCATGAGTTATTTCACTAAAAAAATGTGCAATTTTTTATTAACATTTCTAGATCGGAACGTTTTCCGCTCGTAGATTAAAGTTTCGCGATATCTGCAGCCTTGAGAATAAATTGCATTCTGTGGATACAGAATTCTGTTTATTATTCCTGTTCACGTCCGTAATTTAACTAAATTACTTACTTGTTTTAGTTTGCGGTATTCCGGTTTTGTTATCGTTGTCGTTATTCTTTACACACTTTCTAAAGTGAGGTGATAATGGGAATAAAAAATTACGTGCGGGTCTCGTTACGAAATGCAATTCACTTTCTGATAACAGTTATCAAGTAATTAGTAATTACTTAACTTTAAATTAGAAAGAAGAAGTTGTCTTGTCTGAATTAACTGAATTAATTCCACTTTTTTTACTCACATTTGCTCCTTTGTTACACCACCGCTCAAAAGTATTTGCCCACTTAAAAATATTAATATTTTTTTTGCGATTTCGCGGATATTTCTGCTGATTCTGTGGTAAGAGATAATCATTGCACGCGTTTCCACATCTAACTTAACTAACTTTCTTCGCCATTTCTGTAGAAAACTGTCACCAATTTTTTGAGAAAAACTTGGAGAACTATTGTTTATAGTTTATAGAAGTTTATTAACTTTAGCAACCACAAATTAAAGAAGTTTTGTGGTCAAAGACGACCTTCACGATATTAAAAAACGGTAAACGTCAATCAACACTTTAGTTTTTGCATTTATGGGCTGATGAATTGTGAAAATATGTAAGACTATAACTTTCAAAATTTCTAAAAGTACATTAAAAAAATAAAAAACTGATATTTTCTAAAATATCAGAAAAAGAAAAAAATTGCTGTTAGCATCAATGAATACAAGGTGTTTTTAAAATACACTATAAAAAATTAACACGGTCTTTTGCAGCCTTAAGGAACTCAATTGACTATTTTTTTAACGATATAAAAGAAAACACCTTTTACCACTTACTTGAAACACCACTGATGAAAATATCCACCCAAACCTTAAATTGTTGCTAAGCAATCAAGACTAAATTCTTTTGTGGCAAACTGCAAATTTTGGCTAAATATTCGATTAATTTTATCTCGACAACGAAAAGACTTCTACCTACAACATTTTTTGTCAATTGATTCTACTTGTCTTCATCAATTACCCTATTTTGTTGTGTTAGTGCAAATACTTTTGAGCGGGAGTGTATGTGGAGACCTTGCGTCCAAAATTTATATAAGATCTCATTAAAAATGTAAGACTGATTGAACTAAAAAAACTGATCATTGGATGCATTTAGCAATCACTTTCGCATCTCTAAAAAGAATAGTCACGCTCTAAAAATACCCATCTCTACCGTTTTTGTCTGCAAAAACTAGACCTTTCATACCGACTTCGCCTAGTTTAATCCACTCTAAATTTAGTATAGCGCCTACTCCTAAAATAATCTCCCCGACTAACTTCTCAATGTAAACAAACATTCGCTTTCATATGATTTATGAACTTTTCTAATTTAATACTCTCGTAGATGTAAAACGAAGAAATATTTGAAAGATCTCCCATCAGTTAGCGTAATCGTACCATTCCATAACGAACACTGGACAACACTGCTAAGAACTGCAACCAGCGTGCTGAATAGATCTCCATCGCATTTGCTCAAAGAAATTATTTTGGTGGACGATTTTAGTTCGAAAGGTACGGCGATTATTTTTTTATCAAACCTCATAGAGGTGTTGCAGAGTTTAGTCGAAAGCCGCTCGATGATTTTTTGGCGGCTAACTTGACGAAAGTTAGAACTGTTCATTTACCTGAGCGGAGCGGATTGATCAGAGCACGCTTGGCTGGTGCTAGAGTTGCAACAGCTGATGTTTTGGTGTTTTTGGACTCGCACACAGAGGCCAATGTTAACTGGTTGCCTCCACTTTTGGGTCAGTGTAACCACAAGTCGTTTTTTTGTACCAACTTGGGAATATTTTAGAGCCTATAGCTCAGGACTACAGGACTTGTGTTTGTCCCTTTATTGACGTAGTACAATATGAAACCTTTGAATACCGTTCTCAGGACGAAGGTGCCAGAGGGGCCTTTGATTGGGAATTTTTCTACAAGAGACTGCCACTGCTTCCGGAGGATCTCGAACATCCCACGGAGCCTTTCAAGTGACTTTCGTCCTCAGTTTTGTGTATTTTCTATGTCGAATTTACAGGAGTCCTGTCATGGCCGGGGGGCTCTTTGCTATAAGTACTCAATTTTTTTGGGAATTAGGGGGGTACGATGAAGGTCTCGAAATATGGGGAGGCGAACAATACGAACTAAGTTTCAAAATCTGGCAATGTGGGGGACAAATGGTGGATGCTCCCTGTTCCAGAGTTGGACACATTTACAGGAAATTCGCCCCGTTTCCCAATCCCGGAAAGGGTGATTTTGTGGGGAGGGTACGTCGATTCACACAACTCAACCCGATTTTCTCTTTAGAATTACAGGAGAGTTGCCGAAGTCTGGATGGACGAATACGCAGATTTTTTGTACAAACGGCGTCCACATTACCGGGAGATCGATCCAGGTGATTTAACCCAACAAAAAGCTCTGAGACAAAAACTGAAGTGTAAACCCTTCAAATGGTTCATGGAAAAGATCGCTTACGATCTACCGTTAAAATATCCGATGATAGAGCCTGGAGACTTTGGCGTGGGAGAGGTAAACATTCTAGTTACTTTATTTTTTGTATTGTCTTATCTGTGTAGATCCGTAATATTGGTGCCCCTGAACTCTGCGTGGACTCCGGGCATAAAGATCGTGATCAAGCCATAGCAGTCTCGGAGTGTGTAAAAGGAACGAAAAAAAAGGGGGAACAAAATTTCACTTTGACGTGGCACAAAGATATTAGAGTCAAAGGTAAAACGTTGTGTCTGGATGTGTCAGATCCGAACGATAAGGCGGACATTGTCTTATTTCCTTGTCATGGGTCGCATGGGAATCAGTATTGGCGATACGACGTGGTACGGATAAATAACAATTGTCTAATCACTTGCTTATCGTTTTTTTTAAGGAAAAGCAGTGGTTTTTGCACGGGGGGAATCCCCGCTGCTTGGACTGCGATCCCGGACAAAAAAGACTTTATGTAACAAAATGCGATGAACATTCGAAAACCCAAAAATGGCGGTTTGAGAACGTAAACCTTACAATGATTGCAGACTGGGAGAATATTGGGGTCAAAGCCTAGAGAATTGTACTTATCACGTCTACCTACACGTAAATGGGTTTTATTTATTGAGATATCCTAGGTAGGTATAAGGTCCTGAAGCCTTTTAGGACTTCTCAGTGTTTCCCTTAACGCTGCTGTGATATTTCGCGTTTATTATTACAATAAAATTGTTGCCATATTAAACTAAAATCTTTTATACCTTTTATAGGCAGTTGGAATCCTTTGTAGCATTTTTGTGGATGTTAATAAAAGTTATATGTCTTTGTCATGATGTATTATTGTGTCGCCTTAAGTTGGTAACCTCGCTAAAATGTGCTTTTTAGAATCTGACGCGACCTTGACGATAATGTAGAGTTCTGTAACAAACAACTGTCACACTGACAGCACAAATGTCACTGTCACGACCGCTGTTTGCAATCAATAACTTTGTGAAAAGTGTCGTCATACCACAAACAGTTTTATTTTCAAGGCACAAGTCTAAAATGAGTGAAAACGTGGAAAATTTAGTGAAACAACTAGCTCCACCTCTTACGAATGACAAGCACAAAGGGCAGGCCGGTCGGATAGGTGTTTTTGGCGGAAGTTTGGAATATACCGGTAAATTTCTACCAGAGGGCAGTTCAGTCTTTGAGTGAGAGTGTTTTTGTCCCTTTTTTTATAATTTATAAATATTCAACATTGCTACCAACCTGTGACATACAATACAAGTCGTTATTTTTTAATGCAACCCTGGGGCTTGAAAAGGGTCAGATCGTTAAAAAAATTAACTCTATTCAACGCCTTCGCATGTTTTTCTTTCATTATTTGCCCGAGAAAACTTCATTAAAACATTTAATTTCGTTGGGGAAATATGCTGAAAATGAGAGTCCTCTTTTTTTACCTAATATTACTAATTGTTTATTACGATTCGCAGCAGACTCTTAAATTTTTCGTGAGTTTATTCCGCATGGAGAAAACCCTGGAGCTTTAACGCGCTTAGTCATTTTTATTTTATCATTCTCCGACTTAAATATTTATTAAAGCCGGTTTTTCAAATTTACAAGCGTCGGAAATTTCTATTTATTTACGCCGAAATTAATTTCTCTTGCTTGGTAATTCGTCTGAAGAATGTAAAATTAAAGTTTTTTGAACTACTTTTACTTCTTAATTATTATTTCAAATGTGGTGGAGGCGCCGGGTGGTAACTTCCGAACTCTAATGATTCAATTAACAAATTGGAGGAACCACGAGCTACTCGTAGTTTTTTTCCCAAAATGGCAACTTGCCCGCCAGCTTCCAACTTTCCAACATTTCAGTCCCCTTCGCGGATAACTTTCAGTTTCGCGATGTAATTAGCACCAAAACACTCCAAGTTTCCCTCCTTCATCGGAAAATTAGTTTTACGAGTTTTTTAGGTGCACCGTATTTCGCTGCAATCAGCTCATTGAAGGTCGGGGCCGATTTAAGTCACGTTTTTTGTGCGAAAGACGCCGCGTCCGTTATCAAATCTTATAGTCCCGAGTTGATAGTCCATCCTTTGTTGGACGATCCTTCAGCGGCAAAGAAGATCGAGCCTTGGTTGGATAGGCTTCACGTTGTGTTGATTGGACCGGGATTAGGACGAGAAAAGGACACGTTCAAGGTAATAGAAAGTGGGAAATAAACGTGGAGAGAATTTCTTTTAATTACTTGGAAAAATAAAATGCGAGACTAAAGATAAATCGGGTTTCTGACACTTGGTTTCGCACACATCGTTCTTCCAACTTGTGCTATAAATTAAGGAGATTAACGTTGTCGAAAGCTTTTATGAAGTTGGTGGTAACTTATTGTAATCAGTTATCGCTGTCGTGTGGTAGATGAGTAACGGCAGATACATTTGTTCTTGTAAATTCCCTTTAATAAATTTCGGGTGTTTGGAGGAGCACTGAAACACTTTTTAGTCGAGTTTACGGAATTTAACATACATAGAGTTTGTCAAACCTCGGCTTACAGAGTTTCATGTCTTCCCTAACAGTGTGGGAGGCTGCAAATTCACAGCCACCAAAGCGGAAAACCATACAACTAAAAAACAATGTTCTCATGAATAAATTCGACGGTGTATGGAAATGTTAGGGGGAAAATCAATGACGGTTTTTGTGCAACAAAAAATTCAACAAAGAAATTTCAATTTAGGTATCGAAATAATGATTTAGTGGACTTGTAAGAATGGAATTGTCTGTCAACATCGTTTTCTCGACTACAGAAATCGCTTCCACGTGTAGACATGTGCTTGCTTCTAGAGATTTCGAATTGTTGACACTGAAGTAGAAATATCAACAGAAAATACGTTTATAATAAGCAATCGTTTCGATGTTGGTAAATAATAAAGTCTGTTGTTGTACACAAGTAAAAATATTGTAATACCAATTTGCCTCATTTTGTTCTAAGGGTACTTTTGTTTCAGAACAATACAATTAGCAACATGAGAGTAGACTAATTATCCATTATTCAAATAGTTCCGAAAGTTGGACAAAAGCGTAATTGGCCTATACTTTATTTCATTACCTTCATGCGGATATACATTAATTTAAAATCGAGAGCAATGTTGGAGCTTTGTCCGCCCGCGTATTTTAAGATTTAAATTGGTTTTTTCAATATTTTTAAAACATCTCAGAAGCAGCCTGTATCGATCCAACCTTTGCGTTAATTTATCTTGATAATAATGAAGACGGATGCTTTTAATTTAGACTTGATTGCGTTATACAAATTTTGGAAAAGTTTGTAAGAGTTGAGGTTCGCAATTTCTTAGTGCTTTCAAACATTCAATGGCTTCTTTTATAAGGTTATCGATGACGTGGTTTTGTATTGATTTTGTTTGTTTTTACGCGGAATTTTTAGTCGAAGCTCGCTAACTCATTTTTCTCAAAAATGGTGAATGCGCCCGCATGTTTCCTTTATCTTTATCCAAATTCAGTTCGGTAGTTATTGGACTTTTCTTTTCTTTCTGTTATAGGTTATCGACGAAGTGGTATCTTTATGCCGGTCCCGTAAAAAACCTCTAGTGATCGACGCTGATGGCCTCTTCTACATTTCTTTAAACCCAGACGTTCTTCGCGATTACCCATCCCCAGTTATTCTGACTCCAAACGCCATGGAATTTGCTAGGCTAATCGGATCTGACGGAGAAGGGAATAAAAAGGAACAATCGCGAAGCTTTCTTGCATTAGCGGAAAATATTACGATATTATGTAAAGGGCACAAAGATGAAATTTTCAACAAGAGTACACACGTCACGGTTGACGGGGGTGGATCAGGGAGGCGATGTGGAGGACAAGGGGATCTACTTTCAGGGGCAGTGACGACTTTCCTAGCTTGGGCTTTGGAGCGACCGGAGCTTTCAGGATGTCCCGGTGATAATCGGCCAGTAATTGCCTCCTATGCGGCTTGTAAGCTAGCGAGGAGATGTAATGAAAGAGCTTTCGCCAAGTTCGGCCGGAGCATGACTTGTACTGATATGATTAAGGAAATACATGATACTTTCGAGGAGCTTTTCGAAAGGAAATAAACTTTCCGGACAGTTGTTTTCATTTCTGACCCAATAATAAATTAGAATGAACGGTTAAAGTTTGAATTGGTTTTTGTGTTTTTGTGTAAAATCCATTTCATTGCGCTGGTTTCCCTTAAATGCATAACTTTCCCGGGCTTAGATTAGCACTTTTATAAAATTACGCGAAATCAAACGAAACTTCCACTCGGTTTGAATAAGAAAAATCCAGTTTTTCTCGAGTGAAAGCTGCGCGAAAATGAAGTAATTTTTCTTGCAATCCTTTTGTTCAATCCCCCAAAAAATCGTGATTAATAGCGGTTTGCCAGCATCACAATTCCCTCCGTTTGTTTGCCGTCGAAAGTATTGTTAGTAAAGCATTTCCTCTAATGCCAAATCAATGTTTCAGAGGAAACAAAACTGACAAAAGCACTAAAGCGTTTTTATCTCTTGGAAAGCTTAAGTAGTATCCGGTGTGTTGCGTCGGAGCTTGTGTCGCGCTTTGAACTTGCGCCCGAGCTTTCGCTACGAGGAGAGGGATAAAAGCACATTTTATCGGACTTTGGCGGGAGTTTGCCCGATATTGTTGACGGGACAAGTGCTGTGACGTTCTTTGTTATCAACTTACGTAAGTTTGACCGCGGACTAAGTTGCGAGTATTTACTTGGGACAAGTGGGCTTTCAAAGTTTTCAGATCATGTAAGTTGCTGCATTTTGCTCGAGTATTCAAAATATTGACGATAAAAACGAGATATTGGAGTTCCCATTGTTGTGATAAAAGTTCCCCATTTTGGGGGAATGTCATATTTAAATTCTTCCGACGTTCCCGGGTTGTAAAATATTACTACATTTCATAACAAGGTTATCGGGAATTTATTGCGGAAAGTGCCTCTGTGTTTCCCCCAAAAATTCTTTGATCTTTTTGTATTGACACATCGTTAAACTGGAAGGCCACTGCGCCCATCCATTGATCGATGTTCAGAATTTGAACACACCTGGGATATCGAACCGTCTTCATTAGTAGAGGACCGCAAGTTTGTGTGACAAACTGACAAGGAAAATATACCTTGAATTCGAAGACAAAGTTTTCCTTTGATGTTGTATTAGTGAACACATCTCTGAGTTTACATAAAGCGGGAGATAATTCAACCAAAATACCGATTCCGCCGTCAAAAACAATCGGCGAAGAAATTAAAGCACTTGAATGCTAGGTTTTTGTGATGGATTTTCGCTCCAGAGTGCTTGAATTTCCGATGTAACGATGCGGAAACACACGTTTTTCATTAAAGCTCTCGTACATTAGAGGCTATTGGAAGCGAATAATAAGCGACACGATGTGTGAAGAATAAACCATGGGAGGAAGTGAGTGTTTGCGCATTGCACGGGCTTTCCGACACCTCAAAACGTTCAATCCTGATAATATCGAAGTCTGAACTTTGTAATTACTTTTTTATTATCCATTTAACTTGGCGTCTATCACAGCAGGATAATTAAAATGAACGTTAAATCTAATCCTTAATAAAAATGCAAGGACTTCCAGTCGCATGGAAACTTACTGATGGGTTTTATTTTCGTATTAAATTACTTCAGGTTGACATTTACTACAAGTTGTAGCTTGTACACATCACTTACGTGACTTTGTTAACACTCTAGGGGCGGCGTTTTAATTTTATGCAACCAAATATTCACAGAGGTTGAGTGCATCGGGATTATTTACTCAAAGCTGCCGCAGGAGCACTTACAATAATTCAGTAATATAGAAATAGATTTTTTATGTCTCGCAATAAAACTCAGGCTCAATTATCACAAGTCTTTATTGTGCAATAAATTAACAATGTCTCCTAAAATTAAAAAACTCGCATTTTATCACTGTACACCTTGGAATCCTTCTTTTTTGTTGAAACCATATTCTTGCCCTTCTTGCTCTCCGCCCTTCTTCCCATACTCTTGGAAGTTCTTATGGTACGCTTGTTTTCCTTCTTCACCTTTGAAGCCGCTGTTCTGTCCATTATGATGCCCTTTATCCTCGAATCCTTTCAATCCCTTCTCACCCTCTTGGTATCCTTTGTTGTTGTGCCCACCCTTCTGGAACCCGCCCTTTTCTTGAGAATGTTGCGAGTCATAATCACCATGTTTACTAAAGTGGCCACTGGCATCCGACTCATCGTAGAAGGAATGATCCTTTTTATACTCATCTTTGTGGTGAACTTTATGGAATCCCGTGGTCTTCGACCCTTTCTTATGACTCTTCTGTTCGTTAAAATGCGAGCCTTGCGAGCCCTTAGCTGCCTCTTCTTTCTGCCCATAATGGGCGGCTTGATCGTGATGCCCCGCTTTCTGCCCTCCTTGCTGACTATAAAACTCCTTATGTCCTTTGTTGTCGTGTTGACCTTGAGCACCCTTTTCGTATTCTTGAGCTGATTTGTAACCAGTTGAGCCCTTTTCGCCGTGACTTTGTTGGTTGGCGTCGGCGTACTTAGACCCGCCGCCCTTTTCGAAGCTTTCTGAGTTGGAAACCGCCACGGGAACGGGGATTGGCGCGGGAATCGGAGCGGCAATGGGCCTGCGAAATACGTCTAGTTTTACAAAATTACGCTTGAAATCTCACCTGAAAGCGTGTGCTTGCAGCGGATGGTTGAGGGCGTAGGGATGCGCCTGCAGGCCGAAATGGTTAAGCGGCCCGAGGCCCACGACGCCTACAGGTGCGTGCGGCTTGTACTCCGGTAATTGTAGCGGTAATTCTTGTGGGTACACAAGCTGATTTCCTAAGCCTCCAACTGAGGCAATGCCGCCCCCTAGAGGATAGGCGGCGTAGGCTAACGGTCCTCCAGAGTTCAAGTGATATGCGTAACCCGACGCAGAAGACTCTTGATCTTCGATTTCAGCGCGTTTCATGTACACACTTTCCATACATTTCGCGCGATACGCGACTAAAACTAATAACAACACCGACTTCATTCTTGTGAGACACTGATGGAAGTATAGAGGCGGCGGGTTTTTATAGCTAACGAAATTTCTGCAACGTTCGTGTTGTAATGTATGAATAAGAGCTAAAGGACATTGTGAAGAAATTGACCTGGTAATTGGATTTGTCACATTGGGGCTGTTATGGTTGACCGAGAAACGGTTTCTTGCGACATTAGACGTTTGCTAAAGCGGGAAATGGGGTGATAAGATGAAAAATTGACGCACTGAGAGAAGGATTAAGGGACTATTGCGCAATGGTGGAGTGACACTTTGGATTCGACGCGAAAATGTTTAGAGTGGAAATTAACGGTTAAAAATTCAACGAGTTTAGATGAGAGCTGACAGATAATCCAAATTTTCATTAGCGGGCTCTTCTGGCGAGTTTTAACCCGGTTATATTTTACACTGAAAAGTCCGAACAATGAAGACTTGGTTTGATAATTTTTTGTATCAACGTTCTAATAGTTTTACTAGTTTTTTGCGTCGACTTGTTACAAAATGCTTTTTTATCCTCCGAGGTCCCAATTCGTGAAATAAAGATCAGAGTCATGAAAGAAATTGTTACGAGACCATTCTAAAATTTATATCCGAGATGGAAAGTTTGGAGGCCATGATTAAGCATATCTTTTGCAGAGACGGACTCATTTACAACCACGACTGCTTTAATAACAGTACCCTCACATTATCTGCTCTAGAACCGTTGGAAATTGTAATTTTGCTTCCAATTTCCGCACTTCATTGCCTCAAACACAACATTTCGCTGTTGTTCATTAGGGATGAAATACCGTTTATCTACCAAAAAAAAATCCTCGAATTCGCTAAACGCCGGTTTAATTTCGTTGCAAATGGAGTCGTCTAATGACCGAAAATCGGAGTTAGTTTGCGAGCTTTCCAATTATAACTTGAAGGAATAATTCCACAGTTGTAAGCTCTCCCGATTAGAATCCATCCAAGTTCTCTCTTAATGATGATCTCACAGTTTAACCGTTTGTTTCGTTTAAACCTGACAGAAGCATTGCGTTAAGTTTAACCACAAATCTATTGCGTTATCGACTGTTTGAACTTGAATAGGTAACGGTACATTAGTTTCCCTGTTGTAATGTCCCATTCAAAAAGTAAAGACTTTCGCAACTGCTCCTCTTTAACGATCTGGAAAATTACCATGAAGAATGCTTGTATGCGGACCAGTGACGGAGATTCGAACCACATTCGGGGGGATTGGATTTTGCAACTTTTTCCGAGAAATTTGAATAATTTCGTGAGGGAAATTCCACACTTTTGGCCTTCCATCTCTAATTACTGCAAAGTTGGAAAACTAATTTGCACCAGACCCGGCCAAAATTTCGTTGATTCGTATTAAACTGTAGGGAATTTATCGACATACTGTCAATATTCCCCGAATTTTTCTTAAAAAAAACTCGCCTCTATACACTACGGGCACAGAATTGTCGCGTAAAGTTTTATGAGAGGTATAAATTTGTGAATTTATCGAATTAAGAAACGGAAGTTGTGCCCTCGCTGAAAAAATTAATGCAGTACGGTGAAAGTTGAGGCTCTTTCCGGATAAATTACTTAATAAAGCTGCTATGCATGGTCGTAAAAATTTATGAAGCTCTAGGCTACATAAATTTATCGGACATGTTTACCCCTGGACAATGTTGTACGATATGGGAATTTCGGTTATTTGATTAATTAGTAATAGTTCGCATTTGGAGCGTGTTTGCTAATGGGCAAATTTTAACAACTAATTGGGCATCGAACACGCTTGTGGGAGCAGCATAAATTTGCTTCTGCTTTGGGTGAAATCATCGAGTTTTATCTCGTATTATTATGTTTTTCCTCGTTAACGCTGCCGTAGATTACGACGCGCGTCGAGGTAATATAAAATAGATAAACAAGAATTTGCGATAAAAGAAATAGGTGTTTAGGGAGTGAATGGAACTAGCTCTCGTTTTGGAAATCCAATTATCACTTGACTGAAGCTGCATGCTAAACAGTCTCCGCCGAATTGTAAGGAATTTTTTCGTTAGACTAGACACATGAAAACTTTTTCTTTAGTCGCACGATTTAACCCCGAAAATGAAAAAGGCGCTTAAGGGAATTTCCAGTAAATCTCTTTCTAGGTGTGTGAGAAGGACCCAATATTCCTTTATAAAGCTCTGCAGATGCACGTAAAAGCAACCCGATATCGCGATATCTATTATTCACCAAACAGATTTCCATTGCTCTAGTCTAAGTCCATGGTTTTTAATGTAACGTCGGTAAAACCGTTGCAAACCTCCGCCAACAAAACCTTTATTATCGACGCGAGTTATTAAAGTTTGGCCAAACAAAACGCCTTTGTGTTACTAATCTAAATGACACGAAGTTAAACAAAGGCCACACAACGACTTAAGCCATTAAATAATGATGTATATTGTGGTAAACGCTGTCACGACATGAATTATTAAAGGTTGACGCTCCATTTTTTCCGGGTATATTGGAATTACGAGCGGGTGTAAATTGGAGATACGAGTCGATCAAACGCGTAACGAGTATTTACATAAATGTAAATTATGTGTTAGGCGCAGTCTGCCCGGAACAATCCGGGTAAAGCTTTGTGCTTTAGACATAATTTGCTTTTGGTACATATGTGTCTGCAACGTCTGAGAACACTGATAACAAATGTCATAACTGATAATACTATGTGTAACGTGATTTGCTGGGTTGAATGCCTAATTTAAATCGGGTTGATATTTGTATGCATTAGATAAACCGAGTTTACTTTTTAAGTTCGGCGACTCGAGTTGGGATGTAACGTAATTACTAATCGGAAAAATTGGGATTCTCGGAAGACGGGAATTTTGTATTCCGTGCATTTTTACATAAGTTAGTTTCATACTACATAAATTATCCCGGCGCATCCACCATTTAAACGGAAATAAATAAAATATGGGGGCAATCTCTGCTTTCCCACTTTTAGTGCATGTTTTATTTAATGTAATATTTTGACATGTCGCTTTACCCCGCCCTTCTCTGCTTCCCTGTTCTTGACAGCAGCTCGCTTAACAAAAGCTTCCACCCACCAAACAAATAGAACACTAAAGAAGAGTTACGGGTATTTCCCCCAAACACCAATAAACTTGTCAAAGGGTAGGGAAATTTATTCCATAATATGTGTCAGAGGCTGATGCACGCTTCGCCACGATGTACCAGAAAATAAATATACCATCATCTACTGATCTGGTTTCTTTTTAGAATTTAAAATCCAATTTCCTCCCGAAATTGGAAGCGAACAAATTCATATAATCGAATCGAACGAATTGAAATGATGGGGCGATGATGTGGTTTTTCAAGACGGATTTAAGTCATTTACTCCGAAGAAGATGTAGATAATTCGAGAATGAGCTTACTTTTATTGCACTTATTTAAATGTAATCTTTCGAGTTAAAAAATTGGAATTTTACACTGTCGCTTAAGGGTGGTTTTCTAGAGGATAAAATATTCATAGGGTGCTTGTTTATGCAACGTACGTGCACTAGAATGTGATGTTGTTCTTTTAGCTGCTTCCATTATTATATAAGTTGGAGTTCCGCAACGTTAGCAACTTTAGCCAAGTGGGACTAAATTTCATGTTTAATTAGGGTGTATATGATGTATGTCCTGTGACGCCACCCTTCACCATTGTAGGGTTTGTTAAATTAAAGCCGCAATTTGTGGAAACGCTGTTGCAGCCTCCACCATTGATCACTCAACCGGGGGTGGTCACATAAATTAGTAAACATCAGGCAAAAATCCCATTTTTTGTCCCCAATTCTAAGTAAAATTTATATTGCTTTTTCTCCTGGAAAATGAAAAAAAGAAAATTTAAAGACTTTAAATAACCTGAAGACTTATGATTCTCCAAGGAATTCTATTCTCGCATATTTTTT
This sequence comes from Gnatocerus cornutus, assembly GCA_029298725.1. Taxonomy (NCBI): domain Eukaryota; kingdom Metazoa; phylum Arthropoda; class Insecta; order Coleoptera; family Tenebrionidae; genus Gnatocerus; species Gnatocerus cornutus. Next base: position 9,898,275 of record CM055516.1, read on the forward strand.
AAAACTTTTTTGCGCTTTATTAATGAATCAATACACGTGTATTTTTAATTACTTTGAGCTAAAATTGGCTGTCACGAACTCTCGTGTTTCCAAACAAAGATGAAACATTTATGACACAACTTACTTAAAAAATTACCAGTCTAACTTCCAAAGAGTTCCGACAGGAAAAACCGCAACAGTTGCTAACTCGATGAGAAATATTAGGTGCTGAATACAGCTCATGATAAGTTGTAATAATTATTATGTGATGTGTATGCGGGCTATCGATTTAAAAAGTAATTCCGTGTCCGAATTAATGGAAACTGTGCCAGTTTATCGAAAAATAGAATATGCATGGGAAATTCGGACCCATCACAACTCCTGAAAGCTTCTTGTATTAATAAGCCTGCTGATACGCATTGGTTTATTAAATAGTTTTGATGCGAAGTCGAGCATTTCTGGAACTTGGAGAGACATCTCAAAATTGGCAAACTTGGAGTTTTCTTTGTAATTGATTTAACTAATTTGAAGCAAAGTTTGGGCGTGGATTTTTCAAAGTTAGTACCTCCATTCACGTTTTATCAGACAAGATTACGTTCATTATGCTCGAATGGAGGACACTCCGGAGAATCCGATTCTTTATGGAATCTCTAACAATGTTATTCCAACTTTCTAGGGGATAAAGACACTGGAAATGTCGCAGACTCAAAAAATATGCTTGTGCTATCAACTTCTCGCCATTTAAAGGGATCGACTCAGTTACCATCTCCATCAATGTCGGGGTGACATTTATTGTTCTTTTATACACATCAAAAGCTCTATTGTTGTCGCAGATCTAAAAGGTTTTAAACACATCGATTGTTGGAGATGAAATGAGATAGTACAGGGAAGCTGCATTAATTATGGTCAGAATTATTGCATTACGAACATCTGCTTGAAATGCGCATTGTTTCCACGTCTTGAGGTTCCATTTAGAAACAAAGTGGTTGAGTGGATCGGGGGCTGTATGTAGAAAATGACTATCGATTTCGTGTTATATTAAGGTCAAAGAATTGATAATTGAAACATTTACATTTTATGGATTTTGTCTATTCAAGGGAACAGGGATAATCGGACATACTTAAAGAGGAGGATCAATAGCCAAACCAACCTGTTGGGAAAGTTATTGCCAATCTGATAAGTGAAGCTTTACTGGAAATAACTCTTAAGAAAATCTGTCATGTTATTAAAAATGTACGACAAGCACGTCCATGATTCAAAACCCCAAAGGTCCGAAATCGGCGATTGTTCCAATTATCTCGGATTTTTCTCTCCTCGAACAACTTTCTTTTATCTCGAACAATTTACGATCTGTGAGAAATCAGTTCGAAATAAAAGACGTGAGTTGTGAGATATTTATCACGAATTTGATAAGAGACAAGTCTTTTTACACCGAGCCCACTCAATCGAAGAGAAATGGTGTTTTGCCGCCTCCACTGAAAAAACAATTTCCTCGTCTTAATTTCGAGCTTTGGCAGTCTTTTTCATACCAAGGTCGTAAAAGTAAGGTGATAGAGTGTGTGATTCTGATTAAAATTTCCAGACTAGCAGAGCGAAATGTTTATGGATGCGATAAATGCGATTGCGGAGGAACGTCTAACCGTGTAACGTCTACGATCCCTGTTTTGTTGTTGAAGCCATTTACGGAAGGAAAACTAGGTCTTAGCGGTCTGGTTATTCACACTTTGAATTAATTATAACTTTAAGCACAATACGTACGTGTGTTTAAACATTTTATTGTCGATTTAAGTTCGAGTCAAGTTTGAGAGAAATGCGTGACGTGTGATGGACGAGGATAAAAGTCACTGGGAAACGTTGAATGGGTTTATAATCGAAGAGGATGTGGAGGTATTTCTGTGCATGCAAATCGGAATTAATGGTTTTTTGCGTTTTGACATCAAAGGAAAGTGGGTGGCGATAATAGAGTTGACAGACATTGTTAACAAATCAATAATGATTTCACGTGTCTGGAAAATATTCCGTTTTATTTCCTAATCACAACGAAAAGCCACAAGGATTTTCCTTTGACTCTTAAAAACTCCAATTAAACTTAATACTCGCTTTGACATCAATCTTTCATCAATTTTTTTTTGCTTAATCCGATTTTACTCCGGCAAAAGTCTCAGTCTCTTACTTAAACTCAAGCGTTTACATTCTCAGATTGGCACCTTTACTCGCTAAATTAATAATCGTCTAATTACCAAAACAGAACGGAACAACCTAATCATCTCCCACCTTAATTAAGCAAAGCAACGAAACTAATTCGTTGCACTTCAATCTGTTCCACAACACGTTTCATTAAAAACTGATGAAATGTGACTCTGAACTTTTGACGAGCTTTCAGCTGATTTTAATCGTTAATTAAAAAAGGATGTGATGCAAAGAAAAATACAGCGCACATTCCTTTTATTAAAGATATATTTTGTGTTATTTGTGGAACATTTGTGTCACATCGAGCTGTGAAAGCCGTAGACTTTTATGTTTTGCGGATTTTATGATAAAATCAATAATTTCTTTGACAGTGTTGATATGTTCCAGGAATTCGAGAAATATGAATTATTGAGAGTTGCATGATATGGACGAGACATTAAAAATGAATAGAATCGAAACTGGGATATGCATTTAAAATTTGCGTTCCAATTAAATGAAATTAAATAAATTATTTAAAACATTAATGGAAAGACGGTCCAGACAGTGTGACCTCTGAATTCTTAAAGCACGTTTTTGTTTAAATTAATTTTTTAAAAATTTATGGTGGACGCGCCAATTCAGGATGTTCAGGTATTGCTGCAAATTATTTTTCGTGTTAAATTAAAAACCGTAATTTTATTCATTTATTATTCCGGTCGCAGAATTTCTATTGTTGAAAGCTTTCTTTAATCTTTTCACAAATTTGAGAGCTTTTGTTTATGTGAAACAATAATGAGTCCGATTAATTAAACGTAGCTTCAAAAACACCATTTGTAAAGAAAGGATCTGTAATTATTACAAAGACTAACGAATTGGATTACAGACACAAAACGTAATTCTCGATGTTCGTTAGCAATTTTTAATTAATACAGGACACCGAAATGTATGCAAATATTCACAAAAGGAATTTTAATCGCCTAGAACCCAATTATCGAGCTAAGATTAAAGATCATCTTGATATTGAACTCAAACTTGATAACAACGGCTAATCTCCTTTTTAATTAAATCCATAGTTCTACGCATGAGATTCTTTAAAGGACTCATGAATATGCAAAGTTTGAGCCCATTTTTCAGTGTACATTTATAAATTCTCTTGTTCTTTGAAGATTCACTTTCATTGTCATCCTGAAATACCAAGCCAACAACAGTGAACTCTTTGACATGACGAACATTTTTCAAATTTAAGTGCTCGAGGCGAAATTAAACGTACGTTTTTCATTTTTAAATCCAAACATTCGCGTTTTCATTCTCATATTAAACGCATCCATCCAATCTCGAAGTTTCCGAAGATCAAACGAACTTTCAATCTGAAATATTAACCGGCAGAGTCGGTCGCAATTACACGTTCCGATAAATTTTTCTCGTCCTTTTATTAGTTAAGAGCATTTTCTGGGGTTTGTAATCTAAATAATGGTCGGGACGAACATCACTTAAAAAAAGGCGCTCTAAATTCTTTAATTCGCTCAAATTGATGGATGGTTCAAGTATTCATTAATTTCTTATCTTGGAGCGTTGTGACGGGACGAGCGAGCTTTTCATTATTTATTTTTTATCATGCTCAAAAACGTATGAAAGTTTATGACGGGATAAATCATATCTGGCTCGGTTTAGATGCGGGGCAATGGGGGATGAAAATAGTTTTTTTAACGAGAATGGCCGCGATGCGGGATGATGTTGCTTAAAAATTCCTTGGAATATCAGAGAAGTGGGGTAATTATTCTCAGTCTCGTTCTACAGGTTGTCCATCAAAGTGTCCCAAAGCTTCGCCTCACAATAGACAATATAATTTAAACAGCTCTTAATAAACCGACAATGGCGAAGATTAGCGCTTATGATATGAGCAAAGTGCTTGTAAAATTCCCATTTGCATAATTAATCCTTTTCCTTATTGCATCACGTTCTTGAACGAACTCGCCAACTTTCGCCAACTTTCAGGATTCCTCAAGATATATCTTCCCAACGTTTTGGTCTCGTACAGAATGAATTCATTGTTTTCCTCACTTTTTTTCTTTCATGAATTATTTATTTTGTTTATTTCTATTGCATTGTTCCTTTCCGTAAATAAGTCTCGACTCCATTAAGCAACTGATTTACACAAGCAAACTTTTACTTCGGGTAATAATTCACAATTTTTCTGGAAATTATTTGAGTTGATTCTAACGGTGATTTACGGTCCGTTTTTCTTTAATGGATGGGTCGGTTAATTGGTGTGGCATATGCGGGAGTAAATCCCGGATAATTCCGGATGTATCGAAGAAACGGAGAAGCTTACATGATTCATGTTATGGTCGAGGAAAGCCACATAATGCCCAAATAGATTAGAGCGGCCACAATTAATTTAAGGTGATTCTACAGCGGACTGTGTTTGCAGGTTTAACTACATAAGCTCTTGACAGTATTGATTAATGTTACAAGGTGTAAAAACTTGATTCTTTCTTACAAAGCTCTTGTTTGTACCAACATTACCGGTAAAACTGTAAAATTGAATTCTAAATTAAAGGAGCCCCCTGCGGTCACAACCCCATTACTTGATTACTGTTCCCTCAAAGCCGGTCATTTACACTTTATCCCAAAGTCATATTTCTCACTTCCTCCGCTTACTTTTAGCGCAGTTTCCTCGCTCGCTTTTCCTGCAACAAATTACCTTGATTTTAATTTTCCTGTGTTGTTACTCTCCGAAATTGTTATAGTTATGTCCTGTTTCCAGACATTTAATGTAAATAACGAGATTTATATTATCGGCGCAATTTCCATGTGTCTGCATGGAATTGATGACTCTATTCTATGAAACGTTGTTTTTTCTACTCTCATATTACACAATAACTCTTACAATGCTGGGATGTTAACGGGTTTGAGAAATTCGAATAGAGATGTTGTAATGTTTTGAAAAGCAATAACTACATAAAATTGACAAAATTACAAAATTACGAATACATTCATTTCTTCTGCTTTTGGGAGAAATCAATATACCGGTGTTTTGCGATCTTCTCTCTGAAAAAGTATTTTTTGTATTCTTCTCGAAAGGTTGGATTTCGGAAAAAAGCAGAATCTGAGAACTGGGAAGGAAAGCGAAGTTTGGCGTGATTTGGGAAAGAATTCTTGTAAGAAAATATGGAAAATCTAAAAGCTTTGTACTAGAAGCCTAGAATTGAAGAATCAGATATTTCGATTTAACAATAAAAATATGTACTGACCTACTAGTAATCGAGACTTATAAAATTCAACATCTTTCTGCAGAAGAGAGAGTTTCAATAGAAATGGAGCATAGACTGTGTACAACGAGGGAATAAATGAAGAGATTAAAATAAAAACTGGTAAATTGCAAAAGGGTAGAAAATCATCGGACATGTTGATAAACGTCATAGAATGCTGGAAATCGACCAAGTGGAAACAAACTGACTAATCTAATAAAAGAACAGATAAAGTGGAAAAATGGCAAAAGAATTCAACAAATAACACTAAGAAAACTTTGCAACAGAGGAGGAATGCGAAAATAAATTGTCATAAAACGGAAAAAAAAGCATTGAAACGCCACAGAAACTGAGTGAGAAGCTTCGTGGTAACGAGATCATAGAAAAGAAAAAAATTTAAAAAATCAAAATTGCAAATGAAGAATGTCATAGAATGGAGAAAGAGAGAAAAGTTCAATAAGAAAAGGGTCAAAATGCGTAAAATGGCTAAATAAAGAACGAAAAACGGGATAGAATGGTGGAAATTTTAATAGAAATTAGACAGAATTAAAATAAAAATTGTAATATTACGGAACAGAAGAAAATTCAACAGAAATGGGACATAAATTGAGTAATCAGAATCACACCGTTAAATCCAGAAGAAAGCCGAAAAGGTTAAAATTAAAATACCCAAAATCATGAAAGAAAGAATGTCTCAGAAATGAGAAAAGAACAAAGTAAGAAAAAACAAACCTCCTGGAAAGTCACGAATTAACAGAAGACATAAAAATACGCAAAATGGCAAAACGAAGAATGGCATAGAATGTAGGAGAACTGAATAGAAAGATGAAACAAATCTTCTGATAAAACAACAAGATAAAAGAATCCAAATAAGCATAACAAAAAATATCAGACAATGGAAGCAAATTCAATAAAATTGGAATACAAATTGAGTAAGAATAATCACACCGCTAGAAACATTACGTCGTCTAAGCGGCAATATCCGCGATTTCAAAATATTTTGTTACTACTTTTTCTGAGATGTCTTTTTTGGGGGAAACTTGCTAGTGAAAATTATCTTTTGAATTTTTGAATAGATTTAACTTGAAGCTAAGGTTTGATACCAAATAGTCATTTAGAAAAATTACTTAGACTGCCAAAAAACAGTTTTTTGAGCTTCCCTATGACTTTGTAAAAATTGATATTGCGGTTAGTCCCGCTTACACGATGAAGATACAAAAATATTCTAAATAAAGAATGTCATAATAATAGAGGAATTTATGACAAGGAAAATCAACCAAGTAGACGGACACAAACTGGATAATGCTATAGAAAAACAGATAAAATGTAAAAATGGCGTAAGAGGAGAAATGTGAATTTTAATAGAAATGGGACAGAAATCCAATTAGAAGAAACAAATCCTTTAAAAAGTAGGATAAAAAGAGAGATACAAATCAAAATGAGCAAAATGATAAAATAATAGAATATTGAGATAATAAGGAAAATTCAATACAAATGAGACAAAAAAAGACGCCAAAACGAAAAACACCATAGAATGAAGAAAATTGTTATAGGGGAAAAATCGAATAAGAATCAAGATGAGAAAATGAAGAATGCCTTAGAATGAAAAAATGAAGAACCATTTAATGGAGGAGGCAAAAACAGACTAAGATAAAATTTTCTTATATTTCTAGTAAAACAGGGTATACTTGGTGATCTGCATAAATAGAATTCTCTATAGGACTCTACTTTGAAGTTTGTTCTTAATGTCAGATTATTGAAGGTCCAGTTAATATCTCTCAATGTAGAAATTATCAACTTCTTTCTTTTTTCTCACGCAAATTAAAATTCTAGTCGAGAGATGTCAACTGTCCATTTAGTTACCACTTTCGCCAACAGTCACGTTAAGGATGTTTTGTTTTGGTCAATCTTAGTAACTTTTATACAGGGTCCGGCAACACTTGTGTCCACCCCCAAAATCGTCTTTAATTTTAAAGATAAAATTTTGAAAATTTGCATACGTTCATATACGCCGGGCCCTGTATATTGTGAATGGATTTTACACGATTATTCGTCAAGAATGATTTTTAAGTATAGCAGTTCCTAGATCAAACGCCAAAATCAATTTGAAGTTTCCACGTTTTCGTTTAACGAAAGTTCGAGTTCGTCTGCGAAAATGAATAATTAATTTTAAAAATAATAAGCGATTAGTTAACTCTTTTTTTTAATGTCGACTCTGATTAGCGACTGTCTTTGCAATACTAAGGCTTGGACTTCACTGTAATTTTTAAATCGCAAAAATTGATTACAAATGGCTGTGAAGTCCGGGCTTAATTGGTACTTAATTGGTAATTGGCAATTCGTACATGCGTACATAGCTATTACTAAAACTGAAATTCAAGTCCTATTAAATTGATACCCATACTCCTAGATTATTCGAAATACGTATTTTTACAACTCGAAGCAGAAGTGCTCTATTTTATCATTAGACTAGTTATTGACATTTTTGTTTTATTACGAGGCTTAGCTTAAAAATGTTCTCAACAAGTTGTTCAAATTTACCCGAAACTTTTTTTTTTCAAAACGGGAAAATCGAAAATTTTAACACGCTTATTAATTCTGTTAAATTCCAAAATTTTACAAGAACAAACAAATTTTTTTGAAATTTTGGTTTTTAGGAAGAGCCGAAGATTTCTCTTATTTCATAATACTTTGCTTAATTTCGCTAATTTAATTAGTACAAGAATGACATTTGGACACATTACTATGTTTGTCACGCTTATTAACTCTGCCAATTTCCAAAATTTTAGAACCAAGAACAAGTTCTATTTGTGTCGAATTTATCGTTCGCTGCACATTAATAACGAAGGTGGAAATTTGTGGGTTTTACAAACAGATAAGCTTTACATGAAAACGATATTCAAATGGAATTCTCCGGAAAGCGAGCGTCTCACAATTTACAAAATATACAGATAAAAATACGTGTGTTTATAGAGGTACTTTTGTAGAAAAAAAATCTATTTTCTGGAATCACTTTGCGAATTTATGTCGCATAGGTTTCATAAACAAGACTTTTTAAATGTGGTATCCCCTCAGGTCATTACTCAGTTCTTGGATTTTACATGTTTATTAAACGTTCCCCTAAAAAGTATTTATCTTCCTGACTTTGTGGTGTTTAAATTTTTATTCTTTCATCTAAATGTTTGGTTTGGAAAAGTTGCTCCAGTCTCTACTTTGTGCCCACAACGACTCCATTCTGTGCTTGTCACCCGCCCATAAACCACTAATGGAAACATATTCTTTATTGATGCATTATAACCACCGTTATAAAATCAAATAAGTCCACATAAACTCCCGCCCTTGCTTCTCCACATAAATTTTTACTGTCGACGCGGATCCACCCGGAAAGAATATTTTCAATTTTCCGCATGGATTCTCCGCCGTTTGTATGGATTAAACGCATCCAAAGACAACATTTGCAGCCCCCAGCCAAGCGATTGCACCTGACAGTTTAACCGAATTATGGCCGCCCAGATTCAATCAATATTGACATGTGTGTAATAATGATTTTACTAACACTGTTTTTAGAGCAGGTGCGAACCTAAAAAAACGTTCGAAGTTAGCAGTAATCTCTTGGGGAAACAAATGGAAAGTGGGGTATTTGAGTCGAGATTAGGCACGTGTAAATGGAGGACACTTTAAAAGAATTTATTTGTCCACGGTTTAAAGTGAGAAGAGTTCTTAAAAGCGCTAACTTTTTAAAACTTTCCAGGCTTAATTGATTTTCGGGGCGAGCACTTTGCGAAATTTGCTCTTTCTTGAAATATGGGATGTAATTATGTAGGTGTAATAGAATTTTGTGGAAATATTTACATGGGCAGATGTCTCGCGCTTTTAACTTATTGTTGTGATTTATTCGGGCTAAAAAGCTTAACAGCCACCGATATTTCATATCGAATTGGTTGTATTTACATTTTTATTGCAATGTTGGATTTATTGGGTGTCAATTTCTGCGATATTTATGTTTTAGTTTGTCTGGATGCCATCAAAGTGGCCAGAATAAATTGAGGAAAAATATCAAATTTGGAGTAAACTCGTTTTTGGTCAAGATATCATAAATCCACAATAATCCTATAGAAATTCAAAGAAAATTCGAATCCGAAAAATCCGAAGACTGTAGCATCTAAAGAAGCAATCGGAAACAATTCCCAAGAATGCTGTTTAAAATACTATGGCATTTCTCGTTTCATTTTCTATGAATAACGTGCTTTAAATTTATGGAAACTTCAGAAATAGAATTTATTTAAAATTAATTGCCTCGGCGCGGCGTGTATAGTGTGCTGGAAAGCCACGTTTGGGGTTGACACCAGATAAATTAATTTTTAATAATTTCTATTAACAAGATTTGGACAACCAAAATACATTTTTCATAGAGAATGACAGAAAGAGGAATTTTTGTAAATATACATCTCTTACACTGAAAAATTAGTCTGTTGCTGTTCTGGTAGATAGAATTTTCTAATCCACGAATTTATTATTTTAGTTTGTTTTTACAAAAACATTTTCGTCCTAAACATTCTTCTCCAAAGAAATAAAATTATTAAATTCAATTAATTCTGCCAAATTCAAAAATTTTAGTACCTGGAACAAATTTTTTAGGAATTTTTTATTTGAGAACGAAGTAAAAATTTCCAATATTCGGATTTTTGTTCATTTTAGGACTACAAAAAAGAAATTAGGCCTACTATTTTTGACACGCTTATTAATTCAATTTCCACATTTTTAGAAGTAGAAACAGCAGTTTTAAAAAAATCTCTTTTAGGGTGGACCAAAACTTTCCCTTATTTTAGTTTATTTTAGATAAATTGTACTAATTTAAGGTATACAAGATTGAAATTTGAAGGTGTAATGTAAGGTGTACTTTTGTAATGTTGAGTATTTGTGCCAAATTACAAAATTTTAGAACCAGGAACATTTGTTTTAGAATTATTTTTTTTAGGACAAAGTAAAAATTTCCAATATCTATACTAATCAAATTCGTGATTTTTGTTAATTTTAGTAACACAAAAATAAAATTTAAACACAGTCCGACTTTTGACACGTTTATTAATGAATTTTTTTAGAAGTAGAAACAGAATTTTTAGAAATTTGCAGAAATTTCTCTCATGCTAGATTGCTTTGCGTAATTTTGCTAATGTGTACATGATTAAAATTTGAAGGTGTTACCACATTTGTAATGCTAATTATTTCTGTCAAAATCCACTATTTTGGACCAGGACAGATTTTTTTGTTTTTTATTTATTTTAGGACGAAGTAAATATTTCCAATATTTTATATCAATTAAATCTCGGATTTCCGGTAATTTCAGGAACAAAAAAATGAAATTTGGACACAATACTACTTTTTACACGCTTATTAACCCAAAATTTCAAAATTTCACAGACAGTAACAATTTTTTTAGATTTTTTTTAATTTATAGTGAACTAAAAATTGCAAAATTTTTCCTTAATTTGTCGAATTGCAGGAATATAAAAATTACATTCGACCACTTTACGACTTTTGTCACGTTTATTAAGTCTGTCTAATCCCAAAATTTTAGAAGCAGAAACCGATTTTATTTGTGCTATTAAATTATGGAAACTTCCGAAATAGAATTTATTAAAAATTAATTTCTCCGGCTTGTAGAGTGTGCTGCAAAGCCATGTTTTGAGCTTCGCACCAGATAAATTAATTTTTAATAAAGTCTATTAACAAGATTTGAATAAACTGTAATAAAGTTTTCATAGTGTGAGTAATTTGTATAAACGTACATCGTTTAGATTGAAAAAATTAATTTGTTGCTGTTGTGGTAGATAGAATTTTATAATCCACGGATTTCTTATTAAAGTTTCTGTTTAAAAAGACAACTTCATCCCAAACATCGCTCTCAAACTACTCCAATTAACTTTATACTCCAAAGAAATGAAATTACTCCAATACAATCTAAGTGAAGCAATAAAACGTACTTTTACCTTAAGGTCAAACCTTCGCATCGATCGTTAGATTATCTCTGAATTGAAAACGCTGTTGACATTCATTAATAATAGAACTCTCGAATCGTATTAACTCGAACAAAAGAAGAGCCCATCCTTAATTCTTTCCTTTGAATTTCCAATCTGTTTTGTAAACATCGAATTTGTTGAAACAATCGATCCACTTCCAAGGACTTCAATTAAAAATTCCCAAACTAAACTCGAACAAGTTTAAAGAATTCCGAACTAGTGTTAAAATATTCATTACAAGCGTTCTGTAAGATTCATGATATTAAATTACTGAAAGTTTTTTTCAGACGATGTGGTAGTCATGAAGTCAGCTTTGCTGTATCCTTATGACAGTTACGTGGGAAGGGGCTACTGCAGAATATTGAGCCCGCGTCACGCCGCCGTCACAGCAGCTATATACACATTAGTAAGTATTTATCATACCATCAACAAACCTAACACTTGTAGGGTAAGAGGATTAGTTGTAGCTTCGGGATTTTGGATAATTGTTTTTACATAATCGGTAGGGACAGCTAAGTGCTAAGTGAGGGTTTCCACTTTAGATGTAAATACAGGGCGACTAAATAATATTGGAATAATGCCTGTTTCAATAAAGGAGTAATTGAAATGGAGCTGTAATTAACAGACGTTCGGACGCAAAAATAGAAGTTTTCAAAGTGTAAACACAAGTTTTTCCCCGACTCAACTCATAAAAGTTGTCTTTTTATTGCAGAACATTTCCATTCTCGTGGTCCTCTTATACAGCTGGAGGATAAGTGTAAACATCAAGAAGTATTCCAGTCTAGAAGATGTATATTATGGTGAGTTTCGAATTTATATCCCTCCTTAAGAAGTATTTTATTGTGCCTCTATCGATACTGCCCCAAGTCTAGAATTTTCATTTCAACATCTCAAACGAGCACTCAGCCAATTTTCTTTTATTTGAACAACCAACACGAAAACTTTATGCCGACAATTTTCATCAAACACCTCATAATCCTTCTGTAGAAATACCAACCGATCGATGGCCACATCATAAAAATCCACTTCACTACAAAAAGGACAAATTTGTCGAGAGAAATCGCGTCGGAGATTAATATATCACGACTTTCTGGCCAAATATTTATCGAAGATCGCTACAGGCTCAGTTTATTCTACTCGGGAGGGTTGGGACGAACATGTGTGCAAAATTATTATTGACCGGACCGTTGGCAATTGATGGGGCTCAGACATCACCAAGAGAAAAATCGCAGGGATTTGTTAGACACAAGTTCTACTTTAAGTAGATTACATTTTCATTTCAAATTGAATTCAAAAATGGAATTGTAAACGAGCTTTCATAATAGTGGTGCTTCAAATTTATCTCAATAGTTGTGTAAATATTACTTTGTCAAGTATTACAATAACTACGAACTTGGCGCAACCAGCATTTTAAAGCAAATATTTGCTTTTGCTAAAACGAAATGGTTTTCACTCATTGATTAATTCGTTATGGAAACTGCTGGAGTTAAGGGGATAAATCGATTTACTTCGATTTCACGTCTAATCGAGCTTGCAGTTGCGACTCCGTTGATAATTTTTATTTCCACAACCAAAATTAAAATATTTTCAGCAGTTTAAAAATATGATATTAATAAAGCGTAAAATACAAATGTGTAGGCGCATTCACCATTTTTAAAACAAATATTTATTTCATTGAATTGAAATGTTTTAACTCTGGTCAAACATGATAAATTTTATGTGAAATTTATTTGGATATGGAAATTAGTATTTGTTAACGAATGGAAATAAATCAAAGCAATTTTTTATGATTTTTTGTTGTTGTAGGTGTTCAGATCGCCTACCTGGCGATCATTGGCACTCAGCTCTTCATGATCTTCTTAAGCATAGTCCTCCTCATCGGCATCTACAAGGTAAGAACAGGAATTATTAATACCGACGTTAATTCTCAACTCGGCGTTGAAGTGGCATGGGAAATTATTCGCCAGAAATCGGATTATCTGTTTCAACGGAGCCGTGAAAAATAAGATCTCATAAAAATACCAACACTTTAATCCTCTTGGGAATTAGTAGCGATGGAAACTCGATAAACCCTCTTTAAAACCGTTTCGATTTTTTCGAGTTTTCACCTTTATTTTGCATGAAACCTTAAGAGCGAGAAAATATCAGATTACCTTTATCACACTGGTAAAGAGCTTCCGCATCGAAAATCTTCGAATCCTTTTAAAAAACCTACGGCTCCCAATTGAATTTTTTCTTCGGTGGGATTTTGTCGAAACTGCTAAAATACCGTTCAAAGGATCAAAGAAATTATATTTACTTATGGAGGAGTAGACACATGCCTCCTTTAAATACAGTAAATTATCGATTCGTCTTGAAATATCAAACTACAGGGGCGTGATTTTAAATTTAGAACGTGAGAGGAGTTAATGTGCTCTATATGAGATTTTCAGAAGGTCTGATAAAACACGGACTGAAAAAAAGCTCGGGATCTTTTCCGACAAAACGCTTTTTGAATAGAACACGGTCTATCGGAAATGGAAAGCTTTGATTCCAAAGCTACTAAATTATTCGAAAGGGAGACGAGGGATGAGACCAATTTGCAGGTTTTACCAATTTTTTCGGCATTTAAGGGCGCATAAAGTAATTATTTCACGGGCTCAAAGAGAACCAAATGTCAAAAATCATCGTGGCGCAATATTAAATTTATTGCTTAATAAATTAAATTAATAAATTACGCGGTGCTCAACAAAAGTATTTAATTTCTCGAACCAATATTTTATTACCGAATTAATTAAACTTTGGTTGAAACGAACTAAATTAGTCCATTATTACATAATCATGAGTTTTTCAGTTACCACTCGAAATAAATCAGACATGCAAATATCGTCGGATGCAAAACACAATTTAGCAACTTTACAGAATAATTACGAAATCACGCCCTTGTGGAGACTAATTAAACTTTAATTTATGATTTAATTTTGATTTTGAAGCGTAAATAAACGTGAACCTATTATTTAGTCCGCGAAATTTGATGATAAATTGAATCTATCAACCATTTCCTTGAATTATTAAAATCGCTAGCTGAGAAATGAGCTTCAACTCCATCCATCTTTAGCGATTTTTTGGCAATTAGTTTCAGACCGGTAGGTAAATTCAGCCCCAGAAAAATCCATTCCGCCGAGTTATGTAAACTGAAAAATATTTCAGTGGAAGCTCCCTTAATGTTCCAGCAAACAGAATCTTTTCACGTTAATGGTTGTAATTAGATTATAAATTTTTCCGAATTTTGATACGAAACGACGAGCTCTTTCGTTTTTTTCAGAGGAGAGTGTATTATCTCTGTTATTTATATCGCAATTTTCGTTTTAATTAAATCCATTGTATACAATCGAAACTGCGGAATGTCTAATTTGTAAGCACAAATCACAATAATTTTCTCATAATAAATAAACGTTTTATTGCTTTCTCAGATCTTTGCACTTTGCTTCATTTCCATTTTAATTAACATTTTTTGCATTATCAGCCTTCAAGTTCGTCTCTGTTCTCCTTGGGTCCAAAATGCTTGAGGCTTTTCCTTTATTGATATTTAACTTTAGTTTGAGTCTGAGAGGGAAATTACGAAGATAGTTTTGTTTGTTCTAGATCTATGTAGTTAATTAATTCTGTAGAAAAAGTGGGCATAATTTACACTTAGCCGTTGAGAGCTTTTATTTAATTCTCTCCCTAATTCCGCTTTTTCCCTAGAACAAAACGAAACTTTTGTTAGATGCAATTTGTGGCAAGCAAAGTCTTTATTTTCTCAGCTTCGCAGCACTCTGGAAAGTGTCTCTCTAGGGAAATAATATTATCCACGCTCAATATTTACAATTATTCCATTTACGGTGGTTTATCAGTAATAAATCGAAATGCCACGCTGTAAATATTAATTGTACGGCAATAAATTAGTGTAGACAAAGGCACTGAATTGTTTTAACACAACAAAACTTTTAGTGATATTATCGAGCTTCGAGCACGGAATATTAAAGAGTTATTATACAGCTGGGAAAAGAATCCAGGGTACATTCAATCAATGTATTAGATCGTTCAATATTTACATGGTCTGCAAGGAATCCTGTTTGAATAAGTCAACAGATGTTTCTGGATAAGATGGTTTTAGCGACGTTGACACAACAAACGCAAAATCGGACCTGTTTTTTGCCACTGCGTTTGTTTAGGATGTCAGATTTCATCAAAGTTTAAATAGAAGAAATACTTTCATTTCAACATCAAAATTGGCACAAGTAAAGTAACCCCAGGCCTCCATCGTCTTTGTTATACCTCAAAATTTTGCGCCTCCGGCTTCTTTTCCCCGACATCAAACGGCCCCTTTTAATTTTATTACAACAATATGTTGTTTCTAAGTGGTTCAAACATCACTTAGATGCACTTAATGATTTAACCCTTGTGTTTCACGCTTGAGAAACTTAACATGTAATAAGACATATGTGAGCTTTGATGCGAATTATTGCTTTGAAAGCGCATATTCCCTCCTCTATATTACGCCCTAATTGAATTATCGCACGGCTGTGAACAACGCTGCATTGCTAAATGAAAAATAATGAGATTCCTGTAACCAGAAATTATTTTATATCCTGGTAACGAACTTCACTGGTCGCAATCACTTTAAAAAAGTTTTAAAGCAGCTCGTAATTGCTCGACTCGTTAAAACTCATCGGATGAACAGTTTCTTGGACAAAAGCATTGTCACAATATTCTTCCAACGTATCTCAGTCACGTTTTCTAGCGGAAAAAGTCTCCGAGTTCGTAATCGCTTTTTTAAGGCGGATTTCATGTGCGGAATTTTACACGTTGGTTTAGAATGATTAAATTACTAAACTGAGGCGTTGATTGTGTTTGTTGAAGAGACACTCTTGTTTGTTCTTCTGTAACATCCACGTTGTGCGTCGTCCTTGTGGCTGGAGATATTATTAGCGAGGAGATATTGTACTAACATGATACTGCCGCTTTTATCGAATTACAGGAGATTCTATTTGATTAAAACGGTTCATTAGACAAGAACTCATGTTGGACGGGGAAATAATTAAATTTGTGACGGTTGTTAAATTATAATCGTATTAATTCTAACGTTTTATAGCCAATGGACAAGACACAAGACCACAACTAACAATTCCAAGCTCGGCAAATTACTATTTTTAAATCCAGTTAATGAAATTATTAGCAGCGGTAAATTGTAACGGTTCATTGTTTAGAGCTACGTTTGCGGAAAATTGTGGGTTTGAGCTAATTAAATGGCATACTCTCTCGACTGAACGAAATAAACGGTCGCAATTTCATCCTGCTCGAGATTCAGATTGCGCCAGATAAGTGAAAATTTAAAGTCCTTACATGCTTAATATCGAATTGTATTGAGAAAATTGTGAAAATGGTGGATGCGCCGGGCTTTTTTTTTATTTCACCCACATGAAATATAAATTCTCTCGTTAACAATCGTTCCGAGAAAAGCTAATAACACATTTTAATATCTCAGAAATTGCGACTTGAAAAATTCAACCTAACAAACAAAATAAAGGGGGCTGAATATTAAAGTTCTTCAGTTATTATTGTCACGAGATTCGCCAAATCTCCCGACACTTGGCGCGGTTAAATTTGGGAATGTTAGACCGACGAAAGCGAATTAAAATTCCTCCCTAATCACGATTTGAAGTTTATTAACATTCTTTCGCAAAGCGCCTTTAATCTTTCTTTGAGCGCGCTTTTAATTTTAGTTTTTTATAAGTCACTGTTTGTCCCTTCGTATTCCTCGCACGCTTTGCAAACATTGTTATACTGCTAGATTTGATTCCGTTCCCCCGACGAAGGCTCTATTTGTTCACTTTGTTTGCTATTTGGTTTGTATTCCAGTTATATCGATGTCGCAACTTTGTGAAAAACCCGAAATTATAACCATTTAACTTTCTTTCAAAAATGCAAAACTCCGCAGAGTGCTCTCTCATTTTCTTCATTGGAGCCGGAAGCAAATTGAAAATGAAAGAGAACCTAACGGATGTTTAAATTGAAGTTGTCAGTAAAAAATATGCAAATATATGTTAGTATCGCGACGTTTCATTTTACGTCGTATAAACGAAAGCAGTCACCTTTCATACGAAAGCAAACCATTATTTATACAACGGTGGCACTTCACGACAAAGAAAAACATCGAGAAATGTAATCAATTGTGACATTTTTATCGCGGCGAGTGGAAATAAAATGTGGCAGTTTTCATCAGGGGATTTACAAGAAAAATTAAAAGTATGCTCCATGCGGTGTCTCAGATGCTTGTTGATTTATTTTATAACTGCCTTTCAGTGGATAGTTTTTCCACCTAAAGAAACGTGGAATAACACAGCGCAGGAAAATGCTTTGTGTGGGAAATAATTTCAGAGTTAATTTCAACTACTTTTTTCTATTAACTGAAACACAAAAGCTTTGTGTTTGCGTGATATTGTAAGTACAAAGGTCTAAAATGTTCTAAACATAATTTCATAGGAGTAGTAATTTAGAGGCTGTTTTGACCAAATTAATATGTTAATTGTGTTTAGATCATTGTTTTGGGGTACCAAATGGAGGAACTAAATTTTACTGTTCAATTAAACGTTGCTACAACATTTCTCTCTGTGTGTTGAAAGCTCCATGAAAATGTAAACCTTTTTTTCCATTTTTTATCAGAATTTTTGCTGTCTGACTTTTTAATTACATTATATGCAGACAGGTTATAACAAATAATTGATTGTTTGATTGCGGCGCGTTATGTATCTTGTACTCTTTCAATTAGCGAAATTACGAAATTTAATCCAGAATTTTAAAAAATTTGACTCTGCCCTAAAAACATTTTTTTTTAAATTGGTTTTAAAAATTTTACAGTGTTAATAAGCATGCCAAAACTAATAATTTTCTTAAATTTCATTTATCTACTCTTTAAATTATCGAAATTACGGAAGTTAGTCTTGAATATTTGACATTTTTGTTCGTCGTGAAAACATTTTCTTAAATAATCGGTTTCTGTTTCTACATATTTGAGATTTAACAAAGTTAGTAGGCATATTAAAAGTAGTAATGTTCTCAAATTTCATTCATGTACTTTTAAAATTAGCAAAATTGCGGAATTTAATCTAGAATATAAAAAAAAAATTGACTGAAAACAAAAATTTCCGAAAAATCAGTTTATTGTTCTACAATTTTAAAATTTGGCATCGTTAATAGGCATGTCTTAAGTAGTAATGTTCTTAAATTTCATTCATGTACTCCTAAAATTACCGAAATTACGGAATTTAATCTAGAATATTAAAAATTTTAAGTTCGTTTTGAAAAAAGACATTTCCAAAAAATCGGTTTCTTGTTCTGCAATTTGAAAATTGGCAGAGTTAATAGACGTGTCAAAAGTAGTAATGTTTTCAAATTTCTTTTTTGTACACCCAAAATTAGCAAAGTTACAAAATTTGATTTTGAATATTGACACATTTTGTTCGTTCTGAAGACAAAGATTTCTAAAAATTCAGTTTCTTTTCCTACAATTGTGAAATTTGGGTAAGTTGATAAGCATATCAAAAGTAGTAATATCCAAAAATTTCATTTGTGTACATACTTTCGAAAAACATTTCATCCTTGTGCTCCTAAAATTAGCAAAATTAAGAAATTTAGTCTTTTATATTAAAAATTGTTGTTTGTCCTGAAAACAATTTTTTTTTATAAAATTCTTTTACATATTGAGACAGACAATTTGGCAGAATATCTCCTAAAGAATTATTGTCATTTTTCACAATGTTTGTCTTGTACGACAGTGTAGCGAAAAAATTTACCCCGAAAGTAATCAATCACTTCGTCTTCATCTATGTTATCGATCTAAAAACTTAGCAACAAATCATCCGGGGAAATCTCTTCTATTTTTCTAAACGCCTCTGAATTGAGTGTCGGTTCTCGACCGGTAACAAATAGCTTTTTAGATAAATGACCGAAAGTTTGCATGACCACTATAAAGAGTCGTTTAATTATTAAAAACTCAGCGAAAGCTCAGAAATTGCGTGTGCTATTGAAATTCGTAGTTACCTTCCCGGTGCAAACAATAATGACGAGAATTAATTGGCTTGTTGAGAATAAAGCGTCGGAATTTCGCTCAAAATGCAAACAAACAGCCATTAAAACACTCGTTTGGGTTCGGAAAACGGCACGGAATTAAATTACAAATGTTTGGACCGAAGATCGTTGATCGTTTTTATCAATATCCAGCAATTTTTGCTAACAAGACGAGTTTAATTACGGCTCGGGGCTGCGCATTAACAAACAATTTTAGTAACCCCGTCATGTTTTGATATTAATTTTGTAATGCAGAACACGGAGCTGAGATTAGGTATCAGGTTCAGCAGTGTAACTTTGTCGCTTCAGGGGAGATATTAAATGTAAACACTCGAAGGCATCGCAAATTCCGATTTTTATCACTCATAACAACGTTAATTTCCCGGAAACTTGCCGAAAAATTGGAAAGGTCAACTTCACTTCAGCCTGGAGGAATTCGAAACAAGTTCGAAGGGTTCCTGATCCTGATGGATGGATAAATTGGACTGTTCCATGGCAAGTTTAGTGTTCTAATCACGTATTTAATACGATTTGGAATTCGACAATGAAAACTAACGGACGAGCATTCAAATCCAATTACGAGAGATATTAAAACATGAAAAATTGAAAATAAAAACATGTTATGGAGCAATCATCGAAGCGGAATTGGAAAAGAGGCGAGTTTTGCACCGTTCGTTTTGATTTTTGGGATTCAGTTAGCTAGGAAAATGTTTAAAGAGCCCGCAAGTGGAAAAATTAACAGTTCTATTTTTCTGCAGGGTTTACGTAATTTTCAATATATGCAAGTACCTCCTTCAAAGTTTCCACAATTTCCTCCGCATTTGCATCTAGTCGGGATTATAAAGTAGTCACGATAACAAAGCCGGAATATCATACTCCAGTAATGAAGTTCCTCTATTAAATTTTATAAAATCTGGACAACACGTTTTAATGGAGGCTAACTGGGGCTTTTTAGCCGCGCAAACTTGTAGAGAATGATTAATTTACGACCGCTTCATGTTTGCTCTAAATCTGGAATTGTATACGTTTAAAGTGCAAGCTCTATAAAAGCTTTTCCGAACTATCGCCTTCAAATCCGCAATTAAAATTCCAGTCGCAACCTTGGTCATGTGAATTTGTATTCGCCGTGTTTGTCACATTTGAAATGTAAATGTACTCTTAGCGTTTTTCTTGTGGCCGAGACCACGTAATCAGCACCATAAGAATGCTGACGGTGACTTGGGAGCTCGAGGAAAATTCCCGAATCTTATCCCTGGAAATTCCAAATTTAAAAGAGTCGACGTGGAAGTCATCATTTTTTGGTCTCATATATCGTAGCGTTTTTCCAGTTAAAAAGAAAGAGAACTTACCCAAACTTGGAGTTGCTGCTAATCGAGTTTCGAGGAAAAAAAGACGAGTTCGTCGCTCTACACGAATTTACATCGATGGTCGAAATTACGCGATGAAAATAGAAATAAATCCTCGCACAACAACGCTTTATTTTTCCAGAGGGAACTCTTAGTTATAGCCATACATCATCAGGTTCATAAAATTGTGAAAAACGTTCTCTTTCGCACATATCGGTCATAACTATGAAAAACGGCACAGTTTCTCAACTCCCCAGTATGTTGATTTAATCCCCAACTTTATTAATCTTAAATTCGGATAAAGAAACTCAATTTATGAAGTTTTATAATGTATCGTCGGAGCAAAGTTTAATTTCACGTCAATTATCTCAATCATTTTTGCTGAGACATTGATTTATGACGAGAGGATTTTTTTGGTGTCCGAGAAGCGATTTCCGGGTAAATTGCGAAGAAAGCTTCCTACCGACAAGATAATTTTAAAAAGGTTTCATCGATGAAACATTTGAGATGGGATCCAAATTTCACGGGACATTAGTCGGCTCGGAAAGGTCACAAGAGGAGGAGAAATATTTGGATGCAAAACGACCTCAATTTGTTAATCAATTAATTTCAGGCGTGTTACAGTAAACGCAATAGTTCATCCACTTGGCCTTATATCGGCACCTCTGCAAAAATTCCGCGTCATTAGTTTCGGGTTATCCGTTCTGGGATCTCTCTCGTCTCTTAATTACATTTCCAGATGTTAGCTTTTTGGGTAAACACTTGTTACAAAATCGTTGGTGTTTTCTTTGCAACCCTCAAAATTGTGTCGATTAATTACAAAACCTGCTGGCGCAAACACGTCCTAACAAACGTAATTATAAAGTAATTAACCGTTTTCTTGAATCAGTAATTATTTGTTACGTTTCCAAGGGAATAAATCCCCAGCGCCTGGAACAATATCCGTTATTTTTATAAGGTTCTATAAATTACAGCCCGAAGTAATTTTTCCGTCTTGTGCTTAATGAAGTGTTTTTGAAACGTGATCGATGAGTTAATTAAGCAGAAAATGTACAAGTTTATGCTGCAGGTCATTCGTGGCACGTAAAATCTTAATGGAGTTTCAAGGAGACATCGGGATTACGGTTGGAACGTTTGCGGATTAGTACGTCCTTGACATTTCAATCTTAATTTATTTTTTTTTTATTAAATTACTACTGAAAATTTCATTTGAGGGAATAAATCTCCACGGATCTGATTTCCGATGATAAATTCTGGAGATATATCATGAAGGGAATCGAGGATTTTGTTAAAAAGTTGAGAAACGAAACGGGGAATTTAATTTGAATGTTTCAGAAGGAACTTTTCCATGAGACGATAGAAGTTGCACAAACATAGTCCATTAATTTATCGATGTTCTAATAAAATATTCTAGAACTCGGAATTAAATTTTCAAATCAATTATCGTTGTTTCAGGAGAACATATCATTCGTGATACCTTGGATAATTGGGTTTATAACTTTCATGGCGTTAGAGGCCGTCGCCATGGTCTACTCCAACGTTCTCAGAGACCACGTAAATAGAGTGAGTGACATAGTTTAAAGTTTTTAAGCCTAAATCCTTCAAATACCCTAAAGTTGTGTCTGCATATTTTGCTTCCAACATTGGAAGCTCCCTCATTTTTTCATTAGTTAATTCCCATTTCCCACTGCAATGTAATCCATTTTCTTGCAGCAGTTCGACGCTTTGTGCAAAGCGGAAATGGCGTTTTTCGTTTCGAGGACACTAATTAACGTAAGTAATCTTCTCATCTCCAATTTCGTTTAATACACTATCGATCAGTGTAATATTACAAAAAACTACATTGTTATAATGATGAATGAAGCCATGTCGAACACCCAACAAGATTGATGGAATAAAAATAACGAAAAAAACTTTGTAAATAACAAAATCAATGCACAATACTAATATTCAAAACAAACAGACAATTCAATAAAAATTTCATCAAATTTAAGTCATCTACAGCATCGACTTCATAAATTTTAATTGGCAGAGGCACTGCACGTTCATTTACATTTGGAATTTAAATCTGAAATAATTTTATTTGGCTGCCAACTAAAAGCGGCACTGAAATGTCTGCAATGTTTGCATTTTTACAAACGCCAGCTTTATATTTGCATTTATGTATGCATTGTTCGAGTGCAATGTTTGCAATGGGGCGTCATTATGGTGCAATTAGTGCAGCGATGAAGGCATTGTCCAATTACTGAATTTGCTCTAATGATTGATTACAAATGTCTGTGTTAATTAATGCGAGGTTGATATTTAGCACTCAGAATATTTGGAATGACGGCTGAATTTAACAACCATGCCTGTAATAAAAGTTTTGGGCGTTGATCACATTGAAACCACTTTTTACGGATTTTTAGTTTTTTTTGGTTGCCGCTTTTCACGGACTCAATCAAGGTAGATTTTTTTCTATTTCACCTGACTAAACACAGAAATAACGAACCATCCAATATTCATGGAATATGCAAATTTGTAAGGATGTTGCAAAAATGGTGGATGCGCCAAATCTGTAGCTTTAAAATTAATATTTTATTCCTCCCCAAAATTCATGAAATGCGGCTGTTTTCTGCCAGAATTCATCTGTCTAAACATAGAAACAATAAATCAAAGTTTCAAATAAAAATACGAAACAAGAGGCAGGAAGAAAAATATTTGTAAAGCTTTGAAATAAATTTGTTTTTCCAGGTGGCGGCCATCAGCGGTGTGATGCGCTTCTGCAACATGCTCCGAGCCGGAATCACCTGGAAAGGTAAGTTTAGCATTTCTACCCGCCAAAAATTCTCTTTTTTTGCGTGTAGGTCCCGAAGTCATCGAGCTATGATGCAGGAATTCTTATCCCGACGACGACGACCGAGGTTACGGTTACGACTCTGACAGCGACTGTTCTCTTCTGGTGGGAGTGTCGTCTTCGTCGTCCCGAGGAGGCTCCAGCGACAGCTCGGAGTTCGTCTGACATATCCGTTGTGCCAGAGGCTAAAATACCAAGAGACTTTCATCTTATCGTGCCAAGATTTAGAAATCAAAATTCGAGTTGATCGAATCACACTGTATTGTAAATAGCGACTGGGGCAAAAATCGCGCTGGTTAATTTTGCTGACAATAACACTAAATGGTTTTGTTTCGTTGTTAAATAAACACCAAATTGTTTTGTGGCTCGTTTGGTTTACGTTGTGAAATATGCAAAGCGAAATTATATTTTTATGGGCGCTCTGGGGTGATGTAATAATATATTCCTAAAGTGAATTTATAACAGTTTTGTGTAAATAATATGAAATAAATATCTACAAAGACCGAGTGTGTTTTTTGCCAAATTCCAAGTTAAAACCTAAGCCATTTCCCAAATTACCATCGCTCCCCCTGTTTCGGAATCGGTATCGAATTACGCCCCAGTGGCAAAAGCACTTGTCGAAATTCGTCCCTTGGGTCCATTTCACGATCACCCCTATCTCACAGCAGATTATATCCGATTTAACCTTGTTTCGAATTTTAATCATGCAGTGTCTGAGCGCATTAACCCTCCATTTCACTCATCTGTTTGCTTCCACTCGCAATGTTGTCACAAGGGAATAAGACATTTCGATTTTTCATTGTCCGTAGTTTAGCGAGATCTTTTTGTGCTGACGAAGTATTAAAAGGAGGAAAAACGCATTGTGCGGTGTCAGACGTCGATAACATTCTCTTCTAAGGAAAGCTGGCACCGAATTGAACATTGTTGCTGGCGGCGGGACTCTAACAAAGACATCTCTGACTATTTCTGAAAGCCTCGAATCGATCACTCTCTAATTGGATTTGCCCAAGACTTTAATTGGAGCTTGTAGACAAATCTGGTAAAGATGGATAAGTGAGAATCACAAGTTTAATTTGAAAAGTTCGATCAAGAGTACATGTGTCACTGGACTGAGAATTTAAAGAAAAATTGTTTGCTAGAAAACTTTCTTAGTTGGAGTTCTACTGGGACTAGCTCGAGAAAGTTCCGATTGAATTACCAACGTACCTGAGCAAAAACCAACCAAGACGAGGTCCCATTTTATTACAACAAAATCAACGAAATTACTTTCGCATCGTCTCTTTCCAAAGATCATAAATCAAAAGGACACTCTTTGGTAAATATTTAAAGCCTCCCGGACTCACTTAACCATCATAATGTACTTACCCTCAAAGTTTGCTTAATGGCGACTGGAATTTAATGAACGTGTCGTCAAAGTTAGTCCTTTTACTTAAAAGGGCCCGATAAGAAGTTTATTGTAGTAATGAAATGTTAATCTTTACATCGTTTGATGTTCCAGAAAATAATTTCCTACGTCTCAAGTACTTTTGTTCTTGTTGTCACGTTGAGGGTAATTCCCCTAGAGAAAGTTGATGTAATTTTACGATTTTGCGCTCTGAATTCGAAAGAAATTTGCTGTCAGCAGAACAAATATTTAAATTCTCGAAGAGCGTATTTGTTTTGATAACAAACATGGAATATTAAGTTTTTTAATCGCTTTCTCTGTGTTTTTATGTACAAATTTGGTATGCAGTAAAAGGGGCAATAAAAAGCGGCCAGAACCTGAGACACACCCTGAATTTCCACAACAAAAGATTGAGTAATAAAACAAGGGTTCATCATAAAGCATGTTGAAGATACGGTAACATATCACACAAAATATAATCTAATGAATGTAGCCCGAGACTACGCAAAAATTTGTCTTTGTGAGCGAAAGAATTTCAATTAATTCGAGATGCTGATTGGAAACGGAGTTTTTATTGTATAATGAAGAAATATATTCCAATTGGAGCAGCTTATTAATTTAATCTATTTTAACAGCGGCGCTCTTGAAATTTCCTTCAAGTTCAAGCAATACAATCTCCTCAACACCCTGATTTATGGCCCGAACTTCCATGCTTGAGCCACAAATTACGAATCTTCTGCACTTCATTTGTCACGAAGCGGTGGACCGGAACGATTAATCCGGAAAAATCCTTTTTATTTTAATAAATTTTCTGAAAGAAGTTGCTTTGAAATGTACGCAAATGAGACGTGATTCTTCTACAAAGAGCTGAATTTTCATTTGAAAGCTTTCCATGTTAAGCGTACTTCAGACTAACGTTTCTTCCTTGTAAATAATTCATTCTTAGTTCTTTATAGAGCACTAGTTCATGATTTAAGATAATTATGGGAAAAGAATGGATCGTTTGTCAAGCATACGTTCTGATATTGTAGAATCAATTGAGTTTGCGACGACGAAGCAGTTTGCTTGCCGGAAGGATAAGCAGCAATAAATTCTGACGACTCCGGTGTTCTTAACCGGAGCGGATGCCTGAGTAAGCAACAGGACCGGAACGGGATTTTTAACAACATATTGGCAACGAGGAGGCACAGAAATTCTCACTTTTTAGTTTAGTTCCATTTAATTCAACTATTCGTTGTCCTAGAAATTTTTTAGAAAAAATATAAAAAAAATTGCGACCTTTGCAAAGCCTGGAGCACTTTTAACTTCCTCATATCCGCGACCACACTTTGTGCTTCTTTCCTATTTCAAAGTTGGGCATTAAATTATTATTAACCACTTTTCCTGCAGTCTTGGAACCTCGTCCTTTTGACTTATTACCACCTCTGACATGTCTTTGTCGCTTTACGACCGCCGTCATAAAAATAAGCTGTCTAACTTAACAAAAGGCCAAGTTTTAATTAAGATTCTCTCATTTTCGATGACGAAATAAAAAACAGCACAGTCACAAGTTGTGTTTTAATTAAAGAACTTAACGTAGAAAAAGTCGGTATTTTATGCCCAGGTGCAAAAGAGTTTTCCATTTCAAGCGTAAAGTCGTTTAGTCGTTGCTATATATCATCTACATACATTCAGGATGTAGCGGATGCAAGTAGTTGCCGGCAACACAACCTCTTGCACTTCTACCGAGCTTAATGCAAGTTCCAACGACTCTCTTCATGACCTGGAATCAATTAAGATTATGACGGAAATGTTCAAAGAGGAAAATTAGCGGGTTTAAGGCGAAAATTCATAGAAATCTGAAAATAAGCTCATTTCTGGAGAAAAGGGTATGCAGATTCTGCTTCGAATCACACAATAAAATAAAATTAAAAGGTTCCGCTTACCTGGTATTCCATGTGACACGGCACTTCCTCCTGCAGATACTCGTCCTCGTCATCGACCTGCATAGTATGGATTTTTTTCGCAGGAATTTCATCATCCACTAGAATTTCCCTCGGATGTGTCATAATCCCCGTCATTAACAACAGCAAAACAACGATGCTTAAATAACCCATTGAAACCTACAACCCCACTCAACCTCCATCAACCCATTTCCCCAATTTATTCCTACAAGAATCCCATCAAGTGCTTGACGCTCCTTGGAATTTTTTTTAATTAAATGAAGCTGTTTTCTTATTAGTATTGATTTTGCGACCGCAGCCTTGAAATCAACGAAACGGAAATAAGGATTTGACGGATGCATAGTCGACAGATGATTGATGCTAGACGCTCTCACATGAAATACAGCCAGGATAAAGGAGATCCTGTGTTGAGTTCTCCGAAAACATTTCCAGTACAGTTGTGTACCTGGAAACATAACGTTGGAGGTAATCAACTGAAAGAAACATTCTGTAATTTTCGTTACTGTCAGCGACTCCTTTGTCCTGGAGTGAAAGGAGTGACATCTGTGACATCAATAAAAAGAGCCTGAAAAATTAAAGAGAGGCGATATGACAACACGCCCCACACGTTTAATTACAAACTACGCTAGCTAATTACTAATTTCACTTAATTGAATTGAAGCTGGTCATTTCTGATGATGTTTAGACGATCTATAAACTTCGCAAGACCCGAAGAGTTAACGAGGTGTGATTGCGTTTCTTCGGGTAATTGGATAAGCAAAGTGACAGCTTTTATTGAATTTTTCTGCAGGTGATAATTTAGTTTGACTTTACAGGACTAAAATGTTTACAATTTCGTTAAGTTAAAATGGTGGATGCGCCCAAAAGTGAAACGACATGTTTCATCAAATTTTACTGCACATAATTCCACCCTCCACTCATCAATCACCAATTAAATTAAATTGGTCTCATTTGTACGCATAAAATTTAAAGCCGATAATAACACGATTACAACCGTGTTTATTGACTTTTAAACTTTAATTTCATTACGTTGAAACTATAGAGCAATGCAAAAAAAATGAGTGATAATAATTACAAATTATTATTAAATAAAAGTCCAATGTTTGTGAATTGTTTGGAAAACCACCGAATTAACAGTAATCCTGAGCTACACAAACACATATAAATTGTTATGTTCGCTCAACAATAACATTTCTAGATAAATAATATTTCTGTTCGCCTTTGGCATTTTGTTACAAAAAGAGAGCTGTGTTGTTCTTGGACTTTCTTAAATCCAGCATGCTTGCGTGTGGTAAAAACGCGTTGTGCAATCGAAGAACAAGATAATCCGTAGAACCGGAGGCCATCGCAATCAACTAGTTTAATGAGCAATTTCCTAATCAATTCTCGCCAGCTTGAAACAGAAGCAATTAACAATACACTTCCTCTAAACTTCATCAATCTGCGAGTTTCAACGGAAGATTAATTGATATTCATATCTCTGATTCTGTCACACATCGATTCTCTCTTTTAACTGAATTTGTAATCTTATTATGGAAGACTACAGTGCAAATTACAGCGAGACGCGAGAAATCGTTAAATATCTTCCCGATCGCTTAAGAGAATTTGATTTGATGACATCTAGGAAACAATCTGAATTTTAAAGGAGTTCGAACAAATTTGTATGTCATAAATTATTCATTAATAAAATAGAAACGGTTAATTGGAAATTGAACAAATCCCAGCTGAATTTTCATTTCGCAATCAACACTGGAATCATTGTAATTATCGTGATCGATGGACAAATAACACCTGCCAAACTCTTGCTTTGTGGCTGTTTTAATTGGAGCTAAAAAGCGATTGTCACCGAGATATTTGCAGTTTTATTGCATTCACTTCAACGGTGACAAGCAGATGTGGCGTCCGTTTTAGAACGAATCGAACTGGTTGGTGGTGGAGAGATTTGACTAGTGCCAGTTGGGAGTAAACTGCGGTGTAATCAGGGCAAATAAAATATTCAAATATGAGCCAGGATCATAACAAAGGTAATTAGGGTTTCGTGACTTTTGGGGGAAATCAATAATCACATTGAAAATTATAGAGGGTACGAATGAAGGACAGAGCACATCAACCAAAATTCTTCTCCTTTCAAAATATGGAAATTAGTTTCCCTGTAAACAAACATATGATTGCTTATTTGGCCTCAGGATAGATTTCATCGAATTTCAAATTAAAATTAGCTGCTTTAATTTTTCGACCCGTTATTTACCGAAGTAAGAGTTCGCGTTTCGCGGATAGAATTTCACAATTAAATATACATACATGCAAATAGAGCTCATTTATAATGAAGTAGCTATGATTATGAAATAAAAAAAATTGAATATCAATTACCGAGAGATTTTTATATAAATGGTAGCACCATCTACGTTCCTTGCTGAGAATAAATGTTGAACTAAAACAGGGTTCTTGTCAAATATTGATTTTAGCCGAGTTGTACACCTTATTTAATCAAAATCAAAGCGAATTTGAATTCAAGATGTGATTTCCCAGATTACTCTCCTTAAACCTCTAAGTCTTGAATAACCATAATAGTGGTAATTACTTTAACATTTGGAGTCGCTGAAAATGTTCGCTTTCTTTTCGTCGTCGTCATATGTATTTCATTCATACCACCACTGAACTTTGACGAGTAAAAATGCGTCTGCGGTGTTTCTTCTTTTTGTGTACCTTGCAAACATTTTCAACTTTAATTATTACCAAAAATAATGTTTGTACAACTTTTGGGGGCTATTTTTTCCCTGACTTCGACAAGAATTGTTACTATGACCATGATACCACTTTGGAAACTGTAAGTTTTTTCTTATTGTAGTTCTTATTTTACAGTACCGTAAAACTGGTTCGTAAATTAATCGGTATTCGTATTCTTAAATTAATTGTATTAATAATTACAAAAAAAAAATACAATTAAAGAAGATCTACATATCAGAAAAAACTGGAAAAAAAGTTGCACAGTTGACTTATTTGGGCTTAAATTTGATAAGCCAAAATAAATAAAAAAGTGCAAAACTGATGATACTGTCGTTATGAGTACGTTAAAAAAACAAAAGCTTATTTATGACTTAATTTAAGGCTGTTTGACACGATCACATTTTTTCTCAAATTTTTACGAATAAAACTCCAAAATTATTTATATTTTTGTGAACAAGCAAATGTTATGCACTACACTTTGTTAGAACGTTATAAAGTGTAAAATATGATAAACTGATAAATACTTGTACCTAGTAGGTAAATACCATTAAGTTAAGAGCTTTTCTTTCAATTTTGACAAATGAGGATAATTTAGGTTTCTTAGTAAAAGAACAATAACAAAAAGTGCATTTTATTCACCTTCGGCCCATGATTAAACAGTGCACTCGTGATTAAAATTCCACTTACTTTACACGTTTAGGAATCTCCTAATTGTTTGCAACTAAAAAGTTTGGGCGGTACAACAATATTAAAAAATGTTTAAAAGGAGCTGATTGATTTTTGCTCTTAAAAAAAATAAATATTAATTACATAATAATGTCATAAATGTCATAATAATGCATAGTTATTTTATCCTGGCTGGGAATAAAAACCAATTTATTTACACGTTTTTCAAGATACAGAATGTCCGGAAAGTTGCGCACCACCGTGAAACTGTATCATCGGACAATGTCATAGATCACCGGAAAAATGTTAAAAAAAATCCATGTCTTCAATTTTTCGGTATGATGGGTTGAAGAGGCAAAGTTTGATGTGAAAATTAACGATTTCTGTGCAATAATTTTACGTTCAAATGAATCTGTTACCTAAAGGACATTTTGCGCAAAGGCATGCTGCAAAGAAAATCGGAAAAATCTTGTAAGAAATGCCTGAAAACTGTTAACAAGATTTTTAAATCAACAATCTCGATCAGTATGGCATCGTTCAAGTGAAACCATAGTTACAGAGACTCTGGATTTTTTTTTAACATTTTTTTTTTACTCTGGGACACCTAATTACCCCCTTTCAAGGTGGTGCGCCACTTTCCGGACAGCCTGTATAATGTTGTTTTTCTCGCACTTTATTTCTACTTGTTTCCAGGACAACGTATGTTCAAATTGCTTGATTAATTTGAACATGAGTTTTGAAGTTATCCTTTCACAGGAAAACAGGATCGGGAGAAAAATTTTGTATTCATTTCAGGAATACACATTCAATCGAAGGATTTAGCAGTTTTTTTTGTTATTTTGCTCGTTTTAAAGACTTTTTAGGTTTATTAGTTTATTAAGTACCTTATCGCTCGCAATGAAAATTCCCATTTTTTCTTTTTTAATTGACATTACTAATTCGAAAACAACTCCTTGTACTTCGATATAGTTTTAGTTTTTTGTTCTACTCATTTTTATTATTAAATATTTAAACATTTGTATGATAAACGAGCGATAACTACAAGCTTTTTTCATACAATTTTATACGTCATGGGGCCTAATAAGGTACCATAAACCAGGAAATTCTTTTTAAAAATAGCAAAATAACAAAAAAACACTTCTAAATCCTTCAACTGAATGTTTATGCAAACATGCAAACATGAGTACAACATTTTTCTCCCGATCCTGTTTTCATGTGAAAGGATAACTTCAAACCTCAAAATCAAATTAATTAAGCAATTTGAACACACTGCAACTGCACACTTGCAATTTGAACAACAAGGCACGCATGGCTTTCTAAATGCTAAAAATTTGTCACTGCTATCACTTCTATCAATTCTTTTAATGCCTTAATTGCAACCAACAGAGGCTTTGGATAAAATCTAGTATTATATTCGAGTGTAAGGACAAATTATTCACTCCAAAAAAATTTCTCTCGATCGACGATCTCGAGAATAACTGATTTTTGTAGTGAATAAGTTGCGTCCTTACACTCTTATATAATAAATATCTATTGTTCCCTGTGGCATACGGAACTACGTACAATATATTTTGAAAAACGAGTAAATAAATCGATTTTTATTCCCGGTCGGGAGAAAATATATTTTAAGTGGAATGTAATGTACGTAATGATTTTGATGTACTTATTGCACATAACCAGTAGATATAAAATGAGTATGTATTTGATTTTCTGATTTAAGTTTAAAAATCGATTTGCGTTTTACAGATCAATTTTGAATATAATTTCCTAATCGGGACCGCATGACGCATAAATTACATGCAAAAAGCTTTTAGTTATCGCTAAATGCTCGTATATCATATGTTTTAAAACCTAATAATCAAAATAAGTTGAACGAAAAGCTAAAAGTATATCGAAGTACAAGGAAAGTTGTTTTTAAATTATTAATATCAATTTAGAAAGAAAAAATGAGAAGTCTCATTGCGAGCAATAAGGCACTTAATAAACCAGGAAATTATTTTTAAAAAGAGCAAAATAACAAGATGAATGAGTCTCTTTGTTTAACCAAAATTCCGATTGCAGCCAGATCTTATTCTAAAACACACGGGCGTTGTCGAAGTCCACCCGGTTACAACAGACGACGGTTACATACTCACCATGTTCCGAATACCGTCCAAGACCCAAAAACCTGCGATTTTATTGTACCACTCCATCGCGACAAATTCCCGAATTTTCTTGTGGCAAGGCAACAATTCCCTAGGTAATAAAACAAACTGTTAACTTGTACCAATCTAATTTGACTAGCTATCACTCTTTGGCGCAACGGATTTGATGTATGGTTGACGAATGTTCGAGGAACTTCCTATTCTGATAAACACCTTTACTTGACTACTCAAGATTATAAATACTGGGACTTTGGGTAATACCAATGATTGTCGTTTTTATTATTTTAACTGAAATTTAGTGCTCATGAAATGGGTGTGTATGATGTTAGCACCGAATTAAGGCACATCAGAAATAAAACCAACAACTCTCCTGTTATTTTTTTGGGACATTCCTTGGGGGCGGGTGTTGGTCTGATTTACGCAACGATGAAACCAGAGGAAGCTAAAAGTTATCTGAAAAGCATGGTACTCGTGGGAACACCTGCCTATTTTGACCATGCGACAAGTGCTTTGACGTGGTTAAAACCATTCTTGGGGCTTCTTGAGGTAGGGTTTACACCACCTAACACCGTGTCAGGATAATAGATTTTTTTAGAATTTAACAGCACTGATTCGAATGGGGAGTCCTTTATCTTTTATCTCCACTTTGCGACGACTTGCTAGGATCTTCCTACCTATTTTTCCACCGATTTTATTCATTACACATCTTGTGGTCTATGCGATGTGTGGCTATACTCCTGCTGAAGTCGATCCTGTAATTTATTCACCAGTAAAATTTACAATTCACAAACTAAAAAATTTGTAGAGCTTTTATAACTACAACGTTGCGATGTTTCTTGATAATTTCTCTTGGAAAACCCTTTTCCACTTTTTACAAATCAGTCATCATCAGCATCGATTTCAATTGTATGATTATAGCCCAAAAAAAAACATGGAGATTTACAAAGAAGAAACCGTCCCGAAATATCCTTTGGATAAGATTTCAGTACCAATCTTCTTAGCGGGTAGTAGGAACGACACTTTAACAACCCTCGAGGTACTATAAATGCTTAAACTTTTTTTATTGTGTTTGTTTTTGCAGGATAGTGAAACGTTATATAACGACCTTCCGGCAGAAGTGAAAAGTTATGGTCTTTGGAAAATTGATGGGTTCAACCATTTGGACTACCTTCTTGGGCTACATCGAAATGAAATTTTTAGCAATAAGCTAATTGAATTTTTAAATCGTATAAATTGAAAATTAGTCGTTCAACCTTCATGTCATTATTTGTTTATTAATTTTACATTTAAAAACTTGTTTTCACTTACGGTTTAAGTTAATTTACTACTTGTGTAAACAACTTGTTTATAAATACATATTAATGATGACATGAAAAAATTAAATTATTTTAATGAAAGACTTTGTTGTGTCAACCTTCAAACAATTTGTTATAGTAATTCAAACAAAAAACGCATCAGGTGCAATTAAGAAAGAAAGGAAATGTCAGAAGAATATTAAGACAAATTAGAAAACAATCCAAGATAAAGCGAACATGTGAAATACGCATTTTAGAAAATCTCGTGGTAATAATTTCCTAGATAAATCTCTTTGCTTTTTTTTATCTCCAACACGTGCTGAATAAGAATTTTTTATACCTAACAACCGTGCTTTATCGCAGGATAACATTTTAGACGAAGTAACACTGCACCCAGAACGACTTCCATTACCATGTTTCGACTAAGATTTTTCGTTTTGGCACTCTTTTTTGAATTAGGATGGACTATTACAGGTGGATGATAAAAATAAGTCTTTCAATGTTTTAACTGTTTTATTTTAGAGAAAGAAATTGCCTCGTTGCCACCAATTTACCACATAGATGACTACGACAATTGTATGCTCCACAGCGATAAGGCTTTGTTTTGCAAAATTGACTTGGAACTGTTCCCCACAAACAAAGAAAATGTTTCAGAAGTCTGGAATCTTATTACAGAGGTTGTGCCAAATTGAAGAGATTTTTTTTAATACTGGATTTTAGAAGCTCAAAATTGAACGTTATTTTCACCGGCATGCGATTTGTTTAACGAAGAGATGCCCTCAACTATCAAAATCTGAGATTTTAAAAAATAGCTCCGCTTTCCTGGAAGAAGTTTCAGATTGTTACGGTGGTACCTACGAACACTTGGGGCTTAGGGGAAAGGTCGTAACCATAATCTGTAGAAATAAGAGTCCTGTTGATGGTTACGACCTTATTTTCGGGTATTCTAAACACTAATTTACTTCATAAATTATTATAATCTAATTTCCAGAATGTTTATCATTACTATAATTGGTCTCGTTCTGTTTGCTTGGTTTTACGACATCTCTTACAACCCCAAAATCAAAACGACTTGTAAGTACTTTTAATTTTTGTTAAAACTACAGAATGTTCCACAGTTGATAAATACATCTCTTCCTTCTCTTTGACTCGCAACTGGAAGCGTTTAACAACAGTGGACTTAACAGATCCAGACACCAAAGCCTTCAGTTGTCTACAGGGCGTTCGAGTTTTAAATTGTAGTCACATCATATTTTTTCACGCTTCGTTTCTTATCTCAAGAACGCCAAATTTGAACCCTTGGTTCATAGAAGAAGTACGATTCCATCTTATAAATTTTCATTAAAGTGGAATTTTAGGTGATAAAGGATGGGTACAATCCAATCCGCCAATCAGGTTTTATATACAACCAAATGCAACCTTTCTTCTTTTTATCAGCATGGTTGCTGACCCACAACTGTCTTAAAGAAATAGAGCGAAAACACGGGATGTCGCTAGGGTACATTCTTCACAGGATTGTAACACGATACCTTAGGTAAATCTATCGGGTTAAATAATCACAGATAAAAATCTTCTTCAGGTTAACACCGCTCATGATCATTTCGGTGTTTTTAATCGCCACATTGGTTCCTCACATGTCTGACGGTCCTTTTTGGGAAGAAACTGTACAATCACAACGTGACATATGTCGGAAGGAATGGTGGAGAAAAATTCTTTATCTTCGTGATGCTTCGACGGAACCGCATGAGATGGTAACAACACGAAACGCCCTGGTCTTACTAATTTAATTTTCTAGTGTTTGAAACATTTGTGGTCTTTATCAGTGGATTTTTATTTCTACATTGCAATCATGGTAATTCTATGGGTAGGCTATAAATACCCAAAAAAGATCTTATGGGTTTGTGGAGTTATCTGGGTGTTACACGTTTTTTGCACGTACTTTGAACTCCTTAAAATTCACTCAAACCGTCATCAGGCTCCAACGTAACTAATACAACTAACGACTTGTTTCGTGGTAACTCTGTTCTGTCATAGATTGAATTTTGGAAAGAGGATGGCGGTTTACAGCCTCACAATGACGAATGTGCCAGCGGCTTTGAGTGGTGCAGTTTCCTGCTACATCTACTACATGTATAAAGAAACGCTCTTTGTTACCAAAAAGAGTGTTTGGACAGCCTGGATTTTGATCCTAACTGCAGCATATCTTGGTCTATTAACTCCAGAACTCATTCTAACCCAATTTAAATCAAAAGCCGTAGAGTTATTCATGATTTACGTTTGTTTAACCCGCACGTTTGTCAACATTGCTTTAGGTTTATTTATTTTAGTTCTGACTAAAGGCAGCGGTGGTAAGTTTCTTCCGCACCGTTACTTTTACACTTCTTTGTTTTCCAGGAATTATAAGAAAGGTTCTAGCTAGTAAGACCATGTACATCCTTGGTCGACTGACTTACGCCGCGTATATTATACATCCGTTTATTCTGTTTTTTAAAATTGGACTCCTGAGAGCACCGCTTTTACTGAGCAACTCTATGATTGTAAATTTTTTTGGTGTCATTGTTAAATTTGTTCTTATTTATTATTTTTTAGCTATATGATTGTTTGATGGATATCATAGGCTCGTTTTGCTTGGCTGTTCCAGTGACGCTGTTTTTTGAGATGCCGTTCAATGAAGCGAAAAGTTATGTAATCAAGGGGATGAGAAAAAGAGAACCTGAGGCTAAAAAAATTGATTAGATAAACACGCTGTTGAGTTAATATTTTTCATGTCCACCGCTTTGTAATAAATATATTGTAAACAATTATTTTATTTTACACCGCGTTTGTCACATTGAAACCACTTTGTGTCATGTATTTTATTTCCCACATTTCTTTTTCTATACATGCAAAATTACACTAATCAGCCATTTTCTTAGTAATTTTTAAGATAAAACTGTTACTTAATTTTTATCTACAGCACGTGCCAATTACGATTTTTATAGCCAACAAACAGGCTGATTTATCACAGGACGACCACTTTTCAACAAACTAACACGACTTTTTCTGCAATTATGTTTCTATTAAGATATTTCGTTTTATCACTCTTTGTTGAATTAGGATGGGCTGTCACAGGTGGATACTAAAAATCCTTAATTTTTTTGACTGGTTCGTTTTAGAGCGAGAAATTGCCGCTTTGCCACCATTTTACCACATGGATGACTATGACAACTGTGTGCTCCACGATGAAGATGCGTTATATTGCAAAATTAAGCTGGAACTGTTTCCGACAAACAACGAAAATGTTTCCGTTTGGAATATTATGACAGAGGTTTCGTCGAATTATAGTGTTTTTAATCTATTACTTTGTTTTAGCTCCAGATTGATCACTTTCCTTATACACATGCAATCTGTTTGACCCAAAGATGCCCTCAATTACCAAAGACCGAGATTTTACAAAATACCTCCGCTTTTCTTAAAGAGGTTACGCAATGTTACGGTGGTTCTTACAAGCATTTGGGACTTGGCGGAAATATCACAAGCATGACTTGTAGAAATAAGAGTCCCATTGATCTTTACGACGTCATTTTCGGGTACTCAATGTACTAATTACCTCAAGAATAATTAATATCAGCAACATTTCCAGAATAATCATCATTGCTATAATTGGTCTCGTTCTTTTTGCTTGGTTGTACGACACTTCTAACAATTCTGAAGTCAAAACGAGCTGTAAGTACTCTTCTTATTTGTATTAAAACTACGGAATTCTCTACAGTTGATAAATACATTTCGTGCTTCTCTTTGGGTCGAAACTGGAAGCGCTTAACAACAGTGGATGTAATCGACCCAGACGTCGAAGCCTTTAGTTGTCTACAGGGCGTTCGCGTCTTAAACTGTAGCCTCGTTATAATTATTCACGCGTCGATTCTTTTCCAAGGGATGCCAAGTTTGAATTCTTGGTTAATGCTCGGAGTACGAGCCACATTTTCATGATATTTCTGTAACACCGGGAATTTTAGGCAACGACTGATGATTTAGTCCCAATTTATCTGTATGGTATTATGTACAACCAAATGCAACCTTTTTTCTTTTTATCAGCGTGGTTGCTGACCTTCAACTTTCTGAAAGAAATACAGAGGAAGAACGGAAAAACGTTTGGACAAATTCTTCATCGACTGTTATCAAGATACTTAAGGTAAACTTGTTTGATCGAAAAATCAAAGAAAAATTCTTCTTCAGGTTGACTCCACTAATGATAATGTCAGTGTTTTCCATCGCCACGTGGGTTACTCACATGTCTGATGGTCCTCTATGGGATGAAACACTAGAAGCTCATCGCAAAGCATGTCGCAACAAATGGTGGAGAAAATTACTTTACCTTCTTGATGTTTCTTCGGAAGTGGACGAAATTGTAAAATTATGTTAATCGTCCGCATTTTACTAATTTCATGTTGTAGTGTATGCCGCACTTATGGTCTCAAAATGTCGATTTTTATCTCCACATAACCATCTTAGTAGTTTTATGGGTCGCGTATAAGAACCCAAAAAAAATATTACGAATTTGTGGAGGGATCTGGTGCTTCCATATTCTTTCTACGTTATTAATACTTCGTGTGTTAGACTCAACAGATTTCGCCCTAAAGTAAATAACAAGCAAATGAGTTCTTATTGTAATTGTTTCATTGTAGAGGAAACGTAGCAAAAGCCATGATAATTTATAGTCTTACAATAACAAACGTCCCAGCTGCTTTAAGTGGTGCAGCTTTCGGCTACTTTTATTATGATTACAAAGAAACGCTCTTCACTACAAAGAAAAGTGTTTGGACAACATGGATCTTTATTTTAATCACAGCCTGTGTTGGTCTTTTTATGCCATTAATAACTTTAAACGATGTGACATCCAACTCTGCAATGTTTTTTACGATTTACTTTTGCTTAACTCGAACGTTTGTTAACATTGCTTTAGGGTTGTTTATTTTAGTTCTTGTTAAAGGTCGCGGGGGTAAGTTTCACCTTCACTCCTTAACGATTAGTTTTATCCTTCTTTGTTGAACAGGAGTGTTAAGAAAAATCCTAGCAAGTAAGGCCATGTACATTCTTGGCCGTCTGACCTACGCCGCGTATATTATACATCCATTTATAATGGACTTAAAAGTTGGATTTTTGAGAGCACCCATTTTCCTGAACAATTATTTGATGGTAAAACTGTTGGTTTTGTTTGAATTTATACTTTATTTGTTACTTTAGTTGTTTGACAGCTTAATGGATATTATAGTGTCGTTTAGCGTGGCTGTACCAGTGACGCTCTTTTTTGAGATGCCATTTGATGAAGTGAAAGTTTATATCATTAAAGCGATGAGAAAAAGAGAAAGTAAGACAAAAAAAAGTGATTAGTTGAATATCCTGTTATGTCTACCGCATTTTAATAAATTTGTTCTACAAATTTTGTTTGCGTTTATCATATTGAAACCTTTATCTATTGCTCAACAAACATTTCTAATTATTTTCACACCTAAACACCGATTATTTTATCTTTTGATACCAAGCACCTGCTCTATCTTCGCCTACAACTTATCACAAAAACTGGGAACACGTCTCCATTTCCCCTCACTTTAACTCAAAAATGTTGCGAACTAACTTCTTAGACACTCTTTTCTTGATATTCACAAAAATATGGCCCGTTACAGGTTGGTTTAACTTCACCACGAAAACTATGACTCTTCATTTTAGATCCAGAATACGCATTAATGCCTCCGGTTTTCCACATCGATAATTACGACCACTGCATGCTCTACGGTAATGAAGCTCTGTTCTGCTTTCTGTCGTTTCAGTTGTCCCCCAAAAATCCCGAAAACACGTCCCACGTGTGGAATATTATGCAGGTTTGGGAAAAAAAGTCTCGGATTTTTAACTCTCTTTCAGAAATTACCAGACATGATGTACTACAATCATAGTTTGTTGAGGCAC
The DNA here is from genome assembly GCA_029298725.1 of Gnatocerus cornutus. Taxonomy (NCBI): domain Eukaryota; kingdom Metazoa; phylum Arthropoda; class Insecta; order Coleoptera; family Tenebrionidae; genus Gnatocerus; species Gnatocerus cornutus. The sequence continues at coordinate 9,938,069 of CM055516.1, forward strand.
GCGATTTGCGTGACTGAGAGGTGCCCCCATGTTCCAAAAAACGAGATTCTTAATAATAATCCGTTTTATATCGCTCAACTTGCCGAATGCTACAGTGAAAACTTCAAATCTGAGGGGTTCATGGGTGAAATTAAGCAAATAATGTGTGAGACTACGGAACCGATGTATGAAGTCAACGATTACGATCGTATTTTCCGGTATTTCTCTAATCACAGTTTTTGCGTGTGTTGACACCATTTTATAGGTTGTTTTTGTGGATTATAATCCATTTAGCCCTGTTTGCGTGGATTTATGATTTGATTTTCGTCCCGGATTTGACTGATTTGAACACTCCTTGTAAGTCACACTTTAAACTAAACACCCACAAACTTTTAATTTTAGTCAAAAAATTAATATCCGCGTTTTCGATCCGACAAAATTGGAAACGACTAACTAAAATAGATGTTGAAGACCCGGACTTTAGAACAATTCGTTGTCTTCAGGGTGTGCGGTTATTGAATGCCATCAGTGTTGTTATGTCTCACTGGTTTCTTATAAATACAGCTTTACCTGTGAGGAACACCAGATTTATGGAGACGGTATTAAAGGTTTACGTTTATACTCAAAAATTATGTCGGTTTTTAGCTCACTATTGGTGTCTTCAGTCTATACCACGCAATAGGTGGTCGTTATAACCACGTCCAAACCTTCTTCATCATGTCTTCGTTTCTTTTAACATTCAAGTTTTGTAAAGATATCGATGAGAAAAAAACGATGAGTTGTTCATACTTTCTTAAGAAACTCCGAGATCGATATTTCAGAATAACACCTCTTTTAACTATTATGATTTTGATGTACATCACGTGCATTGCACATCTCTCCAGAGGCCCTTTGTGGGATTTTACCATTGGGTATGAATACAGAGTGTGTCAGGCTTCTTGGTGGTTGAATATACTCTACATCAATAACTTCATTCCGTACTCTCAGATGGTAAAAACTGATTTGGTTTTATCGTATTTTTAATGTGCATTTTAGTGTGAAGCTCATCTGTGGTCAATGTCTGTAGATATGCAGTTTTACGTCTTAGCTGTGTTTCTACTGTGGTTTTTCTGGAAATACCCTAAGAAGATTGTCTGGATGATGCTAGCAGTGTGGGGCTTTCATCTCGTTGGAACCTTTTACTCTATTAAGGGGGCACAACCCGGAAAATTCCCAGAGTAAGTCTGACTGTACTTATTGGTTTCGCTAACACTTTTCTAGGGGTTACTTTAATCTTACTTTCGTGAATATGCCAGACTCTTTGAACATCTCCAAAGCTTCCATCACCAACATCCCTGGTTCTCTCTTTGGTATATTTTTCGGCTACATTGTTTATAAGTACAGAAACGAACAACTATTTACCAAAAAAATCCACAATGTGCTGTGGTGGGTTTTGAGCTGGGGCTGCATATTCTTCGGTTACGTCACCCCTGGAATTATAATCCATTGGTTGCCCGCAAAAATTCTCTTCGTGTTTCTCTACTACTTGTTGAGTCGCACCATCTACAGTTTCGGCGTTGGACTGTTAATTTTCGGAGTTACTCAAGGACAAGGAGGTCTGTTTATTTTATTTCTCGTGAAATTTTATAGCGTGTTTTTAGGTATTCTTAGGGATCTTTTAGAGTGGCGTCCGTTTTACGTCCTGGGACGAGTAACGTACGCTGTTTATTTGGTGCATCCTTTTATTCATAGGATCAAATGGGGGCTTTACCGAACGACGATATATATCAACTGGTATCAACTGGTAATACGAAGGAAATTGTGGAGAATGAATTTAATGGTTTTTGTAGGTGTATAATTTTATTGGGCAAACTGTTTTGGCGTTTTTGGTGGCTGTGCCCGTTACGTTGTTGTTTGAAATGCCTTTTGAGGAAATTCGGATTCAGATGACGAGGAAGAGTAAAATAACGAATGGAAAATCGGATTAGGATTAAATTAAGGGTGTGTATTTTATTTTGTTTGATATTTACATACATCAACAATATCATGATTACAGCAACTAACAGCAAAATTCGTTATTAAACGAAAATGAAACATAAATAATAAAAAGAAATAACCGCCTACAAATTATCCATTAATTCGAAATTATACTTTTTTACAATGCTGGCGCATTTGAGTTTTACTTTGGCCAGCATATTTTTTAATTTATCTTCATCGTCAACTTCCATACTCTGCATCGTTTTCAAATTTAGTACATAATTCGTAACATTCTTTGTTAGATTTCACTAAGTCTTTTTTTTCCAAATTATAGATAATCCTAATACAATATTTCAACAAGTTTATTTTTTGATCTGCAATTTGTGCAAATTTCTCATCTTCATCTTTATGATTCTCTGCATCTTTCAAAGCGTTTTGTACTTCAGCGTCATTCCGGTGGCCCCTAGTGTACGTAATTTTCAAGTCTTTTGAATTATTTTTGAACTGTTCCTTCGCAGTAAATGTTAATAATCCGTTTATGTCCACCTTCATAGTAACAGTAACTTTAGTTTGACCTGGTGGGGCGGGTGTCAAATCGTCAATGCGTAATGTTCCCAATAGAAGGTTCTTTTCAGCATTCATACGTTCACCTTCATATATTTTAAAGGGCATATTTCTTTGATTATTATTCACAGTTACAAATGTAGTTGACACAGTCACAGGTATAGCTGTATTACGTTTGATAATAAATTCCATTTTACTGGATGCAGAATCTGTACCAAGGGATAACGGAATCACATCAGCTATTTTAATATCAGTAATTTCTTGATTTCGATTGGCAGAAAGCATTGCTGCTTGTAATGCAGCTCCTTTTGCCACACACTCATCTGGATTATCAAACATGCTCGGCTTTCTACCATCAAAAAATTCAGTGATCATTTCTTGTATCTTCGGAATTCGCGTAGAACCTCCAGCAAGAATAACCTCTTTTATGTCACCTTCAGACAAATTAGAACTCTTCAAACAACTAGCGACAAGATCTATAGTCTTCTGAAAAAGACTCTTTACCATGGCTTCAAATTGGGTTTTGGTCAAAACGATTTCGACACAGTCATGATTAGGGACAAAAGCATCGAGAATAATGTTCGTACTCTCCATTGAGCACAGCAATTTCTTACTTTTTCCACATTCGTTATGAAGACGTCGCATTGCTCTTCTATCCTTCCTCGGATCAAACTTAAACTTTTTGAGTAACTCATCGCAAACATAATCAATAATTAGATTATCAAAATCCTGTCCCCCTAAATGACTATCACCGCCCACAGAAATAACTTCTACAGAATTTTCGGTTCCTTTTCGTAAAATAGCAACGTCAAAGGTACCACCTCCTAAATCATAAACCAAAAAGTAATCATCCGTCTTGAGTTCTGTTTCCATGTAATAACTCAAAGCGGCGGCTGTTGGTTCATTTAGAAGCTTCAAAACTGTAAAACCTGACTTTTCTGCAGCCTCCAAAACCGCAGTCCTTTGATTCACATTAAAATATGCCGGAACCGTAATTACAGCCTTACTCACCGACGTTCCCAACGTGTTCTCAACATCCTTTTTAATTTTCAAAAGAATTGTGGCTGCAATTTCGGAAGGAGTCTTCTTTATAATTTGTGAAGGTTGCTCGATCAAAATAACAGGATCGTCAGATTTAGAATCCAAAGAGAAAGGAAAGTAATGTAAACTCTTTTGGACGTAGGGATCATTGCGGGTTCGACCAAGGAGCCGTTTAATTTCTAAAAATAAAAATATTTTATACTGGATACAATAAAAAAACATCATTACATACCAAAAACTGCATATTCAGGTTTGTAACGTGCCAAATCCTTGCCGTGTTCTCCTACAACGATTTCATTCTGGGTGGTTATAAACAACACCGAGGGTGTCACTCTTCCTCCTTCCTTATTCTCTAATACTTTTATTTTACCTTTGAACCAATAAGCGGCACAGCAATTTGTCGTTCCAAAGTCAATTCCTATTGCTAGGTCGTCCATCTATACTATACTAAAAACTTGAAGTTAATATGTACTTAAATTTTATGAGATGCTGATAAATATCATTATTTTTATTGTAGCAGTTTCATTACAAAACATTTCTAATTTATACTAAATAATACAATTAAATAAATCTATTATAAAACTTACATGTTGATGAAGTTTGCTCGCTGAAGTAGTCACAAATACGTGATTACACACATCACATTCTATCAATTTACTCAGATAAGATAAATTACAAAAAGTACCTATTTATTGCTTAAGCTTCATACGAATACTTTGAAGTTACCTATAAATATTATGTACAGGATGTTTGGAGTTATCCCTGCCAAACTTTAACCGAGTGTCTATCTTCATATACTGATAAAAAATATAAATGACGTGGGGGTCTAATATTTATAGTTTAGCTGTAAAAGGACCTGCGGCCACTGATTGAGAGCCATTGACGCTTACCTTACAACAACAACAACAGACTTCGTCCGTAGCTAAAACGAGCCACTAAAGTTTGGATTTGCACCACACTTCCGTTGGAATCACTCACAAAAAGCAACCCTTTGAACGTAGTACGGAGATAACAAATGTTCTTGTAGTGTGCCCAAAATTGTCCAAACATGGAATCTTCTGGCAAGGCAAAATAATTCCAGGTTGTTCGTTTACTACGTCCAGAATTTTCTCTTCAACGTGCAGTTTTCTCACTAGCAAAAGCAAACCTGTGCCCCAAAGTCTTTGATGCAATGCCACAAATAATCCTCGAGAGGAAACTCGCCGATTACGGAACCGATTCCAGTACATATGAACAGCAAGACGACTTACTCCACGCACTTCCCCGTAAATTAATAGCATATGAGTATGAGCCATTTCGGCAACAGAAAACTCACAATAATCCATAATGAAAATCAATAACATTTCCGAACGAAGGATGACAATAAACTAAAGAAAGTGCAAGAAACAGAGCGCAAAAAACTTACTAGAAATAAAGTTTTTTTTAAATAGCGGTAAAATTTCATTATCAATACCAATTTATGAATGAATAAACGTAAACAAGAAGGTCGTTCCCAAACAGTGGGGCCCAAAATTCAAATTATTGTAGCTCGTTTATTACATAGCTCAACAAAATTTTTTTTTTTTGTTGCGCTGAATATCTCTGCGGATTTCTATGTTTTCAAGACCATAGTTTTGGAATGTATTCTTAAAAGTACTGAATTGGCTCTGTTTTTTTTTTATTTTGGCGTATTTTATATTTTTAATAATTTAGACTTTGAGTCGGCTCTTCAGAACACGAATTATAACAAAGTGATTATTATCATGTTAAAATTCGCTTTTGTGCACGAGACCAACAAAAGTTGGAATGCTTCAAGATTTTCAGTAAATAAGGGCATAAAAAATATAAAAGATGAGCTTATAAAATGCGTTTTATTAAAGTTTAACATGTAATTTTTTTTTTCAACTTCTATGTACATTAATTATCCATTCAAACGAAATAATTTGTAATAATTTCCAAAGAAAAAGATATTTAAGAATATACTTGTTATTTATTTCACAATTTTACCGATTTTTAGTAAAATATGAAAACAAAGATTGAAAAAAAATTTTCCAAAACCATTCGTAGTTTCGTGAATTGTTGGCATAGAAGTATTCAAAACCATGCACTCTTACATCAAGAGCAACAAAATCACTGCTGACCAGTGTTATTGCCCAAAACCAAAAATGATATAAAGAATTTTTACTCAGTTTATAAACATCTATCTACGTTTTAAGTATGGCAGCGATAACCCCAAACACCCTGTATATTCAGAAATGTTGCAAATAAAATTCTTAAAGAAAATTTTGAGATCTCTACAAAGAAAAGACTAAAATAACTATTATCCATGCCCAATTACAAACTTCTAGAGCAGAAGACAAATTTTAGAAATTTTCGTTAAAAAATCACGCTTTCCTCGAAGCAAAATGGAGAATGGGAATAAAATCGGATTAAAGCGCAAACAAAAATTCATTATTCATCATTATTATCTTTATGAGTGTAGTTTTTATAACAAAAAAAAACGCACCTAATAAACAACCAATTCAATATTAACTTTTCATTCATTGGGTACACACAGGTGTCCCAGAACGCTCGCACTTTCTTTTAATGAGAAATTCTCCATCAAAATCTGAGTTGATTATCGTATCGCATAATGTTCAGGCCCAACAGTTTTTGAGTTACAAACACTTTAAGACAAAGGAATTAACACCATTAATCAAACACTTTAGATGCAAAAATTCCCCTAATAAGTTGGCCAATCACAGCTCATAAATCACTATATAGCATCCTGTGTAGGCTGTCCAGAAAGTCGTGCACTACCTTGAGTAACTGAGAAATCCTCTAGAACCCGAAAAAATGTTTAAAAAGATCCCACACTCTATGTTTTCGTAGTAGAGGAAAATAGACAACATTGCTGAAGTGTACACCCAATAATTTAAATTTCTAGTGTTCAAGATGGCGACGTTGTTGTATTGTTCCATAATGAACGATACCACACTGATCGACATTGTTAATTCGAAACTTTTACTAACATTTTTTACGGATTTCTGATAAGATTCTGTCGATTTTTGCACCAAGTTTGTTCACACAATTTTTTTTATATCATAAAAGCATTATAATGGGAAATTATTGCACAAAAATCTTTGCACAATTTTTAGAATTGAAATTGGAACATCGAGGTTAAACAACGCATAGAGACTATCTTAAAAGCTTGCAAAGACAGAGAGAAAGTGACAAAAGATACAATAAAATTTTCATTGATTATTTTCATGTTATCTTTATTAAAGAAAAACCTTAAAAATTAATTTCTTGACTTTTAAAACAAATGAAGCGTCCTATTACCCAGCTGACCAGGTGGCGTCCGAAACTCAACATCTGCAAAAAACAAGATTACGAAATCTAAAAATACATTCATGATCCAAATTTACCTAAATGTTCAAAATTCTCCAAATCCGCCAATTCCTGCACGTTCTGTGTTTGATTGTTGGCATAGAAATGTGGCGGCCAAATCTGATTGATTTCTTTTGTAACACTACTGCGAATATTCAAGTAAAAATTGTAGAACTTCTTAATATCGTGGTATGAAACGTCGCTCTCTTGTAACAGAAGGACGCAGCACGATACTACGTCTTCGCCTCTTGAGTAAACTTCTTTGATTATCCCATGTAGCGCTCTGATTAAAGCTATGTCTTCGTACATTCCGCCTTCGCGGAGATCTTGTTTCTTTCTTTCTTCTTTGCGGCGGTTTCGAGATGACGCTGTTGAAGAACGAGACCTAAAAAAATTGTAAGTACAAGAGAAGGGTGTGTTCTAGGCTCACCTAGAAGACCGCGATGATCTTGAGATTGTGCTACCAGCGTCAGAGAACAGATCATCCCGATCATCACCCTCGTCGCCAAAATTACCGAACTTCTCTCCTTTATTTCGCCGAACTTCGCCCAGTCTTGTAGTAAATTTCCCAAAAATATCACCCAACCCTGTCAATCGCTCCTCCAAGTAGTTTCTATGTTTACACAACAGTGGAACCACCTCAGAAACTATAATATCCCCACGCCCGTGTTTCTTCGCGATATGAATAGCCTCCTCAAAGAAGTAATTCTCTAGCAATACTTTAACAGCCATTTCGTAGTTCCCTGCGTAGAATTCAAACAAAATCGCCGCATCTTTAATCATGTGACTTTGAGTCAACTTCCTTCCTAACTCATCAACAACTGTTAACTTCTCCACGTTGTCAACTTTGAGCTCCTCCAACAAATCCAGAGCTTCTCTCCACGACAAGCTCAAGATAAACTCCTCCAAAGCTTCCCTAAGAAGAGTTGCCCGTTTTAAAACAATTCCCGCTTCGTGGTGATACCCACGTTGGCTCAAACTCTGAGCAAACGCGCGACTCACATCCTGGAAATGTCTGTTGTTTCTGGAGCAGCTTTCATACGCTTCTTTATACACGCCGTGTTTTTGTATGAAGCTCAAAAGTGTTTCCGAGTCGGTTTTGGGGCACCGAAGCAAATACAAAACCGCGGCTTTCGGTTTTTTTCCGTACAAATTTATTTCGTAGCGTCTTGTAACCTCTGGCATGTTATTCAAATTGTTTAAATGAGGCTCGTAGATTCGGGGGTCCAACTGACAACAACTCGCTACAAAATGCGCAAGATCTAAGTCATACAGAAGGAGAGCTTCAGTGTAGAGCTTATTCTGATCACACCCGTAAGTTTTCAACGTGTTAATCGCCTCCACGAGCTTCTGTTTGGCCGCTGTGTCGGTATAAGACCGCCTCAGAAGGTCTTGTAAGTACGCCAAAGCGTCCCTCAGAGTGAAAAAGTTCAAATTGATGATCATGATCGTGGTAATGTAATCAGCGTAGTCCACACTATCGAAGAATGCAAAGATTGCCCCGAATATCGCGTCGATTTTCCCTGGGTAATTCACAACATCCCTCGCGTTCTTATAAATGGTGCTCAAGACATTCCCTGATTCAAATTCCAGACACAAATTGTTTAACTCATTGACTGTGGTTAGCCCATCGATAAACTTATCGATTTGCCTCAAAAAACGTTGAGGATCCAAATCAAACAATAAGTTCACGTTGAGTTTTTCCAGGCGGATAAAACGAAGAGCTTCTCCCCAATTATCGTTGAGCAAAGAATCAAGAATATCGATTGATATCAATCGACAGGAGATCGTCTCTAAGTTACCCCGAGGAAGTAGAAGGACGATTTTGGGGGAATTTGCAATCGCTGTGACTATCGTAGCACCTTGTTCAACACTTCTGCGATAATTATCTTTGTTTTTTCCCAGTTTGAAACAGTGGAGTTCGTTCTGCTTCGTGGTAAACAACAGATAGTCATCGAAAATGGTAAATGAGTTGACACAATCGTTGATTTTTTCTTCGTTGATAAAGAAGTGACAGTTTGAGGAGAGTTGACAACAGTAACTACTGCCATCGATCGTTGTTACTTCTTGTCGTACGATGTTGAGACTGTCGTTGATGTACAAAGACGGGCTCAACTGTTTTAAACCAACGGGAGCGTTGTTTGAGTGCAACAAGTGCCTCAGAGGCTCGGAGACAACGTCAACGAAATTAATTTCGCCGTGGTAATTCAAATTATAGATTACAGTGTCGGAAGTTTCAGCGGCGAAGTAAATGACTGAATCTCGTAAAGTGAAGTGGTGGCATGAAAGGGGGATGCTTGACAAGTCCGGGATGATAGCCCCCAGTTGTATAGACGCGACGACCGTTTCTGAAGCAATATCATGGACAGTGAGGTTGTTGTCACCGTCTACAATTAGGAGGGAATCATCGTTGAAACCAACAAAATTCACGGGGGCAGAGTTGATGATTTTCTTTGAGCATAAAATGGGCGGGACTATTGAGTCTTTAAAATCGGTTAATTGGACCGTGGCGCCGTTGATAACAGCGCAGATTCCCGTCGCGTTTGAGACGGTATGAGTGAAGACATACTTAATAATCTCGGAAGTTGTCACGACTTTTAGGGTGAACGTGAATTGGGAGCTTTCCAGCCATTCAAAATCAAGCAAAGTGTTGTCAGGGAAAGTGAGGCTCTGTTTCTGGTACCATTGATAGTTGCTTGACATCAGTAAATGAAGACTTTGGGTCTTTTTATCAGGGTCTCGGGTTTGAATTGTCAAAATTTGGGCGCAAGGACTCCACTTAAGATGCTGGACAGTGACCTAAAACAATGTGTTAGTGAAGGAAGCCCCTATTAAGGATATTACATCTCCAAAATCCAGATCAAAAGTAAATCTCTTTTGGCCATTTTTCTCAAAAATTACAACACTCTGCTTGTTTGTCTCAGCAATGGTGGCGATCATATTCCCAGTTGGTCTCCAAGCTATTAAGGGTTGGAGTCCAGGGCAGTCTTCTGAGCGATACATCGCTCTACAAGGTGTCTCAAAAACGACAAATTTTCGTTTTTGGTCCACCCAATAGTTCACGACGAACATTTCCCCATTTCCCCGCCAGGAAATGGTGGATCTTTGATCCTCAACTGGTTTAGTCTCAACTAAAATAAACAATGAATTGAGTTGGTAATTTAGCTAGTAATCCAACCTGGAGCTTGGTTTTTAAGTTTGCCCTCTGACCCCCGAAACTGCGTTTCCTTAGAACCCCATCCTACATAAACAGAGTCCTGAATCTTAGCTTCTACACTACTCTCCCCTTGCAGGAAAAAATCTCCGTTTTCATAATCAAAGCTGTACGTCGCCACGTCGCCTCCTTTAAACACCACAGCAGCAATTTCTTCCGTTGAGTTCCAACTAATTGCAGCAACGTCGTTAGGAAAAATAATCTCTTTGATACTGTCAGAATCCACAATGGTCATCACGTTTACAGCTACAAGACATATTTTCTTTTCAAAAGTCAAAACTTTCATGTGGGTGACGCCTTCAACGACAAGGGGGCACACTTCTGTACAAACGTTGTCTTTAAAATCGTGTTTAAATAAACCATTGTTGGTCAGAAAGTACGTGGCATCGGTCGTGTGAGCAAAAATGGGACCAGAGAAATTCACAGAGCGGTGGGTTAGTTCTAACAGTTCTAAATTCTTCATTTTTTTCACGTTTTGAAACTTAGGTTATATCAAGAAGTTGGGTTATGTTGACTGATGTTGATTTGTCAAAAGTTAAGGTCACTAGATCAAATTGTCTGTTTTATAAGGTACCGCTGTTAGTTTTCAGTGCACAATGCAAGAGAGACAGACATAGTCCATAAATCAATGGGTTAGAACGAGACGCAAGATTCTAGGGAATTGTCATAAAATTGTTGACGTAAAATTTGTCATTGACAAAATGTAAGGTTATCTTAAATTTATTTGTTTAAAATACACTTAAATAAACCGTGGGTACAAAAAGAAAATTGGTTCCAACATTATAACAGACTATGTGAATACGTAAGAGGTGAGCGAACCGACATTAGAACCGATTCCATTTTAGCACGTTAAGGAGGTGCAACACTCAGAAACGGTCTCGGACTTCAAGCACTGTCTTTTCTAATCTCCAACGATTCGACCTGTATGCAGTAACGCCCTAATTAGAATATGCTATTAGCACTTATTATATTGTAGCTTCTCCCGACGATGTAGTAACAATGATGAGATGTTAAAGTAACTGAGAGAAAGCATTGCACAAATGGAAGTAGCAAGTACATGAGCAGAAAATGAAGTACATGAGATATTTTAAAGGGGCTATTAAGAAGAAAGAATTTACAAGTTTGAAGAAGTAGACATGTTTAAGATCTTGAATGAGTTTATGCAAAACAACTGCAACAAAATGAATATCAAGAACAAATATTAAGGTTATGTTAAAATTATTTACTTAAATCACCCTGAAATACAAAATTACATCTATTTTTAACACTACAGGAGACCGTTTGAATGCGTTTAAGGACCTTCGTAGGCCACATTAAACTATAGAACCAGTTTTGCATATCTTATGTATATTTCATGTCCCATTGCATTTTCAGTTTTCACATTCATTATGAGGAAGTAGCAGCGCCTTCAAACCAACCATCTTCTGCCGTTGATGTTGAAAGCGATGGTGTGTCTTCCTCATGTGACTGTGTATCTGCACTGTTCAAGTGATGAGTGCAATGACTGTGTCTTGTCCACCTGCTAGTTTATGAGGCCCCGCTGTTACATTAAGGATAGCAGTCAGTTGGTCCTACAACACATTTTGAGAACGTTTACCGTTGAGGCCGATATACTTACACTTTACAATATCATTGCTTGTGTTTTAGGCATTTGAAATAATATTTCTGTCCATAACGCAGGTTTTGTGATGTACCACATGTGAGTGGTCTTGCTTCTTCCATTTTCTTGCCCATAGATTTGATTTTCAACTCATAATAACAATAAGATGAACGAGTTATTCGCCTGAATGAATGCAAGAAGTTCATGTTGGTATTGGGGCTATTGAAACACAAAAGCGATTGAAGGCAAATTTGGGGAACATTATTTAAATTTAGTTCACGGAATTCGTAAACTAACAGGTACAAAATTCCATAATCTTATAAGAAGTACTCAAGGGTTCATATACAAAAACCAACTTTAGTATTCCTCCAATACGTACTGCTTAACCAATGTCACAATGATTGTCGGCTTCGATAGGGCTTCCACCTACCTTGTATTTGGAGTTTTCTGAAATTTGTGGAAAGTCGTCGTACATAAAACGTCAAATAGTATTTACTTACGGCGGAGGAAACAAATACACCATAACTATTCGTGTTGAGAAATCGCACATTCAAACCATTTTATTACAAACGATATTTGACAAGAATTGACAGTTCATAAAGCAATGTGTCCACACAAACAACATTTAAATTTAGTGCGCATGTAGAGATAGACAGAAGATATCGTTGTCTTTCTTTTTGTCACTAACAGCGGTACCTTATAAAACAGACAATTTGATCTAGTGACCTTATCAAAAGTTCGAAACTGATGCCATCTACTGGAATTGTTTTTCAGTGGCGGTAATTTTGAAATTATTTATTATTGTTGGTGGAAATGTAGAGATATCAACAGGAATGGGTTTCATTTTAGATTCGAACAACGAACAATAGAGATTTGGAGAATTTCCACTCATTTTCCCAATCGTTGTGATAATACTTAACACAGATTTTTGTCGTGTTTTTTATTTATTACAATCTTTCTTTTAAGTGTAAATAAATAAAAATTGTAACAAAGGAGCTTGTATTTGTACAAAAATACTATAAACATTGTGAAAACTTGCTTACAGCCCCCTCAAAAATGGTCAATCGAAATTATAAAAAATTCGCTCCAGTTTGATTGTTGTTAATTAATTTTTTACGCTTCCCTCCTACTGTTTAGATACCTTATCAATACTCCAACGGAACGGCAAAAATATCCTTATCAAAATGAAGTAAAAACTTATCCACGAATGCAATTATTCCTCCAAAATTGGTCAATAGATCACGATTTGATTCATTGTCTGTCTCAGCCAGGTCAGACTCTTATCAAAGTACCTGAACGATAAGAGATTATTACCTATGTTTGCTCAAAATGAGAGAATAATTATATTTGTTTTGTGACTTCCTCCATCTCGCTAAAAAAATAAAGATCTGCAAGCAGACATCTCGAGTTTCATTGCCCCCTTTTGTTTACCACTTTACGAGTCTTTAATGGCAATTTTGCACGGAGTTACATTGTAATTGTACCGATAATTTAATGAACAATCGTCTGACGCATAAAAACATGAAATAAATATTTGTTTTAAATGCAGAAACAATTTTAAACAAGTTAAACGCTTTGACAACACGTTTCAATGTCAAAAGAAATGCTAGGGCCGATAGTAGTGGAAAGAAAAACACATTTTTAAACAATTAGGTATTTTTCCAACGATTTTTCCATTTAAAATAATGAAGACGCTCCGCCATTTTGACTCTACTTTAAATGAAAAATAATGTAATTGCAGTAATTATAAGTTTTTATTGGGATAAGAGTTGTTGTTTACTTTAACTAGGTGACCAATTAATAGATATAAAAACCATTTGTACATAGTGCAGAGGTGCTGAAATTACAAGAAAGCTCGAAGGTAAAAATTAAAATCTTTAAATTTTCTCAAGTTTTGTAACTTTAGTCATCTTAAAAATGATTTAAATTTGACTAATTAAGCTCTTTTTCAAAAGTTAGCAAGGAATAGGGACGCATTTAATTTTTGTAATTATTCTGGAGGGCCGACCACTTGAGATAAGAGCATAGAAAATATTAACTAATCAGTGCAAATTTCATGTTCTTCCCCCCAATTTCTGCGAAAATCTCCCTTTTCCGGCGTGGAAAACCAAACAATTTGCAGAAAATGGAAGAAATTACAAGTTATAACGAAGAGAAAATCAATGTTCAGTCCCCTTCCTCTCAGTTCGCGTGTACCTGTGTCAATAGAGTCGAAAGTTTAGCTTTCCGCTGTCGTGGTTAAGCCATACGAACTTTGCTCATCGTCGGTTTGTATAGTACATTCGTACTGCTTGTTCGTATGAGTTATTTTCGTGCAGCATTGGCCAAAGAACTTTGTATCTTAATCGCAGTGTTGAGCTTTGTTTCGTCGACTGGTTGACCAATTCGAATAGCAAAAGGATGTGTGGTTGTACCAACAGCTGATGTTGAAGTGTGGATTATAAAACCATAACTGGTGCGGTCATTCACAGTGACATCGTCGGTGTGTGTGAACCGATTGATACATTCGATCGTGAATTTTGTGCCAGTTTTATTTTCGGATGTTAAAACATTGTCGGTTTGTGGTAAGTGTTATGTCAATCAATAATCAACCATTTTAAATAAAATCTATATTCATGTGCGCGAAATGGGAGACAATAAAGACTTGGATAGCTCATGGTCACTTTTACATTTTCTATGAATTATTATCGGTAGATTATATTTAGATTTAGTAGTTTCTGGGCCATCATTCTAACACCAAAACATGACCCACGTTGCAATTAGCAATGACCCGGAGTCCGGAGTTTTACCCACGTCTTGTGACTAAGAGGGGACAATAGGCTTTGTCCCATCGCAGGGGCCAAAATTTTAGCTCCGGACGATATTCAAATATTATTTTAAGCACGAAATTTTCCGATACACATTTTTGAAAATAAATATTAAGACAAAACGTCTAATAAGTTTTTCAGCGTCACGTATACAACACGCGAATGTTAATAAAGATTTTTTTGACGAAGTTTATTTTCATTTTCTGGATCAATTTTCGGAGAAGCACGTAAATATTTTTTATTGGTAATAAAATTAAGTTTTGCGTATTTTTGAGTCGAGGCTGCAAAACCTACAAAAAAAATAGAAACTACGATTTTCTCTTATTAGAAATTTCAGGTTTTTTATTGCACATGATTTTATTTCAATTTTTAATTAACTGGTTTTGGTGTGCAAAGATCTTGATATTAAATTTATTGTTTGTGGGTTCAAAATTCAAACTTGGCAAAATAATAATTTTGGGAATAAAAGATTGATTATTTTGTGATTCAATTTTCGGAAGCACTTAATTATCTTTTTCAGACCATTTTCTGTAGTTTTTTATAGAATTTAAAGTTCGAAAATGGATAATTTGCCCTCATTAGTCATTATTCCGGTGATTACTTTCATTAGTCCTTCCATTTTTACTTCGATAACACCCACATAATAACTCTGTTTTAAAAGAATTTAATACCTAGTCGTTATCTTTCTATTTTTACAAAAATTAAAATAACGCTCAAAATTTTATAAAACCTTGATAACCATTTAAATGACCATCATTAACAAACTTCACATGACATGTCATCATGACTCATTACGAAACAAAAGCAAATTGTTGGAATCATCTGTCGCAAACGCTGCATCAATTTAATTGTTCTCTAAAAATGGGTTTATAATTTTAGTATAGAAAATCAGTTTGTATCATCAATTTTTCCGACCTCGAGCGACCGGTTTGAGTGGAAACATTATTCCTATTTAATAACACCTAAGTGATGGACTTCTTCGTCACGTCACGACAACTTTTTATGACAATGTAATCTTTAGCCCCTGATTTAAACAATGAATAGGTTTTCACTTATTTACTACGGTGTTGTTGACCTCATCATCTAATCAAATATAATTTACGTAGATTTTGCAGCGAGTTGTTTTCATTTACAGTTATTGATGCCAGAGGAAATCTTCGCACTGTTAAATTATTCACTTTCAAAGTGGCTCGCGGCGTGATTCTCAACAGAATTTTCCGGCACTTTTTTCTATTACTAGTTTTTGTAATCAGGATGCTGTGCTCAATGCGAGACAATTTTACATATTAAAACGTGTTCTTTGGGCGAATATATTTTCATTACATAACACAATTGCACAGAAAAACTAGTTTCTTTGCAAATAGCACCACCTCAAGTGATGATTTATTTTTAAAGCTGTTAAAATCGAATGGCTTTTTTAATAGCTCGTTTCGCTTTTACTATTTTAATAAATGAGCATGTAATTCGTTGTAAATTACGTCAATATTGATAACATTAGTCCGCACATCTTTCAGTTTCGACCTTGTACATTACCATTATCGATAACAGAATTTCCTTCACTGTGCGATAAAAATATTAGAGTTTTATACAGACAAGTCGTCGTCTAACAAAATTACGAATCCATACACAGGTGTCCTTGAATGTTTCACCTTTGTTAAGACGATTGTTAATTAATGAGTCTCTGGACAATTCGTGAGTGGGCGTATTGAAGAAAAAACGTGACCAGTACTAGTTATTTAGCAATCGAGAATTGTTTTTCAAAAATTGTCGTTATCTCCTTCTTGTTAAACTGGGTCAGGCTAAAATTTTGATCTTTGTTGTCACCACGGCAGGAACAATCTTATTAAAGACCGTGAAGGCTTTTTGCACATGATGACCTAAGTTCGCGAGCTAAGTACAAGTGCACTGAGAGGTTTTTGTGGTCAATTCCAATAAAGAGAACTAAAGGGTCGAAGCGTATTATGACGCATCTTCTTTTATGGTACTAATAGACCACCTTATTGAAGAAGCAATGAGTAATAACTACAACAAAGCGAAAAATGAGAGAAAATTTGTAATCGCTGCTCCTTAATTGTTGAGCTTATCAGCTGCCTACTCAAAAAGCAATGAAAATATTCCAGTTACCGCAATTAAATGTCGGGGCCATTGTTGATTTACTTTTAAATTATAGAAGTTTAAACTAACGTTATCATAAATGAAAAAGTTCTATTGTCAGTATGTTAGTGTTAACAATATCGTGGCGATAAGAACTGGAAGCAAGGTCAAGGTGCTAATTCAAAGTCCATGGTGCTTCATGGGTTGTTATATAAAAAAAAGAGTGTAAAAATGCGCATTTCGAATAAAACGAGCTTAGATAAATAACAGTTTAGTAGATAAATACCATAATGTGTTGTCGTCCTTGCGCAAATCTATTCTGGTATTAAATATTACAGAGAAGTACCTTGATGGTCATTTCCTGGAAGAGACAATGGTAACACTTTCCCAATAATTCTCACCTCTGTCTCCGTATCGTCCATTTTACGAAACTCTTATTCTATTCATACTTATCAGTGATAATATTTCCGTACACCTGCGACCCACACATTGTCTGCTTCACATGAAACTCTTAATCTAATCAAAGAACATTTAACCTTTATCTAAGAGGTTGCCAATCAAAAGATTATCGGACCGGTCCTCATTTCACACATAAATTTCTAAACAATTAGTTTTTTTATTGATTACCACCATTAACTATTGATCCGATTTTCTAGGTGAAGTAAATCGCCATTTCACATCAATGAGTGATGGGTGACCCAAGAAGTATAAAAATCAATTTACCTACAGAAAGTGAAGATGGGAAAGAGTCTGTTTCGTACAGTCCACGAGCTGTGTGTTCTCCTCCGGCTAAAGAACTCGAATCTCTCAACAACGCGTCGGTGTTAAGGTAGCAATCAAAGTAATTTGGTGTTTGTTGTAAAAAAAGTGTTGTAGTGGCTCTCAAAACAACCTCTGCAATGGATCCTCAGCGGTGACAATAACTAGTTCTGGAGCTCTACGAAAAGTGCCAAATAACAGTCCTACTGGTCATAAAAAACCGACTATATCACTGACGCACTTGCCGAAAAGACCTCCTGTCGATATAGAGTTTTTAGATTTGTCCTACTCTGTCTCCGAGGGGCGCAAAAGGGGTTACAAAACAATTTTAAAATGTGTGAACGGGCAATTCAAGTCAGGGGAGCTCACTGGGATTATGGGGCCTTCAGGAGCGGGGAAGAGTACTCTCATGAACATCCTCGCTGGCTACAAGTAAGTTCGCTTATTCTTATTATAAAATTCTACTTTTTTTAATTGTAGAACGTCAAATCTCGACGGCTCAGTTCTAATCAACGGCAAAGAGAGAAGTCTTCGCCGGTTTAGAAAAATGTCGTGTTATATAATGCAAGACGATTGTCTTTCTCCACATTTAACAGTGAAAGAAGCGATGACAGTGTCGGCGAATCTCAAACTAGGAAAAGGAATAACTCATTCCGAGAAGAAAGTAGTAATCAATGAAATCATAGAAACTTTAGGTTTACAAGATTGCACCGATACGCACGCTGCTAGTTTATCCGGTGGACAAAGAAAGCGGCTCTCTATTGCCTTAGAACTTGTAAATAACCCACCAGTGATGTTTTTTGATGAACCAACTAGTGGACTAGATAGTTCCTCTTGTTTTCAATGTTTATGTTTGTTGAAATCTTTAGCAAGAGGCGGAAGAACTGTGATATGTACTATACATCAACCGTCAGCTAGATTATTTGAAATGTTTGACCATCTCTACATGTTGGCGGAAGGACAGTGCATCTACCGGGGAAATGTCTCTGGATTGGTGCCTTTCCTATCCAGTATGGGGCTCAATTGCCCCAGTTATCACAACCCTGCTGATTATGGTAATTTCGTTTAAACATCGAGCGAAAGTACAATGATTGTTTCAGTGATGGAGGTGGCCTGCGGCGAGCACGGAGACTACGTGCAGAAATTGGTAGTTGCAGTAAACGCCGGTCGTTGCAACAGCTACTCCAGGAAGACAGATCTACGAGGAAAAGTAATCTCAAATGATATTGCCAAAGAGACAATACCAGTGAAACCACCATGTGAGCCCCTTCCTGTGCCAAACGGCTTTGCCAAGACTCCAGTAACAAGCTCAGCGACGTGCACGACGTCCCTATTAGACTCATCCGAAAACTTGCCCCAAATAGAAAAAAGTGGATTTCCCACTTCTGGACTCTTACAGTTCTGGATATTGCTAAAACGAACGATTTATATCACACTCAGGGATAAAACTCTCACACGAATGAGACTCGTTGCTCATTTTATTATAGGGATTCTACTTGGCTTAATTTATTATGATATTGGCAATAATGCAGCGAAAGTGATGAGCAACGCTGGCTGTCTGTTCTTCACGACGATGTTCACGATGTTTACCGCGATGATGCCTACAATTCTGACTTGTAAGTAGAGTTAAAAAATCACGTCGCAACTAATTGTTGTGTCTTTAGTTCCGATGGAGATGTCGGTGTTTGTGAGGGAGCACTTGAATTACTGGTACTCTTTGAAAGCCTACTACTTCGCGAAAACCCTAGCAGACATCCCCTTTCAGGTAAATACGAAGAAAACTCCCATTTTTACCCACTGTGTTGTCTTTAGATTGTCTTAACAGCGTGCTATGTCATGGGTGTCTATTATCTAACATCCCAACCTTTAGAAGCTACGAGATTCGCGATGTTTTTACTGATATCTGTTCTCACCGCATTAGTGTCACAGAGTTTCGGGCTACTAGTTGGAGCCGCTTTTAATATTGAGGTAGATTTCACTATTTAAACCCCATCAACAATGTCTAAGACGTTATTTTCAGGCTGGTGTTTTCTTAGGACCAATTTCAACAATACCATTAGTGTTGTTTTCGGGATTCTTTGCGAACTTGGAGGACATCCCCGTTTACTTAAAGTGGGTTCCTTACATGAGTTATGTGAAGTATAGTTTTGAAGCAACAATGATTGCGATTTATGGTCTAGATCGGCCGAAATTAGATTGTCAAGTGTTGTACTGCCATTTTAAGTACCCCACCAAGTTCTTAGATCAGATGGCAATGAAAGACGATATGTTGACGTATACCATTGATGTTGTGGTTCTTTGTGGACTTTTCGTGGTACTTAGAGTTTTCGCGTATTTCGTATTGCGGATTAAACTACTTCAAATACGTTAGGACACCATATTAACGATATTTCTTATCATGTGATAGTATAGTGAATTTTATATTGTGATGTATTAAATATAATACTTTTTACGAAATGACATTAAAATGTAAACTTTTATAGATTCTTTACTAACATATTAACACTGAAAAAGCGCCACTTATCAGTCCGTAAAATTAAGTTATGGGAACATAACGCAACGAGAACTTTACGCTCAGACAAGTGGAGTTGGTTGCTTTTATGTAGTGAATGTAATTCACAGGGATTATTTTAATTATTTCAACGGCACATGGTTGATTTCTCATTTAAGATATTTATTGTATATATTTATCACAAATATTTGTAACGCACCACGTCTTTTGTTGAGGAATAAAGAACCCAACACAATTATAGTGTGAACTGTGATGACAATAAAAGTACTCAAAAATTAACACGTTTGAATTTAAATTGCCCGCCGGCGTCGTACGAAGGTCAGACGAGTCATTTTTGTTATATATTTGACCTGCAATTTCCGTCAATTTCGAGCGCAGGAGAAAGACAATGAACTCGGATTTATTATTCAAGGCTTAATTTTTTGTTTATTTAATTTCTATTTAAATTTAAGTGAGCAGGTATGCAACCAACAATACACTACCATGGCCTTGTGTCCTAGGTCCCAAAGAAAGTGAGATTTTTTTTAAATATTACATTTGAATTTGCCTGTAAAGTTTTACAGATAATTAGAAATGGACGAAAGAAATAGACTCTGGTCTGCTAAATTGTGTTGCGAGATATGGAGCGTTAAACATTTCGAAACTGAAAATTTACTATAATTCAGTTATTTGTTGACCTATGTGAAAAATTTTGCACAATTTTGGATTCTGCCTAAAATTCTGTGTCTAATAAGCTTCGAAAATAAGAGAGATATTGACCTAATTTTATTTTATTGGGGTTTTTAAGAATTTTTCTAATTGTATGAAAATCCTCTGGAAAACTTTTATTGAATGTATTTCCAACTACAAATTGTCTACAACAATTAATTTAGTTATTAAATTTGTAAATAGATAAAGTATACACTGTTTATTTGCAAAATGTACTAAATTTTAAGTTTACAATTTAAACACTCGCGCGTCTCCCCACCACACAAAATATTTGAAATGTCAGCATTTTTAGGTTATGTAAACATAACCTCCTGTTTTTTTTTTAAATTTTTGAAAATTCCATATATTCATACTAGTAATGTGTTCAGAGAACTCCCCGCATAATGGCCTGAATAAGAGGTAAAAATCTTTTCACGTTTTCTTGTGTTAACCTGACATTTCAGACGTATCGAAAAGCGACATGATTATTTAGAATGGGACGAGTACTTCATGGGGGTAGCATTTCTAGAGCTGAAAAGACGTACACGTACAAATAAGGGCGATGCTGCAATTGTGTTAAATCATAGACAGATTATTATAGGCATAGATCATTGTTCTGTGGAAGACAACACAACAGAGGACTCTTTTAGTTAGGATTTTGATATGTTTTTAGGTTTTTTATTATTTGGATATTTTAGAGTACCACCCGGAATATAAACTGTCTAAAATAACAAAAGGTGTGGTAATGTACACAACTTCTTTTCCATGTGAAAAATGCGCAGAAGCTATTGCTGCTTCAGGAATTTCAGAAGTTGTGTATTATGAAGACATTAACAATGACAAGGCCAAAGAGCTGCTCAGTAAGGCACAAGTGACCTTCAGGTAGTCCTGAGCTTTCGGCATACCTGTTTTGATTGGTTTCTTTTACAGACAATTTGAATCAAAGAGAGAGAAAATTGAAATTGATTTTAGCAAATTTTATGACGATGCCAAATGACAATGGTTTGTTGGAGGAAAGAAGCATCAGGGACTTAATATATTATTATATTTTATGTACAATTTTAACGAATATTTTAAACATTTTAAAATAAAAAAATCTGTGATGAGAAATACAATTTTATTATTCATAATAATCGTGTATTTTTAAAGCTCCAAAGACCTGAAAGAAATATTAACACAAATGCAAAAAGAAATAAACAAAATCGTATATAAACAGCGAATAACAAATTAAAACTGAAATAAAAAGAACAGAGTTGTGGAATACTTTATTGTAAATATTTTTTATTTATTCATATATGCAAAAATATGCAGAAAACTTTGCAACTCAACTGGTAAATAAATCTCCAACACAAAGGCACAAAATAGAAAATATTCCTTGGCCTTTACCTTTACAGTCATTCCTTTCAACATGCAGCAGCTCAGCTCCACTAAAACACAAACTTTAGAAGACGCAAAAATGTTTACGATTATTTTCCACGATTTAACCATACAAATAAAACGATCCGAATCTTGTGAAATGCACGAGCGCACTGGCATCTCCTTCCTTTGATTTACGTAACGTGTCAAAAAAAAGTTAATTGATGTTATTATTGCGAAACCTTTCTTTTTTTTCCGTGCTGATAACCACTGGTGCATTGTAATAAAAGTCGAAGTATTTCAGTATATTTTATTGTAAATAATTATTTTTTATTTATATATTTACACATGTCAAAAATATATTAAAATGCTTATTACTTTAAAAGCAATAAAAACAATAATACCTAGTCAAATAAAATTGTTATAAACACAACAAACAAAACCTTAAACTCTCACAATATACAGATTATATTGAGCAAAGGTATAATTTTTTCACTCTTAAAAATCCCATTTGTTCTTTTATTTATAAATCAATATACATAGTTTAGCAAAAGGCAAAGGTACTTAATATTCATTATACAAAAATGTATAATACTATTCTTCACTTCGATTCACCCTTGGATAAAGCTAAAACCAATCAAATTAAACCAAATAACTCCCAACCTGGCAACTTACCCCAAGAAGATTTCTAGGAACATATCCTTCCTTATCTCCTAACTTTGACCACCACCATTCCCGCTCATTTTCATCCCCTTTCCTCAAAACCGTCAATTGTTGACCAGCTTTGAAGCTCAATTCGTCGGGTTGTTGAGCGGTGTAGTCGAATACTGCGTAAACTACCCCCCCAGAAAGAATACCGAGTTTTTCTTGAACACCTGCAAAAGAAACTTAACTTTGCCCGCGACTCAAAAGAAAACTCACTGTAAAGATACTCCGAGCAGCCATCGAAACCTTCCTCGTCTTCTTCACACTTCTCCGCTGCTGTTTCGTGGTCACTTAACGTGGTGGCAAAGATACAAGCTCCGTGTTCCACTAAGAACTTTACCATGGCGACGTTGTTGCAACTAGCCGCGCAATGAAGAGGTGTCCAACCGTCGCTGTCTTGAGCGTTAACATCGCACCCGAAAGCGACTAAATATTTGACGATTTCGAGATGACCAGCGCAGATCGCGTTGTGTAAAGCTGTGATGCCTTCGTCGTTGGCTGCACTGGGGTTGGTGACTTGGGTGGCTGTTTTCTTTACTAATTCCAGCTCTCCTTCTAGACTAGCGTCTAGTAAAAGAGCCAGAGGATCGAAACTGACCCTTCTCGCTAACGTCGACTTTCCTGATTTCAAGTTTCCTTTCTTACACCGCCTGATAACTCCGTTACTTTCTTCCTCTTGAGGTTCTACCGGTTCTACTTTATCCACTTCGTCTACAGTCTTCGTACTTTCGCTCTCTTCGCTCTTTTCAGGTTCTGGAAAATGAAAATTCGGTTCTATCCTCTTGGAAGTTAAGCCGTTTGGTTTAGTGTGGTTTCGTAATTTCGGCTGCTCACTCAGTTGTTGTTTTTTGATGGTTAATGGTTTCGCTTTGATGACCATCTCATTAGTTTGGTTATTTTGTGAGTATGGTTTGTTAGACTGTGTACCTGGTTTCGGTTTGGTACTATCGTCCGGGGGCGGCTCAAGAGGCAATGGAGGCGGCTGCGACTCATCACAAAAAGATTGAGTCTGGCGAGGGGGCGGCTTTATCGCGGGTTTAGGTGGCAACGCTGGCTTTGGAGTTTTATCTATAGACACCTCAGGGGTGTTATTTAAAGGAGTACTAGTTGACTGGGGCGGTGAAAGAATGAGAGGAGAGTGAACTTTTCCGTTACTGCTAATAGTTTGGGGTTCCACCGGTTGTACTTTAATTGAGGAGGTCTGGTAGATGTTGGAGACAAGACCAGAGTGGTGTACCGACGTGGGGGCTACACTACTGATGGGTTTCTACAACTTAGGGTCAAAATAACAGTTACTTTTGTGGTAGAACTCACCTGATATGTGACTCCGTTAGTTTCACCACTTTGCCTTTTGTTGATTAGATCGTTCTGGTTCAGCGGCGTAGCAATGTTTTTGTTAATTATACTCAAGGGGGCGCTATGTACGGTCTGCATGTTAACATTTGATATGTGGTCTTCTTTTTCTTCGTCGTTTCGTGTTATCCTATTGGGTAATAAATTAACAGTAAACTTCGTGTTGTATGGCAAAGTTTGATATTTGGGATCGGATTTGGAAACCGTAAACTCTTTAAGCGCATCGTTGTCTTCAGGTCTGTACAAATTAGCCATTTTATTGACCGGTTCTTCCCCATCTTGTCCGTCTTTCTTGATATGATTTTGTTGATATACAGGATGATATGTCGGGGTTTCTGTTTTCTGTCCCGATCTTAAAGGAACATGGTTGTAGGGCTCCACCGCCGCGATGTTGCCTCTAGAGAGACCATTAGGGGGCTGTGTTGTCTGGGGTTTCCTCGGGGGCTCCCCCGTCAATCTAAAAATCACCAAATACAACTCCTCCAAACACTCCCCAATTATTTACCTCACTAATTGGTGATAGGCCGCCTTGTGAGACGCTGCACTGATCTGATTGGCGAGTTGTTGGTTGAGAAGTCTCTTCTTGTGTAATCTTTCCTGTAATTCCGAAATCCTCTTATCGATGGCGCTCATTTCTTCCTGCCTCGCTGTCAAAGCTTCCCGTTGCTGGTTCAACCTTTGATTTTGTTGCTCATTTAGTTTGTTACGGTACTGGAATATATTACAATTAGTGGACGATTTGGTGACAAGGGAAAAATTCATGATAAATTCCCAGAGCTGCGCCCTAGAAACGTGCCCGACGGCCGCACCCTCTGTTTATGACTGTTATGAATAATAATGTCTGGACATCAAAATTGTCTTGCGGCTCGGAAATAGAAGTAATTCCGTGTTGATTTAAGAGCAAAATCTGGTGACATGTGTGCTTTAATAAAGAGCAACGAACTTGGCTAAAACAAAGCGCGACGGATCTCCTTTCGGTGCAAAAAGTTAAAAATACGTAATTAAAATAATGGAAAAAATCGTAATCCGAGATGCGGTCTTTCGAGCCGCCGTTAACTACTAATGTCCGGATAATAGCTTCTGGAAAAGTCATTTCCAACTTTCGTGCAGATGGGACCTCTTCATTCGGGTTAGGCGGACTCGTTCCAATCCTTATAATGCTACCTTAAGGGTTCTAAAGATTTTTATTTTGCTACAAAGATGCAGCGCCCGAGAAGAAGCGGAAATGAGTCAGACAATGTAATGGTCGTTATTGTGTGGGCGTTTATTACAAAGAAAATTGAATATAAAGAGATTAAGTACAAAAAAATAAAGGCATCGTAGCCCGCGGTTTCTGTTTAAATTTGGAATTGACGCCGAGGTTTTTCGAAAAAAAAACTTTCTCACCATCAACTCTCTTCTTAACTTATCCAATTCCAGCGCGGACGCCGGGGGCTGGTCCCTGGCCGTCCGCCCCCGTCGCAGCTCCTCCAATTGCCTAGTCAACTCCTCAACTTTGGCCACCGCTAACGACAACTCCTTTTCTTTCTCATTGAAGAGGGCACGAATCGAGTCAAGGTCACTTGCTGGAAAAGTAAAATTGTGAGCATCGGTTGGGGTTGTAACCCTTTCAAGGGTCTTTATCGTACAATTTAGAGAGTTAGCGAGTCATGTCGGGATTTATCTCTTGTGGTATCGGAAACGGACGGATTGTGTGGTCTTCAACTATTAAATAACTCGTAGTCACGGTCCATAACTCGACGTGAACTGAAGTTGGAAGATGGAGGTGTGGGAGAACGTGCCTCCAGAATATATTGTTAATGCAAAGAACAATATGGTGGAGAGGAGCGGAATAAATACGATTTCATGGAAAATGTTTTCTGCCGATATACCAATTTGTTGCGATAGTTTGAACCAAAATTTACATAATAATCCGAACATTGGAACTTGTTATTCCAAGAAGCGGAACGGTGAGAACAATTTCTAAACCACCGACAAACATTGAATAAAAAGTGGATTTTTTCCATACGTTATGTAACGGAAGAAATCGGGAAAATACGCAGGAACATTGTGGTAAACTCGACGAACAATAGAACTGAAAACGTATGTGGGTTTGTTTACAGGTTTCCTTTTCCACTTTTGGGCTCGTGCTTTAGCAAGTTTAATAACCTGTCATGGTGAAATTTCATGCAAAAAATCGAGAAAAAAAACACGTGGACACGTGAAGCCCCTCGAATAAAAGAATCAAACCAGACGCGCGCTGGAATTAGAACTGGGGCACTCATTAATAGATGCTGAAAGTTTTATAGACCAATTCCAATAAGGGCGACATTGGAGGGGATCGTTACAACGTTTACATCATCATTTTCGGTTTCATGTTACAATTTCGGCTGTTCTTTTAAGATATTCATTACGCGCGCCCGTTTAAATCAAGCAACTCTTTAGTTAGAACTATGGCTATGAGCCCATAAAAGAATTTATGACGTAGAGAGCCATAAAGCAGCACTTTAACTTCAATTACGAGCCGAATTTCCTCAAACATTCAAAAAGAAAAAATTTTATTTCCGCAATTGTGAACTCCTCTGCGATTTTTCGCCATATTCGTCTCGTCTCCTACGAAAGGATAATAGTCCCCGAAGACCAGCTCGGGGAAATACGAAAGATGAAGTAACAATTCCCAGTACAGGGCCGTAATTACGACTTTTGCCGCGTGGGCGACCTCAGCACTGATATTGTCATAGACTAAACTCGACCCTTTCCGTGATTAATTCCAAAAGGTTGCGTACCAAATTGAGATCGAGATTGCATTTTCTTTCTCAACGTGTCAACAGTTAAAATACAACCCCATAATGTGGAAGGTAGTTTTTCATTTTCCTGTACTATCTTCTTGACACAGCAGACGCTTCAATAATCTGTCTCAGACGAGTCGCAATTTATTTTCTTGTCATCTAAGTTACTTTCCGAGTCGTCGAGCTGTGTTTAATTTGTACTCTTTGTTACAAGGGCAAAAACAGCCCCTTGTATACTTTCGAACAACGTGATGATTTCGTGTGTTTTAATTATGTTGAGAAAGTTAGTAAAAAATCGAAATCGAGTTTTCTTTAGCTTGTCGACTCCATCAAAACTTCGTTTTCCAATTCCATTTTAATGAAGAAATTAACTTGATCAACTTCGATGAATAATTGATACCGTGCGAACAATCAAACATTCACTGTACTATAAGATTAGAGATAAATCTCGAAATTTAATTAAATGAAGAGCGGCTTGTTGAATTTAATTCGATGATGAACGCGAACTTCAGGGATCGAGGAGCCGAAATAATTAATAACGTTTTGGTGGGGGCGCCGGGTCAGGTACAACGATAATATTTTATTACAGTCCTGGCATTCTAGTGTTTTTCTTTTTTAAGAGTTGGTAAACACCGACGTTTAAATGAATCGATCTGATAGGGGCGGAAGCGACGTTTGCAGTTGCAAGCTGTATTTACCGAACTGATTTGAATTTAATTAAATCAATAAATATACGAGTTAAGCTGCCTGTTATACCGTTGTTTACTCATTAAACACTCAAAAAGCCGGGGATTTTACTCCTGGATTATTTGGATGTTAATACTGGCCAAATGTCGGCACAGTCTAAATCTTCAAAACGGTGTTTTCGCCCGCTGTACGATAAAATTTAAGTGTGTCGAGTGAAAAATCCAATACGACACAAACACTCTTCGCGCCAGAGATAAACCCTCAGGAGTCACACGTTGTTATTTTCAACTCGATTTCCACGTATGAGCCTCCACCCCATTATTCCCCATCGCGAATCACCATTGTTTCCCCATTTTTTAGACACACGTCAAATGATTAATGGCACGTCCAATAATACTGATAAATGGACCTTTTGTAATTCTGTTCTTTTAGATCAATCATCACGGAAGTCAATACTCACTGAGAGATATATTGTTTTGTTTTTGGTGGTCCACTTGTCCTCTGAGCGCCCGCAGTTTTCTGAGTTTGAGCTCCTGAGCGTCGACTCTATCCCTCAACCTCCTGAGTCTTTCGCTCTCCGCTTGGACTCGTTGCTGACGCGCTTCTTGTTCCTTCAGGTACCTCAACCTTTGCTCTTTCGCCGCCAGCAGCTGGTGCTGCGAGTCGATCTGAGCCTGTTGTCTGCAGGCCATCTCGCGCAGTTCGCTTAGTGTCAACTGCACACCGTCCGGTAACTGCAAAGAAAGGAAAATCAATAAAACAGCCAAAGACACAAATGTACGAAAATTCTAGTACACAACACAACCAAAACAATTTCTTTCTTTCTAGTATTTCCTATTCCGGTCGCTTTAAAATTCCGACTTGCCGGAATTTGATGCATACTGACAGCGTAAAGGGGAGTGTAATGAAATTTTATTATTTGGAACGATCTTTATTGCTCCCAGAAAAACGGTCTACAAGCAATTTAATTTTCTGTGTTATCGAAATTGAGCGGTTCGAGACGACAGCGGATGTCATACATGTATTCTGGTGAAAACTACAACTCCGGGTGGATCTCCGGAAAGTCCGGGATTTTAGCGAGACCGATAAAATATTTAAGAGGATGTTGGAAAGTACGTGCAAATGTGACATTTTTTTTAGTAAAAAGTGGGGCAATACCGCGACAATTCACTTAGTCGAGAGTAGAAATAAAACGTCGAAAACTCTGGAAAGTATCGCTCCCAGGGAGTAGTTTCCCCAAAGCCGACTTTTGGAGAGAAAAGTTAAATGCAACACATAACAATCCATTAAGGGAGAGAAAGAGCGAGTTACAAAGTTAAAAATTGCGCGACAGTAATTTGATATGTCTGCAGAGATTAATGAACTTAGGTAGTTTTCTTAGAGGGTTGCCAACCCAGAAAAACTCCAATTTCCAGGGAAAAAACATGATCATCATCTAAACGCAAACATTAATTATTAAACACGCCTCAATCATAATTGAATTAACTGACAATTAACGTCAGTGGCTGATCTCTAAACAAGCAAACTAACTAATCTACCTTCTCGAAATCGTTCGATTTCCTCTTGCTTTCCTTATCACAACCTCCATTCTCACTACATTTGTCTTTATCACTCGTTCGCTTTTTGTGTTTGGTCTTCATATCTTCTGTTGCGCTCTTTGGTGGATCGGTGATGACCGGAGTTAATCTCACGGTTCTTCCGGGCAAGGCTTTGGTGATTTTTAAGGGTGGCGCCCCCAAGGGCACGGGAGACCTCCGGAATATTCCCGGATCGGTCGGTTGGCATACGCAAGCTAGCATTTTTTATCGGAGCGTCCCTTCATCAAGAAGCGGAATTTATGGGCATGCACTGATAAAGGACCGACAAACACCTGTTGAAGTTTGTTTTGCTAGATGAGAAGCGCGAAAACGGTCACCTACTGCAGTCACCGGAATCAAAGATGGACTAAATTATTACGTATTCAAATAATAACGATAATTAGCTTAAATTAGCTAGCGCTTCGACAATCTGAGTTAATTAAGTTCCCCAATTAAATTCCAATAATTAATTAACAACTCCTCTCTCTCAAATCTGTACTTATTCTGTCTCCGCGACGACGAAAGAACCACCTGTAAACTTCCCAAGAACTTTACCGAAAATAAGTTGTACTTTGTCGTGTCACGCAACACCTGATGTTCATTTTGAGACGAGAAAGTTGCGTGTAATAACCCAATTGTCCCTTTAAATCCACGGGATATTCTCGTCGTCCCGTCTCCTTAGACCACGACAAACTTTCGCCCCCATTTCCCGTCATATTTAATTTATCTTGTAAAAGCACCCCAACACCTGTATAATTGGTTGCCTACTCCGCAAAAATAGATTTCCAAGCCTGATGGAAACTAAACAGCCAAGATACCCGACGTAATCCTCTTCTTCTCCGAAATAATAAAATCCAAATCCAGGCTAATGTTCCAGGCGCCCGAAATTAAAATAAATGCTAATTAGATTTGCATATGGAGATTTTGTTTATTTAAAAACTTTTCCCTGATTAATCCAGCGATTCAATTTAATAACGTTTTTCCCTCTGGAAAAGCCGCGTTTTAGCTGTATTAAGAGACGGCGCGAGAGCCTTGGGGCAACATGGCGAACGGAAATCGTTTTTTCCTCGAGATACGTGCGTTTTCTTTGAAAATATCAACTGTTTTACATTGCAAATGGGAGATAGATGGGGTTATTTTAGCACCCATTGAAAAAATCAGTGGCGCCGTTCTGGGCCACTTACCCCTATTCAATTTATTCTTTGTGCGTCGGAAGAATACTATTATTAATGCACCCTAATTCTCAAAACCTCGATCAAAAATGCCAATAATAACGAATCAGTTAATTAATTCATTGCTGCCCCAGGGGGTGAAATTACTCGCTTATTTACGTGTTATTTTTACATTAAAAGTTTCTATTCTTTGAATCACTTTGACGAATAATGAACGACCCCAAGTCCGTCATTGTGGACTTTTTGCGTAATTAATGATCCCGAAAAAGAGATTATTAGTCTGGTTCGCACCATTAATTAACCCCAAAAGATCGACCAACAAAAGACGTCGCACGGAATGAAAAAAAGTTCTCGTAAGACGAAGAACTCGCGTACGGTGTTTGTATTAATTAATGCAGAAACGGTGTACATGAACGTGATTATATTTCACTCAGTGGAGGATATAATTATGAATAGATAAAGCTGTGAAGATGGTCAGGAAAGATGAAGGGAAAGATAAAGCAAAAGACCTCCAAATTGGATTTTGAACCCCTATAAGTGAAAAACGCTCTTGAAGAAATAGAAAATTGCAGCGTTTCTTCGTCTTCGAATTCAATTTCGTTCCAAAATGGGGACGACTGTTTGAAATGGAAAATTTTAGGAGCTTCCCGTTTTTGTGTCTTCAGTCAAACATGAAAATGTATCAGCACATTTCTACCTGAACTGAACTCAGCGAATATCCATAAAATGGATAAATAATTAATTAACAAACTTTTCAGAAATGGAAACGGAAAGAATAATGATGCAAAAATATCTGAATAAAATCACGTTTTCGTTTCAAAATAGTTTGTTGTAATAATGGAGTCTGATTAACGTTTAACCCGAATATGAATTAAAATGACTGACCGTATTGATTCCAGCATAATTCGCTTAAAAACACAAATAAAAACCTTGTCCTGCAAAGTTGGTTGTAACATCAAACCAGAAATCAGCCCTTGAAAGATAAACAGCCCATCATTCACCCTCGAGCTGAATTTATTCAGTACATTTTTCCATAATCATTTTCCGCATTTTCCCTGTCAATTTTAAGCGATTTACATGCACTTTCCATTTGATTTGAAGCTTGGAATTTCGAAATAGTTTTCCATCAACAAAGAACAAAAGTGAATAGGGAGAACCTTGACGGTATTCAGATCGATAAGTTTTACCTCTCCAAAACAATTTAGGGAATTTTTATAGATTAAACGTAATTTCCATAATGAATGTAAAAATTAGATTACAAGGGTTGACCGATATTTTGGGGGTAATTGTAGTTGAATTGCGTTTCGACCCTGACCACCGAACAAATATGTAAATCCTTCGCGTGCCGAAATAGAATACCTTAATATCAATACGAGATACGATCTAAAGAAACAAATCACAAAAGGGGTGATTTTCGATTGAAACGTAAATCAAAATCGAAGTAAAAAGGGACTGTAATACAATAAATTAATTAGCTTATTGCTACGTAAACAGCATAATAAAACATCAGTAATGGCGAGTAAATATTTTACGAGATAGCGCAATCTTACTTCCCTCGAAAGAGGGTTCCAAATAAGTCTTATTTTTACAGGTGGAATTTAAGCGGGAAGATTTATGTATATAGACACAGAAAAGCTCGTTAAAACCGGCGACTGCAGCCTAAAAAATATACCATACCAATCACCAACATATCACAGCACGAAAAGTTTAAAAAAATACGGAATTTCCGAACACAACGTGTTTCTTTTAGCACCGTCGATCGAACTACCCTCCTGCAATGCCGCCGACACACTAACCACCGCCAGTGAATATCTTCGGCTCTTTGCAACACAACGCAGCAGCGAAGGATTTCACTTAGCGCATGTCCTCTACAGATAAGGGCTGAAATCATACAGATTTCCGAAAGAGAAGTCCTCGATATTTTGCTTCCCTTAGGAACAAGCCAGATCAAGTTATATGATATTTAATTACGTTTCTGTTTTATTCTTTTATTTCTTCATTTGCTGGAAAAGAGGGTTTCAAGGGTGAGCGACGCTAGACGTGCTAAGTCTTAATCCAATTCGGTGAAATATCGGTGCTTGGGGTGAAAAGTGAGAATACAAACTTTCGATTTGGTGATAATAATTATTTAACCCAATAACACAGCTCGCGCTTAATTTAAATTAGTACTAATTCTCTAATTCGTTTTGCTAATTATTTGGAATTATTACAAGTTTTTCTCTCTCTCTCTCACCGATTTTTAATGCAGCGCTGTTGACTTTTTGGGACTAAATTTCCAGAATTCTCCCTAATAAAATCCAGTTCAAATATTTATTGACAAATCTGAGCTCTGAGTGATTTATTAGGTTTTTATTGGTACAACCTCAATAAATATGTGCTTTTGCGAAAAATTTCGACTAATGCTTTTGCTAATTTGTTTCTCATTACACTAATTAGGGCCAACAACTCAAATTTAAATTAGACCGAATTAAAATATGACGATCATGGAAATGAAATTATGATAAATGGTATGAGAATCGGAAATTTAAGTATAAAAGAAGGGAAATAAATAACAGATCAGTCGTATTTATATTAAATTTATTGGAAATGGAAGTGTATTAAATTTAATACACTGCGATTTAAATTGGTGCAAGTTAATTAAATTTGATTGTTTTGAATTAGTGTTAATTGTAGAGATTATTAATGCTGAAATTGTATTGAAATAAATAAATTTGATTTCGAAGTAACATAATTAGTTTTTTGTCTGTTTTAAAAATGCACGTCATGTGAATTTGCCTGCCTGTCGAGACTTTGGGACATCCGGTATCGATTTCCATCAAAGATCTCTCTTCATCTGTGGCAAATGATGTACAAACCCCCCGTTAACATTTCTCACAATTCTGCCTTCCCAGAGCACAAAATATCTCTTCGGAGTTCTTTGGAGCCGTCATTCGACATTTTCGTTGGGGCTCAACAGTGTATTCCGTAAAATGAATTGTGTCGAGTCCTCGGGAACAATGGACTTTATCGTCTGGTCGTCTCTGCATTGTATAGTTTTTAGGAATGCGTTCGGAATCTAAATGTGCGCTTTTATCCGACTATTCTCCGAAGGTCCGATAAAGAAGTCGCCAGGAAGAAAAGTAAAAAAAGCTCTAAATTTTCACATATCTCCAAACTTGAATTATTTACGATTTTAAAAGCTCTCGTTCGATAATTAACATTTCGTTCCCCCTCAGGAGGTTAAGATTAGTGTTGATTTATTATGCATGCGAACGGTTTCACCCTCGCATTTTTACATTGCATGCAACAGTTCCATTTTTATGTTGACATCCAACATGGAGGCAACTCTGAAACTCTAAGCAAATAGATCTATTTGAGTGTTGTAATTAGGCAGTTAGCAAACGTTTGAGGTTTGTGTCGCGTTGTTTGCTTGAAGAAATCGACCTGTTTCGATCTGTCGACGCCAATAATACCAACATGGAAAAACTTCCAAGTTCCGTGCTTTAGTATTAATTATACAGCAGTGTGACGACAGAATTCATGATATGAAACAACAGCCTGGTGATAACGATGTTTATTAAATGAATCATCAGCAAACTGTAATAATTGGAACGGTGGTGATTCCAATGTGAAATAAAAATGTGGTGGGCATAAAAGAGTCGTTTGAATCCAATATTGGTTTACATAATGGAAAGTTAAATTAGAAAATTAAATATTGTTGGAGCGACCAATAAAATCTAATAAAGCACTCAAAGTTTGGGTTTTTCGATAAATATTTGAACTAGCAAACAGATTTCTCTTCAAAAGAAACCAAATATTTAAACCAGTTGTCTCTTATGTTGGGCCAAGGTGTGTTACCAATAAAATCCGATTTGCTTAATCAGCAGTGTCTCTATAAATATTTGAGCAGAGCTACTTTCATGACAAATCGTCAAAACGTCGTGTTCATTATAACGAGCTTCCCGTGAAAAATTCTCCAGTTACCTAATTTAACTGCCAAGAAAAACATTGTACAGTAGGTCACCGCACTGTAATCTCAGAATCCAACTAAATTAAGCACAAACCAAGAATAGTCAAGATAGTTTTAATTAAACTTAAACAGTTCCTTGTTTAGTTTCAAGGTGCTATTAATTGGTGTTATTTCTACAGAAGCCTCGGATTTTTGCTCCCCTGTTTTGCAACGAAATTAGAGAAACTTCTCCGAGAAATTATTTCGTGAATTAATTCCCGCTTAATTTAATCCGGAGACGCCGATTGATCTTCCAGAAGGCTACACACCATTTACTATGGTTGGAGATAAATACAAGTGTTGCTCAAATTGGCACTTTTGAGAAGTTCGAAGATTACCGGCGTCTTTTGAAACCCGATATTTCAGGAGGCAAAAACTGAGGGTTTCCTTAAAATTACGCAACTTTCTCGTGTTATCGGGAGTGGAGTGGCTGACCTTCCTGTCGTTTCTGAAAATTCTCTTGAAAAAGTGCAAGAATCCAGTCTGCCGTTCGAGAGAATACCAATTTCGCCCCATAAAAATCTGAACGCATCAACTCAAGGTTAATTACCAGTCGGGAGATTATGATAAAGTCGTGAAAAAAAGTCTGTTGAAGAGCTCAAACATTCCTCGCCGGATAAAAGTCACTTGCGGCGTCACATCTATAATACTCCCCGGAAAACACTTCAAGTGATTTTGATAGGGTGTCCCCTCAGTTTTTCCTCATACGAAATCGGGCTCGAACTTTACCTATTCACGGGTTGACGCATTTAAGTTTAATTATTCAGAATGTGGCGAGTGTTTTTGAAGTTGATCGAAAATCGATGAACATAAAACATGTCCCAGTTCAATTAATTTACTGTGTTCCTTTTATTGCGTCTTGGTTAAGCTTGAAGGCGAGTTTTTAGGTACTTTACATGCAAATTTCGGAGGAAAGGGGCAACACATTTGTTGTGATAATTTCGGACGGAGGATCCATAACCCCGGAGCGCTTCGTCCATTTTCATTTTATTTCAAATAAAAATATCGGGGCGAAACGAAGCTTAGGACCGGAAGGTTTTATTGTTTTTCTATAAAAAGAAGTAGATGGATGATTGTGGTAAGAAAATATTTTTAATACAAAAAGAGATGTCCAGAACACGATCCCATTTTTCGATATCACCGCTGTGTACTTTCGCTTTTTCGTCGAACTCATCAAGTCCGTGTCACCGAACAACGAACATCAGTATAAATAATAATGGAACGGATTGATCAAAGCTACTGATTGCTTTTGTCGATTCCAACGGTCATTTTTCACCACGTCAAAACATTCAAGTTGGCCGCTAGAAATTTTTCAATTACGCTCATTCAAGATAATCTTTGGGTGTTTTAAAAGTTTGAGTGGCACGAAATTGGTCGATTAAAAAAATTAATTGATAGAATGTAGGCGGACATGAAATTTTCAATCACACGTAAAAGTTGGAGCGAAATAACGGAGAAGCTGCCACATTCGATACATTTAAACGCAAATGAAAAATATATCAGAGGGTTGAGCACGTGCATTTTTCTGGAAAACTAATTGAAACGTGTTTGTTGCTTGTCCCGTTTTCCCCATTTTCAGGTGTTCTAATTTCCAAGAGATTTTCTCTGACCTTTGACATCCTCGATATGATGAAAGCGTTCTTAACGAGCTCGGCTCTTTGATTGATTAAAGAAAAAACCGAATTAACCCCCGAAATAGATCCTTATTGTTCGGCACGTCAATGCAGCTGAATTTCCCATTATGTCGCCGATCAATTTTTCTATTCTGGAAAATTTCATTGGGAAAAAAGCTTGTATCGTTGTCAATCACGGCGGTAATAAAACGAAATCGCCCAATAATTGAGCCGTACGACGAGACGTTTTAGATTTATTTGTTGGGAAGTTGATAGAGGATGTTCTTCTTGTTGTGTTTATACATAATTCACGGAGGTCTTAATAAATTAGGCAATTTCTGTGGAACGCGGTGCATTATGAGGGTGATAAGTTAATTACGACGGGGCCGAACACGCTACCATCAATTATTACACGGAAAATGAGCAAAATGACGAGATGGGATTA
Source organism: Gnatocerus cornutus (assembly GCA_029298725.1). NCBI lineage: Eukaryota > Metazoa > Arthropoda > Insecta > Coleoptera > Tenebrionidae > Gnatocerus > Gnatocerus cornutus. The sequence continues at coordinate 9,974,294 of CM055516.1, forward strand.
GGGGATTAGGAGAAGAGCGATTTTCGGTAATGAATAGGCATTAAATTTAAGAGATAGCAAGTTTTTTTTGAGGAAAACACGCATGATAGGAGCTCAATCGGACCAAAAAACCGATTGGATTGGAATTGAGCAGTTTGATGAAATTGGAGAAATTACAGCCTCGGCTTGATAAGTGCAAGATTCACAATTTAAATCTGTAAAATTGAACGAAATTTGATGAGGTTGGAGCGTGACTGTTCAAAATGATCACACAGCTGGTAGTTAATAAAAATTTGTCGGGTGTACAAGCTTCTCTAATATCAACAGAAATTATTTCCGTTATAAAATATATCTCGGCTTTATATTGATTGCAAGAATATTAAATTTAAACGCGATTTTAGCCTTTGAAATTTTTATAGTGTATTTTAAGTTAGAACCTCAATTATCCTCAGTAGAGTTGTTTTATCGCCACAATAAAACACAAATGTTCGCAATTTTAGCCGATTACATGGATCTTTTTTACGTCCCCTGATATTGGATTTCAGTTTAATTTGATCGCGAAAAACTATCGCAAAACCAATTTCTTGTCCTATCGACCTAGGCAGCCGTCCTTAAGATAACCATGATGGAATATGCGCTAACATCGTACTAAAAACGCACTCAGACGCAAAAATCTCTTCGGCAGTTTGCCAACACAAGAACGTTGTTATTCTTGGACAGACATAACCGGAAATGCGTTGCAATGTAGGGTCAAACAACCCTTCAATTTTGTTCGGGTTGATAGATCTTGGTTTCGTGCCTAATTTCGTTGATTAACCGCCCACGTATATGTCTGTGTGACGCTTCGTTTATCTTGCTGACACCTGCAATTTTGGGGTATAAATTCCCCCAAACAATCCAATATGGGTAACCCCAATCCTTCCTTAAAGCAGGTGCGTAACGTGTCCGAATCGATAATGGCCATAATCTGTTTTCTTGGAGGATTTCGCGTATCCGATCTGTGTTGACTGGTTCCTTAGCTTATCTCCACCTGTGTTTGATGTCTCCGGAATAATCCGGTGAACAGTTCAGAGGTCAGCTCTCCACAAACTCTGCTATTTTACCCAAACAAAACTCTGGAGTTTCCGAAAAATGAACTCTTTTACGTCTTTGTAAATCTTCAAAATGCCGCTCTTCCAAGCATAAATTCACTTCCTAATTCCGGGTACCAGGTGCGAAGGAATTTCATTTAGAGAAAATTACTTCGTTATAAACGTAAATTATAAGTGACGTTATAGCAGGAATATTCATTTTTGACAAGAAAAGATCGGGTTCTAGTTATCTTTTAGTAGGGATTTGCAGGGAAAGTAGGTTACAGTTACAATATCAGGATTACTTACGTCCGACTGTAATGATTTAATTTAAATAAACGAGGCCTGGCGAGTTTGTCCAATCCCGGAAAGAATAAAGTACGTTACTCATCATAATCCCGGATTTTACCCGGAAAGGAGGTTCTACTAGAAGTTCTTATTACTGTGCTTCTGTTAGAGGGGTTTAAGCCGACATTAGCGCCATTTTCACTACACCTTAATTCAACGGCTGAAACCTGAAAAATATTTTCAGGAACGATTATTATTAAATGTAGAAAGTTCGTGATCCGGGGATATTAAGACCGAAACTTAGCACGCCAATAAAAAAAAATGTCCTCAGTTTGTAAGAATTGTTCACTATAAATAAAATAAGCACTTGCAAGTGTTTGTTTATTCCCTCCTTTCTAAATAAATTCTCTTCAACATTGTAATTATAGCAGCCTCCACAAACAAACATCCCTCTGAAAAGTGCGTAAAAATGTTTATTTTCGTTTGCAACTCTTTTATTATTACCGTCTTTTAGGACTTATAAGTTTCAAGCTGTGTCATCCAAAACCGGCTAAAATGACACGGATTTAATTGAAAATAAACACTTTTAAGCGGCATTTGGCAGAGTGCCTAAGTTTTGCAACGTCTAGATTTATTTTTTCCCGTTTTACAAAACACGAAGTTTTAATCAATCTCAAACGAAAATGATTTGTTTTCCATTAACATGCAAATGATTTGTCGAAAACAATGGAAACTAATTAGAAGACTTCAATAATTCAATACAAGTCCGTAATTGGAAAAGCGCGAGAAAATTCGTAAAAAGCCCTCTTCTTGTTAACTTACTAATTTGAGTCCAGCCCATTTGAGTGTTCGTTGCAGTTTTGCTGCTTTGCTTGTATCGATGAAGACCTTAAAATCGTGACATTCGCGGTCTCTTATTAGATTTTCATCACTTTTCCCGTGTTTTTCCACTTGGAGAGCTTCCTGACAAAGCTTCCCATTTTCGCCCGAATGGTTTTCCATCGCTTTCGGCATCTGACGGATTATACATCAAACACTCTCGTCGAAAAGAGGTGTTAAGACGCGAAACCAACAATTTTCCCGAAGGCCAGACACATACTGTAAATTGGGTGGAATACATGTCTGGATTGTATATTTAGCCCGGTCACGTGGCCTCTTCAAAGCGCCGCGAGATTGTGAAAGAAGTAATTAGAGAGAACGTTGGAACCACTTGGAAGTTTAACCCAGGAAAAATTTGTTTGAATTTTGTTTAACAATCCTGAAGGATGCAGTTTTTTCCACAGAAACGTAAAGCGTCGAGGACTCTAGTCACAACTCTCCAGAATCTGGGTTAGTTAACACCCGGAGAGCTGGTTTAATTGTAGCCTCACTAATAACCAAGTGAAAAGTTCTTCACAGTAAAATTTTTTCGTGTCTTTATAATAAATCGACACAATTTCGCCCCGCTCTTGAAGCTGCTCTGTGGATATTATCAATAGCTGTTGGAGAAGAACTTCCGAGTGCTTTACTCGAGTGCTTTTTTCTGCTTCTTTATGAAAGCGAACCTTCAGTTCTGATATAATCCACGGATGACTGACAAAAGCAACGACTCCAATTTGATGCATAAATCGATGAGCTAACGAATCACAAAAGTTGCAGGTCCTGACATTTGAAAACCGCTAAAACGAGCCGATTGCATCGTTTACCATCACGATCGACGTGTAATTAAACGCCATAATTGACCAACGATTTACATCAATCAGATCTTTTCTATCACATCAATTAATAGCTTTACCACGGAAGACTAATTGTGACAACCACATTGGGCTTGTTGGGGAAACAGAATTTCATCGTTGGTGGAAACTTTCAGAATTTATGAAATATTTGATACGTAAAATACAATGAAAAATGACGATTTATTTTGATATGTGACGGGGAGACAAAGTAGTTGTCGCATTCTATCAAAGCGCATATGAAAATGAAAAATTGCAGCACGAAGTTTACAGTTCCACTGCAGGATTCTCTTTTTGTATAAGCGCAAAGTTATTTGATTAGCGAGACATTGCAGTATTAATAAAATTAGAGAAAAATCCGACACAGAAAATCTGAGTCTTTGAACTAGACTAACGGGAATGTTATCCTAATTAAAAGTTTCACGGTTTCATGACATGGTCATACGTTAATTTGCTCCTGCTGGAATTCCAATTTGTACCTGGTTTTATTAGTTAGGCTTCTATGCAGCTCCAGAAAAATCCCAGCTAATTTTGGAGGAGCTGAGGCCACTAATTGTTTTCTCATCTCAGTAGGAATTCCAATTTTCCTAAGTGAATTAGATTCGAATCATATCAAATTCTGCAAAAGGCTTCCCACTAAATAAATACCTACTAAAAGTTCCCCAGCAGGAATTACTCTTCGATCATGATTTATGACGTATAGTGGGGTCAAATCAAGCCTTTGGGAAACATCCTCGGTTGTTTATGCGGCGGTATAAACATGTGAAGGCTGCATAGATTGTTTATAAAGTTAATGTTTTAAAAATTTATTCTACAAAATTAAACTGATGTATTTTACATTTTAATGAGCTGATTCAACCATTTTAAATAAATGCATCGAAGCGTAAAAATAGTTCAGATTAAAAATAGACTGAAACCTGAGTATATTAATTTTTCCAACTGAAAGTCTTTTACGTAAAAATTTCCCAGCAGGAATAAACAAACTTTCCAATATTTTCTAACCGTCTAGATATAGTAAACTGAAAAAGAGCTTTCCCCAACCGAACATTTTCCTGACACAATTCGTATTCATGCTATTAATAAAAAAGTTTTGTTAGTAAGGTCGTTCCAGTCGCATAAAATACGATCCAAAACAATTCACTTTGCAGGAATTCTGACTCACTGAGTTGAAGTAGAAATTTTCATTGTATTTGAGATTAATAATAGTACAACTTTCCGCAGCAGGAACGTGCACTTGCAACTTAAAGCACAAAGCTCATAAAATTATCTCCAGCAGGAATTCTGTCGTTACATGTCCTTTTATACGCATTTCAAATAGAATTTTCAATATTACCTATTTAATAAAAATGTGAACTAGCAACATGAAACGGGACTACTTTATCCCATCTAAAATTAGATAAGAAATCACGACGATACCTTGTTGCCTATAAATTCTCCGCGGCGGGAATATACATGTCGTTTACGACATCTGTTTGAGGTAAAATCGTAAGAAATGATAGAGGTAACGTGGCAGATGTAAATAGCACTAAATCTAGGGTAGTTTTTGTAAAGTTGTAATGGCATTTGACCGATTTTTCTTGTCAAACCCATCACGTAACCTCCCTATCCGCCTACCATTATTTACGTCTTAGCACATGAATGCGCAATAAAACCCGACCACTCCCATGTAAGCAAGAGATTTTTATCATGTCGGCTTCTTGAATGGGCACTCCGCCTGCTTTTACGAATGTCAACACGCAAATCACTTCTTCATAATCGAATACCAACCATCTGACCTCAAATTGTTCTTTTATTTACCTCCAAAAGTAGGACAAGGTCTCAGCACGCGATAACTCCTCTCCGGAGACCACATTTTCAGTTTTGTTAATAATGAAGAGAACGCAAACATAAATTTCCCCGCGATGTTAAACAAATTCGGGTGGGGCTGCGGAATTTTTTTGCGTGTGCCGCCACTGGCGATTCTTTGATTACAAGAAGGTCGAGGCAAAGCTGATTATCGTGTGTACTTTTCAGAGTGGAATCGTTAACTACAGGAGGAAACTTTTGATGGCGTTCTAAAAAGAGATTATTACGAGAGTTACTCTTAAATTTATATAAAAAGGACCCCGGAGACGCTGCGATTCTCTCAAAGAACGCATTATTGAAGAGCCAGAAGTTTGGGATCTTGATGATGGCTTACAAGAGCTAAGTTACTCGAGTTTTAATAATCATGATTCGGGTCCACTTTCGGGCAAAGCACGCTAATAAAAATCCATTCATAAAGAAATTAACGTGGCGAAAATTCGAGACCGAACTATCACGATGATTATAGAAAATCTTGCCGGTACACGTTTAATTATAATGAAACAGCCTTTGTTATATTAGCGTTTCCGCCACTCCGAGTTATGAAAATTCTATCTCAAGAATGTGTAATATTTATACGACAAAGCTACTAATTTTACGCTTCTTTTTGTGAAATGTAAACATAATTAAGCTGGATATTGCTTTCTTGGATAATAATGACAGAATTGCGCTTTTAACGCAAGAAAATATTCGAAAAAGTGTACAACTGTTTTCCCTAGGTCCCTGCAGATGTGCCGGAAAGCATCGAAACGCGCCAAACAAAGAAAACTCGATTTTTTTGCCCTTTAAGGATTCCGCCCTTTTCGCTTGTTCTTTTCTTGTGTGTAGCACCGTGTGGAAAGAGCTTTCCCAGCTTCATCGTATAAATTAAAGCTGTTGCTGTGTGTAACGCATTTGTAATGGAGATTCACTGCTGAATATGGAAGCCGTTGGCGGCAACATTTCGCTCTCCTTGAATCTTGCACGGCTCTGGTCTCCCACAAGAAATGTTTATTCAAAACATCCGGAAAATTGCCTAAATTGCCCTTCCGGAAGGCGAACCACCGCTATTAATTACCAACGATGCACCTAATTTGGGTCATTCCACCAAATTTGTAAAAAGTTTCAAAAATCATTGCGTCGGTTTTCCTAATCTTTTACAGGAATTTTCGAGGTGTTAAAATTGAAATTTACGACGTCAATAAACGTTGACTCTTTTGAACATCTTTACGTTTTTATTGAAGGAATAAATTAATTTTCCGGCCTCAACAATGCGATTGAAAGGCGGAGATGTGATAAAAGAAGAAATATTTAATTAAGTGGAGTGTTGGTTGCATAATCGACGTCTCATGTTGGGACTAAGATCAAAAAAATTTACGACTGAGATTGGCATTCCAGACGGTTTAACATTGTGGGTTTCACACGATAAGATTAGAAATGCAGGGTCGGAACGAAGGGGAAAATTTCAACGATTTAGAGACTGGAACTCAATAATTGTCATTGAACGTACCAATCAGCTATCATACGTAATGATATGCTTTGATTTCACACAAGCGTCAATGGCACAACATAATCCAATTAACAGCAGTATTAAATTCAGAGTGTGGCGGTGATGTGTAATTTAGTTTGGCATTTCTACACTTGTCGATGGTCAACGCGGGCAACGAGAAGTGAAATTAAATTTCACCAATCCCAATTTTTTGTCATCCGACTAAAAGAGCGTTTTTAAATCCACTTATCCGGTTCAGAAGACGAAAATTATGGAAATTCATCAAAAGAAACACTTCTTTAGCATCAAAGCAGCACACTTCAGACCTGATCCTTTGTAAATCGGCGAAATCACATATACGTGTTCTTTGGGAAAAAAAGTAGAGAGAGCTCGAGGAAATTGTTTGAGAACGCGATTTTGTGTTGCTAAATTTGCGTGATTGCAGCTAGTTAAATAAATTGCCCTTTCTAAAAACAATGAGTAATTCGGATTTATGAGGAAACATTTCTTTGACTTTTGTAGCCCGTAAATTACATCCGATTCTTTGAGAGGGAAGTCTAATCTGAAATCAGTTTTACTTACTTTGTCGCTAATGTCAAGCGGCGAAGTTCATCTTTGAATTTCGTTATTCTGTCGCAAGAATGTTACGTTGGTTGACGGGAATGTCAACGTTTACCTTTCCCGGAGTGCAACTTGAGACCAAACTCATTATGGTCATGTTATAGGTAATAAAAGTTTTTTCTGTCAATAACGCGCCGTGACTAATCGGTCTCATAAATTTTCAACAAGTTTTACCACAAAACACCAAATTCAATTCTGAACATGATCCTCCAATGATTGAAATCGTGTCTGAGAAGTGCATGATAAAATTATGATACGTGAAAGCAAGATTCTTCACATGTTATATAATATTATAGACACATTTTGCCATCTTCCGGTTTCTAAAAATTCGTGTCGTTCAACCCGCATCGTTCGTCTATTTGTGGAGATGTCAGTTGGTTTTTTCTTCCAGTTGATTTTTCAAATTCGCTGTTATTACGACCGTCATTCTGTGACGTGAAATATGGCAGCGATGAAAATAATGGTTCCACACTCGGATTGTGACCATTCGAATTTTAAATCGGGCATTATGTGTATATTAGGGATTTGAGCAGGGCGTAGCGAGACGGTTTATTAAAACACACCTTAATATGCCTCACGTGGATAGACGATGAGTAATAACAGTAATGGGGGCTGTGCAACCACCGGATTTATGCGAAAAGGGGTGTTAATTTTGGATGCGGTGGAAGGAGCTGGAGAAATATGTTCCATGACAATAATTCGAGTTAATTCAGTTTAAAATATTAATCGCGCAATTCCAGGCGTTTAGAGTGTTCAAGAAATGCAATTTTTGTGCTTCTGCTAAAATCCCGAGTATTTAAAACAGTTTTTAAATATTTAAAACGCTGAGATCCTGTCTCCTTTGTCGGTGTCCTTTTTTCGCCACAGCCAGTGGCGTATCATTTGACCACGCGCCCCTAATTACTCTCTCTCTTCCTTCGAAATTTACACACAATTAAAACGACCGTTTACGACATCATCATGCAAATGAAAATAGGAATTAGCGCGCCCCCATTGTTCGCTCTTATTTATTAACGTACGTCTAAATACATTCAAATCCCCCGCTTTCAGTTATCACATCCGGTCTTTTCAAATCAAGAAGAGTGACGCGCCGTTTCTTGTTAACTTCCGACATGTTTAACAGTGACACCAACTAAATAACATCTCTTTGTATTACGTTTCTCGTGATTGCGTCGCATTCAATTCGGCGTCTTTTGTTGGGACGGTGACGACAGTGGTGCCAACCGGAAAACGGTCGAAATTTACCTGTCAATCGATGAAATTACGTGACCTTGATGGCTAGTTCAAGGCCATCGAGTTGTGGTATGCGCGATTCGCGGGTGTTCCACCATGGGCGACCTGATCTGCTGCAAGACAACGTTTATTATTACGCCTGACCTTGGCGATGGAAGAATTTATTGTCGTATTAACTCTTTTACGAGCTCTCATGCATAAAATGCAAAAGTTTTCCCTTCGAAAATCTCATCGGGTTTGCAAATTGATATTTCGAGTGTTTCGTCTTTTCGGAATTCAATTCGGGCGGATTTGGTCTAACGAAATTTTAAGTTTCAAAGAGATTTTTACAGTGTTGCAGTAAGATTTATAGGACGATACGTGGAGTTTTAATGGGGCACGACTTTCGTGATTAAGACAGTATCAATGTTAGACATTCTAGATGGTGAGGACAATGCTAAACATGGCAACGGGTAATAGGCATATCTGCACCTTTACAGGACGAACGAACATGGTATTGTTCGACAGAAAAATCCTTCAATGTGAAAATTCAATGAACTTTTTGACCGAAAACAATGACATGAGTAGGTTCCTAATAGATTACTCACTGTTGGACACCTTGAGCGTCGCTAAAGGCTAGATTAAATCATCAACACAGCTCGCTGCGCTCGCCTAACTTCGCATACAACTACTACTTTTGATATTCAAAGACAAAAATTGTACTCGAGAAGTGGAAAGTCATTTCTAAAGTAGAATGGCCTCCTATTTCCGTGTTGCTTTATCAGGTCCGGATTCAGAGATATTCTTGAAAGAATATTTTTTTTAGGTTCTACTGTATTTATTTTCTTCATTTTTTCTTAAAAGCTTGCAGAGTTATAGGATTGCCCGACTAGTTTAATAAGCTTTCCAACGACCTATAAAACTCATCGCTAGGGTACGTACTTCCCATAATATTAATAAAAAAACTGATATCATGTCCCTAAAAAAATGCCGTTTTTAAGTGATTTTCATTTGCAATTGTCATATATCCAATTCAAGAATTATTACATCCATTTTTTATTGTAACGCATCATTGAAAATATTGAGACTGTGGCTTTTGATGCTCTGACAAATGCATTGCTATCTCTTATCGTTTAAAAGTTACAGCACAAAAAATATTGAAACTTTTTAAAAAATAAAAACTTTGCTGGCATTGCTTAAATATCCTAATTTCTAGATACATATTATTGAGCTTTATAATGATTTTAATGCTAACGCAGCGCAGAATACATTCTAGAAGACTTCTATGTGGAAGTTTTTGGGCCAAAAAAAAAAATAGAGGGTGGAAATCTTTAACAGCAGTTGTTCATATTTTTTTGGAAAACACGATGAGTAACTATTAAACACAAATACTCGTCAATCTATTGGAAAGTTAGCACAAAATAGGTGTCACTGAAAATTATTTTTTTCTATCGTCACTTCAACTTTTGTCCGGACAATTTGGTTGCACTAAACAATGAAAACATCTTACAGAAATTTGATCTGCTCTAAGGAGAATTTAGTTATCTATATTTATACAAAAAGGCAGTATTCGCAAACTAGAGGTCGAAAAACATTAAATAGTGAGATTTTGTCAAGTTCCAACTGTTAATTATGAAGAAATCTGCATGAAATCAGAGTACTTCTGACCTAATGGAGCAAAACGGGCTTCGGATTTAAAATCAGGAGGCAATAAGAAGAAATAAGAAATAACTTTCCACTGCTCCAGTGTAAATTTCGCTCATTTGTTGCCTAATGTTATCGTTGCATCTCTTGCACTTCTCACTTTTTCCGGAAAGCCTCCGTCAATTCCTTAAGTCACGTCGTGCAATATCACCGCGAAATCCCCCTTTTTACCCTTGTAAGTACGCCGATATGAAATTTTCCCCGTCGATCACAAAAACCGGCTTCATTCATCCTCAAATATTTATTTGACTTACCGTTTCACCGAAGTGATCTGGCTCCTTCATACCATTTCTCTTTTCGTAAGTCCCTCCTGCAACAAAATCGCCAATGAGTAAAAGTATACAAAATGTGAAAAAGTGTTTTTGCGGCCTCGATCTTATCGGTGTCAAGTTGAGCGATCGATTTCAAAAAAAATGTTTTGTAATACTTGCAGAACCGAATCTCGTGATTTTCATTTAAATTAGAAGATTGTGGAAGCGGAGATTCGAGTGTCTACATCAATTACGGTTTTCTTGTGACTATTAAAATTTATTCGCGGAGGGTGGATGAAATATAGGCAGAGGTGCAGAGTAAAATTGGATATGCATATTAGCGTAATTTAATCATTTCGTGTCTGTCATTTTAAAAAAAATTACTTGGCTCCAGGTCTCTAAGGCGTGAGTTACGAATTGCACTAATTGTCGGGCAGTTTTGCGAAGAGCTGGAGGTGCAAATGCGAACCAGGCTTCTAATGCCGGCTTATATTAGAAACTCCGGCGCGCCGGATGCAGCTTTGCAATTTGAAAACCGTCATCGTCACCAGTTTCGGAAATAATGCGGTGTCAACGTCGGTTAATCGAGGGTTATTTGCCTTAATGGTTGGTGTCTTTGACGACAATTTATCGGATGAAACTGCAGATTCATAACGAGATTAATAACAAAATACGTTTCGGGAGCTCCGTCGCTATCTTGCTGAATAAACGAATCAGAACGCCTCCGTCATGCTAAAGTAAATAACTCAACTCGACCGTGAAGGTTTCGACGATAAATCGCCAAAAACACGACATGGTAAATGCAAAATCGAACGACTAATTTATCGGAGGGAAATGGACAGATTGGAAAAGAAATGGAGAGAAAATGACTGATGTGGACATGGTGGCCTAAAAGCTCCAAGAACCACGCCTTGGACGGCGGACATATGGTCGCATCGTAACGATTTTATGTTAAAAGTCGTATTAGCTACACAATCTACAATTAATGTTGCGGTAAAAACATTTTATGTTTAAACAACAATGTGTTATTTATCGTTGTAAATTCCTCTGTAAACGAGAATGCACGTGTTTTTTCCCACTAACGCAACAATTTTTCCTGCAACGTCTTGACTGGACAAGACACGGAATTAACTTTTAACAAGTTGTGAAATATCATCCAGATTCTGTCAGTAACATTACGTCGTGCAGAAATAACACGTTCTGCCACCTACAAGTCACAATAAACATAAAATGTGTTATATGCGATACAATCAAAGCAACATGCTCATTGTAGTTTATCGCACCAAATAAACGCCAGATTTTCTGAAAAACCACACACTCACGATTGAAAAATCGGCATTTGCATTTATATGAGTCTTAATAAAACAGACTAAAATAATCGATAAAAAAATGAGGAGAAGTCAGTGGGGTTCGAACCGAGTCACGAGTTTTCTGTATACTTTATATGGTAATACCGTCACTTTCGCAGCACGTTTCCAATTACCTGTCAATTTCGTTCTGTGGTTGAGGATTGACATTGCCGCCCCCTGTCGCGCTTATTTTTTGGAGCCCGTCATTTTCACGAATCCTGGTTCGCAGCAAGAGGGTTTTTCCTAATGACGTTCATACACAATACGTGCAGAATTCCGGGAGCAACCGTGCAGTGTGAAAACGTTTGAGGATGAAGGAATAAGTTCCAAATTAAATTTGACGCTGCAGTTTCGAGTTGTGACAAACGAAATTCGAACTGCTCCTTTATATTCACTTTCTTCCTTGTTAAATTTAATTAATCGAGCGTGTTCGTTCCCGATAAAAAGCTGTTGTTTCACACCTACGCCTAATCCTGTGTGCTTTGCCAAAGAGCACGCAGGATTATTCCTGCCAACATTCGCTTATATGTACGAAACCAGGTCAGGTGTGTTTTCATAATAAACTAAACCATTTTGCGGCAAGCTGAAATTCCCAGCATTCAACAATACAACAAAACGAATCATCCAGATCTTCCAGATCGATACACTCAAAATGAAAAAATGAAAGCAAACCTTGATGCTGGAAAAATTTCCCAAAGGATCACTCCAGGGGTGGTAATAATTATTAAAATTTTATTGCTCGTTTTCTGTAGTTTTTGCACGCTTTCGCGACGGATATGTTCCGGAAATGGACATCGGGTGCATCGTCATAATATCGTACAGGATATCCGGAGAACCGTTGTTTTATACGTTATTTCACCTGTTTTATGAATGAGGCGAGTGGCTCATTCATTGCTTTCCGGCCGGTGGGAAGCTGTAAGTCAACAAGGGGTGTGAATGGGGTTCTTTTCCAAGAGTTTAAACAAAGTTGTGATATGTAGAAGTTCTTATCACTCGCCCTTTTGATTAATGACGGGACTACGACACTTTTGTGTGCTTTCTTCATTTCACCCGGCTCGTTTAACGCACTTAGCACTTTATTAAGGGACAGAGGCGGCCGCTCGCACCTCAAAAAAGCCGACGAAATTAAAACGATCGTTAAAACGAAGCTCTTAAATCCAGACGAAATCCATCAAAATCGTTTCTAGACGTGTCCGACAATGTGAGAAAAATTCACAGAGCAAATATTTGCATTTTTGTCGTATTTGCATAAGCTTCTCTGGTGAGTGTTGACCCATCAGAATCAGCAACCGCTGCTTTGGATGGGAATGAAACGGACGAAAATATTTGGAAGTGAGTTGCTGGTCTTGATTTTCATAGTCCTTTGTCAACGTCGGTGCTCACCTCCTCCTCATTATTCAGATGGATATAGTTAATGCTCCTCTGTTTGAAACTACGATCACGACCACTTTCCCTGGAACGTCGACGCCAAACCGAACTAATCACTTTCGTTGTTACCAGCACGTGATTACAAAATGGCTGTAATAACAGCGATTTACGAGAAAATTACAACAGATTCAAAGAAGGCCAAGCGAACGAAAAATCGGCTGACCGGTGGTAATTCCAGATATTTAAAAAGCGTTAAACAAATTTCAGTGCCTCAGCGCAAGCTGGTTTTAGAAAGGAATTCGATACTGCTTCGGCGTTATTTTTTGGGCTTTGATAATGATAACGGACTGGTAACTGTTTCATTTGGCATTTGATAACATTAATCACATCTCTTCCAGTATTTCAAAGTGAAAAGTCCGGCTATAAAATTAACTGTTGTCTGCACAAAAACCAAATGAAAGAAACTCGAAACATTCATAATTTCACGGTGTGACACAGAAGGTCTTCTTTTATGGCCATTTCTAATCACAATTTATTGTTGAAGTTTAAGGTGAAGCTTTCTGTGGTACAATTTTTCTTAAGATTCATTGCAGCAGCATTTCCTTTGAGTTTTCGTCGAGAATACTTGTAAAAGAATGCGTTGTGCCCTGTTTGCAAATTGTCTGAAATTCCCACCTTTCTCCTCTTTGCGTCCGAAGAATCCTCTCCTCCCACGTTACTCTCGAGGCATTTCTCAACATTCCTCAACAACGTCCACATCTATAAGCGAACTCTTGAGTCAGAAGATGCGGTTTGTGGTCTTACAACGCATGATCCAAATTACTGTCATTACCAGGAAAATGACAGACGTTTTACCGTCTTCGCTGCTATTTTCAATTAACGTTGGCAGTGTCGTCGTTGATTTTACGACACCGTTTATAGACCTGCGGTCTACGTTCCGAACGTCTTCATTTTCTTAGTTGCGTGCCAGACTTGCAAAAAAAACATGCATATTTCTTGCGTTTAATGAACGAAACAGGTGCTTTGACCATTACGGAGCATTCATCAGTCTTCAGGTTTTGAGAAGGATTTTCCGGGATTCTTTTAATTTGCGTCGAAGGTGAGGACCACCCGTCCGAGTGAATGATAAATTTCTACAATTACGCTAGAACGCTTAAGCTTTATGGTAAGTAATAGCCGCTGGTTCTTAATAAGCAAAAACAGACCGAACGGGTGTAGCGAGTTGTGTACGACATAATAATGTGCTCAAATTACGGAGGAATATTGCTTTTCATATTTCATGGACGAGGAATTTACATTTCTGCGAGCTGAACTGCCTTCGCAGGTTGTTACAGACTTTTATTATAACAAAAATTTTCTTCGAAGAGTAAACACTGAACTATTCACTTTGTTATTTCAAAAAGAGGCTCTGATTCTGCGATTTCACTTCATCAATTTAGAAGAATTGTTGTTCCGCCATGAAATCAAGCATAAATTTTCTGGGCTTAAGACCGCATCTCATTGAATTAAATGTTTGAAACGACAGTCGAGATATTAGTTGCGATAAATTATTCAAGAGTCAGTAGTGAAGATTTGGACTTGATACTCCCGGAATTGTAAAGGAGGAACTCGGAGCAATTTTCGGGGCAAATTATTTATCGCTCTCATTTAAATTATTTAAGCGTCTGAGGGAGTGAGCAATACGTCATGTTCAAACAATGAAATTTCTAGTGTCAAGATAAACTGGTATTTTTGAGCAAATTATGTGTCCATTACACAAGCCTTTTGTGACGTAACCTTTTAACCTTTGATTCAATAACACAATCCATAATTACATCTTGGCGTAACAAACAGTTTCTTGGATCCCACCAACGTAACGAACGTTCCCATGTTAATTTATTCATTGTGATAAAAAGTTATCTCCGGAAAAAATTCATGCAAAGTGGATTTGTGTATTTGCATGTTCTACTATTCATTTTTAATTGCACGTGTAACGTGGAGAGCATTTCTGCGCCATTTACCACGTTTAAAAACTCCGCTGTTTACTCGGTATATTTAGTTCTGCGAGTCTTAGTTTTGGAGGAAATTTATTACGAAACAATAACTCCATCAATCACGCAAGAAAAAATCGAGATAAACAACAGTATTGTCTTCAGAAACAATGCCAATGCAATGGAGGCGGAAACCTTCCAGACCGCCATTAATTAACGAAAATAAACCAATTACAATTGTATCGTAAAACGAAGATTTTGCGTGACTGAAGACAGAGATGTGCATCAGGAAGAACGGAAATAATTAACTGCATTTTTACTGCGCGCAGCTGCATTTAAGGACAATCTTAAAATGGAGGGATATCAGAAAAGCCACAGGATACACAGGATTGCCATTAGACTAAATAACAATCCGCAAAAGCCAGAATCCAATCGCATTTAGACCTCGGAAAGCTCGATCCTGTCGCGGATATTAATTGCGATGAAATTGGAGAGAAACTTTGATTGAAAGCGAAAAATTCCCCAGATAAAGGAGCTTTTGCAAGTTTTATTTGTATTGGCACCTCCGAACGAATAATGGATAAACCAACAGTCGTGACAAGTCTAATAATGGCTTCTGGTGTTGTAGTTGGATAATTTATAACGTCCATCATGTACTTGCAAAACAGCGAAATCGATCATTTGAAATATTAATGTCTGGACTTTTGGGTCTAAAATTTTTCCCTTGGAATTCCAGTAACCCAAGGATAACGTTAAAGTTTTATTGCTCCTGCAAATACTTATACTTGCTAATGAGTATTGAAACTCTGACATTTACTCAAGTTTTTCTGCACGAGCCATTGCGCCGCCACCACCAGTGAGTGGCATTTACTCCGAATACATAAAATTATGTAAATTCTTGTCTGCACTATAATCACAGGAAATTATTCGAACAATTCCATTTATGCAACCATTAATAGCGGCGCGAACTTTTCTTTCGATTTTTTTCCTTCCACCCCGTCGATTTTCGGCGAAAATGTAGGTTTTAAATTAACGGACCTACCCACTCTAGAGATTTATTATTCACGACACGGTACTATTAATGTTTGTGACCCACTTGGGTATTTAAATTCCGACGTCGAGATCGGATAAAGATGCAATACATTGTTCTTTTTATAAGCCGACCATCATTCAATGACCCCCTTTGGACTTTTTAGAAAGTTAAATGACAACGGTTTCACTTTTCTGGGTGGAAAAACGGTTTTGTATTTTGGACACAACAGCTCCGGATAAATAGCGAATTCTTACTTAATGAACAAACTTCGGAAAAATCGTTAAATTAACGCCTCTAAATTGGTTCCTTCCCTTATTTTTATCGTGCTGTTCTTAGATGCATTCACGCTTTTCTAGCCGTTTAATTAAAACACACATTACTTACAGATGAGAGGAGTGCAATAATGGCTTTGAACAATTAATACTATGCTTCGAACGAATGCGTGTTATTTCCTTGTGCCTTTAACATATCCATTCAACACGACTATTTTAATTTCCTTTTGCATTCCTATCCGTTGCTACAAACTTGGAGTAATAGGATCAGACATGCGACAGAACAGATGTCAATACCGTTAGTACTGATTTCTACCTTATTGGGGTTGCTACTAAAAAACTAACGTGGAATTCGCAGCACTGCCTTAAATTTACTGGAGGACAATAGTTTATGCTTGGAATAGCAGAGAGGTTGCATAATGGAGACGTGAAAGTTTCGCTGTTTTGTGGATGGAAATATGTGTATTGCGAAGAACGGATAACTTGTCAAGATTCTGTATATTTTTACCTTCTTTTATTGAAAGAATTTCAAATTATGTCAGTTTCGTACTTACATTGCAAGGAGCCGAAAAATGCGCTCTGAAAACCGTACATGAGTTAATAATAATGTATAATGACTTGTTGTGGGAAATAATTTTACGGTAATCAATGAGATTAAGGTTAATTAAATTATAAATGTCAAACAATGATAAATTGAGAAATCAATTTAAAACTTGAATATTATTTGTGAATTCACCAAAAATGTCGTGTTTAACAACTTTTTCATGCATGACTTTCAAAAACTAAACCCAGTTAAGACCTAAATTAGATAATGCTTTGTTAAATTCACTGCTAAAGCCCATTTTATTACAGTTTTATAAATGTAATTAGTTTCATTTCTAGATTTTCGTTATACTCAGAAGCGCCTATAATTAGGCAAAACTGTACTGTACAATTTTATTCACAGATAAAAATGTAATCTCGTGTTTACCATTGGCGAACATCTGGTGATTACTACAGTTGAATTTTTGTGCTTCCACCAGACTTAATTTTCTCCTTAAAAATACAAACAAAGTGTCCTTGCGTTATCCAGGCAATATCCTTTTAATTTTGCGCTAATTTACAAACTGGACTTATGTAAATATTGTTTGTAATTAATTAATAAACTAGACGTTCATTTCCTAGCCCGTTTCTTTTAGCAATTATGTAAAAGGTTTAAAAATTGTACTTTGGCGGCTATCAATATTTATTTGTTTCCTCGGCTAACGAAATTTTCCCGTTGTCCCTTCACTTCTGGAATTCACCTTTCTATTCCGCTAAATTAAATTTATCGCATCCTCCTCACAGGACCAATCTACACCATCTAAATAGAAGTGGCAACATCTCTGTTTACTTTATCGTATTTGCTATTGTGAATTTTTTCCAGTCTACAAAAAATAAGTACAGACCAAACACAACAACTCAAACAATAAAGAGCAAATAATGCGAGGCAGGTACAACACAAAGGGCTTCCTGCGAGCGAATTTTTCTTTTTGTCAAAGTGTGAATGTTAGAAACCGAGATTCATAATAGCTTTTGAAGTTATGAATGAGGAACAAAGAGAAAATATGTGTTGGGGGTTATTGGGAATGTTTGGATTGACGTCGAGGGTTGCTATAATTGTGTAAGTTGTAAGAAGGAATTTCTCATTTACTATCCGAAGAAGAAGAAAAGTTGACCCTAATGGAAGCGGCGTTTGCACGTTTGACAAAGTAGGTCGCTGCATTTCCGACACTTCCTACTCAGGTAAATGCACCAAGAACGAGGTCTTCATTTACGGTCAAAATTTCGTTGATTTAGTGTGTTTCAACGAGTCGTAGGAGTCGGAATAGAAAGTCGCAATTATTATCGTTCTAAAAATCTGTTATAGCGGTCGTAAACAATGGTATACATAATTTCTTGGTGCTTTCACACGCACACTCCTACAACGTTGGCATAGTTCGTCTTTCCACTTCCTCGACCAACGTAATCCATATTTGAAAAATAAACTGGTTCAGCTTCTTGTTTTTACACATTAAGTCTTCTTGCTCTATAATTTAAAGCTGTAATTTCGCGCCTCGGGCTCTTCCCACCCAGATCCAATAATCTCAAAGCAAATAGGCGAGATATAGGAGTTTTTGGGATTATTTACTTTATATTAACACTTTTGTGGCCCACTATTTGCTCACTTCTCATGGGAAGATCGATAAAACGAAGGAACACTCCGTGTAATTATTCATTGCATAATGTTACAATTAGGTGAAAGTTGGAGTTGTTTAAACTTGAAGAGCTGTAATAATGCTCAAATCTTTATATTGTTTCGAGAGATAAAGAGACGGAAATGAATTCCAACTTCTCTTGGAATATTGAATAATTCAAGCCACCATCTTGAAACTAATTGCTCTAAGTCTCCCGCAGAATACTTCTAAAAGCAGCTTTTTACCACGTGTTAATCTTAATCCATTAACTAATGAAGCGCAGCTAGTTCACGTTCATTTAATTGAACTTGCAACTATGTGCAAGAATCTTATTTAATTGCTTCAAACTTAAACTATAACGTGCACTTTTGTTGGGTTATTGGATCAGTTTTGCAAATGTGGGCAGTTTCGTTGAACTTTGACACTGGTTTGCTTGGCCTGAATTTCTCTCGTGGCTAAAACGCCGGTTTCTATTTCTATCCATAAATGCATATCTTTTCAATTCATAAAGATATTTATCTAATTAAGCGACTTTCTCCGGAGAGCCCGGACCACCGAATTCGTTTAAAACAAAAATTTCTTATGTAACAGGTTAGTAGCACTGAATTTTGATATTTAATACTGCCTTAATAAACTACGAACACATTTCAACATTCTTTTTCAATTTTTGAAGTTAAAACCGGTGGGAAACTTGTGATTAAGTGGAAGATGTGAGCTCTAATTGAAATTTAGCAGAAAGGTCAAAGCCGTTCCTCTGGTTCCATTTTACAAACCATAACCTCAATAGTACCACTCGGCGAAACAATATGTGCTACTTGCACAAAAATCGGCATTCTTGAGCCGTGACTTCTCCAGGAAAGCCTTGAAATTTCCTATTGAACTTCTAGTGGGTTCTTTGTGAAAAAATAAACACGGAGCGCTTACGTTCGCGCGAGTCAATTGAGGAATTCAGTTTGTTTATTGGATCGTCCATTCTCTTTTTATAGGAGGATAGTTTTTCAGGTGTAAAGAGTTCTGTGTTTGCATTTGATGAACAGTTGTTCAGTATTGACGTCTAACCGTTGGGCAATTTGTATAACCGTTCATCGGACAAAAATGACATCGATGAATCTGCCGTGTTATTGGTGTTGAAAGTAGTTAGATAAACAACGGTACTACTTGCCCGGGAAATTACCCCAGTCGGGGTAAGAATTCCAACGGAGCTAAAGAGCGGTCGTGTAAGTCGTGCTCAAGTTTTGCATTGGTAATTCCAGGCAGGCCACCCAATGGTACGCCACAAAGGCACTTTTTTTAAGAAAAACCCACAATTATCATTCACTGCACTCTTTCGCACACACTAGAACACATATGTTGGACACATTTCGCGTTAGATTTAGAGGGAACGTTGAAAAACCGTTGGTTTTCGAGCTGACGCGGTACCTACCGGTCGTACCTTGGTTCAAACTGGTGCTGGCAACGACATCAACCTGTGAGAAGAGGAGTGGGGGTATTTGAAGTACCTGAGCGCCGGATCGCGTTCTGGCTTTAACGAGCGGTTATGCACCTGCCGGAGTTTGGAGCCCAAACGAGAA
Source organism: Gnatocerus cornutus (assembly GCA_029298725.1). Classification (NCBI taxonomy): domain Eukaryota; kingdom Metazoa; phylum Arthropoda; class Insecta; order Coleoptera; family Tenebrionidae; genus Gnatocerus; species Gnatocerus cornutus. The sequence goes on from CM055516.1 coordinate 9,994,199, forward strand.
GAAGGCACTCGCGAAAATCGCGCCAAAATGGCACAGCTCTCCCGCCAAATTTCCAACAGACAAACTACTTTAAAAAGTAGACAGGGGTCTCCAAAAATTTTTTTGCGTGTGTGACCAGGACTAATCCCAGGATCAGGTAATAATACCCAACACCCACGATTTTTTTTGAGGGCTCCTACATACCTGGCATACCAACCTATGGATGGATGAATGATGGTCCGAAAAAGGTGGCTGACCTGTTCCATTCAGGTGTGTTTGTTTTTAAAGATCAAACACTTCGATTTGCATTAATAAAATGTTTAATAGGCTGCTAAACGACCAATTAGTTTTGAATGGAATCGAAGGTTTGTGCTCCTGCAGGATTTCCTACAACTCCTTCACTAATTGCATTTTTTTTTGTTTATAATTGCGTCGAAAAAATTAATAAAGCGTGGCTACATGAAAGATCCCTTTTCATGGACTGTATTGGTAATGAGAGCTTTGATCACGAGAAGGAAACAGAATTTTTTATTGCCGGCGGAATAATGGTGAAAACTGCAATGAAAAGAGATGGTTTCAAATGAAGCAAATACCTTTTGAATTCTTGGATAATTATATGCAGAACTAAAGCTCCATTTAGAACACGAGCTCCATGTTTTTCAGTTGCTATTTATTATCTTCTATTGATATTAGATCCAAGATTTAATTATTAATTTATCTTTTTAATGTGGACAGTTACGAGGCAAAGCTAGCTGATTTTACGTTCTATAAAATGGTTTAATGACCTATTGGTGGTATTATGTAGTGTTTGTTCCAGTTTATTGGTTGGAATGGCTTTGAGGAGCTACTAGTTTATAAATTCATGTTCTTTTGCCCCTCTATCACATTTCCAACCCTTAATTAACAGGCCGTAGATCTTGGAAATTATTACCGTATTTTTCGTCACGTTCCAATTACCTCTCAGCACCAAAATTAAATTTCTATTGCATCAAATTAGTCAATCCACTTTGTAATTTTCAGCAACTCAATCATGGAATCATTATAACGTCGATGAAGAATACCGAGAAATCGCAAGGTCGCAACAAAATGAAGAAGCTTGCGTGGGATATTCAATAATTCTGTGATTAAATTTGCATGTAGTTGAAATGACAAGTTGAAGGAGTGGAGCAAAGCCGATTTACGAGAAAGAGAAATTATCATTTTCTGATGTGCTCTATGAGGAGGAAACTTTTGTAAATGATAAATTTTAAACATGTTAAATATGAGTAGAAAGCATAGCAGCAGTTTCCATTTTCGGCTTATTTGTCTGAGCACCGCAATCCAAACAAAGCGGCTTTATTTGCGATTATTTCTTTAATATCCGACGACATTCGTGAATTCAAAGATTTATGAAGCAACGTCTGTTTGTTTTGAGTAAATTCTATTAGAAATCCCGTCAGCAGCGTCCTTATCTCTTTAATTACTTTAATGCTGTTGAATTTTAATGCGTCTCAATTTTTAGCCTGTGATTTGCATTGTATTTACTTCATATTCTCTCAATTAATTCCGAATGTGTTGTGTAATCTTGATTGAACGTCCTCGACCATACTCACAAGGTAAAAGCCATCGGATATCATGGAAACCGTCACATTATCATATTGGGAATTAATTAGGCTCGCTTTCACTCAATTCTCAAACTAAATTTCCTCGACGTGATCGTCCCAACTCCGAATTTTAATTGTGAATTATCGGAAATAACGAGGAATTTAATTGAATCTGAGGGTGTCGATACAAATTCCGGCAGCGTCGAAACAATTCCAGTTAACGAGTTTTTCTCCCATTAAACGTTATGATTTCCTCTAAAATATGTTCGCGAGATTTTAATTTGATTTTATCCATAGTCGATTTTTTCGCTCGGACTTCAGGAAGAAAAATATTCAGTAAACATCCTGAAACAAGTTGGGTTCTTTCGTTTCGTATCGTAACGATTTTGCCTTAGGCTCGGACCGTGTGAGAAAAGGAAGAACGAAGCCGCATTCCAACAGGTGTTTGTAGGTTAAGGAATTTGGCTTTAAGCCGACCTAGAAGGTAAAGACTGGCGCGAACGCGACCAGAAAGATGAGAGTTAGACGAGGGCTGCAGACCCCGAGCGACAGAGAGGGCGATTTTGCGAAAATAACCAAAATTTCACCACTGGGATTGTTTCCAGGTGACAAGGTAAAAGGGAAACGGCGAAGGGGTTTATTAATATTTTTATTTAGTCGCGAATTGGGTTGTTTTGATACTCTTTTCGAGCAATGATTGCCTTTTTAGCAGTTCTAAAACGAAGAAAAGGAACTTTGTGCCCCAGTCTTTATTGCTTTTTTTCGATAGAATGAAGTACAAATCGCATTATGAACACTTTATTATTTTTTTACAAGCGCTGTTCATTTCAACTCATGTTTCTCCGCAGGAAATAAATAAACTGTGCATTTGTTCCTCAGATATTAAACTTCTTATAACGACAAATCTGGGCGAAAAATTGCGGAAGCGGCTTCCGTTATTAAAGGACCGAGTTCTCCAAGTTTGTACAACAGAAACAAACCTCTCTAATTTAGACACGGCGTTTTCATGAATATTCTATAAAATTGAACGAAAGTTGTGAAAATTAGATAAACGCTTGGAATTATTCAACAAAAATTAATTGTAATGTTTGACACGAATTCTGCCTTTTACGACAGGTGGTGGGTCCTTTGGCCACATTTTATAGTCGCAATTTTCCAGCCCACAATCAAAACAACCCCTGTAACTGTCCTCTATTTAAATAATGTCAAGTAAATTCACAATTAATTTCGTCATAAATGGACCTTTCTCAAACCACTTGGACTTTAGTAATTGAACGTGAATGGAATTAGCACACGTGGCAATTCTACCCTTAAATGGCCAACGGTGAGGCTTTTTTGGTCGTTTAGTATTCTACATTCACGCGTCAATTTTTCTCTCCTTTCAGAAATTAATTAACACTCGTTTGGCGTAAATTAATGGCGTCTCGACGCTGTCTTCCAGACAATATCGTGAAACTGTCAAGTACAGAAACGCTCGAATAATCGATGCTTGGAACGTTTTTTCAACTGATTATATTCCCGGGAAATGATAAACTCGGATGAAATGTCACGCGACTAATCCAACGCCTCGACGGATACGTACATTGTTGCATTCCTACGATAACGTGTCTGGAATAACACCCAGAGAACGCGAATTGCATTTATTTCGTCTGTTATCAATCTCTAGAAAATTTGCGGGAAATTTCAAGTCACAAGAAAATGAATTGTAAACGTACATTTAACACCGCGGTAATTTGGAAATGGAGGAAATGCATACGGTCGAACTTTCAGCGTGAATTTCCACGCCAGCGGAAATAGCAGTTGCACCAATTTCTGTTTGGATGCATTTAAATGCGATCTGAGCCGGTTAATCCCCGATCAATGCAAGCGGTAAACAATGGCGCTTAAGAGAATGCAAGTGTACTAAATTAAAAGGTAATGGGAAATCGATTTTGTTTAAAATGATCAAACTCTCTCAAACGGGGCTTGTTTTCAATATGAGATTAAGATCAGAGAAGTTCGCTGTTTAAACTTGGAAACTAGGGAATGTACTCGGAATGTTGCAAAAGCTGGAATTTAAACTACATTTTTAATGAAATTGTAATTCATTTTGTAATTGTAACAGCGGTAGTTTGGTTGGAATATTGTTTCTGTTAGCTTGTTTGAAACAAAGCTCATGCTCGTAATAATGATCTAGGAAAATATTAGTTTAATGTACATATAGGTGTTTTGTATGAAAATTATTGATATTACATTTTTGTTTGTTGCGCTGTGGAAATGAGAGTTGTTTTGGTTGGAGCGCTCCATAAAGCCCCTCAGATTTAATTGTTAATTTATACCCCCATTAACTCCTCCAAGTTTTCCTTCTCCCGCAACTAGATTAAACTAGATCCTCGTTAAAAATATTTGCACTATTGAAACGCGTTACCACCTGCGAAAAGTCTTTTATCCCGAATATTCAAATCTCCCATAAGCATCGCTTCGCCTGTATTAATCTGCTGCAATGCGGACGAAAAATAATGAAAAGTCAAAAAAAGCGCGCGTTAATTTCATTAAAAACTTTTTTAGAGAGAACGCTAAGCGCCCGTCAATAAATCACTGAAAAAAACTGATAAACATCGCTTCAGGTGAAAACATCATTTTTCCTCGAGCGATGACACGGGCTAAAACCGGGGTCAATTTTCAGACCGAAATCGATGTTGTAACCCTCGGTATTTCAAAGTGTCACCTAATTCTTTCCCAATGTTACACATTCAATTACTTGGGTCCGCTGTAGAATACAGGGTGGTTAAATAAATCTCAATTGTGGCGGAAACGGGGAATCGGAAGGAATTAGTTTAAAACCGACGCAATAATTTCAGTTTTTCTCAGACGGGAAATGTGTGAGGGGCTTTGGTCCTGACGTGACCTAAACCAATTCCATTGTGCCATACTCATTCACTTTCACGTTTAACGAAGAAAGTTTCGATATAAATTTGACGTTTTAATTAGAGCAGCCATAAACTCAAATTTATACTTTGGCTTAGAAGTTGACACAAATTAATTTCTAACGAGCTTAACGGTTAATTAAAATTTTCAACAAATTGATTTATTAGCGGGTCTTGGTTTATTGGAAAAATATTCTAATGTCGCTGAGAGCTAGAGAATTTTATCGCAACTACATTAAACTGGATTGAATGTTTCAATTTGAATTGGTGAGTAAAACTGGAAATAGTGACCGCAATCCTTTTAACGTAACGAGAGTGGAACGACGAACGTCTCTAGTAAAAAAAATCGTTAATTAGAGACTTGAGTCTAATTTCCATCAAGTGTTATAGCACAGCCTCTACGGTGTCTTGAGTGAATTTTTACTGGGTTTTAATGAAATTGAAGTAATGGCACTCTTCGCTCTTTCTTGGGATAATTATTTAAACGTAGCATCAAAGATTCAACAAAATGGGGGTTTTTAAGAGGTAATGAAAATTGATTGCGGCCTGTTACAAAATCGCCGAGTTCAAAACTCGATTAATTAATGTAAAAGTGGTTATTTACCAACGTGGTTTTTTCAGAGATTGACTAACAAACGGTTCAAGTTGTCATTAAGATGCTAATTGTAAGGTCGCAGTCTGATTCAATTCAAATTTTGAAAGCAGCCCAAATTCCCCAAAAACGCACCCCCGGGATTACTATGAACAAAGGCGCGGCTCCCGTCACAGTTGAAGTCTTCGACTAAATTAAACTGTAGGTTCAGAGTGCGGACTTTCCGGATATTAACTATTAACCAAATACCATTAGATCCTTTAATTAGGACATTCACAAACAGACCTAATTTAGTGAAGAGACATAATTGTGTTTGTGTCCAATCTGATTTAAGTCGGTGTCCATAAATCCAGCTTATGAGGCATCTTAGTCCTTTGTCGCCAAGTCAGGTCCTGGACTTTTTGTAAATGTATGTCGAACAAAAGGGACGGGGGCGGCGCTACATCAGACGCAATTTATATGTAAATGTCGACTGATATTTCTCTAATAGGGATTGTACCCGGAATATTACATTAACATACCGGAAGAAATTTGTTGCAAACATGATTAACGATGTAGTAGATCCAGACAACCGGAAAAAAGAATTGCGTGTAGTGCCAGAGCACCCCAAATCCGAGAGTGTGAATCCGGCTTTAGTCAAATCCAGTCGAACCGATCCAGGTATTACCCAATCTGAAATTGCTTTTTGAAAAGACTAGCGTCTCAGGGGTGTTATTAAAGTTTTAATTATGTTTTGAAATATGCACTTAATAAAACGGTGCTTTTGTTTGGTGAGCATGAGAAAATTAATTTAGTCCAAAAGACGATTTATTATGATAATCCGAGCGGATTTACCCTCCTCGAAAAATAATTCGACCCCATTTGAAAAAATAAAAAAACTCCCGTCAACGTGCCATTTAAAAGTTACTATGACGTCGTTGCCAACGTGGTTTATCTCCGTAAAACAACTCCCTGAAGGACTCGTTTCAGTGCAAATTGCTTCCAGGAAGCGACAGCAATCGGGAATTGTTCTAATTAAAAGTGAAGCCAACATACGTCCGGATAATTAGAGTGCGTTTACAAGGGTGAAAAATTTTAGTTTGGCGACGCACTATTTATTCCTGAAATTACCTTTTTAATTAAGTTTGGAAAAGGTGAAACACGTCGATCTCAGGGTTAAAGGACAACGAAATCAGGACGAGGTCCTGCAATCTCGACGTTATTAAAGCCAGGAGCTTCCTTTGAAGTGTCCTCGGAGCGAAACAGGAGTCATCTAATCAAGCTTTTGTTGTGATTCTTTCACGATCTGCCAAATGCCCGTTAAATACGATTTAAGTTTGATAAGGATGGAAAGGATGAAAAGGCACGAGTGAGTTAATTGGCAATAAGTCACTACATGAAAGATAACTGCAAACACGAGAAAAAGTCTAAAATTGGCAACACACAAAGTCTCTACTTTCCATACAGTTTAACAGCGCTTTAATCCCCCGGAATCTCTCTTCTTCGGAGCGGATGATAGAAATAGTATATCTGAAAAGCGTCACTAAATTTCAGGCATGAAATCATACTCATTTAAATGCATTGCGCTCCGTTGCTTCTAAAGACTGTGATAACAATTAACTATTTTTGTCCCGTTCACTTATCAACTCGTTTTTCAGCTAACTCTTTTTCTAAATCCCGATCTAACTTTGTTTATGTTATCAAAAGACGCTTGGTTCTCCCATTAAAGAAATCAAATAAATTGTACGAGTCTCGACGGTGTGCTTTACGGTGATGGATGGGGTACACGAAAAGTCTGTAAAGAACTAAAGCTGGAAATCCCTAATGAATCGCCACAATAAATAACTCATTTCCCGCTTTTCATAAACGACCGTTGGCGACATACGAGACCTAATTAAAACAGAAAATTTAAGAATTATACGTGGTTTTCACGACGACGGCTTAATTTATTCTCATAAAAGACACGTCAGTGGCAGTTTTCTTTTTCTTTCCCACAAGCGCAGAATAAACACGAGCGGATGAATAATGGGAATTAAATTATGAAATTAATTAAATAGATTGTGTATTGCGGGACCCAGTGAATAATCAGCAGCCTGAAACTATTTCCGAGCTCTGTAAAATATGACGGAATTAAAGGTCACTCTCATTCTATCGTAAATAATGTTCTCGATAATATCAAAAACAGGATTGGTTTCAAATCGAGACACATAAATTCGGATTTATTGCTTTGCGGACCTTATCACAGGGCGGCAATTAAAGAGAAATTTTTTGGGTATTAGAAGCTCTTGAATCTCCGACATGTGAAAAATCTGTCCTTATAAAAGTAATCTAAACGAGCAAACTAAATTACCCTCTTGAAGCCATCAAACCTCAAACTCGAATAAATCAATAAAGTTTTTCAGATTTTCCTAATTGAAAATTAATGAATTCGCTTTCCGCAGCCGCACATAATTTTTGAACTTTTTTCGCCTAACCTAATCCCACCCAATCCCGAAGTTTCTTTGATTAATAATTAAAATCCAATTAAAGAAAGTTCGTTTAGAATTTTAATGTGGAGGGCAGCAAGACCGCAGTTATCGTAGTTTCTCGATGGGGGTAGTTTTTGGTGTACTGCGTCTGTCATATTTCACCGACGGCTTAACAGGCTTTTGCTGGCTTCATTCCCGATTCCAGACAATAGAATTGTATAAAATCCTGGAGTTACGGGAAATCCACGTCGTCAGGAATATTATTCAACATCGGTAAAATTTAAGTCGCGAAACGTTTTATTTTCTTGTTCAGTTAAGTTTGAAATTATCTTTCCTCGAGCCATTTGCATCGCGAAGGACTAAAGACTCGCATGATAATTGTTCCGTTATTCCCAAACAAATTGGATCCAGTGACAGGAACATCTTTTAACTCGGAGTTGGTGGAAATTTAGCTCGTCTCAGTTAATAAGTAACACTTCTTCTGCATTCCGATCGCGCGAAAATGAAGTTGGGGCTTTCTTATAAGAACCATCAACTTCCAGCGACCTCCGTCAAAAACAAAACGTTAAACCGAGCATGAAATTTGTGAAATTTGCAGTAGAACGCCGTTTTTTCCGGCGTGAAATATTCCGGTTGTTGTTTGTCAGACGAGTTGATGTATGTCGACCGGAGTTGCCGGAGTCATCTGTCATACAAACACGGATACATTGCTTATTACGTACGCATCTGGTTTGAGCAAGTTAGGACGGCCATTAGTCAAATGCAAGATACGCGAAACATCGGTTGAAAGACGGAGAGGACTTTTTTATTACAGCGGTTCGCTGGCTTTCTATCACAGATTTTACCTATTTCGCACATTTATCACAGCAAAGTGCTTACACCAGCGGCTTCTTGGGAAAAATTGACTTTTTGTGGGGGCAAATATACCGGACATAAAAAAGTGAGAGATTTAAGGGAGCCGGAACAAAATTTCCAAAAACTGTGAATCGATTTCGATTTTTTTTTAGTTGGCATCGTTTACAATCTACAATGCGTCCATCTCCTTTACCCACCCAATAAATCTCCGATTCCTTTTCCTCCTCCTTTCAGAAACTTCACCAATTTCAAATTAATCTGCTCCAACCTCGGTAACATTTTTCCCAAACTTCGTCAATATCTGTAACCGCATAGAGTTGAAACCCTCCTTGCGGCCCTTTATGATGAATGTACATATTTCGAAGGCTAATATCGTCCTTATAACTTAAAAGGATACGCCTGTAACGATTAATGGCTTTCTCTCAGAAAACTTGCACGTTTTTACTGAGCGACATTATGAGCGATTATGTTCTGAAATGACGCTTTAGACAGAAGTCTTACTCTGGTCGAGCAAACATAACAAGGGCAATTCGCGCTTAGAATGTTTTAGAACGCTAGCGGTTATAATGGGACCATATTGTTCGAACACAATGTCGTTCGATGTGGAGATTATGGCCACATAAACTCCAACATTCGATGCGACGTTACATTTTAAACATCCTCCGGCAAGATGTTGTACAATACGCAATCGATGCGGAGGAAAGTCACACAAAATGTATCACTTTTTATCGATTTGGAGACCAAAATCCGTCTTGTCACCATTTTCCACGCTCTTAATCACATTAACACAACGACCCGAAAGTTCTTTCTCTCCCAACTAGAAAGTTAGTCAAAACTACAAAGTCCAGACGAAGTCCCCTTTTGTTCGGATTAGCTCCGGTCCCACAGAAACAGTTGAATCGAATTATGCCAACTTCACACCAAACTGCATTAGACTGTCATGTGCATGCTAAACCCGGCCAAAATTTTCCGGGATTTTTCCCAAAACCGTTCGTCTGACACGCGATTTATGTCTCTGTGCGTGTACGCTATGTTTGCACAGTAACCAAGTGTTCCGAGACAGGTTTATGGGTCCTTGCGGTATTACCCCGTCACTGCCAGGATGAAATATTCGCAGCGACATCTTGTCTGGCTAAAACTATTTAAAACGAGGTACTTACCGGAGCTGCTCAAGACGGTGTAACGGAGGACCAGACGACCGGAGCCCCAACGCTGCAGGATGTCCAAGGGGTGGTCTGAGCTCCGGAGCGGGCATTCTGAAAAGGAAGAAATTGAAATATTGAGAGAGCAGCTTGAAGTATGTGCACGTCTCGTTTCTTCCCCAGTAATTCAATCAGGTGGATTAGATTCTTGGCGAAACCAAACCTCCACCTCCGCACATGTAATTACTCAGGAAGCCGCCCCCAACTCCCAAATAGACTTGATAAGTGCGGCAATCCGCACTTTACGGTAACAGAAATACTTCAGGGGATAATATCCGCACGAGCTGTCAGACTTGAACTGCCTCTTGCGATGGTCTAAATCAAATTTCCTCGAGTTTAAACTCAGTTGTGAAAATTAAACGGGTGTCGGGATTTGCATTTTTCTCGAGGATGAGTATCGAATTACCAGGAATACAAACATGATTAATTAGAGTATTAGGATGTGATTGCGCCAGACGTGCCGTCGCATAAACCCAACTATACATCATCCCTTGAATCAATCACCTGAACGCGATATCCTGAGTTCGGGTATCATACGTGATTGATACGGGTTATCAAGGGTGAAAGTCATCTTAAGCGTCACCTTCATTTTCTAAATCACAGTCTAAACATACCCATTTTCATGGAGTTAGCCGTGTTGGAAATGCATTTTTCTTCGCCGAATTTCGTCTCAGTTGACGTCACCACCATCATGGTGGAAAACACAACACATCCAACGATTGTCAGAGGGAAACTAAAGAAAATTCAATACAGTTTCGATCGGTTTCCGTTGACCAATAACACGTGTTATCAGGAGACGCGTCCATAATTTAACATTGCGTTACAGAAAATCAATTTTGGTATAATTTTAAACCAACAATTGGATGATTCCGGATGGTACCACTCCCCAAATGTGGGCGAAGAAAATAAACTTTTCCACTGGGTCAATGACAGGTCGGATATTTTAGGTCTATTGATTGAAATCAACAGTTTAAATTTTTCCGATTTTGGTGGAAACCTTGAGTGTAGGCGTGACCTGACCTCTCTTGACCGATCGATAATTGTTTTATTGTTGTTTTCAATTTTTAATGATTCTTTGGAGTTCCTTCAGATTCGTAGAATTCACCATCCGACATAAATATCACTTTTTTTGACACCTGACTTTTCTACATTCTTCCGCGTCTTAAACACAACCACAAATCATTTTAGATATTATTTATTTAAGAATTCCTTTCTTGTACAAGCACGCATTGTGTTTCTCCCTGCAATAAATTTTCAACACAACTCGAAGGAAGCTGTTCCTTTTCATTACTGATGTATTCATTTATTTCATTGTTGGGAGTTGAAACAAACAACCATACGCCAACATGAAAACGCAAATTAAACAGATCAAAAAATTAAATCGTTTCAGGAGCGGTTCCAAAGTTTTGAGAAACAGATTTCAATTATTATTATCGATGTCCGCGTTTAGTAAGAAGCCGCGAAAGAAATTTTCCTGGTTTTTCCTTGTTGTTTTGTCGGATGTTATCCTGAACGGGTGTCACATAATCGGAATTTCCTCCTCCACTATTAATGGAAGTGGCAAGTTCCCAGCGGCCTTCTCCCTTTTTCTTCGATTTTTTTCGTTTTGAAAGTTGTGAGACATCGTCGGATTTCCTACAGGCCCATAACTGTCATCGCGGCCCAATTCTTCACATTAAGTGTATTCACGTCACATTTGAACAATTCCGTGCTATTTTCGACCATCAATCTTTTTTGGAACCACAGGAGCGCAGTAATTGTATATTTTATTTATGCATTGAGTTCTTTTTATCGGTATGATTGTCAATAGCAGCTCTAATTAAACTCTTGACAAATAGAGCTTTTTTGGAGCTTCTCTGCCCAACTAATTCCAAGTTGTCGGAACAAAGCAGAGTGAAATAAAATACTTGGAGGCGTCAAACACCATTAATCAGGGTAAAGTGTAGTTGGAAACTCACTTTTAAGACAGTCAAGAATATCACCTTTTATGACACAAGTTGAGCTTTGATTGATCGTGAGCAAGCTTTTATTTCTGGAATTTTGCGGATTTTTTCAAGCGAGACGATGCGGTTTTAACGTAATTAACTGGCACGGAAAAGAAAAAGGACCATCGCGGAGAAATTTATTTATTCCATGCAAATTCCAGATAAATCAAATTGTTCAAGTTTTGCCGGCTAACTTAATTTCCTCAAAACTTTGCCGGAATGAAATGAAGCGCGAAACTAAGTAGTATACAAAATCTACGGACCCAAAAAAGGTTTTCGAAAAAAAATTGAGAGAAATAATCAATTACAATTGATTCCACCCCTGTCACTGCAAGACAAGTCCTGAAATCCAGGACTGTAATGATAAATTAGTTGCTTAATAGCCTTTCCAAACCTGCGTTAAGATTAATAACCACTAATGTAGCGGAGTTGGGCAAATATACGGCGTTGACCTTAAATAATAACTGTAGCAACAGTTCTTACTTTCGACAAAAAAATGATTGGGTCTTCTTAGTTTTTAATCAGCTCAGTTGAACTAAAATCGGCTCATAACTTTCCCGGAGATGATGTGCCTTTCCGCAGTTATAATTTTAATACACCTAATTCAATCTGCGATGGTATTACGCTATCAAATCCAACAATCCAACATTCAACTGAGCTGATTAAACAAATACCACAACGCAATACGAATGTAAACCGGAGCGGAAGCATTGCAGCATTAAGATCGACAGAATCCACTTTAATACAATAGAAGCAGACTTGAATGAATTGAAATTGGATGGCAGTGACTTCGAAATATCCTCCGGGCTCTTGTGGCGGCGGTCCGGAAAAGCAAACTGTAGTGTAAACTGAAGTGTATTGTTTGTTGCCTATAGTCGATACGAAAAATTGCTTTGGGATCGTCGAGTATTGGGAATTTCGTTATTTAAACGCAATTTGACACGAAGCTTGCAAATAAAGCAATCCGAAAGCGCTGTTAATAGAAGGTTTCAGAGAAGCCGCAAAGCGGAGGGAATCTTGGATGGTGTATCGTGAATCTCAATCACGTATCCACCACCTATGACGCCCCATGAATATCAATTACCACATCTGTGGTTTTGGGGGTGCACGCAACATACTGACGTCTAACATACTGTTTGAGGTGATTTTCCATGCGAACTTAATACTGTTAAGGTCTTTTGTTCACCTCGTTTCAGCTCACTCAATTTCGGCGCCCAGACGCCATCCGCCGAATGAAAAGCAGGCAGGGGCGGCGAAAATTTAGGGATTTTTAAATGGATCGAAATGTTTTTAAAAACCAGCGTTCAAGCTAATTAGTTTAGAATCGGCGGAGCGGCGCGAAAAGCCCGTTTGACATAAATTTTTTTAACATTAAAATAACGAACTAGGCACTACTCAGCTCTCGTTTATTTTTTTTTCCATTTTAATCGCAAGAAACAATCACGACATGATAGAATTGCGGTAAACGACTCAGTCGGATGGGATTTATAGGGGCCATCTCTTCCGACGAAATACCCATAAAGCTGGAGACACCACATTTACAATCCGGAAAGTAAATTGCCAGCTTTGAGCGCGAAGAAGCCGTATTGGATGGAATATATTAAAGAATTCCGCCCGTTTCGAGTAGAAAAAGAAAAAGTGCCAGAGACATCGTAATGTGGCGATATAAAGCATAATTAGCACTAAAAACCACCATTTGTTTCATTGAGGGATTGAAGAGAATTAACACTGAAAATATGCCTCTGACATGTAGATTTATCACCGAATTTTACGTTTGCTCGGCTCTCATTATTGTGTAACACACTCCAGGCAAGGTAAACTCGTAAAATTGTTATTAAAACAACTTACGTGGGTTATCTTATAATAACGAATGGAAATTATCCGGGGGAGGTTTAATGTAGACATTAAAATTTTTGAGAGCGAAATTCAATAGTTAGCTTACCACCATGTTCGGGGCACACGGCAACCAAATTGCAGGTCTCATCTCCGGGATCTCTGCAGCATTCGATGACATCAGAGCAAGTGGTATCAGGTGTTACGGGAACGTCCGTCGAGGAACCATCACCAATCACTTTGACGATCATCTGCAAGAAGGATTCTTGTTAAACAGAGTGCAAGAGAAACCGCAACTTAAACTGAGCCTAATATTAAGTTACAGAGAATCCGATACGTTGTTTCTTTACTGTCATTTTTTAAGTATATGTTCCACCTGCATCATTATTACCTCATTTATCGATCATCTCTTTTGATAGCGCAACCGTTCTTCGATGGCGAAATAATTACAAGACGAAAAGGCCTTAACGAGCCAACTGATATGTCTGCGGCGATAACAGAATTCATTACCGGCGTTAACTCCATTAGTGTACACACTTCATCGACTTCCATTTTAATGTGCCATTATCGGTCTTTTCGATAGATTCCCGGATTATTCCCGGAGCAAGAGTAGGTAAAAATGAACAGTGATTTTATTAACAGTCTTGCTAGGTATAATCATGAGATCAAAGCTAAAGGCCGTTTTATAACCATCAGAAGCTGCACGATGCAATTGGATAAAAGCGGAATTGCACCACTTTACTCAATCTTTAAACTTTATTAATTACACGAGCTTGAAGTTAACTTTGCGCTCTACTTTCATTACGGAGTTATCTCAATTGCAGGTGTACAGCAGGACTTTAATGGGTTTTTAGCGTAAACTTCATGTGGGTTTAACCGATTTTCATGACGGGCGGCTCTAATTCGATGAACAAAAAAGTCTCCACTTTGGGTAGAGCGAACGTCATTTCTTTTAATTTTCTGCACAGTTAACTTAGCGCTCTATTTTATCTCCTGCAGGTGTACATCACTGGAAAATGCACTGTTCAGCTCCTTGTAACGCTTTATAATTGCGCCGCTGACTCGTTCTAAAATATTGGCGGTGTTAGAGCCCGGATCAAGGATAAAGGACCTGAAAGTTATAGGTTATCTGCAAAACTTTGACAATGCCTCTTTTCTCCGAGCTGTTCAAAGTTTAATTGTGAGAATCGAGCTGCCACAAGCTCTTAATCAAATACGAGCGTCTCCGAAAAATCCACTTTTTTGCCCTTTCGTCATGCTCGTCTCTAATTTCTTCGCTGTCAAGCTGTTTATTGATTGCGTTCTGCTGGTAGCAGCGTTTATTATTAATTTACTTCAAAGGGAGTATGCGGTGATTACTTCCCGTTAATGAAAGCATGAGCGTTAAAGACAAACTACAACCAAACAGTATTTGTTTAGGCATTAACGTGCGTAATTATTCATCCGCACCAAACCGCAGTTTTTCGAAAGGTCGAGTTGGAATATTCTAAATTCTTCACCAGTTGTGGTCAATCGCAAACATTTCAACTCATGTGAATGTCGATTTCATACGCTATGCATTCGTCATAAATTTAACAATATTTTAATTAAAACAAATGATTAGAGAGGATTGTGGGCTTTGCAGCATGTTTCACTTAATTAAACCTGCAGTAAAACGGAAATTGCAGATGTTATTGACAATTGGAATAAAAATTGTAGTCACCCCTTCCACCTGGTGTTTAATCAACGATTTGCTTTGAATTCTAACATCATTTTCGAGTCTTTTGTCAGTTCTTTGTGCCCGGATAACATCACCGAACGTGACGATTCGCTCAGCTTCGTGCAAGAAAATGTAAAAAAGACTAAAGCACGTGCCCCAACATACCATCAACAACTAGAAATCAAAGCATGCACTTCCCGATGCAATATTGCACCGTGAGGCTACATTAAGCGCAATAAACTCAAATACAGTTAAACAGTTCCGTTCGGTTAACAAGAAATGATGAATAGCTAAAATAACCATAACCAGATCGAAAATTGAATTAGCACTGGAATTGTTTTCATTACGTATAAATTTCAGGTTTAGTCTATTCTCATTCGTGATTTTCTCAGTTTAGCTTTATGGTCAGTTAGACGGACAGTTAGACGACAATTTCTATGTGAGCGGAATCGACATTTCGATTTTATACGGCTTGAGATAAAGCCGCATTTCTCGTGCAAAAATTCAACGAGCCGCTTGTTATTTCCTTCTTGGAAAGGCGACTGCAGCAACAGTAAATCTCGGACTTGTATTGAAACTGTTCGAGCTTTTAAAATCGTTTATTGGATTTTTGTAATGTGTGAGAATTTAGATGAAATTTCAAGAGGTGCGAAATCGCTAAACCGTTTGCTACAATGTTGCGAGGTTTCGCAAGGAAATTAACACTAAAAGTTTACATTATTATAAATGCAAATATGCTTTGTTGTTAGCGTATCTCTGAAAATCTTAAAATACATGAAATTTTTGGCTGGCGCCTGCAGCGCCTGATTCCAGCCCCAAAAATTTGGAAAGTCGTGCGACCTTCCCGAGTTACGGCCAAAAATGCACCTGTAGCAAAGAAAGCCGCCTCATTAGTACCAAGAGTACCTATAAATACTCAATCCTCGCCCATTGCTATCATTCCGAAAACCACCAACGAACCAACAATGAAGTCTATGGTAAGTTCTTTTGAAACTTGCAATATTTTTCTAACTGTGTGTTTCTTTTTCAGCTAGTGATCATCGCTGTCTTCGTGGCCATCGCCTGCGCCAAACCCGCCGAACAAAATGTTGCGGTAACCCAAGACACCGCTGGAAACTACAAATTCGCCGTAAACCTTGATGGATATTCTAGAGTAGAAAAAGGTAATTCCGATGGAACAGTTAGTGGTAGTTACTCGTACATTGATGCCAACGGTGTTCCGCAAAGTGTACACTACACCGCTGGACCTGATGGCTTCCGAGCTACCGGAGATAGTCTTCCCCAGGCTCCCGTTGACCCCAACTCGCCCATTGGCCATCAGGAACTTCCTTTGTAATGTGTTATGTTTGAATAAAAGTTGTTAATTATAGTAGTTGGTTTTTAAAAACTCTGAATCCCCATCGATCGACTTCTTGAAAATCTTCCAACTTTCCGCAGCAAAAGAACTAGGAAACCGTCAAAGTCGATGATCGATTAATAGACATCGAAAATATGGTTTTTCGTCAAACTCGTGATAAATCACCGACCAGGAAAGCGTTATTTTTGGAATATCACGATCAATCTTGAAGCGAAACTTAATAAATTAACTCTAATCCGACACCCTTAACAAATCGGATTAATTTGCGTGCGCTTTTCGAAGAGGTCAATTCCGTGAAAACGTTTGGGAATGCGGAAGGAACAAGACAGATTGATGGAAAAGAGACAAAGAAAGACGCTTTCACTCGTAAAAAAGTGAAAATTGAAAATTGATTTTAAGAGATATGAAACTAGCGTTTAGAGGTTGAGTGGCGGCCATTAAAAAACGATTTGTTCGTTTGGAGGACTATCGGATTTATTGGAACGTTTATTACGAAGAGTGTAAGCCCTCCATCGAGTTATTCGGAACGAAATAACCTATTGAAAGCTTGTCGTTGGATGGTTTTCAAGTAAATTCACTCGAAAAGAGAGATACTCAGCGGGTTTCACACTGTTAAGTATCCATTTATTGCCTTTTACAGTAATTGCAACTTGAATATACAAGAGAACTACAATTGATGATGATGTCTTGTATATTCGAAAACTCTATCTTCTGGTTACTTCTTCGGCAGGTGCATCTGCTTTACCGTCTGGTGCTCACTCTTTGAATAATCATCCTCAAGCGATGTCGTCTGGAATTCGAGAACCATGAATGGTTACAGAAGCTCTCGACTGGAAATTGTTGAAGTTAACAGACCCGGAATCGGTGAAGTGAATACGTTTAATATTCGTTGTGAGAAGTTGAAAACACATGCACTCGAGCTATGCGCTCCTGGAAAATATCCATTTCTATTCACTCCGAATAGAAAATAAAATATCCCATTACAGTTTACAAGTGGATTTTATGGTGTGTATTTCGATATCCATCGGCTTTGGCTTTATCCGGTTGTAAAAAGAGACACATTTCGTATGGCGAAACGCTCAAGCTTTTTTCGACCTTTAATTACTAATAATTTTCTTCTTTGATTTACGGCAGTCGTAAAATTTTTGTACCCTTCTCTAATTAACAATTAACTTACCGGCACAATCGGCGACATCTGTTGACCATCCTCGGCGGAATTATCGATTGCATATCCTGATAAAGCCAAGGCCATACCACTTCTTCATCTAGAAACAAAAAATTGGTAAAGTCCACCACTGCTCGAAACTCGAGACTAAGCAAGAAGTGTGTCTAACATGTTCAAGAAGCCTTTGAGATTAAATTTCAACTTATTAAATTACTCGAAGCTCTACGACTTTCATTAAAAAAACGGAGAGTTAGATTGCGTAATCATGCATTTCGCACACTTATTTTCTTTGCGGGAAAAATGTGCTAAATTGACCATGGAAGATCAAACATGCCATAACTTTCTTCAGCTTTATTGCTGAGACTTTGTTTCTGGAGTCTATTAGAGAACCAGATCCAGTTTCCAGGTCGTTATTATGGTAATCACAGGAGATATGATCAATATTTCTGCAGACGAATGGACAGACATTAGCTATGATGGTAATAATGTGTCAACAGGAAGCCAGATCATAAACTAAAAATTCCCCACAGTAAATAAGCGGGAGAATACTTATTCTAACGTGGCATCGGAAAGTTTTCAACTTCCCCAAAGTTTACAACAGGAATACCAACAAGTCTTCGCTGTGTGTACAACAAGAGAACTGATTACACGATACAAACTTACATATAACAAGTTATCACTTTATATATACAACTTTTTGAATACTGGGGCCAATGTACTTTATTAAAGTCATTTTACAATTGGCGTTATTTATGATCGCGATAACTCGTAAAATTTCTGCTGGAACTTTTTACATAAGTTGTAAAATTTTATCTTTATTATTGTATTTAGCACAAACTAGTTTGCTTGAGCCAAAGAAGCACAAATTATTTTAAGTATTTTTTAACCAACAAGCTAATCTTTGACTACTGTTTTCACTTTTTACTCGGATAATAACAGGTCATTTACTCTGGAAATCGAGATAATGATAATGTTTAAGTGCATTAGATAATTGTGACCTTCCATCCAGGTCTCTAGTTTGTTCACCGAAGATGGGAAAATGTAATTCTCTACAGAACGAATCTGGTTTATGCGTTAGTACCGTTAATCGTTTAGAAAAAATGTCTACTGTTTTAACGGCACAATTCATTTATGTCACCACTTGATTCTCACAATAATATTTTGTCAAATTTGACAACTGACTGATTCTTTTTGTCCCATGAAATTCCTACTAATCACGCTCCTTATTCTCCCCTTTGCCTTTTCTAAAGAATCCAAAGAAGAGTGCAAAACCGAGAAACCCGAAAATGCAGCAATCCTAGCCCAGAACGCAGCTGAAGACGCTAAACGTGCCCAAACCGCCCAAGATATACAAGGAGAGCAAGCAGCTCATAGTGCGAAAGAACAACTAGCTGAGAAGGCGGCGGGGGCGGCGAAGGTAGCACAAGCGGCACTGTCTGGGCAACTAGCATTGGTCAAACAGTTGGAAGAACAAGTTGACCAAGCAGAAAGCGAAGAATTAGCAAATATCAACAAACCTATAAAGAAGTGCGGGAAAAAACACAAAGGAGGCGCAGAAAATAAGTTGGAGGTGCTGGAGAATCAGTTGAAGTTGGCCAAGGATGATTTGCTTGTTATTAAAAAGGCAGCAAGAAATGCGACAATGGCAGCGGAGACGGCGCGGGAGAATATTAGGAGGAAATTGGGAAGAAGGCATCTTTTTTTCGTTTGAAGATTTTTAGTACTGTCTTATTACATAAAAATTAAAAGTGTGAAATTTTTTTTTCCAATACAGCACGATGAAAATCCCCCACACTGCCCATTATGTAAAATTTTCCATCCAACAAACCCATTACGTGAAAATCGCGTGGGCCCTCCCACGTGGCGCGTTTCATAATTTATAACCCAAAACACTTTTTGATTTCGTCCGACTTTCGAGTTTCCGGTGTTGCGAAGTTCTAAGAGTAAAGGTAACATTACATAAATCGGTGCTCTCAACACCAAATCACCGTTATTTTGTTGACCCCCAAAAATTTGTTGCTTTTGCCTTAGGAGAGGGCCTCCGGAGCTACGATTGTTGCGCAAGTTCACCTGTGCAGCCTTGAGACTTGCGGTATGTATACCCACTAAGCCAGTGGCCCCAATATCAGATCTCAAGTGCGGAACGCTTTTTACGCAACCGCAATGGGCAATTTTGAACGTTTTTTATGGAAATGAGGCTAATATGATGCATGACAGTCGCAGGAGTTTTCCTTGGGGTCCACGGCTATTGTTGAATTTGCATTTTTTGGTCACCAACACAACGCAAACAGCTGTCACGGTGACTGACTGACGTAAATCCTTTCATGTCTCAATGAACATTTCAGTTGTTCTTTTTTTGATCGCTGTTGCGTTTTCGGAGGTCGCTTCCGGTGGTGGCGGCGAAGAACGTAAAGAAACGCCATGTAAATCCAGCGGTCAAATCTCTCCCCAGAAAGCTGCAAGCATAGCCCAGAAAGCAGCCCAAGAGGCTAAAGCTGCAGAAGATGCACAACAGCAAGCTGGTCAACAAGCAGCCCACCAGGTTAAAGAACAACTGGCTGAGAAAGCCATGGAGGCGTCTAAAGCAGCAGAGGCGGCTCTCGCAGGTAAGCAAGAACTAGTGGAGCAGCTACGCAAAGAAATCCAAGAAGCTGAAATTGTGGTAAATGAAGAGCAAGCGAGTTTACAACAATTGCAGTCTACATCTCAGGCAGCTTCTAAGGCTGTTCAAGAGGCTCAAGCTGAAGTTAAGTTGTTGACGACTGCGTTGCAATTAGCACAAGGAAATGAAGCAAATGCTGCTCAGGCTCAAGAAGGGGTCCAACAGCAGTTGAATGAGAAAGAACAGTTAATGGACGCTGCCACGACCAGACTGGAGCAGCTGAGAAAACAGTTACAGGTGGCTAAACAAGAGCTGAATACCACCAAGGAGGCGGCAAGGAAGGCGGCGTCGGCCGCAAACGAAGCCAAACAAAACGTCATGCGAAATAGGCGAAAGATATACAGAAGCGACGCAGAAAAATGATAGCTTTTTGTGTACTTTTTATTTTATTAACATTTTTCCCGTATTTGTAGACGTCTTCCTTTCGAACCCAACGATTACGTTAAAGGGCCAATTTACTTAGCTCGATTTTAGACAGTTTAAACGGTTTCGTCTGTAAAAATATCGAGTGTATTGTGAATGTGCACGCAATTATTCAAACCATTGATTACAGTAATTTTTGTTGATCCGAAGTTGATTTATTGAAGGCGTGCAGGAAAGTATTCTCAATTCGGAGCAACAGGAAAAAGTCGCTTTTTATAATGGAAAGATCAGTTATGTCGACACAGCTATTCAATGGTGCTTTCCCAAACATAACACTGGTTGAAAAAGACGTTTTAATTAAGGGAAATAAATTTCCCGCTCGTTTTGTTGAATTACCACCGAAAATGAAACTCGCTGTCTCTATAAACAAAAAACGTGGTAAAAGCGGTGTTTGATGACCGTTTTACAGCAGAAATATCAGCTTTATGGATGCTGCAAACAGGGACGTAGCAGAGAAGTTACGAGCCCGTGCTCTAAAGAACAATCGATAATTAAATTTAATTTTAGTACCCACTATCGCAATACGAGCTTGAGGATTTCGTACCAAGTAAAGTGGAGCCCAAAAAACGTTCTTGCGTTTAAAGAAGCACACAATAAAAACCCCTCGAAGTTAATCTCGTGATGTCCGTGTGGTACCTCTCTCAATTATCCCTCTTTAAGCCAACGACTGTTCTTAAAGTGTAATTTCGTCGAAAACAATTTTTTCCGATGTACATAACCGGTGAAGGTTACATGTAATGACTCGGAAACTTCTTTCAAATGGTCAATAAAATTGTACGTAACGTCATCATAAACAAGGATTTTAAAACCCATTAAACTCGTCACATGTAAATAATAATAATCAATACAGTAGCGATAATTTCAGTACGACTGCCAAGTGTACTGGTGCAACCGCAGGTAATTAGTCTGCTAATACATGTTTAAATGCAGTGTCGCGTGCATTAGCCTTTACTGATTATCTCCATTGTCGTCGTCGGTGCGTGCACATACTAATGTTCACACCCTCGGGGAAAAATTGTATTCTGAAAAGAGGCTAACCTTGAAATTTACACAAAAATATTTCATTCTGACGTCTCATACGCACTTGTTCGCAAATTTGAGACGAGCAAAAAATCAAATTCTTGCCAGTCATGTCCTTCAAATCCACCAATTTAGATTTAATTGAGCGGAAAAGAAAATGTCACTAAAGAACAAGGGCTTTGTTCTGTTTAAATCAAACGCTAAATTGCGGACGTTTGTTCCGAACATAGCACCAATTATTCAAATTGCTCACATTGTGGCCGAATCAATCGAAAATTTAACGAGAGCATAGCTCTCTGAGCTTGCCTGCAGTAGCAGGACAAAAGCCAAGTCCGAACACTTTTGCAGAGTTTACACTGTAATGTTTGCTCAAAGTCTGGCTGTTTATTTTCTTTAATGTCGACGCCTTTGAAGACGAAATGGCATTTCACGAACGTTAAAACCCCGTTTACGATGTTTGGAGACTGCGTGCATAATGGCCGAAAAAATCAAAAACACTTCATTAAATAATGACGCGGAAAATCTCTACTTTGCATACCCGGAAGGAAGTTTCAGTAAAACAATGAAACTACCTCGATCGTTCTAAAGTCAACTATTTCCTCTCAAAATATCAAAGGTGTTTTTGTAGCAGTTAGCTTGTTGATACTGCCAGAAATCACCATTTGTTGGACAACATTTGAAGAAATAGGAAAGTCAACGTTGTGCTCTTTCACGCTGGATTTTGAAAGGTCAGGGATTAGACTGCAACTGTTCTTTAATTGTGATGTTTCTGCTAGCAAAAAACAAGTTTTGTTCCTTCCTATGACATCATGCCAAACTAAATAATTAGCTGCTGTTAGCAAAATTGAAAAAAATAGAGAGACGCTCACCAGCTGCAAACTCGACTAATCCAGTTCGGATTAGCGAAATATTCCCGAGGTTGAAATTTTGGAGATTTTGACCTGGTGTCTTCTCTCTGAGTCTTTAAATATCCGAAATATTTGACAAGTAATTATCACTAGAATTTCTGTCGTGCCTGCAAATCCCCCAATTTTTAACACTCTCAGCCTTTTCCGGAATGTCTAAATTGAAATCAAACTGAAATCGCCGAACCGGAAAGGAGCAATCTTCCTCCTAATTATCCTATTAATCGTAATTATCGTATTGTTCACTTTTTAATTAACCTATCTCATTACGACCATAATTACTATGTCCTGTTGCATATTGTGTTACATTTATCGCATCTATATGGGAAACTTCTCTTGACCGCTAACCACCAGATTCTCAACAATCCGATCAAAATTTTAATTAAACAATAATTAAATCGGAATAACTGAAGCATTCCAATCGTTCCCGTATTATGAATCAAAAATTTTCTGCATGGGTGTCATCGCACCGAACCGGAAAAATGTTGTCTATTTTTGATAAAAACTAGCGCAGGAATCCGACCCCGCCTTTATTCAAACAATTGTTGTAAATTTTTGCATAATTTGACGAAAAAGGGCGAGGAACTTGAGCGTCTCACGTACGACAATGGATCCATTAGCGGATCGTCCATAATTCAATAACCTCCTGTGATTACTAAAGTGTTGAATGGGACGGGTAATTTTCGAATTGTCTAAGGGGGCCACTTAAGGGACGTCGCAGCTAAGGTTAATAAATTCGTATTTGTCGTAGCTGCTCTTGGAAAATTTTCAAAATTGACGGATAAAACCCAAGAGTAGCTTTCTTTTCTCGCAAAAAACATCAGCACCGATCTGTGACTGATGATCAGGAAGAAAAATCTGTATAAGAAGCAACAACCGTAAGATTTCGTCGCCGCCACTGTGCTCTCAGCCTCTGCACCAATTCTATTCAAATACTTCCAAGAAGTCTTGACATAATCACGAACGTCCTACGAAACGTGGACAAAAAAACGGAAGTCACTTTCACACATGGTACTTTCTACTATCAAAAATCGCCTCTTTCTCATCGTCGTTGGAACGATTTGTTTGCACAAGAGGCCGATGAACACCCGCTAATTTATGGTAATTAGGGTTTTGCGTTTCTTTTGGGTAAGGTGATGCTCTCATGAAAGCAAGATGTTAAATGCCGGATGAATTATTTATACTGGCGAGCTATTTTAATGTCAATAGGTTTTTTGTGCGACTCCGGAGTCGAAGGACAGCGAGGACAATACACTTGGAAAACGAAGAATAGATAAAAAGTGGATTTTTAAGTAGGATTAAGAGCTTGATGCTTCCTGCCTGGAAACACCTACCGAAACCCAATTAATTTCGAGTTCGTTCCAGTAATAAACTCAGGTTGCAATCTCAACAAATCGCTTTATGAGCCATAATATTCTTATCGTAAATAAAAAGGCTCTCCAATAAAAATCTTAACTATCAATAAAACAACCAACAGTTTGCCATCTCGGCATTAATTAATCTTCTACCTCTTAATCCCTTGGAATTAATTCCAAACAAGAAAAAGTTATTCAATCACTAATCACAGCACTAATCACTCCACCGCCCCCAACACTACACACCACCCCCGAAACCACGCAAGGTCAAACATCAATTTCAAAGTGTTTCGGCGCGAAGCTAACACGCGAAACTGAAGACAAGCCAACTCGATTCACTCGCGGATCCGCGATGAACAGCTGATTTGTGAGGAAAAACAGAGGGGCTATTAGATCGCGATTCGAACACAACCTCCTATTAGTGACTCACTCATCGCGGAGATGAGGAAGTAGAAAGGTGTCGCGACAAATACATGTAGGATTTACCGGAAATTGGGGCGACGCGCGACGGGGGCGATCTTCTTGGGATTCGGAAGGGGGAGCTCGAGGGCCCACATGGTTTCTATGACTCATGGAGTTTTAAAAATAAAACGCTCGCGAAAGAAGGGAAAAAAATTTAAAAAATAAAAGAATTTTTGATCCATTTCAGCGACATCTTGATGCAATTCAAAAAAAAAATTGAGGACCTTGAAAGTAGCGGCGTGACTACTTTGTCACATTTTCGAGGTCGGTAAGTTGAAGATTTCAATTTAAAAAAAGTGTATTACTGGTTGCCTGATTATCCATTTTCATTGAAGCTCCTGCGGATACGATAAAATTCTAGTATTTATCAATTTGTTTTAGTTTATGAAGTTTTCGTGATATACATCTCTAAAATTCTATATACATATACTTACTAATCAATAAATTTTGAGCGAAATTTGACCTGGAGCTGTGGAAAGTCGTTTCTAAACTAGAATTGCCTCCTGATTCTAAATCCGAATAGTTTTGGTCAGATCAGGATATTTGTAAAATAAGTTTTTATTTAAGAATTTGTTTTTTTTTTTAGTTTTGCTTTATAACTAAGAAAATCATAAAATTCGATAATATAATATCATTAGAATAAGATTCCCTACGAACTATACAAGTTGCCCGGAAAGTTAGTTTTTGCCAAAATATTTGAGAACAAAACTAATAAAAATATCGAAAAACAAACGGTTTTTACAAACTTTTTGGCCGTTTTTTGCATAGAAATCCTTAATTGATACTTAAATTTTTTATTGTAATACGTCACTTCAAATGTTGAGATCTCTGTTTTCTAACGCGGTATTAAACAAGTTATTATCGCTTGCCATTTAGAAGTTACATGACAACGAATATGGAAGGGTTAAGGAAAAAAATCATGTTTTGTTAACTTTCGAAGGTTTTATAAAAATTTAAATACCTACAAAATTGTAGTTTTCTCGCGTTTCTAAAGGTCAAAATGGTAGATCGTAGATATAGATATGTAATTTTTTCGCCCCGGATCAAATTTTCGTAAAATTGATGATGATTTTCATCAGATACTACCACCAGATTGTCCGCAAAAAACTTTAAGTAAAGATGCAAAAATAATAATTTTCAGATCTCATTGTTTTCAACGATGCATTACAATAAATAGTGGATATGATATTTATTCAATTATGTATTATGCAAAATTTCATATAAAACTCACCAAAAACAAAGCTTTTTATGGGACATGAGATCACATTTTTTCAAAATATCATGAAAAGTACTTACCCTAGCAATGAGTTTTATAGGTCGTTGGAAAACTTATTAAATTAACTTTCTAAACCATTGATGAGCAGTCCTATAACATTGCGAGTTTGCAAGAAAAATTGAAGGAAAAGCAAGTACATTTTTTACAGTAGAACCTAAACATTTTTTCAAGAATATTTCTGAATCCGGACCTGATGCAGCAAAAAGAATTTCAGATTAGTTGACTAGTTATCTAATTCTCGAGATTTTTGGAGATTCTCTGAAACTTTCTCCGTAATTTCACGTACTGACTGAACGAGTAACTACTCCATACATAAGTCCTTTTACTAGAAGTGGAAACCACAAAAAAGTGAAAGAAAGATCTAATTACTTGGCTTCATCTTGAAATTAAAAACGACAGACCGAAATAAACAGTTACGAAATTATATAAAAACCAGAGAGTGGATAATTTGAATGTTCGGCTTGAATGAAGATAAATTAGCAGGGGCGAGGCGGGCTGCCAGGGGTTAATTTACTTTTTAGCTTTCGTGAGACACAGTGACTTTGTTTTGATAGCCGGGCCCGCTAAAAAGGTTTTTTTTACAAAGAAAAAATAAATTAGAAATCTTTGTTGAGTAAATACGAAAGAAAATGAAAGAAAGACGTGTTAAATAGTGGTGAATATAATTAAAAACTCCACCAATTCTATTTCTCTCTTCACGAACACTGCTTTGCTCTAAACAAACAAGAGAAAGTTAAAGTGAACGTTAAAATATGTAACAGTTAATTAAAAGTTAATTGCGACAAACCTTAATTTCACCTTGAATTATTGACCAAATATTTGTCACTTTCTCATTGATGTGCTTACAAAGGAAATCAAGTCCATGTTTCGCCGCATTCGCTGCGTCCGTCCGTTCGATTAATTAAATTCCTTAAAGCGTAAAATGTTTGATACATGCAATCGGCGGTAACTGATTTGTTTTGCATTCAAATCATAATTGTTATTTTCATCTAGTGGCGTCGTATCGACGTCAAATTTTCTTCGCTGTGAGAAAACGAAGGTCGTTAGACGGTACACAATCATATCAATCCTACTTTTCACGTCGCGGGAGAAAAACAAAAAATTATGTCCCTATTGTGTTCGCAGAAAAAAACAATGGACGTAATAACCACGAATGAATCACCAATTAATTTTCCACTATTGCCGTGATTTATTACCGGGAGATAAGGCGTTTTTATTGAAAATAACGAGTAAAAAGTTTAGTGTATTCGGAAACGAATACAGTCGTTGTATAAATAAAGTCTACGTTATATACAGTTTAAGTACAAAACTTGTTCTTTTTACTTACGCTAAGTACAGAAATGAAGTTGCTCTTTGGTCAACAAAATGCAATCCTACGCACGGAATTTGGCTTTTTACACAAAGTCGTTATAAAAATATGGAATGTGAGCAATCCTTTCGGCAGTATAAAATCTAACGTTACGACTCAATCTTCTCCCGGGCAATTTCGCTAATAAACCTATCTAATTTAGTCTTATTATCATATTTGGCGTTGACTTTATTGTTGATGCACTCCACCAGAGCCTCGTAGAAACTAGGGAAACCATCGTAGCCTGGATAAGCGTTAATATCAACGATGGCGTATCTCCCCGTTTCGTTCTCAATAACCACGTCCACCCCCAATAAATCCATGCCAAAAGCCTCCTTTAAAGTGACCGCAATCCTTTTTAACACCTCTCCATTAGGTTCACTCCTGTTGACTTTTTCATGGGGCTCCAAAAGTGTTAAATAATTTTTAGACCCGGCCTTCGAGACATCACCACTATCAAAATGTATCGTGTCTTCATCACACGCTTCGAAATTCTTCAGCGATGGTCGCTCCACAAAATGATGTTTATCTCCAACCATGAAAATCTTGTACAAGACAGCATTGTGGTTGATGAAGCTCTGAGCCACACAGGGAGTCCTACAGTCTATCAGTCCCTTCTCATTGAAAATTATCGACATTTCGTGGGCTTGTTTAGAGCCATGGCCCAGTGAAGGTTTGCAGATAAAAGGGTAACTGACTCCTGCATTTCTGAGTTGTTTTGAGAGCTCAGTGAGTTTATCAGAGTTTAGCTCGCAGAAATTTGGGATAAAAATTCCATAATTGCGTAAGTTGGTTGAGTTGATCTTCCGGTATGATATGTAACGATTGAGGAGCTGCCGCACGTTGGGAATGGGGTCTATAACCACCACAGAAGGGTGACTTGCAAGGTAGTCTTCAACCTTTTTGATCAAGCTAACGCACTAAAATCAGGACAAGGTAATTGAGTTTCAATGTACGGATTCTCTCACCTTGGGGTCGCCCTGATCCGCAGATGCAATAATATCAGTCAATTTATGTAAAAAAACACAAAACGTTCCTTGGGACTCAATTGGTTTCGCCAAATCAAGCTGAAAACAATCTCGTTAGTAAAAAAATAAAAAAACATGGAAAATACCTTAAAGAGCCCGAAGCCATACTCTTTACACGTTTTTTCGAATTCGCCCCAGTTGATCTTCTGGAACTTTTTATCGGACATCCAACACGCGATGTTCGACATTTTTACGTAGCAAATAAACAAACAGTTATTTGTTGGGAGGCGTCATGTGGAATGAATTAATAATGGGGCTACACGGTAATAAATAAATGTGTGTTGTCACTTGTCACGTTGACAGCCCTCTAAACGTCAAACTAACCTAACACCGAGACATTTTCCATCGATGTCTCATCGGGGAGAAACCGCGTGATTCACTCTTTCGTGTTAAAAACACTGATTAGATAATATTTACAACTGTTGTAAATACACCTACTTGTGCAAGAATTCCGTGGAGTCACAAGATTTTCTTACCTTGACAGTTGACATGACAACATAACCTAAAAATGTCAGATTACGACAGGTCGAAATACTACGGAAAAAAGAAGTTTTCCTCTCAAAGCAAGGTATTATCGTCTTTACCGAACGTTCGGAGAATTAGTTTTGGTTCTAGGATGGCTCGAGCTTCGCTCGGAGTTACTACGGTCGCCGGAGCCCTAGTTTTAAACCCGACAAAGAGTCAAAAGACGCCCCCAAAAGCGAGCAGAAAGTCAAACAACCCACGATTTTACTCAAAGCTCGGGAGCATACAGAGGAGGCGTCTTTGTCCCCCAAAAGGGGGCCAAAAGAGCATGATCTCTCTAGTTCTATCCCTATTTCAACAAGCAGTGAGAGCCACCCAACCCCTGTGGTAAAGCCCATGACGAAAAGTGTGAAGTTTCTTGAAGATTCGGTGTTGTATGTCGAGAATATTCAGGAGTTTATGCAGGAAAATACTGATTTTTTGGTTGTTGGAGTTGTGGGGCCCCAAGGTGTGGGAAAATCAACAATTTTGGACTTGATTGCCCACAATGCAGTCACTGAAGAACTCAAAAAAGCGATTTTTAAGAACAGTGAAGGTCCTAAAGATGAAGAGTATGGTGACAACGTGAAAATCCTTACTGATATGAAAATGAATGAAGAGGACAAGATCAGGAATGAGATCTTCAAAATCCAGACTAGTGAAGACGTGGAGACTAACAGTAACACCACTAGAGGAATTGACTTGTTTGTTACTTCAAATAGAATCATTTTATTAGACTGCCAACCTTGCATGTCAGTATCAGTTCTAGATGAACTCGTTCAGAGCGAAAATAAGAGATCTAACATCGTCAGCGAGTTCATTCCGCTGGAAAACAGTGGAGAAATTCAAGGACTTCAACTAGCAGCATTCTTAATGAGTGTCTGTCACGTCTTGATCGTTGTCCAAGACTACTTCTTTGATAGCAATGTCGTTAGATTCCTTCAAACTGCGGAAATGTTGAAGCCAACTCATTCTAACCCAGAGGACGAACTAAACGACCATTTTCCTCATCTCTTGATAGTACACAACAAAGCGCAGATGGAGGATTTTTCACCAAAGAAATTCAAATTAATGCAAGAAGTTTACAACCTTCTTTTTCAAAAAACCAAACTTTTAAGAGACACGAATCTGGGACTTGCGACATGCAAATTGATGTCGTATTTAAATGAGGAGTCGTGTGGGGATCCATTTAATCTTTTTTTGATTCCTGAGTACAATCAGAACTCTGGTAATGAAAAAATATTGCACAAAACATTCTTAATGCCTTTTTTGTAGATATTATTTACAGTGGACATCCTCCTGTTGAAGACCTTGTTAAGAAACTCAGGGCCAACATTTTGGGGGCTATAAAAAACTCGCTGACTCATGTGCAACTGACTGAGAAAACTTGGCTAGTTTATTGTTCTAAAGTATGGGAAAATGTAAAAAAAAGTTCGTTTTTCGTGGAATATACGAAACTAATGCCTTGACATTCTTATCATTACATTCTCAATAGTGTTCGTGGTATTAATATATTAATTGATAAGATTGTGTAAATACGCATAAAAAGTGCTTTGAACTTGTTTTTTTGGCTTCCCCGCCCGGAATCTTCTATTTGGTCTTATCACGTTTTACAAACATGTCAGCCTAACTTTTTATTGTTATGAATTGCGTAATCATAATCATAAATCATGTTATTATTTATTATTTTCAATATTGGTACAAGAAATAACGTGAACGCTTATGTAATGCTAATTTGGCTTTCTCTGTTTTTAGCAAAAACTTTTACTTTATTTGGAACAATTTTATGCAACATTCTTTAATTTACATGTGGAATTCATTACGAAAAATGCAGTGCGATAAATGAATTATTTATCGAGTTGGCTGTTACTAAATGAACGTATGTCGTGATATCCGTCGTTTTCTAACATTTTCTCAACTAATTGACATTTAAGCGTCTAGTTTAGACACACGTTCGGATAAACAATTCAACTGATCACACTGAAGAATCCAAGAATTGAGCGTTTAAATGCATGTTAAAAATGGTGGATGCGCCGGTTCTAATACATCCTAAGTAATAAAACTCGATAATCAGTATTTGCAAAGCTTTATTTTTTGGAAACTTTCTCTTTTCGTTTTTTTACATGTTTCTTCACCTTCGTTTTCCTTTTATCCGCCTGTGCATCCTTCACTGCCTTCTTCCTCGCCTTTTTCTCTTCCGATGTTTCGTGCTTAGGGCGGCCTGTATCAACAAACTTACTCGACTTTTCCTCATCGCTTTCTTCATCGCTCTCAGATTCATCTTCAAGAATCTCGGGACGCTGTACGGTCCCACTTAAATCAGCTTTCAATCCAACTAAAGTTTTATAAACCAGATTGTTAGTTAAACCGGATTTCGCCTGGTTGATGTCTCTTTCGAAATCAATGACTTCTGTGAGACGTTTGGGGATGTAGGCTTGTTTGAAAACCTCTTCTTCAACCTAAAAAAGGAAATAAAGTGTCTGTAAATTAAAATTACGTGATTACTTGTTCCTGGGGGCTAAATTCCGTGCGTTGGGCAGCTTTTTCGGCCAGAGCCTCCAGGCATTGCTCCATGTTTCCTTCGTTGATGGACGGATCTGTTATAAAATCAAACAGTTCTTTTACAGTCATGGTGGCAACTTCGTTCTTCTTGAAGAAATCGGTGATATTTGTGCAGTCTTTCCTCAGGAATTCCAGAGCGTGCGGGTGATCATGTTCGACGGATTGAGACACGTCGATTACGAAAATCTCTCCATTTAAGTACAACATGTTGAATTCTGATAAATCAGCGTGGACTAGTTTACACTTGTTGTACATTTTCCACATGATTATCACTACTTCTCGATAAATCTCGCGCGCTTTCGACTGGCTCAATTCTACATCTTTGAGTTTGGGTGCAGGCCACCCATCGCGACCCACGAAACCCATCAAGAGAACATGCGAACGTAGTAAAATCGGGTTTGGGACGTTCAACCCATTAGAGTGCATTCTTATCAAGTTTCGCATTTCTTTCTCAGCCCATGTCCGTACCATTTTCCTCGGATTATGTCTACAATAACCATGTCTAAACCTGAATTCTCCAGACACGTACTTGTCCCTGTCTTTAAATACCAGAATTGAGGTTTTGTAGATTTTTATCGCCACTTGCCCAGTGTCACTGGAAGCATGATAAACATTCGCTTCTTTCCCTGTAGAAATACAGCCGTTGATTTCAGAAATAAAGTTGCGATTTAGTAATTTGAAGAGTATCATTCTCGTGCGGGGATCCATGACCTGTTCAGCTGTCGCCCGATCATGCTTGTCTTTGTAGCGAATTTTCCCACTGTCCTGCCGCTTTTCATTCGCCGTAAGAAAGTTCGTAGCGTGACTGGGTAAAGAGTGGACTTCATATTTGTCCACGTTGATTTTATTCGTGTACTTTTTAAAGAGGTTGTCCTGGGGCTGATAGTTGCTGACTTTGTTCGACGCGACTTGCGGGTTACGCTGGCGGTTGTTGGAGATTTCAGCTTCTTCGTAGTAGAAATCGGAGTCGTCACTCTCAACTTCGTTCACTTCGTCTTCCTCCTCCAAAGTTAGATTATCAAGATTAATGCCCTCGTCCGCATCAGAGAACAACTCGTCTTCATTGATGTAATCTCCGGGTGTTGTCATCGCGTTTTTATCAAAAAAACTCCTCCAAAAACTGGAACACGCGTTTTTTATAGGTTATGTTAATACTTGTCAAAGGTGTCAAACCCGAATTTTGATCTCTTTTACTTCTTTTACCAGATCTCATTCGGTTACGAAATCCTCATACTGTAAATAACAATTTTAGAAGTAATTGGAAGTAATTAAATCAGCTTGAACACAGGAGCACAGGACGCGTTACTGTGACACATCGAATTTCGAGCCTACTTTGAGGTTATGTTATTTGTCATTTAGCTGTCATCTCGCAACACGTGGATTTGTTTTCGTGTTGTACTCAAAAAACGATGGCAGCTAAAGCCTTCAGTGACTTGGAACTCAACCCTTGGATTATCCGCCAATGCGCAACTTTAGGTTTGTGTGCAGCCCCCTTGTCGTTGTATTTAACCTGGCTTTTCAGGAGTTAAGACTCCAACCCCCATTCAAGCAAACTGCATCCCTGAGATCCTAAAGGGGAAAGACTGCATCGGTGCTGCTAAAACCGGAAGTGGTAAAACCCTCGCCTTTGCTTTACCCATCATTCAAAAACTATGTGAAGACCCCTATGGAATTTTCGGTTTGATTTTAACCCCCACACGCGAACTGGCATATCAAATAGCAGATCAGTTCGCGGTGATAGGAAAAGTAATGAATCTGCGCCACTGTGTGATTGTTGGGGGTATGGACATGGTCACTCAGGGTCAAGAATTAGCAAAGAAGCCCCACATTGTGGTTGCTACCCCTGGACGACTTTCAGATCACTTAGAAAGTTGCAATACTTTCAATTTTAAAAGTCTGAAGTTTTTGGTTGTGGACGAAGCGGATAGGTTGTTAGGGGGGCACTTTGACGATCAAATCAAAACGATTTTTCAAGCTCTGCCTAAACAAAGGCAAAATCTTTTTTTCTCCGCGACTATCACTGATACTTTAGAAAAACTGAAGAGTGTTACTGGCAAAGAAGTCTTTTTCTATGAGGCCCCGGCGGAAGTCGCCACTGTTGAGGAACTAGAACAGAATTATATTCTTTGTCCTAAAGACGTGAAAGACGCGTATTTAGTGGAGACGATTCGGACTTATCGCTCCAACAACGAAAGCGGGAATATTTTAATTTTCACAGACACGTGCAAGTATGTTTCAGTTTTTGTTTATTGTGTTCTTCATATTTAATCTTGTAGAAACTGCCAAGTCCTTTCAATGACCCTAAATGAAGTCGGTTTTGAAAATGTGGCCCTTCATGCGATGATGAAACAGCAGCAAAGACTTGCAGGATTAGCCAGATTCAAGTCTAACACCATTAAAATTCTTCTAGCCACAGATGTGGCTAGTAGAGGCCTAGATATTCCTACAGTACAACTTGTGATAAACCACAACGTTCCAAAAGTACCTAAAGAATATATACACAGGGTTGGTAGAACTGCAAGAGCTGGAAGAAAGGGAAAAGCCATAACTTTGGTCACTCCATATGATATCAAATTGTTACAAGCTATAGAGACGCAGATTAACACTAAACTAACTGAATTTAAGTTGGATGGTAAGAAAAAACAACGAGTGGGATTTATTTTATTGTACAAATTTCAGATAGTGAAGTTGGTAAAATCTTCACACAAGTTTCTGTAACGAAAGGGGAGGCATTTATTAAACTGGATGAACAAGATTTTTATGAGAAAAAAATGATAAATAAGAGGAAGAAATGGATATTGGAAGGTCTGGATCCTGACGAGGAGGAAGAGAAGTATTTAAAGAGGGTGAAAAGAAGCAAGAAGAGTAAGAAGAAGAAAGAAAAAAGTGAGGAAGAAGATGCGAAAAGCGATGAACCAACAGTCACAGAAAGTGTAACTGAATGAAACTTATTTTTATTAAAAAATCCACAAAAAATCGTGTTTTTTTTACATGTAGACCTTTATTTAACATTGATAACAATTTATTGCTATATAAAACGATCGCAAAAGCTACGACACACTTCTACAGCTACTTCAAGTAAAGCTATCTATAAAAATGGCAGTGGTAATAATCTTATTTTGCTCTAATAATAATAAATAACGATTTTTAAATTACCAATTAAAACAACAAAATATTTAACTATAAAATCAACAAACATTTGTGAAAAAATCTTTTGATGATTTCCGGCTCCGGAAACTATAATCCGTGAGAATATTTGTTTATATTTTTCTAATGGTTGTGTCAGCGATTTGCCGCAAATTAAAAAGGGGCAAAGCTATGACACAACCGGTAAAAAACCTGAAAAAAAACTACTTAAAAACTGTGGCCAGCAACGGACGTTTTCTAGTGTGAATCGGTTTGTACGAATGTTGATAAACCGTAGCTAGCCGCCAATGTTCCGGATAGTCCTGTCTTTTATCCTTCTGCAAAGAAAAAGGGGGCGCTAAACTACAAATAGCATAATTTCTATGCCTATAAGGATCTTTTTGTTTAGGTACAGTAAAGTTGAATGTAGCATTTCTAGTGTTACTTACACATTTCTGAGGGACACCAGCTTTAAAAGCCATTTTGTATTCATCTTTCTTAGTCCTGTCTTTAAGGGAAACATTTTTCATTTCACAAGCCATGCACAGCCTTGAATTTTTCATTTTTTTGTCCCCGCAGTGGTTCAAATTCGGGGTGCTTTGATGAATGCTGCTTTCGTGGGAACAACAGCTTTTGACCTCTTCTTCTTTGTTGATGTTGTAAGCACTTTTTGCGCGTTTTTTCATGGATTCGTTGCTGTCACGCGATGTGCGACGCCTCGCGTCGCGCGGACACGACGTTCTGGGTCTATCAAGTACGAAATCTTTGTCTTCGGGGTTCCTTTCTGGTCCTTTTTCGAAAAGAGGTCCTGAATCCATGGTAGCGACCGATGATTTTCGGGATTCTTCCTCTTTGGGGGTGTGAACTAAAGAGAATACAGCCGGAGCTAAAGACCCGTTAGAACCATCAATGTGTGGGGTTCTCTTAGGTTCGTCAGTGGGATTCTCAGGTGTTAAGTCCCAACAAATCGCTAATTCAATCGGAGAGACTTTACGTCTTCTGATAAACCGCCAGCGTCTATCAAAACTGGTGACACTACTAGGTCTACCATCGTTTTTTGCTTCTTGTTTCTCAACATGGCCGCACGTTTTAGGTCTGTAGACTTTGAGTTTGGTACATCTAGTTGGACCGTAGCCTGGATATCCTTTCCATCCAACTCCTGTAGCAAAGTTTTCGTTGTCTAAAGCTAGTCCGGGAGCATTCGCAGATCTTTGCATCTGCAGCTTCCGGTACTTGGAGTGGGTGATCGTATCTGGTAAAGGATCGTGCTCTAGATTCTCTCGGTGAAGTCTTTTAGCTAGTTGAAAGTTTTTAATTGCGTCAATAATCGGAGTCGATGACTTTTTCCTTCCGTTTTTCACTCCGTTTCCTGCGAAGGTCGTTTCAGCCATGGCTTTGTGCTTTTGGTATTCTTTCTCCACTTCATCTTTAGTTAGTTTCTGTTCAATTTCAGGAAGAGGCTTTGAGAAATCGTCTCTGTATCGTGGGTACCCTTTAGAACTCGGTTTTTCGTTGTTGTAACGATTTTGAGCTAAAACTTCATGACTTGACGGTCGATGATGGTGTTCGGTAAAGTCACCAGGGACGTACGGACAAGTGTTTTCTTTATTTCTCTCCTTTGTACGAAAGACATGAAAGAAACTAGCAATAAACAGTGTATTTCAAAAGTTACAGGTTATTTTAGAATATCAAAACCGTGAATGGGACAGAATAGTGCCTGGAACAAAGAGGGAAATAAAAAGGAGTGATCGGAGAAAAAGTACCTCTTCAACGACCGCTTGTTGCTCCAGTTCGGGTTCTTTCAATTGTGTCACTTCTTCTTGTTGTTGTTCTTCTTCTTCTTTTTCTTTTTCTTTAGTTTTTTCTGGTTTCTTTTCGTGCTTGTCAATACAAGAAATTTTTTTAGCGAGTCCGCTTAGTTCGTCGGCTGTGAATAAAAGTTTTTATATTCGAAAGACTTCGATGAATGGAGTACCTGTTTTTCGGTCAATTTTTTTTGGCAAGTGCCAAGTCCCTACATATTTCCCCCATGGATTATCCCTAGATTTAGGGACTCCGGGTAACAAATGCCCCCTGTCATTTGAAACTATTTCGCTTTTACCCGTTCTTCGTCTCGGTTTGTCATTGAAAACTTTCGGGACTTCCCAGTTGCGCAGAACCCGAGGTTTATAAGCTTGTTCGTACTAAAACACATTAGATGAACATTACTTGCGGGATTCCCAAATTCTGCACGCATCGTTTTATCGACTAAACAAAAAATCTGTTGCTTTATCAATAAAACGACACCATCAGGATAAACCATTAATCAAATAACACCATAATTCCTGATGATAAATGTGAGCGATTACGAAACGCAAACACTGCTAAAAAACGCCCCTACAACGGATTACCGATTTTTTGAGGGGCTGGCAATAACACGTGCTAAATTCAATTGTGTAAGGGCGTCATTACAAGAATTAAGAACGGAATGGGATTGTAATCGAATTTTTTACTTGGAGAGTCGATGATACTAGAGTTTAAGCACCTGTCTATATCCCTAGAGATGGCTACAAATCATGGTGAGATAATCCCTTAAACGCTAGACTTGTTTAATAGGGGTTGGTGTCCAATTAGGACGCACGCCAACAGCTGGAACTGAGGGGTTGCTTCACCTGTTGCCCCACAATTAAGAGCCACTGGTCGAAATGCAATCGATGAGTTAATAAATTGATTTCTTCGAGCTGTGCTGCTTCGTGCTTTGCGCCATTAATAAAGATTGAATTCATAACGCAAATTGCATGCTGGCTTTGTGTGTCTTAATAAAGATTGCAAGATATAAAAATATAACTGGTTGTGGGGCAAGGACGAAAGGGAAGATGCGTTGAAGAAAGCGAACCAAAAACGCAAACTTATTCAATAAATTTCCGGTAATTTCTCAACTTATCTGACGTTCTTGATGGGCACAACGATGACGAAAAAAAAGAAGGAAATAAAGAAAAAGCTTTTCACCTTCACAACCACTGGACATTGCAAAATTTAGCAAACGAGTAACTAAGCAATCCCAAAGGATATTTTTGGAGTTAAAAATCAAACCGCCCCCGGGCGCTCGTCCTATTTAAAAATTCGCATATTCCGCCCCCTTATACTAACCCTTGCCCGCCGCTGGCACACGCACAAACACAACCGCCTTTTGTAGTGTCCATTAACAGTCAAAAAGTTGATTGATTACAACCTCACAATGACATGTGGTTTACAAAAGCATTGTCTTCAGCATGAGCTCTTGGAGGAGGTCTCTACCGCACTGACGACTTGTTTTGAACATCGATTGTTATAAAGTTCGACTTCCTGTTCCTGCTACACAATTCGAACCAGATAATAATTTAGGGAGAGCAAAAGTTATTATTTTTTCGCGTGCCGCGAATGATTGTTTCAAATTACGAGACTAGAGTTGCATAACTGTGATTTATTTGATGGGATAGTAAACAGAAATGTTGGAAAGGAAATTCCTGATGTAAACAAGAGCGGGGTTTGAGTGAAAATTTGATTTTGATGCGAAAATTGTCGTGCCAAAGCAGGAACTAAACCGCAATAGAATCTGGGCCACCAAGAAACCCATCACAGACCCACCTCGTGGTACAACTCTACCCATCCAAACTTGACATTTCACATCATTTTTCCAATCGTGATAAACGCATAAACTCGATTGCATAAATCCGAAATTATATAATATTTCGGCGGTCTTAAAATGGGTGTGCCGATCCAGATCATTCTGTTCCACTTCTCCATCGTATATAAGACCGTTATCCACCGCTCTACCATCACATCGACCATGGCACTAAAGGTAAAAATCCACAAAAGACCTCCGACGAAAAAATAACTATTTTTATTAGATCCTCGTCCTCGTCGGACTTGCTGTTGCTGCCAACGCTGGTGTGGCCCCTGTGGGTTACGCCGCCCCCATCGCCAAAGCTGTGTTACCTGAAGACTACGACCCTAACCCTCAGTACGCTTATGGGTACGACGTCCAAGATGGGCTTACTGGAGACTCGAAAACGCAAAGCGAATCTAGAATTGGGGACGTGGTAAAAGGAAGTTATTCTGTGATTGACCCAGATGGTACAAAACGGACCGTGGAGTATACTGCTGATCCTGTCCATGGGTTTAATGCAGTGGTTCGTAGGGAACCATTGGCTGTGAAAGCGGCACCGGCGGCTTATGCCGCCCCCGCTCATGTTGGATACGCCGCGCCCGCTTATCATTAGTTATTTATTATAGTTTCACACCATTAAAGTATTTCCACACGAAATTTCTGTTCTTTTTTAATTCAAAACGAAATAAAATGTTAAAAAAGTCGAGCGAAATTCTCGAGTTTCTAACACAAAAACTGCATCGATCTCACCTGATTAGCACTAAAATGCAGAGCCATAACGACGACACGCGATCACAATCAATAACCACATTATTTAAACATTCCATAAAGCATCGCGTTTTTCTTTTGACATTTTTCCATTCAATCGATTGCCAAAATTTCCATTGATATCAACAACTACAGCTCGCTATTTACCTTGGAAACGTACAATTATTTCCACGACAACCGACATGCTTTCTTTCGATTATCTTCGAAATTTTCATACAGTTTCCTTGCAATTTTCACAAGATGAAAACTCCACCCATTTTGAGATATTAGCGCGATTTTAACAATGCGAGTATTGATTCGAGGCGGTCCTGTACGGATTCTGGAGGTTCATTGGTCCAGGGGGTGGATCCGGATGCTGGGGGATGCTCGATAACATCCCTCTGATTGTGGCCCAGTTGATAAGAATCTTGCGACGCAAGAGTGCGGTTGTTGGTGGCGGAATTTTTGCAAAAAAAGGTGAGCAAAGCGGAAAATTTCTTTAACTGAACTTCTTATTTGAATGCCTTCGTTTCCTTAAATTTTATTAAAATTTACCCCTTTCATTAAATCTAAGTTTAACAATTCAATTTATAAACTAAAATCTTATCAATTTTAAACTTGGAATTCATTTTGCTTAAAAAATTTTAGTTGTACAAAGTTTTATAGAAAAAAGTTTAATTTTTGGTGCGGATTGATTTTGATTTTTTTTATAAAAAACAGGTAATTCTAATAGCCCTTTTACCACTGACTAATTTAATGAAATTTAAGGAGATTATTCTCCCTGACCTGTTTCTTACGTCAGCCAAATTACAAAATTATAGAACAAAAAGTAAACAAATTTTTACAATGACCGTTTTTGAAGAAAATCAGAAATTTAAAAAAAAAAATCATGCAAATAATTTCCCGTGTTAGTTTAAAAAAAATATTTTCAATAGGACAAATTTTAAAAATCTCTATTAATAAATTTAAGGGTGTCATTTTTGATTTGGATGATTTGGAAGCCCAAAATTGCTGATAAAATCTTTATTTCAAATTTTTTTCGTCAATCGCTGATACCTTCCGATTTATCAAGCTATAAATTGCGTTAAAACGTCGAATTTCGTGCAGATTTTTAGCTAAATCTGCTGACGGGAGGTCGCCCCCAATAATTTCTAAATTAGCTCGTTTCCCACCCCCAGCCACTTGTAACAATTTCTCGCAACATTGTTCCCAGCAAGTGTGATTGTAATCGAATTACACCGTTGTTTATATGATTGATAATCGTATAATTCGGGGGTGATAAGTAAAGCCACGTGCACAGTGGTCTCCTCTGAGGATTCTATCGCCCCCAAGAGACGCCCCAAAATTTCAGATTCCCCTGTTTACCCAAGCAATAAAATCACCCTTTTTTGACAACTTTTATGAAAATATCACCACGAATTCCTTTATAATTCACGAAAAATTCCTTTCCAGAAAAATTAAGGATATACAAGTTTGGTGTTGCACATCTTCATCTGAAGATGCCATGACGAGCAACGGCGAGAGCCGGGAGGTTCTGCAAATTATCACTTCTTGCAATAACGTCGCTCCTAGGAAAAGGTAAACATGACAGGTGTCTATAAAAAACTTGTTTATGGCCTGGAATTTCATATGAAAATGTATGTTTTATTGATTGATTATAGGGACAAGAGTAACGATATGGGTGCTCTGAGTCGGGAAGAACGTCGGAGGCGGCGGAGAGCTACACAGAAATATAGGACAGCACATGCAACGAGAGAAAGAATTCGAGTTGAGGCGTTCAATGTAGCTTTCGCCGAATTGAGAAAGCTCCTGCCGACGCTGCCACCGGATAAGAAGTTGTCCAAAATCGAGATTCTTCGGCTTGCTATTTGTTACATCGCTTATTTGAATCATGTTCTGGATGCGTGAATTGTGCCAAAGATGAGTTGTAATTTTTATTTTTTTGTGTGATATAAAATACATGATTTTTCTGTTAACGAAGACTTTTGCTATTTATTTAAAACATGCTCATATTGATCTGTATGAGAACAATAACATAAGTAGTAACAGTGCTAAAAATGCTCAATAAAGTGCTTTTATTCAGTTCGAAAAATCCAGCAGCTGTAAAAACAGGAGTTTTATCTCTCACTACAGAAATGAGCTTCCAGACTTCGTCCCTAACATCCGATTTTGTTGGGAGTTCCTCTTGGAGCTCGTAACACAGCTTGAGCGTTTTCTGCGCTTCTGTAACAACTCTTTGGCATAAAAACACAAAGAACAACAACAAACCCTAGAAAACAAAGTGGGAATTAAATAAAAAAAAAGCAAACTTACCATTGCAAAACACGTCGCTAAAATGTTAGAGATCGGTACATCTTTATAACTTGAACCATCAGCGTGGGGTCCTAAATTGTTACTGATTAAAGACAAGTTAATCATAACAATGACATTGATAACAAAGTTAATCAGAGTAAGTATTATTACAAGACCAAAAATCGCATTAAAAGCTGCGACAGCATCACTCAACTTCCTGTACCAGAACTCAACTCTTCGTATCTCTCCAATATGTTTAGTAATGGAAACATTCAGCTGACGATAAAGCTCGCTGTTCAAAATTCTGAATTTCTTCTCAAAACTGAACAAAACCGCGTTCATTATTACTAAAACATACGTTATCTTATAGTAAGATAAATAATGAATAACGTAAGTCGCCACGAAGTCTACTCCGACTCCTTGTGTCCTTATTAGAGCCTCCCATTGAAAAACTGTGACGCCGATGAACGAAAAATGGGTAATAATAATTTGAGCTGTTAGAAATCTCTCCATTGTTTTTTTATCAGTTTTACTGGAAAACTGTTCGTTGAAAAGGTGCATTAGTTTAAATACTTCGTCCCATTTTTTAGCTTTAAAGACCCCAAGGTCTAACTTGATTGCTAGATGTGCCCCCAAAAGTGTGAGTTCGTTGAGAGCGTCGGTAAATATCACTGAAGTCCTGAAGGCTTGGATCTTTTCGGCACGATGAAGCATCGATAACACCACTCCGATTATTAAAAAAATGACACTAACAATAACGTACAACTTGAAGTAAATATTTTTCTCTAACATGTGCCGTTTGAAGTTGTAAGGTGGTGTTATGGCTAAAAGATTACCAAAATTGAAGACACTCTTAAAGGAAAATACCGCCATTTTCCCAGTTACGGTTATTTTCGAATAATTTGTCTAATGTGATCTAATGATGTTATGTGCATTATCGCCCCATATGTAATGCGTGAGATTAAAAATCTTTAATAGGAATCGATTTTATAGTAATGTAAGTCTCAAAGTTATTTTCGTCTTTCCATCACGTAGAGTCCCTTGGGATGCAGATCGGGAAAACGGGCGCAGATGGTCGGGAAAGCTATTTATTTAATTTGGACGTTAAATGGTGTTACACCAGACGCGAACAATACGCTTATAATCCCTATTTTGCTCAAAGAAATAAAAATTGCCACTTTTAGTTGTAGATATACAAATGATAACAACATAAAAATTTTATTAGGTTTACACATGCTGTTTAAATTAGCTGATCAAGGATTGTATCGATTAATGAAGTGGGAAATAGACAAAACCTTGAACTACGTCTACAGCTTTTCAATTATGTCATCAATTTAATGTTGAAGTCTCAATAACTCACTAAATTGAGGCATTTTTAACTGTTAAAACATAAAATCTGAACTGTAAAATGCTAAAAAACTTTAAAATTAATTTTTAATGCATATTTTATGTGAATAAAAAAGAGAATTAATTGTCTCAGTATTAGTAATTCATAAAGTAGTCATTTCCAATAAAATATTTCAATTAAATGATTAACGTAATTATCAATTCCTTGTAAAATTTGATTTGGGCGCCCTTTTATCAACCCTGAACAGTTAGAGATTTTTGTTTTATCACGTTCCTCAGCAAATCTATGACTAGTTGTAGAAAAAATGTGATGACTAGATGGAACCAACGAGAATACACTTTTAGAAAGTTCTAATTGATCCAACTGCGTAATTATTGATTCAGACTCTAAAA
This sequence comes from Gnatocerus cornutus, assembly GCA_029298725.1. Taxonomy (NCBI): domain Eukaryota; kingdom Metazoa; phylum Arthropoda; class Insecta; order Coleoptera; family Tenebrionidae; genus Gnatocerus; species Gnatocerus cornutus. The sequence continues at coordinate 10,036,880 of CM055516.1, forward strand.
ATACGAAGTTAAATTCCTAACGTGGTATATTGGCAGCCCTCCCAACTGTCAGCTGTCACCTGGCAGGGTCAAAATTGTCATCTGTCAAACTCACTAGTGTCACAAAAAATAAATAAATAAATGCAGTTTTTCCTCCAGATATCTTTAATCAATTCTTCCACCTAAATGAAATTAACGTTTTTTCCCACCCAAACTCCCAACAACGGTGTAATGGTGCACTAGTGAAAAACAGCACTCTCATGTCTGAAGACCGCAGGAAAATGAACCGCCCCAGCACTGGCACCGTGCCGAAAATTAAATGCAGAAATAATACGTCATGTGTGAACGATAGGGATAGTTCTCGTGGCTGGACCAATAATCTGGTTAGTGCGTCAAAGTTTCCACCTCACATTTGTCCTTATTCCAAAAATAGGTTTTATATATAGCAAGGTTCTTTCTAGGCGGGTGATTTCCATCGTCTCAATTTGTCCGACTACTTGAGGAATTCCAGGCGTAATTTGCCCCCTCACTGCGCCATGAACACCACCGTCGACGAACAAAGACATAACCCAGCTGGTGAGTTGTCCAAAATTTGTTTCCACGATTTACAGGGCGTTGTAGTGAATGGATCTGTTACACCAAATTCGAGTTCGTCGACTTCGAGAAGGAATTCTTCGGGGACGGTGCCGAAATGCGACAACATCACCAAGTATCCAGATAAGAAACAAATTGAAGATAAACTTTGTCAAATCCGGGAGTACCTCCAGATCACCACGTCCCTCATGTCGAGTATGAAAAATACAGACGACCAGGTGAGTTCAAAGGGGTTTTCTCCTTATTTTTGATAGTTGATGGGAATTTCGTGTGTCCAGTTGGACAATGCTGCAGAAAGAAATAATCTGATTCAAATGATTAGTGATTTGAGAGACAGTGAGGCGAAATTAATCAACATTTTAGAAGGTCCTGAAGTCGATGATTCAGACAAAAACGAACAGGTGATGGTGTGTTTGTGTTGTCTTTGTTCTGCCATGACTCAGTTAGACTTGGCAACGTCGTTTGTGCTTTAAATTAACACTAACACCTCTTCACGTCACTTGTTAGGGTTAGTACAACACTTCCGTCACTTTACAGGTCGACAGAAACGACAACTTTTCTGAAGCAACCACTTCTAACTCACATCGCAACGATCTTGAAGATAAAATTGACCACACCAACAGAGAGATGGAGTTGTTAAGAGACCAACAAATGTCGCTCTTGAGCTTGCAGCAGAAAGCTGAAAACAAGCTGAAAGACGCTCGACAGCTGCAAGAGAAGTTGATGATGTCTCAGTGTAAGTAAAACGGTCTTTAGAAACAAATTGTATTGTTCTTCTCAATAGACGATGTAAATAGTTCCATGAACCAGCGCGATAAGAACTACCCCAACGTTCAGGACTTTGACGTTGCCATCAGGGAGCTGGAAGAGAGAACCAAAAGACTGAACGAACCTCGCGGATCCAACGCCAATCTTCAAGATCGGCTACTCGCAGATGTTGACAGTTTACACAATCAGATAATAAGTCTTCATAACATCAACGACGACAGAAACCAAATGATTCAAATACTGGATAATAGAGATACCGAGTTGCGAGCTCAACACATGGAGCTCCAAACCAAACTGAGCGAGTTGCAAACTAAAAAGAGTCAAATCGACCACTTGGTGAGTCAGCTGCAGAACATGGAAGAAGGAGACGATGACGACGTTGGTAAGTTAACACTTCAAATCGTGACTGAACTAACTAGAATTTAGGAGTACAAGTGAGGAGGATCGTGACAATGAAAGATCAGTTGGCTAAACTGAAAGACATGTTGGAAATAGTGAAGACGACAGAGACGGTAATGCAGAATTCCAACTGCACCCCTGCCGAACAAGCAGAGGTGTGCGAGATCTGTACGAAAACTGAGAACTTTTTACAGAAAGACGACAAGCGGAGAACTCCCGTTCCTGAAAGTAACTCACTTCGTTACGATAATACAGGGTGTTTGAATGAAAGGCACAAACAAGTTAATAAGAACACTTACGATAGAGGATTTGGGGGGGCGAAGCCGAAAAGTCGCAGCAACAGCGAGAAAATGGCATTACAGGTCGAACTCGAGGCGAAAAAACGCGAGCTGGAAGAGATAATGGGCAAACACAAGGCGGGGACTTCAAATCTAAACCACGACGTTGGTACTGACAATAAATCAGAGTTCAGTTGTTCCAGTAATGCGTACTTTGACGGGGGCCCTGCTTGGGTGCCCATTCTACCAGACCACAACAGGTTCGATTCAAGCGACAGCGAGGACTGTCCAGAAGCCAACGAGTACACGGAATTAAATCAGTTTACTCTGCCAGTTCTTAATTACACCCCGAAGCGCGAAAAGAGTCGGTCTGTCCAAAGCGGAGAGTATGTACACGCGCCAGATCCAGATAGGTTGTCTAGCATTCCTAGAACCCCTGAACGGACCCCTCGCGAAAGACCTCGCCCTAACAGCAACCAAAGCAACAAGAGTCAAGTCCAGAAGCAACTGGAACTTATTCGAAGCGTCTGTGACTCCATGCTGGAACAACAGAGTCCCAACGTCAGCGTGAGAAACAATCTCACTCCCAGTTCTTTGTATTCAGAACCGAGAAGGTTCCCATCGCCGAATCCTCACTCCATGAACGCTATAGTGGAGTCGCCGTGGATGCCAGACCCTGGGAATTACAACGGATGGTCGGTATGTCCAAATATTCGTTCGTTTGGTACTAAATTTTTACACAGGTTGGCAGCCAACACCTTACAAACCCAAGCTTTCATGTTGAACCAGTGTTGCCAAATGTTGTGGCAACAACAACGCGAGTTGAACTCACTGCGTCAGACGGTCACACAGCTACAAGAGCGGGACTTTGAGAACCACAGTTTGGCTTCACCTATGCAAAATCCGGAAGGTCGGGGGCGGTCTAATCAGAAAGTCAATCAAGTGGCGGCGGCGTGCTCAATGCCCAATTTGAACCAATACAACATCCCTTCCGTCAATCTTGATCCTTCTTATCAGAATAACATGCAGAATGCACGTTTGTTAGATCAGTGTTTGAATAACGCCAGTGGTGACCACATTAATAACAGTGTGCTGCATGCTGTCAATGCTAACATTAACCCAATGCCTGGTCAGATGTGGAATGGACAAGCTCTGAATAACCAAGTTGCGCCAGGCAATAGAGCTAACAATTACTGGGACAATTTTAGAAGGTAAACTAATTTTATTTGTTTGTTTTTTTTTGTGTTTTTCCCTTTATCCTAGAAACCTATTCCTTTCCCTTGGAACGTGAGCGGAAGATCGCCTTTTTTACCATGGTTTTCCAGCTACTCCCGCCAGAATCTCCTGTCGACGAAGAGCAACGAAGGATTCCAAACAACTATAGACAGATCCAACAACCCTTTCACGCTTATCTCTCTATCTAAAAGTAACTCTGACCACACATCTTCACAAGAAAACACTCCAATGAGAAGAGCACAGTTTGCACGAAACTCTGAAAGAAACAATGCAGGAGTTCCGCCAGATGTCCTCAATGTCAATCACAATCTCAATAAAACCGTTGATTTGGCAAGCAATCAAAGAAATCTAAATGAGAGCGACTACGCTTTTGCTTACAACGAAATCAGCTCCAATACTTCTAACATCTCAGAGGAACAGATATTTAAAGAGGGGATATCAGAGACGGCGAGTCGAAGGAATGAATGGCATGAAGAACAATCAGAAGAGCACCATCCAAAGTAAGAAATTCAATCGGAAAAAAAACGAAAATTTAGTTCGTGCTTTAGGTCTAAACTCTTTGAAGAACTTCGCGAGCACGTATATAAAGAAGTAGTGACGTTAATTTCGGCTAATGAGACGAGGCCACACTTTTTAATTCAACTCTTTAGAGACCTCCAAATGATCAGTTCTGATCCTTTAAGACTCAAGATTTTGCAGTCGATTCAGACCATCATCACGCATTCATTAATCTCAGCTAATCACACAAGACAAGTAAATATTGTACTTTTATTACGCGGGATTCTAAAAGTGTCTTAGGTTCCGGAGCCACCACAACAGAATGAACCGGTCTTGGCGGACAGCCCCTTTTCCTTGCAGTCAACAGTGTGGTCAAAGTCCCTGAAGAATCCCACGATGACATCGCGGAATACTCTTCACTTGGTAGAGCTTTTTGTATTTAATTCTTTAACTAAGTTTCTGTCTTCAGGAGACCGAAAGTGAAACCGACAGTCTTATAAAAGAAGTCATTCCATTTTTGAACGAACATGAAGACGACCTGGTGACTCATCCTTTTCTGGTTGCTCTAAAGCAAGTTTTGCTGGAGTCAGAGTCGTTCCAAGCGACAGTGCAAGATTCGGTGTTCAAAAAACACTTTTCCAACGTTTTGGATGAAGCCCTGGCGCAGTACCATGGGAAAAAGTCAGTTTGGGGGTTGTTTTTCCAAACTAGTACTGACTGTTTCTCTGTAGATTCCGCGACGTGAAGATGGACTTGATCCAGACGATCAACGATCTCTTCAAAGGGGAGCTCTCCTTCATCCAGTTGATCCAAGATACGTGTCCTGAAAACGAGTCTAACGAGCTTGGTACTTTTGATTCTCCTCCAGTCGTCACGAGACAGATTGAAGGTGTTCAGAATGGAGATTTGGCGGAAGCAGATCAAGGGCGAGTTGAAGATGACGATGTTGAGGAGGAAGGAGCAGTTGGGGGTTTTTGGGACTTACAATTGGAAGCACCCACGGTGAGTTATTTTAAGTACCAGGAAGTGGAAAATATCCAAGTTTGTATTTAGGTGAACACGGAAGATGTGGATGTGGCCGGAATTGAGTTCCAAAACTCAGAAGTAAGGTGAATGGGAGTAACATTGATAAAATTAACATTTTTTTTATAGTCTCAAACTCAGTTTATCAAGCAAGGTTTGGATCAGGTTCCCACTCGCTTGCCGACGAAATCGCGATCAAATACTCCAAGTAAAGGTAAGTTTGGTGATCTGGAAGAATGAATAATTAGGTGTGTTTTTAGATCGGTCGACTTCGTCACGTTCCGATCATCCCGATCCGTTTTAATTTATTGTTGTCATATGAGATTATTTTCCTTAACAAAAAATAAACCTTCATAAAACTGACTCAAGTTTTATTTCAGACAACATAGAAAAATACAAACTCGCCTAACCATACAAAGCTCTTAACTTCTAATGCAACGAAACTCGATTGGATCGGTTTACAAAAAACTTTATAAAAATAGTTGCAAGGCGTGATTTCCTCACAAAAAAATTGATTATAAGCCATCGCTATTCCAGTGATATAGTGCACAACCGTGTGTTTCTTTAAGCAATTCTTCTAGTAAGTCGTCGTTGGGATTGGTTTTTTTCTTCACGTTGGCACTTATTTTTTCTGAGGAAAAAAACCCAAGTTGAGATGTGCAAAAAATCGACAATTAAGCTTAAACTACAGAATTATATGTAATGGCCCATGATGCATCGCGGCATGTCTGGTACATTATGGGTTGGTGTTCGCAACTTTGCCTCTCTACTCGGCGCCACTGCTAGAGGCTGACAGGCGAAAGGACTACATTCTGAAAGGATTTCAGAATTAAAAAACAGCAATTTGCACGCAAGCCAAATTATGCCTCGGAAGCGGGTTTAGGGACCTGTATCAGTTAATGCAAGCATATGCCGAGGTTTATTCATAATTTGACTGAAAGCTTGCAACACAATTTGTTAGTGATATCAGAGGATAAATATTTATCTTGACAGGTTGAGGGCCCGTCACGATTCGTGTCAGAGGCCGCCGTGTCACTGTCCTTGTTTTATAGAACACGCTGTATATTGTTGCTACGCGATCGATACATATACAGAGTCGCCAAATAAAACTGAAAGCCTCCCACAAAGCTGTCGCAACATCTATTTACATCACACCCACCACATTGAGAAAATTTCCGGCAACTCTAAAAATAACTCGTTACAAACAATACTCACCATTTTGGCGCCGTTTTTTGAACTCCCTCACTTCGGTACCAAATTCCCAGGAGCGCTTCCGGTTTCCTGTATTATTGAGTGTTTCGTTTTCGAACTGGACTTCCATAAAGCACGTGTGGGCTCCTTGAGACGCCGGTTTTTCCTTCTCCAGCAAAGGGGGCTGATATCCGTAGTAACCGTTGGAGGAGATATTCGTCAGACTTCTAACACCAGGTATGTAATTCATGCTGTCTTGAACAATCGGTAACATGTTGAAATTGAAATTGTCTCTCATCGCTCGATTTTCGCACTGTGTTCAAGCGTCAGCTGCTCGCTTCCTAGTGAGATTGCGTAGCATAAGCTAAATACATTCCGGCTGCCGGTAAACAGTTCAAGCCGCATACAAACTTTCACTTTTGATACAACGGAGAATTTCACGTTCAGAGAGGGGTAATAACGTTAGAGGCCACGAGGTGAAGCGATTTTATCACCAAAAACTCCGTTGGAATTCCGCAATTTTATTAAAATTTGATTTTTGAAGATCGGGGGAGGTCGCCACAGGGCGGATATCAACGAGTACTTTTCCGTGCGGCCCAAATCCAAAAAAAACGGTCTAAAAAAGGCTAAATTTACCTCACACTTGTCGGAAAAATATCCTAATGCGAGGTCAGGCTCTAGCAAGGGTAAATTCAGGGGGGTTAAACAGAAAATCCACAAAAAAGCGTGAAGAAATTAAATTGACGCCATTTGGGACGCCTGTCCATCGATACCAACACCTTAACTAAAAACATAAAAAGTTCCTAAGCCAGCGCTAAATTGAAATAATCCAAAAAACGGTGGTAGTTCCATCAGAATAAATAAGTGGTACAAAGTGGCCACAGCAGTTTAAATATCGCCGAAATTTTATTTTTTTTGTAATTCGCCCTTTCTGCGTATTTTTATCGAAACATGCCAACGCAAAATTCCCCTGTTGTTGTCAGTCACCACCTGTCAAACTTAACCTAACCTCTTTCTGTAATGACACAACTTTTTTATCAAAAAATTAAAAATGATTGAGACAACGCCGTACAACATCTTTAAGTCTGTGTTTTTATACTGTGCTGTCATTATATTCGCACCAATCACCACTTTTTTCGGAATGAAATATTTCTTCTTTGAAGGTAAATTGGGTTACAACATTGAAAAATTAGGCAAGCTCTTATTTTTTAGGACTCATTGGCACCGGTAGCCTCGCTAGTAATGTATGGTCAGCAGTCATGGCAGTTGTTGTATTGCATATTGCATTAGGGATGTTTATATACAGGGCCTATTTTGAGGGCGGGAAGGCCAAACTGGATGAGAAAGTGGACTAATTTTTGGTTCTCATGTTGTTCCATTTTGTAATATAGTAAGTTGAAGTATTATTGTGGAGATGGATTCGTGTATGTAGTTTTTATATGGCTGTAAAATGAGTACTATCAATAAAAACGACTGAAAACGGCTTAAGTATGATTTTAAGTCGCCCTCTCTCGCCTTTCGCCTCAACGAAGTAAACGCCTTGGGGTCAGTCAAAGACCCGAGAAATGATTGGCTGCGACACTACCTCCAATTTCTTATCATTTGAATGAATACTATTATTTATTTCACATAATTACAGTATTCTAACGACAAGCGTAATCTCACCAAATCTGCGCAAACGAACAACAAAAAGTGCCAAATTAGTCGTAACGGTACTCTTTTATCCGTGGCGGCGACGTGTCCGTCATGAATTATGGATAATAGACGAGACAGTTTCCTCTAATGAATTATTGAACGTTTTTTTGTTTGCCACAAGATAAAAGATAAAACTGATGTGCTTTTTAACTTTGAAGATAAGAAAAACGTATTTAAAGTGTTATTGTATTGCCCACCTAAATCCACAATGAGAGATCTAAGTTCTCTCACAAAAACAGAACTTGAAGAATTCTTTAGTTCTTTCGATCTCGTACTCTCAGATGTTGACGGTAAGTTTGTCTCAGTTTTGTCCTTTTTAACACAGTTTTCAGGTGTGTTATGGCTCTTTTTGGAAAGCATCCCCGGAACCGACGACGGGATCAAATCCCTCAAAAAGTTAGGAAAAAAAGTGGTTTTTGTCTCTAATAACTGCACGAAAACTCTCGATTTCTACCACAAACAGCTAACAACCGCCGGTTTTGAAATAGAAAAAAACGACTTGATTACCCCAACTCTTGCCATGATTTCATACCTCCAAAAGAACAACTTTAATAAAGAAATCTACGTCATTGGAATGTCGGCGATCCGTACAGAACTCCAAAATGCCGGATTTAAAATCGCCGACAACGGGGTAATGCAATAAAGACACAATTCCCTGACAAACGACTCAATTTCAGCCTGATCGGATCAAAGAAACGCTTCAGGACTTCGCTGCTAATACTATCGTCGAAAATCATAACGTGGGGGCAGTGATCGCTGACGCCGATATCAATCTTAATTATATTAAGTTACAAAGAGCGGCGACTTTCTTGAAGAAACCAGAAGTTGTTTTTATAACGGGGGCGACTGACACGCGGCTACCGATAGGCATGCATCATGTTATGGTAGGACCTGGGTTCTTCCACAAGATTTTGGAGGATATTTCAGGGAGGAAACCCCACGCGTTAGCTAAACCTAGTATTCATTTAAATGATTACATCGTGGAAAGGCTGAAAATTGGGGATCCTAAGAGAGTTTTGTTCATTGGGGACTCGTAAGAGACTTGTCCAATCATTGCTCATTAAAGTGTCTTGTAGTATTGCAGAAGACATGGCTTTTGCGACCAAGGGAGGATACAAGAAGTTATTGGTCTTGAGCGGGTTATCGAAGAAAGAGTCGTTGGCGGATTGGAAATACGAGGAAGATTACAAACCGAATTATTACGTCGAGAGTTTGAAAACACTCCACGAGCTGATAGAGAAACATGGATTTTAAACTTTGTCTCTCAAATGTACTTAACCAATAAAACAAATGTTTCTGAATGAGTGTTGACTATTTACTTATCGCGATAATTGCGGTGTGAAAACCGAGTCGAGGTCATTCTGATTAACGATTCGTAACATTTGCGGTGCGATAACACCAACAGAATGAAGGATTTAAGTTCGGTTACTAAAAAAGAACAAAACGAATTTATCGCTTCGTTTGACCACGTTTTCTGTGACATTGATGGTAAGTTCTTTGTGTCTCAACACGTTTCACTACTTTCACTTCCAGGAGTGATATGGCACTCGCAAAAAACGATCCCCGGAGTCCTCCAAGCGATATCTTCGCTTCAGGGACTCGGAAAAAAAGTTATTTTTGTGTCCAACAACAGCACAAAGACCCAAGAAACTTGTTACAACCAATTAAAATCCGCCGGATACAACATAGAGAAAACCGATGTGATCCAACCTGCTCTCGCCATCGTGGACTTTTTAAAGAAGCACAACGTGACTAAAAACGTATATTTAGTTGGAATGACACCGTTGCGGACCCAACTAGAAGAAGCAGGTTTCACGGTTGAACAGTTCCACTTAGAGAACCCCGAAGAGTCTGTAGTAAAATACATCACGTCGTGCGTTGCCCCCAATATCAACGTCGGTGCTGCTGTTGTTGATTTGGATGTAAACATGAATGCGAGTCAGCTGCAGAGAGCAGCAACTCTTCTTAAAGATCCAGCAGTATTGTTTATAACTGGAGGCTCTGACAAAAGACTGTGTTATGGACCGGGGCAAATTTTAATAGGCCCGGGGGAATACCATGATGTTTTGAAAGACGTAACGGGGAGGAAACCCGCATGTTTGGCTAAACCGACGCGGGAATTTGGAGATTTTATTAATAAAAAGTTTGATGTTAAAGATCCCGGAAAAGTACTTTTTATTGGCGACTCGTGAGTATCCAGAGGGTCCAGTTTAGAAATCAAAGGCGTTTTTGTAGAATTCCTGAAGATATGGGGTTTGCTACCAACTGCGGGTACCAGAAGTTGTTGGTGTTGAGTGGTTTGACTACAATAAATAGTATTAAAGAGTGGACTCACCCAGAGCAGTATAAACCGAAGTATTACGTAGAGAGTGTCAAAGTATTACAAGATATTTTATGCAGTAATTAAAACAATCGCAGGAAACGCTATTTTTGTTTTTTTTTTTTGTATTGTAATAGTAAATACCCACACACTTGAAAGTGTTAATAAAACAGTTATGTGAACAAAAACTGCAGTTTTTAGTGTTTACAATTCTTAGTTATTTTTTAGCACACGGGACCTTGAAAAATTGAGCTTCAATATAATTACTATTTGCGTTATGTTACATAAAACTGTAACAATTATAATGATGTAAGAACTCACTGGCTTTTCCAATTACTAGATTGGATTAATTTTATTGCTGATAACATAACTACTATGTAGAAAGATGACATGCAAAGTTACAACAAACATGCAGAGATAACAGTTTTAGCTTGAAACGTCTTAATCAGTAGTCAAAATGAGGGATCTAAGTTCGCTCACAAAGCAAGAACTCATCAACTTTTTCAATTCTTTTGACCACATCTTATCGGACGTCGATGGTAATTTTGGTCCTTTCATTCTCCCTACTCTTGTATAATTTTGTAGGAGTCGTTTGGAACTTTCTTGAACCCATACCAAGAGCTCCAGAAGCCATCGAATCTTTACGTAATCTAGGAAAGACTGTTGTTTTTGTAACAAACAACACGACTCGGACTATTGATAGCTTGCACGAGAAATTCACAAATGCAGGCTTCGATATTGAAAAAGAAAATTTGGTAACCCCCGTTCTGTCTATCACTTCCTATTTACAAAAAAAGGGCTTACAACATAAAAAGGTGTTCGTTATCAGTATGAGCCCTTTAAAGCAAAGCCTGACCGAGGCGGGCTTCGAATTGGTCGATACCACGGTAATTGAGTGTTCTTACTTTTTTGGTTTGCCTGGCGAACTTAATTTTAGCCCAAAGTCATAGACACTCTTGCTGAGTTTCTCACTCAGATAATCGCCGAAGAGGATGATGTCGGCGCCGTCATCGCCGATGTCGACATCAACCTCAACGTCTACACTTTACAAAAGGCAGCGACTTATTTACGAAATCCAGATGTGCTGTTTCTTACTGGGGCCCACGATGTTAACATTCCTCTAAGCAAAACTCGCGCCGCGATCGGACCTGGAGTCTTCAACGACATTTTAGAAAGTCATACCAAGAGGAAGCCGACCCCGATGGCCAAACTGAGTACTTATTTGAACGATTTTCTTATTGAGAGGTACAATCTGAGAGACCCATCGCGAATTTTGTTTATGGGTGATTCGTAAGTACTTTGGAGGGTAAATGGGGTAATTCTTCTCAGAATTCCAGAGGATATGGGTGTTGGGACGAAGTTTGGATACAAGAAGTTGTTGGTGTTGAGTGGGTTAACCGGAAGGAGTTGTCTTGAGAATTGGGAATACGAGGAAGAGCTAAAGCCGAATTTCTACGTGGAAAGCTTGACAGAGGTGGAGAAGTTGATCGAACGAACTTTCGGGGGGCAATTATAGCGACCGAACAGCAATAAAATTGGGGCTATAATCAATAAATAGCTTGAAATTGACATTGAGTATTATTGACGTTTAATGGCAAAAGAACCCGAGGTTGCAAAAAGCGTATTTCAATAATAACACGAGTTAAGTGTGTAGTTTTGAACTCAATTAAAACCCCAAACAAGCTAATTATGCACTAACTCAGTTTTTGCAGCACAATTAATGTTAAAAGAGCACCTTTTCTTGTTGTAAAAACTCAGTACCCATTAATGTGTGCTTACATAAAAATTTAAAAACGAGTGTATTTTGAGGCAAAAGTAAAAGTCTCGCAGAAACCGCTATTAAATGCAAATTATAACGGCACCTGTATATCTTATCACAATGACACGTTTATACTCAGTCAAAACAACAATGAGGAATCTCGCCCTTTTGAACACCTACGAATTGCAAGATTTTTTCAACTCCTTCGACCACGTCTTGTCGGACGTCGATGGTAACTACCCCTCTTTGCTGTCATCAACAAAACCCCCACATTTTAGGAGTATTATGGAACCTTTTTCATCCGATTCCGGGCACTCAAGACGCCATCAAATCGTTACAAAAAATCGGAAAAAAAGTTGCTTTTGTATCAAACAACACGACTAAGACGCTCAGTGTCTACCACAAAGAACTCAAAGCAGCCGGATTTGACGTTGCGGAAGACGAAATCGTAACCCCGACTCTCCCCATCATCTCGTATCTCAAAAAACGCAACATTTCCAAAAAGATCTTCGTACTTGGAATGACTCCTCTGAAGACATCTCTCAGAAACGCAGGTTTCAAACTCGCTGAAAATGGGGTACTAAAATATTACTGCCGCTCAAACAATCACACTCTTTTTCAGCCTGATCGCATTAAAGAAAGTGTTGGTTTAGCAGTATCTGCGGCTCTTGCTGACGATGGAGAAGTCGGTGCAGTGATCGCGGACATGGACGTCAACTTGAATTATCTTAACTTACAAAAAGCGGTGACTTTTTTAGCAAGACCGGAAGTGTTGTTCTTGAAAGGCGCAACCGATCGGAAGATAGCAACAGGGAAAGGGCTAACATTTATTGGTCCAGGATGCTGGATTGAGATGCTCGAAGACATAACGGGGCGCAAAGCTATCTGTATGGCGAAACCTAGTCCTGTGTTAAACGAGCGCGTTGTAGAGAGGTTCAAAATTGAGGAGCCTTCCCGAGTTTTATTTATTGGAGACTCGTAAGTGGAAACTGTTGATGATTGATGAGTTTTTCGTAGAATTTCACAAGATATGGGTTTTGCTACTAAGTGTGGTTACCAGAGGCTTTTGGTTTTGAGCGGTGTTACGAAGAGAGAGGAAATTACTAATGGGACGTATCCGATTGAATACAAATTCGATTATTATGCAGATAGTTTAAGAGTTGTACACGATTGTATTCTCCGTACTTTTGTTAATAAATTTTGAATGGAATTATGCACTTATGCAACACTTGGTCATAAATAACGCCGCTGTCAAAGTTACGATTACTTAAAAATGAATTAAAAAGTGTTTTACTAACATTTGTGTTTTGCTAACTAGTAGTTGCCTCCAGTGTAGGTGTAGACACTACACTTGTGCATGATTGTGAAGTGAATGGAATTCCTGAAGAAGTGTTATCTCAATACAATAAAAGCCTGACTATTGGTCGCACATAGTGAATAAATTATCTTCGCAGCCTAGTCTAATTAAAAAGTAATCCTCCAAGGTTAGACAAACGTTGCACATACATATAAAGGATAAAACTGTAATATTCTTTCTATTATCTAAAAGACTATGAAAGATCTAAAATCACTTTCCAAGTCACAAGTTGACGCTTTCTTCAGTTCCTTTGACACCGTTCTCTGTGACGTGCACGGTAAATACCCTCCCTTATCACATTTTTTTCTTATCGCCAATTCCAGGAGTTCTATGGAATGTATTTGAATCAATAGCGGGAGCCCCCGAGGCGGTGGCTTCTTTACAAAAAATCGGAAAACGCTTCATTATCGTCTCCAACAACACCACCGCCACTCTCGAGGACTACTTCAAGGAGTGCACTAGCTTCAATTTCAACATACAGAAAGACAACATCGTCACTCCAACGCTCACCACAATCTCCTACTTAAAACAACACAACGTTACCAAAGACATCTTCGTGCTAGGAACCGCCGCTCTTAAGCAATCGCTCACAGATGCAGGTTTCACAGTTGCGAAAAGAGGGGTAAGAGACAACCACCGTTCCCCGGTGCTACTTTCAAATTTCAGCCCCTGGAAATCGCTGAAAATTTCAACGACTTTGGCGCGGAAGCCACGGAGGACGATGGAAGCGTCGGTGCCGTCGTCGTGGATATCGACTTAAACGTCAACTATCTAAATCTACAGAAAGCTGCGAGTTTTTTAAAGCGACCGGAAGTTCTCTTTGTGAAAGGAGCCGGAGATCAGCGATTTTCTATGGGATTTAATCGCGTTATAATGGGGCCCGGAGTTTTCCATCGAGTTTTAGAAGACGTCAGTGAAAGAAGCTCGGTTTGCACAGCCAAGCCCTCGTCTTGTTTAAACGAGTTCATCGTAAAGAAGTACGGAATCACAGATCCACGAAGAGTTTTGTTCATAGGAGACTCGTAAGTTTAGAACTGTCGAAAGGGACGTCACAGGGGAAATTGTAGGATTCCATCGGATATGGGGTTTGCGACGGAGTTCGGATACCAAAAGCTGCTAGTTTTGAGTGGGCTAACCCAGGAAGGGATGCTGGAAGACTGGAAATTCCCGGAGGAGTTTAAACCGGATTATTACGTCAGCAGTTTGGAAACGGTACATGACTTGATCTCCAAAGTTCTGTGAACAGACATTGTAGCAGCGTTTTGTTTGAGTTTGAAATAAATGTTGCAACTTGAAATTAGTGCCTGCATTGTTATACCACGCACTTTATCGCGCGTTGTTTGCTAAAGATTTCGATTTTTTTTTTCTGTTTTTGCGTAATAACCTAAGTCAACATGCATTTTCTAAATTTATTTAATACTCCTTATGCATCTTTAAAATTACGAGTCATGTCTTTCGATTGCAAAGTGGTAAACATGTTTTACTACTCATAATAATTTTGATTTGCATTTTTAATCAAAGACATGACTCAAAAGTCCAGAGGCCGCTCCGGGTGAGGTTCTTTTGGGCGCTTGTATAGATTAAAGGATTAAATGTGGAGTTCTACTTTTGATAATGAAAGAAACCCAATTTTCCGCTTCAGCGCTCTTGTAAAATTGGTTGCCTGCTTCTCCACCAAATTATTGCAATAGTATATTTTTTTATAAACGTTGTCACATGTTCAAACTTTCTCGCGCTTTACGAACATATCGCTGCACAAATGTACGGTAAGAAGTAAATATTTATTCGGAATTAAATTAACAGACGTACAATTGGCTGGTTTTTATCTTCGCACAGATAAGGCTTTGTGGTGTTCTTCATTATTTCAACATTTCGTGTTGTTTTTTCCAAGTGATAGTTTTTTAATGACAAGTATGTACATAAATAGAGACCATTTCCTATCATTGTTGGTATAATCTCTCTGGTCAAATCAGTAGAGTTGGCATTTTAAATCTCTTATCGCCTTTAATTCGAGCAAAATGACGCAACGAATCCAAATAAATCACGCGTACTGTTTGTTGACTCCTCTGACTATATTAATTTACAACCAATTATGATAAGACTGTAACTAACATATTTCACGTTGAAGCTTTTTAGTCTCTTGAAATGGGTCTCACCAGTGTGACACAAACCGTCCTTGTGACAACTCTAGTGACCACGGTCACAGTCCTAGGGACTTTCCTCTACAAGAAGTGGAAACAGGTGAAGATCCCGTCGAACTGGGAACGAGTAGGTAGTGTAAAAAAACTACATCTGTACCCTTTGAAAAGTGGACACCGCATTGAGTTACAAAGGGCTGAAATAACAGATGTGGGACTCCGACAGACCAAGGAAGACGAGAAAACGTTCCAATTAAGGGATAGGTATGTTACATAATATGTTATAAATTAGACTGTCAAAGGAAGGTGATAAAATTTCCGTCCGTTATGTAATTTCAGGGTTTTAGTGGTATACGGGGAAAAAGACAATGAATTTCGTACCGCGCGAACCTACCCGAAGATGGTCTTCATTGACGTTTCTGTCCATGATGAGAACCATCTTGCGATTGACGCCCCCACCATGAGAACTCTTTATGTTAAGATTCCCAACAGGGACGAAAACAAAGTTACGGAAGTTAAGTACGTTTGTAACACTTGAGTTACTTTTCACTTCATCATTGCTTAGGTGGTGGAAGAATGAGAAGATCGAAGCTATTGATTGTGGGGATGAAGCAGCGAGTTGGTTTTCGCGGTACATCATCGAAAGAGATCATGGATTACGACTTGGTTACAACGATGCTAGTCAAAGAAGAGACATCACCAAGGCTCACGAAAAGGTCTTAGCGTACTACACTAAATTGTCGAATCACTCTACAGTGAGTCACCAATGAGGAACCAAAACAAGTTGTAATCGTCCTTTTCAGGGGTTGTATTCAGATCTGACTAGTGTCACTCTGATTAACCAACAATCTGTAACCGACTTAAACAAACGCATCGGAAACTCGGACATCACTGCTGAACACTTCAGACACAACATTATTATAGACGGACCGGATTTGCAGCCTTATGATGAAGACTCCTGGGACTGGCTCAAGGTTGGAGACAATGTCATCCTAAGAAATGTTAAAGATTGTACTCGATGCATATTCACAACGATTGATCCAGAGAATGGAGTGCGGAACGCTAAGAGAGAACCGTTGAAAACTCTAGAACAGTAAGATCTACAAATGGCGCGACAAGATTTGAGTCTGTTTTTCAGATACCGCAGACATTCAGGACCTGAAAAGTCTCCACGCTTCGGAACGAATCTCGAAGTTAGGAGAACCGGGTTGGTAAGTGTAGGAGATCCTGTCTACATCGCCAGATTTGAGAAGAACTAAAAGACAGATACTTAACGAACAGTAGGTCTTAGGGCGCACCCTTCAGTAGAATTTTCAAATAGACTGAAACTTTCCTTATTATGGTTGGAATTAAAGATATAACTGGACGAGTTGGGTGGTTTTATCTTACCTCGTAAACGTAAATAAACACGACTTATCAGTTATAATTAGAAATTACTATTGTAATAAATATAATAAGCGTGAAAAATGGGAATACTTTTTAAGCACCATTACAAACATGGTGATAAACAATTAATGAAACTGCTGTACGCCTCGAGCTCGCATTGATTATTTACTTTTTTACGATCAACTCCAGTTTCATAACGTAATTATTTCGATAAAAACGCTATTAAACCGTTATTATTATGACATTAAATGAAAAAAATACTTTGTTTGCATTTTTAAAACGGTCATTACACGTAACAAAATCCATGAAGAAATGTTATGGTTAAGAAATCTATCATGTGTCGTTGGCGTCGATAGCGATTGATTAATGGAATGTCACGAAGTAAAAACATACGGTCATAGCTCTTTTATTATTCCGTCGCCGAACTGCTTTAAGTGATAAAATTAGTTGTTTGAGAGTCCAAGAAAAACAACTTCACATCTGTAATACTCTATTAAAGAAATGTCAGCAACAATCACATAAGTTTGTTTTTAAATTTATATCGGAACACGCATTATATAATCTACATGACTCTCATTGTGAACAAATAATTACAATTCGTGCACAATCACATGTTATCTAAAATCAAACTTCCTCCTGTTTCATCAACGCGACCTGTTCGCTCTGCCGAACTTTCGCTGGATTGGACACAGGATTCTGTGAATATAAATACACGGCAAACATAACAGTTCCGATGGCCAGAACCGTATTTAAATAAATGGGAATGCTAAAAAATAAGTAGCTCAACACAGCCGTTAGAATTAGTTCCAAGGCACTAGCAAACGTCTTTAAAATCGAATTTAAAGTTTTGAGAAAGAAACTGGTGACGATACCAATCGCCGTGTTATTAAACATGACTAATAAGACTTTGTAATGCACAACTTTGCTTAAACTGTCGTACGTGAATGCAGTAAGGAGGTTGCCTTTGAAAGTTAGCAAGACAACGTTACAAACTATTGAATCTAAGTACATGAAGATGTTTTGGATGTAGATATTAACATCAGCCCCTTGTTTCTTCAGGAGGTATTCATTGTAGACTCCTGCTAAACACGAGCAGAAAATTTGAATAATAATAAAAATACCATTTAGGCCTATGTCTAGAGGATGCGACTTCTTGGCTTTGTCCTCGGGGCTTTCTTCAGTGAAATTTATTTGTTTAAGCATGCAACCACATGTTAGGATAACCAGAGACAGCCACTGCTTCCTACTCAAAGTTTTACTGAAGATGATCTGAAATTACATGTTAGAATGGAGAGATTTCAGGGGATATTACCTGGAATAACACTCCAGTCACTACTACTCTCAGTTGGAGCAACAAGTAATAAGTTGTAGGATCAAAAACAGACAAGTTAACAAACGATAGATTGTTATAGAAGCAGTAGAGTAAAGCAGGTACAAAATAGAGTAATAGTACTTTCTTATTTTCTACAACGTTTACGACTAGAGACCGAGGCGCATTGCTACAAGTGTTTAATTAGAACTCTGCTTAAAAATGAACTGAAACTTACTCTTTGCAGTACAAGACGGACGACACAATAAGCTTAAGAACTTCAGTAAGTAAGACTACAGTGACAATATTATAATCATAGTTGTTATCAGATTTCTGGGACGCTGTCACTAAGATCCCTGCAAGAGTCCGTTTACTAAAGGAATATGTAGATCCTTACCCACCTTGAGCCACAAATAACAAAATATAGGCCACAAAAATACAAAAACTTAGCCTTGATGGAAACAACTCCTGCCACGACAACGAGGTCATTTTCACGCTTTTTTTACATCGGGAAAAACTAATCAAAGATTTTTTCCACGTCGGATAGTTGAGTAATCTTCATCACTAAATCCTCCCACGATTTAGGTTATGTCACCAATCGATAACGATTTTACACAAAAAATCATTGTCTTGTGCAAAAACTCTCGGAAATTGTTTCAAATTCCACAAGAAGCACAATAATTAGCGCCTTAATTGGAAATTTACTGCATTTTTTATGTTTTTAACGAAATCACGTGACATTAGACACAGCCGGTAACTGTCACAACTGTCAAAATTTCCTTATGTCAAAAGTCATATGAATAGACAAGTTTGAAAAAACCGACTGCCGAAATCTGCAAACATCCGTTAATTTGTGTGTTGAAAAGTTCCGTTTTGTGACTGAAACGATAGAATGACGATCCAAGCATCCATGGGGGACGGAAATAAATCGAGAGGAGTCGTTTACAAAGACAAAAGTAAGCCCACCGATGTCCGACACAGCAACATCAATGCCGCAAAAGGTAAACACACTTTTTTTTAATAAATACGCCGAGTTCCGTCTTTAAGGGGTTAAAATCTTGAACTTTTCGTCTAACTACACCTTTTCAAGCGATTAAAATCAACTAACTGTAGTAATTTGAGTAAATACGGAGGTTTGAATTTTCAGCTGTGTGCGATGCGATTCGGACAAGTTTGGGGCCAAGAGGCATGGATAAAATGGTAAAACCATATAAATGATTATTGTCACTGTTACTGACACTGTTTTTAGATCCAGACAAGCAACGGTGAGGTTACTATAACCAACGATGGGGCTACTATTCTCAAACAAATAAATGTCATCCACCCTGCTGCTAAAATGGTATAATCTCCAACTATTTTTATTTAACACCATAACATGACCCAAACTTTTAGTTGGTGGAGCTGTCTCGCGCACAGGACATCGAAGCCGGCGACGGAACAACCACAGTAGTCGTTATCGCAGGGGCTTTGTTAGACGCAGCTGAAAAGCTCCTTTCTCGTGGAATCCACCCTACTGCTGTCTCTGAATCGTTTCAACGCGCCGCCACTCACGCTGTCGAGGTTTTATTTAGTTAACATCGTTTTTTCCTAATCGCTTTTTTAGATTTTAACAGGAATTGCAACGCCCGTTGAGTTGGACAACCGTGAACAGTTGGTTAAGAGTGCTTCCACGTCTTTGAACTCAAAAGTTGTCTCGCAACATTCGAGTTCTTTGGCTCCTCTGGCCGTGGATGCGGTTCTCAAAGTCGTGGAACCCGGACGTGAACAAGTCGTGTCTTTATCAGATATTAAAGTGATCAAGCAACTTGGGGGTACTGTTGAAGATACTGAATTGATCGATGGAATTGTTTTCCCTCAGAGAGTCGCTAACGTCAACGGCCCCAAACGCATAGAAAAGGCGAAGATTGGGTTAATCCAGTTCTGTATTTCGCCCCCGAAAACGGACATGGACCACAACGTTATTGTTTCGGATTACGCTGCTATGGACAGAGTCTTAAAAGAAGAACGCACGTACATTTTGAATATTGTGAAACAGATAAAGAAAGCTGGTTGTAACGTTCTTTTGGTAAATCTTCGGCGATTTTATTTCCGGTTCTATTTCGTATTCATTTCAGATCCAAAAATCCATTCTTCGTGACGCTGTTTCTGAGCTGGCCATCCACTTCTTAGACAAAATCAAATGCATGGTCGTTAAAGACATCGAAAGAGAGGACGTCGAGTTTGTTTGCAAATCTCTAGGTTGTCGCCCCATCGCATCTTTGGACCATTTCACCGCAGAGAATCTCGTAACCGCCGAATTAGTCGAAGAAGTTGGTGTTGGGGGCCATAGGATGGTGAAAATCACGGGGGCTCAAAACGCCGGGAAGACAGTCACGTTGTTAGTCAGAGGCTCGAATAAGCTTGTTTTGGAGGAAGCAGACAGATCTCTACACGATGCACTTTGCGTTATTCGTTGTTTAGTTCGAAAGAAGGCAGTTATTGCAGGCGGTGGTGCTCCTGAGATCGAACTCGCATTGAAGTTGGCAGCATTGGCTGATAAAATGGAAGGAATCGACGCGATTTGTTTGAGGGCGTACGCCAACGCTTTGGAGATCATTCCTTTCACTTTGGCAGAAAATGCGGGGCTCAACCCGATACAGGTATAAAAAATTATTAAAAAGGGTTGCAGGGGGGCAATTTTGAGTGATTTTTCAGACAGTGACGGAACTCAGGAACCGACACGCTAAGGGTGAGATTTCGGCTGGTATTAACGTTCGCAAAGGGACGATTTCGGATATTTTGGAAGAGAATGTGGTCCAACCACTGTTAGTTACCGTCAGTGCTGTCAGTTTTGCAACGGAAACCGTTCGTTCAATACTGAAAATCGATGATATTGTAAGTTTGATTGGGAAATTGTTATTTATTTTGCTTCATTGTGTGTTTTTCAGGTCAATACGATGACGTAAAGGGGCTTTTACACTTTTTTTGTAACTGTTTAATCACACCGCATTTTTTCAAGTAGGCGCTGCACGATCACGTTTGGTGCGCGTACTCAGCCGTAATGTATTACTTTTAGTTCGCAATAAAATTAACAATCCTATTTCTCGTGTTTTTATTTGGATTAGAAAGAAAGAATGCTTTTTACAAATGACATCCTATAATAAAATATCTACAATTTAAACAACAATAAATACGCAGCTCTAACGTTTTAGAAAATTACTCTTTAAGTTTCAACTGTTTTAATATCTGTTCTGAAACAACTTTCGTGGCTTTGTCGGCGTTGGGAATTAAGAACCTGTCCATGTCGGAAATGATAAGGTTTTCACCATCTGGGACGCCATATTTAAAAGTAATTAATTCCGGATGTCGTTTCCGGGCTGTGATTTTCACTATTGCTGAAAGGGGGCGTTTTACGATAACTTCCGCGATTCCTTTCCTTTCCGGCATTTCTCTAAGTACGATGAGTTCACTATTCGTTACAATCAGATGACTCTTGTACATGAACCCATTCAATTTAACTTCCTGACATGGGAAATGTTCAATAACCTCAGGATTCTTCAACCACGCCTGTATCTGCACCAATTCCCTCGTGTCTTCATCTTCAACATCCTCCATGTTCGTCACGTTATCATGATCGTCATCTATACTAAAAACGGGCGCCACGTTTCTGTATCTTTTACCAATTTTATCGCTGCTACTGACGTGGCGCTCTTGCACTGGGCTACTGTTGGGGTTTACGATATAATCTATGAGTTTTTCTTTGACTTCGGCCGATTTCGATTTCATAGCCGCGGAAATCTTTCCGAATAAATCGGTGGATTGACCAGATTTGACACTTTGCGCTTCTTGGAAACGGGGGGCGCATACTATACAGACTTTGGGGTTGTGGTCCTGGAGGTACTCGCTCACATTATCCGAGAAGTAGTTATGAATCGCGATGTAGCCACCCGTTAGAAGAGATACGTATTGTGTATGTTTTTGTAAGAAGGAAGCCACGACCATGTGGGTGTACTGGTCTTCTTCGTTGCGCCCCGAGCCCAGGAAGCAGAGATGCTCACCACCTAAGAAAACGAATAAAAATTTGAAGTGTCAGAAGAAGAGTCTCACCTGCGCTGGAATTGTGAGCAAGAGCCTGCTTCTGCGCTGATAAGAGTCCTTGCACTGCAGTACTAAAAGCGCTAGGTTCTTGCAGCATTAAATTACAGTCCAAATGGAAAGCAGTAGGTAAATGCCCAGCGTTATACTGTTCTATGGGTCTACAATCCACCAGGAAAAACCTAACAGCGTCGATATTCCCAGTTTCGTTTCTATTTTCTACCAATTCGCTTACAGAAACTGGAAGACACAAAGCTTGCGAGACTAAAGCACTCTCTTCTCCTTTCCCGTTGTAAAGATTCTGCATGAGATCAGTACGGAAGCTCACCGGAGTCTTTATCGCGTAATATTGTGCTAAAGAACAAAAATCTCCTACGTCGTCCGCTTCCAAAGCACACGGCATATTCGATAAATTCGCAATTATGACATCACGAGATTCACTTTTCATGGAGATAATTTGTTCTCTTGCATTAACAACCATAATCAACGACAGGAAAAAAATAAAGAAAGGATCAGACTGTTGAAAATAATAGTCCCACATATTAATAACCACCTGCAAGTTACAAGTTGCGGCGAAAAGCGACTGGAACCAAGACAAACAATATTTATCGGGAGTAATCCTTTTCGTGTCTAGAAACGAACACAGTTCTGGGTCGTGGTAAAGAAGCAAAAGCCGTAAAATATGAAAGGCGTTGCCATCAGTGCGGCAGCTTTGAGGAACGTACGTGTCACGAATGGCCTCAAAGAGATTGTAAGTCGCAGAACGGGGGACTTTGAGGGTGAGGAGAGGGAGAAGAAGCTCAATCCAACCATTATTTTTCTCGTAAGATAAATTCCTACTTTTGCAATAGAAAGTTAAGATTGACTCCAAGTCAGACACCACCGAAAGTTTATCTTCTTCGTCATTTCCTAGTTTCGAGACAAAAACTGAACAGTCTTCTCTTAGCACCGATTGATTAGGCAGGTCGTAGATTTCGTTGAAATGGTCGAGTTGGTTGCCCTTGTCGCGAACGTCGAGGCAAATCTAGAAAAAAAACGAAGAACCTGCTAAAATTTACCATAGTTCCGGGAAAAAAAGGTGGCCGAGTTACAAGTACATAAAAACACCTTTTAATTAGTTTCTTATCTGTGTTATCTAAGCCATGTGTGTTTGTTTACATAGTCCACCCTATCTAATGACTCATCCAACAATACTGCGATAAATGAATGTGCTTTTTCTTGAAATCCAAGACATTGCATCACTATTTCGTTGAGTATTAAATACGTCTTAACTTTGCCAAAAATTTACGTGTTTTGATTAATTCCTTACCTGCCAAACTTCTGACCTCAAATTATCAGGCAACGGTTTTCCTTTACAAATACAGTAGATATCACTAACAGAACATTCTTCTAACAAGGCATTTTCCAAATCAGTCACCCTGTAAATGTAAAAACAAGTTAATAAATAAATAAATAAACGCTATAAAAGTGAAAGAACATTTGGTGACATATTGATAAAAATAGCCAACTTTGGAGTCAAACTGGCACAATTTTGGAGAACTTACCAGCCACTATCGTCGTCAATGCTTGCCATTTTCACATATTAAACAGAAAACGTATATAAAATCCTCAAATACGGTATACAACGTGTCAAAATTGACATCCAAAACAGGTGATCATTGCAGTTCTAGAAGTGGCGCTCAGATCGCTGCTACAAAAACTGAACGATAGATGGCAACTGGAAATTTGAAATTTTGTTAATATAAGGGGGCTAAATACCTGCTGATCCTCGGAGAAGAGGCTCCACCGTCTCATTCTTTCATTTCATTGTCAAAAGTTTTGACACTAATGACAGCCACAGCTTCCTTCGTTTTTCAGATTAAAAGAAATGAAAAAATCCCAAAAATCCCTAAATATGAACAGAATAAATTTTACTTTGCATAAATAAAAAGTTTTTCTTAAATCGTATCGACAATACTGAAAATTGAAGCCGTGGCTCTTTGCTATTGATTTAAAATTTAAAGTTGCCGCCTGTCAGTTGTCAATCTCGTGCGGCTGTCAAACTCATTACATAACCTCATTCCGATAAATAACCACTAAAGATAAGAATTTGCGTGTGGTATCTCGAAGTATCCGTCTCAGTGTAACTAAATGGCTTCGTCGTCCACCGGTTCCGGTTCCTCTATCCCAAAATGGCAAATTGCTTTAGGACTAGGTGCAGCAAGTGCTCTCGGTCTCAGCTACTGGTACTTACGAACGTCCAAAAAGCCTCAGTTGAAAGACACCAGCGACACTATATCAATCGATGAGTCAGAGAAAGAACCCCCGAAAGAAATCACCCCGTTAGAACGCGCCCAACAGTATAAAACCGAAGGAAATGACATGTTTAAAAAAGGCAAGTTTGATGAAGCCATTCATTTCTATAACAAAGCCATCGAGACGTGTCCCGAAGAATTCAAGACTGAGCTCGCGACGTATTATCAAAATCGAGCTGCCGCCTATGAGAATCTAAAGAAGTGGAGTAGTGTCATTGCAGATTGTACAAAAGCCATTGAATTAAATTCAAAGTATGAGAAAGCTCTGATGAGGAGAGCTAAAGCTGAAGAAGTAGTGAAAGATTGGGAGAATTGTTTGGATGATGTAACGTGTGTTTGTTTACTACAACAGTTCCAGAACCAGACGGCACTTTTGATGGCCGATCGCGTTTTGAAAGAACTTGGTAAAAAGCACGCGCAGGAAGCAATGAGAAGCCGAAAACCGGTCATACCCTCGAAGAATTTTATCAAAACGTACTTCATGTCATTCTCTGAAGATGTTGTCTACAAGAAGTTGATAGAAGTTGGGGATCCTCTAGGTCAAGGGGACCTCACAGGATTCCTCAAAGCCAAGCTAGCATTTGCGACGGAGAAATACGACGAAATCATACCATCATGCACTGAAGAAATAAATTCAAGTGAAGCAGAATCTCCTTTCAAAATTGAAGCTTTGTCGTTGCGAGCTTCCTTTTATTTCTTAACAGGAGATCTGGAGAAAGCCCAAGAAGACTTAACTACCATAATCAACACCGACAATTGCGATGTTAAAATTAAAGTCAACT
The DNA here is from genome assembly GCA_029298725.1 of Gnatocerus cornutus. NCBI lineage: Eukaryota > Metazoa > Arthropoda > Insecta > Coleoptera > Tenebrionidae > Gnatocerus > Gnatocerus cornutus. The sequence goes on from CM055516.1 coordinate 10,061,960, forward strand.
CCTTAATTAAACGAGCGTCTATCTTCATGCAGAGTGAGAAGCTCCCCGAGTGCCTTCAAGACTTTGACAAAGCGGCCGAAATCGGGCCAAATATCTCTGATGTCTTCCATCACAGAGGTCAAGTCAAACTGTTAATGGAAAAAACAGAAGAAGCTATCATTGACTTCAAAAAAGCGGTGGAGTTGAATCCCGATTTTTCAGTAGCTTTCGTACAGAAGTGCTACTCTGATTATCGACACGCGATGCAACTTCAAGATGTACAACTTCTCATTGAGAGCTTAGCGAACTTTAGAAAAGGAATTGAGAAATTCCCCACTTGTGTCGAAACATATGTTCTATACGCCCAAGTTCTTGCAGAGAAGCAGGATTTCCAAGAAGCGGAAGACCTCTACAAAAAAGCTCTAGAAATAGACCCCCAGAACGCTTCTATTTTTGTTCACAGAGGTCTACTCAGGCTCCAATGGAAAGGCGAGATCGAACAAGCCGTAGAAATGATGAAGGAAGCCGTCAAAATCGACGAAAAGTGCGAATTTGCCTACGAAACTCTTGGAACTGTCGAAGTCCAACGGTATTTCTCACCCTTCCAATTTAAACTCTCTTTAATAATATTTTTTCAGAGGAAACCTCGTCGTCGCTATCGACTTATTTAACAAAGCCATAGGCCTTGCTAGGTCAGAAATGGAACTTACACATTTATTTTCGTTAAGGGACGCAGCTACGTCACAGCTAAAAGTCACAACACGTCTTGGAATGGACTCCCTTAGTAAATCGTAATTTTTTTTACACACCTATGAGTAATAAGCTTTTCTTGAATAAATTCTTGTAAAAAAGTTTGTTTCTTGTAGGTAATTATTGTTAGTTATTCTTTTAAATTGTTGTGTAATTTCCTAAAATTGTTTCTTGTAAATACGGCATTCCAGAGATATTTGAAAACTTTAGTGTTTTTTCCACAGACTGGTGCTTAATAAATATTTGTAAGCAGTTAAAGGCGTTGTCATTCGCATAAAAATGCTTGTAAAGCTGTTAAAACAGCTCAAGAATCCATTTTAAGAAAACCGGACCGGCGCATCCACCATTTTATGTAAGCAAATTTGTTTAAACAAAATGGATTTTGTGATTTACGTATTAAATCGTCGAGGAACAAGAGCAACATTTTTTTCTGAGATAAAATATCGTTAACAATGATTTTCAGTCCTGATGTATTGTTGGTTGCCTAGCATAGAATTACAAAATTGTTTATTATTTAACAACATAAGTCATAAACCGATTAGAAACACTGGATAAGCAGCCAAGAAAACTACAATAAAACCTGCTATCTCTTAATTAAACGGAAGACCGCTATAATTTTTCTATTAATTTAATTAATTTAATTAACTGTTTTATAACTTTGGAAATTTTAACGCGGAAACAATGAAATTTGGAGGCGGTACTCTATTTGACTTGGTGCCTAAAATTGCCAAATTCTAAAATTTAATATTGTAAGAAAAGAATTTTAAAAATATCGTCGTATAAGCGGTATCATCGGCAAACTTAGTTGTAAAAATATTTTGTTACTACTTTTTCTCATATGTTTTTTTTTGCTGGCAACTTACTGGTGGAAATTATTTCTTGTATTTTTGAATAGATTTAACCTTAAGCCAAGATTCGATTCATTAAAAAAATTACTTACACTGCTAAAAATCAGTTTTTTTGCGCTCCCGTATGACTTGAGATTGCCGCTTAGTCTTCAATAATTAAAGCCAAAACTTTTAAAACGTATCATAACTTTGTGAATTTTGTTAGCAAAAGAGTGAAAATTGGAGATTGCTACGTTCGATCTGCTGCTCACTTTCTGTGTGAAATTAGAAAATTTTATAGTCAAAAAGTTATATAGTTTTTTTTTGTAAAATTTAATAAAATTTTAACGCGGAAATTTCGAGGCGGTACTCTATTCGACTTGTTTTTTGAAATTGCCAAATTGCAAAATTTTAGATTGCAAGGAATAGATTTAAAAAACATTCCGTCTTCAGTTGAACTCAAAATTTCTAAAACGTATCATAACTTTAAGAGTTTTGTTGTCAAAAAAAGTGAAAATTGGAGATACTTACTTTCAAGTTATTCATTTTCTATGAAAAATTAAAACATTTTAGAGTCAAATTTCGTCAATTTTATCGCTGAAACTATCAAATTTGAAGGCAGTATATTTAGGATCTGCTCCTTAATGTTGCCAAATTCTAAAATCTTACGACGCAAAGGAAGAATAATAGTTAAAATACGTAGTTAAATTCAATGTTTTTTTTTAATTTACGATGTAAATCTCTTTTGGATGACATTTTTCCAGAACTTTCGGAGCTCCGTATATCCGGAACTACAACAGACAGAAAGATGCAGTTTTGGCCATCGTTTTTCCCGCACTTTTTTTGTCAAGAATTCGGCCTTACTTACCATTTTGAATTTGAAATAATAAAAATTATTACGAACCCTTAAAATCTGTAATTTGTGTTTACCAATACCGCAAAGAGCCCCATTTCTCCCCCTTTATGGCGTTACCGTTGTCGCAAGTCGTATTAATAACGAATACTAATGAGCCCCTTTGTTCAGCGCCCCAAACAGGATGTAAACATTCTTTACGTGTATGTCCATCGACTGCGAATAACATTAAATACCGCGAACTGTAATAACTGATTAACTGCACGTCCTTGTGAGTGCGAGTGATGTCCTTTGCTACGTGAAGAAATCCAAAAGGCATTAACACCAAGCCCCTACACATGTACAACTCCAACGTGCCGTAATCACCGCATATCAATTAATATTTGCCAAATAAATCATTTTTCTCGTGGAGAATATTAATGGTCTGGGACGAACGCAATTGGAATGATAAAGAGATAAATAGAATTGGACGCAAGGCCGGCGTTTAAAAATAATGCTGGATGTGGGTGCCCTCAGTGTTACGTTCTGCATACATAAAAAATTCAGTGCGGGTATACAAAAAAACTGTTTTTTGCTTAATTTATTTAGGAAATTAATTGACTAGAAACATTGTTTGGGCACAATGAGGTTGTTACAACTCATCAGAATAATGGAAATTGTCCAAGAATTCGTCTTGCAAGCGGTGGGTGTAGTAGTGGGACTGCAATTTTATTGTCCGATGATAATTTTGAGAGCATTGTAGATGTTTATTGCTTACGATTACGTGGTAGTTCCGGTCTTGCTCCAGCAATTCCAGCAGTGCGTGGATGTAGTCGATGGCGTGTTGCAGGGTCTTTACCTTGCTTATCCGCTTTCCCCTGAATTAACATATAAGAAACAAAGAAAAAGTTAAAAAGGAACACCACCCTTACCTTGAATTTTCCACTGGTACCGCTTTTCTAAGCCTCGCAAAAGCTGTATTCACGGCTTGCACCCTCCTCCTCTCCCTCGCATTTCTTTTGGCGACAACTTGCGCTGGTTTGTCTTTATGTGGCACGTGTTTATATCCTCTTTTCTTATTCTTCTCCTTTGTCCCATCTTCTGGCGCCGTAACTCGATATTCTCCACCATTCACCACCCATTGTGAGTACATGCAAGATGACACCGAAGAAACTTCCATGGTTCATTCTCGTGCTTTCGCGTGTCTTAGCCACAACAGTACTAACCCTTGATTATCATTATTCCGCTATCAGTTTCGTACACCCGCATACACCTGGAAAGGGCGGGATCTTTCGTTTTTTATGTTTCAGCTGGCCACGAGGTCGCCAAAATCAGACAGATGATGGGTCAGAAGGATAAAGGGCTCTTAGACCACCTGGATAAGATAATTGACTTGATTAGGTGCGATGATGGGCAGATGATTTTTACGAGATTGGAAGTGGTGGTCATTTCGGGGTTGCGGGGTTTGGAAAGGGGAAAAGTTAATGGAATGATGAGTGGTTGGTTTTTTCGTGTGCTGATTTTGGTGAAGGGTGGGCGGGTGAACGTTTTATGCGCGTTGGAGGGATAACAATGCGGTTTAAATTACTAATTTATGATTGTAATCCAGTAAGAGAAATCGAATTTCAAAATTCCGGAAAATTTTGTATGTTGGGTTGCCTACGCTCGCTGAATTACCGCCCCCATTCTATTTGTAAATGCACGAATTCGTTTCTGCTTGTTTATAAAACACCCATTTTCCGTGCGATGGTCCCTAGTTCTGTTTGCAAGTCCATTTAAAATTCTCCCCATCAAAATCGAACGCTTGCTAACAACAATCCTCTTGCCTGACATGAATAAATCCTCTACCTCCACAAACATCATTTGAATGTTAATTTCTTCTGGACCGTACGGTATTCCCACACATACGCTTCTCAGAATCGTCAGTTTGCGTCGAACTTGAACTTGGAAACTTCCGCCCATCGCAAAATACAAGAAGTCACCCATCGTGACCTGATCGAAATGCGCGACGATCGTTTCCTGCGATGGGCAATTTTTCTAACTAACGCAACGTATGGAATGTCGTGGTTACGCAACGTTACGTAAGGGAAAGGGAAAGTAGAGCGTGGCCCGCATTCGGATCCCTGCTAGCTCTTCCGGGCCGTGGCCGGTAACGTGCCGTGATTTACCTCCTGAAACTAGATCGAAGTGGAGGAAACGGAATCGATTGGATAATATGATTGGATAAGTCGTGGAGAATTGGCCGCGTTTATACGAGAAACCGTGACCAGAGGCGATGGGCCGCGAAGGAATAATTGTAGTAACACCCTGTGACATAAGGACTACCGAAATGCAACGTGACGGATGTTACAACCACGACGGGAAATTCCGCGTAAATCTCAGTCTTGTTTCATAGAATCCAAACTGTTTATAAACAGTTTTCGATTCTAGGAAATCACATCTTCACCTGTTGAAGGCGTTCTGGTATTTCATAAAGAGCGGTTCTACCTAAAGACAATTAATTAGTTTGATTCGTGGTACCACCATACCACACATTTTTTTTGGATTCCAACGCTCGGAATAACTCAATTTAAAAATTCTCGAGTTACGCATCTTCGCTAACCTCGTTTCCGATATTACAAAAGATCACAGAAGTGCAACAACGTGTAGCGGTTTTCTCATCGAGTTATTTAATATCGCCGTAATTGAGCACACGTTGCGATATGCTGAAGAAACACCTACGACCTTTCGGCCAATTTGGGACAATTATATAATCGAATCAACAGTTAGCTGCTTTATTCGGATGCGAACAGAGAACCTTCGGCATCTGGAAGAAGTGATGTAACGGATGGAGCTCGCAGTGGCGGAGGAAAGATTTCGTGGTACTACGAAAATGATCAAACTTCTATGATGACGCATTGTCTTGTGCTGTCACAGCAGAAAATACAAAGAATGAGTAGGAAGCAGCTGGTAACCTCTTTTTTTACGGAAGTGACGAGAGTTTTGTCAGCAACTTCCTCCACAAATAAGAATTAAAGTCAAATCCTTTGAGCGCAATCCGCGATATTTTCAATTACGAAACTGTTGTCCTTAAGATCGCAACTAAGGAAGTTTGCGAACAATTTCTCAATTATCTCCATGCAAATTGCGACCACGATAAACTTGTGACAAGGTTTTTCAATCTTACATTTTTTGTAGGTCTGGGAAAAGTAATTTTGGCTTAGGAAAACCCATCTCCATATAAATCTCAATTTAATTGCGTGTTGGAGCGCGTCCACCTCCAAAAGATTTCCGAAACAGTTCCCATAGATAAGAACCGGGTCGAAGCATAAATCATGATCGTATGGGAGGCCTCTAATAACAGCACGCTCTTCTCGGAGCGGTCATCGAAAGCCGTGATTAAAATCTCTGGATATTTACCTGAGGCCGACCGAGAGGTTCACATATACCGGAAGTCATAACTGGTTCCAGCAATCAGCGTGACTGTTGAAGCCCGAAGGACGAGAAATAATGAGTCTTCGGAGGAAATATGTCGTTGAAAGAAGCAAAAACTCCGTTCCGTTTCATCGGACGAGTTCACTGGAGGTTCATTAGCTTCGTGCCGGATGTCGCCAAGAACCAAAAATCGACCAACGTGGGAAAATTCTTTATAAAAAACGCAGCCATCACCAAATCAGTTTTAAAAAGACACAACAAGGGAAACCGGGGATAAAATAAAACCAAATTCGCATTAAAATGTGTCTATTGAATCACCTCCTCTTTCTTTTGGGGTACATCTTCCGGGCCTTCTTCCTAGTTTTGGGGGCACGTCTTGCCATATCGCAGTACGGCGCCTTCTCCTTCTCATCCATGTTCCTCCACTGTTCGGCCGCTTTGCTCATCAACTCTTTCCCTTTAACTTTCACGTTTCTTCTAAAATCCAACATGAAGTTAATAAAAGGGTTTCTATAAACGCGTGTCGGTCCGGGTTTTGCGATTTTCCCCAACGACTTTCTGTTCAAAGTTTCATCAAAATTGTCCATGCACAGATTTTCCGCTTTAACCATTTTAATGGAGGTGATTGACTTGTCAAATTGCACTCAAGAAAAAATAAATAAAATCTTCTCCGAGGAAACGCAGGGTCAAGGTTTGCGCATTTTTCGCAACAAACTTGATGGAGGCAGTTTATCAAAGTTGTAAATAATTTTAGAACGGATTTATTCTATATTATTAACCTGAAAATGTCACGAAACCGCGACAGCACCTTGTTGCACCATTTCTAATTACACACGTGCAAAGATCGGATTGCGTGATTCACACCGGAATTCCTGGAGAGCTTCTTGGACCTTCGCTGTTTTGAGTCACTAGCCAATCGTTTTATGTAAATTGTTGTTTTTCGCGTGTTTTTTGAATAAGGAAATTCCAAAGCGAAAAAATCATAATTCGAGAGATTTGAGATTCTGAGAACATTACACGAAACCACAAGAGGTCATTTTGGTGGAATGTCAATCCGTTTTATTCCATGAGCCCAAACAATTAGTTGTAATTTTTTGCTCATATTTGCTTTAGAAAGGTTATTATTTATCCAAATATGAATTTGGGTCCGCTAATTATTTTTCAGTGGAAATAATTTTCAGAACATCTGACTTTGTTGTACATATTAGGTTCATTTGCGTCAGAACAGGTGTGTAAATGGTAAATACATATTTATTTCTTTGTTGTTGTAAAGTGTTATATTTTTTTAAGACAGTGCCTTTCTTGTACTCTTACACTTATCAGATTATCACTGTGTTAATTGATATTGTGGTTTTCTTCCTTGTTCTGTTCCTCCTACGTTGTCACAACAGCGATTAGTTCTTTGTTCGATCGCGGTTTACGATTGGACTTTTTAGTATAAACTGACTAATTCGCGCAGGAAATTGTTAAGATCTTTCACATCCTGCCTACCGAGTTATTATCTTAATAATCTTATTCCGATTTTGCAATAGGCTTGAAAACGGACCGAAAATCACTAACAAGTGGTAATTTCGCCATTCGTGCATGTACAGCGAAATATTGATGACCCACTTCGTTTAATTATTATGTATGTTTGTCACTGCCGGAAATGGAATTTTATTGATTTATATGAGTTGCGTAATTGGGTTTTATTATTACTGCCCGCCAGTTATACAGGTGGTCCGAAGATGTCTGCGCAAAAATTTTCGTTTAATACCTCGTGAGGTCATGTTAAGTGTATTGCTGGTGGCCTAAAGAGGTTATGCTGACGTAACGGTTGCGTAAGCGTCAATTGTGGTTAAGAGGTCGTCTCGATCCAACCTCTGGCACCATCTCCGCCTTGTCCTTAATAAAAAAGCAACAGTTTTGATCGCGGCAACGCCGCTCGTCGCCTCGGAATGTGGCCTGGTGCAGAGAAGGAAGGAAGGAAGAGGTGGGAGGGAGAGGAGCTGTTGGATGCTGGATCAGTCGCTGACCTTGCAAGGAGAAGAACCAACCGGCTCTTCGTGGTACAGCCGGATATGGCGAACAGAAAACGACCGCCATGACATCGCCGAAACCGGAGGGCCCCAAAGGTCGCATTCTTTTACGCCAGGTACGCGCTCTTTGTGTCTAAAACGCAACCATGAGTGATGGAAGAAATAATGCTTCGGAGGATGCACGGTCCATTGCGTATCTTCGTGGTGGTAATAAGAGTAATAACCAGAAGATTTTTCTTTGGAGTGGATATTTCCGTTCGCTTGTCATCACGTTTCTTAAAAGCGACAGCTCGACTTGTTTACACAAGCTAGGGGAGTGAAAAAAAGACCTAATGGCAGACACGTTAGGTCAAGTTGAAAAATAACCTGAACACATGTGGAGCACTTGTGAGAGTACCACCCATGAGGAACCAGAGGAGTTTTTGCGTCAAAGAACTCGCGCACCTCTTACTCTGTCGCAAACCAATATTTTTATCGTCGACGTGACATATTACGTCATCTTGGTAACACGTCTTCGATCCGACCTCTCCCTTCTTCCTCTTGTTCCTCCACATCTCTTAAATAACGATTTAACGCGAACCGACGCCACTCTTATTACAGTCGCATTCTTCTCTAACCTTCTTGATCTCTCCAATTGCCTTTATTAAGCTCATTGCTGGTAATGGTGTAATTCGGCATCTGCAAGGTGCTGCGCAAACCTCCAAATTACATAATTAAACACTACCAATGAGATAATTGATCTGGCCTAGTAACCAAACGACATCAAATTGTGATCATGGAACTCTTCATCAGATTTGATTTTAATTACTCGGTTTTGATTTCCATTTTGTCGCATTCCGATGCTTGGATCCGCGTAGGAACTGGTTTTAATAATAGAATCCAGATAAAAGCGACAAACAAGATAACGATTTAATGGTCGGACCGGCCTGCGTAGACGGAAAAAGTTTAGCTGATTGATAGGAACAACAGTGGCGGAGCAGGATGAAAGTGCAGGAAATTTGCTCAAATTGCAACTCCGCCGCTGGAATTTATCAATTACTCCTGACCAAAAAAAGACGCATAAAAGCGAGCGAAGGAAGTGATAAATGCGGCACAAAATAAAGAGAACCAATCCGGGAAAAGATGGAAGGAGATATAAAACAGGAAACTAAAACAATAATTACCTGCTTTACACCTACAATATTGGAAAGGTTCTTTGTATCGACGTAATTCGCGATTATGAAAAAAAAAGATCAAATCTCGGCAGACCCATTTTGAAGCTAATCGTGCTGATCTTCGTGCTAACAATAAATAAGGCACTTAACCGGTTGCCATTTGCGTGTCTTTTGCTACAATTATCACCTCTTCGTCCCTGAGCAGCTTTGTCTTGGCACCAATTGACCATGTCGGTCTCGGACTTCCTCTCGACGACGTTTTTTGTGTCGGTGTTACTCGAAATCTAACGTGTTATTGTTCTCTAGAGTACATGCATGAGTGGTTCTCGAAAGAAACCTGTTTATGTAGCGACGGAACCAAATCAGACACGGTATTTTTGTGTCGGAACTGAAGACACAAAAGGTTCTTTTAGGGTGGTTCGCAGACACAATCCTCATGACCTTATGGAGCACCATCGTCGCTTTTCTTAAATGTTCTTAACCGCCTACTGCAGCAACTTCCTACTGGATTCAATGACCCCCTGAAGGCGGATCGGTGAGATATGAAACACATTATCCATAATGTAAAGTACTGTTACGTCGGTGATGTCGCCCCGGTCAATTGAAAGAACTTTTGAGTATGGACCTTAACTCGTTTCCGGGTGATAAGGTGAACTCTCGGATGTCAGTTAACGGAAAATCGAGCCTGGAGCGGCGAAGATCGCTTCCTGAACAGTGGCCCGTTACCGGTAACCATCTTCGGAGCTGTCTTCGCGAAATGTGATCGTAACGGAGATGCTGACCTAAAAGCCAACAGCGGAAGCATGACCCTAACTCAAATTCGACCACTTCCTTCATTTTTTCTTTATTCTTGCCGCACCTCTAATAAAATTTTATTGTCCATTAATACACAGATGCCACGCATGTGGTCATTGTTACGCAATTCGCGATTTCTGCCCACACCACAAGTTTTTGGCGAAGAAGGGCGTCGTCTTCGTGTGGGCTGAGGTTGTAGACCTTTGATGATGGACAAGTTAGAGTCGAAAACATTGTCAACGCGCTACTGGACGATTTATCTCGTTTTACATCAGTTTTTGATTGCGTGGTGCGTGATTAATGTCACATGCTGTATACATTCGAAATGAGAACAAGACAGGAAATTAAAAAAAAAAAAACGAAATCTTGACGAGGACAAAAATGTGGCAGACCTTGACCCTGCCCTGGCGGCGTGGGGGCAGGTGTCACAACGATAAGATATGCTAAATCAGAGGCTCGAAAATGGCGTCAACAGTGCTAAGGAAAAATTAGAATGGGTGCTATTGTCGTTTATTTATTGCTTTGATCAATAAAACTAGCTAAATAATTAAGAGCCCGACAACAAACAAGCGAGATAATAAAATAAAATTTGCCATTTTTTGCACGCCTTGTTAATCGTTGAATAACAATCAACACTTCTTGCAAAATTTTCCACGGGCGTCGCCCATCACACTCCCAATTTCTTCCTGTTCTGATGCATCAAAATTAATAACACCTGGATATTATCTTGAATTTATTCCAGTCGTCGGCTGTATCATCTCGTAATCTCATGTTTGGCTTGATGAATAGTTAAGAGCATAAACGACTCAGTGTACGCAGACGTGGTCGTATCTTGAGTTAAGAAATCCACATCGTTTTATCAGATTTAATTATGCAATTCGGCACGGAAATTTATGGCTCAATTAAGAGATATTTCCAGGTCTCGTGATCAGCAGTGGCGTGCAAGTGGAGCATCTTTGTGTCCATAAGTGACTAACGGCCACATTCATCTATGTTACGTTTCTGAGAAAGTCTATAAAGCCCCTATTGTATCAAGGGTAAAATTCAGTCTCTTTTAAGGACATACAATGACGTCCTTTTTTCACCTTGCACCTTGCAGGTAGCGAAACCGCGCCACTCCTCCAAACCGGGCCAGAAATATCTTCTTGTTTATGTGTTTAATGTTTGCATTAACACTTGACACTTGGCGAGGATTCGCCAACATCAGACGGTCTTTAACCCCGATACAACCCTTGTTTATTCAATCAGCGCAGTAACCTAAAATCTCTTGGAAATAGACTGTGGAACCGTTTTATCGGCTATTACCTCGCTTGCAAGAACAGGTGTTTTACGGTTTGGTGCTTGTCTACTCCGTTACCCTACTATTAACTGCATTTTTTTGTCTAGATGCACATGTGGGATTGACATCCCCCAACCACTGGTTTATGTTACGGATTTATGATGCGTTCCAGAGATTACAAAGAAAAAATGCATAGAGGGGGGCAAGAGTCAGGGAACCCGAACACGATTTAATTTTTCGTATTTCTCTTCCTTTTCTCTTTATGGTACTGAAATAATTCTCCTAAAAAAGCCAAAGTGGCGATGATCCATCCAACCATCAAAACGTAAAAAGGTCCTTCCAATCTCTTGAAACTAAGAACTTTAGAACCCACCAAACTCGCCGGTTCTTTCATTTTATGACTCTTGGACTCAATATGCTGAATCAACCCGGCTGACTTCAATTGGGTTATAGCTCGATTTATCTGTGGTACCATTGGGTACCCTTTCACGAAATAAAACACCACGTAGAAATACAAAAGGTGGTCATCAACCAAGTGGACTCCCTTTTGGTACGACTGGTTTATTCTCCACTTTATACTGCGTTCGGCCCAGCAACCAACAAGATTCCTGTGGTAGATGGTACGATTTAGACAGAAAGTACCAAGAGGACAAGTTATTATCTCTTTTTTTGATGTTAAAGTAGACCAGTTAGGATCGCGCTGGAGAATGTGCATCACGTCGTCTGTTAAACCCACATCCAAGTTGGATCTTACAATTTCTTGGAAAGACTCGAGTTGGTACCCTAGAAAATTACCAAAGAAGACGTTGATTAAGTTGCTATTGAAGACAATGTTAAAAATCATGCAGAGGTATATCCAGAAGATGAAGAGTATTCTCATTTCGAGTTTCAGAGGAGTCTTTTTTAAATTCTCACCAACTAAAAGTCGGAAAGTGGTAACATACGTGAACTTGCTAAACAACTGGGAGGGTTCTTTACTCATCTCACTTGTCTTCTGGAAAATTTTAGCCACAACCATCGTAAGAACAAACAGAATAACCCAAAAATTCATCTCAAACGTTTTAATGATTCTCATCCAATGAACCATCGGAAGAGCCTGAGGTACCACCCAAACCAACTTATCTTGCAAATGGTTAGTAGTGAAGTCAAAATCTTGGTACTGACTCGAGCCAATGGTACGAAAACCACCCATGGTCATATCGACCCGACGTTGTTGTAACAGTCCAAAAGAATTGGAGTAACTCCCGTTTTCCTTGAGACCGAAACTGAAACTACGGTCGATGACGTACCGAATTTTAAATTTCAAGATTCTTTGGATGAGAGCCAAAATTTCGGTTTCTAGACCTGAAAGTTTGAAGGAACATTCCACGAAAGGAACCACGCATTTGGTTAATATAGTGATGGTGGTGTTGCGCCAAAACTTCGGCAACACAGCTCGATCTTGAGAAGATGTCGTTTCTGGATTGGCGGCATTTTCGTACTTGTAGGGGTTGTACGATAATGCTGACGAATTTGTGACGATTGTTGCGTTTATTACGTGGTATTTTCCTAGAATTGCGAAAATGTTGACAGGGTCACAGTTTGTTAGGACCCAAAATTTGGCCCGTGGGTTGAATGAGTCCAACTCAGACCATGACTGTAGTGTTGTTTCCACTTCGCAATTTTTGATTTCCAGTAAATACGTTTCTGGTTTTTGTGGGTGCGAAAAGGTTCTGTAGTTTTTTGCATCACCGTGTATGATAATTACAGGGTGTTGCATGATCTCAGTGTACTTTCTAGACAACATGGAAGTGAGGACAAGGAGATTGGAAATGTTCATTTCGTCGAGTCAACTGAAAAACTGACTAAATTTATGGGCTATTAATTTGATACTTTTTTAATAATTTCCCAAAGGTCTTATTACATCCTAATGAGTCGTGGTATATGAAGAGGTCATTAAGTGAATACTTTATCAGCGTGAATCTCGTCTTATCTGTTATCATAAAGTGTGTTTTTCTAAAATAATGACGTCGTAAATCATAATGGAAGTGGATCGATATGCTAAATGTTTTACACTGTAATTATTTCGAGTGGAGTTTCATGCAAGCTTGCTAATAAAAATTATAATAACAGGATGATTTTCTTCGTTTTTTTCGAAATTTTTTCCCCACGGACCGGTTCGAAGCCGCCAAGGTCCCTTTTTTGAAAATGTCCTTTGTGACTGAACTGGTTCTCTTTTATGGTTTCTTTTCCTAACCACCAACCTGTCTGTCGCAGCATGTAAATCAATTTTTTGCCCTGGAGGTGTCGGAAACCTATCAGAAACCAAAACAACGTCGCTGCAGCTGGTGTCAGGAAGTCTCCAGTTTCACACATGTTCTTCGTGCACCGGCTCTGTTTATTCAACAATGTTTGCATACGCATCGAGCTTTCGCCTTTACTATTTACAGACTCTGCACGGTTTTTTCGCGTGGAAACAGCGAACAGATTTAGAACAATGGAAGTAGGAACGAAATCAAATAAATATATCCGGGTTGCACCGGTTTGGTATCTCATGTTTGGAGGCTAATTAAAGAAAAGGCCACGAGAGTCTTTTTGGTCTAGGTGCAGTTTTTATGGTTCATTGTGGGGAAGTTTTCTGAAGAATCAATAATTATTCATAATCACTTCCAAAGCCATTGAAAGCGCCTCCACAAATCATTGTAACGTTTCCAACGGTGAAAAGACTTTACACAATGCGTCGCACAAAGCCCCACTTTCTGTAAAATGTAAACTTGGATGCCTTCCCATTGACCTGCATCGATATTTCTCCGATTCCGCCGCCAAACTCCCGCTACAACGGCAAAAAGTCCCAAAAAAAATCTTACCTTCGCCCACCCCTCATCATTTCAGGTATAATTCGAACTGTCTAAATCTTTTGTAGAGTTCGATTTGTGCGTATTTGTCACCCTGCACCCTACTGGGGTCGTACCCTCTGTTATTTTTAAGGGGTGTGGAAGCCGGTTTGAGAAAGCGAAACTGGAACCCTCGATTCATTAAACGCCCAACATTTAAATGCAATCCTAACCTGTGACTACGCCACACCTGTTGGGTTCTTCCAGCCACAGGTGCGCTATGAAATCTCACATTCCGAGACGTAATCAAGATACGAGCAATTAAAACCAAGACAAACAAAGGAAAGGGTTGAAAGGACGCATCAGAAGAGATGAAGCGCGATAATTCGAGTGCAGCGACAATGCAACCGAGAGGTTAATATTTTCAGCTTCGGCTAAATCACTTAGCTTGATGAGATGCTCTGAAAGCCTGTTTTAAATTAAAAGTCAACTGTAGCCACATGTGACTGTAATATTTTTGTCGAGACGGTTGGTATTATGTTACGGCGTCATCACTGGGAAAGGGTTTTTGCACGTAATTAGCGGGATTTTCACAAAAAGACGAACAACTCGCTGCAGGCTAGAAAAATTGGAATTGTAATGAATAAAAAACTTTTTTGGCTAATTAAAAATACTATATTTTTGGTTCTCTAGCCTGCAGGTGCGGGTCGAGAGTCCCCGAATCCCTCTTAATTCCTTTTTTAGGGCGGCTCCCTGGTTATCTACCCTTATTTCCACCCCCTGGCCAGCAGCCGTCCAGATGTGTGTAACCTGCAAAGACAAGCCACACTTGCCATGCATCCCCCTTAAAAAACCCTTTGTGAATCCCGATCTCCCCTTTTCCAGTCCCTCGGTCATCGGGGACGCATCCATTATTCTTTTGTTAAGTGACGCAACATGAAAATTAGATCATTTTCTGAGTCGTGGCCGCAACCGCAAACAAAAACAAAGTCATAGGTACAGAAATAGCCCGGAGTGAGTCTTCGACGATAACGTTGAAGATGCCGGAAGTGGATGACATTCCGACGGTTTGGATTATTTTAAGAAATTTCGACGTGGAGAGAACACAATGTAGGTTCCCTCCACATTACATAACAATAAATCGACGATGAAACTGGTTCCGATGAAAGAAGACACAGGCGGCTGCTGAAGAAGAAGACGACGCAATGTGCAGTTTCTTAAGAAGTCTTGGCTATTGTCGAGCGTGGGAAAGACGTTTCGGGCTTTCTTCCGTATGCAATAAGATTTTTGATATGAAAAGTAGGGGACGGTGCTGGAGTTTACACTTTTGACCTCCATTCTTCTATTGAAAAAATTCAGAAAAGGTGCAGTTGAAAGAAAGAATCTTATCTTGAAATGCAATTTCAGACAAGAATGTGGGAACTGACTTTTAAATCGGAGTTTTTACATGCTCGTGGAAAATCTAGGAGACGATGCCGTTTTATACTTTTAACCTGCATTTTCTTCGAGGAAACGACGCACCGGATGTGTATAGAAGCCGTTGTTTGCGGAACAAATATCGCGTTTATCGATAGTCGAGAAGTCGTCGCTTTGGGATAAATAAAGAACAGTAACAAGGAAAATTTGTAATGCAATTTCGAAAAAGTGATCGACTTAGATTCGTTCCATCCAAAAAACTCTAATTACCCCTCGCTCGCTACTAACTTCTCACAGGAAGTCACTTTACACTGAGTGAACTCGAGCACATCGGAAGCACTTCCTGAAGTCATCAGATTGAAACGGATGTCTAATATGTCGTATTTTTCGTCTCGATAATCGCTCATAACTGCGAAGAAGAAATCATGGGATATCCGCCCGGCAGCCATTCCATCGAATTTTTCAAAACTGGAATTCAAATAGCCAATTACCGTTTCCGCTTGAAATTATTTTAATTGGCTCCGATCGAACATCCTCACCTGAAAAAACCAATCCGGGATACTTAACCAGAACTGGTTGGCTAATTGGCGACACCATGTCATAATTACTTTCATGTCAATATACCTACAACAGCATTTAACTTTTTTTGTGGTAATCACAGTTTAAAAACACGTCAAGCATAAGTGCCTGGAATGACTGGCCGTATCTCCCTGTTTCGAACCGATAAAACCACCATCATCAGTGACCATTTTCCGATAGTTCCGCGAACGATCAGCACGTGGTTGTTATGTGGTCGGATAATACCGCTCTCTTGGGATGATGATGAGAACAGCTATGACCTGGAGTATGTGGCCTTGAAGATCAACGACTTCCGGAAAGTAGCCGCGCCTCTCAAGCGATTTACGACGACCGATCGAAGATCGAACACGTTTGTGCCATGGGAACCTTGACATTTACCAGGGGAAGACGTCAAATGACAATTTTTAAGTGTGGTTCCAAAAAGCCGGAATTTGTTGCGTCAATCCGAGAAGAACCGAAACCTTCTGGGAAAAGAACTTGACAGGAAATTTTTCAATAACAGCTTTTTATACTCCAAGATTTTAATGCAAAATCGTTTCTGTTTTTCCCCATTTTAATTCGAGGAAAATGATGGCGTTTTTATTTCACTGTTAACGATCGTAAAAATTACAGAAAATTATACACTTAATCTAATGATAATTTTACGACTTATTCGCATCATTACTCTGCAATGATTTATTTTAAAAGCGCTACGGTTTTTAGAGCAAATTTAATCACAAGTTTGGGGTAATTTTTCGAAATTTGGAATAAATTAGCCTGTAAAAGTAGCCTGTAAATGTCATTTAACAGGGGTGTTAAAACCCCTAAATAACAATACTGGCAATGTGAAAAACATTTAAAATAAATGAAAAAATAGTCCGCATTGGTGAACGGTAATTCCAGCATGTGTCATTTTCCCCTCATCAGTCTGAAATAGCCATTTCCGTTCTGATTATAGTCTTTCAAAGTTGCCACTTGGCGTCTTTAATTACACCTTCAAACGAAATCAGAAAATTAGCATCCTCACTTTTAGTTTTTTTGTAAAATCACGTCAATAAACCGGTTTATCAACAGCCAGGAAAAGCATCCAAAGGATTTTTTCCAACAATTAGAATCAAGAATCGACCACATTTACGATGTGGTTTGCGTCACCACTTATCTAACACCTCCCACTAACAAACCACGTTACGTCTGTTATTTTTTCTTCAACTGAAATCCTGTTATTTGTATTTCTTGTTGGGTTATTATACGTTCTATTTGCAAATCGATTAACATAACGCGCATAAGAGACACCTTGAAATCGTACATTTTTAACGCTAAAAACGACTCGCTAACTTCACTCCGGCTTCCTTCCTTCCGGTACCGGAAATGGAACGGCGGCCATTTCTTTCCGTTTCCGCCGGATTCCCGATTCTGACGTCATCGCAGGGGATCGATGGGGCTATAGGGTACATTAAACAGGGAGCAGGATTTTTCTTGGGTCCATTAACACGGCGCTAATCATTCCTGCAAATATCCAGCACCTTGACTCAATTAGCGTTGAAACCGGATGCCCTCTGCTTGTCCTGCTACAACGCATTCAGCGAACCAGGAAGCGTGCAATATGTGGGCACTTCGCCGGCATTTCCGCGTCGGGGCCACTAGGTGAAGTTGACACCGTAAGCTCACTTGTTGCACTCCTCCACGGTGGCCCCCAGTAGGCGTTCAATCGGAGAAATCCTTACGTAAGCCCCGTGCAATATCGGTCGCTGAGTGTTCACGTAACAAGAAATCACATCCGTGTCGACGATTCGCCACACGAGCAGAGTTTCAGCAATTTTCGGAAAGTTACAAAGCAAATGTTGACACAGTTTTTTCGGGGTGGACGTCGAAAGGATTGCTCAGGTTTTTGGCGTAAGAGAACTCATCGGAATCTGTAACAAAAGAGGGTGCGGCTTTTGTCAAATTTCTCAAAAATTGCGAGGTGTTATTAGTACTTATTGGAATCCGTTAATTTTGAAAATTCATATCTAATCTGAATCTATATATAGATTACAAGAGATTTAAAGTGGCAAAATATTGATAGATTGCTACGAATACGAGGAATCCAGGATACAGAGAATTTTAATAATTTGCTTTGGAGTATTTGGAGAATCAAATATTTTAAAGTAGAATATCCAAAGGATTAAAAAAATACAACCGCAAATGCAGTTTTGCATTTGGGCAGTTTTTCACCCGCAATTTTGGACACTGACCAAAAATTTCGGATTTCTAGACCCAAATCTATTTCTGTTTTTATAATTGGAACACTCAGAGCTCTTTAGCTTTATATTCAAATCGAATCAATTAAAAACAAACTTTCCGAGTTGAACTCTTGGACAAAGATTGAAATCTGCATGGTAAACGGCAACTGTCGCCCAAAAGCACTCGAATTTACACCTTTGTGTCCAATTACGGTATCGCATTCGACCCAAATCCGGCTCAGTACCGCAACCTGGCAAATATTTTCAACAATAATTAATTCGAAGTATCAACAGGTATAAACGGTACCTCTTCCACAATCAAAGAAAATTTTGACCTCAACCTTCCCTAAATCCTCCAGAAAATCCGCACAGACGCATATTCCCAAAGTTCAGTGTCCTCCCGATATTTGTAGCCTGCACCACAGAATGCACTCGGTTATTTTAGATGACCCGCATTTTACCGAATTCCTGGCATTCAATCCTGTCGCGATTTTTCCCGGGGCGCAGCCGGAAATGGCACTGGCCGGAAATGACACTTGGGTCAAAGGTCGTTTAGTTTTAGACGGTTTAGACATTTACATGACAATGTGGCGTTTGTGGCTAACGAGACCATCCGGTGCGATAGCACCTAACGCACTTGCTTAAAAAATTTAAAAAGACTTTGATAAGGAGTCGGGGCAGGTCTTGACGTTTCCGGGGCTGTTCTCCGGAGTTATTAAATCACGGACTGGTTTCCGGTTCCGACAGAGAGAACCGCCGGTGGCAACATGGCCGCTACTGTTTACGTCAATTTGTAAATAAAAACGATAAATCTTGTAATTTACAGTGATAACCTTTGACATTCGAGGATATCCGGGCGGGGACGGCGTTTGATAACCTACAGTGATGTCGCAGAGTGAACAGATTCCACGGTTCCAAGAACGCAGACAAAATATGCAAAGCGAAAATGTGGGAAAATCAACTAAAATACTAAAGGCTGAAAAGCAAGCATTGCATAATGTGCAAACAGTCTTCTATTGCATAAAGTATTCGGTTTACACCTCAGGTGATTAAATTTGGAAAAAACCCGCCATGTTGGCCGCCATCTTGTTCCGCGAAATTCGAACACCCCCAAATCGATACCACCATTTTTCCGTCCGGTTTCTTTGCGTAAGTGGCGAGGAAGTCGCTCTGAATACTCAACAAACCGTATTCGTCGGGCCTCGATTACTGTATCCGTTTCCGCGTTGATTTTTCGTGTTCGTCACGGCCTCGTGCTTTCTCACATAAATATTTAGAGGAAGGGGCGCTTGGTGCACTTTCAAGGTCGCGACGTTTCGGGTTGCGTGTCCGAAGAAGACAACAATGCCGGTGCAGCTGCTCTCTGTAATGCGATCTGATGGAAAAATTGACCGAGAAGTGAATTGTGACATTCCACGAGGACTAGTCATAAAAAAGTTGAAATCAGACACTGCAGCTTTGCTTTGTCTGAGAGGTCACAAAGGGACGATAGTAAAGGGGTCAAAAATTTGGCGATGTCTCCAAGAGGTCGAAAAAATCAGTTGGGTCCTGCGTGGCTGGCAGCTTCTGACCCCAAAACGTCGCTCGTTGGACCAAAATGGCCCAAAAATGGCACGGGAGCCGCTTTCTCCGCTTACCCAAGTCGCTTATACAACGAAACGTGACACTGTCTCGGCAATTGCATCGTTTCTTACACAACTCAACATTGTGAAAATTCCCGAAAACACGATTCGTGAGAAGTTGAGCCGACCTGGAAACGGGAAAGGTCACCTTATTCCAAGATGGCGGCTATTTAAACTTCCGCATATTGTTTGGTAAAACAGACATCCCTGATTCTGTAATGAGTTATGATTTTTAATGGCATTGTTTGACATTGAAATTGTACGAATCTTATGTAACACTAAAACAACCGAAAATTGGACTTCATGAATTGCAAAAACACTGATAAAGAAAAATCTTGTTTAAGTTGGTTTTATCAACAATGAGAGTGATAAAACGATAAATTTTATGGACTATCGTGATTAAGGAAGAGGTACAGTAGCAGGACGAAATTTCCATTGCCAGCGGCTAGTTGAAAGAGTGCTAAATGCCTCATACTTTCGGCTATTTTTGACATTCCAACAAAGCCTCTTTGTGCACACCGCTAACACCAGGGGGTCTCTTCTTAATTAATTTAATCTTATTACTCTCCCAAATAAGGAGGATTTGCATTTTAAACCGTGGCCTTTAACTCGAAAAGTCCGCAATGTTCCTTCCTAGAAACCAAGTTTTCCCAAATTTCAGGTCGCAGGCAAACATAACCCAAAAACCTCAAGTGCTCAAATATTTTCAACATTTTTATAGCACGGAAGAGTCATGATTTATCACGTTGATTAGTTCGACAAGACAACAAAAATGAGCCAAGATTTCGGAATCAAAACATTTGCTAACCTCGACAAAATTGCAACATTACTATTTCCATTTACTCGAACAGGATGTGATTACCGTAATTTTACTCATAAATGTAAATTTTCCTTTCGAAGAAGGAAGATTGATATTTGCTGTTAATTCTGTTACGTGTTACGTTAATAAAATTTAATTCCAAGACAAAGCAGTAAACGTCAATGATAAAGTAAACATGGATAAGAACACGAGAAATGTGTGGACAATTAATGTTAATTAAACCTTTTTTTAATGCGTGAAACGGAAACACAACCTACGAAAAATTGCAGACTGGTTTTGGCCTTGCTGAAGCTCGTCAAGGCTGCTCATTTCGGTAAATGATTCCGGGAAAAGGCGGGAAATTGAGAGAAAAACAAGACAGGACCGCAATGAAATCATAAATTACGGTCAGAACCAAATTATGACAATTAGACATACTCAATTGGAAGTTCAGCGAAAGTAACTTGAATTGATTCCAAATAATTAGGGCAAATTAGGCATAGTTTCGAATTAAATTAGATTAAATTAGACGAATTGGTTGCATCGAACCAACTTCTGACTAAAATAGGTCAGGTTTATTAGGTTATAATTATTATATAATTAGGTAGGCAAATTTTAACAAATTTTGGATTTTAAGAGCACTATTTGTCTAAAATACGTGGATACAATATAAGATAAGCTTAAACAAGATCCTTTTGAACTAGAATGGAATAAATTGGGAAAAATTTTACCAAAAGGAACCCAGTTGAACCCAATTTATTTAATACAAATACATGGTTAAATCGATTTGGGTTAAATTGAACTAAATGCTATCGACTGGGACTTGTTTTGAGTTAAATTGAACTGGATTGACTTGAACCCAATTGGAATAATTATTATGGCTCACTTTATAAAAGAACGAACTGGATGGACTAAACTGACCAGTGTAAATAATTTATTTAAAATCCTGGAAATTCCGGCACAAATTTTTGTGATAAGAAAACTCTACGTAACTAACCACAAAAATCACACAGTTCTAGCTACTGAGTTATTGTGCAAATTTATTTATATTTTCACTCTGACATCATCCATTTCTTCTTACCTTTTGCATAACAATAACGCAAGTAATTTTCGCTCATGCCCAAAGATAGCACTTCCATCTACAGGAGTTTAAGTCTCAAAAATCCATTTCAGACCAACCATAATTGAGTCTGTTACTGTTAATTTTGAGATGAACAAAGAAGTCAAAGCAGGTTAAGTAGCTTTACGACCGCAAAATTGAAGGACGTGTTCATCAAGTTCTGTCAAAATTGATGTACGATGGACTATAAGCGGTGTAAGAATGCTAATATTGGTCATTATAGTGAGAAAGTTAAGTCATATCCGGTTCTAAATTCTTCGGAGTTCAGGTCAAAGTTGGAATGATTCAAAGAGGATTTAGTTCTTTTAAAACTCTCTGACCACAACGATATTTTAATTACCCTACTGGAATTGAAGTGGATAATCCTGGGTCCCTAGTTCAAAGTACCGCTCTATTAACCCATAATCTCCACTTCTGAACCATCTGTCCTTCACATTTACCTGTAATCGCAAAAAACAATGACGCACATCCACAGATAAATATTTACAAAGTCCGTCGACAGGAAATTTGTGTTCTTAACTCGATAATGAATTATTAGATATCGCTTATCACGATTAATTATCGCAAGGAAGCAAATTGGGCTTCTGACGCTGACATCACTCATATTATTGCCTCTGAATCATTCCCAACAAAGGAAGGAAGTGTAAGTGGAATAAGTCACTCTTGAAACGTTGCCAAGAAATCCGCTGGTTCTGTTTCAACCTCAGAAGTGGGATTTTTTCGCATGTGTGTACTGTCTATAATAAAAACACGCCATCAACGGATACATTTGGCATGTCCGGCCACAGTCTTCGCATTCCTTGGTTGACGTCACCGCAGACTCATTCCGCCTTTTTTGGCTTTTGCGAAGCAACACTCGCAGGAGATTTTTAACAATCGAAATATTCGACCCCCTATCTAGAATTATTGATTGCCAATTTCCGATAACAGATAAAAGCGTTTTTAATGATCGAGTTCCTGTATGGGAGTCACGTAATCACAAAATTCCGTTCTATCAAAATATCTTTCGAGTGGGTTATCTCCATGCTCTGTTTTGGTTGGAGATTATTTTCTGCAATTATGTCACTATGTGCAGATCTTATCGAACTTTTAGGTGTTTACATGGAAAAACAGACAGAACCGGGCTCCACTCACAAACAGCCCACTCAAATCGCATTTATTTGGGCACAGTTTGGATTCAATTTCAAATAAATTGACACCAATTATCGTACATCAAGGGTGACTCTGGAATTCCTGTCATGCACTATTTTGCCGCTTTGTTTTCATAGTGAATATAACTTCAGAAGAACCTCGATTATCCGGACCTCTTTTATCCGGATGCTCGATTATCCGGATCACCGATCAAAAAAAACACGTGGGTAAGGGTTTTCTGTTATCGTTTCAGATTACTTCTCTCACGCCAATAAAAAATGCGTGCCAAATAGTTTCTTTGTATAGTGTGAATTCGAGACTTGGCCGTCATTAAGAAGAAAAATTCTACCTGTCAAACAACAGTTATAAAGTAATAAAAAAACTTCTATAATAACATATTTGTATTTACATGTTTAACTTGTATAATAATCCAAGTTTTGCATTATTTTTTGGGTTATTATCGATTATGACCTCTGCAACAATTAGTCCGGATAATCAAGGTTCTACTGTCTATTAAAAATGATTTAAAATGTCACTACGTTAACGGCGTTTTAGATGCGATTTTGTGTCCAAGTTTTTGTTTTGTACCATAACTAGAACAGCTTTTTTCAAAACTAATTTGGATTTATGATTGAAGATAACTACTATAAACGTCATTTGAAAACAATCTAAAACCTACATTTGTAATAAGCGCCAATTTTTTTTAACATTTCGTAGCTTTGATGCTGGAAAACTTTATATGTCTGATTCAATTAATTACTGAAGTTCACTTTTTCTCTTATGTATTCAAAATTTAGTTAGCTCTAATGCAATCCACTTTATAGATTTTATCAAATTTAGAAATTTAGTCCAAGTTTAATAAAAGTATTGCAAATTTAGTCTAATTTCACCCAAAATTCAGACAATTAACTTTATAAACCTGACCAGTTTAGTCACATTTTTTTGAACTAAATTTAATTTAAATAATTTCATTGCAATAACCTGGTCCAAATAAGAGAAAAAGTGGAGCTTATAAAAGCCTTTTTATTTCCCATGGATGAATTGCGAGCAAAAATTTTTCAGTAGCAGACAAAATTTTATTTTTGGCTCATATTTTATCTTGGAATTATTTTTAACCCGATTAGCTCGTTGATATTATTTTATGACCATCATAAAGTGTTAAAACATCGAAAAAATGATGTTATTACTGATACTATTAATTTACAATGAAATTTATTCCATAATTTTATTGCCCATTGATGGGTATTTGTTTAAGTTATGTAAATTCGAGCTATTGATTATCATAATTTGTAATTTCAATTGGTTTTGGAACTAGAAGTTCCTGATTTAAATACATATGCGGGTAAACTGCCAAGAAGATTGAACCAATCAATTTGTCATAATGTTTTGGTGGTTGTGATGAATTTAAAGAAACAAAAGCTTGACAAAAACGATCGTGAATTGATTATATTTGTGGCTTCCGCTCAATTCGATATTCGTGGCAGGTTATTGGTGACAGATGCATCAATCTCAGACGTGAGTTCACGTTTCCATCGGCGATGCGAGTGTGAATGTTGAGGGAATAAAAACAAAGAGGAAGGTTGAAAAACTGGTCATACATTCATAAAAAAGACAGCAAAAAGCAAGGTAAAACAACAGAAAGTTGATAAGAATTGTATTGGATTAGCGTCTTGAAAGTGGCGTCGTCGGCGTCGCCTTGTTCAACAGGTGTCCGGACGCCTCGCAACATCCCAAATAAGTCTCCAAGTTGGTCACCCTTTCTTCTCCGCCTTACACAATCCATTTTGTAACAATTGACCTATTACGTTATCCCCGATTGATTTCCTAGTTGTTCCACTTGGCTGCCTCATTCCTCATCCTGTATTATTCTTCCCTCCAACCACCTGTCTCAAAAAATCGCCCGCATCATCGCTCCTGACAAAGTACAGATTTAGTTAGGAGGAAGTCTGCGCCCGATCCTCTGCCCCTTGCGCCCCCCAACTGTAGATCCGGTCCGAAGCGGCAACAGCGCACGTCGCCCCCACTCCACCTCGTACTCCCGCATACTCCAGCCAGTCCAAACAGTTCCCAAAACAGTAGTGGTAAGGTGGCGGTCGAGTTTACAACGTCACAGTTACTGCTATCAAGTGCGCCGAGAAAAAACAACGAAACTTGGAGGCGGTTTTCGGTGTAGTGTTCGTGAATTGTGAATGTGCCGTTTTGGATAACTCCACCAAAGGTAAAGAGTGCTGTGCTGGTTTTTAGCACTTGTTTTGGTTTATCGGGGGTGGCTACCTGTCGCACGTGTCTTCACCTGTTGCTCGTGTGTGATAAGTAAAGTTGCGGAATTACGCGAAGGAGTACGGTCTTGAGTCGGTTCCCAGAAATTCGTGTAGGCGAGAGGAATTTCCGGTGCACCAGAGGCGTGCGGTTTTTAGGGATCAAAATCACGAAATTCGTTCATCACTAAAATTATCTGTTTTGGAGATTATGAGATTTATAGGCGCCACCTGTCAATCCAAGACCGGAAGTCGTTAAGAATACTTTAAAAAAATATGACGTCACTGTTATCAATCACGATGTTCAGGTGTTTGTTACGTCATAGTTCCTGGGAATTTATGTGCGCAACGATTTATTCTTCTTCTTCGTTTCGTAATCTTAAAAAGCGATCAAAATGGGGTAAATGAGGCAAGACCAATTAAACGCTTGTGTAATGCAGGAATATGAGAATGTAGATGTAGAATTTTGAGCAACAGTTGCGATTGCGGAAGTCGTGTCTTTCCATTTCTCTTTATTCTCGCCGCTCGGCATTGACACATTTCTTCCTGGTAATATTTCACCGCGTCGACAAAAACCACTCAAAGGTCGGAAGCCTAAAACCTACATCAGTTTCCGTTCTTTTTGTCTTGTAGGCTTCACCTGAAGGTCGCTAGGCTGCATGTCTTTATCGCATTGTTACTTCAGCTTTATTTTAAAAGCCGGATAATGCGAAATGTAAATAGCTTGAAAAAACACACTCTTAACCTTGAAATAACTTCCGCGAGCGTCAGAGCCCCACGTATACAGTCGGCTCCGCTCTATCATTAGTCCGCGTATTTTTAAATTGCATGCAAAAACCACTTCCTACTCGTTTAAAAACTCGTTAATTTCGCAACTCATTTTCTTCCAGATCGATATGAAATTGGTGCCGGGCCCTCTGCCGCCGATACCCACCAGTAGCGCAATGGACCGTTTGGCCTTACCTTTACCCTTCAGCGCGGATTCTCTCTTATGGCGCTACCCTGCTTTGGGATTCTCCATCGGCCAAGCACAACACCCCCCTTCTTCGCCGCTCTTGGACTACAAGAGTCAACTTCCATCAAGTCTGGTTTCGGACCCCAGAGTTTGGAACCGCGAAGATGTGGGCACGTTCCTCAGGTGGGCAGAACGCGAGTTCGATCTGCAGCCCCTCGACATGGAAATGTTCCAAATGAATGGTAAAACTTTTCAACTTTGCATTGTGTTTAGTTTCATGTTTTTTTTTCGTAGGTAAGGCAATCTGCCTCCTCACTCGCACCGACTTGTCAGAGCGCGCCCCCGGCTCCGGTGATGTCCTCTACAATGTCCTCCAAATTTTGGTCCGCGAAGCCAACAACCTCCAACGAATGTTGCCGTCCAGTCCCGTCACCCCCACATCTCGCCACCCATATCCACTCTCACCTCATTCGCATCCTGCCACCCCCAACTGGAATATCCTCACGCAAAGCAACGATCCTTTCCATCCGCACGCCGCCTCTCTCGCGGCTCATCTGATGGCACAGAGCAACTCGGTGACATTAAGTCCGGCTCCTTCTGTAGACAGCCAAGCGGGAAGCCCACAACACGCCGATAACCCTCAGACATTCGGGCATTCCATTTTCAGCGCTGGAGGCAGCAATGGAAGCAATCCTTCGGATTCAGACGAAGATGGTTACGAGAAGAACGGGCAAAGCGGGAGCCCTCCCAATACTCCGAGCGCGTATTCAGTCGCACCACAGCTGCCACACATGGCTCCCAGGAGCCCCAAGGAGGTTGCGAACAGTCCCGGAGTTTTCAAAGCCGTGGGTCGGGAATTCTTCCCCAACGAGTCTCCAGAGCCCAATACGAGTAAGTTACACTTTATAATTTTAAAAGTTGGATTTAATTATTTTATTCGTCTAGATGGCCGCTTGCTGTGGGACTTTCTTCAGCAGCTCCTGAATGACCCAGCGCAGCGTTACACCAAATACATCGCCTGGAAGAACCGCGACACTGGTGTCTTCAAAATCGTGGATCCTCCCGGTTTGGCAAAGTTGTGGGGTATCCAGAAGAACCACCTTTCTATGAATTACGACAAGATGTCTCGGGCTCTCCGGTATTACTACAGGGTCAACATTTTGCGGAAAGTGCAGGGAGAAAGACATTGCTACCAGTACGTCTCTTTTATTCTTCGTTTTTCGATGGACTAAATGTTATTTTTTACAGATTCTTGCGTAATCCCACAGAATTGAAAAACATCAAGAACATTTCCCTTTTGCGTCAGATGTCACCCACGAACGTGAAGCCCCCAGTTCAGATCGTGCCAAGCGTGACCATCAAACCCGAGCCCTTAGAAGCGGAAAATGACGGGAATAGGGTTGATTATGATGATAAACCCACAGATTTAAGTATATCAATGGAAGGGCCGACGGATTTGAGCAGCAGTAGCAGGCACGTGACGAATATAATCTGTTCGCCGGATCCGCCAATTCCGCCCCAGCATCACTAGCGTTAGTGGACCTTATGTGCATTATTAGTGACTTTATTGGTGCCAATATTTATGAGACTTGTGCAAATAGTGATTATAAAGATGTGTAAATAGTTAATTTTTTTAAAGATTTATTAAGAATAGCGGTTTTTAAAGTGACGCTTTAAGAACCGACTTTTATAAAACGCATGTGCCAAAATAAATAAATTATTTTTTCATTTGGTCATGAGGGAAGTTACGTGACTGCTAAAGGCAGCTTTTTGAGTGATCCTCATTTGATGACAATAATTGGATAAACA
The DNA here is from genome assembly GCA_029298725.1 of Gnatocerus cornutus. Classification (NCBI taxonomy): domain Eukaryota; kingdom Metazoa; phylum Arthropoda; class Insecta; order Coleoptera; family Tenebrionidae; genus Gnatocerus; species Gnatocerus cornutus. Next base: position 10,089,711 of record CM055516.1, read on the forward strand.
ATGTACAAAGAGATGGACTGGAAGTAAATTTTCAATTTTGGGTACATACACCACATTCCAATTTTTGTGGCATTTGCCTTTTTTGTTTTAAAGAAAAAACTTTTTTTTCTCAATAAATTTGCTTTTGGGGATTGAACTGTTTCCAGTTCTGTTTCTGTGATCTCTTAATATTTGACTCAATTCTTTGTGTGATGTTAAAAAGAATGTATAATGCTTTATGTATATTCAGATTCTGTACATATTTTATTGCATATTCAGAGAGATAGGTTTGTAAGGGTTGATAACCTAATGGCTTTATTTTTAAAATGTGAATCGAATTTTGTGTCAATTGGTATATTGTTCCCATGTTGATTAGTTAATGTAAATATCATTTAGAAACCCTCAATTGCAATGCTGTCTTAATATGTTTTGTATGAGAATTTATTGTTGATATGACAAGTTTGAAATATACCTTTACAACGGCCCCCACGTCTTTTTTTTAACAAATTGTAGTCTTTTTTTTAACAAATTTTAAAATACACTGAATAAAACGCCACGCCGTGTACGGTAAAACCGTCAATTTTGTTAATTGTGAATTTAAATAAAATTAGGGACATTTTTTACGATTTCGGAATATTTTTTTAAAGCCCTTCTGCGCCTTAAACATAGTCAACCAACAATAACACTTTTGACATTCCGGCGCACGTTTGACGAATTGAGGTTATTTCCGCGCACGTTTGACGGATTGAGGTTATTTTCGCGCGTCAGTTTTATTTTATAACTCGTGAAAATGTTTCCGCTGCAGGTAATTATTGATGACAATTGAAACTCGGCAATAATTACTCAATTTTTCAGTCACGAACTGTCTTTCCACTGATGCGTCTTTTAAATCAACCGAAAATTATTCGTCATGCCTCTCATAGCCCTGAACAAGAGCCTTCGCGTGTTGAAAAAAGTAAGTTTTTCAAACTGTTTTCAGATTGTACATCCGCTTTTTGTAGGTATTAACAGTGTGCAGTTATTGGGCCGAGTTGGTGCAGATCCCCAGAAAAAAGGTACAGATGAGCATCCCATCGCGACGTTTTCTTTAGCTACTCATACCAATTATCGATACGAGTCAGGACAGTTTTTACAACGTACAGAGTGGCATCGTGTTATATGTTTTAAGCCTGGGCTAAGAGAAACCATTTTGAATTATTTGAAAAAGGGGCAAAGGGTACACGTGACTGGGCGCATCACTTATGGGGAAATTAAAGGGGAAGATGGTACCAAAAAGTCGACGACGGCCATTGCTGCTGATGACGTGATTTTTTTCCAAAATACCAACTAGGATCATTGAGACTGCTTAATTGATAGATCTGTATAAATTTCTCAACATTTTTATAAAATAGAAAAAATAACGTTGTTTTTTGACCTTAACCTTGAGCTATCTTCTCTTTGGGGGACTCTCCAAAATTTCGCCTTTCCGCGTGTGAATGTTCACCAAATTCTCACTACTCGTAGCGTTGATTTCCACAAGTTGTTCTATGACTACACTTCTTACTTCCCTAGGCAGTTTTTCTTGAGCCTGCTGAAAAAAACTGCGAACGCTCCTTGTAATTTCACCGAAGTTTTTCATGTCTGTGATGTGCTGACGTAACCACAGAGACAAGTTGTTTTTAACTTTGAAATGGGCGAAGCGTGAATCCAATAAAATTATGGCCCCATAATCATTTTTGTGTCTTATAACCCGACCGATTGCTTGGTTGACGGCTCTGGTGGCTTCCAAACCGTACCAATCATCGCCTCGCAAGTACTAAAAAAAAACGATGAAGTACATTGATTGGATGAAGTAAAACTAACTTCTTTGTCTTTGGAGTGTCTGAAATTTAAATACTGCTTCTTCAGGATAATTTTCGGGTCTTTGAGCGGTGGATATGGCAGTCCTGTGATGAAAACCGCTCGTCCGTTGATATCGGCGAAATCCAACCCTTCGGAGATTTTTCCGCGACAAACTCCCATGAAAATCGCTCCCTTGAAACTCGGGTCTTGGATTTTGGCGTAGTAGTCCAACATTGCGGTTTGGAAAGCCATCTTATCCTTCGGCTCCACATAAACGGGCTGCAAAAGCTCAATTATTCTGTTTTTTTGTTTCATCATCAGTTATTACTTTAGTTCTGTTGATAGAGTCCCAAGTCCCATTATGTTGCCACATTTCTATCGTTTTTTCCATAATTATGTAAGACGGGAAAAAAATGAGGACCCCATCCGGGATTATACGAATCAAATTAGAAATTACGAGCCCCAAAGACTGGACGTATTTCGGGTTGTTACGATTTTTAAAATTGCTGTTGAGGAGTTCCATGTCCGGGCCTTTACTGAGGATTTTTACGCAGACTTGGTTGCTTTGAACGATATGAGGGTTTTCAATACGGACACCCACATCTAGTTCTAGCTCGGAAATTAGGGGCTGCAGTGGGGCCAAAGTCCCGCTGGTTAAAATAACGCAACGAACTTCATGGTCCATCAACATGTTCATCCTGTAATCCCAAAACTAGTAATTGGGATAAAATTCCGAGGTAGTTACCCAAATCCCGGGCAAAAGCACCAGAAATTCAGTATGCGACACTTTTCTTTGAGCTTCTGTGAAAACTGTGTGAACCGGAAATTCGAGAATTCCTCTCCTTCGTCTTCGAATTGAACCTGTAATTTCTTCATAACGCCGGTTGTTATCAACTTGAAATTTTACCTTGAATGACTCTTTGACTTTCTGTCTAAACTCAGGTCCTGTTTTATAGAAAACTATGTGCAACAGATTGACTAGAAGTTGTAAATTGTAGCCACTCTTTTGCAGAAGTTTGGTGGAGGTCAAGAAATCCTCAACGGTCTCCAGAAGATCGATCACCCCATGAAAATTGCTATCAATGATCTGAAACGGGAATATTATCTAAGAAAATTGTTCTACCATTCTCACCTTCGCTTTGTCTAACATAGAGAAGATGTAATCCCCGTCAAAAACAGTTCCTTCTAGAGCGAGTGGTGACAATACCACTCCATCAATCTGTCTTTTAAATTCCATGAGCATTTCAGTTAATTGCTGCAGTTTGTGGGAGGTAAAATTAACGTCTTCAACATCGAGCTGTCTTCCGCTTCTTAGCAAATCAAAAACTGCAGAAATATCGTCGATTGCATTTTGAATGTCGGTCGTTTTTAATTGCACGGAAACTGCCTCTTCACAGACTTTTTCAATGTTATGCGCTTCATCAAAAATGATGATGTTGTTATAAAAAACGTCTCCCATTGACTTGTTCATTTTGGGGTCCAACAGGTAATTGTAAGGCATAAAAATTACGTCAGCATCACTTCTAAGTTCTCGGGCCATGTAATAGGGGCAAAAAGTGCGTTCCCTGCCTAAACGAACAATGTCTTCTATGTCTACAATGTGTGTGCTACACAACAGTGGATTCTTTTTTTCTCTTTCTACTTTGTTGTAATACGCGCACTGATTTTTCTTGACTTTCGCTCTACATATGTTTACCTGGATAAGAATTATTAGCTTTATTTTAATTATTGGGTACATACTTTGCTTCCTGAATTTTTCTCCTGGAGTACTTCCTCATCAATGCACATTTGCTCTCTAGATCCCAAGACACAAGCTTTCATGTGATTGTAAGCTGTTCTTTTCATCTCCTGCATCGCCTGATGTAACTGCGTGTGAGTCCTTGAAGAGTAAATAATTTTTGGGGCTGTCAAAAGAGGCTCGCGCTGTTCATCAACATTTTTGTTAAAGAATTCAGGGGTTAGTTGTTTCGCACATTGTTTTTTCCTGTCGTCAAGCCATGCGAGAGACGCACAGAGTAGCGAAAGGGTCTTTCCCGTTCCTGTGGGAGACTCCAGAATTCCGTTTTTTGGGCTATCAATGCATTCTATTACTTTGTTCATGTAGTTTTTCTGGATGTCGTAAGGAGGGAACGGGAATTGTACATGGATGTCTCTTATTGTCACGTTGGCCATGGTCAGGAGTTTCAGGGGGGCTACTTGTAAAAAATTACATTTCTACTAGAGGAGGAAAAAATTGACGAAAAATAAAAACAGTTTTAACACCCAAACCAGTACCACTCAATTTAATACAATCACGGGTTAAATAACTTCAGATAACTTGTATTTAAAACTTCTTTGATAGGTGAGGTTACTTGGAAAAGTGAAAGTAAGGTTATGGTAGAAAAATGTCGTAATTTAGGGTCATTTCGCCAAAGTTTACACTGGAGGCAAGAGGTCGCGAGCGAATTTCTAATCTTCTTTGAGGCTCAAGAGATAAAATAAATGTTCTAATTTACTTTTTGAACGGTGGCGACATGGGCAAAAAATGTGGAAAATTGGTAGAGGGGCTGTTATAAAAAAAGTTATTATTATTCATAAATTATTACTATTCTAGTTGCATACTATCACAATATTTTTGAAATTCGACTTGATGGCATTTCGAGAGGTAAGGTGTTATTCCTCTGATCAAATATCGCAAGTGGTACCTACTCAAAAATATCTCATTTAACGACTTCTTGAGTTCTTCTAGATCATCATTGTTTTTATATGCCGACATAGCGGCAACCAACCTGTCGAAAATATCGGCATTCAGTGCTTTTTTCGCCTAAAACAAACCAAATAGTGTTACATGTTAATTCTCCTCTAGTACTACCATAGCTATGTAATCATTAATCGCCGAATTCAAAGAAGTCGTCGTGTCCCGATTCGCTACAACACTAATCTTCGTTTTCTTTGGAGTATTCGTTAAATCTTCTGGTTTTCTTTTATGGATTTTCACCAAGCCCTCGCTCGACGAAGGCAGGGAAACAGAACTGGTGCTAAAATCAAAATTACCACCTTTCTTGGGGTTCAGCGGTGGAGTATTTTCATCCTTGATTTGGCGTTTTACGGGAATTTTTGTCGTCGCGTTATCAAAAAACACTTTTAGCCCCCGCATCGCAACGCCAAAGTTCTGTTGAACTTGAATGTGTTTTTGTAACCATTTAGACAAATTGTGTTGGATTGTGGCGTTTGCGAATCTGCTATCAAGAAGGATGATGGCGCCATAATCATTTTTGTGTCTTATAACCCGACCGATGGCTTGGTTTATAGCGCGTGTTGCTTCAAGGCGGTACCAATCATCGCCTCTCAGGTACTAAAACGCAAGATTTTTTATTGTTTTTGGTTTGAAACTCCTTACTTCTCTATCTTTGGCGTTGCAAACGTCAAGATAACGCTTCTTCAGTATGATCTTCGGGTCTTTTAACGGTGGATACGGTAAGCCTACGATAAACACAGCCCGTCCGTTCATGTCAGCGAAATCCAAACCTTCAGAGACTTTTCCTCTGCAGACTCCCATAAAGACAGCCCCCCTGATGTTGGGG